>OX465547.1:6470711-9383426 GCA_950022955.1 Xestia ashworthii | reverse complement strand
TCCCAGTATTCCAAAATTGAACTGATGAGTTTTACTGCGGTGTCCGTTGCAGGCCCAGGGTGGGCCTCGTGAAACCAAACTGTTGACTATGCAGAATCCCATTTCAGTTGAACTGAGACATCTGGTTTAGCATACATTTCATTGGTAATTAGACGAATCAACTGTTAAACCGTTTGTAGAACACATTTCTGCCGCGCTTAGTTAGGACTAAGTACTCATTCACGTTAACTCGCGGGCGCGGTGGCGGGCGCGGTCACGAAATATCAAACATATGGCGTAAATTTAATATCCAAGTGTTCACGTACACAGCGCACGTGCGGTCTAAGTAGCGGGCAAGCTAGCGACTGGCGCGCGCGGCGGGCTCGCGGCAATATCAAACGCGTGAGATGTTTGTGCGTGTTCACGTCGAACTAGCGGCGGAGCGCGCGATTCACTCGCGACGTCTGTAAGTTCAACCAGTATGAACTTGTCGCTAGAAACGGACTCGCACAAACGCCTGGCGGCCAATGTGAACACGAACTCGGCACGTCTCCGCGCCCACACCCGCTGCCGCGCCCGCGTGTTCCTACGTGAACAAGTACTAAACCTACGCATTTTTGCGCGCCAGCTATAGCTGGAGCTATAGCTAATCACAGCTGGAGTAGTATACTACTCCAGCTGTGATTAGTTCAAAACCAATATAAAGTATGTTTTTTCTGTATTTCAGATGTTAGAATTGTTTTTTGGAGAAGAAAATGGCTCGCCACGGATACCATCCAGGGCAACATGTAAAAACTGCACTTGTTGTGTAATCTTACCGCATGCGGTTTTAGACGGCAACATAGGCTTTATTCTCGAGCATATTACTATGTCGAAAAAGTTCTACGTGTCTGCCATGGCTATGTTCTCCATGAGAATAACTAACGCTAAGGAGTTCTATGAAGTTTATGATCAAGTTCTGCCGACCTACGAGGTTAATAAGTCTATTAATTACACTTCCTCGAAAACGGGTTCTTACCGCATTACTTTGAGAAGAGGCCTTTGCCCAGCAGTGGGCCAATAGGCTGGTATTATTATTACCTATCGACACTTGTGGGGAAATAAATAAATCCACGCATAGAGCTTGGCCAACGAAAGCTGTCCATCAAAAAAGGCGCAAATTTAAAAAAATCAAAAGCTGTTAACCCATGAGGCTATACGTACACTGCTACGGTGTTGAGATTATTAATTACTCATGAAGTAAAAATAATTATATGTTTTATGAGCTCCGGCCGATAGGCTGTAATTTTCGAGTGTATTATTGTCGGGGACGAGACCTTATCTCCACACCACCTTCCGGCTGACGCAGATCCTCACCGGACACGAAGTTTCGGGAGGTTCCTGTATCGAATCGGGCTGTAGGAAACGCCCAGGTGTTTCCACTGCGAGGATCGACCGGAGGCGGCTCTGGCGTCCGGCCCTGGTTCAATCCATGGTTCGTCACCTCCTTCTGCGAAGCAGACATGCTAGCGAAGGGGGTGGCGGAACGCGAGAGGGTGTCGACAGTGAGTTCTCTGTTCTCTTTGAGAGATGTCAGCAAAGTGAAGGGGCCCGCAAGGGCCGAAGCCTGCCGAGGTTGTGGGACTATTCGAAAGAGATACCGTGGCCCCGGAACATAAAGGGCGAGGAAGCAACATGGATGTGTTTTAGTCAGTAAAACTAAAAAGGGAGGGAGTGTCAGACTCCCTCCCGCTCCTTTCACTTCAAAAAAAGAGGTTGGTCTATACGAACTGTTTGCCACATGGGTTGTGTACGTCATGGTTGCTGCACTTATTGGGCCGTCGACTATCACAATCCAAGGGAATTAAGAAGGAAAAAACGTAGACCTCATTTTCGTAATCAGCGACCCCAAAAACCATGAAATCGACACCCATGACGGAACCTACATTTTAACTGGGCGCTATCTTGGATTTTCTTTTTACGTTCGTAATCAGCGACCCCAAAAACCATGACAACGACACCCATGACGAAAAGTTTTTTTGACCTCAATTTCGTAATCAGCGACCCCAAAACCATGAAAACTACACCAATCATGGAAAAACCAAAATTTTTTCTACGGGCGCCATCTTGGATTGTCTTTTTGACCTCATTTTCGTTATCAGCGACAGCGAAACATATGAAAACGACACCCGTGACGGACAAATAAAAAACATCCGCTTTCAGTAATAAGAGGCGTGATGTTATGTTTGCTCCGCAGAGTAAACCTCTGTGGCCATTCAGTCGCGCAAAAGTCCAGTCGTGCAAGTTTCCATTCGCGCAATTGTCCTTTCGCGCAAAAGTCCAATCGCGCAAATGTCCATTCACGCAAGTTACCTGGCGCGCAAATGTCTGTTCGCACAAAAGTCCATTCACGCATTTGTCTTTTCGCGCAAATGGTTTCGCGCAAGTGTCCTTCGCGCAAATGTCTTTCGCACCAAAGTCCTAGATCCGTTCTTCCGTAGAGCTGTGTGGTAGAACTAGTGGGAATAATCCCTGAAGCAGAATATAAATTTAAAGTTTGATTGAATATACAACACATCTCGCCTATAATCCCTGAGAGCGTAGGGCCCATTTCGCCGGTTAAGTGGACAGGAGCTAAATTAGCATCTAGTGCCACACTATAAGCAACGAGGCTTGTGTCGTGGACACTAGATAGTTGATTTACTACATAGATTCTTTTTGTTTATAAATACATACTTATTATGGTATCCTAGTCTAAGATTCGAACCTAAATCGATTGATTGATTTAGTTTTGTATCACCGACTTCTGAAGCTCAAGCTTTTTTTTTTTAATTTTTTGTGTGAAGTCGGTTTTATTTTTCGCAAAAGAGTTTTTTATATTCAGTTTTTAGTAGTTCATATGTGCTTACCCTTTCACAGCGTACTGGCGTGATTTTTTGTTATGAACTGTAGTAACAAGACATGCAATCCTAGTAGGTACTCGTACATTTGCTATCATTTCTGGAGGAGTTTTGTCTCTCTCTTAAGTTCTTCATCAGATCAGCACCAAATTCAAACGGGATTACTCCGAGAAAGTACTCTTCCTAAAACTACTACTACCAAATCGCTTCTTGTGTGCCTGTAAAATTTCTCCAGAATCCCATCATCAGTATTCTGACTTGATGATTAACGGACCACCTGGGAAGTATACCCTATCAAAAAATTAAAAAAAAATCGGTTCAGCCATCTTCGAGTAATCGGGGAACATTGAATTGAGAAACCTCCTCCTTTTTGAAGTCGGTTAATAACGACGTTATGGCAGGTGACTCAAATATCCATGTCCGTTTGCCTGGCTCGGCCCCCTAGAATTAGCGTTTTAGGTGTACACCAATGCAATGTACTCTCGCCTCTAGGAGTATATGTACCGGTTTCTTTTTCAATGTAGGTACCTCTGTACTTTTAAAGAAATTTGCAAAATAAGGGGGCCGTGCTGAAAACGTTTGGCTAGCACGGCCCTCTTATTTTGCGTGTAACTTGAAAAACATAAAGCGCATTAAAAAGTTTCTTAAACTCAAGGATTGTACTCTATTGACATAGATATACGTTACATGTACCGCAACAGATATTCTGAATTCGTAATAACAAAAATATATAGATGTAGATAGGGGGCCGTGCTGAAAAATAAAAAAAGGTTTGGTTGCATGGCATGCTAATTATTTCTCACTTGTTTTGTATGTGTGCATATGCATGAGGGCGGGAGGGTGGGCCCATATGTGCATGTGCATATGCATGACGGTGGGATTTGTGTCCTGCTTTCAGACCTGGATATTTTTGTCTAGCGGTATTAAAACTAAATATTTTTCATAGCATTTGATGCCATGGATTTCCGCAAAGTAACGCCTGATTCCATAACTTATGAAAAATAAATAAATGAGGAAATATCTAAAGAAGACAAATAACTTTAGCCAAAAACTATTAAAACATAATTGATGGGTGGCAAGTAACATATGACCGCATTGGTTTCTCATAAAACTTGCTAAATTTGATAAATAAACCAATGTTAGTTCATTCAGCACGGCCCTCTTTGTACGCCTATATCTTTTAAAATATGACACGTTTGCTTACAAAATTCGACTTCCTGAATCATCTAAAGAAGTTCATTCGTTCTAAATAAATTGCGATACTGCTGTACTACTTATAGAAGACAAATTGGATCAAAAATATCATACATTACAACGAATGGGGTGACCATGACTCTACGTGAAAAAAAGGATTAAAGATCTGCTGCTATATTGAGTAAATCCATATTTAATATTTCAAAGAGTAAGACTATATGTATAGCTTAAAAGGTTTAATAAAACATAGAAACGTTTCCAACAAATCAAAATTGACTGAACCTTTCATTACAAGAATATCATCATCTCAGCCGAAAGACGCCCACTGCTGGACATAGGCCTCCCCCAAGTGTCGCCACATTGACCGGTCCCTTGCGACTCGCATCCACCGGATTCCCGCAACCTTCACCAGGTCATCGGTCCACCTAGTGGGAGGTCTTCCAACGCATCGTCTTCCGGTTCGCGGTCGCCACTATTATTACAAGAATATTATTTACAAGAATATTATTTACATTAATCACATTAATTATTTGCAATCGTCACAGGCTAATTTTACTCACGTAATTAAGCAACTACTTATAATAATTAGAATAATGTTCGTTTCTTACTTGAATTTATCTTATCATAAAATCAGATTCATTTTTAAATATCGTTAAAAACTCACGAAACTGAAATTTTATGTTACCAGTGGAATAATCATAGAAAAGCTGGTATTGTTTTAGATTTTTCGAGGCCAAATCATCGTAACATAGCCACAGGGCCTCGATTCTGCTATTACAATAGTGTCAGACAGAGTATTATAATTCGATCATTGATCAAGTTCTGTCAAATTTTGACAAGTTTGTTAATTCTACTATCATAATGGCGCCATTATGACTTCTCAATGAACAACCACTGACACTCCATTGAAAGAAATGTCATAGAATATTAATCTCGTACATGAAATCTGGCATGAATAAATATTCGCATTTAGTAGTAGATTTCGAAAACCATTTGTACTAAGGGTTTTATAATAATGACAATACGACAATGCCATTAAAACACAATTGTATTACGAGACCATTGACCGACCATTGTGAATTTAGCAGATTACGAACTTTAAGCAAAATGACAATGGGATGAGAATGGAATCGTGTTGGAGTGACGAATTTATTAAAATAGCAGAATTAGGCCCCTGTGATCATGGCTAAGCGTATGACACTTATAATGGCCCAGAGTCCCCATTGAATTCCCTACATATTCAGTGGCATCAACGACTTCATAAAGTTGGTTTTCAACTAGGTAAAATAAAATAAATAAATCGATACGGACTTCAAATGATGATATGTGAGTAAAACTACAGTACCCCTAATTACTTTAGTTCAGTTCAGTATTTTACTATTTTTTACTTTATTTTTGTTTCTTTTATGTGTGTATTTGACATATCGTATTTTTATTGACATTCGAATTTGAATTGTAAATTATTATTTATTTAATTTAATTATTGTGAATGTGAGGACCTTGTGTGTCACTTTTTGTTGTTTTTTTCCCACGACTGTCTGGCAGTTTGAGTATAACTATAAGCGACCTACCCAAATGTCCTTTCTTTGGTATTGTTCGTCGTTTCGTTGAGCTCCTTGAATTATAAGTCAAGTTACACAATAACTGACGAATGCTTGCACTGACTGGACAGGTCCACTCAAATCTGTGTGGTTCTTTCTTCAAAAGACCATCTCAGACACTAATCTGCATAGTCCTCATGTGAATTCAGCAAGATTGTCTGGACTTCCAAAGAGACTATGATTTCTGAGTTTGTTTCGGCTGTTTCTTCTCAGAGTAGTCAGGTACGAAACACCGGCCCCATCTAGTTTTAAAAAAAAATACGTGTAAAAGTGTTTGAGAAAACCTACTTGCTGAATAAATATCATTTATCATTTTATCATTTACTTTTTTTGTAATAACTGAATAGATACCGTAACTTTATTGAAAAATAATCCCTGTTCAATTTTCTACATTTTAGTAATAAGAAAAGTACATAATTTTACAAAAAAATAGCATTTATTCAGACGAACTATCAGAACTGTAACTGTATTGTCATCTTCAACAATGCCGGGCACTCACAGATATTATTAATTCATTTTCAATTACACCCATAACCAGATCTCGTTCAAAATACCTTTCCTTTGTTTCCTCCACAACCTTTCTGCGGTCCTCTTTATTGACTTCTGCACACGCCGTTTGTAGCAGAGTCAGCATTATAGCAGTACTGAAGGGTGGTACATATGTCGCAGCCAATTCGTAGAACACACCGTATTACATAATAGCGCGCCGGAATGTGAAACGTCGCCGTTAAGTCATGCGGCGTCGTCACGTTCAGCTGTATTACAATTCGGCTGAAATAAAGTACGCCGCATTGAATGAGCACTTAGCGTTCGTCAAAGTGGCGTCAACGTGCCGCCCAAATACAAACGGGCGCATCGTTGATACGCGCCGCTTTGAAAGCGAACTAAGCGAGCTCGGTACTTAGGGTACCCGACTTTAGGTTATGTTAGGTTACTTTAAACCCTGCAGACAGAAATAGGAGCGCTGCGTAGCGGGGTTACGTCTACTAGGCCTTATTTTTGGAATTTTCAGTGTTTTATTTGGTCGTTTTACAATACGGCTAAACGTTGGATGCCGCTTTGTCGATGAGATCGAAATGAAAATCGAAATGGCGTTGAAGTAAATTTTTCGTCTTATGTGTCGTTTTCATGGTTTTTGGGGTCGCTGATATCGAAAATGAGGTTAAAATGAAAATCCAAGATGCCGTCTAGGGTTTTTTTTTAATATTTCCGTCATGGGTGTCCTTTGCGTGTTTTTCGGAGTCGTTGATAACAAAAATGAAGTCAAAATGAAAATCCAAGAAAGCACCTAGGATTTTTTTCGTTTCTCCTTCATGGGTGTCGTACCTAGGATTTTTTTCGTTTTTCCTTCATGGGTGTCGTTTTCATGGTTTTCACTGAACACAAATCTAATTTTTGTTTGTCTTCGTGGCGTATCGTTATGTAATTTACCGGCCATAGCAATTCCATCCTAGACAATAATTTAAGATTTTACACAATACTTCTGCAAAGTTCCTCTGTTTTGCTTTGAAACCAACTAATTTATGAGCAACCCAGATATGTATATCTTTAAAAGTCTGCTGGATCTTGAATTTTATTTACTCTTTGTTTTGCGCAATGAAATTCTCTCATTTTTTAATTAAAATTACCCCGAATTCAACACGAGCAAAGCCGCAGACAAAGCTATCTAATACATAAAAATCTCGTGTCACATTGTTTGTTATCGAAGTCCTCCGAAACGACTTCACCGATTTTTTTTTTTTTTGTATATTTGGTAGGTCAGAGAACAAGTCGAAGGCTACTTTCATACCCTTAAGTGACAAGGGTGGTTTACGCGGACGAAGTCGCGGGCAACAGCTAGTTATGTAATATGGCGTGTAGGGATTGCAATTGCTGGATCCAGCTTATAGCAATCCAGCTGGATCCAGCCCTTTTTAAATATGCTGGATCCAGCATACAGTGCTGGATCCAGCGATGCGGATCCGCAAACGTATCAATTTCTATTGTTTACTTTCGAATTGCCGCCATTTTCAAGGCGCGGTGACGATGATAGGAGACAATAAGTACAGTAACATTAATGACATTAAAATTATTTAACATTTTTGTAAACGTAAACGTGTGCGTACTCCCAGCGGAAAAGTGTCGAATTTCTTAATTTCTGCTATGCAGATAATTAGTGTATGATATGGTGTAAATGTGTATGGTAAACTTAAATTTGTGTATCCAACTATTCGGGAGATATTCAACAAAAACTGTTTCCGCTGGGAGTACGTACTCCTAGCGGAACTTTTTTTTTCCAATGGACGGACAAGAAAAAAATTACATACAATAATTAGTGTGCTACGAGGAGTAAATGTGTATGCATAAATGAAATTTGTGTGCCATAAAACTGCGAAGTTGTTCAAGTTTCCGCTGCGGGAACGTTTGTCGATTTGCTGAAAAACATATAAAACGGCTTTGCACACAGTTGTAATTTTTCACACACGTTGATTTGAATTTGTGTATAATGTTTAATGAAGCTGAATTTGAAAAAATCATACCGTTCAGTAGATATAAACGTAAAAGTAAATTAAGGTTATTTGGTCATGGATCCTAAAATAGGAATACTAGAGTTTAACTTGTAACGTTTACTTGTATCTTGTAAGCGTTTACAATGTCTTGCCAAGTTTCACTTATGTAATCTTAGTAATTAATGAGCAATGGCAGCATTTCTACCACGGGACCACTGCATTGTTTGACATCCGATTGTAGGACTTTTTAATAGAAAATCAAAATAAAACACATTCCAATAATCTGTGTATCAATACAACTCCTCCCATGTCAAATTTCAGTTCATTTCACAAGGTAATTAAAGAGATATAATATAAATACCAAAACAACCTCAGTTCACGGATAAAACGACCAAAATTGAATGGTTACTAAAAAGCGACCCTGCAGTATAAAGAGGTTACGTTCTTAAATTTCCAGTGTTGTTCCATTGTTGAAATTGGTACAGGTGGGCACACAATTTTTAAACAATTCACTAATAACTTTAGTGATAAAAATTGTAGGTCACTTGTTTTCTCTTAAACTTAATAACTAAGTATTATCTTAATAAGATAGTATTATCCAAGTTCTTAAACTTAATAACTAAGTATTATCTTAATAAGATAGTATTATCCAAGTTTTGATGCGTTTTATCTTTGTCAATATTCATTGATTAACAAAAACAAAACATTCGGGCCCATTATTATTATTTATGTTTTTTTCATACTTCGTTAATATTATTGTTTTTTTTTTATTTCAATGAGTTATTTTCAAATAAATATTTGTAAGTGTATACATTTAATGCAGTTTTATTCTCTACTAAACTATTGTCTACGCACCTGTACAAACAATTAAACACAATTGGGATATTATACTAGAAATTTAAGAACGTTACCCCTTTATACTGCAGGGCCGCTTTTTAGTAACCATTCAATTTTGGTCGGTTTATCCGTGAACTGAGGTTGTTCTGAAATTTATATTATATCTCTTTAATTACCTTGTGAAATGAGCTGAAATTTGACATAGGAGGAGTTGTATTGATACACAGAATATTGGAATGTGTTTTATTTTGATTTTTTATTAAAAAGTCCTACAATCGGATGTCAAACAATGCAGTGGTCCCGTGGTAGAAATGCTGCCATTGCTCATTAATTACTAAGATTACATAAGTGAAACTTGGCAAGACATTGTAAACGCTTACAAGATACAAGTAAACGTTACAAGTTAAACTCTAGTATTCCTATTTTAGGTTCTATGACCAAATAACCTTAATTTACTTTCACGTTTATATCTACTGAACGGTATGTTTTTTTCAAATTCAGCTTCAACAAACATTATACACAAATTCAAATCAACGTGTGTGAAAAATTACAACTGTGTGCAAAGCCGTTTTATATGTTTTTCAGCAAATCGACAAACGTTCCCGCAGCGGAAACTTGAACAACTTCGCAGTTTTATGGCACACAAATTTCATTTATGCATACACATTTACTCCTCGTAGCACACTAATTATTGTATGTAATTTTTTTCTTGTCCGTCCATTGGAAAAAAAAAGTTCCGCTAGGAGTACGTACTCCCAGCGGAAACAGTTTTTGTTGAATATCTCCCGAATAGTTGGATACACAAATTTAAGTTTACCATACACATTTACACCATATCATACACTTATTATCTGCATAGCAGAAATTAAGAAATTCGACACTTTTCCGCTGGGAGTACGCACACAACGTAAACGATCAAGTATTTTTCCAAATTTTCAGTGGTAAGATTGTCTGTAGTAATTAGATTGTGTTTAGTCAGCTGAAATTCAAATGAATTGAGTTCATTTTGTATTTCTTCCATTACATGTTGATAAATTATCGGTATATAATTTCAGTTATCCACGAAGAAGACACGCTTTTTTTAGGAGGCATAATACGCTTCAAATTTCACACAAATAAATAAAAAACTAAACTAAAGATCAACGAGCACGCACGTCAAGTATAAACAAGTAACAATTTTATATGCATGCGTAATAGGTGGAACGACGTTGTAATATGCGAGCGCGATGCTTTTCTGTGTCTTTCATTTTATTATCGTAACTGTCAAAACAAAAGACGCGCGTGGCTACTGACTCTGCGTTCGGGGTTGAACTCGCATTGTACTGCACTCGGAAAAATAATGTCAATGTACCGATAATAATGCAACATATTATGATCTTAGGTAAAATATTCTATTACCGCTGAGAATGGTTTAAATAAGCAAATACATGTAATCCGGTCTCTAGTAATAAGATATTGCTTTCTTAGAAACATTTTCTTAAATGTTTTATGAGGTTAGGTATATGTTATTTCATTTTAAGTTGATTCTTTTGATCTCAAATGGTTAAGAAACCAAAGAAAATTAGTGAAAGATTTCATAGATTCAGGTCAATCCAACAAGAATCCAGCTGGATTGAAAACGCCGCTGGATTGCAATCCCTAATGGCGTGTTATACGAGTTGACTACTACACATACATAATTATACTGCATTCGAAATTCGAATCTACTTAATGTAATATTTGTAACTAATATATGGAATCATGGCCACCCCTTTCGTTGTAATGTATGATATTAGTAATCCAATTTATCTTCTATAGTACTAATACAGCAGTATCGCAATTTATTTGGAACGAATGAACTTCTTTAGATGATTCAAGAAGTCGAATTTTGTAAGCAAACATGTCATATTTCAAAAGATATAGGCGTATAAAGAGGGCCGTGCACGGCCCCCTTATTTTGCAAATTTCTTCAAAAGTACAGAGGTACATTGAAAAAGAAACCGGTACATATACTCCTAGAGGCGAGTACATTGCGTTGGTGAACATCTAAAAGGCAAATTCTGGGGGGCCGAAACAGGCAAACGTACATAAATATCCGGGTAGCCTATAAAAGATTTGGCTGAGTTTCGTAAATTTGCTCCTAAGAATTGAATAGACCCGTTACTTTTTCATGGGTCCCATAATCAGAACCTAACCAAACACTCATCAAACTACCCTTGAAGTACCAATAAAAAATTCTTTCTAATAAAAAAAAAACAGTACATGTCACGGTAATAGGCTTATTCCAAATAAATGGAACTTAACACACCTAACTGTCGAAATCTGGGAGTATTGTACACATCTGCGTACCCCCTCAAAGCAAACAGGCGTGTGCGCATGTTGCATGCTGCTTGCTGCTGTTCACTTGTTGCTTGCTAGCTGCATGCTTGATGCTTGCTTGCAGCATGCTTGTTTTCATGTTGCGAAAAAACTATACGTTTCTTGAACTAAAAAAGAGTAATAAAAAAAATACTAGACTGTAAATTATTTTATAGAAACGTGATTTACCCAAATGTATCTAAATACAATAAAACAACATTTACATTTATAAGAACAACATTTTATAAGAAATGAAAAATGTATAAATGGTTAAATATCATTTGATGTATTTGATAAAAGAAGTATTTGCTAAATAAATATTTTTATAACGAATGTTACTATTATAGATTTGGTAAACAAAAAAAAACTTGAGAGGTGTCAAGGGACACCCGGATGTAACGAAGTTATTTCGATTAACTAGTGAAGGAATTGTAATAAATTTTTTTTTTTTTTTAGTTATAATAATATTTTTTTATTATTAACAAATATAATGTTCACTCAACAAAAATAATCGTCGCGACACCACACTGTTCAATGCGAAATAGAAATGAAACAAACGCATTGCAACCTTCATTTATTTTTAAAAAGAAAAAGTGTCGTGACAACTTTTTCTTAAGATTTTTTTCCGCCTAGCCCCCTTTCACAACGCGCGATAAGGAACTTCGTTCCAATAAACAACTAAATGAATATTACGCAAACTAATACATTCTGCTACTTGAAAGTTGGCATTGTAAAAAGTGTCATTCGAAATAGCAGAGAACCACTTATTATACTATAAACATCCATGATTCGGAAACAATTATATTTTTCTGGTTTTGTTTATTGCAGTGAATCATATATTTTCGGGGATTATAAAACTCGTGTTTAGCTCCTGTACCTAAACGCGACAGGAGCTAAACGCGAGTTTTTATAATAGGGCCATCAAACGAGCACGAATCCAGGGCTCCGTGGCTGCTACTAGGAAATTCCTGATTCCAAAAACCCGATAAAACTTTGCCCGATCTGGTAATCGAACGAAGGACCTAATGCTCGTAAGTCTCACTTGCGACCACCAGACCAACGAGGGCAGTCCCATTGAATGTATAGGTACCAATAAATCGTTATGTTTCAGCCTATGTGCATTCATCTGGCCGAAGGAAAATGTATAGCATTAGAAGTTAAATGTAAGGATCCTACTGAGAATGTTGTTTGTGAATTCAGAAAAATGTGCGGACCTCGAGATCCGGTAAAGGGATTTATTAAAATCTTTTCTCTATACAAGCCGGCATAGACACCAACGATATTTTGATTTTGCCTCAAAGTTGCGGTACACGATGCAACTGGTATTATGTAGACCTCAGGTATTTTTGTGTCTTTAAGCGTCCTTGCCAGTTCTGTCTTGTCTGTTTGGTGAAGCGCGGGTTCAGTAGAAATGGAAGGAACGGAGGAAGGCCTTTTCCCAGGAGTGGAATAGAGCAGGCTTGGAAAAAAAGGTCTCCTTTCCCAACTTATCGAATTTTGATTTTTTTCGCATCATAATGCGATGGGCACACTCAAATGTTTACTTTGAAATTACAGAATTTATGCCGCCAATTATACCCCGATTCTATTAGAGCCTTATATGGAAAAACAATAGTTCAGAACGCTGTGCATTGCACAGATTTACCCGAAGATGGAGAGTTGGAAGTGCAATATTTCTTCAGACTTGTAACATTTGATAATAAGTCTAAATAGAGAAACTATGTGTAACTTAATCATTATATAATTTAAATGTTTGTTAAATCTAATATTAAAATGTATTTATCGTTTTAACTATTTTTTTTTTATTCATCAGAACATTTGAAAACGAGTAACCCATAGAGGATCACTTTGTTGTCCGTTCCGTCTGTACGTGCCCTCTCCCAACAATGTCCAATAGGTAAAAACAGACAATATTTAGCAGTAACATTTTAGGTAATTTTCTATTTCCGTTATTGTGATTTTAGGTAGGTAGGTACATACAATATGTAGTTTTCAATTAGCTTTTAAGAGTCACTTAAAGTTGATTCCTTTATAATTTTTCTTTTATAATAATTTATTGTTTCTTTTTATTGTGTGGTAAATTCGGAAGAGCTCGTGGCTAAATAATAACAGCCGCTCGGGCCGATCTTTAGTTGAAGCCGTGCTTGCCTAGGCTGGTCTGTGGATGGGTGACCACCCTTACATACCGAGTTTCCTCCGTGCCTCGGAAAGCGCGTTAAGCTGTTGGTCCCGGCTGTCATTTGTTACTGTATTATAAGGGGTTTTACGGTGCTGTAGGAGAACTGTTTGAAGGATGAAGTGTTGTCAAACGTTAAGAACATCAACTACTACATAATAGATCAGTAGGGAACTTGAAGGGTCTGTAACCACTTTCTGTACCGCTCTGTACCGCTCTGTATGCAATCTCGAGTGGTTTTAATATGGATTTCGCAGCACCACCCCAGCATGTGATACAGTGTGTGACAATAGATAAACACAGGGCAAAAATTACACGTAAAACATTTGGGTTCGCGACACTTCGGAGGGTTTTAAATATATAAATTAACTTGCGGACTCTACTGGTAAGTTGGGTAATTTGAGTTTTGAAATTAAGATTTTTGTCTATACATACTCCTAAATACTAGATATGATCGACCCCTTTTAGGGATGGACAGAGGCAATAGGCATTTCCTTGTAGACACCTGTATTTGTGGGCTTTAATAGAGATAGGAAATCTTGGCTGAGTGGCGGGACTTATTGAATAGGTGATAATGTTAGTTTTGTAGGTGTTGAGTTTTAGTGAGTGAGAATAGGGCCAATTTAGAGTTTTGTTGAAACCAGACTGTGCACCTGGTGTCAGCAACAAGGGTTATAGCAGTGCAATCTGCAAAAGTTACTATATAAGCATTTGTAATTATGTTGAGGTTGCACAGGTCGTTTATAAAAACTAAGAAAAGTGTCGGACCCAACATGCTTCCCTGGGGTACTCCGTAATAGATGGGAAGCTCTTCGCTTTTATGGGCACCCATACTAACCATTTGAGCGCGATCCGAGAGATAGTTTCTGAAAAGACCCAATTGCAAGCCCCTAACACCAATCCTTTCGAGTTTTAGTAAGAGCATAGAAATCGGAACGATGTCAAAGGCTTTGGCAAGATCTATAAATATAGTTAATACCCTTTTATTTTTGTCTAAATTATGCACTATATTGCTGCAAATCGTACACTGCATCTGTGGTGGATTTATCTTTGCGAAAGCCAAATTGTTGCGAAGATATTAGATGATAATGTTCAAGGTAATTAACCAGTCTTTTATTAATCAGGCGTTCGAGAACCTTTGACATGGCAATCAGAACGGCTATTGGGCGAGAATTACTGGGCACCTTCCCGTCACCTCCCTTGAAGACTGGGTGAATTAATGCCTTTTTAAAGGATATCGTAAAGATACCAGTATCGAAGCATATTTTAAAAATATAGCTTAGGATAGGTGCCAGGGTTCTTGCGTATCTTTTTAGAAAGTAAGGCGTTATGCCATCCCAGCCAGTAGCCGCATTAGACCGCAACGATTTAATGATAGTCATAATTTCTTCGGGATCTACACGGTCTAGGAGAAATGAAGAAGCCGTTGAAGGATTGTGTATATCTTGTGGCAGGCCCAATGCTTGATTGCCGTTATTTTTATAATGTCATTGGCAAGCTTTTCGCCAATATTAACAAAATATGAATTAACTTTATTACATGATTGTTTAGGTGAGAGTGACAATGAAAGTAATTGTGAAGCTGTGGTTTTGGTTTTTGTAGTGTTGGTAACACCTTTGATGGTATCCCATAAGGTTTTTGGGTTATTACCTGCCTTAGCTAACTCTTGAGTATCATACAGTCTTTTTGCTTTCTTTAGAATACTAACACAGTGTTTTCTGTATCTCCTGTAATTTTTATTATTTCATTCTCTGGACATTTTTTTTACTTTTATATGAAGCGCGTCTCTATTCCTAATGCACCGCAATAAGCCAGGTGTAATCCAGGGCTTTAAAATCCTTTTTTAGGGGGGACTTTTTTGGAAGTCGTATTAACCGAAATGGCAAAACTAATAGGTTTTAATAAGTTTTATGAGTTTTTCAGTTACAGTATTAGCATCTCTTCCGTCGTAAAGAGGCTTAAGGTCTAACTGTTTTATACTTTCATAAAGCCCCTCATAGTCTATCTTCGTAATTGTCGAGGAAACTGCTATTTTTAACCTACTTCCAAAAAGGAGGAGGTTCTCTATTCGACTGTATATATATTTTTTTTTTTTTATGTATGTTCACCGATTACTCGAAGACGCCTAAACCGATTTGAAAAATTCTTTTTTTGTTTGAAAGGGTATACTTCCAAGTTGGTCCCATAGAAATATTGTCATGATCTGATCACGAACTTCGGAGATATGGAACGGAACTCCTCAATAAATGATAGCAAATGGACTGGGATTGCTGAAATCTATTGTCTGTCTATTGTTTACACCAGTTCATAACATAACATCACGCCACCGCACCGGTACGCTGTGAAGGGGTAAGCACAAGAGAACCACTAAAAAGTGAAAAATAAAAACTTTTTTGCAAAAAAATAGAACCGACTTCAAAAAAGTGAAAAATAACTTTAGCTTCAGAAGTCGGTGACAAAAAAACTTAATAAATCATCAAACAATGGTCACCGACTTCTGAAGCTAAAGTTATTTTTCACTTTTTTGAAGTCGGTTCTATTTTTTTGCAAAAAAGTTTTTTCAAGTCTTGGTTTTGGATGCACACAATAAGGTGGAGAAATGATTGGTAATTGTGGAACTATAGACGAATGTACCTAAGAGTGGGACACATTGTTCTTAGTATCGTGTGATCTAGACAGTTATCACCTGTGGTAGGAAGAACATGGGCAGGTAGATAACCATGAAAAGCAGTCCCAAGTATTCGTGAGAACGTATGTCAGATTTGCTTAATTTTATATCTAAATTTAAATCCCCAGTGATTGTTACAGATTTGAATGCATGAAACAAAAAGAGCAAGCATTGTTGAGGGCAGCTATAAAACTACGTATGCAGTCAGCAGATGGTGAGCGATATATGCACACAATCGCTACCTCAGAACCAATTTTTATAATAAGACCAGAGGCTGATTGGTAAAGGTCTGGTTCTTCACAGGTAGCTAACAAGTTTGACTTGAGATATACCACAACACCATCACTTTGGTTTTAATGGGTCTTAAAAATATTATAGCTTTGCATGATTGGAATGTTGTAGTTACTAGCACTGGGATGCCAGCATTCGGTAAGTACGACCAAATTGCAGTCAAAAGAAATGCGGTGTAAGAGCGTTTGAAGACTTAAAAAGTTACCGAGTAATAGATAGAATATTTTGTGACAAAAATTTTATATAAGTACTTGTGCGGATGCAATAGTATCGAATGAGTATCTTCCGGTGTACATGTATGCGAGCTGGCCAACACTGTCAATTACTTGTCATCAACCATTGAAATGTTTTAAATACGGGCAAGACAGTGGTGAAGGCGAGGGTAATTAGTATTCCGTAGAGTAATAAAAATTGTGACTGCATTGAGATATAATACTGTATATTATTTCGGTAAGCCAAGTAAGTGAATAGATACATAGTGCGTCGAAAACTCTTGTGATCTCACATGTAGGTACACTTTGTACTAGTTTTTACCCACACGTGCCGTCACAAGGCCCCACTCATGATCTTAAATGCGTTTTATCTTCGTCAAATTTTATAGATATGATTAAAAAAATACATGTCCAATGTCTATTTTCTCTTGCAATGGTTTTAGAGAAATACGATTCTGCAAAACGTTACTCCAGCAAGAAATGCAATATCTCGAAAACCTGAAGGGGCACTAATTTTATTTTTAGGGGCACTTTTCGGCACTAATATAAGCTCTCTGGCCATGTACAATGTTTTTATCTCTGATCATTCGTTTAGAATTTTCCTGCTGGAAAAACGTTACCATAGCAGGAATCGTTTTTCAGTTTTTCTCCAAAACTACAAGGGGCACAAATTCTTTATGTGGGGGGGCACAATTACAGCAGCTAAGGCGCTAATTATACATTCTACTCAGATAACTCTAGGAGACACTTTCCAGCTAGGGTAACGTACACGACGGACTTAATAGAATCAAGGATTTTTTTACTGAGGAGCATGCCCTATTTTTACATAGGTACAGCCAATAGTTTGCGCATGGCTGATATCGACGGAGCTATAGTAGAACCATTATCATCTGCCTATTGAAATATCCCAATTCATCGAACAGCCTCTTCCTGTTTGGTTGAGTTTGTCCGATAGCTCATCTATGCAGACGTTGAAAAGTGCCTGAGATAATAATAACACCCTGTGTCACTCCGCATTAAAGCCTGCGGGCGTCGATCGCTCATATTTCCATCGGACACGATCTGCTTTTCCTGCTGTTGGCAGTACCCGCCCAACGTTGCTGGGAACTTTACGGTCTGATAGCTTGTACCTCAGCAAATTATAGTCAGCGTGTTCTAAAGCCTTGCTGATATCTAGATAACAGGTTATTACAGAAGTATTTCTACTCTTGTAATATCCCACATCTTGTTTGAGGACATAGGTAGCAGTACTACAGTCCGAAGATATTATAAAGGTTAAATGAATATCATTATTTTGGCGAAGTTGGGTATGGAGGCTCATTCGTAAACTGGCGACTGTGAATCTCGCGAGTGCTCGCGAGTTGGCCCCTTCCATTTTTTTTGTCGTCAACTCGCGCGACCTTCTAAATATGTCGTAAAATACGTCAGATGTTCAGTCGTAAACTTCTTATAGAATGTACAGGGTGTGCGGTGGCCGAATTAGGTTTTAGATTTAAAGTTTCTCCTTAACCGCTGAGGCCAATGATTCGTGTGCAACTGCTCGTCGTAGATTTTGTTAATGTTACAGTATTCGACGTTTACGTGACGCCCCATGTGAAGATTTGATTCGATCATGGGTGCGAAAGTTCCGGGCAACAAGTTCAGCAGCAAACAGCCCACGGCCGGGGCCCAGCCGGACATCGAGAACAAATGAAAATATTGAACTCGACGCGACCAGTTTGCACGATAATCCGCGTCAGTCCATGCGCAAGAGAGCGGCTGCCCTGGGACTTCCAAAAACTATTGTGCATGGAATATTGAAAAAGGATCTTAGATTTCACCACTTCAAAATTCAAATTGTGCAAGTGCTTAAACCTAACGATTACAATTTGCGTAAAAAATTATGTGCGACATTGTTGGAGCGATTTCGTACGGTAAACACTATCTTTTGGAATGATGAAGCCCATTTTCATTTAATTAAATGGAAGCGTAAACAAACAAAATGCCGTTATTGGTCACCTAAAGGACAGAACCCCCGTTTAAAACATCAAAAGCCACTTCACAGTCCCAAAGTGACGGTTTGGTCATTTGGTGTGCATTATCAAGCAATGCAATAATTGGACCATTTTTTTTGTAAATCGTCGAGGACAAGCAATTTCTGTGGACGGTGTCTCTTATCGGCGCATGCTCAACGAATATTTTCTGCCTCTTATGAGAGAACATCCTTCACGCCGCACACGGCTAGAGCGACCATGGCGATTCTGCGTGATTTCTTCCCTAACAAACTGATGACCCGTTTTGGTAATATATTCTGGCCACCCAGGTCGCCGGATCTTACCCCTATGGACTTTTTTCTGTGGGGGTACCTCAAATGAAACAAATCCAGCGACCATCTCAGAACTAAAAGAAAATATCGTTCGCGAAGTTGGCATCCTGACATCACTTCTCCAGCGAGTGGCACGAAATACGGAGGCCAGATTCCAAGAGTGTGTCCGACGTGACGATTAACATTTAGACGAAATAATTTTTAGACAAAAGAATCCGCACATGTCTTCTCTGTACGAGTACTTAATAGTTTTTTAAATAAACGTATATCATTAGAAGTTTTATTTTTATTTTACTTTTAATTCCTGATTCTGCCACCGGGCACCGGGCAACTAATAATTGCTAGGTTGACGACAAAAAAATAAATTAAAATTGGAAGGTGCCAACTCGCGGGCACTCGCGAGAAGCCGGTATGGAGAAAATTAAATAACATATTTTTAAGATCATGTAGATTTATTTGGATAATCATTTTGGTATTAGGTATACTTAATTAGATAATCATATTGGTACTTAATGATGGTAAGAAATACACATGACAGATAAAATAAGGAATAACTTAAGTATATTTCATTTACATTTCATATTATTTTAGATGAGTTTCTTACATACAAACTCATTCTCTTCATTTCTTATCTCTACTAAGTAAGAAATACACATGACAGATAACTTAAAACTACGACAGTAAATAAGGAATAACTTAAGAATTTTTCATTTACATTTCATATTATTTTAGATGAGTTTCTTACATACCAACTCAGTCTCTTCATTTCTTATCTCTACTAAGTAAGAAATACACATGACAGATAACTTAAAACTACGACAGTAAATAAGGAATAACTTAACGAGTTTTTCATTTACTTACATGTCATATTATTTTAGATGAGTTTCTTATATACTAACTCATTCTCCTCATTTCTTATTCTTATCATTCTATATTTCTATCTTACTAATTATGAAATACTTATACATAACAGACTACTCAAAGTTCGAGTTTTGGTTTTGCAAACGATCGTTACCAGAAGCAAGTTACTGGGTAGCGGTGCAACTCTCTACGGCACCACTCTACTGCACATCTTTCTACTATCGACCACTACTACTTTGAGATGTAGTGGCACTACAAAAAGTACTACAGCAACATAGAACAAACAGTAATACAGCGCCATCGATGACTTCGATGATGAACTAAACAGCGAAACCTATCTAAATTCTTCAGCAAGCAAGCAAAGTTATCCGATATAAGTGTATAAACCAACGATGGTTGGTCCGATAAAAGTTTTTGATCACAAACAAGATCGAAAATATTCAAAAAAGAAATTACTGGCTTCCGAAAAGAGTTATCAATTCGACTTATTGTTTTTTTTTGTGTAGGTATGTTCAGCAGATTTTGATGATTCTGTTTTTGTTTGGAAGCTTTTGTGATGATCTGATGATGATCTTTAGTTATACAATGGAACTCCTCAATAGCCAGCAAATCCGTGATTTCTGCAATCGCTATCAATTTTTATTGTTAACACGATATCGTAACATAACGCCTGTATGCTCTGAGGGGGTACGCAGATGTGTACAGTACATCCAGATTGCGGCAGTTAAGTATATTAAGTTCCAGTTAATAGGCTGGTTTTTTATAATCTAACTGACGGACTAATTAATTTTTTTAGGACACAAGCCTATTGGGGATAAGCCTATTACTATGAAATGTATTGTTGACAATGTGAAATAAAATAATTATATTACAACAAAAAAAAAAAAAACTATTTCGAATTTTTAATAGGTAGGTAAGTACCAGTTTTTTTTGGTTTCTGATTATTTTGTAGGTTTTAGATCAGTATTGGAAACAGTATCGATTGGCATAAAAAAGTGTTTTGTTTAAAATAGCAATTTTTTTGCTAACGGATTTCTTCAAAAATCTGTGAATGGGTATCAAAATTAAACAAAAAAAATTATGGATGGTCTCCTAAGACCATTTTCGTGCAGCTAGCTGCAGCTCCCTTTACTGGCCCGTAGGTATACCCTGTATACCAACTCATTCTCTTCATTTCTTATCTCTACTACTAAGTAAGAAAAACATATATGACAGACTAGACAACTTAAAACTACACAAGGACACATAAGGATAATACACAAGGAATAACTTAATGAGCCACCACGGAGTGCAGCGTCGTTCGCTCCGGGGCCTGTGCCCCATTGTGGGTTTTGCTGACGCTCGCTACACCCGCGTAAGTGGTCTCCCCCACACTTTCCCTGCTTGCCAGACTGAGCTCTCGGAGCTTTTCCACCTTCTCGGTGTTCTCTTTTACAAATGGGGATGTGCTCCTTGAGGGTGGTAATGAGCTCAGTCTGGCTCGCGAGACTCTCGGAAATGGACGGGGGACAGAAGTCAGCAGTAGGCGCGGAATCCGGCACAGCTACAGGTGCGGCAGAGGCCTTGTCGCGCTCGGACTCCTACATGCAAGAAGTTGGGGTCCGTCGTTTAGATTGGCCAGCTCGAAGTCCTGACCTCAATCCAATTGAGCATGTCTGGGATGTTCTAAAGAGGCGGGTAAGATCAGTGCAACCTGCTCCACAAAACATCAGGGACCTAAAAAGAGTCATTACAGAAGAGTGGGAACGTATTCCTCAAAACGTTATTAAAAACATCGTGGAAAGCATGCCCAGAAGGATTCAAGCTGTGATTTTGGCAAGAGGAGGTCACACTCGTTTTTAGCTTTTTACATTTGTAACTTTATTTAAATAAAAAAGTAAAATAATCTTCTTGTCTTTATTGCCAACCACTTCTTATTGTTTGGCCGTGTACATCGGTTTTAAAGAATTCATCGAAATGTAAAAAGAAATGTCAGATTATTCACTTCACGCGTATTAATTTACACGATTATAAGTAAACAGACTACCTACGTCAAAAGAATTAATTTCATTTAATTAACTCAAATCGACCTCAGAACGTAAATTTCATTAGCTGCCCATTTTTTTTGCAAAAAAGTGTAGTTGGACTACGAAGTTATGATTGTCGTGGCAACCAATTAAGGTTTTCTGGGTAACCAAAGTAATAAAATAGAATCTATTGCATAGAAATAGAAGAACCTTTGCCAGTAACATGACTCACCAATTCGTTGTCCGTTAGGTGTTATTCATCTAAATAGGTGACTAATTAAACACCGAAGTTAAGATTTTCTGGGAGACCAAAATCTATACTAATATTATAAAGCAGAAGAGTTTGTTTGTTTGTTTGTTTGGTTGAACGCGCTAATCTCAGGAACTACTGGTTCGAATTAAAAATTATTTTTGTGTTGGATAGTCCATTTATCGAGGAAGGTTTTAGGCTATGTAACATCACGCTACGATTATTAGGACCAGAGCAGGGATGAAAAATGTTGCAAAAACGGGGATCTTTTTCCCTTTCGTTTTTCTCTCTTATGTGACGCAGACGAAGTTGCGCGGGTCAGCTAGTAACATAATTACTCGTACCATTGGAGAAGGCTTTTCTATGACAACTTTTGCCATTGACATAACTTACACTAATTCGCTGACTAGGTATTCAGAGTTATTGATCTAAATAGCTGACTCTTTGGACACCGAAGTTAAGATTTTATTGGCCACCAATTAAGATTATCTTGGCATCATTAGATAGTTTTTTAAAGAACCCTTTTGCCTTTTACACGACTTTCGCTAACTCGTTACGAGTTACTGACCTAAGTAGTTGACTACTTGAACACCGATGTTAAGATTTTCTGGGTAACCAATAGCAATACGATATACACCATTAGATAAAGCTTTTTAAGTAAAACCTTTGTCATTTAACGACTTTCGGCCATTTGCATTCCGTTGAGAGTTATTAACCTGAATAGCTGACTACTTGGACACCAAAATTATTATTTTATTAACAAACAATCTTAGCGTTTCTCGAACTGTTTAAAGACAACTTTTAATACTAGCACCACTTATGCTAATTCGTAGTCTATTAGAATTGTTGACCTAAATGTGTGTCTAACTGGGCACTGAAGTTAACGTTTTCTGAGTCCCCATAACAATAAGATATAATACACCATTGGAGAGAGCTTTTCTAAAAGAAGTTTTACTACTAACATAACTTTTGCTAATTCGTAGTCTGTTCAGTTTTATTGATCTAGCTAAGTAGCTAATTGGGCACCGAACTCCTCTGCATCTGAATCGGGAGAAGGCGCCGTAATAAAAATGTACACACTTTACAGTAAAGTCCACTAACACTGCAATCCAAGTTTCTTAACCGAATACGATACGTGAGGCGCGAGCGGCGATTACGTCACAGGAGTAATGGATCATACACGTCAATGCACCTGCGCAGTCGTAATGGCACTAGTCACAAGTTAGTTCCGGTTCGTAAAAAGTTCGGGACTCGGGAGGACACGCTGCATTCGTATTTTTGCGTGAAAAAGCGGGACGGAGAGAGTTCGTTCGAGGCGGTTGGCATGCGTTTGAGCTATTGTTATTGTTAAGAGTATGCCGCGCTCGCGCCGCCCGGCGCCCGGCCGGCAGCAAGCTATTGTTATCGTTACTCCCCCTCCCTATCGTATCTCAGAAAGTAAGAGACCCGTATTTTGTTTAATTTTACGGATTCGTATAGAGGAGGCTCGGGGAAGTAAAAACCAGTTTTCAAAGTTGGTCCCCTTGCCCCCATTCTCCCCCCTTTAGGCGGATCTCGGAAGTTAAGAGATTTGGAACATTTTTTTTTCAGATTTGTTTCAAGGGGCATCAGTTGGTCTAAATCATTTTTCAAAACACCCCCCTCTCTCCCCCTTCACTCCGCCCCCCATCGTATCTCGAAAATTAGGACACGTAGAGGCTTTTTGATTTGACTATATACTTTATCGTTGAGGGGCGTTGAAATTTGTATACCCTCCCCTCCCCTCCCCAACCTCCCCTAAAATTGAATGGGGTGTAACTTCATAACGGTTAGGGATAGCCATTGGGTGTTTGAACGAATATTATAGTAGGCGTCGGAATCTGTCCGGTGGTGGTAATGGGGGAGGGGGCGAACGAAGCGAGCCGGCGACCCCCGTAGCGTAAGGTTTGGGTCAAGATAGCTTTCCGGTGGTAGGTAGGTCAACGAAGCGTAGCGTAGCGCAATGAAGGTTGAGTGGGTGAAGCGTAACTCGGAAAAGAAAAAAGCCATTCTTAAAGTCACCCCCCTTCTCCCCCCTTTAGGCGGATTTCGGAAGTTAAGAGAATTGGAACATTTTTTTTCAGACTCATACTAAGGGGCCGCGAATCAGTCAAAACCATTTTTCAAAACTCCCCCTTCTCCCCCTTTCACACCTCCCCCACCGTATCTCGGAAACTATGACACGTAGAGGGTTTTTGATTTGGCTATATACTTTATTATTGAAGGGCGAGGAAATTTGTACACCCTCCCTTCCCCTCCCCAATTTCCCGTAAAATTGAAAGGGGTGTAACCTCATAACGGTTAGGGATAGCCATTGGGTGTTTGAACGAATATTATAGTAGGCGTCGGAATCTATCCGGTGGTGGTAAGGGGGGAGGTGGCGAGCGAGGCGAGCCGGCGACCCCCCTAGCGTATGGATAGGGTCAAGATAGCTTTTCGGTGGTAGGTAGGTCCTGAGTGGACCGTAGCGCAACGAAGGTTGAGTGGGTGAAACGTAACTCGGAAAAGAAAAGAGCCATTCTCTTAGTCACCCCCTTCTCCCCCCCTTTAGGTGGATTTCGGAAGTTAAGAGAATTGGAACATTTTTTTTTCAGACTCATACTAAGGGGCCCCGAATCAGTCAAAACCATTTTTCAAAACTCCCCCTTCTCCCCCCTTTCACACATCCCCCATCATATCTCGGAAACTATGACACGTAGAGGCTTTTTGATTAGACTATACTGTATCGTTGAGGGGCGTTGAAATTTGCATACCTTACCCTTCCCTCCCCTACCTCCCCTAAAATTAAAAGGGGTGTAATGTAACTTCATAACGGTTAGGAATAGCCATTGGGTGTTTGAACAAATATTATAGTAGGCGTCGAAATCTGTCCGGTGGAGGTAAAGGGGGAGGAATCAAGATAGGTTTCCGGTGGTAGGTAGGTCCTGAGTGGAGCGAACCTGCGAGACCGAGTGGAGCGAAGGTTGAGTGGGTGAAGCGTGAGGCACGGTTTCCACCAAAGCGAAGAGGAGCGGAGCGGAGAGGAGATGTGCAAGATTCGACCAATCACATTTGTTGAAGCCTTCATCGCGTCTCTCGTCTTTTCTGTTGATTGGTCGAATCTTGCACATCTCCTCTCCGCTCCGCTCCTCTCCGCTTTGGTGGAAACCGGGCCTAACTCAGGGGCGGCGACGAGCAAACTTTAGGGTAATGTTTTTTAATAGGAAAATGTCTGAGAATTTTGTTTGTTTTTTTTTTTAATTCGCATGTTTTATTGAATTCGTTTTTTAAATGTTTTAGGGGTTCTTGAGGGGTTTCCAAATCATTAAAGTGCTCTAATGGATTTTAAAAACCTTTAAACGATCCCACTGAATTTTTTAAATTTTTATGAGGGTGAACACTTCTCAAAAACACTAAACCTAAAATACAAGCTGCGCGCAGCTCGCGCACCACGCAAAAACTAGTTATACTATATAAAGGTCGATTACCACTGACTGACATAATTGTTCTTCCAGATGGTGAAGGAGAAAGTAAGTATATTTTGACAGATTCGTAAGCAAGTAACTCTCGCCCCCTTCCTCCCCCAACGTATCTCGGAAACTAAGAAATAAATGTTTTTAGGGGCTTAGCTCGCGCACCACGCAAAAACTAGTAATAACGTATAAACTTAAAAACTACTGGACCGATTTGAAAAACTGTTTCAGCAATGGCTAGCTACAGCGAGTAACATAGGCTATATTTTATCCCCGTACGCCGTACGTAACTACGCGGGTGAAACCGGGTGACGTCCGTTAGTTTTTAACATAGTCATAACTTTTTTCGGACAGTAATTTTTTTTTTGTTTCATACTGAAAGTTGTTCTCTTTTTAGTGGACTATAAGTCAAAATAGGTCTCGTTAGTGGTGGACATTTGGACCAGTTTAGTTCATTGACATTTGAAAAAAAGTGCTTACGTTGGCTTTCCAGTAAACTCCGTGCAAAGCAGGGGTTCTGGTGGTAACCAGTCAGTTACATATTTAACATTGAACTCCAAAGATTAGCCCTCTCTAGCAAAGGATTCTCATCTGCATTCTGGAGGAACGATGAGAGCGAATTTACGTCGATATCTTCATCAACGTTGCCTGTGTTCAAGGGTGCCATAGGCATTGGTCTCCAGGATAGTGTGTCTCCAGTGTCCTCAGTATTGTGTACAGATGTAACCTGAAGACAAAGGAAGATAAATGGTTAACACCATATAAAACATACAGTTTAAGGGCTAGCACCAGTCGCTAGTGTCACTATATACTAAAAGAAACTTACCACTGCCGTTCTATCAGGTACACAAAGGCCTCGTTCAACTATTTTGTCATTCAGACAAAGCCAGAACGACGTATTCGGTTCCAAAGCACCTCCTTGTTCAGTGTGATACACCCAAAGTTGGATAGGCATACTTTTATCTTTGAAGTTGCCTATTTCAGTGATGTAAAATCTTTCGTATTCATTGATTAAGTCTTTTAAACAGGCCTTTGTAATTGAAGGCCACTCTTCACCCTGAGCTGGCTTAATTCCACTTAGATGGCACTTATAAGCCCCGTCACTGAACTCGCCCAAATATGAAGTCAATTCTAACAAAGCAGACTTGGGAACAGTTTCAATCAGGCCGAAATCACTGTAAAACATTTTGGCGTTATCCTTTTCCAATTCCATTATAACAGCACGACGCCAAGTCTGTGATTTTATACACTTTGTGACGCATCTGTCGCCAACCTGCCAGTCTTCTTTACTTTTATGTTTATTATTTTTAGAATATTCCTTTTGTATTTTTTTGAACAAATCTTTAAAACTGTCTTTTTGATGAAGGAATGAAACGTAAATTAGTGAAGGTGACTGGCAATTCAGAATTTCTACCTCCAATCTCAGAATACCCTTAACTTTTGCCCGCAAATCGTCGTTTACCTTTATAGGCTTTCTTTCTAATTTATTTTTATTATTTCTAGTTCGTTTAGATGTCGACGAAGCTGAGTATATTGGCATATACGTTAAAACCTGTTCCTCAACTGGAATTTTGTCAAACATGATGTTGCTGTAAAAAAACGTTGAACTTTTTAAATGTGCACACACGAATTGTATAGATTTGTAATCGTTAATCTTTTTTTTTTTCATAAAGACATTTGCCGCCCCAAATAAATTGAGAAAAGGGCAAGAGAAAGGTAAAATGATAGAATGATAATAATATTTTTTGTATCTGATTTGGAACAATTATAAAATTCTTACCCAAACGAAATAGCAAATTTATGGTTAATCATCTCACTGTTGATGCAAACCACATTGCTGTCGTCTGTTTTGTAATAAAGAATAACACCAATGGATCCTTGACAGCGTTTATCCTGTACTCGCAGTTTTAGTAAACGGCCGCAATATTTCTGAAGATGACCCACGGCATCCATGCTCCATTGGCTATCACATGGCATTATGCCAGCCAGTTGGCACTCTGTCGCCTGTTCGTAATAATATAATAAATTATTTATCTTCATACTAAGGTGTGTTTCCTTTAGAGGATATGATTAGGTACTTACTATCTTTTCATGCTTAAAAAACTTTGACTTGTAACTTTATTATTGACCCTATCGATTGGAATTGCTTTTAAGTTGATTCAACTTCCAAAGCAGACTATGACGCAGAACATTTTTGAGTAGAACTTGACATCTTTTGATAAGAAATCGAATGCTTCTTTTGAGATGAAATTGATGGCTTAAAGTTCCTGAACCCGAAGCAAGCTATACAGCGTGGAAACGGTAAACGGGGCAGTAAGTTTAACCGTTGCAGCTACACGAAAATCGTCTTATGAAACCATCCATAAACTGATCAAAGAGTTATTCCAGACCAACCCAGGTTGGAGTACTCAAAAAGTCATAAATTGCAAAAATCTTTTCCCATAATAATTATGTTCATTTTGTTAGAAAATTTTATCCAAACATTTTTTTATGGTGATCGATACTGTTTTTAATACTGATCAGATCGATCAGAACTTCTACGGGACCAACCCGGGTTGGAGTAAGTACTAAAAAGTCAGAAATCACAAAAAACGTAAAGTTACCGTCTTCGTTGATCATTTCTCTTATTTATTTTTTTGGTTTTCAGATTCACATTTCGATCAACAATTAGCAACGATTCACAAATTCAGTCTTAGGACCTGCTATGATTTCTTTTTATTTTTTAAAAGTGTCCATGGAGTTTCTTGCCCGTTCTTCTCCGTAGAAATCTACACTAGGGAATGGACAACTACCTACAGTACTTTCACAATTTTTATGTTTTGTGTCGGGGACTGTAGCTACATTAAATGTTCTTCATTGTTCCGACAATTCAAACGTGCCTGTTACTGGCCTACTTGAAAATAAATGCATTGATTTTGATTTTTTATTTCCGAGTGAGTTTTTGATCATGAACAAGATCAATGCACATCAAAAAAAAATATTTGGTTCAAACTTGCTTATAGAATAGAATAGAAACTTTATTTCAGACCGGAGTCCATAAGGTTAGTAACAATTTTACTTATTTTACTTTTTTACTTATGAAAATGTTTTGCAAAAGCTTTTTTGCAATTTCTGACTTTTTGAGTAGGTACTCCAACCTGGGTTGGTCTGGAAGAAATTTTCGATCAGTTTCAGAAACAGGATCGATTGGCATAAAAAAAATGTTTTGTGTAAAATGGTAATTTTCGTGCTAGAGTCTGGCCAGCGAAAGCTGTCCAAGAAAAAAGACGGGAATTAAAAAAAATCAAGTTCTTAAGCCTGGCTATACACTGCTTAAACGGTCTTTATGGTAAGGTGCAATATGATTGTATTATGTGAAAATAGTGCACCTATTTTCAATAAGCTTTGTTAAAATGTATATCATCATTATCATCATTTCAGCCGAAAAGCAGATTTCTGATTCAAATCACTTTTTATGTATTTACTTGTCAATCATAGTAAATAGAAGCTTCCTCGTCGAAGTTTTGATTGTTTTCAGCATTATTTAAAACAAAACCAATGTAAATATGATACACGTAAACACAAGATCAAAATGACTCAAGTACGAAACGTGTCAATTTTGACAGTCTTAAATTATTGCCATATTAAAACTTCTGAAAATAATTCGTGGACAGCTTTCGTTGGCCAAACTCTAACTTTTTTTTTATCTGTGAATTGGGATAAGTAAAAAAAAATCACGATAAATTATGGATGGTTTCTTAAGACTTAAGACCATTTTCGTGTAGCTGCAACGGTTATGGTACGAGTAGCTCCCCTTACTACCCCGTTTACCGTTTCCACCCTGTACTATGTTGGAACAGCATAAATGAATGGTAGACTCACAAGTGCACTGATGGTGGTGAACTTGGGGTGTAAATAGCGCAGCGCGGTCCAGTCCACTAGCACCACGAGCCCGATGTCGGGCAGCAAGACGTGCACGGTGCGTCGCCCCGGCATCGGCATCAGGTTGAACACCACGCCGCGCGCCCACTTATCTACCAGCGCCACGGACGGGCACTTCTCCAGATTCACCGCGCACACCATGCCTATTTCGCCACCGCAACAGAACAGAACATCGTCTTTAATAAAAAAAGCGGCCATGTGCGAGTCGGTCTCGCACATGAAGGGTTCCGTAGCAGCGAGTAACATAATGTAAAAGATGACGTATTAAAAAAAACTACTCACTTTGAACGAGATCTCTCGTTCAAACCAATTTTCGGTGGAAGTTTACATGGTAATATACAGTGAGCGTTCATAAGTGCATAGGCACGTTAAGGCGATCTTCACACTGCCCCGCATGATGCAGCGTAGCGCGTGTCGACACACCTACGCGCGTTCCTGCGGGAGTGCACATCTGCATCATCGTGCGGGTTTTTTGCGCACTCACGCGCGTAGGTGCGTTTTGTAGATTCACGCACGGCGGCTCTCATTTATTCGCCGTTCTCTGTGGTGGTCGTGCAGTACTGAGCCCATTAAAAATCACGCGCGGCACTGCGGGATTCGGTGTGCCATACCTTGCGTCTCGCCCCGCACCTACGCGCGGGGGTGCATGTTTCTCCGCGTGTATGCGCGTGATCCGCATGAACGCGCTTGGATGCATTTTCTGTGTGTTAGACTGTGCGTGTTTTCCATAAAAACGGAGATACTTACAAGCAACGGAAGAACACGCATCCACGCGCTACTCTGCATCATGCGGGGCAGTGTGAAGACCGCCTAAGAATCGTATTGCTGTGAACGCACGGGCGAGCGTCCGTGCGGCTGTATGTGTAAGTTTTCTCAATACATTACTCGCTACCTACTGTCCGCATGTCGTCGTGTCACACTCCACGAAACAAAAAGAAAATATTACAGTCTCTTTTGATACACGCAGCAAACGCATATCGTACTTGCATTGGATAGCTAAAATTCGATCGTGTTTACCAGGTGTTGATTGCTGTTTAGGGTAAGCAGTGGGTTCACGTTCGACGTGTCTTGAGTTCAAATCCCGTTTACGTAAAGGGCTTTTTGTTTCTTTGTAACCACATTAAGATTTTGTATTCTATGCAAACTTTTATTTAATTAATTTTACTTATAACGAAGTAAATTAAATTAAATTTAATTTACTTCGTTTCTGAAGGAGCATACTTTGAAGGTGATAAAATAAAGGATGAATAACAAACATTTTGTGTATTATTGATATTTTCCCGTTACTTTCTTGACATAGCAGTATTTCTCAGAGTTATATGTGCACGTAAGAGAAATCCAGCACATCGACGTTCATTGTAACTTAGTGAAGGGATTTTAAACGTGTAACCTAGGTATCAGTTTCAGCACAGTAAAATTATAACGTGCAGTGTGTCATAAGCACATACTGACACCTTATATTTTTACTGTGCTTGGGCCTGCGACTCTGCGTGTGTCAGTGTCTAAGCTTAATTTCTAGTAGAGCTGTAAGTCCTCCATGTACCAAATAAATAAATAAATCTTGTGAATTTCGTAGTATTATTGTAGTTAATAAAACAGATATCTACGTATCTGATCTGTAAGTATGACACTTGTATTTCGTCCTTTTGCTACTGCAAAAGGATGAAATACGGGTTATAGTGTATTTTTTAATAACAATTATTATGAATACTCATTTGCCTGGTACCTATAAGTTTAACTGCTCATACACGCAATAAATGTATACAACGTGTAACAGTAAGGGTATAGTCATATGAAAGGGTGTGCTACAGACCATCAAACTGAACAACTTTTTCTTTTGGACCACCATCGAAATCGCGAAAAAATAATCACGTGAGCACGTGTAGACCGAGGTTTAAAAAGACATTAGTGCGATAACAAACGGTAGCACAGATTACTAAATAGTTAACGGTAGACCGTAAAAACCTAAAGTACAGCGGCCACTTGAAGAAATAGTGACAGATGACTGATACTTAAACATAGATCAGAATAGGTAGAGCTGTTTAATGTACTTGCCATAGGTTAGAATAATATACTTACATATTACCCGAGTCCCGGGATTTGGTTTTTAAGTAGGTAGTAAAATCATAAAAAAAAACTATTCTCGCCTTGGGGACTAATGAAACATTACACTTCCTTTCTGATGGATAAATATAAGAAGGACGGGATTAAGGATAGTATAATAAATATAAACTTGATTCATTAAACCACAAAAATGTTTTTTACGTAAATATTTCTTATTCAAGAATCAACAATCATTTAAACATTTTTATTCTGAAGTTGTAGGTACAAAAACATATTACCATACAAATTATTTGTTCCTCAGAAAATCAAAACATTATCAAATAGAACAATTTGTATTTACAATAAAATCTTAATTAAAATAATCAATACGCTTCAACAATAATTCGCTTATTTAATTAAATAATATAAAATAAAATCCCGTGGTATCAGTCGGAATCCCGTGGAATATCCATATTAACATCAATGTTAGGGGTCAATGAACCTAAATAGCTCTACCTATTCCGATCACTGCTGATAAAACCTCAGAATAATTTTGCGGTTTTACTTACCTACTTCAGGTAAATACACATTTTCAACCGAATCTTTATACTCTTGTTCCAAATCTTCCGTAAGTTTTTTTTTTACCTTTTGGAGATGATACTGGAAAGGATAATAAATATCACCATTAAGCTGTTAATTAGCAAAAGAGGTACAAATAAAATCTAGAAATAAACCTTACTTTTCTCACGAAAAATTTTTCAGGGCTTTCAATGTAAACTATGTTTACAGTTTCAGTTTTGTTTTCACAATACGTCTCATTGTGACCAGTGTACAGATTGAGTTTACCCTTTACACCCCTATACGCTGGATACTGAAAAAAAAAACGAAGTTTTGAATTATATTTCCCAAAGCATCAAATTGTGTAAATGTTAATATCGTAAAAAGAATTACCGGCAGTCTTGGGTTAGGCCTTGTAGCACGGTTATGGAACACCAACGCGTGGGCAAGGCTGACTCCGTTTTCAAATGTGCTGACGTCACACTCATGTTTGAAATCAAAGGGAGAAGATACAGGAATACGGCGGTGGATTTGAATGACTACTTTTTTGCTAAAATAAAGGGAGATAACGGTTTAATAAAAAAAGTTAAAATTTTTAATTTTAAAGTTTTTCAAATATTGTAGGTATTAATTCCACTTGAACTAGATCTAGGTTTGGATGCAGAATTCAGCACTACTCTCCCACCCGCCGTAATGTGCACTATATGCGATAGAAGGTACAGTAATTATTAGGGACTAGCTGACCCGCGCAACTTCTGCGTCACTTCAGAGAGAGAGAGGGTTAGGGAGAGTGTGAGTCAACCTTAAGCAATAGACATAAAGAGGAACAATTCCGTCGTACGTGATTGCTTTGTTACTTTAACCGTTTATGCAGCACGTATACGGGGGGGGGGGGGGGTAGTTGGGATTTATCCGACTAGGCTGGGCAGCGTTCGGGAAGCTGCGGGAACAATGGGCCTTATCAAAATGCTTAAAGTCACCCAAATGAGAGGAATGAGGCAATGGAGAGGGCAATGCTCGGAGTTTCCTTGCGTGATCGAATCAGGAATGAAGACATCCGCAAGAGAACCAAGGTCATCGACGTAGCCCGAAGAATTGCCAAACTTAAGTGGCAGTGGGCAGGGCCACATTGCTCGCAGAACGGATGGCCGAAGAGGGCCGAAAAGTTCTGGACTGGCGACAGCGAACCGGAAGACGACCGAGACCTCCCACTAGGTGGACCGATGACCTGGTGAAGGTTGCGGGAATCCGTTGAATGCGAGTCGCGGTCAATGTGGCGACACTTGGGGGAGGCCTATGTCCAGCAGTGGACGTCTTTCGGCTGAAATGACGATGAATGATGATAATTGATAACAGATCAGAAGAAAAAACTAAATACACAATAACAGTTATTATTCATACCGTGTTCCTTTCAGCCATCCTTTCATTCTTCTTGACCTAAAAACTGGGCAGGTGGCTATGGTAGGACCACGACATTTCTGTAAAAGCAACATAGGTCAATAAAGAGCAAAGTCTTGTAGGCCCAATGAGATGTTGATGTGTTTCTACCCTTAGTGTAAAAAGTAGAGAAAGAATGTCGTCATGCTGATGTTGTAGACTCTTGTCGACTGATTTTGGCGCGGGTCAAATACAAGAAGCGTTTGGCGGTGGCGCGGCGCGGGCGAAGTGATGGCGTGGCGCCGGCGCAGCGCAGAACAGGCGCGCTAACGGTGTCGGAATGGCGAAGGGCGTGCGCATTCAAGTCTTTAAAGTCTAAATTGTCACGCATTTTCGCCGCCTTGTTCCCGCCCTGTGCATGTCACTGCTAACTGCAGGTACGCGGGGGGCGCGGAAGTGGCGTCGCGTGGCGTTCTCGCCACGCCCGCGCCACGCCATCTCAGTATGTGTCGCGCCACACTTCTTCTATTTACATTTTGTATGAAATATCAAAGAAGTGGCGCCACGCCATCAGCTCGCCCGCGCTTTACTAAACACTTTTAACATTTGTTTTCAGGATATCTTACAATACATACTCGTAGTATCAGCAGAGATTTTTGCAGAATTATAAAAACAGGCGCTATTTTAGGATAACTGGGTGGTCGGTTGTTAAAAGTTAATTAAACTAAACTTACTTATCTATGATTTTTCGAATCAAGTTCGAGTCTTCAGTGGTCCAATCGCTCATTTTCGGAACACAATTAAACAGGGAACAATTCATGGCGAGCGGAAGTAACCGTGTTTTTGATGGAGGCAAACTGCGTATGCTGAAACAGAGAAAATACTTCTTTCGTTATATCAAGCAATAAAATCACACAATACTTTAGATCGAAACAGGTTTTTTTAATACAAAGTGTTAACATTCTTCACGAAGCCGTTAACCAAGCATTCTTTACATCAAACTAAGTAACCCTTACAAAAAAATTTGCTGGAAAATATTTCTTTTTGGGGTGATATATCACTTTTTACGGTAAAATCCAATGTAACGCACTCAAAACATTGTGCTTATAGACGGATTGAATAGTGTGGGGGACGTGGAGGTGTTTAAAGTAAAGTTATTACTTTGATGTAAAAAAAACTCGTGAAAAAGTTGGAATTTTGACCCTCAATATCTCCGTAACTAAAAGGTCTCAGGTGTGTTCTAACTCTAGAACAAAAAAAAATATAGCAATGATGGAGAGAACAAGTGATTTTCGGCTTCGTTAAGTATTTTTACACCCTTTATAAAATATTGCATAATAACTGAATTGTATAGTGAAACTTACCAAGATAAGTTAACAATTTGAGTGCTTCCAAAATCAAAAAAGAAAACGTGAAACTGTGGTTTATCGTGTGCCGTTTCTACATTAAGAACGCGGCATCTTTGCCACATATTATCTTCATAATTGAATGCCAAATATGTTCCACCTGCACACAGAATAACATTATTAATATACCTACATAAACGTTGCTTCATTGTAAGGACAACTTTACTCTGGCTAAACTACAATGTTTTAATTATAATTAACTAATACTATAAAATAAGATTTAACAAATGTTTTGCTAAATGTTTACCTTTTTTAATATCATACTCTGCCACATATGGCCCCCTAACATTTGATAATCTCCATGTCACATCTTTGACGAGATCTTGGGAGCTCGCTTTTTGCACAAAGAAATTGTTTGGATTCACAACATGTGAAACGTAAAACAGCTCTTGGGAACCTAGAATTTAAATGGCCCTTATTATTATTATCATTCTTTTATATACAGGGTGTAAACCACCTCATCACGAAACCGTCAACCAAGCATTCTGTACATCAAAACAAGCAACTTTACTCAAAAAATATTGCTGGGAAACGCCTTTTTTGGGGTGAAAAATCATGTTTTGTGGTAAAATCCAATGTAACGCATTCAAAACATTGTGCTGGTGGACGGATTGAATAATAATAATTCACAGGCTGTGGTTCCACCAGTCTACCACAATACCAAATCGCGATGGCGATGTGAGTAATGACATGGTTACTAATGTAAATACCCAGTTCAATGAGGAAATGAGGAGTGCTTTGGAGGGTGCGATTGGAGAATATCGGTTCATGAGACCCGAACTTAGACCACGCTTACCTCGTTTGCCCATGCACAACAAAAATAGGAAGCTAGTGGCTTTTCGGGATTCGCAGTTGCCAACTATTTTGATAACTGCGAAAACCTCACCGATGCTCATTCGATCCTGTACTGTGCGGCTGTTGCGGCATGTCGTTTAGCTCACGTCAAATTTCCGGATGAGAGAGCTACACGACCGAAACCAATCGTACCAGCTTCCAGTGCAGGATTGAGCGTCGTATTAGTGGGGCCGGAGCGCTCATTGGCAAACTAATCTGCTTCAGGGAGGGCAACACCCGCCCTCGAGTGATGTGCTTTGATTTGCGGGGACTAATATCAGTCCTCGAGACTACATGTCCAGTATTTAAATAAATAAATAAATAAATCACAGAGCGCATCGACTTCCTGAAGCAGAAAGTGTATGCATGGGCAAACCGTATTCGTAGGTATAAGCGGCGGGTGGAACGATACACTCAGAATCGCACATTCATAAGCGATGAAAGGTGGGTTTATAGAGCACGGGAGCGACCTGGGTATGACTGACGCATCCTTACCGGATGATGATGCCATGTGTTCTTTCTGGCGCAGCATCTGGTCGGTGACTGTCAGTCATACCGAAGGTGAATGGACTCGGAAATACCAGAAATGGGAGCGATCACAAACAGCCCCCAAGATGTATATCGTGCGGCGTTCGGCGTCCGTTACCTAATTGGAAATCTCCAGGACCGGACGGGCTACACAACTTCTGGATTAAATGGATCCAAAGGTCACATTCTCGCTTGGCGGCCATATTCCAGTTAGCCTTAGAGTCAGGGTCGCTCCCCGAGTTCCTGACGACTGGAATAACCCACCTTCCCCATAAATCGGGTAGTACTGCGAAACCTAAAAAATAATAGACCTATTACGTGTCTCCCGACGATTTATAAAGTTCTTACCTCCATTTTGAGAGCTAAAATCACTGAACATATTGACGAAAATTCTGTTATGTCAGCTTCTCAGAATGAAGAAACGGGTCCCGGGTGAATGTAGGAACGGGTCCCGCGGTACTAAGGAGCTACTCCTCATTGATATGGCCATAAGCCAACATGTTCGCCGTTCCCGAAAGGATCTGTTAGACTATAAGAAGGCCTACGACTCGGTGCCACATACATGGCTTAGGAGGGTGCTAGAGTTGTATAAAGTTGATGCAACTCTGCGCTCTCAGATTCCACAAATCTTAGATCCTTCTCAGCAACCGAAACCTATAAGTATTTGGGTATGTCGGAAGCGCTGGGCATCAATGTTGCTGACATGAAGCAATCGTTGATGGAGCGCTTTTTTGGCAGCCTGAAAAAGTATTGAACAGTTTTTTATCGGGCGGAAATAAGGTGCGTCATGACGTTTGGGTCATGCCGGTTTTGATGTACTCTTTCGGCATACTGAAATGGACTGTAGGCAGAACTAGACGCCGTGGATATAAGACAGGGAGAACCAGTGCCTTTCAGCTTCGTTAAGAGGTTTTTTACACTCTTTATAATGTTTCATTGTTTATAAACATTGTAAATAATACCTTCACGTAACAGCGGACGTTGACATGCTGAGGTGGTGTGTTGCTGATGTTTATCTAAAAATAAGTAACTAACTATAAAAAATGACATACAAAATAGGTCGAAATCTTAGCCGCCTCCTTCTAGCAGGCGCCGAAATCGAAAGAAATAGCGACGCGCGGGGTGCAGAGCCAGGCATTCATATTTTTGACAAGTTACAAGGTAATTCTAGTCATCTGGCTAAGTTATTATCATACAATTAGTTATATACAGTCAACAAGTGCTAGAAGGCGCAGTTATATACAGGCAAAAAAACATTGGTAATTATTATTTACAATCCGCTTCGGCCTAAAATCAACCTTCGGTCGGACAAAATACAGCATTGAAATGAATTGAAGAAAAACATTTAAGAACCACTGGAGTAGATATAATAGCCAGGTCCAGGGAACAGAAACAAAATACCGGTCAAGTGTGAGTCGGAGTCGGACATGAAGGGATTAGTACCATCGTACCCAACTAGCACACTAGTGGAAATAGCAGCCCATTTTGCAACTGTTAGCTGTACATTAGCGCTTTAGGGGTTCAGAAAGTGGTTTTAAGTTTTACTATTGCTTCCGTAACTGCTCATAGCTGTAAATATCACTAGGGGTAGCAGAAAGTGAACCAAATGCCACTCTAGGCTTTATAAGAGTTCATGTTACAACCTATTTGCTGTCTATAGCTTTAAAAGAGAATTAATACATGTATGTAAAAGCTTAAAGCTGCTAAAAGGCCGCTATTGCCGCTACTGTACGCTTCAGAACTGCACAAAACTTTAATTGGAGATTTTTTAACGGAACTGTCTTCAATAAATGATAGCAAATTGGCTGGGATTGCTGAAATCTCATGTCTATCTATTGTTTATACCAGTTAATAATATAACATCACGCCTCTACGCTGTGAAGGGGTAAGTACAAGTGAACCACTAAAAAGTGAAAAATAACTTAAAAGATATATTTATCACTGCTCTGCCACTGAAAGTTTCATAGCAGAAATAACTACTAAACTATACTTTTGCGCAACCTTTTTTTTTTTTTTGCGCAACCTTTAGTAGCAGTTTTATCGACTTTTTTACGGATGGTATTTAAAAGTACTTCAATTTATTCCCATTTCATTTACCTAATTTTGCCTGTGTTCCACCAAATATACTGAATGTGCACCAAAATATGTTAATTAAAATACGTCATAACGAGCATCTATTTAACTTTCCTTTTTATTTCCGAGTGCAGGGTTTAAAGGAACCTAACTAACCTAACGGGGGGGTGCCCTAAGTCCCGATTATGGGGGCAGAGATACTTTAATATTTGGTGCACGATCAGTATTATTTGGTGCACGATCAGTATTTTTCGGGGAAGAAAAGATTTTTGGTGAACACAAAAATATTATCCCTTTTTTACTAATACTGGCATTAAGGCTTCACAATAGAAGCAGGAGCGTAATGGACATTGCCTTCTTATTTGAATACATTCTGCTACTTTTATTGGAAAAATCGACAAACACAAGCGAGGGTCCCGTACATTTTGTTTTCTCAATTACTGATAACGGACCAGTTACAGAGGAAAAGTATGTTTTAGCTTGGTGTGGCATTTTATACAAATTAAGCAAAATTATTTTTTTGTTTTTCGTTCGGCCAGTGTAACACTCCATGTTTTTTCCACGTAGCTGGACAGATGCAAAGTTCTTGTTGATTTTGTTGTTCATTATAAGTTTGAATGATTGTGAAAGGCATTCTGAAAACATACGAGTAGTAAGACATCGTAAATGTTAAACAATTGAAAGAGCCAAAAATATAGAAGCAGATCGTTTGTAGAAACGATTATTATCGATCATTGTATTTTAGGGTTTTCAACGAGTTCTACGGATCTCTAAACAAATAACCATTAATGTGGTTCAACACCTGCAGTAAGTACGAAATAAAAGTAATTTATAAGTCTTGAACTGCATTAGTGGCACAGGTATTGGACCTTCAGAAGAGTGAAACTTAACGCTTTGACGCGCAGAGAGAGAGTATTATGGTTGAAGTTGCAAGTTAAAGCTGCTTCTCATAGACGCCATGTTTAAAGACAATTCTTTATAATTACTTGAGAAATTTATAGGTTTTTATCACAATTTGTAGTAAAATATAACTAAATATAGAACCAGCAACTTACTAAATACAAATGTAGGTAGTCAATTATGTGATTTCAATATCGTGTAGGTTTGTGATATAATATTATTTATATAATAATGTTTTACATATTTTACGATATTCTGAGGTAATTATTGAGGCGCGTTAAAAATACTCCAATAGTATCAACTAAATGCACGATGAACTGATCTGCGTTTTCAGACACTTGCATATAATACAAATTAAATCTCAAAAACACTATACGTTCACTTATTATTTATATTTGTATTCAGTAATGTCTGACTCAGGAACAACAGATGTTTTTTTTTATAAATGTGAGACAGGTGAAAGATCAGTGATCCTTTATTCGTTCAGTTAAACCTGTCATTCATTCAATAAGCGCCACAAGAGTTTTAGTGTGGTGTTAATTATTAGTTGCAGCTGCTGTAGCGTTTGTATGCCACTATTATGAAGTTCTAACGGAACTGTAGGTTGCAAAAAGTTGTGCCCCTTTGGCTGCAAAGCGGCTACATAAGGTCTGCAGTGCACGCTCTGGCTTGAGCTTGGCGCCTTTGGGAATAATCGGATTAGCTCCAAAGCTCTTAAGCAACTAGTTTGTGCTACTTGGGTAGTAGCCTCCATTAATTTTTGATTTATTTTTATTTTAAAAACAAATAGTTAGTTTATATTAATGACCTACGCCATTTATTTAACAACCACCCGCAAATGGTGTTGTTTGCTGATGATACTTCTTTAATATTTAGGATAAACAGACGTGCCACTAATCTTGACGACGTAAATAACGCCTTACTGCAGCCACTGCAGGTCCATGATTGGTTTACCGCAGACAATTTAGTTCTAAATGGGAAAAAAACTAAGTGCATTAGATTTGCTCTACCAAATGTCAAAAGTAGTGATTGTGACATAGTATTGAATCAAGAGAAACTAGAATTTGTCGATAAAACGGTTTTCTTGGGAATCGCGCTCTATTCAAGGCTACAATGGGGCCCTCATTTAACATCTCTTGCAGGACGGCTGAGCTCAGCAGCATATGCTGTTTGAAAAATCCGTCAATTTACTGATGTCGATACCGCGAGGCTAGTCTATTATAGTTATTTTCACAGTATTATGTCTTACGGTATTTTACTATGGGGACGGGCTGCAGACATCGAGTCTATATTTATTCTGCAAAAAAGAGCCGTCAGAGCCATATATGACTTACGTCGACGTGACGCTAAGAGAGCTGTTCATGAAAATTAATATCATGATGACAGTACCTTGTCAATATATCTATGAAAACATCATGCACGTTAGGAAAAACCTGCATTTATTCAGTAAAAGAGGTGACAGACATCACTATAGTACTAGAAATACTGATCAATTAGTTCAGCCAGGTTTCAGGCTTGCTAAAGTAGATTCAACTTTCATGGGGTACTGTTTAAAATCTATACTTATAATAAATCTGTAGAGAGGTCAATTCTGTATACATGAAATATATTTACAAAATAACTATCGGGGGGTGATTAGTGATCGATACTGATGCCAAAAATGCAATCAGTAAAATTTTGTCTGTCTGTCTGTCTTTCTGTCTGTCTGTCTGTCTGTCTGTCTGTATGTTATTTATAGAAAAAAAAACTACTCAACGGATTTTAACGAAACTTGGTACAATTATTCTACATACTCCTGAGCAGGTAATAGTATACTTTTCATCACGCTACCATTAATAGGAGCAGAGCAGTGAAAGGAAATGTTGGGAAAACGGGAGAAGTTACTTGGTTTTTTTAGCTTCCGTCGCGTGTGCAGCCTTAATGGTTAAAGCTACATAGAAATCATGTATAACGGAAATATTCCACATAAAATTATATAAAAAATATCCCAAGACAGCATATGTCTATCTTTTATAGTTGACTCACAATAACACGTGTAACTCCCGATAGCTTAGCAGTTCGGAGAATAAATGTGAATGTAAGTTTGTTTGTTGCGCTTTCACGCGACAACTACTGAACGGATTTGGATGAAATTTTGCACACAGATAGTTTATAACCTGGATTAAAACATAGGATACTTTTTATCCCGGCAGTAAGATTCCATGGGACAATAATCAAACTTCACGCGGGCGAAGCCGCTGGTAGAAGCTAGTCTATACTAATATTATAAAGCAGAAGAGTTTGTTTGTTTGTTCGTTTGATGAACGCGCTGATCTAAGGAACTCCCGGCTCGAATTGAAAAATTCTTATTGCGTTGGATAGTCTATTTATCGAGGAAGGCTATAGGCTATATAACATTACCCTATGGCCATTAGGAGCGGAGCGGCAATAAGAAATGTTGCAAGCGGGAAAAAAGCTTCCGTTGAGCAGGTGATGCGTTGCGATATCAAAACTTCATGCGAACGAAGTCGCGGGCAGAAGCTAGTGTTACAATAAAATCCCTCCCCACATTCTTCAACTGAATGAGACAAAGTTTAAATCTTGTATAAAACGCACACTATGTAGGCAAGCATATTATAAGTTGAGGGATTACATTGATCATAAAAATGCTTGGCTCAATGCTGGTCCTACTCCACAACCATAGGTAAGTTATTGTGGAAGTTGCAGAAGATTGTAAAAAAGATCCTTGCATTGTATTCCATATATTAGTATTATATAACTTCATAGCGCATGTGTGAGTACTATGTACTGTAAAGCCACAATTTACATCTAGTTATTTTTTTTTTTTTACTTGAATAAGCCTTGGCGGCTGAGAGAATGTCATGCTCACTCAAATGTCTCGGTGATGGTGGCGGGTGTGTCGGGTCATTTAGTTCCCTTCAATATGGTTGAGCTGAATGGTGCTGATACATGCGTCATATTCGTGAACGGGCGCTGTCAGTTGAGACTGGTCATCTCTTAGCTGCCACGGTTAATTTTAATTACTTTATTTTTATGATGTTGATTTAATCTTTTCTCTGGACGCTCTTAATGTGCACGTCTTTGTAAATCGTTCTCACATATATGTATAATCACAACATGAATGATGTAAGTAACCAAGATTTTGTAACAATATTTTGATTTAAAAGAGTGTCCATGGAGTTTCTTGCCCGTTCTTCTCCATAGAGATCTACGCTAGGGAATGGGCAACTACAGCACTTTCTCAAGTTATTATGCCTTGTGTCTGTGACTGTAGCTTTGATTTCTCTTTGTATTTTTGACATTCAAAAGTGCCGTAATGGTCTAATTGAAATAAATGCTTTGAGTTTGAAATAAAATCGTACTCAACGATTATAGAAATAAATTTTAAAGTTTTTTTCTTCTGAGTACTTACTGTGTTTTTACACTCCAAAAAGGTACGGTATTAGGTACACAATACGGTAATGTAATGCCAATAAAATTGATTATTTTTTTCTAGTGTAGTTTTTTTAGTGACTCGAAGCAATGTTTGAACAAGTAACCGTAACAACAGCTTAGTTGTGGCATGTGTGGCACGCCTACATTGCACTTCCACTGTTTTTTTCTATTCCGTGGCCAGTGCCCTGTTCATTACATTACACCCCTTGTATTACAAGCAATTTTCCTGTAAAAAATTGGTTATTACAAATATGTGTTTATCAAAACTACACGTGTAAATTACAAGTTACAAGGGTCATTATTTATTTCACAAGTATATTTTTACACTTGTAGTCGTCATTTTGTTCATCAAAAATCATTTGTAAGTTACAATTTGTAGAAAATCATAGCAAATCCTGAGTGTCCGGCGACTCTCCATTCCGTCTTACAAGTGTCGTGCTTAGTACCGCAATACATTTTTTTTTAGTAGGTCTTTTCCACCAGACCAAGCGACTGAAATGTAATTAAAATATTCATCCATTCTTCTATTTTTTTTGCTTGGACATCCTGTCCCTAAAAGGCCCAAAAAAAAGTCTTTTTTCAAAAAATCGCATAACCTTGCCGCGAATTTCAAATATATTATAAAGAGGAAAAAATTGTATGTTTGTGTGTGTAACGTACGACACACACACACAAAAATACAATTGTAATGAATAAACTCAAAAACTACTTTGCCGATTTCAAAAATTCTTTCAGCAATGGATAGCTACATTATCAGCAAGTAAAATAGGCTATATTTTATCACTGTACTCCCTCGGGAACGGGAACTACGCGGGTGAAACCGCGTGACGTCCGCTAGTTATAAATAAAAGGTTTAATGTCTCATCAAAATTAGGCACAGACAATATACCAATCCCATGTGTTTGAGTACAGTTATTCATTTAAAAACAAAAAAATTGCGGGAAAAGAATGCGGCATATAAACATATTTGATTTTAGAACTTAACTTGTAAGTTCAATTTTACACGCCCTGTAGATTTTTTTTTGATAAACGTAATTTACACGAACTTGTAAAAACTTCCTTGTAAAGTGTAACTTGTGAACGTGTAGACTTGTGAGCTTTGATAAACAGGGCACAGGTCTAAGGTACTGTATTTTGAACTTTTCAATAGGTATTCTATCTACGAGCACCACAGGGCTAAGAAATCATGAAACGTAGTCATAAAAAAACTAAATTGGTTTTAAATATTTGTACGCATTTTTTTTAAATTTCAGTCAACTGGTAAAAGTAGTCTAAAACATGGAAATACTTACTCGGTGTAGTGTAAGTTTTGTTCGAGATTCCACTACAAGTGGGACTTATTGATGAAGCCGATCCTGGAGGCTTTTCTTTTTCCGTTTCAGGCTTTGGTTTTCTTGCATCTACAATGAAAACAAATTTTAATTTAAGTATTATGATATTTGTTCATCAGTTAGCTAAAAGAATCACGATAAAACATTGTAAGTATGAGGGCTAAAAGGGAATCAAACAAAGAATATAGAAAGATCCAACCGGTCTAACTTGCAGTGGGTATTCACTATGGGTCCATAGACAAGGCGTCCGTAGCGTCGTATCCGTTAGAATGGCTAATGTAACATTACACAACTAAATTAAAGGAGATCGGGCCAAAGTGGTCCAAGTAGCGTCGGTGAACGAAACCTATATTTTCTTGAACCTGATGTAAAGAGCATCACTATTTGTTCTGAACGCATCCGTTACCTTTTAACACGGGCCCCACTAGCTTCTTTCTGATTGGCTGTTGGTCTGAAGTCTCCAGTTCTCCACCATAAGTTTGAATGTGAAAATCCGTTTTGAACGTGTTGTTTATGTGAGATTACTTTTTCGTAACAAGAAATACTATAGCAATACTATAGCATCTAGGACTATTTCGTAACAATGCTTCGTAACAACTTTTTCGTTACGTACATTTATTTATTTTGAGAAATACTCTTTTGTCAATCGTATACACCTATCAGACGCTTGGCGTTATTATTCGCCTAGCAACAGAGTATTGACTTCAGTGACTTCGTTGCAATTTTGGAGAAGTTCTCGGTATAAATCAAAGTAATCTTTCCTAAATTGCGCCATAGCCTGTTTTAGCAGGATAAAACCCATGCCGAGTCAGAATTTGCTGCGTTTGGTCGTAACAACTGACATAAAAAAAAGAAAATGCAAGCAGTTTTATTCTACACTAGTTACAATTATTATTATTGTAAGGACACAAAATAAAATATAATAAAAATAAAAAACATTTATTTCATAAATCGGTATTTGCACAAAAATCACAATCAAAGTTGAGATCGAAGTCCACAGGTTAGTAACTTATTAGATAATGATGTAGATTCAATAAATGTAATGTGTTTAAAAAAATGTTTCTGCAAAAATCGATGGCATCTTACATTTCGGTGCATAGACGACAGTTTTGGGCGCTGGTGGTAGTTCTACATCAGCGCCTAATTCTGACGTAGAGAGCAGCTTGTACTCAGATTTGACATTTCCTTCCAAATGCGCATAACCGGTGATCAATGTACAGAGATCCTCATTTACTTTCACCCTGTTGGCAATAAAACAGTTTTTAATATAAGAGCTTAATGTTAATTATTCCTGTTAATAAAGGACAAAAGAAATTAAGAAACTTATCAGTAGGCCTACATAGATTGTATTTCATAACAATGACTTACTTCAAAGGTTCCTTGCTTGTCAAGATTTGATTTAAAAACCAAGGAGCGTTTGTGACTTGTTTAGCTTCCTCCAAAAGAACTGGCAAATTAATCTAAAATTAATAATAAACAAGTTGAAACTTTTGAATTGCAAGTGGGTTTTAACATTTTAGTATGAAGCCTCTGGCCTGCCGAGTAAGTCATCCCAGCGGAAAATTGATGATTTTTTTATTTGATTGTAACTAATTTAAAACGTCGTACGTAACGTAAATGTACATGATAATTTAAAATATGGATCTACCGTTGGAGGTTCTTTTGCGATATTCGCTAAAACGGTTTCCGCTGCGGCAACGTTACCCTAGCGGAACGATTTTTTCCAGTGGATTTAGTCAATCACCAAAGAAACAGTTTGCAAAATATAGTCATTTTAACAGCAAATTAAGGAATTACCAACCTTTTCCATGTTCTTGGTTTCTGTAGCAATTTTTATCATGTTTGAGACTTTATTAGCTTTTTTGATATATGTTTCCACGTCAGATCTAGCTTTTTGCAGAGACTTTTTTTCTGAGAAGATAGAATTCAAAATTTGGCTTTTGATTTCATCTTTTTCTTTTTGGACTATAGAAAATAGCTTCGAGAAGTGATGTTCGAGATCGGCAAATGTTTCAGATAGCTCGTTATTAGATTTAGTGTCAATTTCGTAGTCATGGAGCAAACATCCAATGTCCTAGAAAACATGTAACATAAGTACAAAAGAACGGTGAACAACAGCTATAAATAATTCGTGATAGTGATGAGGAAACATACAACCGCTGTTTTCGTGAGTCTTCTGAAGGTTTCATCTACCTGTGGAGATATACCAGTCATGTCCTCCAAAAAGGTTTCACTCTGAAAAATATATTTTTTTTTTCATTTCCTTATAGCTTTGTTGAGAAAGGTAAACAATCAAGTCACAACTTCCATTGTTTAAAATACTTACAACATCCTGTAAAGATACGGAATCATGGTTCCTGCAACCCTTTTCACCGCCAAGCATCATGCAGTCAGTACATGCAGACTTTTTACAATCTTTACAATAGTATTCAAGTGGTTTTCCAACATGCATTTTACAAGTGCTGGACCGCATATTAACATCTGATAAAAAACGAATATTGTTGATATTAGTTGACATCTTGGTATTTATCAAATAAAAACTAGTCAAGTGTGTGTTGAAACACAGACGGGATGAAAATCTTACTAACATTATAAATGCGAAAATGTTTGTTACTCTTTCACGCAAATGTAGCACACAGATAGTTTATACACAGGATACTTTTTATCCCGGTAGTTATTAGCTCCAAAGTCATTCTTCAAGTTCATTTGCTGCTATTGTGTACCTCGCAGTCCGCTCGTCGGATGCGAGGTACACAATAACGTAATATCCAAACTAATATTATAAATGCGAAAGTAACTCTGTCTGTCTGTCTTTCTGTCTGTCTGTCTGTCTGTCTTTGCTTCACGCCTAAACTACTGAACCGATTTGTGTGAAATTTGGTACAGACATAGTTTGGAACTTGAGAAAGGACATAGGATAGTTTTTATTACAAAAAATAAAATAAAAAATAAAATTTATTCCGGACATACAGCGCCATCTATTAGTCAAGAGTCGGCATCAATTCAGTACTGAACATTCATCGGAAATATGTAAAACCAAAAATCTGCCGGAAGTCACTATTCCACGCGAACGAAGTCGCGGGCAAAAGCTAGTATTATATATATTACAAATAAAATAATACTACGAAGAAGATGTAGACTATACGAATGTACGAGTACATAAGACATAAAGCCGGTAAAGTAACAAATATATTAGAAACGAGTACAAATCCTACTATCTATAAATAAAAAATGCTTTGTCCTGAAGTACTGTCTGATGGATCAACGCACAGCCTAAACCGCAGATTGTAGAAACCTGAAACTTGGATGGTGTTTATTATGATAAGAAAGGATTTTCTGAAATTATACCCCTCAGGGGGTGAAAAGGGGGGGCAAAGTTTGTATGGGAAAATGTGATTCCTTGGTCCAATCTACTTCAAATTTTGCAATCAACAATATTAACAGAATTGATGGATGCGTTTCGTATTGCATTGAAATTAATCCCCTAACGAGGTTAAAAAGGGGTAGAAAGTTATTTTGGCGGTAATTTGTTTCGAATTTGATGTAAATATTCCTTAGAGATTCTGATATAAACTACATGTTATTTTGATACATGTTTCAAAACCCAATCCGATTTTATTCCAAAAAGGTTGAACTCACATAAAAATTTGGAGCAAAATTGCAAATACTCTTTAAAACTTGGAATGTCTCGAAAGTCACCGTAAAATATTAATACCGCATTTGAAGGTAGCTTTGAAGTGGTTGTGCACTTTACACAGAGCATCTACACGGCGTCATAGCGTAGCTGCGTAGGGACGTAGAGTTCGAAATTTGAAATGGTAAGCAGTTGTAAGAGGTCCGCAACAGCTTACAGCAACTATATCGTGTCTCGGCTCATTTAATACACCTTGATGAGAACTGCAGACCTAGCTGGAGTATGACTGTCATCGAGTGTCTAAGTATGAAGATGTAAAGCTGTCAATAGAAGCCCTTAAAGCTGTTTTTGTAAACATGGTAATTTATCCTTATCCAAATAAATACGTTGTTAATCACAAGTATTTGATTTTGAACAAAATTGCCCTTGGGTACGTAAATTGATTTCAATGCATATCTTACGAGATACACCGTTTTAAATAACTTCGCGGCAAAATAATGATCATGTACCGGGCGCGCCTTTTTATTATGCGGAAGGATGTGTGATGTGCTCTTTGACAATAGTATTATAGGTGCTTACGACCCACTCTCTGTAACCCTCTCTTTCTCTTATGTGACGCAGACGAAGTTGCGCGGGTCAGCTAGTAGTGTAATAAAATATAGTAACAAATGTAAACTTGTTGTAGATAATTTAAAGTGGTAACATACCTATACTCTGCAGCTCATGATCCTTGAATATAACAGAATTCTTATTATGGGTTTTGATGAAGCAGGGATTGCACAAATTAGCATTACACTTTTTGCACATTTCTGATGTAATAGTTTCGTTACATTCTGAACACATGCCTGTAAAAAATACAAGTTTTGAAACTGAGAACATCTATTTACATACGGATTTAAATACGATTTTCTTAGCGATTAAAAAAAGAGGCACGATGGAAACTCGGTATGTAAGGGTGGTCACCCATCCACAGACCAACCTAGGCAAGCACGGCTTAACCCAAAGATCGACCCGAGCGGCAGTTATTATTTAGCCACGAGCTCCTCAAAAATAAAATAAAAACATCTGATTTCAGACAAAAAAGTCCAGCAAGGCAAGGTTGTTAGTAACAAGAATTTTTCTTTTTATATAATATTAGTAATTAAAAAGTAACAACAACAAAACTAGACACACCGTCTACCCCTGCACAGAAGGCTCACTGGTCCCGCAACACATGGAGTTCAGTGAACCTACTGAGCTGAACAGTATCGGTTCTCTCGCCAATCATCCTGAGGACGTTATTCGGGCTCCCCCGTACCTTGCGTTCTTAGGGTCCTGGGTTCGAATCCCGGTAGGAGCAAATCTTTGTGTGATGAGCATGGACATTTGTTTCCGAGTCATGGATGTTTATATGTATATTAAGTATGTATTTACAAACAAAAAAGTAATATAATAATATGTAGTATATCAACTATCTGGTATCCACAACACAAGCCTTGCTTAGTGTGGCAAAAAGTCTTCTCTATCACCACCCATACAAATCTCTCCCTATACCCTTATAAGTCTGTATTCAGCATGTAAAAATAAAATGTAGGTAATGTCACATTTAACAGTCATCTAAAAATGCTTACATTGGATAGAAAATAAGTGGTACTATTAAGGGATTTACTGAAATATTCGCTTTTAGCCAGTTTAAAAAAGGAGGATACTAAAGCAATTTTTACACCTAATGACTATTTTTTATTGTTGTGATTAATATGTTGGCTTGTTATCAATGGATTTCTTATTACTTACCTTGAGTGGCAGCGCTTTTTAACAAAGTATTGAGATCAAGGTAAGTCTCTTCTTCAGCTTTCTTTTGTGTTGCATCAGGAGCCTGTCAAATTTTAAACAAACATAGTAAATTTTGGATACATTACACTCATTGTCTATTTATTGTGGATCAATTTTTTTATTATGATAACATTACAAACAAATTTTGCAGTTATAACATTAGTATGGATTTTACCTTCTTATCAGATTTTATCAGATTCATAGCCAGTTCACCAACTATCTGAACATGCACAGGAAACTTTTGGTGTAACTTTAATTTATTTTGAATTAACTCATTAGCTTCAGTGATCTTGACATCTGCATCGTGGAAGCAAACATTGCATTCTATTGGCTGTAAGCACTTCATAATATTGACAATGCAATATTCGCACATTGTATGGCCACATGGTAGGAATAATGGCCAGTTCCCTTTCACCTCGGATGATGTTACTGAGAAAAATTAAAACAAATTGCTAAGATTGTAGAAAATAATAAGTAGTTGGTTGTATTTACCCCACTACTGCGAAGCAAAATGTAGGGTTATGATTTTTGGCGAGTATGTATGTATGACACGTATGTTCATCTGTTGCCTCATACACAACATTCAATCGCAATCAATATTCATGTCAATATTCTCGCTGTCTCTACTATTCGCTAAGGGACAGGTATAGGTATCTTATAATATGTGTGAGTCTGGTATATTACTTTTGTGCAATAAAACCAACCTGAGCATAAAAGAAACGTCGAATGGTTTTGCAAATACTTTATGACATAATTATTACCCCAGAATTTAAATAAACATGTATAATTAAAAAAGATTAAAAAAACCCGACTACAAACTTAATAATTATGCAGTGTGTTTGGCTCTACTGGTTACCAATACTTTAAGGGCATATTAAATACTAATTTCTATAGAAGATCGAAACTATTGATAACCGGTATTTGTATATATATTTTGTACTTAATCTCTTTTTAATTTCCTTAATTTTACATAAGTACATAACAATTTCAGATGAGAGTATTTTCTTGTTTCATACTTTTTCGAGTGTGATTTTTCAGTACTCAGGTTTGAGTTTCTATCACTGCATGTTTACACTGGTGAAAGACTGTCATAAAACATGCAACATGTTGGGAAAGAAATAGTTAATAAACTTAACATAGAATAATAAAGGTGCAATGAATATCAGTTCTAAGCACTTACTACTAAAGTCTTACACTGCTTTTCACTAGAGATGTGAGGCAGGATGAGTTTGTTAAGAACCAATAGAATCAATTAATTATATGTATATTATATAGTAATGTGTTGGTTCACAGGTTTGCTTGTTGGTCAGCTAAGGCCAAGTTAGCATTATTCGAAGCCTAATTGTCAATCTTTCTACACAAGTAGCCTATAGATTAATCATACTGAAGCGCTATAGCGCTCTGCGAGTGCAATACAATAATGTACTTCAGAATGCTGTTGGGGTTGCCACGGGGTTCCACTGTGCTTCCACAATGTTTGCTATGCATACAAATTACTTCTACGCCATAAGAAGCAAGCATGTGTCTTCGCTGTTAGGCAGAGTACTCAGCACCAGCAAGCTTATTCAGAAGATAGTTTCTAGTAAATATCAGTGTCCAATACAGTATCTCTAGGTAAGCACTGTGGTAATGACCGTAAAATAAATGTACAGATCACTGACTTCTCATGCTCTAAAAGTACACCAATATAACCCTACGAAGCGGGATTAAAGTGACCATTTATTCCCTAGGGAGTAAAAAGTTATTTAAAAACGGAACAATCTTTTACTCTGAAACATGGTAACAAAAGAAAACTTATCAAAGGTTTAATTTAAATTTCGAATTGGCTTGCAAATAGAAAGCAGTTTATTGAAAAAAACAACACACAGACCTCTTCAATGCGAGAAAAATTATTGTTGTTTGTGTGCATCGTTGATTTTGAAAAGTATGTGCAATGCCTCTGTTGCTAGCCGCTGCAGTAATGTCGGTACTAATTATCTGTGGAATGTGGATCATTTTCATTGCGAAAATGTTGAGAGTTTGTGTTGTATTTTAAATTGTTTATCTGTGACTGACCTGATTGAAGAAAAACTGACTGCTCAGATTCAGTCAGAATTTTTGTCGAGTGTAAATTTGTTCGGATTTTTAAAATGACTATTTTTCTCGCACTCGAAGTGAAAAGTACAGTATGCACCTCGAGACTAAACGCCAACTTAATATACCCTCGCTGACAGTGGCTCCCTCGCAAGCTCGGGATTCAAACCACCTCAGGTATATTATGGCTTCGTTTAGTCCCTCGTTATAAAATATACTATTGTATCCCTATTAACATATTTGTTCTAATTGTTATTAACCATTATGTTGTATTGTTATCCAACATGATATTAAATTTACCTAGCCTCGCTCAGCTCAGCTCTAGTGGAATGGATATTTGCGAAGAATGTGTTGCAAATGTGTGCAAAGTATGTGTGGCATACATTGTGTGCTAGAGACGGGCGCGAGCGAAAAAATAGCAGTCTGAAACGAGCTCGCTTGATATCCTCGCACCGCTCATTTACGCACCGTTTCGCACCGTCGCTAGGCATCCTCGGATCACCCAGCTGCGGCCGTTTTCAGATTAGGCGGCAACGACACGATATCGTAGGACTGGTGGTTTTATACATATTGTGGATGTAAGGTCCTCGAGGCTGCTCGGTGGCAACATTAAACAACAGCTTGTGTATTACAACCTGTTGTTTAATGTCGTCATTGACATTGTCGGATAAACGTAACAAATAAACCCACGATAGTGTCGTTATTGCTTAATGTGAAAACAGCCTACCTCGCACATCTCTGGTGAAAGCGCAGCCTTATAGTTTTGCTATTTTTAGTACAAAATACTACAGTATGACTTACATTTTATATGGTAAAGTTGACTGCAACTCGGGCACCTATTTTTCAAGTCGTGGTCCATTGTGTCTTTGATATTTCTGCGTTTTTTTATTCAACCGCTTTTCAAGATGAGCTCGAAATAGCCGGCCGGTGACCGCCGGTGCCACAATACGCGGCGTTCGCCACAGGCGATCGATCAATATTGTTATGATATCTTCAACTTCAACTCTTAGTTAATGGCTTTTGTGAAAGAGTTACCACAATTTTGCCAATATCCCGTACATTGAATAAAAATAAAATTAAATCTCACACACACGTGAGGCATGACCGCATCGGATTTACACCTTGTGACGTTATGATATCTATCCTATCTATCGCTGTGTACTGTTATTGATATTGATTGATACTATAGCAGGGTTGCCAACCGCCAAAAAAGTCTCGTATATTTACTTTCAAACCTCGTACTGCATCGAAAACGTGATAAAACCAAACTAAAGGCTACTGGATTTAGGACTTCTTACTCAATGAAATAATTTATTGCAAGTTTCCTACTAGATAAAACAACACTTTGTGTTGTATTTCAAAAAAACTTTACTATCACTCAAATAAAATCACAAAAAAAAACTAAAATAATGTGTAATTAGTACATATTTTTATGAAAAATTACAAGGTTACTTAGTTTTCATCTCCTCTCCAAATATTATGTCAGGAACAGGTGAGTCATCGTTTTACTGTCGTTAATTTTTATATGTTGTGATGCGGCTATACTTACATTAATTCTTTTATGGATTTAAAATCGACGCAATTTTCAGTAAGAGTTGAGCCTTTTGCGCTCTCTGCAGCAAGAAATGTGCCGTTCACTGTTTCCACAGTTGACGGTTTCTTCTCTGTCTTTATTAAATTGACTTTACTAAAAAGCTGATACGCTCAGTTGTGCGTATGGCCATTTTATCAAAATCTCGTACATAAATTGTACGAGGTTGATAGTGTCGTCGTACAATACCTCGTACGGAAGGCCGCAATTCTCGTATTTTTGTACGAGACACCTCGTACGGTTGGCAACCCTGATTGAAAGCGACATGACGACTTTTTTTTTAATTTAACTGGATGGGAAGCCTCAGCCCTTTGAGCTTGACAATTTCACCTAGTCTTACTTCCGTAATATCTTCTTTCGTGAAAGCTTTTATTTCTATACAATAATGTCTTTCATATTTAAGTTTTCCTATAGGTACTGTCTTTAGTACCTAAGTCCATTTTTTGTCAAATCAAAGACGGCTATCCCGCACGGCGCATGAATGAATTCGCCGATAGAGGCGTTCCGTTCGTACAGAGAAATGTCAGATGTCTTACCATCTTAGCATGCAGTAAAGCAACTTGCATTGCTAAGTACCTAGCCGTTTATTTTATTTTTATTTTTCAAGAAAGTATTGGATATAAAATAGTTATTTGTGCAACAAGAGAGCAAAGTCGTTTTTTGCTGCGAATGTACTGATTTTGAATCCTGAGTGTGGCGAGGGATTCAAAGGCACGAGATGCAAAAAACTTTGCTCTCGTGTAACACACATAACTTTTCACTTCAGCAGCGAGAACACTTTAGGAGATAAAATAATAAACAGGAATAGATTGAAATTATCTATCTAATGTGAATCAAAATAATTAACATTGTACTATTTCATACAAAACTATTTCAAACAAACAAAACTTCAAAAGTCCATCTTTAGAAGTTTTGTTTGTTTGAAATAGTTTTTAAATTAAATATAGGTAGTAGGATAGTAAAAAGAATCGCATTACTAATTTTACGCATGCATGACGAAAGAGAAAATCGAGCGATGCCGCCAGATACAAATAGGTACTTGCGAGGAGTTCGCCAAAGCCTTTCAACGGTTTCTAACTCGTCCAACACGTCATCCTCTTTCAAAGCAGACTGCATGTTATATTCTCACAATAATATCTAGATGTACTAACTGTGAAGAAATGCAACCTTCATATTGTGTCAATGGTTTGTTGCCTAGCAATGGTTGTTATATCTGTCTTGTCACCGGAAAACGTCTTGCAAACGTCAAAATACACCGATTAAATATTAAACGGGACTTTTTAAACAACCTCTCCCATCTCGGTTAGAAAAAACCATAGAGTATTTATAGTCTTTGGAAAAAATAGTAGATTAGCATGTCTAATCGCTGGATTTGCTTTGGTAAACATGAAAATGTGTTTTAAACAGCTGTTTTCAGGTAATCAGACCGTCATCTTTTTAGGGTTCCGTAGCCAAATGGCAAAAAACGGAACCCTTATAGTTTCGCCATGTCTGTCTGTCTGTCTGTCCGCGGATAATCTCAGTGACCGTTAGCACCAGAAAGCTGAAATTTGGTACCAATATGTATATCAATCATGCCGACAAAGTGCAAAAATAAAAATTTAAAAAAACATTTTTATTAGGGTACCTCCCCCAGACGTAAAGTGGGGAGCGATTTTTTTTTTAATTTTGACCCTGACGTGTGATATATTGTTGGATAGGTATTTAAAAATGAATAGGGGTTTTCTAAAATCATTTTTTGATAATATTAATATTTTAGGAAATAATCGCTCCGAAAGTCAAAAACAATGTGTCCCCCCCCCTCTAACTTTTGAACCATAAGTTTAAAAAATATGAAAAAAATCACAGAAGTAGACCTTTATATGAACTTTCTAGGAAAATTATTTTCAACTTGATGAGTTGAATAGTTTTTGAGTTATATAGCACTTTTTCAAAAAAACGCAAATGATAACTTTGTTTTTCATACAAATACTATGAAAAACAAAGTTATTTTTGCTGACGAAAAATGTTGGTATTTTTAATGGTCTGGGAAGCTACGGAACCCTACAGTGAGCGTGGCCCGACACGCTCTTGGCCGGTTTTTTGAACATGGATATAAAAGCGAATTTTAGTTGGGTAGTAGGTAGGGTAGGTTGTAACGACTAATTCTTAGTCGTGGGTCTTCGAAGACAATAAAAATTAAATCTCAGAGGACCCACTAGTAGGTCTTGGGTCACATCAGTATTCGGATGCTTGGTGGGTCCTTGAAGACGAAGCGAAAAAATATTTTTATTTTTTATAGATCCTACGGTAAGATAGAAGTCGAAACACAAGAGAAACCACATGAATTAAAAAACAGCATCATCATTCTCTGTACTTAACAATTTTAGTATGCCTAGGTACCATAACGTGTACGTTAGAAACGTATAACGTGTTAAAGGAGGGATCCTTTAACAGTATAACAATGTCTATGAAGCAACAACAAAATCAAATAGGTATTGAAAACAAACCAAATAATGCCATTACAAAGGTCAGCTCAACTTCAAAACAAAAGGGTTGCACGGTCGGTCAGATGGTCAGGACTCAGGATGCAGCCATCAGTTGAATCCCTTTGTTTTCTTAGCGAGCCATACGCGGCTCAAAGAAAATATACAAGAGACCGAAATGTAACCAACATGCCGCGCCCACACATGCAATACTGTTTTGAAGGCGCGTCATCGCTCGCTCCAATACCTTTGACTAAACGGATAGTGTTCACAAAATATCATAACAAACTACGCTTAAACTTATATGCGTTTCCGCAATTTATATTCAGCAGGTTTGCAGTTTGACTGTTCAGACTACCTTAGAAGACGGAAGCTTGTTACAATACTTACAACATTATCAAATATATTCATTTTGACCTGTCTACGTAGGAGTCATAGTATAATGTATAGATACTTACTATTATTTGAATCGCCGCTGTCGGTGAATTTATTCGAGGACATTATTTAATGAACGTCAGAATGGCTGGTTGTCTGTGTCGGACCGCGTTAAGCTATTGATCAATAATTGCTACATAATTGCTACCCATTGCTACCTATAGTTCACGAATTGCGACGTTCACCATTATTTACACTTACTTAAACAGTCACTTACGCCACTTACGGGAATTCTCCGTGATAATCCGTTATTGTGAGCACCCGATATATTGACGCTGCTGCAAGCGCCATGACTCGCGGATGACTGGAGAATGCGGGTGGGTGGTAAATATATTATTAGGTGCTGACAAATGTCTACCCTCTTTCTTATGCTTTTGCTACGGTCTCTATTGGAAGTGGAACGCCATACGAAAGGCCGGGCAAGACTGTTGTTGGTAAACGAGCTTTCCAACACACCTTTGTTGAGAGGCTTGTGGAGCCCACAGTTGATGTTTTCGTCCACACTGATTTACAACAAGGCTCCCATCTCAGTTTGTTGTCGACTCTGGCGACTGGACACACGCATTGCGATATGGCTCCAGTGCTCCACATTATAAAGTTCAAAAAGTTGGCGTGGCATTAGCACTTTATTGTGTGCGCAAGTGAAGAGAAAAAAGAGAAGAAGAATATATGGATAAAGCTTTAATTCCTTTTGGTAGTGACATTTCAAATCATCAACTTTTTCTTCGCCGTTATTTCATTTGCAGTTGGGTCAATTTTTTTCATTTTTTTTCTGTTAAAACCCAGCCAACTTTTTTTTGGCCCGGTAACGACTTTTTTGTTGCGAACAATGTACAGTGTTTACACTGTTGTAGACTGATATGGAGGTCTTGTTTACAACAGTCTGACCAATGTTTAAGTCACGGCAAAACACACTAACAGTATCACTAGGTTTTGTGGAGTCCTTACTACGACGCCGGCTGTTCCTTTTGCGCATGCGAGAAAAAAACCAAACCCATGTTATAAAACCGTGAAACCTTAATATTTTTACCAGCGACAAACAAAATATTAAAAAAAACCGGCCAAGAGCGTGTCGGGCCACGCTCACTGTAGGGTTCCGTAGCTTCCCAGACCATTAAAAATACCAACATTTTTCGTCAGCAAAAATAACTTTGTTTTTCATAGTATTTGTATGAAAAAAAAAGTTATCATTTGCGTTTTTTTGAAAAAGTGCTATATATCTCAAAAACTATTCAACTCATCAAGTTGAAAATAATTTTCCTAGACTTTGACTTTCGGAGCGATTATTTCCTAAAATATTAATATTATCAAAAAATGATTTTAGAAAACCCCTATTCATTTTTAAATACCTATCCAACAATATATCACACGTCAGGGTCAAAATTAAAAAAAAAATCGCTCCCCACTTTACGTCTGGGGGAGGTACCCTAATAAAAATGTTTTTTTAAATTTTTATTTTTGCACTTTGTCGGCATGATTGATATACATATTGGTACCAAATTTCAGCTTTCTGGTGCTAACGGTCACTGAGATTATCCGCGGACAGACAGACAGACAGACATGGCGAAACTATAAGGGTTCCGTTTTTTGCCATTTGGCTACGGAACCCTAAAAATATCTGTGTTTGTCTGTTCCGGCAAGAACATTAAGATTATCCGGATAGTTCCGGAGATTATCCGGATAGTCCCGGAGATTATCCAAAATAGCTGGACTAATTTTTATGAGACTTTTACTTGTACCTACTCTTTTTTTTTGTAAAATAAAAGTCTACGTTACCCCTTATAACATCAGTTGTCTTTTATTTTACAAAAAAAAAACGAGTAGGTAATTAAACTTACTGCAGCATAATGAGCCTATAAATTTCCCACTGCTGGGACACACGGCCTCCTCTCGATGAGAAAGAATGGACTATAATAATCCACCACGCGGGCCCAGTGCGGATTAGTAGGTGTCCATGTCTCAGAATTTTCGGTTCTAATGCAGGTTTCTTCACACACAATATTTTCCTTCACCGTTTGAGAGCAGGGCCTTGATTCTGCTATTACAATAGTGTCAGAGTATTCGATCATTGATTTCATAATGATCAAGTTATTTCAAATTTTGACAAGTTTGTTAATTCTACTATCATAATGGCGCCATTATGACTTCTCAATGAACAACCACTGACACTCCATTGAAAGAAATGTCATAGAATATTAATCTCGTACATGAAATCTGGCATGAATAAATGTTCGCATTTAATAGTAGATTTCGAAAACCATTTGTACTAAGGGTTTTATAATAATGACAATACGAAAATGCCATTAAAACACAATTTTATTACGAGACCATTGACCGACCATTGTGAATTTAGCAGATTAAGAAGTTTAAGCAAAATGACAATGGGATGAGAATGGAATCGTGTTGGAGTGACGAATTTATTAAAATAGCAGAATTAAGCCCCAGTGGTGAAATAAATATTACAGAAAGTAAGTCGCGGCCGCCACACACTGGGTCACCGCTGGTGTCCGTCAGGATGAACGGTCACTAGGCGATTTGATTGATATAGTTTTTTTGTCACAGACTTCTGAAGCTAGTTAAAATGGGGGTTCCACAAGGCTCAATATTGGGTCTTTTCCTTTTTCTAGTCTATATAAATGATCTACCCTATTTATTGAAAAACCAACCACAAAAAATGGTGCTATTTGCTGATGACACTTCCCTAATTTTTAAGATAAATAGACGGGCCCAAAATCTAGATGAAGTGAATAATGCCCTACTTCAGGTCCAAAATGGGTTCACAGCAAACAATTTGGTATTGAATGAAAAGAAAACTAAATGCATAAGATTTTCATTACCGAATGTTAAAAGTAGTGATTGTGAGATAATATTGAATAAAGAGAAACTCGAATTCGTAGATAAAACGGTTTTCCTGGGGCTTACGCTTGATTCAAGGCTACAATGGGGTTCTCATTTAACATCGCTTGCGGGGCGCTTAAGTTCAGCAGCATATGCCATTAGAAAAATCCGTCAATTCACTGATGTAGATACCGCTAGACTGGTCTATTTTAGTTACTTCCATAGCATTGTAAAAACCAAACTAACTAAATGTTCGTGAACGGGCGCTGTCAGTTGTGACTGGTCATCTCTTAGTCGCCATGGTTTATTTGAATTAATTATTTTGTTTTTGAGTTGTATTTTATTTTTGTTTTGCTATGGACACTTTTAACGTGCACATCTTGCTACATTGTTCTCACATAATATACCATCTCAACATGTATGATGTAACCAAGATTTTGTAACAATATTTTGATTTAAAAGAGTGTCCATGGAGTTTCTTGCCCGTTCTTCTCCATAGAGATCTACGCTAGGGAATGGGCAACTACAATACTTTCACAGTTTTTATGTCTTGTGACTGGGACTGTAGCTACTTTAAATGTTCATTTTTGTTTCGACAATTCAAAAGTGCCTGTAACTGGCCTACTTGAAATAAATGCTTTGATTTTGATTTTGATTTTCAGTTATTTTTCACTTTTTTGTGCAGTCGGTTTAATTTTTTGCAAAAAAGTTTTTTTTTTCACTTTTTAGTGGTTCACATGTGCTTACCCTTTCACAGCGTACCGGAGTGTTTTTTTGTTAGGAACTGGTGTAAACAATAGACAGACAGAGATTTCAGCAATCCCAGTACATTTGCTATCATTTATTGAGAAGATCCGTTGCCCATCTCCGAAGTTCTTCATCAGATGTTTACCAAATTGAAATGGGTGATCCCATTTCAATCCGAAAAAGTAAACTAAAACTACCCAAATCGCTTCTGGTGTGCCTATAAAATTTTAAGAGTTCCCTCTATTTCTCCAGGATCCCATCATCAGATTCCTGACTTGATGATTACATTATTATTGTTTGAAAAGGTATACTTCCCAAGTGGTCCCACCACTTGGGAATTACCTATACCCTTTCAAACTAATTTTCAAGAGTTCCATTGAGGTATATCTCCGAAGATCGGGAATCACAAGAATCATCAAAATCGTTTCACCCAGCCGAAAGTTCTGAGGTAACAAACACAAAAAAAACAGTCGAATTAGAACCTCTTTTTTTTGGAAGTCGGTTGAAAAAATATTTTAAGGGTTTATTCTGATGTCAGGACGGCCGTGATAAATAGAATTATTAAAATTCACAGTGACAATTAATGACTTCCCGACATTATTATAACTATCACGGCACTAAAGACATTGACAGTAGTGTTGCTTATCAATATTTTAGCACATGTCTTTAAAGGTGCTTTTAAGGCTGCTCTCAAATATAATGTTTATATTAGGAATGAGGAAATTAAACTAAGTAAATACAATTTGTTTAGATGCAATTTAATAATATTATTAATTTTAATATTATGCAATTACGTGAATAATTAATAATAATAGCAGTGAGATGCAATAATTACTAACATACATTTTAAATAACCCGTTGGCGTTTGTTTTTCATGAAAATGTTATTTTACTTAATACTTAAATTGGTAAGCTTATAGGGATTTCTAAGGTGTGGTCTATTTAAATTCGTCATGTTTAGTGAAACTCCACAATATCTTCAAGTTTTGCTTGTCGTCTTGCTTCATCCCTGACATAAAAAGGCACAGGGCAGGCTCTTATTTGAACTTTTCAAATCGAATAGTTTAGTTTTCGCGTTCTTTCGCCATGCATTAAGTTCCTACTAAGCTAACAAGTCTTCATGCTGAATATGTAAAAATACTAACAACCAACAAACTAACAAAGAAGTGAATCCTTAATGATAATTTATAATGAGGATTTTTGCTACTTTTCCAGAAAAAATACAATGAAGGTACGTTGTCGGGTATAACTAGTTTGAATTGATAGGGAATGTGTCTTGATTAGATGTTACAGAGCCAACCGACAGGTCTGTCGTATAATATAAAGTTTCTCCGTGTTGCAGGGGCTGTAAGTTGGCCAGGTTAAGAAATTCCATCTGATTGTCTTGCCCCTCCCCTTGCCCATAACTTTCCACGACTAGTGAACCGTCACCGACATGCGAGCGCATGTGGAAGTTCAAATGGCTGCTCTGCTTGAATCTCCGGCCACACACGGAACACTCAAACGGCTGTATATTGGTGTGGGTACGCATGTGCTGACGAAGATGCACCGACTGCGAGAAACACTTGCTGCATATCACACACTTGAACGGCTTCACCTTGGTATGTGTCCGCAGATGCTGGTCCAGCCCAGCCTTCTGTGTAAACGCTTTTGGGCAGAAAGTGCAAACAAAGGGGCGAACACCTGTGTGCATGCGCATGTGCTGCTGTAATCCGCCTTGTTGAGTGAATCGTTTCGCACAGATCGAGCATTGGTGCGGTTTCATCTTAGCGTGTACGATACGATTGTGTTCGTCGTACTCGGTGCTATCCAGGAATATTTGACTGCAAATGCGACAAGAGAAAGTAAACCGATTTGTGGCACGAACTTGAGCACCGATCGTGTCAGTGGGGTAGAAGTCCCGATCGAGTCGTTTCTCGCACACCTGACAGCGCAGTGCGGCTTTGCGTCTTTTAGTATGCTCTTCCCGGTAGTGTAATGAATAATCACAGCAGTTGAAGAAAATCTGTCGACACTGCAGGTCCGGACGCAGGGTTGAAGGAAAAGTGCAAGTAAAGGGCCCCCTGGTTGAAACAAATTAAAAATAAGACCCCAGGTTTGTTTCAAGTCTGCACTAGGTAAGAACCTAAGATGGTATTTAGTCGCTTATAAGTGATTTAACAATACACAAATACTCTAATCCAAAATACTGTATCATTATGTGTGGCTATGTTTATGTTACTAACGGACTGACGGACAACAAATTAATCCTATAAGCCGTAAGGGTTCCATTTTTTCCTTTTAAGGCACGGGACCCTAAAAAATAAATGTAATAATAGCAAATTAATTAAGTCTTAACGTAATTACCTCAGATCGACAAGCAGCTTAGGTTTCATTCGTGTCCTTTTGACGATACCATCGAGTCGTGATCGCTTTATGGCATCAGTATCCATCTCATTTCTCTCGATTTTAATGATCAAATAAGTCGTGTTTTCGGTAAAGGTGCGTGTAATAAAACCATCGCGTCCAATGACTTGTTCATCGCCATTACTATTCGGTAGCGGTATAAACTTGAAACCGCAGAGGCCGTTTACATTCTGTGCAAAAGTTATTTCTATTTTAAGATTTTACTAAGGTAGGTACTGTGTTACAGATAGATTATAGTGCTTCGTGGTTCGATACCTGTGTTTCGAGTACCAAGCCTCTGTTCCGCTTTTTTTATGTCAGCCTATTCTGTCCCACTGTTGGGCAAAGGCCTCCCCCATGGCTTTCCAATCCTGATCACAATGCCCTCTCCGAACAATCTTTCAAGTACGAGTCCAGATCGTCACGACAGCGTTTTTTGGGCTTTATATCCTCCAAGTTGAATTTAGGTTTCGGCGGCCGATCTGGGTAGGTTGGTCTGTGGATGCGTGACCACCCATTTTCCTCCGTGCCTCGGAAAGCACGGTTGGTCCCGGGTGTCATTTGAAGATCTTTGACAGTCGTTACAAATAGTATTATTATCAATGGGTATCGTATTACCCAGTTAGTACTAAACGGGGTTGTGGAGGTCAGTCAATAGTGGTACTTGGCTGCATCCGGTTAGACTGGAAACCGTCCCCAACGTAGTTGGAAAAGGATTTATTTCTGAAGAACATACGAAGCTAATAAAATGAAGCGAAATAAAATGTTAAGTTTTAGAAAAACCAAAAACATAATAAATAAGGCCTGACTTACTTGCTCATTTAGGGGCATAGGTTTCTGTTGAAATTCTCCATCACTGCCGTCATCGTCATGCTGTGTCTTTTTATGATTTTGTAAAGCTTTTATGTTGTAAAATGTTTTCATACACATTCGACACGGAAAATCTGCTGCAGGCTCCCGCCATGTTACCGGATACTGTAACTAGTGAATAAAAAAGTACTTAGTTATTTAAGTATTCAGATGCTTGAATTTAGAATAATAGTATCTCGTATAGACCTACATAATATAACTATGGGGTTTGATTATATAGGGTGACTGGTAATTAGTGTACGATACTTAAACACGTGACTTTTAGTATGGGACCAAAGCTGAAATCGCGAAAAAAATATCAGCTGTTCAGTACATTAGGCGAACATAAATGTACTGAACAGCAGATTATTTTTTTTTCGATTGAAGGGACTCACAGGATTTCCGGGCAATAGGAGCAACGGCTCTGATGGTGAAGCGTTTTTTCCAACTCTTTCCATGCTTAGGAACCCAAATTCCGCTTTACCAAGTTCATACGTAGGTTTTCTTTGCTATTTATTTATGTAGGTACCTACCATAATCTTGAACTGAGTCTAAACTTCCCACATTGTGAGTAAAACCTAGAAATAACGAATAAGTATGCATTAAGTACGTGGGTTAAAGGTAAAGGTGAAGGTGGTTATTAGTAGGTAACAAGTGTTGGAAAAATACCGTCATCCTCTCCAACCCAAGTTTTGTCAGATTGGTCTTTTTTCGTGCTCAATTGCTCATATTTGACGCGTACACCTAACCTACGTACGTCTCTTCATAAAATAAGACTGTGTGCTGGCTGAGTAGCTAGTGAGGACTACTCAGCTGCTTTCTTTCCTTCTTTCTTATGAAAGGCTCTCCCTCACCGGAGCAGTCACCTGTAGGTAGGTAATGTAACAATCCAAGATACGATTTCCAACAGAAACAAGAGATTGTTGTTGACTCTGATCGGCGAATCGCTCGCTAAGTCAATGTCGAGTGAGCAATAACCTGTAGCAAATTATTTAGTTTTAGATTAGCCTCGAAGCACTGGCTAACTCTTGGCTAAGAAGCATCTACGTACAGTACGTGGTGTGTGAACAATCTATTACCCACATATTAATAATACGTATTATACAAGAAGTAGGTAAACAGTCAGCCTAAGAATTTTAAGACCCAGCTTCCTTCACTAAATAAATTTGAACATGGTTCTGGCTTAAGATGCATCAACAGAGACAAAATACATCTTTGTATATGGAGATAAGATTGCATCAAGCAAAAACGCGCCAAAAAGAATTAGGGTATTGGAAAACCGCCAGGCAATACAGTCCGTATTGCATTGCGATTATGAGTGGCCGTATTGCATTACGATTATGAGTACACCGTATTGCATTACGATTATGAGTAGGTACACACCGTGTTTTCGCAAATTGACAACAGTCTCGATGACCTGAGATAATAAATTCAAACTTACTGTGAATTCTTGAGAAGCGATGCTGCCACTGTCCTTATTTCTCTCACTTTCGGCTTGCTTGAATACCAGCACACATCAGTCAGTATTATTTATATTTTTTATCAAAAAGTACCCTACCTCTTAGTTATTCATGCAGTTTATGTAAAATTATTCCGCTGATTGCAAACAAACGGAAATTTAATTTTTAAAAACTCCGCTTTTCCATAGAGTATCGATATAGATTTCGCCACAGAGTATATAATCACTACGTTTAGATTGTGCTTTTCTTTTCACTTTTTGCTGGCCACAGATGATAAATACAATGATGTAACTTTATTTTCTCAAAACTAAAGCCTCTCCCATATAGGCGCATTTGTGCGTTTCAGCGTTATCGCCATCTGGTAGCCTTAAAAACCTAGTTGAACAGTCACGAGCACAGATTAATAAATTAGTAGCTAGCTACAGATACGACTGTGACATTTCGGTAGAAAGTTTCCAAATGTTCCGTTTTGGCGCTGCTGTAGCCATCGGGGTTTGGACAGGAGTATACTTAAAGTTATAGTTATGTACCAGGAATGTAACGGATGTGATGATATCGGAACCGGAATCGTAATCGGAGGTTTTGGATTTGATATATAGGAATCGGAACAGGAATCGGAATCGGAATCGAAGGCGGATGCTGAAGAAGAGAATGTATGAGAAATTAAAGTTAATTAATGAAATAAAATCTATACTTAATAATATTATAAAGCAGAAGAGTTTGTTTGTTTGGTTGAACGCGCTAATCTCAGGAACTACCGGCTCGAATTGAAAAAATGTTGGATAATCCATTTAACGAGGAAGGCTTTAGGCTATATAACATCACGCTACGATTATTAGGAGCGGAGCAGGAATGAAAATCAGTCTAATCAGTCAGGCATTGAAAAAAAATCAATCACTATTAATAAAATAATTATGCATTGTACAGACGCCAGCACATCAAGCAATCTGTCAAATTTCTGCAAAAGATTTTCAACTTTATCGCAAAGTTGGAAGGCTCACGTGCGATTGGCAAAATTTGACAGATTCGGGTAGGTTGACCGTCTGTACTTGTAAGTAAGCTGGTAATTCAAATCGACAGAAAGCACGTTACGAGGGGCTATCCCCGTGGGACAAGTATAAACAGGTTTATACGCGTTGACCGCGGCCGTATGCCGCCGCCCGCCGCAAGGCATCGACCTCCGATTACCTCCGATTGAAAAGTTTCGGAACAGGTATTGGAATCGGAGGTTCAAAAACAATCGGAAGTTCCGACTAATCGGAATCGGAACCGGAGCTCCGTAACATCCCTGATGTACCTAGTGTAATAGTGATTGCAGGAATCTTGTTATCGAAAACTAGTGATGTTTATCATATCGACTTTTTAATTGATATCGATACTTTAATAACGCCTTCTTATAGTTGATTTATTTTTGAGGTTCAGGTAATCATAATAAAATAAAAATGATATTATAGGTTTTTATTTGTATAAACATTTTTTCCTTAACTTATTAGAGCCCGTTTTTGAAACTCTCCTATCTTGAAAACATGTTTTTAATAAAAATAGAAAGTTTTGTCTTCTTTACAGCACGTCTTAATTTTCTCCTTTTGCCACCACCAGGGTAGCCTTTAACACTGTCAAACATTTCATAAAAAATTCAACAACTTCAGCTATTGTGGCCATTGTACTCTCCAGAATCTGGACCATGTAATTTATCTGAAAATAAGAATAATGAACACATTAGTAAACGAATACCAGTTCTGGAGAAATAGTGACACTCTTTCTCATAAGATCTTTACAATAGCTACATGCTACAGAATCCACGCACGATTTTAAGACTTTCCTAGATTCTTATATATTTTTTTGCAGATATTCACTTACCATTGTCTTTTGTAACTGTTGCAATAGTCGGTAAAAATGAATATGAAGGATGAACATCTTCATCAGATTTTTGAGTATCGTACTAATTTTGAATAAAAATATAAAGTGTATCATTCCTTGACCCTGGTTTGACTGTTTCATTTGCTACCCATCTTTAAATTGCATTTTGGCATACAAATGTTGCACAAAAGACGTGTTACATACTAAAGCATGATCTATGATTGAAATTTAGAACTGGAGGGACAGATGCGGACATAATAGGGGGGACGCCGAATTAAGCTATATGAAACGTTATGTTGCTGGACTGTAAATTATAGTCCTCGAAGTTACCACAACAAGAAATGTAGGTAAATAAAGTAAAAAAAGGTCATCAGCATGACGCACAACAAACAATTTTAAGTGATGACATGACAAAAGTTATGGGGCACTACCAGGAGCCCTCACACTGCTAAGAATATTTTCTGAGGGTGCCACAGTGGAGAGAATTTCTTATTTCCTATATTAGATTAAAATTAAAACATTAGAAGAAATGTATATCTATACCTGCCGTTCCAATCAAAACTGATGATGTTATTACACTGTCATCTTGCTCCTTGGAGTAATTATGATCAACTGAACCTGTACATCCTGAAAAATTGAGAAATATTGCTGTAATACATATAAGTTGTACTCATTTTAATAAAACCAGCCTATAACTGACCCACTGCTGGGCAAAGGCCTCTTCTCAACAGAGAAGACACAAGCTTTGATTACCACGCTTGCTCAAGACGGGTTGGCGAGTTGTACTCATACTTATAGTAAAATGAGACTGATAAATGGGACTATATTTTGATAACCATACACACCAGTTGTAGTACATGTCACTAAAACATCACATCATCCTCCTCATCATGTTCCTTGGAATAATTATGTTCAAGTATAACATCCCACCCTGGAAACACAATTGATACAGTTAATACAGTAGGTAATTTTTAGTATTTTGAAGTTGATTTTATGTTTTCCCAAACTCCGCTATATTATATATTCTGTTTCTATTTTCTGTGTAAATGTCTGCTATTAGGTTCTTTAAGTTCGTTTGTTTCTAGTTGATTGAAGTTTTAAGCAAAAAAACTTATGACAACTCAAATCAAGTAATCAAACACTAGTCCTTTTTTTACTTGATTTGAGTATAACAAAACGACTTTTACATAACAGAGAAAGTTTAACAAAACTCACCAGCTACACTAAGAGGAACGCCATGGGCAATTTCTTCTGTTTTACACAGACACGTTTCCTAAATAATTGCTCTTTAGTGAGTCCAAAGAGGAGGGAATTTGTTGGTACTAGGAAGGCATCCACAGATTTCTAAGTTCAATGTTCTTGGGAAAACTAAAAAGGCGGGTCTCACTTGTTGCATTGCAACCACCTACACAGCACTTTCGGATTCCCATGACGAATAATTGCACATTTATAACATGCACAATCAGTATTGTCTCAAACTACAGAGGAAATTGTGTATCTCAACTCAGTAAAATACGAGGAAAATTAAGGAAAATACACTCAGAGGCAAACATTCTCTGAAGATTTTTGACAAGAAGCGCATTAATTATACTCAAGTGTCATTTGATTATGACACTTGAGTATAAATATAATGTTATGTGCTTGACAGACAATGATATAACCAAACCAAGATGGCGGCACGGCGCCGGCGATGCTATGCCAGCGCCAAAACGGAACATTTGGAACTAAAGCTGTCACAGCCGTGGTCACGAGTTTGCTTAGCTGAAGCATAAGTGTACTAAACACAAAACACAAAACAAAACTGCGAGTTTACATTTAGTGCTGTACAAAATTGTTTAACAAAATCAAAACTTAAAGCAACGATCCCATCATGGCTCTAAATATAAATACTATCTATCAAAGTGCAGTTCAACAAATAAGTAAACAGAATTTTAGTAATATTTATTTGGTAGTTGCAGAACCAACAAAGAAATAACATGTGACTATTTACAACAATACCACTGCTTCCTCATAAAAAAGTCAAGCACAATCGTTTTTTTCTGTAGTTGGTCACTTGCAAAGAGTAAAGTAACTATTATCAAAGAGTAAAGTAACTATTACTGGTCACTTGGCACCATAGATAAAATATTAGTTGGCATTTGGCTCCTTGGCTCAGACCCGTGCCGTGGTCACACCATGGTACAATAATAATAATAATATACTACGGTCACACCTTGGTCACACCATACAAAAACCATAGTCCACAGCACAGATAAATAAAACCAATACGTCACTTCACTTGATAGTACAACAAATTGTGAAATCACTTGCACAATTCTCACTGATTTCCAATATAGAAAGATTTATCTTTACTTAGCCAGTGATAAATAAGCGAGAGCGCGTAATCAAACTGTCGTGCATTACACCTTTTATTCGCCAAAAACTGTAACGCGCTAATTTGCTACAGTCAATGCCATTGTTTCTGTCACAGCGGCTAAGATTTTTGGCGAATTTTTCTATTCAATGAAATTATTAATCAAATAGCTACTGCTTTATAAGACATGGCTGGGTCAGCACTAAGGCGGCTTATGGCTGAATATAAACGTAAGTTCAACTTCTCGATAAATATTTAATAGTTCTTTTCACATTAATAAAATTATCAAAATTTTATTGTCCTTTGCTAATTAGTTTAAAACTGAATTTGTAAAAGAATAATTTCTACTGCTCTGTGCGCACACTATTTTAATTGCGCTAACCATATCAACAGTGTCATAATAACAGAAATATGTAAGTTCAGTAGGTATATAAATAATATTTCTGTTTTTACTAGCAACAGAATATCAAAATATGCTAACGCGAGATGACTATTCATTACCGACATCTGTATGATAGGTATTTAAATTGAACTGTTAACCAAATCAAAAGGTACAATTGCTGATTGTTCTTTACATAATTTGCCATGGACACTTAAAGCTTCACATAAAAAGTCATTTGTTTCAAGACTTCAATCATTTTTTCTAATACATATAAAACTTGCAAAAAGCAGTTTCAATCTGTCCAACCATTTATTTTACTTTAGACAGGCCGAGTACTAATCCATTGATGTCCTAATACTTTATTATTTGATGGAGAAGTACCTATTAACACATTAATATTTTATCTTTGCTCAACATTTGGTAATGTTTTAAGAACATACCCAGGTGTTTAAATTACTAGAATTTATGTAATGGTGCTCCCCTCACCGCAAGCATTTGCCTGTTATGTAACAGTCCAAGATTCGATTTTGTATGGAAACAAGTGAATCTGAACTGTTACATTATGAGTGAATGCTTGCGGTGAGGGAGCACCATAACATCATGCTTGTAATCTGGTTAGGCAGGGGTGTTCCCAATGGTACACCCACATTTCACCAGTTATGTTATGTTCCATCTATACTCCGTGGTTGTTACTGATAAATTCCTGATGGGAAACAACAATTTACCCCACCTGGGGTTAGAAATCAGCACCTCATGCTCGACAGTCTCAATTGGGACCACTAGACCAATGAAGCAGTCTACTAGATTTTAAAAATTTAAATAATCCATACATAAAGCACTACAGTAAAGGTATTTATTATTTTTTCACAAGGAAACATTACTTAGAGTGAGTTAAACCAACTATAAGTAATCCCTACTATAAACCTACAATTACATTACACAACAGTGAATTAATTAAGATTCCCATGCAATAACTGTCAGACATTAACAACAAATATCCTCGAGTTCAGTAAAACAGCCCTTAATGATATTTCTCCATTTACAGAGCTAACTCTCAACCCTCCAGAAGGCATCATTGCAGGACCAATCAATGAAGAGAACTTCTTTGAATGGGAGGCGCTAATAACGTAAGATTTGATACACTGAACACACCAAATAGTGTAAATGTCACAGTATTACATAGTTCATTCATTATGGGTCATTTAAGTAGTCAAAAATCCACATATAATCTCGATGTGTAATGGTATTCAGCTGCATTTGGTTACAATTTAAGCTGCTCGCAACATAGTTGGGAAAAGGCTATGCAGATTATGGTCATTCCAGTTTCACTGAACTATTCTTAACAAAAAATAAAGCAGTACCCCTTTTTTAAATTAAATATTGGCTTGTGTTTGGCTGCAACTTGTAATAATAAAAAATTGTATTCCAAGTAATGCTGCTGGGTTAAAATAAAACAATTGAATAAAAAGTAAGTGTGTGCTCAAAAAAAATAAGTTTTAAAGTGAATTTCGGGCGCCAGAGTACACATTATGCCTAAGGATAACTTACCAGCGATAGTTTGGATTTCTGATCTTCAAGCGGGGGCATCAATAAAATTGTCAACCACGTTATATTGTAATCTCTCTAGCGATATTGTAAACTTTCGAATTATTGTCAAACGAACATATTGCTTACAATAAAACGCATTATTTTTCGTGAAATGCATGCGATGGTAGTCAACTCACGCGGTGTGGATGGAAGGAGGGGTCTCCCTTGCCCAGTGGTACCACTCTCATGAAAACATACTGTACCATTCCTGAGAAATATCGATTAATATAACCTAACCTTAAAACACTTTATATTCCCCTAAAAAGCGTACCACTTCCGAGTGCAGGGTTTAAAGGAACCTAACTAACCTAACGGGGGGCCCCAAGTCCCGATAATAGGGGCAGAGATACTTCCGTATGTTCAGTTGACAATAATTCGAGAGTTTACAATATCGCTGGAGAGAAACACGTTATATTGTAATATAACGTGTTTGACAATTTTACGGTGAAATATATAATGAGATAGACGGTACTCTCAACCGTATTTCCGTCATCTTACAAGCAGCGCTCTCTATCCGTGGTGGTGGCGAACTAAATCAACATCTAACAAAATAAATACAAAAAGTGTCTTAACGTTTTGGACGCCATTGTCACATATTCGTGACAAGCAAGCGCGTGCCCTGTACGCCAAACGTCACACATATGTGACAAAACAGTAGAAAAAATTGTGGCTTGGCGTGGAGGGCACGCGCGTGCGTTTATGCTGTGGCGGTCAAAAGGTTAACCGAGCTTTGATCTTACGATCTACTGCTCCTAAGTCAGTGATAGTCCTCAATGGCTATACATGCTATTGACAATCTGTCTAAAATAGCTGTTCTATTGCATGATAAGACAGTTGTCAGTTGGTGACAGATGGTTGATAGTGTAACCATGAATAAAATACGTTTCTATCATTGATTGATTTAATTCTTTTATTTTTTATATTTACTTAGATGGGTGTAGATTAAATAAATATGGTTTCTTATTCCAATTTATAAAAATTGTTATTTTCAATTAAATCTTATCACTGTTATAAAGTGGCAACCCAACCAGTAAATAGTTTGATCCTTCAGGGATAGCTGGCGCTAGTTTCCGTACAAAATTTTCGAGCAGGCTCCAATGTTATAAGAGAGTACAGCCTGGTCGAAAAGTGCCGGGTGTCAAAGTCAAACTCGACAGCTAACAAAAATCAGTGTGACCACTACACGAAAAAATTAATTTTACAGCTTTGATTATATACATGTCTAGATAGAGAGTTCGAGCGTCTAAACGTCAACAAAAATATCAGCCAACTGTTGGCTCATAAGCTAGTCCCGCCCACTCAGTGGCGACACTGTCATTGTACGGTAAACACGCTTTCAGTTGCTATATAAAATGACGATTTGCGCTATAAAAGTGTGCAGGAACTACAAAGGACGATTGAAAACAACTAAAAATGTTACCTATCATCGGTAGGTAAAGTTTAATAACCATATTATAGAGAAACAATTAAATTAACAAAATAAAATTTTATCATAAGATGTACCGTCATTTTGACGGCATGTTTACGGGGTTGCCTGTTTATTGAAAGTAAATTTCCCATTTGATCATTAGATCTAATTTAAAAATTGTTTAATCATGATTCAAAAAGTATATAAGATTTTATAATGACTCCCGCGAATCAATTATGCAAAAATAGTATCCACTATAATGAAACAATTTATTGGAGGTACTAATTATTTTGAAGTGAAAACTGGTCATGTCTGCGGTCTTCTGCATCAAGTTAATTTAATAAGACTGGTTGTGGAAAAATATTTGGATTTAAGATATTACTATAAGACAAAATTGGATAATTTTAACCGGAATGTAACATTTAAACGAAAACTATTTAAAAAACAAATTCAAAGAGAAGGTCACTAAGTTGCCTGCTGTACACAGCATGTAAAATAAATAGAGATTGTTAACCCTTTTTAGGGTGAAGGGAATATTTTACTGCATGTTTTTGTTCAATAATTCCGAACTAGGATATTAAAAATAAATAATTTGAATAGCAATATCTTTTTCATTAAAATATATTTTACCTAGTAATTCAGATGCGCATACTCCTAATATGTAAAAAACACAATTGAAAGAATATAAATTAAAAAAAAAAATACCCAAAGATAATAATCAAAATCAAAACAATATTTTATTACCTTCTTTTATGGGAAATTTTCAAGGGCTGGTAATACTCAGTAGGCTTGTTACACAGTAAAAGACGCTTACTTGTGTGCGTGACACGCACACAACCGCTTCAAATCTGGCCTGTTATTTTTGCTGCGATTGCAGCGCAACACTCTATCTAGACATGTATATAATCAAAGTTTTACAGCAATGAATCAGCTTTCATGTAACAGGCTTAAAAGACTCGTAACAAACTCATGTCTCCGTAACTGATTCACTCGAACTTTGAACCCTAATTATTTAAACGAGTATGAAATGAAAGTGATTCAGATTATGAGACTTACTAGTTTTCCAACACTGTTTTGCAAAAATTTCCAACGAGTAATGCATGATGCAATCATTGGGCATCACAGACATTTTGGCACAACTGCCCAAAAAAAGGAGTGTTTTGTTTTTTATACTGCATTCCCTTTAGCAGTTAACAATAGTCAGATAACATTGGAATTTTCATTGAATACAATTTCATGAAACCTGAATCTCAGGTTTCATGATTCAATTTAGAATATTACAATAAATATTATATGTGATCAAAGCTTATCAAATAAAGGCTGGTGCATAGAAACACTGCTTTTGTGTGAGTTCAACGAAAACCATGTTACTTAACTCATGCCCTGTCCATGAATTAGTACAATAGTAAAACAATTGCCCTAAACCATAATCTTGTTCATAGGACAGGTTGTAACTATCTTCAACTAACAGAAGTTAAATTGTCTTTTTCAGTGGCCCAGAAGGAACATGCTTTGAAGGTGGCATCTTTCCAGCAAAATTAGTCTTCCCCCCAGACTATCCACTGAGTCCGCCTAAAATGCAATTCATCTGTGAAATGTTTCATCCAAACAGTAAGTGATTGATTAATTACTTCACCATATTACCCGAGATACCGCCATGCGCCATCATGAAAGACATGATCTAATGTAACTCAGCAACAGTAAAAGAATTTTTAAAATTGGATAAGGAGGTTCCTACTAAAAACCTTACCTATAAATAATATTTAATTAATAATAATAATATATTATAGTGTAAACGGACCTTGGAGTTAGAGGGCTACAGATTCAAACCGTTGAAAAATGGAGTAAAAGGGAGCCATGAATAATTTTGTGTATTAAGTGCATTTTTTTTTACTAGCCATGGACCTTCCCGACTGGCAATACATTAGTAAACTTTAAGGTCACACTAAGTACTCCTGGGGTGTGCCCGCTGCCACCTTGTTGCCAAATATTTACCATAATCTTATAAATTGTTGGTACCTATCTACAGGCAGGTGTGTTATTTATTTCTTATTAGCATTTCTCTCCTGTTTCGAACAGCTTTAAATGGAATTTAACTTAATTTAGGCCGCGTGGTGTACCTTTAGGCCCTGTTCCCACTATGTCGTGACGACAGATAATCGTGTAGTTTTAAGTGTCGTAGCTTGTGTATTTAAAGGGCTTTTGTCGGCCACGATTTGGAGGGCACGATCCGGCAGCGCGGCAGGGAAGTTGGGACCACTCGACCACCCGATTTCTTATTACACTTCCCTTTCCCTGCAGGCAGGGACCGATAAATCGTGTAATGTAATAACCCCTCAAATGGAGGTGTTCACTTATAGGACGACACGATTACTATTGTCCACGACATTTGCCAACTAAAAACCAACGACTGCCAACGATGAATTAATCGTCACGAGATAATGGAAAACGCGGCCTTTGTAAATTGATGCACTGTATGAAGTTTTGTTCTGTTTGGTTTATTAAGTACCTACTTTGTTATTGTTTATATTTAAGTATTTTTTATTTTATTTTTATTTCATATTTGTTTTTTGTGGCATGTGCCGAATAAACATGTTTTCTTATTCTTTCTTTGGAATGCAAGCTTCTAAAATGTTAACGTTAGTAAACAGTAATTGTTGAGACTTAGACAGAAAGAAAAATCAGTGGTGTAATAATGTAATGTAGAAGTAAAACGCGGAGACATTGACTCGCAAAGCGACTTGTCTGACTTGTTGTTATTTCTCAGGGCGTGAATTATCTGATAAGGGTGAAAAGTGGCTGACTGTCAGTGAACGCGATACCACATGATAATTGCACATTTACGTCATTTTACCTGACATTTTCTTTGCTTCATGTCCTGGCTTCGATGCCCGGGTCGGGCAAAGTGTTAATGGGGTTTTATCAGGGAATTCTCAGTAACAGGTACGGAGTCTGGGTTTGTATCCTGTAGGTGCCATTCGAAAAAAAGAAAGAAAAAATGTTGGTTTGACGTCAGTACATTAAGCACACACACAGTAATATTAATTAAAAAAAGATACAAAAAAGAGAAAATACAAAGTATATGCTGTGTGCATGACGGCTCGCCCCCTTGATACATGGGATTTATCATAACTGACGAAATGTAGGTGTATTGTCAGATACACCAGCTCTGTCCAACCCTTTAAAAACCCTTTGCGTGATGTTGCTTTTTTACTTCTGCCAATTTCTGTCTCGGTTGAATGTTCATATGCGAGGACACAATCATTTTTATGCACGCCATGGCTTATTCATTTATTTTGCTGCACATCTCTTTGCGTGCTGGTGTTTTCTTTGCTTCTGCCAATGTTTGTCTCGGTTGAATGTTCATATGCGAGGACACAATCATTTTTATGCACGCTATGGCTTATTCATTTATTTTGCTCATGCACATCTCTTTGCGTGCTGTTGTTTTCTTTGCTTCTGCCAATTTCTGTCTCGGTTTTAATGTTCATATGCGAGGACACAATCATTTTTATACATGCCATAGCTTATTCATTTACTTTGCTTAAGTACATTTCAGTTTTTTTGTTATGTTTCACGTAATGATGCCGATGCCGAAGCGCGTCATGAGCACCGCGTGATTCCATAATATTTATCAACGTCCGACTAAAAATGGGTACTTGTTCTCCCCGTCATTGCGATTTTTTTTTTGTCATAGTCCATACCTGTGAACCTCCAGTTACGGAGGTCAAAGTTTCTTTCACATGTCTTTAAAAAAGTTGTATTTAACTGCCTCCGCAACCCTCGCAATATTCAATGCATAATGAACACAATGGTTTGAGTGCGTTATACAGCTAGTCCTACCGTGAAACGCTGCCTCCGCAACCCTCGCAATATTCAATGCATAATGAACACAATGGTTTGAGTGCGTTATACAGCTAGTCCTACCGTGAAACGGGATGTTTCTCCCAAAAAACGCGTTTTCCATCAATCTGTTTTGCGTAAAGTTAGGTTACTTTTATTTACAGAATGCTTGGCTTGTATTTTTACTACTCTACTCCTACCTATCTTACAATAATTATTATTTTTGCCTTTTCCTGTCCTTATTTCAGATACCATTCCTGTCCTATTTAGAACTATGCAAAATATCATCAAAATCGGTCTGGTCGTTTCTGAGTTTTAGCGAGACTAACGAACAGCAATTATTTTTTTATTTATAGATAGATAAGACGTGTCCAATTTATTAGGGTACTCTGTTAACAAAATAAATAATTTAATAGGAATAACTTGAACTTATTTCCAGTATATGCCGATGGCCGAGTGTGCATTTCAATCCTCCATGCGCCCGGCGACGACCCCATGGGGTACGAGAGTAGTGCTGAGCGATGGTCACCAGTGCAGAGCGTAGAGAAAATTTTACTTTCCGTTGTAAGCATGTTGGCTGGTAAGTTACAAACGAAGTCAAGTTTAATAACTGTTTTATTGATGATAGGTAGTGAAAGTTTTTGAAGCAGAGTTCTGTAAATTGAAACAAAAAAAGCTTACTGCCGCCTCAGACCAAATAAAAATACTCTGCACCCTCACTTTATTGTTCGCAGCGCGTCTTTTTTAGATTTTTTGTTTGGTCTGAGATTGTCTCTACATACCCGAATATTCAAACACCAATGGCATAAAATAAGGCCAAATTCATGGATATTATGAACATTTTCCTGTGTTTTATTTCACTCATAAATATAATTTAAACTTGGTCCACAAATTCAGAATAATAATAGCACCAAATGAGCCTCTGAAAGCACCAGTGAATCGGTCGCTGTTTAGTGCTGGTAACCGCCGCCTTAACACAACCTCAACTCTAGTTTATCCGTCAATCAAAATACAATACAGCATAATTTTGGTTTTATCTGTAAAACTAACTTGGTTCCAAAATCCAATTTGAAATTTAATAATTTAATTTATAAAAACTTTTTTGCAAAAAATAAAACCGACTTCACACAAAAAAGTGAAAAATAACTTTAGCTTCTGAAGTCGGTGACCTTTGTTTGATTGATTTAATTTTTTGTCACCGACTTCAGAAGCTAAAGTTATTTTTCACTTTTTTGTGTGAAGTCGGTTTTATTTTTTGCAAAAAAGTTTTTATTTTTCACTTTTTAGTGGTTCACAATATGTGCATACCCTTTCACAGCGTACCAGCGTGATTTTTTGTTATGAACTGGTGTAAACAATAGACAGACATGAGATTTCAGTAATCCCAGTAAGAGACACACATTTGCTACATTTAATGAGGAGTTCCGTTGCCTTTCTCCGAATTTCTTCATCAGATCTATACCAAATTTAAATGGGATCACTCCGAGAAACTACTCTTTCAAAAACTACCCAAATCGCTTCTGGTGTGCCTATAAAATTTGAAGAGTTCTCCCTATTTCTCCAGGATCCCATTATCAGGATCCTGACTTGATGATTATGGGGCCTTCTGGGAAGTATACCCTTTCAAACAATTAAAAAACAAATTCGGTCCAGTCATCTTCGAGTAATCGGGGAACATTGAATTGAGAACCTCCTCCTTTTTGAAGTCGGTTAATAACGACGTTATGGTACGTGACTCAAATATCCGGATAGCCTTTAAAACATTTGGCCGAGAATCGGTAATTTGCTTCTAAGAATTGAAGAGTTCCGTTCCTTTGTCATGGATCCCATAATCAGAACCTAACCAAATTCTCATCAAACTACCCTTGAAGTGCCCTTGCCAATAAAATAAAAAAAAAACTTATCTCCAATAAATGGAACTTAATACACCTAACTGTCGAAATCTGGGAATATTGTACACATCTGCGTACCCCCTCAGAGCATACAGGCGTGATGTTACGTCATGATGTTGTATAAACAATAAACATTCAAGCGATTGCAGCAGTTACTGCAGATTTGCCGTGTATATTTGAAGAGTTCCATTGTATATCTCCGACGATCCGGATCAGATCTTCAGCAAATTAAAATATAACCACACGGGAAGCACCAGCTTTCAAATTAAAAAAGAATCATCAAAATCGGTTCACCCAGTCGAAAGTACTGAGGTAACAAACACTGTCGAAATCTGGGTGTATTGTACACATCTGCGTACCCCCTCAGAGCATACAGGCGTGATATTACGTCATGATGTTGTATAAACAATAAACCTACAAGCGATAATAGCAATCACTGCAGATTTGCCGTACATTTTTGAAGAGTTCCATTGTATATCTCCGAAGACCAGCATCAGATCTTCAGTTAATTAAAATGGGACCACATGGGAAGCACCAGCTTTCAAATAAAAAAAGAATCATCAAAATCGGTTCACGCAGTCGAAAGTTATGAGGTAACAAACACAAAAAAAAAAAAAAAAAAAAAAAAAAAAAACATACAGACGAATTGATAACCTCCTCTTTTTGGAAGTCGGTTGAAAACATAAGCGAATAGTCTTTCTGACCTTATAACAACTAAATTACGATGAAATTAGATGTTTTGGATAGAGCTTGCTTTTCTTTCTGCGGTTTTCAAATTCGTGAATTAAAACGTACCTACATAACGTGATGTGATTAATAAAATATACTTGGATAAGTTGTACGTAGTTTTATTACGAGAGATTTTACAAGAAGAAGAAATCATAGACAACTAAATATTATTACCACAGATAGAGTAGGGTTCAACTAATTATTACAACACTCCCACCTAATTTGAACCCATTTCATGATACAAGTTAAGTTTCAAAAATAACATACATTCACATGGCATAAGTTACCAAAACCAAAATAATGAAAACGAATGTTTTACACGTACAGCTAAGATATAGGTATTATTTTAAGTTCTGAATACCAATTCCTTTTCTAAAATACTGAAACTTGTCTCTAGGAAGAGCTTTAGTAAACACATCAGCCAATTGTTCATTAGTAGATACATAATTTAAATCAATTTGTTTCTCTGCATATTTATCTTTAACAAAATTATATTGCACTTCAATATGCTTACAACGCTTATGGTAATCCACGTTTTTAATTAAACAAATCGCACTTTGATTGTCTATATTCAAACATATTGAGTCCTGATTAAATTCACCTATATCCACCAAGAGTCCTTTTAACCACATAGCCTCTTTGGCAGCAGAACAAGCAGCCATAAATTCCGCTTCAGTGGTAGACAAAGCAACACTTTGTTGTCGTTGTGTTGCCCATGTTATGGCAGCTCCATTTTTAATAAACACATAGCCAGTTAAAGACTTTCGTGTGGAGGTGTCTTTGGCATAATCGGCATCACAGTAAGCTTCTACTATGTTCGGTTGTGTTTTTGAATAACGCAAACCATAATCTTTGGTTTCTTTTAAATACTTCAGTATTTTCTTAATAACGTTCCAATGAGTGTGATCATAACAATCAAGAAATCTACTCACTAGACTAACGCCATACATTATATCGGGCCTGCTTACTACCGCTAGATGCATTAATGAGCCTACTGCCTCTCTGTATGGAATCTTCTTATCAGGAGTCTCTGGATTCTTCTCCAGCGTGGTGTGAGGATTCACTGGAATATTATTACAGTTAGCATTTTGCATATTAAATTTGTACAGCAGTTTCTCAGTGTATTTTGTTTGATGAATGAAAATACTTCCTTCAGATCTTTCTATTTGCAGTCCGACAAAATTCTTTGGATCACACTGTTTCATCTCAAAGTTTTTCTTTAATTCACACATAACTTTATTCAGTGTATCTTTTGACTTTGAGAATAGAAGTCCATCATCAACATACAGAAGTAAAAACACCGTATTGTTATTTAATTTTCCAACATATACACACCTGTCTTTATGACAGCTTTCAAAACCAAATTTCTTTAACAAAGTGTCAAATTTATGGTTCCAGCACCTTGGTGCTTGCTTCAGTCAGACCATAGAGGGAACGATTGAGTTTACATACCATATTGTATGGAGCATCCAAGCCTTCAGGTGGTGTCATATAAATGTCTTCCTTGACATCTCCATATAGAAATGCAGTTTTGACATCAAACTGAACAATATGCAAGTTGTGTTGGGCTGCTTCTGAAAGAAGAACACGTACTGAATCATACCTTACAGTTGGAGCATATGTCTCCTTGTAGTCAATGCCTTGTTTCTGACTGCATCCTTTGGCACACAATCTTGACTTGTAGATTGGACCAGATGGCTCGTCTTTTATTCTGAAGACCCATTTGCAGCCAATTATCCGCACTCCTTCAGGCTTCTCAATCAATTGCCATGTTTTATTCTTTGCATGTGCATTTAGCTCCTCTTCAGTGGACTTTTTCCATTTTGCAGCATTTGAGTTATCTGAAGATAATGCTTCACTGTACGTCAGTGGAACATCCTGTTCTCTTACAATTTCATCTGTACATTTGTAAGTATTGGCTTCTTCTTCTTCATTAGCTTGCAGTCTGTTTAATCTTGCTTTAGATCTCGTTGTGACACTATTTGTTAACTCAGATGAATCTATAGCTATATCGGGCTCATACAGAGATTCATCATCGGAGTAGAAATCTTCACTCGATTCATCTTCAGTCGTCTCAGACTGTTTCAGCGTCATTTTCTGGGGTTTTAAGTTATCATCACTTTCACATGATTCCAGGACAGATTCTGAAAGTGGTACAAAGGAATAATCTCTTTTGACTGAGTTTTCAAGAAAGACCACATCTCTGCTTATAACAACTTTTCTCGTTTTAGGATCTAAAAATCTGTATCCTTTGGTCTGTTCACTATAACCCATGAATAACATTTTATTTGCCTTTGAGTCCCACTTCTTTGCTTTCTCTTTCGGAACATGCACCATCGCTTCACAACCAAAGATTTTCATATGAGTAATGTCTGGCCTTTTATCACTCCATTTCTCTTCTGGTGTCAAAAATGCTAGAGCTTTTGTCGGGCATCGATTAGTAATATAAGCAGCAGTCGACACAGCTTCTGCCCAATAATGTTTCTGAAGTTTAGCATTTATAAGCATGCATCTTGCTCTTTCAAGCAAAGTCCGGTTCATTCTCTCCGTTAAACCATTTTGTTGTGGTGTGTACGGAGCAGAGGTTTGGTGTGTGATCCCTGCTTTCTTTAGAAAAGCTTGAAACTCATTGCTTAGATACTCTTGTCCGTTATCAGTGCGGAGTATTCTCGAATCAAGTTGATTTTCAACTAAGGCTTTAAATTCTTTAAATTTCTGGAAGACTTCAGATTTATTTTTAATCAAATAAACAAATACCTTCCTTGTGAAGTCGTCAACAAAAGTAACAAAGTACTGAGCTCCCCCAAGGCTTGGTACTTCCATTTTTCCACAGACATCTGAGTGAACTAGTCCTAGCTTCGCTTGTGCTCTAGAACCTTCTGAAGGAAACGGGATTCTTGTCTGCTTTCCTTCCAAACATGAAATACATATCACTTTATCTGCTTTGTTTATTTTGATTTTTGCGCTTTCCAACAATTTATTTAAGTCCTCAAAATTCAAATGTGCCATTCTCTGATGCCACAAGTAACAATCATTCTCTGTTGATGTAGATATGTATGCTGGAATACTATGTGTATTTAGCCGGTACATATTGTTTATAACTTTAGCAGTCGCGACTTCCTTTTTATTTTTATTAAGAATTTCACAACCTTGACTGTCAAACTGTATTTGACAACCACTTTTTATTATTTGACTGACAGAGAGTAGATTAGTGGCCAGTTCAGGAACATATAAAACATTTTGAACCTTTATTGTGTCAACCTTGCCGTTCTTGTTCACAACAGTGAGGTTCACTTTTCCACATGATTTCACTACCAACCTTTTATTATTGGCCACTCTTATTGCCGTAATCGGAGGTTGCACTTCATCATAAAGCAATTCACCGTGCATTGTCATGTGCATTGATGCTCCAGAATCTACATACCAATTGCTGTCGTTGCTCTTTGTAGCGGAGAACACTGCGACATAATTGGAATCAGTGTGGTCATTACATTTTTGTTCCTTCTTCTTGTTGCGACAATTTTTACTGATGTGTCCATACTTGTTGCACACATAACACCTCGGACCCTTGGACTTGAGTTTATTTTGAGCTTGTTTACCAGACTGCAACTGATTTTCTTTGCTTTTCACATATAGCGCATTAGACTCAGAGTTTCTTATATCTTGAAGAAGCTTAGTCTTTACTGAATCAGCTGAAATTTTTACACCAGAGCTCTCAAGTGCCATTATCATGGGTTGATATACATTTCAGGAAGACCAGCCAGTAACAAGGTCCCGAGCCACTCATCATCAACATTGAAACCAATGTTTCGCAGTTTATGGGCGGTCGTCATTATTTTGTTAACGTAGTCTTCAATGTTTAAACAATTTTCGAGGTTTGTCGTTATCAGATCTCTCAGGAGCCCAACCCGACGTGTCAAACCATTGTCATCAAAAGCTTTTGCTAGATTGTTCCACACATCTTTTGCTGTTTTAGCTGGAACATCCTGTTCTCTTACAATTTCATCTGTACATTTGTAAGTATTGGCTTCTTCTTCTTCATTAGCTTGCAGTCTTGGCCCAGGCCATGTCGGGAATTTCTGTGTGAATTACTTCTTGTCTTTACTTCAATAACATTTTAACTTCGGTTCTATTTTAGGTATACGAAACTGGGCCCATAACCTGTTGAAATGAAACAGCCTAACCGTAAATAGAATAAGTTAATAAAAGAAGCTTATGAAAGAAACCCATGTGATGCACTGTGAAGAAACCGTTTTATTGCTATGATGACAGTAATAGACTATAGTAATAGACAATTACAAGATACGTTTGTGGCCAGTATGATAAACCTTAAATAAAATGTTATTCATGGGTTATAGTGAACAGACCAAAGGATACAGATTTTTAGATCCTAAAACGAGAAAAGTTGTTATAAGCAGAGATGTGGTCTTTCTTGTATATGCACATAATTAATAGGATGCACGAGTAGAATTATCTTAGACCTAGCTTTCGTGTCAAGCTTTGTATCAACGGCTTCACTTTCTTTTCGTGTGACACAACTCCATAAGTCCTCGTGTTCGAGGTAGGTTTGCATAGCAAATCGCCACGTCGCATAATTTTCTCTCCCAGTCAGTTTTTCTAACAGTGCCATCGTATTATTTGATGACATTTTGCTGATGAAGAAAAAAATTCGAGTTTCGAACACGTGCGGAATTTCAGGGTTAGGTTTTACAAAATTTAACCAGAACTACGAACTTATACTTTTGTAACTGTGTAAATCACTTTCACTTTGTTTTAAGCAATATTCAGGTGGTCTGGGCCCATAACCTGATGTGATTAATAAAATATACTTGGATAAGTTGTACGTAGTTTTATTACGAGAGATTTTACAAGAAGAAGAAATCATAGACAAACTTAAAAGTATCATAAACAAAAATAGTGTAGTACTCACAAACTAAATATTATTACCACAGATAGAGTAGGGTTCAACTAATTATTACAACATAACGACACCAAAATGATGGCCATTAAGTCCGTTTCGAAACTGCATAATTATTTTTATTTATTCGTCATTATTTTGATGATTGTGATCTTTCAACATGGAAATGATATGTGATTCTACAATAATAATGTCTGTGGTCGTTTGTAATCTTTTCCTTATGGTCAATATTGTACAATTTCAGAACCAAACGATGAAAGCGGCGCTAACGTAGACGCCGCTAAGATGTGGAGGGAAGACCGCGATCAGTTCAATAAAATTGCTGAGCGACTTGTGAGAAAAACCCTAGGTTTGCCTCCACCGTAATATTATAGGCATAAGGTTCAAGTTTTACTATTTTCTTTTAGGGAGATGTCGTTTTACCTCATTCACTATAATTATCTACAACGTATACTCATAATTTTTCTCGCAAGTTGATCATGGTGTTATATGAAATTGTCATAATTAACTACGATGGAGCCCGTAATTATTATGTAATTATAGTTCATTACTATGAGTGTTTTATGGAAAATAATAAGTGAAATATTGATATGTAAGTATATTATAAGTCGTTACAAAATTACTGACTGGTTTCTGAAAGCAAGGTAGGTTAAATGATATACCTAAATCTGCTGTAAGATCTCATGAATGTTGTTTCTCGACGAATCTTGTATAAGATTCTACATAGTTTAGATCGTTGTTCTGTAACCCAGCTTTTCAGAAACCACTGGTTGTAATCTTTGAAACGTTTCGTGCCAAATTAAGAGAAGATTAAGCAAAAAGGCACAGTTCAGCTGAAACCGTACCTAACCGAAAGCGAAACTTCGGTGGGATACTAGTTGGTATGAGCTTGTAATTAACTCAGTCTATGAATCATATCGGATTGAAATGTACTTATTAAATAATTAACTGTTACTTTTTGACATGATCTGCCGTCATATTGAACTCTTACAGAACTTTATTATTGTTAAGGCCCATTTACACGATGCACGATGTTTTTTGCCTGTTGCATACAATAATATTGAAGCAATAAATGACTGGCATCGTCTGAACAACACGTTTCGTTCTTGCTCTACTGGGCAGTTTTTGCATTCGAAACGGTTCTTATAAACAGGACGTACAATAATTATACTATCCGCGTGTAAACAGTTGCTTGCTATTCTTGAAGGATAATTATTGCGCTTAATTTATTGCATTCAATTATTGCTCTTGTGCAAGAAAATGGCATCATGTAAATGATGCTTTAATTTGTCACACACCTCTGGTTTTGCCATTTTAAACGATTGACAAAGAGTGATTTGAATTCGTGAATTGAATTTACGAACAATTAATATTAACAGTCAACTTGCTTATCAATCATATTCCCATCTGCATCCACAGATATGGAAAATAGTCCGCCCACGATGTTCCCACTGCTGGGGAGTTCTGGGCCTCATGCTTCCGACCTGTGAGAGTGGCCAAAAGTCTTGCACACGAGCCCATATTGGGTTTATGGACAAAGTATTTCGATAACTCCTCATTTTTTGTAGATTGGTAGCATAACCTTTAACCTTTGGTAAAACCTTTCATATTTGAACTGAACGTGGACCCGCGAACTAAACTTATCTAAAACAAGAATTGTTAAAAAATCGCGGTTTACAAGATAAACTCGGCTCCTCCTTTAGTTGATTGAGTCGGTTATATATGTAGCCTTTGTTACCCGGGCCATAGTACACGAATCGTTTAACATCTTGTTCATTAAAATCGGATAAATAGTTTAGGCGCTACGGAGTAACACCAACGTAAATACAAACATATACATACATAGACTGCTAAAATCATAACCCTTCCATTTGGGTTCGCCGTAGTCGGGAAAAAAATGCGTGATGTCGTTTTGTTGAGGATCCACGTTCAGATGGCATACCAAAGGTATTTATAGTTAACTTTTCATGTTACCTAGATCACTTGGTCTGCTAAAAAAATAAATACACTTCTCGAAAATTTACAGCATCGCCTATTATTTTCAATAAAACAGAATATTTTATTGTAATACCTGGGGGTTGTACCATTGTAGTACCAGGATTATAATAGCTTTGTATTTTAAATACCTACATTATAGACTATGGCTTCTAAAAGACTTGAGTGGGCTTATATTGCTTTAGTATGACCAGTCTTATTCCATACAGTAGTCCATCAAAAAAATTGAGCGATTTGCAGTTTAAAGTTTTTGAAGTTATCTCAAAACTGGCCCTGGTTGTTTTTGACAAAATCTTTTAACAATCTTTATATTGTTTAAAGCACTACGACACAAGGCAATTCAATATAAATAGCGGATTACTGTATAGAATTTAAAGTAGTATCATATAAGGGCTCATTTGATTATCTCTTAGTACCTTTCAATATTCATTAGTAGTAAAGTAGCCTACGAATACAAAATGTGTGTAAAATTGTACATAATATTAATTCAATTGAATCGACTTCCCTCGTACCTATAAGACAAGATATAAATACTAATGTAATAAAATAATCTTTTTTTTAATTATTTTCAATAAAATTTTAATTGAATAGTATTGTTTTTATTTCCTTCATTCATTCCTTTTTACACATATTAGTTACTTGTTTAAATATTCTAATATAAGACATAAAATTAAAAACTAGTAGTCCACTAGCATCGGGAACAGGGTCCTAGCTGCCGGTGGTCAGGGCTCCAGAGAGAGCAACCGCCTTACTATGCGTGCCGTGTCCAGGAGTACTGCTTTCTAATCAAGCCCTCTTAAGTACGTACGAGTATGTTTTGTTTAAAAATAGCATTTGCCGACAAATATTCTTCGAAAACACGACGCACGCGTGCTTGCATCCCTGTCACTGCTTTAGTGAGATAGTACAAGGGGCCTATACGAGCAGACATTAGTTAAGAAAAATTAACTAAAAAACTGGTAACTAGTCTCGCCCTTACTACAGGTCATAGAGTACAAACGTTATCTTTGATTAATATTAAGATTACTAGCTTCTGTCTTCGACTCCGTACGCGGATCCTGTTGCTTATGCCAGCGACAACGGGGTCGTCAAAATCGAAGATCTGAAACGTCTGATGTCGAATTCTAAGAGCCCGGGGAAGGGAATAAACAGATCTTTCCCATCTGAGCAACACATACCGTTTGTTTCTTTTCGCCATTTAACAGCTTCACAAAAAGTACATACCATACCTCCAATGGCGGAATATGTGGCGTATTCGAAGACATATTTATTCGATAAAATAAAATAATAAATGGGAGTTTTGGCCAGTCGAGTCAAATTTTTCATTGAAATACAATCGTCATCGAAATGTTACCGCCTACACCGCGTAGAGGTACTTCCAGCTTATGTTATTTTATACAGTGAAATTATTGATAGCTTTGCAATAATTTTCACATCAGATGTTTCTGATCTTCGATTTTTTCTAAGTCAACGGGAAATGCCCATCAGATCGAACAGCTTTTGCTAAGACGTCATTCCTATATATGTTATGGTGTAGCTGGGCTATTGGAGTTCCACAACAGGTGTCCCAGATCTTCGATTTTTGTAAGTCAACAGAGAGTGCTCATCAGATTGAACGACTTTTGCTAAGACGTCATTCCTATATGTGTTATGGTGTAGCTGGGCTCTTGGAGTTCCACATCAGGTGTTCCAGATCTTTAAATTTATTCTCTCAGCAGAAAATGCTCATCACGTGGAATAATTTTTGCTATGGTGTCATATTTGTATCTCTTATAGATTATCTGGTCTGTTGCGGTTCTACATCAGGTGTTCAAGTTTCCAAGATAAATTATAGCCTATAGCTGACCAACGCAACTTCGTCTACGTCACATAAGAGAGAAAAACGAAAGGGAAAAAAAAACCCGTTCTTGCAACATTTTTCATTCCTGCTCCGCTCGTAATGGTCGTATCGTGATGTTATATAGCACAAAGCCTTCCTCGATAAATGTACTATCCAACACAAAAATAATTTTTCAATTTGAACCAGTAGGTCCTGAGAGTAGCGCATTCAACCAAACAAACAAACTTCTGCTTTATAAATTAGTATAGATGAGTGATATAATTCAAATATATATTCCAGACATAATAAAAACCTCTGAAACAGGCAACCTTCAACCACTATTACACCTTAAAACTTTTGAAAGTATAATTGAGATTTGTCCAGGACCAGTCCTTACTGTAAAATGTTACATTAAGGGGGATGCTCTAAGGTAGCCCGCGAAATTCAAATTTTCTTACGTTTTTGCAATTCGCAGGGCAGTGCTAATCGAAGAGTCGAAGAAGGACTTTGACCGTGAAAAATTCGTTCATCGACTCTTACGAACTTGGAGGGTTGTATTGAAGTTTTTGATGATTATAATTCTGTTACTTAGGTCCATGTTCACCGAAAAGATAACAGCCTGAATAGCTAAAAACAGCTGTCACTGTGACATATTACCATACAAAAATGTGTTTTAAACAGCTGTTTTAGATAATCAGACTGTCATCTTTTTGGTGAACTTGGACCTTAATACGTCTAACAGTCGCCTAGTCGCGACCGAAATGTTTATCAACATAAAACTTAGCACTGCCCTGCAAATTGCAAAAAGCGTAAGAAAATTTGAATTTCGCGGGCCACCCTGACGCTTTCAAACCACTGAGAAGCAATACTGATAACCTAATACTTACTTTTAAAAAACCACACCACAAGGCTTCAACTCAAACTGTAAGCCGATGGATAAAAACCACTTTACTTACTTTTAAAAAACCACACCACAATAAAGCTTTAACTCAAACTGTAAGCCGATGGATAAAAACCACTTTACTTACTTTTAAAAAACGACACCACAAGGCTTCAACTCAAACTATAAGCCGATGAATAAAAACCACTTTACATGAATCTGGAATTGATGTGAATATCTTCACAGTACATAGCACCAGACATAGTAGGGTGGGGTTGGGAGTTTGGGAGTGTCGTCTCGAACAATGAGCTTTGTATAATTATGATTGAACGACGCTTCAGGTAAGCTAGTTTAATCACATAATTATACCCACTCCTTGATCGAGACGATTTACATGATGTTGATGTTTAAAGACTGGGTTGTGAATGAATACACATACAACTTGAAAAAAAATACTATTTATTAAATAAAAAATACATAAATATCGTTACAAAACAATGCAAGTAGTACTTATTTATAAGTCACAAATTGTATTGCAAACCGTATTGCTAAACATTAGTGGAACCACTGATACAGGTCTGTTATAAAATCTCGCAAAAGTGGCGGAATGCTCAGACCACCCACCCTGCTGTTCTCCTAATCAGGTCTATGTGTACTATGCGCCGTAAAAATAGATGTATCTACTCCTGCCTCACATAGGGTAGCTTTTATCCAACGACTAATGCTTTGTGATGAAGCATGAGAATTTGGCTAATTTACAGTCAAAATCAGGTATTCCATTTCCTGCCTAATTTGTTGTGTAAGCCTTTGTAGTATTTACAGGGCATATCTCAGGTTTATTAGAATAATTTTTAAGATATAGAAAAGGTTGAAATGAATTATTTTTCGAAGTTTTTACTATATCAGTCAAATCAGTATTAAGGTGAAAGCGTCAGGGTGGCCTGCGAAATTCAAATTTTCTTACGTTTTTTGCAATTTGCAGGCTAGTGCTAGGTTGTATGTTGATGAAAATATCGTTCCCGACTGTAAGACGTATGTAGTTACAGAATTATGATCATCGAAATCATCAATATAACCCTCCCAGCTCACATAAGTCTAGGAACGACTGAAAAAAACTTCCTCGACTTATATGAACTTAGCGGCTTAGGTTGAGAGAAACTTTGAATTTCGCGGGCTAGTCTAGCTAGGCTAGCTTCGTTAAAATGTGTATCTGACACCGTACACCGAAACACGTTATATTACAATATAACGTGTTTCTCACACACGTTATATTACAATATAACGTGTTTCTCTCTAGCGATATTGTAAACTCTCGAAATATTGTCAACTGAACATGGGTACCCCCCCCCACCACCCCCCCCCCCCCCGTTAGGTTAATTAACCCTGCAGCCGTCGACTACACTTTTTAAGGGAATATAAAAGCAAGGGCAAGGGGGAACCCTCCTTCCCTCCACACCGCGTGAGTTGACTACCATCGCATGCATTTCACGAAAAATAATGCGTTTTATTGTAAGCAGTATGTTCGCACCTGATGCTGAGTGTGCGAAGACCGAGTGACGTAAACGGATAGTAACGCATTTTACCTATAGAGTATGAACTAAGGTTGCAATTCCAGTGGTAAAATTACCACTTAATTACCGTTTGAATGAACGCAAGCCGAAAATGTGCAGACGGCCGAAGATTGGGGGGTGGCCAATGTTTGGCGTATTTACCCTATAACACGCTACTAAGCGATAGTTATCACAAAATTAAAAACTACACAAGAAAAAGTACTGTAGATAACAAGACCATGTCCAATTACCTACCACGGAGCTGAGTTAACCTACGATGCGCCTGCAAGGTTTTTTTTTTATCTACTAATAATTCGTAATCGTCCTTCTATAATTTTTTATTTGTTAAATGAAATCGGCTGTCAGATTTTACGCCCAATAATTCTTGATGCTCGTTAAGTTATCCATTGATTGTATTATTTGTATGGAAAAAGTAGTACATGTACCTAACTAACCGACTACAAGTTTACCGCTTGGTTCACATATAATAAGGCAAGTAAGCACTCAATGTGCGCATGTGCGAGAATCAATTGACGATCCGCACTCATGACGAATCTGAAGGTTTTCGTCAATTTGTACTAGGAGCGCAGACCACGGCAGGAGGTGTTCCACAATAAAATAGTACAAGCGCCTTTTAGCGAATAGCGACATCTACTACGGTTGAGCATAAGTACAATGGAATCGTAACAAATGGTTTTCAAACCCTTCAATGACGTCATTTATGCCCGTGAGATGGCGTTATGGGTGAGATGGCGAGATGGGTATTGCTTTTAACCGAAGGATTAAAAAAAAGAGGAGAGATTCTCAATTCGTCGGATTTTTTATGAACAAAAACCTTTCACCATTGTTTTTTTTTTTAAAGGAAACTAGAGCATTTTCAATCATAAGTACGTTCTTATAACCTAATTGCAGCGCTATGTCATAAGCTTGTTTCCACCATCAATAAATTGCAAATCTATTTAGTCCGTCAGTTAGAGTATTAGAAAATAATGGACACGTATTTTTTGTTTTTGTAAATCAACGAATATTGACAAAGATAAAACGCATCAAAACTCGGGAGTGGGGGCTCGTGACGTCAGTACTCACTAAGAATCATACCGAACAGTGACGTATTGGGAATTTTAAAAGCGTCGTATCTTCGTCAATTTTGTTTTATGTGACAAAAGAAAAAATACGGGTGAAATATTTTTTGATAATCTAAGTGACGGACTAATTAGATTTTTTCAGTTAACAAGCTAGACATGGCGCTCCGCTCGTGGATTGGATTAAGCCGGGTCCAGCGTGTGTAACGCGTAATGTTGCGTAGCGATGTCGTAGATTGCCACGATACGACGTCGCATCGTAAGACGATATGCTATTGGTCTTATTCATAAAAAGTTAAAATAGGTTTAATAACTTGTTATAATGAGAATCCCGAAAAGCATTATTCATAAACGTTCAATAACGATAAAAATAAGTACATAAAATTAATAAAATTCCACGAGGAGCTCGTGGCTAAATAATAACAGCCGCTCGGGTCAACCGTTAGCTTAAGCCGTGCTTGCCTAGGTTGGTCTGTGGATTGGTGACCACCCTTACATACCAGGCCTCCGTGCCTCGGAAAGCACGTTAAGCTGTTGGTCCCGGCTGTCATTTGTCCATCTATGGCAGTCGTTGCAGGTAGTCAGTGGCCCAAGAAGTCTGACAATCAGTCTTACCAAGTGGTATCGTATTTCCCAGTATTAACTGAAGGTGCCAACTCGCGCGCACTCGCGAGTTTCACAGTCTCCAGTTGACAAATGACCCATCTAAGTACGAGTATTATTAAATCTCTGTAACATTTTAGGTTCAAGGTGATGGGAGAGATATCCATGCGACTCTCAACCAACTGAGAGTCGCAATTGTGCCAGTCGACGATATTTACGCGGCATGCCAACACTGCAAACGTCGCCCGCCACCCGTCGACGGCAGTCGTCGACGCTTCGGCGGCTGTGGTCGCTAAAAGCACAGCTTAAAGTTAGTCTTTATCAATCGACTCGTACCTACATTACCTACAAACATTTGCTTTAGGAAGGTAGGTAAGTAGGTACATTCAGCTTCAGCAGGTCTGTAAGTTGAGGCGTACTGTAGGTACCTACTATAATATTATGTATTCTGTGGTTGAGCGTGCATAAATAAACAAGAACAACTATATACCTACCCAATAAACTTTCTAAACATACCTACTAGCCACAAAGTTTAACCACTCATCGTAACGTAACCACGTCCGGTCTAAATTATCAAGATCGATACTAAACCACACTTTCGATCATTCATATTCAGATGCACCTGTGTATTCACATCAACTCCGCTGTGACAAAGGCTGTGATGATAACGACTATTATGAAAACTGTCTAACTCAATTTGGTAGTTACGTGTTTGAGCTTGAGTTTGGGGTGGAAACATAAGGTGGAAATATCAGAAGCATGATTAGTTGCTTACTAAAAAAGCTGGATGGAAATTGAAAACTCAATGCCAATTTTAATAAAGTAGGTACTATCTAGTCTAGGACTATCTATTCCTGCTAGCTAATTCGTGATTCGTGATGGTCCGTTTACACCTTGTACCTTACACGCGTCGAGCAGACAATAGACTTTGTCCGCTCTCGGACGGAAATAAACGCTTGCGTTTGCGTTACGTCAAGTTGACGTCCATTAGTTGTAGCAAATTGTCTGCTACTGTCCGGCGAACAAAATCAATCTGTCTCCGGTTCGTTCAACGCCTACCAGAGTCTTCTTAGGTCCTCCTAAGATGGCGTTTACAACAAGGTACTTAGAATAAAACATGGTTTTACGAGTATTATGTACTTAGGTACCTACCCATTCAGCTAGTCAGTGGGCCAGTGGCCCGCAAGTCTGACAACCAGTCATAACAAGGTGTATCGTAAGACTGGTTTTCAGACTTTTAGGCCACTGAGTGCATGTAACGACTGTCAAAGATCTAAAAATGACAGCCGGGACCAACGGCTTAACGTGCATGCTTTCCGAGGCACGGAGGAAACATGATGATATTATGATGATATTTATTCTTAACGTTGTCGTGTCTATAGGTACATAGGTGCTGTTTTAGTTTATCGTTCAATGGGTACCTACCTACACGACAACAAGTTATACCTAGGTAAAGACTAGAAGTAAGAGAAGGAACTTGTACAAATAGTGTTGACATCACCTACACTGACGAATTGAACAGGATATTTAGGTGAAAACGGGATGCGCAAATGTTACACGCCTTGCACATCCAGGCTCCACGTCAGCTGACCTTAACCCTGGATACCCCTGATACAAAAGGTTTCGGACGGTCTCCGGACACCCTACCGTCCAAATTAGTAAATATACGGAGAAACCCACACCGATGGCAACCCTATATCCTACAAAACAGCAAGAAATTATTGCATTTTAAAACAAGTGGCGAAACTTTGTAATTAATTCTATTTTTGATCGGCTGTTTTGCGGCTTCATACATACTTTTGCGGCTTCATACTTTTGCCTTTCCTTCAACCCACGACTGCGAAGGACAAACGAAGGGAAAAGTTAAAGAAATTTTATAATAATGAATGGCAAAAATTCTTTTCATTGTGTTATTTTATTTCTTCGTAGGTACGTGTACTGAAAAAAAAAAAAAAAAAAAAAAAAAAAAAAAAAAAAATGAAAAATGTCGTTTGATACACAAAAACATGCGGGGCAGTCAGGACTGCCGATAGAAGTGACAACTACATAGTAGACGAAAACCGTACGTGACGGTCACGCGAATTCCATGATTTTTGTTCAAGAAGTTTTCACTTCAAAAATATAAATGTCAACTAAGAATTAAACCTTTTCGTGCTGCCAGCCAGTTTAGCTCTTTTAATCATTAACTTCCTGAAAAGTGATTTACAATTCCTCGATTGTCGGTAGCTCGGATCTACCTACTTTGTTATTCTGGGCTGGCAGTCTCGACAGAGATAACGACAAAATCGCTAACTTTCAATCGCTGATTACCAACGAATACATTCGGTTGCAATAATTATTCTCACGAGAAACGCGTCTAGGATGTAGAGACTTTCATTATTCGCAAGCATCATTATTGCAACCGAATTTATTCGTTAATAATTAGCAACCGAAAGTTAACGATTTTGTCGTTATTTCTGTCGAGACTGCCGGCCCTGGTCGACCTAGATTCAGATCGATCGTTAAAAGCCTTGCATTGAAAATTATAAATAGCTGGTAGAGAAGCTAGATTGTATTGAAAAACAACCTACGCCTAGGTTTTTGTAGATCAGTTGATACTACCTAGCCTCTGCTGGGAGGGGGTAACGTAGGTAGGTTGTCAGGTACCTACTAAGGTAACATTGTACCGTATTGTAATGTTCCTCAAATCAATAATCAGTTTCCTCAAATCACAGAGAGAAGAATCAAAGGCTATATGGGGGGGGGGGGGGGGCCTTTGGCCAGCAAGGGGACAATTTAAACTGAGAAAAAAAATGGGCAGTGTAAGCACGTACTAAAAAAGTGTAAGCACGTTGAACGCCGCTTTAATTTTTCAGTCTTTCTGTTTGGGCCGTGGGGGACACCGTATGGTCGACATACAATAGTTCCGTTGGGGCCGCGGGGGACAACATATGACCGCGAGTCAGAGGCGATTTTAAGCGTCTCTATTGGGCCGTCGGGCACAGATATGAAGCTAATATGTATTTGACGTGACCCCCACGGCCCTGCAGACAAATAGATTGTATTTGGTTTTTAGTAAAAAATATGACTTAGAAAAATATGACAAATCATTTCGGGACACGACTTGTTTGAAAGTTCTAAAGGAAAAAGTGTGTATGATAAAGTGTTATTTTCTATTTTTTTTCTATTTTTCCATAAAATTACTATTTAAAATGTGTTGTAAAATACTGTATACTGTTACTTTTTACTGAAGTAGTTAAAATCTGGTTAAAGTGGTACTACATAGCTGTTCGGGTTTAATTTTTCGGGGATAGTTTGATGAATTAAACTACATGTTTGTAAATCAAAAATATAATAATTATTTATTACAGTTTTTAATTGAAATAAAATTAAATCAGACTTATTGAGATCAATATCAACGTTACTTACACCTATTATTTAATGAATTTTATGGAAACAATCAAAACAAAGAAATGGTTTGTTAGGGCAGGTTTCACAAAAAGTTACAACTTTTTTCGTCTTGTTTGTTCGTGCAGGACATGAGCGGGGATGACCGACACCCCGACCCCCGCGGCCCCCGCCAACGAACAATGCGATTTATTTCCGCGTGGGCCATGGGGGGCCACTGTTGAGTGACAGTAGTATTTTGGTAAAATAAAGTCACTAATTACTTTTCTTCGATTTATTTCATGAGATTTGGCACATTTTCTAGCCCCTAAAGCAATAAAAACATAAACGTAAAATTTAACAATCGGGCATTTTTGACCTGGCTCCTTTTACTAAATAATTGAGGCCCATATGTTGTCCCCCACGGCGTTTAACGTGTTAATACCTTACCATGTTACGAGTATAAATGTCACGTTGGACTGGTGGTCCCAAGCATGATCCTGCAAACACAATATTATGCTTTATTAAAAGGTAAATAGGTATCATTTCTCAATTTTTTTGAAATTTGATTTTTGAAGTGAATACGCCCAAAATAGCGGAACTCAAGAAAATCGGCTTTCCTCGGTATAAGTAGTTGGTAATACAGGATGGAAACGGTAAACGGGGAAGTAAGGGGAGCTGCAGGTACACGAAAATGGTCTTAGAAAACAACCCGTATTTTTTTCGAGAAATTTTGTTCACAGATTTAATAAAAAAGTAAAGTAAGTACAGTTAGCAAGAAAATTACCATTTTACATAAAACAATTTTTTTTTATGCCAATCGATCTTCTTTCCGACACTGATCAAAAAGTTCTTCCAGACCAACCCAGGTTAGAGTACTCAAAAAGTCACTGCAGCTACATGAAAATGGTCTTAGAAAACCATCCGAAATTTTTCAAATTTTTAACAGAATTGATGGAAGACGTGTTTAAGGCGCTTAGACGAGCTAAATTAGCTACTCTATTTGTGGTGGTTCAAACTTCGTTTGAAATGCTGTTAAAATAAAGTTCAAATCAGCTTGCACTACAAAGTGGTTGTTACGTCAGCCACTGCGGGCCAAATAGCGCGAAATGAGTGGTTTCGATCGATTTACAAAAAAACTATTGATTATATTAAAAAACTAAAACAGTATCATGCTAATATATTGCTTTTAGAATTATTTGCCAAAAATCAGAATGATCGCATGCATATTAGTATGTTTTTTATTGTTTGAAAGATATTTTTATAGGTAAGTTCGTGATTCTTTTTATCGAGCCAAATTAATTGTATTATGTTTTCAAAACAGTATCATGCTAGCATATATCCTGAAGAATATCATATATTTTTCTGGTCTTGTTTATAGCAGTGAATCATATATACTTTTAGTAATTATAAAACTCGCGTTTAGCTCGTGTAATCGCCTTAATTGAAATTGCATTGATGAAAAAAGGGGTAGAAAGTTATTTTGGCGGCGATTTGTTTCGAATTTGATATCAACACTCCTTAGGTCCATGTTTACCGAAGAGATAACGGTCTGATTTTCTAAAAACCGCTGTCCCTGTGACATGCTCCCATACAAAAATGTGTTTTAAACAGCTGTTTTTAGATAATCAGACCGTCATGTGTTTGGTGAACATGGACCTTAGTGCTTTTGAATTAAACTACATGTTATTTTGATAAATGTTTGAAAACTCAATCCTATTTTATTCAAAAAAGGTTGGACTCACATAAAAACTTGGTGTTATACCTACTCTTTAAAATTGGAATGTTCCGATAGTCACCGTGCTATATCCCCTTACCGCATAGCTACCCAAATGTGGGTACTTATTTTCAAACGTTCAGAAATAAAAAAATATGTTATTTTACCCTTAACGGCATATTAGGACAGATCAGGCAACTACTAAGCTTCAATAAACATATATGTGCTGCCATCTAGTCTACCGCGTAACGAAACTATAACCTGTCAAAGTCAGTCGGTGGCAGTTGAAATTTGTCGTTGGTATTTGCATGTTTTTAAAATTAATTTTGTGATCGTGTGTCGAGTTTTCGTTCGAGCTTCATATCGTGGTGCTAAGAAGACCTATCAAAGGACTGAAAACACGGAAAACATGTAAGTAAAAAGTTATAGTTTAGCGAAAATCATGCCAAACCTTAGCATGACAAATGTGGAATACTATGAAGTAACGTGAAAGTTAGTTTTCCATATTTGGCATTGTATGCATTAGTAGCTATTTTGTCATTCGGCCAGATTTGGGAATATATGCAGTGAAGCATTATTTGATAATTTTTCAGAAAAATGGATCGTTTCATCTTACGGAATGAAGAGGCGAGACGAGGCGAATCTACGCTGCGGCACGGGTAGTTAGCTTGTAAGTCGCTATAATTATTTACTAACTTTTGTGTAAAATGTGAAGTTCCTAAGTGCAACAGATCTCATTAAATTTATCTTATATTTTCATTAAACTTGACTTTTATTTTTTAAACCTTCTAATTTACGAACTGAGGATTGACTTAAAATTACCTTTATAGCATGCGATGCCAAATATGGCAATTAGTTTCAGATGCCTTTATTGCAATGCATACTATGCCATTTATGTCCAATTGGTTTTAGTTGCTTTTACTGCATAATATGCCATATATGGGAAAAATAAGTTTTTTATCATAATTCGAAAAGTAATCGTATTTTGGAAAACTGCTTGAAGTAACTTAATAGTACATGTCAAGAACTATCAAATATATTTTGTCCAGAAAAAAATAAAAACTCATGCGGTAAGGGGTAACACCGCATTTGAAGGTTTCTAAGCTTTAAAGAGGTTGTGCACTTTAGGACACGGCCTCATAGGCACGTAGAGTTCGAAATTTGAAATGGCTTATAGTTGTAAGAGGTCCGCAACAGTTTACAGCAGCTATATCGTGTCGCGGCTCATTTCATACACGTTGATGAGAACTTCAGACCTAGCTGGAGTATGACTGTCATCGAGTGTCTAAGGATGAAGACGTTAGGACGTCGAGAGGCCCTTTAAAGTGTTTTTATAAACATGGTTATTTATCCTTATCAAAGTAAATACGTTGTTAATCACAAGTATTTAATTTTAAACATAATTGCCCTTGGATACGTAATTTGATTTCAATGAATATCAGAGATACACCGTTTTAAATAACACAGCAGCAAAATAATGATCATGTACCGGACGCGCTTTTCATTATGCGGAATGATGTGTGTGATGTGATGTGCTCTTTGACAATTGTATTAGAGGTGACTGACTGGTGTGAGGAGACTGTGGTGCAGTCGACTGTCGACTGCACCACAGTCTGTGTTACGCCGCGGTGCAATCCCACAAGTTTCCGAGAAATACTGTAGACGAACATACACACACACATAGGTACTGTAGGAAGGTGTGTTTATGATTGACGATGAGTATGATGTGGATGGAAGTCATTCGGAAGATTGGTGTAAAAGGGAGGAGGCCTTACACTGTTCCCAATGGAAGTTTCATCAAAATCCGTTCAGTTCTTTGTTTTCAAGATAATGAAGATTACTTACTTATATATATTTTTTTTATTTAGCCTTTATTTGCCTTAAGTAACATTTACATTTCTTACAACAACATTAATAAACCTTACATTTAACAATACCTTCTTACTAATGTTTATATTACAATAACATCATCATAGATTACATTTCGCGCAGTATATTTACATTTAACATTTCACTATTTCATTACGCATAGAATTTTACACGACTTACAATTTTGATATTTCAATAAACCTTACATTTACAATACCTTAGCTTTTAATTTTGACATTATAGGTATTTCACACGATATACATTTAACATTGTAATTCTCACATAACATTTTATGAAACATAAGTAAATTTCATTTTATTACCATTTTTTACATTTATTCAACCATGTAACATGTTATTATTACATTTAGTACTAGTAGGAACATACATTTCATGCGATTTAAATTAAACATTTAAGTATATTTACACACATTAGGTACATATAATTTAATTTACCTTTTTTTTTTTCGTTATTACCTACATGTGACGTTCACGTTATACTAGAATTAACATATTTCATTTCATTATAGTATTTAATTGTGTAAATTATAATGAAATTTTAATTCTAGTATAACGTGAACGTCACAGACTTACTACATGAACGAAACATTATGGCGTCCTTGAAACAAAAAAATATACTCGTCGCAGTAGTCGAAGTCAAAAAATGAATGAAACCAATAAGAGACTACTCACACTTATTCAGCTCTAACCAGCTTATGCCCATAATAACAACGATTTTGTTTGAGACGCGACGCGTGCGTTCTACTGAACGGATGCGTACGGGTCTCATACAAAACCAGTGTTTTCTATAATGGGCCGATGCTGAATAGAGCAGAATAAGTGTGAGTAGTCCCTAATAGTCACCGACTTCTGAAAGTTCGGTGGCTGTGGGTGACTCGCTTTTGCGCTACTTATCGCGCGGGATCTCGCTCAAAGTATTGGCTGGAGGCCTAGCACTCAAGTCTCCCACAGGAGAAGCCAGTTTCATAGGTTGACCTGCGAACAGACACTCAAAAAAAACTCAAAATACTTATAAAGTGTAACTGCAAATACAATTGATAGGTACCGGCAGGGCCTGATTAACCCTTATGCTAATTTATTAGGCTGCAGCCTAGGGCGCGAGAATCAGGGGGGCGCGCTGAAATCAAGTCTGCATGTAGGTCCGGGCTGGCCATACGGGCAAATCGGGAAAATGCCCGATGGGCCGGATGCCTGAGGGGCCGGTGTGGCCGATTGCCGGTCGACGTTCTTTTGCTATTTAGAAAAAATAATTTAAAGAAAAACAAAAAACCCGACTGCGTAAAAACTAATTTTAAAAAATACGTGAAAAAATTAACTTAAATAAAAACTAAAAAGAAAGAAACAAGCCCAGTAGTTTAGAATTCTGTAACAAATCATAAATTCTAATGCAGAACAGAACGACTCACAGTCGGGGGCCCCTTGGGAAGATTTGATTGGTAAAATTTGAATGGGCCCGCAGTTTACGCAGTCGGGTTTTTTGTTTTTCTTTAAATTATTTTATTTTATTTTATACTTTTTAATTACGAATAAAAACTTAAATCAATAAGTAAGAAAATTAGCTAAAATGATTGTTTTGTTAAACAACTTTAAATCTTTATATATCCTAAACTGTTATTTAAAATGAAAAATGATAAAAGGAACCTAAAGATGATTTTAAAATACCTATTCAACGACACCCCACTTAACATAGTTCATCGACTTTTTTTTTTCATTTTGACAATATGGCGTCTGGTTGTCGCTGTGGTGAATTTTGATTAAGTACTGTCATGTCTTTAGTGGCACTCGCAAGGTTAAGACGAATCGATTGACGTAAGAATTATCAAAATCGGCCTACGCATTTGGTCTCTAGAACGCCACATAGAAACAATAGTACATTGTTATCCAAGGGGTGAAAGTAACTTAATTAGGCCCGAGACGGGGTTTGGCGCCCAAGCGTAGCGCGGGCGCTAATAGCTCGAGGGACTAAATAAGTCTTTAACCCGAGGTAAACACTGTGCTTTTCATTACGAATACAAGGAAAATAAAAACAAAAACACGAAACCACTCGAAAAAAAAATGAAGATCGGATTGCCGCTTTCCCGCCTATTTTGTTTTTTTTTCTGTGGCCGGCTATTCAGCCTTTATTTTCACTAATCGTCAGTTCGTCACTGAAAAAATAGTAAATGTTTTGCCCAAATTTTTGTTATTTTAAAGAAACATTTGTTACTAAATTATAACTAAGTTATTTAAAAGAATTATATTCTTTAATTAATACTGAATTTTATGTTATTTCAATTTTACATCGCGCTGTAATTTACAGGCTGTATAGAAGTCGGAACATGGTTCAATAGAAATGTGAAAATAGAACTAGATTTTTTTTTAATAATGTGACAGCTGTCAGTTGAAAGTGATTCTCCCTAGGGCTGAAAAGTATTACTTTCAGCCCGCTCCTCAGGCAACTTCAGACCTACTTTCCGAGTATGAGTAATGAAAACATACATACATACATACATAGACTGATAAACACATTACCCTCCTTTGCGTCGCGCAGTCGGGTAAAAACCTCGCAATACTTACGATTAAAATAACGTCGTCTACCTTCAAGCCGAGGACCTAATTCAATTTACTTTTGAACTCTATCTGTAACAATGGTACCCCCGGCTCAGATTTTTTAAAAGTTTTTATTTAGTAAATACGTAATAAATTGTAACGTAGAGTAGAATCACTCTCAAACTAATAGTACATTGTTATCCAAGGGGTGAAAGTAACTTATTTAGTCCCGAGACGGGGTTTGGCGCCCAAGCGTAGCGTGGGCGCTAATAGCTCGAGGGACTAAATAAGTCTTTAATCCGCGGTATACACTGTGCTTTTCATTACGAATACAAGGAAAATAAAAACAAAAACACGAAACCACTCGAAAAAAAAATGAAGATCGGATTGCCGCTTTCCCGCCTATTTTGTTTTTTTTTCTGTGGCCGGCTATTCAGCCTTTATTTTCACTATCGTCACTGAAAAAATCGTAAATATTTTGCCCAAATTTTTGTTATTTTAAAGAAATATTTGTAACTAAATTATAACTAAGTTATTTAAAATAATTATATTCTTTAATTAATACTGAATTTTATGTTATTCCAATTTTACATCGCGCTGTAATTTACAGGCTGTATAGAAGTCGGAACATGGTTCAATAGAAATGTGAAAATAGAACTAGATTTTTTTTAATAATGTGACAGCTGTCAGTTGAAAGTGATTCTCCCTAGGGCTGAAAAGTATTACTTTCAGCCCGCTCCTCAGGCAACTTCAGACCTACTTTCCGAGTATGAGTAATGAAAAATATTTTTCACTCCTCTTGCTCGAAAAGACCGTCATAATAGCGTACCAGAGGGGGCGTAAAATTGCTCACTATAGCCCTAGGGAAAACAAGCTTTTTTTTTTTAAAATTTCGTCGTCGGTGTTCCAAAACGCTAAGTCTTTGAATTGACTTATTACTGTTCCAAAAAAAAAACATTTTATTTTAAAAATGGAACCAAACGCGCCGAACGCCGAACTCTTTGGCAGGATGTGTGCGTTGCATTCCAGCTACAGAAGAAATAAAAAAAGGCATTGGCGCGAAATTTTAAGATATTTTCTGTATTATTTATTTGAATTTCTTTTTATCTCCTACGTTTACCTCACAGACGACACAATATTATATTCTTCTTCACAGAGAACTGAGCTTATGTAGCCGGGAAAAAACATCTCATTAGAACAACAGTACAAATTGTAGGTACATTTCATTTTTAATAAAATAAACTATCATATTAAATATAGTTATTTTATTTTCTCGCAATCGTAGTGAAAAGTGCGGTTCCTATTTACTACCTCGCTAAAGCTCGGTAGTAAAACTACCTCGTCTATAATGGGTCATTTTAGCCCCTTGTATCACAATGTACTATTTCACTCCTCTTGCTCGAAAAGACCGTCATAATAGCGTACCAGAGGGGCCGTAAAATAGCTCATTATAGCCCTAGGGAAAACAAGCTGTTTTTTTTTTAAATTTCGTCGTCGGTGTTCGAAAACGCAAAGTCTTTACTCATAATTCATAAAGAATTGACTTATTACTGTTCCAAAAAAATAGTACATTGTGATACAAGGGGCTAAAATGACCCATTATAGACGAGGTAGTTTTACTACCGAGCTTTAGCGAGGTAGTAAATAGGAACCGAGTTATAATGGGATTTTAGCGCCGTGTGTTACACCGTACTTTTCACTACGATTGCGAGAAAATAAAATAACCATATTCAATATGATAGTTTATTTTATTAAAAATGAAATGTACATTTGTACTGTTGTTCTAATGAGATGTTTTTTCCCGGCAACATAATCTCAGTTCTCTGTGAAGACGAATATAATATTGTGTCGTCTGTGAGGTAAACGTAGGAGATAAAAAGAAATTCAAATAAATAATACAGAAAAAATCTTAAAATTTCGCGCCAATGCCTTTTTTAGGGTTCCGTAGCCAAATGGCAAAAAACGGAACCCTTATAGTTTCGCCATGTCTGTCTGTCTGTCTGTCTGTCTGTCTGTCTGTCTGTCTGTCTGTCTGTCTGTCTGTCCGCGGATAATCTCAGTGACCGTTAGCACCAGAAAGCTGAAATTTGGTACCAATATGTATATCAATCATGCCGACAAAGTGCAAAAATAAAAATTTAAAAAAACATTTTTATTAGGGTACCTCCCCCAGACGTAAAGTGGGGAGCGATTTTTTTTTTAATTTTGACCCTGACGTGTGATATATTGTTGGATAGGTATTTAAAAATGAATAGGGGTTTTCTAAAATCATTTTTTGATAATATTAATATTTTAGGAAATAATCGCTCCGAAAGTCAAAAACAATGTGTCCCCCCCCCTCTTACTTTTGAACCATAAGTTTAAAAAATATGAAAAAAATCACAGAAGTAGACCTTTATATGAACTTTCTAGGAAAATTATTTTCAACTTGATGAGTTGAATAGTTTTTTAGTTATATAGCACTTTTTCAAAAAAACGCAAATGATAACTTTGTTTTTCATACAAATACTATGAAAAACAAAGTTATTTTTGCTGACGAAAAATGTTGGTATTTTTAATGGTCTGGGAAGCTACGGAACCCTACAGTGAGCGTGGCCCGACACGCTCTTGGCCGGTTTTTTATTTCTTCTGTAGCTGGAATGCAACGCACACATCCTGCCAAAGAGTTCGGCGTTCGGCGAGTTTGGTTCCATTTTTAGGGTTCCGTAGCCAAATGGCAAAAAACGGAACCCTTATAGTTTCGCCATGTCTGTCTGTCTGTCTGTCTGTCTGTCTGTCTGTCTGTCCGCGGATAATCTCAGTGACCGTTAGCACCAGAAAGCTGAAATTTGGTACCAATATGTATATCAATCATGCCGACAAAGTGCAAAAATAAAAATTAAAAAAAACATTTTTATTAGGGTACCTCCCCCAGACGTAAAGTGGGGAGCGATTTTTTTTTAATTTTGACCCTGACGTGTGATATATTGTTGGATAGGTATTTAAAAATGAATAGGGGTTTTCTAAAATCATTTTTTGATAATATTAATATTTTAGGAAATAATCGCTCCGAAAGTCAAAAACAATGTGTCCCCCCCCCCTCTAACTTTTGAACCATAAGTTTAAAAAATATGAAAAAAATCACAGAAGTAGACCTTTATATGAACTTTCTAGGAAAATTATTTTCAACTTGATGAGTTGAATAGTTTTTGAGTTATATAGCACTTTTTCAAAAAAACGCAAATGATAACTTTGTTTTTCATACAAATACTATGAAAAACAAAGTTATTTTTGCTGACGAAAAATGTTGGTATTTTTAATGGTCTGGGAAGCTACGGAACCCTACAGTGAGCGTGGCCCGACACGCTCTTGGCCGGTTTTTTAAATAAAACCGACTTAAAAAAAAACAAAAAAGTGAAAAATAACTTTAGCTTCTGAAGTCGGTTTTTTGTCGAACCTTTGATTGATTTAATTTTTTTGTCACCGACTTCAGAAGCTAAAGTTATTTTTCACTTCTTTGTTTTTTTTTAAGTCGGTTTTATTTTTTTGCAAAAAAGTTTTTATTTTTCACTTTTTAGTGGTCCATATGTGCTTGATATACATGGAAAGTGCGACACAGCAGTTGTTACAGTTACAACAAGCCCAAACACGACTAGGATACATTGTCTCATTATGGAGTTCCGTGACTCTTGGCTTCATCATCAGATCTGATGGTAGAATGGTTCTTATCAAACGCAAATGCTTCACTTGTTGCAGAAAATACCAAAATCGCAACACGTTATCATATAAAATTTGAATCGATTTCGCCAAGATTCCATCATCATATCCCGACTATGGACCATGCTATGGGACCATTTAGAAAGAATACCCTTTCCAACAAAAAAAAGAATTTCTCAAATCGGTTGGCAAGCGACGGAGTTATGCCCGAACAAATATAAAAAAAAAAAATAGAAACATCCGAATTGAGAACCTCCTCCTTTTTTAGAAGTCGGTTAAAAATGTTTTTTTTATGGAACAGTTTTAAGTCAATTCTTTATGAATTATGAGTAAAGATTTTGCGTTTTCGAACACCGACGACGAAATTAAAAAAAAAAAGCTTATTTTCCCTAGGGCTATAATGAGCAATTTTACGCCCCCTCTGGTATGCTATTATGTCGGTCTTTTCGAGCAAGAGGAGTGAAAAAACATTTTATTTTAAAAATGGAACCAAACGCGCCGAACGCCGAACTCTTTGGCAGGATGTGTGCGTTGCATTCCAGCTACAGAAGAAATAAAAAAGGCATTGGCGCGAAATTTTAAGATATTTTCTATATTATTTATTTGAATTATAAGTAGGATTCCTTTTTATCTCCTACGTTTACCCCACAGACGACACTTATATTCGTCTTCACAGAGAACTGAGATTATGTTGCCGGGAAAAAACATCTCATTAGAACAACAGTACAAATTGTACATTTCATTTTGTAATAAAATAAACTATCATATTAAATATGGTTATTTTATTTTCTCACAATCGTAGTGAAAAGTACGGTGTAACACACGGCGCTAAAATCCCATTATAACTCGGTTCCTATTTACTACCTGGCTAAAGCTCGGTAGTAAAACTACCTCGTCTATAATGGGTCATTTAGCCCCTTGTTTCACAATGTACTATTGTAAGTACTATACTGCCAATTTAGCTGAGCATGTGAGATTCCAAATTCAAATCACATTATTGACCAGCGGGTCATAATGAAATCCAGTACAACATTATTGACCGGCTGTGCCCCCGGCCACTAATGACTCACTTTATTGTTTGAACGCGCATCACGTAAAAACTGCGGGACGGATTTTGATGAAAACTTCACTAATCTATTTAAATAAACTCAGAATAACATTTAGGCTATAGAAAGTATGGAAAATTTTGGAAAAAGGGGGTGAAAAGGGGGGGTAATGTTTGTATGAAAAAATTTTTTTAGATTGTTCTAGAACCATGAAACTCAGAGTAAATACTTATTATTAAAAATAAAGAAATACCTGTTTCAGCATTTTTTAAAAAATTCATCCAGAGACGTAAAAAAGAGGGTTTTGTGTTTAAAATTAATAAACTTCATACACCTTTAAGTAGGACAAAATCCAATGAAGTGTAAACCTTTAAAAGTTGCTGTAAATACTTCAAATCTAATACAGGTTAATATAATTTCTCAATTGTCTTGAAATTTGATTTTTGAAGTGAATACGCCCAAAATAGCGGAACTCAAGAAAATCGGCTTTCCTCGGTTTAAGTAGTTGGTAATACAGGGTGGAAACGGTAAACGGGGCAGTAAGGGGAACTGCAGCTACACGAAAAAGGTCTTAGAAACAATCCATAATTTTTTCGCTAAATGTTGATCCCCATTCACAGATTTAATTAAAAAATAAAGTGCAGTTAGCAAGAAAATTGCCATTTTACATAAAACATTTTTTTTGATGCCAATAATGATTAACCTTAACCGTTGCAGCTACATGAAAATGGTCTTAGGAAACCATCCGTAATTTTTCGTGAAATTTTGATCCCCATTCACAGATTTTAAAAAAGTACAGTTAGCAAGAAAATTGCTATTTTACACAAAACATTTTTTGATGCCAATCGATCCTGTTTCTAATACTCAACGGTTAAGGAAGCTCCCCTTTCTGCCCGGTTAATCGTTTCTACCCTGTATTTACATTTACAAATAAAATAATACTACGAAGAAAATGTAGACTATACGAATGTACATCAGACATAAAGTCCGAAAAGTTACAAATACAAACGAGTTCAAATCCTACTATCTATGTACAAATAATAAAAATGCTTTGTCCTGAAGGACTGTGATGGATCAACGCACAGCCTTTACCGCAGATTGTAGAAACCTGAAGCTTGGAGGGTGTATTTTTTGTATAATAATTTCAGAAAATCATTTCTTATCGTATGCCTATGATACGATAAGAAAGGATTTTCTGAAATAATACCCCTAAGGGGGTGAAAAGGTGGGGGGCAAAGTTTGTATGCGAAAATGTGATTCCTTGGTCCAATCTACTTCAAATTTTGCTATCAACAATATTAACAGAATTGATGGACGCGTTTCGTATTGCACGTAAATTGATTTCAATGCATATCTTAGGAGATACACCGTTTTAAATAACTCCGCAGCAAAATAATGATCATGTACCGGGCGCGCATTTTCATTATGCGGAAGGATGTGTATGATGTGCTCTTTGAAAATTGTATTATAGGTGCTTACTACCCAATCTCTGTAACCCTCTCTTTCTCTTATGTGACGCAGACGAAGTTGCGCGGGTCAGCTAGTTTCTGAATAAAAGTACTAAAGAAAAGATAACTTTTCTGGAGAGGAGAGTTCAATTTTTGATAACTTTTATAGGTAGTATGAACCACGTTGAAATTTTCACACTAGTGAACAAAGTCAAAATTAATATACCTACTTACTATACTACTTTTTAGGCCGACCGTAACATAGGTACCTCAGTACCTGGCGGGGACGCGTCCTCATAATTATTAGCCTAGGGCGGTCAGAAGTCTTGATCAGTCGCTGGGTACCGGGACCTAAAAACAGTCTGGACTTTTCTTAAGTACCTACTTACTTATACAAAACCTAAACCAGCTCTGAAATGAAGTAAAATACAAAATAATAGGTAGTTACGTAGGTATCTTTAGGCATACCTACATACTTTATAAATAAAATTGTGAAACACATTAACACAGCTCTCCGTAGCTAGGCAATGAGCGGAATACTACGATGCGCGATCTAGCTTATAGACTTGTAGGTAGTCATCTTGTAGTACATTTTTATTTATGGACCTATTGTAGCCGGAACAACCCCATTGCGCAAGTCGCAATATGCAGTGGCGTAGCGTGGGTGTCAGCCGCCCGGGGCGGAAGAATATTTTGCCGCCCTTTTATTTAGGTACTAGCTGTACCCGCGCGGTTTCACTCGCATTTTTCATACGTTGGTGTTTATGAGATTAAGTGTGAAACTTAATGTTCTAAGAAAACAGACCAAGTGCACTTCGGGAGGATATTACTGCGTGGCTTGATTAACTCGAAAATTGGTATAAATAATCTTTGAGGCAAGTTTTAGAAACGTTCTTAACAATAATGAGCTCTAAAAATATTCCACACATGCATATGACGCTCAGTTCTTCACACAGGACAGTTTTTTGATTAAAATATTTTTTTGTTACCTATGTATCCGTGTATGTGTGTGTGTATACCTACGTGGCGCACAAAGCCATGGCCACGTTACGGTTCACTAAATAGGATAGGGATGAAAATAAGCATGCGCCATCACCAGGTAAAAACACTATTTTGCAAAGAATTTGCGCTTCGTTAGAAATGATAATTTGCCACTTCTCGACACAATCAATGACAGTGAATTGGGACTGGGATTGTGAAGTCAACTGCACACATTCCACTGATTCAGTGAAAGTCAGTGATTCTTCAATTTTGCCGACATGAAAGGTCAAAAGATCATTTTGATTATTTAAATTGGCCAACGGAATTAAAATGTCAAAATGACCTTCATTTAAGTTTCCTGAGAATCGGATTATTTTTACTCCCTGTTGTGCTTCCCCAAAACCAGCTATAAAAGTACCATCTTGAAACACCTGGAACTCAAATGCGAATAATTCTCCTGATGCCATAACTTCACAGGTTGCGTAGGTGCCATTACAAAACATTTCAGCGACGTATTTACGCTTTTAACTATAAACAGCTCCTGACCAATCCTGGGTGAAAGGTTAGAATGTTTCCCAGTTAGTAAACACGTGGCACACCATGCTCCTTCCAATTTCAGAGGCCATGACCACGTTAAAGTTCACCAAATAGGATAGAGATGAAAATAAGCATGCGCCATCGTTAAGAATATTTACTATTTGGCAAAGAATTTGCACTCCATTAGAAGTGATAATAATTGGATTTATCCATTTTAATTAAACAATGCTCTTGACCAGTAAGAAACATAAAAATTATTACTTGGAACGTAATTTTCTTTATAGCACAATTATTATCTTAGGAAGTGAAACAAACCAAAACGAAGACAAACCAAACCAGTTTTAAATTAGGAAGTGAAACAAACCAAAACGAAGACAAACCAAACAACGATGATGACAAAAATTTCAAAGTAAATTAGTAGTAATACCAAAATATCGCAGAACAGATATGAGCTTGAGCGTGTATCGCTTGGGTAACCTCAAGTTTTACACTATTCTGTATTCTGTGATTGATTCATGAGTTCGTATTTTGAAACATTTTTTTCTAAACCGTCAGGGTGGCCCACGAAATTCAAATTTTCTTACATTTTTTGCAACTTCCAGGGCAGTGCAGCTAAGTTTTACGTTGACAAACATATCGGTCGCGACTGGAAGACGTATTAAGTTACAGAATTATAATCATCAAAATCATCAATACATCCCTCCAAGTTCATAGGAGTCGAAGAAGTAGGTACTTTGACCGTGAAAAATTCGTTCATTGACTCTTAATCCAAATTTGTAAGTATTGTATCTCCAAATTTGTAGTTGCGATAAAAATATGGAAAGGTTCAAATATTTTTAACATTGTGAAATTTTGCCGCCCCCTAAAAAGTGCCGCCCGGGGCGGGCTGCCCGTCCCCGCTACGCTACGCCACTGGCAATATGTTCGATTACTTGCAGTCTTGGATACCGGTACCAGGAGAACAAGCTTCAGTAGGGGCTTACTAGAATAGCTTTAGCAGTCCTAGCTACACGTATCGCGTTAGCGGCGGCGCGGCGCGACGGCGGCGGCGGCATTGTTTAAGTTTATTGGCGAACGAAGTACCCATTACTTACATGACGTGTAAGTTTATTTGTGGATTGCATTTGTTAATAATTTTATTTAAAGTTGTTGTAATTCAAATCTGTGAGTTTGTGTAACTGAAAATAATTTAAACACTAAGTTAGACTTAAATAAAAAATAATTCAGCTTGTCACTCATGGTACTGGCAACAACCAAAGTTCGCGCGCCAAAATCTAGGGCGATGTTTCGCTTACAATACAAGACAGTACCTATACGTTTGTGAATGGAAACTACATTTGGATTAAGCTATCAATTCAATTTACTTTGTAACAATGTAAAAATCATAAAACTGCGCGTTAACAGGAATTTCAAAGATTTTCACGAATCTAAAATTTAATATTTTTTTTATTCTTGCGTAAAAAGAAGCGTCATCGAAATTAATTGACAGGCTTTTAGCCAATGAAACTCTGCTTCAAAGTAATTTAGACCAATGAGAAATGATGAATTTAACATTGTGACAAATGGATAGAACGTAGAGGGGATCTCCATCTCTCTCTACAAAGTTTGTGATATGATTTTATGGACTGGCTGGTGGCGTTTTCGTATCTACTTTGCGTTTCTTATTTTCATCTGAACAAATAATATCAAAAAAATTGTTATTAAACGTGGGTAGTTAAATACAGTTTTATAAAATTGGTGTTAACTATAAATCAGTGTGACAAAACATAAAACTGTGCAGTTTGGTTAGGATGTTATTTTACGATCGAGTAATTGTTTTTACGCTGCGTAAATGATTGAAATAACATGAATTTGTTGCTTTAGCTGTAGTAAATGATAAGAACATGGCATCTTCAAACGTGGAGTTGCAAGAAAGATGCAAACTGTACTACAAGTTCACGAAGGTTTTGACCCTGAAGGTGGCGCAAATTGTGGTTCAGAGTAGGCAAGGGAAAAAAATTACACACGAATGTAACGCCAAGTTTCCGGACAACGGAGCAGAGTCCTCGCCGCAATGGGTAAGCTATGTTTTTGTATTGGTACAAAGAAAAACGTATGCCTAATATGTTATCTTGATCATTTTTGTCTGAGGTTCTGAAATACGCATGGACCATTAAAATTTATGGCTGTCACATTAAAAAAAAATATTGGTTTTTATTTCAAACTTGGTGTATACCTACAGTGGTTTATTTCATTTATCTAAGTCATAATACTGCATAACCGAAACTCGAGGACGGAGGATGTGAGAGGAGCTTGAGGGTAAATTATTATTATATTAGTGGGTAATTAAACAGCAATTGTGGAGTACTAAGTAAAATACTGGTATTCAACTGCATCTGGTTGGACTGCTAGTCAACCCCAACATATTTAGGAAAAGACTGATGACTATATATTCTAGACTCGTAATCACTGCTTAGCTACTTAATTTTCAAGTCAGTGTAAGCAAACTGTTTGCAAGTACTTGTACTCGGGTGCATGCACTGCCCACTTGCTTACCTCAAAGATCCAATTAAACCATGTTACTTATTTTAGTGATAGGTGATGACCAACATAAAGATAGTTTATTTAAATGTTATGAGGTAGGCAATGCCATCCTGCAATGCATGCACCTGCTTGTACTGTGTCCTTCACTCTTAAAACATAATATGCCAACTAAACAAGTACAATTGTTTGACTTACACCACTCCATGCATATAAAACAAATGTTGATCATTTCAATTGCTTGATAAAACAATGATACTTGTTTTTTATTGATTTAGTTACCTTATACCTACATATTGTTGTTGTTGTCTAGGTTTTCGTAAATTTTCTCAAGTTACTGTTAGTGTTAGCGACTTTGTGGTCAGTGGGTCGTCTTAGGGGCGGTGTTTTTTTTTCTCTATGTATGTGCTTTATTTATGCTTAGCCTAGCCTAACAAACTCTTTTCATTTAATGTTTTACTTAATATTTATATTAAAATATGCTGAGCTGATCCTAAACAGTTACAAATTATCACTTTTCAATCTTAAATATTCCTACATTTTGTGGAAAAGTAGGCTAACACAAACCTCCCAGGTTCTATCAACAAAGCAAATTTAAGTACTCTTGGACTTTGCATACTGGCATTTCAAACCTCTCAGGTTATGATAAAGCAAAATTCACATGACTGATTAACTAAACTTCTGCTCAAGTATTTCTGAGATATCGTCATTGAGACAGAACTTGCTTATTTAATAAAAGGGAAATTTATTTAAAGCAGGAACAGTGGTCATCCTTATCGCTTATCGCTATCTGCTGTTACATTATAAAATAAACTAGTATTACCCTACTTTTCAATAAAAAATATTAGTACCTACCTACTTTATCAAGATTGTTTACTAGGGTTTGGTTTCGCAGTAACGGTATACAGGTTGAATTTTTCAAGCATAATACCTAATACAGTGATTTTTTTCCAAAATCAATGGGTTTGATTCCTGGCTATTGGTTATATTGAGTTTAAAAAAAACTTATGATACAGTTTTAGTTTTCATCGAAATTGGGCTTTAGACTGCATTGAGTATTTCTCGCTATTTCTCATAGATTTGCATTTGGCTACTGTAGGTTAGATGTATTTATGTCTGAGCAAAACAGACCTGAATTTCTTCCCTGAATACTCGTAGCTGCTAGCGACCTGACCCTGCTTTATACAACCACCCATCGCATTAAAAACTTTTCTATCTTCCAAGCTGGAACTAACCAAACACTTTTACAAATTGCATTAAGATTGTTGGGTAGTTTCAGAGATTTAATGCGTGTACAAACATGATTTTATGTATTTGGCCCTTTTGGTTTAGTGGATGCAAACACAACTTCTGAGAATAAGGTCCTGGGTGCCAACTCGCGAGCACTCGCGAGATTCACAGTCGCCAGTTGACGAATAAGCCACCACTATAAATAAAGATTTCGTTTCTCACCCTTTTTATTGATTGCATGAATAAATAAGAGGACTGCAACATGAACATTCACAATTGTGTCACCTATAAATTTTAAATTAAGTGCTAAGGCCAGGCCCAATGCTGTGCTAGTTTCTTTTCTATTAATATTTTTGTAGAAATCAATAAGATTACTTGGGTTTGCTCTTCAGTATCTATTATATATCTGCAAATAGAAAATAATGACAACTTTAAAAGCACTACCTACATTATTAATCCGTTTGGTGCGTCTTGCTAAACATTTACTCTACAATCCTATAGTTTTTATAAAATGCTTACAAGCAATATTGATGGTAAACGTTATATGTTTGTTTAGTTGTGTCATGAAATAATATTGACTGCTGTGCAAATAAGTCCAATGCAATTTTAAGTGGCAAATGTACAGGGTGATTGGTAATCTGGTGCATTCATTGAAATGGGTGATACTAGAGCTAATATGCAACAAGTTTGGCGCCGATAACTTGTGGTCCAAACTGGGTTGTTTTTCTTTGTTAATCATTACTTGATATTGTATTTTTGACTTATTCAGCAGTCAGATCAGGGAATATCTTTCTCTATCTGGTTTATTTAACCTATCTATCAGAGAGTCAAAGCAGTAACTTTCTTCTGTTTTGAATTTAGGGTTCAGAAGTGCGATTTCTGATACAAATTAAGCTTAGTACCTATCACCCATTTTAAGTAATGCATATGCACTGAATTACCAAATATGTTAAATACATGTTTGGGTTAAAGAAGCTACATATTATGTCACACGATTTTTGCTTTTTAACATTTTTTTTAAATCGGTTAGTGAGTAAAAGAAATGACTAAAACAAAATAACTCTATATTTCCCCTTTTGCCATAAATCAGGCACAAATCTAAAGCTCCGGGCTACTACTGAGAAATTTCTAATAGGAAAACCCAATAACATGGCCGACCTAGAAATCCAGCCCAGGACCTGATGCCCAGCAGTACCGCTTGCGACCACACTGAACCATATTAAGACAATCTCTATAATTATATTCTATTAGATCTTTAGAACTCTCTTGCAATCGCCTATTTGTTTTTCACAGATGTTTTTCTGGTAAACTGTCTGAATTACAAAAAAAAACCTTTCTTATTCATCATCATCTGCCTAGCCTAGCATCAGTCTAACCGGATGCAGCTGAATACATACCAGTATTTTACATGGAGCAACTGACTATCTGCCCTCCACAACCCAGCTAGTGACTACCCACTACCCACTGACTACCTGTAACGACTGTCAAAGATCTTCAAATGGCACCCAGGACCAACTGCATAACATGCTTTCCGAGACACGTAGGCAACTTGGTGTGTAATGGGTGGTCACCCATCCACAGACCAAGCTGGGCAAGCACGGCTTAACCTAAAGGTCGAACTGAGCTGCAGTTATTATCTAGCCACAAGCGCCTCTTATTCTTATTATAACAAGATATTTTTGTGTGCTACCAATGTTCCGTCTGTTGTTCCAGTTCAACTTATCGATCCCCGACGAACCCGGGGTAACGGAGGACACGAAACGGGTGCTAAACGGAGAGGTAGTAGATGCGCTTACAAAGGTGCTTTGTATCGAGATATCCTTACACACTGTGGATGGAGACGACATGGTCCTCGAGTTGTGGACGGTCAAGCTGTCGCCAGGGTCCGAAGTCTGCTCCCCTTCGACGGTCTACTATCGCATGAGCGTGATGTTGAAGTCCACACTCACCATCTCAAGGATTACCCCAGCATACAAGCTGTCACGGTCCCAACACAACGAGTCTTACAAGATCTCCCATAAGATTTATGGCGGTGAACCAAACTATGATATATTAGGTGAGAATCTTGTCATGCCCTTGTACCATCCAAAAATAATTGTTTACTATTTACTTGATACGACTGTTAAAAATAACCATCTGATAATTTAGATTAGGTATCACTAGGCAGTTGCATAATATGCTAATGTAAATGCCTAAGCAATAACTGATATCCTGCATACAGATAATAATTAAGATACCCACAATTTGTTGACAAGAAAACTATACATATAGTAATATGTCCGTCTATGTTGAATATCTTCAAGTGCATTCTTTGATCGAGCATGCATAGGTCATTATGTTAAGACTTGGACCTACTTTGCCACTTCCTGTTTAGGCGGACAGACGATAGATAAAAAAGTACAATGCTTCTCTAACAGGCAGTGTGCCTTATCGCGAACGGCTTGTGTAGATCTATGAGACTACTCCAAGGGCATATACTGATGCGCCCTTTAATAACTCCTTTAATGAGTCCGGCTGGTCTATTTCTGAGCAATAAAATCTAGACTTTAAGCTGATAAGATACGTATAAATAACATTTTTATTAAACCCTCTGCCATGCGTTCCGCTCATGGTCGATACACCTGAGAGTATTTGCTTCTAGTTTGCGGATTCACTTCTGCGTGGATGAAGTCAATGGGGACTATCGCGCATGAATTCGCCGCTAGGGGCGCTCGTGTAGAGTAATGTCTTCCGAAACGTCAGATGTCACGCAATGCGCTTTTTTTATCACGTATTTTTACTAATTTCGCAAATGTGGTCTAGATTGACCCATTCCTGATTAATAACGACTTGAAGATTTTAAGTAACAAGTTTGATTTTCAACATCTAATTTGTTAGTATTTGGAGGAAAAAATATTTTTAAATGTTTAATGCTTGCTCATTTTAGCGGCAATATTGTAAATATGAATCTAAAGTATGCAAAATATGCAATAAAATGAACTTTTATGAAGTTATTGGTACTTTAAAGTATCAAATTGAATGGATGACAGGACCTTACTGGCCAGTGGCGCCATCTGGTGAACTCAAAAACGATAGCCCTCATTGTGTAAGCATCATCGTCATTCTCTTGAGTTTGTCCCATATACAGTGTGTAAACCACCTCATGACGAAGCCGTCAACCCAGCATTCCGTACATCAAACTAAGTAACTTTACACACAAATTATTGCTGGGAAACGACTCTTTTTTTTGGGGTGAAAAATCACGTTTTGTGATATAAATCAAAGTAACGCACTCAAAACATTGTGCTGATGGCTGGATTGAATAGTACGGAGGATGTAGAGGAGTTTAAAGTAAAAATATTACAATAGAAACTTGTATTAAAAAAAACAACTTGTCATAAGTTGTAACTTTGATCCCCAATATTTCCGTAACTAGAAGGTTCTCAGGTATGGTGTAGAACAAAAATAATATCGGAATGACAAGGAGAACAAGTGCCTTTCGGCTTCGTTAAGAAGTGTTTTACACTTTTTATAGGATCAGCGCAGCATAAGTATACTTCTCTATAAGTTGTCACCCGTGTCTTTAAGACCTGTTTTCTACTTAATGGTATTACTGCAATACGATTATATCGATCCTTTCAGGGGAAAAACGCAAGACTGTGAAAGTAAGTGAGCTGCATACACCCATCGGGACGTTGATGATAGAGGTGGTCTACAGGACGAAGATGACGATCATGCCTGAAGCCAGGCAGAAGATTGAGTACGAAGCCGCCCCGGCTACTACTGGTATAATGGTCAAGAGCGACCATTTCTATAATGAAAGTCCCAAGTAAGTTGATGTATATAGTCTTGACAGATTTCAGTCATGGTTGCCACCCAGCGAATACTATACATCGACGCGGGAGGTATTACAGTGCCCAAGTGTGTGCGCAAATAAGTGTACTCCCCTATTCGGATGGAACGGCATAATGAAACTAACGGAGAGTGACTGGGGCAGGGTCAGGTCAGCGGGCTTACCGCCGTCAATAGCAATGTAAAGTATATCTAAAGAGCCACTGGACTTATAGCCCATATTTGAATTATATTCTTTTAGCCGGATGACAGCGGAGTCGTGTAACTGGGCTAAGACGTTTAGGCGATTATCACACTGCGCCGCGCTCGATCGCGTAGCGTGGGCGCGCAGATTTTAACACTGTAAGCAAGTATCGCAATTTCTATAGAAAATCACGCCTATGACAACACACTGACAACGCGTCAACGTACTTCGTTGTTCAATAAATTCTCCCGGACAACTGAGTAGCAAGCCAAATCAACAAATTTAGTGACTGAAACAGACTTATGCCATTAGGGAAGATATGGAGTTGCAGCTGTCTATTAATGCATAGCATTGTGAACAAAATCTTTTATCCAGAACTCGCATTGGGTCCGCGTGCTGGATTATGGCTCAATCGTTCTCACAGAGAGGAGACCAGTTTCCCAGCTGTTGCCACTGTTTTGTCCTTTTTTGTGATACAAAACAAAAAACAATAATTTTACTTACCTGTGTTTTAGAAAAAATCGCAACGAGAAGAAGGAACTGGACCTGTCCAAACCCTTAACGGCTGGGGCATTTGTTGACCAGAAGAAGATCCAAGAGCTACACAGGACGCTCAGCGAGCAATTGCCTCCAGAGCCACCCATGGCGTGGCTACTTGCTGAGAAGGAGAAAATGGAAACAGTAAGTGGATTTTACTTTATATTATTTGGTGACAAGCTACCAGGAGGATCTCCTGATAGTAAATGGCCACTTCTTCTTCTTGGTGTCTCAATGACAATCTTTAATGAGTCAAAGTAATTTAACGACTTCGGCACTATCAGTAGCCTATGGGAACATCGATATAAAGGGTGAAAAAAAACCTCTTAACGAAGCCGAAAGGCACTTGTTCTCCCCTTCATTGCGATCAATTTTTTTGTTCTACACCATACCTGGGGACCTTCTATACGAGTATTCCGCGCTACGAGAAGGTATAATTTTTGTAAACAAAGAATTACTACCATGATACGTAGCGACACAATTCAATCAACTACAAATACTCCCAAATTCAATCAACTCAAATTGTCATACTTGTAATACGAATTTGGGTCGCCATTTTGAAGGAAAATCACGCTGACGCTGTCATTTTTGAATTTGATCCAAAGGTTGCGAATCCGAATGTGTGTTTACAAAATTTAAAGCTTCTCGTGGCGGGGACTATAGTTACGGAGTCAAAATTCCAACGTTTTCACAAGTTTTTTTTTAATATTTTTTTTAATATAAGAACTTTAATTAAACACCTCCACGAACCCCACGCTATTCAATCCGATGAAATCAAATGCGTTTTACCGTAAAACGAATTTTCACCTGAAAACAAAAGGCATTTCCAATAACTTTTGCGTAGGGTTACATAGTTTGATGTAGGTACTGGTTTGGTTGACGGCTTCGTGAAGAGTCTGTTTACACCCATATAGTGTACAGGTAGCGCAGCAGGAAGGACACGATCACACAAGAATAGTAGAGGAGTATTCATTTTAGTCTTGGATTTTTTCCAGAGATGTAGCTCACGTCTCTTGGATAGCAACGCACCTACAGTGCCTCAGGTGTTGCAGATGTACATGAGCTACATTACATAACTGAATTAGCTGCTAAGATAGGCCACCTCTTTGTGTGAGGTATCGGGCCGTAATTTATTTATTATATTTTGTACAGCATGGTCAAATAGGCAGTCGCTCCATGCAAAATACAGGTATTCAGTTGCATCCGGTTAGACTGGAAGCCGACCCTAACATAGTTGGGAAAACTGTAGGCAGATGATGATTCAGAGTGGAAGAGAGACATCGATGCACAAGCGGTTACCATTACCACGTATTTGTTTGTGTACGGAATGATGTACTGTGTACTCAGTGAACATTTTTTCATCGAATGTTAAAAAAAGAGCTGTTCCATACATTTTGACCGTGTGGGTATTGCACTAAGTGCATAACTGCCTCTAATTCCGCCTTAGAAGATTTTCTGTTTATTATGTGAATATATTACCTTGTATCCGCGCGTTCTAAGTGAATGCAGAGTCTGTTAATAGAAAAGCTTTGAACTAACGTTAATTTTATCCCTTAATATGGAGAAGTAACTAATCACGATTTAAAAATAGTTACAGAAAATGAAGACACTGACGATTTCGGACCACGAGAATGCGAACAAGCCGAGTTGCAGCACCAGTGTACCAACAGCATCACCACACACTGTCAGTCGGGCTATCGAGGTGCCCAAGCCCAAGATCGGAGACAAATACTCAGGACTGATGGTAATGTCAACTATAATATTACTTACTAACCAGTACTATCTCCTTAGCGATCTGTACTTTTATTTGCCCCGAACTTAGCAACGGATAAGGCGCTATCACTAGCGTCCATCAGTTCCTGTAGTGTAGTGTGCAGACATCAGGGCACGTAAAGCCGGGTCCAGACGTGTGTAACGCGTAATGTAACGTATCGTGAAATGTAACGCGAACTCTGTGTGTGGACACTGTGGACGGCACACGCGGCACTGTGGACGGCGGTGTCCGCGGCTCGTAGGGTCGTGCACACAGAACTCGTGTTACATTTCACGATAAATAGTCCCCTATTTATCGTGAAGTGACGATAAAGAAATAATAATTAGCCCGTCAGTTAGATTATCAATAAATATTTGACCCGTATTTTTTCTTTTGTTATATAAAGCAAAATTGCCGAAACACGACGCTTTTATAATTCTCAATACGTCACGCCTAGGTATATTTTTAGCGAGTTATGACGTCACGAGCCCCCACTTCCGAGTTTTGATGCCTTTTATTTTTGTCAATATTCATTGATTTACAAAAACAAAAAACACTTGTCCATTATTTTCCAATAATTTAACTGACGAACTAAATAGATTTGCAATTTTTTGATACTGTCATCATCTGTCTAACCGGATGCAGCTGAATACCTGGGTACCAGTATTTTACATGGAGCGACTGCCTATCTGACCTCCACAACCCAGTTAATACCGGGAAATACGATACCACTTGGTAAGACTGGTGTCGAGACTTTGGGCCACTGACTACCTGTAACGACTGTCAAAGACAAATGACAGCCGGGACCAACAGCTTAACGTGCTTTCTGAGGCACGGAGGAAACTCGGTATGTAAGCAAGCATGGCTTAACCTAAAGATCGAGCCGAGCGGCTGATATTTGTTAACCAAGAGCTCCTCAGCGAGCTTGATACTGTCGTCATGTTTATTACATTACGCGTTACACACGTCTGCGGGGTAACCATGACGTCTTAGAGCAGGATGGTTTTAACGTCATTCCAGTGTGGGAAAGAGACGGAGGTATAGAGAACGTCTAGCGCCATCTCTTTCCCACTCTGGAATAAGATTAAAACAATCATGCTTTTTGACGTCATGGTACGCCACCTGGACCCGCCAAAAGACACGATATCATGGGTAGCATAGTTTGTGCAACAGCACTATCACTCCAGCAGTGCAAATACATAAAATTCGATAGCACTCGATTAGATAAATTTGACAGTTATTCTTGATAAAATGAGTTTTTGACTCGATAAAACCTCATTTTATCGAGAATAACTGTCAAATTTATCAACACGAGTCTTATCGAATTTTACGTACTTGCACTGCAGGTTAGAGTCTTCTATTAATCTCCTCTGGAGCAGGTTACTTGTGTCAAGTCAAGTCTGTTGACTTCAAGGCAAATCATGTCCAGGTTCATTCTCAGCAGGTACTATAGCAAAAACTCGTTAGCGCACACCGTGAGCCGGACCGTAGGTGTGCCCAAGCCTACAAACGGAGATAAAATACTCGGGACTGATGGTAAACTTAAGTCTACTGTACTACAGTTAGTCTTTCCACAACCAACAAAATCCCAATCAATCTTGAACCTAATGCTTTCGCGATAACGTTGTAAACAAGCCCTTGTACCTTTCGAGAAATACTAGTTTATCTGGAAAAGTCCAAGAGGGAATCTGCTGGGGCTCTACATCCTTAGGAGGTTTTGACCTTACCTTTATCAACCGATTTCCAAAAAGAGGAGGTTCTCAATTCGACTGTATTTTTGTTTTGTCTGCTACCGAGGTCCTATAATACAATGATCTTTCTAACTAATAGCGCACGCTCTCTCTCACACCTTTGTTTTTAATATATTTATTTCTTTTAACCTAGTCGTTTCCTATGGGCAAAATCGTCAAGAAACTAGCACAGTTATATAAGAAGTAAATATATAGTATGTTTGGGAGAAGTTAATAGAGATGTAAAATGACAATTTCGTTTATGAGCTACCGGAGATGCCGCATGGATTCACTGGATTCGCTGGCATGGAGCTCTTTGGGAAATTCAAACGAAATATTGTTATAATAATGTGTACGATGTGTGGCCCGGTCTCACACAGTTCGATCGTTAATTAAAAAGTAAACACACTCAACGTCAACTCTATCACACCGACCCTAAGTGACATGGTAATGTCATTGGTGGGCGTAACACGGTTTTACTTCCATTCTCCCCTGTCAGCCACTATCATACATACACAATACTATCATTTACTCTCATCATCTGCCTAGCCTTTCCCCAACTATGTTAGGGTCGGCTTCTAGTCTAACCGGATGCAGCGGAATACCAGTATTTCACATGGAGCGACTGCCTATCTGACCTCCACTACCTAATTAGTATTGGGTAAAATGATACGCCTTGGTACGACTGTTTGTCAGACTTTCGGGATACTTACTATCTGAAACTACTCAACTAATCTTGAAATGACAGCCGGGACCAACGGCTGATGTGCTTTTCAAGGCACGGAGGAAACTCGGCATGTAATGAGTGGTCATCCATCCACTTAACAACCTAGGAAAGCGCGGCTTATCCTGAACCGGCCCGAGCGGCTGTTATTATTTAACCACTAGCATTTACGCCTCATATTGACATTATTTTTCATAATTTCCAGGAGTTCCCATTCGCCGATGGCAGCCCGATAGCGGAACTGGCTAACTTCTACCAGGAGTGTTTGCAGGCGAGGTCCATCAGCGACGAATGGACCGACATCGTGATTGAGGCGTCGGGCTCTACGGACTCGGAGTCGATGTCCAAGCAACTCAAGATGTTCGAAGACGCCGTACCGGAGTTCGATAACATGGTCGCCTCGATGTTCAGCAACTCTGAAGGCTCCGACCGCTCCTAAACTGGACTGGATGTAAGACTGTATGCTCGTTATTAAAGTAAGGTTTCTAGCTATGTGCAGTGCGAATAAATAACTCAAATATGACATAGATTTTAACTATAGAATCAGTAGAAGTTGACAATGATATCCGCATTTATGTTGATAATACAGTTATGGATTATAGATTTGTAGATGTGCCCAAAGGCACAATATACCTTGTGATTAAAACTTTCTTCCATGAACACTCTGTAATTAATTATTGTATTTGTTTAGATTTTTTACTGCAGCCTTAAAATCATATTTTATTTTCGGCTTGTAAGAAAATCGAAAAATGCAGATTACTTTTTGACGTTTTTTATCACATTCGCACTGCGGTATTTATGAACACGAAGGTACTAGAGTGATTGTAGGTGGAGTTATATTATAATCATGTTATTAACACTATATGGCACTATAAAGTGTAAAGCGCCATCTTCTTGTCTTACCTGAAAAGCATTGTTAAGTAGTCTTGTATTCTATCTAAAATGTATGCAATGGTTGCAAGCGATACTCAACCGTTTCGGCTAGGTTATAGTGTCTATTTACATATACTGGTTGAAGCATTAAATCTACGTTTACTAGAGCTGTTAGAAAAATACACGATTAAATTAGCTCCCTAAATCGTGCGCAATTGATATTTCTTTCGAGCATTATCGCGGTTATTAGCAAAAACTGTAGCTACACCATCTTTTTTGCAGTAATAAACTCAAAAAAGTGTAACTTTACCTTACAAAAATTACCAGAATCACTCTACAATGCTCACATTACGATGACTGACGCTTCTTAGGATAGTTTTTATCATAGCGAAAATAAATAAATTCGATCGACAGTTTTCTTACAATAACAATAAATGAAAACGTAGAAAAATATACTTTCAATCGCTTTTTTTAAATTTACTCATATAGACATGTCTATTTATTGGAAGATATTCTAGAATGGGAAAAAGATTTAATCGCTATTCGTGGATTTAAATGTTTAGAACCGTAAGACTGTACTTACGAAACAAGACTTTGGATGACGTATGACTGACCTGATAAGGTAGCCTCTATTAGGTATTGATAACGCGCCGCGGGCGTCCGATAACTTCACTCATTAAATTTGTCACTCATTATAAAATTATTATAACATAATGATCGTTCCCGATACGTGTTGGTATCACAGTTTATAACGCGTTCGTGTTTTATCTAAATTTTACCCAAATTTTATTTTAAATGTAAAAATTCTAATATTGTTTCTTGGAATGTAAAATTATATGTATATATTTAGTTTCAGGGAAACTTTTTGTTGGTATTTCATGTATAATATTTCAATGTAAATATTTTATGAAAAATAATTATAATTTATTCGTTGGTAAAGGTCACTGTAGACTGTAGAATACACATGCTTACTCGTCGCTTATAAGTAAAAACTTTTATAGAATTTTGTGTCAAGTAGTTTTATAGGAAATCATCCTAGATGTAACACATTCTGCGGTAATCTTAAACTCCTCTCCCTCTAATATTTGTTTACCAAAATACACTATATTATATGTATTTGGTGGTCTTTTCAATACATTTTAATGACAGAATCATTGATTAACTAAGTTCTTAGTTTCTCAACTTGTCTTTACAGATACATAGCCATAATATTAGCTATATGAAGTTTCTATAATCATATTAGATACGATATTATAATTATAACAGTATGGCATCAACAGCGGCCTTTGAGACTGTAAAAATATAGTAGTTCAGATATAAATAAATACATGATCACATGTAAGCGGAGTGCCTTCGAAGCAACGACTGAGACCACGTCTCACGTAAAGTGCCAACACTCGTTTTGATACACTTTACGACTTTAAAGCTAATTTTATCGATCGCTTGTATAATATTAAGCTGCGTTTGTGCTGCGTATCGGCTCGTACACATAAACACGATACGACGTCGCATCGTGCTATGGCGCAGCATCGTGCACGATGCGACGTCGTATCGTGGGAATCTACGTTTTAAAGTCAACCTACTGCTCATCTTTTTGCTAGACCTATTTTCTGCGAACACAGATTTACTGCTACAGTGCCACCAACTTATCTGTTCATCTGAGGAAGAGTGGTGATTTTAGTATTGCCATTTTAGAAACTCACCAAGAAAGTAGGTAGGTAATAATGTACAAACATTTCAATTAGTACGTACGAAAAGTAAATAATGAGAGTACGAAACTAAATTAATATCAATCATACAAGTTTAAGTAGCATAGTGATAATTATAACTAAACTATACTGGCTATGGCTTAGTTATAATTAGTAATTACAACTTATACTAAGGTCCATGTTCACCAATAAGATGACGGTCTGAATATCTAAAAACAGCTGTTTAAAACACATTTTTGTAGGGGAACATATCCTTTAAACAGCTGTTTTAAGATAATCAGACCGTAATCTTTTCGGTGAACATATACCTAAATGTATTAAAAAATCAATATTTAACTAAAGCTATGAATTTAAATAAGTGCTGGATTCAATTTTATATTTTGTAAATATTTTATCATGGTATCTACTCTCCAAGTTCGGCGCACTAAAGGAATTCCTGCCGTAATCCTTATAACCCGTATAACCTTCTGAGTCACTCGAATCACATTCACTGTCAGTCTGTAATTTATTTAATAGACCCACTGTTAAATAAATTACAGAGTCACAGTGAATGCAATTAAATTTTCCAAATGTGGCATTACTAACCTGTCACCAGCCACAACGCGGATTGGCGGACACTGACAGCGGCATGACGTTCATGAAATGACGGCTGTAGTTCTAATTTTGACCACGTGCACAGCTAAGTTGGTGGCAATATACTTGTTTTGATATAGATTCCCACGATGCGACGTCGTATCGTGCTTGTGTACGACCCATGTTCAGCGTAAACGTTGCGTAAATCCAGATGCTGTGCTGACGTCGCTTAACCGTTTTGTCCAAGCTACAACGCGTTGACGCCGCGTCGCTTTTACGCTGCGTATACGTTCTAAAATTGCCTACACTGGACAAACGCCAGATGCAGGCGCCCATAATATTTAAATCATGTTTATATGGTGTTCCATTGTTATTTATTTGCACAATCATACCGATTGTATCGTTTTTATGTTAGTTGCACCCATTTGTTTCGCTAGTCAGCCTTTAGTGGTTAAAAATATTAGTGTAATTACATTTTTATCAGGAACATCAAAATTATCTTTCAATATGGCGCCTCGTGCTTTACCAGTCGTTTTTCTTTATTGAAATATGCTAAGTAAGTATTTTTATAGTTTTCGCAATCACTTACTTAATTAAACAGTAATGTAAAGGTATCGATGTAGTTCTGCCAAAAATTATGGTTAAAAAAATTAGGGTAGTGTCGAATTGTTTTTTTTTCCGATTAGGCTGACTGCAACCCAAATAACAATCTTTTAGTATCTAAAATAAAGATCTTATTGACTTTTACTGGTATGCAAATTCTGACGTAAAATAACAACAGTTAACAGTATAGGGCGAGGCGCACATTCGCTAATAAGATCACATTTCATTCATTGGTTTAGGTAGGTATTACTTAGTTAGGCTTGATATAAAAAAAAACTATTATATAAATTATATTAGCATCGAAATTAATTCAAGCATAACTTAGTTTAATTATTTTCTAAATATAATCGATCATTACTAATCAAGAGGTATTTCATGTACGAATGCACGATATTGTTTTTATTGGGTAATTGGGAAATCTTTAAAACGGGTACATAACTTTGATAGAAGCTATACTTCAAACGGCTTCTCTTCATGTGTAACTAGAGCGTCCGCAAAACGTATTCGCCACGAAAACGTGGTGGCCACGCGACTTAAGCGTCGCGTCGGTACAATCAGAAACAGGGCCTTAACTGCGTACACAAGTAGAACGCTGGCTACCGGCGCCGATTAGTGCCGAACGTCACCGACAAGTTCCGAACAGATTATGCCGTCTGAAATAGTCGGCGCTTATCAGTCGGTACAAAGTACAGGAACTGCCTGCGCCAACTACCTGCGCTGACCAGTGCCGATAAGCGCTGGCAGGTCGGTGCCAGCGTTCTACGTTTATATGCCCTTACTCTGAACCAAATTTACTCGATCATAAGAGCTTAAATGAAGTTGGTTTCTATAAAGTTTGTAGGGTCTATGGCATCTTTTATCATTATCAAAATCAATTAGTGCATACATGGTGGCGCCGAATACTGGTAATACTAGTTCATAGGAATAGTTTTATAATTTCAAATAAATCCTAGCATCGAAATAAAGAAAAATAAAGCAAACAAGCTAAACAACATGGAAATAAAATTGAAGGTGAACGCGTCAGGGTAGACCGCGGAACGACTTTTAGTCCAAAGTCAGTCTTCGACCTTTATGAACTTGGGAGAGTTGTATTGATGATTTTGATGCTTATAATTCTGTAACTACATACGCCTTAAAGTCGCGTACATTATTTTAATTAATATACAACTTAGCACTGGCCTGAAAATTGCAAAAAGCTTAAGAAAATTTTAATTTCGCTGACAACCCTGGAGCATCCATCTTACTTATAGGTACTTATACGCAGTTTTATTTATTGTCGGCGCCATTCTGTATAGAGGATAACGTTAATTGTATCTGTACCAGTTTCGCAACAGTAATATTTTAAACCATTTAAAATAAAATGACTTTCTTGGTCTTCTTTATGCTCAATACTACTCAGACTAATAACTAGATAAAGAATCTTATCACAAATAATATCGCGTCTATCACCCGTAGGGATAAGCAGAGGTGTATTGACCTGTTAATAGGGATTATAGGCAGTAATCAATTCAGACTGAGACGGGAAGCGACGCTGCGCGCACATTTTAACAGAGCTACTCAAAATATAACTTTATTGACTACACGAAAAGATACACATTTCATTGAGATTGGGGACAACGCGAAATCACAGTCCCTTTCGCCCCCGTTCCCACTATGTCCTGACGATTAATTTATCGTTGGTTTTCAGTTATTAAAACTCGTGGACAGTAATCGTGCCGTCCTATATGTGAACATCTCCATTTAAATACACAAGCTACCTTAAAACTACACGATTACCTGTTGTCACGACATAGTGGGAATGGGGCCTTCCAGTACCGTCGCGTCGCGTCACATCTCGGTGTGACCTGACCCTAATTACACGAAGAATAATAGTGGTTTTTGTCACTTTGCGTTGGTTTCTATAGTCTTCTTAAACTTAAGTTCTATGCTCATATAGTTTTAGTTTTTCCTGTCATCGTTACTAAGGATGACCGTGTTTAATACTAAACTTTTAATAAAGAATAGTTGGATGAAATTAATTGTTAAGCAAATTGACGCAGTGTCGTTAGTCGTAAAATTTTCGGCGTTTGTTGCATTTTACTACCAAATCTTATTCTGATGTCTATGTTTAGAAGTTAGTGAACTTTATTCAAACAAATGTAATGCTGTGTGTAAATTTATAATTTATTCAAAGCTATATAATTTGTCTTTGTGATAAAATCACGGTGACTACAACACTGCGCAAGGATGAAAGTTGTGATTTAATATAATGGCCATCAATCTTCGATCAATAATAGTACTAGATTAAGGATCAGGAACAAAAGTACGTCGCTCAAGTGGCCACGTTTGCACACACGCAAACATCTACATTTCATATTAAAAAGTTTAATAATATGAACAACCAAGTTTAATATAAACCTTAATTCTTAACCGTAAAGTTTAATTACCATTGCAAAATATGTTGATTTAAGTCCTTTCATCGAAGAAAGGATTAAAAGAACAAATTTAAAATGTTGCATGAAAATAAAAAGTCATCAGTACAAAAATATTTATTCTAAAATGAATCTTAAGTCTGAGTCTTTAGGTTAAAAACATTTTGTTTACAATTTCGTACTTATTCTATTGTGGAACTAAACGTAATTTTTGGTATGACATTTCAATATTTAGAACACAGTAAGTATTGAAAGACGTAGAGTTGCAGAATATATGTTTTTAGTTTCGTATGTATGGTAGCAAATATTTTTGATCGATTCAAAAAGGTAAAAAATACTGTTTTATTACAACGAATAGGTAATAAAAAAACTTAATAAAGTTAAAAAAAAATAGAGAATCAAGAAACGTGTTTTCGGCGTATTCTTTATACAAAAGTATCTGAAATAGTAATCTAGGTAAGTTAATTAATAAAATTATAAGGGTTGCATATTTTTTTTCCTCTTTCTTGCGAGACAGTAGATATCCATTCTGCACAGCGAAATGGGTCACTAGAAAAACGATAAATAAAAATAACAACACTACTCCATGCGTTCCCTGTTCAAGAACTGTCAATGTTTGATACAATAGTTGGTGCGTTGTAGCAAACATTGGCCAAACAATTATAATATTAGCTGTTTGAATTTATTAACTATTTAATGGTTTTTATTTTATGAAAAACACTTAATGATGTAAACTTACCAAAAAAAAAAATATTTCTTCCAAAACCTAGGTGTTAAGGTGGTATTTTTACACAGTTTTTGAACTCGCACTGCGGCATTTTGACGTCTTAATGTTGGCTATGCTTGGACCATACTAATTTGAAATAAGACCACAAAAGTATTTGTGGTCTTATTTTTCGGGCCGTTTTTGAAGCGCTGATCGGGAATCTAGTACTATTATTGATCGAAGCCATCAATAGTCAATTTGCTTCATAATTCTAAATGTATAATCTCAACATGAATGATGTAACCAAGATTTTGTAACAACATTTTTGATTTAAAAGTGTCCATGGAGTTTCTTTCCCGTTCTTCTCCATAGAGATCTACGCTAGGGAATGGGCAACTACAGTACTTTCTCAAGTTATTATGCCTTGTGTCTGTGACTGTAGCTTCGCTTTTTTTCGTTTTATTGACATTCAAAAGTGCCGTAATGGTCTAATTAAAATAAATGAGTTGAGTTTAAATTAATTTCAATGATTTAATAGGTAACACATTTTGCCGCAGTAGGCTAAAGTTATACAACCATATCTTTTTAGTGCTAGTTTTAAATATTTAAGCATCAGAGTAATATAGTGTAGACATGAGAATGTCAAGTCAACGCCGGGTGTAATCGCCATATAAGTAAGAGATATACATTAAGACATAATCTTATCATTAGTGTAAGACACACGAAAGACCAAAAGTTCATGTTCACACAATACCCCGTGTTTCCGGACGATATCCATAAACTTGGACCGGTCATTGTACTCATCATTATGAACAACTTTTACTGTGGGACCACATCCTGAATCGCGAAAAATATATCAGGTGTTCCATACATTTTGTCGAGTTAGTGCGAGCATAATTGTGGGAAGCGCAGATTCTTTTTTGATGAGATTTTAGGGGTTCTAAGTTTTTCAGTTTATTGACAATATTTATATTCAGCCACAACGAAATAGTACTATTATTATAGAACGTGAAAACAAAAATCTTTTTAGTAACTCATTGCTTGTGCATAATGATATTATTTGTATGTAAAGTTACTTTCTTATCGGATAGGTGCGTGTTAATTTGGAAGTACACATATTCAAACTCACCTGGGCTCAATGCGATTGGGCGAAATTGCTTACATACTCAACTGCGTGAATGCTGACCTAAACTTATAATGACACATAGTAAAACGAATCCAGCTTGACTAACTTTTTTCTCAAAAGTAATATCTTGTTGACCGGCTGTTTTTCGCCCCAATCGCTTTTTACTAGTTTGACTAAAATGTACATTTAGGGCTTATAAATTTACGTTTTTCAATGTTCATCGTTATTTATAAATTGTAACCTTAATATTTTAACTGTATTGCATGTATTTTAGACATAATTACAAGAGTGTATCGTAATTTATTGCATTTGTACATTATCATCATTTTACTACAAATATGTCACTCATCTTACTTTGACTTTACTAAGCGTTGAGTTTTGACGCATAATACATATAAATGGGTGTATATTTCTTAGATATTTAGAGGTAGTTAGGCATTTAAATTAATGTATAAATCATTCTTAAGGGGAAACGCCAGGGAACCCGCGAAATTCAATTTTTTTTTTTTGCAACTCATGTGATGGTCAGTGTCAGGTTGTATGTAATTGAAACTTTATAAAGCCATATTTGTTACGGTCGCACCGTAACAAATATGGCTTTATAAAGTTTCGATTCAGACTTCGTTAAATACTCATTTAATGGGATCCATTGGATTTGAGGGTTGTATGATTTTAATTCTGTAAATAAAAACGTGTTACGATCGCAAATCATATTTTTCAATACACTTCCTCGAAAACTGGTTCTTTTCGCACTACGATTAGATTCAAAATGCAGTGTATGTCACACAAGTGCGTTTTTGCTATTTTTCCCACATGTGTGCGGAAAGCAAAATTGCCACAGATACATAGTCCAAATTTGTTTTTTTTTAACTCGAAAAGCGATCTACCTCTTTCTTTGTAAACATTTTTCGAATATTCAAATTGTGTTTATAAATTCAATATCATAGATAAACATGATTATTTTTTCGAGTTACCAGTTTTCGAGGAAGTGTATTGAAAAACTATTTTTTATATTAGGCTGTATAACGGTTTCATACCTTTGCCTCTCCTTCGACCTGGCGAAAGCATAGCGCGAAAAAAAAAATTAAATCATAGTCTCGTAATAATTCATGACACAAATATTTTACATTCTTTAATTTTATTTCTTCAAAAATGTATTGAAAAACGTCGTTTGATACACGTGAACATTTGTTATTGCAGTTCTCGGCACAAAAACAAATCAACTTTCTCCACTTGTATCAAAATGTTGTTCAACATACAGCCTGATGCCGAACCGCAAATTTGTAAATCGTATTAAAATATGAATTTCGCAGGTTACCCCTTAAACATGTATTCTATTCGTGGGGTTGTATAGTGAAGTGTTTAAGCCATCATTGTCCTAGAAAAATGGAGCTACACAGGATTAAAACAATCTCTTCATCAAATAGACCACTGATGGCTGGTAACACTGCATTCCACACCTCCTGTAGCAGTTTGTATACCTACCTAATTAGATAAGTGGTGTCATTAATCGTATCATTGTATTCTTATCATTAGGCCTCGTTCCCACTATCGTGACGATTAATTTATCATTGGTTTTTAGTTGGCAAAAGTCATGGACAACAGTTGTCGTGTCGTCCAACTGCACGATTATCTGTCGTCACGACATAGCGGGAACGGGGCCGTAGTGTCACGGACACGATATTCTGTTGTGTTGCATGAAACAAGCTTCCAACTGTCTAACAAATGTTTACACATAATAACGGCTTCTGAATAAAAAACAGATGTTTTATAGACAAGTTTTATTTCGTTTTCATTCCAACCAAAATTTTCACATGTCATTGTGTCCTAATCGTAATCATCAATGAGTGCCTAAAATAAACTCACTTATTGCAGTATCATCTTAACGGAGAAACTGCACGTGCTTGTTTTCTTTATTTTTGGAGCTATTTTTGTATCGTAACTAATAAAAAAAAACAAACTTAGAAACATAATCACAATAAAAACAGAAGTAGAGAGAACTGAAGCACCTATTGTTGGCTTCCTCTCCTCGCTTTATTTTAAAGTATTATATTAGTTACTTACCCGCATAATTATACAAAATATTAAGTTGAAATATATTACAAAAATACAATACCCTATCAGCACAATCAGTTGGGTGGAAATGGTTTGTTATTAAGGGGCCATCCTATAAACATGCGCGACTCAAGTGATTAAACGACGACTACTAATTAACAAGACAAGGCTACAAGCTAAACAAAAGCTTATAAAATAGAAGCCTTCAGCAGCGGTCGACTGGCTTTTATTTATCTTATTTGAAGCCCAACGCAGTGGTATGGACCACCTCTCACTGTATCAAGACCTCTTCAGTGCAGACACGAAAGAAGAAGACTGCCGCCCTAACCAACAAGGACACAACTGCGAAAATATTGTTACGAATACCACGTATTCCGACATCATTCTGAACAGATCGCATAACTTGCACTTCTAAGAAGAGTTTTTTTTAAATGCCCGAGGCTAAAATTTATATGAATTAATTCGTTGTGTTGTGCGTCGATGTGTCTTTCATCTGGCTTATTATTCATACATAAAAAAGTGAATCTAGTAATAGTATTTTTTCTGCATTTTGGATTCTCAGATGGGCCTTTTTGTTTTAAGACTGCAGAAGAATATACAGACACCAAGTCCCGTTAATCAGGCGGTGGCAAGATATCGCAGGTTTTTTTCCTATAATAATGTTTTGGTAATGTTGTGAGCTCGCTACAGCCACACTCGCAGCCCAACTCGAGATCCAATTTTTGTGATACATACGGGCCCACATTCGTATTCGTATCTTGGATGCTGGTCACCTTCACATTTTGTCCTGTTATGTTCTGCAATGAAGAAGGTCGTGGGTAACTGGATATTTGGTCATGATGTGACAACAATTGGGTAGTTAGTTAGCTGTATTCAACTAAGTTTCGATTAGGTTAGTGTATAATATTAGGTACTACTGTTAAAAATGTGAAAGTGTGTGAGGAGTGAGGATGGATATTTGTTAGTTCTCTGAAGAACTAATTATCAGATTTGGATGATGTTCGGTACACACATACTTTATTACCTGGATATGGTGCTTTTAATCCCGGTATTACAATTCCGTGGGACAGTTACGCAAACTACGCGGGCATAAGCTAGTTAAGCATATTATTTCTAACTACATAGGTACGTTAATGTGGTAGTTAAATTTACTAATTTGGGATAATAAGCTTCTCTTAGTTACCTGATCGTCTAAAGGAGGCTTATAAGTGCGCAACAGTGTAGCGTTGGACCTGTCGGCGAAAAAGGTGCGGCGGTGATGCGCGAACACGGCGTCGTGGAGCAACGTGTTCCTGATGCGGTTGTGGTCCGTCGAGCGCGCCACGCAACGCACCGAGCGCAAAGCATCCAGCGCAATGTTCAGACGAATACGACCTAGGAACGCGTATAGAGAAGATTCCTCTTCATGTTCCTGAAATACAGGGGAGTTTCATTGAAATTTATTTTACGCCTGTCACATGTCTGAGAAACTTATTATAATTACCTTCTTTCTATCAGCTGCAACGACATCCTCTTGCTGGCGTTTGACTTCTTTAGCCCACCCCCTGAAAAGAAAATGCATTTATAAATTGTACCTTCCTAAATTAAGCAGACGAGTAAAACAAAAAGTCAAGCAAGCACTCACTTGCCAACATTAAGGAAATCTTCAAGAACAGTATTGTCTCTCACGAACAGTGGAACGTTCTGGACCTGGGTCTCCCTCCAAACTTCGTTTAGCTTTAAAGTCAGGTAATGGGAGCAGAGAACCAAAATCACCTAGTCGAAGAAGTTTTTACAAGGTATTAATTAGGTACAGTTCATTCCTATTCAGTGTAGTAGGTAGATATTTTATTGTTTCGTTAATATGGCACCTATATCCAGTGTCGCTGAATATAATGAAGTAACTATAAAATAATATCTTCGGAAATGGAGTATCTAGGTACCTCAATGGATGTTAGGTATAAGAATTACATGATAAATAGCTTGTAAAGCTACATTACCAATACCTTTAAACTATCATAGCATCCAAAAATCATAAAGATGTGTGTAACCGAGTAGTTACATTTTCGAAACTAGATGGCGTTGTCTCGTTTGAGTACCATTCCTGAATCGCGCTATGGTTTCGTTACCGCAGCGCAGCTATAAGGGCTGACTTTTGACAATTGCAATCCAACATCTGAAGCCACTTCAGTTTGTAAACAAGCACTATTTTATCAAATTTTTGAATGCTTGCCTAAGTAGGTCCCAGGATTGTAATTAGGCAAGCTTTATTATAATTATAAACAGGAACACTATGTGAACTGTGATTTGTGAAGTTTCTCCATTGGAAGAGGATGGTCCTAGGTGATGTCCTATGGACAGTTATGAGAAAACAGATATTGAATTGAAGCCCCTGTTGCACTGGAAGCATAATAAAGCATATAAGCTTATGGTCTGCTTGATTCCCTCTCTCATTAGAAAACAACTGAGTTCAAATCAATCGGTGACTTCGTGTATATGTATGTTTAAGTAAGTTATAAGTTATACAGTATAACATTATTGCCCACCCTGGCCGAAGTTAGTGGAATAACATGTAAGTAGTTTTAGTCTATAGACTAAGGCCCGGTTTCCACCAAAGCGGAGAGGAGCGAAGCGGAGAGGAGAAGTGTGCAAACCGACCAATCACATGGGTTGAAATCTAAACCGCGGCCCTCGTCTCTACAATGATTGGTCGAATCTTACAAATCTCCTCTCCGCTTTGGTGGAAACCGGGCCTTAAGCTAGTTTTCATGAGGATTTCGAAAAGCCTAAAACGCTGTAAGAACCCTATCAATCTAATTTTAAGACGGTAATTGCTGATGTTGCGACCTCATCAATGAACTGCGTCGCTTTTTACCGTTCACTTTATTTTTGCAAATACTCCTAAATAACTGGAAATACCTACGCAAAGTTTTGAGATCTCTCGGTGTTTATGGGTTCCTAAAACAAGTAAGCACTTAGTTGCTAACCGTAGCATGTCTCTAACGTAACCCGTGAGCTACGTTAAGGTTACTATCGCGACTGGTCGCATGGTCGGCTACAATCTTGGCTGCAGAAGCTCCCGCCAAGAAGAAAAGTTGACCGCAACTGGTCGTGCAACCAAACTTTCTACCCGATCGTCAGTCGTGATCGTGACCACGTTGTGCATGAGGTTGCAAAGGCCCTATGAAACAATTAAAAACAATTGAAACCTCGTCTTCCATTGCCAATTTTATGTTCTTGTATAAATTATATGCTTCATCGGCCAGAGAAACTTTGGACTCGAGGTCTTCAGACAGCATATGTAATATTGCAAAGGCCTGTAACAATATTTATTGTTAAATTTAACTTTGGTACTGTCTGTAGATATGGGATGATAACGTGACGGCTGAGTCCGGCTGACACGGTAGAATGGAAGAAAAATATATGTTTTACCGACCCTAAGTAACATGGTACATGGGCTGGAAGATGATGAATATAAAACTGGATGATGGTACCTAATTTGTAATAGAGATAAACAACAACAAAGACTCGATTGCTTATGTTTGAAAATGGCTAACTTTTGAGTTCGACCCCTTTTGATTAAGATTTGTTTTGACTTTTGATCAAAATAAGATTTAAAAAAATTGGCTACCTACGCTGTATACTTAGGATAGATTAGCATATGTCACTGCAAAATCGTCAAACACGTTAGATTGTAAATTGTAATCTCTCTCGCGAGATTGTAAACTCTCGGAACTATTATCAACTGAACATACTGCTTACAATATAACGCTTTATTTTTCGGTAGATTGTAATATATCGAAGTGAAACCGTAATATTGTGAAAAGCATGCGACGTTTTTTGTTACCTTTGACATACATGACCCTGCCAGGGATGACGCGGCCAAGCAAACCGGAGTTCTAGCTCCTAAACAGCGATTAGAGTTAGTATTGTGAAACTCGGCCCGGGCATCCAACGGCATGATGGGAAAGTCCAAATCTGTCAAAAAAATATTTGGATTTTTTAGAATATTATTACATTATTTATTAGGATTTTAAGGAACTTCTACGTTGCTCAAAAATCCGTTTAGCTGTAGCAATTTCTTCGGTATGCTCAAAGAGATGTGGACCAAAAATAACAACTATTTAGAGCGCTGACATAGCAAGAAGGCGATGTGGCTGAACTAGAAAGACAGAAAGAAAAGAGAGAGAAAGAACTGAAGATGCCTTTACTAATAAGTAAGTAAAGTTCTGGTGCTAAAAGAAAGACAATCGTGCCTTACATCGAGGAGCAAAATATAATCTCAACCTTGCAGAACTCCGGCTGGGTTAAGCAGAACTCCAGAAGTTTGGCATTCTTCACGAAACACTGCTGCCAGCAGGGTGGCTATCGTGGCACCACGGTTCACCACTTTCGGATTCTGAAATTAAAGGCATGACAAGTCTAAGGGCCAAACTACAGACACCTAGTCGCAAGTCCGAAGTAGCTTGGCTTGTATACTAGAAAATAGTAAGAATATGTACCGTGCTACACAGTCACACGGCGACACAACAAACTAGACATCAGTGGCGAAGGATCCATAAAACTCGATTCCTACCGGATTCCCTTTGAAAAATGGCACAATCAGTATTCTATAGACAAATATAATCACACTAGCTGACCCACGCAACTTCGTCTGCGTAACACATAAGAGAGAAAAACTAAAGGAAAAACAAAATCCCCGTTTTCTAACATTGTTCATTCATGCTCCGCTCCTAATGGTCGTAGCGTGATGTTTTATAGCCCAAAGCCTTCCTCGATAAATGGACTATCCAACACAAAGGAGATCACCCAGCCTCCATACATTTTTGGGCTAATTTCATCAGCCAACCAAAACAAACTGATTACTTGGATAGAACATAACACAATAAACATTTTTTATTATTACACCTAAGTCGTAAGTCACTTCATCGAGAAGTAATTCAACCACAGAAAATCTGAGATCATCCAGATTGGAGTTTTTTTTTTGCCGGGCAACTAAAATAAACGCAATAATTAAATAGAGCATATGGATATAGACTTTGTTTATTATGCCACCCAAGTGATACCCAAGTTCTAAATAAATAATAATGATTACTAAAATATAAATCCTAATCAAGGGAGATCTACCGAGCCGTGTTGACGGCGCATTCGTGTTCCACGCGCGCCTCAAAGAGATGTCAGCTAAATAAAGGGCCGAAGCCTGACCCCGGCTGCGGGACTGTTCGAAAGAGATACCGTGGCCCCGGAACATAAAGGGCGAGGAAGGAACATGAATGGTTTTTAGTCAGTAAAAGTCTGACACTCCCTCCCGCTCCGCTCAGTGTGGAAGATGTTATTTGATGATTTCCCATCCTTAAAAAAAAAGGGAGATCTGCCGATTGGCTTGAAGTCCAATCTCATTGATGTGTTTATCCTGCCCGTGCTAACCTACGGTGCTCAGACCTAGTCACTCAACTAATTGCAAAAGTTCCGCCTTGGGGTCTGCCGAAGAACAACGGATCGCAGCATCCAGAACGGCAGCGCCATCCATCCTCAGGCTGATGATTTGGACGCGTTAAGCATTTGTTTTGTATAAATTTTATATATTTTTAGTAACCTTGAATGTCCCACTCCTGGGTAAAAGCCTTCCAGGTGCTCTTCTTCTGTGCCACATTTAAACATTGCCTTCGTGATGCGCGTTCAGATTATCACACCACCTCTTTCTAGGCTAACACTGACTATCTTTAGCCACCCATCGTGTTTAGACCTTTGCCCAGCGGTCGTTGTGCATGCGGCGCTAGTGACCTGCCCAATACATTTGAACCTGGCAGCGTTTTTCCTACATCTGTAATTCCTGTTTTTGAGCTCACCATTGTGTTCCATATTTTATCTGTTCTCTTTACACCCAGAATGCTGCGCTCCGTCACTTTTTGGCAGACACCAAGGCGGCACTTTTGCAATAAGTTAAGTCCGTGTTGAGTTGAGCCCTAGACTGACAGTGAGGTCACCCAGATTGCGGTATTTTTTTTGCCGGCCAACTTAAATAAACGCAAAGATTAAATAGAGCTTATTGATATCAACTACTAACTTTTGAAAATAGCCCAATCTGGGTGATGTCCTTTCATCCAAATCCGTTCAGTAGTTTTAATTTTGCGTGAAAGAGTAACAAACATCAATACTATCAAACTTTCGCATTTATAATATGAGGGAAAATATAATGACCACCAAAAACAACTTTGTGACCACTAACATCTATCACCTAAAATATCAATTGAGCACCAAATTGTAACGAGGTGTTAGATGTCAAACTAGTTTTGCTTAGGCCGACTTGGGGCATCCCGACTACAATTTTTTTATAAACCCTTATTGGTTCTAATTTCACGATAAAATGGGGATTAATTTTAGTGATCATTTATTAATTTTGACAATCAAAAGTGATTCTTTTTCCGTAACGTTTAGCTAAATCTGGTGGTTCGTTAATTGTATGCCTTATAATATTAGTAGGAAGTAGGATAAGCTTTTGACCGCGGCTTCACTTCACCCACTTGGAGGCTAGAACTGTCTCGCGAAAACGAACTACTCGGAAAAGAATATCATACCTTAACCTCACACCACCAACCACAAGTCTACCTGTGCTAATGACTTCTTTCGTTCAGCCGCTAAGGCTTCTCACAATTACGAACAACCTGCGCATTATTATTATTTTAGGGAAAACATATATTGTTTCTTAGCTTTTTTTTTTTAAAGCTAGTTTTAGCTACGTTAACGGGCCTAAACCAAGTCAACGTAGCGTGTGTGTGTGTGAGTCATGGGGAGAAATTTCATTTTCCTCGATTTGCATGAACTTTCTTACTATTCTGCAGGTGTTTAAAATTGCGGCTTTTTGGAGTGTTATGTAGACTGAATCCTTGAGGTCTATTAATTTGAGGCTATGGTGGAGGTGATTGGGTATAACACCCGTTGTGGAGACTACTATCGGTACTATGTAAACTTTTTCCTGTCTCCATATTCTGGCCACCTCTTCTTTTAATTCTGCATATTTACTAATTTTCTCACCTATTGTTTTTAGCAAGTTATGTGTGTTAGGAACAGCTATGTCTATAAGGTAAGTGACTTTATTAACTTTATCCTGAAGTATTATGTCTGGTCTATTATAATGAATGGTCCTGTCAGTCATAATGCCGCGGTCGTAGTATAGTTTGTGTGAAGTGTTTTCAAGAACTCGATCTGGTGTGTATTTGTAGTAAGGACTAGTATCTTGTGTCAGTTTATGTTTGAGAGCTAGACGTTGGTGAATGATGTTTGCAACCTGGTTGTGTCTATGGGTGTAGTCTGTCTGTGTGAGTGTTGTGCAGGCCCCAGTGATGTGCTGAATGGTCTCCGGTTGGCTGTGACATTTGCGGCACTTATCGTTCGTTATTGTGGGGTCCTTAATAATATATTTCCTGTAATTTTTAGTGTTTATAATTTGATCTTGTATTGCAATAATAAATCCTTCGGTTTCCGGGAATAAACTACCTATCTTTAGCCATTTATTTGATGCTGTCGTATTTATGTGAGACTGTTCTAAATCATGGGGGTGTCGCCCGTGCAATACTTTCTTTTTCCAATCTTCTATTTTTTTCTTCTGTGGATCTTCATTAATAGTGGGTTGTGTATCTATTTGTTCGTTTAGGTGAAGTGGTGTGTAGTTTATATCGTTCATTACTATGGCTTTATGTATGTTGCTTGTGTTGGATTTAGTGTGAAAGAATGATTTTAATCTACTTATTTGCTTTTGCCAGAGGTGATGGACATCAATAAGGCCTCTCCCTCCGTGTTGCCGTTTGATGGTAAGCCTTTCTATTGCAGATTTAGGGTGTAGGTTATTATGTTTAGTTAGTGTCGTGCGTGTTGTTCTCTCTATTTGCTGGATGTCAGTTTGCGACCATTTGATCACTCCAAATGAGTATGTTAATATTGGGATCGCGTAGGTATTCAGCGCCTTTATTAAATGTTTTCCGGAGAGCTGGGTTTTACATACTGCGACCACTCTTCTCTTGTATTCTGTGGTGAGTGTTTGTTTAATTTTTGTGTGATCTAATCCTTTGAGCTGCCTGTATCCTAAATATTTATATAAATCGGTGGTTTCCATAGCAGTAATAACGTCATCAGTGTTAATTGCGTAGTCACCAGGTTTAATTTTGCCTCTTATTATATGTAGTGTTTTACATTTGTCTAGTCCAAACTGCATGTTTATGTCGTTACTAAATTTGGTCGTGATTTCTATTATTTTTTTCATGTCTGTTTCAGTTTTTGAGTATAGTTTAATATCGTCCATATAAATAAGATGAGAAATAGTGGTTGCTTCTGTTGTATGTTTAAGACTGTATCCGGCCTGGCTACGCTGTAGTAAGTGAGATAGAGGGTTTAGAGCGAGACAAAACCATAAAGGGCTCAAGGAATCTCCTTGATAAATGCCCTTTTTTATGGCTATCTGTCTAGTTGTGACAGTGTTATCGTGATAATTTAGTTGAAGGGTAGTTTTCCATTGGGACATAATATTTTGCAAAAAGTCTATTATTATTATTTTTTTTTTTTTTTTATTATTATTATTATGGTCGTGCGGTCTTGAGGTCCTGGAATCGATTTCCAGGGCAAAGTATTATTAGGTTTATCCATTTGGAATTCAGTAGCAGTCTGTATCTGTGTAGTACCCGGTTGCTTGCATTAGGCTCGCCCACTATTAGATTAACATGACTGTCGAAATGTAGGTGTAGTAGTTTTAATACATAATTATACCTCTCCCTAACCCTTCCAGGATTACCAGCGTGGAGATGCCATGGTCTGTGGCAGGGGTACGTACCGCAGTGGAGGCTCCGAGCTTGGCTCGCCAAGTTACGAGCTGTCCGACCGCGTCGCCGGCGCGAGCGATGTCGCACACCAACGCTAGTGCGACGCATCGCACTGGGGTCCGCGTCATCTATAACGAAAATGGATAACTGCGATGGAGATGCAAGGAAAAGGCCCCTCTGCTTTCCAATTCTCTCTCTTTAATGCCTGTGTGATCAATCTTGCTTGTTGGCGCCTAGCTCGTCCCATTCCCATCGTCTTCGCCAAATAAGTCGGTACCTACCTACATACATAAATGTATCTGTCAGCGTCACTTGTATAAACCGTTAGATTGTAATATAACTAGCGAGATTGTAAACTGTCGAAATATTGTCAAATGAACATACTGCTACAATATGACGCATTCTTTTTCGGTAGATTGTAATCTGTCGAAGTGAAACCGTAACATTGTGGAATATATGTAAATCAGTAGGTAATTATCTACTGACTAGCAGAGATAAGGCCCTTGTAGGTTTGGAAGGGAAAAAACTAAGTCTGTACCTGTCTATTTAATCCGAATTTATGATTTAATAGCTATAAATCAATTCATTAGATAGTATATTAAATTGTTTCCTTTTATGCTTGATTGAAAGCAAAACAAAAGCAAACGTTGACCACGATAGCCCAACAGTAGTCTATCTTAGTTGGTTGTTACCTAATCGACAAATGGATCGCGCCGTCCGTTCCAACGGTTTTCTTACATCCTCTCTATCTCGCCGCCCCATATGCAACCGTCAAAGACTGCGATTCTCAAATTAATTTGTCCAACAGGCAAGAATGTAATGACATCTTCCAAAATGAATGTGAATAAAGTAGGGTTGCCAACATTTTTTCAGCAAAATATTGTATTTTTCAAAAAGAGCTACAAAAAATATAGTACACCCCAAAAAGTATAGTATTTTATAGCCAAAAATGGACAAAGATTCATTCATTATTTATTTATTTTTATAAAATAATAAATTTGGTTGCACTTGTTGCGTTTTAAATAAATGTGTATGCTTTATTACTTTCAATTGAATCAAAAAACTATTTTTATAAATAGCATTTTTTTTTTGTTACTTCCTTATTATTATAAAATTGGGGGCCCAGTAACTCGTTTATAAAATACGGCCAATTTAATAAATCACATTTGGCATGTGTCAGTTTTAGGTTTATAGTGAGGTGACCTGCTTAAAAACTTCGACTAAAATGAATGAATCGATACGGACTTCAATCATTATGTTAGTAAAATTACAGAACCCAGTACTTTTTCATAATAACTGAATAGATAGGTGTACTTACTGTAATTTTATTTAAAAAAAAATTGCAGTCGATCCCATTATTATTTTTTATCGTAAATATAAGGAACGTTATAAGACAATTGAATAATTTTACAAAATATATTATTAATTCATTTTCAATAATATCGTCTACACAACATCTCGTTCAAAATCGTATTAAAATTATTTCCTTTGTTTTTCCGGCAGTCCTCTGTAGTGACTTCTGCACACGCAGTTTGTAGCAAAGTCGACATTTTAGCAGTACTGAAGGGTGGTACCTACGTAAATTACATAGGTACATAATTACTGCATTCGAATCTACTTATCAACTTTAATTTTTTTTGGGTTGCGTCCCTAGTATTTAAAAAGAAAAAGGGTTCACTGACGTAACATTGTAGCGACGCGGCGACGGGACGTTCAGTTCAATTACCTTCTTATGTCATTATTAGAATAAATATGTAATCGTAATTGAAAAAAGTTACACAATTATGCAGTTCCAACTTTGAAAAAATAAATAATATTTTATGCCCGCCGTTACAAGGTTACATTGTTGAATTTTGATGAAGTTGTCAAATGTGATCTTATTATCTTGACCCTACAGTAGTGGTACCAGAAGCTTTGTCTAGATGTTGCAGGACAACCAACACAGGCTGGGAGACATTCCCGCTGGTGGGAGACATTCTGATCTGGAATAATTATTCCCCCAACACCGAGAGTAACTGCAGTTACTCTCGGTGTTGGGGGAATAATTATTACCGCATTTAGCCAGATCCTGTTTGCACCTTAAATGGGTGCGCAATCGATACACGAATTATAATTAGTCAGGTTAAAATTGAGTTCTGCGTTTCTCTAGTTAAACAAAACGTTGAGAACCACGTCCTATAGTAAAAGAAACAGTGGCTAACTACCAGCGTTTACTTCAATTGAATGGTCGAAGTAGGAAGTCACGAGTCCCCAGCGAATGTGAGCGACTCTTTCACGGCGATATTAATAGCACTGTCCGTTGGTATGGACCAAACGAAACTTCTACAAGCAGGGTTGCTAGATCTAATCTCTGAATTTACCCCTAATTGGAAAATGATTCTGTTTTGTAACTTTTTTACCCATAAATTATTCCAGGAAATAAAACAAATAGAAATAAACATAGCTTTTTTTTATTTTAAATTCATTTTTACTTGAACACAAAATGGACGTGGCACACGCACCCACCCGACCTATTTTATCGGCCTGCGCTAGGTAGGTACCGAATTTAAGTTTTACAGTGTGATGACCTTGTACATTTTTCCCAAGAACAGCTATTTTTCCCAAAGAAGGGAAAACTTCCCAATTTACTTATCCTTCCCACAAGTATCCCAAGTACCCCTCTCGTCCAGACTAACCGTAATTGCATCCCGTAATTACTAGATATTGAGAATTGATATTAGTCCGTGCATAAATCAACGACGTTGTGAAAGTGCTGTCTCGAACACTTGTACCTATCCTTAGAAATATGCAATGTATATGCTTGAGAAATCCATTCACTATTTCAGATTATGTGGTCAAACAACCAATGGTTATGGGAAATACTTAATTGGAAGACGTTTTCGAGATATCCTCTTCGACAGTAATCCTTAAAATGTATCAATACGAAAATGATTTTAGTTTGAATGCCAGACTAAGATAACCAGACAAGTGCAATAATATCAGCTGATAGTAAGTGAACCGCTGGAACTGAATTATTCCATATCACCAAGGTACTGCAAGAACCTATTACTTAATTGTAAGTAACTTGTATGTAACATAAGTAATGCCCTAAATCATGCTTATGTAAATGAAAATTGTTTAAATAACTTAATTAGTAGGTTAAAATGGGACTGGGCGGGTCACATTTCCAGAATGGGTCAGGACAGATGGGCAAAAATCGTCACACAGTGGATGCCTGAAGACGGTCGTCGTCATCGAGGCACGCCCAAGAAACGCTGCGCTGGCATGACGATTTGGACTCGTTCCTGGCTGATTGGCCAGAGGAGGCAAAACACCGTGAGAGATGGAAAGAAATGGGGGAGGCCATTGCCCAGCAGTGGGACAGAACAGGCTAACGGAAAAAAAAAATCTTAAGTAGTACCTAAGTGAAAAATGTAAGGTCAAGGTGGGGAAGTTCGTCTACGGGGGAACACCATACAACATCTCTCTAAGCCATTTCTGAATAGCTACGGCGTTGGTAGCTCGGTGGGTAATAGAGAGGCACTATCTTATCCTACCTTTAAATTATAGACGGCGGTGTGTTGCGTTCAATATAAAAAATCGGTCTCTGAATTTTTTAGAAGTTGAAACACGAGTTAGAAGTGTCAACGTTTTACCTAACGTGAAATGTGAATATCAACAGATTTTTACTTATTGTAGTGGTAAGTGGCTAGCTTGTATTACCTTTTACTGTTTTATTATACATATTCAAATCGAATTTAAATCTATTTGTACTGAAATATTTGTTGTACAATACACTTAAACTATAAATTCAATGTTGGGGTAAGACTGTCTAGTATTTTAGGGAAAGGCCGTCACGTGCCGATCTTACCCCCAGATGTTATTAACCTTTTTTTGGTATAAGCGTTATAGTGATAATTATTTCTTGTTTGTTTTTAGGGTTTTGGCGGATTGTCTTTCACAAACCGCTCTGAAAGAATATAAGAGATATAGAGGGAATCGGACTCCAAAAATGAAATGTATGAAGCTTCCTCGGACAACGAAGGCGAAGATTATGTAGAAAACGAATAAATGGTACAAAGTGCAAGCGACACAAATGTTAACTTTGGCTCATCAAGCATGGATTATTCAGATGATGTTGATCTTTTGACCCTCATTGCAACTACACCAAAGTTGCTTGAAAGGATAGGATGGAACACTAAACAAAACAATCGCAAATTTCGCGGGGCCACCCTCTGATTAACCTCCCCGGAAGGTTCCTGGAGCTCGTAGACGATGTCAGGCCACACTTGCAATTCCAGATATTATGCTCTGATCATTAAATCCCATACTGCCAAAATTGAAGCAGTTCCATGGCTAGGTATGAGGAAACTAAGGACTAATATAAGTAAAATTGTAGTTCCTAAGTGTGTTCATACACACTTAGGAAAAACTTAAAAAAAACTTATTTACTAATAGAGAGATCATTCTCTCTATTAGTAAATAAGTTTTTTTTTGTTATTTTAGTAAGTTCTATAAGAAAATTTAATAAAAGTCGATTTTATGAATATATTGGCATTTTTGTAATTTTCCCCAGTAAAAAATAACACAAACTAATACATGAGTCATTAAATTAGACTGTTTTCATTACATAACATTTTGAAAAATGCTGATAAACTTCGGGTCACTAATGTTACTCGGGAGAGTCCGTCTTAGTTCTACCTTTAAAAAAATCGCGTTTTTTTAAAGTCATTGGCCTGGTTTGCATTATCTGAATATGTACCAAAACGTATCAAAGTTCACATTACATTTCACCGATTAAACATACTTACCTATGCCCCACAGTAAGAATTTTCAAATATAATTGTACTGATTTAAATGTTGACAATCCCTGCCCTTGCAAATATACCGGACTTACCCCACTTTATGATTTTACCGCTATAGATTGTGATTGCTACCTTATGCCCCAGAACTTAAGCATGTATTTGATTAACTTTTATTTTCGAATATTTTCTGACTATGACTGCTGCAAATATCTATCAATTTACGAACAAATCATGCATATTACGGACTTGCCCCAATTACTCGGGAAAGTCCGTCATAGTCTTAAAAAATCGCGGTTATTTTCTTATTGACATTAGTTACATTGATGTTTGTAGAAGTAACTGATAACTAAGTCAAACCAAAACACACAATTAACTTAAAAAATCAGCCATAGGGTGTTTGACGAATCCAATTTGCAATAAAATATGACGGACTTCGCCACCTTGATCCTACCTTAGATATACCATTAACACCTCAGTGTTTTCTCGCAAATTTCCTTTGATTGCGAACAGCGAGCCAGAATTTAGACCCCCAGATCACATCATATGGTTTGTCATTGGCCAGTCAGCAAGACGGTAGCGGGGTTGCCTGTCCAGGGCGGGCCAACGAATATTTAAGAAATAAATCATGATAGTCAGGTACTCATAAACAACCGAATGTGCTTTACTCTCTAAGAGATTATGAATCGTAGGAAGGTCGTCAAATTCCACCAACAGATTCCGTCACAGTATTTTACACAATAATTTGTCCGACTTACCGTAATCATATCCAAGAGTTTGTAAACGCCATTGTTAGCCACAAAATTTTCTCTATAATCCACGTGCCATACAATCGCTTCCCATATGAAATTTAATAGCGATATTAACCACCTACAATGACAATAAAATGTCTGAAGATTTCATTATAATATTGACAAAATGAAAATGAAACTTACTGCAACAGATACTTCTGTTATTTTGTTACTTGAATTACGTAATATCTTTATGATCACTTAGGTTCCAGAAAGTAACTCATAAGTATAAAGAGAAACGTCGAATCTTTAATGTAGGACCCCAAGGGGTCTCAACACCTTTGCCTTTATAAAGAACACTTGGACAACTTGATTTAATCTCGTGGACATTAAGATTTTAACTCATCACCTACTGATCTGTTGAAAACCACTTCTAAACCAGCTATCAGTGGCGAGGGGTTTATACAACTCGAAACCTACCGGCTTACCTTCGGAACAACTACTGTACTGGGGTCTACTTTTGCCGAAAGTTAATAATAATTTAATAATAAATTTGCCCTTCGCTACTGCCAGCTATGTAATATTTTGTATAAATTGCATAAAACATTTCAAACATTATCCTGTTTTCAGAACAAATGACAAGTCCCTCGATCCTCCCTCTCAGTCAGAAGCACACTATTCGTTACTTACTAGACTTTCTATTTACTATTTCGTTCCACTCACCTGTCACTGATAATATAATTGCTATCGAGAGAATATAGAACCACATCCATCATCTTCTTGGCCAGCATGTTGGACGATATCGGCCATTGTATGGTGGGGTAGACAACGCAGGTTATACGTTGGTTTTTCCTCACACTGCTGGCCAGTATGCGGGTGCTCAATGCTATGACCGCCTGGCTCTTCTCTACAGGCGGGAGCTTCTGTTCCATGAGGGTGTAGCAGAGATCTGAGCGAGAGAAAGGATAAGAATTTATTTGGAGTGTGCATAGCATTGTCTCTTCCATACTTCTCTATTTGCCGCGATATCATCCTTTCTCCCCGTAATTATATCAATCTTTACACAGTTCATCTGTTGATTCACCGGTCTTCCTTTTCTTATATTCCCATTTGCCTTGCTTTTTTCCAATTAAGTTGAGGTAGACTTCCAGTCTAACCGGATGCAGCCGAGTACCAGAAGTTCTATTAAACTGATATTGACAATATCAGTTTAATAGAACTTCTGGCTTCTTATATTGTGACTACGAGAGACGTAAATCATACTAAGATAGCTTTTGCTCGCAGCTTTGCCCTTGTGAAGGTCAGAAACTATCCCACAGAAACGTACTAGTACTACTAGGGTTTAAAACTATCCTATTGCCTTACTAAGGTCAGGGTTTACTTGTGTACCAAATTGCTTGTTTACAGGCCTGAATTCTTGTCTCGCTGACGGTCGGTCGCGTATGGTCGGACGTGACGTCAGTGATAACAAAATATGGCTGTCGGTCGCTACTGACGTCAGCGTCGCAGTATGGGTGCTATATAAAACACAATTTATACTCGTACGCAACCGACAGTGCGTGACCGACAGAAAGCGCGACAAGAATTCAGGCCTTACTTCTCTATGGATAGTTATTTACTGGCAGTATCTTACTCATAATGATAATAACGCCGTGTGTATCAAATAGATCTTGCATGACAGTGTCCCGTTCAGGATTGCTGCTGTGGTAAGTCGCCACCTGCAGCAGTCGCACGCACCAGTACAGTATATGTATTTCGTACGGGCTCTCTGAATACCACTCAATATACCACATTATCCTGAAAACAGATGATTCGGTTTTTTAATAAACTGAATTAGTTACCTATAGACATGATTTAATTTTACTCGGGAGGTTGGGTGGGTAGGGGGGTGCTTGTTTAGTCGGCAGTAGGTATTTGATTAATAACAAAGAAAATCCGGAGCAATTACACATACAGGGTGTAAACCACGTCATCACAAAGCCGTTAACCAAGCAGTCTGTACATCAAACTAAGTAACTTTACGCAAACATTATTGCTGGGAAACAACTTTTTTTTTGAGGTTATTATAAATCATGTTTTGTGGTAGAACTCAATGTAACGCACTTAAAACATTGTGTTGATGGATGAATTGAATAGTACTGGGGTTGTGGAGGTGTTAAAAGTCATACTTACAAATAAACTTGTATTTAAAAAAAACTTGACAAAAAGTCGTAACTTTGACCCCCCATATCTCCGTAACTAGAATGTTCCTCACACACACCACCTACCACCACCTCACAAACACCTCTTCAAGAAGCCGAAAGGCACTTGTTCTTCCCATCATTGCGATCATTTTTTTGTTCTACACCATACCTGGGAACCTTCTAGTTACGGAGATATGGGGGGTCAAAGTTACAACTTTTTGACAAGTTTTTTAGGTAGATTTCCTTTTTTTGAAAAAAAAAAATCTACCTATTGGTCTCTCACCTACGGGGATATACAGTCGTGGTCAACTAATTAGGGACACTCTGGTTAAACCGAATTGTGAATTTATTTTTTATTTTCCAACGAGTCTAAACCGTATTCCATATCTCTTACATGTAAGTATAATTAGTCATTTATGTGCCCGATTATACAAACAATAACAACTTATTAAACATTAAACCTCTTTACAGTATAGCTGATAGATTATCGTAGTGCTATTTGTTCAAATAATGCTGGCTGGCCATTTAATTAGGGACACTGAGATATTGCGTTCTATTTTCAAAATTTGAATCTCAATACTTTTTTACTTCTTCTCTTATTGTTTCGTGGTAGTTTTGGCGGCAATCCCGATATTTATTTTAAGTTTTGAAAAATATTTTGAAGAAAAATGGGTAAAAATAAAAGTTGCGATCCAACACTACGAAAAATTATCATGAAGTTTGTTGTCGAGCATGGTTGGCCATACCGAAGGATAGCAGAACATTTAAATTGTTCAAAAACTATGGTATACAATGCAGTGCAACATGTCAGACGCAATAACACAGATTTAAATGTGCCCAGAACAAAAAGATCGAGAAAAACAACTCCGCAAGAAGATAGAATGATAGCCAGGTTAGCTAAGAAAGATCCGTTTCTAGGCTCTATTTTAATTAAACACGAAGTGTTTGGGACAGACGAAAGAGCTGGTGTCTCAGCGAGGACCGTTCGACGACGTCTGGTAGAAGCAGGGTTGTTCGGAAGAGTGGCTCGCAAAGTACCGTTGTTGAAGAAAGAACATAGAAATGCTCGTTTGGCGTTTGCACGTAAATATGGACATTGGACCTACGCCCAATGGCAACATGTATTATTCTCTGACGAGACCAAGGTTAATTTGATTTCTTCAGATGGAAGGCAATACGTACGGCGTCCAGTAAAAGCGGAAATGAATCCAAGATTCACAAAAAAGCAGGTGAAACATGGCGGTGGAAACATTAAAATGTGGGGTTCATTTTCTGGACGTGGAGTGGGACCTGTGAGGAAAGTTCAGGGTAACTTAGACCAACATCAATACAAGGCAATATTGGAGGAAACGATGCTTCCCTATGCTGAGGAGCATCTCCCTATTATATGGACGTTTCAGCATGATAACGACCCGAAACATACCGCCCGTTCAGTCAAGTCGTTTCTTACCAGTCAGTCAGTATCGGTGCTAGATTGGCCAGCAAATAGCCCGGACCTTAACCCAATCGAGCACCTTTGGCACGAAATCAAGAAAAAAGTAGCCACTTATCGTACCACAACTTTAGATGAACTTAATGAAGCTTTTTGTGAGGCATGGGCAAACATTCCTGTCGAAACATGCCAGAAACTGATAATGTCTATGCCACATCGGTGTCAAGCGGTAATTACTAACAAAGGTTTTGCTACTGGGTACTGATTTTACACGAAATAAAATGGAGCTGTTAAAGATATTATAATACTGCAGATTATTAGTTTTGTTTAACTCTATTTTTCATTATAGTTTACTGTCCTTAATTAAATGTCCAGCTACAGAATTATACCTTAAAATTGAATACATGTTCAACCTTTGATATTAAATACTTTTTTCTATTTATTTATTCTTTTATTTACAGCCATTTAAAGCATAATAATCGGACCAAATTATGCAAATAATAGTTACTGAGAAATCAATAGGGTTTTATATTTGTATGTACATAACCGGTTATTGTTCTTCACTATCTTGCATGTCCCTAATTAGTTGACCACGACTGTATATGAATACGTATGTATAGGGGTGACAAGCAAAATTTAGCCACACTCTACAGGTCGCAATTATGAACCGATTGCTTTCAAACTTGGCCAAAAAATCGAAACGGTCAAAAATTAGGCTAAGTTCGTGAATGGGTGGAATTCGTCCATGGGGGGCGGCGGGGGGGCGGTTTTTCTAAAATCAGTTTTTTGGCCATAACTTTTTTCCTATGGAAAATTTTTGAACCGTTTCTCATTTTTATCATTCTGAGTACGAATACAGACATCTTTAAATTAAAACTTTTTTGATGCAACCCCTAAATTGGGGAGGGGGTTGAAAATTCCAAATTTTTTGCGAAAAAAAATCATATCTCCGAAACAGTAAACATTTTGAGCGTCGCAAATATTTTTTTTTGAAAGCAAATTGTTTACTTTACAATTGTTACCTTCAAAGTTTAGCGATAAAACTTATAGTTTTCGAAATAAAAAATTATAACTAAACATTTGAGGGCGTTTCCATGCTAAACTCTTATGAGAGAATTTAAAAAGGGTAAACTTTCCATTACAGGACAACGATTTTGAAATCATATTTTTTTTTGTAGATTGTACACATAAGTACAACTCTTAATACAAATTTTCAATAGTCGGACGCTCCAACACCTTCTTCGAAATCTACCTCCTCCTGCGGCTTGCCGGAGGGATTTTTTAAATACAAGTTTTTTTTGGAAGATTTTAACACCTCCACGACCCCCGTACTATTCAATCCATCCATCAGCACAATGTTTTAAGTGCGTTACATTGAGTTCTACCACAAAACATGATTTAAACATCAAAAAAGAAAGTTGTTTCCCAGCAATATTTTTTGCGTAAAGTTACTTAGTTTGATGTACAGAATGCTTGGTTAACGGCTTTGTGATGAGGTGGTTTAAACACCCTGTATATGTATTTGCATACTGTACCTATAAATAAACCCACGCCGTTGCCAATTTTGTCATGGGAGAAGACAGAAACTATAGCACCCCATCTTGTACGAATTACAATCCTTGCGACTTCAGGTGTACGTATGTACATTACAGTACCGAAGCGTAAATTTTTGTAACATGTAAGCAGGCCGGGTGCATTGTTTTAATAATGTTGGAAAAAACCATAAATCGAACCATTTGTAGTTTTAGTTATGTTTGGGCATTAACATCCTAACTGAATTACCTACATTGTTTTACTTTTGGCAATAAGAGACTCCAGTACAATGGTTGTTCCGAAGGGAAGCCGGTAAATTTCGAGTTGTATGAACCCCTCGCCACTGGATCCTTTTGCTGCGATCACGTTCGCACATCTAAATTCGTAGAATTCCCATCATCATTATTCTCCAGAACTGAGTGCGTTCCATGAGTCCTGCCTACCGTAAATCCATGTATTAAAACTGCTGTAAAAACAAAACATGCGTCGAACAAAGCGTCCCCAAAGACTTCCAATAAAAGTGAAATGATCCGAAAAGCGTATGTGACGGTCACGCGAGTACCGTGATTTTTGTTCACTCAACAACTGCTCGACGCGCCTGAAGTAGTTTTCCCTTCAAAAATAGGTCTATGCTATACAGGGTGGAATTTTTCATGGCCACCTGGAGGGAAAGTACTCTAAATACAGGAGATAGCCAATTTTGCTCAAAGGAAACATTGCTTTATTTTAAAAAGAAACTTATTCTGCTTTCACAGATTTTCGAAAAGTGGCAAGCGATTTTTCGTAAATCTGTGAATGCAGATTTGTTTCTTTTAAAATTCCACCGTGAATACCCTTTTGTAAAAGAATAAAGACCATCATCATCTGCCTAGCCTTTTCTCAACTATGTTGGGGTCGGCCTCCAGTCTAACCGGATGCAACTGAATACCAGTATTTTACATGGAGCGACTGCCTATCTGACCTCCACAACCCAGTTAGTAATGGGTAATACGATACCCCTTGGTAAGACTGGTTGTCAGACTTTTGGAACGAAGTTCCTTATCGCGCGTTGTGAAATGGGGCTAGACGGAAAAAAATCTTACGAAAAAGTTGTCACGACACTTTTTTTCTTTTTAAAAATAAATGAAGCTTGCAATGCGTTTGTTTCATTTCTATTTCGCATTGAACAGTGTGGTGTCGCGACGATTATTTTTGTTGAGTGAACATTATATTTGTTAATAATAAAAAAATATTATTATAACTTAAAAAAAATAAAATTTTATTACAATTCCTTCACTAGTTAATAGAAAGAACTTCGTTCCATCCGGGTGTCCCTTGACACCTCTCAAGTTTTTTTTGGGTCACTGACAGTCGTTACTGTCGAAGATCTACAAATGACAACCGGGACCAACTGTAACTCCAAGATTGACTATTTTACTATAGGCACGGAGGAAACTCGGTGTAGATATTGTCGGTTTCAAGAAAATAATGATTAAGTATATTTTATGTCAGGCTGATAATTATATTAATATAGACTCATCACAATTTAACGATTTCATGTGTATCAGTTTCGGCAGCATTACCACAGAATAGATAAATAGTACTAGCGTAGCGTTACCTCAGCTAATACAAAATCTTTAAGTAACTAGGTATGTGAATAACACCGAAACCTTACCTAAACTACACCCACCTTATGGTGACAATTTTATGAAAATCTGTTCAGTATTAATTGTTGTGTTTAGTACTTAAACACAGAACGTGTTCTCATAGCACGAACGAGTCTAAGTTAACTAAGTTTAAAGAGAGCAAGAACTCCTTTTAAAAGACTGCGATAATGTCTTAAAAAGAATCCTGCTCGGGATATAAATAATTCTGAGACTGTGGACTTGGTGCATTGTTTATCAAATTGAAAGGTCCGAAAGAAGGGGCTTGTTGTCTTTTCAGCCCCATGAATCCTCGCTCCGTAGTGCTCCTAAGGCTAGGTACTCGTACACTACTGACTTCTGCCCGGCTAGCATGGGCAGGGGATAAAAATTTTATCCACCGGTTATTTCCACTTTTGTATGAATTTTGTTCCTTGTCAGTGGAAATAACCGGTGGATAAAATTTTATCCCCTGCCCATGCTAGCCGGGCTGAAATTGTTTTGCTATTATAAGCGCATCAAGGTGTTTATGGGGTACAATGAGCGTGGAGAAGAGCGTCCTCTGCTCCACGCTCGTTGCATCTGACGCTCCGTCGCGAGCTACGGCAGTACGGCGGCAACTGTAGTCCGCCCTCCCCGCGCACCGCTGCACAGTGCGGCCGAACTCAGACAAAAATCAATTTCGAAAACTTGAAGGCAGGAATATTAGGGTAGACGACAAAAAAAAATCTAATTAGTCCGTCAGGTAGATTATTAAAAAATATTTGACCCGTATTTTTTGTTTGTTGCGTAAATCAAAATTGACGAAGATACCACGCTTTAAAAATTCTCAATACGCACGGTATATTTTTAGCTAGTTCTGACATCACGAGCCCCCATTCCCGAGTTTTGATGCGTTTTATCTTTGTCAATATTCATTGATTTACAAAAACAAAAAATACGTGTCCATTATTTTTCAATACTCTAACAGCTGACGGACTAAATAGATTTGTTATTTTTTGATACTATCGTCATGCCTATTGAATTATTTCTAAGTATTACAAGTTAAGTACATTGAATTACTATTTAAAAACCCCCGACACGTTGGGTCATAATTTTAATGTATTTATTTTGGAACGAAGTTCCTAACGCTTACCGGTAGTGCGTTTTATTAGAAATCGTCACGTAACGAAATGCCGTATGCTGTGTGTGTGTAATATAATAATATAATATTGCCCATTCTCTTTTAATATAGTGTACATTATTCTATCAGTCACGCCCTTTCATTTGATATCTATATTATGGGAGTTGTCAAAAAAAATACTGTAATACACCATTTTGTGGTGGTGGCCATCTTGAATTTGCGATTTATTATAACGTATAGTATTCTAGCAATCAAGCCCTTTCATTTAATAGCCATACTGAGGGAGTGGTTGAATAAATAATGTAATCCGCCATTTTGTGGCGGTAGCCATCTTGGACTGATTTTATCAATCATAGGTTAGAACACTCTCGACTAATTCACCTTTCAAACAAAAGAAACAAAATCAGTTCAGACACGTCAAACTTATAGGTCCCCCGTCCTTTTTTCAGTCCTTAATTTTCGACGTAAAAATCGCAAATTTTATTATCTAAGAGTATGGTTGGAAGCTAACGTAACGGCGTTGTTAGAATTTCAATCCTTAAGGGTCAGAAGGGGGATGAAATTTGACGAAAGATGACGTTATCACCTAAAATATTATTATCCTCCATAAACCGACTTTACAGACACCCATTTTTCATAATCTGTTTAATATTACCTAATATTTACAACGCTATTAATTTATAGTACCTATACCTAAGTACCTAAGTATTATTTTGTTACCACGTCCACAAGTACAATTCTCTTAGAAATTGTCAAATGATTAGAAAGTTTGTAATATTGAAGTACTTAACTTCAAACATTTCCATTTATTCTACATTATTAATTTGTTAAAATTAAGTAGTTTTGGCCACTTCCAACTATGGGTCGGCTGCACTGTGCGCTGGCCGCCCGGCGCATGCGTGTAGGGTCGGAAGGGTCCAAATCAATAAAATATTAACTCTTACGAAATTATAGAAAACCCTTTATGTAAGTAACATGGATGCAAATTGTGATTCAGTAAATAATCTCTCGATACTTAGGTATAAAGAATTGTGTTAATTATTAAGTACTTAAAGAATATTTTTGACAAATCAAAATAAAAAAACAAAAATATATACTTAGTATCTGTTTCGATTTTACTACTGGCTACTAGCAGACTCAAAACAGTTTAACGACTAAACAGGGTGTAAACCACTTCATCACAAAGCCGTTAACCAAGCATTCTGTACATCAAATTAAGTAACTTTACGCAAAAAATATTGCTGGGAAACAACTTTTTTTTTGAGGTTATAAATCATGTTTTCACTCCTCTTGCTCGAAAAGACCGTCATAATAGCGTACCAGAGGGGCCGTAAAATTGCTCATTATAGCCCTAGGGAAAATAAGCTTTTTTTTTTTAAATTTCGTAGTCGGTGTTCGAAAGCGCAAAGTCTTTACTCATAATTCATGAAGAATTGACTTATTACTGTTCCATAAAAAAAAAAATATTTTAAAAAAGGAACCAAACGCGCCGAACGCCGAACTCTTTGGCAGGATGTGTGCGTTGCATTCCAGCTACAGAAGAAATAAAAAAAGGCATTGGCGCGAAATTTTAAGATTTTTTCTGTATTATTTATTTGAATTTCTTTTTATCTCCTACGTTTACCTCACAGACGACACAATATTATATTCGTCTTCACAGAGAACTGAGATTATGTTGCCGGGAAAAAACATCTCATTAGAACAACAGTACAAAATATTGTACATTCATTTTAATAAAATAAACTATCATATTAAATATGGTTATTTTATTTTCTCGCAATCGTAGTGAAAAGTACGGTGTAACACACGGCGCTAAAATCCCATTATAACTCGGTTTCTATTTACTACCTCGCTAAAGCTCGGTAGTAAAACTTACCTCGTCTATAATGGGTCATTTTAGCCCCTTGTATCACAATGTACTATTTCAACACACTTGCTCATAAAGTGGCTCTAATTTCACCGCAATTACGCACATAATGACACCTGTAATCAAACTGTGACTTTTTCATTGCTATTATTCACAAGTGAGTTATAGGGTTTTCTTTTTTATTGGTTGAATTGCTTTGTTCTTAAAAAAGTTTCGACACAAAAAAGATCGTGTTCAATAGTACAAATAAATTAATGTACATATTGCTTGCACATTTCATGCAACTTCGTATCTACATAGATAATTTTAACTTATAAGTTTTTAATAAATAAAACTTTCACTCAAATGTAACTTTTGTTTTCTCTGTATTTAATAAAACTTTGAATTCCCCATTTCGTACGTGGCTAAAACGCTATCCGCGAAAAGCCAAAAAATGAAACCTCATTCTTTTAGTCTATGGCCGATCGCCATTGTTAGATGCGCGCGCATAGGAAAACTGATGAATTATTCCCGCCATTGCGAAAAAAAATTCACAACTCGTTTTCACTGTTGAAATTATAGTTATTTTAAGTATTATTTTATTCTCAAGTGTGTTGAAAAACGTCGTATGATACACGTGTGTGTTGATGATTACCGTCCTCGGCTCTCTTAAGACCCTCGCCTAACGGCTCGGGTCTCAATGGCGCCTCAGCGGTAATCACCAACATTACACACTTGTACCATAAGGTACTATTTCAACACACTTGCTCATAAAGTGGCTCTAATTTCACCGCAATTAGGCACATAATGACACCTGTAATCAAACTGTGACTTTTTCATTGCTATTATTCACAAGTGAGTTATAGGGTTTTTTTTTTTATTGGGTGAATTGCTTTGTTCTTAAAAAAGTTTCGATACAAAAAAGATCGTGTTCAATAGTACAAATAAATTAAAGTACCTATTGCTTGCTCATTTCATGCAACTTCGTATCTACATAGATAATTTCAACTTACTTATAAGTTTTTAATAAATAAAACTTTCACTCAAATGTAACTTTTGTTTTCTCTGTATTAAATAAAACTTTGAATTCCCCATTTCGTACGTGGCTAAAACGCTATCCGCGAAAAGCCAAAAAAAAGAAACCTCATTCTTTTAGTCTATGGCCGATCGCCATTGTTAGATGCGCGCGCATAGGAAAACTGATTAATTATTCCCCCCATTGCGAAAAAAAATTCACAACTCGTTTTCACTGTTGAAATTATAGTTATTTTTAGTATTATTTTATTCTCAAGTGTGTTGAAAAACGTCGTATGATACACGTGTGTGTTGATGATTACCGTCCTCGGCTCTCTTAAGACCCTCACCTAACGGCTCGGGTCTCAATGGCGCCTCAGCGGTAATCACCAACATTACACACTTGTACCATAATGTACCTACTAATAAAAACAAATCAATTGACACGCGCTACGTAGGAACGTACGTAAATACAAACATACGACTGCCAAAATCAGTGTAATCCCTACCTTTTGGCTTCGCAGTAATCGAGTAAAATATTCGTTCGTTACTTTTTGTGATTAGTAGTTTTTAGCAGACAGCCGCGATAGGCTGTCAAGCAACATCGATATCTATTTCGTCCGAAGTCTATTACTGAACGGACGCCGTCAAACGCTGGCAATTACCTAAAAGCTATTGAAAAGATATTTTGTTTAAATGCACATTTTTACAAACATACAATCTACAAAGTCAGATACCTACCTAGTCAGGTACCTATGCGCAGTACTTATGTCCTCGCGGAGACGCGAAAGTAGCAAGCTCACGCGCTTACAAGGATCAAGTGGAGCGAGCACTCTTGCAATACGAGCGAGCTGAGCGCGCTTTCGCTTCGGAGCGAAGAGAGCTCCCTTCGGTCTCGAGTGAGCGGAGTGTAATTGGACAGTACCCTTGCTTCGCACTTAACATAACCGCAAATGTTGTTACAAAATGAAAAAGATAAAACTGATTAATAAATGTCTTAGAACGCACTCATTAGTTTAGTGTTCCTACCCTACCCTATAAACGATACGAACGATTTGCCTTATCCCAGATGTAAGTTAGCCTTTCTTCCATAGAAAAGGACGAATCCTTCGACCAGACGGGTGTTATGTCTGGTAGGCTACTGGCTACTTAATTGGCCATGGTAGTGGAGTTGAGTTACAATTTATAAGTAAGTAACCGCTTACCGGCGCAGCTATTTGGTTTACAGTTTAATCTACAAATTACATTGTAAAATATAAAGCGAATAGCTTGTTCGACCGTACATAAGTCCATTGAATGTATTCATCTCCAACAAAAACAAAAAAATAATCTGTTAGAAAACAAGCATAAAATCTAGTAAGTCAGGAAATTCGTAACTTACCTTCTAATCAATCCATACTTCTTAACTAATTTTGGATCACACCTTGGCAGGGTGCAGACCAATGCCTGCAGAGCTGTCTTACGGATGTCAGCAAAGAGGGCAGGCGACCAATGTGACCTTAGGGTACAGAGTCCTGGGTCCAACAGGTACATGATGCCCATAAGCCAATGCCGTGACTCGATCAGCTAAAGAGATGTGTCAATTAGGGCCTCTAGATTTCGGATATTATATATTTTTTTATCTGGTCTGAGGTAAGTACATTATAGATCTATTTGGAAACAGTGACTTCTTGGTTCTAACAGGTTGAAGCTAACACTGATCATCAGTCCGAACTCATCATACTGTAGGTATGGTTATATTTTATAACCAATCTCAAAAGATAACGGAAAACATCTTGAGGAAACCAGCATCTCCTAGAGCCTAAAAATGCAAGACATAGTAGATGTCACATGACTGCAGATACCAATACGCATCGGTACCGTGTTACCGCTCACTATCCAAGTGTATCACAAGTGGGAGTTAAGGTATGCCAAATATACTATTCTTATAGATGCTTTGCATAAAGTATCTTACGACTTTGTTATAAGGGAACACTTTGAGCAGATCAACTACGAAAAAAATCAATGTTTTCTTGAATTTGACATCCCGCTGGGAAGTATTAAAGTTTACAGTCGCAAGCCAGTCGTTCCTCGGAGGCAGTTCCGTCAGAACCGACAGGGACATAATATCTGCAAACAAAAACAAAATAAATTATTTACATCATAGTCAACATATCACGATCTCATTAAATTTCTGGTCTCCTGTGTTAAGAACGAGTTAGAATTTTAAATAGGACATCCCCACGATGAACGTTTTGAGAGCAGTGATGTTGAATTATATTACACAAATTAATGCGCCTTCTTAAGTTCGACCCGAATTTCGTAAATCGGGGCACGGGACACACCGCTCAGCTGATAATGATCGCGACGCAATTCTGGATGAACCAGATTCGTCAGTTTCGAGGGGACACGGTTGAACGGCGTCCATTCTTCGAGCAACACAATTATATCCAGCGGGAAGTGAAAGTGCTCAAATTATGGTTGCAAGAACCAACTAATGGAATTGTTTCCGAATTCAATATCTTCACTGATATAATAACGCTGTGCTAATTTATTATTATTGGGGTCAATCTTTCTAAATGGGCAAAATCGGTCAAACGGCAAGGATCATAGGATGTGGCGTACTGTAGTGTCTGTCTTCCTCCATAGGAAATAGACATAAGTTTGAGTCTTCTAGATCTGGTGCCCACTGGCACATTTATAATGTCTCGTTGGCATATATTCCAGTATAAATAAAAGCTAAAAAAATCTAAATAAGTAGCTTATGTCCACTGGCCATAAAAAAAAACATTACTTGTAAAACAAACCAAGTTTCGCAACTCAGTTCTTCTACCATAAAAACTTGTGAGATCCATGTAATACCAACCTAAATAGATTGACTTGGCCATCGCATGAAAACACAATGGATCTCACAAGTAATACATATTTATTATCAGGGTAGCCCGCGTTATTCAAATTTTCTTGCGTTTTTCTAATTTGCAGGCCACTGCTAGATTGTATGTTGATGTCATAAAGGTCGAGGAACAACTTTATCAAGATCAAAGTCGTTCCTCGAACTTTGAACTTGGAGGGTTGTATTGATAATTTTGTTGATTATAGTCGTAGACAGACGCGAACGATATTTTCTTCAACGTACAACCTAGTACTGGCCTGCAAATTGTAAAAAATGTAAGAAAATTTGAATTTCACAGGCTACCCTGGAGTATGATTATTATGACTGAGATAGGTTTAAGTATAATACCTGGCATCAATATCGAAGAGAAGAGAAGCAGCCGGTCCCCGTAGACCTTGTTCATGATAGCTGCTATCACGGTGAGGTTGATCCTCTGGTGGCAATGGTCCCGAGCTCGACACTCGTACCGGTATGTCCAGATGAAGCACCTGCCAAGTTAAGGCGATTACACGAGCTAAACGCGAGTTTTATAATTACTAAAAGTATATGATTCACTGCTATAAACAAGACCAGAAAAATATATGATATTCTTCAGGATATATGCTAGCATGATACTGTTTTGAAAACATAATACAATTAATTTGGCTCGACAAAAAGAAATCACGAACTTACCTCTAAAAATATCTTTCAAACAATAAAAAACATACTAATATGCATGCGATCATTCTGATTTTTTGGCAAATAATTCTACAAGCAATATATTAGCATGGTACTGTTTTAGTTCTTTAATCCAATCAATAGTTGTTTTGTAAATCGACCGAAACCACTCATTTTGCGCTATTTGGCCGGCAGTGGCTGACGGAACAACCACTTTGTAGTGCAAGCTGATTAGAACTTTATTCTAACAGCATTTCAAACGAAGTTTGAACCACCACAAATAGAGTTGCTAATTTAGCTCGTCTAAGCGCCGAAAGATGGTGTCAAATTAAAATGCTATCAAAATCAAAGCATTTATTTCATGTACGCCAGAATTGTGGAAAAAAAGACGATCAGACTCTATGCTACAGTCCCAGTCAAACGACATAAAGCTATGGTGACTATATGTTGGGGTCACCTTCTAGGGCAAACGGGTTGCAATTGAATACGTACTGTAATACCTAAGTATATTATTTTTGACTGAAACTAGAACGTTTATAATTTTATTTCGTTTGTATTTTACATGGAGCGACCGCATAAATAAACAAGGTGTAAACAGCAAGCAAAATTATAGTGCTGGGAAACGACATTTTTTTTCATCCATTAGCTGAGTCCTACCGAAAAACGTGTTTTTTCACCCAGAGAACAAGATTTCCCAGCATTTTTTTTTTGCGTATGGTTACTTAGCATGATGTACAGATTTTACAGGTTAAATGGCTTCATGAAGAGTCTAGGTGTTTACACCCTGTATGTGTCTATAATTCTACATGGTAAGAATATTTCTACTTCTGATTCCCGCTCCTACCTTTGTGCATAGCAGTCCGGAGCTGGAAGTAGTCTACTTTTAAATCCCGGATTTTCCTCCAAATATTTTAAAGTACTCTTCAAAACAACTAGCAGCAACGATAAGGTCATGGTCATGTTATTGCTGCTCTCTCCTGTGAACACGTAATCACGTAATATTACAGCTGTTGAGGTCTGAACTTTAATTTGTAACTACTTTCAATGTTATACGGATATTAACACTAATTGATTCGGAATTGGTTTTCACAACCGTCACTATTTTTTGTTTAAATAATAAAGGGTGTAAAACACCTCTTAACGAAGCCGAAAGGCACTTGTTCTCCCCGTCACGTCATTGCGGTCACGGTAATTTTTTTGTTCTACACCATACCTGCGAACCTTCCAGTTACGGAGATATTGGGGGTCAAAGTTACAACTTTGACAAGGGTTTTTTTTAAATACAAGTTTTTATTGTACGATTTTTACTTCTAAAAATCTCTACAACCCCCGTACTATTCAATCCACCCATCAGCACAATGTTTTAAGTCACACAGGCACATTGAGTTCTACCACGAAACATAATATTTCATCCCAAACAAAAAATGTCGTTTCCCTGCAATAATTTTTGCGTAAAGTTACCTACTTAGTTTGATGTACATAATGCTTGGTTGACGGCTTCGTGATGAGGAGGTTTACACTCGATATTGTGTCGCTTTGCCAAGCATCTTGGTCAAATTCCAGGAAGTATCTATGACTCTGGATTTGCGCCCGGTTGATGGCAATAGGCTCGCCTTTTATTAAAGGGCATTACATTGCCCAATGACCTTGAATACCGTGTGTTTAAAGAAGTTTGTAGATGAATCCACTTGTGCGTTTTCAATATAAAAAATGTATGTTGAACTAAAGGTACTATAAAATACATTGTGTGTTTTAAAATTTTAATAAACTTACTCAAATTTTATCAAAAAATCGTAACAAATAGGTCCTTTTCAACCTAAATTGAAAATTCTCTCTATAACGGCTCAATAACTCGGCATGAATTTTATACCAAAAAATACGTAATGACGTATTTAACAATTTGTGTTGATTTTTTTCTCTTATTTCTTTTTATATTTAAAAATATTTTATAAAAACCCGAAATTTCGCGAAAAGCACTTTGTCACTCCCGCACTCGTCCCTCTCTCTCTCGTCGTTTCGTCGTAAGTTAGTACGGGGCAGCATGCGAAAGGTCATTGGGCAATGTAATGCCCTTAAACATAACTGGCGAAATGTGAGAGTACTGTACTGTAAACGGGTTGGTGTCCGCAACTCCAATTACTCCACTATGCACCACGCGGGCGCAGTGCGGGTTGGTAGATGTCATAATCATCTTCGAATTTTTGGTTCTAGGACATGCCCGTTTCCTCACGATGTTTTCCTTCACCGTTTTAAAAGCAGTGGTGATGAAATAAATTATACAAAGTAATGCGCCTGCCTGGGTTAGAACCCACGACTTACTGTTCGTAAGTCGGGGCCGCCACCACTGGGCCACCGCTGCTCTCTCTCATTTGGGTGTATTATTAGGTAGGTACATCTCTGGCTAACCCTCCGAGGGTTACGGGCGTGATAATTATCTTAATTATGTTATGTATTTTCTTACCCAGTTTAACGTTCATGTCCTGACAATCCTGAGGGTTGATATCGTAGTGCGGCAGACCCTTTTGAGGAAAGTAAGGGTTAAACCGGTAGCAGATGGTCTCAATGATGTTTTCTTTCATCAATTCTATACCTGCAAAACCAAAAGAAAGCAGGTAGGTAGTCTACTTATAAGTACTAATTATACCATTGTATGTCTATGCAAATTGTATGATAAATAGTACCAATGACTGCTTTTTTTTCGGATTGGAAATCATCAAATGACTTCTCCCACTCTGGGCGGAGCGGGAGGCTGTGTCAGACTTTTACTGACTAAAACCCATCCATGTTCCTTCCTCGCCCTTTATGTTCCGGGGCCACGGTATCTCTTTCGAACAGTCCCGCAGCCCCGGCAGGCTTCGGCCCCTCATCTTGCGCTTTCATTAATTACTGACTGCGCCTAAATGTACACTTTTTGTACCTAATATTTTTTAAATAAATTATTCTTAACCATGTCGAAATCCAGTTTGACTATTATATTAGTCATCATACATATTACGTTTATATTAAGTAGGTGAAAGTTCAGCTTTATCTGTGCAGAGATTTCCGGTAAGAAAAGACGTATACTTGGGCCGGCTCTTACATACAAACTTACTACATGGATGGCTAAAGAAATATACCAAAACCAACCCTAACGCGTTATTTGGGTAAGGCTGATGCTCCTGGGTAGCCCGCGAAATTCAAATTATCTTACGTTGTTTGCAATTTTCAGGCCCGTGCTAGGTTAAGTTTTGACGAAAATATTGTTCGCGACTGTAAGACGTATATAGTTACAGAATTATAATCATCAAAATAATCAATGTAAAGGGTTACATTCTAAAAGTCATTCTAAATACAAAAAGTCGCTCCTCGATCTTCATGAGTTCATAAAGATCGAGGAACGACTTTTTCAAGGTCAAAGACATTTCTCGACCTATAAGAACTTGGAGGGTTGCTGCTTCCCTGGCATCCACATTTACAAACAGACAGACACATTTTATTAACTTTAGTATTTGATTTTCTAGATCAAACACAATAGGTAGGTAACCTGTTTTAAACTGAAACCCAGATAAGTCGCAGATATTTAATAGAAAGTTAACAATATAGGAGGCGATCACAAACAGGACAGCGCGAAATTTATCATCGTCTAAGCGGCTATTGTCAGCAGCGAACCGACGAACCGACAATAATTGGCTATATTTTTTCTAGTGCGAGAAGAAAATGGTACAGTTGATGAAATTGAGATGACAATAATGCAAGTATTTTTAAAACCACCATCGGTAATTCGATAAGGAACTAAGTAAGTACATATGTTTATAAAAAACTTTTTTGCAAAAAATAAAACCGACTTCAAAAAAAAAACAAAAAAGTGAAAAATAACTTTAGCTTCTGAAGTCGGTGACCTTTGTTTGATTGATTTAGTTTTTTTGTCACCGACTTCAGAAGCTAAAGTTATTTTTCACTTTTTTGTTTTTTTTTGAAGTCGGTTTTATTTTTTGCAAAAAAGTTTTTTTTTTCACTTTTTAGTGGTTCTCATGTGCTTGATATACATGGAAAGTGCATACCGTTACAATTACATCAAGCCCAAACACGAGTAGGGTACATTGTCTCATTATGGAGTTCCGTGACTCTTGGCTTCATCATCAGATCTGATGGTAGAATGGTTCTTATCAAACGCAAATGCTTCACTTGTTGTAGAAAATACCAAAATCGCAACACGTTTTCATATAAAATTTGAAGAGTTCCCTGGATTTCGCCAAGATTCCATCATCAGATCCCGACTTGGTGGCTATGGGACCATTTGGAAAGAATACCCTTTCCAACAAAAAAAGAATTTTCCAAATCGGTTGGCAAGCGACGGAGTTATGCCCGAACAAACATTAAAAAAAAAAAAAATAGAAACATCCGAATTGAGAACCTCCTCCTTTTTTAGAAGTCGGTTAAAAAGAGACTTAAATTAGACTTTTCTACTTGATCTGACTCTAACCCTGGTGACTCATTAACCAGTTATCAAAAACAACAATAAAACCTACAATTATCCACTGTATCGAACGCCAGGAAAAGCGCTATTTCCAAGAATGTCTTGAACCTGTTGCTATTGGCCACGGCACACATTCGTACGATGGTCTGCGTGAGGACAGGGGCCGCCGCAGCCAGGGCGTACTGCTTAGCTACCGTCCCATGCCCTCGCAAGCTGTCGGGAGCAGCCAGGTGGAAGAGCATAGCTTGCGATACTACATCGAACCTTGCTTCCTCGTCCAGTCTTATTAGGAGGTAAGCTGCAACAAAGGCTTGGTTAAATACACTGAAGTAAAAAAGGCAGTTGTTGAAACTTGTTTAGTAAACATAAGACCATTGTGTGATTCATGTTATAATTGATAAAGAATCTGAAGAAGAGAGAATGGAGAATTTGAGGAGCTCGTGGCAAAATAATAACAGTCGCTCGAGTCGATCGATTGGTCGATCTTTAGGTTAAGGGGCTACCTCACGCCAACGACCTTGAGCGAGTGGGAGAAGTTTAGCAATAGCGTATACCCGTGCGTGAGAGTGGTCAGCGATACACTGCCGCCCGTCGCCCCGAGGAGCCCCGCACCAAGATTATTCGAAAAAACCACCCACTTTGATTTATCAAACACAATACGGATAAAAGCCGTATACTAATATAAAGGGCATTAAATTGTCTTTGAGATGATCTAAGTTTCATGCAAATACGCTCGATAGTTTTTGCGTGATGATCGTTTTTTTGCCGCGTTAGACATTACTTCACAAATTAATTACACTAAGTTATAAAAATATTTCTTCACATTTTCACATATCAAATTATGAAAGAAACGGTCTAGTATAACATATATTTTTTTCAAAGAAATTAGACTAGAAGTTATGACGTGATGATCAATTTAAAATCACTAAAAGTCATGTATCTGCGCCTTAAGCCGTGCTTGTCTAGGTTGGTCTGTGGATGGGTGACCACCCTTACATACCAAGTTTCCTCCGTGCCTCGGAAAGCACGTTAAGCTGTTGGTTCCGGCTATCAATTGTCCATCTTTGATTAACTGGGTTGTGGAAGTCAGATAGGCAGTCGCTCCATGTAAAATACTGGTATTTAGCTGCATCCGGCTAGACTGGAAGCCGACCCCAACATAGTTGGGAAAAGGATAGGCAGATGACTCCCACGGGAAAGGGAACTACGTGGGAGAAACCGCGTGGCTTCCACTAGTATTAGTTAAATGTGGTAACTTTTATGTAATTTCTTATCCTACTATTTTTGATTATACATAGGTTAGTACACAGTACTTTACAACGAGAGAATATATCCACGGAGTTTCATGCCGGTTCGTCTCTAGGAACCTATTACTCGTACGTTTCGAAACAGTCAACTGATTTCACCTTATTGATTTACTGGCTCCATAACAATTCAAAAGTGCCAGCTAATAGATTAATATAATTCAAAAAAAAACAATGCATTAAGTATTTATTAAAGCTAGTCGCATACACATGACACTATGAGACCCAAACATTCTCAACAATAACAGGTAAGATAAGGGCAGTACGTATAATAAATGACAACAACGCAAAGGCTGAAGATACTAAACCTAGTGTTTTATATTAGCCGCGGTGTCGATTGCGGCAAACCAATTTCGGTTGTAATCACCTCTATAACGGAGAGAAAGGGGGCCCGAAATCATGAAATTGTTTATGGTTTTATATTACGAACGTATTACTGCGGACATTATATTATACAGAATGGGAAATATTTTATCAGTGTTCATCTGCGGTCTAGAACACAAAACTAACTGAAGTTGTGCTAGAATTCGCGAAGCTGAAATTGGACTGCCTAAATAATTAACTGTGGGCCAAAATAGCCTTTTGCAGGTCTGTGTGACATAGCCAGAAGCCGTCGCGGCAGACATCGTAGAAGATGGAATCCCAAGTCCTGGGTAGAATTCGGTGATATCCGAGAACGATGATGCAGGCGAGCTACACTCACTAGATTTCTTTAAAATCTCTTTCTTTATTTCAATTTATTTATTAAAAAGGTCAGGTGCGTACAGGGTGTAAACAACCTCATTATACGAAGCCGTCAACCAAGCACTCTGTACAAACTAGTCACTTTACGCAAAAATTGCTGGGAAACGGCTTCTTTTTCGGTGTGAAAAATCATGTTGTGGAGTAGAACTCAAATTAAAGCACTCAAAACAATGTGCTGATGGATGGATGGATTGAATAGTACGGGGGTCGTGGAGGTGTTTTAAGTAAAAATCGACAATATAATTTTGACAAAAATATGTAGGTAAGTATTAAAAAAAAAAACATGTCAGTAAGTTAGAACTTAGACCCATAATAAGTAACTAGAAGGTATGGCTTTGAACAAAAATGATCGCAATGAGAACAACTGTGTTTCGGCTTCGTTAAGACGTTTTTACATCCTGTATTAAGTGGACAAGGAAAAAAAATATCAAAAGATCGTAGCAGGTGGCGTTTTATGGCTTCTGCCTACACTCATCGGAAAAAGGCATGAGTTTATATGTGTATTAACGAGTACGAGCGAGTCAACGATGCTGAAGGATTTTAAGGGTCAGCAATTCAGTATAACCAAATTGGTTACCGACGTAGCCCGAAGAATTGCCAAACTTAAGTGGCAGTGGGCAGCTCGCAGAACGGATGGCCGATGGGGCCGAAAAGTTCTAGAGTGGAGACCGCGAACCGGAAGACGTTGCGTTGGATGCGTCCACTAGGTGGACTGATACGATGGGAATGCGCTGGATGCGAGTCGCACGAGACCGTTTTATGTACACTTGGAGGAGGTCTATGTCCAGCAGTGGAACTCTTTCGGCTGAAATAATGTTGATAAATCTTCAAGTGTTTTCAAAAACATTTCGTGTCATCTTTGTCTTATTACAGTTTAATGAATTCATCAATGATAACTCACCCATGGATTCATTCGTTCTATTGATTCATCTGTTTCACTTCCTAGATGTTTTTGTTTTGCTTTCATCTCGGCTGTTTATTGTTTTCATTCCAAGAGAAAATAACGTGGGTATTGTAGTAAACTAGTTTGTTAAAACATTAAATCAATTATTTGGAGTAAGTCATTCATTAATTTGGGAATAATGATAATGCAATTCGGTTGCGGATGTTTGTGTGCCACGTTATGATGCTTTAGAGGAGTAAACCAAAAATTACAAAATTTCTAAAACATAACTGACCTGGGTTGAAACAAGTGGTATCACAAGTAACATTAAATTAAAAAATAAAAAAACCCCCGACACATAGGGTAATAATTTTATGGTATTTTTTGTGAACGAAGTGTCTTAAACACTTTCATTTGATACCCGTATTGAGGGAGTTGTTGAATAAATACGTAATCCGCCATTTTATGGCGGCAGCCATCTTGGCCTGATTTTTATAAAACATAGCAAAAAACACTCCCGACAAATTCATCTTTCAAACCAGAAAAATAAAACCAAAATCGGTTCATCCGTTCGGCAGCTACGATGCCACAGACAGACAGACGCACACACACAAACACACACACAGACACGTCAAACTTATAACACCACGTCGTTTTTGCGTTTGGGGTTAAAAATGTAGAAGACTTCTCCATTCCCACCCATTATAGAAATGTTCTCCGAATCATTTTGTCTATGGCGGGACGAGCTGGACAAAACTAAAGATATTGAGTGATCTACAATTGCCCCAGATCAAAAGATTTTGAAGTCATGGGGCCGTAGCCCAGCTACTGTAATTGTCTAACTTAATTAAAACTTGTAATTGTGTACCTAACTGCACTTACTTATAGTAACGCAGGCTAACTTACAGTAACAGTATTAATAAGATCTTACCAATAAAAACAATTTTTCAAAACAAATATGCAGGGTGTAAACAGACTTCAGGAAGCCGTTAACCAAGCCTTCTGTACATCAAACTAAGTAACCCTACTCAAAAATTATTGTTGGGAAATGACGTTTGCTAGCGGTAAAACTCATGTAACACACTAAAAAATTGTGCTGGTGGATAGATTGAATAGAGTGTGGAGGTCGTGGAGGTCTAAAGGTAAAGTTCTTATATTAAAAACATGTACTTACTTTAAAAAAAAAAAAGCTCCCAGTAACTAAAAGGATCCCAGCAGTACAAGTACGTAGGATTCGATAAGACTCGATTAGATAAATTTGACAGTTATTCTTGATAAAATGAGCTTATACGGAGTCAAAAACTCATTTTATCGAGAATAGCTGTCAAATTTATCTTATCGAGTCCTATCGAATCCTACGTACTTGCACTGTAAAAAATGATCGTAGTGACGGGGAGAACAAGGCAGGCTTCGTTAAGAGTTTATTTCCCCTTTATTATCTTCTCCAAACACGTATCATCAACGTAGTCTTCGTCTGACCTACTGTTGACCGTTTTTAGACGTCACACTCTTAACAATTGTTATGTGAAGCACGCGCATACGCCATAAATCATATCACCTCAAAAGGAGTAAAATCCCCTCGGGTGACAACGACATTGTCCTCTTTAACAGCTACCACAAAATGGCGTGGCGATATTGACTTGGCCTCAATAAAACTAATAACATGATCACGAAAGCCTACGTAATACCAGTTCGATTTCAATGAATTCCCAAGAAATTACGTTTCATTCATTCGAAAAAAGTGAATTGTTTTGTGTTAGTGTATCACAACCACACGCAAGATCTTTTACTTAACGAAGTCTAGGTTGTTGTTCTCGTCATCATTCTTCTGGTCTTACAAATTCATTTGGGACCAGCGCAGCATATTTTCTTCTCCCTTACTTCTCTATCAGTCGTCATCTCATGAGAATGGGGTGATTTCTACTACCAATATCATCTCACTACTCTCGTAGCCATCCTTACTCCAACATTCTTACTCAAAACTCTCCTCACATTGTTGTTTTAACATTGTGGAATTTTATGCGGCGCTCAGCTGGGGTCATATCTTGCAGTTATTACAGCAGGCGACAAGTCAAATTGCAGCAGGTCTTATTTAACTTTAGAGAACGGTTTATCCATCCTGCCCGGCTAGCATGGGCAGGGGATAAAATTTTATCCACCGGTTATTTCCACTGACAAGGGACAAAATTCAAACAAAAGTGGAAATAACCGGTGGATAAAAATTTTATCCCCTGCCCATGCTAGCCGGGCTGCAACTATTGTAATAATGGTAATCCGTCATAGTTGGAGATGATTGAAGAATACGTTGTTCTGAAACTGCGGGGTTAAATATCGACTACGCTTAGGGATAGCGTTGCACGGCGTCCGGATAAAGCCGGACATAGTAAGACTTTTTGATTGCTTGTCCTGCCAAAATAAACGATGTCCGGCCTGTCCGGCTTCTGTTAGGTTTTTTACAATTCGTTTACTTTCACTAATTTGGAGAGAAGTTTTGTTTTGATTAGATTGTTTCTTTACTTGGTTTTGCTAGTACCTAGCAGTTAAATAAGAACTACCGTATTTGTGAAATTAATTGCCTTTCATAAATGTTGACAAATGTTTATCTAGAATTTAATTTTGACTGATGACATTATTTAATAGAATTTAACAAGATTTAGGTCCATGTTCACCGAAAAAATAACGGTCAGATTATTTAAGGCGCTTAGACGAGCTAAATTAGCAGCTCTATTTGTGGTGGTTCAAACTTCGTTTGAAATGCTGTTAGAATAAAGTTCTAATCAGCCTGCACTACAAAGTGGTTCTTACGTCAGCCACTGCGGGCTAAATAGCGCGAAATGAGTGGTTTCGATCGATTTACAAAAAAACTATTGATTGGATTAAAAAACTAAAACAGTATCATGCTAATATATTGCTTGTAGAATTATTTGCCAAAAAATCAGAATGATCGCATGCATATTAGTATGTTTTCTATTGTTTGAAAGATATTTTTAGAGGTGAGTTCGTGATTTATTTTTATCGAGCCAAATTAATTGTATTATGTTTTCAAAACAGTATCATGCTAGCATATATCCTGAAGAATATCATATATTTTTCTGATCTTGTTTATAGCAGTGAATCATATACTTTTAGTAATTATAAAACTCGCGTTTAGCTGGTGTAATCGCCTTAAAAACAGCTGTTTAAGGGACATGTTCCTTTACAAAAATGTGTTTTAAACTGCTGTTTTTTTAGATTCAGACCGTCATCTTTTTGGTGATCATGGACCTTATGGTAAATAATTGGTAATAATAAAAAGCTTGATTTTACATATATTTTTTTGTCATACCTATTAGTACTAACTCTGAGACACAAAATCCTCAATAATTTAGGGTGTACGGCCTTTTTACCCAAATGTCCGGCCAAACTGACAGATTGTCCGGCTATTAGGTTTGGCTACGTGGCAACCCTACTTAGGGCAATGTACCTACGCAATGAAATTGATTGTAACGTTTATTCAAGAATGCCTATGCTTACCTCCACATCATACAAGGGGTTAAGAAGCCGAAATCAAGCATTCTTTAACTAAATAACTAACTCTACGCAAAAATATTGCTGGGAAACAACTTGTGGTGCAAAAAGCAATTTTGGGTAGGTCTCTCTCAATTTAACGCACTCAAAGTGCAGTGTATGTCGCAGAGGAATTTAAAATATAACATTTAAAACTTTTCAAAACGTTTTTCAGTAGCAACCACAAAGTATATTAGATTTGAACCAGTTGGTGGCAATATAGACTACCTTTTAACTACAATGCGGTATAACTAGCGGAATGTGGGTAATGTGAGTGTACTACTCGTAATTATGTATAAGTACACTACATTTCGCCAGTTATGTTTCAGTCCAACTGTGGTCCAACGTAGAAAGAAATGTACCTGCACCTCTGCTCTGACCCTTGGGGATTCATGTTGTGATGTTATAGCAACGTAGACGTACCCATAAACCCGATAAAATGCATGATCCCGTCAAAGTATGTATGGACGTCAGAAGCGTGCATCAACAGAATCGGTTTCTGTAGGTTTTTGAGCAGCGACGTCAATTCTTCCGTTAGTTCAGGAAAGCGGTACTCTGACTCCAGCAAGAAGTCCATTATTACGCAGAAACTTTCCAACACATCAACGCGCTGAATTTTATTTATAAGGAAACCAAAATAATAACATTTTGTGACAATGACAGCCTCCTTCCTTGTTCAAGTTGTAAAAATACCAATACTGAGCGTGAAAAGTTCTGAAATTCCTCGATTATCCTGTAGATTAGCCTGTAGCCTGCACCCATAGAGAATTTTAATAGTCTTTGCCTGTACCACACCTGTACCAACATAACATAGTGGCAAGTGATTTCTACACTCGTCTAATGAGATTTTTACTTTATGCTGGAACGTTTAGTCCAGGAGCGCATTTGCGTTGCAAATATAAAAGTCATAGTAAGCCGGCTGATATTGTCATCGAAGGTTGATCTTATATCTATCTATCTATCTATACATATAATAAAAGAGTAAAAAAGCTGTGTCTGTACATTGAATATATTAAAAAAATAATAATTGAAGGGGGTTTAGAAACAAAAATAGGGCACGAATCCAAAAAAAAAAGTCTGTCTGTTTGTTTGTACACGCTAATCTCCGGAAGTACTGGACGGATTTGAATGTTTTTTTTTTGTTGTATAGATATTATGTCTGGGCAACATATAGGCTAATTTATCTTGGAAACCTGAACACCTGATGTAGAACCGCAACAGACCAGCTAAACTATAAGAGATACAAAAATGACACCATAGCAAAAATTATTCCACGTGAGCCCAGCTACACCATGACACATATAGGAATGACGTCTTAGCAAAAGTTGTTTAATCTGATGAGCACTCTCTGTTGACTTATAAAAATCGAAGATCTGGGACACCTGTTGTGGAACTCCAATAGCCCAGCTACACCATAACAGGCCAGTCCCACTAGGTGGACCGATGACCTGGTGAAGGTTGCGGGAATCCGTTGGATGCGAGTCGCAAGGGACCGGTCTATGTGGCGACACTAGGGGCCTTGTCCAGCAGTGGACGTCTTTTGGCTGAAATGATGATGAATGATGAGTTTACATTATAATGAGCTTAAAAAAACGTTAGTTTTTTATCAGGCGTGCATCATTTACAAGTTCATACGAGCGGCTGACGCATAATCCCCCCACCACTATGCAGCCGACGATTTTTAATAGCTCAGTATGATGTTAACTATTTATGAATCAAGTTTCAGCCGGCGTCTTATGACTTAATTTTTTTTTTCTAACCTGGCTTAGCCTCCAAATCCTACACCCACCGCGGGTGCCTCAGCTCACGCTGGGTTTACTTATCAGTCATTCGAGATCTATTGAAGAAGATGTAAACCAATCGTCGTAAAAACACTACCTAAAATGCAACGATACCTCCCGGCCTAGTGGCTTATATCAAAGGATACGTATCCTCTGGAACTAGTCCTAGCGAAGTCCCGCAGATGTGACTGTAAGCGATCCATCTGACGTTCCACCGTAGAACTTCCGACCATCACCTGGATCATTTCGGCGATGTCCCAACCCCACGCCGGAGCGCAATCTTTGGTCCATTTGCGATCTGCAAGAAGAAAGTGATTAAAGGAGTATGAACGTTTAGTCGCATCGAAGTAATAAGCGTGCCTGCTGAGTAAGGTGAGGTCCTGGGTTGCATCCCTTGGTCAAGTAAAGTGTTACTGGAATCTTTCTTTAATTTCTCAGTGGCAGCCACGTTTGGATTTATGCTTGTTTAAGACAATAGGCTCGCCTTTGTTACACAAGACTTAAACATTACCGGAAGAATGTGGGTGTACTAATAGGTTACCCTTCAAGTAGTAAGTAAGTATGTCACTGAAGTGGCAGAAATGCAGCAGGCCACATCGCGAGGACCTTTCAAAAGAATCAAAAAACTCGACTGCAATTATATAATGTGCATATGAGGGGTCTAGATTCAAAACCGCCTCTGTCACAAATTATCGTCATGCGATGTTTTCATGTGGCAACATTCTTTATTATTTCATTTTGCATTGTACTAAAACAGAAGTGAGCAAAGTCGCCTCTATCCTATACAAAAAGTCCCTTGAAATACTTGCTTAAGCACAAAACCGACTCTATTCAAAACATTGGATGCAAAAGCGACACTGTCGAGGCTCGACCAATGACAGCTTAGCATGTTGTTGAGAGATTTAATGGCGCCCGGCTTCAATTAACTGCAAAAGCGCTTCTATTAAGAACACTGAGTGACAGAAGCGCCTCTATCCATTGATGAATTTCAAAACCGCCTCTATCCAGTTTTCGAACTTGATTAGATAACATTACGTTCCACGTATTGGAAAATACTCTTAAATTTTACTTTTAAACAAACTACAGTAGTTAGTTGGTAAATTTAGATTGTAAGTACATTAAGCAATTCTACTAGAAACTATAGCGTTTGGGTCTCTAGCTCAAAATCGCAAAAAGTGAACAGAGGCGGTTTTGCATCTATACCCCTATGTCAGCGTCACATTGTAAAAACCGTTAGATTGTAAAATAACTATAATATATATATTATAGTTATTTTACAATCATATATATTATAGAGAGATTGTATACTCTCGACAGATTGTCAAACGAACATACTGCTTACAATATGTCGCATTATTTTTCGCTAGATTATAATCTAACGAAGTGAAACCGTAATATTGTGAAATGTATGACAATTTTACGGTAACACATATATTTTTGTAATCTTGAATAAGGTGGTAAGAGATTACATTGGTCGGTGGTACCTACTACTCGATAGGTTCGGTTGAAAAAAAATAACAGTTTGCAATTTATTATCTAAGGACACTGGTTTTTGAGACACATCCAATAATCCCATTAAAAGCTGAATCGTCGATATATCCATCCAGCCATATTAATTTGGAAGATACGAGGTTATAAACAAAGACATTGGAATTAGATTTCAGGAATTGTCTGTTCCGGCTATTTTTTGAATAAATCTCCCAAAACAACATGCAAAATACTTTGACGCTTTCTTGAAAAATAAACGGTAATTCTGCATTCAATTAATCAAAAGGAAATCTAAAGATGAACCACAAGAGTAATTAAGTCAGTCACGATTTTATAGACAATAAACATGCAACAGTTATTCCGATTAGTTTTAACTACCGATTTAATCGTCGTGTCCTCAACTCGAGTAGAAATCATGAATAATTACTTAGCCTGGACTCGATACAAATAGATATAGGTATCGCTGGTAGTTACTATAAATAAATGTCAAAGAGACACACATTTCCTTGAACATTATCTGAAGTTATAAGAAGCTAATGGTGGATTCCGGACATGTTTAGTGATACAAAAAGTGATGATAAAAATATCTATTTACTTAGATCTTTTTCTATCTTAAAAAAAAATAGTCCCTGAGTAAGAAAAAACACTATTTTTAAACATACTTCGGTATAGTAATATTATAAGCAGGAAATATTTGAATTTTGAATGTAACGAATAAACTTAAAGACTACTGGACCGATTTGAAAAATTCTTTCAACAATGGATAGCTATAAAAAAATGAGCCGTGAGTAACATAGGCTCTATTTTATCCCCGTACTGGTACTCCCACAGGAACGGGAACTACGTGGGCGATACCACATGCATAATTTAAAGAACGATAAATAGTGCAGTTGATTAGTTTACTGAAGACGAATGGTGCAGTGCAGCCCACATTGAATGACAGTTGAATATGCTCGCGATTAGTCGTGATGCATAATTTATTGCATTGAAAAGACTGACGTTTCAAAGTAAATTACCATTACCTTGTAGTAATCGTGCCGATGGACATTTCCATTTTATACAATTTTACAAAATTTTTACCAACAGTACCCTGATGTCAAAGCCAAAAGAAAAAACCAGATACAATCGTCAGCACATCAAGTTACAACAAACTGTCACATAACTATTCTCATTCGATTCTGAACATAACCTTCAACATTTTGGTTAGTTAATGTGCTGGCGACGGTACCGTACCTTGTATGTTTTTTTGGCTTTGACATCAGGGCACTGTTGGTAAACATTTTGTGAAATTGACAGTGGAAAACTAAGATTGCGGCGAGTTCCCAACATGGACACGGCCCTTAAGGACCAAGGTGCAAAACAAACATGGGCAAAGGTGTGTTCAACAATAATAATAAAACCGAGTGTTATCACATATCAGCCAGCAAATGTAATTACAAATAGTGAAACAATAGTATCGCGTTTTCAGGTCAGGTCGGCGTCGTTGTACGAGAAATTTTTATGATAGCTGATTAAAAGGGTAAGTGGGCGAGGGAAAGCGCTCCTTAATATTAAAAAAGGACAATCGTCCTATTTGTTTACGTGCACTTTCATAAATGCTGCGCCGTTTGCTATTTCAAGGCATCGCGACTAAAAGGTATCAAGGTATCGTGTACATGATGCGGGCTCAACATCCAGCGTGATAGAAACTCACTATAACAACGATTTTGTAGGTGAAGATGTACGCTAATGATAAGAATACCTGCAATCTTCAAAGGGTTAGGCAGAGATGTACCTAATCGTACACTCATATTTTGCCAGTTATGTTTAAGTCACCTGAAGTAGACGGCGAGCCTATTTATAAAACCGCCCTTAGTGGCTGCTACCGAGATATTTGCCCGACATGGGAACCCAGGACCTCAAAGTCAGCATTAGGTACTGTTTGTATATGAGTACGACCTACGCCAGGATCAGTCAGGGCTTCATATCTATACTGACATACGAGTACCTAAATGATGATATGTAAATGTAACTCAACCTATTACAAACCACACACATCTTTGTGTGTCCTAAAACTTCATTCATCGATTGGACTCGAAGCTAGAAACTTACCAAAAGGCACGGTATCTAAATTTTTCTTGATATTCCTCTTCAGTAAACCCTTCTTAGTGTATTGCTTGCCTTCGGGTCCATGGACACAGTTGAAACTATCCGCAGAGCCGGACATAGACTCCGATACACTGAGATATTCATCTCTAGTGGCCAGTTCAAACTCAGCTAAACGAGTTGGTCTTTTATAGAACTTGGTATGCGAAGTCTGTTCAGACTCATCTTTCCAAATCTTCTTCGATCTCTTTTTTATTTCTTCTTTCGCTGATTGCTCTGGCTCTACTTCCTCTTGAAAATCTTGCTTTATCGAAGCCTCCACCTCTACTTTGGCTTCAATTGTACTGCTGCTTCGAAAATTTGAAATACTTGTTGATTTTTCTTCAACATTTGTCTTGGGTGAATTACTCATACGTCTCATTCTAAAATCTCATCTGAATCTGAAACCCTGAATCTATCAGAAATATAGTTGTTATTCAAAATTCTCCACGTCACACTGTCACACGGAGTGACAGACAGTAGACATTTTATTTTTATGAACTGTCATGTTTTGTCGTGTTTTTTTTTTTCTTGTGAACTACAAATAGGTCATACCTACTTACCTAACTAATCTATTTATTGTCTCGTAATTACTTATGTTGTCGCAATCGATTTTGGAATTGGCTAAAATGTGAGTATTACTGACATCTCGTTTGAGCGGCCAGCAGCGCGCGAGGCAAATCTGTCAGGTCGCAGCGCCGGCGCAGCTCCGCGGCTGCGCTGAGTCCGAATGGCGGACTGGTGGGACCGCGACCACCGGGCAGGCGGTGTGCACGCTCACTGGCTCAGACAGACAGTACTCAGTCGCACCTCCACACCGGCGGGTAACGGTCGCACGCACACGCATGCCGCGCTCCTACTAGTACGTACTCTACGATACTTCATTAGTTTTCCCCTCGAGAAAACCAAGTGAATTATAACAATTTAATCGCGTCAGTGGACAAGTAGTGAGTGGATTTGTCGCCAGTGTTTATTTACAGCAGTATCTACACACGGTAAGTGTTGCCTGTTTATAAGATTTGGTCAAATCGCGGCCAAACGTTTGTTTTGTTGACATTGTTGTTACGTATGTATGATAATGGAAATGCTACGAGCGGCAAATGCCGAAGCCTGCTTTATTAGATATACCTACATAATATGTTAATCATGTTAGATACATAAGTTGCAGTTGTGGTTCTATGCAATTAATTGGTAAACAGCTAAGGAAATGGAAACAATTTTAGAATTGTTCATGATTGTTTGCTTTCCACTTTTCATGTACTTATCCAAAAAAAAAAAAACTTAAAAAACGCGAATAATTACACAAGTTCATAGTACATAGACAAGTCGTTAAAAAGACAAATAAATAATGGAGTCTAATAACAACATTACTGCAATTGCTGCTTGAATGTCAGATGTATGAATAGGGGGACTGTGACGCAAGTTAAGTGGTTACAAATAGGTACTTACTCATTTCATATTACCAAATGAATGCGCCACAGTGTCACTGTAATTTCCTTAATTTGTCATTAATATTGACGCTGAAACAATGTACCTACTTACCTAGTTTGTACTCAACATAATTATTATACGTACCTACAGCTTATTACCTGCAGCTAGTGTTGCCAGGAGTCCGGATAAAGCCGGACATAGTTAGGCTTTTTTACATGCAAAAAAGCTTGATTTTACATGTGTTCTAATAAACACAAAACCTCAATAATGTAGCGTGTCCGGCCTTTTTACCCAAATGTCCGGCCAAGCTGGCTGGTCTGTCCGGCTTTAAGGTTTGACGACCTGGCAACCCTACCTACAGCTGGAATGATGTGTCATCCAATTACATAGTTACATTTTAGCACAGTTTGTTAAATGGAAAACGATCACTCGCTGTGTCTACACGCTGTAGGTAGGTAGGTTCCTACCTCAGTTCCTACTCAACGCACCTGTGCTGGTCAACTTGTATAGTAATAACGTATTGTATAGTTACGTAAAACTCAAAGTATTTTTAAAAGTTTACTAACAAACAAACTGACCGCTACCGCTACACCAGCTGACTACCTAACTCAACTTTTTGCGGGAATTTACAAATAAGATTCCACAATCATTATAACGAGGTTAGGCATTCGAATTACTAATTAATTAAAAAGTTATGTTAATTATTATCTTTATTAAGGCCAAACTAGACCACTGTTAATACTATGTAAATAACACAAACATGGCTTTATATCACACTAGTCTAGTAAAAATATTCCTTCTTTTATTTTAATTCTTACTAGCAAAACTGCTTAGCTATTTATTTATTTATTTATTTATTTAAACTTCATGTACAAGAGTGGTACATAGGCGGACTTAATGCCACAAGGCATTCTCTACCAGTCAACCATTGGGTCAAATATGACAGCATTGTGGTAGAGTACAAAAATCAATGAGAACAATGCCATTTTGTTAACAAATCGAATTAAGTACATAAATAGTATACATACTAATACACATATATTACAGATAAGATGAAATAAACTAATACATATTAAAATACATACAAATAGTTCTAAATACGAGAAACCTCATAATAATAACTACGACTACCTTGTGAGTAATTTAGTCTGACTTCAAATAGTCTAGCTATTCCTCACTTATTGCATCTAGTTATGAATCTAATCAACTGAACCAAAAATTGCTCAACATTTTATGTTTATACTTACAACAAGAAATAAGAGCTTTGAACAGAATAATCAGAACATGACATTACTTAAGTTTTGCTCAACTTTCTCGTTTTTGTTACTCAATGATGCGAGTGATGCGACACATTATTAAGAATAGACAAGATCGTAAAAGATATGATACCTAATTAAAGAAAAAAAACCGGCCAAGTGCGAGTTAGACTCGCGCACCGAGGGTTCCGTATTTAAACTTGTAGGGATTTTGTTATTAAACTACCTACATAGGTAGCTAATTTTCGCCCCTATTTAACCCGTTTCTATGTAGGTAATTCATTTTCAAAAATCTTTCTTCTTAAATCAATTTTACCTTCTGTATAAAACAAATATTTAAGGTTTTCTGATTTTGCCTTTACACGTGCTGTAACACATTGCTTGCCAAATTTCATGATTCCAGACCCCATATTCACAATGCTTCGATTCCATTTCGATATTTCGATTCGACAAGTCGTATGTCTATCTCGCTCGTTTTCGTTATGCCAAAAAAAGATAAACATACGAGTTGTCGAATCGAAATTCATTCCGAGCGTTTGTGAAAACGGGGGCAGGTCAACGGGAAGTTCCCTAAAAATTTGGATTCCCTTGAGAGTATCGAAATAAGTACCTACAAGTACTTTTTTTGCGGCATGAGCGGCCATATCTTGTTTAACTTTAACTTAGAAGTTGGATTTTCTTCACAACTTCCAGGGACTGTAGAGTTGAGAATTTGTTTGAACAACACCGCCATGGGTTTCCGAGATCACTTGACAGACGGTCAGACAGACAACAAAGTGATCATAACGGTTTTTTCCTTTTGAGATATGGAACCCTAAAAGACAGATCCATTCATTTGGAAATGAAATTTTTCTCCCAAACACTTGTGGGCAAATGGTGTCAAGGTTGCCAAAGAATTGACGCTTCTGGAAACTTACATCGTCAGCAAAACCATAGTGTATTTTCATAACCATGCAATCCCCACTGAGGCTCGCTTGCTCAATACCAGGAATATTGAGCAAATGAGGTTGAAGAGGAGCTGGACGACCTTCTAAAGCTGATCACGGGGTTAGGACAAACTAGGTAGATGTGGAAAGCTGAGGAGAGGGCCTTGAGACTTGAGATGCAGCTCGGGCGAAGCCTATGTTTAGCTTGGACTGCTGTAGGCTGAGTTAAAGAATTCAATGACAAAAAAACACAGAAACTGCTCTGATAATAGACTCGAACAGCAAACAAAAGCCTCCAAAACGACTGGATATTTCCTAAAATTTAGACTTGTTTGCCACTCAGTGAACCGGTAGAACTTTAGCCACGTTCGTTCGGCTCTAAAGAAAGTAGGTAGTACTTAGCTCTTCAATCAGAAAATATGTTGTTGGAGCTAAGGAAGCTAAATTGAACTGCTGGTCGAATAACCTAACGATCTGGCAAGATTTGAGGACGTTGATGGTTGATGCTGAGATAAACAAAAAAATTAATGTGTTCTTCTCGGCGTGAGAATTTCTCGTCATCATCATCATTTCAGCCAGAAGACGTCCACTGCTGGACATAGATCTCCCCCTAGTGTCGCCACATTGGACGACACGTCCCGTGCGACTCGCATCCAGCGGATTTCCGCGACCTTCATCAGGTCAATTGCTCATAAACATCATCAATTCAGTCCACTGCTGGACTAGGACTATAGCTACCCCTCCCAGTCACCATTTTAAGGTCCTCTATTCGATATTCGATATTTGCCGTAATGTTATTTTTCTAAGGACTTTTCCGATATGGCACCTCGCAGTTCAACCTAGAGAGGTTGTCCGGACAATCCTGTGAATGCCTTGAGTGTAAGGCCTACAGCCAGGGCGGAAAACTTACAAACTAAGTGACTACACGCTAAGGGCACCCCCTGCGGGCTACGGGCCTCGGCTTGGGGCGTCGCTGGGAAAGACATCGGTGGTGCTGGCGGATTTTAAGGGCCAGTACCTAGGTATAACCAAATTAAGATTGGATAGCGCTCGTTGTATCTTACTGTAGCATTCCATTTACAATTTACAATTAAAGTACCCAGCAACATTTAGAACACTTGATTTAGGTAATGGACGTCTCTGGTGAAATGGTGTTCTAAAATTAATTAAATATTCACCATAGGTCCAAGTCCAATGTGATTAGATACTGTAAAAGGCCTGACTTAATTGAGTCTGTTGGCCCAACCAATAGCCGCAGTTGAAAGCCAAAGATCTTTCGAAGCGGCAATTAAAATCTGTGATCCGTAGTTTAGAATTCCAGGTAGCGTGTGACATTAATGTCGGACAGAACTGTACCAGCGTGTATACTAGATAATACTTATTATCTTATATGTAGGACTCCGAGCGGTGCGGAACATATCTTGAACTCGTATCCCTAATGAGATGGAGTACTGCTAATGACCCTGGCTTCTGTATAATATGACTCATCATGACTTAAACCGCTGGTGGTGACCGAGTTCTTGTTGTCTACTATTGTCATAATAAGACTTGAATGAGGTAAACGATAGCCTGCCACAAAGTCTAATAGGCGAGTTTAAAAAAAACACTTCACTTTCTGTAGAGATAACTTTTTGCTTAGCTGAAACAAAACTACAAAATAATGACCGAAGTCTGCAGCACTCATCGACGCATAGCTAACTAAAGTATTAATTTAAGAGGTGGAATGAGTGGTAGCTGTCATGTCATTTAAGGGGGGTGAAAAAAGTTGTCCACTTCGTCATAGTGCGCAGGTTACAAAAGCAATGTCATTGACATATTGAATGAAACAGTTTGTTTTTGTTCAATGAAATAGCACTTTTTAGCCAAACACCTGTCTTCTGTCATATAGTGCATCTGGTCCACCTGTATGCCTAGATTTTGGGCTATAAAATGGGAGTACTTAGTGTTCGATGTATTTTAAATTGCAGCGTCATTAGTTGATTAGCCAATGCTTCCGTCTGATTGGTAGATGCTTCATGTGTCAATAAGGGGTCAACTCGGAATGGTATAAAAGGCAGGACACGATGTACTGGCTTCATCCCTACCGTCCAGCAGTTCATGAAACGCCTTGCCAAGCGTTACTTTGATACTGCTATCAAGCATAGGAACCCCCTAATCGCATCGGCCGCCCGATACGAAATATCGCGTATCAGTTCAGTCCGACGTCCACGTCACCCTCTAGCCACCCCCGACGACCCTATTACCCTTTTACAAGAGAGTAGGAAAGATACCAGTACAGTTCGTAGAATGTACAAATACAGACCGAGAACATACCGCCCTCGCCGTAGAGGCCCGACGCGAAATCCCCGTTCAATCCCCCCCTCCGACCCTTGCTCGAGCCGTCCCTAATTAATGACAACCAGATCCAGCCTGTCCCTTTGCTGCCCCCACTCCCCCAGCGACGCCCTAAGCCGAGGTTCGTACCCCACAGGGGGTGCCCTTAGTGCGTGGTCGCTTAGATTATAGTTATTGTTGCCCTGGCCTCCAGGGCCTTAAATTCAAGGCATCCACAGGACTTGCCCGGTTAAGCAGAAGCCAGTCTTCTCAGACTGAACTGCGCCCTACACAAAAAAAAATAAAAATAATAATATTACTGGCTTCAGTGCACAGAGCATCTATACATACGGGAAACTTCAGTGGTGTGGTGGGTAACGTCTCAGCCCTAACAGACGGGGCTGAGATTATATCCACCTATTAAGGTCCATGTTCACCGAGAAGATAACAGTCTGATTATCTAAAACAGCTGTTTAAAACACATTTTTGTAGGTATGGGAACATGTCACATTGACAGCTGTTTTTCGATAATCAGGCTGTTATCTTCTCGGTGAACACGGACCTAAGACTTATAGACACAAAGCTAGGTTTTGTAGTTTGCCTGTGGAAAAAGCTTTTATAGGAATGAACAAAAAGCTCTTGATTTTGACATATTATTATGTCTATGAAGATACTGTGTAAATTTTTTTTCGTCTATTTTTTTCTAAGTTTTTCATTCTTTTTTTGCCCTGTCGCTTAAAAATCCCAGTCGAGTCTACACTCTCTAATAAATGACGTCAGTGACACTCATGACTGTTCAATGTTCATGACACACACACACAGTTAATTGTTTTACAAACATTGATTTTTTCGAATCATGCACCTGCGCGGGAAAATTGGAAACTATTTATTTCCTGGTAAATGAAATGTCGTGCTAATTTTTACTTACTTCATTTTATTTAACAATGGAGACCAATCGATTCGTAATTATCTTCAGACTTTTTAACCATACGTGATCGTGCTAGGATTTCTAGATTATTCAAACCACAGACCGACGTCTGGGAGGAACTTTTATCTGAATGGCAATGTAGGTGGGACAATTCCATCAAGGGCAGACACCTCCACCAGTTCTTTCCATCCGTTCGTGAGCGGCTGGACAGGACATGGCTGGAGGTTGATCACTGTGTTGCCCAATTTCACACGGATCATGGCAACTTTAAGAGTAAATTATTTTCCTTCAAGCTTGTTGACTCGCCTTTTTGTCAATGTTCCACATCTGACTGCGAATATGAACAATCTGCACATCACATTTGGTGGGAGTGTAGTCTTTGGCAAAATGATCGCAATATTATGTTGGATAGTGTACAGGTTACATCCGAAGTTATTTACTATACGGACCTTGTAGAAACAAGAGCAAATTTCCGTGCGTTCAAGCGTTTTTATTATTGGAATCAAATATAACAGCTCTCAACTTAGGACCCATTTATCCGTGGTGCTAGGCAACTGGGCCTATCCCAGTTGTAAATGTCCCTTTGTGCCTATTGGCCTTGTTTCGTTCTGTCTCCTACTGATATGGAGGGAAGTGGAAATTACAGTTTTTTTCTTTCCTACTCCTCCGCTATACTAACTGATTAATTTCGTTGCGGGATCCAAGACAGTTAAATTCATTCTTCGTCGAGCTTCATTGTCTCGGCGCTTTTCTGGTGGTCGCCATTGTTGATTTTCTGGCTTTCGTGTGGCGGGCTTGTCCCAATATAAGTATAACTATGTAAGTAGTGATAGTGATTATTTATAAATTTAGTAGCGTGCAGTAAAATTTAAATAGGAGTACATTCATGCAAGCCCACAAGCTCGGCTGGCCCTTACAACCTACTATACTCTTCCTGATGTTTGGGTTTCTGTCACTGTGCTTGTCTTGTTCAGGGCTCGCCGGATTTTTGGCCCCTAGGCACGGCACCGTAAGAAATTATGAGTCTCTCGGTAGGAGGTACTTACATTTTGGTTTTGCAATGTCAATCAACGTCAATGATTTAAGATAGGATCATGGGAATTTGATTTAACCCTACGGTCTTTTCAGCCGAAAGCCCATGAAAATAAGTCTTTTCAGCCGAAAGGGTACCCATGAAAATTGGTATTTTCAGCAAAAAGGGTATCCATTAAAATAATACATTCAGCCGAAAGGGTACCCATGAAAATAGGTATTTTCAACCGAAACGGTACCTATGAAAATAGTTGCGGGACACAACAAAAAAGGGGTAAAATTCAATAAGAAATCAAGAAAGTTAAACAATAACAGCTTATTGATAAATTGTAACCCTGATTTGCCCCATAAAAAACAGGGGTTTATTCAAGCATTTCCAGCGGTCCACTTTAGAAATGTTTTTGTTGTATTCGATCGCTGAGTCTCTTGGAATCGCGCCAATACAATTGAAATACCTACAAAAGTAGATATTTAATAACGCACTACAAAGCAACTCAAATACACGTTTATTCTTGGTGTAAACTGTAAACTAACAAAGTGTACCTACGTAGCCTACACAGTTTCTCCTTGTCATTGTTTTAAATCGATTCTTATCTTTTTCAATTCCAATTTTCAATTCGAGGAGCTCGTGGCTAAATAATAACAGCCGCTCGGGTCGATCTTTAGGTTAAGCCATGCTTGCCTCTAGGTTGGTCTGTGGACGGGTGACCACCCTTACATACCGAGTTTCCTCCGTGCCTCGGAAAGCACGTTAAGCCGTTGGTCCCAGGCTGTCATTTGTCCATCTTTGACAGTCGTTACAGGTAGTCAGTGGCCCCAAAAGTCTGACACCAGTCTTACCAAGTGGTATCGTAGGTATTTCCCAGTTTTAACTGGGTTGTGGAGGCCAGTCGCTCCATGTAAAATACTGGTATTCATCTGCATCCGGTTAGACTGGAAGCCGACCCCAACATAGTTGGGGAAAGGCTAGGCAGATGATGATCTTTATCAATTCCGTTTTCATTAGCTTGAATAAATTCAACGTAGAATATGATTTTGTAACTTAAGTAATAATAATAAATATCTGAATGACATTTTCTAAAACAGAGAACTAGCTAGATCGATTTGTCGCGCCCGAACCCCCATGCATAAGTACCTACTAAATTTCATAAAAATCGTTGGAGCCGTTTCCGAAATTCCGATACGAAAATTGCTCGTTTAAAAGTATTAGATAGATACCCTAGATAAATACTTTCCAGTCCCATTCCCCATTAAATAAACAAGGAAATAGACCAAAATATGTTTTGTTTTGACAACTTTGTTTTGTTAATACCTACCCAAGTACTTGATTACGTGTGTCGATTGTAGTTGCGGGCACTTGCTGGCCAGTGTCCTGTCGAGTGCAGCTTCTGCTCTTTCTGGTTACTGTCTCGCCATTGAAATCAACTTGATGATTCTCGATAAAATATCTTCCTGCCCTTCTCGTTCGTTTCTTCCATTCTTCCTAGTTAAGCTTCAAGGTAACATCTACCTAGAACTTACTCCTTTTTATCACACAATCCATCTATCTTTTCTTCGTCTTCCTATCCCTTTCCAACCATCAACGTCATTCGATCTGTTGACCTTTACTTCACAAGTCATTGCCCGCTGATCTGTTTGCCTTCAAACTCTTGGCGCCCAAGCTCCCAATAAATTATAGAACGCAGGCGATTTATAGATCAGCAGTCAGTTTACAGTTCACCTAATTCTAGCGAAGTATTTCAATATTTAGAAATTAAATTTATGTGATGACCGGATATTTGGATCGAATGTGGTGCTCTTTAAGGGAAAAAATAAAAAAGTATCGCCTAAGTACAATCAAATTACGTTAATAATCATCAAAACTGGAGGTGAATACTTTAAGCATTGCATACTAGTACCTACTACACTTTTATACAAATAACATTGCTCTGACCTTACTACGTTTCCGTCAGGGCCAGTCGAAGGTACGGGCAAAAATGTCTTAGTTATTAACTAACTATTCAAAATATTAGGGAAATAAATAGACTCATTACGAAATAGTTGAAATACTATCCTTTCGGTAGATCCGCATAATTATTGAACTATTTTCCTTAGCCTTACAAAAACATTGAACTACCTTAATTTGTTGTTTCCAGTTTTAAATTATTCGATGACGAATGACAATGAAGTGAGGAGTTAAGTCCAGAAAGTTTTAACGAGGCTTACACCATATTATATTGCTTATATCCATAGTCAAGTTAAACTAATTAAGTACTTGAGTTTAAGTAATAAATACTTATGCAATAGATATTGTATGCAATAGACAAGAATTTAAACGAAGAAAGAACCGTCAAAGAAAAGAGAAAAGAATTCTAACTGTTGACAGTTCTAACTAACTACAGGATAAAAATCGTATCATAAAATAATTACTTTTACGCAAAATCACTATTACTTGTTTATCGATACGGGTGGTAAAGTCTACAGTCAAAAAGTCTAAAATAAGGCCGAAGCCACCGGAGTGTCAACTAAGTACTTGCAATTAATAACTGTCCCATGTCCTTCGCATCAGAGTCATAGAAAAGGAACTTATGTTAAACCAAACAGCCTTCCCTGATCCGATTTGAAAATATCCACACTTTGGAAGCAGCTGTCAAAGGGTGAATAAGCTAAGCTAGTTATTACCTTGACGCGTTTACGCTTTGTGGGGAAGTCGTTGACTGTCAGACAATCAGGTCAACTGACTATTGTGCGAGGTGCAATGTTTATTAAAATTATTTTTCTGCTATTCCATTCAGCAGTAAGAAGACAATGAGACACAATGTATGGTTTATTCCACAACTCGAGGGAAACACATGACAACACACAAGAAAACACCGAAGGGCAGGTTTTCACAGGAGTTGAATCAGTTCAAGTCTTTTGTAATGATGTCCTTCTTTTTTGCTTTCGCTATACTAATTCGACTCTTGCGGCTTACACAATTCAACGATAGAAGTTTTTGTCGCTATTATGCTATTTTTATTTCATTCGTTTCCTTCTTTACGTTACGTCAAAACGTTTGCTGAAAATCTATAGGTAACAAAACAAACGATACGTCGAACCAGAAGTCTAGACTATAGATTCATCATTTTCCTTTCCCAAGCCCCATAATACTAGGGATAGGGGGTCGGCGCAACGCGTTTTCTTCCGTAATTCTCCCCTGTCATCCGTCACGCATTCTTTTATGTCTATTTCTGTCCAATCCATTTCCCACACAATCCATCCATCTTTGGTTGGCCATCCTCTCCTTCCCCATCCACCCTAAGTAGATACCGTAGATATTGCGGAAAATACCGAAATAAATGAGCTATAGTATATAGTATATCCCTCTCATTGAGAGGAGGCCGTGTCCCAGCAGTGGGAACATTATAGGCTGATGATGATGAAATGAGCTATAGTTGCTGTCAATAGTAGTCATTGCCCTTTCTCTAATATCTCTTTGTACGAACCAACACAAACGAACCATGTATCGTTTTTCATTAGTAATAATATTAAAGATAACGATTCAAGTCTTGATTATCCTGAATGGCGTAGATTTCTCACAATCGGCACTTTATTGTGTAAAGGTGGAACATTTGAAGGAAAACTTTAAAATTTCGATTTCTCAAAAACCACCCAGTTTGGACCCCAAGGTATCTGCTCAAAATTGTTGCAAATAAGGTCTAGTATCCCTCATTTCAAGGCCTGCACCCAATTACCAATCATCCTGTATATTAACTGTCAGCAACTATAATATAGTGAGTCGTCTGCTTATCCTTTTCTCAACTATGTTTGGGTCGGCTTCCAGTCTAACCGGATGCAGCTGAATATCAGTATTTTACATGAAGCGACTGCCTATCTGACCTCCACAACCCAGTTGATACTGGGTTATACTGTAACGACTGATCAAAAGATGGACAAATGACGGCTCCGAGGCACGGAGGAAACTCGGTATGTAATGGTGGTCACCCATCCATAGACCAACCTAGGCAAGCACGGCTCAACCTAAATATCGGCTCGAGCGGCTTTAGCCACGAGTGAGTATTAGAGTGACAAAATTGTGGCAGAAAGTCCTGTCCTGACCTTCTGCCTATTAACTCCATTTTTGTTGTATCAGAGGAGCCGCTAGCACGAGATAAGTGGTTTGACTGCATGATTGACATGTTGTTCCAAGATTATAGAACTGATAAACGTTGAGAATACCTCGATCTGTCATGATAACACCTTCTCTTAGATAGTGTGCCGAAGCAATGGACTGACGACGACTTGTGTGTGCTTATGTTTAGTGCTAATTTTCAGCAAATATTTGATGTTTGAAGTTTTTAAAACGAGTGGCCATGGCGAATTACTTAAAAAGGTAACGTTAATTTAGTTTTGGCTTTTTTTGTAGCCGTTTTTACTTTGTTTCCGTTCTTTCTTGGGGGCTAGACGGAAAAAATTCTTACGAAAAAGTTGTCACGACACTTTTTAAAAATAAATGAAGGTTGCAATGCGTTTGTTTCATTTCTATTTCGCATTGAACAGTGTGGTGTCGCGACGATTATTTTTGTTGAGTGAACATTATATTTGTTAATAATAAAAAAAAATATTATAATAACTTAAAAAAAAAAAAAAAAAATTACAATTCCTTCACTAGTTAATCGAAAGAACTTCGTTCCATCCGGGTGTCCCTTGACACCTCTCAAGTTTTTGTGTTGATTGATAGGTAATACGGGTATCGTTATAATATATGTAGGCAATGTCTAAACCATACTTATAGACTAGAACGTGGAAGCGCCAGGCCCAGTCTGCTAAATTCAATTTTTCTTAAGTTTTTTGCAAGTAGCAGAACAGTTTCAGGTTGTATGTTGATTAAAATATGATTCGCAGCCGTAATAAATATGGATTTATAGAATTGCAATCATTAATACAATCCTTTACCTACATTCCCTAATTTAGTCATAGAATTTCGCGGGCTACTCTGGCGCATTCAACTGTGACCAAAATTAGGTCAACGTGTCATCTAAGAAATTCTTTATCTACACTAATATTATAAAGAGGAAAACTTTGTTTGTTTGTTTGTTTGGTTGTAATGAATAGGCTTAAAAACTACTGGACCGTTTTTAAAAATTCTTTCACCATTCGAAAGCTACATTATCCACGAGTAACATGGGACCTATGCGGGTGAAACCGCGGGACGTCCGCTAGTTTATATTAAAACGGTCATTGCGAAACAAATGTCTTTATTTTCATTTATAGGGACCATAATATTATCGCAATATTCTATTCATTTATTGATTCTAAAAACTGGTCCGATATGTTGCATAAGAAATTAGCATAGCATGCTCTTTATGATAAAACTAAATTAAAACAACTCGTTGAAAGTTATCTGGTCGTTTTAAACTTGACTTGCCTTTATGTCCGTGTCGCCTAATTATTATTTACCTAGATATGTTTATGAATAATCTAATAGATACATAAGTACAGTTTCTTAAGGAAATTCTATATGTGCACGTTTAAGGAAAACTGGAAAAGCAACAGCATATGTAAGTACCTTATTTTTAATTGAGTTTTTATAATTGAGTAGGTAAGGATGACTAAACAATATGAATCATCCTTAGGTCACGAATACCAAGAAATTATCAATTGTTTCTCCAAAAGTTATACTGTACTTATGTAAACTTCTGCCTCACCCTTTGGGATTAACAGGTATTATATTATGTAAATAAGGGGTATAAAACACCTCTTAACGAAGTCGAAAGGCACTTGTTCTCCCCGTTATTGCGATTATTATTTTGTTCTACACCGTACCTACCTGGGAACCTTCTGGGGGTCAAAATCCCAACTATTTGTATTTTTTTTTAAATAGGTACAATTAAGTTTTAAGTAAGTTGTAAGTTTTTTTACTTTAAACACTCTTACGACCCACGGACTAAGCACAATGTTTTGAGTGCGTTACATTGAGTTCCACTACAAATCATGATTTTTCATCCCAAAAAAAAGTCGTAGGTATCCCAGCCCTCTCATACAACAAACGTGATTTTTTTGCCGTTTTTTTGAGTCGGGCTTGCGTACGAAGCGTTCCAAAACGGCAAAAAAATCACGTTTTTTGTATGGGAGGGGCTCTCATACAACAAACGTGATTTTTAGTTTAATTATTAGTTTTAAAGTGCATAGGATGTTACCGTAAAATTGTAAAACCCGTTAGATTGCAATCTTTCTAGCGATATTGTAAACTCTCGATAGATTAGTTAACCCACATACTCGCATCCTTTTTCGGTAGATTATAATCTATCGAAGAGAAACCGAAAATTCTAAAATGTAGGTAGGTATGCGACGGAACTCATCTCGCGCGCTTTTGAGGGGGGCATGGGAGGGGGTGTCCCCCTTGCCCCCTGGTACCACTCCCATGAAAAGAGAATGCACCATTCCTGAGGAAAACCGATTAATGTAACTTAACCTCAAAACACTTAAAAACACTTAGGTATTCACCTAAAAAGGTAGTCGACGGAGCCCCGCGTAGCGCGGCTCCTATTTCTGTCTTCAGGGTTTAAAGGAACCTAACTAACCTAACGTCGCCGTCGCGTCGGGGTGTACGGAACCCTAAAAACAAACATACTAAAATAAAACAGAGAATAATAACTTGATAGTAACACCACATTAATCAGCATCGGTGTCCACACTTGTCTTCTACAGCGGTGTTATTTTTAAGTCAGCAGACACACGCGACCGCCACGCGTGGGCAACTGGGTATAAATATCTTGCCAAACAAATAAAACACACTTATCAATTACGAAACAACCAACTTACCTTCACAGAGGTCGCTAATATGTAGGCAGACATTATAACGAGGGCTGCCAGACCCATAAAATCGAACATTTGAAAATTGACTTATCATTTGTGCAATATGCTTTATTATTTATTAAAAATTATATTCAATGACATGACGAGTGTTGAGGAGTATGGAAGAAGAAGACATGCTGCGCCAACACCAAATAAAAAAAAAAAATGGAAAATAGAGGAAAATAGTGTGTTTTAAAATATTTGCAATACATTCAGTTTGATAAAAAATTACACTTGATACTTTATTTCATTTGTGTGGTAAGTACCTACTTCAATTACATTATTTTTATACTTAGATAAATAATCAACATGACTAGGCTTACACAGGACGACAACCCTACCCTAGTAAGCTTCGTTCATATCTTAGACTTACTAATTAACTTTTTAATGTTGTATGTAATCATTTTATTTGATAAGTTTCTCCAAAGTGAAACTTGAAAGTAAACGCTAAGGTTCAAGTTACGCAATTGTTAATAAATCGTCTAAAATTATGCATAAAACATGTTAAACACTTTCAATGTTAGGGCTCTGACGTAGGTACTTTTACTACGTAGGTATCTTGGTGGCTTGTAAAACAGCAAAACTATGCAAAATCCTTTCATAGCAATGATGCCATACCATGTGACTGGAACTGTAGCTTTTTATTTTGGTTTAATTAAATTCTGAAGTCCCTGTAACTGAAATAAATTATAAGTATGCTTTAATTTTTATTGTAAACAAGAATCATTTGGCGCGTGGCCAAAATCGGAAGTACCTAATGCCGCCATCTGGTATCTTTAAACGTCATTCAAGCGTCAAAAGATCCTTGTATCACGGTAGAGACCTACTTACTTATATTTGTTAGTTTAATATTTGGCGTTTCTCTGTTTTATCTGTCGTTGATGTGACTTTTAAAGTCAGCAATTCAAACTAAACGTAGTGATTATATACTCTGTGATTCAAACATGCAGACTCATGTGGGTAAAGCATATTTTTATCGTCATCAATCGTCACAGCATCATATCATCTTTGTATCGCAACTGTTTAATCCTCACAAGCAATTCAAGATGAATGAATGATATTAGAAATCACTAAATCCTAATCTGTATCTTGTAAACCAATTTGTAAGTACCAAAATACCTTTTAAACGTCTTGCAATTATTTCAATGATTACAAAATATACGGACAGCATGGCTGGCTAGTGTCGCATTTCGTCCGTAATATCAAGTATCTTATCCAAGTATAGACCGACCAGTGTTGCTTGATACTTGGTTTAAATCCACTTACCACCAATACGTAAGACTTGGTACATTTTAATGTCGTTGATTATTTCGCTGAGTATCAAGATGTTTTGGTCGCGCTGTAAACGAGCTGCAAGGTGGTTGAGTGATATTTGGAACGTTCAACAAACAGAATACGCATGTATTTCGATACGATATAAAAATAATTTCCGATACGAGATCCAGCCTTGGTTGCGTTTTACAAGGAAATTGCTTCACTTGTTTATTACTCAAATTAAGTACCGGATTGTCCGAATAGTTATTTAAATTACAACTGCAGGCCAGTCAAAGTGTAACTTACATAAAATACCCATAAATAATAATTATCCATCAAAAATCACTTCAAGTATCCTTGGTTTAGCCTCAGCCAGTTATTGCAGTGGATCCATGTATCAAGAATTCAAGATAGAACATGAACTTGTCGACAAATTCAAAACAATTAACAATTTCAAAATATCTTCTCGTTAGCCGCACGGGCTCTGTGAAAGGATGTCCATTGCACAAAAGTTACTCAATTACTCTGATTACTCTGAAATAGTTCACATTCAACGAAATGTTTGCATACAAATGGTGATATTTTATTTCGATGAGAACTGACGAATCTTATGCAATTACACGAATATATTATACGTATTGCTTTCACTAACAAAGTACTTAAGTAGGTATTTTGTTACAAAAGATTGCGTTTTAACTTCGTTACTACGAATACCGTTAACTTGACTAATTTCTTAAACACCGGTTTGAAAGATGTAAGTGCAATATTTTACTGTTTTTAACTGTTTTTGCTGACTACTTCATAACAGTTTACAGTGTTACAATGATTTTATCAATGGTCTGATACCATAGGGATAGGACATACGACAACTTACTACATTATTAAAGTCGTAGGTATATTAATTAAGGTAGTATTTATAAATACTTATGTACTTACTCGTTTCTTGTATCGTCGTCCTTTTGAGTTACTGAGGGTTTGACAAACACCAAGCTAAATATGACTTACAAGAAATAAAATAATAAAACAATTGTCAATCATTCATGCACGAAAAAAAACAATATTTGAAGAATGGTTTAACAACAAAACACGACTTAATAGTTACATAATAGAATATACAAATAAACCAAAGAATTCCTAAACCAAATGTTACGTAAAACGGTGCCGGCAGTAAGACAAAAGGTATTATTTGAAAAGGGCACTTGTGTAAATTTCATTGACCCGATAGTACGGATACGGACTACAGCCTAGAGCAGGTGAAGTATAAGCTGTGCACTCCGGACTTGAGAACTACACTGTCCTCTATAAGAAAAACTGTTTGTTTGCTTCCGTTAATTGAAGCTTTATTTTTAGAAATCTGTAAATTTTGATGACGCTCAATTCATAATCGAGGTAGGTAAGGGTCGACTTATCTGGGCCGGCAGTCTCGACAGAGATAACGACAAAATCGCTAACTTTCGATCGCTGATTACTAACGAATAAATTGGGTTGCAATAATGGTGCTTGCGAATAATGAAAGTCTCTACATCTTAGACGCGTTTTTCGTAAGCATAATTATTGCAACCGAATTTATTCGTTAGTAATCAGCGATCGAAAGTTAGCGATTTTGTCGCTATCTCTGTCGAGACTGCCGGCCCTGGCGTACCTACATAAAACGTAAAACGATCAAAAGACTTACTAGGTATGTTAGGATTCTACCACAAAAAACAACTAAATCAAAATCCAATCCGGTACGCAACCCAACCGCAAACCAAAATCTCACTATCCAATGGTATTTACGAATATTTCCAAGTTAAACAAACAATCTTTCATCTCAATAAATAATCTCGACATGACTTAGAAATTACAATGCAATTTGAATAGAAATCGAGCGAATCTGTTGCGCCACTTATTGGTGCAGTGGGCCATGATAAAGCAGTGGTCCATTCTGGCGCATACTATAGAGCTGGTAGACCATGGAGGACTGTTCACATGTGATACTTTACTGACCAGACAGTTTGAGGAAAAGTGGAGCTGGTTAGAACAACCTCTTTAAAGAACGGTCTAAATTGTCGTGACAGAAATTTTTACTAAGTATTCAACCCATGATTTTAAACCCACCAGCATTGATATATTGTGACCGTGTGTACTTTTATATGGAACTGCTTTTTCATGTGTAACCAAGGTTACTTGGTGAAAGTTAGAAAGAAAGAAAAAAATAGAAAAAGAGGAGATCATTATTTATTAAAAATAGGGTACGAAAATCGCCCTTTCTGAACCAGTTTTTAGTAGATATTTTCCGGGGAACCAGGCCTTTTTTTGTCGACGCGCCTCTGCTGGTAGAGCAATCACCGAGAAAGGTGACGTTTTCTAAGACTGGGACTAAACCTGTCCGGAAGTTGTAGAATGTTCTATTCCCGAAAATCGCCTGAATTCCATGAAATCCACATGACTGTCAGCGAAATTGGGTCTTCATTTCTTTGATGCTCTTGCGGTGTGAAGTTTAAGAATAAAATGTATGCTGTTATAAAAGCATTAGTCAGTCAACAATGTGGGCTGGCTGCCCCGATGCACCAGCAAGGAAGTTAGCACATGAACGGCACCGTTCGGGCGCGGTCGGGCGCTGACGCGGATCTCACGACGCGCGTCGCGTCTCAAGTACACCGTTCGACCGCGCGGACGAGCGTCGCTCACCGCCTCTCCGCGCGGTCCACCATCTTTTTAGATACATATAAATATTCGCTGTCTCCGACCGACCGCGCGGTCTGACGATGTCGTGTGTCATCATCATCATCATTTCAGCCGAAAGACGTCCACTGCTGGACATAGGCCTCCCCCAAGTGTCGCCACATTGACCGGTCCCTTGCGACTCGCATCCAACGGATTCCTGCAACCTTCACCAGGTCATCGGTCCACCTAGTGGGAGGTCTTCCAACGCATCGTCTTCCGGTTCGCGGTCGCCACTCCAGTACTTTTCGGCCCCATCGGCCATCCGTTCTGCGAGCAATGTCCTTCTGCAGTGTGCCCTGCCCAGTGCCACTTAAGTTTGGCAATTCTTCAGGCTATGTCGGTGACCTTGGTACTCTTGCGGATGTCTTCATTTCTGATTCGATCACGAAAAGAAACTCCGAGCATAGCCCTCTCCATTGCCCTTCGGGTGACTTTAAGCCTTTTGGTAAGGCCCATTGTGAGCGAACACGTTTCGGTCCCGTATGTAATCACTGGCAACACACACTGGTCATAGATTTTCGCCTTGAGACACTGCGGTAAGTTAAACGCGAAGATACCGCGCAGTTTCCCGAACGCTGCCCAGCCGAGTCGGATTCGACGATTGACCTCTTTCTCGAACTTAGACCTACCTAACTGGACCGTTTGTCCTAGGTATACATAATCGTCTACAATTTCGAGTGTCGAGTTTCCTATCTTGATAGGAATGGGTATGACATGGGCATTCAACATAACCTTCGTCTAGTCCATGTTCATTTTTAGACCCACTCTTTCGGAAGCTCTACTGAGGTCATCGAGCATTGGTACTGAGGTCCTCCATGGTCACAGCCATGACCACTGTATCGTCGGCAAACCGAAGGTGAGTGATGTACTCGCCATTTGTTGACGTTGATGCCTAGCCCTCTCCAGTCCAGAACCTTGAAGACATCCTCCAGTGCTGCGGTGAACAGTTTCGGAGATATGACGTCTCCCTGTCTTACACCTCGCTGCAGAAGGATAGGTTCCGAGGCTTGGTCCTGAAGTCGGACTGACATGGTGGCATTTTTGTACAAACACTTCAACATCTCGATGTACCGGTAGTCAATTTGGCACCGTTGGAGAGACTGCAGTTCAGCCCAGGTCTCGATCGAATCAAAGGCTTTCTCGTAGTCCATAAACGCTAAACAGAGAGGCAAGTTGTACTCTTTGGTCTTCTGTATGACCTGCCGAAGCGTATGTATGTGGTCCACGGTGCTAAAGCCTTTTCGGAAACCGGTTTGTTCGGGTGGCTGGAAATCGTCCAACATGCGCGCGAGACGATTCGTGATGACTCTTGAAACAACTTGTAGACATTGCTTAGAAGTGAGATGGGCCTGTAATTCTTCAACCGGGCATTGTCACCCTTCTTGAAGGAGAGTACCACCACACCCCTGCACCATGCCTGTGGCGTTTTCCCCTCGAGTATGACGGAATTAAACAACTTCTGAAGGGCCTCAAGTACCGGTTTTCCACCCGCCTTCAGGAGTTCGGCCGTAATTCCGTCATCACCCGGTGCCTTGTTGTTTTTGAGCTGTTTCAGAGCCATCCTAATCTCGTACAGGCTGACGTTCGGGATGTCTTCGGTATAGTGTCGGGTTAGTCTAGCTCTTGGGTCGTTTGCTAGGTCGACAATGGATTTGCTGTGTCGTGTCGTGTGTGAAACGCCTTATTTTTAACTATCATGGAGGCCATTTTGATGCATCACGATGAAAATGTATAATACGCAACATTACAGACAGTTATTATAACTGACTGCAGGGGCAAATGGGGCAATGGACATTATCCAACGGCGCTTTATAATACGAGTACACGATTCAAATGTTTCTATGAAATGTTATTGTTGTGTGCTTCAAGTTACGCATAGCTGAATAACTCACTACTTAGTTGGTAGTACTTTAATCAGTTCTCACACTAGGCAACGCCTAAGTGAATGCTTAACTATTATCACACCGTTGGAATGATAACTTTGTGCTAGTGGCTGACTTGACTAAGAGTCTGGACGATAATTTCCAATCAATAAGACGATTAGCTGCGTATGCAGAATTCTGATCATTCTCCATAAGAGTGTCCATGTCGTTTCTTGCCCGTTCTTCTCAAAAATGATTGGGTCTTTCACAGTTATGTTTATAGGTTCATCGAATTTCATTTTTGTAATATTACTTTTTGATGAATAAACTTTGGTTTAGTTATAATTTTGATATAAATGCTTCGAATTTGATATTGCACTGCACAACTGACGTGTTAAATTATCCAACAAACGGACGATTTTTTTTTGATCCTTCATAATACTCGTATCTGCAGTATTTTTTCCTTACTGAGTTCGCTTGACAGAGCCGGCCCTTAGTCCAATTAGTTTCGATCCGGGTGAAGAAGTCTACAAACACGTGAACGTACTATAATCCGACTATAGAAAGGGTGACAATCAATTTGTGAACCGTTGGCCTGTCCTACTGGCCTCGAATTACGTAAATTATGTAACGTCCGAATATTATCTGCTCTCACAAACCGCTAGATTATTGGAACATTAATGCAAAACGTAAAATTTATCGTCGTGATCGATGTTGTGTAATAAATGCAAATATAGTGTTAAATCATAACGCGTCGCGGCGAAATAAATCACTATTGGTGTTATTAGCAAAGATTTGTGAGCTTCCTCCATGTTTATTTGATTTGATTTAATGTTTTATGTCAATTATGTGTTATTTTGACTGCTTAAGTGATTGGTTTTTGAAAGAAATTACCATTTTGCCGGTATTACTGAGTAGGAAGTGGAATTAAGAAGATAGTAAGCGGTTTTTACGCCACCGAGGTTTTTTACGTCTCATATCACGTCTGAGTAACTAGTAAGTAATTATACATGGTAATGAATTTCACGCAGTATCTTTCGCTGACAATGTTTGTTGAGTAAAGATATGAGTGCATAATGGCCGCGAGTTTGCCGTCATCATGTGGTTACCGCCGCGCTAATTGTTAGCTAGTCATAAAGATATACATAATAATATAGAGTATGTCATGACGTGACTTTAAAATAACAAAATAAATAGTATAACATTTGTATACTTACAGTAAAGATTTCATACAATATTTATGCTGTGTTCGTTGTTATTAGTGTTATGTACGTGATTATTGGCAGTTTTGGAGAATTAGTAGGTAAGTAGTAGTTTTAACTAAGTACGTACTAAAAGCTGAAATAACGGGTAATGTCCGGATCCGGATACCCGTCAAGGTTTGGAAAGATCCGCTCTTCATCAAAATCTTATTTAAAAAACCGGCCACGTTAAATTCTATGTAAACTTGCAATGTACGAGATCGTGCACGGTTTAAATATCCGAAAATATTTTTAGCCAGACGGACGGTACAAAAAAAAATCTATTAATATTCCTAGTGCTTCGGGATAGCGCATACGTCTGGCCTAGACTAGATAAGTAGATTTTACTTGTTAGTATTCTGGATAATCTCAATAATCCAATTTATAAACCGCTGAATTATTACAATAACTACATAAATATATGTAGGCTATTCATGGACGACGACTATATCTGTTCGTTAGTGCATCTTTAGCTCCAGAATCATAGATAAAGTTGATTATTGTTATAATATTGCCTGATATCTGCAGACGTAAAGTCTGGATTTCTGGCCGGTTGACCTGAACTCGATCGACATGTAAACTGACAATCCAGATAACTGGCGATATCTGGATTGGATGCCAGCTCATCAAGATACTACAACCTGTATTTCTTTAAAAGATTTCCAACTTTATCGCTCATACGTTTAAGGCTTAAGGTTGAATGGGAAAATTTTACAGTTTCGGGTAGCTTGAAGTAGTAGATGTGTAATCTGTACATTGTACATCGAACAAGTACTTTTTATCCAGGTAGTGGTAGTCTACGTAGGATAATTACTCGTACCCTCGACCACACGGGCAATGCCGCAAGCAAAAGAATATACATAATCTGTCTCGGCAGTCTCGGACTTGGTGGTGATATAAGGATGTGTACATATAATTACTTTCCGCTCTGTAAAGCCAGTGGTAATGATGGCGGATGCTGCAGCTTCCCGCTGCACGACACGCACTTATCGCCACTCGATAATGCTGAGCGAGTTTTTATGCTGAGATCAGAATATTGGTTTTTGTTCTGTTGATAGATGTTGCCCGATGCTTTGCTTAGTCGTTTTGGTACCGTCACATTTGAGGTGATTTTATTTGCTGTTTATTACAATAGTTCTTGTAGTAACGAAACGGCTAAGATAGTTTGACTGAGGTGTCGAGATTGTGAAGTTAGGGCTTACAGAGTAAGAGCATGTAGAGTTCAAAGCTTTTCTCTACATGAGATCTGATAACTTTTTGACAGTGCGAGCCATAAGATCTCGTCTTGGCAACATTTTACATGAAAATGTTTTGGCCCAAACAGATGGCCATCGCTTTCAAAGTCATTCCTATTTTTCGACTACTTTCACCAGAATTGAAACAAGTTTTAAGGTAGCAGCACATCATTTGAATGCTGGTGCTCCAGGGTAGTCCGCGAAATTCAAATTTTCCAACGTTTTTTGCATTTTGCAGGGCAGTGCCAAGTTGTACGCTGGTGAAAACATCGTTCACGGCTGCAAGACATATGCAGTCACAGAATTATTATCATCATAATCATCAACACAACCCTCAAAGTTCATAAAAGTAAAGGAACGACTTTGGCCGTGAAAAATTCGTTCCTCGACTTTCATGAACTTGGAGGGCTGCACCGACGATTCTGGTGACTACAATTCTGCAACCACATACGCCCCACAGCCGCGAACAGTACTTCCACCAATAACAACCCAGCACTGGCCCGCAAATTGCAAAAAACCTAAGAAAATTTTAAATTTCGCGGGCCACCCTGACGCTTTCACCTTAAGCCCTAACTACGTTGTGGTTGGCATCCAGTCTAACCGGATGCAGCCGAATACCAGTATTTGAAATGAAGCGACTGCCTGACCTCCACAACCCAGTTAGTACAGGGTAATACGATACTCCTTGGTAAGGCTGGTTGTCAGACTTTCGGCCCACTGACTACTATTATAAGGTAGCATATTATGTTGATACAATGCATTTTTCACTTTTCTTTCTGCTTTGTCGCTTACAGAAAGTTCCATTAGGCCCTCAATTTATACAGTTCGGAAAATGTCTTATTACGCACACGTGTTTTAACCAGATAACTATATTTATAACCACGGCAGTATCCGTATGGCCAACGAATTAAATCTATATTACTGTCCAGGTTAATTTCTCGAATGTTTATCACAAATATATCGTACTCGACTCGGTTTCACTCGACTTTCCATTCAATCGTTTTGTGGGAGTGTCGCTTGAATTATCTTATTCCATTTATCTGTATTAAGATTCATTTATCAGATATAACTAAGTAACAACCCTAACGTGTTTATATTTCAAGAGTACTGGAGGTACTAAAGCCCTTTACTTAGGCCTTCATCGTTAAATTATTGTCAGATCGTCTTTGCCTTCCATTGTTAGTGAATCTCAATGTTTTTGTATGCGTTAGCGACTAGCGTTCATAGTTTTTGTAGGCTACGAGTATATGTTGTTGCTTAATTTGAACTCTGTGACCGTTACAACTTAAGGAACAGTTCAACCAACCATTGACCGGACGCCATATTAAGATTCGGTGGCTGACCTTGACATTCCAATACGCATGTACCACAAGTACCTTCCTACTTACGAGATATATGACGTAACAGCCAACTGATCGACCACAATAATGATCACTGGTGCCTACTGCATGTGTTACACGGAGCTCATTTATTTCTGTAAATAAAGAACTATGTTTGAGTACATTTAAAATAAAAATAAAAAAAAAAACAATAAAATAACCTGAACTTACAAACAATCTAAATCATAGCATCAAAAACTTCTCAACGCTGTCAACCGGTAATATGCCACAGAGACTCGACTTTGCCAACGTTTGTCTAATTCTAATATTTTTCTTCTTGTTGTCGTATCGATGTTAAGTAGGTACTTTTATTATACAATTTGGGCCCAGTAGGTGGACACGTTTATTACAGCGACAGAGGCGATGTTTAGGTCGTCAAGAGCTGGAACGTTCCAGCAGGTGGGGCATAGTTTTATCAGGAGCGCCGCACTCGCACTCGGTGTTGGAGGAACCAATAATACCTACTCAATTTTGCCAGATTGTGTTTGCAGCGGCCTACCTACTTGGGTACGCAATCGATTATAATAGGTACCTACTTGGATTTGGAATATCCCAATGAATTAAGAGTCGATCCGAAAGCAAAGACCGAGTTGTTGAACTGATAATTTAAAGTGAATCATCATGCAATACCTACCTATTTAGCTGATTCTTTCCCAATACCTATCTTTCTGAAGACATTTTTGACACACATGTTTTCAAGTCAAGTCTAGAGCATTCACCTGTTGTCTTCCAACTAAATTAACAAAATAGCCTGCTTCCCAAGATATATGATAACTGTACTAGCTGTTATAAAAAAAAACTGCAAAAATTTATCCGTAATACGAGCTAATTTAGAAATAATGGAAGCATACTTATTTTGAGTTTGATTAGCTTCCTCTCGAATTGTGCGAATGCGTTGACTTGTGATTTTCGTCTATAGTCGACTCTATAACTACCAAAAAAAATGCTTAGATGGGAAACGGCCTTCAAATTTTGCGAATATACCAGGCAATTTTAGCTCTTTAGTAACGCTGTATCCATCACCGTCAAAAAAAATCATAAAAACAAATCTCCGTTTTAGCAAACAATAAAGATAAGTTATCAGCCGTCAACCAAGCAGCAAGGTTGTTGCGTCTGTTTTGTAAACACGATCTCTCACAGACCCCTCATTGTCTAACATTTTCATTGTGCTGCGTACGCGCAGGAAACGTGTGTCCAATGGGCGCCAGTCGCACGCCTCACGCCTCGCGAGCTGAGCGAAAAAACGTACGCAGGTACTAGTGGCAATATTAATAACCACCTTTCTAAATTGCGGCCAACATCTTAACACCTCATCTGACCAAACAGTTTTACCGACATTAAATTGAAACAATAGGTACCAAAATATTAGGACACACATTGCGTTTATTGTCCAATTTCAATAGCGAGTAGTATCGGCGTGCCCTAATACCGACCACATGTGTTTGCTCAAGTTTGTACCGAGTGTTAGTTGTAGGCGCACGCCTCAGGTTCCACTGACCCAGTTCATGGCATTAGCGTCTCCACAACGTCAGCCATCAGTCAACCGGCTGTACAGTTACATTGTAACCACCGAGGGATCAAAACCGATGTAGACCAGCTCCGACACAATGATATCGACAGATACGCCCAAACAACTTTCCACTGACAAAATTGGTGCTATTCCCTCCGTCGCGCACTCTATTTTTATGTCCCCCCCCCCGCTCGATAAACGCTGAAAATCGCTATAATCTACGAAACGGCTGTTCTATTTCGATTTGCTAAGAGTATCGTATCGTAAGTCGCCTTTCTCCGTCTGTGGCGCCGCTGTTTGGACTTGGTAGTTCGGTACCGGCTGAGGTCAGTGTTACACATTAGGAGAGCGTCGCTAATGTAATTACCGCGACCTTTCTATTAAAGTCAATTGATCACAATGTGGCGCATTAAACAGATCTAGTGCTGTTTTAGCATCCTATGTTATTGTGAAACGAGCAGACCGTTAGCGCGCGTGACGATGTCGTCAGCGCTCATTACACCAATTTGCGGGTGATTAGCAACACAAAGGCAGCTGAGCCATCGATTGTTCGACATGTGATCATCTCAAAAGCCGGCATTAATCTCAAACATTACATAAAGACACTTGAATAATTCAATTTTACGTGGGCACTTGTATTAGCATAAACCGGGCCGTGTGCAGTAGTCGACTATAATAATATATAATTGGAGAGCGTCTGGCGGCACCCAATTAACTTGGCATTAAAATACTTTCCCCTAACGCAGGTATTATTCGAGGTTTCATAATGAGACAGAGATCATGTGCGCTGCAGGCTGGAGGGGGTAAGAATAGTGAAAGCATATTTGGTTTATTGCCCTCACGAAAATAGAGATCTGATATTTTTCACTGTTGATTGTTTTTTGTTACTTTAATCTTAAAAAATGGACCCATTGTTGAGCGGCTACCTAAAGCGTGTTAAACGTAAGAACATAATAGGGAAGCCGCACTAATCATGTGAAATCTAATCTAATCGCAATTACGTGTAATATGAACCTTACAACTTTTAATAACATGCAAAACGCTGCTGAAATTACATAGGTAGAGTTAAAATGTGTGTTATATAAGAGCGGAAGTGAGCCAGCTGTGGTTGCTGGAGCTTATCATCAAGTCTACGGTTTGTGTGTAAACCGCAGACAAATAGGAAACCGCGAAAACGAAATCGTGAAGAACACAATTGTCTAATTACAAATTGACGGAACACTGTCATAGTGCGTCTAGACTCTATTGAGAGATTTATGTTCATTCAAAGGTAATTTTCACATAAAAATTACACTTTTGTTGAAAATATATAACGTTTTGGAATTACCATGTTTTAAATCAATCATTGTTTTTTTCTCTGTTGCAATGAACCATACCATTCACATTATACAAAGACATTATTTAAGTGTTCATGAAGAATCCTAAAAACACACTAACACGTGTATAAAATAGTAAACAATAATAAAACACAATAATAAAACACAAAAAAGTGGCATCTCGAAGAATTAAATCATAGCAGAGCTCAATCAAATTGACTTTCGGTTTCATCTGGCTACTCCGAGAAACATCTGTCTTAAGATGAATCACAGAAACGCTTCGTTAATAAAACGGTTAGATGAAACTTGATTGGAACACTTGTAAAGTAACTTAAGATAGGAGGGTGGGTCATCTTGCAGCTTGTCTGGTCAATTGGGGTAAGTAAGCAGGTGGTCAGTGGAACGAGTTTAGTGATCAACTTACTACGTTTAATGTACATACACACATAAACTATCAAAAGGAACGGCCACGAAACAGCCGGGCCACTTCTCTCAGAGAAGTAAAGGGAAACATCATGAGGAAAAACATGACATCTGCCTATCGCATTGTGAATCTATGTCCCATTAAGTAAATCTTTCTTGGTAAAGAACTATCGCTTTGCTCGTGTAGCAGGCTACCGCGGTTCATAGTTCAGAAGAGCGCGGGTAAGACCATGATGAAACTCACGCAGACCAAGATGCGGCACAAAAAGGGCGAGGGCTATACTGGACAGGAGTGAAAGAAGGCTGCCAATTATGATGATAATCCAGTTGAACACTCTTCCTTAAATTGTGTCACATCTCCGTAGGTACTCCACCCTCTAGGTACTTCGACTTCGAAGGTTAAATCACTCATAAGTCATACTTCCATTGCCGTATTTAAAACAAAGTTAGAAGCTAGAACATGCAGCCTGTAGATCAATTGCCATGCCATTGGTTTCTTATTGTTTTTCCTGTTTTCTACCTACATCTGTTGTTAATTAACATTTAATTTTGACTTATGTAACTGTGTTAAGTGTGTGCCCTGTCTAAGACATGCAGATTGTCATTAATTCTACTCTTGTCTGCTCATCTGGGGTTTCGGGTCTCTCAAAACAGTGAAGGAAAACATAGTGAGGAAACCGCCACGCCCCACAAAATTCGAGCAAATTCGCACTGGACCCACTCTTGAGAGAATGCCCGCCTGAGTCATGGGGATGTTATAGTTTGATTATGTTAGAAAGGTATTAAAATATCCTCAACGGGCCTCTGTATATACGGAGCATTGAGTTATTGACCTTCTTCCCATAATTTGCTATTCCCAAAATATAACAAGAGAGGAAAACTCACTCTAAACTAAGACGAAAAACTGCATGTCGCAAAAACCAATCTCGCAAAAGGAAAAACTGACAAGCAAGAATAATCAATGAAACAACACATAATTGCTTACGATATAATAAATTACGTGTTATTTCGTGTTTGTTGGCGTAAGTGCAACGTAGTTTTTAGCTAGCACTTGTAATGAGTGGTTTAATTCATTACATCATAATAGTTGTCGAATTCATTACGGTAAAGATTATTATTAGTGGATAGCGCTTCTGTCCTGCACCCTCCAGAACAAAGAGTGCATGAGGCAAACGACAGAGCACTGCTGACATAAGTCCATATAATGAAGAAAAGCCCCAATACAAAACAAAAAAAAACGCAAGCTACACCGCCAGCTAGCGAGCGAGCCGGGCGAGGGATCGTTTCATCTCTTTTCATACTACGAAACGAAGAATAAAAACATAACCCTTCCTTGGCAGTCAGGTGAAAAGAGGCAGAAAGCAGAGAGAGGAGGTTCAGTAGAAAGATGTCCTCACTAGGACATTGGCTTTCGCTAGTAACGCCACGTGGCACGGCCCTGTTGGTCTTAGTTTGTGGGAAACACACGGTATAATGTCTTCAAATCATCAGTAAATAAATAGTATACCTACTTCCGAGCAATCTTGCGCCTTAGCGTCGATCGTATCTTCAATAAATCTCATTAGAGGAGATAATGGTCCAATAAGAAACAAAATCGTCAGAACTAAGTACATTTTTGTCTGCTCCCAGTAGGTGGTCACGTTAATTGTACATAGCACTCGATATGCTCGCTGGTATCGGTATTATGACACGGAGACCGGTACCTACCGGTATCAGTCTGTTTTTCTTGCAACTGTCAAGGTCACTGTGCTCACGTAGGCAGCGGTCTTACCTTACAGAGTTGCTCCCAAAAACGTCTTGCTCTTTGATTTTTCTGTATAAACCAGATTTCTGTTAAAGGTCAGCTCGATACGTTTAGGTGCAAAAGTAATAAAACGCACCAAAGTAAATTGAAGCACGTTTCGATCGAACATGTTTTCTTATCAAATTATATCTATATTAATCTCCTAAAATAAAACAGTTTTATCACAATTTTAGAAGAAAATCTGTATAATATTTTCTTTAATAATATAACCTCAAACGAAACAAAAACTGCATTTATAAAGCAGGAAATTAGACAAATTACAATTAAAATGGCTGTCAAGCATGAAACCTTATTTCGAAAGTGTCAACCACCTCGGTAACAAGGTTAGAGGTGGTTATAGTGTCCATATTAAATTAAATCGAACTGTCATCCGTCCCTGAGCGCATTGCAACAATAGCCTGCGGTAACAGAACCAACATTACAATTAACGGAAAGGAAAAACCTAGTTGTTCCACATTAAAAACCGGTACCGATGAATATATTGTTCAGTCCCGAAGGTTTATTATATTGAGTACGGCGACTGGCCGTGTGACAGTGCCCTTAATTCGAGGATAGATTACCGGTGTAGATTTCAATGACGGCCGTTGATCTAAATTTTGTGATAGAAATAAAACTGAGTATAAGAAAATACATGCGACGGAAGCTGTTTTAACGAGACTTGCTTCAGTGGTGTCTTTTTGCTTTTATACTCCTCTAAACTTGTCGAAGAACAGGACTCAAATAAACCAAAGGGTTTTTTGCGAAGCTACAATTCCCCAATTCTTATTGTTGGTCAAAAACACGATTTACAAATACAGGGACTAAAGGACCCCTCCATTTTGTTCTTGCTATGAGAGCAGAACTTTCTTTTGTGTAACGTCACACAATTCCCTAGGGATACCGGATATATTGCGGTGAACCACGGGTGAAGCAGATGGTGAGTTGTTCAACAACTTTTATTTTTTGATCCTGGATTTTGTACTGTCTGCAACGCTGAGATTGATTTTATAGAGGACCTATTTATTGCACTTAGGACAGAATAGGGTCGGATCGAAGAGGCTCAATCTTAGTAGGTCTACTAAGATTGAGCCTCTTCGATCCGACCCCTTTGTGCTTCATAAAGTAAGTTAAACCGTTTGTTCTGGCTGTCATTCGAAAGTAACATTTAAACCACGTTCAAGATCGTACACTGTATGACTATGAATACAGTTGAAATGATCGAATTTAACTTATCAAACTGATCGCGTTCATTTTTAATGACGAAATTCGTCCTTGAAAGGTGTTAAATACATATTTATGTATTGAACACCTTTCAAGTACCAATAGAGATCGGCAGGACAGTTTGTTCCCCTATGGATAATACCGCCTCCCTTTAAAATCCCGGAATTATTTTTAAGTTCTGAAATAAAGCTGGTAAATATCCACACGTTACTGTCTCATTGAAGCGATTCCTATCTCTAGTATTTCAGCAGTCAATGGCACTTTGTTAAAAATCTGTCCAATAGGAAGTCGCAATCGGTTTATGAAACTGACCTCTAAGTATTCGGTAATAGAAAATTTCGATTATAATACGATTGTTTGCAGCTTCCTGGTCACTACTAAACGCAAAGACATTTATAGTATTCGGAGATAACACATTGCAGATATCTTGATTAACTTGAGGAAATATCAATCGGCATCTTGTATTTTATGTCCTGGTTGATAATGCGGTGACATTTCTCAGTAGCAACTTGATGGTAATAGATTAGCTGGTTGATCGTCGCCCCATTCTGGGACTTTAACATACCTAAGTTTACCTAACTAACTCAACTGGCGAAATGTCGGTGTACTATGTATGTTGTGTTATTATAATTTACGGCTGGTACAGTAAGTGAAGAAAATTAGAGCTTACGTGCCTCGGAAACCACGTTAAGCTGGTCAGGCTGGTCCCGAACTACAGACTGGTCAGCTACGGTTTAATTTTAATTAAGTACTTTAAACATTTTTTAATCGATATTTTTAATCTTTTTACTCTGGACGCAGTGGAAACGAAGATCTTGTTAAAGTCTCTGGCCATTCTTCTCCATACATATCTACATTTTGGCATGAGCTTGAAATCAATGCTTGGAGTTTCCGTGACCGTGTGGTGGAGAAAAATTTCGAAAAAAATCCGTCGACCTTCACAATACGATAATATCAATAACTGAGTTCACCTAACGTATTTTTTATCGTTATTGGTCCGTGCCTATTGTGTATTGTGTGCCTGTTCCTACTTAAGTAAAACTTGTGCAATTGGCATCATTAACAAAAAAATGTGGCGTAAAGTACGCGACTCACAACTCAAATTACGCTCGTTAGGCCTCTCCCTTTATTCTAATAAGTAATACAACGCACTACATAATGAGCTTTTTAATCTTTTCGGGGAAGCCTTTTTATGCTCCGACGTTTTAAATTTCCTTCTCATGTTTCCCGAATTTCTTCGAGAATGTTTTAGACAATTAGGTCAATAACTAACATTTCTCGCTGTTGCTACCGCAGTCCTACATACTGACTGATAATATCAATATTGTTCGACATATCTGCATCACAGATCTTTTGATAAGATAGTGGAGATGATAGTTTATAATATGTACCTATTGTATGTTCAAACAAGGAGTGAATTGTGGTTATATTCCATTCCATTACGGTCGACATCTTTGGGGTCTTCGGACATAATAGTATATTTTATATCCAGGGACTAAACGAAGCTATCATATGCCAGAGGTGGTTTGACTCCCGAGCGTGCGAGGGAAAACCAAGTATAATTTGCCCGACCCGGGAATGAACCCAGGGTCTTATGCTCAGCAGTCCCGATTGCGACCAGGAAACTAACGAGGCAATCTTACCATTATCATAGCGTTTGTTCGTCTAGTCTGATAATCTACGTACATACCTATCATATAAAGGGTGTAAAATAAAAAGACGACGAAGCCTAAAGGCATTTGTTCTCCCCATCATTGCGCTCATTTATTTGTTCTGGACCAATGCTGGGAATATTGGAGGATATTGGAGGTCAAACTACTTACCAACATTTTCACAAGTTATTTCAAATATAACTTCACTTTAAATAGCACAGGTTTTCCGTTTTACATTGGGCTTTTTAATGTAATTTTTGCGAAAAGTTACTAAGGTCCATGTTCACCAAAAAGATGACGGTCTGATTATCTAAAAACAGCTGTTTAAAACACATTTTAGTATGGGGACATGGTGTCGTGAAGCGACAGATATGAAGAAAAAAATAGAATAAATAAAAAAAAATGAGGATAAACGTAATACAATTTATTTTAGTAATAAAATCTGAAAGTAACAAAATGAAGATGATAGTGAAGATGAGGATGGAGTGGAGGGATGATCACGGGATGAAGACGAGCAGGAGAGGGTCGCAGGAGAGGGTCGACGGCAGTCCGGGGCGAGTCAGCCAAAAACGGTCCAACCACAGGACTCCAGCCCCGGATGAAGGTTGACAGCAGTAGACAGGCTTCGCAGCACAGGACTCCAGCCCCGGATGAAGGTTGACAGCAGTAGGCAGGCTTCGCAGCACAGGACTCCAGCCCCGGATGAAGGTTGACAGCAGTAGGCAGGCTTCGCAGCACAGGACTCCAGCCCCGGATGAAGGTTGACAGCAGATGCAGCAGTCCTCCTCTGAAGCCCAGTGCAGAGGCAGGTTTTAGTTGAGGTGACTGGCGGAGAAGTCAAGAGGTTTGAGGTCTTTTCTTGAGTCCCGGAGCAGTCGGCCCCGGGACAAGGCCTATATAATTTTCTTCGCACGAAAGCTAGCGATGAAATGAATGAATGTCTAGAGCGGCCCTGTCTTATATAGCCGATTTCGAAATCAAAAGTGGAATTTGCAAAATGTTTGAAAATTAGACGAAAAGAGTGTGTAAAGTAGAAGGCCAGAACGATTATCTGGCTTTTAAGACAAAAACGGTGGATGGCCACAAAGAAAACCACGAACGATTAAAAGGTAACTATGACGACCAGATTATTGACAATAAAATGTCAAAGAATTAATAAACACAAAGTTAGCAAAAACATGAAGAAATACGATGGAATTAAAGGTTCTGGTGCGTGGATAGTGTAGTAAATAATGTTGCGCATCATCTGTGAGCAATTTGTGAGTATTTAGTTTAATTTATTTTTTTTATTTATTAGTAAAACGATATCTACAATGAAACTAAATGAAAGGATGGCAATAAAAGAGCAACGTGAAACAATAAAGCTTAAACTAATAATGGATGTGATGAAGATTTGACCTAAAATTGATGTACAGACAAAATGTCAACCATTGAGGACGTTCAGTCGGTTAGTACGTAATAATATTACTACATTTCCCCGACAACCCCAGAAAATTTTCGACTCAGAGAAAATTTTATGTTTAAAGTTCGAGAGAAATCCTTGAAACATTACTTCGTCCAAACAGAAATCATCTAACAGACATTCATTCTTCCTCAGGTATACTATCATCTACATAATGGTAAGGGTGGAGTTCACAGTCAATGACTACCACTCTAGAAGTATGTTCCTAAATATGACCTAAGGCTTATTTAGGGAGTAATCAACCGCTCCATGGGTGGAAAATATATTGACCTAAGGCTTATTTAGGGAGTAATCAACCGCTCCCTGGGTGAAAAATATATTGACCTAAGGCTTATTTTACGAGTAGTCAGCCGCTCGAAGAAAACCCTATAAAGGAATAATTATATAATTATTAAGATGACTATTTAGTTTAGTCTAAGATAGATTCGAGCGGTAGGGCTCTAAAGTAAAGGTATCTGAACTAGTGATCTTCTGACCTCATTTGTAGAAGTGAAGAATAAGAGCAGTAAGCTCTAAATCACAAAATAAAGACAAGTTAAAAGTAACGCCGCATAGGACGTTGAATAGTGAGTTTAAAAACTCGTATTCAAAACAAAAATAAAGATTAATTTTAAGCGATTGATAAATGAGCTAATGAGAGATTAACTATCTAAATAAGATGATTCGATGAAGACGAGGTTTAGATTTTAATGTCTTTGATGTGCCATTTATTTTTCGTTCCATTAGTATCTTCTAATATGTATACTAAGGGCGAGAGTTTCTTAAAGACTTTGCATCTTAGAAATTTAGGGGCCAGTTTTGCGCTGAAGTACGAACCCGCGTTGCTTTGTACGTAATTCTTACGCCAAACTGTATCACCGACATTAAATTCTTTAAATGACCGACGTAGGTCATAGCGAGCGCTATTCTTAGCGTGTGCTATGTATAAATTAGTTTGAACCTTATCAAAAATTGACGAGAGGAAACCAATATTTGTAGCGTAGACATCGCGAGGTAGAAAAACAACTTCCTCAAGATTTTGAGTTGGAGTGTAGAATGAACCACAAGGAACTGTTTCCCGACCAAATACTAAAAAGTTTGGAGAAAAACCAGTTATAGCATTAACACAACTGTTTATCGCGTGTTGAATTTTTGGGAGATAAATATCCCAGGTTCGATGATCATCACCTACCAAAGTAGCTAGAGCCGTGATGATGGTCCTATTATACCTTTCTGTAGGATTGACTTGGGGACAGTAAAATGGAGAGTAGAATATAAAAGGGACTTTATATTTATTAAGAAATGTAGTAAATTCACGGGATTGAAATTGGGGACCGTTATCCATGATAATGGTTTGTGGAACACCATGGATGAGAAATACGGAATTCTCTAAAATATTAATTATGTTAGACGCAGTAGCACGTTTTAAGGGAAAGATAAAAGTATATTTAGTAAAGGTACAATTAATAACTAAAATATGTTGATTACGTCTTCTGGTCATGGGAAAAGGACCCATAAGATCAAGCGATATAGATTGAAAAGGTCTCGAGCAAATTTTTGGTTTACCCATAGGGCCATAAGGAGAATGATTTGGATGTTTATAAGCAAGACAAATGTCGCAAGTAGAGATAAATTTAGCGATATCTTTAAACATGCCAGACCAGTAATATCGTAACGAAAGCTTCTTGTAGGTTTTGAAAATTCCGAGATGAGGTTCTTGAGAAGGACTGTGATTCCTTTCGATAATAGCCTGTCTTTCATGTGGAAGTGGAACTTCTTTCCAAGTGAAGTCATCGTTCAGAGCATGAGGAGAGTGAATGCAACGATAGAGCTTGTTTTCTTTAACCGTATAGTTTGGATAAGAATCAGGATTGTTCTGACAGCCAAGTAAAATCTTGTTGTAGTGTTCCAAGTCACGATTAGGAACTGATTCGTCCGTTAAAATAGGATTTACACCTTGACGTTGAGAATCTTCAGAGTCATGAGTTTTTGATCTGGATAGTAGGTCAGGGACAACATTATCTTTACCCTTTTTATGTTTTAGAATGAAGTTGAAGCAAGATAGGCGTAGCGTCCAACGAGCCAGTCTTCCTGAAGGATTGGATAAGTTCTGGAACCATTTAAGAGCAGCGTGATCTGTGTAAATTGTAAATTGTTTACCATTATCTAGGTAACAACGCCAGTGTTCTAGAGCAGTTATTACGGCTAGAGTTTCTCTTTCTGTTGTAGAATAGTTCTGCTGGTTTTTATTAAGAGCTTTACTCATGTAAGCAATAACAACTTCCTTGTCGTTTTGATGTTGTGTAAGCATTGCTCCTATGCCAAAATTTGATGCATCGCAATGTACAGAGAATGGGAGGTTGAAGTCTGGGCAAGCGAGAACAGGAGTAGTAACCAAAGCTTCTTTAAGTTTCACGAATGCCGATTCTGCTTCGGGGTTCCAAACGAATTTAGGGGCAATCTTCCCAGAGCAAGTTAGCCTGTTAAGTGGAGAAGCAATTGTGCTGAAGTTTGCAATGAATCTTCGGAACCAGCTGCAAGTACCGATGAATCTACGTACTTCTTTTCTAGAGGATGGTGTAGGATATTCCAAAATGGCTCGAATTTTGTCAGGATCAGCTCTCAGGCCATATTCACCTACAACAAAACCGAGGTACTTGAGTTCTTTCCTGAAGAATTGACTTTTTTCAAAATTTATAGTTAAATTGGCAAAAGAGAGTTTTTCATGAACTTTTAAGAGAAGAGAAATATGTTCTTCGAAGGTATCGCTTATAATTACGATATCGTCGAGATAACAGAATACTTTGTTGTCAAAATCTGGAGTAAACAGCATATCCATTAGTCTCTGTTGAGTAGCAGGAGAGTTAGTTAAGCCGAAGGGCATTACTTTAAATCTGTACATGCCTCTTCCGGGTACATAAAAGGCAGTCTTGTCTTTGTCCGCAGGGTTGAGAGAAATTTCCCAGAAGGCCTTCGCAATGTCGATACTTGAGAGATATTTGGCGTTTTTAAGATTGTCAAGAATCTCACTTATAAGTGGGAGGCTGTAGGCATCACGACGAGTGATTGAGTTAAGTTTCCTGCTGTCGACGCAGAAACGCCATTCTCCATTCTTCTTCGGAGTTATAAGCACCGGAGATAGCCATGGACTTTCGCATTGTTCAATGACATTCCATTTCAACATTTTATCCACTTCGTTGATTAAAGCTTTTTGTTTTTCAGGGGACAATCGATAACATCTTTGCTTGATGGGGAGAGAATCACCTGTGTCGATCTTGTGTGTAATTAAATGAGTACGTCCCAAAATGCCTTTTTCTTCAAATGAGATACTCTTGAAGCGTTGGATAATGTTATCTGCAATATCCTTTTGATTTGTACTAAGATGTTCATAAGGTAGTATCTTTTTCTCCGCATCTTGAATAGATGAACATTTAAGGTTCGACTGACAAACAGAAGATAAAATAGTAGGAAGAAGATTAAATTTTTTCCAGAAATCAATACCAAGAATAAGAGAGGGGAATAATTCTGGAAAAACATAAGCTTTAATTAAATGAGTCTGGTCATTAAAGAAAATAGGTAATTCAAAATATCCTAAAGATTTAATTTTTTGGTTACTAGCAGTTGAGACAGTAATTAAGTCTGACTTGAAAAGCTTGAAACCTAATTTAAGAATTTCCAGGTGAGAATTGTTGCCAAGTATGGTAACAGAACTACCTGAATCAAGTAAGGCAGAAATGTTTAAGTTAATAATTCGCACGTTAATGAAAGGGCGTTTGGAATCATTGTCATTAGAGTAAAGGGTTGAAGAAATTTTGTAGTAAGAAAAGAAATTTTTAAGAGTTTTGATCCAATTATTCCAATCATTAACGTCGAAATTTTCACTTTTCAAGTCAGTTGTTAGTTTTTTGAGCTAGTACCAGGCTTAGGATTGCATTTAGGGCAATCAGCAGTTTTAAAGTCCTTCAAACCACATTTGAAGCAAATAATGAAGTGAGGTTTCTTACAAGTGTTTAAGGTGTGTCCATGCACACGACAACGAACGCAAAAGCTACTCTGTTGAGGAGGATCAGATCGAGTCAGAGTGTTAATTTGTTTTGGTTTTTGGAGGTACTGAGGAGGAGGTTTCTGAAAATTTACAGAGGAAGAATTAGTAACTGGTATACGAGGTTTGTAGCTAAATTCAGCTGTTAAAGTATTTTGTTGCAAAGATGGTTCTTTAAAGTTTTTATCTTTGTCCAAGAATTTTTCGTAAATCTGGCAAACAGCTAAGAGAGAGTCAATAGTAGTACAATCTCTTAATGCCACAAAAACTGAATAGCACGGTCTGATATTCCTCAGTAAAATCTCTAATTGTTCTGACTCAGACAATTTTTTAGTCAAGCGTGAAAACATTCCGGACATAATTGAAATGTAGACCGATATAGTTTCGTCCAGACCTTGAGTTCGCTTTCTGATGTCTTCTAGTAATTTGTAATCGTAATCGAAAACACCAAAATCTTTTATAAGAAGCTCAGAAGTTTCATGCCAGGTCAGATTTGGATTACAATTAATCTGAAATCTAAACCAGTGTAAAGCATTGTCTGTAAAAATTTCGTACGCTTGATTAATCAAAAGTTTTTTGTCAAAGCTACGTGAAATGCAATATTCTTCTAGTTTTTGAAGGAACGACCTAGGACATGACTTTCCATTATAAGTGTATCTTTTTAAATCTTTAAAAATATGAGGCTTCACTTGTTGAGGAGGAACTGTAGAGTTAATTTGTTGAAGGAGGGCCTCAAGAATGGTCTGTGACGGAGGGATATTTGAAGGAGGAGTTTCCGAGTTGTCATGAGAGGTAGGTAAATCGTAGAGAGGAGGGGAAGTATTTTCCGCTGGAAGAAAAGTGAATGGTTCAAATTTGTTGTTGAGGCTATCAAATTTGGACCGTAAAGCGTCAAACTCAATTTTCTGTTCAGAGTTCAGTACGTCAACGTCTATACGCTCGAGTCTAAAAAATAAATGATTAAGATAAGTTTCTATAAGACGAGTGTATTTGGAATCACCGTGTAGAAGTTTATCTACTTTTAAGTCTAAGTAATTAATAGTGGTATTAATTTGAGGGAGCTCTTCCTCAATTGGAATTGGTGAGATTAAAATTTCCTCCGAGGAGGTAATAGAAGAAAGTCGAAGAATTTGCTTTCTTAACCGTACGACAGTGTCTACTGGTTCCTCAAGTCTGATCTTAATTTCGTATTCGAGTTCAGGTTTATTAAGAAATTCAAACTTAATTGTTCTATACATATTGGTAAAATAAAGATAAGTTTCAAAGAAAATACCTTGTTTCCTTCTAGAAGAAAAAAAAAAAAAAAAAATTAGAAGTATTAAGTTAGTAAAAGATTAAAGAAAAATTATTTTCCTTCCAAAAGAAAAAATAGTTACAACGATAGCTATATGAAAATGTTTAATGATGTCTGTAGTATGACAATGAACTAATGATCTAAAGTGAAGTTGCCAAGAGAGACTGCCAAAAAGGTTTATATTAAATCAGAGGAAAATTGTAGTTAAGGTGAAACAGAAACAATTTTTATAAACCAAGTCTGTATAAAGGTTTTAAGGTTTAGTGAAGAGTAATGACCTCTTTAGTTTATATAATGAGTCACACTATGTAAAGGTAAGATACCACAATCTTAAAAGTATTACGTGTATGACCACCAGAAATAATGTTTTTAAAATGGGTACTTATTTTCCCTCTGATTTATGGACACTATACAAAGTGTTTTCTTTAGAATTTTGTGATGATGGAAATGTGTAGTGTTATGTAGAAGTGTAGAACCTGAAGACAATTGGGCGCCAAACTGTCGTGAAGCGACAGATATGAAGAAAAAAATAGAATAAATAAAAAAAAATGAGGATAAACGTAATACAATTTATTTTAGTAATAAAATCTGAAAGTAACAAAATGAAGATGATAGTGAAGATGAGGATGGAGTGGAGGGATGATCACGGGATGAAGACGAGCAGGAGAGGGTCGCAGGAGAGGGTCGACGGCAGTCCGGGGCGAGTCAGCCAAAAACGGTCCAACCACAGGACTCCAGCCCCGGATGAAGGTTGACAGCAGTAGACAGGCTTCGCAGCACAGGACTCCAGCCCCGGATGAAGGTTGACAGCAGTAGGCAGGCTTCGCAGCACAGGACTCCAGCCCCGGATGAAGGTTGACAGCAGTAGGCAGGCTTCGCAGCACAGGACTCCAGCCCCGGATGAAGGTTGACAGCAGATGCAGCAGTCCTCCTCTGAAGCCCAGTGCAGAGGCAGGTTTTAGTTGAGGTGACTGGCGGAGAAGTCAAGAGGTTTGAGGTCTTTTCTTGAGTCCCGGAGCAGTCGGCCCCGGGACAAGGCCTATATAATTTTCTTCGCACGAAAGCTAGCGATGAAATGAATGAATGTCTAGAGCGGCCCTGTCTTATATAGCCGATTTCGAAATCAAAAGTGGAATTTGCAAAATGTTTGAAAATTAGACGAAAAGAGTGTGTAAAGTAGAAGGCCAGAACGATTATCTGGCTTTTAAGACAAAAACGGTGGATGGCCACAAAGAAAACCACGAACGATTAAAAGGTAACTATGACGACCAGATTATTGACAATAAAATGTCAAAGAATTAATAAACACAAAGTTAGCAAAAACATGAAGAAATACGATGGAATTAAAGGTTCTGGTGCGTGGATAGTGTAGTAAATAATGTTGCGCATCATCTGTGAGCAATTTGTGAGTATAGTGTAGTATGAAAATGAAAATGATAAACTCGTAATTGTTACAGTAAAACGATATCTACAATGAAACTAAATGAAAGGATGGCAATAAAAGAGCAACGTGAAACAATAAAGCTTAAACTAATAATGGATGTGATGAAGATTTGACCTAAAATTGATGTACAGACAAAATGTCAACCATTGAGGACGTTCAGTCGGTTAGTACGTAATAATATTACTACAATGGACATGTCACAGTGACAGCTGTTTTTAGCTATCTTTTCGGTGAACATGGACCTTAGTGTGATGTACAGAATGCTTGGTTGACGGCTTTGTTAGGAGTCGGTTTACACACTTTATAAAGTTATGGTAAATGTAGACTTATTAATCTTTCTTTATCGTGTGGTAAGTGTCAAACGTGGTGTCAGAGTGTGTATGCATTTGCCTCTGACTTGCCTTTACATGCCGTCGAGAAATATCTCTCAGGCATGCTGGTTTCCTCACGATATTTTCTTTCACCGAAGCAAGTGATACAACAATACGCACATGAATCAGAAATCAGAGGTGAGTGCGTAGGGTTTGAACTTGAGACCTAACATATTACTTGGCAGTCCGACACACCACTTAGCTATAACTACATACTTGCATGATTGTTAATTATTCCTCATGTACCTACGGTCGACCAAGCTATTTGGTTTACATTTTAAAACCAAATAGCTTGGTTGACCGTACCAAGTTATGACGGTTACGATATAAAAATGTCATTTGCCAACAAGCTGCGTGAATTCATTCAGAGTTCTAAATTGAACTGATCGTAGTTCACACGATTCTCGATCCAACTTGGCAGTCAGCACACTGTCCTCGCGAAAATGTCGTAACAATACATTTATTTTGTCCATTTTCTAACAACGCACTCAACACGATTGTCTATAACACAAGTAGTGACCTTCAGTTCCAAACAAATGGAATATAAAATTGAAATTTTACTTTGTCAAGGCTGTTTTTTGCCCTCTAAACAACGTCTTCCCTCAGATTAACAATAAAACCTTTTTTTTGTTGATCTGAGCGTCTTCCTATCAATGAAAGTTTTCGTCACACATCACGCCTGTCATTCCGAAGGCGTAGGTAGAGTTGTACCTAATTATAGTGCACGTCCACATTCACCAGTTATGAAAATGTTTCCACACGTTTTATGAATGAGGCGGTTTTTTGAGATGAAATAACCTAGAGGACAAAAAAAAACTAATTATTCCGTCACGCGTCAGGTAGATTATTAAAAAATATTTGACCCGTATTTTTTCTTTTGTTCCGTAAATCAAAATTGACGAATATACGACGCTTTTAAAATTCCCAATACGTCACGCCTAGGTACCTATAATTTTTAGCTAGCTCTGACGTCACGAGCCCCGACTTTCGAGTTTGATGCGTTTTTCTTTGTCAATGTTCATTTATTTACAAAAACAAAAAATACGTACCTATCCATTATTTTTCTATAATCAACTGACGGACGGATTAAATAGATTTGTAATTTTTTGATACTGTCACATGTCGTCAATTCGTCATGCCTACTAACATAGAAACAACTGCCGCGCGTAGCTCTTGTTGAGAACAAGGCGTCATCTGACTTCACAATAAATAAAGTACACAATGTGCCATTGAAAATAACTTTATGAACAATATAAGACAACCTTACTAGATGTGTCTATTTTCACTGTTTCTATGGCCTTTGGTAATCTTAAATGAGGAAAGTTTCCCACCTCTTTATTAGGTAGGTACTAGATTTACAAAGATGTGGAAGTTATGTATCAACTACGTACATATTTTTAAAAGTAACTTATTTGTTTCAGGTACGTAATGACCACTTTAAGTGCGCAGTTCAAGTCTGTTCAAGGTCGCGGTGTTATCAAGAAAATTTGCATCGACATGTCAAACTTGATACAATCGAAGTCTGACAGCCAGTCTTACCAAGGGGTTTATTACCAAGGCATCCGGTTAGACTGGAAGCCGACCCCCACATGAGAAAAGGCTATAGGCAGATGGTGAGACTTGATAAGTACATATTTTATTTTATTTCTGTGTTTTCTTGCCTGCGGATTAAAGTTCGTGGAAGTGTATGTCATGATGAAAGGTTTTACTGAAGACACTTTGTATGTACAGTAAACACGTTTATTTCAAATCATTTTCATTAAATATTAATGAAATAGCTAACTCCACAAACCACGAAGACCACAGGAAGTTCTTTAATTCTGTTAAGACTAGCGTTTCCTTTGCTAGAGAAGATTTCCAAATAACACGCGTAATACTAATTATAATTTTAAATTATACTCATTAATTCATCAATAACACACGCATATCCGTAGTCCCGAACTAGTCAGGAAGCTCGTGTGTCTAATTATAAATGTAATATTAATTGATTTTCAATAAGAGGGGCCTACTACCACACCACCTACTACAGCAGTATTAGTTTAATGGTACGAGTACTTTAGTGTGAGAAAGATGGAGCAGTGGAGCTGTACAGGAGTCGATTAAAATACTAATTGCTAGAGGTGATGGTAGGCCCCCAGGCCCTCAGATCTATTTCAAGTGCCTACTCATGAAAAGTATTATTAGTAGGTAGTATTATCGAACTTAATTTATAACGCGCTATAACCGTTTTGATACTTGTACATATTAATATTTAGTTGTAGTTTGTATAATGTTATTTAACTTAATTATGTAACGTAATGGCCGAAAAACAGACCCACCTTATTTCATTATTTCAGAAAGCAAGAAAAAATGTTTTGAAATTAAAACTGTAGCAATAATTATTAATGTATCCCTTCACGGAGCGTCGAGTGTTGAAATGAATACTTACCGCCCTTGAGTTGGGGATAAAAATAAAATAAACCGTACAATTTGGACTTTCACATTGCATTTATGCATCTCCGTTCCTTGGTCGCTTTGCCTTTTGAAACAACGTTGAGTCCATTTGTAATATCTACATTGTATGTACCGTAAATTCGAATAAAGTTAATTATTATTTCCGACAAAATAATTATTATTACGCTAAAGACTGTTCGCTCTTAATTATGTTCTGAATTCAACATGATGTAAGTACTTAAGTAAATTAAAACAAGGCCTTGATAATGCAATCACTTAAGAAAAAAAAAAACACTTGGTGTAAACCCTATCGGATTTAGTTAAAATAATTATATATTTTAACACAGTTCATCCAGGAAAACAACAACCTGCTCATAAGTGGGGCTGCACATCAAGGTACTCGAAACTGACCAATTTTCCCAATCAATCCTGAACTTAATCTGTTTGCGATAAAGTTGAAAATCTATTGCAGAAATTAGACAAATGTGGTTGTAGCTTGATAATAATGTTTATTTATTTTGTTTATTTATAGAAAGCTTAGACATAGGTTGCAAAGTGTTAACAGGATAATTTAGGTCAGTATAACTGGTGTAGTCATCTGTAGCCGAACTAGACAGAGCCTGTATTTCGACTATCAGCGCCAAACCCCTCGAGTATTAAACATATAAAAGTGCCAGTACTAACATTTCATTAGTTTCTTGTACAATTACATTTTAACAATTTATAATATTATATTTACTTTAACATTTTTTTTTTAAATACAATACTAATACACTATAATGATGTGCTCCAGTCTGTACAAACAATCTTTATAGTTCGCCGTTTCAAACAAACCTAAAAGAATGGTATACAATGAGGCTGTCATCTTCATATAAATGAGCTGACGCCAAACATGTTACTTTGGTTTAATTCTTTTAATATAATTAATTACACATCTGTTACTCAAGTTAGTCCATGTCAATTGCACGTTATCAGACATGTTCATCGTGAGAATTGTCTGAACTTATCTGTTATTTAATAATAATAAAGATACACTAATAAAGTATTGGTAAATCGACACATCAATGCAGCTGTTGATCGATTCTGTCGGACTGATACCGATACCGAAACCGCAACATGGTACCTAATTACTCGTCAAACTTAAATGTGTTCGCCATTACCTATGATGAATTCTAGTTTTGATTTAAAAATAGACATAACTATGGTAATATCCTAGTAATAAGCTACTATATACCTAACTGAGTTTTGCGTCAGTTTTCGAAGAACCTTAACCCAAAAATTAGATATCAAATACAATTTTATTTTTGTTTCAAAATGAACTTACAAATAAAATTAAAAAGATAGGATCTCCTCGCTAATTGCGCGCCTTTCAATGCATTTTTATTCTGTATGTATTAGCCAATGTAGTGCCGTTATCGCTAAGATACCTGTCAATTATAATCCAGAAATTCGTACCGAGAATTTTCATGATCATATCGTTGTATCGGTTCCAAATCGACCAATCGACCTTCGATTCGATCGAATTTTCGAGTTGTGAAACCGTATATGGAAGGTTGCTCGACAGCGTATAATGGAGAAATAACATTACATTTGTCGGCAACAATAATTACAACTACAGGAACGTGTGAGTTGTGAAAGAAACATTATATAAAGGGTATGAATTGTAATTGCGCGCAAGTAGCCCTATTATCCTGCCGGAATAATATAGAGTCAGCATATCTAGAACGGGTGAAACGTTTAAATAAGTCTTCAATTCGTCCTTTTGCCAAAAGAGGCAGACCGGTAACTAAGAAAAATAAGAGAAACAAGGCAAGAACTGAGTCAAGACAGGTGACTAAGAAAAAAACAGTTTTGAATGAGAAGAAAAAGACAAGGACCGAGTCAAGCACAGAATCGGAATCGGAAGATAATATATCAGTGCACGACGATTCTGACATGGATGTAAGCGATGATCAACTTCATATTGAACTTGATGATGATTCTAGTGAGGAAGCATCTTCCCAACCATTAAACATTGATAATTTAAACGTCAATGATTACGTACTGGTGCAATGTCAATCTGCAACACTAAAATCATCTAAGCATTTTGTTGGTATAATTAAGATAAAAGAATGCAGCATATTAACAGTTTCTTTTATGAAGAAAAAAACTGGTTTTAAGTTTTACTTTCCCGATAAAGAAGACGAATGGCCTGTACCAATAACAGACGTAGTGGCGAAACTTCCAGCTCCAAATAATTTTCCTGGAACATCTCGTACAGCATCTCTGTTTTGGTTTAAATTTGATTTTACTAAATTCAACTTGGGTTGGGTAACTCAGTACTTTTTAACTTAATTTTAATAGATTGTTACCATAACTAGTCGATACTTACCAAAGCCTAATGCTATTATTGAAAAATAAAGACAAATTTAATTGTTTATAAAAGTTAATTAATTAATTTTAACTTGTTTGTGATTTTTCAAAACTGCCCCGTATGATTTTTCAAAAGTGCCCCTTATAGGTTTAGTCAGAGAATTAGAGCCCGAGCTTTTTTCAGTACTATTTTATTTTTTTATTAAAATTAGTAATGTTTGTAAATCCAAATGTTGTAAATGATAATTACAGACATGATAATACATTTTATTGATTTGCAACACGCGTATTTTTCATTTTATAACGCTATTTCAAAACTGCCCCAAGGTGATTCAAAACTGCCCCATGAGTGGGGCACATTTGAACAAATTACATGTTTTTAAAAGATGGGAAATATGTCATTATCTTTTGTGAAAACAAACAGAAACTTGTTTTAAAGTATGGTCTAAGCCCTATAGGAACTGAGAATAATAGATAAATGTTGTAAAACTTCCTTAAAATGATTATAGAACAGACAGTTCAAAAAGTGTTCAAAACTGCCCCCTTCTCCCCTATTGTAATTTCAAAAACCTTTGGCCACTAGTTAGGAAGTTTTTAAGACTATGACTAACCCTGAATGGAAAGGACGTCATTTTAATAGGCGGGTATTTTCACTACCAAATACTTTCCAAATGCAAAGGATTATGCAGCCATTTTTGAGTATTTAATTAAGCGATCATTAACGACGGGTATTATTAACATTATTCAGTAATAGTTATGAGTATTGCTTTTATCCACATAATTACATTAATAATGCAGGTTAATTAATGATTATTGATTACCATTTCTTGCAATGATGTGGTCGTATTGAAAAGCTCGCAGTTAACCGGTCTTTGCAAGCCTTGTTTTCAGAATTCCTGTTAAATTATCAAGTGCAATTTTTAATCGACTTTAATACCTGATAAATAAAATTGAATTTCTTTACAAATTCTTCATGAAAAACTTGTATTTGCACCACATGGACCCAAGGCAGCGACGAAGAAGCGATTTTCTGGTTCTACGACATGTCAAACATCATGAGTAAACCCTCACGATGTTTTCCTCCACCCAATTTGTTATACTTACCCATGCATAGGGTAGACGTAAAAAAAAAACTAATTAGTCCACCAGTTAGATTATCAAAAAAATATTTGACACTATTACTACTATTAATATACTATTTTTCTTTTGTTAAATAAATCAAAATTGACGAACATACGACGCTTTTATAATTCTCAATACGTCACGCCTTGAAATAATACTGTAGTGAATTCTGACGTCACAATTGACGATTACTTGACGATGACTTCGATTACTTATAGTTTTTAACTTTTTATTATTCGTTTTATCTTAGTCAATATTCAATGATTTACAAAAACAAAAAATACGTGTCTATTAATTTCTAATACTCTTACTGACGCTGACTGCTAAATAGATAAATTTGCATTTACCGTCGTCATGCCTTTAGGCAAGTATTCCCAATCGGCATGAACACATTCAGCACGCCAAAGCCGATTGGCACAGACTCATATAGGATGACATCTGACTGGCGACTACATGAGTAAGTAAACGTAACAGAGTATAAGCTTCATTATGAACGTGCAAAATTGTAACCTATTTTGGTAGGGTTGTCACAATACGTGAAGACAAATTAATCAAATAGGTATTTACTTACTTGTTGTACCTAGTATTATTCATACACACAGTACAATAAACAACCAATATTAATAAATACCACGTTTTTACATTAAAATATTCAAACTTGTTACAAAACAAACAACGTGTGTTGTCCGGACAACCCTGAGATTGTCAACTGGCTATGACAGCGTAAACCGGTTTTTTCCACTCTCGCCGAGTACGCGACAACCGGTCAATGGTCACGCACACCTGCTCTGCGTGCTTGTAGTAATGCAAACGATCAGCGCGGTTGTATGAAGCTTATACTCTGAGGCCCTACTCCCTAACGTTTCGTCCATACGGACGGATCTATCCGTCTCTATCGCGCACGTCTGCAGACGAGTGCGTGTGAGAGACGCGGATAGATCCGTCCGTATACGGCGACGGCCGCGGCGTTGCGTCTACGCAATCAATCTCTTATCACCCCGAAACGAGACTATCAACTAGTGACCCATTTTTCTATGATACGTTAGGTACTACGAACCTACTTATCTTTATTTTATTTCAATGATCTTTGAAATATTGATGAGCGACGATGTGGAATAGGAAACTGGACATTTTAGAGAAGTTCTACGCGATAGCGATTTTTTGTGGTTCCAGGTATTTTAGGTAGAATTCCTCATTTTTTTTTTGTTTGGTCAGCAACCAGTTTGGTTACAGACAACCAGACTCAATAACTTCTGGGTGGTTCCGGTTTCTCTAGACTAGAGGAATTATTAAAATGTAGTGCCATGCCAAGCGTTGAAAATGGCCCACTAGTTTAGGCGTAGATCAGGGACAAGCATACAGACAAAACAATGGCGATTATATTGAATGTCTTGTCTTATTAAACTATCTATAATGTTATCAAAACAAGCTGATTCATGGCGCGCGCCTGTATTATGTAAATAAACAATTTAATTAAACAATTGTTCGCTTTATTAGCAATATTTATAATTATGAACAAACTATTATTGGAAGCGTGGGAGCAGATCAAGCGTTAGGGTAATTTTTAGTTGGGGCCATAATAGGTATATTTCTCTATGGTTGGGACTTGGGACCCATTCCAAAAAATCGGCTGTAGTTTAATGTGACTTCTGTGTGTGAAAGAGATGGAGCTATATAGGTCTTCTAGTTCTATCTCTGTCTCCCCATAACTTCCTGTTTTTCGATCCTGGGCTAATGTGGATTACAGGTCGTTGAGTTTGTCAATCATATGAGTAGACAACAAATTAAACGACATTCTAGGATAAAAAGCAATCATTTTTTGTCTTACAATTTATATTCCAGTACTTACTTACTTGTTTGTATAAAAATATTAAAATATATAACATTTGATACGATAGTTAACAAGTTTACAAATAGTTCAAATTGTATGAAACAAAATGTTAATACCTATATCTATAAAATCTTTTCGAAACTGCATGTTATTCAATCATATCGTGGGAAAATGGAATAGTTGCCGATATTAATTAATGTAAAATGTATTTAGAAGCAAAAAAAAATAACATACTTACGCTATACGTATGTTATTTTTTTGCTAAGTTAAATGTATAGGTACTTTACTATAGTAAAGTTTGCTATTATTTGGTGCTTTTTCATGACCAAGACAGCACTCAGCTAAATATGATTCAATAATATTTTTTTTAATTGAGCACATTTAAAAATAAAGGGCGGCCATACACGAGTGCTTGAACGGCTACCACATTTTCAGAACATTTAGATATTTATTTATTTTTTAATAACATCATTCACCCCCACGAAATTTTACGTCGGTTACGTCGGTACTGCCACACCCACAGTCATAATAATATATATGGACAGCTGATCGGATTCAGAATGATGTACCTACTGAATACGTGGTTACCGTATTACCATCGGTGACCAGTGTCCCTTTCACCCCCTATAGTAGTACCACTTGGTTCTTACGGCTCGTGGCCAATGTCGGAAGTTCGGAACTACCGCAGTCATCTTGTTTTTATTTCCCCAGACAATTTAACAGCTGATACTTAACAACGCCCTTATAACAAAGTCATGCACGCGCCATAAAATCAATGCTGCCCTATTAGTTCTATTTTCTGCTGTTACCACGATTCGCTGGCCGCTCCGGTAGATAAGACAAGCATGAGCGATGACGTCTTTCCTGACTGCGGCTCTTGCGCTTGCACAGGATATGACGTCATCACCCACGCTTTGACATTGACACACACTCGGCTGCACATGTGGGCCTACTTTTTTTCTGACATCGCATCCGGACCAAGTGTTGAGACTGAATATGATTTGAATGTATTAATTACAATTGTGTGTAGAAATGCATTGTATTTAAATTTATGAAGAGTAACGGGACTTTGTTATTGTAATTATTTTGATAAGTAAATAGTCTTACAACTCTCTTGAAAGAATCATTTAGTCAGCGCAATCAGTAAGGCAAATATGCCATGGGTCCATTTTCTCACTTGTCAACTTTTCTTCCTTAATCACGCACAAAACACCATCTTTACTTCCACAAACCAAAAATTAAGTAACGTTTCCTTCTCTGAATTTACTACCTACTTGCAAAGCAGAACCACACAACAATTTGGTGGACTGTCCACCAATGTGGCATTACTGTTGTTACAAAGCATCATATCACGAAAACCATAGGCTCCTCGCATCGCAAAGCATACAATGTGTTACATAACTTGCGTCACAGTCCAACTGCGTGCAGGGGGACATTACCAAAGTCCCACTGCATGCTAGGCTGTTGGCTGTGTATGATATTACGAATAAATGATATAGTGACAGGCTGGATGTGCTGGATGTGCTGGATGGCTGGCTCCGGTAGCGGTCTGTTCCAGTCCGATGCTCACCGCGGAACACCCACAGCTCTTCATGTTAAAACACAGAGTAGGGAATTCAGTGGAATGCTAAGGCTGGCGCCAGAAGCAAGTAGTGAACCTCAATTTGACCATCGCTATTTGTGAATGCGGGCGACCAGAGCATGACCAGCAAGTGGGCTTGTTGGATTGTCCCAAAGTGTCTTTACAAGTGACCTTAGGGGCCTTAACTTATAGCTCCCAAGTATTTTGATGATACCTCATCATTTATTAACGTACCGACCAGGCACATACATTTTTCCAGGCAACTCCATTTGAACATTTAGATATATCCTCAATGGATGTCCACCGCCTTAGGATCGGCGAAGGGGTCTCATGTCTTTATCACTTCGTCTATTAATCAATTTATAGTTAACACTCCATGTTTAGTTTATTATCAGTTTGTGTAACCAAACCGTAAGGTGTGCAGTTGTGTACTCCTCTAATGATTTGCGGTTGCTAACGTCTAATCGAATCAATCAATTCAAATAGATACCAATGTAACGTGCCTAACTAAATGCCACACTAATCGAATTAACGATTTCGTTTAAGATTTATTTATTTTGTTTTTATTTGCGCAATCGAATCTCATGAACAAGAGCTGACGTGAGTTGATTGATCTTATAAATATGTACGTTTACAACGTATTGCATAGAGATGGAATCACACAGATTGTAGAAATAGCTGGACCTCTGGTGCAAACAAATACATCCGATTGAGACTTTCGAGTATTCAGTTAACGTCACAAACGGTATCCCACCTCCTGTCCCGTTCGTGCAGACCCACCTACACTTAGGACCCTGACCAAAGCCGCTACTAACGCTATGGAATGTAGCATTTTGGTAAAAAATGAGCGACAAGACGAAGAAAAAGTAAAAAATATAATTGAACTAGATCTTTTACCATAAACCCCAAATGCAACCTTTTATCAATCCCGGAGATAAGTACGGAATACGAAGAGAACAGTGATCCGGTTAGTACTCCAACGTTTCTCTTCGCTGCACAAAAACTAGTAACACGAGAAGTCTATTCTCGATGATTCGTCGCTTCCAGTTCCCAGTTCGAGATCCCAGTCGTCGGTCCCCTTCACACGGCCCACGACAGCGGCCGTGACCACCACGGGCCCACGGCGCAGAGTTGCCAGTGTTGCCACACCTAATGAGTCTTACGCCACTTTACTTAATAATATACGCACCAATCGATTCGTTCGACATCACACTCTTTCAAGTTTCCAAATAAAGTCCGGCTGTCCTTTGTGATTCACGAATTAAAGGTCTAAACTCGGTTCCGAGATTGGTCACATTTATTTTTGTTACTTGGGTTCCTGGTTGCTCACAAGAAATTCACGTAATTATTCCCTTCTTCTATCCTTTCTTCGGTTGAATTAAAAAAAAAAACCTTCATAATATCGATTCATAGTATGTTAGTTGTGTGTATGTTTCTATTTTCATAGTTAGTTATGTCACTGTGCTGCCTATCAGTAACAAAACCTATAACAAGATAAATCTGATCTTTCTCCCAATCATTTAAATAAACATAACACAAGCAATCATATCAATAAATTTTGGTCGTGCTAAGTGGTCAAACATTTCTAGGTATCCCCAAGTTATTGTTGTAACCAATTTGAACTATTGACGTCGCGTCGTCCCAGCCGAAGTGCTAATCAATCTGTCAGGTTCAGCAACGACAAATGTCAAAACGAAAATTACGTTTGTGGACACTGCTGTGACTGAATACTGCATAGACGTAGCTCTCCAAAGATTTTTAGGCGCAGAAAACATTGCCATTGCCATTTCACAGGACAATTTCCATAAAAATTATTAAAACTTCTTTCTAGCGCCAAAACATCTTTGTAGTATACAGAGCTTCAATGTTCACAGCTTTAAGATTGGTGCTCTGATAAACCAACAAGGAGCGAATGGGAGATCGAATCGTCGCCATCGTCTTAATGTGGTATTGTTCGGCCGACTGATCTATCACCGTCACGCGATTTCGCAGAATACATCTGACAGTTAGTTTGTAGGTCGATATTTGCAAAGAGATTATATTTCTTTTACTATTTATTAAGTATGGCAGAAGTCTAATGAGGCTTTGGCGAACAATACCGGAAGCCTTTTGTTTCGAATGTTTTAGAGGTGACAGTCCCGCATCCGGTTAGACTGGAATCCGACCCCAACATACTTGTAGTTGGGGAAAGGTTTAGGCAGATGCTGATTAATGATGAGTCCCATGCAGGGTAATGAAAGACATTAGGTATATTTTCTCCGTATTCATAACTGATACGTTTTGAACACTGCCAATTGACGATTTTGGTATAGGTAGGGGAGACCGGGTACAAAAGTAACACTTTGTACTTTGAAACTGATTTCTAGTTATTTATTATATTTATGATGAAATGAATATAGCCACATCAAAATCTTGACTGTGCTCTACAAATTTGTAAATAAATTTACATCATTATTTGCTGTTTTCTGTGAACTACAAGGTTTTGAAAAAAAAATGACGTTTGTTACTTTCGACCCCGAGGCCAGGGCGAAAGTAACACGGTGTGGGTCGGAAGTAACATGATTAAGGTATAATGAAATGCCATAGTAAATCAACTTATTTATTATAAAAAACACACAAGACAAAAGCAATCGTTCTTCTTCGTCAGGTGAATTGTTATGAGCAATGTTTTCTTTTTCTTTATTGCCTTCTTTGTTCTTTTTAATTTTCCCTTCCTTGTAAATATTTTTTTTACTTTCATTCTTTCTTTGTATTCTTCTTCAATCACATTTTTTGCAATTGAAGAAGAATATAAATATCGGACAGCTCGTGTTGATCAAAATCGCCGTCTTACGTTTCTTACGCCCCTTACTGGTTGTAGTCCTCGAACCAGCTCTTGGAATAGGTGTATATCTTGGGGTGAAACTGAGAAAGGAATTGGCAAGAAAGCAATTGGCGAAGAAGAACCCACTTGTAGCCCGCTAGGTCCTGCTACTGATACAATCGTCAATTGGCATATTCAACCAGGAGGGCTGAGGGTGCGTTGGACCTGGTCGACAGATCAGTATGTGGTATTTCTTCGTTGACTGGCAAGGGACGGTCTGTTACACGATTTGGTGCAAAGTCAGCATCAGTAAAAATATTTCCATTAAATGAACTTATAACAGTGCAAGTAAACCCAGCAATGGCATTTTTATCAGTAACAGCAAGAGGAAATGCTTTTTTGACAATACCGGGTATGTAATGTGTATTCAGCGTTTGACAGGGATTATTTCGAATTCAGTTGTCTGTAGCTGTGTTTATATTTTTTATGGTAATTTTCTTATGTCACATGGCAAACATTGTATTTTTTTGCCAGGGCTCTAATTGTGGCATTATCTTTGAAATGCTCGTCAGCCGCTTTTCTGTATACGTCCATAATATGCCAGTGGTCCTTCTTGCTGTCGTTCTCACTCGCTGTCGCGGCATTCTGTTGGTAAATAAAAACGATTAATTAACATAAAACAATAAGTGAATCACACTCATTGCATTATGGGGACAATAGTAACATGTTACTTTTGTACCCGTAGTGGTGTGTTACTTTTGTACCCAACCACGTTTTTGTTAATTCATGAATGCTTACATAAAAATAGAACTTGCTATTACAAAATTAATAACAACACTTGGTAAACAATCTAATAAAAAATTACACTGCAAATAGTCACATTGATATCACCATTTTAACACTACGTAAACACTAATTGAGTAAATGTCAAAAAACTTACTTTTAGTTCGTAAAATCACGTGGCGTCCTCTAGCACAACTTTACGGCACGAAGCGAGCGCGGCGACTAAATGCAAGTGGGGGGAGCGTTGTCGGCTGTCTCCTGGAGGTAGCGGAGCAGCGTTTCGAACATTTGATATACCTACAGAGCGTTTGTTACTTTCGACCCGCCGTTACTTTTGTACCCGGTCTCCCCTACATGTCACCGTAAAATGTCAAACATGTTATATTACAATATAACGTGTTTCTCTCTAGCGATATTGTAAACTCTCGAAATATTGTCAACTGAACATACGGAAGTATCTCTGCCCCCATAATCGGGACTTGGGGCACCCCCCCGTTAGGTTAGTTAGGTTTATTTTAACCCTGCACTCGGAAATAGGGGCGGGGCTCCGTCGACTACGCTTTTTAGGGGAATATAAAGTGTTTTAAGGTTAGGTTATATTAATCGGTGCTTCTCAGGAATGGTCCATTATCTTTTCATGAGAGTGGTACCACTGGCCAAGGGGGACCTCTCCTTCCCTCCACACCGCGTGAGTTGACTACCACTGCATGCATTTCACGAAAAATAATGTGTTTTATTGTAAGCAGTATGTTCGTTTGACAATATTTCGAGAGTTTACAATATCGCTAGAGAGATTACAATGTAAGTAACGTTTTTGACAATTTTACGGTGATATACATACAATGTTCATAGACAAAGACCAAAGAAACGATGGATGAACTGTGTGAAAGATGATATGGAAAGGAGTGCTGAGATGACAAGTAATAGAGAAGTATCCATGGAAGAAGAAGGCATGGTGCCCCCGGCCATAAATACCTTTGGATAGAGGCAGGGCAAAGATGACTCAAGAAAGACGAAGTTAATATCAACATTAAAAAATAACAGAGCCTTCAAATACCTATCACATTATAAATGTGTTAACTACTGAGAAAAAAAAGCGTAACGTAGCTTTAATCTAACATTTATTTTGAAAGTCAAACGACGTGGGAAATAGCCTTACAATCGCACTCATCAGATAGAATTACGACTGTTAAATGTAAAAGCTATCTCCTACCAATTGACATAGAGACTTGGTATTTTAACGACATGTTGTATCTTCTTGAATGTTCAGAGGTCTGCATAAGATTGTTTACATAGTCCGATTTCTTTAATGATAAACCTACTGTTGAGTAACATATACTATTTGAGTCTGATTTTGTTAACAATATCAAGGATTTTTTTTTTCGGAACTCTACTCCTTTTCTCAACTATTTGTGCACAACTGCGTTCCTCTGCACATTTTATCAGCAAGTTGATGAATTCAGGATGATGTCGATAAACTACACGTACATATATTTATCATATCTCGGGACCATTCATGCGGTCCCGATCCTGTGGAATAATTTAATTAGGTAAGACTTTAGACTGACTTTTTTAAAGACAATCTCACTACTTTCCAATTTTGCACTTTTATACATACACGAAATATTACCGACTAAACCCGATTTTTATTACACGGCTAAAATTGGGAATCAAACGAGCTTACCTGTTAAGCGAAGTCTTGATTCTAATTTTATGAGTGGCAATCTGAAAAATAATTATTTAACATGGTAGTATTCCTTATATCTACATTAACACACCGCGAAATTTAGAGGATCAAAAAAAGAATATTTTTTAGTCCTGCAATATTCGTATGTATACTTCCCCGTTTTGACACATGTCGGGCACGTCACTTATTTTAGAGATCACAATATTGGGAACAATCTCTGTGTACAGAGTAGTTCCAAATACCTAGATTCACTATGTTTTCCTGAAAGGTTAAAATTGAATTAGGTAGACTAATTATTGCAGCTTTGGGGCTATTAGCTATATTATAGTGGTGGGTGGGTAATTATTTTTCAGATTGCCACTCATAAAATTAGAATCAAGACTTCGCTTAACAGGTAAGCTCGTTTGATTCCCAATTTTACTTCGTGGCAATCTTTCAAATAATTATTTAACATGGTAGATGTTTAGAGCTGGCTGCAATAATTAATTATTTAACTGATTAAAATGCAAATAATCCTGAGTTGATTTATGAAAATAACTTATGAGCTTCTTCTATCTAAATAGGAGTGTAATAGCTTTAATACTATAATTTTAGGAATATGTAAAAGATAATTATATTAAGTTTTTATATGGTAACTTTGGCAACTTATATAATATAATCAACATTATGTCTAGCTTAGTTGATGCCAGCTCTGGTTTGAGCTGTTGTTTGGGTTGTATTGTGAGGGGAACCAATTATGAAGTTTAAGTACCACTTTCACTGAAGTGTGGCAACCTTACAAATATTAGGGCTTGATATATCCTAATAACTGTTTTATAGTTCCAATAGGTTAAATTTAGAGCTAACAGAACAATTAATGTCTTTGTTTTCAAAATTTTGCTCATACTACCAAGCTATGAGTTTAATGATACTTTCGATACATTCTATTGAGGCAATGATGGTCTCAGATTTCTTAGTAGTAATTTTCTTATTTGAAATTCAGTTACAGTGTTAGTATTTAATGGGTGTGTTTGCAAAAGGCTCTCAATTAATTAGTGTTGAATTGATAGTATGTGCTTTCAAAGGAAGTCGCTGGCATTATGTTTATTTATTCATATAAGGGCCTTTTGTTAAAACACTTGCACCAGAAAAGTGCTACCAAGGTAAGTATAGAGCTCCATAGATGTACTGTCTCAAATGATAATTGCATAAATTAAAGAATATAATGCAGCAATTTGACTTAGATATACAATGTCCAACTATTGTTCAATAGTAGATAAGCTTGTCTATTTAAAACATTGTTTCCAATTAATGTTACCTTCAATTGATCAGAAAACAGTAATCTTTTCACTTCATTACTATAGAATTAAACTGATTTAATTAGTACCTAGTAGCTCTTACTATCAGTAAAGCTTAAAAATTGCTAAGGGTCGAGTCTTATGACTAAATATAATGGATACTAAGGAGTTAGCTCCTTACTGGTCGAACCGAATTCGAGATGTAGTCAATTGACTCGAAGAAGGATGAGTGAGCTATTTTTTCCCAAACTGTTTGTTTATTTAGGTTTCTAGAAACTGATTTCTGGCTAATGTCGTTCATCTGTACATTAACATTATTATGTTTTCCCAAGCACCTTGTAATGGAGCAACAATTTTTTCCGTTTCATATATGTAGGTATAAGAAAAAAGGTAATACTCTAATGTTGTTCATCTGTACATTAATGTTATTATGTTTTCCCAAGCACCTTGTAATGGAGCAACAATTTTTACCGTTTCATATTATATGTATAAGAAAAAATGTAATACTTAGAGGTCTTGGCTCAATTGTAAATATTTGCTATGTTGCAGTGGGTTTAGGCAGAGTTGGCTCCACCATCTTGAGTTGTCAGTATAATTTTCCCAAACTATTTCAAATCTTACCTACTTCTGTCAAAACCAGCAGTGATTCCCTGACAATGTCTTTCAAGGGTTTCTGCAGTCAAAAACCAAGTCATTGTTTGACAAGCTAAGAGCAAACTGAATTGAATGCTCCTGGTTTTCTAATCTTTATAAATAATAAAATCTTTGCAATTAGTGGGTAGCTATGTATGTTGTCTGTATTCAAGCAGCATTATGGGTTTGGCTAAATTGCTGTAATGTACTGTCAATTGCTATGAATTTTAGTTGGATTTTATGAACTCTGCATGAAATGTATGGCATTTCCGTTTGTCTCAACACTCCCATGTACCTCCCCCCTAGTTTAGTGGAAAGCTAATAAAGCCAATAGGTACTCTAATTGGCAGTGAAAATGAAAGAAATTTTTAGTTAAAATTCCTCTTTATGACATGATGATATAATGTAAATCTCACGATATGCCTACCCGTCTTTTCGAGTATTTTGGTTGTGAGTTTTTGTTCTGAGTTCTCAACAAGGTTCATTTCAGGTAACTACAGCTGATTATGGGGTCAACGCCCGGAACCAGTGAACAATGAAATTATGTTTTAGTACAGTCTTGATAATAAGCAGTCAAAGTAAAGAGAACATTGTTTCTCTTAAGGTTTAAGTGATTTTCAAATCTAATGCAATGCAGAAAAAAGCTATCTGGTCCTGGAAATCTTTCCAAAAAATACTATTTGACTTAACGGAGTATAAATGAATTACATAATTAGTAGACCCATGATTTATCATTGTACCTACAGATTGCTAGGTAAAGCAATGAGTTACTAACGGAGATGTTATTTTAGATTGGATCTGTAATCATCATAAGATCATAAGAATATTTTCTTAGTTCTAAGACGAGGTTGGGGTTTAACAGTGGAAATAAAGGAGAAAACTGAAATACTATGAAGCTTGGTACTTTATTCAAATTGGACTCAACCACAGATAATACTGTATTAATCGGAAGAGAATAAAATATAGTTTAACTTAATTATATCATAATCACGTAATTGTCCTGCAAAATAAAGATTTTGATTTTTGAAGTTTTTTATTTTTAGTTCACAATGCAACACAGGTAGGTTTTGGTAACACCATGTTTTACGTTCCTATGCATATTATCGCCGCGCTAATTATTAACTATGAGGATTGTCGTACTGAAACGCATTTTTTTTTGTCAAAGTTATAAGAAAGGTTATGCCTACGCTTTGGTTACGCATAGGAAAATAATGCGCATAGGAAAATAATGAGCAAAAGTAATTAAAAATGAAAAATAACTTGTTCCTACCGACATGTTTGTGCTTTGAGCAAATATACTTGAGTGAGAATGCATTCAACGTAATTCGGAACGCGCTGCGCTGAATGACATTTGTCAGTGTCACGATACATACCTACGTCCGTGTGACAGTTACATTTGATTTCGTGCGTTCTGGGGGGTAACCATGACGTCTTAAAGCAAGATTGTTTTAATCTTATTCCAGAGTGGGAAAGAGACGGAGCTATAGAGAACGTCTAGCGCCATCTCTTTCTCACTCTGGAATAAGATTAAAACAATCTTGCTTTAAGACGTCATGGTACGCCACCTGTTCGGTGTATTATTCGGTGCATTTGATCTGATCCCATTTTCTCACGACTCCTGCTTGCTTCATTGTACTCGATTGATTCTGTGAACGAGAACTTACCGGCTCGCTATACTGGACTACGATTTACCTACTTCAAGACTTGGTTTTCGACGATTGGGAAAATCGTGTTTTTGTTTGCTGGACGTGGTACTACGAAGAAGAAGAATATATGGGTTCCTATATATTTATGTTGTGTCAACCCAATTACTCTTATAAACTGGCACTGCATTTTACATTTCAGATTTTTTACTATGGATTGCTGCAATTGTAATGAACCTCCGCAGCTAATCAGGTACTTTATCATGCCCTAGACATGGGTCCTGATATTATTCGTGTCGTTGAAGAATGGAGAAATGAAGAGGTAGTTTGAATAAAAATACCATATTTTGAATTGCCAAGAAAACTACCTTTTTTAGATAGAATATTAATAAGAGAGAATTTTGATGAATAAATACACATTTAAAAAAACTTGACTAGGTATTGTTTTATTTTGCTATTCGTCGTCTCCTGCCTATAACAGTCGCACAGGGCAATACAATTTTTCGATGAATACAACATAATCTGTGCTTGGGTTCCATAAGATTAAAGTACCAGTACGCTTCATGACAGGCACTGCTTGACTAGAGCGCACCGCTCGTGCTCTGCTCCCCGCACCGCTGCCTTCAAAGCCAGTTCCTATGCTACGTCTATGCATTGAAACGCACCGCGGCCTTAGGGATGTCTCTTTATAGGATAATTTGGCCTTTTCACTGGCCATAAAATACGGGACCGAAACGTGGTCGCTTACAATGGGCCTTGTCAAAAAGCCACCCAAAGGGCAATGGAGAGGGCTATGCTCGGAGTTTCCTTACGTGATCGAATCAGAAACGAAGACGTCCGCAATAGAACCAAGGTCACCGATGTAGCCCGAAGAATTGCCAAACTTAAGTAGCAGTGGGCAGGGCACATTGCTCACAGAACGGATGGCCGATGGGGCCGAAAAGTTCTGGAGTGGTGACCGCGAACCGGAAGACGATGCGTTGGAAGACGGTGGACCGATGACCTGGTGAAGGTTGCGGGAATCCGTTGGATGCGAGTCGCACGGGACCGGTCAATGTGGCGACACTTGGGGGAGGCCTATGTCCAGCAGTGGACGTCTTTCGGCTGAAATGATGATGATGATGATCTATATCACAGAGATAAGAATATCACAAGCAAATATTTGTACTAATAAATTATAATTGGGCCAAAACTCAGCACAGCGCCATCTATTGACATTATTAAAACTTCTCTGCATGGACACTAACTATTAAATCTTTAAATATTATTTTCTTGAAAATGCAGGCAATTTACAGCTTGAAACTTGAGATTAGGCATTCTTTTGTGCCGTATTATCCGTGAGAATTTTCTTTACAGTGGTTAAATTATCTCAGAATAAAGTACCAAAATAGACCATGTCCTTTGCAATTTGTTTTGTAGCTAAACCAGGTTTAGTTCTTAATGTCATTTCTTAATGACATTGACAGGTTGTTAGAACTTCAAACTGTGTAAGTCTTTATCCCTTTTTTCTCTCAATACTAATAGTTTTGAGTATTGGGATATTACAGTGCCTAGATTTGATGACAAATGGTTTCTTGAACTATTGTACTTAAACCAAGTTACTCAGATCATTATTATATTATGGTGTATAATTTGGTTTATTCATTACGGTACCCTCCTTGATATGTGCTCTTTTGGAGCTACTGACTTAACACTCCAGTATCTATCTTAAAATGTTAAGTTTGTGGCATGGCCACAGAGTGCTTTGATATAATCATACTTGATGTCGCAGCTTGCACACATAGTGTGAATATAACATGCTGTAAATATCTCGTATTTAGGCATGGAGATATAAATGTCCATGAAGTAGTTGCTGCAAGATTAAAATGGCAAGTCATAACTACATAGTTTACATTAGTTATATAAATAATAAATATATGAATGTGGAACATTAATTTATAACCAATCTATATTATACTTGATGTAGAAGCTAAAATGCATTGTGGGCTTAACATACTGTAAGTATCTTGTACTTATTGTGTTCAGTGTTAAAAGATTCTTGTTAACGGGATATTTTTATTGGTGTTTTAATTGTGCTGGACACAAACAGGTTAATTGATCTTCTTCTTATTGTTGTTGGCACAACAATATATTTGACCCAAAACTTAGCTACTTCTTGGTGTTGTTGATGGTATGAATCTCTGACTGTGCATGTATTAGTTATTTCGAAATATATGTAAATAAGCTATGAATACAACTACTGTCTTTTACCAGCTGGTGTATTTCTTGAAAGAAAGTGTTATTTTACTGAAGATCTTGTATAAAATACAATTTAATCAAAAAATTAATAATATTGATTTAATCCCGAGGTTGGCCAATGCAGTGTACTTCAAGCCATTCACCGTTCATAAGTGCCTTCTTTCCTTACATTATGATACTGGTCAATGTTTTCCTTAAGATAACATTAACATTCTAATTTGTGTTTGAAACATCTCAATACTTTGGTTGAGTAGGTTCCCCGTAAGTTTAGTAGTGGAACAGGAATCTGTCATAGGTGTCTAAAACATTTCCCATCGACTGTTTTCCCATAGAACTCTGTGAACCGAGAGTCTTGCTCTATTATTTGTATGAAAAGTGTTGTGCTTAAATGTTAATATTACTTCATAGCTGAAAGATTAAAATATTAAGTTTGTGGCATGGCCACAGGATGCTTCAGTAACACCATACTTGATGTCGAAGTTTGCACACACAGTGTGAACATAACATGCTGTAAATATCTCGTATTTAGGCATGAAGATATAAATGCCCATTAAATAGTCGCTGCAAGATTAAAATGGCAAATCTGGCATAACTACCTACGTAGTTTACGTTAGTTATATGTATGTGGAGCATTAATTTATAACTAATTTTAATTATACTTGAGGTAGACTCAAAATCCATTATGTGGGCTTAACATTCTGTAAGTATCTCGTACTTATGGATGGATGTACTTAAGTAGTCCTGCGGGGTTACCACAACGTCCAAATGCGATTCAATTTAGGTTTGAGCTGTCATTTTCTGACAGTTTTTCTATGGAACTGACAGCTTGCGACTCAGTTTAGGACCTGAATTGAATCGCATTTAGAGGTTGTGGTAACCCAGCTGACAAATGTATGTCAGCCAGCAACTTTACTCACTGATCCAGGTAGCAAAGAATGATCCCGGATTCACTGCGAGAGGCATGATGCATTTTCAAGGTTATAATGCACACAGGAAAAGCATGGTCGTCTCGCGACCTGAATAGCATAACTTTGCATGTACTTGACCAATATCATGAATATGGGACTTACCATTGGCTGTTCGATAACTTTGACCACATGAGATGTTACTGGTCTTGAAAATAGGCCTTACCTGCCTTTGGCTGCCATGCCAATTAGATTTTCAGTGTTAGAATTGTTAAGAAACAAGACTAAGAATATCTCGTATTTCGCACTGATATACCATCCAGTTAGTAACCTCAGATGAGATGTTACTGGAGTGTCGCGCACTCACTGGAGGAAAAAAGCTTTAACAAGCTTACGGCACACATTTTTAGTGTTTATGACCACCGTAGCACTTCGATGAGCGCTGTGGATATCGCGTATCCGGAGGTCAGTTAAAATCGGGCATTCTCACACCTAAAGGTTGTGGGGCCTCAAGGGTTACATGATCCAAATTGTTGTCAGGGGTACACGCTTATTCCAGCTTCGTCTCTGATGTTCTGTTGGTTGTTGTTGATTAATTTTACTCTAATCTCCTTCCAGTTCACATGGTCGGCGATGAGCATAACTTGCTCGTGTTTCTGTGTCTCGGATTTACGATTTTCACTAACGATGCACCTAATACACTTACTGTTACGCGACATTTTGTTATTTTGGTAAAATGTTATGTAAAATTAGTTTTAAATGAGTAATTTGTCGAGGAAGAACTTTTTGCTGCGGTGATGATAACGCGCGAAAAAGAAAAGTGACGTGCCCGACATGTGTCAAAACGGGGAAGTATACATACGAATATTGCAGGACTAAAAAATATTCTTTTTTTGATCCTCTAAATTTCGCGGTGTGTTAATGTAGATATAAGGAATACTACCATGTTAAATAATTATTTGAAAGATTGCCACGAAGTAAAATACGAATACTGGCAAGTGCAGTCCTCGACTGTACGTATGAGGAACTGAAGCCAACTGACAGAAGCCCTTTGGACAATTAAAATGGAATCAAACATTAAATATGTATTCATCATGCCCTTGTGTTACTTGGGGTCAGCGCAATATTTGTTTTCTTCCATTCTCCTTTGCCAATGGTCACGCTATCATGAACTCTTTTTTCTTTTATATCATTTCTCACAAAATCCATCCATCGTTTAATTGGTCCTCCTCTCCCTCTTCATCCATCAAAATGTTGACTTTTCGCATCTGCATCTGTATTTACGAGAATATTCCCACCGATATTATTAGATGCTTAATACTACTTCAAATACTCAAAGGCCGAAAGTAGTTTATCTAATACTTTGATTGTACATAAAATAATATCAATAAAATCATAGATAATTATGACTTGCAATTCGGAATTAATTAATTCTAAGGTCTCGAACTTGTCAAAGTGACAATATGTCATTGAGTTTGACAATCTCGTATTGCTTTGCTCTTGATTCTCACGTTATGTTTATAACAAAAAAATCATTGCGTAAATATATCGAGGTTACCAGTTTACGCTTCAATTTAGTTGATGGTTGAGCGTCCGATTATGGTACTTAATTTTTAACCACAAATTCAATTTGCCTAAGACATGTTATCCTGTTTTTTATTATAAGTTAGGGCTTCAGTATATAGGTACTCATTTACTTCGAGTTAAGTTAGTGTTTGGTGATAGACACTTTCTTTGATCATCCAACTATTTTTTGCTATAATTTTATTACGGACGTTATTCTTGCTGACTGTCAGACAGAACAAAATTGGACCAGTTCCGATTTTTTCCACAGAACCTTATATTATAACATTATTAGGTAGATTTCCTTCTTTAAAAAAAAAAAAATCTACCTATTGGTCTCTCACAATATATATATGTTTACGTATGTATATGGGTGACAAGCCAAATTTAGCCACTCTCTACAGGTCGCAATTATGAACCGATTGCTTTCAAACTTGGCCAAAAAATCGAAAAGGTCAAAACTTAGGCTAAGTTCGTGAATGGGCGGAATTCGTCCATGGGGGGCGGCGGGGGGCGGTTTTTCTAAAATCAGTTTTTTGGCCATAACTTTTTTCCTATGGAAAATTTTTGAACCGTTTTTCATTTTTATCATTCTGAGTAAAAATACGGACAACTTTAAATTAAAACTTTTTTGTGGGGGTAAAACTTATAGTTTTCGAAATAAAAAATTATAACTAAAAAATTGAGGGCGTTTGCATACTAAACTCTTATGAGCGGATTTAAAAAGGGTAAAGTTTCCGTTGCAGGACAACGATTTTGAAATCATATTTTTTTTTGTAGATTGTACACATAAGTACAACTCTTTATAAAAAATTTCAATAGTCGGACGCTCCAGCACCTTCTCCGAAATCTACCTCCTCCTGCGGCTTGCCGGAGGGATTTTTTTTCTACATTCTATCTTTCATGCTCAAACAAAATTTCGTTGTCAAAATATTGCTATTCAAACATTAAGATTTTTTTATCATTTCGTGTACCTCCAAAGATCTCTGAAACGAAACCTGTATTTGATACAGAGCACTGATTACTCTAGGTCATTTAGATGATTACCATCTACCTACTTTGAAATCGATCTTCAAGTTCGATATACCTTTGAGCGTAGTTTGTAACACGTGTCAATAGAACTATCGATTTATCGGGAATAGTAATCGGTATGTAAAATCAAATCGGTATGTAAATAAATCAAGACAAGTTTAATTCCACTGCTGCACTCAAAACGTGACCATCAAACGATATTCAAATCGATTTTGTAACGATGGACGATGTCTCGATTGCGTGCTCTTCGATAAATTAAAGAAAGTGGACTCACTAAGCGATGACAAAATGTCCATAATGTTTTTACTACCGCTTGTTGACAAATTATGTGAATAATTTATAACGATTACCGAATAAAGAATGCCAAGTTGTGGTGGCGGTTTCTTGAGTCAATTCTCAAAAATCAGCAATGACTGACAAATTTTCCCAATCAAGCTAGAAGCTAATCATTTAGCGATAAAGTTGAAAATCTATTAAAGAAATTTGACAGAACATGCGCGTGAGAACGTGCCATCCGTCAGCGTGATCAGCGTCTGCGCGGGATGACGTAGGCCGACGTCACCGCGGTCACTGGCACTTAGTGAAAGTCTCCAAATCGCTGCTATAGAGGCATCAATCTGCAACACTTTCCTCGCAGTAAATCGATTGTCATTCGGAGCCCGATCCTGAGACTGATTTCCCTCAGCTAGATCGAACCAGGTTACTTGGACCTATATACAGTATTTTTCTCCCCAGCCTGGGTGTCTTTTATGATGGACACATGTATACAGTTTATTACTTAAGTACATATTACGTGCTAACGTGCCATAGTATACAGTTTATTACTTAAGTACATATTACGTGCTAACGTGCCATAGGGAGGAAGCAGCAAGGTTTTAACTTTTCTACTCTATGGTTTAATTGTTTTGACACAAGGTTGTGTATAAAGTTGAGTGTTTGCAACTAAGTTATTTGTATGCATATCATTAAGGCTGGCCGCACTACGTTGCGTAAATTCGTACGTCTCACATTTCTATGCACGCGGTCTGTTAAGAAATTAATATATTCTGGTGTTAGTTACGTTGCTATGTGACACAATACTCTATAGCTATCGTTTATGTTAGTATTAATCTGCTTCTCCCCATGACTTTCGATGCAGGGCTAATGTGGACCCCTTGTCCTCCCCTTTGTGGTTTTGTCTGCTCGTCGCTAGGAGGTCTGCCACGCCACGGTCTAGTCAGAGCTCCACTCTACGTAGTGGCCATCGTTTGAGTAAGTAATCTATACTTACACGATAGTTTCTTAAACATAAACGTCTTTACAATTTCAGTTGCGCCAGTATGTAATAAGCATTGTCTATCTGATGTAATGCAATTTATTGAGTGGAGTGATTTTCAATGTAAAACAAAGATTATCTACTGAACCTTTGGCTGGCAGCCAAAAGATCAACACTCCAGCCGCTACTGCTCTGGAATGTAAAGTCTCACGGACTCGACATACCACTGCTTTTATAACAACAGTTGACGAAGAAATTGCCCCATTTCTTAACAATACTAAGCTCAAACCAAGGTAACGATTAAATATTGAAACAGTCATCAAACCTACCATCCAGTACCCAAATATACCCATTATTCTTTTTGTTAACTTGTAACACAATAATTACTATCGCTCGCTGTATCAAGATTGGCAATCTTTGCTTTGCAAAATCGAAAAAAGTCGATAATGCCATGATTCAGCTTACGAAACTATCATAACAAGTTTGCGTACACTTCCAAGACTTTGGCCTTTATTTGTTGTTGTTTAAAGATGGGTTTTGTATGTAGCAAGAGTGTGTAAGGTAAAAAAGTGTAGAGTATATTTATTCGCAGCGGCTTCTTATTGCGCGTTATATTCTTACATTTCCTCAATTTCTCGAGAACTAGTGCAGCTAATGTACTAACATTTACACAGATGTGTTCTTTCTGCGTCCTCTTTCGATCATCGTCTGTTCTTTAAATTTTCTTTATAATGCGACGATCATCTTATTTTAAATATGTTTTTGTGTGGCAGTCTTGTGGAGCAGAAACAAAATGCAAACTCCCAAAGGCAGAGTAGATCTGCACTAGGGTCATAAATTCATAATATAGAAAGTCTGCAATGCGGTACTTAATATAAATCAGTTTAGCATAGCCTATATTCGTGAAATCAGGACCAACCATACAGTTAAGTAGTTAATAGTCCTTATATTTTATTTTTGTGTAGTAAATTTTGTACTACCTATGTGTAGAGGAAAGCGTAGCAAATAAAAGGGTGTTTGTGGCATTTTCTTATTAAAATTACATTTTTTGTAAATTGACGTCTGCTGCCAACCACGGCTTTGTCTTACTTACTTTATTCTTTCTCATTTCATTATGGAGATATTACGTACCTTAGCAGTAGTGTTAAGGCTATTTCAAGGTAGATACTTAATAAATCAATGATTTCTCAATACTATGATAGTTTCGTTTTATTGGACAGCTGGCAAATAATCAGACGCTTTGTGTAAAATACTGGTATTCAGCTGCATCCAGTTAAGCTAGAAGCTAACTCCGACATAGTTTGAAAAAGGCCGAGTAAATGCTATTGGTGATGATCTAATTTGACAGCATTTATTTCCATCTTTAAATTAGACAACACAGGCTACCCTGAAATAGGCGTAACAACATAATCAGTGCCCGTAATGTTGCAACTAACATGGGTAACAAAGCAATTGCAAGTTGCAATACAACACCTTAGCGACTAGTCTGTCTAGTTGTTCGCCTACGATGTCTAGTCCTAGCTACTTAGGGCCTAAGTAATCCATTTCGCCAAAGATTTGCGGGGGTAGACGTTTAGCTGGTGTTTCACCTAATTCAATAAAGTTCTATCTTCATGTCAATTACATGTACCTATTGAATGGTCTTTGTTTAGTTGTTCAACATCCTTTTCCTATTTTGAGACTTCGATGTATTTGTACGTTGTAAATAATGTACGTAGTACTAGTAATGAACAAAACCCACAAAAACATACAAATATAGATGAAAACAACGCAAGCAACTGAAGTACGAGTATTTCAGTGGGGAATAAAAACGGAAAAACGGGGATGAATAAAACTTGTGACGGTCTCACAGGAGTCACAGACGATCCAGTGTTAACCACACTGGGCTAGCTCGTCGCCGTCCGTCCGTCGTATGACGACAGGCCTTGTTGACGGCGCGTTCGTGTACCGCGCGTCCGCAAGGGCAAAGGCCTGACGGGGCTGCGGGACTGTTCCAAAGAGATACCGCGGCCTTTCCATGTTCCTTCCTCGCCCTTTACGTTCCGGGGCCACGGTATCTCTTTTGAACAGTCCCCGGGGTCCCGCCACCCCGGGGTTGCAAAACTGGTTGGGAAACTGATCTAGAGGATTTTTAGGCTCCCATCCGTTAGGGTAATGAAGCCATTAGAATGTATTTTTCCTTATTGAGGACCGTCCTCAAAGTCGTATTATAATTTGCGCTAATGGTACCACTCTCATGAAAAGATAATGGACCATTCCTGGGAAATACTGGTTAATATAACCTAACCTTAAAACACTTTATATTCCCCTAAAAAACGTAGTCGACGGAGCTCCCTATTTCCGAGTGCAGGGTTTAAGGCGCCTATACGAGCTAAATTAGCAACTCTATTTGTGGTGGTGCTGCTGTTAGAATAAAGTTCTAATCAGCTTGCACTACAATGTGGTTGTTACGTCAGCCACTGCGGGCCAAATAGCGCGAAATGAGTGGTTTCGATCGATTTACAAAAAAACTATTGATTGGATTAAAAAACTAAAACAGTATCATGCTAATATATTGCTTGTAGAATTATTTGCCAAAAAATCAAAATGATCGCATGCATATTAGTATGTTTTCTATTGTTTGAAAGATATTTTTAGAGGTAAGTTCGTGATTTCTTTTTATCGAGCCAAATTAATTGTATTATGTTTTCAAAACAGTATCATGCTAGCATATATCCTGAAGAATATCATATATTTTTCTGGTCTTGTTTATAGCAGTGAATCATATACTTTTAGTAATTATAAAACTCGCGTTTAGCTCGTGTAGTCGCCTTAAAGGAACCTAACTAACCTAACGGGGGGGGGGGGTGCCCCAAGTCCCGATTATGGGGGCAGAGATACTTCCGTATGTTCAGTTGACAATATTTCGAGAGTTTACAAAATCGCTAGAGAGATTACAATATTACGTGTTTGACAATTTTACGGTGACATACATAACGAAAGTATTTTCTTTAGTCCGCCAAAATGACGACTGCGTAACGAATACTTCCGTATACGTATATTCTCAGAATATCTTGTAATAAGCATGTTTTCATATACCACACAATCACATACAATGTCAATTAGAAATCCATCTATAAAAATTCAATAGAAACATCGATGTCATTCATACATTTTATTCGCCATTCACAATCATTAAATAAGCCGTAACTAATGATACCTTTGACACGTATTAAAATGGAGATTTATGACTGTTACATGGGAAAAGTTAACGATATTTTTATCAAGTACATAACATAAACATCATCTGTTATCATCGAAAGGTTAGGTAGAGGTGTGCTATACATAAAGCATTTCGCTAATTATGTTTCAAGTCCCATCAACGATGTAATATTAACAACAATCGGGCACACCTATTCGGAGAATAATAGCATTATGTATCTACCTATCTAGGTGTAAAAAGACCCTTCATGAAGCAAACTAAGTACTCACGCAAAAAGTATTTCTAGGAAACGACTGTATTTTTAAACCCAGAGTCCCGACGCAAAAACGACGGGGTGTTATAAGTTTGACTTGTGTGTGTGTGTGTTTATGGGTGTGTCGGTGTGTCTATCTGTGGCATCGTAGCAGCCGAACGGTTGAACCGATTTTGTTTTTTTTTTGTTTGAAAGGTGAATTAGTCGGGAGTGTTCTTAGCTATGTTTTATAAAAATCTATCCAAGATGGCCGCCATCACAAAATGGCGGATTACATATTTATTCGAATACTATACGCTACATATAATACCTATATTTCAAATCCAAGATGGCCGCCACCACAAAATGGTAAATTACATTATTTCACAACTTCCTCAACACAGTGGGTATCAAATGAAAAGGCTTGAAACCCGTAAGCCGCGTTAAGGAACTTCGTTCCAAAGGTTTTTTTTTAGTCGGGGATGTCGGATGTCGGGGGTTTTAAATTTTTAATTTAATGTTATAATGGCGAATAATCACATATAGGGCGTGCCTCATTGCCACGCACTTGTAACATTGTGCTGATGGATAAATTGCAATAGTAGGTACCTGTGAGGGTCGTGAAGGTAAAGTTAAAGAGGTTTAGTAAAGTTACAACATTAAAAAAAATATATAAATAAGAATATGTAAAAATGTTGGAAGTTTTACCCCCAATATATATGTAAGTAACTAAAAGATTCAGACAGGACAAAAAACAGATGTCGAAAAATAAAACGACGAAGGAGGACAACAAAAATGCATTTTGACTTCGTTACACCATTAAACGTCTTAAAAACCAATGTGAGCCAACTTAGCCACATAAAATGCATCGACATACAAAAGCAGGTGGCAAAGTCATCTGTCTTTTATTAATAGCTGCTTGTATATGTGATAATATTATTTCAGGGTTTTGTTTCGTTTATTTTGATACAAATACAAGTTTTAAATACCACAAAACGGTGATGAAAGTCAAATTCAATGATTGGATGATAGGTGCCGCCGGCTAGTAGGGCTGTCGCTACCTAAGTTTTAATAATTCTAAGAAATACCGATAAGCTGTGTATTTAACTACAATTAGGGTTGAGCCTCATCGATCAGGGAGCGCATTGTGGATGCTGCGGCGTGCGATAGCACTCCTGCTTAGTGCTTAGCCTTTCGGTCTTGGAAATGACTGTACTGAGCTCTGAAAAAGGATAGGAGAATGGATCTTTTTGGATTAAGTTAATAATTAAAATATTGAAAACAAACAAAAATGTAATTAGAAAGAACATGTTTGTAAAATATCTCTAGAAATTAAAAAGTTATTAGACTTTATTAAAGTTGCGCTTTCGACGAGGGAAAGTGACGTCATTTTACCAAAAACATAGAAACCCGTCACAAAAAAGCACGCGGTTTACTTAGATTTATCACCTTTGCTGTTTTTGTTGCGGGCAACCCTAGGTTCAAGTGGGCAGTGATCTAGTGTTGCCAACGGTCGAAGCGGTTACATTATGTAACGGACGGCGGCGCGCGGCGCTGCGAAATATATGAGCAATATCGCCTCGCTCCGGGCTACGTGTGGTAAGCAGACACCAGTATCTGTGAATAGGAGTAGGTAATGAGGTCTTCTGGACGTGTGGCATTTACTTGTAGTTTCCTTAAAAGTGACAGCGGAAAGGCCTTATTCATATATATTTTCTGCCAGGAGCTTCGCCCGCGTGAAGTTTGATACAGTCCCATCGGATCTTACTACCGGGATAAAAGGTTACCAGGTACCAGGTTATAAACTGTCTGTGTGCAAAATTTCATACAAATCCGCTCAGCAGTTTTTGCGTGAAAGAGGCACAAACACACATCCATACTCACAAACTTTCGCATTTATAATATTAGTAGGATTATGGACAGGACCTTTGTAGTAATCCAGGGCCTAGAACATCAGCGCTGTGACATTTTTTAAATGTTACAGGAACAACTCCACTTACACTCCAGGGCCCCAATTCTGCTATTACAATAGTGCCAGAATGGTCGATCATTGATTTCATAATGGTCAAGGTCTGTCAAGTTTTGACAAGTTGGGTAATCTAATAATAAGTGACGTCAGTATGACTTTCCAATGACCAACCACTGACACTCCATTGAAAGAAATGTCTTATAATGGTAATCTCGTACATATTGACAAATGTGTAAAAATACATATATTATTCCTAAATGAAATCTGGTAAGTATGTAAATGTTCGCATTTAGTGTATGAATTTAGCAGATTACAAACTTTAAGACGCTTTCGGAACATGCGAACTTCATACAAACGTAATACCAAAATAATTTGTAAATCAAACATATTCTTAAGGTAGTTTTACGAAAATGATAACTCTGTTCATAAACTCAACTTGTTTATTCCAAACTAATATACAATTCACAGTCTTAATATCCAGTGTGTGTAGTCGACACGTCTTAATGCTACGATAGCCAAGCACCAATTGCCTACCGACTGCCAATGCCGGTCTGTCCCCACACTTACCCCTACCATAATGATACTCGGGTTCGTGATTGGCTACAAAAGTGACAGCTAGTGTTGCCATGTTTCTAAGTAAAATTATGTTACAATGCAAAATCACGACATTCGGCCATCCGATACAGTGCAACCTCCCGGTGCACTCACCCAGTTGCCAGTCAGCAAATGTATATAAATTTTTAAACTTGTGAACTAAACGAAATAAGTTAATATAAAACTGCTATTTCTGTTTATCTTATCTTATTCTTTTTACATAACAACAACATCACGACAGTAGTGTGTATTTATTTTGATTGGATTACAGAATATATAGGTTCCCAAACACATATGTTTAATGTAAGTACACCGATTTAAACAAGAGATATGAGAAAAATAAATTTTCTATAGGAATTTTAAATTCCTCATAATATCTCGTCTATATTATATCATTGTCCTTTCAAAATATTTATTTGGGAACATAGATATTCAATAATACAATCGAAATATATACATACTACCTTAATAATATGTTTGATTTTCATATTATTTTGGTATTACGTTTGTATGAAAAACGCATGCCCCTTAAGCAAAATGGCAATGGGATGAGAATGGAATCGTGTTGGAGTGACGAATTTATTAAAATAGCAGAATTAGGCCCCTGGGCCAGGACACCTATAGTTTCGGCCGAAGTTATGGGCGTTTGGCGTCGAAGCTACTCCGTATCATTTACGAACATAAGATTAGTTAGGGGCCATCTGTCTATCGATGTGGTGTACTGTCAATGTGGCGTAGCGTCGATATAGCGTACCGTCGATTTAGTGTACTGTCGATTCATTAAACCGTCGATGGAACATTGTCGATACAGCGACCTTCGATGTAGTTACTGTCGATATTATGGAGGTAACCCCTCCGACCGATATGTTTTCAAAAAATTTGGGAGTAGTAGGTTAATTTCTAAGTATTAATAAAGCTAGTTTCAGATGGGCACCGTATCTTCGTGCAGTGTCGGGATAAATAGCACAAACGACCGTATCAAATAGACTGGCTTCATAACCTATCATCACCTTCAGAGTATAATAGCCGTTTCCGTATACCTAGTTAAAATGAATAGGTAGGACACAAAGCGCTCATTCAGTGGAAATAACTACATTATCAAAACGTTATTGTTTCCAAACCGGAATGCTTCAACATTCGTTTAAAACTGTCGAAATCACTTTAAAAAATATGTATTGCTATTATTTAATAGAGCCAGTGTTGGCGGAAGTCGAAAATATAATTGTATAATATCGATAAAAAATGTCAGAGGTCCATTAAGTAACTTGTTCTCCCCGAGAGCTAAGTTTGCTGTTTACATCTCTTAATCATTATCAGTTGCCAAAAAAGGTAATCGCACATTTGGTAAGTGGTTTTCGTAATATTAAGTCTAAAATATATCGTACGGCTCGCAGGAGGTTGCATCTTCACGGCTGCAAACACAGACAGGAAACTTTTCAATATTCATATTTTTTTTTTCATTATTTGTAGATGATTAATTCAATATATATTTTTGCTACTTAATGAACATTGAAATAGATTCGACGATAGTTAATATAAAGACACTAAAGTATAAAGGGTGTCAAATCACCTCTTAACGAAGCCGAAAGGCACTTGTTCTCCTCGTTAATCCGATAATATTTTTGTTCTACACCCTACCGATATTGGGAGTCAAAGTTACAACTTTTTGACATATTTTTTTAATACTATTTTTATTGTAAGATTTTTACTTTAAACACTTTTACGACCCCTGCACTATTAAATCCATCCATCAGCACAATTTTTTGAGTGCGTTACATTGAGTTATACCACAAAACGAGATTTGTCACACCAAAAAAAAAGTGGTTTCCCAGCAATAATTTTTGCGTAAAAATACTTAGTTTGATGTAAATAATGCTTGGTTGACGGCTTCGTGATGAGGTGGCTTACACACTTTTTTTTTTTTAGGATGGGAAATCATCAAATGACTTCTCCCACTCTGGGCGGAGCGGGAGGGAGTGTCAGACTCTTACTGACTAAAACCCATCCATGTTCCTTCCTCGCCCTTTACGTTCCGGGGCCGCGGTATCTCTTTCGAACAGTCCCGCAACCCCGGCAGGCTTCGGCCCTTGCGGGCCCCTCTCTTCTGCTGACATCTCTTTGAGGCGCGCGTGGAACACGAACGCGCCGTCGACACGGCCTGTCGTCACTAGACGGACGGACGGCTAGCTAGCCCATAGCTAACTGTCCACAGGCCCGCATCTACGGTGGCCGGTAGCCACCACGTGGCCCCCGACGCCCGGTGCGTCTCCCGCGGCGGCCGGGAAGAGAGGCTCTCTCCCTCTCTTGTTCCGCCACCTCCTTCGCCAGCATGACTGCTTCGCAGAAGGAGGTGACGGCTTCCCATTCCGTCTCGCTCCGGACCATGGATTGAACCAGGGCCGGACGCGAGAGGTCGCCGCCGCCGATAGCCGCTACGAGGACACGGCGGTGCTCCGCCCACGCAGGGCAGACTTCCACCGTGTGCTCCACCGTGTCCTCCGGTCGATCCTCACAGTGGAAACACCCGGGCGTTTCCTCTCGCCCGATTCGGTGCAGGTACCTCCCGAAACATCCGTGTCCGGTGAGGACCTGCGTCAGGCGGAAGGTGAGGGCGCCGTGGCGCCTCTCAAGCCACTCCTCAAAGAGGGGACTTACCGCCACTATCATGGCGTGCCCTGCACGGGGTTGCGACAGTCGCTCTCTCCATGTCGCCATGAGATCCCGCCGGAGGTCTGTCCGCTGAACGGCGATTTGCCGCGGCAGCGGAGTTTTCCCCCGGCGTAGTGCCTCCGCGCGCCATTCGTGTAGGCGCGCGAGGACTATCGCCTCCAGATCCTATGGCGGCAATCCGGCAAGCAGGCCCGCCGCCTCGCGGGCGATCGTGCGGTATCCACGGACCATTCTCACGGCCACCACTTTCTGGGGCGCGTTCAGATAGTGAGGTGGTTTACACCCTGCAGAATCAAAGCGAATTAGTACCAATAAATGTAACCAAAATTTATTAAATGCTTAAAACGGATTGACTCGGATCGCCGTTCATAAATTGAAACAGTGACTAATGAAGTACCTCCGAACATAAATTCATGAATAGAAATATGGACCAGCTTCTCGTCTTGATTTATGTTTCCAATCCTTGAAAGACACAACGCAGAAGGCGTTTTCCCCGGTTCACATTCTTTCAGTCCAGCGCTAGAATGCCACTGGAATTATGTGAACCTACACTGGAATGTACCCCATTCCAGTGCCAATCCAGTTCATTGACTGATTTGGCGATCTACTTTGTCATTCCAGTTCGCCCATTTCTGCGCTGCGGCGCCGGAATAGTGTAGACAGGCATTGTTTTGTAAATACGTATTGATGCGATTCCTTAATTCCAAATACGAGTAATGACTGGATGTATGTAGACGACATGATACATTTCAGGACTAGCCTGCATTTAGTCGCTGGATTACTGGACTGGAATAATGTGAAATTGTGAACATTATTAGAACTATCGATAGTGTCCCAGCCCTGCGCTTAAAAATGTTAACGTTTTACTTGAAGTCATAACATTTTTCTTTCAGCTCGCGTTTCGCTACCATAATTAGGGTCAGGGCTACTTTCATACTTAACTTAAATAGTCTTGAAGTAACTACGTTTTTTGCTTTACTCGGTCATCTAACGAGGAAACGAGCAACAAAAACTGGTCAATCGGCTGTCGGGCTACAGTGAGGGTTCGTCAGTCGGGAATTCTCGAAATGGTTTTGATGACGCAAAAATAAGTTTTTGTTTTTCAAAGAAACTCAAAATAAACATTGTTATTTTTGGGTAGCAACTGAGAATACTTACCTCAATTCAGAATCTGTCCTCTTTTTTTGAAGTTTAAAAAGCTCACATTTTTGCCATTACAGAACCCTCAAAGGTATTCTAAACACCCATTTCCAACTATAGTTTTTGTTGCACTTAAAGTTTTTGCCTGTTAAAAACTATGATTGGTTTTTTAATGCATGGGTATTAAAATATTTAAATCCATTGTCGTTATCGACGGCACTTCGACATTTATTTCCGGGCCGCGATACACTTAGTTCAAATAAATTGCTCTTTCAACAAGTTATTCAGTATTGGTGTCAGCGCAAATCAATATTGAAATATTATAGAAACGGGTACACAGAAAAATGAAGCCCATCACATGCGCTTTGCCGCTCAATAACACTATCTAGTCTACATCTAAAATAAGCAATATTTCGGTTAGGTACCCATTCCCTCTGATTATAGGAATTACGGTAACGCTAATTGATAATTAATGGTAACCGACCTTCGCAGCATCTCGTGAATGCTAGATTGGGATCTACACCAGCTGATCATCACAGCCATCTGAACTACTAAGAGCTATTATTTCTCATTATGAAGTCGTGTGAGGCTGTTCGAACGTTGCGAGATATTAAAACCTGTTTCTATTGCGTAGGGCTGTGATTCGCGTACTTACTTCGAGTTTCGAGTATCGAGAGTGGTTTTTCTAAGTAATCGAGTACGGGAGTTTTCGATAACACGTTTTCATAGTGATGCTTTTTATAACTAGCTGGTTGGTGTTGTGTTTTTACAGTCTTATTTATCGATGCGATATTTTTTGTAAACATCGTTGCACGTATGTATAATCGAGCATAACAGATTCGTTAAATTCATATTCGAGTAGAGCATCGAACATAAATATTATCATAGACCGTCACTAAAAATTTGCTCTTAATGATGATGAATCGTCCGGATTCGTCCTAGTCAAAGGTTTGCTAACAAAATGTAACTAATTATGGAGGTATACGATCACACGCGTAGTGCCGTCTGGAACGAATGTTATTTTTACGCGTTTTTATATTTTTGCGCAATTTTAACCTTTACGTTTAATTAGCTAATGATTATTTTGGCATATAACGAGAGGATTATCATTTATTCTTGAGTCACCATGCGTGTCATAGATTCTCATAATATTTAAGCAAAAGTGTATAAAATTCTTGAGAATGAGCAAATAAGAGATGCCACCACGATCATTTATAATTATAACGCATGACTACGTTGCATAAACATACCAAGTAATAATTGTCATTCGTTAATTAATTATGGACATGCTTACACGGTAACTTAGCTTGTTACCGAAGTAGACAGTCGTAAAAGTTACAGCAACGTAAATGTGTAAAACTGACTTCATGAGAGAACTATGTTTAACAGTTTAACCGGAACCGACTCCATTATCTTTAATATTTGTAGATACTGTCTAGCAAACTAATAAAAACACAACATGCTTATGGTCAAATACCTACATAGGTACCTACGCTGGCAAAACAGTGAATGTGGGGAACTGATGGGGACGAAAGCCAGAAAGATACCGCCAATAAAAAAATTGCGCCAGTCCAATAACTGCATTTTTTTTTAATTTGGACAAACCCGCCACACTATTCCCAAACCACAGAAACTCATGAAAGCCAGAATCAACAGTAGCGGCCACCAGAAAAGCGCCGAGACAATGAAGCTCGACGAAGTCCCAGAGAATGTGTTAATCATTCCATCATCGTCATCACCGCTTACGAACTAAGTTTCCAAATTGTTTCATAGAAGTACCTACTTTATAACCAGATCTGTATGGTTCTTTCTTCAAAAGATCATCTCAGACACTAATCTGCATAGTTCTCATGTTCAAGTTGAACAAGATTGTCTGGACTTTAAAAGAGACTATGACCTCTGAGTTTGTTTCGGCTGTTTCTTCTCAGAGTAGTCAGGTACGAAACACCGGCCCCATCTAGTTTAAAAAAAAATGACGTGTAAAAGTGTTTGAGAAAACCTACTTACTGAATAAATATCATTTATCATTTAATAATACGTTTGAAAAGTTTTTTGGGAGTACTTACAGTCTCATAAGTCCTTGGGTACCTATTCCACCACTCTTATCGATGATAGAGTGACCCTCGGCCCCACGGTTCACGAACCATCTTCTTCCTGACCTATTCAGGTTTGAGTTTCCTTGCGCGTTTGTGCCAGCACGGTTTTCGGATTCCTTGAATGGACAAAGGAGTCTGAAATGGTATATTCTAGTTTTTTGCTTGACATACCATTTTCTACAGGGTTGTGTCCGAACTTTATATTTTTTAAAGAGACTTGTAAACTTGCCTAGGTTCGATCTAGAAGCTGTTGAGTGCCCCTTTAAACGCATCGGTATCATTGCAGTAACCAATAAGAAAACCTGTATTTTATCTAATTAGAGTCTGCTTTGACTCACGACCCAGGAGTGTGTAACATAGTCATTACGTCACTTTGCTATTACTTAACGTAAAGTTATTTACTAATGTTATATTCGTACATTACATTACCGTTTTGGATGCGTTCTAGATCTGGCCTCAAATGACTGCGAAATAAATTTAGAATGAGTTTGTATTTTTTTTTACTGTCTTGAATCATCGGTATTAAAAGTCCAAACAGACAATAGTTTGATTCATTTATTTATAAGTAAGTCGAATAAACATGACATGTGTTATTATCATCGTTACGGGATTTTTAATGTTCTTTTGATAATGTCAGCCGCAGAGAATGTGGTATTCGTTGATAAGTTTGATTTACTTAGTTGCATTCCGGAAACGAAAAAAATAAATAAACAATAATTACAATGAGGACTGAGACCAGACATTTTCACAAACACCCAATACCCCGGTTCTCAGACTAAACTAGGTGAAATCCAATACGACGTATCTCAATATAGTTCAAATAAATGCTCATAATTATAGGAAATGGTGAGTAAGATGTGTTACGCATCCACAATAGGAAGTTATGATTCACATCTCTTCAATGCTCGCCTGTCAGCGGACGCGTTGTGTTTTCTTACCAACATTTTGATAGACACTTTTAGTAGTTCAGTTATTGAATAATACTTCGTCCTCAAAGTGATAATATTAATTAAAGACATCAAAAATGACGCCGACGTGATTCTAAAAGTAATTTCCGATAGAGTTTTAATCATAAGTTCAATTAAACTAACAAGAAATCAAATGTAGGTTTTAATTTACTTACTATACAGTAATACAGTACTGTAACGAGTTTCTTAGTTAATTATCATCTAGTGTGAAGATAACTGAATAAATATCACGAGAGACCCGTTATAAATGTTGGTGTTATATACTTAAGGTACTCCTCTTCATTACCCTTCGGCATTACAGGAGTAACATTATGATGATGTTGACACTTTATATTGATGTGACTTTTCTTCTTTATAGGACGTTCAGTGCCACTCGGCGCGAGGGTCGGGAGCCGGTCTCGACAGCGGCAGCTTCAAGCAGTCAGGCAAGCAAGGAGGCGAGCAGCAGTGATGCTGCGGCCCAGGGCGAGGACGCTGAGGGTACCATGAACCGGGAGAACGTTTCCAACAAGATCGCCGCCGGGATGGACCGGTGGCAGAATACCCTGGAAGATATGATCAACCTTAGGTCTTCTAACAACACCGTGTTCAAGGATTATTATTGGGTGAGTAATACTACATGCTGTTTACTCTTCTGTGTCTTCAAAACGGCTGTCATTTGTAGATCTTTGACAGTCGTTACAGGTAGTCAGTGGCCCGAAAGTTTAGTAGGGTATCGTTTTACCCAATACTAACTGGTGCAGCCCATGTGGAGGTCATATGCTGTCACAGACCGGTATGCGGCTGCATCGGAGTAAACTAGAAGCCGACCCCAACATGGTTGAGAAAAGGCTAGGCTAGGCAGATGATTAAGGCAGGATACTGTTCATCATCCCACTGTTGTTCAAGGTTTCAATAATAAGAAGATACAATCGTCTCACAGTTTTTCCCCCTCTGCTAACAGTAAACCGAAAGCAACTTAATACCATAAAGAATAGAGCTCACTGTGGTTTTGATAGACTTGTGAGTGCCAGCAATCATTATAATATGTATGTACATGAAACGAAAAAAAAAAATACTACTGTTTTCATTGTGATGCAAAACCAGAGAAGCCAGAAAGCACTGTTAGAGCAATATTATAACATCTGCTGTATGAGCAGGTAAGAAAGGAAACACAATGATTAGACCCACACAAATAAAACAAAAATCGTAGAGCCGTGTACTTCAACCAACTTTTCTGTGAAGGCGGGGGGGAACACAAACTCAAATAAATGTACCAAATGTGACATATCGATGCAAATTTTGGTGTCAAGCAAAGCAACGCCTCCTTGAACTGCATACTTCAAGTGGTCATACTACTCGTAAAAACGGTTGTGACTTGTGTGCCATAGATCACTGCAATTTCGGTCCGGAATCAGTGTGGACCCTGTGCGAATAAGGATAAATATTTTGCGTCGATGACACATTGAAAAACCACATTTATCAATAGCATCTAATCAGATACCTAGTAAGTTACCGGTGCCGGTGCTATTTGTATCTCAGATTGACTAATGATCTTTGCCGCCATCTTGTTTTTTAACACATTTGACAATTTTGCAAATGCTTACCAACAGCGCCCTCTATCCAGGGGCGGATTTGATACGTTGCCTGCCCTAGGCCTACAAAAGATTGCCGCCCCCCTATGTGCTGTAAAGCATGAAAAATTTAATAAACTATAGAAATTAAATAAACCTTGGAATAAACTAGTAAGCAAAGATTCAGTTGGATGAGCAACACTTCTAAGTATCGTAATCGCCTTATATGTATTTTTTTTTGCGTGATGCTATAATTGTGGACACATTTTTGAGTTTGTACACGAGTGGACAACTACAAAAAAAAAACGACCAAATTTTGCCGCCCCCCGTAATTTTGCCTCCCTAGGCCCGGGCCTACTCGGCCTATAGGGAAATCCGCCCCTGCCTCTGTCAGTGTCATTCAAGCGCCGATACATCCTTGTAACACAACACGTCAAAATCGGAACTGACACGTTCTATTATTGTTAAACGAAATAAATTCGAAGCCGCAACTTCGAATTTATTTCGTTTTCCATTGCACTTTCAATAAATCAAACTGCATTTTGAGTAGACATCGGATTATGCATATTCCACTTTTTTGTATATATTTTGCCTTATAAATGCATTTTTTTGCATTTTAAAAGTGCATCATAATATAATAAATAAGTATAGTGTTTGGACTCATAGATCCATTACGTCAGTGTCGTGCCGATGCCGGGGAGGTAGGTTTTACAATCTGGAGCATGGGAACATTGGGTGAAAGAGAAAACAAACGGTCAATTGAATAAAGAAGGCAGTATGTTTGTCGTCATCCGTAATATTCTGTAACACTCTCACTGCCAACCATAATTCGGACTTTTCATCTTCAGCAAGCCTGCAGTCCATTTTCTTTTTCTTGATGGCATATCGCAAGTCAACTGATGATGCTGGCTTCTGCTTAATCAGACTATAGGTGCCTTGAGTGCAAGGCCTCCAGACAGTGGCCTGCCAAACTTATTCAGCGCAGGATATAATACTCTAAAAGTCTAAAAGGTACAACCCATCGAACCCATCAGAGGACCGCATGGCGATGAGAGTGTTAAACAAGTTACTCTGATAAATGCTCGCTGTTAAAGTATTATTGAAATATCTGGAAGTAAACCATTCGTTTATTCCTAATGTAATCAAATTTCATTTCATTACTTAAGTAAAAGAGAAAGAGTTATAAAAACTTTCGTGGTAATAATAATAGTGGGGTTTTCACATTCACTTTAAAATCTCAAACAAACAATTTGTTCATTTCCAAAACTGATTACGTACGTAATAATTAATATACTTAATGTAGGTCTATGTTAATAGTTCATCGCCAGAATTATTAACCGTAATTTTCAGAAGCTTCCTTCCTTATTATATGGCATGTTTAGGAGAGGCTTGTGGTTTAATAATACAGCCAGACAGGACAATCTTCAAGGTTACGCAGTCTCTATCATGTACCCACTTTGTTAAATAAATTATCTCACTCTAAAGCGAAAAGTAACCAACACACATACAAGCTAAGTAAATATGCGCAGTGTGCAAACATAGACAACTCTATATGATGACTCCTTACCGATGTTATCATAAACTTAAGAGTGTATACAGGTGCCAATGTTACTTAATATAGAATTCAACATAAGTACATTATCCACACCATATTCGCCATAGTATTAATAGCGTCAATTTTATTTAGAGGGAAAAGGTGCTGGTTCCCGCAAAATATAACGTACGATGACATAAAATTTAAATATAAATATGTATACGATTTCGGAGGCATTTCATTGCTCTTTCCTGTTGATTACCCAAATAAAGCATGTTTTAATTTGTATTCGTATTTCCCTAATTTACTGGAGTACCAGAGAGATAAGCTACCTAGCCAGACTACCTACGCTTCCCCAGTCAAGTTCCATGTAATAATTTAAGTTGGTCTCCTTAAAAGCCATTAATCAAATCAGCCTACCACAGACCACTGCTGGACACAGGTCTCCGAGATGATCCGTTCGACCGTGAGTCTATCTATCAAACTGGACGACAACACCCAGCCACCTTTTCAAGGTCGTCGGTCCATTTAGATGGGATCTTGCGATAACTGCACATAAATCCACCAAAAAAATCCTTTTTCGAAAACTCCCAATTCTCTGTTTGAAAAATCGAATTATTGACGCTCTCCCAGCTGCCCGCCACATGCGACCATTAAACCAAAGAATCAGTCAGCAGCACAGTCCAAATGTCGGACATGTCAAAATGAATGTGCTATGTAATTATTGTAACAGTGTGCTCATAACAGCGCGAGCGTGCAATCATTGTTTAGCGGAGGGTCCACGTAATGCATGTTCGTCGGGATTGCTTCAATCGTTTGTGCAAACTGGCATTGACTTGAGTACCGTCGATTATCTCAGCTAGTTTAAGGAATCCTCTTTCAGGCGTTTTGTCTAACTTAGTTGAGCGGAGTTCTAGCAAAATGTTCTGCGAAAATTACTTCGGAAATTGTATTTTGGGTTGTGCTGCAGATTCTGTTTTTAAACTGTTTTCTATTTGACAATGTTTCTGCTGGCTTCCCGATGGCATGGAAAACGTCTGACTTTTTGGCTTATAAGAGGTTATCTTTCCTTCCTTTATTCAGAAATAACCTCTATCCATCTCTACCTCAACATTCGCCTTAATCAGAATGACCTTATAGTTTCTTTTCCAAAAGTTATAATTGACAGTAGTGTCGATTCTGTTGTGCACAAACTAAACTTAATTTAGGCTATTGCTATCTTTTACTAAAAGGCAGTGCGAGAAGAGGACGCCTATAGCTATGAACTTAGAGATGTCAAACTAGTTTATGCCTTGCGCTTCACAGTGTTTTTAGTCGACATTTGTTTTTACGTGTACCCTTCATTTGTATGGAAATATTAGTTCCAATTAAATTTGACAGCTCTAAATTACGTCCGTCTCTTTCTCGTTTTATTAGAGAGATAATAATAGCAATAGCCTAAATTAAGTTTAGTTTGTGAACAACAGAATCGGCCCCAAATGTCTCTTTTAGCTTCTGCAACGCAAGATACGCCACAAATCTTCTTTCTTGACTCTTGATTTCTTTCCTTTTTTTTAATATTGTACAGGTGATTTCGAGAACAATTCTTTGGAGGAAGATCCTCATGCATCGTCAATTACTGCTGGTTAATGCATAATGTACGTCGTGTGCGGTCATGTTAATGTTTTAACAACAGCTTTATACCGTATTTACTATCATGTATTGATATTGTACACATACTTAAAAAATATGATCATTTACTTTGGATTCGCGAATGCAAGTGGTACAAAAAATATTGCGTTTCGCTTGCGGCTCTTGCAATGAGTAATCATACAATGGTGTGTAATGTCAGCGTCATTGCATGGGTCAGAAAAATATCTGTAATTACTTATTTGACAGATTTTCTTTAATATTGGTTTTGTGTTTTATACCGCTATTACTTTAGTTTATTTCCGGTCATATTGGATATCAGACTGCGCCATTTTCTTTTACACTCAAAATCACTGTAAGGTTCTGAACCGTTTTTATTGAAAAGTTTTGGACACTTTTAAACCTAAAAAGTAAATAAAACCATCTGTTCTGACAGAATCTACATGGATAATGTTATGAAAACAAGATACAAATTAAAGTCTTATGCGTTTTCCTGGTTCACCAGGAATACCTACTTAAATATAAAAAAGAGAATTCAAACTGTCATTACAGCTGAGTATCTTCGAGCACAATTCGATTGTTAGCCACAAGTGAAAGTGAAATCACTAAAGGTAATTGGGGCGATGGAAAAAAGAGAAGTTTTTACTTGATTATCCGAAAAACTATAGAGTGAAAGTTACCATTACCACCATGGATGGCGCAATAATCTGTAAGATTAGGTAGGTATAAGGATGGGGAAGTCAATTGTCTATAGATACCTACCTTGTGAGACACGAGGAACAGAGGCAACGATGCTATGGTATGTAATGTACCCTCTCTAAGAGTCCGGTCAATAAAGCTTAAACTCGGCCGGGAACCGGTACCACGAAGCTGGCAACAATGTAGTAAACCACAAATCATTAAAAAGGGCTAATTACAATGAGGTTTTCTTTTAGACAGTTAAAAAAAATAGTTACCAAGAACTCGGTAGATGGCGTTGACGTTACTGGGTGCCAAATCCAAAACGGTCTTATCATCTAAAAACTGCTGTTTATAACACATTTTTGTAAAGGAACATGTCCCTTAAACAGCTTTTTTTAGATAATCAGACCGTTATTTTTTGGACAACATGGACCTTACAAAACTGGCGATATGTGGGGTTATTATACTTCGTAAGTAAGGTACACCGCTGCATAACACTTGGGGGATTCCGATATAGGCGTGATGTTATGTTAGTATTACTCCACACTTGTCCGTGCACTGAACAATTATGGTTGAACGACCATAATCGCATTTATCTTGCTATAAAACATTATTTAGACCGTAATTCACCTAATTCGGGTTCGGTCCGTTTCCATTTCATAATGCGCGCACTTCCCGGGGCGGGCGGAAGCGCGTGCGCAGTTCCACATTCAAATCATGCGCACCAACCATATTGAAATCTACACTGCGGCATATCAAGCGCTAAACTGCACTTTAAGCTGTCTAAATTAGGGGTTATATTTGTGTGTAGTGAAAGCCGCCTTGTAAAGAAAGTTATTGTGTGTTTTGTAATGTATGGGCACTGGGCAGGTATAATTTAATTCATTGATGTACACCAGTGTGGCGCGTGACTTGTTCATAAATAACTATTTGTGTGTGAGCTCTGCGTACGAAAATGGCAGTGTAAAGACAACTTCACTGTAAAATAACTACACTACAACGACGAAAGCTGATAGAAAATGCTGGTAAGTATACGTACCTTCCTAGCGGATGGATGCATAACTAAGCATAATATTTTCACATACCTAATATGCAATGGGCGCCTCGAGTGTTGAGTTACAGTAACGAGGTAGGCAGTTCTTATATTTATTTGTTTTGTAGAATATTTTGTATGCATTAACTGTTCTTTTAAAATGCAGCTTAGTCTTGATTTGTAGGGTTGTTAATTGAAAGGTAATATCCACGACTGATTTCAACGTATACTTTTCAACTAGCTGAAGGCTGAACCACGCCACTTCGTCTGCGTCACTTAAACGAGAAAAATCCCACAAAAGGAATAAATATTCCCCGTTTTTGCAACAATTTTCATTTATGCTCCGCTCCTATTGGTTGTAGCGTGAATCACTATCCAACACAAAAAGATGTTTTCAATTTCAATCAGTAGTTACTGAGATTAGCGCGTTCAAACAAACAAACAAACTCTTCAGCTTTATAATATTAGTATAGATATTCTGTATCCGTGGCGGAAACAGGCAGACAGTAAGGTACTGTCGAAAAATGTAAACAACATGGAAATATTCGTTTACGCGTAAACCTTACTACAACCTCAAGGGTTTGACATAACTAATTACCATGACTCATCTGATTAGCCTAACACTATTGGCTTTTACCCATCCTCGGATCGGCCTTCGCAAACGCTGCTTAACCTTGAAGATCAACCTGTGCTGTAGTCAATATGTAGCCACAAGACAAACACCAACTGACTACGACCAACTGTACGATACTACTGTTGACGGGCAAATCCAATGTTTGTTATACCGATTTACAAAACTACGAATACTGCGGAAAACGGCAATACATCACCTCCTTATCATTCCGTGAAAGTCGGGTAATCGGATTTAATTGAGGGAAATACACGTCGTCGAAATGTTAGTTAATTTATCATTATTTCCACACTGTTGTAGGAATTTATGTGTTCAGTTTCATTGAAAAAGCTTGTGTCCTAAAAAATACTAATTAGTCCGTCAGTTAAAAAAATATTTGACCCGTATTTTTTCTTTTGTTACATAAACCAAAATTGACGAAGATACGACGCTTTCAAAATTCGCAATGCGTCACGCCGTGCTATAGTTTTTAGTGCGTTGTGACGTCACGAGCCCCCACTCCCGAGTTTTGATGCGTTTTATCTTTGTCAGTACTCAGTGATTTACAAAAACAAAAAATACGTGTCCATTATTTTCCAATACTCTAACTGATGGACTAATTAGTTTTGCAATTTATTGATGGTGGAAACTGGCCTATTCTAGATATTATATTATACATAGTTAAATTACCTACCACATAAAAACTTGTCAAAAATTTGGAACTTTGGCCTCCATTCCTCTGCTCTGTCAGGTAACTAGATGGTTTCCACACTTCCCAGGTATGGTCCAGAACAAAAAGCGGCCAAGTGCGAGTCGGACTCGCCCATGAAGGGTTCCGTATCAAAATTGTGTAAATTGCGGTTTACGATTTATGACGTACTTATTAAAAAAAAACTACTTACTAGATCTCGTTCAAACCAATTTTCGGTGGAAGTTTACATGGTAATGTACATCATAAAGGGTGTTATACCTAAGTGTGTTACTCGTACATTGAGTTCTCCACGAAACATGACTTTTCACCCCAAAAAAAAAGTCGTTTCCCAGCAATATTTTTTGCGTAAAGGTACTAAGTTTGATGTACAGAATGCTTGGTGGGCATCATAGTGTTTCATTTTTTTAGTCCAATCAATAGATTTTGTAATCGATCGAAACCACTCATTTCGCACTATGCGGCCCGCAGTGACTGACGTAACAATCAGTTTGTAGTGCAAGCTGATTTGAACTTTATTCTAACAGTGTTTCAAACGAAGTTTGAAGCACCACAAATACAGTTGCTAATTTAGCTCATGTAGTCCCCTTATGGGTTCTAAAAATAAAATGTAATTGATAGAAAAATTAAGTTTAATACGTGTAACATGACGCTATGGCGTCATTATTATTCAGGTTTAGGTATCCAGGGACTTATTGCAATGATAGATGGATTGAAAAAGAAGTCGACTTGACTACCTTTATTTTTTTTATTTTAGTTTGAACAAAATAATTATCCAATAAACATGTCTCTGTCACCTGCAGTATGCTAAACCGAAAACGGTATACAATAGTGAATTGCAATCGAAATCAAATAATAGTAGATTATGCACCAAGGGGCTAAAGTTGTGTCTTATGTCACGGGCGTCATATTGAATCTCGAGCGCAATGAAGGATTCGGGATTTAACTCCCGAGCGCAGCGAGGTAGTTAAGAGTTTAACTCACGAGCGAAGCGAGGGAGTTAATACAGGAATCCTGAATGCAGCGAGGGATTCAAGCTAGCCCAAGGCAAAGACACCTTTAGCCCAGAGGAGGATACTCTACTTTTTACACCTACTGTGAGAAAAAATAGCCATAGTACGAAAAACAAAGTATTTATTGAATGAACAAACAGTAAGAATAAATTAATCAACTAATGTTACAGCCAATTACTATTACGGTATTACGGCGCGGTAAAAATTCGAAGACATGTGACATCTACCAACCCGCACTGGGCCCGCGTGGTGGATTATAGCCCATACGCAAAATACGCGCTTTGACGTGGAGTTGCGGACACCTGCCCATTGTACAATACAATACAATACGGCGCGGTACGGTATTTGTTATTATTAATGCCAGTTTTAATGTTCCATTCCTTTTAAAAAATGGTTTGTAGTTATCTATATATTCTTACAATATTATGTCTTCGAAAACATGGCAACGATATGAAGAAGCAGTCGTTATGGTTTTGTTGGAAATCAAGAATATCATCCACGCGTAGTAAGGGTATCGAAAATAGCTTTCCTCTTTCTGGCACCAAAGGGTGTTTGTTAGTACTATACTGCCAATTTAGCTGAGCATGTGAGATTCCAAATTCAAATCATATTATTGACCAGCGGGTCATAATGAAATCCAGTACACCATTATTGACCGGCTGTGCCCCCGGCCACTAATGACTCACTTTAGGTTAAGGTTGCTTGATATATAATTTGACATTTTCGAGCAGGTGGTGTGAAAAGTTCTTTTAGTAGTAGGTACGATTGATTACATAAAGAAACAAAACAGTAAAATACTTGTCTTGTGAGTGCGGGACATCAATTGTCACCCGTTACAGCCCTTTCAATTTTAGGGGAGGTTGGGGAGGGGAAGGGAGGGTAAACAAATTTCCACGACCCTCAATAATAAAGTATATAGTCAAATCAAAAAGCCTGTACGTGTGCTAATTTTCGAGATACGATTGGGGGAGGAGTGAAAGGGAAAAATGGTTTTAACTGATTCGGGGCCCCTTAGTATGACTCTGAAAAAAATGTTCCAATTCTCTTAACTTCCGAGATCCGCCTAAAGGGGGGGAGAAGGGGGGCATGGGGGGCGATTTTGAATCACGCTAAACCAATAGGTTTTAGCGTGATGTTATATAGCCTTCCTCGATAAATGGACTATCCAACACAAGAGATTTTTCAATTTCAATCAGTAATTCCTGAGATTAGCGCGTTCAAACAAACAAACTCTTCAGCTTTTATAATATTAGTATAGATTAGTTTAGATGGAGGGGAGCGAGAGAGGAGAGGAAAGAAAGGAGCTCGTGGCTAAATAATAACAGCCACTCGCTTGCCTAGGTTGGTCTGTGGATGGGTGACCACCCTTACACACTAAGTTTCCTCCGTGCCTCGGAGAGCACGTTAAGCTGTTGGTCCCGGCTGTCATTTGTCCATCTTTGGCAGTCGTTACAGGTAGTCAGTAGCCAAAAACGTCTGACAACCAGTCTTACCAAGTGGTATCGTATTACCCAGTATTAACTGGGTTGTGGAGGTCAGATAGGCAGTCGCTCTATGTAAAATACTGGTATTCAGATGCATCCGGTTAGACTGGAAGCCGACCCCAAGTTGGGAAAAGGCTTCGCAGATGATGAGGTGTCATTCAGAAAGGTCAAAGGCGTTGTACACGCAACCGGCGTGCGAGTGTCACCGCAAACCAGACGTTAGTATCTATGAAAGTGTACAAATCCAAAGGAGTACGAAAGGATCGTAGCAGGTAGTGTTCTCTAGTTCTGCTTACCCCCACAGCAAACAGGTGTGAGTATGTACGTAGGAAACTACATTCACGAATTCAATGGCCTCTGAGACTGGCCTAGACAATGAAAACTGAAGTTCAAATTAATTAACGCACACGTTATAGGGTCTTAATTGTTGAAAATATTCCGATTTAACCGATCAGACACTGATAGTACTAATTGAACGGAACTTCCTTCCTCGTAATCTGAAAATTTTATGTACTGCTGACTAAACGTAGTTTTGTTTATTTTAACATGCTTTTATTAGCTTCACCATCAGCTCCTCAAAATTAAAAAACCTGACAGCGTAAAAAATAACTAAGTTATTATCTTTGAATAAAAACTGAAAAAATAACAAGTTCAGTAATAAATTCTATTATGTAGGTACTTGCGGACCATACCTATTGAGTGCAACAGTCGGAACCCATATTGGATGAAATGATTTTAGTCTAGATTATTTAATGGTTCTACAATTTCGGGCTTTTAAAGTATATATATGTCACCGTAAAATTGTCAAACACGTTATATCACAATATAACGTGTTTTTCTCTAGCGATATTGTAAACTCTCGAATTATTGTCAACTGAACATACGGAAGTATCTCTGCCCCCATAATCGGGACTTGGGGCACCCCCCGTTAGGTTAGTTAGGTTCCTTTAAACCCTGCACTCGGAAATAGGGGCCCGACTACTACGCTTTTTAGGGGAATATAAAGTGTTTTAAGGTTAGGTTATATAAATCGATATTTCTCAGGAATGGTACAGTATCTTTTCTTATGAGTGGTACCACTGGGCAAGTAGGTATGTTCGTTTGACAATAATTCGAGAGTTTACAATATCGCTAGAGAGATTACAATATAACGCGTTTGACCATTTTACGGTGACATATATTGTTTTAATAAACCCGTTTTCCTTAATTATTTACTGAATACATTGACTTGAGGGTTGAATTCGCATGCGCTTCGGACGGCCAGCCGCGAGGAGGAGGTCGATCTACAGCCTCTTGATACCGTAGCTCTCTGTGCCTGTAACCCTGCCGATCAACACACACTTGTTTATTTTCAGGGTTCGAATTTATTGGAAACCGTTTTTATGAAAGCCGTGAAAGCTTAAAACAGTGATTCAAAAATCATTTTTAGATTCGTTTTACTACAAAATACCTACGAAAGTACGAATAGTTTTAGCAAAAATCCAGAAATGGGTAAATGGGTTGGGAAAAACTAGTGAATGAACAGCATTTTTCGTTTAGAAAGGACTTGATAAAAGAAAGAATTTGCAAACTGACGACGGTATAAAAGAGTTGACTGTACAAATCATATAGGTATACGAATTAATTTTAATAATTATAGTTACATACTAGTGACAGCTAGCTGTCATTATCACCTGTGCTCTCGGCATCTGTTAACCATTGCATTACAATATTTACAATATCAGCCTTACTACCCGACCATAAGATACACAGTCGTATACAACAAACAGTCTGTTCTTTGTATCGGGTGGAAGTGACAAAAAGAGAGGTAATTACTCTGCCTCTGTATGACAAACATACAATAATTACAATCTGTGTTGTCGTCGATGTATTACTTTTTACTTGGCTAGCTAACCGAACATCTCGGCCTCAATGTTGTTTCGTGATCATCATTCATCATTTCTACGTCTTGTATCGTGTTGGTGATCTGACTTTCATTATTGTCATGTGAGATTGCGAGGACTGTCACCATTGCTTGATATTTGAAACTAGCTGACCCGCGCAATTTCGTCTGCGTCACATAAAAGAGAAAAATCACGCAAAAGGAATAAATATTCCCCGAATAAATATAGCCTAAAGCCTTCCTCGATAAATGGAGTATCCAACACAAAAGGATTATTCAATTCCAACCAGTAGTTCCTGAGATTAGCGCGTTCAAACAAACAAACAAGCAAACTCTTCAGCTTTACAATATTACTTTAGATTTGAAATGTTGTGCTGAGCTGAAAATTAACGATATCCGATTCGTGCATAAAATTAATGTTCTTATTCATATGATACGCTTGATCATAGTCACTTGTTGGAATGTGCACATTTATCCTTTTAAAATTAAGGATTATTTTCGGATGAAGTTGATCTCAGGTCAGGTGAAGTCTCCTCCTCTACACATCACGCCTGTGATCCCGAAGGGTTATGCAGAGGTGTGTAGTTCCTACCCCCCCCCCCACACTTGGCCAGTTATGTTTAAGTCCCATGTTAAAGGGGGTGAGCCATTTACTCGGGAATCGAACTCAGGACCTCATGCTCGGCCGTTGCGCTTGCGATCCCTAGACCAACGAGGCTTGTACATATGCAGGTTCTATATCTTCATAGATGTACTTATCTTATTGTGCAAAAACAGTAAGACAGTACTGGCAAACACTTTCCATCGTTTACACGCGCGGCACAGTTGCACACACCATTTACTCCACACACTCTACATAATATCTTATACTACATCGCTATAATGATGGGAAAACACGACTATATAAAAGAACATTGTAGTGTCGTAGCCGCAATAAAAAAATACAACAAGTTATCTTCGAGGAAAACCGCACCTCAGTGTGATTAGATGATTCTCTTTGACATCATAATAAAGGATAATTCGAGGCGACGACGTAACCCGGGTACTCACTGTGAGACGTGACGATGTGACAGTTAATAATAAGAAGCACAGGCATCAGACATCATGAAAAGATTTGCTTATTTACATAACATAATATCACGTTTTGTGAGAAGCTCGTGGCTTAATAATAAAAGCCGCTCGGGTCGATCGTTAGGTTAAGCTGTGCTTGCCTAGGTTAGATAGGCAGTAGCTTCATGTAAAATACTGCTATTCAAATGCATCCGGTTAGACTGGAAGCCGACCCTAACATAGTTGGGGAAAGGCTAGGCAGATGATATGCATATCACGCTTGTAGATAATCCCTGAACAGTTAGGCAGAGGTCTACCTCGGGGCTGCGGGGCTGTTCGAAAGAGATACCGTGGCCCCGGAACATAAAGGGCGAGTAAGGAACATGGATGGGTTTTAGCCAGTAAAAGTCTGACACTCCCTCCTGCTTCGCCCAGAGTGGGAGAAGTCATTTGATGATATCCCATCCGTAAAAAAAAGTACAATAGTTCACCCACATTTAACCAAAGCCTACTTACTTCAACCGGGCACAATACACGGTGGCAGCCAGATACTGAGTAATACCTGATGGGAAAACCCAATAACAACTTCCCCGACCCGGGATTCGAACGCAGGACCTCAAAGCTCGCGACTACTAGAACAACGGCCGCAACAGGGCAGTCAGGGCAGGCATAAGCATATTTCTTGTTTCGTATTGCCTCGAAAGCGTAAGATGGGTGAACACGTGGTAACCGATTGTATTTTGTTGGTTCGGTAGTTGTTTGCCCGCTTTCACGACGGTTTTATTGGCATTTAAGTACGACACGATTAGACCGTTAGGTCATAGTTTTATCCCGGTAGGCCATTCACACGTGTAAGACTTCTCTCTGACGGTGAAGGATAACCAACTTGAGGAAACTGGCATGTTCTAGAGTCCAAAACTGGAAGACGTGACACATCTATCAAGTCTAGGTCCGCATGGTGTTACAGCCCACTCTCTCTCAAGGTGAGGAGATAGTATCCCAGTAGTGAGACCATTATAAGCTGATTGTGTTAACAGGTTGCCAGGGCCCATGGGACAATTTTCGACCTCCACGCGAGTAAAACCGCGAACAAAGAGAGAGCAAACAGCTAGCATTAACATTAAGACTAACAAAGTGTTTTCATCTTTACAGGCCCAAAATGGTTTTGATGAGCTCCGCCGGTACGTGAAACAGGGAAGCGACTTCAGTAAAGAACTATCAGCTATACTACAAGAGAGGTAAGATTATTATATTTTTAATATAGGTACATTAATTGATGATTGCATTGGGCAAGAAATCAATTCCAAAATTACCTACTTAGTATTTGCAGGTGTTCACCTTTGTTTTATGTTGTACGTTATGTAAGTCAATCATCGATTTTGTAACATTTATTGCCTTCGGAGTTAAAATATTGCCTCATAAACATGGGTATTATAATAGGTTTTGCTAATTGTGATAATGCTAGGTAGTGTACATAAGTTTACGACCTTCAATCATAGAACAAACAACTAGTTAACAGTTTACAAAAGAACGCGTTGTAATATGTGCATAACAATGTTCATAATAACGGTACTATCGTTTTTTCAAATAACTGTTGAAATAGTTCCGCATCATTCGGCCGGCGCGCGCTAGCTCAGCTCAGCGCAAGTCGTGCACGCACCAGATTATCTTATCGACATTTCTTCGTAGCGTTTACTTTCCAGACATTACTATAAAACAATACCTTATTGTTTACGAGCAAATCGCTCCAGCGATCCTGGGTTCCGCGAACGGTCCGAGACAACAGTCGGCGAGCGCAGGGACAATACGAAAGTTCTCGTCATGCTGTATAATTGATATTATATTGTTCACACGCACGCTTATAGCTTTCCCCGCGATATAGAGATATCGAACACGTCGTAAAATAATGTTGCATACGAAAGTAAGGGCACGGCAATGGCCACAAAATCAAAAATAGCTCGTCGCGAGGTTCCTCCAAGTGGGCCACGAGCCACGACGCGAGACGCAAATAACGCGCGCTCTAAAAATTGTAATCCTCCCATTGGCCGAGAATGCATTATCACTGCTTTACACAACCACAAAGACGTAAAAACAAATCATTACGCCACCGTGATTATTTCCTACCGACGGCGACGCGACGTTCGCTTCCGTCACAGATTGTGAAACTCCGCAGATACTAGTGGTAGACGCTCATGTACTATATCGACTCTTTGTAGAATTGAAGCGGAGATATACTACTCAAAATGCTTAGCAAAGCTTGGGACGAAGTTGACGAAAGCTTGCAAGGAGAGCGTGGGCTCGTGCGCCGAGGCGTGGAAACATGTCGCGCTGGAGATGGAGAAACGATCGGAAATCCACAGGTAATTGGCAAACATGCACAATCTTTGAACTATCAATTATTTCACAGAGATTTTGAACATTAGTTACGATGCAATTGCTCTATTTCAGGAATTACTCAAGTGCTTTATCCGACGAGCTAGTGAAACCAATGAAACATGTAATCGACAATCAGTTGAAGCTTAGGAAGAAGGTGAGTTACCCAAGACGATCGAAATGGCAACCATTAAAATCGAGCAACTTAACTAAAAGAAACATTGTTAATCTGATTATAATTGCAGATCGAAGGTAACGTTGACAAGACTACGCGATCTCTCGCAGAGTGGAGAACAGCGGAGGCAAAGTCGAAGAAACATTCTCACACAGCGGCGCGGGACAACGAGAAGTTACAGGACGCCACGTTGGACATTAGGTCTGCCACACACTACACGCTTGACGATGTTAATGTCCTGCTTTTTGTTTATTGAGTACCTAATCTACCAGGACATTACATCGACGAGTTATAATAGAGGGATCCTTCTTTTTTGCGAATGCGACTGGCCTGGCGATGGTTTGTTTTGCGAATGTTGCTAAACGCTCCCTGCGTTTAGAATGAGTTACGAGCTTCCTATACTTGTTTTCAGCCGTCTGTCGCGTAGTTCAAGCGTGGGACACATACCGCACGCGCACAGCATCCTGAGTGCTGCGCGTGCAGAGCGGCTACCTAACGCGACGAGTGAGAAGGACGCAGCTAAGCTTCAGGTCAAGAAGAGGAAGACAGAAGATGCTGTGAAGAAAACTGAAGTAGAATATTACAATGTATGCGTGCACGCGGAGCGATCTAGGTAAATCTATATCTCTACTAATATTATAAAGCTGAAGAGTTTGTTTGTTTGTTTGAACGCGCTAATGTCAGGAACTACGGGTTCGAATTGAAAATAACTATTGTGTTAGATAGTCCATTTATCGAGGAAGGTTTTAGGCTATATAACATCACGCTACGACGAATAGGAGCGGAGCATAAATGAAAAAAGTTGCAAAGACGGGGGGAAATTTTATTCTCTTTGTGAGCTTTTCTCTCTTATGTGACGCAGACGAAGTTGCGTGGGTCAGCTAGTATAACAATAAGATCCAATTCTAAGAGTGCTGGAATGATGAAAATAGTTCCTAGACCCTCGGACTGTTCCTTTTTTAAGTTCATAAGTCTGTTTGTTCTACTTTGACATGCTGCGCCGACCCCGAATGCATTATTTTAAGATTCCTTCTGACTAATCCATTTTATAATTTGTTCCAGGTTGGAATGGGAGACAAGCGTGGTGAAAGGAGCTGGCATGCTGGAGTCTCTGGAAGAGGAGAGGCTGGCCCAGCTCAAGACGGCAGCCGACTGCTACCTCAGGCTGACTTCCGCCGTGCCCGCGCAATTAGCAGAGGTGATTCACAACTTTTTGTACTCATGATCTAATCACTGCTTAGTTAGTAAATAAAGTTTTTATTTTTGAGTCTCCTTTTGCAATATCATGAGGTAAACATGTCTTTTGCTTATGTCATTATAGCGTAGGTGCTCGCGTTTTGAAAACCCGCATAGATACCCATGTTAGAGCTATTATTATACTACTATTCTTTGACCGCCTCAATGAACGCTAAACTAAGGGGGGAATTTCACATAACTCATCACTAAACTGCGTTCAAGAGCTGGTAAGGCACTGGGAGCTCCTGAACTTCGTATAAATGTGCTGATCGCGTTAAGTTTATTGGGGTTACTAGTAGGATCTACCTACTATTGACTAGCCCTTCCTTAGTCAGCTTCTTATTTCGCAATTTGTTTTGTTGTCAGGCCACGAACGTGTTAGTGAATCCGATAAAGAACGCCAACGCGAATACGGACATGAGAGTGGTCCGCGGGGTGAGGTCTGCGCAAACGGGGGCCAGCGAGCAGCTACTGCCGGACTTTTACTGCGAGCATACCACGCTGGCGATGAACAAGGAACGACGCAAACAAGTAGGTTTCACCAGAAGAAGGTGTAATAAAAAATATTCAAAAAACATAAGAAAATTAAAAATTTTCAAGGTCGAAGAACGACTTTCTCAAGGTCAAAGATATTCCTCGACCTTTATGAATGAAATTAAATTTGAATTTCACGGGCTACCCTGGAGCATCAGCCTTCCCAGCCAGTCCCGGCTGTCATTTAGTAGATCTTTGACAGTCGTTACAGGTAGTCGTAGTGGGCCGAAAACCTAACAACCACTTTTACCTCAAGGGGTATCTATAAATGTAACAGCGCTGGTCGTGTTCGGTGGGAATTGGATGTTATACATGCATGATTTACACACACTTTTTTTAACTACTAATGTGTTACTTTCGCGGTTCATATGTTCATCAACATACAGTTTGACACTGACCTGCAAATTACAAATAAACGTAAGAGAATTTTAATTTCGCGGGCTACCCTGGTGCTTCCAAATCAATATTAAGATTAACTTAACATCCCTCTTAATACCTAGAAAATTCTTAACAAACCTGCCAGAAACTTGTAAATCAATAGCTCCAAACACATAACACCACCGATTACATTTGCTTTCATATGTGTTTCAGGCGCTGCTAAAGATACTACAGTTAGTAAAGCAGGACATTGACAGAGAACGAAAATCCAAGCAGGGTCTTGAGAAACTGTCGATGGCCATTAAGCAGACCCCTACCTTCGGCAACGACGACTCACAGCAGAACGTAGCCGATAAACTGTACCATGTGAGTATGAGGAGCTTACCTACATTATGACGCACCCCTTCAACATCTTCCTGGCCTTTATTACCCAACTAAGTTCAAGTTTTGCTGCCGTCCAACCGAATGCAGCTGAATACCAGTCTATTATATGTTGCGACTGCCTTTCTGATCTTCAGAACCCATTTAGCTCCGTTTTCTATAACTTACTGAAGTACGTATCGCCGCATCACCTACCTGTCACTTGATTCATAGAAAGATATTCTGTGACGTTTTGTTTTTAACCGGTCAGTAAACAAAATGTCAAATAGACAGATAGCAACCTACCGAAACCGAGCAGTAAGTTACTGAAAATGGTCGTTAGTGGGTAATACAATACCCCTTGGTAAGACTGGTTGTCAGACTTTCTATCGTCAGAAGACTATCCGTAGTAACTGTCAAACAACCGACGCTTGCTTGACGCAAGTCGAAGCGCCCGAGTTTGTGATAAACGCATATAGATGAAAACTTATTATATTGCGACGCGATACTCTTAACTCCTCTAGAACTCCTAAGTAAAAAGGCGTAGTTGAAAAGGATTGAAAGTTCGATGATGAAAGGAATGGCCGTAGCACTGTACGCCAAGTGTTGTTAATTCAACTGCATCTTTTATGCTTAGACTAGCTTCTGATTGCGGATTTGTCAGCGGGTGAACAAACAATCATGGGTACCAAAATCTACTCCATTCAAAAACACTTACAGATATGACTATACCCTACTACGAGTACTTTCATAGTGATCGGTCAAAAGACTTATTGGCTTCTTGGCATTGGTGAAATATCACATTTGTATACACTATAGCTATTTATTTCATAGTAGTAGAGAAAATATCTATTGTAGTAGTATCTACATATAGTGTAGTGGGCTAGTGTACCTATACGGTAGACGAAAAAATGTTTCTTTTAATGCATACCTACCTTGGTTTGCACGAGTTGGCATAAGATAATAGATCGTTTCAAACTTCACTTTATCTGTCTTTAACTTTATAACCAACTTTACTTCAAACAATAACATTCGTATTTTATGAACTCCACAGTTAAGTAGTAAAAATACTCGATAGTTAAGCGCTATTAACAATAAAACAATAGACAGGTACGTACTTAGATACTGGTATATACAATTACCAATTAGTATCTTACCATCTATCATAAATATACCAGTCTGTAGAGAAATAAAAATGTCTTGGAGTCAGGAATTGGCCAGAGAGGACTACATACAGAGAGAAGTGGAAGGCTTTGGGGAAGTCTTTGCCCAGCAGTTGGACAATATTGTCGACAAGAAACGAATTATGAAAAACTAATTGATTTTATCTTCTATTCTTGTTTCTGTAGCGGCATTACAAAAAACACTATAAAAACATAGACAGTACAACAAGAGATTGTGAGTAAAAACCTGGCTACTGAATAAATTGTAGCCTATGTTACCTGGCACATAATAACGTTTCGATATACACGTTACTCATAAAAATTGGATGAATACCTAGTTTAGGTGCTACGGTGGAACATATACGTAAAACAAACATACATACATACATACGTGGACTGCTAAAATCATAACCCATCCTATCGGCTTCGCCGTAGCCAGGTCGGAAATTCCGAAGGGATATTAAAGTTCTCCACGACGAAGACCATAGAAAACCCCGAGAACAACAGCTGTCGGAAAGTAGCCCACCAGACAAAACAACCGTCTTGTGGGAGGATTTATAACATTTCTATGGGGGATGAACAGCTTTACACCCTGTTCTTCTCTTAAGGCGACTACATGAGCTAAATGCGAGTTTTATAATGCCTGAAAGTATATGATTCACTGCAATAAACAAAACCAGAAAAATATATGATATTCTTCAGGATATATGCTAGTATGAAAGTGTTTTGAAAACATAATACGATTAATTTTGCTCGATATAAAAAAAACACGAACTTATGTCTAAACATTTCTTTTAACGAGTAAACACTATCCTAAAATACATGCGATCATTCAGAGTTTTTGGAAAATAATTCAACAAGCAACATATTAGCATCATATTGTTTTATTTTTTTAGTCCAATCAATAGATTTCTTGTAAATCGATCGAAACCACTCATTTCGCACTATTCGGCCCGCAGTGACTGACGTAATAACCACTTGGTAGTGCAAGCTGATTAGAACTTTATTCTAACAGTATTTCAAACGAAGTTTGAACCACTACAAATAGAGTTGCTAATTTAGCTCATGTAGTCCTTGGTAAACGCTTTAACCGGCAACGCAGAGTTTTACCTTGTCTGACCAATCTACCACTGGGAACTTAACTTTTTCCCGATTTTTTCTTTCCAGATGAGGAGCATGCTGACGTACTTGGAAGCCGTGAGATACAAGATCACCGCGAGCCTGAACGATCTAGACAGCCGGCCTCCCATACAGCATCCTCTCGCTGCGCACATACAGATCATTAGGGATAAGCAGGGTCTGCAACAGAGTATTCTAAAAGTTAGTATTCTTGTTTTTACGGAAGAGGAGATTGAAAAAGTGTGAATACTTAGTTTATTCTGAGTAATGTACGGTCGAACAAGCTATTTGGTTTACAGTTTAACCCACAAATTACGTTGTGAAATGTAAACCAAATAGCTTGTTCGACCGTACTTCGTGGTAGCTACCTGCTAAAGTCTGGGTGCCAGGCTACCTCGAACCGTCGGTTGGAGCTGCACTGCGACACACGTCTTGCGGTGATAGCAGAAGAAAACGAATGAAAAATATGTAGCGGTGTGACTGACGGTCGCTTCACATACGTCAGATCGGCTGAGGTAGCGAACAGGGCTGCGTGATGCACAATAATACACATATTCGTACCATAATAACAGTACAAGTGACGTCATTCATATATTTCATTTACAACAAGTACAAAATCGGACGACCATACGCATTACCTACCAGCGTAGCAAGGTTTATTCCGAATCTGACCCGAACCAACCACCAAACAACCATCTTAGGGCCAGGTGCCTAGTTAACTCGTACAGTCACTGTCAGTCAACTCCTGTGACTGTGCAAAAAAAAAAACAATTACCTAAAGCTGTGTTCACCACGTTCGTTTATTTGCTTCTAGGTACCACCATGGCTTCAAGCTGACTACCAGAGCGAGGTGAACAAAAACCTCACACCGAATTACACGGCTTTAACAAAGAGCGTTAACGGCGGCGAGGAAAGAGAACGGAGAGACTCCATCATGAGCCGAGCATCATCCAAGTTGAGGATAGAGCACCTCTCGTTCAGGAGGAACGCTGAGCACAAGAGCGCGCCGGTCACGCCCGTGGTGGACCTTCCTCCGCCGCCCTTGCCGCAGACGGAGGCTCCTCACCCGCCGGAGAGTCCCCTGGATTGGAGTGAGCGTGGAGCAGGTGATGGACTGTCTAACCAACAAGATAGTGATTTTGGTAAGATTTTTTAAAAAATATTTAGTAATTTTTGCGTCGCTATATCAAAGAACATGTCAAGTCCTTAAAATAAGCCACATTAATTAATAGAATGGGCTATTATACAACAAAAAAAAAATCACTACCACAAACCCTATTTAAGATACCAGTGTAGGAATAAGGTTGCGATAGCTTTCCGAAGGTAGGTAGGTCCTGAGTGGAGCGAACCTGCGAGACCGACTGAAGCGAAGCGAGGAGGTGGCGAGCGGAGCGGGAGTTAAGAGAATTGGAACATTTTTTTTTTCAGATACATACTAAGGGGCCCCGAATCATTCATAGTCATTTTTCAAAATTCCCCCTTCTCCCCCCTTTCACTCCCCCCCCCCCCCCATCGTATCTCGGAAACTAGGACACGTAGAGGCTTTTTGATTTTACTATACTTTATTGTTGAGCTTCACAATAGTCGCCAAACTGTAGCATCGTCTCCTGCGCTTGTCTCATGTTATTTGGAGGCGGCGCGACACCTTATTTCTACCAACCTTCTTATGGAGAAATAATACTCACCTCTATGTTATTAAAATCAAAGGAGCCCATCCATGAAAGAGGATGAAATTAAAAAGGGGGAACATGGCATGTAATATATGATATGAACAACCGGTCAAAAACCCCTGTTCATGTGGCGTAGAACAAAATATTTATGTAATACAACAGCGTTTATCCTTTTGTTATTAATATTGACGTACTTTGAACGAATTAAAGCAATTAGCTTTGCTCACGAAAAACTAAATAAAAGGAACATGATTTATCGCATTTTTGTTTCTTTTTCAGATGAATTTTCGTCGCAAAGTGATAGTTCGACGGATTTGACTGATATTATAAAGAACGAGAATGGAGACGCGGTTCCACCGACGCCGTCGTTAGGAAAGTGCCGAGCCTTGTATACCTACGAAGCTAGACTGAACGATGAACTTAATTTAACACCAGGTAACAACACTAATAAATATGCCTTGTGTGCAGTTTTTGAGGTATTTTGAACCGATTATCAATCGATTATTATGCTATTGGCTATCGATATTTCACACACGTGCGTTTTTCATGTTTTTCCACACATGCGCGGAAAGCAAAATTGCCACAGATAACTATAAGTACTTATACTTAGTCCAAACTGGTAAATGCATAATAAAAAAAGCGGCGTAAACATTTTTTGAGTATTCAAATTGTGTTTATAAATTCAATATCATAATAAACATGATTCTTTAAAACTAATGTTTTCAAATAAACAAATTAACATTTATTTGTGTTCTAAATTCAAAATATATAAAAACAAAACTTTTTTTACATTAGGCTGTATAACGGCTTCATACCAGCTGCTTCTCCTTCAACCTGGCGAAAGCAAAGGGCGGAAAAAAAAAACATAGTCTCGTAATATTTTACATTCTTTTATTTTATTTCTTCAAAAGTGTATCAAACGACGTTTTTCAATACACTTTTGAAGAAATAAAATAAAAGAATGTCAAATATTTGTGTCATGAATCGCTTTAATGATTTACAAAAAAATTATAGCGTGTGGTTAATATTATTCAAATGAATAATTTTCTCGCAAATGTGTTGAAAAACGTTGTATGACACACGTGCAGAAATTGGTATACTTAAATACAAACTCGTGACTATGGTAAGCTGGTTACATTCGTATACTTGTTTGTAAAAACCAACTTACCGCACTAGTATCATAAATAAGAACTATGAAAATATTTATTTCTTTTAGTATAGCGTATGTCATGTATTTAAATGTTTCAGCGTTCTGTATTTATGAAGTAATTTACTGTTAGCAGACCATCTCTTTTGATGAATATAATTAATATTTTTCAGTTTTTGCCACATTGCTTATTTTCTTGTATTTAGTTTATGTGAAATATTTATTTTGTGCTTAGCGAGTTTTTGTACATTTTATAAAAATAGTGTTTGAGAGGATGATAATATAGCAAGAAAGGGGGTGAAACCTACAATTTTTATTTTTTTGCATAACATAGCATAATAACCCTATTCCAGTTATAATAATCCCACTGCTGGGACGTAGGCCTCCTCGCTACGTCAATTTGCTTATTTAGATAGGAATGTACTGGGAAGAACCCTTTTTTTATTTATTTTTTTGTCGGATGGGAAATCATCAAATGACTTCGCCCACTCTGGGCGGAGCGGCAGGGACTGTCAGACTTTTACTGACTGAAAACCATCCATGTTCCTTCCTCCCCTTTACGTCTCGGGGCCGCGGTATCTCTTTCGAACAGTCCCGCACAGCCCCGGCGCGGGACTGAGAAAAACCCTGGGATTAAGACTCTTGTTGGTTTTTACAACCACCAATTTTCGATGATTGACGCAGCGTGCAGAGGTGAAACCATGCAGCAATATCTAGAAGCATTCACGTAGATTTTGTTAACACAAATACTGATTTGAGAACTTATGTCATTAGAAAACTAGTCAGACTCTACCTTAGGCTGCGCATGAGTATTTTTTTTTTGTTAGCCTACATAGTGTCCCACTGCTAGGCAATGGCCCAGGGCTCCCCTTTCTCCTTCCATACGTCCCTGTCTTGTGCGATCTCCGGCCATGTTGGCCCTGCAAACGTGATCAGATCGTCACGCCACCTACGTCGAGGTCTACCTCGGCGGCGCTGTCCTTCCTCAGGCGTCCAGTGTGTGACGATCTTTGCCCATCTCTCCGGGTGCATCAGTGCCACGTGGCCTGCCCACTCCCACTACAGCCTGGCTGTTTTTTCTGTTGTTGCAATAGAGCGCAGGGTGGTGTTTCTAGCGATCTGTTCTCTTTACACCTATTATGCTGCGCTCCATTGCTCGCTGGCAAATCTTGAGTTTGGACTTCTGTTGCTCAATAAGTGACCAACGTTGTGCACCGTAGGTTAGGACGGGCAGGATGCACATTTTGACGAGTTTTCTTTTCAATTTTAGTAGAAGGCTTCCCTTCATATGTTCCCTAAGGGCCCAGAAGGTGTTCCAAGCATTTTGGAGTCGTCTTTCGACTTCTTTGTCTTCTTTACTTCTTTGTCTTGCGCATGCGTGTGCCGACTATTATTCCATACAAACGGAGGAAGCTGATTAATTCACCATTTAAAAATAAGAATTCGATTTGTTTCGTCATTATTTAGTCTTATTGGTAATCAGAACACTGTCTTGTTGGTCTCGCGCCTGCTGAGGATGAGGTCCTGCGTTCGATTCCCGGTTCGACCAAATTGTTATTGGGTTTTCTCATCAGGAATTTCTCAGTAGCAGCCACGGATTCTGAATTTGTGCTCGGTTGATGCCAATAGCCTCGCTCCTTATTTTATGGGACTTATAACAGCCGAAATGTGGGTGTACTGGTACACCTTTGCCGAAACCTTCGGGGCCTACAGGCGTGTATGTAAAAAGAATTGGTCATGGTTGAACACAACTTTGGTCCTGGTTGAACACAATTTTGGTCCTGGTTGAACACAATTTTGGTCATGGTTGAACACAACTTTGGGAGCAAATCAATTAACCTTAATGGTTATGAAAACTTCAAAATATTTTACCAGTTTACCATAGTTCAAATATCAATTAGTTCAAATTTTGTATTCACTAGTTTTTTTTTTTGTTATAACCATTGTCCTGAAGATCTGCTAAAATATTTACGACAGGAATAATAATTGTGTGCTTTTAAACTTTCTCATACATTTGGTGAAATAGTCGGCACTGGAAATGCAGACTTTGACTAGTACCAAACTTCAATAGGCATGACGACAGTATCTAAAAAATGCAAATCTATTTAGTCCGTCTAAATAAAGTGTTGGAAAATAATGGACACGTATTTTTTGTTTTTGTAAATCAATGAATATTGACAAAGATAAAATGCATCAAAACTCGGGAGTGGGGGCTCGTGACGTCAGAACTCGCTAAAAGATATACCAAGGTGGGACGTACTGAGAATTTTAAAAGAGTCGTATCTTCGTCAATTTTGGTTTATGAAACAAAAGAAAACATACGTGTCAAATATTTGTTGAAAATCTGACAGACTCGTTTTTTTTTTTGTAGTCTACCCTATACTCATATTATTGGGTAACTAACACCACCAATCAATGGGGACGGCGGGTCAAAGCTAATTGTAGATGGCGTGACCATAGATTAGTCCCAATTTGTGCAATGAGGTCAACCAATTTTTTTTTCAAATATAAAATGACAATGACAGATTTTCAACCAATAACGATGCTTGGTACACACTATGCTAGTAGTAGTTTCAAAGCAACTACAAACCTAATTTTACATTTAATTGAAAATTAATCGGGTTCAAGTCTAATAATAAATAATTTTATGTTCTACCAAATACATGAAAAAACCATGGCTTATTCTGAAGCTGAATTTATGATATTTTCAGGCGACGTTATAAACATACACGAGAAACAGGACGACGGGTGGTGGAGCGGTGATCTGAATGGCATCTACGGCATCTTTCCTTCGTCCTACGTGGAAGAGATCACCACCTGCATATAGCACCAGGGAAGGGGAAACAAAGAAAACAAACGTGGAAAGTTTCGAACTCACAACGCAAAACAAATTTAAAAATTTAAGACAACCATGTACCTATCTATGCAAGCTTAGTTTCAGAATATCCTCAACCTCCTAAGGACATTACTTATAATATAAAAAAACAGTTGTTCCTTACGTTTTGACGACGTACGAGTATGTTAAAACAAATGTATGGGTAGCTGACTTGTTTCCCCGTCTTAAGGGTTGTTCTCGCAGTATTTTTTTATACAATGATGAGCACAATGACCAAATCCAAACAGTTTTAGGGTGAACATAAACTAAGCTTATAGATAATACAACTCACGAGCGCGCGTTGATTATTGCAATAATTTACTTTACGTATTATTATATGACAGTCACATGGCGCGCGCTGGTGATTTGAGGTAAGTTTATGGATGCAAAGATAGATAAAATCAATAAGTACTTATACGTTCTCTCTTCACTGGTGAAGAATGATGCAACGTTATAGGCAATGAATCTTTAGAAAATCTGATTCAAAACATTGTAAATAAGACCATCAGAGGTTTAGTTAATGTCCTAGTAACTTAAAAATTAAAAAATCGCGCAAACCAATTGTTATGTCAGAATTTTAATTAGAAAAATTACATAAAACCATTTCATTGGTGAATATGTGCTTCGGACAGTATGTGTAGGTAGATTAACGTTTAAATTGAAAACCTCACTCATTAAATGTTCTGAGTTTGGCTAAAAGAAATTAAATAGCCAGATAATAACGATATAAGCCAACCGCATTATACAACCTGAAATGATTTCATAATAAAACCTAAATGTTTAGCAAGCACTGCTTATTTTAATTTATGAAGTTCACACTGAATATTTAAACAAGTGATAATTTATCTATTCACAAGACAGAAAATAATATCTAGGCTCATAAGTATTATAACGTGTTGGAGTTTATAAAATGTATAATAAGAAAATGTAATGTATAAGTTAATATAACATATATACTGAAAATGTAAATTATACGATATATAAAATTAAACCAAAGTGTTGTTATATAAATAAATTGTTTAAGAATATTAATTATGTGTGTGTTATTTTTTGAGATATTACACAAGGAAACTTCAATGCATTGAAACCCGTATTGTGTGAGACTATCTTAAATATTTTAACTAGCCAAACATACTAAATGATAAATAAAAGTATGTAAACTATACATCTACACATATGTATAAAAAAATTGCTTGTTTGTTTGACCGCGTATCACGTTAAAACTACTGAACGGATATCGTTTAAATATTTACAAATCTATTTTAATAAGTTCAGAATAACATCTAACTATCTATCTATCTTTGTAATTGTTTTAAAATAATATAATTACAAATAAAATAATACTAAGTATGAAGAAAATAGATACTTAGACGTATACAGCCTGTTAGGTTAAACGAGGGACATATTGAGGGAAGGTATTCAGTATTCGATTCTCAATCCAAATATGTAAAAAACCTATAACCTTAATTTTTGACATAATTGTCTAATTAAATACATTACTCATGGACACAGCGCGCAAGTAGGTATCACGCGGCAAAACACGTGCCGGTCCTGAGCTCCGTGCGCAAACTCCGCCCCTTTCCTTTGTAATGTCCCCGATGCACCGACAGGGCACACCCCCGCGCCACCCCGCGCTGACCTCAGTGTATGCGCGAGCGCCGTTACTTCCGCATGTCTAATATTGCGTTTCCGCGTATCGCATTTAACAAACAACCCCGCTTACTTCGCGACATTAAGAGTGTCCTGTAAACGTGTTCTTGAATAACCAAAAAATGTCTTATCGTCATTCCAGTGAAGAATATTGGGATTGTGGTTCGTGCTTAAGTGTTATCTAGTGATATTGTGCGAGGAACCGTTAATTATTATGCAAGGTGTCAATCAACGACTGCGAACATTCGGTCAGTACCTAGTTACCTAGATATTTGCCTGTCCAAAGCCAGATTTAAAGTATGAAGGGAAAATGAATTATACCTAGAAAGGTCATTGACCCGCACACATGTTCTGCGATAAGCGCATGGCGCACACGTTGCGAAACTTAGGCGAAGTTTTTGGTATGGATCTATCTGTTATGTATTAGTGTTTTCTTTATGTTCATATGTTTATTAGTATCATGTAAGCATGGACTATTGCGGGTTTGAATAAGTCCCTCGTTTAAATTAACATACTGTATACATAGAAAATAGATAGGTACGAATGTAGATAAGATGTAAAGCCGGAAAATGTGTCAATTTTGAAAAAAAAAAACATTAATTAAATAACTACATTCTGCACAGGTATTTTTTCAACGAAGCCACTTTTGTTGATTCAATTATAATAAAACAAACCTAAATCAACCCTAGTTGGCGTCCAAAATTGTGTTCTTTACCTAACCCATATAGATCAAAATACAATACCGTTACTTCCGTTTTTTTTATTACAAAATGTGCAGGCCTGCTCTTATTATTGCGACAGGGCTCTGGATTTTTTCATAATTAATTATTGGTCCTAAGGGGTTTCAAAATCTTTAATGTGCACTAACGGATTTAAAAAATCTAACGATTTTAATGGATTCTCAAAATTTTATAAGGGTTAATACTTTTTAAAAACGAAACAGAAACCGCGAGCTGCTTGCAGCTTGCGCACCACGCAAATATTACTAGTTCTATTTTTAAACAGAGCCTGTAGGGCAATCTGGCCTCCCTCGACAAAGAGAAGGAAAAAATACTTTTACACTAGCCTACATCTGAGGGAATCATAATTATTATTTTCAGTTTTTATAAAAAATCTAATGGCCTCCGTAATTATTGTGGTGTGTTTTACCCTTTTGACCGCCACGTCAAAAACGAAAAAAAACTTGTCGGTGACCTTTGTTTGATTGATTTAGTTTTTTTGTCACTTTTTGTGTTTTCAAAAACACAAAAAAGTGTAAAATAACTAGAGCAGCTTCGTAGTCGGGTTTTATTTTTTGCAAAAAAGTTTTTATTTTTAATTTTTTTGTTGTTCCCAAACAAATATTTGCCATGAATTTATTTTACCTTAAATGTTAATAAATTTGAAATGTAAATTAATGTTGACACCGAATATTATCTTGATTAAATCATTTCTGTCGGGTCAGTATACCTATTAGAGAACACACAACGAATTGTCTACCACATTTATTCACATTCAGATTCGATTTCTCAACATTAGTAAATTTCTTGTTGATTTTTCGAAGTACTTGCTGTGTTACTCGAAGGACTTTGCAAAAGGGCAAATATATGTTGTACTAAGTCGTGTCAAAAGTTTGGAAGGCATAGCTTTATCAGACTTGGACGCCAACAAATTATTAAAAAGACCTCACGACGATAGACCGTTGACGGAAATAGCGAGACTACGAAATCTGTCTTCCGACAATGAAGATCAATGCAATTAGAACGCTTGCATCATGTTGCAATGTAGCAAGGAACGTAAGCGAATTGCAATCTGCCACAGATCGCACCCTAACACACATTTCATTGACATTTCACGGCCGTCGCTTTGTCGTTTATTGTATTTATTATATGATGCAAAACGATAAAATGTTGTGACAATATTTTATCGTTTTACAACTGTCGTGCTAGCCGTTCCCACTGTCACGACAATCTTTTGTCACCTCAAAAAAAGTTGTAGACAACAGTTGATCGTGTCGTCCTATATGTGAACACTTCCATTTAAATACACTTAAAACTACATGATTACCTGTCGTCACGACATAGTGGGAACGGAACCTTAACCGCGTCGAATCGGACGCGTATGTATGTGGTCCACGGTGCTAAAGCCTTTTCGGAAACCGGCTTGTTCGGGTGGCTGGAAATAGTCAAACCTGCGCGCGAGACGATTCGTGATGACTCTTGAAAACAACTTATAGACATGGCTTAGAAGTGAGATGGGCCTGTAATTCTTTAACCGGGCATTGTCACCCTTCTTGAAGAAGAGCACCACCACACCTCTGCACCATGCCTGTGGCGTTATCCCCTCGAGTATGACGGAATTAAACAGCTTCTGAAGGGCCTTAAGTAGGTACCGGTTTTCCACCCGCCTTCAGGAGTTCGGCCGTAATTCCGTCATCCCCCGGTGCCTTGTTGTTTTTGAGCTGTTTCAGAGCCATCCTAATCTCGTACAGGCTGACGTCCGGGATGTCTTCGGTATAATGTCGGGTTAGTCTAGCTCTTGGGTCGTTTACTAGTTCGACAATGGGTTTGCTGGTTGATGTGTACAACTGTCCATAGAAGCTCTCGATCTCCCTCAGTAGCTCCGGTTTGGCGGATAAGATCCTGCCATCGTCGGTCTTCAGTTTCGTGAGCTGGCTCTGCCCAATAGCCAGACCTCTTGAAAATACCTTGGAGCCTTTGTTCCGTTCGATTGCGTCTTTAATGCGCTCGGTATTAAAGCGGCGGAGGTCGCTCTTCAAGGATTTAGAGATCTGTCTATTGAGCTGCCGGTATTTCAACGCCTCGTCTGAAGACTGCAGGATCATCTCACGCCGCTCCTTCATGAGCTTGAGAGTTTGATCGGAGAACCTCTTTTTCTGATCTGTACGACGTGTCTTGAAGCCGATCCTATGGACAGTTGACCCGGTCGTATGGACAGTTTCCACGAACCCATCGTTGTATTCGTCCACTGAGCTCCCTAGGCACTCGAAACGATTCTGGAGTTCGAGCTGAAAGCTTTCGGGGTTTTGGATTTGGATCTGTGCTGGACGGAGCGTAGACTTCATCAGTCGAGACCTTTCTAGCTTGATATTGATGTTCAATGTGCCTCTTACCATCCGGTGATCGCTCCCGGTTTTCACCGAATTGATCACAGAGACATCATTGAACATTTGCTTCTTGGTCGGACGAATAGATAACGATATACGCATGAGAAAAAGTTTCTTTCGGCGCGGTCGGTTCTTTCGGCGCGGATAAGTGTGCGTTCACCTTTACTGTAAACGGTAAAGGAGTTCCATTGATCATCATATTCGACTACGACATTTACGTGAAAATAGCGACGTCACGGCTGGTGACTCAAATACCTATCCGGATAGCCTGTAAAAGATTCGGCCGAATTTCGTAATTTGCTTCTAAGAATTGAAGAGTTCCGTTACTTTGTCATGGATCCCATAATCAGAACCTAACCAAACTCTCATCAAACTACCCTTGAATTACATCCTTTCCAATAAAAAAACAATATTAGTCATGGTAATAGGCTTATCCTCAATAATATAATGTAACTTATCATACCTAACTGTCGAAATCTGGGTGTATTGTATGTACACATCTGCATACCCCTCAGAGCATACAGGCGTGATGTTACGTCATTATGTTATATAAACAATAAACCTATAAGCGATTGCAGCAATCACTACAGATTTACCGTCTATTTTTGAAGAGTTCCATTGTATATCTCTGAAGACCCGAAACAGATCTTCAGCAAATTAAAATGGGACCACACGGGAAGCACCAGCTTTCAAATAAAAAAAAATCGTCAATATCGGTTCACCCAGTCGAAAGTTCTGAGATAACACACAAAAAGAAAATTCAGTCGAACTGAGAACCTCCTCATTTTGGAAGTTGGTTGAAAAAGAATTCATCCTTTAATGAGCAATGCCATAATTTGTACCTTTCGACCACTACATTTTTTAAAACCTTTTTGTAGGACTGGAAAAGTAAAAAAAAAAAACAAAAAAAAATAGTAGATTGTATTGTATCATAAGGGAGCAAAATAATATTTTTACGGCGAGGGCGCTTTTTTGAATCCAGAGCGAAGTGAGGGATTCTAGAGTAGAATCCCGAGCGTAGCGAGGGATTCTTTAGTAGAATCCTGAACGTAGCGAGGGATTCAAAGTACGTCGCCCGAGCCAAAAATATATTTTGCGCCCGAGTGATACACTCTACTTTTCATCACCCACTATGAGAAAATAAAAGGCGCCTCATATTTTATTGTAATATTGATATTTAATGAAACAGAGTAACAACTAAATTGAAATTAAGTAGTATCTAATAATAAAACAACTAAAAACTTATATTTACATTTGAGACATTTTCACAATTTTGAAAATTAATTGTTACAGTTTTATTAGGAATAGAGATTGTTGTAGATTTAATTTTATTCTGCGTGTTTGAAATAATGTCAGAATGTGGCTCATTTTGAGGAAAATGTGACGGTGAATCTCTTTGTTTGGATGTAGATGGGCCCGGCGACAGTGGCATGGATGGATTAACTGAAGGTTGCAATTTAATGTTTTCCACGATGCGTTCACATGTTTTCGCCTTGTTCTCAATGGAATCTTCTATATATCCCTCTGCTACAGCACTCGACTTCCATCCTCCATGTCGCTTGAGAACAGTTAAGTCCGCTCCAGAATCTGCCAACAGGGTAGCAGAAGTGCGACGAAAACAATGTCCTGTATATAGCTTGATATCTGGTAACTTCAAATAAGTAGCGATTTCTTGTGGCATGTAAGAAATTTTATTTTTTCCCATAACTTGTTTGAAGCACTTGCCATTTTGATAACGGATGAAAAACCGATTGGTCTTTATATCAGCAGGACGCAGGTCCAGGTATTTCTGTACAATAGTTTTGTATTCTCCTCGGATTACGAAGGATCGGTCAATTTTTGTTTTTGTGTCTGTCAGCTTTACTAACAGTAAATTATCCGAGTGATTTTCGACATCATCAACAGTTATTTTTAAAAGTTCATTGCCACGACAAGCTCCATGTACTCCGAAAATTAAAGCCACCTGTAACAAAACCGAATGTGAATAAGACAAGTACCTATCTATCGAAGTACAGGTTACAATAAAATGCGCATTTTAAAACACTGGTTATACTTTACTAATCCACCATATATACATACATAGTTACTTACTTTTACGGCAAGAAAGATGTTGTCGGGTGCCTCATTAAGGAAAGTCTCCACGTTTTTGACTGAGAACACTTTGGATTTTTTAGGTTTAAATCCATCAGACATCCTCTTCAGATACGCTATTAATTTCGAATATGTGTCCAGTTTTACGTCGTTATTAGAACTGACTGTTGATTTTAGCATTGAGTAGGTACTCCAAAGTGTGGAAGGTTGTTTAGTTTTGGCTAAGTACTGGAAGTAGGCCAAAAACACAGATTCTGAAAAATTCTTGGCGCCTCTTGAATTTCTCCATTCAATAAAATTACCATAAGCTTTCATATATTTCTCCCGGGATTTTGCAGGTAGTAGATTATCCATCACATTTCTTGCGTCAGTTCTAATACTATCAGGAGTTAATTCTATACTTTCACTGTCACTTGAAGAACTCATTTTTCAAAACAAAATCATGAATTTCTATCAATCCGTGAAAATTGACGAAAACGCGGGCTATAGTTCGCGCGTTTTTAATTTTATTTCTTTTTTTTTTTGTATTCAGCCGGCGCGCGGCGCTACTAATGGGCCGTCGCACCAGCCAGTCTTTATTCAAACAATATTTGCGTTCGATTTCTTGGGCGCTGAACACAAGATGTTCCAAATTCAAAAAGTGCGCGGCAAAGATAATTGCGGCGCACTTATAAAGAGGATTAAAAACTCATTACTGCCCGCTAAAAGTTTCTTATAGAAAACACCACCTTTGGGTGCACTTAAAGGCGAACCAAGTCGTCTTTTTCGAATAGATGGGATGAAAACAAAGATATCGCGTAGTTTGAAGTTAGTTTTAAGTTATTATCTATTTTTGTAATATTGTGATATGGTTAAGATTAAATAATTTATTTGAATTGGCTTTTGTTTTACTCAAAGTACCCTCAACAAAACTAATAAAAGTGATATCTAAGTCAATGAGGGTAACTTAAGTTCCTATCGACAGCTTAAAATGTTCACTCATACTAACGGTCATGCGGGTCGTGATCGAATGTATTTAAAAAGTTTCAATTATTGTGTAAGTTATAATTTAAATAAAATGGCGTCTTCAAAACACGACGCTGATAAAGAAAATGCGTTCAGAACAAGAATACCGTTGCGGAAAGGTTCTTTACCAGTCTTGCCGAGACATTTATTGGTCGATAACAAACTGCAACATCGCCGTCCGTTAAAGACTCTGAATGTACAAAGCACGAATATACTTAAGGCCGGTACAAGTAAAATAGTTCAACATAAACCAAAACATCCTTTGAACATTAATACGAAACATGTCTTAATGAGGCAGAGGAGTGAGGACTTGGACTGGCACTACACTGTATTCAACGATAGAAGTCCAGCAGAGAAAAACGCGAGTGTTATATCCATAAGTGATGATGAATCATATTTGGACAACCGAGGTGGTCAATTGGGCGCAGTATTGAGCGCTATTACGCCAAATCTGAAGGTTTGTTTAGAACCGAACCCTGCACCTGTGAGAAAAATCAAGAAGAGTCTTAAAAGATCTCATAGTCGTGAGCTTGCAAGGTCTGTCCCCGCCTGTCAGTAAACAGGAGAAGCCTGATGATAAAGTGAAGTGTCAATTGAAATTCTATGAGAGTATTCAGGACCGATTAAAAACGCCTGATCATAGTAAGTACCAACGAATGGTAAGCTTTAAAATAAATATTCATTGATGAGGTATAAACCAATGCAGCTTGTTAATTTAATAGATTGACCGGTCAAGTGGAATTTTACAATTATTTGCCTTATCCGAATATAATGATGATTTAATGTATGACAGCAATAATTACGAAAATAGAAATACCTATCGCATAAGGCGACGTATGGTTTTGCTCGTAAGTTGAATCCTGAGTTCTTTATGGTGGATCACTTTTGTATCATCATCATCATCATCATCATTTCAGCCGAAAGACGTCCACTGCTGGACATAGGCCTCCCCCAAGTGTCGCCACATTGACCGGTCCCTTGCGACTCGCATCCAACGGATTCCCGCAACCTTCACCAGGTCATCGGCCCACCTAGTGGGAGGTCTTCCAACGCATCGTCTTCCGGTTCGCGGTCGCCACTCCAGAACTTTTCGGCCCCATCGGCCATCCGTTCTGCGAGCAATGTGACCTGCCCCCTGCCACTTAAGTTTGGCAATTCTTCGGGCTACGTCGGTGACCTTGGTTCTCTTGCGGATGTCTTCATTTCTGATTCGATCACGCAAGGAAACTCCGAGCATAGCCCTCTCCATTGCCCTTTGGGTGACTTTAAGCCTTTTGATAAGGCCCATTGTGAGCGACCACGTCTCGGTCCCGTATGTAATCACTGGCAACACACACTGGTCATACCTAGACTTTCGTCTTGAGACACTGCGACTCGCATGTTTTTTTTTTTCGTATTTCGCTTTGTAATAGCAGGGGAAAGTTGCTTTATATAAATACAAATAACATCGCTTTATTGGGAAGTTCTACCTTGGGATCTTGAGCCCCCGCCAGAGATTTGAGGTACACTCTTATAATAAAATGATAAGTAAATATGAAATTGTTTATTTAAGAAAAAAAAAACAGCTTCAGAAATTGCAACAAAAATAAACAACACTATTTTCTGTTGTAAAAATACTTTTTCGTCTCGAAGTTTGGAAACAGGGGCCTAATTCTGCTATTTTAATAAATTCGTCACTCCAACACGATTCCATTCTCATCCCATTGTCATTTTGCTTAAAGTTCATAATATGCTAATTGCATGGGTCAGAAAAATATCTGTAATTACTTATTTGTGTTTTATACCGCTATTACTTTAGTTTATTTCCGGTCATACTGGATATCAGACTGCGCCATTTTCTTTTACACTCAAAATCACTGTAAGGTTCTGAACCGTTTTTATTGAAAAGTTTTGGACACTTTTAAACCTAAAAAGTAAATAAAACCATCTGTTCTGACAGAATCAACATGGATAATGTTATGAAAACAAGATACAAATTAAAGTCTTATGCGTTTTCCTGGTTCACCAGGTATACTTAAATATAAAAAAAGAATTCAAACTGTCATTACAGCTGAGTATCTTCGAGCACAATTCGATTGTTCGAATTGGCTTGCAAATAGAAAGCGGTTTATTGAAAAAAAAAAAAAACAAATGAACTCTTCAACGCGAGAAAAATTATTGTTGTTTGTGTGCATCGTTGATTTTGAAAAGTATCAGAATCAGAATCAGAATGCTTTATTTGTAAACATAGCACAAATTACAATAATGATGTTACAGATAGGTAGATCCTCTATGTTTTGCCCAGAGGCGTGCAAATATGCGTAGTATGTAAAGTATGTGCAATGCCTCTGTTGCTAGCCGCTGCAGTTAATGTAGGTAGGTACTAATTATCTGTGGAGTGTGGATCATCTTCATTGCGACAATGTTGAGAGTTTGTGTTGTGTTTTAAATTGTTAATCTGTGACTGACCTGATAGAAGAAAAAACTGACCGCTCAGTTCAGAATTTTTGTCGAGTGTATGTTCGGTTTTAAATGACTATTTTTCTCGCACTCGAAGTGAAAAGTACAGTTTGCACCTCGAGACTAAACGCCAACATAATATACCCTCGCTTTTTAATGACTCCCTCGCAAGCTCGGGAGTCAAACCACCTCGGGTATATAATGGCTTCGTTTAGTCCCTCGTTATAAAATATACTATTTCGTACCTATTGCCATTATTATAAAACCATTAGTACAAATGGTTTTCGAAATCTACTACTAAATGCGAACATTTATTCATGCCAGATTTCATGTACGAGATTAATATTCTATGACATTTCTTTCAATGGAGTGTCAGTGGTTGTTCATTGAGAAGTCATAATGACGCCATTATAGTAGATTACCAAACTTGTCAAAACTTGACAGAACTTGATCATTGTGACTTCAATGATCGCCTATTCTGACACTATCGTAATAGCAGAATCGAGGCCCAGGCTTATTTAGATTTTCGGAACCTCTCTTCTAGACATGTCGTATACACTGAGAGCTGCTTTTATAACCACTTTGACGAATCTCTTGGGTGTGGCAAGGCAGTCTCATAACTCCAAAACAGCATCTGCTCCAGTTTTAAGGCCTTATAAATTGTTTCTCCTCTTTTGTCAGAAAACTGTGGATGCTTCGTTCAATAATTTTTACTCTGCCAAATGCTGGAACTACATACCCAACATTAACTGTTTCTTTTTAAATCCATATTTGTCACTTTAAATACGTTACTCTTTTGATTCCTAATAAAATAAATTTGGTTGTCTTGTCTTGTCTTCCATCGAAATATAACGCAGAAATATCTATAACTTCCTCTTTCTTTTGTTAATATTTGCTCCTGTATTTGTTGTTTTATTCTTCCCAACTTCATCCTGTCCACGACCGTAGTCGTCATGTGCCTCAGAGTTGATATCAGCAGTGCAAGTACGCAGAAATTTGACAGTTTTTCTCGATAAAATGAGTTTTTGACTCCATAAACAGTAATTTTATCGAGAATAACTGTCAATTTATCAATTTGACAGTTTTTCTCGATAATAGTACATTGTGATACAAGGGGCTAAAATGACCCATTATAGACGAGGTAGTTTTTACTACCGAGCTTTCGCGAGGTAGTAAATAGGAACCGAGTTATAATGGGATTTTAGCGCCGTGTGTTACACCGTACTTTTCACTACGATTGCGAGAAAATAAAATAACCATATTTAATATGATAGTTTATTTTATTAAAAATGAAATGTACAATTTGTACTGTTGTTCTAATTAGATGTTTTTTCCCGGCAACATAATCTCAGTTCTCTGTGAAGACGAATATAATATTGTGTCGCCTGTGGGGTAAACGTAGGAAATAAAAAGGAATCCTACTTATAATTCAAATAAATAATACAGAAAATATCTTAAAATTTCGCGCCAATGCCTTTTTAGGGTTCCGTAGCCAAATGGCAAAAAACGGAACCCTTATAGTTTCGCCATGTCTGTCTGTCTGTCTGTCCGCGGATAATCTCAGTGACCGTTAACACCAGAAAGCTGAAATTTGGTACCAATATGTATATCAATCATGCCGACAAAGTGCAAAAATAAAAATTTAAAAAAACATTTTTATTAGGGTACCTCCCCCAGACGTAAAGTGGGGAGCGATTTTTTTTTTAATTTTGACCCTGACGTGTGATATATTGTTGGATAGGTATTTAAAAATGAATAGGGGTTTTCTAAAATCATTTTTTGATAATATTAATATTTTAGGAAATAATCGCTCCGAAAGTCAAAAACAATGTGTCCCCCCCCCTCTAACTTTTGAACCATAAGTTTAAAAAATATGAAAAAAATCACAGAAGTAGACCTTTATATGAACTTTCTAGGAAAATTATTTTCAACTTGATGAGTTGAATAGTTTTTGAGTTATATAGCACTTTTTCAAAAAAACGCAAATGATAACTTTGTTTTTCATACAAATACTATGAAAAACAAAGTTATTTTTGCTGACGAAAAATGTTGGTATTTTTAATGGTCTGGGAAGCTACGGAACCCTACAGTGAGCGTGGCCCGACACGCTCTTGGCCGGTTTTTTTATTTCTTCTGTAGCTGGAATGTAACGCACACATCCTGCCAAAGAGTTCGGCGTTCGGCGCGTTTGGTTCCATTTTTGAAATAAAATGTTTTTTTTTATTTTTATGGAACAGTAATAAGTCAATTCTTTAGGAATTATGAGTAAAGACTTTGCGTTTTCGAACACCGACGACGAAATTTAAAAAAAAAAAAGCTTATTTTCCCTAGGGCTATAATGAGCAATTTTACGGCCCCTCTGGTAAGCTATTATGACGGTCTTTTCGAGCAAGAGGAGTGAAAAATGAGTTTTTGACTCCATAAACAGTAATTTTATCGAGAATAACTGTCAAATTTATCTAAAAGAGTCCTATCGAATTATACGAACTTGCACTGCAGAAGCGAAAGCAGAACTGACAACACGATAGCCTCCGTAGCCCGGTCGGATGTCATCAAACTACGGATATTGACTTCGGTGAGCTTAGTAGGCTAGTAGCAGTGCCAACCAAGACCATCTGCTGTCAAAGAACAGGAAGGAAGGTAGACCTCAGAACTAAATCCAGATCCGATACGAAGAAGATGGAAGTTCTTCGTTTGAAGTGATTGAATTATGCCTGATTTCTTGTTTGAGAGCACGTAATCGACTATTACGCATTTTTTTACACTGCAGGATATCCGTTTTTCCAATAACCATTCATTTGTGAGTAAGTACATTGGTCTTCTAAAATTATTTCTTCCTCTTTTGGTACCTACTCGTTTTTTTTTCAAACAAGTTTAGCTTACAAGTTCTTTAAAAAAGTTTCGTAAAAACGTACTCTGTACCTACTCTGAACTCTTCTGACTTCTGTAGTTGTGGCTTTCCTAACTTATAAGTCTTTTAATCCTGTTTTTAGGTAGATTTCCTTTATTTGAAAAAAAAAATCTACCTATTGGTCTCTCACCTACGGGGATATACATGAATACGTATGTATATGGGTGACAAGCAAAATTTAGCCACACTCTACAGGTCGCAATTATGAACCGATTGCTTTCAAACTTGGCCAAAAAATCGAAACGGTCAAAACTTAGGATAAGTTCGTGAATGGGCGGAATTCGTCCATGGGGGGCGGCGGGGGGGCGGTTTTTCTAAAATCAGTTTTTTGGCCATAACTTTTTTCCTATGGAAAATTTTTGAACCGTTTCTCATTTTTATCATTCTGAGTACGAATACGGACATCGTTAAATTAGAACTTTTTTGATGCAACCCCTAAATTGGGGAGGGGGTTGAAAATTCCAAATTTTTTGCGAAAAAAAATCATATCTCCGAAACAGTAAACATTTTGAGCGTCGCAAATATTTTTTCTTGAAAGCAAATTGTTTACTTTACAATTGTTACCTTCAAAGTTTAGCGATAAAACTTATAGGTTTCGAAATAAAAAAATATAACTAAACATTTGAGGGCGTTTCCATGCTAAACTCTTATGAGAGAATTTAAAAAGGGTACACTTTCCATTACCGGACAACGATTTTGAAATCATATTTTTTTTGTAGATTGTACACATAAGTACTACTCTTTATACAAATTTTCAATAGTCGGACGCTCCAGCACCTTCTTCGAAATCTACCTCCTCCTGCGGCTTGCCGGAGGGATTTTTTAGAATTTTATCACATTTTCGTGGTTATGAAAGTTATTTCTTTCAAATGTGGACTATCAAAAAACATCAGACATTTTATCTTTTCTCTCGAAAAATTCATGTTAAAATATTTAAATCCGTAAACCAACAAGAACTTTTTAAAATTAAAATAAATGAAAGCACTATCGCAACTAGCTGAAACAAACAGTGCAGTTCGTAATTGAGTGCGTGTGTTTTGTAGCTCTCTTTACCTCTCGGTTACAGCACCAATATATAGTATGACTATGAAATATTTAATTGCAACCGTTAAAAACAACAGTTTTAATATGTTTTTAAATAAAACAATAAACTTATTTTAATTAAATCTGGACTACTCTGTGAGCTTGTGAGAAAATACCCCCAAAATTAACATTTTTGTAAATCTTCGATGTCTTGGCGGGGCTCTTACCGTTGTCTGATAATTTTTATATTTTTTATGTAACTGATGGCATTTGGCAAGTTTTTATCACTATTAAAAATCAAGATTCGAAAAAAAAAATCGATCCATCCTGCTGTATGTAACTTATACCATGTAGTTTTTTAAAAGACACAAAAAAAGTAAATGTAAAAGTAAATAACACGAATTTGTGGATTTTAATGTAAAAACATAATCAAAATCAATCAAAATCAAAATCAAAGCATTTATTTCAAGTAGGCCAATAACAGGCACTTTTGAATTGTCGAAACAAAGATGAAAATTAAATGTAGCTACAGTCCCAGTCACAAGACATAAAAACTGTGAAAGTATTGTAGTTGCCCATTCCCTAGCGTAGATCTCTATGGAGAAGAACGGGCAAGAAACTCCATGGACACTCTTTTAAATCAAAAAATTGTTACAAAATCTTGGTTACATCATTCATGTTGAGATGTTATATTATGTGAGAACAATGTAGCAAGATATGCACGTCAAAAGTGTCCATAGCAAAACAAAAACCAAATACAACTCAAAAACAAAATAATTAATTATTCAAACAAACCATGGCGACTAAGAGATGACCAGTCACAACTGACAGCGCCCGTTCACGCACATGACGCATGGATCAGCACCATTCAGCTCAACCATTTTGAAGGGAACTAAATGGTCACGCGCCATGATCAGCGAGACATTTGAGTGAGCATGACATACTCTCAACCGCCAGGGCACATTCAACACATTGCACATTCACACACACATTGCACATTCATAGGTCTATGACTTTTTAGAATAATGATTAATGTAATATTTCATCTGTTCAAGTTGTCATTTTCATTCAAGTTATAAGAGCCGTTCATTTCTCAATGCGTCTTTTAGGTGTTTCTTCAATACTGGTGATACACCTTTTAAGTTTAATTAAGGCGCTTAGACGAGCTAAATTAGCAACTCTATTTGTGGTGGTTCAAACTTCGTTTGAAATGCTGTTAGAATAAAGTTCTAATCAGCTTGCACTACAAAGTGGTTGTTACGTCAGCCACTGCGGGCCAAATAGCGCGAAATGAGTGGTTTCGATCGATTTACAAAAAAACTATTGATTGGATTAAAAAACTAAAACAGTATCATGCTAATATATTGCTTGTAGAATTATTTGCCAAATAATCAGAATGATCGCATGCATATTAGTACGAGTATGTTTTTTATTGTTTGAAAGATATTTTTAGAGGTAAGTTCGTGATTTCTTTTTATCGAGCCAAATTAATTGTATTATGTTTTCAAAACAGTATCATACTAGCATAATTATATCCTGAAAAATATCATATATTACTTTTAGTAATTATAAAACTCGCGTTTAGCTCGTGTAATCGCCTTAAGTAAAATGTACGTTAAATCTTTCAATTGCTGTTGCACATCCTTTATGCGTTTCTTCCTACTTGTTGAACATTTTGTTTGGAATAAACGCAAAGCGTACCGTGTATTCAATGATCTGCTAAGATATTGTTTCAGAATTATTTTATAAACTTTGTGTTACGCATAGCGGTATATAACCACATGGTATTTGCTGAATATTTACCGGATTCTAATCGGAAAACCGTAGGGAAGTTTTTTAATTTGATTATAGCAATTTTATTGGGCATTAAAATTGTATTTAGCATACCTACACCTGTTTATTCCGTAGAAAATCTTACTTTTGTTTAGTCTATTCGAGTCAAAGACTGAAAATGTGGTAACTAAGTAGTTATGGATAAGATACGCAACATAGGCTGTAAAAAACTATTGTTTTAGGGATAAGGTCGTTTAGGCCGATCTCAGACCGGGATTATACTGCATACCTTCTGGATAAAGAGATGAAGCCACTGAACATGCCGAAGACGTCGAATATCAACAGGGCGTGTGTTATCAACTGGCTGATGAAAATTAATGTAAGTGAACTTTTTATTGTCATCTTTCCATCAGGAATTTCTTCATTGGCAGCCACGGAGTCTGGGTTTGTGCCTGGTTGATGGCAATAGGCTCGCTTCTATTACATGAGATAAAAACCGGCTAAGTGCGTGTCGGGCCACGCGCAGAAAAAAAAGGTTTGTTGGATTTACCAAATAAGCAAAGGTTGGCTGAATTACAAGGAAACTACGATGAATATGACAAAACCTCGCTATTGAACTTACAAAACTAAGGTTGAAGTTGGTACCAGAGTTTTGATCTAAATCAACAAAGAGCATTGTCCATTTTACCAAACAAATGTCAACAATTTAGTCTGGTTGATTTTATCATAAAAAATGATAAAAATAACAAGACCTCGCGGTTGAACTTACAAAACTACATAGGTTGCGATCAAAATATAGTCCCTAACAGAGTTCATGGTGTAAATTAACAATTAATATTGTACATTTTACCAAATAAATCTCAACAATTTAGTATGGTTGATTTTATCATAAAAATATGATAAATATAACAAGACCTCGCGGTTGAACTTACAAAACTACATAGGTTGCGATCGAAATACAGTCCCTACCAGAGTTCATGGTGTAAATTAACAAAGAGTATTGTACATTTTACCAAACAAATCTCAACAATTTAGTCTGGTTGATTTTATCATAAAAAATATGATAAATATAACAAGACCTAGCGGTTGAACTTACAAAACTACATAGGTTGTGATCAAAATATACTGCCTACCAGAGTTCATGGTGTAAATTAACAATTAATATTGTACATTTTACCAAACAAATCTCAACAATTTAGTATGGTTGATTTTATCATAAAAATATGATAAATATAACAAGACCTCGCAGTTGAACTTACAAAACTACATAGGTTGCGATCGAAATATAGTGCCTACCAGAGTTCATGGTGTAAATTAACAAAGAGTATTTTAATTTTTACCAAACAAATCTCAACAATTTAGTATGGTTGATTTTATCATAAAAATATGATAAATATAACAAGACCTCGCAGTTGAACTTACAAAACTACATAGGTTGCGATCGAAATATAGTCCCTACCAGAGTTCATGGTGTAAATTAACAAAGAGTATTGTAATTTTTACCAAAAAAATCTCAACAATTTAGTCTGATTTATTTTATCATAAAAATATGATAAATATGACAAGACCTCGCAATTGAACTTACAAAACTACATAGGTTGCGATTGAAATATAGTCCCTACCAGAGTTCATGGTGTAAATTAACAAAGAGTATTTTAATTTTTACCAAACAAATCTCAACAATTTAGTCTGGTTGATTTTATCATAAAAATATGATAAATATAACAAGACCTCGCGGTTGAACTTATAAAACTACATAGGTTGCGATCAAAATATAGTCCCTACCAGAGTTTACGATGTAAATTAACAAAGAATATTGTATATTTTACCAAACAAATTTCACCAATTTTATCTGGTTATTTTCATAATAAAAATCTGATAAATATAACAAGACATCGCAGTTGAACCTACAAAATTAAAAAGGTTGACGTCAAAATATAGTTCCTACAAGAGTTCATGGTGTAAATTAACAAAGAATATTGTACATTTTACTGAACAAGTCACAACCGCATAGTTCGGTTGATTTTATCATTGTTACTGTGTTAGTTTCAAAGCAATATAAAGTTACATTTACCGGGACAGTTGGTAATGAGTAGCAGACACATTTAATAAAAAATGATTCGGTTAAGTGCGAGTCGAACTAGCGCACGAAGGGTTTCGTCCAACATTTTATAATTTTTTAATTTTTTTGAAACCAGTGGGCCTAAAATTTTGAAAAAATACAGAAAATAGTTCTTTACCTACATAGATGACAGGAAAACATATAAGAAGTCTTTGGTATTCAAAGTAACAATTATATTGAAAAAACATGAACATGCCGCTAGATGGCGTTGTGCCGATGACGCGTCTTTCTGAATCGCGGTGTTAAGATTCTCCGCGCGTGAATGACCCTCCTTGATTTTGCAAATCGAATCAAGATCTTACTTGATCATTTCAATAGTAAGCTCTTCTCGAGACTTTCACACTATGTGAGTCCTCACAAGTCACGTTGATGAAACGTGGCGCGGTCCCTGAGCGTGAGGCGGACTGTGGCAGTACGACAAACAAACTGATTTAATACTGTCTACCAAATTTTTGTTGAAAGTTTTACCAAATACCTTTGCATTTGCTATTAAACTACCTTCGGTAATTAGTATCAAAGACGTAACAGTAGAACATACAAAATATATTTGGTAAAAAAACAAGTATGTTGGGTAAAATATACAACAACTCTTTTGTAGATTGCAGCAAACTACATTGTACTTTTTACTAAAGTACTTTGGTTAAAAATCTACTAAAGTTCTTTAGTGAGAAACGTTACTAAAGTACTATGGTAAAAAATGTTACTAAAGTACTTTGGTGAAAAATGTTACTAAAGTATTTTGGTAAAAATTACTAAAGTACTTTGGTGAGAAATGTTACTAAATTACTTTGGTAAAACATGTTACTAAAGTACTTTGGTGAAAAATGTTACTAAAGTACTTTGGTGAAAAATGTTACTAAAGTATTTTGGTAAAAATTATACTAAAGTACTTTGGTGAGTAATGTTACTAAATTACTTTGGTAAAAATGTTACTAAAGTACTTTGGTGAAAAATGTTACTAAAGTATTTTGGTAAAAATTATACTAAAGTACTTTGGTGAGAAATGTTACTAGATTACTTTGGTAAAAAATGTACAAAATATAGGTGTAATCTACCAAATAAATTTGGTACAACACCAACCTAATGTGTTTGGTAAAATCAACCAAAATTCGTGATAGGACCGAAATCAACCGCAAACTTTGGTTAAATTTACGCAAAATCTGTTAAATCCAACCAAACATTTTTTTCAGTGTAGGGTTCCGTAGTAGCTCGTTATCCTTATCACAATATGGAACGATTTATTCAAAGGATTTAGTATGTAGGTATTGGTAAGTACAATATTATCCAACACCCAATTAATTAGACCTATTCAACGCTACCTCACACGATGGGATAAAAGACGAAAAATATACACACCTCAACAAAATTACAGCTTTCTAGTGCTAGGAGTCTCTGAGCAAAACCTCAGGCGGACGGACGGACGGACGGACATGACGAAACTATAAGGGTTCCTTGTCAGGACTACCGAACCCTAAAAATGCGGTTGTCTTTAATTAATCCACCGGGGATGACAGTGGTGTTTGGTATCTATACATATAATAAAATCGGTGAGACCAAAAAATCTGTACATTGAAGATTTCAAAAAAAAAATCGACCAGGGTGACTTAAAATAAGTAACTGAACAAATTAAAACCATTTTTAAAATTTTTGTTTGTTTGTTTGAACGCGCATCACGTAAAAACTGCTGGACGGATTTTGATGAAAACTTCACTAATCTATTTAAATAAACTCAGAATAACATTTAGGCTATAGAAATTATGGAAAATGTTGGATAAAGGGGGTGAAAAGGGGGGATAAAGTTTGTATGAAAAAAAATTTTTTGATTGTTCTAGAATCATGAAACTCAGAATAAATACTTATTATTAAAAATAAATAAATACCTGTTTCAGCATTTTTAAAAAAAATCATCCAGAGACGTAAAAAAGCGGGTTTTGTGTTTAAAATTAAATAACTTCATACACCTATAGAATAAAATCCAATGAAGTGTAAACCTTTAAAAGTTGCTACATATACTTCAAATCTAATACAAGTAAATATAATTTCTCAGTTTCCTTGAAATTTGATTTTTGAGGTGAAAATTGAATACGAACAAAATAGCGATTTAATGACTGACGATTTAGCTTTAGTGACTCATGAATCAACGTACAGCTTATACCGCTGATCGCAGAGACCTGAAACTAGCAAGGTGTGTTCTTTATATGATGTAGGCATCCGGTATAGATGAATTTTCCAAGATTGAACCCATAAGGGGGTAAAAAAGGGGGCAAAGTTTTTAAGAGACAACGTGATTCCTTGGTCCAATCTACTTGAAATTTTGCATAAACCTTTTAACAGAATTGATGGAAGACGTGTTTCGTATTTTATTGAAATGAACCCCTAACGGGTTTTAAAAAGGGTAAACAATTATTTTGGCCATGGCGCTGATTTGCTTCGAAGTTGATATCAATACTCAAAGCTTTTGATTTAAACTAGATTTTATTTTGACACATGTTTGAAAACTCAATTCGATTTTATTCAAAAAGGTTGAACTCACATAAAACCTTGGTGGTAATACTCTAAAATTGGAATGTCTCGAAAGTCGCCGTATTATATTTGAAGGTTTCAAAGCTTTAGAAGTTATGCACTATTAAGACACGGCCTCATGGGACGTAGAGTAAAAAAATTGAAAAATTTTACACCTATGTGTGCAGCCGCCTGCAGTGAGCCAGCATGGGCCAGCTTTCGAGGGAAGCCCTTATTTGGAAAACCATAAGTATGAGCGATTAATGCAAAGATTTCCGAGAAATTAAATTGTTACCTACTTGAATCTACACAAATATTATAAAGCTGAAGAGTTTGTTTGTTTGGTTGAACGCGCTAATTTCAGGAAATGGTGGTTCGAGTTAAAAACATATTTTAGTGTTGGACAGCCCGTTCATCAAGGAAGGCTATCATCACCAATAGGAGCGGAGCATCAATGAAAAAATTCCCAAAAACAAAGATTTATTCCTTTTTCTTGGCTTCCGTTGCACGTACGAAGGAATTGTTCCTCTTAAGCATTAAAAAAAAGTCCGCGATAGCATAAGTCCATTTTTGAAGGTTGACTCACACTTTCTCTAACCCTCACTCGCAGACGAAGTTGCGCGGGTCAGCTAGTGTTAAATAAGGCTTAATAAATGCAGTGCATAGTCTTATTAAATTGACACAACTGAAGTGCATAGTATGCACTTCCTAGTTTTGAAGGTGCTCTGCAATAAGACTGTCTAGTCCCAGGTTCTTATGATGATTTACTATAATAAATTAATAATTATGGTTTGAACAAAAATCAAATGGTTAGGGAATAATTTCGCACGAATTGATTTAATTGTCAGTATAAAGTAGGTATAATACTACGCGTGCGGGACACTCGCACGATGCACCACGGGGTCAGATGTCGTCGCTGTAGCACGACGACGTCTAATAAGCCTTCTTCTCGGGTTAGGTTAGGTTAGGTTATGTGGTATATTACTTAGTAGCAAGTATATTTATGTGGTAAAATACAATATTCATTTATTGCGCTATCGTACACAAACATGACAATTTATATTACCTACTTACTTACTTACATTAAAAATTTAACACTTCAGAACTATTGCAATTATTTTACACTAAAAAGAAAAAAAACCTTAAAACTAAAATTAAAACGAAACAGTAGGAGCAGGCGTATATACATTTTCGCCGCGCGGTAGAAAGAGATGGGGATATTACTTCCTCTCCTACCTACGCCGCCCGCCGCGCCGGCGGCGGCGGCGCGGCGGCGGTCTACTATCCCTCCGTCTAACGAATTTTCGATCAGGTCACGTGTCCTGACGCGAGATTAACCTTTTTACTTACAATTTTTTAAACATCCCATAAAGTGCACAACGCCGCTAAAAAGTTTTCACTTCATAAAACCAAGTATCAAAATAAGAAAAACAAATGTACCTAAGTACCTAAATATTGGTCAAGTTGTGTCAAATCGTAGTGTAGCGTTCCTAAGTACCTATCTGCCTATCCCCATGGAAAAAATGGCTCCGGCCCATCTCGTAACTTTCCCATTTCGACAACTAAACAAAAGACGTGCAAAACAAGCGAAAAAGTGTGCCAACTCGTAACTATTTTAATCTTCATACATTGAAACCCATTTCGTCAACCATAAATTTGAACTGTTTTTTATACAATATAGTCAGCTCCCAAAGTTACAAGGAAACCACTTGTTGAAGTTGCTATTTTTTGTCTCTCTCTGGCACACTAAGGTTTGTTACGAGAGAAATTTTGAATTTGAACAGAAAGTACTAGGAGAACAGAATCAAGAAGGAGATGTTGGTGCCGCTGAAATCGTCTTTTTAGTCAAAACCCAACAATAAGTACTAGGAGAACAGAATCGCGAAGAAGACGTTAGTAGTCCCGCCGCCCGTTTACAATACTACCAGTCTACTACTACCAATTACCAGATAATAGTGGATCGGGATAATATCATGTTACCCAGTTACTGGATTATTGTGGAAATCAGTTAAGACGACTCTCCAAGTAAAAAACTGGTATTCTATGGAATATCTACCTATTTTCTTTGTTGTACGTATGTCTAATTACTTTTTTTATTTGTATGTCTAATTGATTTTATTTTTCTCATAGCAGAAAAGTTTATTTTTGCGTTCATACATTGCTTTAGTATTTACGATAAGATAGAAAGAAATAAGTGATTTTTCTTACTAGTTCTCCTGAGTGCTAACTGTACTTGCCGAACAAAAAGTTTACCAAATGGGATTCAATGTAGGTACGAAGATCAAAATAGTTACGAAATGGGACTTTTGTGATGCTATTTTGTTTAGTTGTCGAAATGGGAAAGTTACGAGACGGGCCAGAGGCCCTACTCCCTAACGTTTCGTCGATACGGACGGATCTATCCGCGTCTCTCACACGCACTCGTCTGCAGACGTGCGCGAGAGAAGCGGATAGATCCGTCCGTATCGACGAAACGTTAGGGAGTAGGGCCTCAGATCCGAAAAAAAACGTGTCAATAGGTAGGTATCGTGGCTGTGTACAACATGCAATAGCCAAGCCTATTGCGCCCATAGAAAAATTGAAATAGTAATGAATGACTGTCGGTAATTACTGAATGTTATTCCCCTGAAGAGCTATTCATATGAGTTGAATGAGTTCACACTGATTAAAGCGGGAGTTTTCAGACTGATAAAACTGTAGGTCATATATTTAATAATTAATTGTTTTGCTAACACTAAACAACCTGCCAACGACAAACTTTCAAACAGTCATAAATAAAAAAAAACCAACCAGTCTTAAAAAAGAACCAGTCGTGTGCGAGTCCGAGTCGCACACGAAAAGTTCTGTAAGACCAAACAATATTCTCAATATGAGTTTTTAGACTGACATGGTCACTAACACAAACATTAGAATTAAAAACGGGATATTTACCATGTTTATTGTTTGTTTTGAGTTATAATATCGGAAACTCAAAACAAACAATAAACATGGTAAATATCCAGTTTTTAATTCTAATATTCTCAATGCTCATTCATAGGTCAATTTACACTCAACAGCAAAACATTTTTTTTTTTCATAGTACTTTTATGAAAAACAAGGTTACTGCTGCAGTTTATGCACCCAGTTATCTGCTTCTTACTAATCTTCTATGATTTTAGGGTGCCGATGGGAACCCAGCCATCATCCAGGCAGCGTGCTGGTATCTGGACTCCATCCTAGGCATAGGTCACGTTCAGCTGTACAAGCTACAGCTCGTTGCAGCAGCTTGCTTCTGGATAGCTCAGAAGCTCAATGGTCCCTACATACCTGCTGCGAGGCTGGTCAGATACTCCAACTCAGCATTTACAGCTGATAAGTTACTGGTTGCAGAGAGAGCTATTATGAACAAATTGGTATGTTGTGCATTTTTTGCATTTGATAATCCCTTTAAGGGAAATAGAGTTGGGTACATCTAAAACCTCTCAGTAATGACGATATCGTCAAAGTCGTGGATGAACACCTGGATCGGATGAGAGACGCATGTAATTGGGAAGTAAAAGAAGGTCTTTCTAGAAGACCAGGCTCCAGACTAGAAAGATGATGATGAGATTTAGAAAAAGGATGGATTTTCAAATTTCCATTTTCAGTGTTCATCTTTGTTATACAACGAGTAACAGTAAGGGTATAGTCATATGAAACGGTGTGGTACAGACCATCAAACTGAACAACTTTCTCCATGGAACCACCATCGAAATCGTGAAAAAATAATCAATAGCCCCATACTAAATTCCAATACCAACTCGACCAAATGTATGAACGTCAGCGTCACATTGTAAAAACGGTAGATTAAAATCTGTCGAAGTGTAACCGTAATAATATTGTGAAATGTATGCGACGGAACTCAACTCGCGCAGTATTGAGGAGTGTGAGGGAAGGGAGGGTCTCTCTGGCTCCATGGTACCACTTCGATGAAAAGATAATGCACCATTCCTGAGAAAAACCGAATAATATAAGCAAACCTCAAAACACTATAAATTCGCCTAGAAAGCCGACGGAGCCCCTATGTCTTTCTACAGGGTATAAAGGAACCCAACTAACCTAACGTCGGGGTGCCCCAAGTCCCGACTATGGGGGAAGAGATATTTCCGTCGCTTGCATTTCACAATATTACGGTTTCACTTCGATAGATTATAATCTACCGAAAAATAATGCGTTAAATTGTAAACAGTATGTTCGTTTGACAATCTTTCGAGACTTTACAATCTCGCTAGATAGATTACAATCTAACAAATTTATGGTGACATTTATACACTATAAGGACCTCCTTTCGAATAAACTCAGATTCAGCCTGTCCCTTTGCTGTCCTCGCCAGCGACGCCCTAAGCCTAGCTGAGTCTGCCCACAAGAGGTGTCCCTAGCGCGGTGTCGCATAGGTAGTAAGTTTTTTGTTATGGAGTTGATAATCAGTGTTTTTAATGTGTTCGCCAATTCATCATGGCATGGGTGAATTCGAACCAAGCAACGAAAACCAGTCACTTTGTATTAGATTATGATTCTTTGCTCATCTTAAACAAGGTAGGTCTGTCGAATTACGCCTAAGTTAATTTCGTTAATTAAGTTAATTTTGGCTATACTAAATAACTCGCGTTACTTAATATACCTACGCATCAAGGCTTTTAAATCCCGAAACAGCCCCGAGTTGCGCCCGCGGTACTGTTCCACCCCCGAGCTAGTATTCGGCTAACATCCGTAGGGTTCCGTAGTTTCCCGTCCGTCACAATAAGTGTTCAATCCAATCCGATTTTAATATTTTTTTATAAAAGATACGTTCAGGATAATAAAATATGTAAACGAAGTTAAAACAAGAGCGTGTCGGGCCACGCTCACTGTAGGGTTCCGTAGCTTCCCAGACCATTAAAAATACCAACATTTTTCGTCAGCAAAAATAACTTTGTTTTTCATAGTATTTGTATGAAAAACAAAGTTATCATTTGCGTTTTTTTGAAAAAGTGCTATATAACTCAAAAACTATTCAACTCATCAAGTTGAAAATAATTTTCCTAGAAAGTTCATATAAAGGTCTACTTCTGTGATTTTTTTCATATTTTTTAAACTTATGGTTCAAAAGTTAGAGGGGGGGGGGGACACATTGTTTTTGACTTTCGGAGCGATTATTTCCTAAAATATTAATATTATCAAAAAATGATTTTAGAAAACCCCTATTCATTTTTAAATACCTATCCAACAATATATCACACGTCAGGGTCAAAATTAAAAAAAAAATCGCTCCCCACTTTACGTCTGGGGGAGGTACCCTAATAAAAATGTTTTTTTAAATTTTTATTTTTGCACTTTGTCGGCATGATTGATATACATATTGGTACCAAATTTCAGCTTTCTGGTGCTAACGGTCACTGAGATTATCCGCGGACAGACAGACAGACAGACAGACATGGCGAAACTATAAGGGTTCCGTTTTTTGCCATTTGGCTACGGAACCCTAAAAAATGCTTGCATATACGATTATACTACAAACTTAGTCCAGAAATTATTTTGTACCTACAACTTTTGTCATCCAAGTTCAAAATAATTTTCCTAGAAAGTCCTTATAAAGTTCTACTTTTCAGATTTTTTTCATATTTTCTAAACTTATGGTTCGAAAAAGTTAAAAGTTAGGGAGGGACACATTGTTTTTTTGCTTTTGTAGCGATTATTTCCGAAATTATTGACATTATCAAAAAAAGATTTTAGTAAACCCCTATTCATTTCAAAATACCATTCCAACAATAAATCACAGGTTAGGGTTGAAATTAAAAAAAAAATCACTTCCCACTTTACATACAGGGTGTAAACCACCTCATCACAAAGCCGTTAACCAAGCATTCTGTACATCAAACTAAATAACTTTACACAAAAATTATTGCTGGGAAACGACTTTTTTTTTTGAGGTTATAGATTATGTTTTGTGGTAGAACTCAATGTAACGCACTTAAAACACTGTGCTGATGTATGGATTGAATAGTAGGTACGCGGATCGTGGAGGTGTTAAAAGTCAAAATCTTACAAAAAAACTTGTATTTAAAAAAAAACTTGTCAAAAAGTTGTAACTTTGACCCCCCATATCTCCGTAACTAGAAGGTTCCCAGGTATGGTGTAGAACAAAAAAATGATCGCAATGATGGGGAGAAGAGTGCTAATGGTCACAGAGATTAAGCGAGGACGGACGGACAGACAGACATGGCGAAACTATAAGGGTTCTTATTTGACTACGGAAACCTAAAAAACAGTTATGTATTAAACCTTATGGCTTATTTTATTAGTATGATTATTGTACTTACCGTTAAAAACCAGTGCTTTCATATAAGCATTCGATTTTCCATTATACCTCGACGGTAATTACGCCTAGGCGTTGTTAAATTGTTACCCATACTAAAAGCTACCACAGGCGTTTTTAACATCTGTCATCAAAGGACTTTATTTGCACATTATGAAACGAATTGATTAATCCAGTAATAAATAGTAGTATAATAAAGTTTAAAATACTAATAGTATTAATTAAGTTACCATACTTTTTGTGAATTAACAAAACAAATAAATACTCAGTTCATTGATTCAGGATTTAGGTAAGCGTTACTCCTCTTCCTCAGTCGTGCATTCTTGGCAGAATGGTCGTGGTTGACGATGATGCATTTCCTTTGGATGACGCAGCCCTCGCCATGCGCCTCCACTTATTGCTCTCTTCAGCATCTCGGGAGCTTTGGACCACGGACGTTTGTGTTGCAGCTTTTATAAGGTCTGTCCAACGCTCTTGCCTTCTACTACCCCCTGGACAACAAGTTGTTCCATGGTGTGTTACTGGTCCTCAACTAAATAAAGTAAGTAGGTACCTATGTTTAAGATGAGAATTTATTTTTGATTGATAATCTGTATCTATACAGAATTATTTGAATATGTTTAAACTACGTCCCAAGGAAAAATAATAAAATATGTTGTTTTCTAAGTTATTTTAGATAATATTTTAAATCTGATTGTTTAACTGACTTTAATCTTGTAAATCTTAAAAGAAATGTTGTTTGAGATACTCCTGCTTAGACTAATTATGTTCTTAATTACAGAAAACTGTGATCATGCTAAAAAAGTACGTAATTTTAATAATACTGTCGTAGGCGAAATTTTACTTATGTAATTTAATTGCGCCAAAACGATTGTGTTTGAATTCTGATCTCTTTTGGGTATTTTATTAAACGTATCAATATTATTTTTTTTGTACATTAAAACATCCTATGAACACATTCGGTTTTTCATCCACATTTATTATTTTAGAGATATTTACGTTGAACCTTAAGTAGGCGTTATTCGACAGACCTACCTCATAATATTTATTAGTCATATGAAGCAAATCTGGTTTTATCAGAATTTGTCCTCAATCATTTGGTCCGTGATAAATGAAGGAAACTGATTAAGTATTGTTAAACGTTATCAAAAAATATACAGTAACTCACCATAGGAATAAAGTATAGGGCCCGAAGTCCACTAAAATACAAACTAATAAGTGGCCTATCGTTAATTTATTTTTGACAGATTATATAAAATGTTACTTATTATTAAACGTGAATGTGTGAGATTGGATGGATGTTTGTTATTCTTTCACGCAAAGACAACCGAATGGAACGAACCCGTGGGACAATTACTGAACTCCACGTACCTAAGTGAAATCGCGGGCATAAGAAAGTAAATAGTATTACAATTCAACAGTCCCTAAAACATATCTCACCATTACAGAAATTCCCCAACCAGCCGATAGTCGCCCAGGACTATATCACCCACCTATCCTGGTGGTGCGACACAGACAACGCTGGTGAGATCGAAATGGCAGCCACCTTCCTCGTCATGTGCGGGCTGATGGTGAACTGCGCCCTCTGCGACGAGTACCCCTCGGTCATCGCCGTGGCAGCTGTCAGAAACGCCTTGTTGCTGCTGAAGAAGAACGGCCTGATGATGTTACGACTGCAGATGTGTAATATGTATGTATGAGACTGCATAATCAGCCTGTAATATGCCCACTACTCAGGCCTAGGCCTTCTCTCTATGAGAGGGAATTGACTATCATCCAACACGAAATCATGTACGGGTTCATGGATGCCACATGTCTTCGAATGTTTGGTTCTAGGACATGCCGTTTTTACCTGCACGATGTTTTCCATCACGGTTTTGAGAACAGCGGTGATGAAATTAAATTACACAAAGCAAAGCACCTGCCGGGTTCGAACCCACGAATTATTGCTCGTAATTCGGGACCGACACCACCTGGCCACTGCTGTTCAACTAAGACTTAGGTTTCAAAATCGCTTGTATTGCGTATTGTCGTGAGTGCGAATCCAGACAGGTAGTTGATATCACCACTGCTGTGCTGTAGACCACAGTTTCAAAATCGCCTGTACTGTGTATCGTCATTTATTAAGGAGAATCTTTTCACAAACTGTTTACTGATAATTATGCTTAATGTGGGTTATTAAGGAGAATCTTTTCACAAAGTTTACTGATAATTATGCAACACTGTGTGCCCTGACACAGCAAAAGCAAAATAATTAATAATAGGATTTTTTTCATAGGAATGTTACGAGTATTGTAGGAAATAATTTGAATAACAGGTTTCTTGCCACTCAAAAAACTTGTTTTTGGACCTTAATTGCCACCATTCCGGTTTTTTTTTTTATAAATAATAGTTTTTGTTTTTTTACCTGGTCTTGCCACAAGAACTGAAAATAATTTAATGAGAAACAGTTGGATGAAACTGGTGAAACTTGCTTTATAACTGGTTATTCGTGTTTAACCTTTTGACCGCCACAGTCGTGTATAGACGACAAACCAAAATGTGCCTAGCACGCCACGGTCGCGACTGCTTGACATAATTTTAAACGTAAGTAAATGTCATAAAACAGCATTCTTTTGTTAACGTTGGATCAGAAGAGTGACGTCATGGAAGGGACCGCCCATGAGAAGATGGGACGACGAAATTAAAAAAACCGCCGGTACACATTGGACAGGAGTAGCCCAAGACCGAGACAATTGGCTAACTTTGGAGGAGGCCTTCACCTGTGAAGACGGGGTTCTTGCATAATAATTACGATTATACATAATAATAAAAACTAACACTAGGATAAGCAAAATGTAAAACTAACCACCTTTTAAAAATCGAATATTGTAAAAGTGCATGCAAGAAATAAAAGGCTTTTTCATTTTTTTATTATTTATTTAATAACCTGTTTTCGAAAGAAATAAAAACTTTTTTACAAAAAATAAAACCGACTTCACACAAAAAAGAGAGAAGTTATTTTTCTCTTTTTTGTGTGAAGTCGGTTTTATTTTTTGTAAAAACGTTTTTATTTTTCACTTTTTAGTGGTTCACACGTGCATACCGTTTCACAGCGTACCGGCGTGATTTTTTGTTATGAACTGCGGGCCTAAAATGGCCGCTTTAGAAGAATCATAATTTGAATCATCTTAAAAAAATTAAATTGGTAAAATGGACCTTATTTTCATAAACATAAAGTCCATTTTAAGAATTTTAAATTTTAACGTGATTCAAATTATGATTCTACTAAAGTGGCCTTTTTAGACCCCCTGCCCGGCTAGCATGGGCAGGGGATAAAAATTTTATCCACCGGTTATTTCCACTTTTGTTTGAATTTTGTCCCTTGTCAGTGGAAATAACCGGTGGATAAAATTTTATCCCCTGCCCATGCTAGCCGGGCTGGTGTAAACAATAGACAGACATAAGATTTCAGCAATCCCAGTACATTTGCTATCATTTATTGAGGAGTTCCGTTGCCTATCTGCGAAGTTCTTCATCAGATCTTTACCAAATTGAAATGGGATCACTCCGAGAAAGTACTTTTTCTAAAACTACCCAAAATGACCCAAATCGCTTCTGGTGTACCTATAAAATTTGAAGAGATTCCTCTATTTCTCCAGGATCCCATTATCAGGATCCTGACTTGATGATTATGGGACCTTCTGGGAAGTATACCCTTTCAAACAATTCAAAAACAAAATCGGTCCAGTCATCTTCGAGTAATCGGGGAACATTGAATTGAAAACCTCCTCCCTTTTTGAAGTCGGTTAATAACGACGTTATGGTAGGTGACTCAAATATCCGTATGCTTAGTGCGAGTTTCATACTAAAATTCGAGTAACGTCTGTATCGCGAAGATCGAGTCTACGTCGTCGATAGTGACAATCCAGTGCCTCTAAGAAAGTAAGGACCGTTTCGAGCACATAGCTAACATTTGAATGTCTTAACGCGAGTGCAAGTTACAATATCGACAGTTTTGACAGCTTGAATACGAAACACAGTCATTTGCGAGCGTGAAAGTTGTCACTTGATATTTTGTGGTGAGAGCATCGTGAGAGTGGTCATATAACAAAGTAATTTAATTTCACATTGTGAATAAAACTTACAATGGAATCTCGTATTATTTCGTTTGGAGAATGGTTGAGACCGCAAAAGCACAAGATAAGCGTAATTAATCGCCACAAAAAAAAAACACGTAAACACGTTCACGTAAACACGGTCACGTAAACAATGATAGAGTGCTCCACTACAAGCCACTCCGGCATTATTAGATCATTTGCTTAGTTTTACAATCTTCACAGATGGATCAAGGTCACTCACTACACACCAAAAGATATAAATCACACTAACTGCTCCGTTTATGTTACCAACATTTCAAATTGGGACGGACAAGTCTTTATTTTTAACAATAATATTCAAAACTGTCTGCAAATCACAACACAAACTTTCGTAAACACAAACGAAACTAATGACCATTGACTACAGATAAATAATGTCGTCTAACTTCGTTGTATAACCACAACTAGTTGAATATGCAGCCGCTTCTGTTATGAACACAGAATACGACTGTCAATTTATTTTGGTCGGTTACTAATGTACGGGCCACTTCTCGCAGTGAATTAACATGAAACGAAAGAATGTATTCTAGAATCTCACACTCGCAAGTTAACAATTGTCGATGCGTTTAGAAATAGCACTCACAATATGTAGTTCTCACGTATTACGCTAGGTAGCGCTTACTCAGCGCCATACAAATTTGCGCTAACGTTGACACGGTCGATACGTACAAAAAACTCGCACTAAGCATACTGTATAGCCTTTAAAAGATTTGGCCGAGTATCGTTAATTTGCTCCTAGGAATTGAAGAGTTCCGTTTCTTTGTCACGGATCCCATAGTCAGAACCTTACCAAATTCTCATCAAACTACCCTTGAAGTACATCCTTGCCAATAAAATATAAAAAAAAACAATACATGTCACGGTAATAGGCTTATCCCCAATAAATGGAACTAACTGTCGAAATCTGGGAGTATTGTACACATCTGCGTACCCCTTCAGAGCATACAGGCGTGATGTTCTGTCATGATGTTGTATAAACAATAAACATCCAAGCGATTGCAGCAATCACTGCAGATTTGCCGTGTATTTTTGAAGAGTTCCATTGTATATCTCCGAAGATCCGCGTCAGATCTTCAGCAAATTAAAACATAACCACACGGGAAGTACCAGCTTTCAAATAAAAAAAGAATCATCAAAATCGGTTCACCCAGTCGAAAGTTCTGAGGTAACAGACACAAAAAAAAAATACAGTCGAATTGATAACCTCCTCTTTTTGGAAGTCGGTTGATAATTGCAAAAATATTGTCTTTTAGTCCGATAAACAACAATTCAAGTAATATAAAACGCCCCAATTTCTTTGCATCATTTTTGAAAATTTGGGCTTACCTACGCTTTTGTGTACCTGCTCAGGCTGTATTTTTATGGGGTGTATAGAACAAATATATATTTTAGCTTCTGCCCGCGACTTCGTACGCGGATCCTGTTGCTTATGCCAGCGACAACGGGGTCGTCGAAATCGAAGATCAGAAAAGTCTGATGTCGAATTCTAAGAGCCCGGGGAAGGGAAAATAACGGATCTTTCCCATCTGAGCAACACATACCGTTTGTTTCTTTTTGCCATTTAACAGCTTTACAAAAAGTAAAATTTTGAACCATACCTCCAATGGCGGAATATGTGGCGTATTCAATCATAGGAGTATACGTAAATGCACTCCGTTCCTTATCAACCCAAGGAAGGTTGCCATGCCCTACGGCTATATCTTGAAACACATCCGATTCTTCAGATGATATCGACATTCTGTTCAGGCAATGTCGAAGTCGATCAGAATTCAAACGTTCGTTGCGCTCTTCTTTTGTCTCTTAATGCCGTACTCCAGCAATTCATTCTCTCTCTAACTGATTATGATTAATTTGTTGTGTGCGTGTTCGGGGCAATGTATGATAATCTCGAGCAGCAGTTAGTCGCGCATCACGTTCCGCACTTGTCTCTAGAGACCTAGAAGCAGATGCGTAGATACGCTGACAACTTAAGCGCAATTCTCTATCCGTGAACGTCTTCGACTCGCGAGACAATGCGTGACGTTCACGATCAGCGGTCAGTCGCGCATCACGTTCCCCACTTGTCTCTTGAGATCTAGAAGTCGATGCGTAGATACGCTTGGTACTCAAGTGCAACTCTCTATCCGTGAACGTCTCCGACTCGCGAGACAATGCATGACGTTCATGATCAGCAGTCAGTCGCGCATCTATTTTTCACTGGTCTCTAGAGACCTGGATGTAGATGCGTAAATACGCTGAGAACGCAGGCGTGCTTCGCGATTTGAAGAGGTTTCCACGGAGCAAGTTGCAGCCTGATGTTCTCGAACAGCATCAAGTCTCTCCTGACGCTCTTCGGTAGATTCTTGGGATCTTATGATCCTCAATATTTTAGCTCCTTTGGAACATTGGGAAAGATTTGACCTCTTTCTATAGCCTCTGGCTATAGTTTTGTTGTGAAGATACCTGATCAATTAAAATCTTAGTGACTGCTCCCCGGCGCTACCCTGTAGGCTACCGAGTCACGAAGATAAATGGAAAAGGAAATTAAACACTCAAATACTCGTAACATAAGCCTGAAGACATATTTATTCGATAAAATAAAATAATAAATGGGAGTTTTGGCCTGTTGTCTTTTCAATGATATACCATGGTCATCGAAAATCAGTCCTAAGCTGTTACCGCCTTCACCGCGTGGAGGTACTCAAGCTTATGTTATTTTATACAGTGAAATAAGTGATAGCTTTGCCATAACTTTCACATCAGATGTTTCTGATCTTCGATTTTTTATATCTCAACAGGAAATGTCCATCAGACCGAACAACTTTTCCGAAGACGTCATTCCTATTTGTGTTATGGTGTAGCTGGGCTATTGGAGTTCCACAACGGGTGTCCCAGATCTTCGATTTTTATAAGTCAACAGAGAGTGCTCATCAGATTGAACAACTTTTGCTAAGACGTCATTCCTATAATAATATGTGTTATGGTGTAGCTGGGCTCTTGGAGTTCCACATCAGGTGTTCCAGATCTTCAAATTTATTCTCTCAGCAGAAAATGCTCATCACGTGGAACAATTTTTGCTATGGTGTCATACTTGTATCTCTTATAGTTTAGCTTGGTCTGTTGCGGTTCTGCATCAGGTGTTCAAGTTTCCAAGATAAATTATAGCCTATAGCTGACCCACGCAACTTTGTCTGTGTCACATAAGAGAGAAAACGAAAGAAAAAAAAAACCCCGTTTTTGCAACATTTTTCATTCCTGCTCCGCTCCTAATGGTCGTAGCGTGATGTTATATAGCCTAAAGCCTTCCTCAATAAATAGACTATCCAACACAAAAATATTTTTTTCAATTTGAACCTGTAGCTCCTGAGATTAGCGCGTTCAACCAAACAAACAAACAAACTCTTCTGCTTTATAAAGTATAGATAGATAATAGATAAATGATAGAAGATAAGACATATATTGGTCGTAAAGCACACGCTATCTCAGCCATTATAAGACCAGCGCCGTTTTCGAAAAAACCTTCTTAAACACATAAAAAATCTAAGACCTTTGTCCCTTGGATACTTTTATATACCTAACTCTAAAACTGGGCGAGATATAACCAAAAATGTTTTTTGTTTTTTGCTCCTCCTGGAAACCCGCGTTTTGTGCTATACGCCCTTTGAGCCCAGGGCCTCGATTCTGCTATTACAATAGTGTCAGAGTATTCGATCATTGATTTCATAATGATTAAGTTCTGTCAAATTTGGACAAGTTTGTTAATTCTACTATCATAATGGCGCCATTATGACTTCTCAATGAACAACCACTGACACTCCATTGAAAGAAATGTCATAGAATATTAATCTCGTACATGAAATCTGGCATGAATAAATGTTCGCATTTAGTAGGTACCTAGTAGATTTCGAAAACCATTTGTACTAAGGGTTTTATAATAATGACAATACGACAATGCCATATAAACACAATTTTATTACGAGACCATTGACCGACTATTGTGAATTTAGCAGATTACGAACTTTAAGCAAAATGACAATGGGATGAGAATGGAATCGTGTTGGAGTGACGAATTTATTAAAATAGCAGAATGAGGCCCCTGGAGGTCTATACCAATTAAGGACCGACCGAAGGTTCGGTTTCGGCTGAAAATCCTGTTTCGGACGGACATTAATACCAATACAATATAACGGTTTATATTGTTTCGGTAGGTACACACCTTTAATTAAAAACGTAAAAACAAATACTCGTAGTTGTGATAAAACGTTACAATTTCGAACTCACTACTATTTTGGAGGTATCCATAAAAGGATGAATTCATAGCTTGGCGTGGCGGTGAAATGGTTAAACGTATATTTCCAGCTTCATAGCCAGTCGATTGTTTTTCTGTGTATGAATGATTAATTTTTTGTAATTTTTTTTTTTTTCGATTTACAGATTCAATGTTGCACAGAAGAAAGCTACCAACTTACCTTACACATGTTCTTTTCTCCGCCAGGCTGTACGCACGGTGGCTGCGCCTTTTTACGAGTATAAAGCACCGTTGGAACACTATGGCATGTCCCCATCTCGTATAGCACAAAGAATTATTTGTGCCGCAAATGACATATCATTAGATACTGAGGGGCGTTAGGTTAGCAGAACAGTTGTTCACACTGCGCTATCCTGTACGATATTTTGCGGCGAAAAATTGGGATCACCATGTCAATAATCCAATGTATATACGGTTCAAAATGCAGTGTGGAATACCCAAGTGACACCCAAATTTTTCGGCAAAATAACGTATGTACTAACGCTAGCACATCAAGCTACATACGTCATCATCAACATCTGCCTTGCCTTTACCCAACTATGTTGGGATCGGCTTCCAGTCTTAGGTACCGGATGCAGCTGAATACCAGTATTTTACATAGAGCAACTGTCTATCTGACCTCCACAACCCAGTTAGTACTGGATAATACTATACCCCTTGGCAAGACTGGTTGTCAGACTTCTTGGGCCACTGACTACCTGTAACGACTGTCAAAGATCTATAAATAACAGCCAACGGCTTAACGTGCTTTCCGAGTCACGGAGAAAACCCGGTATTTAAGGGTGGTCACCCATCCACAGACCAACCTAGGCAAGCACGGCTTAACCTAAAGATCGATGCGAGCGGCTGTTTTTATTTAGCTGTGTTGCTTCGCTTTTATAACTGTGCCATTTGCATTTTTTTATTCCTATTCTTTTCATTTTTCTCTTCAAATATTTGTTCGAAAAGTTTATAAGAAAAAGTCGAAACCCCAAATAAATTGGGATAAGCGCAGCAGAATGATGATGATTTTTTCCAAAAATTAGTAAGTATAGGAAACAGAAGTCTGATGAGTTCACAAATTCTTGACTTTTTTCCTTCTCTAAGTATAAATTTGCAAATGATTAATCTTACATGATTAATGATAAACCTTACCTACTACTAAATGCGTTGGATGGATGTTTGTTATTCTATCACGCCAGAACGGCTGAATGGATCTGGATGAAATTAGCACAGAGATATGTATTATCGCGCTATAACTTAGTGGGATGAGCCATTTTGCATTATGCCCATATTCCTCAAGTATATCCGAATAGAACGGCTATTTTATACCAGGCCAGCTAATACAAAAGTTCTACTAAGTTTTTAATATTTATCATTCAAGATATACAGCGTGTTAGGTTAAACGAGGGACATATTGTGGGAAGGTCAGTATTCGATTCTCAATCCAAATATGTAAAAAACCTATAACCTTAATTTTTGACTTAATTGTCTAATTAAATACATTACTCATGGACACTGAGGGCGCAAGTAGGTGTCACGCGGCAAAACACGTGCCGGTCCTGTGGGCCTAAGAAGAATCATAATTTGAATCATCTTAAAACAATTAAATTGGTAAAATGGACCTAATTCTCATAAAAATAAAGTCCATTTTAAGAATTTTAAATTTTAACGTGATTCAAATTATGATTCTGCTAAAGTGGCCTTTTTAGACCCCCAGATCAACGATGTAAGTAGCCGATGGTTCAGCGACTGCCCTGTAAACCGGGGTTTACCACTTAGAATCGAAAAGATAATAAACTTGGTTCGCGAGTTCAATCCCCAATCGGTTTTCACTTTTGTAAGGTATTAAGTTTTGCTTTAATGCTCTACGATTTTCTAATCATAATAAAAACATCACTGCATTCATCTGCCTAGCCTTTTCTCCGGATTTTTAACTGGATGCAGCTGAATAAGTGAATACCACTATTTTACAAAGAGCGACTGCCTATCTGACCTCCACAACCCATTTCGTACTGGGTAATACGATATCCCTTGGTAAGAGTTACAAAATATATGACTTAAAATACTTTTTTTTATTATTAAACTGTAATCATAAATTACCCAATAAAAATTGTCCGATTTACGAAAAATAAAACACCTAAAACTATTAAGTACAAGAAGATGATTATACAAAATTTGCTTTATAAAGAATGTGGTAAATAAAATAATAGTAGAATTTATGGTTCTAGGCCCTGCCGGTTTCCTCACGATGTTTTCCTTCACCGTTTTGAGAGCAGTCTATCTAATCATTTCTTATTTAGGTACATTATGTTTAAAATTTCTTATTTGTTGACTAGGTTTAAAAAATGATCATTTTACTATAGTTATTTAAATTAATTTATTGTGTGTAAAGTTATTATACTTAGTTATATTTAATTTTAGTTATTTTACTGATTAAATGTCTGTTTTTCCTAAATAAGTATTATTAATTCTTATTAAATTTATCAGTTAGATATTCGTTGACTGTGTAATAACTTTTATTAATAAAGAATTTCATCCATAAGCATTGTCCTTTATTTAAAAATCGGTCGCGACTGTAAGACGTATTAAGTTACAGAATTATAATCATCAAAATCATCAATACAACCCTGCAAGTTCGTCGAAGAAGGACTTTGACCGTGAAAAATTCGTTCATCGACTCTTATGAACTTGGAGGGTTGTATTGATGATTTATAATTCTGTAACTTAATAAGTCTTACAGTCGCGACCGATACGTTTATCAACATACAACTTAGCACTGCCCTGCAAATTGCAAAAAACGTAAGAAAATTTGAATTTCGCGGGCTAACTTGAAGCATCCCCCGTTATATTGCAGCGCTTGCAACGGAAGCAAAGAAAAAGGAATAAATCTTTGTTTTTGGGAATATTTTCATTGATGCTCCGCTCCTATTGGTGATGTTAGCCTTCCTTGATAAACGGCCCGTCCAACACTAAAATATGTTTTAACTCGAACCACCATTTCCTAAAATTAGCGCGTTCAACCAAACAAACAAACTCTTCAGCTTTGTAATATTAGTGTAGATTCAAGTAGAAGGTAACAATTAAGTCGGGAGCGAGCGACTTCGAGCCGTGGTGACCCTGTACCGCCGTCGGCTTCGACCCTGCCACGATGGAATTATAGGAAGGCGGACTTCCATTCTTTATACTTGGGACTTGCTGGGGTAGACTGGAGCGCCCTGTATGAAACGAGTAATGCCGACGAAGTATATAGAATATTTTATGATATATTTTATAGGTCGACGAAGCATATAGAGTGAAGAGCGGGGGCGAGTGCGCAGCGAGCTCGCCGCGAGTTCGCAATATGTGCGCGGCGAACACGCCGCGAAGGGAAAACCAGATACATTTTCGTAGACACCACAACTTACGACTTGTGAACCCCCAATTTATTATTCACGTTAACGTAGACTCAAATTGGCTCCTGGGGGTCCACTTTGGAAATCACTGAGTTCACTGACGTACAGACAGCGGGAACAACTTGTTTTATACTAAGTAAAGAAGATTGAAATAAAACGAGACTGATCTTGTTCTAAAATTTTAATAAAAAAACTAATTTAAATTACATATTTATGAAGTAAAAAATACAAATCCTAGATTATTTCATGTAACTGTTATAGTTATGCACTGATTCAAATTACATAATATTTAGGCGGTAAAAAAATACAAATCAAGATTATTTCATGTAACTACTTATAGTTATACACTGATTCAAATTACATATTTAGGCGGTAAAATAAATACAAATCCTAGATTTATTTCATATAACTAGACATAGTTACACACTGATTCAAATTACATATTTAGGCGGTAAAAAGAAAAACAAATCCTAGATTATTTCATGTAACTACTTATAGTTATGCACTGATTCAAATTACATGTTTAGGCGGTAAAAAAATACAAATCCTAGATTTATTTTATATGACTAGACATAGTTAAACACTGATTCAAATTACATATTTAGACGGTAAAAAAATACAAATCAAGATTATTTCATGTAACTACTTATAGTTATACACTGATTCAAATAACATATTTAGGCGGTAAAATAAATACAAATCCTAGATTTATTTTATATAACTAGACATAGTTACACACTGATTCAAATTACATATTTAGGCGGTAAAAAGAAAAACACATCCTAGATTATTTCATGTAACTACTTATAGTTATGCACTGATTCAAATTACATATTTAGGCGGTAAAATAAATACAAATCCTAGATTTATTTTATATAACTAGACATAGTTACACACTGATTCAAATTACATATTTAGGCGGTAAAAAGAAAAACAAATCCTAGATTATTTCATGTAACTACTTATAGTTATGCACTGATTCAAATTACATATTTAGGCGGTAAAATAAATACAAATCCTAGATTTATTTTATGTAACTAGACATAGTTACACACTGATTCAAATTACATATTTAGAAGGTAAAAAGAAAAACAAATCCTAGATTATTTCATGTAACTACTTATAGTTATGCACTGATTCAAATAACATATTTAGGCGGTAAAAGAAATACAAATCCTAGATTTATTTTATACGATTAGACATAGTTACACACTGATTCAAATTACATATTTAGGCGGTAAAAAAATACAAATCCTAGATTATTTCATATAACTAGACATAGTTACACACTGATTCAAATTACTTAAGGCGATTAGACGAGCTAAATTAGCAACTCTATTTGTGGTGGTTCAAACTTCGTTTGAAATGCTGTTAGAATAAAGTTCTAATCAGCTTGCACTACAAAGTGGTTGTTACGTCAGTCACTGCGGGCCAAATAGCGCGAAATGAGTGGTTTCGATCGATTTACAAAAAAACTATTGATTGGATTAAAAAACTAAAACACTATCATGCTAATATATTGCTTGTAGAATTAATTGCCAAAAAATCAGAATGATCGCATGCATATTAGTGTGTTTTTTTTTGTTTGAAAGATATTTTTAGAGATAAGTCCGTGTTTTTTTTATCGAGTCAAATTAATTGTATTATGTTTTCAAAACACTATCATGCTAGCATACATCCTGAAGAATATCATATATTTTTCTGGTCTTGTTTATAGCAGTGAATACTTTTATCTAAATATATAAAACTCAAAGGTGACTGACTGACATAGTGATCTATCAACGCACAGCCCAAACCACTGGACGGATCGGGCTGAAATTTGGCATGCAGGTAGATGTTATGACGTAGGCATCCGCTAAGAAAGGATTTTGATCAATTCTACCCCCAAGGGGATAAAATAGGGGATGAAAGTTTGTATGAAACTTGGTCAATTTTAAACCGATCAGGCTGAGACTTTGCTTGCATAAAGCTAATATGACGTAGGCATCCCCTAAGAAAGGGTTTTGATAAATTCCACCCCTTAGGGGATAAAATAGGGGATGAAAGTTTGTATAAATCTTCTTAGATTTTCGACGCACAGCCCAAACCACTGGACGGATCGGGCTGAAATTTGGCATGCAGATAGATGTTATGACGTAGGCATCCGCTAAGAAAGGATTTTGATCAATTCTACCCCCAAGGGAATAAAATAGGGGATGGAAGTTTATATGAAAGTCCGTCAGTTTTAAAGTTAGGATCTTCTAATTTTGTGTGTAGGCTGACGATTGAAAATTAATTTATACGTGTTTCAGCGTTTTTGATAATTCCAACCCGAAGGCTTAAAAAGGGGATGAAATTGTGTGTGAAAAATCTTTAATTTTCGACGTAAAAAGTACAAAATTTGTTATCTGGGCTTATGATTGGAAGCTAACGCAACGGCTTTATTAGAATTTCAACCCTTGAGGGGTGAAAAAAGACCATCATTTTGTTTTTAATTAAAGTATTTATTTTTGAGTTACTAAATAGTATCAAAGTTAGTAAGTCGTTGGTTTTTTTTTTATTTCAACCCACAAAGGGAAAAGGGGATGAAGTTTTGCATTGTATTTGTTCATTCGTTCACCAATAACGGCAGCAGGAGAGACCTTTTGCAGCAGTGCAAGTTAATAGTATAGGCCGTACACAAGTTAATAGTACAGGTAGGTACCAATCGTATGGACGCGCACACGTGACTTCGCGGCTGGCAGTACTTACCGTTTTGTAGGGACCTAGGTAAGCCGAAGATTATGGAGTTACGGCAGGGGCAGAAAAAGAAAGTATGTATAGTAGAGCAAGATAGAATGAGTAATTGTCGATGTCGTATTTGATACCAACTAGATTTTTTTATTTTGTTGTTTTCTGTTTTTATTATTATTTATTTTTATATATTTTTTACTTTTGTTTAGTTTTCGAAATAAAAAAACATAACTAAAAATTTGAGGGCGTTTCCATGCTAAACTCTTATGAGAGGATTTAAAAAGGGTAAATTTCCATTACAGGACAACGATTTTGAAATCATATTTTTATTTGTAGATTGTATACATAAGTACAACTCTTTATACAAATTTTCAATAGTCGGACGCTCCAGCACCTTCTCCGAAATCTACCTCCTCCTGCGGCTTGCCGGAGGGATTTTTTTCTAACTCTTCTGATCTTACTTTTGATGAATGAAGATAAACGAATATTTTTGGATTTTTCATCATGGTGTCGTTTCCGTGGTTTTTGGTGTCGCTGATAATGAAAATCAGTTCAAAATTAACATGGTAAAAAAAGTTAACAGAAGCAAAAAAAAAACAGTTCTCTATTTTTTTCTTAGGCTTCCCCTGACACTATTTTCACCCTTCGCTGTTAGGTAGAGGTGTATCTAATCCTACACCCACATTTCGCACATTTAGCTTATTTCCATCAACCGGGCACAAAAATACAATAACACTTTGCCCGTCCCGGAAATCGAACCCAGGATCTCATGCTCAGTAGCGCTTGCGACAACTTGACCAACGATGCAGTCTCACACATGACCCATCAATATTTTCACGCGAACGAAGTCGCGGGCAACAGCTAGTTAATTATAAAACTCGCGTTTAGCTCATGTAATCGCCTTTTTTTTGGATGGGTAGTCATCAAGTAAGTAATAATCGCCATGTAAATATTTAGGCGGAATAATAAATACAAATCCTAGATTACTTTATGTTACCAGATATGGTTCGTTATACACTGGTTCAAATTAAATAACTAGGCAGTAAATACAAATCCTAGATTATTTTAGGTTACGAGACATAGTTACACACTGATAAAAACTACATAATGAAGAGCCTTTGCACAACACCTTATTTTTATGTGCGCGTCCTCTGCGCGTTGTCAACACGTTTTAGCAGATAGATTTTACACGTTTGTATCGATACAAACGCAAACTTAACGCGCGTTTGTGCCATCGTGGTGAGGCTTTCTGTGCCATGCATTGCTACAAACGCGCGTTCACAGCGGGTTTTAGCGTTTACAGCTATATAGGGTGACTGGTAATTAGTGTACGAAACTTAAACACGTGATTATGCTCATGATAACAAACAACTTTTACTATGGGAACATACCTGAAACCGCGAAAAAAAAATCAGCTGTTCAGTACATTTATGTTTCCCTAATGTACTGAACAGCTGATTTTTTTTTCGCGATTTCAGCTTTGGTCCCATAGTAAAAGTTGTTTGTTGGACCACGGCGCATTTTGCTGACACAGACTTGTCAAAACATCCATAATCAATTTGAAGGACAGCACGATGTTGATGAGATGGTACAGGTTTTTTATGACAATATTAACACAGCTATACAAAAATTTATATCTACTCGCGTGCCCAGGAATAGGAAATACCCGCCATGGTTTAACCGTAATCTTATAAAAATGCTAAACTTAAAAAATAAAATCAGAAAACGTTACAATACTTACAAAAACCCTATGGATAAAATTGAATTAAAAATAATTAGTAAACGATGCGATGACTTCGCAACTGTCTGCTACAATAACCATTTAAAGAAATTAGAAGATGACCTTACAATGAACCCTAAATTATTTTGGACTTATGTTAAATCTAAACGAGGCGGCTCTAGCACTTATCCTGCGTCTATGACGGATGGGATTAGGACATCATCAGATGGCACAGAAATTTGCGAATTTTTTGCTTCTTACTTTTCCTCTGTTTATAGCCCGGTTCAGGGCGATTATAACTTACAAACCGCTAATAACTTAAGCAACCTCCAAAACTATAGCTCGTGCTTGACTAATCCTACTATAGACCATGAAACCATTTATAAAAAGCTAAAAAATCTAGACTGCAGTAAAGGCGCTGGCCCAGACGGTATACCACCTATTTTTATTTACGAGTGTGCAGCCGAGTTGGTCGCTCCACTATCATTTATCTTCAACAAGTCTTTAGCATCTGGTATTTTTCCTTCAAAATGGAAGGAGGCAAAGGTTGTGCCTATCCATAAATCAGATGATGACGATGTAGTGTCTAACTATAGACCTATATCAATTCTCTCGACTCTTGCAAAAGTTTTCGAGTCCCTCATCTGCCCGCACATTCAAAATCATCTAAAGCTGTACTTAAGTGAAGCACAACATGGTTTTGTTGAATCGAGGTCTACAGGCACTAATCTTGTACTGTTTACAGAGCTGTTGGTGGAAGCAATAGATTCAGGTTACCAAGCTAATGTCATATATACTGATTTTAGTAAAGCATTCGATAAAGTCTCACATAACATACTGATTAAAAAATTGCAAGCGTACGGTATCACTGGACCATTGCTTTCATGGTTGTCTTCATATCTTGTGGATCGGTCTTTCTTTGTAGTGGTGAACGGATTTCAATCAACTTTGCGTTATATCTCATCTGGCGTGCCACAGGGATCTCATTTGGGTCCGGTTCTATTTAATTACTTCATCAATGATATTCCTTACTGTTTTCTACATTCAAATATCTTTATGTATGCTGATGATATAAAATTTGTTAAAATTGTTAAAAATAAAGACGATGCCTATGAATTACAGAGTGATCTAGACAGGCTTGTTCAATGGTGCGATAACAATGCAATGCGCCTTAATGCACGAAAATGCTATCATGTAAAATTCTCTAGAAAGCATACTTTAGTAGAACATAGCTATTATATTAAAGGTGATAAAGTTGGTGAACTGGACACAATAAAGGACCTTGGCGTTACATTTGACCGGAAGTTAACTTTTATTCCACATGTAGACAGTATTATAAAAAAGTCTTCTAAAATGCTGGGTTTTGTCTTAAGAAATACGAAACAGTTTAGAAGCTGTAAGACAAAAATAATGCTATACAATTGCTTGGTTCGAAGCGTGTTGGAATATTGTAGCGTGGTCTGGCGACCACACTATGCTGCACATTCGTTGCGTCTAGAACGTGTCCAAAAGCGTTTTCTGTGGCATCTGGCGTTTTCTAGGGGTATAGCTAAGAAAGTACGTTCTTATAATAATAGATTGCGACATTTCAAAATGATTTCCCTGGACAAGCGCCGACGCCTAAATGACGCGACGTTTGTCTGCAAAGTTATGGCTCACAAGATTGATTGTCCACAAATACTGAGCACTTTTAATTTCCGTGCACCTTCAAGAGTTCCTCGCAGCCAGATAACACCACTGCGTCCACCGCAAAGAAGAACGGTTTTAGGCTCCAATTCTCCTTACGCGAGATTTTGCAAGGTGGTTAATGGTTGTAGCGACGTAATCGATCTGCACTTTAACTCTTTAAGCCAATTAAGAACCAATATTTATAAATATCATTTCGATTTAGACTAGATTACACTTATGAAGTAGCGTGTTTTCAATAATAATAATAATTTTAGTTTTAAGATTAGTTTAATTAAGTTTTTTTTTTCTCATATACAACTTATCCTTAAAGCATGCGGAGTTTACCTATAAGTGATTGTTACACTATTGTACTCTACTCTATTGCTAGTTACCTTTAGAATAATACCAGTGTAAACAATTGTTGGTGAACCAATAAATAAATAAATAAATAAATAAAAAATCAATAGCAAAAATGTCAAATTAAAATTTCATATCCCCTTCATTGGTTTCAATATATTGTATCTGACCTCGCACAAACTTACAAACGGTTTCTGATTTGTACACAACTCTTTGATCTAGCTGTATTGTGCCAGCAGAGAGAGTCAGGGCCTGGTCTTTCAATTATCTTCAACAGATCACTGTGAGCTGCCAAGCGTATAAAAAAACATTATTTTATAGAAATACTAGACATAGTCATTTTATGTTACTAGACATAGTTATACATTTCATTTCATTTATTCAGCAATAATAATATATGAATGTGATACATAAAACAAACACTTACACTTATGCATATTTAGGCAGTAAAAGAAACACAAATCCTAGATTAGTACATGGTAACGTTATGAGGTTTATCAGAGTTGTTTCCCAATTCCAGTATTTCTAATTTATATTGTAATCTGCTGATGATATGGTAGGGTAAGGAAGGTTTTATGATTTTACCCACTGATGTCGCAACGTAGATGGCAACAATAGGTTGAGTTAAAAAAGAATCATTATCTATTGATCTTATAGATGAAAAATTACTTTCAATTTCTTTACCCCAGTCTACAAGTTCCAAAACTGCTGTGGAATTTGGATTAACTTTTTTAATTTTTGCTCGCTCATATGTCTCACTATGCTGCGGTTTAACGGCACATGGTCTGCCGGGAACGAAATCCTCGACCTTCATATGTCGATTTTTGACATACTCTGAAAAAGAACCTGATGCATATCTTAATTCTTGTAAATCATTGACTTCAGCAACATAGAAACCAGACTCTGATGTCCCACTCCGAACTGTGACATTCAACTTATCTCCAACATTTAATTTCTTGTGTTTATACTCTAACGTTTTTGTGAAGTTTAAAGCAAATAATGACTTAGCAAGTTGGTTTGCTGGACAAGGTAGTGATTGAGGAACATTTTTAAGCATTACAGTGAGTCCAACCTTAGCCAAAAAGTCTGCCACGTCTCTGGGGACAAAAGCATTCATTAGCTGCACCACCATCCGGTCACTAGTGATGTGCATCACATTAATAGCACCATACTTTTCATCTACCAGCTTTTTCATGGTATCTATTACTTCCTTACTAAAACCCCCCTCCTCTTTAGGCTCACATAAATATAATTCACAATGAGTAGCAAGTCCAGGACACCCGCTCTGTGGTTCGTTTTTGTCTGGGGGGCGTATGCATCTCGCTGACACAGACTTGTCACAACATCCATAATCAATTGCAAAAATGTCAAATTTCATCTCCCCTTCATTGGTTTCAATATATTGTATCTGACCTCGCACAAACTTTCGAAGGGTTTCTGATTTGTACACAACTCTTTGACCTAACTGTATTGTGTCCGCAGAGAGAGAGTCAGGGCCTGGTCTTTCAATTATCTCCAACAATTCACGGTGAGCTGCCAAATGTATAAAAAAACTTTTTGGGTCAGTGACATAAGTCACATAAATATTATATTGATAACCAACTTTCCACTCTTGAAGGACGTTCATCTTGCCAGCCCTGTAATGAAAATACTACGAATAATAAATGATGTTGATGATGTTTTTTTAGTGAATAAGAATAAATGTGTGGTGGTCAGTGTGATGGCGGTACAGAGTGATGTGTGGTCAGTGTGGTGTTGTACTGTTACTGTCACAATAAGGCCATACTGTTTCGGAGGCCATACCACCACCATACCATGACCATACTGGTGCTGTGTCTCGTCGGTAGTATAGTATAGTAGAGGCTTCCAGCACACTATGCTAAATGTCCCGGCATCATCAAACAAAACAGTATATAAGATGCTTTTGATGTGTAATAAATGATTATTATAAATACATGTTGGACATTTTTCGAACGCTGGACATTTTGCGAATTGGACATTCTGCGCCTAAACGATATCTTCTTGTATGTAAATGTGTTGTGTTATGTACTTAACTTATAATACAAATATATGAACTAAATCATCATTCTCTTGTATTTATACCAATTCATTTTGGGTCGGCGAAGCATGACTTCTTCTTACATACTTCGCTATTGCTGGTCATCTCATCAGACACCTTCTTTCCCGACACATTTTTTGATCATGCTTTACACAATCCCTCCATGGTTTCTTAGATTTTCCTCTACTCTTATACCCATCCAAATGAATACTCAAAACATTCCACATGACATTTTCCTCATTCCTCCGCATCACATGCTCATACCACGACCACGACAACCGATTACCACACAACTTTTCAGGCACCACGCACGAGTAACACTAATCAATAGCCGATCGCTTCTGGTGACAGTTTTATGGGAAATTATAAGTCTAGCCACAAAATTATTTATTGGACACGTGATTAAACTTCTAATTTTATAACTAAGCAACGAGAAAATGACATAGCCTCTAATAAACTAATTCGTTTTTTTTACAACGCCAACTAAATATTCTATAGAAAGCGTCAAGTTAAAATCATCAATTATTGTGACTTGTCCTTCTTATTTATACATTGCCACCTAATTTACTAACTCGGCCACGGATTTAACATCTCGTCATCATTTGCGTTTTACAGCTCCAACGCAATGTCCTCAAAAAAATATAATTCAAGCTTCTACTGAAAGCATCATTTATTATAACTTAGCTTGTAAAATAATACATCATATTCTTTTATCGTGAAAATAGCCACTGCATGATTTGGCGCGAGTACGCGAGACGCCAGCGACCGGCCATTTGCACATATCAGAGAGCGCCATTCGATTCATGTAACGCCAGTAACGACGAGTTGAGTTGATCACGTGTATTAATGTCGTTCGTGCGTTCGTATTGCAATTGCTTTCGCTGTAATTAAATTAAAGTTTTCGATGAGTAATAATTAGTTATGACGTTTATAAGTGAAAATGAATTATGGTAATTCAATAAACAAATTGATTTAAAAAAATAAAGTCTTATTTTGTCCCTCCTCAATAGCTTCTGGTAATATAACTTATATTACCAGAAGCTATTGAGGAGGGAGAGATACTTCCGTATGTTCAGTTGACAATATTTCGAGAGTTTACAATATCGCTAGAGAGAAACACGTTACATTGTAATATAACGTGTTTGACAATGTCACCGTAAAATTGTCAAATACGTTATATTACTGTGGACGTAACCGCGCATGCTCGACTGCGAAAATGAAACTGCGTTTGCTCGGGCCAAACAGCGCGCAGCGCATGCTCGGGCCGATCCAACCCACACAGCAGCAGTCAAGATGGCGCCTTTGCATCGCGTGCGCGTATCCGCTGATGCTTTTATAATTATTAATTCAATTATTGAAAAGAAAAGGAAAGAAAAAAGTCGTATAATAAAACTGCTTTTCTTAAAATTTCTTTGTCGATCATAATGCGCGTGTACATCCGCAGCGAGGCGGACACAACCATCCAAAGTAAACGCAACGCACTAGGCATGGGCAAAATATATCGATATATCGATATTTTTCCATACAATTATCGATATTTATCGTCGATGTTTTTTCATCCCGATATATCGATAATCGATATTTATTTTGGAGTATCAAATTCGATTTTTTTTTAACGCAACTTTGGTTTCGTGTCCATATCTGACTAGGCCTGGGCAAAAAATATCGATATATCGATATTTTTCCATACAATTATCGATATTTATCGTCGATATTTTTTCATCCCGATATATCGATAATCGATATTTATTTTGGAGTATCGAATTCGTATAAAATTCGATTTTTTTTATCGCAACTGGTTTCGTATCCATATCTGATGACTACTGGTTTGATTAAATTGTATAAAATTATTTAGGGTCTAGCATCAATAAAAATACTGTTTTCTATGATTCTTTTTTACAAAGTTTGAATGCTTTGGGAATATGTATGAATAATCATGTGAAAACTGACGATATATCGATATTTTTCACTCGATAATTATCGATACTGTTTAAAAATATCGATTCGATAAATTTCGATATATTTTTTTCACTTGCCCATCCCTAATTGACCGGTCCCGTGCGACCCGTATCCAGCGGATGAAAAATAAATCATAGTAACTCATTAACACTACAAATACTTAGTTATTTTACCAAATGGGTAAGAATTAAAATTATATATATGTACGAACTAAGGAATAAATGTCATATGTAATTATTAAAAAAAACCGTATATGAATATAGTTGATTTATATTTCAGCGCATGTGATGTTTCATTATATTGTAGGTACTCAAATAAAAAATCCTTGTATCTGTCACCGTAAAATTGTCAAATACGTTATATTGTAATATCTCTAGCGATATTGTAAAGTCTCGAATTATTGTCAAATGAACATACCTACTGCTACAATAAAATAAAACGCATTATTTTCAACCGACTTCCAAAAAGAGGAGGTTATCAATTCGTCTGTATGTTTTTTTTTTTTTTTTTTTTTTTTTTTTGTGTTTGTTACCTCATAACTTTCGACTGCGTGAACCGATTTTGATGATTCTTTTTTTATTTGAAAGCTGGTGCTTCCCATGTGGTCCCATTTTAATTTGCTGAATATCTGATGCTGGTCTTCGGAGATATACAATGGAACTCTTCAAAAATGTACGGCAAATCTGCAGTGATTGCTATTATCGCTTGTAGGTTTATTGTTTATACAACATCATGACGTAATATCACGCCTGTATGCTCTGAGGGGGTACGCAGTTGTGTACAATACACCCAGATTTCGACAGTGTTTGTTACCTCAGTACTTTCGACTGGGTGAATCGATTTTGATGATTCTTTTTTAATTTGAAAGCTGGTGTTTCCCGTGTGGTTATATTTTAATTTGCTGAAGATCTGATCCGGATCTTCGGAGATATACAATGGAACTCTTCAAACATACACGGTAAATCTGCAGTAACTGCTGCAATCGCTTGAATGTTTATTGTTTATACAACATCATGACGTAACATCACGCCTGTATGCTCTGAGGGGGTACGCAGATGTGTACAAAATTCCCAGATTTCGACAGTTAGGTGTATTAAGTTCCATTTATTGGGGATAAGTTTTTTTTTTATTTTATTGGCAAGGGCACTTCAAGGGTAGTTTGATGAGAATTTGGTTAGGTTCTGATTATGGGATCCATGACAAAGGAACGGAACTCTTCAATTCTTAGAAGCAAATTACCGATTCTCGGCCAAATCTTTTAAAGGCTATCCGGATATTTGAGTCACGTACCATAACGTCGTTATTAACCGACTTCAAAAAGGAGGAGGTTCTCAATTCAATGTTCCCCGATTACTCGAAGATGACTGGACCGAATTTGTTTTTTAATTGTTTGAAAGGGTATACTTCCCAGAAGGTCCCATAATCATCAAGTCAGGATCCTGATAATGGGGAAATCCTGGAGAAATAGAGAGAACTCTTCAAATTTTATAGGCACACCAGAAGCGATTTGGGTAGTTTTTGAAAGAGTAGTTTCTCGGAGTGATCCCATTTAAATTTGGTAAAGATCTGATGAAGAACTTCGGAGAAAGGCAACGGAACTCCTCATTAAATGTAGCAAATGTGTGTCTCTTACTGAAATCTCATGTCTGTTTATTGTTTACACCAGTTCATAACAAAAAATCACGCTGGTACGCTGTGAAAGGGTATGCACATATTGTGAACCACTAAAAAAAGAAAAATAAAAACTTTTTTGCAAAAAATAAAACCGACTTCACACAAAAAAGTGAAAAATAACTAATTAGTTTTAAGTCGGTGACAAAAAAATTAAATCAATCAAACAAAGGTCACCGACTTCAGAAGCTAATTAGTTATTTTTCACTTTTTTGTGTGAAGTCGGTTTTATTTTTTGCAAAAAAGTTTTTTTCGTGAAATGCATGCGATGGTAGTCAACTCAAGCGGTGTGGAGAGAAGGAGGGGTCCTTCTTGCCCAGTGGTACCACTCTCATGAAAAGATACTGTACTATTCCTGAGAAATATCGATTAATATAACCTAACCATAAAACACTACATATTCCCCTAAAAAGCTTTGTCGACGGAGCCCCGCTTCGCGGGGCCCCTATTTCCGAGAGCAGGGTTTAAAGGAACCTAACTAACCTAACGGGGGGTGTCGTATTACTTATCCAAAAAAAAAAAGTAATACAAACAATTAATTTAATTAAATAAAATTCAGTCCTATCACGCTTCACAGAAAAACAAAAAAAGTTAGAGGAAGGTCACAATACTTGTTGTCTTGAGCAACCTCCTGGTCCAACTCTGTGAAAGTGAACAGCTTCTTGGTCAGCTTCAGGGCTTGTTTGTGAAGGCGAACAGCTTCCTATTCAGCTTCAGGGCTTGGGGCGCGTCAGAGCGTCAGCACCACCAAGCTACTGCTCCAACCTCCTGGTCCAGCTCAGTAGAGAGCGTGGAGTACTGCTTCCTGGTCAGCTTCAGGGCTTGGGGCGCGTCAGAGCATCAGCGCCACCAAGGTACAGCTCCAGAGGACGAACTTCACCATGAATTCGGTGACTTGATATATTATAAAGTAACTTGCTTCGGATCCCGTAGTAGACTGACTTGAAATGTGTCAGGAATGCCCTTTTATACCCAAAAATTCTTTTTTTGTTCAGTTTTTCCACATCAGTTGTTTTATTTTAGTTCTTTCATTCTCTCTAGATTATTTTGATTTCAAAATCAAAAATGTGAGTTGCCTGTATTTAAACCGACCAGTATTATTCAGTAAAAAACTTCCTCGAAGAATTCTGTGAGCGTGCTAATTAATTTTATAAAAGTAAGATAAGATACTGTTATTTAGTAAACAATCGTAATTAACTCTAAAATACATTATTTGAGCTAATATATTGACAAAAATAAAATAAAATTATATAAATCAAAAGAAACCTTCATAGGCCTAGGCCAGTAAGAAAATTAAAAGTAGAGGAAAAGTAACTGACAGCTTGACAATTGACGTAATGTCAAAAAAGTAAACATTGAAAAATTATTTTTTATTTCAGCTAAAATCGATGTTAAAACATCGTTCTAGATCGAATATAACGCTAGCTAAAATAGTTACTGCCAAAGCGCGACTTAGATGTAAAAATAATATACAAGGATAATGAATATGAATGATAGTAAAAAGTGTAAGTACCTATAGTGTCTAAATACTACATTTCCTCATAAGTATAGAGTGTCTGAAACATGAAAATACTATAGGGGGTGCCCCAAGTCCCGATTATGTGGGCAGAGATACTTCCGTATGTTCAGTTGACAATAATTCGAGATATTACAATATCGCTAGAGAGAAACACGTTATATTGTAATATAACGTGTTTGACAATTTTACGGTGACATATCTATTCTGTAAATCGATTAGATGGTCGGTCGAGAAATGATGTTTCAAGATAATGAGCCTTCGCGCTGCCGATGATTCGAGCTTATAGTTATTCGAGATTTTGATGCATCGAGGTATTGAACTGTCGAGCTCATAATTTATCGATTTCAAGTACTATCGAGTAAACGTTTTCGAGCAAGTGTTATTCGACCTCGCGTCATTCGATTTCAAGTAGGGAACCCATGGTTACTTGTCTATGTTTTTAGTTGGCAACACGTCCTTTCTTCTTGTCTTTGTCTAGATGTGGATTGTGATAATTTAGTTAAAGTAATAAAGTATGGAATCCAGTCTCTCATCCGAATGGTTTTAATTGAAAGCCCTCGCCGCCGCCTTCCAACAAGACACATAAATAAGCAATACCTACAGACAATTATTAGCATCATCCTCATTAGCAAAAAGGCTAGGCAGATGATGAAGCTCCTTTCAGCTTTCAGCATTTTTCCGCATAATGTTTTTAAATTGTATATTTTCTTGTCTGGAAGGAAAAGTAAGTACCAATTTTGTTATCTATTCAAAGATGCATTGACTTTGTCTGCTCAGAGTTTTGACTTTGAAGACTCACAGACACAGACTTAAGTTTTGTATGCTCTTAAAAGAAAATAAAATGTACTTACGACGGTTCGTATTTCTTATAATGAATTTTCTCATAGGACGAGGGGTTTGCCTACACAATTTAACGCTACATAAATGACTAAATAAATCCAAATTTTCACCGAATTTAAATTTATTTATAAAAATGGTAACTGTGAGGTGAGTCAACCTTAAAAGAAAGGCATATTATGCTGTCGAGGACTTTTTTTTACATTTTTAGAAGAATAACTCCCTCATACCTTATTTTCCTGTAACATGTACCTATACTATTTAAACATCTAAAGGATGACTTTTTTCGTCTTCATTCCAAATATCGTCGGTCGGGTCTCGCTATTTAACGCTATTCTGAGAACTTCGTACTACCCCAACATCCGGAAAGTTTCTCAAATCCCTAAACCAGGAAAGCCACCGCACCTTACATCTTCATATACCAATAAGCCTGCTCCCTGTACTGTCGAAAATCTTTGAAAAAATAATCTCTACACGGCTTAAGTAAATACCTTTACGAAAACGCTACTATCCCAGAGCACCAGTTCGGATTTCGAAGAAGACATGCGACCATAGAACAAGTCCATAGAGTGTGTGAACTTATTTGAAATACTCTCGAAAGTAAAAGATACTGCTCAGGGGTGTTCCTCTACTGATTGATATAATTATGTACACTCTTACGATACACACACACCTACCTTTTGTTATTCTAATTGACATAATATTACTGTTGTTCTAATTGGCATGCTGATATCAATTTTCCGATTGACATTATTGATGGTATTTGACCATTTTGAAATTTTTTTTACCTTGTTGACATTTTCTTAATTATTTTATTGCATGCTATTCCAATGACATGCCACTTATTTTAAATTATAATTCTATTGTAAACCAATTATTTGCATGCTTATGTGACGGCAAAATGTGGAGAACTCTTTTATAAAAGAACACCTAATGTACCTACCTATTACCCATGTTTGCAAAGAATGAAAGATTTGATTTGATTTGATCCTCGACGTACAGCAAGCTTTTGATAAGGTTTGGCACCCTGGGCCTGACCCAGAAGTAGCTTCCGGTAGGCTACAGTCGCACTTGGATAAGGTCTATACCTGGATGAAGAGCTGGCGCATCAAGGCTAGTGCAGCTAAATCCAACCACATCACATTTACCCTTAAACAAGGAGACTGCCCTGCTGTAAAACTGGGTAATGAGCAGCTATCACACAACACTGTAGTAAAGTACCTTGGATTCTACCTCGATCGTAAACAAACGTGGAAGACTCACATCCAAACAAAGCGCAATGAACTTAATCACAGAGAGAACACTGGAGTGGTTATTGGGAAGGAAATCTCGACTCTCTGTCAAAAATAAAATTTTGATTTACAATGCAGTCAAAAAACAAGTCTGGACTTACGGCGTAAGCTTTGGGGATCAGCAAAAACCTCCAACACTGAAATACTCCAGCGATTTCAAAACGGCGTGCTTAAAGCCATAGTGAATGCCCCATGGTACACAAGAATGGATGAAATCCATGAATATCTAAAAATTCATACAATCAAAGAGGAAATCAGAATTATGACAAAAGCTTACAGAGAGAGGATAATAAATCACGAAAACAGACTCGCTCAGGCTCTAAGTGAATCGCTGCCAACAAGACGTCTTAATAAAAGACTGCACACTTGGGATAATATACTTTGAGTAAAGCAATATCCAAAGGCAGCCCAACAATGGGAGGGCATGCTTATCATGTCAAATACTCTTCAAAAACCACTGCTTATGGTTCAGGAACCGATCGCATGTTTGCAAAAAAATAAGAAAAAAAAAATGCTGTCGAGGACTTTCTTTACATTTTTAAGACCATACTTTATTTTCCTGTAACATGTACTATTTAAACACCTAAAGGACGACTTTTTTCGTCTTCATTTCAAATATCGTCGGTCGAGTCTAGCCTTTTCCCAACTATGTTGGGGTCGGCTTCCAGTCTAACCGGATGCAGATGAATAAAAGTATTTTACATAAAGCAACTGCCAGGTTTTCTCGATGCCTCGGAAAGCAAGTTTAGCTGTTGGTATTGGCTGTCATTTGTCCATCTTTTGCAGTCGTTATAGGTAGTCAGTGGCCCAAAAAGTCTGAACAATCAGTCTTACCAAGTGGTATTGTAATACCCCGTATTAATATCCCGATAATAGGTCACAATAATAGGTCCGATAGGCAGTCGCTCCATGTAAAATATTGGTATTCAGCTGCATCCGGTTAGACTGGAAGCCGACCTCAACATAGTTGGGAAAAGGATAGGCAGATGATGAACCTTCTCTCAGCTTTCAGTTTTTTTTTTCACATACTGTTTTTAAATTACGGACTATAACCTTCTCAGCTAATCTATTCAGTACCTAGTTCCTGAGATTACACTGCACAAACAGACCCTCTAGCCAGCAGGGCACTTTAATTTATATTATGTAGTGTTAATTAATGATGATAGTGATGCATATGATGATTTCTTGTTTCTTTGGTGTATCTACCTATTGGATGTAGACACAAAATAGCTCGGCTATTATCTTATAGTATTCACACAGACATAAATAGTATGTCTAAGTTTAGTTATATTATTAATACATCGACAATTAGTAATTCTACTAATGTTCAGGTGACTGGCACGAATGAATATAGCACTAGTGCTATAAATATTTACACACATTGTACTGGGGAGGATCCATCTGTCACCGTGGAAAATTCTCAATTAGGGTTTATTAGTGATAGGGTCTTGTTGTCAGAGGATGGCACGGGAGTCTCCGGCCTCACTCCATATATTAATTTAAACTAGAAAGTGAGACAACAGAAGGTACCATTAACAATATTATTGTTAATCCTACCAACAACAAGGTATCTTCTTGCACTCAATTAGTCAGTAAAAAAGGGCCTCAGCAGAACACCTTAAAATTATTCCACCAAAATATCCAAGGCATTTCTTCCAAATTATTAGAAATTGAATTGTTTTTAGAAAGTAGTAAGTTTGACATTATTTGTTTTACTGAACATTGGCTAAAGGATTACCAAATGCTTATTAATTATGAGAACTATATGGTGGGTAGCTGCTTTAACCGTAAAACTATGCTTCGTGGAGGTTCCCTAATATTAATAAAAAATAGTTTTAAATATAAGCAACGTAATGACATAGTAGGTCTCTCGGTTGAACATTGCGTCGAACTGTCCTGTGTTGAGCTAGATAAGCATGTAGTTGTGTGTGTGTACAGACCCCCAAACTATCAAAACTTTTCCTTATTCGAATCAATAATGGAAGATGTCCTGGCAAAACTTGCAGCCAGTAATAAGTCTACAATTATTTGTGGTGATTTCAATATCAATATTTTAGAAGAGAATCCAAATAGCAGTCGTTTATTAAATCTTTTTAAGTCATTTGACTTGACCAACACTTTTATAGAACCTACTAGAGTAACTTCATCTTCTGCTACTTGCATAGATAATGTTTTCTGCAATTGTGATTATTTAGAGAAAGCCATAGTAAATTGTTTGCCGTCTGACCATAGCGGACAAACTGTAACTTTTAGGTGTAAAACTCCAATACAAAATGTTCAGATTAAATTTAGACCTATAACTTCTTGCAAATTAAATAGGTTTAATATTTCCCTACAGAACAAGTTAAGTGAAATGAGCCAAGAGGATATTAATATAAATCAATTGTATGACCGTTTCTTTTCATTAGTTCACACGGAATTCAACAAAACTTTTGAAAAGAAGACAAAGAGTATTTGCCCTAAATTTATATTTAGTGATTGGGCAACTAGAGGTATCAGAAAAAGCAGGGAAAGACTATTTGAGCTTTACAGCCTTAAGCCTTTTATAAACACAGAAACTTTTAGCAAGTATGTTGCTAAGTATTCAAAGATTTTTAGAAATACTTGCAAGGTTGCTAAAGCCCTGCACATTAGCAACAAGATCAAAACAGCAGAAAATAAGATAAAGACCGTTTGGAAAGTCATAAATAATGAGACTAATAGAAAGAAAATACGTAATAATAGCTTTACATTAGATACAGCATGTGGTCCTAAAAGCTCTAATCAGGAAGTAGCTCAAGAATTTGTAAATTTCTTTACCGATATACCAATAAAAACTACGGAGGCCCTTAATTCCTCACCTGAAACCGCAATTGGCTTATTAAAGGCGAATGTGTCTGGCTGCCTGACTGAATTTAAATTTAAACACATTAACCCTATGACAGTTATTAAAGCTTTCCGGCAAATTAAAATCAAACTGACCGAAGATCTATGGGGAATGTCTATCAAAGTTTGTACATCTATACTTGAGACCATAGCCCCGTACTTAGCTTTAATTTTTAATTCATGTGTAGACCAAGGAGTGTTCCCTGATTTAATGAAATACAGTAAAGTCATACCTCTTTTCAAATCCGGGGACAGTAAAGATGCCAATAATTATAGACCTGTATCCGTGTTACCAGTTTTTAGCAAGGTTTTTGAAAAAGTAATGCTTAATCAAATGCTCTATCATTTTAACACCAACAGAATCTTACATGATCAACAGTATGGTTTCACCAAGGGACGTTGTACAACAGACGCCGGTGTAACCCTATTAAAGCACATATTTGCTGCGTGGGAAGAGTCCCAAGACGCAATAGGAATTTTCTGTGATCTCTCCAAAGCTTTTGATTGCGTAAATCACGACACATTACTTTTGAAACTGGAGCATTACGGACTGGGTAAACTTGCTCTTAGCCTGCTAAAATCTTATTTGAGCGATAGAAAACAACATGTTCAAATAAATGGTGTTAATTCACAGGGTTTGAATGTAAAAATGGGGGTTCCGCAAGGCTCAATATTGGGTCCTTTCCTTTTTCTAGTATATATAAATGATCTACCCTATTTATTGAAAAACCAACCACAAAATATGGTGCTATTTGCTGATGACACTTCCCTAATTTTTAAGATAAATAGACGGGCCCAAAATCTAGATGAAGTGAATAATGCCCTACTTCAGGTCCAAAATTGGTTCACAGCAAACAATTTGGTATTGAATGAAAAGAAAACTAAATGCATAAGATTTTCATTACCGAATGTTAAAAGTAGTGATTGTGAGATAATATTGAATAAAGAGAAACTCGAATTCGTAGATAAAACTGTTTTCCTGGGGCTTACGCTTGATTCAAGGCTACAATGGGGTTCTCATTTAACATCACTTGCGGGGCGCTTAAGTTCAGCAGCATATGCCATTAGAAAAATCCGTCAATTCACTGATGTAGATACCGCTAGACTGGTCTATTTTAGTTACTTCCATAGTATAATGTCTTACGGTATTTTGCTATGGGGACGGGCTGCTGATATTGAGTCAATATTTATCCTGCAGAAAAGAGCCATCAGAGCCATATATAATCTTCGTAGGCGCGATTCTCTAAGGGAACTATTTAAGGATATTGGCATCATGACGGTTCATTGCCAATACATCTACGAAAACATAATGTACGTCAGAAAAAATCTGCATCTTTTTGGTAAAAGAGGTGACAGACACAATTACAGTACTAGAAATAGGGACCAACTAGTTCAGCCAGGCTTTAGACTCGCTAAAGTAGACTCATCTTTCATGGGGTACTGTTTGAGATGCTATAATAAAATTCCACAAAGTATTCTTGAACTGAATGAGACGAAATTTAAAACATGCATTAAACGCACACTATGTAAACAAGCATATTACAAGTTGAGCGATTATATCGCTGATAAAAATGCTTGGCTCAATGCTGGTCCTGCTCCACATGGACAGGGGCGCAAAAATTGATAGCATTAAATGGTATTGTTGGAGCTGCTGAAGATTGTACTTATCTTTGCATTGTATAAATTCCATACATTCTCTTAAGACACACCGTCCTCAGCTTTCTTATCTCAGGCACATGCCTTTTGTGGCACAACATTCTGATCCATACAAGACAGCAGGACTAACTTTTGTGTTATAAATCTTCCCCTTATGTTTAAGCAGAATGTGGGACTCACAGATTTAGTACCAGCATTAGGTATAGCCACTGACGCCCCGGGAAATTATACAGGGTGAAATTGAATAGATGCGACAAATTTAAATAAACAATAATACGTGTTGTCAAGAAAATGTATAAAATATCAAATGTAAAATTGTAATGAACGAAGGAAGGGTAGTGGGCGGCGCGCGGTCGCCGGGAAGGGATGTCAGCGCTGGCGCACATGCGAGGTTTGGCAACGTCGCGCGATACTTACATTAGAAACTAGGCTAAATTAGGTAAATGACCGCTATGAACGGGAATACCGATAATTCGTACTTAAATAAAGATAATAACATCAATGGACCTTTTGAAAACGATAATCGAGTATTTTTTTTTAACGATTTAGATAGTAGAAAAAACAGTTTATAATTACTATGTTACTGTAACTGAAGCTCCCATTTCATTTTGTCGCATTTATTCAAATTCACCCTGTATTGTGGCTCCTACTTTTAGAAATCATTATAAATAAAGAACAAAATCAAGCCTTTTATTTCTTGCATTCCAAATCTACACTAATATTATAAAGAGGAAAAAAAAATATGTTTGTGTGTATGTTTGTAATGAATAAACTCAAAAACTGCTGTGCCGATTTCAAAAATTCTTTCACCATTAGAAAGCTACATTCACCCTGAGTAACATAGGCTACATTTTATCCCCATACTCCCACGGGAACGGGAACTACGCGGGTGAAACCGCGTGACGTCCGCTAGTGAATTAATAAAATAACGCATCCAATCATAAAATTCATATGAAACAATTCAATTTAGTTTTGTTGAAAACATAAATTTGGAAGTGTTTAATTTATTATAAATTAAAATTTCGACTAGAATTAGAAATGTGAATTAAAATTTGACTGAAAATTTGATTAGAAATCATTATCAAGTACTAACAACACATTAACTCATGTGAATGTAAAGCGTAACGTACCTACTAGTACTAGTTGTGTCAACCCCATACCTAGGCGCCCAGGGACGTCGCGTCGCTCGCCCCATCGCACCCCGCCCTAACGCTGGGACTGCGCAGATTGGTCCCGTTACCTGCCGCCATTTCATATCGCGCATTAATTCTGTGTTATATGTCCTCTCAAACGCGCTCTGGGGCAGCCACTGCCCCACTGTCATTTTATAGTGAACCGCGTCTGGGGCAGTAACTGCCCCAGTTGAATTTTCAACTACCCGCCTTCAAAAATTGCATTAAAACTCGACTGTACTTACTATGGCCATGCATTTATGGTCTCCACTACATTCTCTACAATATTTCCCAACTCTATAATAATTATCTGTGCCCAAATGCATCGACAGACGTCAAAATAAGATAATAAACTTTAGTGTAAACAAATCCGGCCATTTTTTCCGTGTTGCGCCGGCGCCGTTTCGTATTTAAATTGTTTTCTTATCGAAATAGTCGTATTTTAGTATAGTATTATACATCAAAATGAAGGTGAAGAACCGTGCTACAATATAGTGGTTAAGCAATTTAGTTTCGGAATCTCAAAGTTGCAGTAATTTTCCTGTGAAAAAGTGATAGGTATGTATACCTAACGTGCTTTATGTAAACATTGAATATATAATTTTATGTGATTAAAACGTGTGTATTATCCGAGAAATATCAATAATTGAGTATGGTGAGTATATTTTAGAATTTGAGAAACAACAAAAAGAGGACCCGTAGAGTTAAAAAGTTACGTAAACATGTTTGTTAAAAAGCCCCAGCGGCCCGTACGCTACTGGGGAACCTACATCCCCAGTAACTTTGGATTCTAATTGGATCTACATTACAATTAGAATCTAATAAGATTTTGGTCTTATTGGAAAGGGAATATAATCTAGTTTCTAATTAGATTTTTTTTATTGATAAGGATTTAATAGTTTTTCGTAAAAAAAAATATTTTTAATCGCGAAGTAGCCGTTACGTGACTGTTTTTCAAACTCAACATTTATTTTAGAAGAGTATTAAATTAATATTATATTTCTTGGTTTTTGGTTAAATAGATTCCTTAACTATTCAGCTATTCACTGTAAATTTTATTTTGGTCTAAGTCTTGTAGTTTGCGATCGTCAGATTTTTTTCCAACAAAGGTCGGAAGGGGTCAAATAAAAGTTCAAAGGTCACGTGACTTAGCGCGCTTGACTGGAAAATAAAGAAAAAGGCCGCGCGCTTGAGAGGACAATAACATCTATTTCGCCATCGTGTGTTCGCCATTATGATCTCTCTTGCCATCGCTTTGTATATTAAATAAATGTATTGTAATAAATGATTTAAATAAACTATTTATTAGTGTATTTAATAAACTGATAGTAAGGCTAACTAAAGATTTGTCCTGTCAATAACCCCCTGTACAATTTCACGATTGATGAAGTAGACATTATAATTGCAAAATTAATTTTAGAATCCTCATTTTTTATTCAAATAAGTTGGGTCTAGTCTAGAGTACCTTTTCGTATAAAACTGTGGGACATGGACTTACTAGAGGACTAGTCGGGAAAATTTCTCTCACATATAAAAATAACAACTTCACACGTTATTAATTCAAATACGATTGTTAGACAAAACCAAAACCACTGAATGAACTTCAAACATTGCCTCACCTGACCTCTGTGCACCTGACGCCGACGGCCACAGACAGATTACTATACTATATTAGCTGACGGCCTGACGCCCACCACAGAGTATAATTTAATCACTACCCACCCCTAGCTAGCGCCTGACGCTGAATCACAGATTACTATATAGTAGTAGCGCTGAATATTTCGACTCTGACTTCTCTGTGGTCTGTGCTCCAGTGTTTCCACTTTAATAATTTCTTTTCCCACGCCTCAATCGAGATTTTCCCTTCTCAGGACTTTTTCCTCTCAAAAATTATTCTGTTGTATTAGCAACGTTTTACACAATGTAATATCACTGTGTATCATCTAAATCAAATTAATTATTAAACTTTAAGAAAAATCCTAGGTCCAGCAGTGGGCGTCTTTCGGCTGAGATGATGATGATGAAAAAAAATCCTTAGTTTCAAATTACTTAATTAAAACCTTTTTTTTATGTTAATTTGGCCTATATGTGTTTTAAATGTGTTTGCCAGTGTCACTGACACATTTTTTTTGTGACTCTTGTGATTCCAATTAAATATTTTTTGTCTTTATTTGATAAATTACGGGTCAGTGGGTCGTCATAAGGGCGGACGTTAACGCAGCGTTGCAACATCACACAAAACACCGTGACCGTGACAGTTGAGCAGATTTTGAACGTTTACCCAAGATATCCTTCGATTTTCCCCTTTTTATCTCTTTCCCCTATTTCTTCCCCTCCTGGACCCTAATTTCCCCTCAAAAGGGATATTTCCTCTCATTGTGGAAACACTGCTGTGCTCTGTGACTTCGACTCAGATCGATGCCTCTCAGGCCTCAGCCACGGCTGTGACAGCTTTAGTTCCAAAGGGTCCGTTTTGGCGCTGGCGTAGCATCGCCGGCGCCATGCCGAAGCCATCGCCATCTTGGTTTTGTTATGTCAGTGTTTGTCAAGCACATAACAATTATGTACTCAAGTCAGTGTTGCCGTTTTGTGTGTAATTACACATTTTGTGGGTAATATAGGCTTATCGTGTGTAACCCGTGTGTAATAAGCATATGTGTGTAATTGTGTACAATTACAATCGGTTTCAGTCACTACAACTTGTTCTAGCTCGGTTAGGTAAACGAGCGTTGCAATGATAATAATACAGTCAAATATCGTGGGTAACTTAACACGTACAAAACTGTACATAATGCGAAACATCTTAAAATAGTTGCATTATACCTGAGATGACAGTTCTTTGTAACCATCATATTTTACTTATCTGTGGTGTTTGAACTTTTGAAATTCCGTCCTTTAATCTAATAGATTGTTTTAGTCTTTGGTTTATTTTGAATTTTTTAATCGATTGGTGAATTTGTATTGTAAGTTGCAATGATTTTTTAAGGGGTAAGCGTCAGTTTAGCCCACTAAATTCAAATTTTCTTACGTTTTTTGCAATTTGCAGGCCAGTGCTAGGTTGTATGTTGATAAAAATATCGTTCGCGACTGTAAGACGTGTGTATTATCATTATGATCATCGAAATCGTCAATATAACCCTCCAAGCTCACAAAAGTCTAGGAACGACAATGACGTTGAAAAAATCGTTCCTCGACTTAAGTAAACTTAGAGGTTTGGGATTTTGAGGATTTTAATTCTGTAACTACACATGTTTTACAGTCGCGAACGATATTTTCAACTTCATAAAACCTACCACTGGCCTGCAAATTGCAAAGAACGTAAGAAAATTTGAATTTCGCGGGCTACCCTGACACTTTCACCTTAATTGGCTCAAGAATTATAACTATATTAATTCTACCCAAATCATAACCCTTCTAATTGCCTTTCTGAAAATAAAATAATTTTGAAAATTGTGATCTAGTTCTTGCAAAAACTGATTTTTAAAGATGGCTCTATGTTTATCAAATAACACTATAATATGAATTATTATTTAATCTGCAAACTTGGCGGTCTGTTTGGTGTGTAATTGTGTGTAATCAGGGAGGTATGTGTGTGGAATTTGACCGAGGTGCAGTGGCAACACTGACTCAAGTGTCATAATCAAATGACACTTGAGTATATAATGCGCTCATTGTCAAAAATCTTCAGAGAATTCTAACCTCAGTGTATTTTCCTTAATTTTCCTCATATTTTACTGAGTTGAGATACACAATTTCCTCTGTAGTTTGAGACAATACTAATTGTGCATGTTAATGTGCGATTATTCGTCATGGGAATCCGAAAGTGCTGTGTAGGTGGTTGCAATGCAACAGTGAGTTTTCCCAAGAACAATGAACTTAGAAATCTGTGGATGCCTTCCTTGTGCCAACAAATTCCGTCCTCATTGGACTCAGGAAACGTGTCTATGAAAAACAGAAGTTGCATAAGGCATTCCGCTTAGTGTAGCTGGTGAGTTTTGTTAAACTTTTTAGGTTATGTAAAAGTCGTTTTGTTATAAGTACTCAGATCAAGTAAAAAAAAAGAGGACTATTTTGATTACTTGATTTGAGATGTTATAAGTTTTTTTTATTAAAACTTCAATCAGCTAGAAACCAACAGAACGTAAAGAACATATTATAGCGGACATATACAAAAAACATATACAGAATGTACCTATAGGGAAAACATAAAATCAACTTCGAAATATTAAAAATTACTGTATTAACTGTATCAAATATGTTTCCAGGGTGGGATGTAATACTTGAACATAATTATTTCAAGGCACAAGATGAGGCGGATGTACATGTACTACAACTGGTGTGTATGGTTATATAAATATAGTCCCATTTATCAGTATTCTTTTACAATAAGTATGAGTACAACTCGCCAGCCCGTCTTGAGCAAGCATGGTAATCAATGCTCGTGCCTTCTCTGTTGAGAAGAGGCCTTTGCCCAGCAGTGGGTCAGTTATAGGCTGGTTTTATTAAAATGAGTACAACTTATAATAATATGTATTACAGCAATATTTCTCAATTTTTCAGGATGGTTGGTTGGTTGGTACAGTTGATCATAATTACTCCGAGGAACAAGATGACAGTGTCATAACATCATCAGTTTTGATTGGAACGGCAGGTATAGATATACATAAATATCTTCTAATGTTTTAATTTTAATCCAATATAGGAAATAAGAAATTCCTCCACTGTGGCACCCTCAGAAAATATTCTTAGCAGTGTGAGGGCTCCTTAGTGCCCCATAACTTTTGTCATGTCATCACTTAAAATTGTTTGTTGTGCGTCATTCTGATGGACCTTTTTTTACTTTATTAACGTACATTTCTTAGTTGTTGTGGCAACTGCGAGGGCTATAATTAACAGCCCAGCAACGTAACGTCTCATATACAAAGTGTCTCCATTTCTACAAAACTGGTATTTGTTTACTAATGTGTTCATTATTCTTATTTTCAGATAAATTACATGGTCTAGATTCTTGAGCTACAATGGCCACAACAGCTGAAGTTGTTGAATTTTTTGATGAACTGTTTGACAGTGTTAATGGCTATCCTGGTGGTGGAAAAAGGAGAAAATTAAGACGAGCTGTAAAGAAGACTCACTACATCATTCTTTTTGGATTGACACCATCAAAAAAAAATGAATCAGTTAGTTTAAAAACCTTTATACAAATATAAAACCTGTAAATTATCATTTTTATTTTATTATGATTACCTGAACCTCAAAAATAAATCAACTATATGAAGGCGCCATTTAAGTATCGATATCATATCAATGAAAAAGTCGGTATAAAAGAACATCACTAGTTATCGATAACAAGATTCCTGCTATCACTATTACACTTACATACATAGCTATATCTATATACTTCTGTCAAAACCCCGATGGCTACAACAGCGCCAAAACGGACCCTTTGGAAACTACCAAAAAGTCACTGTCGTATCTGTAGCTAGCTACTAATATAGTAATCTGTGGCCTCAGCTCTGTTATTATAATATCTGTGGCTCTGTGAATTATTCTGTGATCGATACTCTGTTCTGGGGTGCGTTTAAGGTGACACTTTGTACGGGCTCGAACTCATCGGTGGGCGTGGCCAAAAAGTACGCGGTCTCACCTGGCATCGTGCCCGACAGGGATAGTATCAGTGATGAGCAGTTAGACGCTAGTCTTCACACACGTCTTGTTCGTACGCACACGCACAGCATTCCGAACCGTTCCGAACAAAAACGAAGATGCACACTTGACATAATGCCATTCGACACCACTTGACATTCGCCGAGAAATCAGCGAGTAGTAGCTACAAACTCGGTACGATGTACGTTTGCTGGCTAGGCCCTCCAGAGGCGCTGCGTTATTGTTTTTGTCTCTATATAAGTACATATTGTAGATTGCTTATTATGTTTGGTTTTCCCCGGGTGGTCATGCAGTGATCGCTCAAGAGTTCACGTCACCGCGCCGCGCCGACGCATACTTAGTTGAAAATTCCCTTTTGTTCCCGTCATCGCAGTTTATGTCCGCCTGCAGCAGTAAAATCATTCTGTTCTCCACTACCGGGACACAGGCTTCCTCTCCATGAGAGGGAATGGGCTGTAATCCATAATGCGGCCCAAGTGCTGGTTGGTCTTATGCACGAGTGTGATTGAAACTGGTTTGGCCACCATTAGGGATTTCTCAATATTGATAAGACAAAAAAAATGTCGCTAATTAATCGAAATTTGTCGCCAAATGTCAATTTGTCGGTCACTGGTTCAAAAGATAATTATAAGGGTTTATAGATGGCCGATCTGGGGAGTTGGTCACATTTATATCTCAAAAACTAGAGCACCTAGCGAAGATCAGTTTTCTCCCATATTTACAAAATTGCCAGATTTTGAAGATTCCCATATAGAATTATTCTTCTATATGGGAATCTTCAAAATCTGGCAATTTTCAATCAATCACACTCGTGCATAAGACCAACCAGCACTTGGGCCGCATTGTGGATTACAGCCCATTCCCTCTCATGGAGAGGAAGCCTGTGTCCCGGTAGTGGAGAACAGAATGATTATACTGCTGCAGGCGGACATAAACTGCGATGACGGGAACAAAAGGGAATTTTCAACTAAGTATGCGTCGGCGCGGCGCGGTGACGTGAACTCTTGAGCGATCACTGCATGACCACCCGGGGAAAACCAAACATAATAAGCAATCTACAATATGTACTTATATAGAGACAAAAACAATAACGCAGCGCCTCTGGAGGGCCTAGCCAGCAAACGTACATCGTACCGAGTTTGTAGTTACTACTCGCTGATTTCTCGGCGAATGTCAAGCGGTGTCGAATGGCATTATGTCAAGTGTGCATCTTCGTTTTTGTTCGGAACGGTTCGGAATGCTGTGAGTGTGCGTACGAACAAGACGTGTGTGAAAACTAGCGTCTAACTGCTCATCACTGATACTATCCCTGTCGGGCACGATGCCAGGTGAGACCGCGTACTTTTTGGCCACGCCCACCGATGAGTTCGAGCCCGTACAAAGTGTCACCTTAAGAGTTCCGTTCCTTTGTCATGGATCCCAATAATCAGAAGTAATCAGAACCTAACCAAATTCTCATCAATGTACCCTTGAAGTACATCCTTTCCAATAAAATAAAAACAACAAGACTTGTCACGGTAATAGGGCTTATCTATACATGTATTAAACTAGCTGCTATTGGTGTCGATTCTGTTGTGCACAAACTAAACTTAATTTAGACTATTGCTATCTTTTACTAAAAAGCAGGGCGAGAAAAGGACGGCTATAGCTATGCACTAAGTTAGAAATGTCAAACTAGTTTATGCCTTGCGCTTCACCGCGTTATTAGTCGACATGTTTTTACGTGCACCCTTCATTTGTATGGAAATATTAGTTCGAATTAAATTTGACAGCTCTAAATTACGTCCGTCTCTTTCTCGTTTTATTGGTGAGAAAAAGATAGTAATAGCCTAAATTAAGTTTAGTTTGTGCACAACAGAATCGGCACCAATGTTATTTAAAAAAAATAATGTATTTCAGATGTTGATTTTTTTGTACTTTTTTATTCATTTGTATGTAATATCACTTTTAAATTCTTAAATTAATTAAGTAATTCTCTCTAATGTGAAATAGTGTATGCCCTAATGGGTAGTTTTTTGAGTTACTATTAGTGATGCAACGATTACGATTACGATTAATCGTAATCGACGATTATTGCTATTTCACGATTAATCGTAATCGTCCAATCTATCGATTATTTATGAAATTTAATTATTAACTTTCATTAAAAAATATTTAGTGTAACATACTTCGTAAATGCGTCTTTTCTTTATACGTGCGTGTATCCGAACGTTACCTAATTTGGCTGGCCTGCCTGACATTTCGTTTTGGGGTTTTCCCGCGCCGTGCGCGATCTTGTCATTGTGTGCGATCATTGTTTAGTGAGTTATTGCAAGGAGAGTAATTGTATCTCCTGAGGTGTATTTAAATTATTTTACGTTGGTTTTCTCTTGCCAAAGTTAGTTAAGTGTAGTTTAAATTAATAAATTACCTAAGTACTGCAAGAAACGACAAAAATGTCATCGAAACGAAAGCAAACAAGTGATATTTGGCAGCACTTTGAAAAGTTAGCAGAATCCACTCAAAAGTCGAAATGTAAGTACTGTGACGCCAAAATCTCTTGCATAGGAAAGAACACTACAAATATGTGGAACCATGTTAAAAAATTCACTCTGATAAAATTATTTACAAGCCTGCTGATTCTGATCCGATTCCTAGTACCAGCAAATCCAACGAACCTCCGTCCAAAAAACAAGCAACTCTGTTAGGACTTTTTGAAAAAAATATTCAGTTCGGCATAAATGACCCTAGAGCGACCGCCATTTAAAATACCTTAATTTTAATTATTGATATCTCATTGAAATTATTTCTTCTGATAATAAATGTTATGTTGATTCATGGAAAGTACGTTTTTTATTTATAAATCCAAATAATCGTAATCGTCGATTAATAGGTGCAATAATCGTAATCGCCATCGTAATCGCTAAGTGATAATCGTTGCATCACTAGTTACTATAACCTAACTATAAGACCAATTGTAGGTATCACCAAAAAGCACACTAATAAATACTTTGACTTTGACTTAGCTGACCCGCGCAACTTCGTCTGCGTCACATAAGAGAAAGAGAGGGTTACAGAGATTGGGTCGTAAGCACCTATAATAATGATTGTCCGTATGTCCGTGACTACCGCCGGACCACCAACGCCAATCCCTTCCATATTTGGTCAATAATTTGTACTCAATTGGTACCAATTAGTACCCGAACAACAAAATTGGTACCTACCTTAGCAGTTTCCGAGAAAATCGACTTTGAAGGTGGTCAAATCTCCGCGTAAAACCCGACCAAATTAAGTTGTCGGTGTCGGTGTTGTACGGCCCGGCCCCCGTGGGAAGAAATCACAGAGTTTTTAATAGGGAAATCTTGAAATGAAAATTTAACACCGTGACTACCGCCACCCCACCAATGGCATGGTATATCTCGTAAACTACTGAAGAACGCATTTTGAATTTAGGGCACTAATTTTCTATGTAGGTGTGAGTAAAGCGACAAGTGCCTGAAACTTGGAATTAACATTCAAATTTGTGGTCCTGCTGAACGAGCGCACGAAGTTTTCATCGTTGATTTCTCGGTAAATACAAATGTTTCAGTTCTGTTTTTTTTATGAAATGAATCATTTATGGGTACAAATTATTTGTATACTTAGAATAGCTGTAGAATGCCCCATTTTTCGGCGCTCATGGTGGTCCTGCTGAAGGGATCGTGACTACCGCCGGACCACCTTCAAAGTCGATTTTCTCGAAAACTGCTAAGGTACCAATTTTGTTGTTCGGGTACTAATTGGTACCAATTAAGTACAAATTATTGACCAAATATGGAAGCGATTGGCGTTGGTGGTCCGGCGGTAGTCACGGACATGGGTTATTCTACAGGGGCAATGTACCTAATCGTATTCCAGCAGGAAATGCAATATCTCGAAAACCTGAAGGGGCACTAATTTTATTTTTGGGGGTACTTTTTGGCACTAATATAAGCTCTCTGGCCAAGCACAATGTTCTCTCTCTGATCATTCGTTTAGAATTTTCCTGCTAGAAAAACGTTACCTACACCAACAGGAATCATTTTTTGTTTTCAAAACTAGTGTCACAAATTCTTTAAGCAGGCATTACAACAGCTAAGACACTTACTATACGTTCCACTCATTTGTCTATTTTCCTGCTAGAGTAACGTACACTGCGGTACAGTTCCCATTCTGACCTTCAAAGGTGCTCCCTACAGTTCTGCTCGCTAATTCGAGAATCAAAATACAAGTTTATTTTGCAAAAGTTTTTACAATAACAGTTTTACTTACCTTTTAGCATAACGGATACGTATTGTTAAGATTTGAAACATTCCCGTATATACAGATGCTCTGCGATTTGAAATCATTAAAAAATACTTCATTAAATGCGTACTTCGTTAAGGTTTTGTTTTAAATGAAACGGCCAAGTTCGGTGATCATTATTTTATTTTTTAATTCTAATTTAATATTTACACGTCTTCCATATAGTAAAACATACTTTTCCATAGAGTAATCGAAACAGTTAACAGTTATTTTTAAAAGATTACACAACATCAGTACGGTACATACCTACACTTATTGCTTTAGTTATCACCCTACGTCTCTCACGTTAGGCAAAGGCCGTATGGGACAATTTTGACAAAATATATTAGGCGGCCTGCACAAACACGGCCCAACCAGAAGCTTTGAGGAAGGGCTGATTTATATGAGTATTTTGGTTTTCTTTTGCACAGGCGGAACCCATTGGTTCATTTTTGTGTGCACACCATCCCTGCTCTAATTATTTACCATTTTTCTTAGTATTTCGTCTCAATCAGTTTTGGTACCGCAAAGTTGAGTTCGAATGTTACAAAAATGACATGGTAAAATAATTACCGATTGAATACCTTTTTGTGGAAGGACAAGTTCTCTGGTATTAAAGCGTACCGGCCGCCTTACTTATTAAATAATGTTATGTTTACTACATACAGCCAAGTTTGAGGTATCTCCGCGAGGGTTAAAGACGACACCAACACGCTCCACTGTGAGCACACACAAATACGTACACATTCATCGTTAATGTTCGTAGAAATTTTAACACTAATGAATTTAATTCAGTTCCGAAGTGTCAACTTATGAAGAGTAGAAGACAAGGTGTTTTTAATAAACTAGTAACGATTCTAAAACAAATCATTTTATTAGCATTCATTGCTTCCACGTCACATGGAACTAAATAAGCGGGTTCCCTGTGGTGCCCCGGGGTTTGCATTGTATACAGGGGGCTGGCGATAGGTTCCGTTCTTTTTATAACTTTCCTCGTATAGTTTTAAGGCGCTTTGCTTTTGTCTATGACGTGCCTTCACAACCGTCGAGGAAAATAAGCCTGAATATGGTTTGACATTTCTTCTCAGAGGTAGTCAGATGGGAAATACAGCCACACGATTATAAATAAAACTAACATGTGATCAAGTCCCTATGGGAAATATTCGAGAATAGTGAATGAGGTCTGTGAGACAGGTATTATTTCAGTTAATGGATAAACAACAAACTAACCATTTCAAAGTTAACTTTTTGTTGGCGACGGTCCAAGCGAATGCCCCCTTTTATTTACTTATAAATATTTGCCTACATGAAGCGGTTAAAAATTAAACTCTTCTGGGAGCTTGAATAAGGTTGGCAATCATAAAATATTCCTACAGATATTGTTAAAAATAAGGATCTCATTCTCAGATGCATTATCCACAATATACAGGGTAGAGGGACACCGACAAACCGTAACCACATATTCAGTACATCATTCTGAATCACATAGAATTTTTTCATAGATAACTAGAAAAAATCTGTTATTTCCTACAAAACTACAATACAATACCTTAGCGGTCAAAACGTATAGAATTGCAGTTTTACGAGTAAGTTATGAATCTATTGTTGAATATCTAATTTTTGTAGTTGATTAGGCGTCGAGAATAAAGCCTCATATAGCTGAACGAATTGATTATAATTAATAATAATATGAAGGTACTCAGATACATTCAGCCAACGGTATTTAATGAGAAAATTGATTTGATTATTAATTGTACACCAATTAGTGTTATTTACAAATATTAAGAAACTACAAATATGTAAAACGGAACACATTTAAAATCGGCATGCAAGTATAAGACTACAACACTACTATAAAGTTGGCGGAAATGCACATGACGGAGAACTGAATTTCCATCTACCACGTTACATAAAGTACCTACTTACTTCATGAATATTGAATCGACATACAGGGTAGGTACACCAAATAGATGGATATTTATATCATCAAAACTACACTAAAAGAGAATCGTCTCGCCAGTTACGTATTGCAATTATAATAATTAAGATCATTAGTAACTGGTTCAAATTGATATAATACATCATTGACACACAAAATATTGTAAACCTTGTAATTCAATACACTGGTGAAATATTTCAGATAGGTCTCTAAGGCGGTAACCGAAACGATTCGGTTTGCATCCGTGGCTGAGGAAGGTGTTGTGTGTTTTCGAAAAGCTAAACAAGCAATTTTAGTTTTCTCTATAAATGGAGCACTCAGTTGACTCCCTTGCCCTAACGAAATCAGTTCTCAAATACATACTGATTTTTCAATACACTTCCTCGAAAACTGGTTCTTATCGCGCTACGATTAGGTTCAACATGCGTACCTATTTCACACGCGTGGAGTTTTTTCATCTATCACCACGTGTGCGGAAATAAAAATTTCCACAAATGACTAATTTTAAGGCGATTACACGAGCTAAACGCGAGTTTTATAATTACTAAAAGTATATGATTCACTGCTATAGACAAGACCAGAAAAATATATGATATTCTTCAGGATATATGCTAGCATGATACTGTTTTGAAAACATAATACAATTAATTTGGCTCGATAAAAAGAAATCACGAACTTACCTCCAAAAATATCTTTCAAACAATAAAAAACATACTAATATGCATGCGATCATTCTGATTTTTTGGCAAATAATTCTACAAGCAATATATTAGCATGATACTGTTTTAGTTTTTTAATCCAATCAATAGTTTTTTTGTAAATCGATCGAAACCACTCATTTCGCGCTATTTGGCCCGCAGTGGCTGACGTAACAACCACTTTGTAGTGCAAGCTGATTAAAACTTTATTCTAACAGCATTTCAAACGAAGTTTGAACCACCACAAATAGAGTTGCTAATTTAGCTCGTCTAAGCGCCTTAAACTAAATCCAAAGTGGTTTTAAAATATGGTAATAATATAATGGTATTTCGCCAATGCTTAGTTGGCGGTGATTGCTTTTTTTAATTTTGGCAAAGAGATATGCGTAAATATTTTTGGGATATTTTAGTTGTTTTTATAAAGAGGATTACGATTTTGTTTTTAAAAAACATATTTACTTTTATGTACAAATTACCATTTATTTATGTTCTAAATTAATAAATATAAAATATTTTTTTTTTACTAGGTTGTTTAGCGGTTTCATACCTTTGCTTCTTCAACCTAGCGAAAGCAAAGCGCGGAAAAAGAAAAGGAAAAAAAACAAACATGATTAAAATACTTTTCGGTTCTATTATTTTATATCTTCGAAAGTGTATTGAAAAACGGCGTTTCATTACGTGGGCATTTGTTACTGCAGTTCTGGGCCCTATAACAACCTCGCCTACTGCCCGGATGCGAATCTCGCCTGAACTACAATAACAAATTTTCCCCACTTATATCAAAATGTACTATTAAAAGACGCATACATATAATACGTGTTACTACATAATATATATCGGCAATGGTAAAGCTAAAGAACCGGCAATAATATAAACCGATTACGAGCCCCGTCGACATGTTCTGTTTACGTTTGATATATTTATTGGTCAATTATTTCATCATGCACAACACAGTCAATGCTACAATTATGCCTAACTATTTAAAAACACGTCGTCATCATACTCCAATATACCGGACAACACACGTGCTGACATGTTACACAAATACGACGCCGCGGGAATGGCATTTTTTATTTAAGAGACAAAACGTCTAATACAGTCCATCAGAACTCGGTAATATCGCATGTTTAAGTAGAAAATAAAAGAAAATTCCGCATGTTCATACATTGACTACAAAATATGCTCGTTATCAAAGTATATACAAAACGACGATATAATATTTTAAAATGTTATATATACATAAAATACCAGTAAAATCCTTATGATGTAGTTCGAACATTAAACTAAATAATAAAAAAATCGGTAGACGTTAAGAAGTAGGCATAATAATATATATTAGAAGGTGCGAAGCTTACTGCCCCAGTAGGTTTATTTACCTTATGTCGTCTTATGTACTGTATAATGTAAGAAAATGCCAATACACAAATACAATAAAAATAAATAATTAAAAATTATTACATTAATAACCTCCGACGAGTTACCATTTCAAAATGCGTTATCCCTCTAACTAAGGAATACAGTAATGTAAAAATGAAGCTGTTACTATCGTTCCAGAGTTCATTTCATGAGCAAAGGTTCTACAGTTTAGTAAGATTGTTCATCACAACCTTGATATAAACAAGATTAAGTTCTGCAGTCAAAAGGACAAAAGGGAATCTGAAAAAGTTGACAGTAATATAAATTGTATGTCTGACGTCATGAGGCTGTGTAATCGGGAGTCCCAATAGAAGCGAAAGCTTGCAATCATGCGATCGTTTATCAGGGCTCGCTCTCAGGGATCGAGAAGATCGCTTACTTTCGGGACACCCGTTAGAGTTATGGAAAATTGTAATATCTAAGTGAGGTGTACCTCATCGAAGGTTAACAAGTTAAAATATGACTAGTACTTGGCGGTAATTTCTGAAATAAACTCGACATCAAAAACCGGTATACCAGTCTAAAGTTATGATTTTGTAAACAAATATTAAGATAAAAATTACAAATACCTCAATATAGTTGGACACACAAATATTTTGTTATGTTTGTGCTAGCTTGCCTCGAACAATGACGTTTTCAAGTTCTGTCAAAGCATTAATAATTATGAAATAATTACCTCATCACATTTTCAATGCGGAGGCAAACAGACACAAAGTAATATACAGGGTAATCGTTAGAGATAGTCTAGTGCTTTCAATTACATGTTTCGTTAGTAAGGACCAGTTGCGACAAATCTACCTCTAACGGTTAGCAAAGATACAATAAGAAATTACTGTAAACAGTATTTTTAAGATACAAGATACAAAATTATTTTTACAATTTAATTATTTTTGAAATTGAAAGAAGATAAAACTCGTCCTGTTAAAAAATATTAAACGAAATATCCACACAACAAAAATGCATAGCGTTCAAGATATGTGACATCTACAACATAAAATAATTAAAATGAGCAAAATAAAATAACCCTCATGCTTAGGCTACATAAGATTTAAATATTAACAGTTGTGATTAACAATTGCACGCATTTGAATTTAAAACAGTTATTATTTTTAAATTTAATTGCAATCTTTTAGTCAGCTTTAGGATTTCCAACATTAAATATAATTATTGTAGAAATTGACTAGAAAACTACAAGGACATTCCTCACAGGAAGCCCTGAGTCGCTAATCTCTGTCCGGAGGGCAGAAACTTATTGTGTAATCATTTAGTGGTTAACTAATACAAAAAAAGGACCATCTCTATGAATCAATGCTAAGGCATTGTATTGACGATTCAACTTCAACAATAAATAAATTAGATATGCAAAAACGCGAGCCAAGTCAGTAAAGCAAAATACATCATAATTAAAAATTGAGGACAGAGATTAGTCGTGGATTTATTAATCGTTAACTATTTACGCACACTTTGTAGTCACAACTGACCCAGAACGTTTTTGTATAACAGATAACACAAATTCGTGTTTACCTAATAAAAGATGGCATGCAATACAAAATGAATGCTTTGAAGAAGACACTCCTCCACTAATTCAATGGGCAGAACACACTGAAGGCACGAGATTGCGGTGGTTAATTATGCACTAGCTTTGTGCCGAGTCGGCCATGCTCACCATGCCCAACCTAGCTGGATCAAACGGTTTATCTGGCAAATACACTTTATAACTATTAATAAAACAGTTCGGTAACATTGTTCAGATAATTACACAGCATAGAAAAGTATTGAAGATGAAATTGACAGCCTGTAGTGACCCTCGTATCAATATTACGTACAATTTTCTTATGGACTATTAAAGTATAGTAGTAAGCGAGTGGCCCTGACGATACGACTTTAAAATGTAGAAAGTATTCTACGACCATACTAGGACAATCAATCACGTTTCCATTTTCAACTCAAGTGGATATTAAATTCTAAAGAATTTCTTAACGATTTCATGATCCCGCTAAAGTATTGCAAAATATCTTGATTGGGTGGATATTTTACCTACATTATTGCCGAGACGAAAAAAAGGAGACATTTTAAATTCATGCCCAATATAACAAAAAATGTTTAAATTAAAATACCGATTTTTGCAGTAGTAAATAAGATACTTAACACTAAAACATACTAAAATTAACACACATTTCATTAAAACCTAAGACATAATAAATAGGTAAAAGCAATGCAGAATCAATAAAAACAAATACGAATAATAATTTAAATACAATTATTTTCTATTTATTTTTTATACAACGTGTAACAGTAAGGGTATAGTCATATGAAAGGGTGTGCTACAGACCATCAAACTGAACAACTTTCTCCATGGAACCACCATCGTAATCGCGAAAAAATTTTCAACGGCCCCATACTAAATTCCAATACCTACTCGACCTAATGTATGAAACAGCTGATTATTTTTTTACGATTACGATGGTGGTCCCATAGAGAAACTTGTTCAGTTTGATGATCTGTAGCACATCCTCTCATATGACTATACCTTTTTTGTTACACGTTGTATTATAGTACTATTAAATATAATAAATACTAATGCATTTGAAATATGTACAGATAAAACAAATTAATTTGAATGTTGACAGAAAAAAATATATAATTTAAAAATAAGGGTAAAACTAAGACTAACTGTATGGTCGTAGAACGCTTCATGCAACAAGTGGTTATTAACTTATTGTGTAGTATCGTCAACTATACGTCATAATATATTAATTATAGTAATGATTGCTTCAGACAGTAAGTACTATTGATTCGAGGGAGAGGATTCACTGTGCGATGGGGTGACGAAGCCTCGCGAGCGGGCCCGATGGATACCACCGGGCGGCGCCGGGACCGGTCACCCTGAGGCATCGAACATCGCAGTAAGAGTAGTGTCGACACAAATGTTTTTATCTCCGATGGGTTATCACAAGGCGAGTTAGAGTGAACACGAGAAGGGCGCCGACCACTCACACGGTGTCGATGTCGCCCACGTTGATGCGGTCTTCGGATGCGGTCACTGAGAATCCCAGGATGCGCACGTCGACCTTTAGCATCTTATTCTTCTTGGTTTTCTTCCCCTTGCCTTTGACCTCCTGGTAGTCGGAGCCAGACACGGTGCGCGGGTTCACGGCGATAGCGGGGGAGCACAGGTCGTCGGACGGCGTCACCATGCCAACGCGCAAAAGCTTAGACCTGCGCAAATGATGCCCAATCAGTACAATGCATCAATATAAGGCTTACATTATACAAGTTATTACATGATATTGTTACCTTCTTTCCAGGAAGTTACGAGCAAAGTCACTAGTTTCCTTCGACTCGCCCAAGTAGCATTTGACGTAATCTTTCACCTCGTACGGTGACTCAATGTCCTTCAGGAAGCCAACGAAAGTCGGCACTGAAACATGAGTGAAACCGGATTTCAACAAAATGCATGTTTGTGGATGTTGCCTTTTTAAGCTATATAGCAAACATTAATTTCTTTTTGTTGCGAATTATCATAAGTTACAGAGCAAAAGCTATTGAATATAATGTAAAGCTACTTGTAAGAGGTTGCAAGGGTTTTTTCAATAACCCTGTACAAAGTAGCGTCTACTACTATACACAAACATACTTCCCGTGCACCGGAAGAGAGAGTGAGTTTAGCTGCTGGCTGATTGGCGAAAATTTTCGTAACAGTTAACTTATTAGGCGGAGGAAAACTTACCGTCAATCTTGGAGCTCCACGAAGAAAGCACGCCAGCGCACCAAGACTCAAACTCGATGGCCGGCGAGGTGTCCTTCTTCGATGGCATGATCAGGGTCGGCTTCTTCTTAGGTTTGGTTTGCTCGGCCGACTTCGGCGAATCGGTTTGCTTCTCACCCTTCGACGAGTTCGGTTGTTGAGTGTCCCAAAAACCTCCTGAAAAAATATTCAAATGTGTGAGACACAAGCGTGGTTAACACTACTTAAAAATCACATATTGTATTTTAGTTCAAACGATCTTGCCTGCAGGAACAGATAATTTTCATTAAATAAACGTGTCAGTATTATACAGTTATTGTTAAAAAATATATTAATAGCCATTATTAATATGCACGATAATAATAGCACTACCTCCGTTGTGGGTCGGGTTGGCCCACGGGGCGTGGTTGCTCTGCGGCGGGGGGGCGACCTCAGTGTCGTCCATAGCTTTACTGGTCACCGCCGCCAGTTGCGCCACCGCTAACTGCTGCCTGCGAGCTTCAGCCTGTACAGTATCAAGGTTTAAATTAATTATGTTAGCGCACACAACGTCGTCGGCGTCCATCTCTGTACTGATAACAGCGAAAGAAAAGATAGTACGATACATTGACAGCAATCGACGTAGAAAGGCCGTTTCCCATGAAATTGGTCCCCATGACTGAAAAAGATCAGAAAGACGACAGTATGGCCTTCTATCATTCTATTGCTAAATATTTTAGATCTTTGTTACCAAATTACAGCTTTGTTCTCGATAAGACTCTGGCATTGTTTGATCTCGCTCAAACCTGTTACTGCTTTCGATTCACTTTAATTATAAAAAATAAACGGTGACCGCGTTTGCCAGTTTCATGTTATGATAACTCCTATCGGCAACAAAAGAATTCATAAACTAACCTGAATCTCAGTCAAACTCTTTTCATGGGGATTAGGTGCCATCTTCTTGGCCCACCCCAAACCAGCTTGCATTTCCTATTGAAAAAAAACCAAGAATATGTTAGACAGAGACAGTAATAAATAAACAGCATGCAAAGGTAGCCTGGAAAAATACTATAGAGAATATTAAAGTTGCAATTAGTTAGTAAAAGCTGGAAGCTGGTTTCAGACTGCCGAGCAAGTCCTTGCTGGTGGTCGGGTCAGGCAGTCTTGACAATATTTCAGTTCGTTGTCCAAAGTTGCAGGAAAAAAAACGCCTGAACACCTCATCGCTTCACAAATGAGCGTTAAAAAATATCTAGGACGAAGACCCTCCTCCGTTTTCTTCGGTTAATGTCGTTTCCTTATCCAGCGAGTTTCTCCTGCGTCGAATTCGCTAATTATTTATTCTTTCTTGTTTTCTGGAAAAACGTCGAAGAATTTCTCCATTTTTTAATTGAATGCATGTCAAATTGTAATCTCCTGCACAAAGTTCAATGAAGTTGAATTCCGACCTGTTCCCGAGCAAAAGCGGCTGCTTGTTGCTGAGCAATGATTTGCATCATTTGCTGTTGTTCCTTCATCTGTTCGAGTTTTTTCTCACGTTCGAGACGCTGTATCTCAGCGAGCGTAAGCCCGTCCTTGCTGGTCGCTTGCATGTTTTGGTTGGCGACTGTGGACCACGGCGCTTTCTTCACCACTGATTCCGCCACACGTAAATGCAGCTGAACTACCTCCTGTAAAATTCACGAAATTAGGAAACTGATAAAAATAAGAGTAATAAACGAATGTAGTGATAGCATTATGCAAGGCAGTGACCGAGCACCCAGTCCAGTTGCAGACGGAAATTCTCGGAAATTTATCACTCCATTCGTTTTCACTCCGTGAGACATTGAGTTTGATATAATAATGAAATGTGAAAAATATGACGACTTGTAAGTATATGATGTTGACGTAGCATGGTGAGTAGAGGGGAAAATATAAAATATTGTTTTGTTAACCTTTTGAATGCCATTGTCACATATACGTGACGCCAAACGACACAAAGCGGTGAACGAAAAAAAAACATAGAAGCGCCCGATAATGACCCAACGCAAATGGGGAGGAAAACTAACTTTTTATCCCGAAAGAGGGCGTATGATTAACTGTACCGTGTTTTGACATAACAACTGTCAAATCGTATGGATATTTGTTTGAATTAAAGTTTGTTGTTCCTATTCTTATTAATTTGTGCAGAAATGCCTCAATGTAGTGCATTAAATTGTAAAAATAGAGGAGTCCATTTATTTCCGAAGGATAGTAAGCGCAGGAGGAAGTGGGAAGTGGCCTTACGCATCAAAAACTTTAAGGCGAGTAGTACTGCACGATTATGTGCAGCGCATTTTAAAGAAGAAGATTATTTTGGGACAAGCAAATATACATGTGAGCCATCAGTGTTTTTGTGTACTTTTTCCTAACTCACCTAATTTCTTACCTAAGAATTAAACATGATTTCTCTATCATTTCAGGTTATGAACCACTTGCTAAATTTCTTAAAAAGACTGCTGTACCATCTGTTTTCTGCTTTACTAAGCTTAAACCAGAAAATCCAGCCGCACTAGAGCGACAGCATCGTCTTGAAAGACGTAGTCAGAAGAAGCTCTTTCAAGAAACATGTGAATATGATCCACAACCATCAACTAGCTCTACTTTAATTAATAGCAATGAAGACCTTACACAGGAAATGGGTTGTGAAGAAATAGTTATAGAAAATGCCAGTGTTGCAGCATCTCCAAATAGTGCACTTGAATATTTTTCTAAAAGTACTCAAGTTGATCATGAACACATGTATGGGTCTATCAATAGATATAAAGATAATGATGCAGCCATAAAGTTTTATACGGGGTTTGAGTCATACAAGAAATTTTATTTAGTGTATTCAACCCTTAGTCTAATGGTACACAAATGTAGATATTACGGCAACAATGTCATTAATCTGAGCGCTGAAGATCAGTTCTTTTTGACACTGATGAAATTGAGGCAGAATAAATGTAATTATGAACTTAGCATGTTTTTTAATATTAGCCAAAGTACAGTTTCAAATATTTTCATAACATGGGTCAACTTTATTTATCAGTTGTGGATAAAAATAGATATTTGGCCTAGGAAGGACTTAGTACAATATTATATGCCTAAACCTTTCAAGAATTTTGATGAAAATCTCAGAGTAATATTAGATGGAACAGAAATAAAAGTCCAAAAACCAAAAAACCCTAAATCTCAACAAGCGTCATGGAGTAGCTATAAACATGCTAACACTTTAAAAATATTAGTAGGTGCAACACCCGGTGGGTTGCTATCATATTGTTCACAAGCTTATGCTGGATCAATAAGTGACCGGCAGGCTGTGGAACGAAGTGATCTGCTGACTAAGTGCCAAAGTGGTGATAGCATATTGGCAGACAGAGGTTTCACAATACAGGACATGTTTGCTGATAGAAATGTGTCAGTAAAGATACCAGCATTTTTAAAAGGTAAAGCTCAGTTGCCAGGTCTGACTGTATTAAAAGATAGAGAGCTTGCAAATAAGAGAGTTCATATTGAAAGGATAATAGGTCTGACAAAAACATACAAAATATTAAAGAATGATCTAGACCATAGCTACATTCCAATAGCAAGTAAAATCTTTTTCATATGTTTTATGTGTTGTAATTTTCGAGAAGGAATTATGAAGAATGTTAAATAAAACATTTAAATACTTATGTCTGTTTTTTTATTGATTGTAAATAATCCTTGTATATGTATTTATTTAGAATTGCAGGTTCTAAATAGTGTACATAAAAATTTATTAAATGAGTTAACATTTCATTTATATAAGATTCATCTCTACTAATGAATATTACTTTCATGTCTTCAAATGTGTACACGATAAAATTACAAAATTGCCGTCCTGTACAAAATAGTTGCCCTTGAACTTGAGCATAATATGGATGTGTCTTTTTCAACAAAAACTCTTGATTGTGCTTTTCTAAATATGGCACACTTATATTAGATATTAAACAATTCCTAGCAGCATAAGGGCACTTGACCTCAATAACAGTATCTGCCCCCAATAAACCATCTGGAGAAGCTGCAAGAAAGGGATATTCATGAGAGATGAATAATCCACATTTTTCTACTTTTAATCCAAACTCTCCCTCATACTTGGCAATAGCAATTGGTTCATTTACTTTTCCATGGACTACTGCTCTAGTATGTACAGGTTTGGGTGCTAAAATTTTTTCTAACAAACTTTTATTAAAACTTTTACTGTGACACACTACATAAAACATGCTAGCAGTAATCCTGCATGATCTCATTTCATGCCACTGTGGACAGTCACTTTGAGCTGTTGTATTTTTTTCTACCTCCTGAGTTTGTACAGCGGTTACATTTATTAGTAATAATTTTTCTAATAAAATATCCTGTGGAGTTTGAGTTGTTTCTAAATAAGGGTAGTGATCCCATTCAATCCCATGTGGATTTGCAGGTTCCACTGTCTGCAAAAGAGGCATTGAGCTTTCACCATATCCAATGACCAAATTGCGCACATAATCACCATAATTTTCAATTATATCATTTTCATTTAATGGGTTATAATTACAAGATTTGAACCTCTTGTTTGGCAAATTTTGTGCTGCTATGGGAGAGTTATAAAACACCTTGCTTGGTCTATTAAAAGTCATCAGCTTCTGAGTACATGACTGATGCAATTTAATTGATTTTTTATGGACCAGTTCATGTATACCACACAACAATACAGACACATGTTTACAACTTGCTTGAGTCCCACTTCCTGCAGCACAATCACAATGGCATTCTTCAATGAAACCATCTTGAGTTAACTTTATATCCACTACATAAGCAACTTTCTTCATACTGGCTTTGCACTCTCCTCGCAAGTAAGTGTAAATGCCCTCCGAACAAAAGCGGGCAGTCACAAGATGGCGAGATTCGTATAGAACCTGCCCTTTAGGCTGGGTACCATACCTGTAAGGCAAAGTAAAATAATTATTGAATTAAAGTATCCTTGTAACATTACTTTTACTTTACTAATCTCTGTATCTAAGAGTTTTTTACATATAAACAATACAATAAATGTTCATACTTATTAAAATAATCCTGTATAGCCTCTCTGCTGAGGAGGGGCAGAGGAGAATCAGCATTTACATCTTTGAATGTATTAGAGGGTGGACACTGGTATGCAGTGTCCTCTTGGATGTCGCAGTCAGCACCAAAGTTCTGGTTCCGATCGTAGGATTCCAATCTACAAAAAGGAACAGAAAAGTTACTTAAGTACTTCAAGAAAACAAAAAAAAACCTCTAAATCAAATCATAACCTTAAATATTTTATGTGTTTACCTTTCAATCAATTGGGCCTTTTTGCCAGCAGTTGACGCGTTTCTTTTTCGAAGCTCAACTTTAAGTTGAGGAATCGTCATAAAGGAGTACATTATAATCGCAATAACACTATTAAATCACAAAAAACAGCTACCACACTCCTGTCACCGAAAGTAAACAAAGTACGGTTGCTCGCAGCGCCATCTACGATTACCTTTGAGTGTGGCTCCCCATTGGTACTTATCACTTGTAAGTAGCCCCGTAAACTACTACATTATTTTTAAATTGACTAACACACATGGATCATTTTTTTTTTATGGGGACTATGTAAATTAATGTTGAATGTTTCCAGTTTGAAGTATTTTTTTTTCCACATTAAAAAATACTCTTCTTCTTTAACCAATTTCCACAAGATCCAAGTCAGAACGAATAATGGACGAGAGCAGTTCGCTTGGAAAGACAGGAAAGACACTGGTTTGGGGACCAGTGGTAGCAATGCAAAACAACAAGAAATAAAAATGGTCTCGTATAAACTGCTAGAAAAAACAATTCCAACCGTTTTACTTGAGGCAGCCGTAGTCTTTACAGCATAATTTCTATATTGCAAAGCTGTAAATCAAAACAAGCAAGAATTCGCAATGCAAACTTTTTTAAACTTCAAAATGTAGTCGCAGATTTGTTTTACATTCTCTATCACAGAGTTTCGATTATCTTCTAACTTTTTTTTTATAACTGGATCCAACAACTCTAGAACCTTAGACATACTGAATATAATGAATCCGGGCTCTTTTTAATTAAATAAAATATTCAACATTTCTGACAATTTGGTAAGGGGTATATTTACATATTTACCCCCCCCCCCCCCTGTCAGCAAAATTAAGCATTTTATTGATTCATGAGCAGCAGAAATTAAAATTAGATTCAAGAAATAAGAAAATAATTTTAATTATTCAGCTGCATCCGGTTAGACTGGAAGCCGACTCTAACATAGTTGGAAAAAGGCTAGATGATGATGAAGAAAATAAGCTTAGCTACTCGGTTCTAAGCGAGTACCTAAACGTATTCATTATTTGTGGAAATCCCCGAATATGCGTTTCGTTTTCAAGCATAGCCAATGTGTGGATATTATAAAAAAGTAAAATAATGACTGTTGACGTAATCACCATCTAGACACCCCCCCCCCCCATGGCATCAAAAATAAGCAAACCATAGATCCCCCGCCCCTTATAGTGCTTACGTAAGACTTGAACGGTCCCTAAGGCAAGCTATGACAGTCTCGAACTTGATTTTGATGAAAACTAAAACTACATCATGAGAAAATGCAAGTGTTTTAGTTACAAAAAAAAAAATACTGTCCACGCTTAGCCAGATCACCCTAACAAACTGAGCAATTCCCTTTTAGAAAAATCAATAGTATGTATTCCTATCCAGGAATCGAACCAATTGATTTTGACATAAAAAAAACACTATTAGTTTACACCATTCGATAGTGTCGCTAAAGTAATGACATAATTATGGCAAATTAAAGGAAAGAGTTCAATTTTGATAAAACATATAACGGGAAACCATTTTTATTAAGGCTTTTAAGAATTATGTCGTTGTATATCTTTGTTCCCGAATTCATTACAGCATTGTCACCAGACAAAAAAATGTTTCCAGTCCTGCCAACATTTGAATAAACTACAATTAATTCATGGTCGTTGACTTTTTTATCCCAAATCATCGAACAAAGTGAATGATCTCCTTTGTGACAAAATGTGAAATTGCGGCCTGATATGTACGCGCGTGCGTTATACTCTGGCGTTCAAAAGGTTAAAAAAAATACAGTCGAATTGAGAAACTCCTCTTAGACCCTAGAGACCGACTTAGTTTTTTTTGTTTTACTTAGAGAGATTTTACCTGCTATCGTTGTATTCAGAGTTTATAAAGAGTTGAGTGAATTCCTTTTTTTTTTTTATCCAAAATTACCGACATGGAATGACTGATTCGGATGTCATAGAAGATAGGTAGAAATTAATTAATACACTGTACACACTTGCGGTTTCTTTGGCGGCTCAGCTTGCTTTTTCTTTGCTTGCTTCTCCTCCTCAGCTGCTAATTTCTCTTCCTCCTTCCTGTTAATATAATCAAATTCATCAAAAGAAATACTCGTTAGGTATCTTAAGTTTTAGTATCACATATTAACTTAAAATAAACGAGTCCAAAGTTATTATGTACTTTATATAAAATTTATAACTAACAGTTATCTAAATAGAAGTTGAAAAACGTACCCGTGAACGTACGTACTTACGAAACACACACAAAAGGAACTTTCAGGAGTTGTATTAGTTGTTGTAGTGGGAATATCGTGGCAGCCTTGCACAAAAGGAGTTGTGATAAAAAGTTTTCATGGGCAAGCGTGCTTATCCATTCACTCAGTGTGTGTAGAGCGCTACTGATAACTCGTGAGCACTGAAGCTCAGGTGGCCCATGTGGCATGATAGTGCGCTACTTGAAATGTCTTATGACTCGTAGGGGGCAGTTATTTTGGCCTATATCCAGTAGGGGATTCTAGCCAACATTCTGGAATGAGTCCAAGTTAGAGAGTCTGCCTCTAACCTCTTACGCTCCGCTTCGTCGGCGACGCGTGCTTCCTCCGCTTTCTTCTTATTATCCTTGCTCGTGCTCTTTTCGGGACCCTTCACGATTGTGAAGCCTTCCTTGATCCACTCCTATACACATACCAAATAAATAAAATAAACAAAAAATACGAAATACACATAATGCACAATTTGATCTGTTTCAATAAAAAGACGTTTAGTTCCACATTGAATTCAACAACAAAGCCGAGGCGTCCAGAATTGACTGTAAAAAATTGTCTTATTGCTCAATAAAAATTAGGTGAATTGAAAAAATAATTGGCTGTACTTAAAATGCATTAACTAGCTCATTTATCACTAATTAAAGTGATAGCTGAATGAAGGTTTAAGCAAAGATTATTGTAACATTGCTCTCACAATAAAATTCATTTATTTGAAGACCCCTGATGCTCGTCTTAATCATCTCACCGCGTAATAATATCTAATAAAAATCTGTTTACCTTTTTCTCTTTTTCACTGTCTTTCTTGTTTAATTTATCTTCTTTCTTGTTCTTCGAGGGGGATGATTCCTGTGATCTTTTCTGTTAAAAAATTTGGTGTTAATCACTTACAAATTAATCATGGCAGTGTTGCAATAATTAATTTCCAAGTCTTGTTACAGCTGGTGTAACCACTTGATAACACAACAGGGTATGGTTTATATACTATTAAATTAAAAATATAATTATATACATTAACCTTATTTTAAAACAATGCATAAAATGGATTCAATGTAGATACGAAGAACCTGTCGCCATGTTGTGGACTCGTAGTGCATAGAGAGGGATCTACATTTTAAGAATTGTTTTTTTTTAATTGTGTGGCTTTTGTCCACTATGAAACCATGTGGTTGTGAAATTTACATGTATTAATAACGAGTGCTGCTCAGCCACCTCGCCAAAAAAAAAGAGACATTCGAAGTTGATGGTAAAATTGGCTAACTTTCAGTACTTGAAGAGGCACAAAAAGAAGAAAGAAAAAAAATAACTCAAGCAAAACTTACACAAAATCTTTTTGTTGCAATTAAAAATAAATGATTTTTTATCCTTTTAGAAATGGTTCCTTAATACTGACAAGACGTCCTTTGCTTGAACGATTCACTTGAGACTAAATTGGCTGTATAAATTGCAAGCCTATATTCTGATCGTTTCCTGACCCCGAATGGAGTTCAATTTGTTTGACAGACTGATCGCGAGCCAGCCTTGCAAATAAATCAACGGAGCACCCATGATTAATGTCTTATTTTCAGTGTAGATAAATATGAGAAAGAATATCAACAATGGTGATTTGATAATAATATTGATGTGATGTTTTCTAACTTACATCGAATTGATAGTTTGTGGTAAATGCTGCGCTGGCGACTTCTCACAGATGTATGTATGTCTTATATCTCTTGTGTTTAGAACGTGTAGGCGTGAAGCATTACGTACATAGGACACAATCGCACAAACTAAAGTTATAAATAAATATCGTTGGACATAGCGCATATTGTTACACACAGCGCTATCTAGTGCCCTAACTATAAGCAACGATAGATGAACAGATAGTTGATATACTACATAGATACTTTTTGTTTGTAAATACATACTTATTATACATATAAACATCCATGACTCTGAAACAAATGTCCATGCTCATCACACAAACATTTGCTCCTACCGGGATTAGAACCCGGGACCCCAAGAACGTAAGGCAGCCTCAGTACCGCTTTGCCATTCGGGTCGTCGAAAGCTTATCTGTTTTCTATAGTTTTAATGTTATGCATTCTTTTAAATAAGCTTTGATTTTTGGTATATGTTTGTCATAACCCTGAAACCTTGAATAGGCTTGTGTCCTAAAAAAATCTAATTAGTCCGTCAATTAGATTATAAAAAAATAATTGACCCGTATTTTTTCTTTTGTTACATAAACCAAAATTGACGAAGATACGACGCTTTTAAAATTCGCAATACGTCACGCCGTGCTATAGTTTTTAGTGCGTTGTGACGTCACGAGCCCCCACTCCCGAGTTTTGATGCGTTTTATCTTTGTCAGTACTCAGTGATTAACAAAAAATACGTGTCCATTATTTTCCAATACTCTAACTGACGGACTAATTAGTTTTGCAATTTATTGATGGTGGAAACTAGCCTATTGTCATATTTTCTTTATATCTTACATTTTATAAAGGATAATTCTCAATGAGATGTCCATCGTACTTAGTACCTAGACCGAACCCTGTTCACGCAATATGCGAACATAATTGTAGGGAACAGCAATTTTTTTTTAGCGATTCAGGGTTTGGTCCCATGGTAAAAGTTGTTCATAATTATTATGAGTACAATGACCGGTCCAAGTTTATGGATATCGTCCGGAAACACGGTGTTTAACAGACAAATTGTTAATTGGTAAGATCATACCTCAGGCTTCACTTCTTCATCCTTGGCCTTGATCTCTGCGACTTCTTCCTTTTTGTCCTCTTTAGATTTCTTGGTCTTACTCTTGGTGGTATTATTGTCTTTGTTCTTGGTCGACTTCTCGGCTTCCTTGGCTTGCTTCGGTGTCTTTGGCTCTGCTACGGTCTTGGTCTGAGATGACGTCTTTGTTACACTCGACTCGCTGGAGCTCTGCTCAAGTTTCGCAGGCGGTGTCTCTGACTGTTAACATTTAATTAATCATTTCAGTAGCTCTATGGACTTGATAATTATTAAGTTAGTTTAAGCCTTTAATATTTACCGGCAAGGAGCGAAAATTGTGATTCAAAAGGTGCAAGTAAAATTAACCATAAGGGAAGAACTTTTTTCACTCCTGACTGTATTTTTAACGGGGTTTAAAAAACCACGGGTGTTATTATGTTTGACGTGTCTGTGTGTGTGTCTGTCTGTGGCATCGTAGCTTCCAAACGCATGAACCGATCTTGATTTTGTTTTTATTTGTTTGAAAGGTGAATTAGTCGGTGAAGTGTTCTTAGCTATACTTGTAAAAATCAGAAAAAGATGGCCGCCGCCACAAAATGTCGGATATATTTATTGAACAACTCCATCAATATGGGTCTCAAATGCATACGGGCTTATGGGCTTGACTAGTAGAATATTATTCACTATAATAAATTTCAAATCCAAGATGGCTGCCACCACAAAACGGTGTTTTTTTTTCACAACTCTCTCAATATGGGTACCAAATGAAAGGGCTTGACTAGTAGAATAACGTACGTACTCGTATGTGTCGGGGTGTTATTTTTTTTTTTATTGAATGTATCCTGTGTTCAAGATAAAGGAAACGGTAATTTACCTGCAATTCGTTGTCGAAATCAATCAGAGGGGGGTCAGCGACTTTGCAATTGTCAGGCACGACGCTTTGGCCACTCAGCATATCCGTCTGAATAAGTTTTTGCAGTTCCTCCATGGAATGGGGCGCGGCACTGACGTTGGGCGCGTAGCTGTCATCGGGCTTAGGAGTGGCTGCGGGAGGACCCTGCAGGTTCGACATGAACTGCGTCGATGGCGGCCCAATGTTCTGCGTAGCGCGCAACTGCGCCAGAATCTGATCTTCTGTCTTCATCTCCTTAATGTCTTCCGGTAGGAGAGAATTTGAATTCATGGCAGAAGGCTGAAATTGATTCGCAATTCTCATACATAAATGATTGAAAGTGAAGGAACAGTTAAGCTTCTACTAGTAAGCTTTTTCATTATTCACGCGACTAAAATGAAGAAATAATAATCCTAAAATAATTTATGAACACACATAAGTACATATAAAAATAATAATTTTATATCTTTGAAATATAACAGTTTAAAGTCAGTATAGCTAGCGTACCAACATCATCTCTTTTCCTATTACAGTAGTTAGTTAGTCGAGACCACAGAGTAGTAAATAAACGAGTGCCAATTTATTTATTACTTTTTAATCAAACACGTTGAACGTGTGGGTGGCAAGGGAGGGTCGCGTCGTCTGGTGGTGCAAGGGCAAAGCGGTACATGTGACACACCACAGCTGCACTAAATTATGAACGTCGCCGCCACAATTGATGTCGGCCGACCCCAATCGATACAAGTTAAACACTTCATTTTTTTACTACTTCGCAGTCTGTTATGTACCACCACCAGCGTTGTTAGTCGAGCTGAAAACAATCAAAGTTATTAGCGAAGATTGTACGTGTTCTGCTCGTTTTGTTGGCCGATAGTTCGTATAGGTTTAGATGCAAACGTTTACCAGGAAAGCATGACACATTTGGAACTATAGGCCGACAATTGGAGGTACTGTGTACACTTATTCAATATGTAGTTGTTAGAACTGCTATGACCCAAATGCTGTTACGTCACGTAAGTGTTAATAGGTACTATTTGTTTAGTAATATTTACTCACAGCATTACATTGGCCAGCGCTCGTACTTGGGGTGGAATCATTCAGTAATTTCGTTCGGTTTCTGATATCGTTTCGTTTAATTCATTCAATAATGCTTAAGTGACCAACTTCCTGACGGGTAACGGCTGGAGCCAATCATGTTTCACCATTTTTTTTTTTATTTAGTTAATATTTTTCTTTTATTACATGCACTAGGTGTAGCTGTTTCTGACCGGCTCAAGTCGATTCTGCGTCGACAAGTGTGGTCATTGCCTCTAAGACGCTGCTGTTCATAATGAACACCATTTTTCAGACGGATACAGCGACCCAGGTATTGGAGAGACGATGCTATACAAAGCTCGAACTTTTTACAAAACTATTTAGAACTGGGTACCGTTGGGAGTACTAGCACAGTCACAAGCACTAACAAGTAAAACCTTAGCAACGTTAATGTGATTTTGATTTATTTCTATTGTTATTTAATTTACTGCACTTTTTTAAATAGCTCTATACTAAGACTAACTTTTCATCATTTACCGCAAGTGTAAACGTATGGTAGTCGTGACTTTTTGATTATTTTAACTACTGTGCGTTTTTTGTTAACTTTGTTGGTTACTTTATTTTATCAAAGTAATCACTACGCAATATTCAAGTCGTTCATTTATTTTTATTATGGTAGATACCTTGAAAAATAATCGAACATTTGAAATTAATGTTTTTCATAAATCATTTCTAAAATATAAAAATTGATTTATTTTTATTCTAAAAGGGTCGTTTGCATTCAGTAATTCGGTAGTCGTTTTAAGACGATACAAAAGGCACATTTAACCAGGGTGTGTGTGTAGTGTGTGTACATTTGATTGTATATAATAATTGGAAAAAGACTGATATTTTTATAACATTGTGCATCGCAAGGCCAGTTATTTATAACTTAGATGCACACAAGTGGATAACAGTGGCCTCTTGTAAAGTATTGTGCACTAACGTAGACTGACGTAGGTGCAGTATTATTCAATCACCTGCTTCGATTGGAAGAACATCCTCAAGTGTTGCGGAGGAGCTAGATAGCTGCTATCATTCTATTAAACGATTGGACCCTATCTGCAGGTAATTACCAGTTTCTATTTCGAAGTCTTCGCATGTTCTGATTTGACATCCGCGTCAGATGATCTAAGGGATCAGTCATCGGTAAGGCATGTATTATCACTAATTGCTCCATCTTTCAAAATAGGCCATTATGTACCTTCATTCGTGTTAATAAGAGGAAACCAAAATCACCGTTTTTTATCTAGCGATTCAACACGTCAGATGATTGTCGGTAAGGCATAATTACGAAACACCTAAATAATTCACCAATCAGGAACCATCAATTACCTACCATTGTTCTGATCCCACTACCAAAAAAATTCTTAGTCCATGAGTCACAGTCAAGACTGTTAATGAATCCTTTAATTTTGACCGGTTTTAATTATTAGTCTCCAAGAGACTGCCGCCATACAAATCCATAATGTCGTAAAAACTTCAATGGATTTGTATGGCGGCAGTCGCTTGGAGACTAAAATCGTCGAGTATCTAAGATTTTTGTTGCCTTATGTACGAAGGGGCTTACTGTTGTTTTTATTTGTAACCGTTAACAACGTGGTTTTGAAATGATTTGTAGTATTCAATTGTAGAAAATAAGTCGTTCCGAAAAAAACTTAAATGAGAAAACATGTTTCCACTTAATAAGAATTTTGAACGATTAAAAGTTTTGACTGACACATAAATCCCAGCCTTCCTAACTACCGTAGCTGTATCGGAAAAATATTTTTTCCTCGATATTTTACGGTATGCTGCTTGTGGGCGCATGAAGTCATAAATAATTTATGAGATTTAGAAACTTCTAACTATTGTTTGTATAAAATGTTTCGATCGATACGCTGTAGTTCTTTGTCGTCATGAGCCTTATGGCATTAAATAATAAAGCATGATTGATCTCTTTAAAAAATAAATCATAAATGGGGACAATTCCATTACGGAAAATGTGTGTATAAAATAAGTATCAATGGTTATTAGCATTTATCGAATTTACAGCATTCTTTTTTAACCGACTTCAAAAAGGAGAAGGTTCTCAATTCGATTGGTATTTTTTATCTTTACAACAGCCTTATCTGCACTTAAAAAACACACAATTTCTGTAATCACACCACCAACACTTCTAATAAATGCAAAAGCGGTCAAAGTGATAGTTTTTAATTAATAATAAAAACATAGCCCTTCTTTGTCGAATAACAATATTTTTAATGAATTTAACATAAAGTGCGAATAGTTACAATATAAGATTTTATAAGTCTATTTCGCATTATTCGCACTGGGAAAAAATAGAATAAACTTAACTAACAAACTTAATAAACATTTGGTAACTAGGGTAGGTATCCCTAAAAGGAATATTAAATTAGTTATAAACATTGCTGCCTGTATTCACCCAATATCTTTAACACTCGCCATATCTTAACATTTCTTATAACACTTATCAGTCTTTCTAGTAAACAGCCAGTGTAGATAAATTCGTACACAAACTTAACTATCGATGTTAACATTACATCTAGATTGTATACTTGTGCCCGAACAAATATTAATTTTGCGGCCCAAATGAAAATACCACGGAGGACATAAGTAGTACAAATTACGATACTAAAGTTCTAATAACAAAAAATTACCAAACAACGTTTTTACATTACCTAACCTCAAAATAATTCCGTACACATGTACGTATTTAATTTAGAATTAATCAATATTTTATTTTTTTAATAATCAAGTTTTATGAAGAATGTGTCTAGAATTTAAGATATACACTGTATGGGGTAGCGCCAGAACTGTCTATTATATTTATGCAATTTTATGGAGACAAAAATCTATACTGTATACAATATGTTAAATACAACCTTGTCAGATCCGAAAAGAGCGTGTAGGTATCCCAATAAAATTATCAAATAAAAAAAAACATTAAAATATATTCATGAAATAAAAATATTAATAATTTTTTTTGTTGCCAAATTACCATTTTCCCAAAATCAAGCCTATTAAAAAAAACAAGAGCTTTTAAAATTGACAGCATCTTCTTCGGACCTTCGTATGTTTGATCGTCGAGTGTATGTTTATGAATTCATTACAGGAGAAACGTTCGGAGAGGTTCTGTGTTGCCAGATAAGTTAAGATTGAAATTTTATTTGATTTTTATTGGGGATTTTTTTCTCTTGTTGTGTCAAAAGGATTAAGGTTATAAATAGAATCGTATCTCGATATTTGGATATTACCTTTACGGATCGGACTGGCTTTTATTAACATAATATTGTATAATATTAGTAAAAATAGTCAATACTCTATGCACCTTACTACTCATTAATAGTTTAATATAAACTATTTAATCAAAAAGTTTAAATACAGGGGTATTTATTAAGTTAAAATGTAAAAAAAAACTTTTACTAAGAAAAATAATGGAAACTGGTCAAAGAATTCATAAGCTCGATTTAGTAATTAAACCATTTTCACACGACTGAAAAGAAGGGTTAAATATGTCTTTGGCGTGCGTCTTTCTTATGTGTTTATGTAAGAAAGATTATTTGTTGGATGTAATTTAATGATTGCCAAGTCATTTGATTTGTCATGACCGCCACTGTGACACAAACAGATACAAAGATTAAAAAAAAACAATATAGTGAATGATGTCAGCTTTAAGATACCATTTAGTGACAGATATATTTTAACCATCAGACAGTTAATAATAACTAAAGATAGTTCAGCTACAAAATCTTGCCAGTGACTCTTTTTACCACTTTTTTTCTTTCTTTTTTTCAACTTTAAACCCTGTATACTTTGAAATGTTTGAATTTGGACAAATATATAAAGAAAACGTTTAAAATCTTATGTTATTTTTACATATAAAATCAGAATAACTAATAGAAACAAAATGGCCTATTAACAGACCTGCAAGGATTATAATTTAGCTTAGATTAGACCAAATGGAGGTTCTGAATGATGGTTTTAATAATCTACTAAAAACACTGTCCCGAATTATAAATTTGGATCACAAGGAAATTCATTTTTATAATACTAAGCCAATAAAGCGCAAATCAACCAAATGCTTACTATAAATTTTCACTAAGGCCATAGAATTATTAGCTCATCGTATACAACTTGCTACACACAACTGACATTTAAAACATATTTGTTTTAAATCTTAATATGTAACGAATAAATGACATTCATATCATAGTCAGTACTTTGTTACTACCCTGCCTTGAAATTCAACCGCCTTATCATAGACAAAGCTCGTTCCTCAACCTAAATCTATAAAAAAAATATCAAATTAAATCTAAATAAAAATAATAAGAATCCTAAGTAACCTAATCACTATTCCCGTGTCCTTGAAATGGTAGGACAGGCAACGACAACATTTAGATATTAATAAAGTAAACATGTTGGTTTACGTCTAAGTGAGTATAATTAGAACTAGACTTAATCAGATCTCTAAATTGAAGTTGATAATACTTGTCAGTTCACATTGCATAATGTCATTGCATCCATCATGTAATGCAAATTAAATATTTTAGTTGAACTGTTTGTCGTAACTACGCGGTTACAGTAAACTAACAAGTTAATCAAATATTACGGAGATGACCATGGGCGGTTCCGTCATAAGCTTTGTATCAATTTATGTCAAGATAACATCTTAATACCGCTTAATTTTGTTCTATGAAACCCAAATTAAATAATACCAATAACATTAATGACTTATTGCACATTTTTGAGCAAATTTAATCATATTTTTTTTTAGTAAATATAGTTTGATGGGTCTGGTCTGCCAGTCTTAATATGCGAAATTGCCAAAATTTTGAAGCGATTAGTATACTTACTTAAATGTATATAATTAAAAAAAAAATCTATATTTATAGAGTTAAAAAAAAACTTCAAGCAGAAGTCCAGCCACCATATGCCGTTATTTTTGACACTTTAGTCAATCGACATTTAAATGTGTAGGTATCCAGATGATGACGATAATGTGCATAAAATGAATTATAAAGGGTGTAAAAAACCCATCACATAACAGAAAAGCTAAGAGTTTTATAAATCAAACCAAATATGATTGTGCAAAAATTAGCATGTTAGCAAATAATTTTGTTGTTATGTGTCTATCATGATACAATACTTCTGAAGGAGTTAATACATACATGTACGCCCAGTGTCCTTTATTCTAACAACAAATGAATATTTTTTTGTTTAGCTTTTCTTACATTTATAAGTAGTACGACTACGAGATAATAAATGTTTAGACAAATAACAATGTTTCCATTATTTTATATAGACGTGTAAAGGAGAGCAAGTAGCTACGCTATACATTTATCGGTTATCCAATAATACTTTTAAGTAGTAGATTAAACTTCACAAACCCGGTGGGTAATATCCTTTATTCTAACAACAAATAGTTTTTTTTTGTTTTGCTTTTCTTACATTTTAAAGTAGTACGACTATGAGATAGTAAATGTTTAGACAAATAGTGTTTCCATTATTTTGTATAGACATGTTAAAGAGAGCAAGTAGCTACTGCTACACTATACATTTATCTGTTATCCAAAAACTTCACAAACCCGACAGGTACATACTCGTATTTAGTCATAATAAAAAAAGTTTATTCTCATTTCATCATCATCATCAGCCTATTAATGTTCCCACTGCTGGGACACAGGCCTCCTATCTATGAGAGGGAATGTGTGAGTATTCTCATTTAATCTTGTTTTAAAGGTTTTTATTTTTCAATTTCTTATTTTTACGCAAGGACTAAATGATATCGTTTTATAAACCAATAATTTAAAGTATTTGTTATTGTAAATAATAATTTAATGATGTAGGCTCCCTGTAGTATTCATTATTCCTTATGATTACATTTTTCCATAAGGTTTGTGAAGTTTCACCTTCTAGTTAATATTGTTCTTATCGTACGTACGTAAGTTAATACGAAGTCGAGAAAACATAAGGTTCCAAACTATCATGGATGATCATGAAACTACATTGATATCGATACAACATTTAGGTATAACATAAATAATTAACACTTGAATAACATATTTTAAATAGAGTAATCTATAATTATGCACTTTACCTTCACACGTTGCGTTTTTTGAATAAATATTTACTTTTAATAAACCTCTCAATACGTACTCACTCAGTCATTCTTCATAGTCTTCTTTCTTTAATCATCAATTAATTTTAATAAGTATTCCTCGTTGAATAGTACTGCCTGAAACCACAGCGCTCACTTAACGAGTTACTTATTTAACAAAAAATAAACAAGCGGAATCATGAACGACCATTAATTCTTCATTTAACTAAACTTAAGACGATACAGTTATTATTCATTTGGCCTGAGACGCTTCACGTTCTTACATAATATTATAATTTTGTTGTATGACGTTTCTAAATCATTACAATTTCACGCATACTTCAAAAATACCTGAATAAAGGTACACAACGAACTGGATTCCGGACCGAAATGCGGACATCGGACTAAATATCTGTCTAAGTTCGGCGTCCGCAAACGGTCCCTGTCCGGTGCGCTCAATTGGACCTCAAATGTGAAGTATTCACGTAATTTTAATTAATCGTAAGAGAGATCAAGAGTGGATCGCGCCGTAGTAATGATTATTTTCCCGGATTCTACCTAGTGGACAATTTTAGGCTTATGCAGTAGCCGCCGAGATACCTCAGATACCAAAACTTTAAGGGGCCGGCGGAGCATGCGTTTTTCATACAAACGTAACACCAAAATAGTATGAAAATCAAACATATTCTTAAGGTAATGTGTATATGATATTTAGATTGTATTATAGAATATCATGTTCCCAAATAAACATTTTGAAAGGACAATGATATAAAGACGAGATATGAGGAATTTAAAATTTCTATAGAAAAAATATTTTGCTCATAACTCTTGTTTAAATCAGTGTACATTCAAAATATGTGTTTGGGAACCTATGTATTTTGTAATCCAATCAAAATATATACACACTACCTTAAGAATATGTTTGATTTACAAATTATTTTGGTATTACGTTTGTATGAAATTCGCATGCTCCGCAGGCGTCTTAATATCTACGTTACATAATATTATTATGACATCAAGAATGGCATAGTCCCGATTTTTCTAGGAGGCTCTATGCACGTGTATTTGATTATCACAAATAGCTTCCTATCCACACTTAAAATTTCTAATAATGTTGTACAATGAAACGGAAATGATTTTACTTTTTGATACGACTTTTTTAAGACATAAATCTTATTAAAAATAGGTGCATTCCTAAGATATTTGTTTTAATTTTTTTTTATCTTAGGTGTATATTTGGTATGTTACCACTTAATAAAATATTTCACGCGTTCAAATATACTAAACTATGTGGTGCAGTATGTAATTTAAAGTGGTAAATCTTAATAAGTGTGTAATTAAGGTATCTTGATGAGCATACCATTTGCTCAAATTGTTGAAAGCCTGTTGGTTGAGGCGCCATTTACATCTGGACGTAAAACTGTTGGAAAAAACAAGCAAAATTGGATCGTCTGTCTTCCACCCTATGATTTTTCTATTCGTGACATGATTTATCGTGGTATGAAGTGAAAATCTCATTATGTTAGTTTAATTTACAGGACGTATTTCCACCTCAATTAAATCGAGTTAGGTCTAAATTTAGATTTTTTACTAAAAAATTAATAGGTAGATGGCCTACTTAAAACACTGAGAGACCTTTTAATCATGCCAATCAAAGACATGTATGGTACATGCAGGCGAAGGAGTTCGCATCGTCATTAATGTGTCTTTTGAAATTTGACCGACATGGTCCATATACCATATTGTTCAACTATAGGATTGCTTTCAAAATACATCCTGTATATTTAGTCAGTGGCGCATAAATATAACTAGGCTACATAAACAGACACAATGTGTTGTGTAACGTTCATATTTATCTCTCATGATACTTTACAGTAATGGATGTCAATTGGCACATTGGTAAAGCGCGGCCGTCTTATGAATTCATATTAATATTTTCCAGGCATCATGTGGATTTTTCTACAAATTGTTAATTTATTTATGCAAACTTTTTTTAGTCCACCAGGCCGATTATTGTCTATAAATAAAAATAAATGAAGGAAAATGTTGAACAAAGACGAACGAGTTCAGAAAATGAATACTTAGAGCGTATAGATAGCCAGAACAAAAGAACCACGACAATTGGGCTAACCCCAACTTATCTGGTTGCGAACAATGCACAGATATCTTAAAAGGGGAGAAAAGCAGAGCATAAAAATATTCTTAAAACGAGCACTGAAATAATAATCAGGGTTCGAAGTGATAATTAAACCATGACAATTATCTCGATATTGTCAAAAAACATGATCAATGTCACTTCATGTGCATCCGAACGCGATTTTCCGCTTCAGCGCGTATCCAAACGCGTTATAAACCGGTCATAAACATTGTATGTTATCCATAGACAGACGTATTATACAAATAGGACTGAGTACTCAAACTTTGACAAACTTTGGAACTTTGTATCATACAAAATCTACCATTGACTTTGGTTTATTTTCGACTTCGTACGTAAAGATCAAAAAAAAAAACCAAAGCATTTATTTCAAGTAGGCCAGTTTATAGGCCCTTTTGAACTGTCGAAACAAAGATGAAAATTAAATGTAGCTACAGTCCCAGTCACAAGACATAAAAACTGGGAAAGTACTGTAGTTGCCTGTTCCCTAGCGTAGATCTACGGAGAAGAACGGGCAAGAAACTCCATAGACACTCTTTTAAATCAAAATATTGTTACAAAATCTTGTTTTACAAAACGATTAATTAATTATTGTGATTCTTTATTTTTATTAACCTCCGACGCAAAAACGACGGGGTGTTATAAGTTTGGCGTGTCTGTGTGTGTGTGTCTCTCTCTCTGTAGCATCGTAGCTCCCGAACGGATGAACTGATTTAGATTTTGTTTCTTTTGACTGAAAGGTGAATAGTTGGGAGTGTTCATAGCTATGTTTGATAAAAATCAGTCCAAGATGGCCGCCGCCACGCAATGGCGGATTACATATTTATTCAACAACTCCCTAAATATGGGTATCAAATGAAAAGGCTTGACTAGTAGAATACTATACGCTAAAATAAATTTCAAATCCAAGATGACCGCCACCACAAAATGGCGAACAACAATTTTTTTTCACAAATCCCTCAGTATGGGTATCAAATAAAAGGGCTTGACTAGTACAATAATGTTAACTATATTGAAGTGGAATGAGCCTTACGGGTCGGGTGTTTTTTTTTTATTTAATCTTAAAAAGTGTGCTATCAAGCAAGAAATATAATATTATATAACAATAATTATGGTGGTCGTTGCATATAATTTCACAGGTAAGAATATTATACATTTTGTTTACTACCAATGATAACTACCACGGCTTAAACATTTTGTAGACGAAAGAAGCTTTTGTGTTTTTCTGATTAAAACTATTCATTATTTTTGTTTGCTGAGCTTTCCAACGAAAGAAGATGAAGAAAAATGGTTGGATGTAATGCACGAATTACAAACAAATACCAAACAATCTGTTTTGTACAGCCTTCATTTCAAGCAGGCGGAATTTTTAATTGTATGTTTAATGTTTCTCACACATTCTTTTTATTTAAATACTCTTAGAGCAAAAGGAAAAAATGCAAGAAAAAATCATAGTCGTTTTTTTAGTCTGAGCTCTCAGTCTAGTTTTGACAATGATTTAATAAACAAACAAAATAATTAGTATCTGTGTTTAGATTTGATTTTTTCCTATTTTACTATTTAGGACCAGTGATAGTTGCGAAAATTCAGAAAAACAAAGACCAACGCGCTCTGTGTTCAAACAAAAAAACTGGTTTGTGGTATCGATAATTAACAGTGATCGGAATAGGTAGAGCTATTCAGGTTCATTGACCGCAAACATTGATGTTAATATGGATATTCAAACGGATACCGACTGATACTACGGGATTTTATTAATACATTATTTGTTTAAATAAGTGAATTATTGTTGAAGCGTAGGTATTGATATTTTAAATAAGATTTTATTGTAAATACAAATTGTTCTATTTTTTAATGTTTTGGTTTTCTGAGGAACAAATAATTTGTATGGTAATATGTTTTTGTACCTACCTACAACTTTAGAATAAAAATGTTTAAATGATTTTTGATTCTTGAATAAGAAATTGTTACGTAAAAACATTTTTGTGGTTCAATGAATCAAGTGTATCTATTTATTTTATTATCCTTTATCCCGTCCTTCTTATATTTACCCGTCAGAAAGGAAGTGTAATATTTCATTAGTCCCGAAGGCGTGAAGAGTTTATTTATGATAATACTACCTATTTAAAAAACCAAATCCCGGGACTCGGGGATCTAACCTATGGCAAGTACATAAAACAGCTCTACCTATTCCGATCTATGATAATTAATTATCTGATCACTAACAAAGCAAATAATTATCTTGATAATTTCGAACCCTGATAATAACGCTCACATATCACACAACTCGTTTACTTTAAAATTGAGCCAATAATCACAAATAATAGACGGGTTAAAAAATAAATTGACTTGACATGCGCACCACATTGATGGTAAAAATACTTCATTTGTCCAAATCGATCCAATACTGTCGACGTTACAAATGTATGGATACTATTTTATGTTGACACAAAATAACTACGGTACACATAACGATTGTGGTATAACTACGAACGTGCTACATAAGATGTTGTGAAAATACGACGTTGCTAAAATAATAATAATATCCTCTTAAACAAAAAAGACTACCGGCAATAATGTTCGGTGTTACATGTTCCGAATTGACAAGATTCTTTTGAACTTAAAAATATAGCAACATTAATGGTGTTTGCATTAAGAGCAAGTGCCAGGGTAACGAAAAGGAAGTACATTCATTTATATACTATGCACGCAGACCGATGAAATCATAAGAACCTTTTTTATAATTTCAAAGAATTTTTCATTTCTGAGTAGAAATATGTATAAGATGTTAATTAATAAGCAACGGATTTAATTATGCTTTTGCAAAGAGTTCTTTTCCCGATGATGTCTCATATTTCATAACTTTCGTAATTATGTCTTAATAATCAACTCACAAGTGTTAACTAAGTACGGGGTTTGAGTGGTCATGAACGTGGTTTCAGTGCAAACCTAGTGCGGAGCTGAAAACGTGCTTCGTGAAATTTTAGAAACTTGTAATATTTACAATTGATAAAACTTATGAGACTTTTAATTCTTTCCCGAAGTTATAACGAATTATAAAAAAATCTCGTGATAACTAATTAATGTTTAATTGAATTTAATGTTTTATGAGTAAACAATCCAACCAATTGTAGATCTAGAACACATTATGGTTGAATTTATATTATATAAAATCTATGTCCGTTAATTCTTTTATAACGGCACTTTTCGGTGTCCATCTGTATACGTCCAATTGGGCAGGTCGAGCAGCACGTAGGTACTTGAAAAAATGAACTTTCAGAAGGGCATGCCTGCATTATAATCTAGTAATTTAATTCTAACTGAAATCAAAACTTTTTTGAAACAATTCATCCTTATTTATAGACACACTCGCAACAGCTTTAATTTTTAAATGTTATCAATAATTTAAAAATTGCATTGAATTTGATTTTAATTTAATATCAAGGTGATCGAATCTGTAAAACATACATAAGAGTGAACTTTGTCAAAAAAAGCATTTGCTATGGTATGAAAGTATATCACCATTTTCCAAAATTAAATTCAGCTGCCGGCCAACAATGCTATGCATGGGCAAGTTCAGCAATACTTTACAAAACCCTTTGACGTAAGTCTACAAGAAGAAATCAATTTTATTGAGAGCAATACCAAATACTTCATTATTGCACGCCTATTTTAAGAGATGGAGCTTTTGTTTTTACCGCAATAAAATCAAAAGCGTAAGTAAACTACATCCGGGTAGATATTCAAAAAACAAAAAAATACATCCGTAACATATTTAGGAAAATGCAATTGACCCGTTAATACCTAGACCTGAATTCGCTGGTCTGAAAAATGGATAATCATTATTCGTGAAGGAAATTTATACGAATGCTTTCCACCGCCAGTTCGTAAATATTTATTATAAGTTTGTCTTTTATGCCACGTTCATACACCGTGACCTCGATCAAAGAGAAGTAATTGATTGCCCACTAGCGTGTTACGTACCTGTTATGTGGCTGGAAACACAAAACGCGCGCGATGATTATAGCTTATAAAACAACGTTTATAAGTGTGGTGTGGCGTCAACCCCGTTGTTCATTATTTGAACAGTGACATTTGTGTGTAAATATTTCTCAAATGCAAGTGAGAACTGAATCTACCTATCTCCTAGCTAATCACTCCACAATAACTTGAAAAACAATAAAATTATTAACACAAAGTGGTCGCTATCTAAAAGGAAAAATATTTTAGGCACAAGTTATAAGTTTTTTTTGTAGGTCTTTCTCATTATAAAGTGATTTTGACTGAACTCGTTATTTGAAACCATAGATTTAAATATTAATTATTGCTTACTAAAAATTATTTAATATCTTGTTAAATTCAGCCTTAATGAGCTTTGAATAAGACAAACCAGTGTTGAACTGTCAAAGTCCCTGTGCAGACTCCCATGATGCGAGCCAGACAAGAAAACCACTGTATTCCTTCTTTACATAATTATAATAGATAAAGACAAACCTAATTACTTAATTGAATAGATCAAATAAGTAACCAAAACAGCAAAATCTTGAGCAATGATTTTACCCGAAATGTCATTAGGTAATAGTATAAATGCTTGCAGCTATGGGAAACGCTACATTCAGAGCTATAAACTCGAAACCAATCTATATGAATTTTAATAAAGATAAAAAAACTATAGCACTTTTCGTGAGAATGACCTCAAATATTATCACACAAATAAGTAATTGCCTATTTATAATGATTAGTGAAAAATTACAAAAGCAAAATTAATATTGATTACCAACAAGTTAATCATATTTTTTATATTTAAGAGTAAGCAATGACATTTTTGCAAACATGATGTTATTTAAGTACTAATGTTAAGGTTTACCAAGATGATTGCAAAGAAGATAAATGTTTCAGATACGTCACTGCTATTTCTTAAACTGCGGTGTAACAAACCACTTTGTGTTAATGTTTTTTAATGACTATTGTGATTTTATCTACATACAATGCAAATATTATAATATAAAAAGCGTTTAAGCATTTTAAGGAATCATGAAAGTGATATCTTCTATGCTTTAAAACCTTAAACTGGAGTACTTACTTTCAATGATGATTAAAATACGGTTTGTCTATTACTACATCAACTCCTGAATCGTCGACTTATATGTGGAGTATGTATACACATAGCAATACGTATTTTTACAAAAGACATTTCCTATGTCACTTCATTTGGGTTGTAAGGAAAACCAATTGAAATTGCTCGATGTGTTCAGATATTTCTAAGACATTTTGGCTATTGACCTTGATCTTTTGGATATTCTTATTTATATTTTAGAGATGTCTGACTTAAAACATGAGGACGGACAAAAGTGGACCGGCTTATAGATAATAAGTACACAGCCCCAGGTAACGGGTGCGATGACAACAGAAAAACCAAAACAATAAGCTATATTGGTTGTATAATCCCTTAAGAAACTAGTTTTTTTTAACGTAAGTTAAAAAAGACGTTTCTTCAAAAAAGATAATTATGGTAAATTTATTTTTGTACTCTAAGCAACGTTTATAAATAAACCCCTGTAGCGCTTGCTCGACTATCATTTGTAAGTATGAAATAGAGAAATTCCGGTAAATTACTACGGCGGATATTTATAAATTAATTCAAAGGTGCGTATTTAACCATGGCTTGTATCAATGATAGCGATACTATTATGGGAAGTAATGCTTTGTAATTTTTGCAATATTTAATGTCATTCATGATTCCTTTACTTGCTGGGTGCAAATTGTGTGAACTAAATAGAAACACGACTTATCACGATTGAATAAATTCCAGTTAATATAGATTTTTTAAGAAAACATAGAAAGTATTGATCCGGTAAGATAACTGATTGTTAGTAAGTAATATCACATCGTATTTCTATTCAAAGTTCCTCAACTACACAGTAAAAGTAAGATAAAGCCGAAGAAATATACATGAAAAAGTAGAAAGGAAGTGCTTAACTCTAATGAAAACTTTTTTAATGCTAAGACAAATAAGGCAGATCATGTTGGAACACGAACACTAGTACGAAAAAGGTAAAATATTGTACTCAAGCAATATTCGATAAGTATACTAAAAATATTACAATACAAAAATAACGCCTGCAAACTAATTGCCATAGGTTCACAATATTTACCTTTTCAAAACTAGTCAAATGAAAAGAAATAAGCTAACTGGGGACTGTTTCGCGTTAATCAATGATAATGGTAATTAAGTATCACCATTTAGTATTGTGCAGTTAGTAGATTTAGATACCATCCACATAGTGCCAAAATAATGAATTATGCTTAGGTCGGTCTGCGTAATGTTATAATGTAACACAACGATAGCATTGACTTTAGATCTTTCAAATTCCTTCACATAAGAAGACCCACCTTTTAAGGAGTAACTAAAAGTTTGCGACCATATTTACTGCAGAAATCATCAAAATTGTATAAGAGAAAAATAAAAAAATACCACTACAAAATGTATCGAGTCAATCACTACTAAGGTCTAGCTAATTAATTTAGAAAAAATGTGTACTATTGGTACTATTTTTTAAATATAGTCACAAAATTGAGAAACCCTTAAAATTAGGCAATGAATGAGGAACATACCTGGTCCCAAAAGAATATGGGCAAGTTATTGACGCGTGCCTCTGTGCGGCTGCGTGGTTGCTGCATCCACATTAGGTCGGCCGCCGATGACGAAGCTCCCTGGGACCAAAGAGAGTCCACCTGCAATAATACAACTCTGTAGCTATTGCACCAATACCCTTATCGAAATATCAATAAATTATTTCAATTAAGAATAATTGTATAAAGCTTTTAACATAAAAAACAATAATATAAAAAAAACTTTGCAGGTCAACTGAAATAAAAATCTAATAAAATAAAAAGTAGCTTAGTGTTCGGGCGCATCTGCCCTAAGGTCCAATAGCCATAAGATATACATAATTGAAAAGAGCTATTTAAGGAGAACCTTTGCTACTAACACGGCTTTTGGCAGTTCAGTCCGTTCGGAGTTATTAAGCTAAATGGTAACTGGTTGGCCAATGAAGTTGATTGTTTTGGCAACCAATTAGGGTACCAATAGTAAATAGCTTTCAAGGAAGAGATAAGATATAAGATATTATACACTATTGGATAGAGATTTGCAAAGAGAACTTTTGCTACTAGCACCCACCACTTTTAATATTTCGTAGTCTGTTCGGTTTTATTGATCTAACTAGGTAGTTATTGGGCACTGTCCAGTAGCTCCTCTTTGATTCTGAATCGAGAAAAGTTGTCAAAGCAAGAAATATTTTTACATACCTTAACGCTATTGGACGCAAGGGCAATTTTGCCAAATCGACTTTACCAAAATAATTTTGCCGAATATCAAGAAGTTTCAGAAGGCAAGAAGAAATATGTTTCTACTGGTCTTTCGTGAATACTATTTACAATAATTTAATTTAGTTGGTTTTATAGTGGCAATGATTCCCTAAGATGATATTTTTTGGTGGGAAATATACCGTGGAAATAAGAAAAAAATATAGAAAAAAAACCCCGTATTCTCGTCAAAGCTAACTAAAAACCCTCTCTATACAAAATATAATCAATATTACTATCCCGAAAAAAATATTCTGGGGACGATTTTATGCAAAACCGCACCGCAACTGTTTGTAGATTTCATAATGTAAGAAATCATAAAACAAACAAACAAAGGTATTCATATCGTAGGAATTTAATTTATTACCATTTGTGGCGGTGGGGCATAATTTTGATTTGCCATAATTCCCACAGATCCGAACTGTAAATCCAAAGGTGCATTATCGGGCATATTTATAGTACCCATATTCATCACCTAGAAATCAAGAAACCTTATTATCACAAGGCATTCAGAATTCTATTATAATGCTAACTACCACACTACATGGTTTTACGTGTCTACATCTACATTACAATGCATGAACAAAGTAAACGATCTTCTGTGTTTCTGTACTCACGTCTAGAGCCAATGTAGCTTGAGCAGCATTCATCATATTTTCGTGTGATCCTTGGGGACGGTCAAAACCACCAGATATCGGGAATCCACTCATCATAGGATCCTGGGAAAGTTGATATTTATGTTGGCAAAGATTTAAATAATTTGATGTTATAGTTTTTAATCTATCATCGTGCTATTCTCCACATCAGCTTCAGAACTAGAAGAAATGCTCCAAGATCACACAGCAAGTCTTGCTTGAGGTTGGACTTTCAATGAACAGATCAAAGACCCAAATTATGACCAACAGCACGAAACGTAGGGTTGCGGTAGACGCCCACATACATTGCAATATGTCGACGAGTATACCTATTTGGACCAGATAGTGTCGTTCAAAAACAGGCAAGACAAAGAAGTCGAAAGACGAGTCCAAAATGCTTGGAATACATTCTGGGCCCTTAAGGAACATATGAAGGGAAGCCTGCCACTAACACTAAAAAGAAAACTCGTCGACATGTGCATCCTACCCGTCCTAACCTACGGTGCACAAAGTTGGTCACTTACTGAGCACTTACTGAGCAACAGAAGTCCAAACTCAAGATTTGCCAGCGAGCAATGGAGCGTAGCATAATTAGGTGTAAAGAGAACAGATCGCGTTAGAAACACTACCCTGCGCTCCATAGCAAGTAGCAGATGTTGGGGAAAAAATATCCAGGCTGAAATGGGAGTGGGCAGGCCACGTGGCACGGATGCACCGAAAGAGATGGGCAAAGATCGTCACACACTGGACGCCTGAGGAAGGACAGCGCCGTCGAGGTAGACCTCGACGTAGGTGGCGTGACGATCTGATCACGTTTGCAGGGCCAACATGACCGGAGATCGCACAAGACAGGGAGGTATGGAAGGAGAAAGGGTAGGCCTTTGCCCAGCAGTGGGGCACGCCGTAGGCTATCAAAAAAGAAAAAAAACAAGTTTTTAATCTGTATTGAAAAAGAAATCAAAGTCCTGACTGACTGATATATCAATGCACAGCCTAAACTGCTGCTTCTAGAGACATGAAATTTAGAGCATGTGTTAATTGTGAAGATCGGGTATCCACTAAGAAAGGGTTTTTCGAAAGTTCACCCTTAAGAGGCGCATTTGAAACGCAATCGTTCAAACAAAAGTTATCTCTTTTACTTACGTGCTTATCCTATTTTTATACTATTCATAAATGGAACTAGTCAACATGTATGTAGTATAGGTACGTAGTATATACCAGCGCGACCAGATTTTTAACGTCGGTAACTATGGACGTACCATATCTTGTGTATAATTAATATGATTTTGTGTATCAATTGATAGTAATAGTTCGATCAATGGTTACGAGTAAGGGCGCGTTCCCACTATGTCGTGGCGATGAATTTATCGTTGATTTTTAGTTGGCAAAAGTCGTAACACAAATATGAATTTATACTCATATACAAATCCGTTCGCTACTGCACATAGAACACTAATAGCATACGATGGGAGGGCTATAGCAAAATCACCAAAGAACACGTTCGATGATCCATCTTATAAGCTCACAGGAAAACGCTCCTCTTCTTATTCGCGATAAACCTGTCCAAGACTCATATGAATGAACAAAATAAAATTGAATATATCAAGTTCTGCATTGGACATTCGATTTGATTTTGACTCCTCGTCGATAATTAGCTATACCCTACTAACTTACCATCTGTATAAATGGTGACGGCCCATAAGTACCCAGGGGTCTCATGATAGATTCGCAAGCTCGGCGAACCATCAAGCTTGGACTGAAGAAGCCCGCCCTATACCAGTTGAACATATCTTTGGAGCTAAAGGGACCTTGGATGTTCCTCTGTAAAATATTAACATATTAAAACTCCTCAATGTTGTTAGACAGTGAGAAACTAACAAAGGCTACCATACACAGAGAGATCAATCTGAACAGACAAACCTGCGTCAGATCCGTCTGCACAGACATGAAACATAAGATAAATAGTGTTAAACAGTTGCTTCAAGTTGTCGCCGCGGCCGTAGGACATGGTTCTTGAAACTCGGCTACACACGGTACGAAATTTGGTCATATCAGATGGTTCCGAAGAAACTGACCATGTATGGTAGCCTTTGAAGAGGTTGTATAGCAATTCTTTCAACATATTCTGTTTTAGCAGCCATTATCCATAGAGTGAATGACTTAATTTGCAGATTAGCAGGCGTTCGGGACTTCACCGAAGTACAAGTACGGACGTATGGACCTGAGCTTAGCACCAACATTTAATGATTCTGAATCTGATTCGACTTTTTATTTGTGTTGCAGGTAGTTGTATTTTACTTTCAAATTCGCTCGGTAAAGTGCGCGTAAGATGTATTTATGATGATAGCGGCAAGATGTGTAAATGATGGCAAGATTTAAATCATTACAAAGACGCATACCTCAGGATCCTCATAATACCACTGATCTATTAAGTTAGCGTTTGGCATGGCATTGTTTCCATACATTGAATTTCCAAAAGGTCCTTGTGATCCTTGCATTCCATGCTGAAGTTGAATCATTATATTATTTTGCCCTCCATGATTGGACATTGGCATGTCATTGGCTGATGACATCTGCTGAAAAAAAGGCATCAGAAAAGAGAAACAATAAAATCAGAGTTCTGAAACATGTCAGTTGGCTTTCAGTAGAGGGAATTCTTTTTGCATTTATGGACCACTGAAGAATATTCACGCCCCGCCACCGCCGCCGCTCCCTGCTGCGATTGTGTGGGAAATCTTATTATGATTTCGTCTTTAAAAAGTCCAAAAAAAAAAAAACAATAAACTTACCGATGGGTTGTTAGAATTTTGGCTCATGAATAATGATGCATTTCCCACATTATTGGGCATGCCTCCTGGCATGGTACCACTAGATTGGTAATTAGGCATATTTCCTGAGCCCTGCATAGATGATGATCCCATACTGCTCATTCCAGATGAACTGAGAGGTGAATTATTTGGCATGACTTGTTGTGGCATGCCTTGGTATGGTTGTCCCATGTTAGGGCCAATGGGTAGGCCTAATGATGCATTCAATGCAGAATTGGTGATACCCACATTCTGCAGAACTGGTTGCATTCCTGGTGTCTGTACTCGTGGAACCTGCATCCCAGGCATGTTTTGCATGCCTCCTGAAGACATTCCCGGCATATTTTGCATGCCACCTGATGGCATCCCAGGCATATTTTGCATTGAAGGGTATGCCCCACTGTTCTGCATTCCAGGTTGCATTGTAACAGACATGCCACCCATATGTAGGCCGGCTTGCATGCCTGATGACATACCTTGCTGCATTCCACCTGCATTCATTACAACTGGCTGCATTCCAGGAGAATGTTGGACTGGTTGTATTACAGCTGTCTGGATGTTTTGATTGTTCAAATGCATCTCTATATTCATGCCGTGATTGGATAACCCAGCACTTGACATGTTCATTTGCATGTTCTGGTTTTGCGGCATTCCACTTGCTGCAGAAGCTAATGCAGATGACATTGATGCGGAAAATGAGTTAGAAGAAGGTGTAGAGTGCATGTCTTTATCATCGAGAGACATGCTGAATATGTTGTCTACCAGATATTCTTCTGGTAATTTGTGTACCCTGGAACAGAAAAATAAACAGTCAGCCTAATGTAAAATAAAGGTGCATGCAAAAAATGAATATTTTTTTAAAATAATTAGGTACATACATGTCCAATTGACTATTTTTCATTGATCTTTTCATGTTTTGGATTGATTTTCCCGCTGCCTCACTCATTGCTGGCACAAGATGCTGGTGTTTCTGCCGCAGACTGTTGTTTGAATTTATGATGACTGATTGGAAGTTGCCCCTTTCATCACTTGCCTCCTCTAAATCAATATCAGACCTCATGAGTGCGTCAAAAGTTTTGCTCTCTGTAAACTTATTAGATTTGTAAGCACTTTGTTTTCCAAATTTGTGTTCACCTTGGCTTGCCGCGCTAGCCTCCGGGGTTTCCGATTCATCAGCAGACTCTTCTTCCACCTTCTCTGGTTTATTTTGTTTATCTTCTTCATTGCTTGAGTTGGGCTTATTGTTTGTACTTGGGCTTGATGTTTCTGCTATACCAATACCAGGTTGCTGCAAAATTATCTTATGTCAAGGAAAACTCTTTTACCAAACAGAAATCTAAACAAGAGTGTTATTTTATTTTACCTTCTTAAACTTGAGATCACTGGCATCGAAACGTTTTGGTGAGAGTTTCTTTGCTTTTTCTGACGCCCACCACTCGTCAGAACCTTCTTCTACCACCTTAGGGCGAGGAAAACTGCCATGCGTGTGGGACCGCGTAAGAGCTGTAATACATTTTCGATTATCTTCTACAATTTGATTTTATAATGTACAGTCGACCCTATTTTAATTTGCAAGTGAAATCCGAGTCACTTTTCCGTCACGCCTATTAGGTCTACAATAATAATATTAAAGCATCACTTACAATATCCAGGCTCTTGGTGTTTCGGCAGATTGCTGTCATCATTACTGTATCCATGGAAGGCCCCCGAAGAGTCAAATGTGCCTCCACATTCAGCATTTTCAACAGCCCTAATAAGTAACACAATGTGTAAAAAGCTCTACACAAAAAAAAAACAAGAATAATTAGGATACATTGTAATAAGGTTAATTTTACCATTCTGGCAAATTTTCCTCATTGTTTTGATTGTCCCCACCCCAATTACGCCTATTGTTCCAGGATTGAGGTTTGTCTCCACTAGGTCTGTCACCCCAGTCGCGGTCTATGAAATGGATTGAATATCATTGATTAATTCATGTCATTTATAGGCGCAGCAGCAAAGTAATTTCTCAAAATAAATTTTACCCCATTTCTCGAGTGGGCGGGATCTACCCGGTTCTGATGAGCGCCACTCTTCACCGTCATCCCGTGCTTGCGATGATCGCCAGTTAGTATTATTGCCCTGGCGTTTGCTAAAAACCCACAATTGCTTGTTAATAGTTGCTTCTAAAAATAATGAACTCCAACAATAATTTCAGGCTATAAAGATGGGATTACGTACTTCCTGTACATTTTAGTGGTCCAGTCTGTCTGATCCCCGCTATTCCTGTTGGGGTTGTTGAGGTTGGTACTAGTCCAGGGACGACTGGAAGTACCAGTGTCGTCATCCTGCCCTCCACTGTAAACAGGCATTCTCGGTCCCCCGGCATGCCAAATAGCCCCCCTAAATAAATAAAAATCAAACACTGTTTTAAGCTTTCAAGATTTAAAACTAAACTAAGTTACGGCATATTTCGACGCTGTAACAATTTTGTTTTCCATCCACCCGCATTTTCCTGTGAACCCGCGATCATGCTCGCGACACTCTTGCAACAGCGTCGAAATATCGGGAACTCAAAATAACGAACAATCACGGAAAAAATCCCGTAAGTGACAGTATAAGTAAAAAAAAAATCATTATGGACTTCTATGACTTGTTGTCAGTTCATAGATAGCAAAATGGAGCACTCAACTGGAAACACTCTTGCAAAAAACGGGCACCTTAGGATATTTACGTTCTAAGGTCGATTTGAGTTTATTAAATGAAATTTAATTGTTTGACGTAGTCTGTATACTTATAATCATGTAAATTAACACGCGTGAATTTTTATCTTTAAAACCGATGTACACGGCCAAACAATTACCTAAGTGGTGGGCAATAAAGACGAAGATTTTTTTTCTTTTTAGGGTTCCGTTGCCAAATGGCATAAAACGGAACCCTTATAGATCCGTCATGTCTGTCTGTCTGTCCGTCCGTATGTCACAGCCACTTTTTTCTGAAACTATAGGAACTATGCTGTTGAAATTTGGTAAGTATATGTATTCTGTGAACCGCATTAAGATTATCAAACAAAAATAGAAAAAAACAATAAATTTTGGGGTTCCCCATACTAAGAACAGACACTCAAAAAATTTTTTTTCATCAAACCCATACGTATATATGGATAGGTCTTCAAAAATGATATCGAATTTTTTTCTGAACTGAATAGTTTGCGCGAGAGACACTTACAAAGTGGAAAAATGTGTGTGTGTGTCCGAATACGAGAATGATAAAACTAAAAAAAATATTTGATGTACATTACCATGTAAACTTCCACCGAAAATTGGTTTGAACGAGATCTAGTAAGTAGTTTTTTTTTAATACATCATATCGTTAACAGCAATTTACCTTTCATTAATATAATATAGAAAGAATAGTTAAGAATTTATTGTTCTGTTAATACTGCCATGTTAAACTACTGATTGATTTCGAAAATAAATTATACTATTTGGTAGAAAGTCGCTTCAATCCATTTTTCTTTTCTGTCTGGATCCTTAGAAAATCTGAAGCCATAAAATAATACGAAACCAAATATTTATAGATTCGAGACTTTGTGAATGACCTAAGGTCGATAAACCATAATTTCTCAATTTGAATATTACGAATAGATTCCCCATATATATATCTATGTTTTAAACTTATTTCAGACCTGGATAAGGAAAATTAAACAAAAAGGTTAATTTCATGGAAATACTACCTTTTACTTAAAACAGAATCATAAAAAAAATCGCACGCACGGTTAATTTTTCGCCGATTCGATACATCATAGAACATTGTTAGTTTAAAATATCGATAACTCGTTATCGATAACGTCAATCTCTAATTGAGTAGCGGACTGTGACAGTTTAAAAGAAAGTAGACCCTATGTTTTAAAGAATAAAGTCTATTTGTTCTTGTCTTGTTTACTAAAATTATGTTTTTCAAATTTTAATCGAAATAAAGTAAATTAAGACACGATGATATGATATACCGCCATTTGATACATTTTTGGTTCTGCTCTCCAGAACAGCACAATAAAGCATTTTAGTATTTTTTTTTTAAGTTATTGTCACTGTGACGCTTCTATCTAGACTGATGTGCGTGGCGTGTGCGCGGGCGAAACACTTTGCGGAACAGTGCAAAGCTCGGGGTACGCGCGCCCCGCCCACATGCGACTTCTACTGTTTTTTATGTTCTGTGATGTGGAATTAGGACTTCCATTATGTACCGGTGTGCATTTAATGTTCCAATTTCTATGAAAACTAACTTCGTACGCTCTGTCGAATTAATTGCTACCCAAAACATAACGGAGCCTCCGCCATAAGGAGTGATTTCTTCGAAACGCACCTCCGCAAAGCATTTCCTTGGTCTTCGCGGCACTCACCGGCGTCGGTCCTCTCGTCAAAAAAAACTTCTAGCTTCATCCGAAAACCATAATTTATTCCAGTCCTCAAGAATCCATGAAGCAGTTTCGAGCAAACTGAAGTCGAGCAACACGGTGCTCACTGAGTAGTAGTCCTCTTACTTCTTCAAGCCTCTTCTTCAGGTCCACACTTGACGGCTTACGATTCCGCAACGCCTGACTCACCAAAAAGCGCTCCTCTTGGTTCTGTGCATCCTTTTCTTCCCGAACTGGATCTTCTTTTGACCGAACCGGTCTCTTCATACCGTTGCCAAGTTCTCTGGACAGTTGAACGACTCACATTTAGCCGCTGAGACACGTAAGTTTACGGACAACCTTCTTCAAGTAGGGCTATAGTTTTACCGGCCCTTATTGCTCTATCACTCATATCTATATGTGGTATTGATTTTTATATTTAAATATTTTTAAAAATATAGATTAAATTGTTTAATTTGCAGAAAATATCCGAAAATGTTTAAAATTTTAGTAATCAGTAAAAAAAAACGTTTCAGCAATTCGCGCCATTAGTAAAGCATTTTTACAATAATCCACAATAATTCATCATTGTTTACAAAAGAGTTTACTTATACGAGGGCTGCACTAAAAGTATCGGGGATGGAATATTTCCACTCTTCCTGTCATATTAAAATCTTTATAATTGAAAACTCCTTGGTTTTAAAAAACGAATAACATTTATTTATTTAAAAAAAGATTCTCGGTCTTGTCACAAGGTTTTGTCAAACTTGTTTAGTCGTTGAGAAAATGGAATTGACTCGAGAAAATTCAAGAGCGATGATTTATTATGACTTTCGAAGTGGTTTAACACAAAAACAGTGTGTTGACCGGATGATTTCTGCATTTGGTGATGAAGCCCCATCCAAAACCACAATTTATCGCTAGTTTGCTGAATTTCAACGTGGACGTGTCAAGCTCGGTGATGATCCCCGTCAAGGTTGTCCAAAAACTGCAGTCACCCAAGAAAACGTTGATGCTGTACGTAAGCTGATTGAGGAAGATCGACATGTGACATACCGCGAAATTCAGGCAACTTTAGACATTGGCATGAGTCAAATACAAATAATCTTGCATGAACAATTAGGTGTAAAAAAGTTGTTTTCCCGATGGACACCGCATTCGCTCTGTGAAGAGCAAAACGCGGCTCGCGTTACTTGGTGCGTCAGAACTCTCGAAAGATTCCACGCAGGATCCTCAAATGCTGTATACAACATCGTATCAGGTGAAGAATCCTGGATATATGCGAACGAACCCGAAACAAAAAACCAGTCACGAGTTTGGGTGTTCGAAAATGAGTTAAAGCCAACAAAAATTGTTCGTTCACGGAGTGTTGCAAAAAAAATGTTACGACTATTCCTCTTGAGGGTCAAAGAACGGTTGATGCAGAATGGTATGCTAGCATTTGTTTGCCACAGGTCGTTTCTGAACTCCGTAAAGAGACTTGCAACCGCCGCATCATCCTCCATCACGACAATGCGAGTTCTCACACCGCGCACAGAACAAAAGAGTTTTTCTTAGAGCAAGAAAACATAGAATTATTAGACTATCCGCCGTACAGCCCCGGCCTAAGCCCTAATGATTTCTATACTTTCCCTAAAATAAAGAATAAATTGCGTGGACAGAGATTTTCATCACCTGAAGAAGCTGTGGACGCCTACAAAACGGCCATTTTGGAGACCCCAACTTCCGAATGGAATGGTTGCTTCAATGATTGGTTCCATCGTATGGAAAAATGTGTCAAATTTCGCGGAGAATACTTCGAAAAGCAATAAATTCATTTTTAAATAGTAGTGTTGTGTCACTTCCTTGATTCCCGAAATTTTCAGTGCCGCCCTCGTAGGTAATAATATGGCAAGCCATCTTCATAAAAAATAAGAAACGGTGACTCATTAACTTATGAAGGATAATATTGCACGACTACTCATTCGAATATGTTTAGCACAAAACAAATTTAAATATTTGCGATGCAAGCAGGCCTAACTCTAGTTTTATGATTTAATTTTGATATCTGTATTCATTTATTTCATCTCAAGCAATGTTAGGTCCAGTTTAATCTTAAGTTTGAGTCATCGGCTCATGTGTCTATTATGAATGACCTACATTACAAAGTACTTACGAGATAGAATTTGTATGAATAAATTTTATCTATCATAGTGCGGTGAATGAATAGGCAGCAAATAAAAGGTTTTGTTGCGCTGCTGCCGGTAATACCCAGAAGGGTGCCTTAGACAAACTGACCTATTTTAAGTTGTCCTTGAAAAAGATACAGAAATGTTCAATGTAAAGTGGTATCTCGGTTTACTTGTGTAAAGCCATGGTGAGATAGATCGAAGGAGACAATATTATCACAGTTATTTATCATGAAATGACCGCAGGTCGGGTTGTATACTGCAACAACTCGAATAACGAGGCAGACTAAATTTTAGCTAAACAATTTAATTTCGTTGATTTTATATAAATATTTTTTCAAACAATTATGATACAATAAAGTGTTTTATGTTTGGTAGTACCTAGTTGTCTTTTTAGTCCATATTTTTCCATATTTCCGTTTTTTAGACCCATATTATATGTATGTCACCGTAACATTGTCAAATACGTTATTGTAATATCTCTAGCGATATTGTAAAATCTCGAAATATTGTTATGGGGGCAGAGATACTTCCGTATGTTCAGTTGACAATAATTCGAGACTTTACAATATCGCTAGAGAGATACACGTTATATTGTAATATAACGTATTTGACAATTTTACGGTGACATGAACATATTTTGGGATTTTTGGCACATATTTATCCGAGCCCTACTCCTCATCACAAACATTTGCTCCTACCGGGATTCAAACACGGGACCCTAAGAGCGTAAGGCAGCCTCACTACCGCTGTGCCATATGGGTTGTCAATGATAAAGGGTATATGGTATACTATCCTTATCTAAGCGGAACAAGTTACACTAAATTAAAAAAATTAAAAACCGCCGACACATAATATAAGTGCATTAATTTCAAGGTATTTTTTTTTTCTTACGGTGCGATTTAGTTGAAATCGTCACGTAACGAAATGCCGTAGGCCTTTCAATTGATACCCATATTGAGGGAGTTGTGAAAAAGAAAAGTAATTATTAATTATCCTAGTACAAGAGCCAGGCTACACTGATGTTTGAGAAATAACTTGTCAATAAAGATTTATTATTATTATTATCCTTTATTCAATTGAACACAAACTTTTTACATTTTTAAATATTAATATAAAAATATATATAAAAAACATTTAAAAATATAAAAAATTGTAGCCCACCGGTATCGGGAGCAGGTATTTATTATTATTATTATCTTGGATACGAAATTTATCATAGCGTATAGTATTCTACTAGTCAAGCCCTTTCATTTGATAACCATATTGAGGGAGTTGTGAAAAAAAAGTAATTATTAATTATCTTGGATATGAAATTTATCATAGCGATAGTATACTACTAGTCAAGCCCTTTCATTTAATACTCATATTGAGGGATTTGTTGAATAAATATGTAATCCGCCATCTTGGACTGATTTTTATCAAATACTAGCTGACCCACGCAACTTCGTCTGCGTCACATAAAAGGGAAAAAGCTACCTACTACTACTACCTACCTACTACTACCTACCTACTACTACCTACCTACTACTACATTTTTTTTTTCATAAGAACCTTGTCCTGAAAATAACAAACACAACAAAAAACGAATTAGTGAAATCTGTCTAGGCGTTGTTGAGTTATGCGCTTACCAACACATTTTGCGATTCATTTTTATATTTTAGAAGATAGATAGCTAAGAACACTCCCGACTAATTCACCTTTTAAACAAACAAAACAAAATCGGTTCATCCGTTCGGGAGCTACGATGCCACAGACAGACAGACAGACACACACAAACACGTAAAACTTATAACACCCCGTCGGGGTTTAAAAAACTACACTGCGGCGATAATCAATTGAATTATATGATCTAAAATTAGCTTGTTTTCGCACGAATTTGTCCCTACGTCAATGATATCCTGTTACAACTAACCTCCCCAAATTCGGCGTTCGTATGTAAGACCCGCGGGGCCTGCCGCGTCCATCATTGCTCGCGCCCCGACCTGCACCACGTCCCAGAATGAATCTGTCACCAGAACTCATCCCTCCTATAGGTGGAGCGCTCCGCAAGTTATCCCTCTGTAACAAAAGTATTTATTTAATTATACATAATAATACTTTTAGCAACTATTTAACTTGTTGAAAATGTTTGTCACGTCCCAATGGCTGAACGAATTTCGATGAAATAGATAGACCACAAACTGGTTTAGAACGTAGGATACTATATTATTTATATCTTGACAGGTCAATTTCCGACCTCCAGGCGAGTGAAGACGCGGGTAAAAGCTATTTAACAAACATTAATGAAAAGTATATTGTGCTCAACTTACTACATCATCTTCAAATGTGTTGTTTAATGCAATGGGTTGCTTCCCTCGTGGCTGATACAAGGTATCAATAACTTTTAGTTCTGCTGGTGCCTCCGCATTTCTATCATATAAGGCTAACATCTCCTCTCTGCCATACCTGAAATATAAAATATTATTAATGTCTATAATAGATCATCTGGACATATGGTGTGTGTGACTAATTTCTTTTCTAGGTAATTCACTAAAATCATCATCATTCTCTTGTCCATTGTTGCGCAGCATGTCTTCTTCATCCATACTCCTCTATTGTTCGTAATCTCATCAGACACTTCTTTTCTTGCTATATCATTCTTAACACAGTCCATCCATTGTTTCTTTGGTCTTCCTCTACTCATATACCCATTTAGATCACTAAAATAAACTCAATAATATAAGACTATTCTGGAAACAATACTGAGACTAAAAAGTTGATATATTTTTGAAATGCTGGTTATAGTCTACAGACTGATAGCAAGATAACAAAACAAAAATTATGGTAAGTATTATGAGTACTACGATCGTATCATAATTTGAAATTTCATTTCGTTAAGCGTTCTTACAGACGAGCGGCACGCTGCCAACGGCAGATAAACTGCCGCCGCCGCCACCTGTCGACGACAGCTGCAGAGGCGTCGACGGCAGTCTTGTGGCGTCGACGGCAGTCTTGAGGCGTCGAAAGCAGTCATGAGGCGTCGACGGCAGTCGTGAGGCGTCGACGGCAGTCGTGAGGCGTCGACGGCAGTCGTGAGGCGTCTATGGCAGTCGTCAGGTGGTGACGGCTGCAGTTTACCAGCAGTTGGTATGTGCCACTCATCTGTAAGAAAGAACCCTTAGTAGTGCATACCTTTGTTTGGCCAGGATTGGCTTTGGTTGACCACTGTTTGAATTGTTTGCAGATGCAGAACCTGATGCTGTACCACCCCCGGACGACCCTCCTGATGCTGAAGTGCTTGGGCCCGAGTTGGCGTTCTGACTGTTCGACCTAGCCGCGCTACGCTCCCTGGACGCATTGCGCAGCCACTCGGGACCAAACTTTATGGGATTGTTACGGTCACCCATTGCACTTGTTGACGAAGTTAATATTGAACGAATTTAAGAACCCTGAAGGCAGGAGCAACTGAAACAAACATCTGATTTAAGTATAAAGAATTGGACAAAAGAGAGTGACGTTAAAAATTTTAGCCTACTTTTGGTTAATTTAAAATGTGCTTGTTTTTTGCCTTTCAGTTTTCAGTCGGGGTTTTTAGTTTAGTTCAATTCCCAAGTCAGGCAAAATGTTTTCAATCAGGCAGCAGTCACTGAGTCTGGATTTGCGCCCGCTTAAAACTAACTGGCGAAATGTGAGAGTTCCATTAGTTCTCAACTCTGCCAAACCCTTCGGGGATTACAGGTGTTATGTTATTATGGATTTCGATTTTCTTATTATTTGGAATTTTTAAACATACTCAACAACATATAGGTCTATAGGTACACAAGCTTCATGTGAGTTGTTTGTATATTTTTGTAATGAGTAATGACCGTAAAACCCTCCATTCTTCGATTCGTCAACTGACTTCAAAAAAAGGGAGGATTACTAATTCGAATTCTTATAATTGAGTATTGGAAGATAAAAATTAATTCGAACTTATTTATTTTTTTAATTTTAATGTAGCCAATGACATTCGCGACCCCAAGACAAATCTAACGGCGTTTAGTTCACCCAAATATGTTCAACCGTTTAAGTGTTACACACATGCATACATACAGGTCAAGCACATAACCCTTTTTTTGTACTTCGACGCTTTACCTTACTGCGAATAACAGAAATCACGACGGGTTAAAAAAAAAAATGTATACAAAGTGGTACCCAAAGGAACTAGAACATTGTAAGTTATAAAGACCACCAAGAAATTCAAAAGAACTGTTTCAATAGGCATAGGCTACTAATAGCATTGATGCATATCGCCTAGAGCTCAAGGACTCTCACACAATGGGATAACTCGCAAACGCTCATTGAAAAGACTTATCAAATTTAATTTTACAGATATATTAGTTTTCTCTGTGAGACATGTGACATCTACCAACCCGCACTGGGCCCGCGTGGTGGATTATAATAATAGCCCATACGCAAAATACGCGCTTTGACGTGGAGTTGCGGACACCAGCCTGTTGTACAATACAATACAACCTACACTCAAAATTTAAGACATAATGTTGACTATTTGTATAAAACTTTTTAATATAATTTCACTTATGTTTTACAGTATTTTGTTCACCTTGATATCAAGAGAATCTCAACTGATCAGAGCTGCAGTGCAACTGAATAAATTATTTACTAAACTTCAAAAGAAAGTCACAATCCACATCCACCCATTGTCGCCAATTGTGCATGCGATTGTCATCGTGAATCAGGAACCACTTAATCTAGAAAACGGCAATGGGTGTTAATTCAATTGTATTGCCAGGGATTAAGGTCCAAATCAGAAAAAATCTTGCCTAAGTCACTGAACTGCGGAGTATATTACTTGAAGGGTGACTGCTTCTTTATTCTCTTTGGATAATTATTTACTTAAAAATGTTATGATGAAAGTTCTTATAGCAGAACTTTGATTTGATATAACTTTTTTAAAGTACAAAACAACCTTAGAATAACTGTAACATTATGTCTGTTTTTCCTAAGGGTCAGGCAGTAGTTACACTCACAACACATCTTGCCAGTCACAATCTGTAATAGCTAGCCTATTTACAAAAACTGACGATTTAAATTAAAGAGTCCTGGCTGACTACCAGACAGCGCACAGCATAAATGCACATTAAAAACCAACTAGGAAATGGATCATCTCTTCAAGGAGTAACATTTTTCTATGTCTAGTGGTTGAAATAGTGAGTTTGAAGCATAGTAATGAAATCGCAAGCTATTAATAGAGATTACTAACTAATGTTAAAAAAATTGTGTGATTCCTACATTCATAAATTAATTAAAGACCTCTTGGTCCACACAATTGAAGTAACTTTTTGTAAGTTTTGCAGTTACTTTTAATGGTTTGTTTGCTTTAGATGACAATTATTGATAGATATTAATTACGAATATTTGATTTAACTAACTTTTTTTTGAACAGTTTGAAAATTAAAACTTATAAATAATCATGATGTTAATTTTATTGACACTTGCATTGTGCACAAAACATAGACAAAGTCGCAATTGGCCTTTATTAGGCGCAATGGAAATATTGTAGATTGGTGAGACAAAGTATGCCAGCAAGATTTCTTATTGGAATAAAATTATTTTTGTTAGTAAAAAACATTGTTTGTAACCCACAAGTTAGATAATTGAAATTCTAACCACTGACCTATTTAATTTGTTTGTTTTAGTCCATTATTTTATGTTTTTCTACAAAGATTTTAAATTCCAAAGTTTGTAAGGATAGATTCTTTCTAGCAAAAACTATTGATTGGATTTGGATGAAATTTGGCACCAAGATATAGTTTATAACCTGCATTAACACATAGGATACTTTTTATCATAATAGGTAGTACAATTCAGTGGGACATCACCAATGTCCATGCGGGCAAAGCCGCAGGCATAAGCTTGTTATTAATATTTTAGATATCTTAGTTCAGTATTGAAACGTCATCAACCACAGCCCGTGAGAGCAGTAGTGTCCCAGTGGTGGAGGCCCCGACTTATGTATAGTAAGTTGTGGGTTTGAACTCAGACAGGCACATTAGTTTCTGTAATTTATTTCATCATCACTGCTCCCAAACCGGTGAAGGAAAACATTGTGAGTAAACCGGCATGTCCTAGAACCAAAAATTCTAAGACCTGTGACATCTACTTATCCGCACTGGGCCCGCGTGGTGGTTTACCATAATATGCAAAATTGACATTGAGTTGAGGACACCAGCCCATTATAAATACATACATCCACAGCAGGAACTCACCCACTGCTGGGTATAGGCCTCTCTGAGTTTCTGTTCTTCATGGTCACTAAATAGGTCTTGCATATTACTAGCAAACCAACATTCATGAATGATTTGTTGTAACAAAATGATGGTAATTATTGGCAAAAATGATCAAAATGACTGACATCAGAAGTAATGAAAAGATTTATATGTAACAGACTAGTTTCATACTACAGTAAAAATTTTAACATGATGGGAAATTCTCCAGTGATTTACATCATTATATAAATAAGTAAAACAATATGCCATGGTTTGGTACTTGGATATTGTTTCCACAAGTGCTACAGTGTTATTTACTCAAAATCAAATCCTGTTTACATGCAACCAGTAAGTATGAGGTTATTCCTGATAGATGGCTGTTGGTTCCGGAAGGAACTATTGGTGGCAAATGGTAGTAAAACTTCTAGTTTTAGTAGTAAAAATAATTTAGCATAAACAGATGTTTTTTTAAGAACTCAATTACAAACAAATGATATTAGCAACAAAAGGTTGTGTGAATGAATGTGAACACAATGCACTACTACCATAACTACATATTAAATTAATAATATGTTGAAATATTTTATCACGAAACAAATAAATAGTACACAGATACTTACTCATTATTTAAAGTGTCAGCAACATTTATTTATTAAACTTAGTTTAATTTACTTTTAGCACTATTATTTCAACATACCCCCAAAACAAAATTTCATTGAAATAACCATTGATTGGGTAGATAATAGACAGCAAGAATCCATCGAAATCACAAGTTTTATAATTTTGGCAACTAAATTACAGTGCAATAAGTTTAGTGTTCTCTAGCACTCAAAAAAGATCACTTCAACATACCCCCAAATATCAAAAAATAATACACTAAAGTCGCTAAGTTAATCATTTATCATCATCAATAACCATTGATTGCTTATTTTACAGCACGAATCCAACAAAAACACCAAACTTCAAAACTTCTATCAATTAAATAACAGTGCAATAAGAATAATAATGGTTTTGCACAGGTAGTTGGATACCTACGTAGATTAGCTCAGCACCGATTGATATGAATTATCAATAGAAACAAAGTGTTGCTGCGACTCCGTTCGAATCACAATACTATCAGAAAAATCCATTTGTTACGAAAACACACAGAAACTTTATGCACCTCGCGTAACTCAAACGGATTGAAACGAAACACAATCCAAGAGTCAAGGTGGCAGTAGGTAGGAACCGAATTAACATACGTTTTCAATAAAAAGGAATGGTCTCGCGATTTATACGTAGTTTAATTTCAACAGAAGTATCTGATCATATCAAAATTGCAATAAGTACAGAATTAGATTATATTTACCAAAGTGCTTGAATGTTATATGAAACGCACGCACGGGGATAGCAATATGGCGGCGGAGATAGATAACACAGAGTATATAATCACTACGTTTAGATAATGTGAGTTGTGGAGTGATTTTTTTTATGACCCTCTTTATGTTGCCATTTTACAAAAATCTGACAGTTAGTTAGTAGATTAATTTAATAGTCATGTGTATGTGTCATCATGATTGAAACTAAAATAATTAATATTTGAACCAGGGGGGTGAAACTTCTATAAATTGGCTTCAAACAAAACTTTCATAGAAAGTTCTGCCATCTGTGTGGTTGAGGACAACTTTTCAACAATTTGACAACTCACAACTGTCATAACATAACCGTTCATAACCATGTCATGCCTATGAACAGAACACTGACACTTTAGACAATTTGTCAGTGAAGTAGATAGCCTAGCGGTGATAGCGACCGCCCGCCCTGCGTACAATTTTTTTGTTAACATGTTCGAATCGCCAGTCACTTTATGTATTTATTTTGTCGAACAAAAACTAACAGCGCCATCTAACAGCTTGGGTACACAGTTTTAAAAATGCAACTCCTAGTTGCGTATCGCATCTATCTTGTATTATAATAGTGTATTAGCTATGATTTCAACCATGACGAAGAACAATGGCAGCCGCCCATACATTAATATAACTGAGATTAAATTATTGCGTGTAGAGGTTAAATGAAAAATGTCTTGTTTGAGGTGAAAGCGTCAGGGTAGCCCGCGAAATTCAAATTTTCTTACGTTTTTTGCAATTTACAGGCCAGTGCTAGGTTGCATGTTGATTAAAATGTTCTCACGAATGCTCGAAGAAATAGGAGCATTAAAATCATCAAAACAACCATCCAAGTTCATAAGGGCCAAGGAACTGCTTTTTCAAGGCTAAAATCGTTCCTAGACCTCTAGGAATTTGGAGGGTTGTACTGACAATTTTGATGATTATAATTCAGTAACTACATACGTCTTACAGTCTCGAACAATATTTTAATCAACATACAATTTAATACTGGCCTGCAAATTGCAAAATGAAATTTGAATTTTGCGGGTTACCTACTTAACGCTTTCACCTTAACTCGTAGTCAATTTCTAAGTTAGTTTGTTGCTAAGTTTTTGGTTCGAGAAGGCTGAAATAAATAGAAATTCAGCTTAGAGTATATATTACAGAATTATATTCTCGAAGTCATGAACTTTTAAAGGTTTTGTCTATGGTAATTCCAATTCGAGGAAGCTAAGCAAACCCACCGCGGCGTGTGCTTGCGGGCTCACAGAGTATATAATCACTCTTTGGCACAGAGTATATAATCACTAATATAATCACTACGTTTAAGAGACGGGACTTCCATACAATCCATTGGAATGGCATTACCGTAGATAGAGGGCATTACATGGGCTTCCAACACCAACAGATACCACAAAGATGTCAAACAACAGGAGCACAGATTATATAATCACTACGTTTAAGCAGGAGTGCCAACCTAATGAACCAAATAGTGCTTAACAAATAGCTTTTCATCGATATCGATAAAATATGCAGCGTAGAAACTGAGGCTACTACTAAATACAGGGTGTAAACCACCTCATCACAAAGCCGTTAACCAAGCATTCTGTACATCAAACTAAGTAACTTTACGCAAAAACTATTGCTGGGAAACAACTTTTTTTTTTTGAGGTTATAAAACATGTTTTGTGGTAGAACTCAATGTAACATACTTAAAACATTGTGCTGATGCATGGATTGAATAGTACGGGGGCCGTGGAGGTGTTAAAAGTCAAACACAAAAAAAACTTGTATATAAAAACTTGTTAAAAAGTTGTAACTTTGACCCCCCATATCTCCGTAACTAGAAGGTTCCCAGGTATGGTGTAGAACAAAAAAAATGATCGCAATGATGGGGAGAACAAGTGCCTTTCGGCTTCGTGAAGAGGTGTTTTACACCCTTTATTTTTAATTTTTAGGTATTGTATCCGCATTTATGAGTCCAATATTGATGAGGGGGATATTTGGTTCTAATAGAAGATTGGACTTAAATGCGGACCCGCAATAAAATAAAAAACTGTTTTTGCTAATTTATTCAAATTTTATTACTGAAATGAAATCACACAATCAGCGAAAATAAAATCAAATGAAATGAAAATAAAAACTGATTCTTTTTAAATTTTTATCATTACTTTGTGATGACGTTTTTTCAAATAAAAACAAAGTCAAAGCATTTATTTCAAATAGGTCAGTTACAGGACTTACAGGCACTTTTTGTTGAAGGAGGTTTCATAGACTGATAATGAAACTGTTTTTTTTTGTTAACTGTTACTTTGACAAAGTCTCTCATGTTTTTCTTCGTTCTGTAAATACATTACTTATATTGATTTATTTCTATCTTAGTTTTAATAAAAGATCCGACCACTTTAACATGGTAGCAGAGCGTGGTTGAAATCATAGAAATGATCGAAAATAATTATAAAGGTGTAAGATTTCTGAAAAATATTTACGTAAAAAATATTTTCCAAGTTTTTTGTCAAAAATGTCATCATCAGGCTCAACCAGCTGTAAGATCGACATCGGGCAACTAAAAGGAAAAGAAAATTGGGCCACATGGCGCTACAAAGTCACTCAGCTTTTAAGGGGCAGCCAAGGCGGATTGAGTGCTATCGAGGGCAAACTCGCAAAACCTATCCACCCAGGGTCTGCAGCGACTGCAGAAAAAGTGGCTACGTGTGAAAAGGAAACTCAACACTACAACGAAGTTGACAGCCATGCCGTTCTGTTGTTAACGGCCAACATGACGGACGAGACGAGTCATGAGGCTTCAAAATGCTCAAGTGATTTGGGACGAGCTACATCGCCTGTTCGACTCATCGTCTGATGACAGGACGTACACGTACTCGCTGGATTTCTACCATTATTGTAAAGATCCGACACATGATGTGACGACACATATCTCCAAGGTGAAAAATCTATGGCATGATTTGAAAACAGAGCTGATGCAGACTCCTTCATCAGCTCTGTTTTAATTTTTTTCTGAATTAGGAGGACATCCGGTAGGTCACACTTGTACTCACAAGTGTGACCTACCGGATGTCCTCCTAATTTGCAAGGTTCTTGACACACTCCCCGAGGATTACTTCAGTTTCAAATCTACATGGTTGCTAATGTCAAAGTCAGATCGCAATATAGAGAATCTAACTGCCCAATTGTGCAGTTTGAAAAATCATTAGCCGGTAAAAGTAACGGAAATTCAGATGTATTGACCGTTCAACCAAATCAAAATAAAAAGTTTTCAAAAATAAAATGTGGTTATTGTGGCAAACCAGGCCATAAAGTCAAGAGATGTCAAAAGTGGATTTCAGATGGAAAACCACCGAAAGCTTCTACTACAAGCAAAGCTAACCTGACAATTACAACAGCAGAAAATCAGCAAGCGTTAAAGAAACCCGCTGTTTCCAAGACAAATACCGAGAGTTGGTATGTTGACAATGGTGCGACAGTCCATGTCACAGGTCGTAGAGACTACTTCACAACTTTCGAAAGTTTTGAAGATTATACAACGGATTATACGTTGACCATCGCAAATGGTGCTGTTGTTAAAGTGAATGGAAGAGGTACAGTTGACTTGATTGCCTATGTGCATAAAGAAAAGCAAGACATTCGACTAAATAATGTATGGTATGTACCGGGTGTTACTAAAAACCTGTTTTCGGTACTTGCGGCACAAGACACATTGGAAAATAGCGAATTCAAATCTGAAAGAGAATCTTGTTGGTTGGAAGAAAAAGGAAAGGTCTTGCTAATGGGAAAACGTTCAAAGAATGGCGGACTCTATGAACTACTTGCGAAAACAATAGTCAATAAAGCTGCTTCCAACATTGAAGCCAACGTAATGACCAACCTACAACTTTACCACGAAAGATTAGCTCACCAGAACAAAAGACATGTAAAGAAGGTCATCGAAAAGGAACTCGGTATCAAAGTGAAGCTAGATTCCGAATTATGTACTGGTTGTGTATATGGAAAGACACATCGTAGAAAATTTGGGACAAGGGCTCAAGCAAAAGAACCTGGTGAAATACTACATACCGACGTTTGTGGTCCATTCCCACCTTCCTTCGGCAAGAACAGATACTTTGTCCTATTCAAAGATGACTATAGGAAATATCGCTACAGTTTCATGAGAAATAAATCGGAAGTTGCAGATAAACTTCTTCAAGTTCTGAAAGAGATTACAACAAGGGGTCACATTGTAAAAGAAATTTACAGTGACAATATCGGAGAGTTCGATAATGCTAGAGTAAAGCAAATTTTGCAAAATGCTGGTATTACTCAAAGGCTGACTATGCCCTACACCCCAGAGCAAAATGGGACAAGTGAACGGGAAAATAGGACGCTTGTAGAAGCCGCACGCAGTATGATGCACTCTCACGAAGAACTTCCGATTGCCTTGTGGTGCGAGCTGATAAGTACAGCCGCATATGTCCTGAATAGGACAGGGCCCACATGCATAGATGGCAAATCACCATACGAACTTTGGTATCGTCGAAAACCAGGAATAAATCATCTCAGAGTCATTGGCAGTGAATGCTACGCCCATGTGCCCAAACAGAAGCGTAAGAAGCTTGCCAAGAAAGCTCAGAAATGTATCCTAATTAGTTACGAAGGTGATAAAGGGTACCGTCTAGTAAGCTTCGACAAATGTGGAAAGCCCACGATCATCAGATCAAGAGACGTAATATTTAATGAAACCATCATAGAATCGATTGGATTAAATGATAAGATTGAACCAGAACCTGATAATGAATTCGAGTACAAACTTCCCTCGATCAAAGAAAACGGTCAAGTGTCAAGAGCAAGGGAAGATGAGCCTAACGAAGCCATTCAACCGCCTATTGACATGTCAGGTGCAAGGGAGGATGAGCAAGATGAAGCCAATCGGCCATCTATCTGTATGCCCCAGACAAGCCAAGATTTTCCTGACTCAACGGATGAAGTGCCTCAGATTGATAATCAGGAACAGGAAAGTTACGAAACTCCATAATTATAATTCTGAGGAAGAAGAAAGTGTAGATAGGGTCCTTAGAGATAGAAGCCAGCTACGCCCACCTGCGAGGTACGGTGACTTCGTATTAAATTTGAGTTCCTTCGTTGAACCCAAGACTTACAAAGAAGCATTGACAAGCCCACAGAAGGAGAAATGGCTGAAAGCTATGGAAAACGAGATGAAATCGCTGTCTGAAACTAAGACCTGGATTTTGGTGGACTTACCCAAAGGTCGAAAACCAATTTCATGTAGGTAAATAGATCTTTAAAGTTAAGACAAATGCGGATGGAAGCCTCGACAAATTCAAAGCTAGGCTAGTGGCTAGAGGATTCACTCAAAAGGAAGTCTAAGTGCTATATACTCCAACTGAGTCTCAATGTGCAGATATGCTGACAAAACCAGTAAGTGGGCCAAGGCTTCTGGTACTTCTAAAGAAGATTGGCCTGATGAGCACTGATTAGTAACAGTGATATCAAAAAGGGAGGATGTTGAAGGAGGTTTCATAGACTGCTATTGAAACTGTTTTTTTTTTGTTAACTGTTACTTTGACAAAGTCTCTCATGTTTTTCTTCGTTCTGCAAATATTACATATTCATTATTCATTATTCTTTTTCATTTTCATTTATTATTTTATTTCATATTTATTTCTATCTTAGTTTTAATAAAAGATCCGACCACTTTAACACTTTTGAAGTGTCGAAACAAAATTGAAAGTTAAATCTAGCAACAGTCCCAGTCACAAGACATAAAAACTGTGAAAGTACTGTAGTTGCCCTTTCCCTAGCGCAGATCTCGTAGATGTATGCAACTTTTCAACGGGAACATATATTAGATCTTCTGTGCCCACAAACTTGACCCACTATTTGCATCTGAAATTTTAAATAAAATTATTATTATCGATAGGTGGATATTTACCAGTTGCAGTACAACACTAGCACATATTTTAAATAAGATAATTTTATTAATTTTACTTGTTCCTAGCCTGCTTTAAAGTAGAGCTTAAAAGTAGGCTGCAAAGTATCATATTTAAATTCTTAAGTACTTGCTCGATTTTCACATATTTCACAAGTAATAAACCGTCTTTTTGGTGGCATTTTAATTCAAAGTTCACTTCTGATGACCCTTCACTAATTTTGATGTGAAATTACACTTAAAACAATTAAAATCCACAATCAAACAAGCATTTACATTCAAAGTTTCAAACACACAGCGCGAAATGAAGTTTTGACAACAAACAACATGGCTGACACTTGACGGGATATTGCAAGAAAGAGAAACCCCACTGAGGGAGTGTGATAGCAAATCCACCATTATTTGCCTCGTAAAGTCCATAGATAAAAAAATTGTACGACCGGGCTTTGGGCGTATTTTAGCTACGTGGATTCATTTGTTTTACTTTTTTTCAGCACAATGCGCAAGTTTATGTGACATGAGTTTCTATCACTACACTAAGAACCAATCACCAAGGGCAAAAAGACTATTATCCCAAATCTAAAAAAAATATAACTAAACCGTTTTTTTTTTAAACTTTGGATAATAGTCTTTTTGACCGTCATTAATTAAACTTTCTCGGGCATATTTTTTATTAATTTTGTGGCCATACCGAAACCATAATCAATTAATCACACATCAAAACTGAGAATTACGATGTGTGAGTATAGTTTAGATATGACCACAAAATTAAAACTGGATTCACGTTAGGGCGCGCATGCATTGGGCATGCGCGCCAGCAGGATTGTTGCCAGGCGGTGCACCTTCAGTTCTGTGAAAACAGTTCCCAATTTTTTGCAAGTGCACCCCTTTCTGTGACTTACTGAATTAGTCTATACCGGTACTCCGAGCTGTTCACCCGTTTTAATACAATATAATATCTAACATTCAAGTGATGGCGGCATCACAGGGAAATGGCCAAATAAATGAGAGCGATTTTGAATTTGTGTTAGGAGACCCGTACAAGAAATATTTGGAAAAGTGGCGGCCTGTCTACCTCTCTTTATCTGCTGGGAAGTCAGCAGCTGAATGCAGTGAGATAAGGGCGAAGATTATCGGCTATATCACAGCTGAAATATTGACGGACATGTCACGTTCCAACGCGGGTGATCAGAAGCCGGCAGAAAGTGGAGAGTCATCAAAGAAAAGTGAAAACTGAAGAAGTTTATTTATTGTTTTGTGTAGCAGTGTTTACTTAACTCTATTCAACTAAAATCTGTCTTTATATATTCCATAAAATAATCCCTACTGCCTCAACTGACTCGACGAACTTCAATCAAAATGTAAGAAACAAAGAAAACTAGTTGGTATCTGAAAACTTTGTTTAGACGTCCTTACGGCATTTAATTAATAACCTGATAATGAATAGACAAGAAGAGGAACGCAAAATAAAATTAGCTAATCGCAAGAATGATTTTGCGACGGATTTCCAAAAATGCAACAAGAAGCAAGACACAAAGGAAATGCATACATTACATCGGCAATTTACAGAATTAACCATATCAGAATCTCTACCGATGGCGCATCGAAGCGATAGTACTCCAACCTTCGTTCAGGGCGATTCAGAAGCAACAACAGTCATTGAAGAAGTAGAACCGATGCCCCCTAAACCATTCGAAAACCCTTTCAATTAAATCCTTCGTTCGTCTTGTGAATTTAAAAACTATCTACATAATGTGTCAGTTTACATAAAAAGATGTACCTACCTACTAAAGTTATGACTTTTACCGTAAACCTCCGTTCACACGGCGCTTTTTGTACGTAAGTATGCAGTATAGTTTTGCGATCACCTTTTTTTGCTGCAAAATGTCGTGCAAGAGAGCTGCGTGTGAACGGCCGCTTAGTCCTTTACCAATAATTGTGTATTGTAATCTAATAAAAACGATTTCTTGAGTGGTTAATGTTTTATTTCGATCCTTAAAAAATTAAAGTTACTAGACTCTCTAAGAGAAATGTCACTTGATTATTTGTAAGGTGTCAAAATTTTTGTTTGCCTTGACTTGGATTTTCCTAAAATTACCCTAGGTTTGGAACGATGTCATACTGGGGTACATCATTATGATAATTATGCTTCGATACACAGATAGGATAATAGGAAGAAAGTATTGTCGTATTAAAGATGTATCTAAATATTCCTATATGAAAGCTCAAATTTAAAGTTCATAGTTTTACATCAATGCGCAGGTCAGTAGGATTCCCGGGCCATGGCTAGTGTACCTACGTACCTGCACCCCCGACCTAACCAACCTACTTTTCAATCGATAATTTGTGACCTGCGCCGTGACTAGATTTATTAGGGCATAAATAAACATGGTTTTATGTGAGTTTGAGTCGATATTGTCTATGCCTGATAAGAAAATATGAAGGACAGAAACTGGAAGAAAACACAATGTTATCGTAGACACTAAAATAATGTTTGTTAGTAGTCTTTGATTTGTATTTTCTGGTTACCCTTCAGGGGAAAACAGGTGTGACCTTAATGAGTATGTGAGTATACATAACACCTTTTTTACATGTTAGCTGCTGACGTGAAAGGTAAAACAAATAAAATATCATAGACTACTACATAAAACAACTTAAAAATGCCGATACGACCACTCTTTGTAAATACTGAACGAATTGAAAAACGTCAAATGTCATTAAAGTGAAATTCACATGCCAATAAGAAAATAAGATGGCCCTATGGCGGATAAGTATTTTGTAATGAGGGATTTTCTTTTTCAACTCTTCCCTAGTCGCTGGATAGATGGCGCTAGTCTGACTACGTTACTGCAAGGAACAGAACGTCACATAATATCACTTGGACCTAATGATTATATTCGGAAGCCGATGCAAACGAAAGTGTCACTCAACGAGCGTATGTGACGTGTGTTTTTTCAAGCGTTTTGGCTCTGGCACCCAGTAACGTAGTCGGATCAACGCCATCTATCGAGTTCATGGAAACTATTTTTTTTTAAATTGTCAAAATGAAAACCTCTCATTTTGGGGACGGTTGACACAAATCCGATCCGGTCGTGTCACACGTGATATTTAATTTTTTTTTCATTCAATGTAAGGGATATTGGCAAAATTGTGGTAACTCTTTCACAAAAGCCATTAACTAGAGTTGAAGTTGAAGTTGATCATATTATGGCATTGACGGTTAAATTTAGTTGCCAGAACGACAATAGTAATTTGTAATACAAGAGTGCAAAGTTGTTTTTTAACCGCGTGCTCAATTTTGATGACCGAGCAAGCGAAAGATTCTAAAATTGAGTCACGAGCGCAGCGAGTGATTCAAAACTTAGAATCTTGAGCGTTAGCGAGGGAATCAAAAGAGCACGAGGTGAAAAATCTTTGCACTCGAGTGCAACACGTAACTTTTCATCCCACCTCAGCGAGGAAATTAATAAACGCTAAAAAAAATTGCGCATTATTAACAAATTCAGTTAATTCTGTTGGCGTCAAATAAACTTCCTCGTCGCTAGATAATGAGTGGTCATTTTAGGTTTTTCAGTTGTTTTCAAGTTGGATTCCTTGTTTTAAGCTAAGGTGTTAACAATATGACGTGAAAAGAAAATGGCGCGCGCAAAACATATTAAAAAAAAGTACACCAAGAAGGTTCCGAGTCTGAGTTCCTAACAAATAAAAAAAAAATGTATGATAAATTCGGCACCATAGAGGTAGAAGTAAATAGGTTAATGATGTTTTGAATTCACATGCTTAGTGCACACGATGTTCTAATTTCAATTTTACTTTACCCTCAAGACGATAAAAACGGCTTTTGCACTCAGATATCGAAGAGCAAAAATACTCTTTCCGAGATGGGGGGATGAAAAAATATTTTCCCCTTTTAAAACTGAAATGACGTCATTATGAAATTTAAGAAATATTTAAGTCACCGTAAAATTGTCAAACACGTTATATTGTAATCTCTCTAGCGATATTGTAAACTCTCGAAATATTGTCAAACGAACATGCTGCTTACAATAAAACGCATTATTTTTCGTGAAATGCATGCGATGGTAGTCAACTCACGCGGTGTGGAGGGAAGGAGGGGTCCCCCTTGTCCAGTGGTACCACTCTCATGGAAAGATAATGTACCATTCCTGAGAAATACCGATTAATATAATCTAACCTTAAAACGCTTTATATTCCCCTAAAAAGCGTAGTCGACGGAGCCCCGCGTCGCGGGGCCCCTATTTCCAAGTGCAGGGTTTAAAGGAACCGAACTAACCTAACAGGGGGGTGCCCCAAGTCCCGATTATGGGGGCAGAGATACTTCCGTATGTTCAATTGACAATATTTCGAGAGTTTACAATGTCGCTAGAGAGAAACACGTTATATTGTAATATAACGTGTTTGAAAATTTTACGGTGACATATACAATAATTACATTGTTATACTTACAATTACATTCTTGGCTTCGCTGTATTTTTGAACGAAACTATTGTGGCGTTTCTGAACGCAACCATAAACGCTGGCAACACCAGACTTTATAGCCTGTAGACTACTCGGTTTTTACACACACAGCCGTTACAAGTCTGATTCAAGTAACATCTGAAATAATCTGAATTTTACCTCAAGTTCACAGTGTTATTCGTGTACATCATTATGAAAGTTTCAACATTACAATATTACTTCTACGCTGGACTTTTATTTCCGTCGAACCTCCTCGTCTTGTGTGCAAAACAAAAGGGAAGGAACAGTAACTTCTCACGTTCCCAAAGTGGTGATCCCGACGTGATGTGAACACGCAACCTTCAGTGAACTACATCTCTAGAAGCGAACTCCTGTTACCTTCCTTACATGAAATCCAAAGCTCCATACTACGGACATTGCCGCCTGAAATACGAGCTACCCTGCGAACCACGAGACTCCCGCATCCCAGCCGTTTTTCCCGAGTACGTTCGTCATACGTCATTGCAAATCATTCAAAGGCTGTGATCAATCATCAATGTGATCTATGTGATGTGATGTGAAATTGTGAAGAACTGAAAACATCGTAAATTCATCTTACCGACAAGTTTAAACTCGTTTCTTGGAAAATCGATATCATACGGAGTGCATCGAACGCCATCTTTCGATAACCGACGACATAAATACCAGTGTTGCCAGTGCAAGATGGTCAAATATAATATGAGACAGCTCAAAAAGTAATATTTTCACGGAAAAAGTTACAATACCTTAAAATTAATTTGGTGTTGCCAGAAAAGTGTAGGTCACTTTCATAATCAAAAACTTACCATTGAGAAACCAACGATTGAATGAGAGGTTTTCTTTTTGAGAATTAAAAAAAAAAATAGTTTCCATGAACTTCATAGATGGCGTTGATCAGACTGCGTTACTAGGTGCCAAAGCCGGAACGCTTGAAAAAACACACTTCACATACGCTCGTTTACTGATTCTTTCGTTGGGATTAGCTTCCGAATATAAAACTTAGGTCTAAGTGAAATTATGTGACGTTTTGTTCCTTCCTTGCAGTATCGTACAGAGATCAACTCCATCTATCCAGCGACTAGGGAAGACGAAATTCAAATTTTCTTACGTTTTTTGCAATTTCCAGGGCAGTGCTAAGTTTTATGTTGTTATACATATCGGTCGCGACTGTACGACGCATTAAGTTACAGAATTATAATCATCAAAATCATCAATACATCCTAGTTCATAAGAGTCGAAGAAGGACTTTGACCGTGAAAAAGGCAAAAAACGTAAGAAAATTTCAAAAATTTCAATATAACGGGTTACCTTGGAGCATCCCCCTTAAAATAACTTAGCTTTTCTGGACAACATAGTAAAAGAACGGTCTCTATTGATAGATACCTTTTTTTTTTTTTTAGGACGGGGTAGTCATCAAATAATTTCTCCCACTCTGGGCGGAGCTCGAGGGAGTGTCAGGCTTTTACTGACTAACCCATCCATGTTCCTTCCTCGCCCTTTATGTTCCGGAGCCGCGGTATCTCTTTCGAACAAGCGCGCAACCCCGGCAGGGTTGATAGATCCCTTAGGTACGTTTGTTAAGACTATTGAACTTCACGAAGTTGAAGATAGACCGAATATTGATAACATAATACAACTCTCAACTGTAACTCTCGGGTATCCAAAGTACCGAATGCTGTAGCCTGTATTAATTTTGAAAGTGAAACAAAGATGCTAGGAAATAATGGAAAGATAAATTTGGCCGTACCTACTTGTCATCGTTTAGTTATTTGTCTAGTCCTTTGCTGGAATAGTTTATTCTAGCTAGTATTGTTGATTCGACGTTTTTTCTTTCATGAATTATTATAGTATTAATTCTCGTCACATCTTAGAATCCAAATCTGTAATACGCTGGCGGCCTTTAAACATAGCTATTTTAGGCTTAAGTACGGACTTTCAAGTATCGATAATTTTAAAGGTTTTCTTAGTCCTATTTAAATAGAAAACAAACCTTAAGATGCTTCAAGGTAGCCAGCGAGATTCAAATTTTCTTACGTTTTTGCTATGTGCAGGCCAGTGCTAGGTTGTAAAATATGATTCGCGCAAGTAGAATTAGAATCATTTAGACATATAATAAAATCGTTGAGACCAAAAAATCTGTACATTGAAGATTAAAAAAAAAAATCGCCCATGGTGACTTAAAATAAGTAACTGTATATTTAAAACCATTTTTAAAATTTTTGTTTGTTTGTTTGTTTGTTTGTTTGAACGCGCATCACGTAAAAACTGCATTACGGATTTTGATGAAAACTTCACTAATCTATTTAAATAAACTCAGAATAACATTTAGGCTATAGAAATTATGGAAAATTTTGGAAAAAGGGGGTGAAAAGGGGGGGTAAAGTTTGTATGAAATTTTTTTTTAGATTGTTCTAGAATCATGAAACACAGAGTAAATACTTATTATTCAAAATAAAGAAATACCTGTTTCAGCATTTTTTTTTAATTTCATCCAGAGACGTAAAAAAGAGGGTTTTGTGTTTAAAATTAATAAACTTCATACACCTATAGAACAAAATCCAATGAAGTATAAACCTTTAAAAGTTGCTGTAAATACTTCAAATCTAATACAGGTAAACACAATTTCTCAATTTTCTTGAAATTTGATTTTTGAAGTGAAAACGCCCAAAATAGCGAAACTCAAGAAAATCGGCTTTCCTCCGTATAAGTATTTGGTAATACAGGGTGGAAACGGTAAACGGGGCAGTAAGGGGAACTGCAGCTACACGAATCCAAAAAAACCATAATTTTTTCGCTAAATGTTGATCCCCATTCACAGATTTAATTAAAAATAAAGTGCAGTTAGCAAGAAAATTGCCATTTTACATAAAACAATTTTTTTGATGCCAATAATGATAAACCTTAATCGTTGCAGCTACATGAAAATGGTCTTAGGAAACCATCCGTATTTTTTCGTGAAATTTTGATCCCCATTCACAGATTTAAAAAAAGTACAGTTAGCAAGAAAATTGCTTTTTTACACAAAACATTTTTTGATGCCAATCGATCCTGTTTCTAATACTCAACGGTTAAGGAAGTTCCCCTTTCTGCCCGGTAAATCGTTTCCACCCTGTATTTACAAATAAAATAATACTACGAAGAAAATGTAGACTATACGAATGTACATCTTCTATACATATAATAAAAGAGTAAAAAAGCTGTGTCTGTACATACATTGAATATATTCAAAAAATAATAATTGAAGGGGGTTTAGAAACAGTAATAGAGTACGAATCCAAAAAAAAAAGGTTTGTCTGTTTGTCTGTTTGTCTGTTTATCTGTTTGTCTGTTTGTCTGTTTGTTTGTACACGCTAATCTTCGGAAGTACTGGACGGATTTGAATGATTTTTTTTTGTTGTATAGATATTATGTCTGGGCAACATATAGGCTATAATTTATCTTGGAAACCTGAACACATGATGTAGAACCGCAACAGACCAGCTAAACTATAAGAGATACAAAAATGACACCGTAGCAAAAATTGTTCCACGTGATGAGCATTTTCTGCTGAGAGAATAAATTTGAAGATCTGGAACACCTGATGTGGAACTCCAAGAGCCCAGTTATACCATAATACATATAGGAATGACGTCTTAGCAAAAGTTGTTCAATCTGATGAGCACTCTCTGTTGACTTATAAAAATCGAAGATCTGGGACACCTGTCGCGGAACTCCAATAGCCCAGCTACACCATAACACATATAGGAATGACGTCTTAGCAAAAGTTGTTCAATCTGATGAGCACTCTCTGTTGACTTACAAAAATCGAAGATCTGGGACACCTGTCGTGGAACTCCAATAGCCCAGCTACACCATAACACAATAGGAATGACGTCTTAACAAAAGTTGTTCAATCTGATGAGCACTCTCTGTTGACTTATAATAATCGAAGATCTGGGACACCTGTCGTGGAACTCCAATAGCCCAGCTACACCATAACACATATAGGAATGACGTCTTAACAAAAGTTGTTCAATCTGATGAGCACTCTCTGTTGACTTATAAAAATCGAAGATCTGGGACACCTGTCGTGGAACTCCAATAGCCCAGCTACACCATAACACATATAGGAATGAGGTCTTAGCAAAAGTTGTTAAATTTGATGAGCACTCTCTGTTGATTTATAAAAATCGAAGATCTGGAACACCTGTTGTGGAACTCAAAGAGCCCAGCTACACCATAACACATGTAGGAATGATGACGTCTTAGCAAAAGTTGTTCGGTCTGATGGGCATTTCCTGTTGACTTATAAAAAATCGAAGATCAGAAACATCTGATGTGAAAATTATTGCAAAGCTATCACTAATTTCACTGTATAATAAAATTATAAAATAACAAAAACTGGGAGTACCTCCACGCGGTTAAGGCGGTAACAGTTTAGGACTCATTTTCAATGAAGATGGTATATCATTGAAAATTTGACTCTACTGACCAAAACTCATTTTATCGAATAAATATGTCTTCGGGCTTATGTTATTTGAGTGTTTAATTTCCTTTTTCATTTATCTTCGTGACTCGGTAGCCTACCCGGTAACGCAGGGCACTTAGATTTTAATTGATCAGGTATCTTCCCAACAAAACTATAACCATGCCTAGAAAGAGGTGAAACCTTTCCCAATGTTCCAAAGGAGCTAAAAGATTGAGGATCATAAGATCCCAAGAATCTACCGAAGAGCGTCAGGAGAGACTTGATGCTGTTCGAGAACATCAAACCGCAACTTGCTCCGTGGAAACCTCTTCCGATCGCGAAGCACGCCTGCGTTCTCAGCAAATTTACGCATCTACATCCAGATCTCTAGAGACCAGTGAAGAATAGATGCCTGACTGCGTTCACGGATAGAGAATTGCGCTGAGAACTCAGCGTATTCGCACATCTACTAACAGGTCTTTTGAAACGAGCGATGAACGTTGCCCCAAACACGCACACAAGAAAATATTCATAATCAGTTAGAATGTGAGAGAGAAAGAATTGCTGGAGTATAGCATGAAGAGACAGAAGAAGAGCGCGAAGATTTCGACATTCTCTGAACAGAATGTCGATAACATGTACAACACATGAAGAATCGGGTATCTCAAAATATAGCCGTAGGGCATGACGACCTTCCATGGGTTGATAAGAAACGGAGTTTATTTACGTATACTCTTATGATTGAATACGCCACATATTCCGAAGGTATGGATAAAGATTATACTTTTTGTGAAGCTGTTAAATGGCAAAAAGAACCAAACGGTATGTGTTGCTCAGGTGGGAAAGATCCGTTATTTTCCCGTCCCCGGGCTCTTAGAATTCGACGTTTCAGATCTTCGATTTTGACGAACCCGGTGTCGCTGGCAAAAGCAACAGGATCCGCGTACGAAGTCGCGGGCAGAAGCTAGTCAGACATAAAGCCCGAAAAGTTACAATACAAACGAGTTCAAATCCTACTATCTACAAATAATAAAAATATTTTGTCCTGAAGGACTGTGATGGATCAACGCACAGCCTTTACCGCAGATTGTAGAAACCTGAAGCTTGGAGGGTGTATTTTTTGTATAATAATTTCAGAAAATTATTTCTTATCGTATGCCTATAATACGATAATAAAGGATTTTCTGTAATTATATCCAGGGTGAAAAGGTGAGGGGCAAAGTTTGTACGGGAAAATGTGATTCCTTGGTCCAATCTACTTCAAATTTTGCTATCAACAATATTAACAGAATTGATGGACGCGTTTCGTATTGCACGTAAATTGATTTCAATGCATATCTGAGATACACCGTTTTAAATAACTCCGCAGCAAAATAATGATCATGTACCAGGCGCGCATTTTCATTATGCGGAAGGATATGTATGATGTGTGCTCTTTGAAAATTGTATTATAGGTGCTTACGACCCAATCTCTGTAACCCTCTCTTTCTCTTATGTGACGCAGACGAAGTTGCGCGGGTCAGCTAGTATGCTAATATTTGTGAACTTGGTGGGTTGTATAGATTTTAATGATTTTAACACGTTAATACAACCTGACACTGACCTACTTATTGCAAGAAACGTTAGAAAATTAAAATTTCGCGGGCTACTCTTACCCTGGAGCTTTCACATCAGGCGCGTTCCAGGGTCAATGGTAAAACATAAATAAATGACATCTAGCGACTTAAAACGACAATAGTCTTGAGTGGATAATGAGATTTGCAACACTCAGCTTGACTCAATTTCATGGAGTAATAATAGATGCACGCTGCAGTAGCTATTATCAATACTCAGCAACTAATACCTATCTAATCTGTGATACTCAGTCATAAAAGGCATTTCACAAGTTGTAATGCGTTGGTAAAAAAAATATGAGATGGTTATGGACTCGATGGACTCCGTCAACCACAGCTAGCTTTTTCAATTCATTCACCGGGGTAAAAGGTATCCTACGTGTTAGTCCAGGTTATAAACTACCTGTGTGCAAAACATCCAAATCCATCTAGTGGCTTTTGCGTGAAAGAGTAACAAACATCCATACTCAAATGCAAACCCTCTAATAGTATTAACATTAAAATAAATGATAAAATTGTAGAAGAAACAGAAAATATTAAATTTTTAGGTATAACTCTCGATAAATTTTGTAACTGGAAACCACACATACTTATATAGCGTATGCAGTAAACTCAATAGATTTGTGTATGCGTTACGGAAACTTCGAATTGTTTCAGATGAAAAAACTGCTCGTATAGCATACAGTGGATACGTTGAATCCATTTTAAGATATGGACTAATAATGTGGGGCAATTCAACAGACTATGAGAAGGCGTTCATCGTACAAAAAAAATGTATTCGAGCCATTTGCGGTGTGGACCCACTAGAATCTTGTAGACCTTTATTTAAAAAACTTAGGGCTACCGCACACTACAGACAAGACTGTCTTGAGACAGACTTTCGCTATACAAAATATATGAAGATGCGCACACTTGAGACAAAACGTCTTGCAGACAAAACTGTCTCATACCTACAAAAACTGCACAGCGACAAGTCTGACTACCGATTGTCGGCTTCCCTTTTGGATGTACGCGGGCGCGCACATCTACGACAAAACAGTCTAGCGATAGGGCATCGAAAAGTGGCTATCAAACCCGGGTTTTCGGTTTCGGGTTTTTTTGTCCAAAACCGGGTACCCGAGTTTTTCGTTTTTTCTTTTTTCATCAAATGATAAGATGTTTATTTTGCAAATAGGTTTTTTAATTTAATCCGCTGGATGCGAGTCGCATGGGACCGGTCAATGTGGTGACACTTGAGGGAGGCCTATATCCTCAAATGGACGTCTTTCGGCTGAAATGATGATGATGAATGCAATAAATGAAACAAATCAAAACTCAACTTACATTTCTTATAATTGACCCTTTATTTACATCGTTGAATAGTTTTTACTCTCGGTAATGATAATAATTTTCGATTAAAAATGTTTCGTTTTACCATTAATGTAAAAAAAGTAGTTTATTTAATATGACTTTTTACTTTATATTGACAAAAAATAAAGTAAATAATATAGTACCGAAAGTATACCGAAAGACCCGGTACCAGATTGTTAAAAAAATACCCGGGATTTTCGGTACCGGAATTTCCCGGGAGCATGCCCTATAGTAGACCAAACAGTTTCGTCTCAGGTGTGCGATGTGCCCAAGACAAAACAGTTTTGAGACAGACTTGTCTTTATGAGGCAAGTCTGTCTCAAGACAGTCTTCTCTGTAGTGTGCGGTAGCCCTTAGGCTTTTGACCTTAACCGGTATGTATTTGTTTGAGGTATCGATGTTTGTGAGGAAACATAGTGAATTTTTTAAATTCAAAGGTGACAATTACACTAAACGAGGCCAAGAGATCCAACAAAAATTATGATACCATTTTGCAATACAACACTAATTAAAAAGAATGTGTTTCATATGTGTATTTCTATTTTTAATAAATTACCCAGAAATATTAGAGAACTCCCTTTTAAATATTTTAGAAGTAAATTGCGCAAATGGTTGACAGAAAATTGTTTTTACAGTTCACAAGAATTTCTACAACACAAAATTTAATTTAAGATAATATAAGTGTTAATTTCGGGTGCAATATATTATGTGTTAAGATTTTTTCTATTTTAAGATATAGGTGTGCGGGTTCGCGACCGAGTGAACAAGTGATACGCAAAGAAGTTATAAGGATAAAGTTTATTAAAATATCAAGTAACTAAAACTAGCAGTTACACGTGATATGAAAAGGTAAAATTAGATAAAATTAGAAATGTTACAAATAGACAAACAAGATCACCGCGAGCTTCGGCGAGTAAAATGATCGGGGTCAGAAAAGGACCTCGCACGATCGTGGTTGAAAACAGACTGCCTGCCTCGTCCAAAGCTCGGAACATCCTTCCCACATCTGGAGTTTTCTAAACAAAGGATGCGGCAAAACGATTGTTACGTAGAAGTATAATAAAACACAGGAAATATACATACAAATGGGTACAATAAACGATAACTAAAAATAACCGAACAATGAACCTTAAATAAAGATAAAGAATCCTAAAAGACAATAGTACCTATAGCTATAAAGAATTATAGAATACAATAGTACCCATTACTTAAATTGCTTTGCAGATGTTGCAACGTGGGAAAACACAAAATTAAAATAATTACAATAGAAAAATATTACATTCTTAATAACTATGCAAGGGATGAGTATGTGAGACACAGTCGCCACAGTACCCCCCTACCAGTGATAAAGATCACGAAAAACTTGCCTGATAGTAATCAGGAAATTTAACTCGCCTACCAGAACGGCGAGGAATAAGCTGTTGCTGTTGTTGTGTGTTACTATCGGCCCTTAGCAGCTGATCGGAAGCTGCGGTTTGGTGATCATTTTGGTTCACAATATAAGTTGTGATATTCTCGCTAGGCGCAAATTGATTTTCTGACAGTATATAAGCCGGTTTTAACCTATCAATTGTGACTGTAACGTCACGGTCCCTAATTCGAATGACAAATGTTTTGTCATTCCTCGTGATGACCTGGTAAGGCCCATCTTAAGGCTGTACTAGAGGAGCTTTAACAGTGTCATTGCGCAAGAAGACATGACTGGCTGTTGCCAAGTCTTTAAAAATGAAGCTCTTTCTATCACCATGTGCAGAGCCATTTACTGGTTTTAAAGAATTGAATTGAGATCGAAGTTCTTGAGCAAAGTCTGGCACCACTATGATACTACTATTTACAGAAGGTGCTAAAAACTCACCCGGCAGTCTAATACCTTGACCGTATAACATTTCAGCTGGGGTAGCTTGAAGATCTTCCTTCCAGGCTGACCTAATGCGTGGGCGCGTTCCTTGAAGCGGCGTGCCGCTCATTATCTGAACGCGCCCCAAAAAGTGGTGGCCGTAAGGATGGTCCGTGGGTACCGCACGATCTCCCGCGGGGCAGCGGGCCTGCTTGCCGGATTGCCGCCATGGGATCTGGAGGCGATAGTCCTCGCGCGCCTACACGAATGGCGCGCGGAGGTACTACGCCGGGGGGAAACTCCGCTGCCGCGGCAAATTGCCGCTCAGCGGACTGACCTCCGGCGCGATCTCATGGCGACATGGAGAGAGCGACTGTCGCAACCCCGTGCAGGGCACGCCACGATAGTGGCGGTAAGTCCCCTCTTTGAGGAGTGGCTGGAGAGGCGCCACGGCGTCCTCACCTTCCGCCTGACGCAGGTCCTCACCGGACACGGATGTTTCGGGAGGTACCTGCACCGAATCGGGCGGGAGGAAACGCCCGGGTGTCTCCACTGCGAGGATCGACCGGAGGACACGGTGGAGCACACGGTGGAGGTCTGCCCTGCGTGGGCGGAGCACCGCCGTGTCCTCGTAGCGGCGATCGGCGGCGGCGACCTCTCGCGTCCGGCCCTGGTTCAATCCATGGTCCGGAGCGAGACGGAATGGGAAGCCGTCACCTCCTTCTGCGAAGCAGTCATGCTGGCGAAGGAGGTGGCGGAACGAGAGAGGGAGAGAGCCTCTCTTCCCGGCCGCCGCGGGAGACGCACCGGGCGTCGGGGGCCACGTGGTGGCTACCGGCCACCGTAGATGCGGGCCTGTGGACGGTTAGCTATGGGCTAGCTAGCCGTCCGTCCGTCTAGTGACGACAGGCCGTGTCGACGGCGCGTTCGTGTTCCACGCGCGCCTCAAAGAGATGTCAGCAGCAGAGAGGGGCCCGCAAGGGCCGAAGCCTGCCGGGGTTGCGGGACTGTTCGAAAGAGATACCGCGGCCCCGGAACGTAAAGGGCGAGGAAGGAACATGGATGGGTTTTAGTCAGTAAGAGTCTGACACTCCCTCCCGCTCCGCCCAGAGTGGGAGAAGTCATTTGATGATTTCCCATCCTAAAAAAAAAAAAAAAAAAAAAAAAAAAAAAAGGCTGACCTAATTGCGGCTTTGAGTTGCCTGTGCAGACGTTCTACCATTCCATTGGCAGATGGGTGGTACGCAGTAGTACGAAGATGTTTGGTTCCTAATAGGGTATTGAGATTCCTAAATAGGTGTGATTCAAACTGTCTGCCTTGATCTGTAGTAACACGTAAGGGAACGCCGAAGCGTGATATCCAGTGAATGTAAAATGCACGAGCAACGGTTTCAGCTTCTTGGTTTTCTAGAGGTATGACTTCAGGCCAGCGCGAAAAACGGTCGACACAAGTTAGACAGTATCTGCATCCATCTGCATACGGCATTACAATTAAGTCTAAGTGGATGTGCTCAAACCTAGCTGACGGAGGTGCGAAATTTCCTGGTATTGAATGGACATGTCGTGAAACTTTAGCACGCTGACAATCAATGCATGCCCTAGACCATTGTTTACAATCTTGGTTCATAGAAGGCCACACAAAACGCTTCGACACTAGCTTCGTTGTAGCTCTAGCACCCGGATGTGATAGTTTATGTACGGAGTCAAAGGCTGCTCTGCGAAAAGACTCGGTAATAAAAGGCCGAACGTTTGGTGTACTAACGTCGCAATAAATAGGTTCAGATGTACCAGGTAGATTTACCTGCTTCAGCTTTAAGGAAGAATTATTATTTTTTAGTAATGATTGCAAAGATATGTCACTGCTTTGCGAAACTGCCAACTCTGTCCAATTTATACATGAATCGAGTGTTTCGATCCGCGATAGGACGTCAGCTGGTACATTGTCTGTACCTTTAACGTGGCGAATATCGGTTGTAAATTGACTAATGAAGTCCAAATAACGAAACTGTCTAGGAGTATTTTGTTGATCTTTCTTTCTAAAAGCAAATGTAATTGGTTTGTGGTCAGTGAAAATAATAAAATTACGCGCTTCAACATGATGTCTAAAATGTTTTACTGCAGCATAAATAGCGAGGAGTTCGCGATCATATACTGAGTACTTTTGTTCAGCAGGTGACAATTTCTTGGAAAAGAAGGCGATAGGTTGCCAATCATTACCTACTCTTTGTTGTAGCGCAGCGCCTATCGTGAAGTCAGACGCGTCAGCAAAAACGGCTAAGTCTGAGTCTGAACGCGGATGAGCTAACAACGCGGCTTGAGCTAAACTGAGCTTACAATTTTCAAAAGCATCTTTGGCTTCGTCGGTCCAAGCGATTGGTGTTTTGCCTTTAAGGTTGCCTCGTAAGAGTTCACATAACATAGCTTGACTACCGGCTGCATTAGGTATAAATCTTCTATAAAAGTTTAACATACCCAGGAACTGACGCAGCTGCTTTGCTGTGGCTGGAATTGGGTAGGTACGGATCGCTTCGACCTTTTCAGGGAGCGGGCACGTACCATCGGCTGACACAAGATAGCCGAGAAACTTAATGGTTGATTGACCAAACACACATTTAGACGGGTTTACGACCACGCCATAAAGCCTTAATCTATTGAATACTGTCTCTAAGTGTTCAAAATGTTCTTTTTCACTACGCGAGGCGATTAAAATGTCATCAATATAACAATAACAAAAGTCTAGATCACGTAGCACTTCGTCCATAAACCGCTGAAAGGTTTGGGCTGCATTACGTAAACCAAAAGTCATGTATGTAAACTCATAAAGCCCAAACGGCGTAGTAATCGCGGTTTTGGGAATGTCTTCTTCCGCGATCGGAATTTGATTGAACGCACGCACTAAATCTAGAGTCGAAAACACTTTTTTATCACTGAGGCACTGTGCAAAGTCTTGAATATGACGCACTGGGTATTGGTCCGGTTCCGTCCTGGCGTTGAGTGCGCGATAGTCGCCACATGGCCTCCATCCGTCGTCCTTCTTAGGCACCATGTGTAACGGTGATGCCCAGGGGCTTTGCGAAGGCCGAGCGATACCTAGCTTCAGCATCGCGTCGAACTCTTTTTTCGCAGCGCTGTATCGATCTGGAGCAAGACGTCTGGGTTTCTGCGCGACGGGTGGTCCGGGAGTAACAATGATATGATGTTTGGTATTATGTTTCACTTGAGCAGTGCCATCAGGGCGTGTGATATCTGGGTATTTTGAGAGCAACTGGTGATATGGCGATGAACCCGTTATCGTTTTTATGGATGTCTCTTGATGGCCAGCCACCTGTCCGTTAACAGACACTGTGGTTGTACCATCAATGAGTCGCTTGGCTTTTGTATCGACCATAAGGTTGTAGTGTTCTAGGAAGTCGATACCTAGTATCGGCTTGCTTACGTCGGCAACTATGAACACCCAAGTGAAATCTCTGCGTAGGCCCAAATTTAATGTGAGAGTTATGGTACCATAAGTTTTGATGGGGGTGCCGTTAGCCGCCACAAGTTCGTAGTCGGTATTTTCTCTTGAAGGTAGCACTAACCGGTGAGGAAAGACACATAGCTCTGCTCCAGTGTCTACCAGGAATTGTGCTTTTGAGACACAGTCGTAAACGAAAATGCGACGTGAGGTGAGCTGGGAGTGCGCGTCATCCGCCGCTAGTGACTCCCGCTGGCGTTTCCCGGCTGCGACTGGTTTCGATTGTATGCGCATGGCTGTATACACTTATGAGCCTGCGCGCCGAAAGTTAAATGATACCAACACAAGCCCTCATTGCGGCTCTGCTGCGATGGGGACATGCCACGTGGTCTGGAGCTGGAGCGTGACCGCGACCTTTGCCTAGGGTATCTACGATCGGTCTGCATTATCTCTCCCAACATGGTCATGGTTCTCACCAGCATCTCTGCTAACATATCATTGGGCTGACGCTCAACGTTAACGGCTGCAATGGCTGAGCTGCTGCTACACTCTGGCATTCGTTGCGTTTCTAATATTGTATCCGCAAGCGCTGCGGCTTTCTCGAGCGGTACGTCCTCTTGAGTGGCCATTATAACTCTCATTTGCTTGGGTAAACCTTTGACCCATACTACGCGCAGCGCGTCTTCAGTGATTGAATTTCCACACTGATGCTTGAGGTGACGCAAATATTGAGAAGGCGTTCGATCGCCCATCTCTTGATCTTGGAGAAGCTTTGTAATTCTCACGTTTTTCGAGTCGGTGAAGCGTTGAATGATTCTCTCTTTAAAATATTCATATTCGTCCCGCCCGACAGGTGTTTGTTCCAGCACAATGTCTCGTATATCTTTTAATACACAATTGTCTATGCTGCGTAAACAGCATGTTAACTTGTTTGCAGGGTTTGTCACCCCAGACTCTGCCATTGACCTTTCTGCTATTACGAACCATAAATCTGGGCAGTCTGGTGTGAATGTCGACAGCTTACAATACGACACGTTACCGTTCTCCATTTTTAACACGTAATTTGATTTAGCACTCGCGAAACTTTTCACACACTATAGGAAATATACATACAAATGGGTACAATAAACGATAACTAAAAATAACCGAACAATGAACCTTAAATAAAGATAAAGAATCCTAAAAGACAATAGTACCTATAACTATAAAGAATTATAGAATACAATAGTACCCATTACTTAAATTGCTTTGCAGATGTTGCAACGTGGGAAAACACAAAATTAAAATAATTACAATAGAAAAATATTACATTCTTAATAACTATGCAAGGGATGAGTATGTGAGACACAGTCGCCACATAGGTAATAGTTTCATTGTGCAATATGTGTTAAGGTTTCTTTTTTTTTTACATTTTATTTTTATTTAATAATTATTTTACTTTACTTTTAATAAGCTTAAATTGAAAATACTTATAAATACGCATTATAAAATAATGTAAAATTATATTTGCATGCCCTAAAAAGGCAAAATATGGTTTGTGCCTAAACCACCGACTTGTAACAACTGGTAACACCTGTATTTTAAGCAAATAAATTATTCTTATTCTTATTCAAACTTTCGCATTTATAATATTTATGTATTATTATAAGTCATAAGTCATTTATTTCTTAACAAAAAACATTGTGTAGAAAAACTTAAAATTAAATTAAATTAATAAGGTTTCGACAGTACCTAATAACAAAACAAGTATTAAAAAAGAAAATAACAATAAGTAGCTCCTTTTCACAAAAATTAAATGAATAGTCGAATAAATTGAAAATAATAACAACAATGTCAAAAGATGAAAATAACAATAGCTAGTAAAAAATGTCAAAACTAAAATAATAATGTCAAAAGATAAGAATAATAATAGCACCTTTTTACAGTAAAAAAAAAATAATAATTAATAGTCACATAATTACATAAAGAATTTAATGGGAATGATATATATAGGCAATACAAATAAGAATAAAAATCAATAATAGCTAATATCGCATAAATACATGATTGTCATTTTGTCAATTGATGAACTCCTCAATACTGTAAAAGCCTTTCCTCAATAAATACGTCCTTAATTCCTTAAGTAGTACGATATTGGTAGGATTAAGAATCATCAATACAACCCTCCAGAGTCGTTCCTGACTCTTATGAACTTGGAGGATTGTAGTGATGATTCTGATGATTATAATTCTGTAACTACATACGTCTTACAGCCGCGACCGATATTTTCATCAACATACAACTTAGCACTGCCCTGCAAATTGCAAGAAACGTAAGAAAATTTTGAATTTCGCGGGCCACCCTGACGCTTACACCTTAAAATAAATTCCACCCGTAAGGGTATATGGCTTATTACATTACACGATTTATCGGGCTCTGCCTGCAGGGAAAGGGAAGTGCAATATGAAATCGAGTGGTCGAGTGGTCCCGACCGCCTACTTTCCTGCCGCGCTGTCGATCGTGCCCTGCAAATCGTGCCCGACAAATTAGTCGAAAAGAAAAAAATTAGTCCGCATGGTGCCGGACGTAAAGAATAGCACCATCCCATGTCTTCCCGTGGGTGTCGTAAGAGGCGACTAAGGGACTTACCAGAGAATGGGCAGCAGCGTTCTCTGTGCTTTTGTGACAACCGTACTGCGATCGCCAACCCGCCTCCCAAGCGTGGCGATTATGGCAAAACCCCCAAATGGACACCGCATTAAATAAATTGCCCCTAGTACCCGGCAGCCCGTCTACCCTCGACTACGGCAGCGGTCAAGGCTATGGCGTGGCAAGGGGTGCGAAGAATCCCCGGATGGGATCCGGCTGCCAACACCAACGACTGGACCTGGCAACTTACAACACGCGCACACTCCGGACCGACGAGAAGATAGCGGAGCTCGAAGAGGAATTGAGCAGGCTGCGATGGAGTTTTGTGGGATTATCTGAAGTCCGAAGAGAGGGGGAGGACACGATAATCCTAAAATCCGGCAACCTGCTTTATTTCCGAGAGGGCGACCGCCAGTCCCTGTGTGGTGTTGGGTTTACCGTCCACAAGTCCCTTGTGAACAACGTAGTGAAGATCGAGAGTGTGTCGACCAGGCTGGCGTACCTTATACTCAGAATATCCTAAAGATATTCGCTGAAGGTCATACAGGTCTACGCCCCGACCTCGGCACACCCCGACGACGAAGTGGAGACCTTGTATGAGGATATCTCTAAAGCCATGCATGGTTTCAAAACTCACTTCACCGTTGTCATGGGGGACTTCAACGCGAAACTGGGCAAACGAGACGGGGATGAGCTGCAGGTGGGTCAATTTGGAGTTGGACGTCGGAACCACCGGGGCCACCAACTAGCTAGTTTTATGGAGAAGGAGGGCCTCTATATGATGAACTCCTTCTTCAGAAAGCGTGAGCACAGGAAGTGGACCTGGCAGAGCCCAGATGGTGCAACAAAAAACGAGATTGACTTCATCATGTCAACCAAGAAGCAAATATTCAATGATGTCTCTGTGATCAATTCGGTGAAAACCGGGAGCGATCACCGCATGGTAAGTGGCACATTGAACATCAATATCAAGCTAGAAAGGTCTCGACTGATGAAGTCTACGCTCCGTCCAGCACAGATCCAAATCCAAAACTTCGAGAGCTTTCAGCTCGAACTCCAGAATCGTTTCGAGTGCCTAGGCGGCTCAGTGGACGAATACAACGATGGGTTCGTGGAAACTGTCCATACGACCGGGTCTAAGTTCTTCAAGACACGTCGTACAGATCAGAAAAAGAGATTCTCCGATCAAACTCTCGAGCTCATGAAGGAGCGGCGTGAGATGATCCTGCAGTCTTCAGATGAGGCGTCGAAATACCGGCAGCTCAATAGACGGATATCTAAATCCTTAAAGAGCGACCTCCGCCGCTTTAATACCGAGCGTATTAAAGACGCAATCGAGCGGAACAAAGGCTCCAAAGTATTTTCAAGAGATCTGGCTATTGGGCAGAGCCAGCTCACGAAACTGAAGACCGACGACGGCAGGATCTTATCCGCCAAACCGGAGCTACTGAGGGAGATCGAGAGCTTCTATGGACAGTTGTACACGTCAACTAGCAAACCCATTATCGACCTAGCAAACGACCCAAGAGCTAGACTAACCCGACACTATACCGAAGACATCCCGGACTTCAGCCTGTACGAGATTAGGATGGCTCTGAAACAGCTCAAAAACAACAAGGCACCGGGTGATGACGGAATTACGGCCGAACTCCTGAAGGCGGGTGGAAAACCGGTGCTTAAAGCCCTTCAGAAGCTGTTTAATTCCGTCGTACTCGAGGGGAAAACGCCACAGGCATGGTGCAGGGGTGTGGTGGTAATCTTCTTAAGAGAAGGGCGACAATGCCTGGTTGAAGAATTACATGCCCATCTCACTTCTAAGCCATGTCTACAAGTTGTTTTCAAGAGTCATCACGAATCGTCTCGCGCGCAGGTTTGACGATCTCCAGCCACCCGAACAAGCCGGCTTCCGAAAAGGGTTTAGCACCGTGGACCACATACATACGCTTCGGCAGGTTATACAGAAGACCGAAGAGTATAACTTGCCTCTCTGCTTAGCGTTTGTGGACTACGAAAAAGCCTTTGATTCGATCGAAACCTGGGCTGAACCGCTGCACTGGAGGATGTCTTCAAGGTTCTGGACTGGAGAGGGCTAGGCATCAACGTCAATGGCGAGTACATCACTCACCTTCGGTTTGCCGACGATATTGTGGTCATGGCTGAGACCATGGAGGACCTCAGTACAATGCTCGATGACCTCAGTAGAGCTTCCGAAAGAGTGGGTCTAAAAATGAACATGGACAAGACGAAGGTCATATTGAATGCCCATGTCACACCCATTCCTATCAAGATCGGAGACTCTACACTCGAAATTGTAGACGATTATGTATACCTAGGTCAAACGGTCCAGTTAGGTAGGTCTAACTTCGAGAAAGAGGTCAATCGTCGAATCCGACTCGGCTGGGCAGCTTTCGGGAAGCTGCGTGGTATCTTCTCGTCCAACTTACCGCAGTGTCTCAAGACGAAAGTCTATGACCAATGTGTGTTGCCAGTGATTACATACGGGACCGAAACGTGGTCGCTCACAATGGGCCTTATCAAAAGGCTTAAAGTCACCCAAAGGGCAATGGAGAGGGCTATGCTCGGAGTTTCCTTGCGTGATCGAATCAGAAATGAAGACATCCGCAAGAGAACCAAGGTCACCGACGTAGCCCGAAGAATTGCTAAACTTAAGTGGCAGTGGGCAGGGCACATTGCTCGCAGAACGGATGGCCGATGGGGCCGAAAAGTTCTGGAGTGGCGACCGCGAACCGGAAGACGATGCGTGGGAAGACCTTCCACTAGGTGGACCGATGACCTGGTGAAGGTTGCGAGAATCCGGTGGATGCGAGTCGCAAGGGACCGGTCAATGTGGCGACACTTGGGGGAGGCCTATGTCCAGCAGTGGACGTCTTTCGGCTGAGATGATGATGATGATGAAAAAAATGGGTTGACTGAATCCGGCGATATTTTTATGGCAGATTCAACGATACTTTTCAAATTTCGCGCTTTATAAAGGACGTCTTATACCCAAACTGGAAAAAAAATGGCGCAGGAGTACTTTAGTTTCCAAATGAGTTCTGTCGCATTTGAGAGACTATTTTCCAACGCAGCGCGCAAGTCTTATTCAAACAGACTTGCGAAATCGCCTTTGCCCGCAAAACTTAAGAATACAATACTTTGTTTTTTAAATAAAAATCTTATAAATGTTAATTTTGATTAAGTACTAAAACTATTAATCTATTGTGTTTTATTTATTCTACCGTCCTTTTTGAATTCAATAAGCGTATCGATATCGGTATCAGTATGGCCGATATTTTTATAACAGTATCGGTATCGGTATCGTATCGGCAAAAAGGCGTATCGAGGCATCCCTAATTTTTTTGTGTTTTTTGAAGTCGGTATGATTTTCTGCAAAAATGTTTTTTATTTTTCCTTTTTTAGGGTTCCGTAGCCAAATGGCAAAAAACGGAACCCTTATGGATTCGTCATGTCTGTCTGTCCGTCCATATGTCACAGCCACTTTTTTCCGAAACTATAAGAACTATGCTGTTGGAACTTGGTAAGTAGATGTATTCTGTGAACCGCATTAAGATTTTCACACAAAAATAGAAAAAAAAAATTGGGGTTTCCCCATAATTATGATACTTAGAGCTGAACTCAATTTTTTTTTCTTCAAACTCATACCTATGGGGTATCTAATCTATGGATAGGTCTTCAAAAATGATAGTGAGGTCACAAATCTTATCTTTGCCCCGTGGTCATCCTCATGTGAGGGATGGTCCGAGGAGGCCAGGGATAAGACCCAGCCCAAATGGAAGGAATTGAGTGAGGTGAGTAATAGCGTTCTGCCTTGCAAGGCGTTCAGAATGGTTGTAGTTTTTATGAGTAAGTATAATAACGTTAACTGAAACTTAAATAAATATCTACCTACCTACTATGAATACAGTTACTACAGCTAATTACCTAATATTAATTCTTTAATAAAATATACATTAAACAAAAACATTTAGACCTTCTCTTAACAAATACCTACATTACATTTCGTACCTCTTCATACACGTGACGTCACGTCACTGACGTCACGTCACCAGATACTATCAAGAAACTGCGATAAAAATATGGTATCCTGGTAGATCGTATACGTTTAGCTCCATTCATTAATCAATGTTTACAATACAAGTAAATACATGAGTAGGCGACAGCTGATAAACCACACATGTTGACAGTAAATAAGTACTCGCGTCAATTGCGGGGGCGGAGACGTCGTCACGTCTCCCAGGACATCATAAGTTATTAGAAAGTCTTCGAGTAGTGTTTCGTAATGAAGGACTTAGCACTTTTCAGATGAGCATTGAGGTAACGTACAACCAACGGTATTTTTAAGTTACCGTTTGGTTTTCAGATCAAAAGCAACAGCCCAATCTGAACGCCACCGTGGCCCACTCTGGTTAAATTCCTTTTGTGGTAAGAAGAAAATAGAGTAGCTTAGCACCACGGCTGGTTATTCCTAAAAATCCAAGCGATATCGATTTTTATTAGGTACTAGCTGAATCCCGTGGCTTCACCTGTGTACAAATTATATTATACTAAAACCTTCCTCGAGAACCATTCTATCCATTGATGAAAACAGCATGAAAATCGGTGCAGTAGTTTTTGAGTTTATCACGAACAGACAGACAGACGCGGCGGTGTACTTTGACATAAACTTTTTTATGTAGTGATAGTTGATTCCAGAACCGAAAATGCGGGGACTTGTACCAGGACGTGATAAATTATTAGGAGGTGAGGGAAATCTAACCACAGTTCATTCATAGTTACTTATTATACTTTCAACAACAATCTTATAACAATGCCAAAAAATATCATTGATAAGTTTTTTGCTTTTGATCTGCTTAACAGTGATCTTTTTATGTTAGCACTGTAGATAACAAGTCAGAATTGCCGCAAGTAGTACCTAGCCTTATAAAGTACCCTTGACTGTCAGGCCCTAAAGATCTACAAATGACAGCTGGGACCAACAGCTTTACTTGCTTTTCGAGGCACGGGGAAAACTGTACATTGAAGTGAGGGGTTTACCAGTGCCGCCGCGAGAGACGCACCGGGCGTCGTCGGGGTCACCGTAGGCGCGGGACTGTGGACGGCGAGCATTATTACGTGCTCTGTTTGTACATGTTAAAAATATTAATACAGTTCATTTATAAAGTAAAAAACTTGTGTTTACTCTTATTACCAGCGTCGAGTATAACATAAAATGGTCGTGGCCGTGGCCGTGTCGACGGTACGGTGTCACGTGCGCCTCGATGTCAGCAGTAAGGAAAGGGTCTGCAAGGGCCGATGCCTGCCGGGGCTGTGGGACTCGAATACCGTGTCCTTGGAACACAAAGGGCTAAGAAGGAACATGGATGGGTTTTAGTCAGCAAAAGTCTGACACTCCCTTCCGCTCCGCCCAGAGCGGGAGGAGTCATTTGATGATTTCCCATCCGAAAATAAGGGCTTTGCCAGTAATGGTAACTTTATGGGTTGTTAAAAATAAGAAGTAAGTAGAAATGTTGACTGTTGAGTAAATAAGTACATAAGGGTGCGTCCACATCTGGCGAATGTGCCGATGTGAGCTGCACATTCGCGGCACATTCGCCAGATGTGGACGCACCCTAATATAAAACTGCCTGTCCCAGTAATTTTTATAACTTAGAACATTAGACTGCGAAAGCTGTGTAACCGCATATATTGCAAAGTAATCTGAATGTCTCTGTGAGTTATTACGATTGTGTAGCTAAAAAAAATCAATGCATTGACTCCTCCGACTAAAGGTGGACGCACACCTATCAGCGCCGAAGGAATCGACCGCGCCGAAAGAATCGAATTTTAGAATTACTTGTATGAAATCCTACTAAACCTCGCACACTTATCCGCGTCGAATCGGAAGAATAGATGACGTCTTACGTATGAGAAAAAATTCCTTCGGCGCGGATAAGTGTGCGTCCACCTTTAAACCACTCGGTGTTCCTCCACGTTAATTCTGGCTGGGGTGCGGGTGCACATCATCATCTGCCTAGCCTTTTCCGTACTATGTTGGGGTCGGCTTCCAGTCTAACCGTTTTGCTTGCGACAAACCACGTCTCGGGTAAAGGGGAGGAGTGAGCTGGTCCTCGGGATGTCATTCCATGTGAGAGGCGCGCGGAAACACCACGCGACGCCAACTCGACGAGCATATACTACTGAGTCAAGGCTACACTACACAAGGATCACTTACATCGTAGGTGGAGGCGGCTTGAGGACGTGACAAACCACCACCAATACACATGTAGAAACGATCTATAGGACATACTAGCAATCATTGATCTACAAATAGCACATCCACAGTTATGTTTTTTTGTAAGTCCCATATAAATACAGGGCGAGTTTATTGCCTTCGACCGGGTACCAATCCGGACTCCGTGACTGGAACTGAGAAGTCTCTGTGAAAACTCATAAGTTTGGATCCGAACCGCAACGGTCACGCTTGAGACCATGATCTTCCTACCCTAGTCCCATTCTATGGCTTCTTCAGGTCGACGCAACTCGTTTTCTTCTGCTATTCTCCCCTGTCGGTCGTCACGGTATCATTTATTCCTTTCTATTTCATAACTTTCCTCACCCATTTCATCCATTATTTCTCTGGTCTTCCTTCTCCCTCTTCATCCATCAACTTCATTCATTTATTTTATTGACATGCGTTCCATCTCTGCTCAACACATGTCCTGCGACCGACCACTACGACGCAAATGACTGTCGTCCATTTGCCCATCGTTATGTTAAGATTGCTGAGTAAGATATTCACTATCAATTAATATAATGTTGTCAATTATAATGAGTGGATCGATTGCTCTACGGAATCGTTTCTCCGGCAGCTCTAATATGCATGGCCAGTGCAATGAGCGCTTTAACCACTGTCAACTTCAGCATTTAAAGCCGACACTTCTAGAAGAAATACTTCATCTACTTGTACAGGGTGTTTGGCAGAACGTTGAACATACGAAAGTGGTGGATAGGTTGGGTCATCTGCTACTTACTCAGCCCTAATTTATTTGGCCCTGGCCCACTGGGTATTTTTTTTTTCTTTTTTCTTGCTTCACCACTTTCTTAACTTTAAAGTGTATTTTTTATTAAAAATGGGTAAAACAGGCAAATGGCGCCACATGCACGTGGTGAAAATTAGAACTACATCTTTCGTCTCACTTACTCTTTTGTATTAAAGTGAGACCAACGTATTGATCAAAAGCACTTCCAAGGAGGTTCGATCAGTCAGCCTATTTGTTCTCGTAATGTGAAACTCCTTGGTGGAATCCTTTTTTTTTGGAAATTAAAAAAAAACCGTAAAGAATACGCACGGTTCTATACAAGGGGGATTGCGGTAAAATAGGTACTTAGGTGAGAGTACCTATTTTATCGAACGGTCCGTTGTATGGTGCGTAATTTATAATTTTTAACTTTCGAACAATGTATACAGGCTTCGTAAATACACTTTTTGAGCAAGTTTGTTGAAAAAACAAGTAAAATTAAATTAAAATTTAAAAAACCCCGACACATAAATTTGTTAGATCCTCCTAGGTAGCAGGCATCACTCCACTTTTCTCATCTCATTTCGTAAGTTAGTATTCTTCATTCCCTTTCGACATAGTTTACATTATTCTACTAGTCAAGCCCCCAGTGATAGGGGTATTAAAGGAGTTGTGACAAAAAAATTATTCGCCATTTTGTGGTGGCGGCCATCTTGGATTTGAAATTTATCATAGTATATAGTATTCTACTAGTCAAGCCCATACCCATATTGAGGGAGTTGTGGAAAATATGTTATCCGCCATTTTGTGGCGGCGGCCATCTTGGACCGATTTTCATCAAACGTAGCTAAGAACACTCCCGAGTCCCGACTGATTCACCTTTCAAACACAAAAAAATAAAATCAAAATCGGTTCATCCGTTCGGGAGCTACGATGCCACAGACACCCACACACACAGACACGTCAAACTTATAACACCCCGTCGTTTTTGCGTCGGGGGTTAACAAGAGACTTGAAAACAGATGAAAAACTTAAAATGAGTGGTTCCAGCGACCAGGAAGTTTATTTGACGCCCTCAGAATTGACTGAAACTGTTAATAATTAGGTTTTGTTAATTAATAAGTACCCAAGTATTATTTGTTATACTTTAAAGATTATTCTGTAATACTGACCTATCATAATGTAGTAGTTAATACCTAAACTGAGATAAAAGTATCTCGTGATTGTGAATGTTTTTTCACTCCTCTTGCTCAAAAAGGCCGTCATAATAGCGTACCAGAGCGGGCGTAAAATTGCATTTATTTCCCTAAAGGAAAAAAGTTTTTTTGTTTTAATTTTCGTAGTCGGTGTTCGAAAACGCATAAGTCTTTATTGATAACTAGCTTCTGCCCGCGACTTCGTACGCGGATCCTGTTGCTTATGCCAGCGACAACGGGGTCGTCAAAAGCGAAGATCTGAAACGTCTGATGTCGAATTCTAAGAGCCCGGGGAAGGGAAAAGCGGATCTTTCCCATCTGAGCAACACATACCGTTTGTTTCTTTTCGCCATTTAACAGCTTCACAAAAAGTACAATTTTGAACCATAATATGTGGCGTATTCAATCATAGGAGTATATATGTAAATGCACTCCGTTCTTTATCAACCCAAGGAAGGTCGCCATGCCCTACGGCTATATCTTGAGACACCTCCGATTCTTCAGATGATATCGACATTCTGTTCAGACAATGTCGAATTCGATCAGAATTCAAACGTTCGTTGCGCTCTTCTTCTGTCTCTTCATGCCGTACTCCAGCAATTCTTTCTCTCTCACATTCTAACTGATTACGAATATTTTGTTGTGTGCGTGTTCGGGGCAATGTATGATAATCTCGAGCAGCAGTTAGTCGCGCATCACGTTCATCACTCGTTTCAAAAGACCTGTTAGTAGATGTGCGAATACACTGAGAACTCAAGCGTGATTCTGTATCGGTAAACGTTTCCGACTCGCGAGACAATGCATGACGTTCACGATCAGCCAGTCGCGCATCTATTCTGGTCTCTAGAGATCTGGATGTAGATGCGTAAATACGCTAAGAACGCAGGCGTGCTTCGCGATCCGAAGAGGTTTCCAAGGAGCAAGTTGCAGCCTGGTGTTCTCGAACAGCATCAAGTCTCTCCTGACGCTCTTCGGTAGATTATTGGGATCTTATGATCCTCAATCTTGTAGCTCCTTTGGAACATTTAGAAAAGATTTGACCTCTTTCTAGGCATGATTATAGTTTTGTTGTGAAGATATCTAATCAATTAAAATCTAATTGACTGCTCCCCTGCGTTACCGGGTAGGCTACCGAGTCACGAAGATAAATGGAAAAGGAAATTCAACACTCAAATAACATAAACCCGAAGAGATATTTATTCGATAAAATAAAATAATAAATGGGAGTTTTGGCCAGTCGAGTCAAATTTTCATTGATATACAATCGTCATCGAAAATCAGTCCTAAACTGTTACAGCCTTCACCACGTGGAGGTACTCCCAGTTTATGTTATTTTATACAGTAAAATTAGTGATAGCTTTGCAATAATTTTCACATCAAATGTTTCTGACCTTCGATTTTTTCTAATTCAACAGGAAATGCCCATCAGACCGAACAACTTTTGCTAAGACGTCATTCCTATATGTGTTATGGTGTAGCTGGGCTATTGGAGTTCCACAACAGGTGTCCCAGATCTTCGATTTTTATGAGTCAACAGAGAGTGCTCATCAGATTGAACAACTTTTGCTAAGACGTCATTCCTATATGTGTTATGGTGTAGCTGGGCTATTGGAGTTCCACAACAGGTGTCCCAGATCTTTGATTTTTATAAGTCAACAGAGAGTGCTCATAAGATTGAACAACTTTTGCTAAGACGTCATTCCTATATGTGTTATGGTGTAGCTGGGCTATTGGGGTTCCACAACAGGTGTCCTAGATCTTCGATTTTTATAAGTCAACAGAGAGTGCTCATCAGATTGAACAACTTTTGCTAAGACGTCATTGCTATATGTGTTATGGTGTAGCTGGGCTCTTGGAGTTCCACATCAGGTGTTCCAGATCTTTAAATTTATTCTCTCAGCAGAAAATGCTCATCACGTGGAACAATTTTTGCTAAGGTGTCATATTTGTATCTCTTATAGTTTAGCTGGTCTGTTGCGGTTCTGCATCAGATGTTCAAGTTTCCAAGATAAATTATAGCTTATATATTATAGCTATATCTTCGTCTGCGTCACATAAATAAGAGAGAGAAACGAAAGGAAAAAAAAACCCCGTTTTTGCAACATTTTTCATTCCTGCTCCACTCCTTATAGTCGTAGCGTGATGTTATATAGCCTAAAGCCTTCCTCGATAAATGTGCTATCCAACACAAAAAGAATTTTTCAATTTGAACCAGTAGTTCCTGAGATTAGCGCGTTCAACCAAACAAACAAACAAACAAACTCTTCTGCTTTATAATATTAGTATAGAAGTATAGATTCATAAAGAATCGACTTATTACTGTTCCATAAAAAAAAAACACATTTTATTTTAAAAATGGAACCAAACGCGCCGAACGCCGAACTCTTTGGCAGAATGTGTGCGTTGCATTCCAGCTACAGAAGAAATAAAAAAAACTTTTTTGCAAAAAATAAAACCGACTTCACACAAAAAAGTGAAAAATAACTTTAGCTTCAGAAGTCGGTGACCTTTATTTGATTGATTTAGTTTTTTTGTCACCGACTTCTGAAGCTAAAGTTATTTTTCACTTTTTTGTGTGAAGTCGGTTTTATTTTTTGCAAAAAAGTTTTTATTTTTCACTTTTTAGTGGTTCACATGTGTATAGGGTTTTCACAGCATACCAGCGTGATTTTTTGTTATGAACTGGTGTAAACAATAGACAGACATGAAATTTCAGCAATCCCAGTAAGAGACACAAATTTGCTACATTTAATGAGGAGTTCCGTTGCCTTTCTCCGAAGTTCTTCATCTAATCTTTACCAAATTTAAATGGGATCACTCCGAGAAAGTACTCTTTCTAAAACTACCCAAATCGCTTCTGGTGTGCCTATAAAATTTGAAGAGTTCCCTCTATTCTCCAGGATCCCACTATAAGGATCCTGACTTGATGATTATGGGACCTTCTGGGAAGTATACCCTTTCAAACAATTAAAAAACAAATTCGGTCCAGTCATCTTCGAGTAATCGGGGAACATTGAATTGAGAACCTCCTCCTTTTTGAAGTCGGTTAATAACGACGTTATGGTACGTGACTCAAATATCCGGATAGCCTTTAAAAGATTTGGCCGAGTATCGTTAATTTGCTTCTAAGAATTGAAGAGTTCCGTTCCTTTGTCATGGATCCCATAACCAGAACCTAACCAAATTCTCATCAAACTACCCTTGAAGTAGGTACCCTTGCCAATAAAATAACAATACATGTCAAGGTAATAAGCTTATCCCCAATAAATGAAACTTAATACACCTAACTGTCGAAATCTGGGAATATTGTACACTTCTGCGTACCCCCTCAGAGCATACAGGCGTGATGTTACGTCATGATTTTGTATAAACAATAAACATTCAAGCGATTGCAGCAGTTACTGCAGATTTGCCGTGTATTTTTGAAGAGTTCCATTGTATATCTCCGAAGACCCGGATCAGATCTTCAGCAAATTAAAATATAACCAACCACACGGGAAGCACCAGCTTTCAAATTAAAAAAGAATCATCAAAATCCGTTCACCCAGTCGAAAGTACTGTGGTAACAACCACTGTCGAAATCTGGGTGTATTGTACACATCTGCGTACCCCCTCAGAGCATACAGGCGTGATATTACGTCATGATGTTGTATAAACAATAAACCTACAAGCGTTAACAGCAAGCACTGCAGATTTGCCGTACATTTTTGAAGAGTTCCATTGTATATCTCCGAAGACCAGCATCAGATCTTCAGCAAAATAAAATGGGACCACATGGGAAGCACCAGCTTTCAAATAAAAAAAGAATTATCAAAATCGGTTCACTCAGTCGAAAGTTATGAGGTAACAAACATAAAAAAAAAAAAAAAAAAAAAAAAAACATACAGACGAATTGATAACCTCCTCTTTTTAGAAGTCGGTTAAAAAGGCATTGATTAGCGCGAATTTTTCTGTATTATTTATTTGAATTTTAGGTAGGATTCCTTTTTAACCGACTTCCAAAAAGGAGGAGGTTCTCTATTCGACTGTATGTATTTTTTTTTTTTTTTTTTTTTTTTTTTTTATGTATGTTACCCGATTACTCGAAGACGCCTAAACCGATTTGAAAAATTCTTTTTTTGTTTGAAAGGGTATACTTCCAAGTTGGTCCCATAGTCGCCAAGTCGGGATCTGATGATGGAATCTTGGCGAAATCGAGGGAACTCTTCAAATTTTATAGGATAACGTACAGCAATTTTTATATTTTCTACAACAAGTGAAGCATTTGCGTTTGATAAGAACCATTCTACCATCAGATCTGATGATGAAGCCAAGAGTCACGGAACTCCATAATGAGACAATGTATCCTAGTCGTGTTTGGGCTTGTTGTAATTGTAACGGTATGCACTTTCCATGTGAACCACTAAAAAGTGAAAAATAAAAACTTTTTTGCAAAAAGTAAAACCGACTTCAAAAAGAAAAAGTGAAAAATAACTTTAGCTTCTGAAGTCGGTGACAAAAAAATTAAATCAATCATACAAACGTCACCGACTTCAGAAGCTAAAGTTATTTTTCACTTTTTCTTTTTGAAGTCGGTTTTACTTTTTATCTCCAACGTTTACCCCATAGACGACACAATATTCACACTCGGTTTCTTTTTACTACCTCGCTAAAGCTCGGTAGTAAAACTACCTCTTCTATAATGGGTCATTTTAGCCCCTTGTATTAAAATGTACTATTATTTTTGGATAAGTATAGTAATTTCGCTGAGGTGTGATGAAAAGTTACGTGTTGCACTCGAGTGCAAAGATTTTTCACCTAGTGCTCTTTTGATTCCCTCGCTAACTCTCAGGATTCTATTTTTTTAATCCTTCTTATACGTCGACAAAGCCTTATTTTCGGAATTTTCAGTATTTAACTCGGTCGTTTCTTCTTGCTGACAATCCGGCTGAACGTGACGACGCCACAACGGTGATGTTTTACAATCCGGCGCGCCATTATGTAATACGCACGCCGTATACGAATTGGCTGCGACATATCCAATATCACCAACTTTCGCATTTATATGATCGTAAAACGCGGGGGTGGTTTTCCCGTAAACGAGTACCAGGGCGACATGAAGTGTAGGAAGGTGGTTGGTACCTAGTTGGTATTGATGAATGAGTGACGTGACATATTTTAAGCTAGGATAGCGAGCGAGAACCTCACCACTCGGTATACCTACTATCCTTCCTTACTGCTCTGGCAGTTTACATGATGCCAGATAATTTTAAGCCAGTACATACTCGTAGTAAACTAGTTACGTCAGACACTAAGGCGTCTTTCTGATGTAGATTGAAAAGATATCGAGTATTGTTAAAACCGGGGGTGGTTTTCCCGTCCACGAGCACCAGGGTGGCATAAAATATATAAGGTTGTTGGTGATTGTTATTGATGAATGAACGAAGTGACATACTGAAATATATCTACAAGTAAGTAGGTACAGTAGGTAGTTATTTTGTAAACATTACGCCTTTGCTGTTATGCTGTTAGATATCATGTCACCGTAAAATTGTCAAACACGTGAGATTGTAATCTCTCTAGCGAGATTGTAAACTCTCGAAATATTGTCAACTAAACATACTGCTTACAATCTAACGCTTTATTTTTCGGTAGATTGTAATCTATCGAAGTGGAACCGTAATATTGTGAAATGCATGCGACGGAAGTATCTCTGCCGCCATAATCGGGACTTGGGGTACCCCCACGTTAGGTTCCTTTAACAGCCCTTGCCCTGCAGACAGAAATACGGGAAGCGGGGCTCCGTCGACTACGCTTTTTAGGGGATAAAGTGGATATACTTAAAGTGTTTTGAGGTGAGGGTATTTCTCAGGAATGCTACATTATCTTTTCATGAGAGTGGTACCATTGGGACCACTCCTTCCCTCCCCCTTCTGCACACCGCGCGAGTTGACTTCCATCGCATACTTTTCACAATATTACGGTGTCACTTCAATAGATTACAATTTACCGAAAAATAATGCGTTATATTGTACGCAGTATGTCGTTTTACAATCTTTCAAGAGTATTTACAATCTCTCTAGTTATATTACAATCTAACGTGTTAGACAATTTTACGGTGACATACACAGGCGTATTAACGATAAAAAAATCGTCCACGCACTCGTGTCCGGACCACACCTCCGGGCTCCAGCTTTCACAATCGAAACATGTGGGTAACACTATATGGCCCTTTTAACTGGTTGTTAGTTAGAATCGTAGCTTCTGATTTGAAAACTAAGTTTCACCAAAACATACAGATACCCGAACCAAAAATAACAAACAAAACAAAACAAGAATTGAAAAATAATATTTTCAACACATTTGCTCAAAAAATGCTTTGACGAAGCCTATAAATTGTTCTAAAGTTAAAAATTACGCACCATACAACGGAACGTGCGGTAAAATAGGTACTCTCACCTAAGTACCTATTTTTCGCACTACGATTAGGTTTAAAATGCAGTGATAAATGATGTTTCTTTTGTAAGTAGGTTTTCACAAACGTAATTTTTTTTAAACTAGATGAGGCCGGTGTTTCGTACCTGACTACTCTGAGAAGAAACAGCCGAAACAAACTTCGAGGTCATAGTCTCTCTGCCCTGCGTGGGCGGAGCACCGCCGTGTCCTCGTAGCGGCGATCGGCGGCGGCGACCTCTCGCGTCCGGCCCTGGTTCAGTCCATGGTCCGGAGCGAGACGGAATGGGAAGCCGTCACCTCCTTCTGCGAAGCAGTCATGCTAGCGAAGGAGGTGGCGGAACGAGAGAGGGAGAGAGCCTCTCTTCCCGGCCGCCGCGGGAGACGCACCGGGCGTCGGGGGCCACGTGGTGGCTACCGGCCACCGTAGATGCGGGCCTGTGGACGGTTAGCTATGGGCTAGCTAGCCGTCCGTCCGTCTAGTGACGACAGGCCGTGTCGACGGCGCGTTCGTGTTCCACGCGCGCCTCAAAGAGATGTCAGCAGCAGAGAGGGGCCCGCAAGGGCCGAAGCCTGCCGGGGTTGCGGGACTGTTCGAAAGAGATACCGCGGCCCCGGAACGTAAAGGGCGAGGAAGGAACATGGATGGGTTTTAGTCAGTAAGAGTCTGACACTCCCTCCCGCTCCGCCCAGAGTGGGAGAAGTCATTTGATGATTTCCCATCCCAAAAAAAAAAAAAAAAAAAAAAGGTCATAGTCTCTCTTGAAGTCCACAGAATCTTGCTTAATTCACATGAGGATCATGTAGGAATGTAGGAATAGTGTCTGAGATGGTTTTTTGAAGAAAGAACCACACAGATTTGAGTGAACCTGTCCAGTCAGTGCAAGCATTTGTCAGTTATCGTGTAGCTCGACTTATAACACAAGGAGCTCAATGAAATAACGAACAATACCAAAGAAAGGACATTTGGGTAGGTCGCTAGAACACAAACTGCCAGACGGTTGAGGGGTAAAAAAAATAAAATAAAAAAATGTGACCCACAGGTCCTCACATTCACAAAAATAAAACCAAATTAATAATAATTTACATAATGAATGTCAATAAAAATACGATATGTCAAATACACACACATAAAACAATAAAAATATATTGAAAATGTAAAAAATAATAAAATACTGAACTAAGTCTCGTATTGATGAATTGATGTCAAGTCATTAAATGTCAAAAGTAAGTACCTACCTAACAAGTAAATATTCATGTCAAATACAAACACACACACACAAAATAATAAACAATTGAGTAAAAAATAATATGCATTTATGTCAAATAATTCAATGTCATAGTGTATAAAAGAAAGGAATCAATAATAAGTGCTTGAATATGGCTCGGAAGTTTATTGTAAAAGCGTATACACATGGCATCTGAACGTTCCCCCTATTTTTAACCGACTTCTAAAAAAGGAGGAGGTTCTCAATTCGGATGTTTCTATTTTTTTTTTTTTTTTTTTTTTATGTTTGTTCGGGCATAACTCCGTCGCTTGCCAACCGATCTGGAAAATTCTTTTTTTGTTGGAAAGGGTATTCTTTCCAAATGGTCCCATATCCACCAAGTCGGGATCTGATGATGGAATCTTGGCGAAATCGAGAGAACTCTTCAAATTTTATATGAAAACGTGTTGCGATTTTGGTATTTTCTACAACAAGTGAAGCATTTGCGTTTGATAAGAACCATTCTACCATCAGATCTGATGATGTAGCCAAGAGTCACGGAACTCCATAATGAGACAATGTACCCTAGTCGTGTTTGGGCTTGTTGGAATTGTATCGGTATGCACTTTCCATGTATATCAAGCACATGTGAACCACTAAAAAGTGAAAAATAAAAACTTTTTTTGCAAAAAATAAAACCGACTTCAAAAAAACAAAAAAGTGAAAAATAACTTTAGCTTCTGAAGTCGGTGACAAAAAAACTAAATCAATCAAACAAAGGTCACCGACTTCAGAAGCTAAAGTTATTTTTCACTTTTTTGTTTTTTTAAAGTCGGTTTTATTTTTTGCAAAAAAAGTTTTTCTTGAGCCTCGTAGCAGGAATAACAAATTTGTGTTTGTTTCTCGTATTTATGTTGTGGATATCACTGTATTTTTTCACTGTATTTCACACACGTGCGTTTTTGAAATTTTTTCACACGTGCATATTTAATGTACAATTTGTACTGTTGTTCAAAAATGGCATTATCGTATTGACATTATGATAAAACCCTTAGTACAAATGGTTATCGAAATCTACTACTAAATGCGAACATTTATTCATGCCAGATTTCATGTACCAGATTATTATTATATGACATTTCTTTCAATTGAGTGTGTGTGTTTCAGTGGTTGACCATTGGAAAGTCATAATGGCGGCTTTATATTAGTAGATCACCAAACTTGTCAAAATGAACAATTATGAGATTGATGTTAGACGATTGTGACACTATTGCAATAGCAGAATTAGGGCGCTGGTATGGTGTAGCTGATTGCAATGATGGGGAGCACAAGTGCGTTTCGGCTTCGTTAAGAGGTTTTTTACACTCTTTATTGTAAGCAGTATCTATGTTCAGTTGACAATATTTCGAGAGATCTATAACAATCTCGCTAGACAGATTATAATCTAACGTGTCAATTCAATTAATTTATTCAATAACGATTTTTACATCGTGTCTGAATGTCTATAACTAAATCATTATTTGTTTATTCAAAACATTTTACACACAAATTAAAATCAGTATATTAACAAGAATAATAAAGAAGAGAATGAAAAAAAACTTGTTTGAAAATTTTACGGTGACTTACAGGGTGCAAACCACCTCATCACGAAGCCGTCAACCAAGCATTCTGTACAACAAACTAAGTAACTTTACGCAATAATTCTGGGAAACGAACGACTTTTTTTTGGGGTGAAAAATCATGTTTGCTGGCAGAACTCAATGTAACGCACTTAAAACATTGTGCTGATGGATGGATTGAATAGTACCGGGGTCGGAGAGGTGTATAAAGTAAAAATCTTACAGTAAAAAACTTGTACTTATTTTAAAAAAAACTTTCGTCAAAAAGTTGGAACTTTGACCCCCAATATCTCCGTAACTAGAAGGTTCCCAGGTATGGTGTAGAACAAAAAAAATGATCGCAATAACGGGGAGAACAAGTGGTTTTCGGATTCGTTAAGAGGTGTTTTACACCTTTTATACAATGTGTAACAAAAAGGGTAAGTATAGTCATATGAAAGGGTGTGCTACAGGCTACAGACCATCAATCTGAACAACTTTATCTATGGGACTACCATCGTTTTTTTTTAAATTAGCAATTAGCCTGTAGTCCCACTGCTGGGCAAAGGCCTCCCCATAGTCTTCTACTCCTCTCTACGTGCTGCTCTCTCAGGCCAATCTCTCGCAAACGCTTCTAAAGTCGTCACGACAGCGTTTTCTTTAAAAAACTAAAAAGATGGACGAGCTTTTTGCGTCAGACTTTAAAAATTGATTGTACGAGTACGGTCGAACACGCTATTTGGTATACAGTTTAACCCACAAATTACATTGTAAAGTGTAAACCAAATAGCTTGTACGACCGTACTAAAAGCATGGGTGTGAAAAACACAAAACGCTTCTGATGTCACAAGCCCCCATTCTCGAGTTTTGATGCTTTTTATCTTTGTCAATATTCATTGCTAACAATACAGACAATACTATAATTGACGGACTAAATAGATTTACAATTTATTGAAAACTATGCTGGATCACAGTTTGCACGCTGTACGAAGCCAGTTATAGTAATGCTTTTCAAAGCTTACTGTCAGTCTTTCTACACGTGCAGCCTGTGGGTCAACTTTACTCAGCGGACATACAGCGACCTACGCGTTCAATAATACAATAATGCACTGAGAGTGCTGCTGCGGCTGCCGTGGCGTAGTAGCGCGTCAGGCATATCTGAAACGGCTTTGAGGATAATCATTTCGATGATTTTGCTACCTTTATAAGGACATCCTTTATGACCCGTGTTCGCGGCAGCACCATGGCAACAGTATTTCTCAGTGTATTCGCAGATCGGTGGGATTCTCCGATGTTGCGGAGGTGGATGCGGGTCCATGTTGAATTTTAATTGTGTATTTTCACGTGGTTCGTAACCTACTAAAACTTGTTACTAACCCAATGGAAACTTTATAATCTATTCTAATAAGGAGGTCTTGGTGAAAAACCGAACAACACTTAATAGCTGGAAAATCGAACTATTAAGGACCTCGTGTTTGCCTAATAGTAATAATGCCTAATCAATACGGTCACCCTAAAAATAAAAAATATTTCTATTTGCCGATATTTTACAACCTTTATAAGTTATTACAAGAGTCCTAAGAAATATATAATGAGCACCAATCTTCAGCTGTTGTGTCTGACCGCCCGCCCCCAAGGCTCTCGTTAGAGAGTATAGTATTATTAGATATAAATGGACCTTCATTAAAGAGGTAGATTCTTTTACAAATCGAAGGAATTGATATGGATTTTGGCAATAGTGTGAGTCTAGAAATTTATGGATTTTTTGCTACTTACGAGTACATAATTACCAAAGATAATGTGATAGCAGACTGAGCCTAGAAAGGAACTAGAGAACACTGATTGGGAGACAAGTGATTTAAATTATCAAAGAATATAATTATTTGCAAGTGCTACATTGGCTTGGCATGTAGTCCAACAGTGTTCAACTTGATACCTCCACAGGTTCCTGAGAAAATGGTTTTGATAGGTGGAAAGACAGACGGACAGTAAAGTGTGCGTTCCGTTTTTGTCGACTGAAGTACGCAACCGTAAAAATCGTCCATTTTAGAAAGAGCTCAACTTATAGTGTGAGAGTAGTAGGGCAGTAGGGTGGTAAAACTTGGAACTCCCAATATCTCCGTAACTAGAAGGTTCCCAGGTATGGTGTAGAACAAAAAAATGATCGGCTGTGCGAAGAGGTTTTTTACCCAAGTTAAACTTTTTGTCCCTACCTAGATTATAAGTGAATGATGTGGTCTCCTATAATTGGAAGTGCACTCGTATATACGAGTATTGTCCCTGTTTTATCTTAGATACTCGCATGTAATTATGTAGTGGCTGTTGGAGATCCAATAAATAAATAACCTCGATCTTCCAAAAGGCTGGATGTATTGGTATCCTTATATTCGTCTTAAAAGAAAAACACAGACCTGTTTGAAATTAATAAGGACCTTGTCACAAAAGACATAAATATTCAATTTAAATTACGATATCCAGTCAAACCATATAAGTTGCCATTTTAAAGTGTTTAAGGTGGTTGGTCCTGGGCTGGATGTAGCCCGTGAAATTTAATTTTCCTTACGTTTTTACAATTCTCAGGCCAGTGCTATAGGTTGTGTGATGATTAAAATATGATTCGCGGCTGTAAGACGTACGTAGTTACAGAATTATAATCGTCAAAATCATCAATACAACCCTCCAAGTTCATACTCGTAAAGGTCTAGGAATGAATTTATCAAGGTTAAAAGCTTGTCGCGATATTTATCTGTGTAGATAATCAAGTAAAGGAGAATGCTCATGGATATATGGAATCCCCTACCATGCTGTGTCAAAATCAAACGTTGTTTTTAAGGGTCTACACTTATCATATTAACTCCTACAAAAGTTATTTTTGTGAACGAAACCGGAGTTTCGGAGTAATTTTATAACATCCAAGATTACCTCAAAACCATACAACTAGAAAATGAGCCTTCTGATACATTAGTTTTGCCGGGTGACATACGGCGCGCGGCGTTATTCGGTTGACCATAGGGGGACTTGACATATTTGCAGAATAAACAGAAATAAGTTCACAAACACTTTTCAATACAATTATTAATTTATCTCAACTATATGGACGTAAACGTCAAATGTCAATGTCATTTAGGGATGAGATCAGTAAATCAAAATCTTTAGTAAGAAAATCGATTTTGTGTCAATTAGTAATATCAAATCGATTTGGTGTACCACTTTTACTTAATTGTTAATGTTATGCAACAAAAACAAAGCAAATGTAATACGAATAATTCGTTAAATGTTTCTAAAGCAAACGTTACAGGTATTTATAATAAAAAATAAACGGTTGGAATGACAGGTTAGTCGATTTATCAAAATAGTTTTTTACATTCTACGTCTCTATGACCGGTTGTGTTAAACGTCGTGTAAAGGGAGTAAAACAATATTCATACTTCTATACTTTAAATTAAATTCCCTTTTCAAAAATCAATTCCCAGACGCGTAATGTCAAATGTAAAAAAACATGGAAATAAATTACTATAAAATTTTAATCTTGATGCATGAGACTTTTTGGTACCACTTTTGGTCATCTCCTCTAATAACTTGAACTACTTTGATTTTAATTTTTATAAAAAAAAAATATCAAACTAAGAACATACTAACTAACTTTATTATTGTTAGCGCATTTAAATAAAAGCTTGTTTTTGAAAAAGTTTTTAGGTAGATTTCCTTTTTTTGAAAAAAAAAAAATTAGGTAGATTTCCTTTTTTTGAAAAAAAAAAAATCTACCTATTGGTCTCTCACCTACGGGGATATATATGAATACGTATGTATATGGGTGACAAGCAAAATTTAGCCACACTCTACAGGTCGCAATTATGAACCGATTGCTTTCAAACTTGGCCAAAAAATCGAAACGGTCAAAACTTAGGCTAAGTTCGTGAATGGGCGGAATTCGTCCATGGGGGGCGGCGGGGGGGCGGTTTTTCTAAAATCAGTTTTTTGGCCATAACTTTTTTCCTATGGAAAATTTTTGAACCGTTTCTCTTTTTATCATTCTGAGTACGAATACGGATATCTTTAAATTAAAACTTTTTTGATGCGACCCCTAAATTGGGGAGGGGGTTGAAAATTCCAAATTTTTTGAGAAAAAAAATCATATCTCCGAAACAGTAAACATTTTGAACGTCGCAAATATTTTTGTTTGTAAGCAAATTGCTTACTTTACAATTGTTACCTTCAAAATTTAGCGATAAAACTTATAGTTTTCGAAATAAAAAATTATAACTAAACATTTGAGGGCGTTTCCATGCTAAACTGTTATGAGAGAATTTAAAAAGGGTAAACTTTCCATTACAGGACAACGATTTTGAAATCATATTTTTTTTGTAGATTGTACACATAAGTACAACTCTTTATACAAATTTTCAATAGTCGGACGCTCCAGCACCTTCTTCGAAATCTACCTCCTCCTGCGGCTTGCCGGAGGGATTTTTTTACTTTCAATTTTTCTGTGAATTCAATCGACAATTAAACTAATGGCATGTAAAAAATTTCAAGTTGAAGCTTTGATTAAACGATTTTTATTACGATCTGTAAAACAAATCGTGTCATGATGACGACCGGAAATCATATTTTGTTCAAGACACTAACCTGACACTGGCCGGGAAATTGCAAAAAAACGTAAGAAAGTTTGAATGTTGAAGAAACATCGAGATCATAAATCTATGGTCCAGAGTTCCAGACAGAAGCTATGGTGTCTTCTTCTCATCCATCGGAAACCCTTGACCAACCATGTGCTGAAGCAACCATCGTGTTAGTACCTAGTAGTGGACAGACAGCACTCAACTTTACCAGGGAGATTGTCACAAAGAATCTCAAAACGAGACGATATTTTGAACGACAGTAAGTTATAAAACTTAGCAAAATTCAAAAGTGATTTTCTTCCATTTAATTATGAATGTTTTATTTATATTTAATGAAAAGTAAAATACTACGTTCGTGAAAACGATAAACGTTAACCAACACAGAAGGAGAAAACCACTTTTAAAATTTGCTGATTATTTACACATTAGTGCTTACATTTACTTACTGAACTTGTCAGCTGTCACGGGACTTAGACACGTGCACAACACATGACCGACGAAAATTCACTGAATAGTGCTTCCATACACAACTCTCCACATAGGTACTTATATTACAAACAGAAAATCAAATGTAGATAATGTAATAACTCCATCAAGGGAAATCTATTATTATGTGTCTGATTCCAGAAATGTCTAAATTAGGTGTTGCTATAATTAAGTTATTTGTCAGAGTATTAATGTTACCGGATGCTCTAACAAGACTATTCTTATTTCAGTTAAGCACCTACAGTGTTCTTGAGATGTCACACTAATTATGACTGAATACCATGAATTGCTTGTTAAGACTTGGAGTTACGTTTCCTGAAAATTGCAAGTGCACTTAGCAGTAGCGAAGGGTACATTTTTGTAACAGGTAAGCCGGTCCGGTGCATATTTTTAAAAATGTTGAAAAAACCATACATAGAACCCTTTGTAGTTTTAGTCATGTTTGGGCAATCACGTCCTAACTGAATTATCTACCTTGTTTTACTTTTGGCAATAGTAGAGACTGTTCGAAAGAGATACCGCGGCCCCGGAACATAAAGGGCGAAGAAGGAAGATGGATGGGTTTTAGTCAGTTAAAGTCTGACACTCCCTCCCGCTCCGCCCAGAGTGGGAGAAGTCATTTGATGATTTCCCATCCAAAAAAAAAAGACTCCAGTACAGTCGTTGTCCCAAAGGGAAGCCGGTAGGTTTCGAGTTGTATGAATCCCTCGCCACTGGCACTTGTCACGAGCACTAGGTACTTAAATGTGACTTAGAACACACCAAAAGGTATTTCTCGTGAAATGTCAATTTCAACGTTTGAAAAGAAGCTTATGTCATAATACTTAGTTTGAGTTAACAGAATAAACAGATTATTACAAACAATACAGTGGAGTAGTGTTTAAAAGTTGGTTCAATTTGGTGGTTCAAGCTAAATATTACAAAGAGCATAACGTATTGACGTCAATAATTCCATAGGATACTGTATAGACCGGTAGGTTCGTTCCTGTCGACTCCCACGTGGGCAAAGCCGCGGGTTCAAACTAGTAAGTACTAGTAGTACCTACCTAATAAAACTTTACGACGAAAATCATGACCAACATGATGGATTCTCAAGAAGATATATAACAACTAGCTTCTGCCCGCGACTTCGTGCGCGTATCCTGTTGCTTATGCCAGCGACAACGGGGTCGTCGAAGATCTGAAACGTCTGATGTCGAATTCTAAGAACCCGGGGACGGGAAAATAACGGATCTTTCCCACCTGAGCAACACATACCATTTGTTTCTTTTTGCCATTTAACAGCTTCACAAAAAGTACAATTTTTAGCCATACCTCCGATGGCGGAATATGTGGCGTATTCAATCATAGGAGACGTAAATGCACTCCGTGCCTTATCAACCCAAGGAAGGTCGCCATGCCCTTTTTTTTCGGTTGGGAAATAATCAAATAACTTCTCCAACTCTGGGCGGAGCGGGAGGGAGTGTCAGATTTTTACTGACTAAAACCCATCCATGTTCCTTCCTCGCCCTTTACGTTCCAGGGCCACGGTATCTCTTTCGAACAGTCCCGCAGCCCCGGCAGGCTTCGACCTTTGCGGGCCCCTCCGGGCCGACATCTCTTTGAGGCGCACGTGGAACACGAACGCGCCGTCGACACGGCAGGTCGCCATGCCCTACGGCTATATCTTGAGACACATCCGGTTTTTCAGATGATATCTACATTCTGTTCAGAGAATGTCGACGTCGATCAGAATTCAAACGTTCGTTCAATGAACGTGCATCGCGCATCACGCATCACGTTCATCACTCGTTTCAAAAGACCTGTTAGTAGATGTGCGAATACGCTGAAAACTCAAGCCTGATTCTGTATCGGTAAAAATTTCGGATTCGCTCACGATCAGCGGACAGTCGCGCATCACGTTCCGCACTTGTCTCTAAAGACCTAGAAGAAGCTATGCGTAGATACGCTGAGAACTCAAGCGCAATTCTCTATCCGTGAACGTCTCCGACTCGCGAGACAATGCGTGACGTTCACGATCAGCGGTCAGAAGCGCATCACGTTCCCTACTTGTCTCTAGAGATCTAGTAGTCGATGCGTAGATACGCTTGAAACTCAAGCGCAATTCTCTATCCGTGAACGGCTCCGACTCGCAAGACAATGCATGACGTTCACGATTAGCGGTCAGTCGCGCATCTATTCTTCACTGGTCTCTAGAGACCTGGATGTAGAAATACGCTGAGAACGCAGGCGTGCTTCGCGATCCTAAGAGGTTTCCACGGAGCAAGTTGCAGCCTGATGTTCTCGAACAGCATCAAGTCTCTCCTGACGCTCTTCGATAGATTCTTGGGATCTTATGATCCTCAATCTTTTATGTCCTTTGGAACATTGGGAAAGATTTGACCTCTTTCTAGGCATGGTTATAGTTTTGTTGTGAAGATACCTGATCAATTGAAATCTAAGTAACTGCTACCCGGTAACGCAGGGGGCGTTACCGGGTAGGCTACCGAGTCACGAAGATAACTGGAAAAGGAAATTAATTCTACAACAGGTGTCCGAGATCTTTGATTTTTATAAGTCAACAGAGAGTGCTCATCAGATTGAACAACTTTTGCTAAGACGTCATTCCTATATGTGTTATGGTGTAGCTGGGCTCTTGGAGTTCCACAACAGGTGTTCCAGATCTTCGATTTTTATAAACCAACAGAGAGTGCTCATAAAATTGAACAACTTTTGCTAAGACGTCATTCCTATATGTGTTATGGTGTAGCTGGGCTCTTGGAGTTCCACATCAGATGTTCCAGATCTTCAAACTTATACTCTCAGCAGAAAATGCTCATCATGTAGAACAATTTTTGCTATGGTGGCATTTTTGTATCTCTTATAGTTTAGCTGGTCTGTTGCGGTTCTGCATCAGGTGTTCAAGTTTCCAAGATAAATTATAGCCTCATAGCTTCTGCCCGCGACTTCGTTCGTGTGAAGTTTTGATATCGCAACGCATCGCCTACTCAACGGAAGTTTATACTGCTTTGTTCCCGCTTGCAACATTTCTTATTGCTGCTCCGCTCCTATTGGTCATAGCGTGATGTTATATAGCCTATAGCCTTCCTCGATACATGGACTATCCAACGCAAAAAGAATTTTTCAATTCGAGCCCGTAGTTCCGGAGATTAGCGCGTTCAACCAAACAAACAAACAAACAAACAAACAAACTCTTCTGCTTTATAATATTAGTATAGATAGTATAGATAATATTAGTATAGATAACAAAAAAATTAAAAGAACAAAACGACACCGCGGCAGACCCGGAAGGAGATGGCGGGATGACCTAGCTTCTTTTGCAAAGGATTGTCCTACAATCCATTATACCGCGAATTGTGAAAGGATTGAAGGGAGGGGGGGGGGCTTTAACACCCTGAAGTGACTACGGGCTACGGAAGAACGCCGCCGCGCCGCCGCTACGCGCTAGTAAATACTATTAAAATAAAATTAAATGTTATTTTTTTTTCAAAAGGAAGTTTTCTTATTTAAATGCACTAAAAATAATGAGATAAAGTTTTCCCTTTAAACTTTTACTATCCAGTATCCACTTATAACGTAAATTAACTTTGCTTGTCGCGAGATTTACGCACTCATATTCACTTATTATTATTTATTTTTTTTAAATTAAAATCAATTAGATCGTTATTTTATCTACACAGGTAAATCTCTCGACAAGTTTTTATATCATATTATTATGGATTGTGTAATGACGTTACGAGTTAATAGTGAAAGTTTTAAAGGAAAAGTTAGTTTTATTCTTTTTAATGCGTTAAAATAAAAGCTTGTTTTTTAAAAAAAGATTTTTTTCTTATTTTTTTTTGTATTAAAAAAATGTTCGGGATTTACTACGGCATAGTTCGTAGCGCGTAGCCCGTAGTAGTTCGTAGTACACACAATTTAATGTTTTCAGCACACATTTATACCTACACTTAGTGGTAACGTCATTTATTACGGATATCCTATGTCCACCTTCCAGCTTCGTCATCAAACTCTGGTTACCATTTAGGACCGAAGTACTCTTCTGAACGAGCCCCAAACTCGATGGGAATATGTCGTTATGTTACGGACATCCTATGGCCACCTTTTTGGATTTGAAGATTTTTTGACCGTCTAAAGATAGACAAAGTACCTACTGGTGAATCTTACGAGCCTAAACTCGATGGGGTTATATCGTTTTTTATCGTAGTTCCTATGGCCAGCTTCCAGCGCCATCATCAGGCCCTTATCTTAAGACAAAGTACTCATCAAAACGTATCAAACAAGTCCAATTTCGATGGGGTTACCTACCTATGTCGTTTTATAAGGGAGTTCCTGTGGCCATCAGATCAGCTCAATATGATCATAATATTGCATTGCCACACGATATTATACATATGCGTGCAAAATTTCAGGCCAATCGGTAACCGAAAAGTGGATCTACAACTTGCAAGATTTGATTACAGACATCGGGACAGGTGAAACTAAATAAAAGCTTGTATTAAAGGTCGCCAGTGATGAAAGTGACCGGAAGGTTGGGGGAACAACCGTGAGGTATGCAGTCTTAGAGAATACTTCCTAGAAGCCGACGCGACGTGGGGATGCACCGAGATGTGGTCTCAGTGTGGACAAGGACCTCACCCCGCTCGTACCTAACTAGAAATGCGTATTTATCAAAGAGGCTAAATTCATAAACTCTTCAAACAAAGTAAATTCAATTATTATGGGACCACCACCGCGCAAACGTTTTCTACTAAATGGAACAATAATCACGTGAATCGGTCTATAAATGACGGAAATAGCACACAAAAAAAAACAGCCGTTGCTACTTACGTTACGTAGGTACTTCTTTTATGAAATCGATTAAAACAAACCGAAATAAGCAAGTTATGGAAAGTTACTTACCTACTTATTGAAAAATGTTGCCGCATGAAAAATAACTTCGATGCACCGATGTAACCGGAAACACTCCCTTAGCTGCTTTTCAATGACTGAAGAGTGCTTCGCGGATCCGGAGTAGCGTCCATCCCGGTCAACGGCTCAATTCTTACTGATAACGGTGCAGCAGCATCCCGAAACGATATCATGCGGATGGATGCGGTTGGAGAGCAATTTTGCATGAAATCTTGTTAAGGGATACAGCCTGTCATGAAGTTACTAATGGTCGTGCAATATGAAAACATCATGGTACGTTTTTATAATTTCTGCGGCCAACTGTTGCTATTTTATTATTTGGTATTTGTATAAAAAAATAGTGAAAGTTGTGGTGCGAAGTTCAGACTTTCGGCAGTTACTGAGGAATGCCTGAGGACGACCTGGGCATCGAACCCGACGGAACTTGCTACAATTTGCAGTTATAGCAGAATAATCGCTAGGCTAGGCAACTTCCAACATTCCAGCTGAACTGTCAAACGGCATCGAAGTCTATCGTGGTCACACCAGATACCTTCTCCATCATAATATTGCACTGTCCGTGTCAGTCAGTAATTCGAGCCTTTTAGTGTATTCGCAACGTACATTTTGGAAATCATTTTAAGCTTCCTAGCTGGGCCAACTAATTGAAAGGTTTCTGAGTATCGCTTTCATATTTTGTATTGATTTCATTTATGCGATCCAGGAATTACCGTGTATTCAGGTTTTCTGAGAATAACGTTGCAATAATTGTCTGTAGTATGGGTCTAGCGATATTGCATACTGTACTCTGTATTTTTGACGAAGGAGTTCGTGGCTAAGCAATGACAGCTGCTCGGGTCAATCTTTAGGCCTGTGAATGGGTGATCACCCATTACATACCGAGTTTCCTCCGTGCCTCGGAAAGCACGTTAAGCGGTTGGTCCCGGCTGTTATTTGTAGATCTTTGACAGTCGTTATAGGTATTCAGGGGCCCAAAAAGTCTGACAACCAGTCCTGCTATACAGGATTAACTGGGTTGTGGAGGTCAGATATGCAGTCGCTCCATGTTAAATACTGGTATTCAGCTACATCCGGTTAGACTGGACGCCGCCTCAAAATAGTTGGGAAAAGGCTAGGCAGATGATAATAATAAATCAATATCGCTGGACATTACACACAGTGCCATCTAGTACCACACTAAGCAACGAGGCTTGTGTCGTGGACACCAAATAGTTGATATTCTACACAGATACTTTTTTGTTTATAAATATGTACGTACTTATTATAAATATAAACATCCATGACTCGGAAACAAATGTCCATGCTCATCACACTAACAATTGCTCCTACCGGGATTCGAACCCAGGACCCTAAGAACGTAAGGCAGCCTTACTAATGCTGCGCCACTAGGTTCCTAGGTTCGATTCCCAGGTCACCTCTTCCTACCTTTCGGGATTACAGGCGTTATGTTATGTAGTGTAGCAGGTACCAGTCGCACACATGGAGCATCGTCCTATCTGACCTCAGCAACTCAGTTAGTACTGGGTAATATTACCCATACCCCTTGGCCGGACTGGTTGTCAGATTTTCAGGCCACTATAGCCTCAAAAGAGGTTTCCTTGTAACTTGTTGTTGTGTTTGGGAGCTGACTATAATGTACACGAAACAGTAGTTAAGGAACTGTTTATACTTCCAATGTTTAAAACTAAACTTTTTTTAATAATCACGGAAGATATCCCGTAAGTGGCAATATAAGTTAAAAATAATAATAGAATAAAATAATAATAGTTAATAATATTATAATAGTTACGAGTTGGCACACTTTTTAACTTGTTTTTCATGTCTTTTGTTTAGTTGTCGAAATGGCAAAATTAACGAGATGGGACGGAGTCCCTGTAACGACAGTAACGAAATGTCAATGACAAAAAAACACGGGTCAAATCGATACTAAATCTTTGCGGACCTGTACGTTAAAGTAACGTAAACGGCTAGGGAGCAGGAAATAAGTGTCTCCTAGAGTTATATGAGTGGAACGTATAATTAGTTCCTTAGTTGCTGTAAATGGGCCCCACATAAATGTGCCCCCGTATAATACGAGTAAACATACTGCACGAGCTCTTAATTAGTGCCCATCAGTGCCCCAATTAGATTTAAGAAAACATTGATAATTTACAAGTTATCGCGGTTTTATAAAAACCCGACAAAATCGCGCCCAAATGAGACAAGGTATACGCGCGGATAAGTGTGCGTTCATCTTAAAAGGGGGCTGTCACAATTTTTCTTGTATTTTTGAGTGTTATCCAACACTAAAGCAAAACACAACACTCAGAAGAATTGTGATAATCATTTGAAGCACTCCCTAGAGAAATAATTAAACTTTCTCAGCATTCGTAAGAGATCTGCTTCACTACTGCGTCGGGTGCGGAACAGCGACGACAGTCTTCTGAGCGTTGTTGCTAGTGAGACTGAAGGCCGACTAATGGGGCAGGTGGCGCAGTGCTCGTACTGTTGCCAGGTGTCTCCGTGAGGTGGCGTAATTAAGTTTTTGGTTATTGTCGATAATTAAAGAGCATATTCTTGCTTAAAGAGCATATTATTGCTACAAATGCATTGGTAGACAAAGTGGACTCACTGACTCTCAGCAACATTCAGTGTACTTGTCAGGGGGAATCCAGGAAATACAGAAATAGAAAAGGAATCCAGGGAATACAGAAATAGAAAAGGATACTTTTCAATCAATGTCCAAGCCGTTTGTGATGCAGACCTTAAATTATTGAATGTTATTGCTCGGTGACCTGGTTCTGCTCATGATGCTAATATTTTTAATAATTCAGTATTAAGAGGTAATATTGAGTTTGTTTCATAGATTCTAGATCGAATATTGAAAGCAGCCGTTAGTCTATTATACTAACATAGGTTAAGGAATACTAACCAATGTATGGATGGGTTCTACCTGATTTAAAGACAAATAAATAAAGTTTTTATAATTTTGTGGCTAGATAAAGATGTTGCTCAACGCACCAAGAACGCCTCGAAGAGCTACTTTTCTATGAAACATCTTATGAAGGCATCTCTCAATCTCACATTTAAGCGAAAGCTCATAGACATGTGCATTCTCCCCACCCTCACAGGAGCGCAGGCGTGATCGCTTACGAATCGTCAGAAGTCTGCACTTGGGGTCTGAAGTATATTGGGTGTCTTTACGGACCGCGTCAAAAACTCCATATTTCGCTCCAAAACCCAAATAGCTGATGTTGGCATTACAGCTGCTAGGCTGAAGTAAGACATATATGCCAGAGAAAGTTCGATTATTTCTCTAGTGAGTGCTCAAAATAAATATCACAATTTTTCTTGTATTAGAGTGTTAGACTCTTAAAACACCCAAATACAAAATGAGGTCAATCATAAACTTTTTAAAACAGATGCCATTTGTTTCACGACTCGACATTGAGGGAAGGTAACGTGTCAAATAAAACACTCATGTTCCTTAATCTTATTTATTTTAATACTGTAACAAAACAACCACTTCTAAGTATCTAAAATAGGTAGGAATGATATCCCATGATCATTAAATTTTATATATCCGTGTAGCTAATAATTTTTTGGGTACTTAATAAAATTTCACATAAAAATATATGCAGTTACAAAATCTGTTTTAAAGACCGAATTGACATAACCGTTAAATCTTTATAAAAGCGACAATATTTCGTTTAGTGAACTGATTTACTTAGATAATAGAAGTCAAATTGATTTATCTTTTCATCTTACAATTACTATTTAAACCCCAGAATGCTGTGACTATGAACTGTGTTGCAATCAAAATGAAGAAAAGATGGAAGTTTAACATAGCTTCGAAGTAGCTACACACAGAGTCAAGACATCGGGGCGGATACGTCACTAAGAAAACAATGATCATTAATTTAAAAGTTGGGGAAAACGACCCAACTTTATAAGTCAAACACTTAATACCTATCAACTAATACAGAATGACTATCACACGATCATTTATAAAATTTTCTTTATCTTAATTTTAGTCATTCGTATTTTTCATACATTCACTCGGTTAGTATCTAAATAAATATTCAGAATCAAACTTGTACGAGGAACAATAGGGACCTACTACTTGTCAGTTTATCACGTATTCAAGATTTCGATTTACGTAATTATTATTCATTAGCAGATGAGTAACCCCTTTTTTCATATTATCTAATTTGCTAGAAGTGTCAACTTCAATTTTGAGACAACGAAGGATGATTGAGAATAATATTTTTGTGACATAAAAATATAATATTATAAACAGTCTTTAGGTACATAATTATATGTATCTATTGAGATTTACCAACTTTGTCGCCTGAGTTTGTGTTTTTCTCTAATATAACGTTAATGATCTCGACGAAGATCTTAATATTGTACCTATAGGTACTTATAGATAAATGCTTCAGTTCATAATTTTTCAAAAAAGCTCGATATGAATATTTATACTACATAAGCAGTTATATACTTACCTACATGTATTTTTTTTTGGTAATGGAAATGCCATAATTATTATCACGAACAATGTTTTCACTATTAGACCCCAAAATTGTAATCCATTTTTAGGATAACTTGGCAAGCAATAGCCAGGTTCCAAATTTTGCTTACAACAATACATATATTGTCTATTTTCGAAACAACTTATATTCGTTTAGTAAAATTCCAATACCATAATGCCTTTTAGTTAACCTAAAGTTGTATCACATTTCGATAATGCACTAGACAAATTCTCACACATTTATATAAGTAGATTTATCTACAATTCGCTTAAAACTAAAATGGCTACAGACTTTCGGGGCTAAATAAATGTAAGTAATAGGAATACACAACCTGCTTCGCATTAACTAATTCCACTCAAATTGTTGTTAATTAGATAGAAAACGCTAATCTCACATAATACAAATTGAGCATCAAATACAATAACTCAATTTTATGAAGAGAAGAATACAACTTTGCAACTTATACAAAATTTAAGTGGCGAAAACCACAAATAGTATAAAAATACTAAAATCGAATTAACATTAAAATAATCTTAGGACAACGATTTTATCATAAAAACTTTAAATGAGTTCTTTGTGCTGATTTACTTTTAGATAAAAATATGGTATATATATTTATATTCACATGTAAAACAAAATTGTTATTTAAAAAAGTTTTTATTTAAATGGAAGCCATAATAGTCAATCAAATTAACCCACCGAAGCCATAATACTTATAAAAATCGGCGTTAGCCTAAATCATATCTATTGAGCCTTATTCTATGAAATGGTCATGCGCGTCTGTTCCTATTCCTCTCCTCGTATTATATCCAAAATGCTGACATAAGCTCCCGTTAAGAAACCAAGAATACCGAAAGAAACTAAGAACATGTTCTTCCAGAGGACCCAGTTGAAACGGCCCAGGCCATTGGGCCTATCCCAGTAAGTGACGGTTTCGATAACGGCTGGGAAGATCAGGCCGAGGAAAGAGAGACAGACGGCGCCGACCAGTGAGATGAATGGTCCAAGATTGGGGATAGCGATAGCCAATCCCAATGTCAATAGGATGATTCCAATTCGGATGCTGTACTCGGCGAGGTTTTTCTTGGCTCCAAACCAGTGGCGGACGTTTTTCCAGATAATCTCCATCGGCACGTAGAATTGAAGACTGTACGTGAAGAAGATGGCAACAGCTATCATCAGTTTAACGCATTGACCCAATCTGGAAACATAATCAAAATCATTTTAGGATATTTTTGCTCACAATTTGGATTACTGTGACGTTGCAAAATTAGATATACCTAAGTCAAATTATAATGTACTTTCAGAGGATCTAATTTAATTTACCCTGGAATCCGAATAGTTCACGACGTACAAAGAATGACAGTTGTGATCTGAGTTAACAGACCTACAGAAATTAGCTGTACATTATTCATATTTTGTATTATCTAGTATTTTTGTCTGTTAATGCACTCTATTTTGTATTGTCTCTGCTTCACCCTAAGGTAGACTGGTAGAAAATGCCCAAGGCGTTGTACAGTTTTAACTTGCTTCTGCATAAACATTTTATAAAGAAGTTAGATAAACAAGTCCGCAATTAAGAACGATTCGATACTCTATAATCTAAATCGACTTATACTTAATAATCGACTCTAATACGGCAGAGTATAAAATACTTACACTTCGTTTTGCGGAAGATTCAAAGTAATGCTGCTCTTGGTACCGTCGCCATATTTCAGATAGCCGAAGAATCCTGTGAACGCGTACAGGGAAACCACGAAGAACATTCCGGTGTTAAGCACGCCAGGGCATCCGATGAAGTGAGTGGGGGTCTTCATGTTGTTCTCCAGGGGCATGACGACGCCAATACCTTCCAGGGCAAAGATGGCGGTTCCGAAGAAGGTAGGTAAGCGCGCAATACCCGTAAAAGACTCGCGCTCGCTCAAACTAGGAATATCTTGGAATAGATAATAGAAAGTAATTCCCATTCCAGTTCCGACCAGTAAGTTAGCAATCATCGAAAATGGCGCCAAATACTTCAGGTTCCTTATCAGATTCATGAGGATGAGCAGTGGGAGAAGTATAACCATATAGTATCGAACATTCATCTGGTAATACGGAGTATCCTTTGCGTAGAAGTCAACCACTTGCTGAACGTTTTTGGCGACAAATACGATGTAGACACAGCAGCAGCCTAGCAAGTCGATGACAAGGAACCAGTTGATCATAGCTCTGAAACATTAAAAAATATGTTAAGGTTTCAGTTATTTAACGCAGTGTATCATACAATAATCAGTATATGTAATGGATTAGTAGAACTCACTTGGCAAGTCGAGAGAATTTATGCACAGCGGGTGGCCCAGATAAGAAAGCGGCTTCAGCAGTCTCGGCGAATCCTAACGATGGCTTCTGCAACCGCCTGCAGAGCTCGTGTGCTGTTCTCACGAGTACGTGCACGCAGTATGTGCAAATACCTCCGATGGCGAACGTTGCTATCAGGCCAAAGTACAGACCCGCGTTGTGGAATGCCATAGGCATAGCCAATATCCCGCTACCGAGGGATCCTTTCAGCAAATGAATTAGGGTATCCATATCCCTGGAAAGAAAAGTATCCGATTAATATTGATAAAGAAATAATGCATTAACAAGCGTAATTCCGCTTTCATATTTCACTTGGTTCACTTACGATGTGGGATGCGCCAGCTTCCGATGCTCGAAAGGATTATAGTCCTCATCAGCCTCAATGTCCCTGCCCGGGATCTCCATGAGGGGCAGGGTGGAGCCTGCCTGTTGTTCCACTGGGATCTCATTTGGGTCAACTTTGTACCTGTAAAACATTCCCCAAATACTGTTATAACAAGTGTTTCGGCTAACATTATATTACAAACTAAGTAAAGTGGTGTTGATAGGTTAGAAGTGAGGTGGGTAACAAAGTGTAGTTTCTAATCAATTGAGTTTAAAGCTGATCTATGTAATGGTTGCGAGAACACATAAAGCGCCACATTTCAAGCTATAATGTGAAACGAACGAGGTGTGGATGTCGCGGCCGCGGGTTCCATGAAGTTACATGACACTACTCGCAACGCAATATGTATACTGATTCTGTGGCTATGAACTGGTCGCGAATGATCAAGATTATTTACTGATTGTAAGCTGCATTACTCTGTGTGAGTGTAGTGGTGTGAAGTGTGATACATTCATTATGGTCTCCAAAATAAAGTATAATATATTTTGTTTGTGTGCGCTTCACTCTGTTAAGACTCGGCATTTACAAAAAGGTGGCTCAACCGTTAAATTCAATACAGCTTTACGTTATCATCAAAAAAGTGAAGTCTATAAACTTAACGGACAAAGATGGCAATTGGACAATGGAGTTGTAGAGATGATCGGATTGCTTATACTAGTAAACATTTTGATAATAATACGAGTATATTGTTTCTCTAGGATTACAGAATTTAGTTAGAAATAAGGTAGAGACATGTAAAAAGAACATAAAGCTAAATTAAATTTGTACAAATCGCCAGTTTGCGAGCCAATCCCGAGCCTGAACAGAGATGGCGCACTAGTGGCCGCCGCACACGGCTGGCGCACGCGTCGGCGCAGTGGCAGCGGACTTGGGCACTATTCGTACGCAAGTATCTCCAAATTTTACCATTACCAAACAAAACAAATTAAATAAACAAAATTGAAACCATAAAATGGAATGATGTACCGGTGTATGAGTCCATTGCAAGATGATCAAGGTCGACGAACGACATTTATCTCGTGGAAGCAGCACTCGTCTTCCCGGATCGTCTCCGTACAGCTTCGAGCATTTTAGCTCATTTTAAGGAGCGAGTACTTAACAGTCAACATACAATATAAAATACCACGACAAAACATAAATTTGTCAAAAAACAGTGAGATTCTACCAGGGCGCGATACATGCGCGTGCGACAGAGCGCGGAGCTGGCCTGGCGCACTCGGTGCACTCCCAGCGCACTCATTTCAACTTCTAATTGCTACCGATTTAGGATATTTTAACCTTGCTCATAAAATCTAATACGTAAACATTTTCTTTTCAATGTCCTGTAGAAATAAAAACGTCAAAAATTATTAGGTTTAAGGCAAATCTGACAAGATTCCACAATTCAAATATCAATTGCTGAACAGAAAAAAAATGAGGTAAGCTGTGAAGCATGCTTTAATGTTTATTTTAATTTCTAATTAATTACTAAGCATTACAAAATAATCATTGATCGGATGTGGCACCAGATCAAACTGAAATTAATTATTGACAACACAAAATGGGCAATCAAAGCTGATTCAGTGATTGTCGCTCTAGTGGCATCCTGGCTGCAGATTGTATGGAACATAGTCACTTACTTGACCATAACGATATCTGATAAGTCATTTTTGACTCCTTTTTTCTTGGGGTCATATTCAACTATCATCGGCCGCATTTGAGGTTTCTGAAAAAAAGAAAAAATGGTCTTAGTTAAGTTAGCAAATTATAGCAAGAGATAATGAGGATACTGTTCCGATGGTAAATGGTGTTCAAAAATTTCGCTTTCTGGTAAAGTTCCAGAATTTGGAATGTACACAAGTTTCATTGAATGTGACGCTGCGGTGACGTACGCGGTGTTCGTTGCAGGGGCTCGCCGGCTCGGTCGGAGGCCATGTGACCACGCCGTTGCTATTTCGGGAAGACATAAATAGTCATCGCGGCCGCGTAAGTACGAAACGCAGTTCTCCCACAAGATTACTAACGATGGCGAATTTTTAGAATCTTGTAGCTTGAACTCTGACCGCGATTCGCCGTCGTGTTTCCCGTGTTTCCTTTTCCAAGATATTATCTGGAGAGCATTCAGGCATAAGGGCCTTTTGGATTCAAAAGCAGCCCACGTATTTGTTGTATCTAAAAGACAGCTAAACAGAGCAGAACGATATTACAGACTTTCAGCCAATAAAATTCGCAAGAACTACCAGAAAACAGCAAGCAAAGGGCTATACTCATCTCTTTGGTTGGGTATTGTCCTTTCGAGAATTTTCGTAAACGCATTTAGGTACTCAAAAACGAGTAGTTTTATCACCTAGAATCTAGCATATAAATAAAGGGCTACCTTGTCGGCTGCAACAAAATGATTCATAAAAGTATTGATTGCTTTACGCTCATGCTATTCAGTTCCCCTAATTTTATTCAGTCAGACCAAGCTGGTTAAGCTTTACATTACGCAATTCTAAACTTTGTTGCTTCGTTATAAGTGCGTAATTTGTACATCATTTGATACATTTGTATGTGTGGCCTCAGTTTGCCGACAAGACAGATTGCGTGTGATACTGGATTGAACTGGTTTTAAAATTTTTGGAACGAACCGGTCGCTTGGACTGCAAAAAAGCGTCAAGCTTGAATCTTATTAACTGATTTGCACGAGTTCCATACATAGAAAAAGTTGTCATGTTTTGTTATTTTTATGGTTAGAATTTATTGTTAATAAAAACCGGATTACCGTAAAACAATTATTGTGAATTATTGTGAATTATTGCCGTAAAACAATTTAAGTATCTCTACTACTTACACCTGGAATACTAAATCAATGTTCGATCAGAACACGTGATTTGATTTTTCTATCGTCAATAAACCGATTCTTCAATAGTTAGAATGAAGAGTTTGTGTATTCGCAATGCGTAACCCCAAAACATCACATTGTCTCATTATTTATGGTGTTCGCATGGTTTATTTAAGTACAGCAGACACAGTATTGTTTGATAACCGTCGTCGGATTCTTGACCTTATAACGTGTGCAGTCAGGGGAAATATGTATATTGTTAGACTACTTTGACCCAGCTCATTCAATGTGTGTAAACAGAATCATCACGAAACCGTCAACCAAGCATTCTGTAGGTACATCAAACAAAGTAACTTTACGCAAATTTTATTGCTGAGAAACGTCTTTTTTTTAGGGTGATATGATATATCATCTTTTGTATTAGAACTCGATGTAACGCACTCAAAACATAGTGCTGGTAGATGGATGAAAATCTTACATGAAAGATTAAAAAAAACTTCACACCACTTTCAAAAAGTTGGAACTTTGACACCCAATATCTCCGTAACTAGAAGGTTCCAAGTAGATAGTGAAGAACAAAAAAAAATGCAATGACGGGGAGAACAAGTGCCCTTCGGCTTCGTTTAGATGTTTTTTACACTTTATACAAGGAGGAATGGACACTGACACTAAAACCACCCCGCATTCATTACATCATTTCTGACCCCCTCCCCTCTTTAAATTACGGATGAAAAATTCACATGTGGAGGGGGTCCCTTCTACCCCGTATAACCTTTTTACTATCGCTTCGTCAAGAAGGCGCCTTAGATTTGCCCTCCGATAGTCATTAAAAATTAAAAAGCAGGCTATTAAAAAAGTGACAATAATTAAGGCAGGTAATTAAAACGGCGAACATAACTGCTGCTTTTCAAGTCGTAACGATTATGTAAGTTTCCTTGACTGTACGCTAATCTTTCAGGGAGTTACTGGCAACGAATCTGTAGCTAACACACGTTTTTGCGTCAGTATTGAGTGTGTAGATTTCCTACTTCCACAAATAGCTAGTGCTAAATGCTATATATATAATTATAGGCAGAATTGGTCGTTCACGTCTCTTGAAATAAACAATAATACACTACAGATTGCGACTTGCGATAAATCGGGAAATCTTTGAGGCTTTGTAATAATAATTTAATAGTATCTTAACTTACTATCCAATACAACATGCAGCTACATCAACAGCAACTTACTAACTTACAGATTTACCGAAGTCCTGAAAAATTAGCCGTAAGTACATATCATAGAACATAATATTTAGATTTAGACATCCGCTTCCAAGTCGACTTTAGTTGTCACTAATAACATGAGAGCCAAGCCAAGTTGCTTGCGTTATAATTAATACAGGTATATCTACAGGCTATGTATCTACTAAGTATGAGATAGATAACGCACAGTCTACACTGGGTCTAAGCATCATGAAATTATGCACAAAAAAAATCTAATACGTAGGCATGTAACGAAGGAGTCAGGGGGGTGTAAGGTGGGGTTATGAAGGTGGCCACGGCAGGGGGTAGGGTGGACTGCAAGGAAGGATGAATGAACCTACCATACCCCCATGGACGATAAGAACAGGGTATGAAAGTTAGTAAGTTTGTCATTTTTAGCATCTTTGGCGTCATTGACGTCGTCTCACGGAAAATAAAGAAATCAAGGTTTCTGATGTTGTTTTATAACGAAACCTTGAAACCTTTACAAGTATATATATGTTAGCATAGATAGTGTCCAATATCGCACTCAGTTCGTGCGTGATGAGTGTCGATTTTGTTTTTCAAATGGGTTAGTTGAAAAAGAACACGCTGTTCATCACTATCAAAAATGTTAGTAAAAATGAAAACTGAAACTAGAGCCAAACAATACCGCTCTAGCGGTGTTGGTTGACCAAAAATATTTACTTTTTACGGAAAATCTGCGCATTGAGTTTACTCCTGAAATTGAAAAACAATAAGTATCCAATAAAAAACAGAAATATATATAAAATACTAATATTATTAAACGTGAAAACTGAAAACAGAGCCAAAAAATACCTCTATAGCGGTATTGGTTTACCAAAAATATTTATTTTATTACGGATAATCTGCGCAATGAGTTAAGTCCTGAAATTGAAAAACAATAAGTACTTATCCAATAAAAAACAGAAATATAAAGCGGTATTATTATTTCTATCATTCTATTATAAAAATAAAGACATTGTATTATATTGTATTGCATTGTATTGAATGACATATGAAATATTTCAATGCTATGTATGTATATATATTTCGCCGGTATATTTCGATGATAGGTATACCTTACCTAATATTACTTATTTATTGAATCGTATACAGTGTGAAACGATACTGCACAAACAATTAACATGGAATACAGTTCGATCCGCGTTCTTATTGTAGTCGCGTGACAGTGACAATATTTGTGACAAATATAGCCAATGTCAATAGCGCGGCACGAAGCCCATTGTGACCGGAGTTGCCCCCCATAATAGCTACTTGTGGCAATAGTCACGATGATGTTCTAATGGTTAGAGCACTTATGTGACGACACATGCTCATTGTTACAGGTTGTGCGCATTTTCACCTTAATCACGCGACAACGATGCTTGATTGATTTGTCGAGAAGAGACACGCCTCTAGACGTGACGTATAACACGCTAAATCTTATCTGACACGATCATCAAATATTTGTGACAAACTTTCTTATTTGCAAATTTAAACGGTAGGTGTGACTATTGAATTAGTTATTTAATTTTATCTTGTTGTCAAATACTTATTATTACTATCTACTGATTTTCATTGAATAATTTGGAAAAAAATCACGTTTGGGTTTCATTTGCTGGAGATTGGGCGAACTGAAAGTGTAGAAATTGCATCCAAAAAATGAAGAGATTTAAAGAGTAAGTACACTTGTTAGAGTGGAGCAAAGTAGTAGGTAAACATGACTTACCAAGAAGTGGTTGGATGCGAAGGTAGCTACATAATCGAATAAGAAGTTTGTAAAAAATCAGGTACCTTAGATAGAGGTACCTGATTTTAGGCATAAATTTACTCCATTAGAAAACTAAATAAACCATGATAAAAAAAACACTGCCCACTGTATGAAAGATGGTAGTATATTCATACGCAACGTTTTGGCAAACACCCAAACTAAGACGACGGTGGATGTTTTGAAAATGTGTTACTATTTTTACATCCTAAAAAATAAACGCTGGTTTTTGCGTTTCTCATTAATCAATATTAGTTAAACGAACTCAACGTCTTCTTTAAGAGTCACCTTGAAAGTTGAAATGGACACGTAATATTCAATTATAAACAATCATTCCAAAGATGAAAACCTGAAGAACGACTTTAAAATTCGCGCGCATGATAAGTCTATGAAAACTATTTATGTATTTACTTCTCCAGGACTTTGCGCTCCTAGTACCTTGGAAATACTTTCAGGTAAAAAATCTTGTTTTCTTCATTATTAATTCACAAACAAAAACATGAAATATTTTGTTAAGTGTTTTCCTAAAAAATGTACTAACTTTTAAATCTCTCAAATATGACTGAAAAGATTAAATATTCGATCAAATCCAAACCAAAATATACAAAACATTACATCGTACTTAATAAGTTTTTTTAGAACGTGAACAAACTTCAGCTTATTGAATTTATTCAAAGATTTTGGCAGAAAAGAGTCATTTTCGGATGTTTTCAGAATTACTTTGTAGGAACTGTTTTAGACTTTCACGGTTTTTCCCTACACTTATTCCCGCGATCATGATGCTTCAACAGCGTCCAAAAACAAAGGAAAATCACGGATATAATAACTAGGAATTCTTGAAATGCGTTTTAAACTAAGTATTGTATTTAATTTTTACAATTTTTGTTTTTTGATTTTGTTTTAAGTCATAAATGTACTAAAGGGTGGTTCTATTCTACTATGTGGGTTATACTTACAACCTAATTCATAAATATCTACTTAACCTCCCTTTTCGATGATCTTCGCTATTGTATAAATTTCGGAAGCCTATTTCTACAATATGGTCAATGTGGCGACACTTGGGGGAGGCCTATGTCCAGCAGTGGACGTCTTTCGGCTGAAGTGATGATGATGATGATTTCTACAATACGCAGAACATTATATGTATATGTCGCACACGGTTCAAATTAACCTGTTCATCCGTCGTCCTTATTTACACATAATGTCCCGTCCCGTACCACAATTGAATTGAATCGCAAAATTGATTGGTCTTGTGCTAAGCCGGATCTGAACGATTTAGCACTTGAAATGGTCTGTGAACTGAATGGGGAGAGGTGTGAGCGTAAAAAGTTGAGAGGAATCCTTGAGAACGCAGCCAAGCGAGACCTACTTCCCAAGCAACTTGATTGGTCACGCTGTACCCAAACATTGTCCAGCTCGGTCAGGTAAACACTCAGAATAAGTGTGCATAGTTCAGTTAAATTGGGCAAATTGTAACCATTTTCTGGCTTGACCATACGCGCTCAGAATTTCAATCATGCTGTCCGGATGTATGAAGCAAAGTCTACAGCTGCTTTAATTTATGGATATTGATAATGATAATGCTAAGATCGCGGGTTACTTAGAAGATACCATCTAGATATTTTTTATCAGCGTCGTAATTTCAGGTGATTATCTAAACATTATGGAAGCGTAAACAAGCCACTAAAGAGTTAAAAAAGTAGAAGATACTAGATTTGAGCATGGATTAAATGAAAAAATGATTTAAAAACAAACAAATATTTGAACAATGAAGACTTTTCAGGAATTCATACCGGTGCATGGTTACCTATTAAGTGTCACTCGTCGACACGATAGAGCGTTAAGAACACCAGGTACGAGTAGATACGTATGGTTAGTATACTCCAAGATCTGGAAGTTTTCATTCCTTCATGATGCGAAAGTGCCTCTAGCCCAGGATATTGTTAAGCTCAGTACTGTAGTGGTGTTCAGTTCTGTGTCATATATGTTTTATTACATACAGTGCTGTATCTGTAAGGTTCTTTTGTCACCTGCATGCTTGCATGTCGTTAAAGCTCTATTGGTAAACATGTGTGAAGTCCTCTGTGGGAATGTTATAGTAAGAACAAGATGGGGGCGTCAATTTAGTTGTGAAATGAAACACTTATTCATCACCAGTACCTACCAGTGACTTTCCTGAAGATCGAGCCGTGATACAATTGCAACATGGAATCTTCTTATTACGGAGCGTTTCATTCATAAACAAATGTCTTATTGTTAATACTGAAGCATCCTATTCACCGGTCGAGTGAACCCGAGTTGACTTATTGTTCGTCGCCTGAGGTTTAAGGTCGCACTCAAGTGTTATAATGGGGGGGAGAGGAGGGGGGTTTGGACAGGAGTCAAGATTCCATGTAAAGTCTATTTACGAAGATATATGGTGTCGATTATTGGCTCCGTTCGCACGGGGCGTGTAGCTCATTGAGTGATAACTCGAGAGATGCCAAGTACACGTGCGTCTGCGACTCGAACGTACAACGGCAACGTAGTGAGTTCACGTGCACTTTTAGCAAAACATTCGATGGTAAACATTGAGTAACGGGGATAAGTAGCTATTAAACATTGTAATGATAAAGTGATCTATTAAGTTTACCTAAGTGTGAGTCAGCGAGTTGCTAACATACCTTTCAGCTGTAGAACGGATGAGATGACGTTTCAGAGTCAGAGGCCCCCGAATTCTTAAGTATACGTTAGTTGTTACATTGTTAACTATACGGTACATAACTTCGGAATTATGTCATAGGTACCAACATTGTTAACAGCATGACTAAGTTTCAGTTATGAAGTCAGCATTCATTTTAAAATTAGAGCAAATGCAAAAGCGCTCAGCACGGAAAACAGTAGCAACACTTGTCGAAGTTGACAGTTACCAGTTTTCACCCTTTAGTTTGAAAAGTGGTAAACTGCTGCAAACATTGTCGACGTACAGAAGCCCACATGTCAGAGGTAACTCTTTGACCTTGAGCTGGCCAGTCGTAATACAACATCTTAATAGAATATAAGGCCAGCTCATACTGGTTTTGTTACGCCTCAAGTGTGGCATACAATTTTTACTAGTCTACTCATAGGTACACTGGAACACCGATTGGTATTAGGTACCGAACAGGGGGGCGACGTCTCGAGTAGTTTATTACATATATGAAATAGCGCAGGCCGGGCCCTCGAGAAACAATGGGTAGCGTCACTCAGTTTAATAAGTCGACCTTGCTTCACCGTTCACGACTCCACCGGAAGATTACACTTACGGACGAGACAGATTTTTTTCAAATTAATTCCTGTGAGCTGTGAACTTGAGGTCAGTTGAAATAGATCCGCTGGATAGTGCATGAATAAACGGCTTCCTGTTTGTCTCCTTTTGTAAACTTATATTTGGAACAGGGCCTTGAATTAATGAAGCCTTTAGACTAACTACTGAGGATAAAAAACATAGAATAAGATAGTTCATGTGCCTCAGACATAGGTAAAAGTATAGACGAGCATAAAGGATCAATCAATGGAGCAATGCAAATTGGTAAACAAAGTCTGGAGCAGGATTCTCGATTTTAACACTTTTTAAACTTGGTGTCCGAATGAGATTACGGTTGACAAACCTTTGAATAGTAGAAGAAGCATAGAAGCACGGAATGTAACAATAATTATTGAATTAGTTTTCGGACCTAGATATTCCAATAATTGTAACTGTTTACTTTGCACGTGACAAAAGCACTTGATGAGGCAACAATATTGTAATAAGTGTGTATACAGGTAGGTTTCTTAGTCATGATAAAAATAAAGTAACTACCTAACTATTATAAAGTTTTGCGTCGTTTCGGGAACTAAATGCGTGGGTGACACGACCAAGATTAATTATGTGACGCATTGCCACTAAATAAAATGACAAAGATGATGATGTTTACCACTACCTAACCAAGATTTTATTACGGAGGTAAATAAGGTAACTTTGTCACTGAATAAAATAAGACTTACTTAAGTATTTCGAAAATACGCGTAAAAAAATACATGCATCCATTTTGAAAGTGCACAAAAAATGGCGCTGTTTTTGAAAGCCGTTATGTGTTTAAACTCTAGTGTTGTAAGCTATCTAAATGATTGATGGTGCAAGTAAAGGTAAACGTTAATGTGTGCACAAACTTCGCTGGTGTCATGAAAGTAAACGTCCGTAGTTAAACTTAAAATCTGTTTCTAAACCTATCAGTTATGTTACGTGAAATAACCATCTCGTGATCTCAGTTTCGCAAAAGTGACAATGACATGTAGAATTGTAGATGATGTTGACATAGGAAGGTCAGGCGACGGGAAGTCAGACTGACAGCTTCACATTTTGGCAAGCTGTGTTATAATTTTTTGAGGATGTATTCGCGACAAAAACGAAAACATCTTTTTCTTCTCTTATACAAACACATATTTGCGTTCGTTATTGCGCCGGCGCCGCGGCGTTTGTCACTCAACGAGGAGAGAATAAAAGAGATACGAAGAAAATTTTCTTACACTTTGTACCTTCACTTTTTGTTGCTGTTGCCAATGTTTTCTTTTTGAAATTATACAATACAATTATAAAATTGTATAATTGCATACCTATGTCATACTTTTTTGGCTGCGCCTCGCTGAAATTACAGTGTTTTAGTTATTTATTAGATTGTTCATAACTTCATGCCTAATACTTGTGTGCATGTGTTTACATGTAAGTAGTTCACAAGTATATTCAAAGTCAACATAATATTTCATCATCAGCTTTTAAGATTGCGTAATACACACCTACTTACGTATCTATACGAGTAGGTATTTAGGTATTTCTTAACTGAAAACAACTGAATAAGTCCACTTGCCAAAACGTGATTGAGATGAAATCTAAACAGCCTCGAGGACGCCACAAATTAATCAATAGACGTAGTTTTTTATAGAGTATCATTGCGGCTGGCTGATTGATGGTCACCATCGAGTGGGTAGCCTATTGTTGGTGCTTCCTCGCGACGGGAGCAAGGCCGTTCTAATCATTGCACTCCACAGAGTGACACTAAGCGGTTCTGTCATTCTGTGTCACGAGATGATTGCTCCCGCACCGCTCATGTAGAAGGGAATTAGTATGACATATAGACGTAGTAGCCTGGACGTGGAGTAAGTAGGCTGCGAATTGTTGACGAAAATAGACAACGAAGTTTTTTAAGGAAGATAGTGATTTATAGGTAATTTGTACCTTTTCGAAACATCCTTTGAGACTCTCTTTATTGAGATCACTTTTAGTTTTCCTTTTCGTCACTAGTAATTTTCTTTTTACATGCGACGTGTTAAGCCTTTGAAGATAGATCTGTGGCTTCAATATGTATGATACTTGTAATGTATTGTATTGTACAATGGGCTTGTGTCCGCAACTTCTCGTGAAATCGCGTATTTTGCGTATGGACTATAATTCACCACGCGGGCCCAGAGCGCTCGAGCGGGTTGGTAGATGTCACATCTATGATACTTAATTAATTTGTTATCATTATAGGTACCTATTTATAAAGAGGTTTACATGACTGTATAAGCTTTAAAGTGTTGGTACCGATTTACTCAGTATGTTCGACATGTTCGTTACGAGTATGAGTGAGTGTAAACTTTGAATATAAAACAATGATTTTTAAAAATATAATTGCTTTAATAAAAGTGATTTCCGTGGTTATGTCGTAAGTCTTTCTTCGGGTTTAGTTTCAGGCAAAGGCAGGTTAAAAGTTTTCAGTTTAAGTCTTAATGATCATAAAGTTTCAGATGTTTTAATTTAATTTAGGTTATAACGGCTTCAGGCCTTACTGTTATTTCCTCCTACGCGGATGTCGAGAAATAAAGTAGTAAAGCAACGTACGCGCCGCTGACGTCAGCGTCGCTGTATACCATAGACCACAATGGACACTCGTAAGCGCGACTGACGTATGCGACCGCCATCAGCGTAACAGGAATTCAACCCTAACAAAATGAGCCTACTCAATTGTGTACAATCCCACATTTAATAGGGCATGATTTCTCAGAACTTCGATGACTGAGTGCCAAGTAATTTTTCAATGACAATATTGATTATTTAGGTATGTCATATAATATTTTGTATGTTCAGCAATCAACCACGAGAGCGAAACGTGACGTTCTGATTATCTTAGGTACTTGGGTACTTGTTTGTCGTCATTAAGTTCCCATGTACATACATCATACGTCCTCGTCATCCCATGTTTTTACATAGAACACATAATAAACACTGAAGTTCCTAGGTAAATAGAATAGATACGTATACGTATATAATCTGAGTGATCTAGGAATTTGATAAATGACAAACCTAACTTCATAAACCCATGTCTTATAGTATCTACTTACACCCAAATATCGCCTTATGTTTATGTGACATTTAATAGAAAGTGTAAAATAAAATTCACACTTCGTGGATGCTACTGAGAAATTCCTCATACCTAATAGGTAAGTACTTCTTTTCCCGACTCGCGAATAGGTCCCCCAGGACCATTATCAATACTAGTCACCTCTAGACCTCTAAAATTAAGATATTGATTGGTTTATTCTCACTATTAATAAGCTTGCTCTTATTGGGTAATTACAGGATAAGCAAAATGTGAGTCTAACAGTAGACCTCTGGTTTTTTAACAGACTTCTAAAACCGAGAAGATCTGGGAGCACGGCAGTGCCCGCAAGTCGAGCAAAAAACATCGGCACGGCGCGGCGGCGCGGCCGTGCCAACTTTTTCTCGAAGCATTTCAGGCCATTTTCGACCCCCCCATAACTTCGTTGTGGATAAAACTAGAAGCCTGTATTTTCAGTAACCAGGCAGGCATTGTATAAACACAGCATATTTCAAATTTGATTCAATTTGAACCAGCAGTGTAAGAATGATAACGTTTTTAATCTTATTTTTGTTATTGATGATGGCGAAGTCAATCTATTCTGTTCGTTGTTTAGTTCTGAGTTGCGAGACTAGGTGTTTTTACGAGTTATGTTTTGACCGCATTATGTATTCTGTGCATACAGTTGTTCACTGGAGGTACTACAAGACATGATTGTAACTGAATACCAACCAAGGAGCTAAGAAGAAAAAAGCTCCGAACACATACATTAATTTTAAAGAGCAGCCAGGAATAACTTTGCGTATGTAATTCATTATCTACCAGAAGCTAGGGGCTCTGTTCGTCACAAGCGTCAGAACCTAGAAAGATCAAAGCGACCACCTGAGGTATTTGTTTATCTAACTACTCGCGTTCATAAATAGACTATTCACAAGACATTTTAAGTTCTAACTAAGGCACATCATACACCCTATTTATGAACAGTTCCTTGTAAATGAAACGAATACAATGCCTTTGGGCAAACAATGCTTCAGTAGTGTTACGAGCAGTTGTTTGCGGCTGAATAGAACCGTACTATAAGCAATCAGCCTTTAATGTTCCCACTGCTGGGACAGAGGCCTCCTCTCTATGAGGGAGTGGGTTGTGATCTACCACGTGGGCCCTTGCTGGTCCAACACGTCACATGCCTTCGAAATTGTTTCTTGGAGTTAGGAAACTCCGGTTTTCACGCGATGTGTTCCTTCACCGTTTTTTGAGCAGGGGGTCAAAAATGGCCGCATTTATAACATTTACAAATATATGAATAATTGCGTTACAATTCCCAATATGGTCACAAACTGAGAATTCTTAATATTAATTGTGTCTGTAACAATTTTAAGAATTTTGCCTTCCGATAATATTATGATTCTGTTAAAGCTGCCATTTTAGACCGCCAGTAGTGATGAAATAAATTACATAAAGCAATGCACCTGCCAGGCCGGGCCGAACACCACTGCTGAGCTACTAATGGTTACTGGTATGGTTCCCACTCTCATAGCTCAGTAGAGATCAGTCATACCTACATACGAATGGAAAGTTTAGGCCTATCTGAAGCAAGTTTGAAACGGATCGTTGAGTTTAATTGTACCCAATAAACGCATCGTAATAAACTTCATGTCATTTTAATTGCTGACTATCAAAAAGCCCTTTAATTTCATGACTGTTTGGTTGTTTTGTCAACGTTACAATACCTAATAGAATGGAGATTTACTGAGGCAAGTATGTTTTTTTACCATCGGCATCAGTTGCTTTTTAAGGCGACTACACGAGCTAAACGCGAGTTTTATAATTACTAAAAGTATATGATTCACTGCTATAAACAAGACCAGAAAAATATATGATATTCTTCAGGATATATGCTAGCATGATACTGTTTTGAAAACATAATACTATTAATTTGGATCGATAAAAAGAAATCACGAACTTACCTCTAAAAATATCTTTCAAACAATAGAAAACATACTAATATGCATGCGATCATTCTGATTTTTTGGCAGATAATACTACAAGCAATATATTAGCATGATACTGTTTTAGTTTTTTAATCCAATCAATAGTTTTTTTGTAAATCCATCGAAACCACTCATTTCGCGCTATTTGGCCCGCAGTGGCTGACGTAGCAACCACTTTGTAGTGCAAGCTGATTAGAACTTTATTCTAACAGCATTTCAAACGAAGTTTGAACCACCACAAATAGAGTTGCTAATTTAGCTCGTATAGGCGCCTTAAAGTAGAAAAAAGGCTCGTTTTGTTGCCGACCGTGCATTATTTCCAAGATTTCTGTACACAGACCAGAATAGCTCAAAGTGTTAAGACTATCCTCTCTACTGAGATCGTTTTCCTCTAGCTCTAACGAATTAGCTACCAAACCCAGCAAACTGTCCAGTATCAAAAATACACCATGTAGGTATAAAATTCGATCTTCATTTGTCTGCTGCGTGCGGCGAAGTAAATAGAACTTCTTTTGTAACACTAGTCCCACAAAATAGGTACTTCAGTAGAATGTGGTCAAGAAAGATCCCTTGTTGATACTTAATGATTGTTTGCAGAAACGTTCAGAATGATGACAACGTATGTAAAGAACAATGGCGAAGTGATGTCGGATTACGTTTAGCCTCTTAAATTATCAATGCACTCGTATAACCAACGAGTAACAAACAAGACTTGCTGAAGAAATATCAATGCGTTTATTTATGAGTAAGACTGAGACTTACTATCATGTTTGATGTCTGGACCTCCTTTGGACAAGGACTTCAGTGCAACCTCCAAGACAGTTACGTTCGGTGAGAGTCCACGGGACATTCTAAAGTGAAAAGAAATGATGAACTGTCATGATATGAATATTTTGTCGTTTTTGACTGTGAGTTGAGTCTCGACTGTATTATGTCTCTATTTACTGAAATCAGATAACTAGCACAAGATTCTCAAAAAAAGCCAACTGTTTATGAATGACTAACAATCTCGTCCCAAATGGGCCGTGGGCATGTGGGACGAGTTGCTGAATTACTCAATATCGAGGCACGATCAAGTAGCCCCGTATTTTATTAGGCATTCTCATTTCAATTGTTTGAAAAAAAAAAAGAAATATTTGAAAAAATAAATCTACGTGATAACATCATCATCATCATCATCGGCCTATAAATGTTCCCACTGCTGGGACAGGCCTCCTCTCTATGAGAGGGAATGGGCTATATAATCCACCACGCGGGCCCAGTGCGGATTGGTAGATGTCACATGTCTTCGAATTTATGGTTCTAGGACATGCCGGTTTCCTCACGATGTTTTCCTTCACCGTTTTGAGAGCAGCGGTGATGTAAGAAATTACACAAAGTAATGCGCCGGCCTGGGTTCGAACCCACGACTTACTGAACGTAAGTCGGGGCCGCCACCACTGGGCCACCGCTGCTCTCGACGTGATAACGTCTTTCATTAAACTTTTTTGTACTTCTACACAATAAGAGAAAATGAATCTAACGAGCAATTTGCATACTTTTGTGTGACATGACATGTGAAAGTCATACTCGCAATAGTCGAGTGACCCGCCTGGTCCAGGAGGTCACATTGATATATAATTTACATTAGCTATGTTTAATATCATATTTTTTTAAGTTAGTAACTTCTTTCTAACATGTAATCCTATAAGATTTGTTATCTTTATATTTTGTTAAGACAGTCCCATGACTTAGATTTGCCTAACCCAATCAGCGTTCTATGAAATCCTTCAAAGTATTTATAATTCGACACAACCTTGTAATCGACCTTGTTAGTTGCGTTTGAAAGGATAGTCTTGATGTTTATTTTCCTTTTCGTGGCGGGCCTTTGGTCTAGTACAGGGGAAAGCATGTTTTTCTCGTGACGCAACTGTCTGGACGCCTCCCCTCTTTGGCGCCAGAGCTTGGCATCCAAAGGACCCCTCCCTCCAACTTTGTATTACGTGACGATTGCTGCATTGAATAACACGCTCATCACAAAAACGATTATTGGCTCATTTTCAGTAATATATTAGGTACTTAAACAATTACGTGCAACTAAGATGGCCAACTGGCCGTGGCTCATACATCAGGAATGTTATGTCAAGTTATGTTTTCAGTTACAGTCACTGTATCGCATCTTATTGTTTTCTTTGTCACTGGAAAATTGTCACCATTGTTTGTCGTTATTGGATACACAAGAAATTAAAAAAATGGGTTTGATCGATGCAGTTCGCCGAGATATGTTTGCAGAAAGTGCACAGTAGGTACGACCTTGTTGTACAGGGATCCCTTCTTTTCGCATAATGTTCTTTGTCCTAACTCCTAATATACTTCGGCATAACGATTTTGGCACAATTTGTTTTGGCATAATAATACTTCGGCATAATTTTTGCATGCTTGCTTGTTTGCTGCATGCCTACTTGCATGCTTGCTTGCATGCTGTATGCTTGCTTGCTTCATGCTTCCTACAGCAAAAAAACTCACAAAATACAACAACAACAAACAGATTTATGCTTTAGGATATTATGCTTAAAAAAGTTATGCTTTAGAACTTTATGCTTTAGAATATTATGCTTAATCATTATTATGGCTAGAGAAATTATGCTTAAAAAATTATGCGTAAGCTGTTATGCGTAATTATATTATGCGAAAATATAATTATGCCAAACAAAATTATGCTCAGTTATATTAGGTCTTAAAATTTTATGCAAATGGATAGGGAACCTGCTGTACAAGTGCGGTTATGAAAACCAGTACCTAACTATACTTAAAAACAGTACTCAAACAGAATCATAATTTAGATCGTATAAGTAAGCACTTTCAGTTAATGCTTAATAAAACCGCTTTTATTGATAACTGCAAATTACTCTTGAATATATTGTGACAATCAAGTCTGTCTTGGGATGGCCTCAATCGTTTCTCATTTTTTTTTAAGACTTTCAGTCACATCGAAAGACAAACGTACCGTTTTACAAGCGAAAGGCTAATTCAAGAGTTTCTTTGGCAAATAAAAGTCATCCTTGACCCCGTAATGGCGGTGTGTGAGCGTATAATGGATTACTTTGCAATGATAATGTTGTGTTTCAGTTAGACAAAAAAGCATTGTCTATACTATAGGAATGGTTTTTTGGCGAATTATTATTTATTCTACTTTAGTCATTTGACCAATGGAGATAGTTATTAATCGCAGTTTGCTACACCTAAGTCAATAGAAGTTTAGTGCTGTTATACTGTAGTACCTAGTAATACTGTGTTAAATTATTGATTACCATTACACTTATTTTAAGCTTAGCGGTGTGTAATTAACGGTGACTCAACGATCAAACATTCCTCTAGGTACGCAAGGCAATGTGCTTAGTTAATTATAATTTTCACACCTAATGCTTCGATAATCTTGTTTTAACCGACATTCTTTAACTGAACCTGTAAATCTTGACAAAGTTTGCTAAGCAAATAACCTGGTAAATGGTAGAACATGTAAGTACTGTTAAAACTATAAACAAAAAGGTTGCAGTTAAAACGTTTACTTAATGATAAACAAAAGCTGCTATGATTAAACTGCTGTGAGATTTTTTTTATTAAAATCTCGTTAGAAAATCTTAATATTGCCGATTTAATCTTATTAACACCCTTGACGCTAAATTTTCACAGCTATACGTCGTTTTTGCACACAATAAAAATTGAATACCTACTACACAGACCACACTATAAATAAGTACTTACTCAGAATAATTTCATTTTCTTTTCTTACAAATTGAATTTAAATTTAAATTGAAAATAAGTTTTCTCGGTAGGTAAATAGGTACTTCAATATTAATAAAGAATTTAATAAAAGCCCTTTACAGCCTATTTAGTTCTTAAGGCGACTACATGAGCTAAATTAGCCGCTCTATTTGTGGTGGTTCAAACTTCGTCTGAAATTCTGTTACAATAAAGTTAAATTCTTATCAGCTTGCACTACAAAGTGGTGGTTACGTCAGTCACTGCGGGCCGAATAGTGCGAAATGAGTGGTTTCGATGGATGTACAAAAAAAAAGAAAAATGTATTGGACTAAAAAATAAAACACTATGATGCGTAGATGTTGCTTGTAAAATTATTTGCCAAAACATCCGAATGATCGCATGTAATTTAGTATAGTTTTTACTCGTGAAAAGTAATTTGTAGAGATAAGTTTGTTTTTTTTTATCGAGTAAAATTAACTGTATTATGTTTTCAAAACACTATCATACTAGCATATATCCTGAAGAATGTCATATATTTTTCTGGTTTTGTTTATTGCAGTGAATCAAATACTTTCAGGCTTTATAAAACTCGCTTTTAGCTCTTGTAGTCGCCTTCGGTATCTAAAGCAATATACCTAACGAAGCTAACTGTTGGAGAAATATGTTTTAATATCATTCACATTCCGAGAGTCGATCGTGCAATAAAAATAAATATCTACTAGTCAAGAAAATTCTAGTCAACGGAAGTGACAGACAGAAGTACTTATATCGTTTACTGTGGCTATTCTGATCACCTATTAGTTCTGCTATAAGATTACAAAATAATTGCTCCAGTCAACTGCACTATAACACGTGATGTAGCCAGTTTCCTCGTTGAAAAATAATTCATCATAATCACCATTATTTTTAAATGATGTTGATGACATACAGTATATGAATGTAGAGCTCCTGTACTAAGAAATCGCAAGATCAGGTTAGTCTGTGGTTGGAACTGGCCAGAAAAAGTTACACACTTTAAGCGATCACAATGTTTATCATCAACTAGCTGACCCACGCAACTTCGTCTGCGTCACAAAAGCTCACAAGGAGAATAAATGTCCCCCCGTTTTTTAATCATTTTTCATTTATGCTCGGCTCCTATTGGTCGTAGCGTGATGTTATACATCCTCGATATATGGACTATCCAACACCAACATAACTTTTCAATTCGAACCAGTAGTTCCTGAGATTAGCGCGTTCAAACAAACAAAGAAACAAACTCTTCAGCTTTAAAATATACTAATATTATAACTAATATTATAAAGCTGAAGAGTTTGTTTGTTTGTTTATAGATTGATCTAAGTACTTTTTTTGAGATTTCAACGCGATTCCCCCATATATTTATCAATACCCTTCCTCGAAAACTAGTTCTTATCGCACTACGATTGGTATTTCACACACGGGCATTTTTTTTATTTATCAACGCGTGTGCGGAAATAAAATTTTCCACAGATAACCTAATACTAGTCGGTGGTGATTGTTTTTTAATCTCGGCAAAGATATACAGGGTGTAAACCTCATCACGAAGCCGTCAACCAAGCATTCTGTACATCAAAGTAAGTAACTTTACGCAAAAATTATTGCTGGGAAACGACTTTTTTTTTGGGGTGAAAAATCATGTTTGCCTGCAGAACTCAATGTAACGCACTTAAACATTGTGCTGATGGATGGATTGAATAATAGGGAGGTCGTAAAGGTGTAAAAAGTTTTGTCTCCCCTGTAACTTCTAAAATAAGAGAATAATTAAACTAAAATAAATGTGATGTACATTACCATGTAAACATCCACCAAAAATTGGTTTGAACGAGATCTAGTAAGTAGTTTTTTAGGGTTCCGTAGCCAAATGGCAAAAACGGAACCCTTATAGATTCGTCATGTCTGTTTGTCTGTCTGTCCGTCCGTATGTCACAGCCAGTTTTTTCCGAAACTATAAGAACTATGCTGTTGAAACTTGGTAAGTAGATGTATTCCGTGAACGGCATTAAGATTTTCAAACAAAAATAGAAAAAAAAACAATAAATTTTGGGGGTTCCCCATACTTAGAACTGAAACTCAAAAAAAATTTTTTCGTTAAACCCATACGTGTGGATAGGTCTTCAAAAATGATATTGAGGTTTCTAATATCATTTTTTTTCTAAAATGAATAGTTTGCGCTGTTTCCCCTGTAACTTCTAAAATAAGAGAATGATAAAACTAAAAAAAATATACGATGTATTTACATGGTAATGTACATCGTATATTTTTTTTTGGTAAACTTCCACCGAAAATATATTTGAATGAGATCTAGTAAGTAGTTTTCTATAATACGTCATAAATCGTAAACAGCAATTTACCTTTCATTCAATCTGCTACGGAACCCTTCATGGGCGAGTCCGACTCGCACTTGGCCCTTTTTTTTAATACGAGTACATCATAAATCGCAAACCGCAGTTTACCTTTCATTCAATCAACTCAAATATTTTTATATTATGTTACGTGCTGCTACGGAACCCTTTATGGGCGAGTCCGACTCGCCTTGGCCGCTTTTTTTTTTAAACCTGTTTGAAAACCTGTGACGACACTAATTTCGCAACTCAATGACTACTATTTATTGATTTTAAAGGAAATAAAAATATGTTTACCTAACAGTTCATTGAAAATTATTCGGGCTTATCCATAAACGGCTGTAAACTAGGTTTATTTAATTTACATTATTTACATTAATATCTATAAAACTTTACACTACCGAAGCTATTTTCAGCACTAGTACCTTTTTAAACATTTTCCATTCTATGGCGTCATGTAAGTAGGTTGTGCAATAAAACTGCATTGTATGAGGACCATGAAGTGACTATAAATAAATTAGATTCGTCATATCCGTTGGATTAGATTACAGATTAGTTGGATAAACTTAGTAATTAAGTCCGGATTGTGTATCTCTGGGTATCTAGTAGTTAATCCGTGTACACATAAGTACGTGGACAATTTTTTTTCCAAAATCTACGCTGACGTTTACTATTCTTGTATGACAATTACGTTTTATTGAAGTGAAAACTTTAAGAGGCGCGTTGACCACTTTTTGAGTGAACAAAAGTCATGTAACTCCCGTGACTATCACTCACGTACGCTTTTCGTAGCACTCATAGCCGCAGTGCAAGTACGTAGGACTCGATTAGATAAATTTGACAGCTATTCTCTATAAAGTGAGTTTTTGACTCCATAATAAAAACTCATTTTATCGAGATTACGAGTATCTGTCAAATTTATCTAATCGAGTCCAATCGAGTCCTACGTACTTGCACTTCCGATTCTCTACGGGCGGCGTAACCGTAGCGGATCACGAGTTTTCACTTTTCGACTTTTTGACAGCCTCAAAAACTGCCCTTTTTACTTTATATATTACAAATTTACAATAGTCGTAAGTACAAAACATGAAATATTCATTCATTTTCATACTTTACCTACTTTTATCATTTTTTAGCTGTACTAAAGAATTTCTAATATAAGTAATAAGTGATTATGTAATTTATTAGAAAATCTTTTTTACGCAACATCCTTCAACCTTTAAATAAATATAGGTAACAGGAAGCATCGATCAACCAGATTGTATCTATAAAAATTAAGTAATTTAATTGGACTAATAAGTTTATTCAACTTGTAATTTTTTTTTAATTATAAATAAACTACTTATAACAGAACTAGCTGTTGCCCGCGACTTCGTCCGCGTGAACCACCCTTTTCACCTAGGGGTATAAAAATAGCCTACGATTTGTTCTCAGACCTACCAAATATACACAAATATTTCATTAAAATCGGTCAAGTCGTTTCGCAAGACTTCCATAACAAACAACGTGACACGAGATTTTTATATTATTATATTAGATAGCTTTTGTGAATTCGAGGTAATTTTAATTTGAAAGTTAGGGACTTTCACTGCGCAAAACAATGAGTAAGTACAATTCAAGATCCAGCAGAATTTTAAAGATATACATATCCAGACGTTGCTCGTAAATTAGTAGATTTCAAAGCAGACCAGAGGAACTTTGCGGAAGTATTATGTAAAACCTAAAATTATTGTTTTGGATGGAAGTACTATGGCCGGAAAACGTGGCTACAAAGACAAACAAAAATTAAAGGATAAAATAGATTCGTGTTAAATGACTTATTCCTAGCTTCCCTAGTTGATTTCAGCAAAAAAATATTCTATGTAGGTACAGACTTTTCCAAATACCATCAAAACAACACCCATGACAGAAAAAAACAAAAATTTTCCTGTGCGCCATCTTGGATTTTCATTTTGGCCTCACTTTCGTTATCAGCGACCCCAAAATTATGGAAACGACACCCATGACGGAAAGACAAAAAAAATCCACCTTCAAGTTATAACAGGCGTGATATTATGTTTACTCTACACTAGCCGTCTTATTATAAAAACTTCCATAAGTACCAGGTTTAAACCAGAACTAAAAGGTCTAGGTATAGTACGGTACTAACGTTAGTTCTTTCATTCGTATTACAAATCGAAGACCAACAAAGGACTAACTAGTACCAAAGAAAGTCTCTGGTCTTAACATTTTCCACAGATTATAAGCAACAAAATATTTAAACTGTTCATTCATTCGTTCATAGTTCTATGCGCCGTTCCTTTTTACAAAATGTTGTAACGTAAATTAAAGAAAAAATATTTCATAAATTTTTATTTGTAGTGATAAAATATAAAGTTTTGTTATTTATAGGTATTTCAATATTCCGACTTGTATTTTTTTTGAATGCATGTTCATAATTCAATTGTTCTGGTTTGGAACAACTATCGAGCTAGCGCGTATAACGGAGTGAACTGGGCAGCGCGCGTAGTTCGAGTAAGATATCGAAATAAGTTACAAACTTAAAGGATGTCCTCGAGGATCGTGGGATAAATCATCACGTAGCAGATCGACAATCTTTTGGCCAAAACGTTTTGTAAATCTGTATTTACATCGAAAATCTTCGTCAGATAATTGAAATGGATTTCGTCGCTGACGAACTCGGTTGGGTCCCCGGGAACTCTCAAAAATACCCAACAGATCCAAATCTTCCAAATCAATCGTATCAATAATATCAATCCTATCAATAATATCCATTTTATTTGAAATCACAAAAACTTTCCGAAAATTAACCTCAAAACTAAAATAGGATTTGACGTTTGACAATTTAGTACCATAGTTAAACTAGGGGTCACGATGGTCTAACTTTGGTACCATAGATAGTTCTAGGACTAGCGATAAACTTCGTTTTGTAATAACGTTTTTTCAAGTTCATGGTTTAGACCTAGTACTAAACCCGGTACTATTTTTAAGACCACGTTTTGTAATAAGACGGTAGGAGTCTACAGAGTAAACGTCAGTGGCCATTAAGTCGTGCAAAAGTCTAGTCGCACAAGTGTCTGGGCGCGCAAAAGTCCGTCAGCACCAAAGTCCATGCACGCAAGTGAGTTCGTGCAAGTGTCCTTCGCGCAATTATGTCTTTCGCGCAAGTGTCTTGATACTCCAATAACCCGGAGTATAGAAGTCAAGTCCGCCATCTTCTTGATCTCAAAATCAATGCCAGATTCGTAACCAGCACCCCTAATAATCTCGGAATCGAGACCTATTTCCCCCTCGGGGTTGATTTCTGAAAAAAACCTGAAACCCGTTTCTACTCATTTATCAATAGGAGTGCTCCTGTGAAGTTTCGAATAAAATAGTCTAACTAATCTTGTTTCCTCATACAAACATTGGAGCCCCGTTTCACCCTTCTTGAGGGTGAATTTTGAAAAATCCTTTCTTACTGCACCCCTAGACCACATAAGGAACCTACTTGCCAAACTTAGAATCTATAGACCCAGCGGTTTGGGCTGTGCATTGATATATCACCCAGTCCATCAGTCAGTCAGTCAGTTTACCATTTTATATACTCGTATGTATAGATAGAAGATAAATAATATGAATTGTAAAATAAGACATTGCAGGCGACTTGCAGCCATAAAATTTGTGAAATGAATGGTTTTCCGTTTTATACCTAAAATAAAGTCTTATCTCTCTTAGTGGTATTTTAGTTATATCGATAAAAGTACGTATTAGACTACTTAAGCAGTATGCAGTCAGCATATTATGTATGTGAAATTGTACAATCCAATTAAGTTGGTTGGTACATTCTATTTTAAATAGTCAAATAGGATTTTTATTAAAAAAACCGGTCATGCAAGTTCGTACATACTTTTGAAGATTAATTACATAGTTTTAATGAAGAGACATATGATACATGTTTATTTTCCGTTACTTGTAGTTAAATTTTCCAGAAGCTACGGACTGTTTATCGCGAAGAACTCAAACGTTTAAGAGGGCTTACTCTTGTTAACATTATTTTAATTGCCTCCTAAGTATCTTATTAAACGCGCACGCGTAGATTTCACTGCACATAGAAACCACAGACAAACGAGATGGCCTCAATTTTCATAATTTGATAGGTACTACAAGATGCTGCGAAACACTGGAATGCGACTTAAAATGTCAAGTTGAAAAAATCGCGTAGCCCAAAGACAAATGATTTAAATGAAACTTATTTCTATTTTTAAATAAGCAGGTCGCAGACGTGTGTTAATGTGTAGTCTTCGTTGTGTTCAATTTAAAATAGCGATTAGCGCCGCCGCGCCTCCAGCCGCGCGCCGCCGCCGCCGTCGCTCGTTGCTTTGACCGACCGGCGCAAACGCACGTTAAGAATGGCCAAGATGTGTGTGTGCGTTGGACATTGCATAGTGTGTATATGTGTGTGTGATACCGATACGTGTGTGTGCATGCATTAATGCATACGTTTCCGTTCATTTCCTAACGTATATTATGAAATGTACGTGCTGCAGTCTTTTCAACACAGGTTTCACGTATTTTTAAAGCATTTCTATTACAAGGCTTGAGTTTAAAAAGGAAAAATTTACAGTAGGTACAGTAATTCCAAACAAAGCTGTATCAATCAATGGCCTGAAAACGAAGTAATGGGGTTCTAACACGATAAATTGGTAATACCTAGATGTTGATAGTTTGTTGCCTTTGTAGGTAAACTGGGCAACCCACACAGTTAGTTTGAGAGCAATCGGTCCTACTTGTTCCGGCGCGCGGCGTTAGAGCACGCGGTCGCCACGTGCGTCGGCGCAGCCATACAGTCACGAGCAATAGTACATTTAGAGATACAAGTGCGCAAACTTTGTCATTGTAGCCGAGGCAGAATGGGGATCCACACGCAAAGCTCAGCGCAGATGTCGCTACTGGCGAGATGGCCGCTGTCAAATCGCTTGCGCTTTGTTTACGCTACAGTTTTTGATATTTTTTGTGTTGAAACCGGTCCACTATCGTTTTCGTCAACATGTATGGTACCTGGAAGGTTAAAGAATTGAAAGAGGAACTGAAGAAACGAGGAGGAAGGCTAACTGGAAAGAAAGCCGATCTTATTGAAAGGTAGACTTGAATCTCTAGATTTGGATTTTTTTACACGAATGCCCAAGAAACGGAATGTTTTCAGTTCTTAAGTGTTAATAGTTACTTGACTCATGGTAGGAAAATTTATGAAAAGTGAGAAAACATTGCTTCAAGTGATAAATGGTATTATTCATTTTCTAGGTTAGAAGCTTATGATCGAAATTTTAATTTCGGTAATCAAAGCCCTCAAGCTTCTGAAAGCCAAGCAATTGATGTCCCTGCTGCAGAACTGTATCACGATGTTAATAGCTCCACCATATTGCCGAAGATTACCAAACAACATATTCAAAATTACTTTGACAGGTATGTAATCTATTATTTCCAATGATACATGTACTTAAGTTTTGTTTGATAAGGTATCACGTGCGGCCCTTTTTTACATAATGGTTTGTATTGCAGATTTAATAAGAATATCAGTGATGCTGTAAAATTATATGAATCAAGATACCTTCTTGTTTTACGATCAACAACATCCGGCCAAGATACATACCTAAAAGGTAGGCTTATTCTCACTAATACCTCATTTAAAAGTGTATTCTAGAAATTAAAGTGTGGCTAGGCCAGTTCTTTCATGGTTGGCAATGGAGAAGTTTCAAAAATTGATGTGTAAATTAATTTTCATAATAAACATGTCAATACTTCTTCCAGGTTATTGCAAGGCATCTATGAAGCAGCTTCAATATGAAGTAAATATAAAATTAAGCAACGATGGAATGCCTGAAGAAGCAAGCTGTGAATGTGCCGCAGGAGAAGGAAAAGAAGCCCATTGTAAACATATAGCTGTGGTACTTCTTGCTGCTGAAAATATTGTCTGGGATAAAATATTACTTCTACATGAAGTTTCTACCTCCCAACTGCAAACTTTCCATAAGCCATCAAAAAAATATTATGCAACACCATTGAGAGCCTCCAGATTGCCTTCCAAAAGAGATATCCACAATTCTGTTTACTCTCCATACTTAAGACAAAACCCTAATTTTGATAAAAATGCATTTCAATGCCGGTTTCAGTCATTGATTTTAAATTATTCTAAATCATCAATGCCTCTTAAACACTTATACCCTACAGCGAATCAACGAGGAATTTGTATGGACCATGATTATATGGAAAAAACAGCACTGGATGTTTTTTTGGAATCCATGTATTTATTAAATGTCTCTGAAGACAAAATTAAAGAAATTGAAATTGAAACCAGAGGACAGAGTTCAAATCCAAAGTGGTATGATTATAGAAAAACCCGCATTACAGCCAGCATTTTTCACACTGTGTGCCACTTGAAAAGTGAAACTTTAATTAAATATTCAAAACAAATAATGAATAAAAATCTAGTCCGGACAAAAGCCATGGCACATGGGATTATAAATGAAAAAGTAGCCATCAAGAGGTACATGGAGACTTATGATGTGGTTGTAGTGGAATGTGGTTTGTTTCTATCTCAAGAAAGGCCTTATCTAGGAGCATCTCCTGATGGTTTACTGGGGTCAGAAACCATAATAGAAGTGAAATGTCCATATGCTTCTAGAAATCAAAACATTAGTCCAATTACGGTACCTTATTTAGAGTATGACGAAAATGGACAACTAACTTTAAAAAAAAATAATATTTACTACTACCAAATTCAAGGGCAGCTATATGTAACAAAAAGATTATTTTGTAATTTATTGGTTTTTACCTATAAAGATTTAAATGTTATCTTTATTGAACGAGATGATCAATTCATTCAGCATATGTTGACAAAACTTGATTATTTTTATAACAACTTTTTTAAAAACGCTGTAATCAAGAAATTGTTTTTTAAAGATTAAGGTTCAATAATAAAACATATTAACAGATAAGAAAGCTTTTATTTCATTATATTTTCTCTAAAATTACAAAGCATAGCACAAACAAATAAAATTCTAGATGCTAGCGGTACATGATACGGGCTTAATTCACATTTTAAAATCTTGTAAGTCTTAGCTAGACCTATAATACGTTCTATATGAACTCGTTTGCTTGCTAGTTTTCTATCTTGTACTATTTTAACACCTGGTATTTGTGTCTTTCCTTTCAAGAACATTGGAATGTTAATTTTAATATTTTTTGGAGCAAAAATGTCTTGCACATTAAAACCTCTGTCTGCCATGATAGAATCGCCACTGTCACACAGATTTTCAAGGTTGGATCTTTCTATAATCTGTCTATCACTGACTGAACCTCCATAACATTCCGAGACAAATGATATTAGACCACCAGGTGTAGCTCCAATCATAGCCTTCACAGTATTTTTGTGTTTGTAGCTGCTGAATGTCACCTGCTGTGCTATAGGATTCCCAGGCTTTGTGATGGGTATTTCTGTTGTGTCCACAATAATTCTTGTACTTGCAAAATCTTTTCTAAATGACTCTGGCATAAAGTATTGCACCAATGCTTTACTGGGCCATATACTAATTAAACTCCATATCTCATACATAAAATTGATCCATGTTATAAAAATGTTAGCAACATTGGTTTGGGAAATGCCAAATAAAAATGCTAACTGAAAATCTGGTAAATACCTCCTTAGCTTGATAAGTGTTATCAACAGTTGGTCACCAACAGAAACATTGACTACTTTACTTCCCTTGTAATTTAAATTATTATACATGGGATATAATGTGTCTAGAACGAGCATGAATTTATCATAGTTTTCTAGCCCTGTATAAAAATGAATACCTTGCTGATATGCCCTCAAAGCCTCTAGTGATAAGATTCCCAAAGAACTACCACATTGAACGCCAACAGATACTGTTCTTGGAGTAATTACTTCTGAGGAGCTCTCTATAGTTGGTATTTCTACTTCAGTGCTTGTAGAGGGTTCTGGAATACTTTCATCCACATTTGGCTGGGTGAAGTCAATTCTGCGTTTGCTTCTTTCTAAATACCGAAGGCTTCTTGACGTAGGTGTTGTTGACACCCGGGTGGACCAAGGGAATATGCTTGGTACAGTCCCTTTTTTGAGAAATCTGCATATTTGAGGATTTCCTGAAAAAACAACAATTGTAGAAATACCTGTTGTTGACTTATGTAGGCACAAGAGATTTCAGTATGGAGGCACACAGGAATTCAGGATACATGTTCATTGGTTTATTTACATAATAAACCCCCAGAAAACAAACAGTTTTCATACACTAGGTGTGTCTTTATCTAGTTAAATTAACCACCACACCCAAAAGTAGGTATCCCGAGAAGTCTCTGTTTGTAATAATAATGACTGAAATCAACACATAGTTAATAATAACTCACCTGTATAAGCGGATTCTCCTACATAATCAGATTCATGGAAATGATTCCGGCATAACCTGCTATGCTGTGTCGCTACAAAGTTTTTGCGACGTATAGCCTTTTCCCACTTCTTTTTTAACGTTGTATCTTTAGGAAATAAATGTACACCGGGGTTGGTACATCCCGGTACAGCACACAGAGGCATATTACGAGAAAATTAAAATTTACTGAGTAATAGGTTATGAAATGTATTGAACTGACAGCTTTCAATGGCCATGCCGACGATGCGCCACCTATCGTGATAAAAGTGCAGTAAAGATCCCCATTTACACCCGAGCCGTAGGCGATGGTATTATTAGCAAGGGCCGAAGCCTGCCGGGGTTGCGGGACTGTTCGAAAGAGATACCGCGGCCCCGGAACGTAAAGGGCGAGGAAGGAACATGGATGGGTTTTAGTCAGTAAGAGTCTGACACTCCCTCCTGCTCCGCCCAGAGTGGGAGAAGTCATTTGATGATTTCCCATCAAAAAAAAAAAAAAAAACTAGATATTAAAAACCGATGATAGCAATTGAACCACGTTATAGTTAACATCTGTGGACATAATACACAAGAGAAATAAATGAAAAGACTACAAAATACACAAAAAAAGTAAAATTAAAATAACTTTAGCTTCAGAAGTCGGTGACCTTTGTTTGATTGATTTATTTAGTGTTTTTGTCACCGACTTCTACAGCTAAAGTTATTTTTCACTTTTTTGTGTTTTTTGAAGTCGGATTTATTGTTTGCAAAAAAGTTTTTATTTTGATGTTATGTTATGAACTGGTGTAAACAATAGACAGACAATAGATTTCAGCAATCCCAGTCCATTTGCTATCATTTATTGAGGAGTTCCGGTGCCTATTTCCGAAGTTCTTCATCAGATTTCCACCAAATTGAAATGGGACCACTTTAAGAAAGTATTCTTCCAAAAACTACACAAATCGCATCAAGTGTGCCTATAAAATTTGAAGAGTTCTCTGTTTCTCCAAGATCCCATCATCAGATCCTGACTTGATGAGTATGGGACCACCTGGGAAGTATACCCTTTCAAATAAAACAATTATAATTCAAATCGGTCCAGCCATCTTCGAGTAATCGGGGAACATACATAAAAAAAAAGGTTCCGACGAATTGAGAACCTCCTCCTTTTTGAAGTCGGTTAAAAATACCACGAGGGTTAATACATAAAACATTGTGAACATGATTTGATTAGAGGTAAGTTATGTTAGAGCAGGACAAAATCAGTTTTAGATGTCAGTAAGTGTAAAGATATTTGTGCTCATGACTGTACTTCAGTCAGGGTTGCCTAGGATTTTTTTTCTACGGAATCAACATGACACGCTCACACGCATGCCACTTTATCTGCTCATCTGAATGTAGTCCGTTTCTTATTGCTCATTTGAAATTAAATAATCGTTTTTGTGAGTGGAAAGATTATATATTATACCTAAAGATAAATTATTATTGGATATTTCCATAGCTCTACAGTTTAATAGGTTTGTGTCACTTTAATATTTTTTTTGCACTTCACGTGCGCGCTGGTGGTATTTTTTTATAATATTTACATAACATCATGCCGGTAATTTCCGAAGCGTTAGGCAGAGGTGTACGGTACCTAATAGGTAGATACATAGTACACTTAGGCCCATGTTTATCTAAAAACAGCTGTTTAAAACACATTTTTGTATGTGATCATGTCACAGTGACAGCTGTTTTTAGATGTTCAGACCGTTATCTTTTCGGTGAACATGGACCATACTGTTCGCCAGTTAGGTATGTTGAAGTCCCAAGTAAATGGCGAGCCTTAGGTTAGTTCCAACCATAGAAATATAAAAAAAAACCGACAAAAAACAAACAAACAAACTTCTTTATTATATAGATGGTTCCGACTATGGGCACTGCATCACTCAAGTTTGCCATTTTCTGATTCACGAGCAGTTGACAGCCCTAGAAAGTAACGCCTCAGTCTCAGCGGATACCCGATTGCATTTTAATCGTTATTTTTACTTGTTTTTCAAAGAAGCTATATTTGTAACATTTCGAGTTACATAATGTCTATAAATACGTGACAATGTTGGTTAACGCTGATTATTTTAATAAATTTTCCGTTACTCATTATCGAAACAGCACATTACGCATACGTACTCGGTACATAGTTACATACCTACCGTCCTACCCATGTTCTAAAGGGAATAATTGTCCGTAGTAAATATAATATATAGTTTTACTGTTTATGATGTAAGTATAAATAAACCGGCGTTATTAATTGAAATTATTATCCTCATTGATCTGAAAGACACGTCACACGTGTGCAACCTTATCGTTCACGTGCTCAGTTGCTCAAACTGTTGATATGTACAGGCAGTTTTGTTTTTGAACTTGTAAAAACGAAATTGCAACAAATAATAATACCATGCAGAAAGTTTTCTATTGAACAATATTGAAATAACAACTTCCTTTCCTACCTAAATTAATTTTGATAGGTTTTTTCCATGTGTTGTTAATTATGACGTGTTTCAGAAAGTCATTTACCTAACGCAAGCACAGATAACTATAAAGGTACAGTAAAAATCGGTTTGTCCTCCCCATCGTAACACGCAAGTATTTTGAATAGTATGTATTGTAAAACAACCAATCCTTTTAATTGGTTACATGAACGCACAGCTGTAATAGGATTTCCCTATTTAAGTAAGGCGCGTAACGTTATTTCCATATTGGGACACGTCACGTCATGGCAATGCGTATGAGAAAGTACCAATAACTTGTACATTGATCATTAAAATAACTACCTATAGACGTAGATCATATTGCTCAGGAAAGTTATCATCTATTATTCTAATAAGATAGCAAATAACATACCTGGCAAATTGTTAGAACCAACCATCTTAATTTGTCGAGGGATAAATGCGAATTTTCTAGGATAATTTCAAAGAGCCGATTCTCTTTAGAATGATTTGATTGATTGCTTCAATTCAAATGTAGGACTGAATTCACGTACACCTCTAATCTGGTTGGTTAGAATATAAAACTGTTTACCAATGAGCACATTCGTCAGTGCAAAACGTATATAATAAATAACTATAATATTACTAGCTAATCCCGCAAACGCGGTTCTGCCATCTAAATTATGGTGTGAAATATACACCATAATTTATACAACCTATTCTCATAGGTACCTAACCTATAAAAAAATCATAGAAATCGGTCGAGCCGTTTCTGAGGAGCGCGACCACAATCACCGTGACACGAGATTTTTATGAATGTATATAGCCTACGATACTGACAATTTCATTTCATTTCCGGCTTTATAGCCTGAAAATTCATATCCCGGGTAGACATGGGCTGACTAATATCGAGATTCTAGACGTGCCCGACATTATTGGAATGTGGAGCTATTTGCTAACATCGCGAGAAGCCTGTAAAGAGTGGCGATTAGTGGCTATTGACACTCGCTTGCGGCCCTTTAAAGTGATTAAGGAAAAATGCGGACCTAGATCTATAAGTTGGGTTATATTTCGGTATTATCTAGCGGTATCTTGCCCTGTTTTAATTAAAACCTAGAAAACTTCTGGATTTCTGAGCTACAGAAATACTATCGCGCCTTTGAGAAGATCCAATTTGTACATTATGCCATGATGATAATTATTTGGCTTTTTTGTGCTTTTACTACCCTAAAATCTACACAGACAAATTCCCTCAAGTTCCTATACTTTATTGAAAGTGATAATTAATTGGCACACTTTAGGTAAGTATAAGGAGTTATACAAATATCCTTGATTGGGACATACATCTATAAATCAATCACAAGATGTATGAAGTGACAAATATTTTCACACCTATTTGTTATTTTTTTTTTTAACAAACACTTATAGCTAACAGGGAAAACGTGACTATTCATCTGTGTAGTTTAGCCGCGTGTTTTACGTGCCTAGACTACAATGTAGGCACTATTGTGCATTATGTGCAAGCTCCGGCAGATGTTATCAGACTGCGAAGCTTGCACCTTCAGAACTTACATAACTTACTTTATTTATTTTCTAATAATAATAACAATGCCCTTGTCGGTCTGAATGCATGGTGGGCAGTAATAGCCTTAAATATTGTTTTGTTTATTCTGCGATAGCTATATAGAGAGAGTGTTGCATACATCGGCGACTTGTTTAAGTATCGTCCCCATTTTTGCTGACCTACCCTATCTCTGAAATATAACTGTGCCGTTATATTCGAATGAATACGTTATGATTCTAAGAATCACTAAGTAGGTACTCATGGTTAGACCTCGTCACTGGGTAAACCGATAGCCGGACAACTAACAGCTTAAAACCATTTTCAGATCAAAAAGATTAGTTAGCTAATTCATAAACAGCAAACAATTCCAAGAACAAACGAACAGCGCGCTACCTTATGCCATTCTAAGAATGAAAACTATTTGTTCTCAAAGCTATTCATTACTCCAATCTCAAAAGTTATCTTTTCTTAGTAAAATATAATTCCATTGAGTGCTGTGATTTCTGAACAGTACAATGCCTGAATACGTGATTTTAATGGGCAGTGTTTCTCACAATAAGGCTGGTATTTATAAACTATGGTTCGAGGAGTGTAATGCACACGCAGTTAAACTGGCTGTAACCGGTTCACAGTGTATAATCTCATTGTTTAATATGTGTTTCACGTTGACCACCGGTACTATCCTTTGAACTTTGACGTAACATGATGTTACCAATGCATTTGAAAGTGCAGACAAAAAGCCAGCGAGCGGTATTAGCAAAAAACGTGCGAAGATTTTAATTTTTTTTCTTTTTCTTTCTTTAAAAAAAAAACGGCGAAGGACATAATTTACATACCTATAGGTACTTTGGCTGTATTCCGAATTATAAAATAATCGCTCACAGCGCTCACATCTATGTAACCCGATGTATTTTGCGTCCCGATTGCGATATCACGATTATGACAGCTAAGAGCTGTCTTCAATTCGGAACGCTCGTGAACGCGTTCATAGTGAACATAACCTCAAACCAAAACCTATTTAAAAAAATAATAGAAGTTATGTTGGTTAAGCCCCTCGGCTATATTCACTTGAATGCTCATAGTTGCAACGTGCACAATTTCTTAAAATGCCACGATAGAATAGTTAGATGCGACTCCCTAAGTTCCTAACAAAACAACACAACCTTTGAAAACAACTGACATTTTTGACAGCGCTCATGGTGATATTTATTTGGGGCATGGTCGGTGTAATTGCAAGATAGGCCATGTCATGACGTCATCTAGGACGATTTAAGGGACATCGATGTCGCGCTCACGATAATTCCGAACGGGTTTATGGACGCTCAATCGATCACAGCGTAATTCGGAACGAAGCCTTTATGTAGTTTTAAAAAAAGGAACTGTATTCCGAATAGTACAGATAAACAATTGGTTGGCCAAAACCATAATAAATTGCAGTCGGAGGAGGGGGACTCAACATGATCTGAATGAAGACCAAACCACAGACAGCCGTTCCCAATACAGTTTCAGTTAAAACCGAAATATTTGTAATTTGTATAACCTTGGATTGGAAATCATCAAATGACTTCTCCCACTCTGGGCGGAGCGGGAGGGAGTGTCAGACTTTTACTGACTAAAACCCATCGATGTTCCTTCCTCGCCCTTTATGTTCCGGGGTCGCGGTATCTCTTTCGAACAGGCCCGCAACCCCGGCAGGCTTCGGCCCTTGCGGGGCTGACATCTCTTTGAGGTGCGCGTGGAACACGAACGCGCCGTCGACACGGCAATTTGTATAACCTAACTCTGTGCTTTCAACTGTTCATTGTGAAATGATTTTGATATGATTAAATAATTATTGAAATTGTAGAATAATATTTGAATTTTCATGAATGTATAAACTATTTCCAAGGTTGTTTAACTGTGCGTATTTTACATGATAACTGTTGTAGCCCTTTCAACATGGAAATAAATGGAAAGCATAAATCTTCTCTGAATGAGACTATAGGTTATTAAAAATTAAAACTTGTCAATTGTTAAAGTTAAAATGTCAATATTTAAAATTGAAATATGACAATATTTAAAAATAAAATATGTCAATATTTAAAATAAAAATATGTAAATATTTAAAATATGTCAATATTTAAAATTAAAATATGTCAATATTTTACTTTTACTTGTTGCTTGTCAATTCTTTTTTTCTTTCAATTTTCAATTTTCTTAAAAATAGATCACCTCTACAATATTGAAGACTAATCTTGATTCTTAAAAATAACTTTCCTCATTCACGGAATTTTTCCGAACACACTCGTATCCTTTCATCGATCAAAAATATGATTAGGTACTGACGATTAGGTACTGACGATAGGTAGTCTCCGAAACCGGTTATAACTATGTTATCGCAATATACTTACAAAACAATCTTGAAAGTGATTTCCGCGGTACATCACTATCTCATCGATAGTATTTCACGCAACTAATGGTAAATATCGATATCAAAGCCTTATCTGTACAGTCTATACCTACGAAGATGCGTCAGTATGTATATTTATTGGTGACGTATAGTAAACAACAATAAAGCTTAAAACATCGATAGTAATATTTTACGGACGCGATATGATTATCTGATATTGTACCTACATTTAAATATTGCTAAATGTGTGATATAAAATAACATGATATAATAAATGAAGTCATCCATAATTACAGGTTTACCCTGTCTATGCGTTTAGATGATCATCACGCATGATTATGACTCATGCGTGATGATCATGAACTTCTATGTACTACTGTAAGTATACTGATATCTTCAGTTTCAGCTCATGATGACTACTGATCACAATTGCGCAAATGGCGCAATCCATGTGTCATAAACACTTAAATGTCAATGTCAAATTGTGAGGTTAGAGCAGTAACTTGGTAATAAACGGACATCAGAACGGTGAAGGAAATCATCGTGAGGAAACCAACATGTCCTAGAAACAAAAATTCGAAGTCATGTGCACCAATCCGCATTGGGCCCGCGTAGTGGATTATAGCCCATTCCCTCTCAGGAGGCCGTGCCCCAGCAGTGGGAACCTTATAAGCTGATGATGATGATGATATGGACAACGATAAAAAATAACTAGCCAAGGACAGTTCTTAAATAGTGATAATAATATAATGGTGTCCAGTCCATCGCTATCCAGCAAGGAGTATTTTTTTATGAAATCCGTCAAAGGTTAGGGTTCAAAATATTAATTAGGTACATAATTGACGCTTCAGTATTTTACTATTATTGTACAACAAATACCCTGAAAGAGGTGGACACCAGCGCGGCGTCGCGGCGTCGCGGCGGCGGTGTTTGGGAAAATCAACTGTAGTTTCAATTACATACAATAACCTGAGTCCTAATTTATCAAGAAAACATGAAACAACTCTGTTATTGGCTTATGTAGCTTAGAGTTTCTACGAATGCAGTGACTACCTAAGCAAGGTTTTCCCCCTACAATTTTCTTTAGTTAGGCAGCTAAGTAATTAGGTAGGAGCTCGTATATACTTCATCACTACATATTATAAAACAAAGTCTCCCGCCGCGTCTGTCTGTCCCTATGTATACTTAGATCTTTAAAATTACGAAACGGATTTTGGTGCGTATTTTAATAGATAAAGTGATTCAAGAGGAAGGTTTTGGTATATAGGCTTGTGTCCTAAAAAAATCTAAAAAAAAGTCCGTCAGTTAGATTATAAAAAAATATTTGACCCGTGTTTTTTCTTTTGTTACATAAACCAAAATTGACGAAGATACGACGCTTTTAAAATTCGCAATACGTCACGCCGTGCTATAGTTTTTAGTGCGTTGTGACGTCACGAGCCCCGAGTTTTGATGCGTTTTATCTATGTCAGTACTCAGTGATTTACAAAAACAAAAAATACGTGTCCATTATTTTCCAACACTCTAACTGACGAACTAATTAGTTTTGCAATTTATTGATGGTGGAAACTAGCCTATTATACGCGGGCGAAGCCGCGGGCATCGGCTAGTACTTAATATTACATTTGTTTTAAAGCTTAAGAAGTAATCGTAGGAATTATTGATCCGATCCCGAAAATTCTTTCACTATAGGCAAGCTGCTTTACCCTCGAGTGTCTTATGCGACATTTAAAACGCTCCCCGTGAGTTCATTCCGTACATTTAACGTGAGGTGAAGTCGTGGGCAAAAGCTAGTGGCTACATAGATTAACAGTCGTTCATGTTGTCAGTAGCCCCATGGTAGCCCCTTATCATGGGGTATCGTTTTACTCAGTACTAACAGGACGCAGATAAAAGTCGACTCGTAGACTGGAAGACGACCTAAACATAGTTGGGCTAGGTAGATGATGGCCACGAGCTATTAAAGTAGGTAGATACTTAGATAGAAGCTACATAATTGATGTGAGTTTGCGAATTTCATGATAAACCGCCATTCGTTTGTAATGCCAATAAAGCCTGGCTTGCCGCACCCACTGACACACGATATGTAGGAGTGCCGTTATTTACTTTGCTATCGAAATAATTAATAAAGCCGTGGAAAATGCCTATCTAATAATATGAGGTTAGAACTAGAACATGTTGTTTATGATTTTCCGTAGTGCAAGTGGTGGAACTATTCCTTTTATTATTTTATTACATAGGTATAACCAAGTTATGGTTACAGGAAGTACCTAAGTATTTTATGCGAAGGGGAAGCCCCAATAAACGATGGATGTTTGCAAGATGATTGGGGCAGGCGAGGCGGTGCTTTCATAGAAGACGGCTAGAGTGAAAGTAAAAGAGATGTAGTGGTGGGTCGTCATCGAATTTTTGACGGACGAAACGCAACCGTTTTCGTCGTTGTCCTTGCAACTGGTTTGAAGACGGCATAAAGGACGAAATTTATCCAACATGGAATAGAATTGCGTTTTCGTCGAGTGAAGTAGTTGCAGTTTCTTACAACTAATGTACCTACCTAAGGACTGTTTGGTATACGAACGCGGAACCAAATACTACAATATAACGCGGATCGTATGTTTCTAGTGAGAAAGATAGTTGAATCATTGCGTTCTCGACTGTATTTTCATAGGCGTAAAATGAAAAATTGCTCCAAGTAATTCAAAGACGGGTTTGTGCAACGAAGACTGTTTGAACCCAGGACGTAAAACGGTTTCATCGTCGCCGTCGCACAGCACAAAACGGATGACCACTAAGAAATGTTGCAACAACCCTAAGAATTTGGAATGAAATTGTAGGAAATCGAAGATATAGACGGTGTCGGTATCTACTACGTATAATTATTATTATTGTGTATTACAAAGGCACATGACATAGTAATTTCATTGCCATTTGTTTTATGCTTAGCGAGCATTCAAATTGCGCCGAAATATTCTTGCCCGTATAAAACCTACCTACTTAGAAGCTATGTCGATATTGCAAATGATTGCGTTTAGATGTTCAGATTTAGTAAAATATTTGTTTCTTCTTTTTTTTTTTACTTTGTGCAGCCTAATAAAAAAAAGATAATAGGTACACGATAAGAAAAGCCCCGTGACTGCTTCATATAATGTGCATAGTTACATTGATGAACGCTTCTGAAACGAAGGGAGCCTTCTTTGCCTTGGGGGATCATGCTTTATGGACAGATTTTTGAGTTTTTACACGTAGGCGCGTGGGCAACTACTAAAAAAAAACGGCCAAATTTTGCCGCCCCCTAAGTTTTGCCGCCCTAGGCCTGGGCCTACTCGGCCGGCTGATGATACCCCTCTCTATTTTTCATCATGGTTGTGCTTTGAGGATTTAAAATATGTACTTACTTAATTTGAATTTGTGAGCGCAACTAATAGTTGCGCTTCGAGGAATAATTTAGTTGCGGTTAGTTGGTTGCATTTAAAGTAGTTGCTCTTTGAGGAATAGTATCCCTTTATAATCAATCTTTTCACAATTTCAACCAAATGTGTTCAGTAGTTTCTGCGTGAAAGAATAACAAAAACCGATCCTCACAAACTATCGCATTTTTTATAGTATTGAGAAGATTGCTAGCCTGCATACCTAACTATTTTGTTGACACGTAAAATTCCGATATTGACAGTGAAATACAACCTAAAGCCAGTCGCATACTTAGTGAAATATAATGCCTAGAAATAGCACACTTTTCGCGGCTCGATGAAGCAAATACATCAGTCCAATACGGTTAATTTAGCATTCATTTATGTGTGGTTACTCATAGTTTTAACTGTCCAATGCCATAGGTGCAAAATGTTCTGTATCTATTTACTACAGTGGTTACCAACCTTTCTTGAACCAGGGACCACTTTGGTGTCTTTATTGTTAGCATGGGCCATAAGGTCCTAGTTAAAAATGGTCACCAGGATACTCCTTGGGGGATGAACTTTAACTCACACAATGCAAAAATTATAAAATTCTATGAAAAACTTTATACTTAATTAAGGGCTACCGCACACTACAGACAAGACTGTCTTGAGACAGACTTGCCTCATAAAGACAAGTCTGTCTCAAAACTGTTTTGTCTTGGGCACATCGCACACCTGAGACGAAACTGTTTGGTCTACTATAGGGCATGCTCCCGGGAAATTCCGGTACCTAAAATCCCGGGTATTTTTTTAACAATCTGGTACCGGTCTTTCGGTATACTTTCGGTACTATATTATTTACTTTATTTTTTTTTCAATATAAAGTAAAAAGTCATATTAAATAAACTACTTTTTATCATTACCGAGAGTAAAAACTATTCAACGATGTAAATAAGGGGTCAATTATAAGAAATGTAAGTTGAGTTTTGATTTGTTTCATTTATTGCATTCATCATCATCATTTCAGCCGAAAGACGTCCATTTGAGGATATAGGCCTCCCTCAAGTGTCACCACATTGACCGGTCCCATGCGACTCGCATCCAGCGGATTAAATTAAAAAACCTATTTGCAAAATAAACATCTTATCATTTGATGAAAAAAGAAAAAACGAATAACTCGGGTACCCGGTTTTGGACAAAAAAACCCGAAACCGAAAACCCGGGTTTGATAATAGCCACTTTTCGATGCCCTATCGCTAGACTGTTTTGTCGTATATGTGCGCGCCCGCGTACATCCAAAAGGGAAGCCGACAATCGGTAGTCAGACTTGTCGCTGTGCAGTTTTTGTAGGTATGAGACAGTTTTGTCTGCAAGACGTTTTGTCTCAAGTGTGCGCATCTTCATATATTTTGTATAGCGAAAGTCTGTCTCAAGACAGTCTTGTCTGTAGTGTGCGGTAGCCCTAAGATAGTGAAGGATAAAAAGCGATCGAAGCAAGCTCGAAAAATTTAGCAATCATATCGCACACCTAGATCTAAACTGAGACAACTCAAAAAAACAATCTAAAATTTTTGTTTCATACAAACTTAACCCCCCCTTTTCACCCCCTTTTTCCATAATTTCTATAGCCTAGATGTTATTCTGAATTGATGTTAATCACGGAACAGTAAATATGTATACCTATGTATGTTCCGTGATGTTAATAGATTTGTGAACATTTCAACAATATCCGTTCAGTAGTTTTTACGTGATGCGCGGTAAAACAAAAAAAAATAAAATTTAAAAAATGTTTTTAATATGGTCTGTTACTTACTTAAGTATTTTAAGTCACCTTGGTCGGTTTTTTTTTTAATCTTCGGTGCACAGATTTTTTGGTCTCAAAGATTTTATTATATGTATAGGTACTTAGATAGATTATATATGTATAGATAGTTGAAATTATTGTTTATTATCGGTATTGAAGTTTATTGGAACAAAAATATACTTAATTGTAATTACCTCTGATATCTACCACATAAATGCCTATCTCTTTATGAAATCAAAGTCCTTCTTTGTTCCTTGTTCTTCATAATAATCACTAGACGTTTTTTGTGTTGTTTAATTCATATATGGAGTCTTTTTAATTGATCATTTAAATCATAATACTCATAAACAGAAATTATCAACAACATCATCTGCCTAGCCTTTTCCCAACTATGTTGAGGTCGGCTTCCAGTCTAACCGGGTGCAGCTGAATACCAGTATTTTACATGGAGCGACTGCCTATCTGACCTCCACAACCCAGTTAATACTTTGAATACGATACCACTTGGTGAGACTGGTGTCAGACTTTTGGGGCCACTGACTACCTGTAACGACTGTCAAAGATGGACAAAAATACAGCCGGGACCTACGGCTTAACGTGCTTTCCGAGGCACGGAGGAAACTCGGTATCTAAGGGTGATCACCCATCCACAGACCAACCTAGGCAAGTATGGCTTAACCTGAAGATCGACCCGAGCGGCTGATATTATTTAGCCACGAGCTCCTCGTTATATCAATTAATTATCGTTAATTATCAACAACAAAAAATTAAAATTCAATAAGTAATTGAGTTTTAAGTTTAAAAATTGGTTAGATTATTTTTAGTTTTTTAATTTTAAATTATTTAAAACTAGCTATACTCTAGGGTGGAAGGGCACGAGCACAACGTACTTAGCACATCATTCTAAACCCCTCAGTACTTTTTCAACGGGAATTAAAAAAAAAGAGCTGTTTCATTTAATACCTTGACTGCATTGGAGGTTTGTAGAAAACTGCTGTTTTCAATACAATCTTTTTTTATTCAAGGAAACAACGCATTCAGAAACTTGACGTAGTCGCTTAAATCTAAACTTTTTCAATTCTCTGTATACGAGATTAGTGATTGAATGCAAACGTGCTCACACCAGCACATCAATATGCCCGAAACTGTCAAATTTTTCCAATCAACCTTATCTTATCATCATCATCATCAGCCTATTAATGTTCCCACTGCTGGGACACAGGCCTCCTCTCTGTGAGAGGAAATGGACTATAATCCACCACGCGGGCCCAGTGCAGAATGGTAGATGTCACATGTCTTCGAATTTTTTGGTTCTAGCTAGGACTTGCCGGTTTGCTCACGATGTTTTCCTTCACCGTTTTGAGAGCAGAGGTGACGAAATAAATAACACAAAGCAATGCGCCTGCCTGGGTTCGAAACCACGACTTGCTGTCCGTAAGTCGGGACCGCCACCACTGGGCCAACGCTGCTCCCAACATTTACTGAACCTAACGCTATAGCAATAAGGTTTAAAATATATTATCGAAATTTGACAGCTTATATTAGCTTAATGAGTTGGCTTCTGTAAATGTTTATCAGAAAGTCAGTTGTTTGCACCTTATAACCTTCATATTTCTTTTAAAACAAAGGGGGGAATGCAAGCGTTATTAACTTGCCGCAGTACCAAGGACACCGTTATCTTATCGGTACATGGTGAGTGCTCGAGCTCGTGGTAATCGATGGCGTCGTAAACGCTCCGATTTTTATATGAATTACAACTATATGATGAGAATTAACCGTATTTAACACTGTTGGAAGCAGCTCTTTGTATATATAATCATCACTGACTAAAAGAGTACAGTTTTTTTTTGCTTAGAGGATCATCAATAAATAAAATGTCCTTTTATAAGTAACATCTGTAACTAAAGAGTATAGTAGATTATTGCATCGAGCACAAAGTAATTTATTATAGCACCGAGTGTCTGATTTAGAGCCCGAGCGTTAGCGAGGGCTCTAATCTAACAGGCACGAGGGCAATATAAATTACTTAAGGCGAGGTGCATAATCTGCTTTTCTTTCAACTATTACTTAGGAATAGTAGATAAAAGAAACTCCTATCAAACAGTTAAAATAGAAGTTTATATAACACTGTCGGCTTCATTTAGAATGTTTTCCGGAGTTAATGTGTCGCTAGATGATTCCATTTTAATTCGAAGCCGAAGCACTCAAAATCAGATAGTATCACACTTTATCGTTTCCAAAAATATTGTCAAGCAAAATTAACAAAGTTCCCGCCAAATCACTTTTTTAAATTTCTTTCATTTTTAAATCAGAGTTAGCAGCAATCATTTTTTAAATTTGGAACAAGTAGGATAGAAACGAATAATACGTACGTAAAAAAAAAAAATGATATCGGCTGGCTGAATAGAGCCATTGAGATTGGCACCTTTTGGTGCAATTAAAAAATAAACTGTGCAATAATGAAATTTCATACATTTTTATTGCTCTAGAGCATTAAAGACTCGCTTTGTACTGAGTTTTTAGTGTGATTATGATGAAATTAAAGCATAGTTGGAAGAAAAGTTTTTTTCGTGCTAAAGTACTCAGTCTTCAAATGATTTTACACTCAAAATCGAAACAAATGACACGCGCACCTGACTGCAAACGTCATTGCGTAGTCTTTTATGATGAGTCTACATGTTTCGTAATGTTGGTCCTTCAACCTAAATAAATAGGGCAATGAAATCGAACCACCATAAATAATATATTACTAACAATGGTCTGCCACAACGCCATTAACTTTATAGGTCAAGGAAAACTACTGGGATTGGCAAATGAAAACATGTAGGAATTTAGGTAAGTGGGTATGTAAGTCCTCCAATTTTGATTGAATTACCAAATTCATACGTACAAGTTCAGTAGTTCAGTGCCAATTGCCTTCAACTTAACATTTTATTTGCATTTTGAGCCGTTAAAGTTTGAAACGGCCATTTATCTACTTTTACGTTTAATCACCACTGCTTTTGAAGCAGTGAAGGAAAACATCGTATAGAAACCACATAATAATTATGTAGTTCGAATTTTTGGTTCTAGGACATCTTAGAACCAACAGTTCAGAGATATGTTCATCCGCCGACATCCAGAACGCACAATCCCGGTGTTCCTTTATCCCTGCCTTCTCTCAAAAAGGTGGCCTGATTCCCTGCAGTCTGAACGTTATTGATAGATTATTGTCCGCTTTTCCAGGTTCATAATTGGGGCCTGGAATCTCGTGCACATTAAGTCGAGATTGGTCTCTCATGAGATCTCGCCAGCTGTCGAAATTTTCGAGATCTCGCCAGCTATCGTACGTAGTTTTCGAGATCTCGCATGCTATTGAAATTTTCGGGATCTGCGAGAGAGATTGCATCCCTATTCACAATCCCGAGTCTTAGCAGTCAGAAAACAGGCTTATCAAACAAGCACTAGGTTCGAATTTAAATGGCAGTTTTTCCTTTTCATTGCGTAATCCTTTATTATCGTTGACTGTTAAGTTACGAGAGCGTGCTGAGACGCGTACAGCTGCGATTATAAGTGCTTGGCACTAAGTTCGCTGAGGGGGAAATGGATGATGCTGCCGACCAAATAATCTGTGACTTTCATAAATGGTAAATGAATAAAATAATTGATTCAAAAATAATTGTTTTAAAATTTTAAAAGGCATAGTAACATTATGAACTTCAGGATTGACCATGAAGAATTTATTATTATTTTAACGGCTTTTTAAGATCGTGGAAACGGCTAATAATGGGATTTTTTATCCTATTCTTTTTTTATTAAGAATGAAAGGGTGTCTGATAAATCCTTATAAACAGCCATCTCCTATTTAACCATGGTTAGTGGTGGACTGTAATAAAAATCGTGTAGTATTTCATTTCTAATTCCCAGTAAGCCTTATTTGTGGCTATACCCGTACCTAATGCATATTATCAGTTCACTGAATCTGTGTTTATCTAAGTCTGCAGACAGTCCGATTCTCAGACACGCCTCGGCCCGCGATGTGCGCCCGCGCCGTCGCGTGTCTTACAATCCGGTTTTTCTCTTCACTTTTTTGCTGTTTAGAAAATAAAACTTAACCACATCATATGTTGTTTTACATTTATAGGCCTATTTACACTTTAAAACAAAGTAGGGTAAATACATTAATAAGTACATTGGGTTAAGATTTGAAGCAAATTCTGATCGAAAAGACATATGCATATTTCCATGTGTCATAGAACAGCAACCTCGAGTGTTACCCATCCAACGAGCGACCTCATTAGTATTTTAAGTGCAGTCAAAACAATGGCATGTGAAAGCCGCGCAGGTATCGGCAAGTACACAGTCAGCCACCCACATACACAGACCCACGTCTAGAATTTATGATGTCCAACTTTAAATCATTTGTTTGGCACTTTAACAACACTCTAGCAACTTCGATTAGGTATAACGGTATTGCAAATATCTCCGTCACTTGCAGCACGTTGTTCGTCATGTGTCTATGGCAAAACATTTTTCTAGCTACAGTCTTAAGTTGTCATCAGAACCTGATGCCAGATGATTTAAATTGTAATCACTCTAAATAGAAATCTTAAATATTTTCATCTTCGATCAAGCAAACGGACGCAAACACAAGTTAGGTACTATCGCGAATCTTTTTTTTATATTATATCAGTGCAAAAGGTGAATGCGAAACATAACTTTTTATTTGGACATAAATCTCGCAGTTTTTTCAGGCAATAAGGTCAGTGCAACTTGAGTTCGCAACCCACTGTGTGCGCAGTATAACACCGAAGAAACAAGCTACGCAGTACCCGCACCAAAATGTAAACCTGAATTGACCTTTAGACCAAAACATAAATCTATATCTTATTGCTTTCACGCAGAGTACAGTTTTGCCTGTGCAGCAATGTCTAAGGCATTTAGAATTATCTCTCTCGGGATCAACCTTTTGCAGTTTCGCTTTGAAGAGTCTTTATTTTGTGCAACTCAAAATTGTTCGCTGATACTTTTTTAACAACTGAGATTGTGTATTTTTTTTTTCTTTAGTTGTTTACCCTTTTTGTGGGCGAAGAATGGGTACTTATACAAAATGTTAGATTTTCAGATAATTTGATAAAATCTCGACTTAAGTACCTACCTTCTTACTAAAAAATGTAGAGACTATTCAAATACCAATCAAGGTGTTGAAAGAAACTGATTGTCAAAGTTACTAACGAACTGTAACAGTTAGTTAGGAGCTACCATAGAAACACAAAAGCACCGGATTGCTTCGTGACGAGAGCGTTTTTTACCGCAGCGCAAAACGCGGGCGGAGGCGCACAACGCTATCGAGTGACACGCTACAATCTTTCTGTTTAGACATCGCTCCGTTCTTACCTATCAATGACCTTGATTCTTGCTCCAAATTATTATTTTTTACAATATTGCACTCTCCTCAGTAGTTTTCCTAAAACCATTCACAATTTATAACAGCAAGTTTACAAAAAAATAACAGGTTTTTAACAATTTATCAATGATCCTTTATGTCCTTTTGAATGGCGCGGACAACAAGCTGGAGCGGTTTGTTGTATAGAAATATAAAATCTTTTGATTCCATCGAAGGGGAGAGCGCCTCGAGAACGGTATTTGGGTACTTATGCGAGCGAGCGGCGCGGCGCGGGGTGGGGCAGGTGTCGGCGACGGCGGGGCAAGGAGACGGCGAGTACTGCTCTAGAAATTTCCATTGCCTTGCCCAAGCGCCGACCGTTGTTATAACGTGCACACATACCTACACACTAAACCAAGCGAAAAGGCTAGAGAGGGACGCATGATCACCGCCTCTCCTCGCAAACTACACGCGTTTAATTTCATGATAATCGAAACTGACTTATGGTTTTCTCAGACTGCGTTCACGATAAAGTTTTATGAGACTAACTCGTGAAATTATTGGCGTTTTATTTAAGTATGATTAACCGAATTTAAAGGTGACCTGAGGAAGCGGTGTACAAAAACAAAAGATGTTTTTAAATTGAACGCGAGTTACTTACTCATGCGCATAATATGGGTAATTGGTTATTCAATATAAAATAAACGATTCTGTATCGTTGTCAAGTCAATATAAAGTAGCGAGGCGCGCGGTCCGCGGTCGCGACCGCCTCCTCTACACTCATGGCACCAATTTGGAGGCCGCACCGCACCGCGCCGCAGTATAGTCGCACGCGCAGCGCAACTTTCGGTTCCACGCTTCAGTAACACAGAGGCCAGCCTTGCCGGAGTTATTCGCTATAGACTTAGGGTATGCATACCGTCTGAAACTAAATTGAACTCTAACAGAAAGCTCTAGGTTTGGTTTCACTTTGAACCGTCCAAGTCCGACGAACTTATCGAAGACGACTACTAATATATCCGTCCTTGTCTAAAGGCATCCCGTTTTTGGTTATTTTCCATTGGACGGAAATGGAGACGGCACCGCGAGCGCTGCTATTTCTAGATTAATCTTAACGTGTTAGCGGTTATTGATGGCTAAACAATTATTTGGATGTATCTCCAACGTAAGCATTTTTTAAATTAGTAGAGGACCTACCGTTAATATTACTTAGAATATTATGTAACATGAAGAAAAAAACTAGTTATGTATAATGTTTGAGCATTATACTCGTACCACAGTCAACGAGGAAATCGATTGTTAAGGGAAAATGCGTTATTCGAAGCTATTACGAACGTGTCAGTTATTCATGCTACATGTAAATCATGTAATACAGGTATTCCTCTAAAGCATTTTCGTGTGCGGATCGCGGCGGACAAACGCTTGCGCATACCGGCGAGTGTCCACTTGCATCGGATTGTGTAGACAATACCCAATGAATACCTGATACTGATACTGTTGACGAATAGACACGAGAATTGGTATAACATTTCTGACAAGTGATAAGAATATGCGATTTCACTAGCTAGCTACCTCACCTCCGATTGAGAACGCAAATGTGACAATAATTGCCAAACAAAATGGTATCTAATCATATTCCCGTGAGGAACCTCAGCCATCGACAACGTCCAATTAAGTCGTTAAAAGAAGGACATTATTTTTTTATTAACAAGTTCAGAAAACAATGTAAAATATTAATTATTATTGCTGTTACTTAAGACGCGGGTAGAAAAACGGTAATGACATTTCCAACGAAAAGAATAGAATTAAGACGCGTTTTGTTTTCATAACAAAGAACTACTTGCAAAATTTTTTGCTAAAGCGAGTCGCGGCTAGTCGAAACTCCAAATAAAGTAAAACCTATTAAAAAAATGTTAAGTGAGACGAAGACAGAAAATTAAATAACATGATGTTATGTAGTTTATTAATGGAGCGGTTCTAATAACAGACTAAACGCAAGAAGGATGAGGTAATGTCCCTAGTGCACTAATCTGATATGTCCCCAAGACACAGTACCTACGCTGTTACTGCCCGTGCAGTCGGTAAGGTCAAGTTTCCAGTAAAGAGTGAGTGAAACCCCATGAGAGAAAACAAATAAGTACCAGACACAGAAACGTTCAGCACTCCCAAATTTCCCCAACCAATAAGATTTACGGACTAAAATCTAAATGTAAATATTTGTTTAAAACAGCATTCAAACCTACGAGTACGACCACAAGACGATACAGCTACTGTATATTATAGCCATTTTGAAGCAAAATTTTAAAATCCGTCGCCATCGCTTTGAAGAATGATTATTATCTACACGTGAACTAGTATCACATTTAGAAGGTAATCAATCAACGCTATTTACCTAAATAGACTCGGGTTTTTCAACATCAAATTTTACACAAGATTTTCCACCATTACTTAACAAATGGTTAGTCATCCCTGTGTATGGAAGCCCCCAGTTTTTATTATTCAGTGTTTGCTCCCTTTGAGTGAATGACAGACCCTAATGACATGTACTGCAACGAACAACCCCTCCATAAATACGGTATGCATAGGCATATAATTTAAAGTGTCCCCTTTTAAAATAAGGGTTGTGTCTGTGTCTGTTACTAACTTAGACTAGTAACTTTAGGTTTTTACCACATTTAATGTACGCCTAAAGCGGTTTTATTTGTTTATGTCCTAATGCGTACTTATTGGTTTAGTATTTTCAGCACCAGGAAATTATTATAGTTTTGGCTCCGTTCGGAGTCGCATTATGAAGCAGCTAATATAATTGAGTAAGCCGGTAGTTAATACTCATCTTGCAAAAATGCTATTCATCATCCCAAGAACAACGCATCATGGCCGTGACAGTCTGCCACTAACAAGGAATGTTTACTGTGCATTTTGCCATGAAACTGAAATATTTCTATAAACTTATGTCGCAAGCTATTAATTTGTGGCAAAGCTAAAACTAATAGTAATGATGATTTCAGGAAAATAGAAAATATAATGTATATAAAAAACGCTCGCTCATCCACACCTAATTCCCTATAATATTTATTTACTCGAAAACCAAACTATTTAACTATTGGAACTGGATGTTAAAACAGAGCATGATGATGCTCGTAGTTGTTAAACGAATGAAGACAAAACAAACTAGTGCGCAGGTAAAAACTCCTTTTAAGAGGTAATAAATGGCGCAAATGAATTCAGTCTACAGCAACAAACTGTTCAGTAATGTATTCTTCTATTTTGCATACAAAAAATTAACGCTGACGTGATGTCGCCATGAGCCGTGACGTATGTTACGTTATATTTGTAGTCTATGAAACGTGCTTTAGGAATATTTTTAATGCAACACAGCAATTTTCGACTGTCATTTGCTTAACTAGCTGTATTGTTGATATGTGCCGATTCTTTAACTATACTAGATATTTCTGCTTTCCAAGTTCCACTACCAGATTTTTTTTTGCTTTTTCAAGCAAAAGTTTCTATGCAACAATCACGTTCTTAGAATCACGTGTTCTATGTGTATGTGAGAGTAATGTCGTTGTAAAGTTAGGCGCTTTATCACGATTTTACAAATCAAGCGTGTAGCACGGAATTAGACATTTTGATATGTTAATTTTTGGTCAATGGTCGAAATAGCTACATCATCATTTGCCTGCCTTATTCAAACTGCTTTGAGGTCACCTTCCATTCCAGTTCCCTGAATTCCAGTGTTTTTGATTATGTGACTGTGACCGCCTATTTGACTTTTGCAAACTACTTCTTGGATATCAGTGGTTGTCAGACTTACTGGTTGTTGAGTACCCGTAACGACTGTTAAAGTTCTATCAATAGACTTATGGCTGAACGTGCTGTCTGATGCTCGGACGCATCTATCCATGGGCTGATTTCGAAGTAGCTTTATATTAATTGTTTATTGACATTAGGGATGGTGTGTTTGTGAAGGTTTTCCTTTCTACACTCAATTTTGAATGGTATTTTTTTTTAGTTTTCTATTTTGTATCTGTTTTGTATACTTTTTCGCGCCGTTGTCAGTTTAGCAAAGTTATTGCCTTCAGATTCAAAAGATGTTCATAACAGCTTATCATTTTTAGAAACCCTGACGTCTGTTTAAGCTAGAAGTCTGTTTACTGTCTGTATGCAAACCTACGTCTATTTTGTGAAAGTTCAAAACAATTCAGGGCCTCAGGCGCAGTTTTTGTTGCCGAAGCGTTATTTGTCTCATTCATGTTTTTATTTACTTTCACATCATAATCATAGGAAACTCTTTTTAGAAATAAAGTTAAGAGTCCTTAATTTTTACGCGAAAAGTAAAAATGATTAAGTGGATTAAAAATATTCTATACAGATATAGGTACTCTTGGACCAAATAACAATATTATTTTTGCTTAACCGCTAAAATACTAACTTACTCCATGTTTCAAGTTTCATTAAACTAAAGAAAGCATTATACCTAAATGAAACTAATATTTCATGAACCACTTGAAGTAACTTCGTTACGAGGTAGTGAACTGAGCAAAAGATATTTAAAATTACATCAGACACCAACCGCAGAGGGTCGTACCTAAGAAATAACAGCCGCATGGAGCGATCGAAGGTTATGCCATGCTTGCCGCAGCCAGTATGCGGATGGGTCACCATCAATTGCATACCGCGACATCTCCGTGTCGCTTAAAGCATGTTTTGCCGTTGGTCCCGGCTACCTATCATTCGTACTTTTGTGGCAGTCGTTACATGTAGGTAGTAGGTACCTGAGTTTGCCCATCAATGTTTACTAAAAGTAAGATCTTCATCAAGGGTAAGACTAGCCTCTTAAGTAAGACAAACATATTCAGCTGTCTCCGATTAGCCTAGAAGCTGAGTTTAACATACCTACCAAGTTAAAAATTAGACTAGAAGCCGAGTTTAACATACCTACCAAGTTAAAAATTAGACTAGAAGCCGAGTTTAACATACCTACCAAGTTAAAAATTAGACTAGAAGCCGAGTTTAACATACCTACCAAGTTAAAAAAAAGGCTAAGCAGATTAAGATAACGTTAAGACCGTGAACTGTAGCTAACGTAGAAAGAATTATGAAGAATGAATTATGATAATGCTTATTGTATTCGTATATCGTACTCGGCATCCATTCCGGATAAATACAAAATCTGTCAATTTTCCACAATACTACCCCATTTCGAGGTTTTTAAGAACATCTATTTTGAAAAGTTTTTTGATAGGTACTTACAGTAAGTAATAAACTTCAATTATTGCATGTAAATATCATTTTTGTATTGTAATTACTTATAACGTACTGAATTCAATTCCCATTACCTTCTAAGTCATTAAAATCCGTGACTTTACAAAGATTTATTTTCTGTTTCACAAGTCATTTAATAATGGTTTCACCATCAACGACACAATGGTTTTACAGTCAATAAAATTTATTTTTATGTTTAAAAAGTACTTATGATTTAGCTAAAGCATGTTTTCAGTACTCTAAAGATAAATATCGCACAGCTTTATAGCGCAATTCTGAGAGCGGAGTGTCTTCGGTCTGAGTGACCGAGCCAATTATTCCGCTGCATTCCGCCGTTTCAAAACAAGTATGAAATTTTGCGTTACTTCAAAAAGCGAAGGAACCGTCCGTTCCGAAATACATGACGAATACTTCAGTATTTTCTAAATTTTTATGCTCGTTTTATCGGTTTTCTAAGTTTTACTCCAACTCAGTGTACGAGACTGTTAGTTATACAGCGAATTTCTCGAAACGTTTCTAAACAAGCCCAATGGTCGCAAAGCAATTTAGAGAAAGTAATCAAAAAAACATCGGAACTGTATCCAAGAAATAAAAAATTCGCGTTCAATATAAATCAAAATAGGTATGTTAAAAAAAAACACTTACCTTAAACACCGCCGGAGCTAACGGTATAGCCGCTTGGTTGTGAAGATGTTTTTTCGACATTTTCGGTTATTTTTCCTTCCACGCTTCTATTAATCGGTATCCTCACAAATATCAAAACAACTATACTTGTTACTTTAAAAACAATCTAAATAAATCGTATACTGAAAACGAGTTGCGTTCAGTTCGCCGATGACTAAAATTGCGATATAAGTTTTCGCCGAGCGAAAACTTCTTTGGATCGCCGTATTTGGTAAAAAATCGGTGATTGTTTTCTAAAAGATATTTTTGATAAGAACACTATTTGGACACTTGTTAAATCGTGCCAAAAAAGTTAACTTAAATTTGAGTGAGACGCGTCGGTAATAGTGTACCATACGTCGTGCCACGGTTGCGGTCAAGTCGACAATGAACGGGTGAGACGCGAGTGAACGCGCCAAAAGGAGTGAGCGCCGAGCGAGCGGAGTACCGCCGCCGAGCCGCGGAGTCGCCTTGCCTGGCGGGTAGCGGAGCAGAGGCGCCGAGTGACGTAAGCGTGTCTCGCACAATACACTGGGCTGAAACCCGCGGTGGGTCCCTTCTCTATCTAGTTTTTCACTGTTGCGTCAAATCACTGTGACGGTGTAGGCTAGCACGCCCCTAGCTTGGTCGCATGAGAACCGCCGATACAACACGATACAACCTAACCTAGCCTTCAAAACACGTGACGCATGATCACAATAGCTTAACGCAAAATATTCAGTGCTAGGCGATACAATACACTTACTTGACTGGACTGGAATTGTGGAACTCTCCATCACTGATGGTGAACACAGTCAGCTTAGGTTTACCACCCATCATGAAGTCCAAGATAGTTCCTTTTGTACAGAAGCCCAGGAGTACACTACCAATAAATAGTCGGTTGCATCGATCACTATTGCACTGATTACTGCCTCAAGTGTTGCACTGATTGCAGCGTCAAGAGTTTTATAAATCTTATAATCCTTTTCCTCTTGTTTGCTATATATTTCTTATACATATTTATAGTAAAAGACCAGATAATTACGTGCGACGCAGTGCATAGGACTTTCCGTAGTGCAATAAATTCTTAAGCGGAAATAGGTCTAGATTGATGGAACTATGCCAAAATTTAAAAGTCTTATTGTTTGTTTTTAATCACTTTAGAGTCTAGACGAGGGACTCTTGGAGAAACTCTGAAAAATAAACTCCGTTCGTAAATCACTGCTTCAGCAGCAGCAGCTGCAGCAACGCCTATCTAGCACTAGTCACAAATCTTACAATGAACCAATTCCATATGAAAGTATCAGCCTCAAGTGTAATACTCGTAGTAAGGACAGTTAATGATATTTTGTTGATAAACTTCAGTAAGTTAAAATATAATATAACAACAAGTAAAGTAAGCCTGTAGTATTTGTTTCGCAGATTGCCTTTACAGTAGAGCCCGACCCCAACCATCGATCTGATAGGTACATATCCGCATAATTATTTAATTGAAATGCCAATAATGAGTTTTGAAATAGCGGCGAAATGTTCATATGAATTATCGAATCAGAATAGTCTATTTTTTCTCCATATTTGACTTCTGGGTGAATCACCACAATTTTTTCCAGAAGTCATTGAGAGGAGGCCCGTGTCCCAGCAGTGCAGGCTGATGATGATAACCGGATATCAGAGCTGTGGGCCAATATCAAAATAACCACTGTCTGGAGTCCTGATACAGCCAGAAGGCGTCGCAGCAGACCTCGCAGAAGATGGCGGGACGAGCTGGACCAAACCAATGACCAGTCGCCAACATTAGCTCTAGATCGAAACAACTTGAACTCATGGGGAGAGGCCTTTGCCCAGAAGTGGGATGATGCAGGCTAGCAGTGACAGTCAAAATCAAAATCAAAGTAAGCCAGTTACAGGCACTTTTGAATAGTCAAAACAAAGATGAAAATTAAATGTACCAGTCACAAGATATAAAAGCTGGGAAAGTACTGTAGTTTCCCATTATATGGAGAAGAACGGACAAGAAACTCCATGGACACTCTTTTAAATCAAAATATTGTTACAAAATCTTGGTTACATCATTCATGTTGAGATGGTATATTATGTGTGTGTGTGCAAGATGTGCACGATAAGTGTCCATAGCAAAACAAAAATAACATACAACTCAAATACAAAATAATTAATTCATATAAACCATAGTGACAGTGATGATGACCTCTCTTTATCTGTTCGATGGTTGTCGCTATTACCATGTTCCAGCTGCACTCTGAAGGACCTGCCCGAAGCCACCGACACCGCTGTTGGTAAAGCCGAGCTTTGGATGAGCTCATTTAGCTGATATACAGAATCTTCACGGGGCCGTTAACCAAGCTTTCTGTTTATCAAACCAAGTAACCCTACGCAAAAGTTATTATTACTGTTAAAGGACTTTTGTTTTGGGTGAAAAATCAAGTAAAACTCAATGTAACGCACTCAAAACATTGTGCTGGTGGATGGATTGAATAGTGTGGTCGTGGTGGTGTCTTAAATTAACAAACATGTCTTGAAAAAAAAGTGAAAACGTTGCAACTTTGACCCCCCATATCTACGTGACTAGAAGGTTCCCAGGTATGGTCTAGAACAAAATAATTATCGCAACCATGAGGAGAACAAGTGTCTTTCAGCTTTGTGAAGAGTCTTTTTACACCCTTTGGAAGACTCATCTTCACGACGAAGAATCCATGTTTCATTCACAATTGTCAGTGCATTTCTGCAATGACAGTGGCTTTATTAGGACAAAACCTCTAATATTTCCAATCGGGTTTCCTTTTCCAAATAATAGTTATTTATCGACCCAATCAAGAACGGATGTATATAGGGTGACTGGCAATTCGTGTACGATACTTAAACACGTGATTGGGCTCATGATAACAAACAACTTCTACTATGGGACCAAAGCCTACTTTTACTATGTCCCATAGTAAAAGTTGTTTGTTATGATGAGCATAAGTAATCACGTGTTTAAGTATCGTACACTAATTACCAGTCACCCTATAAAGGAGATGCACAAGTAGATACACACGGGTTGGTAAGATACACATCCACAATCAGGTTCACACACAAGTACCACAGACGGTGATCAAAATAGCACTACCCAAGTAACACAAAAGATAATTGTCCGTAAAAATGATGGAAACAAACAGAATAGCATAATTAAAGTCATTCATGATTGTGAGGTTAGCGTTTATAAATATCATATAATGTCAAAACCATACAATAAACAACTAAACGTATGTTGTTTACGTAAAGGCTCTTACTTTGTTGAACAAGAAGGTATAACCACAGTGACAAACGACTAGCGATAACAATGAAGGAAAAGTCAAAAATGTATGGAACTGATAAAAGCTACGAAACACGCCTTGTCACTTTGCCTTAGGATACTGTAGTACAGTCACAAAGGAGTGACTTGTAGAAAGTTCAAATTTAACACACGCCACTGAAAAAACATTTATAATATTAAAATGGATGACTTTATAGTCAACGTCAGTCGAACAACGAATCATCATCATTCATCAGTCTCTACCCTTATCCTAATTCATTTGGAGTCAGAGCAGCATTTCTGCTTCTTTCATACTTCACCACTACGAAAGAAGATTAGAGAATACCTGCTGAAATAGAAAAAAAAATCAAATAAATTGAACAAATAAATTGGGATTGGAATAAGGACTGGTAGGATTGTTAGAAGTCGTCATGACACACTGATACGGTAAACCAAATTTTGGTCATGGAAGAGTTAATAATGGCTGCTCCTTCCCAAGGGGTACCTATTGTGATACCCAGTAACTGTGGTATAAAAGTCAGATGGGCAGTCATAACAGGTAAAAGTAAAGGAAACTTGGGACAGACGATAATTATTAAGTGTGTTTGTTTCTAATAAAACATCTGCTTGTATTATATCTTCGTAAATAATGCAAAGTTTCCCTGGCGTGTAGACTACACCTAGTAATTTGGACAGGCACCAGCTGCTCCCTAACTTGGAAACAGCCCGCAGGCTTGTGGTTTTTGTAAAACAGGTGCAAAAGGCTGGTGGGAATTCAATCAAGTGACACACGCATAGAGTAGCGCCGCGGTATGCTGCGAACCGAGCGATATTATTTGCACACTCTTGTAGTCTGGAATATTCACGGAATATTTCTGGGTCTCAGGGAGATCCACTTGACGAGAGAACTCAAAAAAAATATCAATGGCTTCTTGTCGATACAACAAAGCATTGTATTATTTATCTGAATAGACACTTTCAATGGCCATGTAACCATTCCCCGAACAGCTAAAAACATGGAACAGGTTACTGCCTGCCCCAATAACGTGACTGCTATAGATATAAAACACGAAGAAGTGAATAAACCTGCAACGAATAGTCACAAGGAAAATCATTTGCAATATCAGAAAAACATAACGCAGTACTCAGGTGACTTAATCGTTGAAATGACTGAATACCAAAATATACAGACATACTAGGAAGGGACTGTGGTTGTAAATAATAGATAATAAAATCCTGAACATCGGGACTTTAATGGAGGTGAGGATGGGCGATAACATCGCAGTGTAACCACATGCATAACGACCAGTCCTATTAGGATTTACGATTGAGCATACATTAGAATAAAAAAAGTTGTAGGTACTTAAAGCTATGGAAATTTCCCGTCGACGGGCGCCACGGAATCCTTCCAACCAAGCGACTGTAATGTCAATAAAACTGTATTGTCGAAACACGATACTTAATTAAGCAGTCGTTAATCATAACTTAATGAGTAGGTAGGTGCATGACTGGTTCGCTGAAAAAGGAACGAATAATACAGGCGAATGAATTCAGATGCGCTAACTTTGAAGTTTCAATAGAGTTAGTAATATTTAAGCAATTTGGTACTTTACTTATTTTTTATGAAATGAATGGTTAATTTTAACGACGTCCAGCTTTGCTATAAGGAAGGATATTTTTCAACCAATGTATATTTTTATGAACAGGATAACATTGTCCCGATTGTGAGTTTGTGACATAAAATAATGCAAATCAATCACTCCGTGTCAATATAAATAACGATGGTGCAATAATAGTCTCATTTAAGTTTTCATTGAAATAACCATGATGTCAAGACATTCTTCCAATTGCTTCTAAACAATATTTTTCACAACGCAATAGAATCAAGATGATTCTGGTTCCGTTAATGAGTTGAGATCAATCGCTGCTACTGAAAAATAAACTTGCGAATTGATACGTCACACGATGTATAAGCAGAGTCATGTGAAACAACGAGGAGATCGTTTAACACTAATGTTGGTGTTAATGAATCAGTAAATTTTATGCTTTATAGACAGACAACAACGTACCTTATTCTAGTTATTAACAAGTGGATGACGATACAATCCATCACATCTTTATGGATGACAGCGGTTAATTTTGAATTCGTGCGTTAACATCTTGTTGTGCGTACTAAAATAAATTTTATGGCGATGTGTACACCACGATAAGACTTGATAAAAAAGTTTATGTGTTCTATACAAGGTTATCGACTTCTTATTAATAGATCCTTTGATTGAACTTGAGGGCTGCAAATAAATGAATCCCGCTGTAAAAGTTTCTGAATTAGTTTTGCCTGTATTCGGTTTGGTCCCTGTTCTCTCCAAAGAACTAATAAGTAATCAATGGTTACTGTAAGTATTTGCACAAGTAATGCCTCCAGGAATTCAAGTGGTTTAAATCCCAAGAAATAAAAAACCCAACTGAATTTGCAATGCTAGGCTTTACTATAATAGTTCCATTCGTTTTTAAATTTGTGTAAGCCCTAGGAATTGTAGGAATGTAGCAGAACTATTTCAGCGACTTCACATCTAAAACTAAAAGCAAACAGTGGGTGCATTGTATCTAACGTTACAAAGGGGACTCATGCTATGCTTTATTGAATCGCGTCTTCATAATACTGAAACGTTTTCTACAACTGGCTTAAAAATCATCATCATTAGCGCTTTTGTGTTTTTCCTGTACAGTACCCTTACCATCATTACTTCAATAGATCTTATTACGTCACTTCGCAGAACGGCTTGGTTGAAACACGTGGTGACTCATATTAGATAAGCTGATAGTCCACTCGAACGCTCATTAAGATTTCGATGTACAGCAAACAATTCCACAGTGAGTAGCGGCGCCAAATGATACGAGTAATAATCGCGATGAAAGAACAATCGTGGAGATGAAATCATTTGGAAGAAACCCGAATGTTACGGTCATCTTTATTAGGTAGTTTTAATTAACAACCTAACAGTAAATGCTTCATCAATATTACCTATAAAATATCCAATTGGAACTGAAGGACGCTACTGAAGGACACGATAAACTCGTAGCCTAAGGAGCCAACTCAATTTAGATGGCCAGGACATGCTGAAATCCAAACAATAAAATCCCATGCCCATCAATGCATTTTATATTAAGACTAGCTTCTGCCCGCGACTTCGTACGCGGATCCTGTTGCTAATGCCAGCGACAACGGGGTCGTCAAAATTGAAGATCTGAAACGTCTGATGTGGAATTCTAAGAGCCCGGGGATGGGAAAATAACGGATCTTTCCCACCTGGGCAACACATACCGTTTGTTTCTTTTTGCCATTTAACAGCTTCTCAAAAAGTACAATTTTGAACCATACCTCCGATGGCGGAATATGTGGCGTATTCAATCATAGGAGTATACGTAAATGCACTTCATTCCTTATCAATCCAAGGAAGGTCGCCATGACCTAAGGCTGTATCTTGAGACACATCCGATTCTTCAGATGATATCTGAAACATTTGACCTCTTTCTAGACATGTTAGTTTTGTTGTGAAGATACCTGATCAATTAAAATCTAAGTGACTGCTACCCTGCGTTACCGGGTAGGCTCCCGAGTCACGAAGATAAATGGAAAAGGAAATTAAGCACTGAAATAACATAAGCCCGAAGACATATTAATTCGATAAAATAAAATAATAAATGGGAGTTTTGGCCAGTAGAGTCAAATTTTCAATGATATACCATCGTCATCGAAAATTATTCCTGAGCTGTAACTGCCTTCACTGCGTGGATGTACTCCCAGCTTACAGTGAAATTAGTGATTGCTTTGCAATAATTTTCACATCAGATGTTACTGATCTTCAATTTTTTATAAGTCAACAGGAAGTGCCCATCAGACCGAACAACTTTTGCTAAGACGTCATTCCTATACTTATGTGTTATGGTGTAGCTGGGCTATTGGAGTTCCACAACAGGTGTCTTTGATCTTCGTTTTTTATAAGTCAACAGAGATTGCTCATCAGATTGAACAATTTTTGCTAAGACGTTATTCCTGTATGTGTGATGGTGTAGCTGGGCTCTTAGAGTTCCACAACAGGTGTTCCAAATCTTCGATTTTTATAAGTCAGCAGAGAGTGCTCATCAAATTGAACAACTTCTGCTAAGACATTATTCCTATACTAGCTTCTGCCAGCGGCTTCGCCCGCGTGAAGTTTGATTATTGTCCCATGGAATCTTACTGCCGGGATAAAAAGTATCCTATGTTTTAATCCAGGTTATAAACTATCTGTGTGCAAAATTTCATCCAAATCCGTTCAGTAGTTGTCGCGTGAAAGCGCAACAAACAAACTTACATTCACATTTATTCTCCGAACTGCTAAGCTATCGGGAGTTACACGTGTTATTGTGAGTCAACTATAAAAGATAGACATATGCTGTCCTGGGATATTTTTTATATAATTTTATGTGGAATATTTCCGTTATACATGATTTCTATGTAGCTTTAACCATTAAGGCTGCACACGCGACGGAAGCTAAAAAAACCAAGTAACTTCTCCCGTTTTCCCAACATTTCCTTTCACTGCTCTGCTCCTATTAATGGTAGCGTGATGAAAAGTATACTATTACCTGCTCAGGAGTATGTAGAATAATTGTACCAAGTTTCGTTAAAATCCGTCTAGTAGTTTTTTTTTCTATAAATAACATACAGACAGACAGACAGACAGACAGACAGAAAGACAGACAGACAGACAAAAATTTTACTGATTGCATTTTTGGCATCAGTATCGATCACTAATCACCCCCCGATAGTTATTTTGTAAATATATTTCATGTACAGAATTGACCTCTCTACAGATTTATTATAAGTATAGAAGAAGAAGAATCTCTAAAAGAGGTCCATAAGCGTTACTGCTAGTCTGCTTGACAAAGGCCTCTTTCCATATCTTTCAGTACTTCTAATCCAGAGCCAATGTGGACCACTAGTCATTGGTTTTGTCAATCTCGTCCCGCCACCTTCTGCAAGGTTGCGTTACTCCTAATCAGTATGTGTAATTAAATCAGGGGATTTATTAAACCTGGGCAACACTTTGCGCGTAGTGCGAGGAGTACTTCTGACAATGAACACAAGGGCTTGCCTTGGTGTCATGGACGGGCCACCCAGTACATAGCGAGATTCCTACGTGTCTGGGAAAGCACGTTAAGCCTTTGGTCTCGGCTGTCATTTGTAGATCGTTGACAGTCGTTATTCTGATAACCAGTGTTACCAAGGTATATCCTATTACCCCAGTACTATCTGTGTTACTATTGGGTACTATCGGTTTGCGGAGGTCGGGTAGGCAGCCGCTCGATGAAAAATACGAGTATTTTTTTATTTCCATGCTTCCGGTTACACTGAAAGCCAATCCCAATATGTAAGGAAAAGGCTAGGCAGAGGAGGACTCGTGAAAATTACCAATTTTTACTATGGGCCCGAACATAAAATCGAGAAAAAATGCAAAAAAAGTGCAGCTCTGCTCGTTCATTAATGGTCGTATAAAAAAACGTAGGGAACAGCGGAGCATCACAATCATTCTGTAAAGTCGATGGTCAATCGAAATAGCCTTAAAATTACCGAGATACTTCACAATTGTTACCATCGTTTATTGAGCTGTGTAACCTTGACCGATATGCGAATATGGAGCGTGTCATCTAGCTAGGGTGAGGGGGACGAACATGACATAATTTGAACAATAAATGCGGTTCCAACAGTAAAAGATTGTTTTATGAGCGCATTAAAGTATTGTTTTGAATTTGAAGTAAAATAGGAAAATAATAAAATGATAACTTAAAAGACTTATTTAACAAAAATGGAAATCATAAATATTCATCAGTAGCCTTTTCCTACCTATGTTGGGGTCGTCTTCCAGTCTAACCAGATGCAGCTAAGTACCAGTACTCGTATTTTATATGGAGGGACTGCCTATTCGACCTCCACAACCCAGTACTGGTTTGTAAGGTAAGACAAATAGAAAAGAGAAACCCATTAAGGCGATTAGACGAGCTAAATTAGCAACTCTATTTGTGGTGGTTCAAACTTCGTTTGAAATACTGTTAGAATAAAGTTCTAATCAGCTTGCACTACAAAGTGGTTGTTACGTCAGTCACTGCGGGCCCACTAGCGCAAAATGTACTGGTATCGATCGATTTACAAAAAAAAACTAATGATCGCATGCATATTAGGATGTTTTTTTTTTTTTGTTTGAAAGATATTTTTAGAGATAAGTTCGTGATTTTTTTTATCGAGTCAAATTAATTGTATTATGTTTTCAAAACATTATCATGCTAGCAGATATCCTGAAGAATTTCATATATTTTTCTAGTCTTGTTTATAGCAGTGAATCATATACTTTTAGTAATTATAAAACTCGCGTTTAGCTCATGTAATCGCCTTAAGTGGTTTTATTTAATATTTATTTTTTAGTAAAATAAGTTTAAGTAAGATAAGTTTTTACTGTAAGTGGCGTATATGAGTAACAGCAGCAGCAATGTGGTGGACAACAGTGCAAGTCAGCCTTCAACATCGCATCTCCTTCCGGAGTTGCTCTGCCGGCGGCCTAGACGGCCTAAGTCCTCAGCACTTATTGGACCTAATCCGTCTTATTACAAAACGTGGTCTTAAAAATAGTACCGGGTTTAGTACTAGGTCTAAACCATGAACTTGAAAAAACGTTATTACAAAACGAGGTTTATCGCTAGTCCTAGAACTATCTATGGTACCAAAGTTAGACCATCGCGACCCCTAGTTTAACTATGGTACTAAATTGTCAAACGTCAAATTCAGTCAAATTCTTAACTTTGAGGTTAGCAAATTATCTTTCGGAAAGTATTATTTTGTGATAAAAACCAAAAATGGATATTAATATGGAAGATTTGGATGTGTTGGATATACTTGCTAGTTCCCGGGGACCCAACAGAGTTCGTCAGCGACGAAATCCATTTGAATTGTCTGACGCAGATTTTCGATATAATTAAAGATTTACTAAACGTTTTGGCGAAAGGACTGTCGATTTAGTACGTGAAGATTTATCCCACGAATGCACACACGATCTCACCACAAAGAACTGTACCTTTACTTGTTTTAATAATCTTGATGTTTTTCTTGTCTTGAGTTTACTTTTAAGTTGTAACATAGACATTTCGTTAACATTACTCGAATTACGCGCGCCGCCAAGTTCACTTCGTTATACGTGCTAGCTCGATAGTTGTTCCAAACCAGAACAATTTAAAATAATTGTGAACATGCATTAAAAAAAAACACAAGTCGAAATATTTAAATACCTTTAAATAACAAAGCTTTAATTTTTATCACTACAAATAACAATTTATAAAATAGTTTTTCTTTTATTTACTTAACAACATTGTGTAAAAAGGAGCGGCACATAGAACGCTGAACGAATGAATGAATGGTTTAAATATTTTTTTGCTTATAATCTGTGGATAATGTTTGAACTAGGGACTATCTTTGGTACTAAGTAGTCCTCTGTTGGTCTACGATTTGTAATACGAATGTAAGAACTAACGTTAGTACCTACCGTACTAAACCAAGACCTTTTAGTTCTGGTTTAAACCTGGTACTTACGGAAGTTTTTATAATAAGACGGAATTTGTTCAGGCGCAGGGGAGGCCGGCGAGTTGCTCTTGAAGGAGCTTACGGCTCTGATTAACCTTATAGGTACTCTCCGGCGTCTTGTACGTAGCCAATTTATGTGCCCTGCGCAAGAGGGATAGTGGCATTCGGCCCATTGCCGTGGGTACTTATCGTCGTATGGCAGCCAAGATTTGTTGTAAATTTTATGGTGAGGCTGTTTCGGAAAAATTTCAGCCCCTGCAGCTAGGTTATGGTTCCAAAGGAGGCTGCGAGGCTGCCGTACACGCTTTGTCGACCTACCTAAATTCTGGCAAAGGTGAGGTCATCCTGAAGGTTGATATTAAGAATGCCTTCAATTTAGTTAATAGGGAAACCTTTTTAACAGAAATTACAAAAGAATTATCTCAAATTTATAGTTTTTTTGGCAGTGCTACAGACACCCGTCTAAATTACTTTATCGTCACACCCTCTGGAATTTGCTGTTGGCTGTCAACAAGGTGACCCCCTCGGGCCAGTGAATTTTAGTTTAGCTATTCACCCTATTGATTTCAGCAGCTAAATTCAAATTTTAACGTTTGGTATCTTGATGATGGAACCTTGGGCGGCGATGTAGATACAGTTTTAATGATTTAATTTTCTTAAAAAATAATCTTCATTTCATTGGCCTTGACCTAAACCTCGCAAAATGTGAACTGCTTTAGCGGACCATACCGACCGACAACTGACAATTCCTATGACAAAAGTTCTCTTCGTCTCCTTGGGTCACCAATTTTCGAAAATTCCTTTCCCGATTTCATCGAGGAAAAAATTCAAAATTATAATGATGTTTCGGAAAGGTTGCTCCATATTAACATGCATTCGGCCATCACCATGATCCGTTATTGCTGTTTCGGCCCTAAATTAACATATTTCTTACGTGCTTCTCCTTTGTGAAAGCACACTCATCTTTTAGACAAAATCGATCTAATTATCAGAAATTCTATAACATCCATTTTAAATGTGGCCTTGGACGACCGGACCTGGCCCCAAGCTACTCTACCCATTCGTATGGGAGGGCTCGGCGTCCGCAAAATTTCTAGTATTAGTTTACCGGCTTATATATCTTCGGTTCATGGCACTGAGGAGTTAGTCAGGAAAATCCTGGCTTCCACACTGGTTGATTTTGATGTGCCATGTTTCGCCGAGGCTATAAACGCTTGGAAACTCGCTTGCCCGAATTCTGAAGAACCCGACGAACCAGAGTAGTTCAGATCAATCTACTGAACACGTCTGCTACTACAGCTGAGCGTGCGCAACTGCTGGCTGTGGGTAAATGGGAGACGGGTCTTTGGCTTCACGCACTATCCTTCGTCAAACACAGGCACGTTGCTCGACGACACTTTCCGCCTCGCTGTTGCTCTACGGCTAGGCGCTCCATGTTGTTCTCCTCACCGCTGTCACTGTGTTGAAGTTGTCAACAGCCTCGGACACCACGGCCCGTCATGCAGCCGACATTGAACTTGAATGACATCATCCGCCGATCTCTTGTTACCGTCGGTGTTCCAGCTTTATTAGAACCCAATGGTTTGGCACGCGACGATGGCAAGAGACCGGACGGCATGTCTTTGTTTCCATGGAAGATGGGTAGGCCTCTAGTGTGGGACGCAACATGTGTCGATACTGTCGATACTCTTGCACCTTCCCATCTTCTTAGTTCATCGTGCTGTGCAGGAGCTGCTGCTGCGGCTGCGGAGAACCTCAAGCGGCGTAAATATAGTAACCTTATTGGTGACTATATTTTCGAGCCGTTTGGGGTTGAAACTCTAAGACCGTGGGGACCGTGGGTCAGAGTGCTCACAGCCTTTTCAAGGAAATTTCAAAACGCTTAATTGACAATTTCCGTGACCCTAGGGCTGGCTTTTACCTCGGCCAAAGGCTTAGCGTTGCCATTCAGCGTGGTGACGCTGCCAGTCTCTTGGGGACATTACCAGTTGACAGCGTAGAGGAGGAGTTTTTTGACGCCATTTTTTAAGTTTTTACTTTAAGTTAGTTAGTTTAGTTAATTTTAGCAAATTTTAAATAATGTACATTTATATTACCTATTAAATAAACTTTTAATTTACTTTGATCTTGTGTATGTGATGGAACTTGAGGTTAAGGTACTCCTCATAAACAAGGATACTTGTTAGAAAACTGGCCGGTATTCACCAATGCAAGTGTGGCTTCTCAATATTTAATGCACTTTCTAAGTTACCTCGGCTTGCAAGTTAAATATCGAGACGAGCATAACATCACGCCTGGAATCCCTGAAGAGTGATGCAGAGGTGTACCGAATAGTGCAACCACGTTATCAAGTAAACTATTTTGAAGTCCCATGTTTTAGGGGACAAGCCAGATATAGATATACCTATATAACGCAAGTATCACGATCTGTATGAAAACCAAGCGTGGCATTTTTTGACTACCTATTGTGACATCACAAGCACTATTTAGTAACGGAAAAATCAAATAGATTCAAAGACGCCGCCGTTGACGTCTTAGTTTTTGAATACCTTTGCCATAATTTCTAAACTGACGTCCGACTAGCGCCATAAACCGATGCAAACTGAGCGCGAAAGTGGCCACTTACGATCTTTTATCGTACTTTTGATCGTAAACTAGGCACGCGAAGTAGTTGCTCTTGTGTTATCTGGGTCTATCTATATCTGTGGGGGCCAGCCATTAACCGGGCATAGACCCAAACTCCGGTTCGCTTCTGAGATATTTGGGTAAAACACTAGCCGACTTGGTAATTAAACCCAGGACCACAACATGATCAGCTGCAGCGCTTGCGGCGATCAACGAGACAGTGAGAAGAACTTAAATATGTATGGAGAGTTTATAAATAAGAAGCAGATAATCCTTTTCTCTTTAAACAAGAAGAGATAATTATTATACGAGTAGTGCATTGAGAATTAAACCGAATTGTAGCATTAAATAAGGTTATTATTTCACTATCAAAGAGTTTACTTGAAAGTCTACTACATGAATTTCCTTGAGAATTAAGGGCCTACCATGGGTAAATCCGTCGATTACATTAATTCATTTCTATTCGTACTGTCGAATACGACAGTACGAATAGAAATGAATGCAATAATATTCTCTCTCTACGCAGTCTACCTTTTTACTATTTTCGCTATATTAGCGCCACCTATGGCAACCAATCGTATTCGTTAATATTCAGATTCACCATAATTACAAACACAAATAAAACAGACACAGACATGTCCTTCAGAAGATTGAACATGAACTTTGAAATGCAATACAAAGTACGCGAAAAGATTACATAAACTAAGAGGAAGAAAACATGACAATGACTTTATTGAATGAGTTCGATCAGATGCTGATAAAGTGCGGTTAAATAATCTGCACTATGAATAGGTATTGTTAAAAGGATCGCATTGCAAGGTCTTGATTGAAGCACACAATATTGTATAGGCATGACGACATGCAGTATCAAAAAATTGCATAACTATTTAGTTCGTCAGTTAAAGTAGTCAAAAAATTATGACACGTATTTTTTGTTTTTGTAAATCAATGAATATTGACAACGATAAAACGCATCAAAACTCGGGAGTGGGGGCTCGTGACGTCAGAACTTACAAAAAACACACCAAGGCGTGACATATTTAGAAATTTTAAAAGCGTCGTATTTTCGTAAAATACGGGTCAAATATTTGTTGATAATCTAACTGACGTACGGACTAATTATTATTATTTTGTCGTCTACCCTTATTGTACTTCGTTTCGTGATCGTTCGATTTTGTCATTCGTTTGTGATATACGGGGACTTCCTCCTACTTAGTTTAATATTCATTGCTCGTGGTTTTGTGGCTCTTCCCAAATCTATGTTCAACCAATGATGTTGAGGGACAGTTATTAATGTCACCGCCTCGTTGGTCGGTCTAGTCCTGGTTAGGGAGTGTTCTTGAGTTTTTTCGTTAGAATATTCCTCAGTAGTAGTCACGGACTCTGGATTTGTGTCTTGTTGGTTGCAATACCCCATAGATAAGCTCGCTCCCTATTCATGGGTCTTAAACATAACTTATAATATATGGGTGTATTTGGCAACGCCTAATCCTCCGGGGACTACAGCCATGATGGTTAATGTTACAAATGACGCGGCTGGTGATCTATGTAAAAATAAATCATCACTCAACGGGCGGCACATGTCGCCATCTATAAAAGCATTTTTATAGAAACTTGTAGTGCTGCGTCTTTGGCGATTTTACTTTGCCCTTACGTTACGCGGTTGCGATGATGCAATACCGATGAGTGCCTAAATATAAGGTCCCATTAAAGTAAGATATCGCTTAAGCAAAAATAACACTGATTAAAGTGATTTTATTTTGACCTAAATAATAAATTGCCAGCGCTCTAGAATAAAGCACATCAATTATGGGCGCATTCTCTTAAGTCGGTACCAAGCTAGTTCTGTTAATATCACTCTGTATTTAACCATAGTAACTTTCAGTAGACTACACATCACCTTTTTATGATAGTGTTGTTATAGTAAGGAAGCCCTCGAAGGGATTTCGGGAATTACAGAAGCGCGGCAGATTAATATACGGAGAGATACCTCTACCGTATATGGGCCCCATAATATGCAACTTCGCGCGCCTAGGATAAAGGATTAGAATAGTAAAATAAAGTTGAGCATAAGAAATTCTCGAGCGCGTCAGATTAAGGTAGGGTGAGTTAAGTACATGCTAAAAAGTAGAACATTTTAATAATCTGACATTTCAGTGGGACGTTAGAAAGTGGGAGTGTTACAAAAAAAAAGTCATCTCGAGATTCTCGAGCGTGGTTAATTTTTATTTTATTTTAAAGGTAATTATATCAAGGATAACGGAAAATATGTAATCTGACGATTTCCGCAAGCCGAAGCAACAACAAATCGTCTCATTCAACATCATCATTTGAGCCGAAAGTGTCACCACATTGACCGGACCCGTGCGACTCGCAACCAACGGATTCCCGCAACCTTCACCAGGTCATCGGTCCACCTAGTGAGAGAGGTCTTCCAACGCATCTCTTCCGGTTCGCAATCGCCACACCAGAACTTTTCGGCCCCATCGGTCATCCGTTCTCAGAGCAATGTGCCCTACCCACTGCCACTTAAGTTTAGCAATTCTTCGGGCTACGTTGGTGACCTTGGTTCTCTTGTGGTTGTCTTCATTTCTGATTCGATCACGCCAGGAAACTCCGAGCATAGCCCTCTCCATTGCCCTTTGCGTGACTTTAAGCCTTTTGATAAGGCCCATTGTGAGCGACCACGTTTCGGTCCCGTATGTAATCACTGGCAACACACACTGGTCATAGACTTTCGTCTTGAGACACTGCGGTAAGTTGGACGGGAAGATACCGCGCAGCTTCCGGAACGCTGCCCAGCCTAGTAGGATTCGACGATTGACCTCTTTCTCTCAAAGTTAGACCTACCTAACTGGATCGTTTGTCCCAGGTACACATAATCATCTATAACTTCGAGTGTAGAGTCCGATCTTGATAGAAGTGGATGTGACATGGGCACTCATGGGCAACATGACCTTCGTCTTGTCCATGTTCATTTTAAGACCCACTCTTTCGGAAGCTCTACTGAGGTCATCGAGCATAGAACTGAGGTCCTCCATAGTCTCAGCCATGACCACTATATCGTCGGCAAACCGAAAGTGAGTGATGTACTCGCCATTGATGTTGAAGCCTAGCCTACTCCAGTCCAGAACCTTGGAGACATCCTCCAGCATAGTGGTGAACAGTTTCGAAGATATGACGTCTCCCTGGCTTACACCTCGCTGCAGAAGGATAGGTTCTGATGCTTGGCCCTGAAGTCGGACTGACATGGCAACTTTTTTGTACAAACACTTCAACACCTCGATGTACTGGTAGTCGATTTGACACCGTTGGAGAGACTGCAGCGCAGCCCAGGTCTCGATCGAATCGAAGGCTTTCTCGTAGTCCACAAACGCTAAACAGAGAGGCAAGTTATATATACTCTTCGGTCTTGTGTATATCCTGCCGAAGCGTATGCATGTGGTCCACGGTGCTAAACCCTTTTCGGAAACCGTCTTGTTCAGGTGGCTGGAAATCGTCAAACCTGCACGCGAAACGATTCGTAATGACTCTTGAAAACAACTTGTAGACATGGCTTAGAAGTGAGATGGGCCTGGAATTCTTCTGCCGTGCATTGTCGCCCTTCTTGAAGAAGAGTACCACCACACCCCTGCACCATGCCAGTGGCGTTTTCCCCTCGAGTATGACGGAATTAAGCAGCTTCGGAAGAGCCTTGAGTACCGGTTTTCCACCCGCCTTCAGGAGTTCGGCCGTAATTTCGTCGTCACCGTCAGTGCCTTGTTGTTTTTTAGCTAAGTATTTCAGAGCCATCCTAATCTCGTACATGCTGACGTCCGGTAGGTAAGTTTTCGGTATAGTGTCGGGTCAGTCTAGCTCTTGGGTCGTTTGCTAGGTCGACAACGGGTTTCCTGGTTTACGTGTACAACTGTTCATAGAAGTTCTCGATCTCCCTCAGTAACTCTGGTTTGGTGGATAAGATCCTGCCATCGTCGGTATTCAGTTTCGTGAGCTGGCTCTGCCGAATAGCCAGATCTCTTGAAAATACTTTGGAGCCTTTGTTCCACTCGATCGCGTCTTTATAATACGTTCGGTATTAAAGCGGCGGAGGTCGCTCTTCAAGGATTTAGAGATCCGTCTATTAAGCCGGTATTTCAACGCCTCGTTTGAAGACTCGTCGAGTCGTCGTGTAGGTACAGAAAACCTATGTCTAGCACTGACGAGCTATCTATAAGCTGATGTGGTAGCGAACCAGATAGAAAATCACCAATGCAACAACAGATCCTAGTGTTGTTTTCGTTTAAAACATCAACTTTCAGCTTTTACAATGCTGAGTTTATCTTAAATTTGTTACAACTATTCACTAATGCGAAGTACATGAGCTAAATTAGCAACTCTATTTGTGGTGGTTCAAACTTCGTCTGAAATCCTGTTAGAATAAAGTTTTAAAAAGCTTGCACTACAAAGTGGTTGTTACGTCAGTCACTGCGGGAATAGTGCTAAATGAGTGGTTTCGATCGATTTACAAAAAATCTATGGATTGGACTAAAAAAATAAAACATTAGGCCTAAAACTGCGTCAAGCGGGCGCCCGCGACGTGCAACCGTTGCGTGTCTACGCGCGTGGATACGCGCGTGGACACGCGCGTGGACACGCGCGTGGTTTCTGTGACACGCGACGGGCACCGTCGCGGGTACTTGTCGCGGCGTTTTATTTACGCAGTTTCGCTAGTTCAATTTTAACGGTGTGCATGTACAGTCGTGTCGATGGAGAGTTTAATATATTATTACGTAGCAAAACGACGACTAGCAAAAAAAAAACGACAACCAGTAAGCCCGTATATTGAATCTAGATTGCTATGCGGGGAATTTGTTGTAAAGTTCGGTAAATTAAGAGAAAAAAAAAATAAAACCGACTTCAAAAAAAAACCAAAAACGTGAAAAATAACTTTAGCTTCTGAAGTCGGTGACGTTTGTTTGATTGATTTAATTTTTTTGTCACCGACTACAGAAGCTAAAGTTATTTTTCACGTTTTTGGTTTTTTTTTGAAGTCGGTTTTATTTTTTTGCAAAAAAGTTTTTATTTTTCACTTTTTAGTGGTTCACATATGTGCTTGGTACACATGGAAAGTGCATACCGTTACAATTACAACAAGCCCAAACACGACTAGGATACATTGTCTCATTATGGAGTTTCGTGACTCTTGGCTTCATCATCAGATCTGATGGTAGAATGGTTCTTATCAAATGCAAATGCTTCACTTGTTGTAGAACATACCAAAATTGCTGTACGTTATCCTATTTAACATACCTAACTGTCGAAATATGGGTATACTGTACACATCTGCGTACCCCCTCAGAGCATACAGGCGTGATGTTATGTTATGATGTTGTGTAAACAATAAACATCCAAGCGATTGCAGCAATCACGACAGATTTGCTGTCTATTATTGAAGAGTTCCGTTCCATATCTCCGAAGTTCGTGATCAGATCATGACAATATTTCTATGGGACCAACTTGGAAGTATACCCTTTCAAACAAAAAAAGAATTTTTCAAATCGGTTCAGGCGTCTTCGAGTAATCGGTGAAATTTTCACTGAAATTTTCAAATAATTCTTTGCCAATATTAAGCCATGCCGCTATTCTTGCATCTCTGTCTTTATAAAGGTCATTCGCCTGGTCCCATATGGCAGGGCGACACTGCACTTCTATAATTAGTCTTTCCGTATCGAAAGACATGATTTTCTCCGTGCGGTCCGTATCACATAGCGTTATTAACTGAACATGCATGCCGCATGCCGCTAGCGGTCCGGCGCGTGCCCCCGCGCGGGTATCCGTCGCACGGAGGCGGGCACCGTTGCGCTGGTGCGGGGCCCACCTCCCCGCAACGTACACCCGCGCGGGGCTCCGCGCGGGGCCCCGCGACGGTGCACTTTTGTATGGTACCGCGCGGGCGTCCGCTTAACGCAGTTTTAGGCCTTACGATGCTAATATGTTGCTTGTAGAATTATTTGCCAAAAAATCAGAATGATCGCATGTACTCGTATTTTAGTAAGTATGGTTTTTACTCGTTACAAGAAATTTTTAGAGATAAGTTCGTGATTTTTTTTTTTATCGAGGATAATTGTTTTCAAAACACTATCATACTAGCATATATCCTGAAGAATATCACAAATTGTTCTGGTTTTGTTTATTGCAGTGAATCGTATACTTTCAGGCATTATAAAACTCGCGTTTACCTCTTATAGTCGCCTTAAGCTAGTCATACATTATTGAACAATGCAGAACAGAACAAAAGGTTTTCGTGTTTGACCAGTTAGGCGAAAGCAGTATGTAAGGATACTAGGTAGTGGTAGGTAGGTGCGGACTTGCAAACTGAGACCCACCGGATCCACGTGCCATTTGAATTCAATTTGAACGTGCTCGAATGCATCGCGTTCGGCGTTCCACGTAATTCACTTGGAGTAAGTAATTGGATTAATCGAACTACATACAACCATGATACAAAGCAGGACTTAACAGAGTAGACTAGAAGAGGATAACTTGTCTATCTATATCTACGTAGATACAACGTACACTTTTACCTTTTAAAGCTTATCATTATGAACAAATTTTACTTTGGGGTATCCTGAAGTGGTGAAAAGTAACAGCTGTTCCCTATATTATGACGATTCATATTATAAAGCTTTTTTACCGGTTCAGTATTGGTCCCATAATAAAAGTTGTTTATAATGATGGAAAAACAAAGACTAATCAACTTGTATACGAATCTATCGATTAAAAATCGGCCCATAAGTACTGGAAACGGGATCAGCAGCGCGGAGCTCGTGGCTAATTAATATCAGCCGTTCAGGTCGATCGTTAGGTTAAGCCTTGCTTGCCTAGGTTGGTCTGTGGATAGGTGACCTACATACCGAGTTTCCTCCGTGCCTCGGAAAGCACGTTAAGTTGTTGGTCCCGGCTGTCATGTGTCCATCTTTGACTGTCGTTACAGGTAGTCAGTGGCCCATAAAAGTCTGACCACCAGTCTTACCAAGTGGTATCGTATTACTCAGAATTAACTGGGTTGTGGAGGTCATCTAGGCAGTCGCTCCATGTAAAATATTGGTATTCAGCTGCATCCGGTTAGACTGGAAGCCGCATTATGCAAAGCGTATAGGACGGTTAGTACTGAAGCCTTACCGGTGCTTGCGGGTGTACGATGATGAGTCGATCTTGAGGTGCAGTGGTGGGCTGCATTGTATTATAACGCGCGTGAGACCACGGACGCAGACTTTTTAACCATACGTGACCGTGAACTTTAAAGTAAAATATTGAGAGAGTAAATTATTTTAAATTGAGATGAGATTAGATTAAGAGTTAAGGTAATTATTTTAAGAGTAAATTACGAATATTATATAGAATCATATGCATAAAATCCCTCCAACAAACATAATAAAATAAATGAAAGCGGGAAACCATGAATAAAAGTGCTTTATCTTGTTGAATTTATCCCATTGAATTTATAACTGTTCTTTCGATTTCACGGTTTTTCCTTTATTTAATTTATTATGTTTGTTAGAGAAATTGACCCCATCGATTGATGTCAAAAAAGTACAGGAGGTGTGTCAAACGAATTTTCGAAAATCTGTGAATGCAGATTTGCGTCTCTTTAAAATCAAAGGAATGTTTTTTGAGTAAAATTTGCTATCTCCAGTATTTCGAGTTCTTTCTCTCCAGGTGCCATTGCAAAATTCCACCCTGTATAATGTAGGCACATCACGACTAATTGACGGAAACATTATTTGCAGTTCTACGATTGGCGACACAATTTTTTTTACTGTCCATTGTGTTAGGTCATTAAGTCATTATCTCCACCTTTGTTGCATACACATGATAACCATGCCAACGTGTTATAATAGCCTCTAAGCAAAGTTGAGTTGAAATATTTTCAACCTACTTCCAAAAAGAGGAGGTTCTCAAATTATTCGTCTGTATTTTTTTTGTTTATTACCTCAGAACTTTCGACTGGGTGAACCGATTTTGATGGTTCTTTTTTATTTGAAAGCTGGTGCTTCCCATTTGGTCTCATTTTAATTTTCTGAAGATCTGATGCTGATCTTTGAAGATATACAATGGAACTCTTCAAAAATAGACAGCAAATCTGCAGTGATTGCTGCAATCGCTTGTAAGTTCATTGTTTATACTATATCATGACGTAACATCACGCCTGTATGCTCTGAGTGGGTAAGCAGATGTGTACAATACACCCAGATTTCGACAGTGTTTGTTACCTCAGAACTTTCGACTGGGTGAACCGATTTTGATGGTTCTTTTTTTATTTGAAAGCTGGGAGATATAAATGGAACTTTTCAAAAATACACGGCAAAGCTGTAGTGATTGCTGCAAAGGCTTGGTTGTTTATTGTTTATACAACATCATGACGTAACATTACGCCTGTGACACGGATGTTTCGGGAGGTACCTGCACCGAATCGGGCGGGAGGAAACGCCCGGGTGTCTCCACTGCGAGGATCGTCCGGAGGACACGGTGGAGCACACGGTGGAAGTCTGCCCTGCGTGGGCGGAGCACCGCCGTGTCCTCGTAGCGGCGATCGGCGGCGGCGACCTCTCGCGTCCGGCCCTGGTTCAATCCATGGTCCGGAGCGAGACGGAATGGGAAGCCGTCACCTCCTTTTGCGAAGCAGTCATGCTAGCGAAGGAGGTGGCGGAACGAGAGAGGGAGAGAGCTTCCCTTCCCGGCCGCCGCGGGAGACGCACCGGGCGTCGGGGGCCACGTGGTGGCTACCGGCCACCGTAGATGCGGGCCTGTGGACGGTTAGCTATGGGCTAGCTAGCCGTCCGTCCGTCTAGCGACGACAGGCCGTGTCGACGGCGCGTTCGTGTTCCACGCGCGCCTCAAAGAGATGTCAGCATAAGGGGAGGGGCCCGCAAGGGCCGAAGCCTGCCGGGGTTGCGGGCCTGTTCGAAAGAGATACCGCGGCCCCGGAACATAAAGGGCGAGAAAGGAACATGGATGGGTTTTAGTCAGCAAGAGTCTGAGACTCCCTCCCGCTCCGCCCAGAGTGGGAGAAGTCATTTGATGATTTTCCCTCCTAAAAAAAAAAAGGGTTGTTTGAAGAGAATTTGGTTAAGTTCTGATTACTTCTGATTTTGGGATCCATGACAGAGGAACGGAACTCTTAAATTCTTAAGAGCAAATTAACGATACTCGGCCGAATCTTTTGTAGACTATCCGGATGAGTCACCTACCATAACGTCGTTATTAACCGACTTCAAAATTAAGGAGGTTCTCAATTCAATGTTCTCCGATTACTCGAAGATGGCTGGACCGGTTTCGTTTTTTTTTTTAATTTTTTGAAAGGGTACACTTCCCAGGTTGTCCCATAATCATCAAATCAGGATCTGCTGATGGAATCCTGGAGAAATAGAGAGAATTCTTCACACTTTATAGGCACATTAGAAGAAAAGAAATTGGGTAGTTTTAGGTAGTGTACTTTCTCGAAGTGATCCCATTTCAATTCGATGAAGATCTGATGAAGAACTTCGGAGATAGGTAACGGAACTCCTCAATAAATGATAGCAAATGTACTGGGATTGCTGAAATCTCATATCTGTCTATTGTTTACACCAGTTTATAACAGAAAATCACGCCGGTACGCTGTGAAGGGGTAAGCAAATGTGAACCACTAAAAAGTGAAAAATATAAACTTTTTTACAAAAAAATAAAACCGACTTCAGAGAAAACCAAAAAGTGAAAAATAACTTTAGCTTCAGAAGTCGGTGACAAAAAAACTAAATCAATCAAACAAAGGTCTCAAGGTTTTTATATTGGTCTTTTAGGAATGACTTGAGGCAGAGTGTCTTTTGTTTCTCGCTGGAAAAACAAATAAATATCAAATCTATATATATAAAGGAGAAGTCCACTCACTGACCACTCATCACGAAATCTCGGAAACTACTGGGCCGTAAGGACTCAAATTTGGCACTAGCACTCTCTAGGGGGTGCAGGCGCGTACTAAGAAAGGATTTTTTAAAATTCGCACCCCAAGGGGTTGAAAAGGGGTGTCAAAGTTTGTATGAAAGTCCTATGTTTTTAAAGTTAGAGATATGAATGTAAAGCCTGAATGTTCCTTTTGGCTTCTAGGTGCTCACTAAGAAAAGGTTTTACGAAATTCGGCCCTTAAGGGTACAAAAAAGGGTTTTTAATGTTTGTATGAAAAAAGTTAAACATCCAAATTGAATCTTACGTCAACGCGTTATTGCATACTTTACATTGAAATGAGAATTCGGAAACCGATATGGATCCAAATTGGATTTTACGACAACGCGTTAATGCATATTTTGAAATAAGAATTTGGAAGTTCATTGAGGGCGTAATTTCTAGGTGGCCAGTATGTTTTAGTGATATGCAGGCGTGTGCTGAAAGGTATTGAAATGAGTTTCTATAACGTTTTAAAGTTTTATGCCAATTTCTAGGTGGCCAGTATTTTTCAGTACGCAGGCGTCTGTTGAAGGGTAATAAAAAAACGTTTCAAAAAACGAACTTAAGCGAAACACGCTCAAGCTCAAGCTCATTTCTGTTCTGCGATATTTTGCTGTTACTACTAATTTGATTTGAAATATTTGACATCATCGTTGTTTGGGTTATCTTCGTTTCGGTATGTTTCACTTATGCTGGGGCTACGCTATCGCGATAGCGCGAAGATTTGCGTTGTCGCGACACGTCTGGCCAAAGAATTCGTCCTATCGCGAATCATCTTCGCGAATACGAACGCCCTTCCCGCCGCTGTCGGTAAATTGCCGCCGCATCAAAGGGTTTTGTCGCGACAAAGTTCGTGCGTGCGTTCGAATCTTCGCCTACAAGTCTGGCCGTAGCATTAGTAATTTTAAATTGGAGGATAATCATTTTATTGTGTTCTTACCTATTGCCTGGTTGGAATTTTGTTATGTCTATTGCTTCGCGAATTACATATTGTGTATTTCACACTTTGGTATTAAGTACTATAATAGTAGGTCTTTTAGTATTAGTCGTTCTTACTAGAAAAGGTGTCCTTGAATACCTACGATCGTATTTTAATTTTAAAGTTGTATCTTTGGTTTAGGCTGGTGTTGCAAAAGAATAGCTATAAAGAAAATTACGTTCCAAATAATGTTTTTTACGGTACTTACTGGTCGTAAGCATTGTTTAATTAAATGGATAATCAAAATATTATCGCTTCACCTCTATCATATTTCGTGCATCACTCATGGCAGCGGGAGAATTATTGCCATTTGAGTTCCAGGTGTTTCAAGGGACGAACAGGGAATAAAAATAATCCGATTCTCATGAAACTTCAATGAAGGTCATTTTGATGTTTTGATTCCGTTGGCCAATTTAAATTTCAAAGCGCATATTTTGCGTATGGGCAAATCCACCATGCGGGCCCAGTGTGGTTTGGCAGATGTCACATGTCTTCGAATTTTTGGTTCTAAGACATGCCTTTCCTTTCCTTTCGTTTCCTCACGATGTTTTCCTTCACCGTTTTGAGAGCAGTGGTGATGAAATAAATTACACAAAGTAATGCGCCTGTCTGGGCCACGTGTTCGAGCCAGCAATGTGCGCCACGTGTCTTACAACTGGGAAAGGTTTCAACCTTTCACCCAGGAGCGGTCAAGAGCTGTTTATTGTTCGATGCGTAAATACGTTACTGAAATGTCTTGCCATGGCACCTACGGAACCGCCTGTGAAGTCATGGCAGTGGGAGAACTATTCCCATTTGAGTTTGAGGTGTTTCAGGATGGTATTTTATTGCTGTTTTAAACACCAACGTATGAAACACGCGAGTGAAACCGCGCGGGTACAGCTAGTCGTACCATAAACTCACAATTTATTGTAAACGACAGCTATTGCTACCCATATTAACAATTGCTAAATATCATTACCGCACAATCTAAAGGGTGTAAATAGGTTAAATAAAAACGTGCAAACATAATTACGTAACCAACTGAACAGTAAGTACCCAGCTTCAATAGTACTAATCGGATCAACGGAAGATGCAGATTGATGTGTCATTTGATCTGAGCTGCGAATAATAGGCTTGTGTCCTAAAAAAATCTAATTAGTCCGTCAGTTAGATTATTAAAAAATATTTGAACCGTATTTTTTCTTTTGTTACATAAACCAAAATTGACAAAGATACGACGCTTTTAAAATTCGCAATACGTCACGCCGTGCTATAGTTTTTAGTGCGTTGTGACGTCACGAGCCCCCACTCCCGAGTTTTGATGCGTTTTATCTTTGTCAGTACTCAGTGATTTACAAAAACAAAAAATACGTGTCCATTATTTTCCAATACTCTAACTGACGGACTAATTAGTTTTGCAATTTATTGATGATGGAAACTAGCCTATTCAACCAATCGAATGGGTGGCCACCAAGTGTGTGTCTGAGTCTTAGTTTAGCCCGTAGTTTGTCAGCCATTTTGGATGCCGGAATGTCAACAAACAAATTATTTAAAAAAGGAAAAGAAAAGGAATATATTCATGTAATTGCATTCCACAAGGTAAAACATGATTTAATTAAAAGGCTTAGAGCTAAGAGCCCTATATTCAAGATGCACTAATTGAAAATTATGTGGATTTTGAAGTACCTAGTGGTTTTTCTAAATTCAAATAATATTTTTTGTAACCAAGTTGCGAACAGCACATGAACCAAGTTCGCAATTTAGTTCTATGGGTAGTTATAAAAAATAAATAAAAACCAAAGAGGAAGAAGGAGTTCTTTATAGGGTGTAAAAGTTCCTCTAACGAAGCCGAAAGGCACTTGTTGCACTTGTTGTTGTTCGTCATTTTTTTTGTTTTAGATCATATCTGGGAACCAGTAATTTGTCTTCAAAAAAACCTTGTGAATAAGTTCCCACATTTTCACAAGGTTTTTTTAAAGACAAATTTGTAATTTTTCAAAACTTAAAATATATTTAGTTTGATGTAGAGAATGCTTGGTTGACGGTTTCGTGAAAGGAACGTAAATTACATCTTGTAGAAATAACTTTTTTTTCGTACGGTGGATTATATTAAGATTTCCTTCTTTTTGGATTATTTATTTTAAAAGATAGATTTAGAATATAAAACAATAAAACAGTTCAATTGTTTTTCCATATAAAAAGGCTTTCAGTCATCTGATTTTTTTTTTCAGAAATCTGATTTGGTCAATTTAAAATGATTTAAAATACTTTTTTGGCGGAAAGTTGTGATTGAAAAAATGCCAAGAGGATTATCAGAAGTTTTACGAGCAAAAATAGTAACTTTGAGGGAAGAAAGACACACCATGAGAGAAATAGTACATTTCGCAGAGTTGATATATCCTGTGTCGTGACCACGTTGCAGAGGTACCACGGGATGCATAATTTAGCTGACCGACCCCACAGTGGTCACCCAACTGTTTTGACTGCTGCCCAAAAGCACTATATATAAGATGGCTGGCAGCCCGTGAACCAATAATTAACGCTACTAAAATAAAAGCAGAATTAGTACGGGCCGCCTCTGTGCTTGAAGTTAGTACTCAGACCATTCGGGATTGCTTACACTAGGTTGGATTACGAACAAGGAGCTCTTGGCGACCTCCTCTGAATTCCCGGCAACATCAACGACGGAGATTGCAGTGGGCTAGGCTTCGGCAAATGAAGAAGAAAACATTTGGCAAAACTGTCTCTTCGTTGACGAATTGCGAATCAGTATACTCATCCAGATAACCGACGTGTCCGTGTCTGGAGTAGCCCATGAGACCGTGAAAGGCAAAGAACTGCCACTGGAACAGTCCAGCAAGGTGGGAAATCGGTGTCCTTTTGGGGTGGTATTATGATTGGAGCTAGAACGCCTTTGATCCCGTATCGAAGCATCATGACAGCAGACATGTATAGAGCAGTTGCTATTGATGAAATTGTCAGACCATTCCGAGTAAACCATGGGCTGAGCTGGTCAGTGATAATGCGCCCGCCCATCGAGCTCAACGAGTCTATGCTGCTCTCCGAAAATACGAGGTTAGACTAGCCTGCCGGTACCGCCTGACTTAAACCCAATAGAGCACGCGTGGGACGCTCTTAAGCGAACTTTTTGGAACTGTCAGCCACGTCTCCAGACAGTGCTAGAGCTCAGGGAAGCCGTTATTCAAGAATGGGACAGTTTACCCCAAGAAATGCTGGATAACTTGATTATCAGCATGCCCAGGAAGATCTTCGCATGTGTTCGAGCCACGGGAGGAGTATATAATACATAAATATATATATATATATATTATATTGAATATAAACCTTTTATTCATAAATTGTTGTCAAGTTTGGTTGAACAGTCTTTTTCTTTCTATGAAAGGACTTGTACCCCAGCATGAACAGATATAAAATCTGTGTCATTAATTCATACTAAAAATCTTCTATATTAAAACTAAAAAGGTGCATATTGCTCAACAGTTTTAGTAAAAAGTTAAAGAAGTGGTTTTTGAAACTACCTAGTACTTTTATCTATATTCTAGTGCAGCGGTCGGCAACACGCGCCCGCGGGCTGCATGCGGCCCGCGGACGTCTTACTTGCGGCCCGCGAACGTTTTGTTAATAAGTTATAAAATATCAAAATAAATGCATGAACGAACCGCTATCCAGCCACCGGACTATTCAACATTTTTCCATAGAAATTTCGGGAAGGAATTACTATTGTTTGACACTGTACAGTCGAACAAGCTATTTGGTTTACATTTTACAAAGTAATTTGTGAGTTAATTAAACTGTCTTTTTCCGCGCATCTTTCTATGAATTATCGTGCATCTTTTGAACTTACTCTGTCGGGCTCGATGCCAGGTGAGAGCGTGCTTTTTGCCCACACCCACCAGTAAGTTCGTGGCAGGGCCATCTTTGCCACCGGGCACTTTGGATATTTGCCCAGGGCCCCAAAGTTCCTGTAACTGTCCAAGCTAGAGGTTGTCAAAAGTTAACTTATCCCAGGCAGGACCGCTGGATACTAAAATTATCGAGCTCGCTCCGCTCGCGAGTTAGTTAATATTTGTAAGATGTTTTTTAGACTTGGAGAACTTTAAATTGAAACAAAACACAGAAAATAGGTTTTTATATCCTTGTCATTGGCTTTATTTTACTGATCATTTTATGCCATTATTGTTTGTTTGCTATACTTAAAAGAGATTATGAAACCTTCCTTTGGCACTCAAGCGGATAAAAATGCATTGCATTATTCCCATTTTGACCCATCTCAGACTTAAACGTTTGAAACCACAAGTCTGCAACATTAATGCCTTGCAATTGTCACACGAATAGTTAGTTATCATGTCCTTGTACTGCTTGCTGTTGACTGTAAGTTCTGACCGTCATCGTTTTTGAACCTTTGACGAAATTATATACAATGAGCACTTGGAAGCTAACATTCAACGCATTATAGCCGTAATATAGCTTCCAGATTTGGGCACGTGGTCACATCTCTAAAACCATATCCATATATATATCATAAAACATGTTTTTCTGCATTTAATTTCAAACAAAAGTCACCGAATTTTTCACGGTTTTGCTTTTTTTAGAGTCGGTTTTTGTACCTAAAACTTCAGAATATGATTGTTTATTTTTATTTATTTATTTATTTATGGTTTACCAACAGATGTTACAGCTAATCATGACATGTTTGGTAAGCTTAGAATAAACAATACTGCACACCTAATTAAAGGTAAACACCGCATGCTTTGTGTTTTACAGCTCAGAAAGAAAATGAAAAGTTATGTTATTATGAGTGTTAGTATGTATCTTAAACTAAATTTTAATTCTTATTGCTATGTTAGTAGCTTACTGCTATGTAAAGTATCTAATCTAATTTTCACGGTTAGCATTACGAATAAATTGAGTTAGGTTGTCTGTGTGGATGTCTATAAGATCACTATGCTCATTGATGAGTTTGCATAAGCGTGGTATGGGGGAACTTGCGCCAAATTTAGTTCTACGAAAGGGGGGAACCAAGGGCGTGATCGGTTTTCGGGGAGGATTTCGAGGCACTCGGAGAGAGAATTTGCTAAGAAGGTGCGGGCAGTCAATCTTACTCCTGAATATTTTAAAGATGAACTTAAGGTCTAAAGTGTCCCTACGTTTCTCGAGAGATTTCATTTTGAAGTAATCTAACTTTTCTCTGTAAGGTTTTCTTTTCAGGCTTCTGCTTCCGAATGTAAATGTTAAGCGGTTCAATAATCTTTTTTGAACCCTTTCCATTCTTAGTGAATGGACAGCAAAATGTGGCCGCCAAGCAACACTACAATACTCCAGAGTACTACGGACGAGACTATTATATAGCATTATTTTAGTATGTGCTTTTCGAAATAGTTTGCTGTTACGGATTACAAATCCTAGCATACGTAGTGATTTTTTAATAATGCTATCAATGTGCGGTACAAAGGTCAGCTTGCTGTCAAGCAAGACGCCTAGATCCCTGATATGGTCTACTTCAGCCAGAGGCGTACCACAGATATTATAAGACGTGTTCATATTATGCAACTTTCGACTGAACTTGATGTGACGGCATTTTTCGCGATTTAAATTTATACCATTTATGGAGCACCACTCATGCAGCCTATCTATATCTTGTTGCATTGATATTACATCTTGTTCTGATGTCACTGTCTTTATCATTTTTATGTCATCTGCAAAAAGGAATGACGAGGTATTTATGAAACAATCAGTGACATCGTTAATATAGATGTTAAATAAAATGGGGCCCAAATGCGATCCCTGGGGGACACCTGAGGTGACTCGGAGGCGCGACGAACAGTAACCGTTGACCACCACATAGAATTCTCTATTGGTTAAGTAGGACTGAAACCAATTGAGAAGTGGGCCATGGATGCCATAAACCGACAGCTTTTTTATCAGTAGTCTGTGGGGCACTTTATCAAATGCTTTGCTGAAGTCCGTATATACAGCGTCAACCTGATAGCCCCTATCTAGGGACTCGGTTAAAGTCTCTATGTAGGAGACAAGGTTAGTGCACGTCGATTGTTGATTCTTGAATAAGAAATTGTTACGTAAAAAACGTTTTTGTGGTTTAATGAATCAAGTTTACCTATTTATTCCCGTCCTTCTTATATTTCCGTCAGATAGGAAGTGTAATCTTTCATTAGTCCCGAAGGCGAGAAGAGTTTATTTATGATAATACTACCTACTTAAAAACCAAATCCCGGGAGTCGGGGATTATTCTAACCTATGGCAAGTACATAAAACAGCTCTACCTATTCCGATCTATGGTTATAACACACGGAAATTAGCAGTAAACCGTAAGCCACGCCAAAGCCAGTCAAGTTTAAGCCAGTCCCAGGTATTAAAGTTTAAATTTTCATCCATTATTATGACTGTTCTGTAATAAAAGGTTTATGGAAAATGCAGGAACCTGGATAGTTGCTATGGCAACATTAGAACAAACAAGTGTAAGTATGCAAATAATGGGATTTGCGTAAAAATCAATACGTTTACGTAGCGTAGTGTAGCTTAGAACATGTTTAATTCAGATGTGACTTACCCGCTATATATTTAGGATGTAAAACTTTGTTTTAGAAAACAAGTGATTATATTTCGGAGCAAAAACTTTCCAAGTTAGGTCGGGAATCACACCTTGCTGTTTCTAAAGTTAGTCCAAATAGTTTAAAAGAAAGCTCTGTACAAATAGATGTAGGTACATTAATAGGGCGTAAAATTATAATTTTCAAGATCAGTTAATAAAAACAACTGTATCTGAATATCGATTTAGAAACTTGTCCGGTAAATCGACGCTTAAAATTCATATATTCAGCGAAAATTCATATACTTTAGGTACAACAACAGTTATTTAGTGATTTAGAAAATGTAGAATGGCTCTCCCAATTGCTTTTCCCCGCATTTAATATTTTGTTTCGTCACTGGTATTACTCTGCATCCGTTGAGACTAGAACCTGACCTCAACATAGTTGGAAAAAGGTTAGGTAAAGTTTGGTCTTTAGGAAAAGTACAGTATGTAGGCGCAGCTCCACAGTGGATCACAGTAAAGCTGAACACACACGTGTTCAGCTCAGGGCATAATTTTTGGGCAGGCTTTGGAGACTGTCGATAAGTGAAAACTAGGTACATGATCTATATCTGCTACGGGTTGTGACCACCGCACGCCTAAGTGCGCTACGCCGTAGCGGATTGACTACGAGTGCTACGAAGTGTTAGGTGACGGTCTCGCGAGTTCCATGATTTTTGTTCACCGAAAAAGAGATCAACGCGCCTAAAAATGTTTTCCCTTCAAAAAATCTAGTCACTCGTGACTGTCCTAACTTTATCGATACTAACATCTACTAATTTCAAACAATCCAAAGTTCATCTCACTCGCTACGAAGTTGAGACTGAGAGAGTTCCAGCATCAGCAACGCCTCTCATGAAAATATCGTCCAAGTGCGCGGTTCCATTAGCTGCCGCGATGTCCGGCACACACTCGCTCCAGTTTTAGTGCATGAGGTACTTTAAAGTAACAGAGAGTGGCCCTTAATTGTCATGTGTCAGCTTCGTTGAAAACATTGGTCAAATCCTAAATGGCCACTTGTTTGTTATTTGTGTTATAACAAAGCTGTCCGAAGCTATTAGTTTATTGCACACAATTGGCATCGATCGGCAAACTCCATTCAGCAGCTAGCTTAGTTGAATCATATAAATAATAGGATGACTCGCTGCGATTCGCACTAGGATGAGCGGTTTTGACGAACACATCATCAACGGCCTCGTGTTTTCCCACCAGATGTATGGGTCGGCTGCAGTCTAACCGGATGCAGCTGAATACCAGATCTAACATTGAGCGATCAGCGATATCTGACCTCCACAACCCAGTTAGTGCTGGGTAAATGATACCCGTTGGTAAGACTAGCTGTCAAACTTTCGGGCTGACTACCTGTACCATAACTTCTGTCAAAGATCTACAAATGACAGCCGAGACAAACAGCTTAACATGCTTTCCGAGGCAAGAAGGAAACTTGGTATGTAAAGGATGGTCACCCATCGACGGAAAGACCTGGGCAAGCGTGGCTTTGCCTCTAACATCGACCCGTGCGGCTGTTATCGTTTAGCCACACACTCCTATAAATATCCAACGCATATCTACACATTTTTAAATCAGCCGAACATAATGTTTGAGGCACCTCTTTAGACATCAACAAAATATCTACAAATATCAGCGCGAAACTAATTAGCATTCAGTGTATCGGAATATTCCTATGCGAAACAGTGAGTGGCTTGTATTGTGCTATGATGGCATATACCTGGTTTCGTGGCTTCCGATATTCTGCCACGGGAAGGGAACGTATTTCCGATTACACAAATTCTTGTCTATTACAAGTTCATCTTTCGAATTTGGAAGTATGCAGGGCGATTCATAATGACAATGACGACATTCAGAAGACCCTGACAGAGACGGAAGAAGGCTCAGCGGAGGGTCAGCAAACATTGCACCAGGCCACTCGGACATACTCCCTATTACATGCAACTTAAACGTAACTTGCGATATGTGGAAATACTGTACGTACACCTCTGCCTAACCCGACGGAAATAACAGGCGTGATGTTGTGAAATGGCCCTCATGACTAGCAAAGTAAAGATCATTGCTATGTTAGCGTGTGGTGCATATCCATCAAAATAAAAATTATATGCCTGCTGAGTACGTGTAGTAGTTAAGCTCGATGAGACAGCAGCAATAATGTAAGTAACAAGTAATTTTCTTGTGCAGGAAATTGGCCAGTAAATTAAGTTGTTTGAATAATACAGCTTTATTTACAATTAAAATTATTCTGTTTTTGGCGGACTAAAAGACTAGACAAGTAAAATTAAATTAAAAATTTTAAACCCCCTTAACACATGATGTATTAAAAGTTAAATAGAAAATAATTAGGTCCTAAGTACCAGTCATCACTCCACTTTCTTCATCCCATTTCGTTAGTTAATATTCCTCATTCCCTTTTAATATAGTGTACACTAGCTGACCCGCGCAACTTCCTCAGTAAGTGAGGGTTAGAGAAAGTGTGAGTCAACCTTAAAAAGTAGACATATGCTATTGCGGACTATTTTTTTTAATACTTTAGAGGAACAATTCCTTCGTACGTGATTGCTGTGTAACTTTAACCGCGTTATGCAGCGCTTGCAACGGAAGCAAAGAAAAAGGAATAAATCTTTGTTTTTGGGTAATGTTTCATTGATGCTCCGCTCCTATTATATTTCGGTGATATTGGCCTTCCTTGATAAACGGACTGTCCAACACTAAAATATGTTTTAACTCGAACCACCAGTTCCTGAAATTAGCGCGTTCAACCAAACAAACAAACTCTTCAGCTTTATAATATTAGTGTAGATTCAAGTAGGTAATTTAATTTCTCGGAAATCTTTGCATTAATCGCTCATATAATTCTACTTACGGTTTTCAAAATAAGGGCTTCCCTCGACAGCTTGCCTATGCTGGCTCACTGGAGACGGCTGCATACGTAGGTGTAAGTCGTATCTATTTTGTATATAGTGTGTTCCTTATTTTCATTTTTTTTAACTAACATTAGGTTTAGACTTACTAACAACATAAATGGATTGTATTTGATCTGAAATAACATTTATATTATTATCATTTACGTTTGCTTCCTTAGACAATTGATGACAGTCATACTCCAGCTAGGTCGAAAGTTCTCATCAAGGTGCAACTGATATAGCTACTGTAAACCTTTGAGGACTTCTTGCAACTGCCTTTCGTCCCCATCGTTAGACCGTCAATGACAGTCATACTCCAGCCAGGTCTAAAGTTCTCATCGGAGTGCATGAAATGAGCCGAAACACGATATAGCTGCTGTAAACTTTTGGGGACTTCTCGCTACTGTCTTCCATCTCCATCGTCAGATCATAGGTGAAAGTCGTATTCTAGTTAGGTTAAAGATTCTCATCAAGTTGCATGAAATGATCCTAAACACGATATAGCTGTTTTAAACTCTTGCGGATCGGTTGCAAGGCCAACTGCCTTCCATCTTCATTGACATACTTTTGGTGACAATTTTGAAACCAAAATGATTTAATCCTCCATTTCAAATTTCTAACTCTACGTCCCTATGAGGCCGTGTTTTAAAAAAGCATAACATCTAAAGCTTTGAAACTTTCAAATATAATACAGTGACTTTCGAGGAATTCCAATTTTAGAGTTTTAGCACCAAGGTTTTATGTGAGTTCAACCTTTTTTGAATAAAATTTGATTGATTTTTCAAACATGTGTCAAACTTAAATATAGTTTAACAAAAGCTTTGAGTATTGATATCAACTTTGAAGCAAATCACCGCCATGGCCAAAATAATTGTCTACCCTTTTTTAACCCCGATAGGGGTTAATTTCAATAAAATACGAAACACGTCTTCCATCAATTCTGTTAAAAAGGGTTAAGCAAAATTGCAAGTAGATTGGACCAAGGAATTACGTTGTCTCATACAAACTTTGCCCCCCTTTTTTACCCGCTTAGGGGTACAATCTTGGAACATTCTTTTATATCGGATGCCTACATCATATAAAGAACACCACCTGCTAGTTTCAGGTCTCACAATCAGTGGTATAGGCTGTGCGTTGATCCATGAGTCGCTAAAGCTAAATCGTCAGTCATTAAATCGCTATTTTGTGCGTATTCAATATTCACCTCAAAATTCAAATTTCAAGGAAATTGAGAAATTATATTTACCTGTATTAGATTTGAAGTACATGTAGCAACTTTTAATGGTTTACACTTCATTGGATTTTATTCTATAGGTGTATGAAGTTGATTAATTTTAAACACAAAACCCTCTGTTTTGCGTCTCTGGATGAGATTTTTTTTAAATACTGAAATAGGTATTTCTTTATTTTTAATAATAAGTATTTACTCTGAATTTCATGATTATAGAACAATCTAATTTTTTTTTTCATACAAACTTTACCCCCCGTTTCCCCCCCCGTTTTTCCAAAATGGTTATTCTGAATTTATTTAAATTGATTTGTAAACATTTCATCAAATTCCGTTCAGCGTGATGCGCGGTCAAACAAACAAACAAACAAAAAAATGGTTTTAATATGGTCAGTTACTTATTTATAAGTCACCCTGGTCGGTTTTTTTTTAATCTTCAATGTACAGATTTTTTGGTCTCAACGATTTTATTGTATAGGGTATAAAACACCTCTTAACAAAGCCGAAAGGCACTGGTTCTCCCCGTCATTGCGATCATTTTCTTGTTCTACACCATACTTGGGAACCTTCTAGTCACGGAGATATTGGGGGTCAAAGAGTCAACTTTTTGACAAGGTTTTTTTTTAAATACAAGTTTTTATTGCAAGATTTTTACTTTAAATACCTCCGTACTATTTAATCCATCCATCAGCACAATGTTTTGAGTGTGTTACATTGAATTATACCCCAAAATGTGATTTTTGACCCCAAAAAAAAAAAGTTGTATCCCAGCAATAAATTTTGCGTAAAGTTACTTGATGTACAGAATGCTTGGTTGACGGCTTGAGGTGGTTTACACCCTGTATGTATAAATTATTCTACTAGTCAAGCCCTTTTATTTGATGTGAAAAAAGGGAGTTGTAAAAAAAATGTACTTAATTCATCATTTCGTGGTGGCGGCCATCTTGAATTTGAAATTTATTATAGCGCATAGCATTTTTCTAGTCAAACCCTTTCATTTGATACCCATATTGAGGGGGTTGAATATGTAATTCACCATTTAGTGGCGGCGCGGCGGCGGCAAACTTGGACTAATTGTTATCAAACATGGGTATGAGTAATGGTTCACGTACAGATAATTGCTTATAATTAAAATGAAAATGAAAAAAAAAATGAAAAATATTTTAACAAAATGCTTCATATACAATGAATTGTGTTTGGAGCCTCCTTTTAGACAAAAAAAGCCCGTGTTAGGAGACTCCGCTCTTCCTTATCTTAGATATATTATGTTACGCATATTACAGTTTGTTACATTTTTTTTATAATAAGTATTTTAACATATTTGGTTGATGTGGTAAGAAGCGTGGTGTGCTTTAGTTGGGTGTGTGGCGTGTCTGTAAGATGTATGTGGTTTGATGTGATCTGATATGATGTGCGGTGTGGTGTTGTGTTGGCGGTGAGGTGTGTGGTGCGGTGTGGTATGTGCTGCGGTGTGGTGTGTGGTGCAGTGTGTGGTTTGGTGTCTTGTGGTGTGGTGTGGTAGAGTAGTGTGGTGTTTGGAGAATTGACTTTCCGTAATTAGTTTTGTAGGTACTGTTCATATACCTACTAAACGTTAGTTGACCAAGAGGCTGCCTTTGCGATAAAACCGTGGATTAGCTGTAGCTTGAAATTCCCAAAATAGTAATATAATAATAATTCAACCTGCCTGTTCCTAGCTGCAGTCCCCCCAATGACGCCCTACGCCGAGGAACCCTACAGTAGGTGCCCTTAGCGAGCGGTCATTTAATTGTATATCCTAGTTTGTAAGGCCTGGCTGGGAGAAATTCATTTGAGGTCACCACAGGATATAATAGTCTGGTTGAGCAGTATTGCAACCACATAGAGAAGTGGCTACATCTAAAAAACCAACATAACTTCGTGTAACTTATACAATAAACTTCTTGAAGTCTGTGGTTTTCGTCAATTTACTTAGGCGATAGATAGGTTCCAAATTTAAAGTGTGCATAATTTTTCCTATTCGTTTGTTAGCGAAGTAGACACAATAATTAATAAATAAATAAATATCACGGGAAATTACACACAGCGCCATCTAGTGCCACACTAAGCAACGAGGCTTGTGTCGTGGACACTAGATAGTTGGTATACTAAATAGATACTTTAACAATAGTTAAAAAATGGCATCAGACCGATTCGGTAGGGCTTCACAGACGAAGGGACGTAATTATAGCCACTATTAAAGCAAATCGGTCTAGCTGGTCTCCCAAAAGCGGGTCGTCCCAGTTATGGAATGCAGTACCGGTTCCGTTCTCAAGAACCGGGACTGGATTTTCGGTACTGGACTTGGAACCGGGATTTCCCTAAAATTTGGTACTTTCGGTACTTACTACTTAAAATGTCGCTAGTAATCTATTGTATAAAGGACACGCGTGCGTGTAGAGGACATACAATTAAGTAAATATCTGTTGAAAAATGAACTCATTAGTAATACTTAAATACGAAAATAAGATAAAAATGTCAAATAGAATGTAAATTCATGGTTTATTTTGAATTAGAAATGTCTTTTTTCGTCCCGTAATCACTTTGTTTTTTCCACTATAAAATAAGTATTTTACGTCACATAATCACTTTGTTCCTTCCACTATCAGTATTTTTAAACAAACATTAGCCAAACTAAACTATAATGCTTTTTCGAGATCAAAATATCAAAAAAATATAAAATTCAACAAAATTTGGGGATAAAAAACATTATTCTCTTCAAAATATAAGTAAAGTATGTATCATAAAACAACGAATTTTGCAAAAAAAAACACTAAAATGCTTTTTCGAGATCATGAGAACAATAGAGAAAAATTTTATCATAAAATTCAACAAAATTTGAGGATAAAAAAAATTATTCTCTTTAAAATAAAAGTAATGCAATAAATAGATAAAGCTGAGACCATGGACCTCAGTAGAGCTTCCGAAAGAGTGGGCCTTAAAATGAACATGGACAAAACCAAGGTTATGTTGAATGTCCTGAATCTACAAGTATGTATCCACTCCTATCAAATTCAGAGACACTACACTGGAAGTTGTAGACGATTATATGTACCGGGGACAAACGATCCAGTTAGGTGGGTCTAACTTCGAGAAAGAGGTCAATCGTCGAATCCAACTCGGCTGGGCAGCATTTGGGAAGTTGCGCAGTCTCTTCTCGTCCAATTTACCGCAGTGTGTCTAGACAAAGGTCTGTGAACAGTGTGTGTTGCCAGTGATTACAAACGGGACCGAAACGTGGTCGCTCACAACGGGCCTTATCAGAAGGCTTAAAGTCACCCACAGGGCAATGGTGAGGGCAATGCTTGGAGTTTCCTTGCGTGAGCGAATCAGGAACAAGGACTTCCGCCAGAGAACCAAGGTTACCGACGCAGCCCAAAGAATTGCCAAACTTAAGTGGCAGTGGGCAGGGCACATTGCTCGCACAACGGATGGGGCCGTAAAGTTCTGGAGTAGCGACAGCGAACCGCAAGATCTTGCGTTGGAAGACCTCCCACCCACTAGATGGACTGATGACCTGGTGAAGGTTGTGGGAATCCGCTGGATGCGAGTCGCACGGGACCGGTCAATGTGGCGACACTTGGGGGAGGCCTATGTTCAGTAGTGGATGTCTTTCGGCTGAAATGATGATGATGATGATGAATGCAATAAATGAAACAAATCAAAAATCAACTTATATTTCTTATAACTGACCCCTTATTTACATTGTTGAATAGCTTTATTCTCTCTGTAATAATTATATTTTTTATTTAAAATTCTTTAATTTTAACATTATTATATAAAAAGTAGTTTGAAAATGAAAATTTAAAAAATGAAAAGTATATTTACTTTATATTGAAAAAAAAACAAAGAAAATAATATAGTTCCGAAAGTACCGAAAGAACCGGGACTCCGAAACGAAGAACCGGTACCGGATTGTTAAAAAAACCCGAAAGGATTTCCCGGGATTTTCAGTACCTACTGGGATTTCCCAGGAGCATGCCCAAGTCCCAGTTGGATTAAGAAGGCGCACATGGTGTCAGTAGAGTGCGAAGCAAACGTGTCCACAAAAACTACCAGTGAACTAGTACCATTTGCATTGCATTGGTGACATAAGTCTCCTCTACAAACGTTCGATGGTATTACTAGCAACGATGGTTGATGCAAAACGAAACACGTGTTGATGAATTGCGAACGTTCTTGACTATGAACGCAAGTCAACGCGGCTCAGCGACACAATTCGCAATTTGCACAAATGCAGAAATTGTCGTCTATACTGTCACGAGCAGGGAATGTTTTTTTAATAAAAAAGCAAATAAATTGGATTTTATGGATTTTTTTATATTCTTTATTTAATTTAGAAGTCAGTTATTAATTAAATAAAAACACAACATACATATTGTTTTTTATTAAAAAAAAACACTCTTTACTCGTAGTATCATTTTAATGAACAAGGAAAATAATTAATTTAAATTTTTCAAAAGGAAGACTATTTGGCCGCCTTCTCGGTGCCTAATCTAATTGAATGCCGAACTTATTATTTTTTCCCCAGCGGAAAAAGCGACTGTACATCGCAGTTGCTTGATTATATCCAATTCTTCTTCGGTTTTATATTTTTGTCATATTATTTACTGTGCTACTCATCAAACTGATTCCGATTGATTTAGGTATTCTAATTTTCTTAAAATTGCAAGAAAATCGCTCGTTGTCGGGGGAAGTCCCTTGACACATTTTGGCTGATTTGGTTGCAGTAAAATAGTACCCCACCAAAAAAAATCTGTAAAAAACTAGCCAAGTCTCGATGGAGCTGCTTGTTTATCTCTAAAAAGTAATGAAATCTAGACAAAGTCGTGCCAAGTCTAAGGTTCCTTACTGCGATTTCTTTATTGTTATAGTTAATGTTGTGTGAATTGGCCGTTGAACATTAATTTTGTTTACACGTAATGTTATATCTGTTGTAACTACAAAATTGTCTCTAACCCACTAACGTATTTAATAAAGAATGTTCAACGGCTGGTTCTCAAATAGGGGCCTGAAAATGCGGCGAAATGGTTCCCGTAAAGGATGGTACGCGGCAGTGTTTGCTTCGCGCTCGACTGGGCGGGGGCACTGCCGTGCCCCCTGATTGATTTAAAACATTGATTTTTATAAAATCACTTGATCTTAACCGCGATTTTAAATATCAAACCTGGTCACGAGAAAAAAACAATGCACTTCAAAGAAGACGTGTAAATTGTGTCTAAGTGTATGGTACAAACCATACACTTACGCACGAACCTGAAGCTGAACCAGCCAGCACCACGAGGGCGACAAACTCACAGTCAACCACTCCTTCCACCTAAGGGGTTAACAACATATCAAACGAAGTGAAGGAAGTTCTGTTGACCACACACAAAACAATACATGGAAAGTTCATCAACGTGAGAGGTTTACTTGACCAAGGCTCGCAAATAAGTCTCATCAATCACGGAGTACACAGCGCAACGGCTCAGATTACGGGATGGAAAACGAGCGCCGTCGCGACGTGTCGGATCACTAAACGGCAATTGCAAAGGAAGAATGATTTTAGAATGCCAGGCAATTCACTCAGACTCCAAATTTCAATTTAGAAACATTCATTATAAAGAAACTCATAAACAGCTTGCCTACCGCATCCTTTGCAATTAACAACTGGGACTTTTCTGTTTAGAAAACAAAACTAGCGTATCCACAGTTCAATGTCTCTGGCCCGATTGATCTACTCTTCGAGAGCTAACTATGTATTTATAGCTCATACTAAAATGGTATCTTGAGGAGTGACAACGGATACTCTGAAGCTCAACAAACTACATACATAGGCAAATATGATCACATATCTGAATTTCGTACAAAGCTCAAGTGGCTTCCTATACGTCTTCGCCAGAATTCTCATATCCTGTTTCAGCTTTACAGTATTCTGTTTAATCCTACAACTCCCTCTTATCTTAAAGAACGTTTCAAGTTCCTTCATGACACACATAATAGATATCTGAGGTCATCAGAAAATTTAAGACTAGAGATGCATTCCACCAGTTTCTATGATAAGTCTTTTACAGTACTTGAAGCAGTACGGTTATGGAATGCCTTGCCAGTGTCTTTATGGCGTGCTCAATCTCTGCCAATTTTTAAAAGCATGATAAAAAAAACTGTATCTCTCTCCTCAAGCAAATTTTTTATATAGGTATGTTAATTTAGTTCTTTCGCACTTCTTTCATGTTAATTAAAAAAAAATATTTATACAGTGTAATATGTCTTATACAATGTATGTATATGTCACCGTAAAATTGTCAAATACGTTATATTGTAATATCTCTAGCGATATTGTAAAATCTCGAAATATTGTCAAATGAACATAATGCTTACAACAATACGCATTATTTTTCGTGAAATGCATGCGATGGTAGTCAAATCACACGGTGTGGAGGGAAGGAGGGGCCCCCCTTACCCAGTGGTACATGAAAACAACAACAACGTACAACTCTCATGAAAAGATATTGTACCATTCCTGAGAAATACCGATTATTATAACCTAACCTTAAAACACTTTATATTCCCCTAAAAAGCGTAGTCGACGGAGCCCTGCTTCGTGGGGCCCCTATTTCCGAGTGCAGGGTTTAAAGGAACCAGGCCCCAAGTTCTGATTATGGGGGCAGAGATACTTCCGTATGTTCAATTGACAATATTTCGAGAGTTTACAATATCGCTAAAGAGAACACGTTATATTGTAATATAACGTGTTTGACAATTTTACGGTGACATATAAAGGGTGTAAACCACCTCATCACAAAGCCGTTAACCAATCATTCTGTACATCAAACTAAGTAACTTTACGCAAAAAATATTGCTGGGAAACAACTTTTTTTTTGAGGTTATAATTCATGTTTTGTGGTAGAACTCAATGTAACGCACTTAAAACATTATGCTAGTGGATGGATTGAATAGAACGGAGGTCGTGGAGGTATTAAAAGTCAAAATCATTCAAAAAAAAATATTGTATTTAAAAAAAAACTTGTCAAAAAGTTGTAACTTTGACCCCCCATATCTCCGTAACTAAGGTTCCCAGCAGGGCTAGCATGGCCGGAGACATTTTATCCACGGGGAGAGGACAAAATACTATTCCCCTCTGTCAATTTTGTCCACCCTCCGAGCATGGCGACATGGGTGGATAAACTATTCACGGACAAAACAGGGGAACGCTTGTTTCCGAAATTATTGCCATTATAAGAAAACTTTTATTCAATTACAAAATAGTCGAGAATATCGTCGTAAACCAAAAAGTACTTTTTTCGTTTTATTACATCTGTGTTGGATATTTATTTTGTTTTTTTTATCAATGTCTCTGAGTATTTACCTCAAACAAATCGAAAACTACACTTTAACAGTGTTGATTAACTTACTGTATTACCGGTTGCTCCAGCTCCTTAAGTTCCCGCTCAAATTGGGATTATGTCTGATGGCCATGTCTGATTTTAAATAAAGTTATCTTTATGAAAAATCAGACGTCACGCCATTTGTAGCACACGTCCAAAAAATGTTATCTCTGAAAACTATGGAACCACACTGCATCCCATCACATTTGGGAAGTTTTTAAAACAAAATGCCTTCAAGAATATTATTAACGGCAGTGTCAAGAAAATCGGGCGTAACAAAATAAGCATTTCTTTTTTGATTTCCTGGACGTGAATTCATTTATTAATAATTTTTCAAAGAGATATACTTAAACCCACCATCTAAAGACGAGGACCAATTTCTCCCTTTGTTATGTCAAAATATCTGTATTTTTTCTCTTCCACTAGTCGCCATGCTATAGGCGGGGGGTGAGTATCCACGTCTAATGTCAAAAAGTGATATAATTCTCTTTCCCCCTGTTGGACAAAAGTTTTATCCCCTGCCCATGGTAGCCCTGCAGGTATTGTTTAGAACAAAAAAATTATCGCAATGATGGGGAGAACAAGTGCCTTTCGGCTTTGTGAAGAGGTGTTTTACACCCTATATGTATGTATTTATTTATTGTAATATGTTAATGGTACACACAGGCTACCTGCAGTATTGTCTCTCCTTCCCCTTTAAATCCATCCAAAGGTTGTCTTTAAAAGATCGCTTTTAACGATAAGACCGTCTGTAAAATGTTTAAAATTTTTGGATTTATAATTTTTATGGTGTATATAATAAAGAGTACCTATTCTATTCTATTCTATTCTATTCCACATATTAGTTGGCTGGATTGTATGCGGATATATATATAATCCAATAATAATCCAATAATATATACATATATATTGTTTTGATTTTATTAATATTTCAATTTATATAATAATTTGCATGCCGTAAGGTAGACTGTGGCCGATCTCATCAATTATGTACAACATCTTATACCTGTACCTACATTCAAAGCAAATAAAGATCTGATTCTGATTCTGATTCTGATTCTAAAAACATTAAGTTGCTTCGCGACAAATGATTTCGAGAATACGGCTAGGTTTTGGGAAACTGAGGAAATTACTGACTCTCCAACAATGACTAGTGAGGATCAATACTACAACGCGACCACCATGAGATTAGCGAACGGACAAAATGTGGTACAAATGCCCAGAAAGCCAAATCTCAACTGTAACATAAAAAACTTTTTTGCAAAAAATAAAACCGACTTCAAAAAAAACCAAAAACGTGAAAAATAACTTTATCTTCTGAAGTCGGTGACGTTTGTTTGATTGATTTAATTTTTTTGTCACCGACTTCAGAAGCTAAAGTTATTTTTCACGTTTTTGGTTGTTCACATAATTATGTGCTTGGTACACATGGAAAGTGCATACCGTTACAGTTACAACAAGCCCAAACACGACTAGGATACATTGTCTCATTATGGAGTTCCGTGACTCTTGGCTTCATCATCAGATCTGATGGTAGAATGGTTCTTATCAAATGCAAATGCTTCACTTGTTGTAGAAAATACCAAAATTGCTGTACGTTATCCTATATAACATACCTAACTGTCGAAATATGGGTATACTGTACACATCTGCGTACCCCCTCAGAGCATACAGGCGTCATGTTATGTTATGATGTTGTGTAAACAATAAACATCCAAGCGATTGCAGCAATCACGACAGATTTGCTGTCTATTATTGAAGAGTTCCGTTCCATATTTCCGAAGTTCGTGATCAAATCATGACAATATTTCTATGGGACCAACTTGGAAGTATACCCTTTCAAACAAAAAGAATTTTTCAAATCGGTTCAGGCGTCTTCGAGTAATTGGTGAACATACATAAAAAAAAAATACATACCTACAGTCGAATAGAGAACCTCCTCCTTTTTGGAAGTCGGTTAAAAATTAAACTAATCAGGCACTAACGCAGTTCCTTCAACCAGAAAGGAAAATGCTGACAAACAAGGAACTCAATAACGTGTACATGCGCTTGATGAATGAATTTATATCACTATGGGTCACAAGAAACATGTAACTAGAAACAAAACGGATTCAGTTTACTTACCTCATCATGGAGTGCCAACTTACAAAAAACGAAATGCTGACACTGCTCATAAACTGAAGTTCTTAAAGATATGTGCTCACGGCAATGTTGAGAAACTTCGATCGAGATCGATTTATCTGAATGGTCGGGAAATACCAGCATCAGCAGACCAAGATTTGGAGATCTTCTGCGAACGAGCCACTGCAAAAGTGGTATTTGTGCACTGTTACTTACGGAATAAAAAGAGCACACTACCCGCCATTGCGCACTCTACATCAACTCACAGAAGACGAAAAGGACAGTTATCCGGAAGCAGTAATAATTGTCTTTAAAAACTAGCAATCATCCGATTTACTTCGATGAAGCTGGCAAAGAGCAACTGATACAAGATGAATGGACCGTATTGTCTCTTAACTCTTCTTATACTTAACTTTATATTGGCAACAACTGAGCAAATTAACTTGTACGTAAATCTAATTGACGACACGCCTTTTCTTTTTTTTTTTTTAGCATGGGAAATTATCAGATGACTTCTCCCACTCTGGGCGGAGCGGGAGGGAGTGTCAGACTCTTACTGACCTACATGTCCCTTCCTGACATCATGGAACGTAAACATTTGGGCCGCCATTTTGTAATAAGATCACTCTGAGTCGCTGTCATTTTTAGGGTTCCGTAGTCAACTAGGAACCCTTATAGTTTAGCCATGTCTGTCTGTCCGTCTGTCCGTCCTCGCTTAATCTCTGTGACCGTTAGCACTAGAAAGCTGAAATTTGGTACCAAAACCAATATCTGTATCAATCACGCCGACAAAGTGGTAAAATAAAAATTGGAAAAAAATGTTTATTAGGGTAGCCCCCCCTTTATGTAAAGTGGGAAGTGATTTTTTTTTATTTCAACCCTAACGTGTGATATGTTATTGGAAAGGTATTTAAAAATGAATATGGGTTTACTAAAATCATTTTTTTATAATGTCAACAATTTCGGAAATAATCGCTCCAAAAGTAAAAACAATGTGTCCCCCCCCCCTCTACCTTTTGAACCATAAGTTTAGAAAATATGAAAAAAATCTGAAAAGTAGAACTTTATAAGGATTTTCTAGGAAAATCATTTTGAACTTGGATGGAAACAAGTTTTTGTACAAAAAAGACAAAAAGTTGTACAAAGTAATTTCTGGACTAAGTTTGTAGTATAATCGTATATGCAAGCATTTGTTTTAACTTCGTTTACATATTTTATTATCCTGAACGTATCTTTTTTCAAACAAAAAAAGAATTATTAAAATCGATTTGGATTGAACACTTATTGTGACGGACGGGAAACTACGGAACCCTACACTGAGCGTGGCCCGACACGCTCTTGGCCGGTTTTTTTAATTTGATCGAAAGGTTGCGAGCCCGAATGTGTGTTTACAAAATTTCTAGCTTCTCGTGGTGGGGACTATAGTGTAATTTAATCAATGATTTTAAACAAGCAAATAATGTGCTGCGTCATGATAACTAATACGGATATTATTACCTACCTACATTCAGCTTAGTGTGATTGTTGCTTTTATGATAGTTCATAGAGTAGTGACGTATAATTTATTGAGGTACTTACTTTTATGGTTGGGATCAATGATCCCGAAGAAATGAAGTAATTATGTAGAAGTAAGACATACGTAACAAAAGTGTGTTCTGTTTGACTTGTTGTTGCGGGATTTTTGCAAGGAGCTCATTCATTTTCACGTTCTAAGAATGAATGAATGCATACCTACCATACCATATCTTCACATAGCTCTGTAAATACGAGTAACAATTTGAAATTGGAACATCATAAGTTAAGCCACAATTTTTTATTGGTCCATGGAACCCTACCTCTGATTTTATAAGTAAACAAGGGGAAAATAAAAGCTTCTAATATAGGTACTAATTTGTACGAGTATTTTCAACCGACTTCCAAAAAGTATTTTTTCGACTGTATTTTTTTTTTTGGATCGTTGCCTCAGAACTTTCGACTGGGTGAACCAGACGGCAAATCTGCAGTGATTGCTGCTATCGCTTGATTGTTTATTGTTTATAAAACATCATGACGTAACATCACGCCTGTATGCTCTGAGGGGGTACTCAGAAGTGTTTAATACACCCAGATTTCGACAGTTAGGTGTGTTAAGTTCCATTTATTGGGGACTAGCCGATGCCCGCGGCTTCGCCCGCGTAACATTATATACTAAAACCTTCCTCTTGAATCACTCTATCTACTCGTATTAAAAAACCCGCATCAAAATCCCTTGTGTAGTTTTAAAGATCTAAGCATAGGTACATAGGGACAGACAGACGCGGCGGGAGACTTTGTTTTATAACATGTAGTGATAAGCCCTATCACCGTGACATGTATTGGAAAGGTACTTCAAGGGTACATTGATGAGAATTTGGTTTTGGTTATACTTCTGATTATGGGATCCATGACAAAGGAACGGAACTCTTAAATTCTTAAGAGCAAATTAACGATACTCGGCCGAATCTTTTATAGGCTATCCGGATATTTGAGTCACCTACCATAACGTCGTTATTAACCGACTTAAAAAATGAGGAGGTTCTCAATTCAATGTTCCCAAATTACTCGAAGATGGCAGAACCGATTTTGTTTTTTTTTTTGTGATCCCATTTCGATTTGGTGAAGATCTGATGAAGAACTTCGGATATAAATGAGCAAATGTACTGGGATTGCTAAAATCTCATAACTGTCTATTGTTTACACCAGTTCATAACATAAAATCACTCCGGTACGCTGTGAAGGGGTAAGTACATGGTGTAAAAGTCTATTGTCACACTTGACTGTTTTCCCCTTTTTTCTTTTCCAGAACACAACTCCTTCAAAGTATTCACAATACAGGACTATTATACTGTGTATGAAAAACAAATTGTATTTGTTTTGTGTCCAAACAAGTCCCCTCTGGACCATTGTTTCTTTCTTAAACAATAAGCCACATTAGAGGTTTCAGCAAAAAAATAAAGTCACAAAAAAACCACCAAACCGTTGAAAGCTGCAGTCTTTTGAAATTGAGATAAACGGGGTCGGCACAACACGTTTTTTTCTTCGATATCAAATCATCGGAATATTTTTCTGAACCCCTCTTAGAGCCTCACGTGATTAAAGAAAGCCTTTTTTTTTTTGTTTTAGGATGGGAAATCATCAAATGACTTCTCCCACTCTGGGCGGAGCGGGAGGGAGTGTCAGACTCTTACTGACTAAAACCCATCCATGTTCCTTCCTCGCCCTTTATGTTCCGGGGCCGCGGTATCTCTTTCGAACAGGCCCGCAACCCCGGCAGGCTTCGGCCCTTGCGGGCCCCTCCCCTTATGCTGACATCTCTTTGAGGCGCGCGTGGAACACGAACGCGCCGTCGACACGGCCTGTCGTCACTAGACCGACGGACGGCTAGCTAGCCCATAGCTAACCGTCCACAGGCCCGCATCTACGGTGGCCGGTAGCCACCACGTGGCCCCCGACGCCCGGTGCGTCTCCCGCGGCGGCCGGGAAGGGAGGCTCTCTCCCTCTCTCGTTCCGCCACCTCCTTCGCTAGCATGACTGCTTCGCAGAAGGAGGTGACGGCTTCCCATTCCGTCTCACTCCGGACGATGGATTGAACCAGGGTCGGACACGGCGGTGCTCCGCCCACGCAGGGCAGACTTCCACCGTGTGCTCCACCGTGTCCTCCGGTCGATCCTCACAGTGGAAACACCCGGGCGTTTCCTCCCGCCCGATTCGGTGCAGGTACCTCCCGAAACATCCGTGTCCGGTGAGGACCTGCATCAGGCGGAAGGTGAGGGCGCCGTGGCGCCTTTCAAGCCACTCCTCAAAGAGGAGTTAAAGAGGAGCCACTTACCGCCACTATTGTGGCGTGCCCTATTAAAGAAACCCTCAATTAGTATTTTTACTACTTCTAGGTTTCGATAATTAGTTTTAGTGAAATATTTTTTTCTGTTTCTTGTACTTTCAGCAGCTTGATTCCGATATTACTTTTTATATAATCTACATAATTATTTTGATTGATGAACGTGTTTGAAGTAAAGAGTGAACCCGTAAAGATTATCAAAGCAAGATTGTTTTCTTAAAATAACTCACGTCCAAAATCTTTGAGGTGCGTCTTTTATAAGTTACTAGGTGACCCACGCAACTTCGTCTGCGTCACATAAGAGAAAAAGCTCACAAAGGGAATAAAATTTCCCCCTTTTTTGCAACATTTTGCATTTATGCTCCGCTCCTATTGGTCTTAGCGTGATGTTTTATAGCCTTTAACCTTCCTCGATAAATGGACTATCCAACACAAAAAGAATTTTTCGAACACTAGTTCCTGAGATTAGCGCGTTCAACCAAACAAACAAACAAACTCTTCTGCTTTATAATATTAGTATAGATAGAACGATAAAAAAAAATCTGTACGGACTACACAGCTTATTTCCTTGAAACTGTAATTTATAAAAACGAAATCAGCGCATCCTACATTGCGTTCATTCATTCATTTAAATGAGTCCTCGCAGAAAGGTCAGTTCGGTGACGGCAGCCCATGGCGGTGTAGGATGTAGGGCGTCATCTCGCCTAGCGCCCGGCTGCTGGCATTGAATGAGCTGAGCAATCGATGGTGTTGGCGCCGCCGTGTCTGCCTCCATCTTTGACGTCATGGGAGAAAGTACTTGGAGATGAGAACGGGCTTTGAAACAACCTCGACCTTATAAAAGTGTGCGTTTACGTAATCTGTGTACGAGTAGTATTACAAACGCTAATGTGTTATGGACACAAAGGAGTCATAAAATTAAAAGTTTTCTTTCATTGGTCTCTTGAGAAAGGTTAGCTTTGTCAATTTTATTTCAAAATGATGACGTGTAAAATTCGTGTGATTCCATTTCTCATGTAATGAGAAATGGAATCATTTTTACACGTGCAAATGACACACACAAACAAATGAAGTGGATAATAGTACATTATGGTACAAGTGTGTAATGTTGGTGATTACCGCTGAGGCGAGTCTTAAGAGAGCCGAGGACGGTAATCATCAACACACACGTGTATCATACGACGTTTTTCAACACACTTGAGAATAAAATAATACTTAAAACAACTATAATTTCAACAGTGAAAACGAGTTGTGAATTTTTTTTTGCAATGGCGGGAATAATTTATAAGTTTTCCTATGCGCGCGCATCTAACAATGGCCATATACTAAAAGAAAGAGGTTTCTTTTTTTTTGGCTTTTCGCGGATAGCGTTTTAGCCACGTACGAAATGGGGAATTCAAAGTTTTATTAAATACAGAGAAAACAAAAGTTACATTTGAGTGAAAGTTTTATTTATTAAAAACTTATAAGTTGAAATTATCCATGTAGATACGAAGTTGCATGAAATGAGCAAGCAATAGGTACATTAATTTATTTGTACTATTGAACACGATCTTTTTTGTATCGAAACTTTTTTAAGAACAACGCAATTAAACCAATAAAATAAAAAAAAAACCCTTTAACTCACTTGTGAATAATAGCAATGAAAAAGTCACAGTTTGATTACAGGTGTCATTATGTGCCTAATTGCGGTGAAATTAGAGCCACTTTATGAGCAAGTGTGTTGAAAAATCCATTTCATTTGTTTGTGTCATTTGTTAATAATATAACCGGCCTTCCTTGGTTGAAGGGTGAACATGAATTGTATAGTTTGTTCATTTGATGACACGTTATATAGCATCGATGACGAATCGGTACAAAAACAAAAAAAAATGAAATCAGTTGTAATTCGTGAGCTTCCTGTCTTTCGATAACGAGTAAGAACGGATTATTCCCACTAATTAGTTCTACTACACAGTTCTACGGAACAGTGACTACATATTAGTCGGGCATATAAGTCGTTCAATCATGTTTTAAATACGATATACAATGTATTCTCTCTTTATGTACCTATATCCGAAACGTTTGTCTGAACGTATCAACTTTCTGTTATTGATGTATTGGGTATTGTTATGGTAATGTAAGTTAATTAATTGACTGCCTTGTTCGAATCCCAGGTCGTGCAGTCTTATTGAGTTTTTACACCACTAATTTCTCAGTAACAGCCACGGAGGATTCGCGCTCGGTTGATGGCAATAGGCTCGCTCCCTATAACGTGGGACTTAAACATAACTGGCGAAATGTGGGTGGTTATGTTATTAACTAACTCGCAAGTAGTATACAGTATGAATGTGTACGAATCGAAAGGTGTGAGTGATAACTAAGCTAACATCCCTTATCCCTAACTAAAATTAATTATTATTATTTAAATTAATTATTAAATATTATTAATTAATTAATTAATTAAAACAGCACACCATGCTCACGTACAATGCTGACAATACTAACAAGAGACGGAATGATATAAGTAGTTTGCATTTCTAAAGCAACCTCCAAACATGTCTTTGTGGAAAGATTCTTTACATTTTTAGGCCCATTTCTGTACAATAGATTAAATAGAAAACTAAGTATATATAAGTTGAACTATTTTAGCTGTAAAAAGGCTATTATTACTTTTTTACAACCCATAACCTATGCACAGACAGAAGATTTACTTGTTGTCTGCAAGTAAACTGCTGACATATTGTTTAATTATTTTCTATGTAAGTCGTAATTTTAGTAATTTACTTTTACATTTCTTTTAATGTTAATTTTATTATTTTAAGTAGGTATTTATGCACCTTCTAGCCTGAAACACAGGTCCTGTTCCACCTAGTTCAGGCAATAAGCAACAGTGCTCTATTTTACTTGTTTTGATACTTAATAATTGTAAGTGTGCCCCTTTTGATAAATAAACGATTATTATTATTATTATTAACTTATTGGGTCATTCATCAACTGGCGACTGTCAAACTCGCGAGTGCGCGCGAGTTGGCACCTTTCAATTTTCTTTTTCTTTTTTCGTCGTCAACTCGATGTCGTCAAGTCAGATGTACAGTCAACTACGTAAACTTCTTTTTTAATGTAAAATGTAATAATACTTTTAAACGAGCAATGCTTGTATAAAAGTTTTTTTTTTGTAATCTATACATATAATAAAATCGTTGAGACCAAAAAATCTGTACATTGAAGATTTAAAAAAAAAACCGATCAGGGTGACTTAAAATAAGTAACTGAACATATTAAAACCATTTTTAAAATTTTTGTTTGTTTGTTTGTTTGTTTGTTTGTTTGAACGCGCATCACGTAAAAACTGCTGGACGAATTTTGATGAAAACTTCACTATTCTATTTAAATAAACTCAGAATAACATTTAGGCTATAGAAATTATGGGAAATTTTGGAAAAAGGGGGTGAAAAGGGGGGGTAAAGTTTGTATGAAAAAAAAATTTTAGATTGTTCTAGAATCATAAAACTCAGAGTAAATACTACTTATTAAAAATAAAGAAATACCTGTTTCAGCATTTTTTTAAAATCTCATCCAGAGACGTATAAAAGAGGGTTTCGTGTTTAAAATTAACTAACTTCATACACCTATAGAATAAAATCCAATGAAGTGTAAACCTTTAAAAGTTGTTGTAAATACTTCAAATCTAATACAGGTAAATACAATTTCTCAATTTTTTTGAAATTTGATTTTTGAAGTGAATACGCCCAAAATAGCGGAACTCAAGAAAATCGGCTTTCCTCGGTATAAGTAGGGTAAACTTGCTTAATTCGTACTTACGCCAAATTCGTACTCCACTTAAAACTCGGCTTTGGTAACAGCTATCAGCGCCTCTAGTGTCAAAAAATATAAATAACAGTCGGCCATTTTACCACCTGACAGATAACACCTGTGAAGCTGCTCTCGACAAAAATATTGAAAAAGTAAGCTTTTTTCGACTATTGCTGTAATATTTTTACACATTTCTTAAGAGTTTTATTCAAACAAGGTCGTGTATAACCTATTTTACGATTTGATACTTATTAATGTGTATCTTTACGATTTCATCTGACGTGTTATCATATTCGTAACTGTTGTCAATTTTTTTGCCGGTAAATTTAAAATTTGTTTGGCTCTTGCTCCTATTTCGTACTTGAGTTAAGTTCTTAAAACAGCTTAAAACGTACTGGTACGATTTAGCGATGATTGCCGAGAATTGGCGAAGATCATCCGTCGAATTTGTTAAGAATTCCTACTTGTTTTAGTAACACATTGTTGATTTTGATGCTGATTCTCAATACTGTATAGCAATGAATAAAACTCAAAGTACGATTTGGGATGAATGGTCTTAAATCGTACTTTTTTCAGTTTTTTTTTAATTGTTTATTTTTGAGAAGTTTATAAGGTTTATGTTAAATTTGATTATAGAAACAATAAAGCATTAAGCAAACAAAAATTCCTAATAATTAAAACTAATTTATCTTTCCTAATTTTCTAAATATGATGGTTTTCCCTTAAGGGGTACGAATTATGCAAGTTTACCCTAGTTGGTAATACAGGATGGAAACGGTTAACGTTCTCTTGCTGCTCCCCTTACTTCACGTAAGGGGAGCTGCAGCTGCACGAAAATGGTCTTAGAAAACAACCCGTAATTTTGAAAACCCATTCACAGATTAAAAAAAAAAACGTACGGGTAGCAAGAAAATTGCTATTTTACACAAACATTTCTTTGATGCCAATCGATCCTGTTTATAAATAAAATAATACAACGAACTACTGGGGGTCTAAAATCGCCGCTTTAGCAGAATCGTAAATGAATCACGTTACAAAAATTAAACTCTTAAAACGGTCTTTGTAACCATTACCATAAAGTCCATTTTATAAATTTTAAAATTTTGTTCAATAAAATGAATCACGAAAATTAAAAATTCTTAAAATGGACTTTATGTCAATGGTTACAAAGACCATTTTAAGTTTTTTTTTTTACGTGATTCATTTACGATTCTGCTAGAGCGCCCATTTTAGACCCCCTGGTCCAATCTATTTCAAATTTTTAACAGAATTGATGGAAGACGTGTTTTTAATTGAAATTGAATTGATGAAAAAAGGGGTAGAAAGTTATTTTGGCGGTGATTTGTTTCGAATTTGATATCAACACTCCTTAGGTCCATGTTCACCGAAGAGATAACGGTCTAATTTTCTAAAAACCGCTGTCCCTGTGACATGCTCCCATACAAAAATGTGTTTTAAACAGCTGTTTTTAGATAATCAGACAGTCATGTTTTTGATGAACATGGACCTTAGTGCTTTTGATTTAAACTACATGTTATTTTGATAAATGTTTGAAAACTCAATCCTATTTTATTCAAAAAAGGTTGGGCTCACATAAAAACTTGGTGCTAATACTCTTTAAAATTGGAATGTCCCGATAGTCACCGTACTATATTAACACCGCATTTGAAGGTTTCTAAGCTTTAAAGAGGTTGTGCACTTTAGGACACGGCCTCATAGGCACGTAGAGTTCGAAATTTGAAATGGCTTATAGTTGTAAGAGGTCCGCAACAGTTTACAGCAGCTGTATCGTGTCGCGGCTCATTTCATACACGTTGATGAGAACTTCAGACCTAGCTGGAGTGTGAGACTGTCATCGAGTGTCTAAGGATGAAGACGTTAGGACGTCGAGAGAAGTCCTTTAAACTGTTTTTATAAACATGGTAATTTATCCTTATCAAAATAAATACGTTGTTAATCACAAGTATTTAATTTTAAACATAATTGCCTTGGATACGTAATTTGATTTCAATGAATATCAGAGATACACCGTTTTAAATAACTCAGCAGCAAAATAATGATCATGTACCGGACGCGCTTTTCATTATGCGGAATGATGTGTGTGATGTGATGTGCTCTTTGTCAATTGTATTAGAGGTGCTTACGACCCACTCTCTGTAACCCTGTCTTTCACTTATGTGTCGCAGACGAAGTTGCGCGGGTCAGCTAGTAAGATAATATAAATGTACTGCACTGTTTCTTTTTTTTTATCTGAATCGCGGAAACAGCTCCATTGATTTTCATGAAACTTAGTATGCAGGGGGTTTCAGGGGCGAGGCGGCGAGCCAGCTTGCCGGATTGCCGCCATGGGATATGGAGGCAATAGTCCTCGCGCGCCTGCACGAATGGCGCGCGGAGGCATTACACCGCGGGGAAATTCCGCTGCCGCGGCAAACAGCCGCTCAGAGGACAGACTCCCGGCGCGATCTCATGGCGTCATGGAGAGAGCGACTGTCGCAACCCCGTGTAGGGCACGCCACGATAGTGGCGATAAGTCCCCTCTTTGAGGAGTGGCTTGAGAGGCGCCACGGCGTCCTCACCTTCCACCTGACGTAGGTTCTCACCGGACACGGATGTTTCTGGATCGAATTGGGCGAGAGGAAAGGCCCGGGTGTTTCCACTGTGAGGATCGTCCAGAAAACACGGTGGAGGTCTGCCCCGCGTGGGCGGAGCACCGCCGCGTCCTCGTGGCGATCAGTGTCGGTGACCTCTCGGGTCTGGCCCTGGTTCATGACATAAAATATAATTATTACCTACACATTAGACAAATACAGATATTAGTATAGATGATGCTATAGAGATGGCGTTATGGTAGTATACATCCTCCCTTTAAGCGCAAACCCATGACTCTTGAACATTTCTCAATCTTCATCTGTGAAGTGGATTTTGTCAGGATGTCAGATTCAGATATCGGCTAGTATACTCTCTGTACGAAGACTTATTCATCCCATTCTTTGCAATTTCCCCTTGTAGAACATGGTATCTGATATCTCTAAGCTTGCTGCAGGCACAGTAAGGTTCTGCACCCGCAAATTTATTCGCGGTTTGATTATCACATTAAATAGCAGTGATAAAGGTTCAAATATCTTAGCCACTGCATTGCTTCTAATGTAGTAAGTAGTTGCATTGCAAGTGGCTTGTGGGTACTCTGCCTCCATAGTTTACAAAGCAACCAGTGCTCTGACGTAGTAAACACCATCAAATAGATGCACCCTGAAACATTTACATGGCACAACATTTTATATGGCATGTAGGTACTATCAGTAAAATAAAGTTAACTCATGCATGTACCATTATTTATTTTCAAGTAACAGGGATTTTTTTGAACGACGCGTATTTGTCCGTGAGTGTACTACTTATGATCATAGACCCAGAAATCCTTCGAAGAGTTGTAATTATAGATTCTGGAATCACTCGAAGAAAAATGAAGCTTGTTCCTGTGACAGAGAGCTCTGTCTAAGTTATTTGTCCCGTTTGTGACAACGAGTTTTTATATTTAGTTTGCCCGTATCAATATTATTACTTATAGCATCGCATTTCTTACATTTTCAGTTGCTTTCAGACATCGGCTCCTTGCTGATGTCTTCCGTTCTATCAACATAGCTCAGCTTTTCTTGAAATAGTTCATAATCAGTGTTTTCATAAATAAGTGGTCTTTATCTTAGTTTTTGATTGATCGTGTCATACGAGTAGTGAGTCAATATTATTCATTTTGGGGACTTTATTAACGTGGCGTTGTCGTGATTTGTCAATTTCTTGGTGGTGAATTCCATCTAGTTAAGTTAACGCGCAGTGATCGCTGGTGGATCACTTCTTCAGAAAGGTGAGTTTTGTCGTACTAGTTACCGGCGCGGCGGGCGGCGGTTCGGGTATGTGATGGTTGGACGTATACGAAGTCAACGGAGTGTGTTAGAATCGAAACAGATGACGTACCATAGCTTCTGCTTACCTCATCAGAAAAAGGCGTGAATTGGCGCATGTATGCACTTTCCTTTACTGCTGTTATATTTCATATCGTTGTTTGTTAGTGGTCACAAGTGCGAGTGGTTAGTGTATTATTGGGGTACTAGGTTCAGTTCTCATCCAAGGCAAATGTTGTTGGGTGACTTCAACATGAATATCTCAGTGACTGCCTGGATTGAGAATTGCCCGATCTGACTACTGAAGGTACCTAATTCTAAACTAAAGATGACTGCTGAGCTGATGTTCTACCTCTACATATGCCTCAGTAAGGCTTAGTAGAACACGGTAAGTAGGTGTAAAGTAATGTTAATTAGTTCAGTACATAACCTAGGTACTTATAATTACTGGTGCTGAACTGTCATTTTTTTTCCTGGGCTGCCCTATACTACATCACTACATATTATAAAACAAAGTCAGCCGCTGCGTCTGTCTGTCCCTATGTATTACCATACTATTCTATAAGTTTTATTGAAAAGTCATAAAGTGTTTGAAGTTGTAATAAGTACAAACAGAAGGTTGTCCCTAAAATGCCCATTAAATGGTTTATATGCTGGGAAACTAAATCGTGAACGTAGCATATCTAATACTAATGGTATCTGTGGTATTAACTAGAAACAAAAGTTAGGATTCAGAATAAAACTATTATATTATCAGTAATTTAAAGATGGCGTCTAGTTGCCGCCTTGAGCAATAGCATCAGCAACATTGCCAATCGTAAATCGTGAACATAGTATCGAATACTGTTTTGATATTGCACCGCTTTTTTTTTCAGATGGAAAATTATCAAATGGCGCCAGGGGGTGTCAGAGTTTAACTGACTCAAGCCCATTCATGTTCCTTCTTAGCCCTTTGTGTTCCAGGGCCCCGGTATCTCTTTCGAACAGTCACGCAGCCTTGATATCACCTGATGTGCTCTTGACTGGGCCACATTTACTTTTTAAATCAGTAGATGGTAGGTAGGTCTAGGTATTATAGGTAATTCAACTGAACTACACGGATTATCACGACTAATTTCAAAATTAAACAGATTACCTACATCCTAAATTATACATCAATACACAACCATATTATAAAATGTCCTACGTAACATTATTAAACTTTCTGAACTACGTCACATACCGCGAGGGCTCTTTAGTAAATTGGTCCCGGTCATTTGGGTCCCGCTGGATGAGTTTACCAAATTATTGTTTGTCATTTTCTTTGGTAGATTGGTCCCGCTCTTAAAATTAAAAAGAAAATGCCTTCGAATTTCAAATGACAGCGTTGATCAGATGCCAAACAAAAGCAAATCGTTGACGTAACCAGGCCGACCTTGAACTGACCTACCGTTCGATACATGACTGTCATCATCAGCCCCTAAACAGATAGACATAAACGAATTAGATCCAACGCCTTCTTCGCAATCGTGCGTGCATGCTTATGAGCTTATTAAATGCATCTGACGTCTGACGTATTAATGGGGGCATTATACCTACGTCTAGATTTTTGAATGGATTTTAATATGATATTTTCGAGTTTGCTTCGCTTGCTCTTTCATCCTAACCTGTGTGAACTTGGCACAATCCACTACTAATCGAAATCTTTCGAAATATCATAAAAAAAATTGCCAAGTTCACGCAGGTCACGAAGGTTTCATCCTAAAGTACCGAAAGTCTGACATAGTTGGGAAAAGGCTCGGCAGTAGATGATGATGAAGTAATAACAGTAATAAACTGATTATGATTCATTCGGTTTCGAAATTACTTTTTACAAGAAGGGTCGTTTAGGCCTACGCATGAATGAGTGAGAGAGGACACCTACACAAAAGTCTTGTTACGCTGTAAAATGAATGCGTTTGAAATTTTTGATACTTAGGTCCATGTTCACCAAAAAGATGACGGTCTGATTATCTAAAAACAGCTGTTTAAAACACATTTTTGTGTTGGAACATGGCACAGTGACAGCTGTTTTTAGATAATCAGACCGTTATCTTTTCGGTAAACATAGGACCTTAGTAGGTTTTGGGTCACACCTATGGTTGATGGATTTGAGAGAATGTAGTGTTGCATTTCGAAAAGAAAATCGTCGGAATAGATTCATTTAAAAGCACATCCTTTTTAAGAATCTGAAAAGCTTATTTCATCATCATCATAATTTCAGCCGAAAGCCGTCCACTGCTGGACATAGGCCTCCCCCAAGTGTCACCACATTGACCGGTGCGGCTAACGTTAAGGCTTGTTTAGTTAGCTGTTTGAAAACGGATAAGTATTTGAGCCCTTTCTATTTCAAACACTGTCACAGACGGAAATCTAATTCTAGAAGCTTAAGGGGCCGGCGGAGGATGCGTATTTCATACAAACGTAATACAAAAATTATTTGTAAATCAAACATATTCTTAAGGTAGTCTGTATTTATTTCGATTGAATTACAGAATATCTATGTTCCCAAATATGTTTTTTGAGAGAATAGTGATGCAAAGACGAGATATGAGGAATTTAAATTTTCTATAGAAAACTTATTTTTCTTATAACTCTTGTTAAAATCAGTGTCCAATCAAAATATATATTTGGGAACCTAGATATTCTGTAATTCAATCGAAATAAATACACACTACCTTAGGAATATGTTTAATTTACAAATTATTTTGGTATTACGTTTGTATGAAATACGCATGCTCCGCAGGCGTCTTAAACCTTATTGTTATCTTATTATTCCTTAGGTACTTATTATAATACATCAGTCTTATAATAAACCTTACATTCATCTACTTCGAGCGATACAATGTGTCCGGTCGGTCATGGACTATACAGAATGGAATTTTTCAATGCCACCTCAGCCACCTGGAGGGAAAGTACTCGAAATACTGGAGATAGCAAATTTTACTCAAAGGAAACATTCCTTAATTTTAAAAAGAAACAAATCTGCGTTCACAGTTTTTCGAAAATTATTTTGCTACACTCGAGCATCGAACCCGGGAATGCCCGGGATAGATCATACAGTTTGAAAAAGTAACATCCTAGATTGAGAGATTGCCATCAATAAAAAAAAGAAGGTAGGTACACTAGGTACCTACATAAATGTATGACAACTATTCTAGTACTTAGCTGATTTGCAAAATAATTGTAGACAAAATATATGTTTGTTAATATACATAAGTATCTATAGATATATATAAGGTGTTAAAAAATTAACTGCAAGAAACTTGAGGAGTTGTTTGGAATCACAAATAAAAAATATTCACGAAAAAAAATTATGTAAGTATCGATCCGTTTCAAAGATATGCAATATTTTCACTGCGCACAAAATTATTGAATATGCGCACTTGACTGTACTGTGTGTGTGTGACTGCACCGTGCATGGCACCGCGCGCGTGGTCGTTCACCCCTGCGACAGCGCAAACGTAGACCGCTGATTCTTACTTTACCATCACATTTTGCAGACTTTGGACTGGCAATGTTTTTTTTTTATGTAAAAAATCAAAATGCTTGAAAAACGTTTTTTTTTTTGGAATATATTTGTTTTTTGATACCGAGTACGTACACGAAATTCTTGCAGTTAATCTTTTAACACCTTATATAATTATGTTTATGAAAATTGCCAATAGCGTAATTACAAGGAGGAGAATTACCTATTCCTCAGTAGGTAATTCAAATATGGATCTGAAATGAATAAAAAACCTTTTTTGCAGAAAATAAAACCGACTTAAAAAAAACGAAAATACCTAGTGAAAAATAGCTTTAGGTTCAGAAGTCGGTGACCGGTGTTTAATTGATTTAGTTTTATTGGAGATTTGCAAAAAAGGTTTTTATTTTTCACTTTTTAGTGGTTCACATGTGCTTACCCCTTCACAGCGTACCGGCGTAATGTTATGTTATGAACTGGTGTAAACAATAGACTGACATGAGATTTCAGCAATCCCAGTCCAGATGCTATCATTTATTGAGGAGTTTTGTTGCTTCCGAAGTACTTCAGATCTTAACCAAATTGAAATAGGATCACTCCGAGAAAGTACACTTCCTAAAACTACCCAAATCGCTTCTGATGTGCCTATAAAATTTGAAGAGTTCTCTCTATTTCTCCAGGATCCCATCATCAGATCCTGACTTGATGATTATGGGATCACCTGGGAAGAATACATCAAAATCGGTTCACCCAGTCGAAAGTTCAATGTAACAAACCCAAAAAAAAAATATACAGTCGAATTGATAACCTCCTCTTTTTGGAAGTCGGTTGAAAAGGGCCTGATTTGTACTCACTTACCATATTGAATAAAAACTTTTTTGCCAAAAAATATAACCGACTTCACACAAAAAAGTGAAAAATAACTTTAGCTTCAGAAGTCGGTGACCTTTGTTTGATTTCGTTTTTCAACCGACTTCTAAAAAGAGGAGGTTCTCAATTCGTCTGTTTTTTTTTATAAATTATTAAAATTCTGTGACAAATTCTAGTTTGATAAATCCAGAATTTGTGGTCTGACCCGAACATATACACATACTAATCTGATGGGAGATCTGCCTAGCCTTTTCCCAACGTCTTCCAGTCCGATGCAGCTGAATACCAGTATTTTACATGTCAGTGACCTAATTGGTACTGTGTGGTACGGTCACCCTCGGGATAGTAATTATGTGTCGTCACCAATCCATGGCCCAACCTGGGCAAGTGCGGCTTAACTTGAAGATCAACCAAAGCGGCTGTTATTATTTAGCCACGAGTTCCTCTTAAGAACCCGGATTTTAAATTGGAATGATTTCTTGATATAGACATCAAGGAATCTTTCAAATTTAATATTGAAACCCTGAAAATGCAAAGCAAAAAAAGCAATTATGTACTTATTTCAGCGGGTCTAAAAACGCCGCTTTAGCAGGACATAATATGAATCACGGTAAAAATTCTTAAAATTTTAGAATTTTCGTTTCGGGCATTGTTTAGGTGCTGAACCAGGATCTAACCAACTTGCTGAGCGCTTGCGATTGTCGAACAGAATCCATTTTTCGTCGCAAGTAACAATTCAATTCAATATGCCTTCGTTTGTGTGCCTGTTGAACAGTGCAAGGCTCAACTCGACGCGTGCTTCGCGCTGGCGTTCATTCAATTCGTGGGGCACCGATTTGTCAAGCTTTTTTACCTTGCTATAATTCGACGCAAATGGACCAATATGGTTTTGATGCTAACATCGAAAGCTGCAGCTAATTCAGCTCTAGATTGAGAATCATCAGTTTCCACAATCGCCTTTAATTCGTCATTGTCGACTAAAGTTTTCGGTCGACCACGGGGTTCATTTCTTAGGTCGAAATTTCCAGAACGGAAGCGGGCAAACCAATCACTGGTGGTGCGATCGTTAGTAGTGTTTGCTCCGTATAGGTCGTTGATTTTGCGTGCCGCTTCAGCCGCCTTGCTGCCACGACGGTACTCATACTCTCGAAATTACTCAAAATTTTAACGTATCCATGATTGCGAAAAACGAACAAATGCAATGAAAACAGAACGCTAACCATTAAACAAATGACTGATTTTCAAAAAAGAATTCCATATTTAAAAAATAAAAGTAATTTGAACTTAGAATTCTTAGCGAAAAAGAAAAAAATGGACTTGAAATAGCCAGTACGGCAGAACGGCAATTTCATAGGTAAAGACCTCTATTATTTGACAGTCGTTACAGGTAGTCAGTGGCCCAATAAGTCTGACCACCAGTCTTACCAAGGGGTAAACCAGTACTAACTGGGTTGTGTAGGTCAAATATTCAGCTGCATCCAGTTAGACTGGAAGCCGACTTATAGAAACACCAATAACTACGAGAGTAGCATTTTAGTAAAGTAAGTTATTGAAAACGGCCTTTAGACATAACCGTGGGCAGCAGTGAGTTTCCAGCATAATGTGAAGGAAAACTGTGTTGTCGCGCGTTTAAAAATAAAATGATATGGCTTCAAAATGCCAAGAAACTCAAATACATGAAGTTGGGAAACAGACGGAGTGGGTAATTTGTAAATTGTTAGCTTGATTTGACTGTTTCTATGTGCGTGATGATGGCCCTGAGTTTAAAGGGTTCTAAGTAATGATACCGGTTCGAAACCCAGCAAGTACTTTGTTTTTTTTATTTGAAGTAGTCTATAGCGTCTATTTGAATTTAAATTATGAGCAAATAATGGGAGCAAACCATAACCATTTATATAATAAACCACTACAGACAGACCTATGTAGTATTCTACAATGCCTGTAACTGTTCAGGAGTTTGAAATAAATCAGGACCCAGGGTTTGGAACATTTTTGTATGAAGGGTGGCCGGATTTTTTACCAACATTTTGTTTTTTTTTCAAAGTAGCGGCCACGCATACAAGTTTTGTATGAGACAAAATATCAAGGGTCACGTTTCCGAGTTAGGAGCTATCAAAGTTAAAGTCAATTCACTGATGAAATCTTCAACACAACTTTGATTTGATCAGACACGCATATAACGTGTATAACTCGATAGCTGGTATCAATACAAACAAGTTTTGTTTGAGACAAAATATTCTAACTTCTAAAGCGTAAAGTTTCCTTTGAACATAATCAAAAATTTTGGGAGATCCAGCTTGTCCACTTTTTAGTCGTCCACTGAAAAGTTCTGTCTCCAAACTGTATAGTTTGGAAATAGGTATCTCTCCAAAATCTCCAACAAAAATAAGTCATTGTCTGTGCCTTCTGTTGAGAAATTCTTGCTACGCGGTAACACAATTAAAATGCTGATATTGTTATAAGTATTTCTTTCATGTTTATAGATTGCCTAAAAACGCAAAAAAGGTTAAAAGGCGTTCTCTTTGTGAGAGGTCCAATTTCACTACTCGGGAACAACGCGGATTAGTAGTGCCTGTCACATTCTCAAATTCTTTATACAATTTCCTTACAAGTTTTCTGAGCATTTAATGAGCAATGGTGATAAATAAACGTACACCAAGTGACTGGCTGGCTTGGAGACTGCAATCTACTGTTATCACTATATGTATATGTATTACTAGCGGACATCACGCGGTTTCACCCGCGTTATAGTTCCCGCTCCCGTGGGAGTACCGGGCAAAATGTAGCCTATGTTACTCAGGGTGAATGTAGCTTTCCAATGGTGAAAGAATTTTTGAAATCGGCACAGTAGTTTTTGAGTTTATTCATTACAAACGTACACACACACACAAATACAAATTTTTCCTCTTTATAATATTAGTGTAGATTAATACTGCTTAGAAAGCAGCTTTGATCGTATTATGCCAATCAATTAAGTCGAAAACCCACACAGTCTGCGGTCTGTCCCGGTAAGCTACTTTTCTAGGAAAAATAATTTGCAGCGCTACCTACAGTGTCTTTAAATGTACCGCCAACATTTTCAATTTATTCAGTTATCTATCAAAAGACATTGCAGAGTTCATAATAATTTTATTGTTGATGAGGTAATTTATTAATTATTCAGCAGTAATTATGTAACCAACTAGGGATGACGTAATACTATGTTTGCAAAAAAATAGAGTATTTTCCGAACACATGTTCTGCTATTTAATCTTTTCTTATGCTCTATAACTTATGATGCAAGAGCAAGCGAAGCGAGCTCGGGACTTAGGTAACTCCGATGTTGGGTTACTTTAAACCCTGCCGACAGAATTAGGAGCCCTGCCAAAGTCGACTACGCCTTGTTACATTTATTTATTTATTTTTAATCTGTTTTATTTTATAGGTTAATACGCAGTTTATGCTGGTGGAAAAATATTTCCTACGTCAACTGATTTTCGGAAATTTTAGTATTTTCGTCGGTCGTTCTTTATTTTTTCAGTTGTCACAAGATTAGTACCTATTTAATAAAAAGCAGTACGTTTCATATTATGAGTAGGTATGGTAATTTTTTTTATTTTTTGGAGTTTTTAAGTATTACTAGTTACTACCAATCAACGAAATCCATACAAAATCACGATTATGCTCGATATAGAGATACATATGTACTTGATCATAAAGAACACGTGTTTTATAACGGGGACTTCAGCACTGAAAATTCAGAATTTAAAAACTTCTTAACTTCTAAGTTGAAGGCGGCGCAGGAGAGGCCTTTGCCTAGCAGAGGGACATATAAAGCTCTTAAAATAACTCCACCACAGTCGTAGTTTTTTTAAGTGAAATAGTTATTTGTGCAACAAGAGAGCAAAGTGGGTTTTTGCTGCGAGTGTTGATTTTTAATAACGAGCAAGCGAAGGATTCTAGGTTAGAATCCTGAGCAGAGCGTGAGATTCAAAGACACGAGATGCAAATAACTTTGGTCTCGTGTAACACAAACAACTTTTAACGTCAGTAGCGACAACATATACTATTTCTAAAGGTAAAAAAAAAACAAAATGGTAAAAATTAAAGCACCACATCACCATTATCATATTTATTATTAATACTTTATTATTCAAATTTTATTGCACTTTGTAGCTGGCGTACATTGACGGTAATCATTGCTAGCGTAACAGAGAATAAAACAGTAAAGATTTGAATCCAGCATTTTTTTTAGATTGTGCGTTCTGAAACTACTCTCGCGGTATTCTGTCTCAATATTAAAGATTGTTAAAACTATAAATAAATAAACAAGAAGATACATGATAAACTTTGTATTTTTTTCTTCAACATTCTTCATTTTGATTTAATTATAAAAAAATGTAATTCGATTATTCGAAATATAGTAATTTTATATTTATATACTTAACCTAAACACGTAATTTACAATATTACGGTTATTGATTTACAATATCGGTATCCGAACGTTTTATTGTTTGTTTTTTTTTTGGGCCTACTAGATCATCATCATCTGCCTAGCCTTTTCCCAACTATGTCGGCTTCCAGTCTAACCGGATGCAGCTGAATACCAGTATTTTACATGGAGCGACTGCCCATCTGACCTCCACAACCCAGTTAGTACTGGGTAATACGAGTACGATACCCCTTGGTAGGACTGGTTGTCAGGCTTTTTGGGCCACTGATTACCTGTAACGACTGCCAAAGATGGAAAAATGACAGCCGGGACCAACAGCTTAACGTGCTTTCCGAGGCACGGAGGAAACTCGGTGGGCTTACTACATATGGAATTTGAAAATCGATTTTCGAATCGACTTGTTTCTATCTCTCGCTTTTTTCGTATCGTATTTAAAGTGAAAGTGACAGAACTAAGTGAATTTGAATTCTTTAAAATTTTGTGAGTAGACCTGCACAGTACAGTACACGGTAGGTATTTAAAAAAAAACTCACTTTGTCTCACGCTCGCAACAAAATCGAATTTTGCTCACTGTCTGTAAACAGCAAGTTCTCGGTTCAATAAAAACCCTCGCCTACGGCTCGTGTGTTCATTCCACCTCGAATACAATAACAAACTTTATCCACTTGTATCAAAATGTATACCTTTGTCTCAAATGTACAAACGGTAAGCTTACCTCTTAAGTTGAAAAAGAAAATAAATCTCAAGGCACTTATCGCGAATTTCATATTTTAATTTCCGGACCGACCGACCGTCACCGCGACAAGAATTCAGGCCTAACTCTTTCCCCTGAATTTATTAAATATCACGCGACAATTTTTTTTAAATAATTTCAGGGGTTGTGCCATCGTCCATCGTCTTCGTTTTCATGCAATAGGACAGAGACAGCGCTTACAGCGTCGGTCATTGTCCGTTGCTAATGAAATCATTTGAACAAGACAAGTGACATGTAAATTACAAGCGTGTTCAAAAAAATTAAGTAGATGCCTGGCGCTAACCCTTGACATTTCTTTTGATGTATCTAATGGGTGAATATAATATCAGCAAAGTGCATTTTTTGTCAATTTTAGTGGCAGAAAAATAAGGATCTGGTATAACAATAGAAAGTCGAAGCTCAAAGAATCTTTAAGAGGCCTAAAAATATCATGATAGCTTTTTGAAATGTTTTAGTTTCTCTGTCACAAACCTCAATATCAATAATAAAGCCCAAGGCTAATCTCACAAATTCTCAGGAACTTCAATAACTTTCATCGGTTAATAAAATTCTCAGTTGCTTAAAACTATTTATCTGATCTATCATTATGCGTTTATGACACAACAAAGTAAAACAAATAAGCAAGATATCGTAGTTTCGAAGCCGGAGATTCTTATGGGAGGCCAAAACTTCTACGGCCAGTTGTGCACATCACGTGAACTGTATATCTCGACCTGATCCCGAAAATGAGGATTACAGAACCACCATAACCCGCAGAAAACGGTCAAAAGTCATCCAAGATGAAATTAAGGCGGCTCTTATACAGCTTTAAAATCGAAAAGGAAGTGCTTTTCAACTAGGTCCTGTTATCTGCGAGAACTCCAGAAGCGTGGAGAAGGGGGGAACAAGGTTGACTGGTAGAGAATGCCTCCCGCATTAAGTCCGCCACTTTGTGCTTGAAGTGTTAAATAAATAAATAAACAAGCCCATTTCGCTCCTTAGCCACGTGTATAAGCTGTTCAAGAGTCATCACGAATCGTCTAGCACAAAGACTCCAGCTACTTCCAGCCACCAAAGCAGACCGGGTATTCACACTGTGTGGATCATGCAGAATTCCGAATACTACATATAATCGGCCGCTCTGTCTTGCATTTGTGGCCTATGAGAAGGCTATAGTGGTTTTAAGTTACAATTAAATTAATATCACTGATTTATGCGTTACCCAAATCACTAGCTATAACGTGTAGCTATAACACGTTAAAATCAAAAGCAAATCGATCCACCAAAATTAAACAATTCTTGTCCCCCGTGCCACCCAAGATGGAGTATATACGTTTTGGCGGGTAGTTGCAGCAGTAATCGCACACCTGTTACAAGCAAGTCCAGCGCATGACTGAGAGGTGCAAAATAAAAAAAAACGCGATTTGTCGCACACGCATGAAACTCCATGGTATAGTAAGTTGAAAAAGTGCCACCAAAATGTTGTGTTTTGGTTGGAGAAACTTTGAACGAGTGTCCTTTGCTTTTAAATAAGGTTTTCTAACATGGGTTAATTGTTTTTAGATAATGTGTCTTATGCATAATTGCATATACTTAGGTACTAAGGATATTGATTATATTTTACTGTGCCTTAAATTGTTAGTTTGGTGAATGCAATTATATCAAAAAAAGGAACTGGGACAACCCACCAAACTTGAATTTGAAGGCGATTTTTTTTTCCTTATTATTAATAAACACTTACAACAACAAAAAATGTGGCCTTAGTTGCGTCAAGTATCGTAGTTTACTATAAAAAAATAAGAAATATCCTATCATTATACACCTTGATTCACAGCGTGGACACGTAAAATTTGCTGTTTTGATATTCACCCTAATATCAGACAGGCTAACTTATAGGAAGGCGGAACCATCGTTTGATACATGTGCAAAGGCTGGTTGATTGGCGACCCTGTCACTTGCCACCATCAAATATTAAGTACTCAATGCGCCGCTGGCCACAGTCGTCATTGTGACGTGAACGGTATACTACTGGTAACTCGGGTCGCAAATTTTTGAAGCCCTGCGCATATAACGCATGTGCGTTGGCAACTCCCTTTTTCTTCTTAACTCTTCGGTTGAAGCTGAAAGTGTCTACCCACCGTTAAATGGGAAAAATTATTAAAGCACAGGATGTCTCAGTTGTTGCTCATTCCTCGTGTAAGAGTCTCCAAGACCTGTTTTTTCAATTGAAATTTCTCTAACGTCTGATTTATTTATGAGTAGGTTACTCTCCACTTTTAAAAAACATAGATAAAAATTATTGCAAAAACAAGTGAAGGCAGTGTTGTTTGGTCAGTCAGCAACGAGGAAGCTAGAAATACATTGTTGTAAAACGAAGATAAATTCTGTATCATCATCGACAGACGTGATCTTCTGCGGAAATAGTGGTAAGTACCTACTTGTTTATATGATACTAGCTTTTTCCCGAGGCTTAGCCCTGTCGGAAATTATCCCACAAGAACGTTTTAAATATAGTTTAAGACTTGCACCATAATGAAAGAATTTTATTCAATGGTTCCGAAAATAACCCTTACAAACTCTACCTCTTTTTAATAACAATTGAAATTTGTTTTTCCACAGTTATTGCCTATTTAGATGTGGTATAAATTATTATTCTATTTTTATTTGGAAAAGAAAATTTTCTCAAATCATAATAAAAATACAACCCCCGTAGGAGTGAACATCATACTTAGGTGTGTTAGTTAGTTTTGAATATTAAAAATCAAAAGTGCTTAATAATTAAAAAAATAAATTGTTATAGCTAAACCGGAACCTCCTGTTCCGCAGCCACAGGAACCTATCCGTAGGTTTATGTGAGCTAGCTAACTCATCTGCAATAAAAACATAATTATCTACATGACTAATTTAGGTAGGTACGGAAAACTATAGGAAGGTTTTAAATTACCTACATTGGTTTTTCCCAATCGTAAGACATTCGCCTCAATTTTTTCTTTTTCGCCTTATTAAAATTTTGTTACTGTTATAACTTTCGCGTATCTATCTCATAGATTTTCATAATAAAATATTTATGAATATTAACTACCTAATGGGATAGGTATTTAGTAAAATGAAATATTAAGTAGTTATTAAAGTTAAAATAAATCATTGATGCTCAATTGTTAGTTGTTACCAATAAGTGTTCTATATTTATACTAAGTATCTATATTTCTATACTAATATTATAAAGATTTGATTTTTTGTTTGTGTGTTTGTTACGATTTAACTCAAGAACTACTAAACCCATTTTTTAAATTCTTTCACCATTAAAAAGCTACATCTTTACCGAGTAACGGTTATAAATTATACTTATTGATGCAAATTAACCGAGTTATCACAATTTTCGCGAAAGAAGTCGCAGGCGAAGCGCTAGTTTAATTATAATTTTATAAGTCCTGATTTTATTTACTAAAATCAGGAGTATTTTTATTTGATTACATTTATTTACTTATTAAAAATCTATGCACATGTGAAAAAACGCTGCACAAAAGCTAAAAAGCTTAAGAGGCCTGCGGAGCATGCGTTTTTCATACAAACGTAATACCAAAATAATTTGTAAATCAAACATATTCTTAAGGTAGTGTGTATTTATTTTGAACGGACACTGATTTAAACAAGAGTTATGAGAAAAATAAATTTTAAATTCCTCATATCTCGCCTTTATATCATTGTCCTTTCAAAATATTTATTTGGGAACATAGATATTCTGTAATCCAATCGAAATATATACACACTACCATAAGAATATGTTTTATTTTCATATTATTTCGGTATTACGTTTGTATGAAAAACGCATGCTCCGCCGGCCCCTTAATGCTTTTGTAAGCTGATGTTATATTTGGGTAAAAAAGCTTCTTAAAAGAGCTCCCAGTTTCGTGGAATCTTACGAGTATTATATCACACCGATTCATACCAGCGAATGACTTCAATCATAAACCAAACAATTCCAGAGAAAGAACTTCTAGTAGAAGTTAGTATTAGGTAATTGACAATTGCACCTATTCTGATGTGGGTTTAATTAAACTATAGCGAACACATTATGGAACGACCAGCGGTCAGAAGGCACAAAAGAAACCGAAGAGCACCTCAGTATTTCCCCGCAGTTAGTACAGAATATACACCAGCCGATCTCGTGGGTACAGTAAGTATTTTTGTCATTGTCCCTTTAGACTAAACTATTGTTATGACAAACAAAATTAAATGTTTCTCAGCCTAGGCCGATTCACATTGATCCAGTGCCCCTTTCAATTCAAATTTCATACGTTTTTTTGCAATTTGCAGGCCAGTGCTAGTTTGTACGTTGATTAAAATATTGTTTTTTCAAGGTCAAAATAGTTTAGCGACTTTTATGAACTAGAGGAGGGTTGTATTGATGATTCTGATGATTATAATTCTGAACCTACATACGTCTTACAGTCGCGAACAATATTTTAGTTAACATACAACCTAGCACTGGACTGCAAATTGCAAAAAACGTAAGAATATTTGAATTTTGCGGGCTGCCCTGACGCTTTCACCTTAACTCAAATCACATTAGCTGGGATCTAAATTGTGAATGTAATTTGGACATTTTAAGGTAGGTACTTGCTACAAAGAAGTAGTGCTAGTACTTTTTTAATTAATACTACATAATTATCTACTCATAGTAGGCCTTACCTAAATGGTGCAACGAAACCAACCGAATCCTGGATTGAAATAGGTACTGGATCAATGTAAATCAGCTTTACAAAGTTTTACAACAAGCAAAAAGAAATCCAAAACAACCCAGATAAAAATTTTTGGTGGCATTTACCACACTTTCAGGTTTTATAAAATAACGAAGGTCTGAATGTCGCGGGCTCCCATCGGACAGCCAAGTCAGGTCTCGAGTTCAAGACCTCTTATTTTTCAGATTCTTGTGCGTATTGTAAAATTTAACTTGCTTCGCTGAAGGAGCACATAGTGAAGAAACCAGTATGCCTGAGAGATATAAGTATCACGACGGCATGTAAACTCCAAGTTGGAGGCCCATGGACGGCATAAAAACTCTGACAGGTGGCCCTGTTTGATTAACGTTACAAATTGTAAATTGTAGTTGTATTTTACAAGTTTTATATCTACAAGTTTCTGTTTCATAAAAAATACAATTTACTTTACCATTATGGAAAACTGACAAAATTGACATCGAAATCGGTTCACTATTGGCGAAGATTACTGAATATACTTACACAAAAAGAAACAGCGATGAATATACGCGTGAACGGCAACGGCAGGGAAGTTATACGAAATTGTTAATTTTCGACACAAGGCGAGTCTACCTGTCTTGAACTTGTAATTTCAATTTTGTGTTCAATAAAACAGATTTCCTTACAAATATGTAAATGTCACCTGTAAAAAGTAAATCTAAACAGAAAAATGTGAAATCGTAGGTACAATTTTATTTTCCTCCATCACCTCCATGACAGATTTGTAAATTGTATTTTTTATTAAACAGAAACTTGTAGAATTGTAACTTGTAAAATACAATTACAATTTACAAATTGTAACGTTTATTATTGTATTGTATTGTAGAACGGGCTGGTGTCCGCAACTCCACGTTAAAGCGCGTATTTTGCGTATGGGCTATAATCCAACACGCGGGCCCAGTGCGTGTTGGTACCTAGATGTCACATGTCTTCGAATTTTTGGTTCTAGGACATGCCGGTTTCCTCACGATGTTTTCCTTCACCGTTTTGAGAGATGATTGATGGGGTGATGAAATAAATTAGGCACACAAAGTAATGCGCCTGTCTGGGTTCGACGACTTACTGTTCGTAAGTCGGGGCCGCCACCACTGGGCCACCGCTGCTTTTAACGTTTTTTAATCAGGGCCTCAAGAACTAACGTTGCGAAAAAAAGAAAAGAAATTTTGTAAATACCAATTTCTGCACGTGTGCCATGCAACGTTTTCCAACACATTTGCGCGAAAATTATTCATTAAATTAACCACGCTATAAATTTTTGTAATTTGTTTTGTTGAGCAAAAGCACTTCCAAGGAGGTTCGATCAGTCAGCTTATTTATATTCTCTTAATTTTAAACTCCTTGGTGGAATTAATTTTTTTTGGAAATGAAAACCTATTATACCGCACGTTCCGTTGTATGGTGCGTAATTTTTAACTTTCGAACAATTTATGCAGGCTTCGTAAATGCACTTTTTGAGCAAGTGTGTTGAAATAGTTATTTTTATGACCCTTGCTCAAAAAGTGCATTTAAAAAATTACAACCACCATACAACGGACCGTGCGGTATAATAGGTACTCTCACCTAAGTACTTATTTTACCGCAATCCCCCTTGTATAGCACCGTGCGTATTCTTTACGGTCTCTTTTTAATTTCCAAAAAAAAAACTATTCCAACCAAGGAGTTTCACATTACGAGAATAAATAGGCTGATTGATCGAACCTCCTTGGAAGTGCTTTTGCTCAATACGTTTGTCTCACTTTAATACAAAAGAGTAAGTGAGACGAAAGATGTAGTTCTAATTTTCACCACGTGCATGTGGCGCCATTCGCAAATTCGCGCCATTTTCATAGACACGTCAAAGATTGTTGCGACTTTCCGACTGATAAACAAAATAATAATATGAATTCAAGCGAGGAATCAGATGTTATATGGAATCTACTCCACCTGATATTTTGAATGAGTTGCAAATTGCAGAAAACAGTTTGTTGCCGCCAAAACCGCGAGAGCGCTATTTAATGATTTACAAAAAAGTTATAGCGTGGTTAATATAATGAATAATTTTCTCGCAAGTGTGTTGAAAAACGTTGTATGACACATGCACAGAAATTGGTATTTACAAACTTGCCGCACTAGTATCATAAATAACTTTTCTCAGACGACTTTGTTTTGCACTTTCTCTTGCTTTTTATTGAAAGAAAGAAAGAAAACAAGAAAAAGCATTTATTAGCCCGCACAGGACAAAACACATCAAAATTATCAGTTTATAACTTACTGAAACTAACTAACTAACTTATTGTAACTTCTGTATTATATATTAATAAACCCTTTTATAATAAATTATGTCTTTTGAAACGTTTTTAAACTGACATGGTCACTAACCTTACGGTCGCATTCCAGTTCAACCGGATGCAATGCAACTAAATACCAGTTTTTTTTCTTTGTTTTTAGTTTTTTTTTTTATGGTCGACTGCCTAATATATGACCTCCACAACCCAGTTAGTTCTGTTGGGTAATACGATATCCCTTGGTAAGACTTTCGGCCCACTGACTAGTCTGACTACCTGTAACGACTGTCAAAGATCCTCAATTGACAGCCGCCTAGCCGGGACCAACGGCTTAGCGTGCTTGCCAAGGCACGGAGGAAGTTTATTATTTATACTTATTGAGTTCCCGATATTTTGGCGCTGAATCAAGGATAAACTGCAGATTTTGTGGGATAATCTAAATAATAAACATGGTAAATATCCCGTTGCAAGTGTTAATTTTTCTTTTAAGTTTCTAATCTTGTACATCATCACTAGCTTTCAAGACACCGGAAAGCATCGCTTGAAGTTGCGACTGAGGTAAAGCCTGAGATGGCGCCTGTGGTTACACCTAAGGTTGCTTCCGAGAATGCGCCTGAGGTAGCGACCGAGGTAGCGCCTGAAATAGCGCCCGAGGTAGCGACTGAGGTAAGTGCGTACTCTGTAAAGATCACGGCACATTACACTTACTAATATTACGCGTCGTCAGCGAGGTCACAGGCGAGGTGTAAGCTCGCAGTATGCGCGCCGACTCCGAGTCGCCTGCGAGTCGAGTTGTATGTTAGCAGCAAGCGCGCTGACTGCCCGCTGTAAGCTTTTTCTAACATGAATGGCAAGTTAATTGCTGGGTTGGAGCGGTGCCTGTGCGGTACCGGTATAGTGTGCCATGACCTTAAAGGTACGGGAAAATTACGGACTTGCTGCGTACACTGGACGATGACAGATAGGTACTTTCACCCACAGAGTATATAATCACTACGCTTTCACCGTGCTTCAGACACATCCGCCATTTTCTAGTGTTGAGCTTAGTGCTCAAACCGTCGTCGCGGTCAAAATGTACAATGAATTTATACGGGGTGAACTCTGGTTCTGTCTGAGAGATTGTGCGGCGTGCACGGTTGTACTATTTATTCTGTGGTACAACCAGGTACAACAGACAAATCGCATGATACCAAATGTTCATAACAAGTTACTTACCAACTCTAAAACCCTTCCTATGTTCAACCTTTTATGATAAGTAATTATAAGGAATCGGGTTGTTTAACAGTTAGAGTAACATTAGTTACTTACTTTTCGTGGTGGGCGCAGCCGAACCTAAAACGCGAGCTGCGCGCAGCTCGCGTTTTTTAGAGAAGTATTCACCCTCATAAAAAAATGAGAAACCATTAGAATCGTTAAAAGATTTTTAAATCCATTAGAACACTTTAAAGATTTGGAAACCCCTTAAGAACCCCTAAAACATTTTAAAAACTAATTCAATAAAAAATGGAAATTAAAATAAAAAAACAACATTCTCAGACATTTTCCTATTAAAAAAAACATTACCCTAAAGTTTGCTCGTCGTCGCCCCTGAGTTACGCCACCCACTCAACGTTCGTTGCGCTACAGAGGTCGCCGGCTCGCTTCGCTTGCCACCTCCCCCCTTCGCTCCACTCAGGACCTACCTACGACCGGAAGCTATCGTGACATTATCCCTACAATACGGGGGTCGCCAACTCCCCCGCTCGCTCCACTCTGGACCTACCTAACACCAGAAAACTATTTTGACCTTATCCCTGCGCTACGGGGGTCGCCGGCTCGCTTCGCTCGCCACCTCCCCCTTCGCTTTACCGATACCAACACCGGGCAGGTTTCGACGCCTACTATAATATTTGTTCAATCACCTAATGGCTATCTCTAACCATTATGAAGTTACAGCCTAGGCCTTTCAATTTTAGGGGCGTTGAAATTTGTATACCCTCCCCGGGTATACAAATTTCAACGCCCCTCACTACTAAAGTATAGTCAAATCAAAAAGCCTCTACGTGTCCTAGTTTTCGAGATACGATGGGAGAGGTGTGAAAGGGGGGAGTAGTACAGTTCCCATAATTCTCAAAACCTACCAAGATATACCTATACATTTTAATGGATTTGGGGACATATGGACATTTCATCAAATATTAACGTGTTGTTATAATATTCTCGACACTGTGGACTTTAATTATTTAAAAACCATTTAATTAATGCCTGGAGTCAATTTTAATTGAGCAAGCAAAGACTTCAGGACCTTTATAGAAAGTAATGTAAAATGTTTGCACATTAACTTGTTGGCTTTAGGGCTTTTCTTAAAAATTGAAAGCGATAAAATCTTTTCTTCGTGAGTAAATCCATGCCCCTTCTTTTTCTTCCGTCCATCTATGCATTGCATTCGAGTAAACAATTTAGGTGACTCAGACGGGTCCACCCTTTATAGCAGAAATTTTTATGTCATAATATTATTTTGCATACCAGCTGATAGCATAAACTTCATTTCGCAGAAAATTGTTTGGCATATACTCATTTATCATACGTTCAAACTCATAATTTTGTATGCCAGAATCATCTTTAGGCATAAATTTCATATGCATGATTAAAAGTAGAACCATCTTATCGCAGAAAGTTCACTGTCAGAATCATCTTTTGGCATAATTTTCATATCGATAGTCTTTAAAGGCAGAACTATCATATCTCAGAAAGTTTACAGTTAGAGTTATCTTTTGGCATACATTTTATATGCATAATAATGGAAAGACTCATCTATCAAATCACAGAAAATTCATTAAGTCAGTTGATTGTGAACACTTGGTTTTTATTTCCCTGTAAGAAGCAGGCAAACATGCAAACGAGCATACATCTGTAAGAAGCAGGCAAACATGCAAACAAACATATATCGTGCATGTAGCAAGCATGCAGTATGCAAGCAAGGATGAAGCATGTAAGCAAGCATGCAGCACGCAGCATGCCAGCAGGCATGCACGGTGCATGCAGCAGGCATGCAAACATCTGTACAAGCATATACCATGCATACAGCAAGCATGCAGCAGCATGCAAACAAGCATACAGCATGCATGCAAACAAGTATGCAAACAAGCATGCTTCAAGCATGCAGCATGCAAACAAGCATGCAGCAATCATGCAGCATGCAAGCAAGCATGCAACATGCAGCAGGCATGGTTTCTGTCACGGCCCCGGCGCTGCGGGGCTACGGCGGTCCCACGCGAGCTCATCGTCGCAGATGGGTTTAACGCTCACCACCGCAGCTTCGGCATGGTGGCCGGCTTCGCCGGCCAGCCTCAGCCGCGGCGGCGAGTGTTACAACCACCTGCTCCTCAACTCGCGGCCCGCCTCGCCCCTCCGCGCCTATATACGCGATTTTAAATTACACTCTAGGGGTAGGGCAGACAAGACTCGTGGAGTCGGTTTTGGGGCTATTCGTTTCTGTCACGAACTTTTCTAATCAAATCAAATCAAATCAAATCAATTCGTTTATTTGTGATACATGGGTCAAATGCAGGTGTTCATTACATAATTATAAACTAATAATGTTCATACCATGATCAGCCACTTGGGCATACAAATTATTATATAACAATCAAAATATGAGTCGAGATTCTAATTCCATTTAAGATTAAACATTAATTATATTATTACTTTTAGTCATGCATGACAGACACAAGACAACAACAACAAAAAATTATGGTCAAGCGGACACGATACATTTAAAAAGTTCTGGTCGATAAAAAACCATCTACAGAGTAATAACACTTCTCCACAAGAAATTTGGAACAATTTGTTTTTAAAGATATTAATATTGCTACATTCTTTTACGTCATTAGGAATTTTATTGTAGATCTTCGTGGCCATTGCAAAGACACTTTTCCCAAAGAGGGTAGTTCTATATTGACTCGTAAGGTTGTTCTAGCACAGTATATTGACTTTTTAAGATAATATTTTAATTTTAAATTAAAGTTAAAACTGTAAAGTTAAAACTGCTATTTAACGCTAAAGCTGCTATTAACTGCTATTTGTTAAAGTTAAAACTGCTATTTTGTGGCATTGAAAAATGGCAATAATGCCAAATAAAATTATTCCAAACTAGCTTCTGCCCGCGACTTCGTACGGGGATCCTGTTGCTTATGCCAGCGACAACGGGGTTTTCAAAATCGAAGATCTGAAACGGTGATGTCGATTTCTAAGAGCCCGGACACGGATCTTTCCCACCTGAGCAACACATACCGTTTGTTTCTTTTTGCCATTTAACAGCTTCACAAAAAGTACAATTTTGAACCATACCTCCGATGGCGGAATATGTGGCATATTCAACCATAGGAGTATAATATGTAAATGCACTCCGTTCCTTATCAACCCGAGGAAGATCGCCATGCCCTACGGCTATATCTTGAGACACATCCGATTCCTCAGCTGATGATATCGACATTCTGTTCAGAGAATGTCGAAGTCGATCAGAATTCAAACGTTCGTTGCGCTCTTCTTCTGTCTCTTCATGCCGTACTAGAGCAATTCTTTCTCTCTAACTTTCTAACTGATTATGAATATTTTGTTGTTTGCGTGTTCGGGACAAAGTATGATAATCTCGATCAGCCGTCAGTCGCGCATCTATTCTTCACTGGTCTCTAGAGACCTGGATGTAGATGCGTAAATACGCTGAGAACGCAAACGTACTTCGCAATCCGAAGAGGTTTCCACGGAGCAAGTTGCAGTCTGATGTTCTCGAACAGCATCAAGTCTCTCCTGACGCTCTTCGGTAGATTCTTGTGATCTTATGATCCTCAATCTTTTAGCTCCTTTTGAACATTGGGAAGATTTGACCTCTTTCTAGTTTTGTTGTGAAGATACCTGATCAATTAAAATCTAAGTGACTGCTCCCCTGCGTTGCCGGGTAGGCTACCGAGTCACGAAGATAAATGGAAAAGGAAATTAAACACTCAAATAAAATAGCCCGAAGGCATATTTTTATTCGATAAAATAAAATAATAAATGGGAGTTTTGGCCAGTAGAGTCAAATTTTCAATGATATACCATCGTCATCAAAAATCAGTCCTAAACTGTTACCACTTATTTTATTTTATCTTTATACAGTGAAATTAGTGATACTCGTAACTTTGCCATAATTTTCACATCAGATGTTTCTGATCTTCGATTTTTTATAAATCAACAGGAAATGCCCATCAGACCGAACAACTTTTGCTAAGACGTCATTCCTATATGTGTTATGATGTAGCTGGGCTCTTGGAGTTCCACAACAGGTGTTCCAGATCTTCGATTTTTATAAGTCAACAGAGAGTGCTCAACAGATGAACAACTTTTGCTAAGACGTCATTCCTTTATGTGTTATGGTGTAGCTGGGCTCTTGGAGTTCCACAACAGGTGTTCCAGATCTTCAAATTTATTCTCTCAGCAGAAAATGCTCATCACGTGGAACAATTTTTGCTATGGTGTCATTTTTGTATCTCTTATAGTTTAGCTGGTCTGTTGCGGTTCTGCATCAGGTATTCAAGTTTCCAAGATAAATTATAGCCTATATGTTGCGTAGACTTAATATCTATACAACAACAAAAAAATCATTCAAATCTGTCCAGTAGTTCCGAAGATTAGCGTGTACAAACAAACAGAGTTTTTTTTTATTCGTGCTCTATTACTGTTTCTAAACCTACCTCAATTATTGTTTTTTTAATAAATTCAATGTACAGCTACAGACACAGTTTTTTTACTGTTTTATTATTTGTGTATATATTTATACAGGGTTACTGGTAATTCGACGTATTCCTTGCAGGACGTTATAGTAGGGTTATATTGCAAGAAATTAAGCCACCAAATGTTCTACCGAAATTCAGTGGTTTTTGGGTTAGGTCGATTTTTTGTATTTTTATGAAAATCCCAGATTAAATCATTTAAAGCCAATTTAAAAACGAGTTACGGCGCGAATGTACTGAAATTTAAGTTATTATCATAGCTGATGACGTAGCAAATCTTTGTTAATAATTAAACGTTCAAAAAATCCAAAACTCTTAGTAATAATCATTAATGAAACAATTTTTTTTATAATTTTTGCTTAATAAAAAGACAGTACTGTATAGTGTACAAAAATAATACTACGCCAGATGTACAAATTACTAAAAAAATATCCTTGTCTTATTAGCTATTTAAAATGGTATAAAACTTATTGAAAAGTCATGGACTACATTATGAAAATCGTTTTTGATTTAGTACAGTAAGGCGTTCATCTCATAAAAGGTATTCGGAAAATCAAATTAATGCAAGGAATACGTCGAATTACCAGTAACCCTGTATAGATGAAATTCTGCAATCTTCATAGTATGGCCAAGTGAAATTATATCAAATAATCGTCGTTCTAAATAAACATTAATCTAAACGAAATTGTGCGAAATTTGAACACTGCCAAAGGTAACTATGTCAAAAAAAAATCTGCCATCTAAAAGTATGCCATTCCAAATTCGGGCATAAAAACATTCAGCCAAACAATATGTATATTTTTAAAAAAATATGCCTTTGATATATTCGTTTAAAGAAAATTATGCCAGGTGTGTTATGCTAAATGAATTTCGGAGCAACAAGATTCTGCCAGATAGATGGAATCCGACTCAGACGTCATTTTACGAGATACTTTCTCAAAATCCCAGTTTGCACTTTTATTTTTACGTTGCTTAATGTGCAACTTGTAAGTTCTAAGGTTTTGGCGAAATCTCCTCACTTTGAAATTGTCTTGTTTTTCTGGCACACTGCGTTTCAGCCTTTTTCTGTAGATACTCGGAAGTTTTACCTGAAATATTAAATTTAAAATCAAGGTTTAGTACCTATATAAAATTGGTCACACAAGCGACTAAAGATTTTCTAAATTCCATCAATAACGTAAATAGCGCCATGAATGGAACTGTCAAATTGAAACATTTGAAAACATTGCTATCGTTAGCGTGTTACGCTATTAGACTACGTAGCCGTTTCGGGTTCCGTCGTACCAATTTTATCCTATACAACATAAGACAAAATGGCAAAAAACACGTTTGTTTTATGGGAGCCTGTCTTAAATATTTATTTTATTTTATTTTAACAATCTATTTTTAAAGTGAATAATATTTAGTTGTAGTATAACAACTAAATATTCTGTGAATTGTGTGTGAATTTCATGCGTCTACTTATCTGTTGCCGTTATTAATATTGAGCAAAAAACGGCAAAAAAACACGTTTTCAATTTTTTTGTATGGGAGCCCCCATATTAATATTTATTTCATTCTGTTTTTAGTATTTTTTGTTATAGCGGTAACCGAAATACATCATCTATGAAAATTCCAACTGTCTATAGCTATCGCGGTTCATGACTTCATGAGATACAGCCTGGTGACACGGACAGTGGAGTATTAGTAATAGCGTCCCGTTTTTGCCCTTTGGGTACAGAACCCCAGTAATAGTGATAGATAAACAAAGTAGGTACCTGCATCTGGACATTGGTGTGCGATCATGGCACTTTTCACTTGATGTCAAACAGGTAGGTCCAGATGGCCCTGGGAATTCTGTAGAATCAACCATAGATAATACACTGTTATAATACAAGATAGATCTACCTATGCTGTTAGATGGCTGTTAGTTTTTATTCAACCAAATAAATACAATGAGGATTCGAACTTGTGAACTATTATTCACAAGGCAACCGCTGTCACCGCGAGGCTATCTAATTCATTAACACCGTTGTCTAAAATAGCTGTTCTCGTTATGACAATTGTAAGCTGTAAAACAGTTGAAAAGTTGGTGTTCTTAAACACACAGATGGCAGCACTATCTATGAAAATTTGGTTTGAAGCCTAATGTATGGAAGTTTCACCCCCCTAACAGATGAAGGTCCAGTTCTGGATGGACCAGGCAGGGGTTTAGTTTGAACGGATGACTTGAGCAAGTTGGTGATATCAACCATAGGTTCTGCATGACCAAATTCTCTTCTAGGCTGACAGTAATGGTCTGTCTCCGCAAAGGTAGGTACTGACTGTTTGCTGAACACCTGTACCTAACATAACATTACAATATTATCAGCCGTTGATATACTTTTGTTCCACATAACATGACGTCTTGTTTCCCAAAGGGTTGGGCAGAGGTGTCCTCATAGCAGGTACACCCACATTTCACCAGATATGTTTAAGTACCGGGTTCCTTCTATCTGGCAAAATCTTGATTTTCCGTTTATTTGGAATAACACACTTAGCATAATTTTCTTAAAACTTTTTAAGGCATATTTAAAAAAATTATAATTGTTGTTTGGCCGAATGTTTCGTCCGAATTTACAATGGCATACTTTTATGATGGCAGAATTTTATTTGGTTATTCTAAACGAAATAATTTTTTTGACATAGTTACCTTTGGCAATGTTCAATTTCCGCATAATTTCGTTTAGAATAACGTGTATTTAGAGCGTCGATTTTTTATATAATTTCACATATCATACTATGAAGATGGCAGAATCTCATTTGGAATAATTTTATGTGGCATTATTGCCAAGTGAGTATTCACTGTTTCACACCGTTCACTGTTTCCACAGTTAGCCGGTTTCGTATCTGTCTTTATTATATTGGCTTTACTTAAAAAGCTCATACGCTCAGCTGTTCGTATGGCCATTTTATCAAAATTACGTACATAATTGTACGAGGTTGATAGTGTCCTCGTACCTCGTACGGAAGATCACAATTAATTCTCGGATTTGTACGAGGAACCTCGTACGATTGGCAACCCTGTTTGACAGACAAGATGGCTGTCAAGTTTTGTTATCGCACCAAACTCCAGATGTCTCTGTCTTTTAAGTAAATTGATGACGGTGCCAAGTGTGCCGGGCCCCTCCTTTAGAGTATACAAACGGAATTTTTGAAATGATTAAGAAGTGCTATAACTTATTGAATTTATCCAATTCAATTTATAACTGTCCTTTGCATTTCATGGTTTTCCCTTCATTTAATCTATCAAGTTTGATCCAGATTGCTCCTGTCGATTGATGAAAAAAAGTACAGGTTGTTATTTTTTCGAACTTTAGTCAGTTCGATTCTCGAGTGTGGCAAGCGAATTTTCAAAAATCTGTGAATGCAGATTTATTTCTTTATAAAAAGGTTTCCTTTGAGTAAAATTTGCTATTATTTCTCCAGTATTTCGAATACTTTCCGTCCAGGTGGCATTGAAAAATTCCATCCTGTATATTAATTAGTATGTTCTGTGGTGCCCCCCTACACTACACGTCCATTCCCATCACCACCCCTCTTCTCTTCCCTTGCTGTTAGTCGAGCATAGGTCTATAATAGTCTCTGAGACTCCATCAATTCATGGCCAAATAAGAGATGAGACTAAGTCTCATCTCTCGCTTGGCTTTGGATGGACCTATTATTCCATTATTACATAAAGAATAGGTAAGTCTCTTGGTTTGACTTAAGGGGGAAGCTCACACCCTGCCCGCGAAATTCAAATTTTCTTACGTTTTTTGCAATTTGCAGGCCAGTGCTTGGTTGCATGTTGATGAACATTTGATTCGCGACTGTAAGACGTATTTAGTTACAGAATTATAATCATCAAAATCACCAACACAGCCCTCCAAGTTCATATAGATCGAGAAACTATTTTTTCAAGGTCAAAGTTATTCCTCGATCTATATGAACTTGGAGGGTTGTATTGATGATTTTGATGATTATAATTCTGTAACTAAATACGTCTTACAGTCGCGAATCAAATGTTCATCAACATACAACCAAGCACTGGCCTGCAAATTGCAAAAAACGTAAGAAAATTTGAATTTCGCGGGCAGTATGTGAGCATTCGCCTTAAGACAGGTTGCTTTTGTAAAATTGACAAAATAAACACGGTCAAAACGTTCACCCCATTTAAAAAAATTGGCTAAACTCTGAAGAATCTCAATCCTTTTTTTTCCCCACAAAATGAGTAGATTCCTTTGAATGTCACGTGTAGATAAAGGATTTTGTTAGAAACGTGTTAAAATGTAGGTTCCAAATGTTTTTTTTAGATAGGTACCCTATATATAGTCAGTTATGTCATCTCATATCTAGGTCGCAGGGCAGATTCCAGGAAATATATCAGTGCCCCAGTGCCCTAGCCCCAAACTGGAAATCGATCAATATTGGCTAAAATGCCAAAGCGCCCATGCGCGCGCATGCGACGCGATATTTTGTTTTATTTTTCAAGGGTCCCACTTGTACCAACACTGCAAACCTAACTAGATTAAAACTAAAATATTGCGTTCCAGAATCCTAGAGTAGAATGTTGAAACTTTTGTTTATCTCTGTTGCGCTTTGGATACGGGGATGCTGGTATCTTTCTCCAACGATCAAGTGCTAAAGATAATAAATATCTTACTTGAAATGCACTCCAAACAAAATTCAACATGGCTTTTGCTTGAGTTGTAGTAGCTAATGGCAGAGAGCGAGCCAGTATAAATTTACCGATTTTCGAGCATCATAAAACTAACTAAAATCAGAGTTACTTGCAGTTGTGAATTCAGTTAAAATCAGAGTTTGTAAATTAGTTTTGTCTGGTTTGACATAAAATCACTCGACGAGTTTCGATTCTGTGTAATTTAGGACTTCATTTTATCGTTCTTGCTAGGCGCAGGTGAGGTGATAAAAGATATCAGTTGTAAATTAAAGATGAATTAAAGAATTATTGCCCGGGAATTCTTCATCAATGAACGGATAATTTTACTTTTGGTAAATATAACTAGATGGAAGCTGTAAGTTATTCATTGTCATTTAAAATTCACGGCATTATCCATCAGGACCATCGGTGTTACACTTCAAATTGTATTAGCTCTTGCTTTGGATTATTATTCATCGCTTTTTAGCTCCTCCGTTACACTAGCAACTTCATTGGCATCACCTGCAAGCACGCTCAAAGAAAACAATAGGTGAATATTGTTTTTCAATATCTTTGGAACAAGCTATATTTTTGTTTCAAAATTTGGTAATTTTTTACATAATGTCAAAAGCGATAGCGCTATAAAAAAGATTTGACATTCCAAAGAATTCCTTACATTTCCTTACACTGCAACAATAATACTTGTAATTAGCAAGAGAGGCAATTTAATAGAAAGGGCTTCCGACGACCCACTGACCCTTTCCATAGTGACTGGTGGGTGGGACTGTTAACTCCAGAATCCCTATTGTTTATACATGTTACTTTGGCCAATTTCGTACTTGGGACAAGTAGGTGAATAAAAATTTACTTTGATTTTAAATGCCAAATTCTGAATTGTTTACTAGGTAGTTAGGTATTAAACCAATAATACCGAATGTGTAACCAGTAACAATTATTATTACTTAACATCTTTGAGAAAATCAACAATATACTAAATCAACAAAATAGTTTTCAGTCAAAAAATTAATAAAAAAGACACTAAATTTTAGCAGTCTCATTAGTTTCACATAAGCTTTATCCTTATCCAAGGGTGTAGCTAAGATTTTGTTAAGGGCAGGCGTAGACAAACCGAGAATATTCTAAGGTAAATGCTGCATGAGGGATGGGACAGATTACGTTAAAAATGAAAAACAAATCTAGATTCAACCACTCACAGTACAATCTTGTAAAATTTGTATGTCGATAGAATCAACTTTGTTTTTGTTTATTAATAGGCTACCCACATAATATTACGTGGTTTGTGAGCATTTCTGCATCTTCTAGGGAGGCAGCAGGTCCCCCCTGCCCGTACCTCGCTACACCCTTGTCCTTATCTCATTGTTTTTGATCATATTTTTTTGTTTTCTGGAACAGTCTTCCACTTAATTTCATAGATTTCCTTTTTCACTGAGCAGCATAAAATCTTAAAAGCAGAAAAAGCAATCACACTCACAAAAAAGCATAGAAACGCGCTAGAAATGTTTTGAACAATCCATAACAAGTAAATTACAAAAATGTCCCACCAGACACTGTGTCTTTTTAAAAAAACGTAAATTAAAAATGACAATTACCTCTTTGCCACCCTTAAACACATTGCACCAGAATAATATGCTTTGAAGACATTTTGAGGTAAAAAAACAACTTTTGTATGTTTTCGTGTGACTGGTGGGACAAACTACATGCTCTTTGTATTTATGGGTTCTAGAGTAAAATTCTTTACGTTTCTGCTGTACTTTTAGTCCAAATCAAAATTCAAGAAATTATTATAGTAAAAATCATAAAACTCGTTCACAATCAACAATACTTCATCTTGTTTTTTTTCTTAATAATTTTTACAGATCATACAATATGGTACATTGCGTTTAGAATAAATTGGTTATAATCATATCAATTTAAGAAAATAACTTATTTTCCCATTTCCCATGGAATGTCCTTATAGTAACTTGATATTCACCAAATTTACTCATAAATTCAAGATAAGCTAGTGCCATGAAGACAGTACAAAATCAATTAATATCAAGTATTTAATACTGCATAAATGTACTGTGAATCAATTGGTCATGCGCTACAATCACACCCACAGGTGTAAGTAGCAACACAGTATCACAAATTTCAGTAATATTTATATGGCTTAAGACATTTTTTCTCAAAATGAATACATTTCACTTAATATGAGAAATGCAAGTTAATCTTAAAACTTAATAAGTTAATATAAGAATTACTTTTTTATAAATAAATTAGCCGATGCCCGCGGCTATACAAAAACCTTCCTCTTGAATCACTCTATCTATTAAAAAAACCCGCATCAAAATCCGTTGCGTAGTTTTAAAGATCTAAGCATACATAGGGACAGACAGACGTGGCGGGAGACTTTGTTTTATAATATGTAGTGATAAGCTAATTAATAGACACAATTTTTATATTACAACACTATAAAATTGTGTACTAATTTATTAGGGTAAAAGGAAAAATTGAGGATTTATATTGATTCTTGAAGGCAAGTCAATAGCAATTACACATAATGTATGTATTAGAATGTTTCAGTTGTTATAGTGTCTTCCTGTTTAATATAAAATCATATTACATAAATCTGACTTTTTATTTATTTATTCCTAAATGTCACTGCTTTTGCATTAATGGTTGATCTTGGGCTTGTCATATGTGTAGTAATTTGAAGGTAAGCAATCGCAAACTGCAGTAGTTAACCAGCCCTATCGCTGATGAAAAACCACATTGCCACAACTGTTAACAATTAAAAAGATGAATGTCGACACAATTACCTTTACTGTTTTAATAGAATTACATAGAAACTAGTTTTGTAACTGGTTTGTCATTGCGATGGGGATGGCTTTGCTGCTTTCGTTTGTGATTGCCTTCAGAGTGATATTAGTCAGTGGACCCTGACCTTTATTCAGATAGCCAGGTTTTAGGTTACAGTGGAGGCATCGAGCTGCACCACTGTTGTGGGCACTGTGTTAAATTTTAAGTAGATAAGCTTTAGTTAATGAGGCAATTTCAGAGCTTATCATAATAATATGATTATGCATTAATGGAAGGTGCACATTTTGTGAGAAATAGTATTCATCAGTGGTTACAGTGGAGGCATCGAGCTGCACCACTGTGTTAAATTTTAAGTAGATAAGCTTTAGTTAATGAGGCAATTTCAGAGCTTATCATAATAATATGATTATGCATTAATGGAAGGTGCACATTTTGTGAGAAATAGTATTCATCAGTTTTAATTTCACGACTCAGCTGTCTAATCTCAGCTTCCCTAAGAGGGAATTTTTTGTTGTCTGATGTGAGTGTAAGATTTTTAGTCACAATAAATGAATAAGCAAAAATCACCAAATAACAAAAAATTTGCAAGCAACTTTCTTTTTAAAACTTTGTCCTATTACTACTGCAAATTCAACAGAATAAAAGATGAGAAAGGATAACTCCAGCTAAACCCACTGCTCAGTAATCAAATTGGTAGGTCTGATGGTAACTTATTTATGACAAACATTAATGTGGCTGCAGGTTTAGTTAGTCTGAAATTGACCTGACCTAGTTAATGCAAGAAAAAGGGAAGCCAATGAGATGATAGGCAGTCAATTACCAACTGAAGTAAAAAGTAATTTGGGTCACGTTTACTGTTTGCTTGCTACCTATGTAAAATTGTAAATAATAGGTAGTACCTAGTTGTAGAATTGTACAAATTCTACAGTGTGGAATTGGAAGATTTCGCGACTTTTCTAGTTGGAAATTTTAGTTATTTGATTTGAGTATTCTCTATAGCTACAACCTGATTGCCCCATCTCAAAATTCTACCCTGTTTATGAAGTGGATATGCATTAATTTTATTAATACTTCAATACTTTCAAAGCCTGCTGATGTCTTATCAAAAGTATATTATAGTCTATGTCCAACCAGGGTAATTAAAAAATGACGATATTGCTTGCTGGTAAAGATATATCTCATCGAAAATAAAAACAAATGACTTGTGTTATAAGTACATATTATTTTAAAGTAAGAGCTCAATCCAATATGAAGTGATAGAGACATTCATTTCCGCTGCATTTGTTAAATCTTTTATTACATAGGTACAAGATCATTGTGTTGTCATCTATTCATCTTAAGCTTCCATAAGGTCAAATTACCTGGTGATGTATTCGTATAATTATAAATTAATAAATTGCTATTATCATGACTTCGTCATTGAATTTGAATTTTTATCAGTGGTATTTACTTCGGTTCATAAGTGTGAGGTTTGTAGGTTTTTGAGTCTATAATGAGGAGTACACAATGAAGGAGATGGTAGGAGGCTGCTGTGTGTGCTCTGACGAGCGCGGTTGGCCCGACAACCCGCTTGTCTACTGTGATGGAGTTGGCTGCACTGTTGCTGTCCATCAAGGTGAGTGTTTGCAACTGCTGATGCCTGTGACAGACAAGTTGAGGCTTTAGCGGCTTGACACTCTAAAATCTTTTCTATGTGAAATGAATGAATTAATTGAAATAATTTTGGGTTGATTACTACTCAAATGTTACTTTTACTGAGAATTTCAATATATTTTCAGCATGCTACGGAATAGTGACGGTACCAACAGGACCATGGTTTTGTCGAAAATGTGAAAGTCCGGAAACTAAAAACAAGGTTGTAAGTACAGCGGTTCATGCAGAATACAGGTTGTTGATTTATTCTGAATTCATTCTTGTCATGTTAAATGTGGCATTGGGTAAGTTTGGAATGCCCGATAGATTTAATCTTTTAGCAGATCTAACAGCCTGTATTAATATCAACACCCTTTTCACTTAACGCAACCCCTTCATCCCTCTTCTTTTTGACAATTTAATGATATTCTAACATTATTTTTGCTCCTGAATTTTTAGACAAAGTTCAGAAGCAATAAATAGGGTTTCTTGTTTAAAAATCAAAATGAAACTGTTTATTTATTTATTTATTTATTTATTAACATAGGTTCACCAACAGCTTCTGTGTACAGCATTTAGATATAAAAATGTTTTAAGGTCTTGGACTTACACAGTCGCCAATTATAGGTTAACCAGCATTCACAAAAATAAGTGATAACATAAGACAAAAAAAAAATAACAATAAGATGAGTGGCTCAAGACATGAAATACAATAGTAAACCTTACTATTAAGAGTTTACTTAACTAACGAAACAATACAAGAAAAAAAAAATACGCTGTGAGTGATTAATAGGTAATTACAATTAAAATTAAAAAAAAAAAGAAGACAAGATATAAAAATTATCGTTAAAACATAAAAATTAGATCAGAACTATGAATAAAATAATAACGTTAAAACATTGTTAACAATATAGAACCGAAGGGATCATTAATGATTACTAACACCACAAACATTGTGTTGCGATTTTCGCGAATCCAGTAAATGAGTTTTAAATATTTTTATGGAGTTATGGTAAATGTCGACATCAGGGGAAGATTTAATAAAAGAATTCATCACTCTACAGATTCTATGGTTTATGAATGTTACAATAAGGGTGTAGTTAGCACTGACTTTTTTGTTTGTTTTATCTGTGGTATTGTTCTTATATCAAGTGTATGATGTTTCAGCGCTGTGAGCTATGCCCGTCCAAGTCGGGTGCTCTGAAGCGGTCGGACACAGGAGGATGGGCCCATGTCGTCTGCGCCCTTTACATACCGGAGGTCCGATTCGGCAATGTCACATCTATGGAACCGATCGTGTTGCGTCTCATACCACCAGAGAGATACAACAAGGTGAGGACCATAAACATAAGGGAAACTTTCACGACGCAAAAATTATTGCTGCCTTTCGGCTTTGTTAAGAGTATTCACACCCTTTATTAAAGCAAACATTGCTATTATAATTTATAACATTACAAATTAAATATATAAAAAAAAACTAAAAGAAATTAATTATTTAATTGGTATTATTTGTGGGTTAAAAGAATATAACATGAAAATTGTTTTTTAATTTTTTTTTTCCTATGTTACTAATTCAATAAATTAAAAACATGAAAGAAGGGAGTAAATAATAGGATGATGGTTGACAAAAGAGAATGACAAAATAGTATGTGTTGTTATATGGGAAAAAAATTAATCAAATGTACTTAAATTTTTCAGACCTGCTACATCTGCCAAGATTTGGGGAAGACACACCGAGCCAATGCTGGGGCATGCATGCAGTGCAACAAATCTGGTAAATAAGATTACTCTTTTAATGTTTTTGTTCTAATACGATTACCACAGTATTAACATGTGACAGGCACTTTCGAGTAGTCAAAAATAAGGTACCTACAGTCCAGCCACAGGCATAATAACTTTCTTCTCATGGAGAATACAGGGCAAGAAACTCCATGGAATCTTTTTTCAAATGAAATTAGATATTATACAGTCCTGGGTACAATATTGTTGCTCCTCTATGTGAACGCAATGTAAAAAAAACCCTAATAAAATGTAAAATGCTACTCATATTTACAAATATAAATTAATGCTTCTAGTCCTGAATCCTAATACAAAACATGGTAATCAAAGTTTTTAAATAACCAAATAAATAACTATCTTTTACAAACATTAAAATCTTAGATTGTTAGCCCAAGTGGCTGTGGAGCAGGACCAGCACCTAATGAAGATCTTTCTGGCCCAAGTTAGTCCAACCTACCAACAGATAACCTATCTTAGTAAGATGCCAGCTATTTTGATAGCAAGAAATTGGGGGGGGGGGACATATTTTCAAAAAACATTAATTAGTGGATCATAGAAGTTCGTAATTATTGAGTTTACTTCTTAGATACTAATGTTATAAAGCAGAAGAGTTTGTTTGTATGTTTAGATGAACGCGCTAATCTCAGGAACTACCGGCTCAAATTAAAAAAAAACTTTTTATGTAGGATACTCCATTTATCGAGGAAGGCTTTAGGCTATATAACATCACTAGCGCGATTATTAGGAGTGGAGCCGGAATGAAAAATGTTGAAAAAACGGGGATTTTTTTTCCTTTCGTTTTTCTCTCTTATGTGACGCAGACGAAGTTGCGTGGGTCAGCTAGTCTCAAATAAATTCAATAGGCTACTTTCCACCATCCAATAAATTGCAAATTATTTAGTCCGTCAGTTAGAGTAAGTATTGGAAAATAATGGACACGTATTTTTTTTGTTTTTGTGAATCAATGAAGATTGACAAAGATAAAACGCATCGAAACGCTGGAGTAGGTGCTCGTGACGTCAGAACGCACTAAAAAATTATACCACGGCGTGACGTACTTAGAATTTTAAAAGCGTCGTATCTTTGTCAATTTTGGTTTAAGTAACAAAAGAAAAAATACGAGTCAAATATTTTTTGATAATGTAACTTATTCGATTTTTTTCAGTACAGAAGCCTATTGTCTTTCATTAGCATCACCAGCCCTTGGGCTGGTGATCATTATATATCAAGATATATAATGATCAAATTATAAACTACAGGATGACATGTCGCTTTATCCGAGTTGTTTGTCACAAGGTTGCAAGCAACAGTTTCACGTGACTTGTGCGCAAGGCCTAGGCCTGCTGTGCGAGGAAGCAGGCAACTATCTGGACAACGTTAAGTACTGCGGCTACTGCCAACACCATTACAGCAAACTGGTTAGTTCGCTATGTCTCTCTATCTCTCTTTCTGTCTGTATTTGTCCTGTTTAATATCAAAGATGAATAACGAAGAGACCAAATAATTAATACGTCGTAAAACGTTTCATTTTCGACGTTAAACACTTTTTTAAAGGTGTACAGAAGTGATTGTGGAATAATTGTCACATTTGAATGTACGGGGTGATCCTGATGAAGCAATTGTGCAAACATTTTGTTTTGTGCTCTTTTTAAATGTTTGGTATGGTGCTAATATTATATCTGAAATATTATAATGTGTATGTATGTTGATTGTGATGTGGGCATTAGGCCAGCTTGCATCACAAATCACTTAAAACATTCAGCTCTAAACATATTTCAAACATCACAGCTTGAAATTAAAATTATCACTTTATTTTTTTTTTTGCTTAAATGGCATGGAAGTGATCTAAACTCCGTACAGTACCTACCATTGTATGTTAATTGCACAATCAAGATCATTTTTAGAACTGTTGCTGTACACTTCTTTGAGATCATTGTCTATCTGTGTTCACATTTACTGCCATTAAGATTTATGTTCACATTGTGACAGTCTTCCGAGTCTAAAGACTGGCGCCTATTACTAGTAGAAGGTCGCTTTATACTGGAACAGTAAGAATTTACGCTAAAGTTTCATGCATATAACGTTGTTTTTTAATTATAACATACATACCTAAATAGATTGTTTATGGTAACATGATGTGTAATGTGCGCCAGCATTTAGACCACTTGGTGCGGTCATAAGAGCTGATTATTGTGTTGAGTACGCGTAATAGTGTTTAACATTTTCACTTTGTCATTTTGTTATCATGTCGGAAACTGCACCTAATTATTGCGTTACGTCGCCACTAATTTGTGCATGAAAAATTTACTTATTCATTCATTATCATTTTTTTAGTTCACCAATCATGACGTCACCATCATCGCCAAGGTACTAAAACCATTTCACTATATAAACGTAATCGAAAGTCATTCCTATAGAGTAGAGTAGTGTACATGTCTAATGACCATAACTAAAGGTTTATCAATTATTGAATAAAATATCCTGTTTCGTAGTGGTTTAGCACGAACTCGTTATAATTTGACACCGACATTATTGCGGCTTTAATGAGCGGTGTGTGATACGGTGACGAACGTTGACTGTGCAGAAAAAGGGCGGTAACGTAAAGACCATCCCGCCGTACAAGCCGGTGTCGCACGACAGTCAGTCGAGCGACTCGAGCTGCGAGAAGGAGGGCGAAGCCTCGGGCTCGCCCAAGGCTAGCGGCGCCGGCGGTGCGACGCCGACGCATGCCGGCAAGTCCAAAGGGGTACGTACGTCTCATGCCTGTAGCACAGCCGACCATGTATGTATTAGTATGTATAGCTCCCTACCATCTTCCATTCAACCCATTATTATAATACTTTATGGTTTTATGCTTGTGCTTCTTAGAATCACCGTTCTAGTCCTAGTTTACAATACTAGCCCAAAACTGCTTTAACTTTGTTCCTCGAAAATGAAAAATGAATGAAATGAAATGACTAAGTGAATGAAAAAATCCATGACAAATATTGGAACAGATTTATGTTTTCGTACTCTAATCAACCCAATTTGAAGTCCGATACTAACAGGGTACATTTTATCGAATTAAATAATAATTACATATTTTTCCGTTAATGTATGGCATACTAGTAACAAATTAGTATCGCAATAACTTATAGTGGTTATTAAAATATGTGCAAGTAATTATTAATGTAACGTAACACAATATTATGGGTATTTTAAGTTAAGTTGATAAAATGACTGTGAAACTTGGCTAAATAGCTGTTTTACTTAGTGTTTTCATTCATAGCCTGGGCGCAAGTCGTCCGCGCACGCGACCAGCACAGTTGTGTCAGGATCAGGGAAGAATACTCCAAGCACATCCAAGGCTCCTCCTCCTAGTCAGCCCATGGGTGAGTACATTTGTTGCTTACTTTATTCTATCAAGCCTATGAGGTAGATGGATGCTACAAAGGTCCCTACTCCACACAAGAAGATACCTACCAATTCTTTTGTCATAATTCAATTATTTTAAACATTGTAAAATATGTGAACGACATAGTTCCGGCATTGTATGTCACAATTTTTCTTGCAGGGTTAACTTATTAGTTAGTAATAAATTGGTAACAAACAACGAGGTTTTGCTTCGACGGAGACTATTTAAGTGTTATTTCAAGTTGCTTGTGTGCTTTGTAAAAACAACCTAGATATGAGTATAATAGTATCCGAATAACTGAACAAAAATAAGAACTTTAATGCTTTTGAAATTAAAACGGGTACTTTTCATATTTTTATGCACAAACAAGACAATTATATTGATTGGATTTCTATTCATAATAACTGAACAGTTTTTTCCGCTTTGAGCTTGGTTTTATCTAACACGACCTCTTAATTAACTAGGTTAAACAGTTAACAAAGAATTGATATGAACATTGTTTTAGAATAATATTTTATTATGAAATATCGATATTTTAAATCATGCTTAAAATTATTCTTCTTAAGCAAGTACATAATTGTAAATTGGTGCGATTATGAACAAAATGTTTGCCTCATCGGTTTACGAGCAAAACTGTATAAAATCAATAGATTTGGTTATTGTGATATTAAGTTTTGAAAAATACTTGAAACATTTGTGCATCACACTGTGCCGCACACCGGTAGAAAATAAAAATATGCTAAGGTTTAGGGTAAACAATATGCTAAGGTTCATATCTCATCTTGATCTTCTAGTGTAAAATAACACTTCTAAACAACATTTGACTTACGATCATAGAATGGGAGCTTGCATAAAGAAAAAAACCCGACTGATTAACTAAAAAGCCAAAAACAAACACATTGTAAATTAAACAGAAGTTGTAAGCAGGCTCTCTGGACCGCACCGGCTTCCAATTTTTGTTTTTTGTCCCCAAAAACACGCCATTTTTCTTTGCTTTTAATTTGAATGTAGCCAGTGACACTCGCTCCTCTGAGACGAATTTAACGACTTATAATTTAATACACATCCGTTTAGTAGTTACGAGAGAACGAAGAAACGTACATACATACACACACACAGGTCAAACACATAACCCTCCTTTTGGGCTTTGCCGTAGTTGGGTAAAAAGATAATACAAGGAAATCTGTATCTTTATGCAGGCACCCCATGTTTTTATTGCACAAAAACTGGCGTTGCTCACCCTACTAACAAAATAGGTCGTCTTTGCAGGAACTTACGGCAATATCAGTAATTTCACCATCAAGGTGAGAACGATTATTAGCAATGTGTAGGGACACACCCACATTTTTTGGTTACCTCTTAAAGGTATCGTACCAATTTATAACTTAAACTTAAGTACTCGTTCTTACTGAAATTACTTACAAAGGTGGAAGGTGTATTATTTGTATAGGTAGGTAGATAACAATATTTATTGGTAATAAAACTAATTGGAATCGTTTTTTTTTCGTTTGCTTTCACCAGATATGTCACAAGATAGCACAGATTCGGTCAGTTCGGGCCCTGTCACACGAAAACACAAGGCGTCTGAGAAAAGTTTGTCTCGTATGTCATAATCCTTTTTCGTATTAGTTCATCATATAAATATTTACTGGTATTAAAACTAATTGGATTCCTATTTTTTTCGTTCGCTGCCACCAGATATGTCGCAAGATAGCACAGATTCGGTCAGTTCGGGCCCTGTCACACGAAAACACAAGGCGTCTGAAAAAAGTTTGTTTCGTATGTCGTGTAATCATTTTGTCGCATGTTAGCTCGTGTTTCGATGTGGCTTAAACTGTTTTTGGGAGAAGTTTTATAAAGAATAGCTGCTTGCTTTATTGCGAAGGTGTAAAATCATGTGGATCCTTATTTCATGGGACCAACCAAATCTGGGAGAAAAACTTAATAATCTACACTCACAAAACTCTTTCATTCAAAACAGACGTAATTTTTTGCATGTTTATGTTACTTAAATAAGTACGAATCAAAATTTTAATGAAAAAACGAAATGTTTATAATTCTTTTCACAACATTACTTTGTTTTTCTTATACACCGCAAGGCACATTGCCTTTAGCTCAGATCGATTGCAAACGTAACTTACTGAATAAAACAGTAGAAATAAATGGTGTTGCCGTCGTCATTTTGATCAATTATTTAGTGTTTGATTGCAGGCAAGAAGCTACCCTTTATAAACTAGAAACCCTTGGACATGCAAGCTCTACAGTACTACGAAATAATGTTAGCGCTCTTTTAGCGTTTTTATGTAGTAGCAATACGATTGAGTTGTTGCTTTCGGTTTTTCGGTAATTTGATTTCGATGTGTAGTTTCAAAATAGGTAAGTGATGGTGTTCAGAAAGCCAAAGATTCGAATTATTAGTTATGCCCTCACAGTACTTAAAAAACTGGCGCGAAAAAGTGACACAGTGAGATGTGACAGTTAGTCCGATAGCGCTAGGTGTAAAGATTACAAAAATATTAAAAAATGTTGTTTTTTCGCATATAGTTTCCGGACCATTTGCTCAACCGACGTAGGGAGAAATTTGGCTGTTTGTCTTTTCGATCACTATATTATTAAAGAAAAATAGAGTTGATAATTTTATTTTCATTATAATAACGAAGTAGTAACTGATATACATAGGCATTTTGTGTCATCTCTGCCCACGAGAGTCCTTGTATTTAACCAGTACCTAACACGTCGCCAAACTAGCTCTAAAAGAATATTACAATTATTCTCTGTTGTTCAAAATACACTGGTCAGCAAATAAACCGAGCCACCCGCTACCTAGGAACTCTGATTCGATTTTCTCAAAAAGTGTAAAATGTACAACTATCAAAGTTATACCTACAAAAAGTGCGTTTCATGGTGATTAAAATGACTACAAATTAATTTGAAAGTACCGTCAGCTCACATTGTAATCAAGCAACAAACACAATGCTAACGATTTGCTCTGTTTTCACCAGAGTTAGAAATTAGCGTTCTTTTTCTCTACAATGGGGGTAGTCGGATATTTCTTATCATTTCTTTAGTTTTTGTCCATCGTTTGCTCAGACGCGTGTGTTTTTGCTACTTTTTTCGATTAATAATGGATACAACACCTCAGGAAGCAGCTCAAGCTGTAGCATTACTTCAAGCAGGCATTGCGCAACGTGAAGTCGCTCGAAGGCTTCGAATCAGCAGATCTTCGGTGCAACGAGTTTACAGACGATACCTAGAGACTGGAGCATTCGATCGCCGTCCAGGTACGGGCAGACCTAGGGCTACATCAGCAGCAGATGATCGTTATATCCACCTTACTGTTCTGCGAAATCGCCACCTCAACGCAGTTCAAGTCCAACAAAGTCTGCGTGACGAACGCCAAGTGGTCATAAGTTCAGATACCGTCAGAAGGAGACTTGCTGAACGGAACCTGACCCCAAAAAGAGCTGCAACAGGCCCAGCATTAACGGTAGCACACCGTCGAGCACGACTTGAATTTGCTCGAGAGCATAGGGATTGGACATTAGAGCAGTGGAGTAATGTACTCTTCACTGATGAGACCAGGGTGAGTCTACATGGAAGTGATCGACGTCAGAGAGTATATCGTCGCCCTGGAGAACGTTATTCTCAGTGTTGCATCGAGGAAACTGTTGCTTATGGAGGAGGATCTGTAATGGTCTGGGGCGGCATCTCGTTAACAGCACATACAGCGTTAGTTTTCATCGAACCGACGGGCCGTACACGTGGACTGACTTCTCATCGCTACATTACTGAAATCCTCGCAGACCATGTGGTACCTTACGCAGGATATATCGGACAGAATATGCAATTGATGCATGATAATGCACGGCCTCATGTTGCACATGTGGTGACCCAGTATCTACGCGACGTCAGCATTCGTACGATGGACTGGCCAGCTCGAAGCCCGGACTTGAATCCGATAGAACACTTATGGGATGAGCTGAAACGTCGGGTTCGAGCCCGTGTACCTGCTCCAACAAGGCTTCCAGAGCTGCGAATCGCAATTGAAGAGGAGTGGAATACAATTCCTCAAGATTTTATCGTCAGGCTCGTAAGGTCGATGAATACAAGGATGCTGGCAGTTATCCGAGCAAGGGGAGGGAATACGGAATATTGATCAAAAACTTTTTTTTGATTTTATCTTTGTTTTTGGCTTTAATTTTTTTTTTTCACTTTATCATTACTAACGATTGTCACGACTGGAAAACGACTCTTCTTTGTAAAATCCTTAATAAACACTGAAATATTGATTAAACCCAATGAGTTTCCTTTCATTTTAATCACCATGAAACGCACTTTCTGTAGGTACAACTTTGATAATTGTAGGTTTTTTAGTTTTTGAGATAATCGAATTAGAGTGCCTAGGTAGCGGGTGGCTCGGTTTATTTGCTGTCCAGTGTATTTTGTGCCGAATTCATCCAAGATATTGATAGATATTATATTTTTCTTATTACAAAACCCTGTAAAATCCACAAAAGGAGATTCAAGTTTTTAGAGTTTACGTGTTTTTGATTATTATTGTGGAACAAAACACCATTCATAATTTGTGTCGTTTTTATCCACGCAATCTGATTATTTGAAAAAAAAATTATACTTCTTACTGAACTTATTGACAGTTTTGCACTGGACGAAAATGATACAAACTGGGTTTGCAGGCTATCCTAGATAATATATCATAAGTATTTTAAACTTTAAATCAATTTTGCCAGTTTTGATTTCAATAAAAATAATCAACCACAAATCACCGAATTACTGAAAATGCAATAATCAGATGTGACACAAAACGCAATAATAAGCTAAGTACGACTGTATCCACGGGCAAGAAATAAGCAAATTTAGAATTTTTGAAACTTAGGACATCAAAATAGCCCAGCGCTATCGGACTAAATGAAGAGTGAACTCGCTCTGACTACAAGATATAATAGATAAGTTATGTTATGAGTGAGCGAGACAATACTATTAAAATGTCATTCATTGTTCATGAATCATAAATACAATTAAATTATTTTTGAAGCAGTAGGGCAAATCTAATAATTTAAATCTTTGCAGACAGCCTAATTAAGTGTCTGATCAGTTAACTAGCCGACCAAACTTATGTTAAGAGGCCTGCGGAGCATGCGTTTTTCATACAAACGTAATACCAAAATAATATGAAAATCAAACATATTCTTAAAGTAGTGATTTTTCTCATAAGTAACTAAATCAGTCAGTGTATATATTTCGATTGGATTACAGAATATATAGATATTCTGTAATCCAATCGAAATATATACACACTACTTTAAGAATATGTTTGATTTTCATATTATTTTGGTATTACGTTTGTATGAAAAACGCATGCTCCGCCGGCCCCTTAACTGCTATGATTGGTTGCCTAAAATGGCAGCAACCAATCAAATCGCTTTACAAGAGACTGAACAATCAATCAGATTGAGTGGGTTGTCAGAATACTTGGAAGGAGAAAAGTATGATAGATTTGCTTGTATTTATTTAATGTATGTTGTGTTCGTCGTTTCCGTTTTGCATGTTTTTGTCTACCTAAAGGTAAATAGATCTCGTTTAGAGTAAGGGTTTGAGGTTTGGAGAATGATTCGAGTGTTTTTTTTTATATAGTTTAAGGGTTTTAGCGTAAAGTCGTGTTATTTTTAAAGTAATTTTTTCTTATAGAACCCTCTACTAAACCTTTGGTCATATCGGTACGGATAAATTCCACACTGTACACCGGCCACTAGTATATATTGTGAATGAAGAATCTGTACGAGTCACCGAGCTGTCCGATTCATCATTCTGAAAACCGCTATCTGAAATCTGTCCGTACCAGTTTGACCGAACCTTAAGTTCTCTTATTTTGTTAGTCTAACTTCCAACAGTTTCGACCATCCTTTATACTTCACACCGTTCCTATAACGCATGCCTATATTTATAAGATCCCGTAGTCATAGTATATGAACATGATACTTAGGTGGCAAATTACACCATTCGTCAGACAAGAAAAAGCCGTCGCCGTCGCGTCGGGGCTCGTCGGCCGGGGACGGGGGCTCGGGCAGCAAGAGCAGCACCCCGGCGCCTTCGCCACAGCATACCATGGACTCCTCTACTTCACAGACCGCTAAAGGTAAATTATGACAACGTTTGAACACTGAGCTTCCTGTATTATCATTTGTGTACCTGATATTGGACGAAGTTATTGTGTTGTCTATTTTATTCTTCTATTCTAATCAATTACAGAGCCCATAATATTACACATATAATTAGATATATTATAAAACTAGCTTCGCACGTGTATGTTTGATAATAATTGTCCCATAGAATCTCACTACTGGGATAAAAAGTCCAAAGATTTAAACCAGGTTATAAACTATATCCCTCATACTCACAAGCTTTCACATTTATAATTAGTAGGATTATAAAGATAGCTTTTCATCAAGTTTAGTTTTTTTTATTCATCATACAGATTTAAAAAAAAAATAGTATATACAAGGATATACAAGTAAAACTGATGTTTTAGAAAAGTTTCAAATTATATTGTTTCAAAGATCATAACAGATTTCAAGTAATTTAAATTTCTTCGGTAGATATCCATTCCCAAGAAACTCCGAGGCCAATCTTTTAATCAATCAAGTTTTCTGTCTTAAATAAACCTTCTTCTCAAACCTTACATCTTCGTATTTGTTCCAGCATCAGGCACCTCAACTCCAGTAGCCGGTCCATCCAGGGTATCGCCACCAGCGGCTTCGCCTAGCACCAGCAAGCAGCCAGCAGTGGAGCCAGTAGGAGTCATCAGCTCGGTGGCACAAGCCGTGGCCTCAGCGTCCACTATCACGACCAACCCGACTAGGTGAGGATACGCACTTTACTTTACTGGATAAAATAGCATAATAACAGTACATAAAACTAACTCTATGCAACAATTTTTGCTGGAAAATTACTTTTTTGAGGTGAAAAAGATCACGTTTTTCGGTAGAACTCAAAGTAACGCATTCAAAGTAAAACAATGTGAATAGTGCGGGGATCGTGAAGGTGCTAAAAGTAAAAATGAACATTAAAAACATGTATTTAAAAAAAAACTTCAAGTGTAAAAGTTTTATCTTTGGCGCCCAATATCTCCGTAACTAGAATTTTCAGCACAATTGTGTTTAGTTTTGTTTGTTACTATTTCACTACTAATAGCAGACCAGAGGGATATTTACGAAATATCCAAAAAAAATAACCCTTTGGAATGAATTCGAGTGATTTAAAAAAAATAAAGAGATAAAGTCATGAATCAAGTCTGAATAATTATTATAAAAGAAAATACTTAATCATGCTCCTTTTCTACAACTGTGATAATAAAGAACTTACCGTTATTTAATGAATAGTCCATTTGTTGTGCCTAGTGCTCCTGTGCCCGCTTCGGTGGTGCAAGTTCCTACTGCAAAGCCGACCTACCAAGAGTCGGTGATCACCAATACTGATCAGGTGGAGACCAAGCAGACTAAGAAGAGGAAGGCTATCGCAGCAGCAGCTAACAATATGAACGGGCCAGTCGACTACACTTCCAATACGCCTCCTAATGCTCCGGTAAGATGGCCTGACATTACTGGTTTTTTTTATAAGGTCAGTGAAATCACGGTAGAGAGGAATGGAAAAAAAGAAAACATGCCTGGCAGTCTTTTGAGGACTGCCGATAGAAGTTAAAACTCGTAGCCGATCCACTACAGCTACGCCAAGCGTTAGGCGACGGTCACGCGAGTTCCATGATTTTTATTCACTCAAAAAGTGCTCAACATGCCTAATGAATTTTCTACATTAAAAATACTACATAACTGTCAGTAATAGTGACTATAGTTTTTGAAGCCCTGACCGTTTTTGGTCATTGCAGCCAGTGAAAGCGGAGACTGACTAGTAAAATATTATCGTGAAGTGCCTGCCCTAACATAGGTGCTCACTTTAGGTAGTAAAATGAGAATATCTAAATATTTAAAATTTTAAACCATCTAATTCAAAATTAAATGAGGAAATACATTGGTCAACGGCTATTACAGAAGTGCATAATATGATAGTTTTGTTTTAAGGTATACTTCACTTTTTTTCTGCTAAGCTAGGCTAGATTATAACAAATATAGTAGACATAGTAGTAACAATTTTCAATTGAAATTATTTAGGCGGGAGAGGGGACTTCCCAAGGGGGTGGAGTGTGGGAAGCCACGCATGTACCAGCTGACGGTCAGCTGGAATCCGTTGACAAAATTATTAAAAAGGTATCTTCATTGTTGTCTTAACCTAACTTATCACTTTCATTGCTAACTCCTGTTGTGACATAGTAACCTGGTAGCCTGGTATATATCGTTCTATAGTAGCTGTACTTCATTAGATAATCATTACTAGTTTGAACATATATCATTTAGTTTTAAGATCTACCAAAAGTAGTTTATTTATTAAATATTGTCTGCACAAAAAGTGATTTCAGTATATCTTGTTAAACTTCGAATTTTAGAATCCGAAGATCACCCGTTTACTCTTTATCGTATATAGGCCGGAAAATAGCGTCTAAAGGTAATCAAGGCACTTTACCTTTAGACGGGACTTCTCCAGCCACCCTGTACAATAGATTCTTTTCTTCTTTATCTTGTGGTTACTGCCTTGCCTGGTGTTTTTATGCCACCCATGGACCCCTGATTTGGCTTTACATGCCGTTGAGAAATATCTCAGGCTGGTTTCCTCACGGTGTTTTCCATCACTGAAGCAAGTGATAATTATACTATACCCACATGAATCCGTAAAATCAGAGGTGCGTGTCTTGGGTTCGGCTTCGTAACCAAAGACTTGTGAGGCCAACGGTCATGCCAGTAGGTTATGGCTGCTATTGTACGGTCGAACAAGCTATTTGGTTTACACTTTACAATGTAATTGGTGGGTTAAACTGTAAACCAAATAGCTTGTTCGACCGTACAAGAGATAAGGGACACACATTTCTTAGGTATCCTTGACTTAATTTTCCAAAACGCACATACACAAATTGTGTGCATCCTTGCAGTGATCAAATCAACTGCACAACACTATTATTACCTTTGTGCCATTAACCAGCAAACTGAGATAAAGCCCCACTTGCATCACAAATCACGCTTAGTGTAAATCACAATATTATATTATAGTAAATAATATTTGAATTGAAACATATTTCTGTCTCTATCAACTTCAAACAATACATAGGAACAAAACAATGTTTTAAATATATTTAGAGATTAAACACATTAAGCGATTTGTGGTATAATATTCTAGAATTTACTTTCGTCGTTCTAACTTTAATCTGGTTATTATACACACAGGCTAAAACAGATGGGTCGGGTCTAGAAGCGATCCCGGTGCCTACGTCACACTTCGCGAGCGTCAGCCCCGCTCCCCCGCCCCCGCCGCCGCCGCCCGCTCACAGCCCAGCTTCTAACCCCAGCCCTAGGTATGTGTTAGTACCTTTGTATATCTAATATAGTCTATAAGATACGGGTCTAGACAAAATTACTTTCTATCATCAATAACGATGATGGAGACGTGAAAAATGGTACTTGTTTGAATGATGTTCAAGTATAGAAACACAAAACACTTTGAAAGCGTTTGCGCCTTGTCTAGATCCTCATGTGGTAACTAACAGCAAATTTATAGGTAAAGTATAGCAAAAATCCTGAAAAGATTTTCTTACCTTACAAAACAACGTGTAACAGAAAGGGTAAAGTCATATGAAAATGTGTGCTACAGATCAAAATACAATCAGCTGTCTCATGCATTTGGTCGAGTAGGTATTCGAATTTTGTATGGGGCCGTTGATTATTTTTTCGCGATTACGATGGAGAAAGTTGTTCAGTTTGATGGTCTGTAGCACTCCCTTTCATAAGACTATACCCTTACTGTAACATGTTGGTTTATTTTGATACAGTTTATTCTAATCAATGCTCTCATCATTGCTCTAATCAAAGAGAATAATGAGTTTGTTCTAATCCTTATTCAAAGGTGGTGTCATCTAAAACGTTTAAAAACACTTTTATAATAATCGTCTATGAATAAAAAGGTAATAAAACAATGATTCCTTTTCCACAGGCATCAGATGCCCAGCCCTATGCCGGGCCCAAGCGGAATGAACCAGGTGTCCAACATACGCTCACCTTCGAACCCACAGGTTAGTTACAACACATTTGCAGCAGTTTTCAATACAATACATACTTATGTACCATGTCAACGTAACATTATACATATAGCATCGTGCCTGTACGCCCAAAACGGGCAGGCAGGGGTATAGTACACCCAAATTTCGCCATGTAATAATAGGGGTGAGAAAAATACCGTTGCCTTATCAAACAATGTGATATGTACTAAAATCATGAATTGACTAAAGAAGTTTAGTAACATATTCCTGCAATTCGCCATCAAGTAACAAAACGAGCTTTGCTTCTTGACGAATGCCTTTGTGTGCTTTAATTATGCTTTACCATAATGTTTTCTTCATTATAGGACGATGCTTAGTTAACCTGACTGTATTTTTTATTAAAAAAAGATGTGTCTGTAATCTAATTTTACATATCACAGCGACAATAAAAAAATGGTCGCCAAAAAGAGAAATATATGCATAAACTTCCCTTTTCCCATAAAAATACAAAGAAATGCTTGCTATACCTATGCATGAGTCAAAAATACTGAAAGACGATTGTCACAATGCTTAAACCAGTAAGACTGTAAGAAACAAATAAAAGCAAAACAATTGGTTCATCGATGCATAAATGGCATGCAGCCACGGAGTATTGAACAAATGGAAGTGCTGATATAAACTTATAATTAACGCTGAACGGACGTCCGAATTCTCAAACGCAAGTCAAATAAGACAATGGAAAGTATCATACTGTCCTACTTAACGATGAACCGTTAATAGAAGGTTCTTAAAGCAACCACATCCATCTTATGTATGGAGAGGACTAACTGAACAGGTGAACTTGGTCAATGGCGTGCATATACACGATAGTTATTCGTATAAAACAACGACTTGTGACCGCTCTGACATGCGGGTACAGCTCTAAAACATCCACACATGAAAATAAGCACATAAACAAAAATGATAGTTAATCACTCATTTGGGATGTTTATTAAAATCCGGATAAATCTAATCAGATTTGGCTATGTTACCCAGAATTTACCGCATAACAGATTTTATGAGATTTGCGGAAAATGGAGTGCACTTCATTACGTGGTGCGTTTGAGAGGTTGGTGTCCAGTATTGTTCTTACTCGTTAGCACTCCATTTGAAAGTACTCCGTGTTACAGTAGTCGTCCCTCAGCGTACTAATGCGTGGGTTGTGTAGGGCGGCAAGGGCGATCGCGAGGGGCCTGCATCGCTTCTCGTGTCGGTGCCTCTGCCCTCCACGAGCCACGGACTCAACCTCACCGCGCACTCACAGGTTCATGACTAACGGATGGACGCATAACTGTCGCTGGCTAACTACTAAACTCTGTTCATGACAGCAACGGTTCCACGACATGTGGCGTGGAAATATTGCAAGATAAAACAGTTCAAGTACTATTTTTAGTAATAAATGACAGTAATAAACAAAGATATTCTGCGCTCTATGCAAAGCCACCACGTGTCGTGTAAGCCGTCCCTACCGCAATAGAATGTATCTTTAAACGTATTTTTTTGGAATAAAAAGTAGAATGATGTAGTTTCATTTCTTGTCCAACGGTGGGGAACTAGTTTCTCCGTTGTGCTATTGTAGTGAACCAACTCCGGCAGGCTTAACCGTACACTTCCAGGCCGTGTCAGGGTTGTAAACTCATTGTAAATTCGGTCATTCATATATACATACGTCTGTGTCCGAACCGGAGCTTCTACAAATGCTAAGAAATCAAACGGTTCGATCACGGCTCGGACGTGTACAGACAATTAACCCTAGCTCAGCCGGGAGTGACCAAGACTACTAGTAATGTGCAACCTACACATTCCTAGTAATCTATCGTATTATTCACATTCCATTGATTTTTAATTTTTTATTTCGTACCTAAAATTCATTACAACATACTATATTTGGTATCATGTGATTTGAGGTGAGTATGTACATAATCATCGGACCGAACTCCAGAAACAGAAAATGGTATAGTACTTCTTTCTCATATTTTAGTGTCTAAACGAATAAGTGCAACAACAAATCGTAAGTACTGACTATGTAGAGGTAGGTATATCGATGTTAAAAAACGTAAAGATAGGGACGAAATAATGACGTAATGATTTGATGACGGTTGTGTGTTCACTCAAACATGCTTTTTACAACTACCTACTAACAATTACTGCTTGGCCGTGTGCGCCGTACCATCAAATTGGAAGATGCATGTTGTCCCTACGGCGCGGCGCAACGAAAGCTTAGCTTGTGCTAACATTGGATCTGGTAACACCATATTTAAACTTTATATACAAGCTTCAATTTAAAATAAACATAGATTTGTTTTGTTGAAATGTAAAGGTGATGTATCGGTGAGGTGTTTGTGAAATATGTACAAGCGCAGTATATTAATATAGTTTATCTCTGCCAGGTTGCCAGTGATATGCCGAGTCCGTCACCGCATATTTTCCACCAGCCGCCACCACTAAAACAAGTAAGTAAATTTAGTTCTATTTTCACATTGACGATATCTTGTAGCTTTCTATGAATGTTTTAGTTCAACTTAAAATGGAGAACTCATATTATTTATTTCCGTCCAATTCTTGTTTTATTCGTGATAAACAGCCTTAATTGCGGTTTTGACCAAAGGAATCGGAAATATTATTTTTAGCAATCATTTAACAACACTTATTATAAATAATAGCGTTATTCTGTACACGCACTAAAACTAAATCAGAAAGGTCCATTCCCATAAAAAAAAAAATCAAAACCCTTCCTTTTGGCTTCGCCGTAGTCGGGTAAAAGACAGTCGATGTAAAATAACTAATAATAATAATAACGCTGGACATTACCACACAGCGCCATCTAGTGCCACCCTAAGCAAGGCTTGTGTCGTGGAAACCAGATAGTTGATATACGAGTACTACATGTATACTTACATTTTTGTTTGTAAATACATACATACTTATTATACATATAAACATCCATGACTCGGAAACAAAATGTCCATGCTCATCACACAATCATTTGCTCCTACCGGGATTCGAACCCAGGACCCTAAGAACGTAAGGCAGCCTCACTACCACTACGCCATTCGGGTCGTCAAACTTGCAAACAAGTAGTTCTAAAACTGAACCCCGACTACTGTATGAAGTCTGTTAAAATGTAGCCTATGTTACCCCTCTATGACGAATCGATTGACACCTTATTCATCAAAATAGGATGATTATTTAAGGCGCTTCATTGTAACATACGTAAATACAAACATACATAGACATCTAAATTCATAACCCTTCCTCTTAGTTTCGCCGTAGTCGGCTAACAAATATGTATGTTAAATTACAGTTTTTTCTATAGCGTCTTCAATCAAACATAAAGGGTGTAAAACACCTCTTCACGAAGCCGAAAGGCACTTGTTCTACCCATCATTGTGATCATTTTTTTGTTCTACACCATACCTGGGAACTTTCTAGTTACGGAGATATGGGGGGTCAAAGTTAAAATTTTTTGACAAGTTTTTTTTTAAATACAAGTTTTTTTTGTAAGATGTTGACTTTTAACACCTCCACGACCCCCGTACTATTCAATCCATCCATCAGCACAATGTTCTAAGTGCGTTACATTGAGTTCTACCACAAAACGTGATTTATAACCTCAAAAAAAAAAGTTGTTTCCCAGCAAAAATTTTTGCGTAAAGTTACTAAGTTTGATGTACAGAATGCTTGGTTAATGGCTTTGTGATGAGGTGGTTTACACCCTGTATAGTAAGTAATCGTCCCTCAGTTTTGATGTCGAATGTAGTTACGTGTAGGGCTATAGTGACACGACTACCGGAAGTCTTTACCAACACATTATAAGCCGTGAACGCACGTACGAACACGAACATAGCGAACACAAACATCAAATCTGACCATTTGGTTCGTAAGTATGGATAGCATATTCGAACACGAATGCGAACATAGTTCGAGTCGAGTTCGCGCACAACAGCCGTGAACTCTATCTTAATAGTCATGGCGGCGCTGTTGGAAGTTATCGATCGACATTTATTAAAGCTCTTCGAACACCGTCCATAAAGAACACACTAAAAGGATCGCCGCAAACATGTTTGACGAACAGAGTAGTCGATGTTCGTTAGTGGTACGCACGTGCGAACCAAGTTGTTGCGTATCATGCAACGCAACAAATTTGTTCGTACGTGCGTACACGGCTAAACACTGATCAACCGAACTGCTGCACCATGAATGCACAATGGCGATACTTGTCAAAAGAACAACGCGGCCAAACACGAAAAGCGACTACAATTTGTGGTGAAACTAGCTGCTGCCCGCTACCGTCGTCTGCTTGAAATTACTTAGCGGAGCCCGCAAAAGTTGTTCTGCCATAAAAATATGTAAAAAATTTGTCTACGTACTCGAAGGCTGTGTTTTTTTCTCACCACAAAAAAGAAAACAAAAATCAGTCGAGCCGTTTCGGAGAAGTTCAATAACAAACACACGAGATTATTTTTTATAGATTAGAAGATTACTTCCCTATTTAAATCGAATTTGGTAACAATTTCCTTGGTTTTGTTTTTCTTTTTTTTTTAGGCACCGAACCCTAATAACCCTTTTTCGAAAATAGAAGTAGCCAAACTTACTCCTTATGTTATCAGCTATAAGTAAAAGTCTAAAAAGCTAAAAGTCAAAATCGGTCCAGCCGTTTCGGAGATAAGCTGGAACTTACAGACAGATAAATAATAATGTTTTTTCAGTTATAAGTACCGTATACACAATCATATACGTTCAGTAAAAAGCTGTCATTTTCTAATTACAAACAGACACTTAATTTTGATTTATTTGTGAAGAAGATATGTGTGAATACTTTTACAATAATACATACTGTCGAACATAGAACCTCCTCCTTTTTTGAAGTCGCTTAAAAATTGTCTTCTCCGTTACGCTATCATAGTGTCATCGCTATATGCCAATGAAATGTACCTAAACTGTTGGTAACATAAATTACTTTTTCGTCAACCCATATCGATACAGAAACCGACCGCAAACTATAACATCATTCGGTCGATAATAAACGTAAAAATACATCAGTGTTGAGTAGCTGGGCTCACAAACGATACCGCCAATTACTTTAATGACATGTCATGCCTTGCATTTCCCTTTGTGCAATTCAGTAGTGTGACAGGCCGGCTGATGACTTAATGAAATTACATATTATGATATGGACATCTGCTATAATTTCCGCTCATTAGAGCACACAATATGGTAGGCCTCACGGTCCAATGGTGGGCTAAGCTTTTATGCTAACTATAATGGGGTGTAAAAATACACTTAAAGAAGCCGAAAGGCACTTTTTAGGGTTCCGTAGACAAGGAACCCTTATAGTTTTGTCATGTCCGTCTGTCTGTCTGTCCGTGCTAAGACACCGTTAGTACTAGAAATCTTTAATTTTGTAGGGGTGTGTAAACCCACTTCTGATCAGAAGGTCTTAGTAGCTAAATGTCCAACAGCGCGAATCGTCTAATAAGCAGTAAGTCTAATTAGCAAAATGACCATGTAACAAAACGTCTTATCTGGTGGTCTGTATTTATAGCAGGACATCTTATTTTTTGTCGGCTACCGCATCGTGTGGGGTAACGTTGAATAGGTCTTTTAAAATGATTTAGGGGTTGCTAATACCATTTTTCGATTTAATGCTCCATTTTCGAAATATTTTACTTTAAAGTGCAAATTTTTTATTTCAAGTTTTCACCCCCTCTAAAAGCTAAACTGCTGGCTTGAAAAATCTGGAAATAATCATGATGATAGTGCTTTTCATGAACTTTAAAGAAGATTATAGCAGTGTTAACATAACTTTATTAGTTTAGCAGTAATAGTCGTTGAACTTGGGTGTTGGATAATTGTGTACCAAATACAAAATCCTTAGAATTTGTAATAATGGACACCAGAATAAAGAACAACAGAATCGTTCTATATTGTGATAACGGGCTACTACGGAACCCTACACGGCGTGTCTCTCGACACGCATTTGGTCGGTTTTCTCCGTGTCATCACGTCATTGCGATATTTTTTACAACAGGCGATAAAATTGTATCGTGTAAATGGGCCTTTAACGACGCGGTTGGTCACTAGTCAAAAAGACAGACAGTTCGATGTATTATGTCACCGTAAAATTGTAAAACCCGTTATTATTGCAATTTATCTAGCGAGAATGTAAACTCTCGATAGCTTTTCAAACGAACATACTGCTTACAATTTAACTCATTATTTTTCGGTAAATTATAATCTATCGAAGTGAAACCGTAATATTGTGAAATGTATGCGACGGAAATATTTCTGCCTCCATAATCGGGACTTGGGGGCTTGGGGCACCCCGAAGTTAGGTTAGTTAGATTTCCTTTAAACCCTGCAGACAGACGTCGTAGTCGTCGCTTTTTAGGCGAATATAAAGCGTTTTGAGGTAAGGTTACAATGATCGGTTTTTCTCAGGAATTGTGCATTTATCTTTTCATGGGAATGGTATCATGTGGCAAGGGGGACACTCCCTTCCCTCCCCCCTCCACACCGCGCGAGTTGAGTCCCGTCGCATACATTTCACAATATTACAATTTCACTTCGACAGATTATAATCGATTTTTGACGACTCGAATGGCGTAGTGGTGGTGAGGCTGCCTTACGTTCATAGGGTCCTGGGTTCGAATCCCGGTATGAGCAAATGTTTGTGTGATGAGCATGGACATTAGTTTCCGAGTCATGGATGTTTATATGTATAATAAGTATGTATTTACAAACAAAAAAGTATATATGTAGTATATCAACTATCTGGTGTCCATGACACAAGCCTTGCTTAGCACTAGATGGCGCTGTGTGTTAATGTCCAGCGATATTTATTTATTTAATCTACCTAATCTCTAAAAAAAAAATGCGTCATATTGTAAGAAGTATGTCCAGTTGACAATATTTCGACAGTTTACAATCTCGCTAGTTATTTTACAATCTAACGGTTTTTACAAAGTGACGCTGGCACTTTGATTGTTACTCCATAAATTGTTTTCTCTCGGCTTCAGTACAATTTCTATTTGATAAAATCGAATAAGTCATCATCATTCTCTTCCCCTTATCCCAATTTATTTGGGGTCGGCGCAGCATGTTTTCTCTGCTTTTTGTCACCTCATTAGACACTTATTTTCTTGCCATATTATTTTCAATACACTTCCTCGAAAGCTAGTTCTTTTCGCACTACGATTAGGTTCAAAATGCAGTTTATTTCACACACGTGCGTTTTTCATGTTTTTTCCACACACGTGCGGAAAGCAAAATTGAACTATACCTACTTATACTTAGTCCAAACTGGTAAATGAATAATTAAAAAAATACGTTCAGCTCTGACTATAGATACGTCAGAGGTGAATGTTTCATTTTAATTTCGGAAAAGCGATCTACGTCTTTCTTTGTAAACATTTTTGGAATGTTCAAATTGTGTTTATAAATTCAATATCATAGATAAACAGGATGATTTTAAACTAATATTTACTTTTCTAAATAAATTAACATTTATTTGTGTTCAAAATTCAAAATATTATAAAAAGACTATCTTTCATATTAGGCTGTATAACGGCTTCATACGTTTGCCTCTCCTTCAACCTGGCGAATGCAAGTGCGGAGAAAAAGAAATTTAAATCATAGTCTCGTAATAATTCATGACACAAATATTTTACTTTCTTTTATTTTTTTTCTTCAAAAGTGTATTGAAAAACGTCGTTTGATACACGTGGACATTTGTTATTGCCGTTCTCGGCTCAAAAACACACTCGCCTACTGCTCCTGTGTTAATACCGCCTTGAACTACAATAACAAACTTTTTCCACTTGTATCAAAATGTATTAACACAGTCCATCCATCGTTTCTTTGGTCGTCCTCTGCTCATATAACATTAATACTCAAAACTTTCTCCACAAGACTATTTTTTTTTTCAGTGTTAGAAATTACTTCCTACATCAAACCTCTTTACAATACTAGTATAGAAATGTGAAGTGAAGCTAGTTTCGTCTGTTCAAGGATTTGAACTACAAAATAGTGGTAGGCAAGTTAAAATATCATTTGGTAACTGCCAACCGAACTTGACTTTCTTGAAAGACGGGTGTGAATAAAAAATGTTAAGAACCCACAAACAATAAGCTTGCCTTTACAATGTACACAACTGGCACGAACATGGTGTAGTAACTAGTAGGGCTATAGGGCAGACAAAGGAGCCCCTAGAAATCGCTAGAAAGTAACAATAATAATTTAATAACGGATGACTCGGAGTTTTCTGTTGTCTGTTAATGATTGGGGGATCACATTATTAGGTATCTGTTACACCGAATCGACCGTCGTTTAGCGAAAGTATACAATCCTCAAAACTTAAACCCAAAAAAACATAAAGTAAGAGGATATAAACGAATAGATGCTCTTATCTCATTTTAAAATACAAGACGTTTTGGGTAATTTCTTTGAAAAAAAAAGAACGGTATTCTTAGAAAGGTTTTGTGCGTGCCGCCCTAGCGTCCCTAGCAAAGATAAATATTGCCATTTTGTACCTGCTCGCTAGTCGCAATCCCCTGCCTACCTGCTCCTTACGATAGTCAAAGCTTAGAAGTTTGTGAGCATGTGGACGCCATTCATTCAGTCAGTCTGCAACCGACGCTTGGTAACGACATACATGTCGATCTATACGGCAATGATACACACGATAAATAGGCAATCGTAAACAGAAACGAGTAAAAAACAAATAACGTGATATGCTGAGTTTACACACGTTTGTGTCAGTGCGAATGTGTATCATTTGTTTAGCACGTGTTCAACTTCTCCCGCGGTTTTGAACATACACTCGAGTTTGTAACATGCTAGCTATTTACCGGGAGTTTGTGAAGTAGTTTTGTTGTCAGTTTTGCCGAAATCACAATATACTACAGATTAGAACAGTTTCCGTTTCGGCTTGTTAAAATTTCGAATAGAATTGGTGGAATATGCAAAATCGGTTTTCGTGTTAAATTCTGTCATAACAATGTAGAAGAGAATGGATTCCCGTGAGTTAAATTTTATCATCATTGCATGCTAAAGTTTTAATAATTATCCAATTTGTGTTTTTTTAATAACACACGTAACGTTTAATGTTATTAAAATTTCAGGAACGATATCGATATCAAAACTATTTCATAATAGATGCTTATAATTAAGAGATGTTTAAGGACTAACTGTACACTTATTCAAGTTTAAGTAAAACCTGAAAATACGAGTCAAAATGTTTCTTGTTATCAATAAACCCCTAAATATGATGAGTTAATTTTGATAAATGATGGTTAGTAAATCTTATCACTACTTATATCAACGATTTTTGTTACTCTTCCACGCAAAAGCTACTGAACGTATAAAATAAATTATGGGTAAAATGTAATTTACGCACACGAAGTAGTAGTGAGCGGAAGGTACTAATATATTTAACTATAGTGGAGCACAGAAATGTCGATGTTTTTACATGCCACTAGGCCCATCGAGACTATATAAATGACGCAATCAGTTATTGAAGGACTGGAAACCAGACGCAGGCAGAACGAAATTATATCCAAATATCATCCGCTTCATTTAGTTTTGTTACGAATGTCAAATAAAGCACAATTCGTAGTAATGCGACGCCACAGCCCACACCACATTGATGTGACCTATTTCATAACGTTCACACATTAAGCTGAAAACGATTTGTTTTTAGCAACGACAAAACATTTATGAACACATGTTTGAAGAAGCGAAGCTGTTGAATAATATTGTAATTCTACAGCTCGTGTAGATTTTCTTGTTCGTAAATGTATCAAATAATTCAGTACGGAGTCAAGATGAATATAAGTTAACATATCCTTACACGTGTGTGTTAGCTTTTGCTTCATAGCTTTTTATGCTATGAAATAGACAATCTTGGCGACGCTTGCGAAGTCTGTCTGTCCGTTGGTGCGGTTATAACTTAAAACCACTTATCCTATTTACATGATAGGCATTAGGTATAATTCTTTGAAATGTCGTCTGGTTCATTTTCAATGTATCATGAGAGGCTGTTATATTATGCAAAATGAATACAGAAACTAATAAGTTTAAAAACTTGTAAAAGAAACCCTTTTTTCACACGTACTTTAAACAAACTCGCGCCTTTTACCCGTGGGGATAGGCGGAAAGTATACCACACTTTCTTGCCTAAGGTTGTAAATTCATGATTTTTTGTTAATATTATAAATGTTTCCTTACAGCCACAACCTGTTCCCATGCCGATAGACAATGGCATGACAGGGCATTCACCGCACGCACACCCTGGGCGCTCCTGGGGAGGTCTTAACGTAGCCTACGAGATGCAACAAGATCCCAACAAACAACAACCTGGGTAAGTATCTGTTACGACATGACGTCGTTAACTTCTAACACCACGAAAGTCATAAATAGCAACTTTACAGGAGACTGAAAAAACTGCGTAAAATAGCTTCATTAATTCATAATCACAAAAAGTGAACATTTATGTATTTCATTGTGGTTAATCATAATAATTATATCCATATTCATATGCTTTAAATTTGTGTTCACTTCAAATTAAATAGATATCGTGCTTGCTTCTATGATTGGCGGAAACAAACAGTCTTCCGAATCTCTATCAAACGGTATCAAAAATCAAAATGTCAAAACCGACATTACTTACGTGGTGTTTGACCTCAACAGTATAATGTATAGTGAGGCGATTAATGCAAATTATCTCTCAACTTAAATTGTCCGCCAGTTAGCATAACTGTCAGTCAGTATAACTGACCACTGCAAATTGAAGGACTGTCTTATTGGCTCATCAATCAACTTCCCCGTCTATCTGTCTGATACTTTAAGGTCCATGTTCACCAAAAAGATGACGGTCTGACTATCTAAAAACAGCTGTTTAAAACATATTTTTGTATGGGTACATGTCACAGTGACAGCTGTTTTTAGATAATCAGATCGTTATCTTTTCGGTGAACATGGACCTGAGATTTCTTTGACATGTCTTATTTAGTAAACTAACACGATACGAAAATCATTATGAGTAAGTATTTGTTTTTATCTGTGTGATACTCATGTCATAAAAATAATAGCTTGTTACTAACAATACTAACACAGGCCTACTTGCGCACAAAATATAGTACTAAACATATTTATCTAAAACATCCTTGAATTGGTATGTTGAAACAGTTGGCAGAAACAGAACGAAGTTATAAGCTCTTTTAGCACTGAACGAGTTTAGTGATCTGTGATACAAGAGGGTCAGTAGCGAAATTTGTTTAACAAATAAGACAAGTACAGGAAAATAAACTTAGCATATAAGGTGTAAACGGCCCCTTCACGAAACCATCAACAAAGCATTCTGTACATCATACCAAGTATTCCTACGCAAAAATTTTTGCTGAGCGGAAAAATCCCTTTTTACGGTAAAACTCAATGTAACGCACTCAAAACATTGTGCTGATGAATGCATTGAGTAGTAAACGGGTCCTGAAGGTACTGTTCTAAAGTAAAATTATAAAAAAAAAAAAAAAAAAATTATAAATTATAAAAGAATTGTAAATAAGTAACGTTAACTAGTTTTAAAAATACCTTAAAAAATTAAAACTTTAACCTCCTATATCTCCGTAACAAGGAGGTACACAGGAATGGTCCTGAAAAAATAAATATCGCAAAGACGGGGAGAACAAGTGCCTTTTGGCTTATTTAAGGGTCTATTTACACCCTTTAGCCCTTTAGCCCTTAGCTATTTTATTTTAAGTATACTTTCGCATAAGTATTGCACAGCGAATAATGTTTTTTTGCATTGCGACTTTGTGATCCACTTCACTACACTCGTATTTTCCTGAATAAACACAAAAACAATGCAATAAAACACTTCACCATGTTGGGATAAAGAAAATCAAACTTAAAACGAATCAAGAACATTATTCTTATCTTAGTTTAAACGAGGGACGTATTCAAACCCGCAATAGTCCATGCTTACAGGATACTAATAAACATGAACAAAAAGAAAACACTAATAAATAACTAATAGATCCATACCAAAAGCTTCGCTAAAGTCTCGCGACGTGTGTACACCCTTGCGCTTATCGTAGAACATGTGTGCGGGTCAATGACTTTTAGGTATATTCCACTTTCCCCTTCATACTTAAAATCTGGCTTTGGACAGGCAAATATCTAGGTATTACTACTAGGTAGATACTACTACTAGGTACTGACCGAATGTTCGCAGTCGTTGATTGACACCTTGCATAATTAATGGCTCCTCGCACACAATCACTAGATAACACTTAAGCACGAACCATAATCCCAATATTCTTCACTGGAATGATGATAAGACGTAATTTTTGGTTATTGAAGAACACGTTTACAGGACACCCTTAATATCGCGAAGTAAGCGGGGTTGTTTGTTTATGCGATACTCGGAAACGCAATATTAGACATTCGGAAGTAGCGGCGCCCGCGCATACACTAAGATCAGCGCGAGGTGCCGCGGGGGTGTGCCCTGTCAGTGCATCGGGCACAACACAAATGAAGGGGGCGGAGTTTGCGCACGGAGCTTCCTTTTCGCGTGACACCTCGAGTTCACTTCTTGCGCGCTCAGTATCCATGAGAAATGTATTTTATTAGACAGTTATGTCAAAAATTAAGGTACCTGTAATAGGTTTTTTACATATTTGGGTTGAGAATCGAATACTGAATACCTTCCCTCAATATGTCTCTCGTTTAACCTAACAGGCTATATAGGGCTTCGAAGATTATTGTATAAAGCCTGGCCGGCCTAACCTCCGCCATTTTATTTTTTTCAATCCCCTGTCTAACTTACTGTTTATAACTAATTCATTGTTCCAAAGAATAACTACAATCTGGTTTTGTGTAACGTAGTTAGAATAATTGGTATTCTCAATCACGATTTCATTTAGCAATAATGATAAATTAATCACAACCGTGCGCGCAAAATATTTAACAATTATTTGCGACGTTCTTTGACTTTTGAAATTAACTATCTTTTTTAATGATAGTCCTGAAACACACCGCCAACAAATCCGTTGCTGCTACTTGAAAAATCCTGATGGTCAAACCCAAAAATACATTGACCTGGGATTTGTATCCCTTTGATCAGCAGTAGTGCATGCGACCACCAGATCAACGGGCAGTCTGACTCTCGTTTCTAGAAACAAGTCAATGTTTACTTACTTGAAATACGATTTTTATTCTGTAGTATAGTAATTGCATGAAGTTAAAACTCTCAAAGACATTTAAACGGTTCATACTTCGTTCAAATTCTGGTCTATTGCATAAAAATAATTGCTTAATTAATTACTTAAACTCAAGTAATTACTTTTACTTGACTATACAGGTGTTATTCAAAAGCAAAAATGAAACAAGTACTTATAATATCAATTGCCATCGATATTCTCCTTATCCTGTAAATTGGAACAAGGGTACCATGTTTATCAAATGCGAATAAGTAAATCGGAATAAGTACATTTCAAATATTTAAATCGCGACTTATGTGCGTCGTACGTACCGCTTTGTTTGCGCACATGCGAAATACAAAATTTATTCTATGACAGAAAATCAACTTGAGTAGTAAAAAACATTATTGCAAAGAAAACATAAAATAGATGTTTTGTTATGTTATCTTTTCTTTGTAATAATGTTCTTTACGCCTGTAATCCCAGAAGCCATAATAGTATACCTACATTTCGCCTATGTTTATGTCCCATTGCTAAGAAAAGTATTTCAAAAGTTTCAACTCATTCTTGGTTTGAACCTACATCATGCCTGTTTCTCCGAAGGATCAGGCAAAAGTGTGCCTATAGTACACCCTGATTACAGCAGTTATTTTTAGGTCGCATATAATAGGAGACGCAGGACTAGCCATCATTCGACCACATATCGGTATAGTTTGTTACCTAATTAGTAGTTACATTTTTATTTTTTTGGGCCAGTCCCGCCACTCTATTGCCAAACCACTGTAACTCCTGAAAGCCAGAATCAACAGTGGCGACCACCAGAAAAGCGCCGAGACAATGAAGCTCAACGGAGTCCCAGAGAATGAATTTAACTGTCTTGGATCCCGCAACGAAATTAATTAGTTAGTATAGCGGAGGAGTAGGAAAGAAAAAAACCGTAATTTCCACTTCTTCAGTTACATAGGTGGAGGGTGCACAGCCAAGTCAATCCATCTAATTCGCTTGCTATGCTACTCAGTACTGAACGTAAACTTTTATTTTTACGTATTAGTCCAAGTCTTTGAAAATTCCTGCTAAAACGAATAAATTATTAACAAATAATTTAAACATATAAAAACTTACTAATATAGTTATAAGTATTATTTACTAACAATGTATGAAATGTTTTTCTTCTGAAATAAAATGATTAATAATAATAACGGCTGAGTGGACATTTCTAGTCGGTACCCAAGATGCATTATTGTCTGCTGATAAGTTGAGTATCAAATAGCTGCGGCGTTCCCAGTTTCTGGAAGGAAAATCACGTCAATATAACCCAAAGTCATGTGATGCGATTGGCTGTTGTTCAACCAATCATAACAGTTCACGCACGATTGTCAATTCTTGTGTTGACTTTCGGTCATTAGTTAAAATTAGTATTTGCTGTGCAATTTATGTAATATGAATACAGAATTAAATAAAGGCTCGCATTAATGATTATTTAGTGATCTAATAATTATTAAGCTGTGCTCTTAAATTAAAGTATATAATAACTAATCTACGTAACTTAGTAGATATAAAAGAAGATTTATGTTTGTTCTACAGTATGAGTAGTATGCCTGGCCCGAGCAAGCAGCCCGATATGCCAGTGAACATGGTGCCCATGCCGCCCACTACAGTTAGGACAAAGAAGCGAGCAGCCATGGCCACTTCGGTCGTAGCTATGGCCAACACCGCATCGGCTATACGTAAGTACTACATATACTATTCTTTACAAAGTATGTGAGCTGTAACTTTGGATCATAGATTAAGGAATGATGTGATAACACTAAAGTGGGTTATCAATATAACACTTTTAAATCTTTCAGTTCTAAGTAAAGGTTAACTTTTTTTTTGCCTTTATTAGTATAAATATGTAATCGTTATTGGAAAATGTTAAGCAATTGTGCCGTTCTAACTTCGAACAAGGATTTGTTGTTGTATTTTGATGAAGTGTCAAATGTGATCTATAAACTTAGCCTTATTGTGTGTATCGGATTAAAAGAGAATGCAAGGAGAAACATTTTAAACAATATACAGACAGACAGATATGAAGGAAGTGTAAATATTTGGTGTTCTTCAGAAAAAAGTTAGGTGCGTAGTACTGGCAACGAATCAGTACATGTTTCAAATACAAGCACAAAATCGTCGAATTTAAAAAGCCTGTACTTACATACTGTGTTAGTCGATGGAAAATAATTGTATCCTGTTAGGTCAAATTTAATAATATATTGATAAGTACTTAGTGGTAGGTAGGAAGCTAAAGGGATAAGGAAGTTTATGAGTTCTGTTGGTTCCAATAAAATAAATAACAATGATAATGATTACTAGGGTTTTGTGAATGTTTTTCCTTGATAAAACATAAGATGAAACGAAAATTAGATGCTGAAAAATTTATTGAGGCGTATTTACTTCTCACTCCGACAAAGCCAAATACTTTTTTTGCGAAGACGGGCTATTACACGCTCTAAGTTCAGACCCCTGTGATGGGCATGTCAAGTAGAATCAATTTGAGATCATTAGTCGTAGCAGTCAGTGGCATCAACCCAACTGTAATCTTATGTGACGGAGAAGATCATTTTGATTTTGTCAGTGATGCAATATCAATCAGAAGTACAAAAAAATAACAGAAAAGAGATGCTTTTCCATTCTTCATCGCGTTGCGTTTTTATGTAGTCGTGCGAACTAATTTTTCGAACATATGACAATCCTATTAATATTGCGATAAATGCGAAAGTTTGTGAGGATATATGGATGTCTAGATATTTGTTTGTCTTGCACGCAAATACTACTCACCGGATTTTGTTGAAATTTGGCACATAGATAGTTCATAACCTGGATTAACACATAGAATACTTTTTATTCTGGTAAAACGATCCTGTGGATCAATTACCGAACTCCGCGCGGACGAAGACGCGGGCTAGTGAATTATAGTTGATCCAAAATGGATCGCGGTACATGATGTGTTGTGAATATTTCAGAGAGCATGTCCACTCAGACTCAGACTCTCGCCAGCGTGCGTCGTCAGCCACAGCCGACCCCGCCGCCGATCTACTCGGAGACCATCAAGGATTCTCCGCCCAGCTCTCCAAGTAAGTCTACGTTGTAATATAATGGTGACTAACGTAGTTATTAAGCAGTGTTGTTACTAACATATTGAAATGGTAAATACCTTCATGTGTTAGCGAAGTAGACACAGCTAGAAAATTGCGTCAGACCGATTCGGTATTGCTTCACAGACGAGAGGAGTTGTTGTTAGCTTAAGGCTTTAAAGTTTTACTGAGTAACTAACAATAGCTAGTTCGTCTTCAATACTCTACATAACATCACGCCTGTAAAACCAAAAGAGTTAGGCAGAGGTGTTCCTAATCGTACACCCACATTTTGCCAGTTATGTTTAAGTCACATGTAACAGAGGGCGAGCCTATTGCCATCAAACGCGCGCAAGTCTAGTCTCCGTGGCTGCTACTGAGAAATTCCTGATGGAAAAACCCAGTAAAATTTGCCGACTCAGGAATCGAATCCGGGATCTGATGCTCAACAGTCGTGGTTTGCTACCACTAGACTAGACTAACGAGGCGGTCTTCAATCTGTTATACTGTAAATTCAATATTGTTTGATTCTGATAACACATAAAGGGTTCAAAACACCTCTTCACGAATCCGAAAGGCACTTGTTCTCCCCATCATTGCAATATTTTTTTTGTTCTACACCATACCTGGGAACCTTCTAGTTACGGAGATATGGGGGTCAAAGTTACAACTTTTTGACAAGTTTTTTTTGTAAGATTTTGACCTTTAACACCTCCACGACCCCCGTATTATTCAATCCATCCATCGGCACAATGTTCTAAGTGCGTTACATTGAGTCCTACCACAAAACATGATTTATAACCTCAAAAAAAAAGTTGTTTCCCAGCAATAATTTTTGCGTAAAGTTACTTAGTTTGTGATGTACACAATGCTTGGTTAACGGCTTTGTGATGAGGTGGTTTACACCCTGTACATTGATAGTCATGTAAGAACTTTAGAAAGAAAGGTCATACCGTTTGTTTTATTCATTGGGTTTTGTATCAAGTAATATGGGTGTATTATTTCACAGGCTCTGAGAGACCGTTGAAGCCCAAAATGGAGACTGCTAGGTAAGTACAGTTTTGAGTGTTTGTTCTAAATGATTATGAATAAAAACCCTTTTTAAATTAAAATCTTACTAAAAAAAGACAGATTTATATTAAAAAAAAAGAACTTGCCTTCATTTATTATAATTTTTTCTACGGAATCTTCAAAACGTGTCATTTGTTTTATAATGCAATTGCCGAGCAGGCAAGTTCTGGTAAACATTGTGTTTTTCATGTCTACACTAATATTATAAAGAGGAAAGCTTTGTTTGTTTGGTTGTAATGAATAGGCTTAAAAACTACGGGGCCGATTTCAAAAATTCTTTCACCATTGGAATTACATTTACCCTGAGTAACATAGGCTATATTTTATCTCCGTAATCCCAAGGAAACGGGAACTATGCGGGTGAAACCGCATGACGGGTGCTAGTTTGGTATAAATTGCTTTACATAGAGCTGCCAGTTATGAAATACTTGGGTGGACTACGTAATTGTTTATTTGGACTCTCGTTTGCAAGCAGTTTGTTTCACCACATTTAAGGATAGCTGAATAGCTGGATAAGCTGATTTTGAACAACTTTTTTTTGACCTATCAAGATGACTTGGATGTCGAGGCTTTTTTCCCATCTATTATTCCCTCCGGAAACTTCTCTAAATTGAATGTACTGACACGTTTTGTTGCAAATATCCATCATTCTGGCAACCACTATCCTCATTACAATAAAGCCTTGTCGAACGAGGTTTTATTCCGAACCTGATGATAAACTTTGAGGATATTCAATATACCGTGACTGACCCTCAGAACCTTCATGTATCCCAGGATCGCGTCGTGCACTGCCCCTCACATGCTAGGCAATGAGTTGAACCCGGAGAGTGGCGCGGCGGCGTGCCTGCAGGAACAGTTGACCGCTGAGCTGGCCGCTCATGCCGCCGGCAGCGTGGGCGGAGACACGCTCATCCCGCCGCCGCTGATCAACAAAGCAGCTGTAAGTTATTTTTCAATACACTTCCTCGAAAACTGGTTCTTATCGCACTAAGATTAGGTTCAACATGCAATGTATTTCACACGCGTTCGTTTTTTGTCAGTTTTCCAACACGTGTGTGGGAATGAAAATTGCCACAGATAAACTATACCTTAATTAGTCCAAATTGGTTCAATGCATAAGTAGTTTTTTTATTTCGGCAAAGCAATATGCGTCTTTACGGCGTAAACATTTTTTGAATAGGTATTCAAATTGTGTTTATAAATAGATAACATCATAGATAAACATTAGATTATAACAAGATATTATTTAAAACTAATATTTACTTTTATAAACAAATTAATATTTATATGTGTTTTAAATTCAAAAACATAACAAAAAACCATTTATTATATTAGGCTTCTTTTTACTTGTTATTTTTTATAATTCATAAATCTTAATCATTAATTAATAATATAATTCTTAAGGTGTTCGTGTTTAATTTGGTTAATTTTTTAATAATTAATATATTTCGTGTAGTGTTATCAGCATTTTCCACTTGTATCAAAATGTACTACTACATACATGACGACCCGAATGGCGCAGCGGTAGTGAGGCTGCCTTGCGTTCTTAAATCCCGGAATTCCCGGAATTCCTGAATCCCGGTTGAAGCAAATGTTTGTGTGATGAGCATGGACATTTGTTTCAGAGTCATGGATGTTTATATGTATAATAAGTATGTATTTACAATCAATAACTATCTATGTAGTACATCAACTATCTGGTGTCCACGACACGTTGCTTAGTTTGGTACACGATATTTATTTACTTTAACTGGAAACCACTTTTAAAGTAATTCATTTCATCACCACTGCATTCATAGCGATGAAGCAAAACGCCTTGAGGAAACAACACATCTAAAACCCATATGTCTGTATCATCATGATTTATTTTCACCCGTCGTTACCGATTTGTGTTAATTGAAAGAAAAGTCAGTTAGCAACACAGGTAGTTTGATAGTTTAAATTTTTAAAACATAACAAACTGCAATTACAGGGCGGCAGTATCAGCTCCGGACGTTCATCCAGTGCTCAAAGCCTGGACCAGCTGCTCGAGCGCCAATGGGAGCAGGGCTCGCAGTTCCTCATGGAGCAGGCCCAACACTTCGACAGTAAGTAAACATACCCTCACAACCAAGCGCAGTACATAGAGTAGTTAAGCATTATCTCAATCTGTGACGTATTTCATATTCCGAGCACTTTTAAGATCAGTCAAACCGCTACAGTCAAATTGCAGACACGCTGCGGACATCGGACACTGGCCGCATAGTATCAGTCAGCGTCCGGTACACAGAACCGAGTCCGCAATTTATCCGTACCAGTATGACCGGACCTTTACTGGAGACGGCATGTGGGGTATTCGCCCTCGTCAAAAAATTGACCACATGGCATGATATAATCTATGTGTGCGTTATTTTGCGCATGTACCTACTTAATTCTTCCTTTGTAGTTAAGTTATTATCACAGTAATTTTTAATTTTCATAAGTGTGTATGATCTGTTTTATTTTCTCCCCTTTGTATTACCCTAATATATTATTAGACACAGTACTTTGCAACAATTATGAAACGTTAAGCACGAGAAGGGACAGTCGGTAAAAAGAGCCAGTGAAGTATTACGTCGTGGATAACTAACATCCATCTTAAGTTATGCTTTTATAACAGTAGTGGAATAGTGCTGTAACCTCCCCTGAACAAGCAATACCGCTGTGCGTTTTGTCCCCGGTCTCCTCCAAACGAGAATGAAAGGCATATTTTTGTTAGCTGGTAAGTAACTGGTTTTAGTCATGTTTTTTTTTTATATAAAGCCTGCTTCATTTGATTTCTGACAACATTTATTTGCCATTTAACTGGTGTAGGTAGAATTATGTGTTTAGAAATTAAAACCGCGCTTGCAACACGATTTTTTTTTTCAAAAATTTGCCTAAATAAAACCTGATCTGTTGATATAAAATAGCAGATTTTTCGTTAGTTCATGAATTTGCTTTCAAAGCATTTACTTTTTTAGTCACAGTATTCTGACGTCTGCGTACAAAATATCGAAGATCGAATTTCAAATCACAATTGCATTAATATTTATAATTTTGCTGGTAACAGTATTTTGAAATAAAATAATACTTAATAAAATAGAATACTAACGAACTTTTTCGGAAAAACCACGCAACATGACATCGTATTTTTTATTGCCAGCTTTTTATTTGCATCTACATAAAGGGTGTAAAAAACCTGTTAACGAAGCTGAAAGGCACTTGTTCTCCCCCGTTATTGCAATCATTTTTATGTTCTACAGTTCTACACCATGCGTGCCCGCGTAGCATGTCATTATATCTCTATTCTACCTAGATTAGACAAAGCTTGACATGTCTTGTGTCTTGGACATGCCTTTTTTTTCGGATGGGAAATCATCAAATGACTTCTCCCACTCTGGGCGGAGCGGGAGGGAGTGTCAGACTTTTACTGACTAAAACCCATCCATGTTCCTTCCTCGCTCTTTATGTTCCGGGGCCGCGGTATCTCTCCGCATGCTCAGGCATGTCTTGGACATGCCTGAGCATGCGGCGACCCATCGACTCGAGTTTGTACTAGGACAAAGACATAGAATGTCTTTCCATGGTAACGGAAAAGTAACTAATGATGTAGATATTCTAAAAATGCTACGATAACACTTACGTTTAGTTAACCAAAAAAATGTGTCAAATGCACAGGTTTTATCACCTTGTGAACGTAACTCAAAGCAACAACGAAAATTACTCGAATAGTTTTTAATCTGTGACTGACTCAGATGAAGTGAAGACTATGTCATAATAGTTACGAGACCCGACGACAATAAACCTAGTCTGATAAGACTCTAATTAGCTTCGTTTTTAATGGGGAAACACGAAATGGCGATGCTGCAATGCAAAAAACCTGGAGGCGCAATCACTATCACTACATATTATAAAACAAAGTCTCCCTCCGCGTCTGTCTCTCCCTATGTATGCTTAGATCTTTAAAACTACGCAACGGATTTTGATACGAGTTTTTTTAATAGATAGAGTGATTCAAGAGGAAGGTTTTAGTATATAATTTTACGCGGGCGAAGCCGCGGGCATCGGCTAGTTAAGAAATAAAAACAATTTTTCGTATGATGACTCCCAAAGTTTCGCAAAATTATTCGTACGTGACCGTGACACGCGTATTCAATCAAAATAAATCGAAAGGAACCAGGTGATTGCTGACAAAACACCGAATTCACGCGGTGGGCTACTTTCAATCGCTGCAGCAACCACTTTTTCTACTGTTTGGAAAATGCAGCGTGTGGTTTTTCTTACACAGAAATTGATGATCTTTAAGATGGGCGTTGGTATTTTCAGCAGTCCCATCATACGAGAGAGATACGTAATATTATTATTTTTTTAAACCACTGCCCGGTTTTTTGCAGTGCAGCATCTCCATTTCGTGTTCCCCCATTGATAACGAAGCTAATTCTAAATACATCATCAGTCTGGGAGTCTTATCAGACTAGATTTAGTGTCGTCGGCTCTCTAACTATAATTCATGATTGTTGACAAAGTGATTTAAACAAAAATAATAATGAAACATTTGAAGATGTAGTTTGTATGTTTATTTTTGCATTATCATAATGTAGCAGTTTTACATGGGTACAGTCAATGGCTCCCAATATGTCGGGGAGGCTGGATTTTCGCTGGTACCCAGTTGCCACAGTCTGCCTTCCTGCCTCAGTGTTTGGGAACAGGATCCACCGCGGTTTCAGTCTGAAACAATAGAACTTAGATATCTATCCCACTAGCTAACACAAGCCTGCCACTCAAACTTTGGTTTTTAAGAGGGTAATTAATTGCCCTTGTCTTTACTGCAACAACAAATTGTTTTAAAAATTTGCTTACTAGTTTGGCCAATACAAATGTTTTGCTCTTGGCCAACACTTGGTAACAATCTGTGATTTGGTCGATTGTCTGTCGACAAAACCCGTTTCCACGGCGGCCATGCTACGCGGGCAGGGAATCTTCTACTTACGGAGATATTGGGGGTCAAAGTTCCAACTTTTTGACAAGTTTCATTTAAATACAAGTTTTTATTCTACGATTTTTACTTTAAACCACGACCAGTGTACTATTCAATCAATCCATTAGCACAATGTTTTGAGTGCGTTACATTGAGTTACACCCCAAAGAAAAAAAAAGTTTTTTCCAGCAATAATTTTTACGTAAAGTTACTTAGTTAGATGTACAAAATGCTTGGTTGACGGCTTCGTGATGAGGTTATTTACACCCTGTATATTTTTCATGTCTTTATTTTGTGAATTAAATTTAATAATATTGTAGTATTGAAACGACAGCATCCCCAATAATCATTAGTCTATAAGTAAGTAAACACGGAGACTTCAATGCATTTTGCGGTGAGGACACGAATTCATCCAATACGCTCAAATTAACTGCGAGCAATTTATTACAAACACATTCAAATGAAATCCCTTACATACAAAAAAAAAATATGCGTTCAAAAATTAGTATAATCTCAAAAAATACCCAGTTTTTCTTTACCATTCTATTCAGTATTATACAAATTAACAAATTGCTCAATCAGTTGACCGTCGTTATTCAAAATTTTGATTAAAGTCGTTAGTTATCACACTCATCACACTCATCACTCATGAGTGGATTCATCAGATGAATTGATTAAAAGCCCGAGGCACGGGGTCCCGTGTAGAAAAAGCATCTGAACTTGGTTTCTAGCTAGTTATACGGTATACCTCGTAAACCCACCTTATAGAAGAACCTCATATACAGTGTGATTGGCTACCGGTTACCGATACTTTAAGTGCATATTATATAAGGTTCCATTAAAATCGATAGACAAATTTTAACACAGCGTTCAGTACGTCTAACAAAATATATCAACAAAAACACTGATTAAAGTGATCAACAATTATTGTATATTTTTAATGGGCTGTTGTCTGCAACTCCACGTCAAAGCGCGTATTTGGCGTGGCATGTCTTCGAATTTTTGGTTCTAGGACATGCCGGTTTCCTCACGATGTTTTCCTTCACCGTTTTGAGAGTGATGAAATAAATTCCACAAAGTAATGATCAACAATTAGCAACTAGATGTCGGGTCGGCGCAAAAAAAAAAGTCTCTATAAATAACAGTTCACTTGAGAAGTGAGCTCTTATTTTGTTTAGTTCGGTTAAAACACAGCCAATGTAAACACGTCTCACAATGCCCCAATATGTTTTCAAAACTTGCAAAAATAATGCCCTAAAAAGCAATTTAACGGCCGGAGTATCTTACTTTCGGTAAGTAGGTACCTATATGAAAAATAAATAATGTTTTAAGCTTTAAACTAACAAATGTGTAACATTTTAGATTTTAAACCACCACTACGAATACAAACTACAAACAGTACAGTACAAACTTTTGTTTAACAGGACAGAAGGTGCATGCAGTAGATTTGTGTTTTAATAATTTGTTACCAGAATTTCAATATTGAACATCAACCTTAAGTGCTCATCTCTCGATTCTAATGAGTTGGCTTGGGGTACATGCTTTATGTGTTTATCAGTGTTTTCACGGGTGGGTCCGAACTTTTTGAACTCCTCGTAAAGCTCAAATCGAAAATCCTCCATCAAAAGACATCAAATTGGCTACGTAATGGTATCTGTACCGCAAACTCCAACAATCTGTATACAATGGCATGCTAACAACTGACACCCAGTAATCCATGATAAAATATATAACGGCGGAGTATTCCCATTTAAATTTTTAAAAAGAGTGACGTCAGCATTGCTGACGTCATAAATTGCATAAATGTTTAACATTTTAAGTAAACAATAACCAAACAAAGATGAATGTAATTGCTGTTATAAATCGACAAATACTAACTCAATTTATTAGTAATTTTAATACCTGAAAATAAATAGCGTGTCTGATTTTAAATCGGATGTGTTTTTATCAAACGTAGCAATATGCACGCCATTTTAGTTTTAATGTTATTTTATTCAAATATTACTAAAGTTAGATAAAAACACACCGATTAATGTTTACAAATCATAATACGAATTAACAATTATGGTTTAGGTAATAAATCATCAAATGAATTGACGATAATGGTTAGAAAAGCTACTAAACGATTAAAGGATTTTAAAATAGATTTGATTAATCTGAATTATTTAATTAACTGTACGGTATTACAAACTAAAATTAATGAACAATTGGGGTTGTTTGCTCTATAACATCTACTAAAACGTCTGGGCAAACGAAGTGGTAGAAATAACCCAGTACAGTTTCATCTTCTACAGTTTCCCTTTGTCGGTAAAACAGCTTTTAAACATTAATAGCTCTGAGTGGACTTTGTGATTCGTCTCAGTCGTTTAGTAACAGAAACAGTGGGACGCGACTTGGAAGAAGCCTCTATACGAGCTGCAGCTAAGCTAATAGTCATAGAGCCACTTGCCGTTGGTTTAGGTTGTGGTGCAGTGGGTGCAGAGGTTGCAGGAGCTGCTGGACGGAATGTAACTCAGTATTGGCACTTTCTTACAACTTGGTTATAGAGAAGAACTTGAATAGACGTTTTGAAAAATTGGTGAGTCGAACATTCCGGTACCCAGTCCAGCCAGTCTGTCAATGTCACTCTGTCAGGCAACGGAAAGTTACTATGGTTATTTCCTTTTTAGGATAAGTGCAGGTACGCGCAAAAAAAAAAAACTTAAATCTGTGTTTTTTTTTTTTGCTTTGATAGCTTTAAGTTAGACGTACTGAATGCTGTGTTAAAATTTGTCCATCTATTTTAATAGGACCTTATATACTCATTTCTATACACGTTTATAACCCCATACCCCGCGAATGGCAGCCATTTTGTCTTTTCAATGGAAGACACGTGCAAATGATCTTATTGCAAGGGTAAACGACTAGCCTATCAAATTATTAAATAAATTATCCTAAAAACGAAGCAAAAAGAGCCTTAAAAAATAAGAAAAATCTAAATTGATCATAGGTATTTTCCTAGCATTTTCATTTGCGACTCTATTGCAAAATTAGCCCCCGTTTGTTGCGTATATGACAAGATATTGGTGAATTTCGCCCAACGCCGGCTATTATTAACCGTGTGTACATAAATTGCAAGCAAATACTTGCTCATTGATTGTAATCAACCTGACTCTATCTAATCTATCTTCTATCAATTCAGAAGCATGAATTATGTGCCTAAATGATCATTTCACCTGCATAACAGTTTGCATTATGAAATCGTCGAGAATAGTCAATTAAGCAGCTTTCGTTTGAGAAAAAGGTGTATGTATGAGGTATTATCAATAGTATTTTGTATGCAGGTGCGACGCGTCACAACCCATATATGAGCCGCGAAACCTCGCTTACGGAGGAGGCCGGTGAGTAAAAACAGGCCCTCAGAGACAGAACTGACCCTCCATCCCTATCAAAGCGCGATGTTTCACAATACCTGTAAAGTACTGTATCAGTGTAAGGACAGGTTCTGCCGTCTCTAGTCCCTGCTCTATGTTTAGATGAGAGGTTTATTTTTATTACGTATGTATCGCTAACACAAGATACGTGTGCACAGTCGCTTCGCTGTTATCATGCCTACACCAACTGCGCACAGAGAACGTTCGTCTGGAAGAACACGTAGGAAGCCTGCTCCAGCGACGCGACCATCTTCTAGCCGTAAACGCTCGCCTAGCTATACCGCTAACTACTGGTACGTGTTTTGGGTAAAACTCCGGAAAATCTTAACAACTTTTTCAACAAATCGCTCTTAACTAAGTTATGAACACCTGTAATCTTGAAAGCAATAGAAGGACCAAGATATGTTGAAAACTTGTTAAGGTTTTCGAAATATTTGCCCTTGGATAGCTCCAGATTGTCTGCTGAATGTTAGTAACAAGTATATTTTCTTCTTCTCTGTGTTAGTAACCCTGCATGCTATATGTGGTGGTTGTGATCCCCTAGTTTGATATAGTCATATTATCTTTAGAAGTTCAGTTACAGGATTCATTTCATCAGAATTTTGGACATGTTTGCTTGGAGAATAAGTCTTCAGTGTAGTTGATAAGAAAACGAAACTTCAATGTGGTTTTGAAGACACCTAAGAGGAAAAGCCCTATATTAATTTAATTATCATTGTACAATTTGTCTTTGTGTAAATGTTTCTCAGTTCATCTTATGAATTCTTGCATGACACATCTATAAAAAGCATCTGCGTTTATCAGTTCTAAAGTGAACTTTTCCCATGCGAACCATCATAAAGATGAAAAGGGAGTTAATTGACCATATACTGAGTTACTTTAGAAATGTATGTTAGAACAGTGTTGTGTAGGTTTGTTTAGAGATAGCAACATACGTTTAATTAACAAAAGTAGATACAAAAACTTCCACAAAGAGGCCAATATAACTTGTTAGACAGAGAAGTGAAGAACTTTTGTTATGTACTGATTACAAACTTGCTTCGTAATGGATACCAAAGATGAACGTGTAACCTGCTCTTTTCCTAGAAAGTAATAACAGACGTATTTGTATCTCTCAGGGTCACTACCCGCGACATATTTCAAGATATCTGTCCTCATCAATCTGTGACCCTGAAGCTTTTCATTTGTACATTGTCTTATTGTGTGTATGAGTTTAATAAAAATGGAAATTAACGTGTTTTTTTGCTGAAACTGTCACAGAAATGCTCCTAGGCGAGAGATGTTACAATTCAAGTGATGTACAATTGCGCAGTGACCACTGGCCCGCCCGAGCCGAGTCGTTGCACGCGCGAGAATGGCCCGCAGATGATGCAGCGGCCGCCGCCGCCGCCGGTGCGCGCCGCCGAGACCGTCACGTCGGAGCGCCCCCATCAGGTACACATTTCTACTTTTAGCCTAGGGACGCACTGATAGGATATACAGATTTGAGTGAATTTTTGACGAGAACATCTCAAAGCATCCCCTGTTTGTGGAATGAAACTCAACGATGTTTCAAATTAAACGCATGTCAAGATCCTATTCGCTGTTGATAATCACAGCTGTCCACGCGCGCTTGACGATTTGGTAACAAAGTTTTGTGTTGATTTTATTTCCAGAAACGGGGCGTTCGTTATTTTCACACTTGAAGCAATTTTTCTAGAATATTTGAGTTCCGGCAAATGAGCGAATTTAGCCCCGCGACTTGTAATATTCTCACGGCAGCAAGTAACAGCTACAATTTGCATAAACTGTCATATAGCGATCAAAATATGATGCTCAGCAGTTATTTTGAAGTATTCCATAGTTAACAATCTTAGTAATCTTCAATATATTTATTTTAGTTATATTTGCTGGCTAACGTCATGTTTTGTTAAAATAAATATATATTGAAATTCGCGGGGCTACCTGAGCCCTTTATTAAGTTGAAAGAGATCAAAAATTCACTTTTAGAGAAATGATGACAACCTTTGATGTACCACGTGCATCTCTGGATTTTGATAAATTGCCAAACTTCCCTCGAGGCTTATTTGTATTGCTTCCCCGATAGCAAAGGATCTTGCCAGAAAATATTGGTCTCATTTGATGACCTCAGTAACGAAGGTAACTGCGTTTTGTTAACATAACATCTAAAAAGCAAAACGCTTTCTTAGCAGCCCGAGGGAATACTTTTATGATAATAACCTGTCTTCAAATGTTAGTTGTAGTTATCAAATAATATGTGATTTAACCCACATAATGAGATATTACCATTGCTAGGGTACCTTATTGTAATCTAGCCTTGCTTCTTTAGATTTTTAAATAACACCCGTTTGTAAAATAATTTCTTTTAAAAATATAGTTTTCTTTTAAGCTTTTTGAACTAGTTCCATTTTCTCTGTTTAGCATTGTAATTAATTAATTATATTCATGTTCATAACAGTAATATCTGTGTAGTTAATTAATTTAAACATCTTCTTTCGAACGACAAGATTCTGGCAATCTCGTTAGCGATATGATGGGAATCATTTCGCTAACGCGATACATTTCAATAGTATTTCGGAAATCATCGACTAAATCACATTAATGGCTCATCTTCGTGCAGTTTACATTTCTCTGTATCTGTGGCCAGGCAAACTTAGCGCCTGGTGCCTATTTAGACAACATTGTAAACGCACAGTTAGCTTAGCGCAATCGCTATTAGCTTAGCTTACAGCTTACTCATCAAACACATCTCATCTAGATAGCTGGGCCCCAGGCGCTAAGCAGACCACCTAGCAGTGCTGCCTTAGGCTAATTGCTCACAATATCTAACACGTTACATCTGAGTGTTAAAGGCCGGAAATAAAACATGTGTATGGACCTTTACAGGCTCATCGCGTACATCGTGACACCGTGGTAATGGCATATCTTGAATATATCTTTACCGGGGTTCAAACTGACGATTATCATAATAATTTTTAAATAAAGTAAATGTCTCAATAATTTGGAACCCTGATCTTAACATGTAGGATATCTGATAATAGTAAACATTTTGCGGACAGTATTGTATGTAAATAACAATTATGACAAACTTACATGACAGACAATGCAATCAAAATTATTTTGCTCCCTTTAAAAAGTTCCATTTGCCAATAACACACCACGTACATACCATGGCGCCATGCTTAAAACGCCACCCCACATGATGAAGACGGTATATATTTTTTATCAATATAAGTTATTTTGTTAGTAAAGCACCCGCTTCGCAGGCCAACGAACATATTCATGCTTTTCATTAATTATTTACCAAAAATTGGATTTTTTTATAGTTTTGTCACGATTTTTTATTGCTTTACTTAGTTTTAAATTGATTATTTTCATTTTGTTTAAAAAAAAAATGTATTTTGTTGGAATGAATACGATAGACGCTCTGAGATCGTTAAACTCTAGAATATAGCTTGTAATATACACAACAAAAAACGTGGACTGCTCCACTCTACGATATCACTACTTGATGTTAAAGAGCTGCACTGTTTCACGTATATTCGTTTCAGGATCCCATAGTAATGTAAAACATCTTATATTTATCATACTTAGGGTACAGTTTGGACATTTTATACAAGATGTAAACGGACTCTTCACGAAGCTGTCAACCAATCATTCTGTCCATCCAACCAAGTACCTCTATGCAAAAATGATTGCTGGGAAACGACTTCCTTTTTGGGAGAAAAATCAAGGTTGGCGGTAGGGATTAATGTAACGCACTTAAAACATTGAGCAGGGGTCATGGCGGTATTTAAAGTAATGTTGAAACATTAAAACCTTGTTTTATAAAAATATTGTGTGAAAAAGTTTTGGGACTCCCAGGAATGGCCCAAAACAAAAAAAAACAGTTATGGGGAGAAGAAACGTGATTTCGGTTTCGTTAAGGGTCTTTTTACACTATAATTATAAAATACACTCTAAAATTATAAAATACATTGTACAAATAAACTCAGTTCTAGTGTTTAGCTGTGCAGGTTACTATTGAATAACTTCTCTTAATAATAATTAGTAAACGTGGCGAAATTAATCCTTCGAAGAAAGCGGTTACATCATCTTCTGTGATAATATTTCATAAAACTTGATGGATTTTGACCAAGACAATTTTCAACAATTCCACCCGTCCAAATCGTTCCAGCCGTTTCTGCGTTTAGCCGGAACAAAAAAATAGACAAAAATATTATACTTCTTATACTTACTTTAACTTCTGTACCTATTCAAAAAGCTGTTATTGAAATTGCAAACAGCAATTTTATACTTTTGTTTACATGAAATACTTATATATGATCATTATAATTATGAATATTAATATTATGAACTGTAGTCGTATTATGCTCCATTTTTTGATTTTACGCTGCGCGCTCTTTGCCCGAATGTTACTGCTATTTATTTTGCTCTATTACTATTATTTGTCAGCGCCTTTTGATGGGTTGGCAGTGTAGTAATGGCACCCTGAAACGAATATCATAGAAACGAGCTCTCAGTGTCAATCAATATCGTATTATGTGGAATAACAGAACGCAAGTATACAGTGAAATAAAATTGTTTTAGCTTATAATGCGTGACGTGCAGCAAAAGCCCAGCTGAAAGCAAGAGGGTGGCGGCGGAGGCGGCGGCGATGCTGCCGTCCCGGGCCCGTCATCGGCCAACCCGGCAGCGCTGCACACCGTTCAAACCTACATCATGCTCGAGCAACGACGCAGGGTCGACTTTTCCATCGATTCCATACTTAAACTCAACAACTAAATCAAACACTTGCCGCCATATATTCATTTGAGAAGCCACATTGAATGTCACTTTGTTCTAGAACATGGCTTCACCTACGATTTGACTTCTCAAAATTGGCAAAGTGTCGGAATTGAGTATGTATTAAGTGCCTGCGTTGTAAAGCTCGTGAAGGAGCAAGTTGTTGCGCGCTTCATCTCGTTGCCACCACCCAAACAGGACTCAGCTCGACTCAGTCGGCTTACAGACGATCTTGTGTTTCAGCTCTATGCAGAGCTTGCACTATTGTAGTATTTAAAGTTCTTAATGTTATACTAGATGACGCACAGGTGTGTGCTATATTTTTGGGCGGTTTCAGCGTTTTTAGTCGTGTCGAGGTTAATATCTTGAATGCTGCAGGCCCATTACAGAAGTAGAAAACCGGCGCTTCGTGTATAATTATTTTTCACATTGTATTTATCACGGCGGATTTCAATTTATCTTGTGCTTCTTATAATACTGTTGCCAACTTTTTGTGCCTAATTGTAAATAGGCGTCCCCTTTGGACCAAAGTTGGTAACATTTTTCATTGATGAATAATGGTGTATATTGTGTCGTTTGTCAATTAGTGGCATTGTGTAACGACGTATAGAAGCCCCGGTTGGTACTTCGGTAAAGGCCTCAGGTCACGGCACCACCGACTGAGTAGATTACGCGAAGTGCGGTATATCCTGTAAGTGTTATCATATATTCGACTGGATCAACATCTTGTCTATTTGGACTGTCAGTTCTTTTGGACGACACAAGCTATTAAGGGCTCGTATCACAGAACGTCACTGAATACTCAAGCATTGCTTAAAACTAGTACTACTACTACTATTCAAGCCATTTGATCGGTTTAAACTAGTTTTAATTCTTGAGTCTTGTGTCACGGTCTGTAGTATGGGGGTAAATGTTTACTTTAGTGTTAAGGATTTTGAACTATGTGTAATAGGATAATAGTATGAAAATAAAAAAAAATATGATAATGTAGGAAGTAAACTTTCTACTTTTGTCATTAAAATAAAATAATGTTTCAAACGCAGGAAAAAAATCCCATGCTGAAGCCGGATACTGGACATTTTGTTAATGATAATGAATAAATAATAGATTTTATGTAGCTCGGGATTGCGAAATGATTGATTGATTATATTGGAGACTTTGGCCTGGAATCAAGTTGGAAGTAGATACGAACTAGAACCGATTGATGATTACTTATCGATACGTCATGTTTGAATTCTTTATTGTTAAAATAGTTAACTTGTGTGTTAGTTGTTAATTGTAAAAGTAATAATTGTGATTAATATTTGCAGTATTTCAATTGATGACCGGCACACAGCTTGGTAATAAATAGAATATTCTATATGATGATGTTGATGATGTACCGTGTCTTGAAAGGGCCGCGTCTGTACAGCGATGCTCGTTAAATCGCTATTGCCGCAGTATATATCCGAAGTTTATAGTCATAAGATTGTTGCACCATAAGTAATTCTAGAAGTAATACTCAAGTTTGATGTTCATGAATGTACCGTATATCTATGTGTTAGATACGTATTACAATAGTGTTGTAATTGTACTCGGCGCGAGATGCATATTCTAAGTCTTGTTATCTATGTGCACTGCACGAATCTATTTGAAAGAAACGACGCGGCCCTTATAAACTATGTTGATTTCTTGATAGTTTACGAGCACAGAATCAGTATTATATTATATATACCCACGATGTGATAGCGTACGTTCCTTTAAGATTGTGTATAGGTGTTTGCATCAGATTTATGTGTTGTCGATGAGTACTATGTGCGTCGTGGAGAAGTGTATCGCTTCTCCCGGGTGTGGATGAAGATGATCGAGCATGTCGTTGTGTGGGATGGTGACCCTCGATATACTGTGACGCCTGGAAGGTCTCCTCGTCAGCCACGTAAAGCCTTCACCCTTTCCGACGAGCCGTAGTACAAGCCATCATTATTATCGGTGTAGCCCTACGTTACGTAAACAATGAATGTATCGATATTATTATCATGTTATACTAAATTCAATGTTGTTGATCGATGTACATCTAAATATCGGTGTTGAATGTTAAATGCCTCATATTTATTTCGTTAATCAGTAATAAATGTTTGATCAATTAGTACTCTACCAGGCCAGTCACTCGCTTTGGTCTTTGGGACCGTCTTATTATAGCCTGTCTTCCGCTAAAATGCGGGGCTTTCTGTGTTGTCTAGCCATTTAAATGCAGGTTAATAAATTAGTAGATTTAAACAATATAAAGTATATTTGTTGTTGATAGTCAGTGTTGGGAGCTCTCGCAGACAGATAGTGGTTGTGTGTTCTTTAAAGTTGGACATTACCAGGCACAGTGTAACCGCACGGGCTCGAATAGCTCGGATAGGAGTGGTTATTAGGAATGCGTGGTATTCTTATAAACTCGCAAACAACTCGCGTGCGACTTGACAACACAGAGCAGAGACCGATGTGTGCATGCGAGTGCTCTTATAGATAAATGTCAGTGTTTAAGATGTTCAATCGCCGTTGTAGCTCTTCTTGAAATCCTAGATGATTCCACCGCACCCTTAAAGACGGTCCTTTTCTAGATGTCACAATAGTTCAGTATCAATGTTATCCGCGTTTCTTCAAGTAGCTGAACTCTGATAGGTATCTCCCAGTGCACCGTGAAAAAAAAAACAAAATAATGATTTATTCAAAACTTGACAGTTACATAGTTTGAAATCAATTAGTAAAACATAAAAAAATCTACTGTAAAAATTAAAATCATATCAAAATTGACAAAAAAAAAATGTTTCATATCATGCGTGACATCATGTTTTAGCTTATTTTAAACTAAATAGACGAGCCATATTATCAATGCAGCTCCATTTTATAAGTTTTAATTATGCATAATATTATAAAAAAACTTTTAAAATTATTATTGTCTTTGTATAACTTTATCCAAATGCATTTTTAAACTACTGGCGTCACGTCCTTCAAATTATTGGAAATTGTGTGTATTTTAGTGTTAATGTTGTTAATATCATTTTAATTGAGATAAATTTTGGAAAATCGTAGGATTTTATTTTTGAGACACATGTCTTTTAAAGTATTTGATTAGGTGGTTAGGCGTGACACTTGTTTATAGAACAGCTCTTTTAGAATTATTTTGTTTTTATTATAAACATTGTTTAAACAAAAGTGTGCAATAAAGTGAGGATAGAGCGAACAGTTTTTAATGGGACATAAACATGCGCAATAATATCTAATATTATTAAAATAATGTCTAGATTTTAATCAGATACATTACTGGATACTAAAAAAGAACAAAAAATCGTTCTGCAATTAAATTCACACTGTTGTAATAATCGGTTTCGGTTTAAAGAAATTTAAATAATCTTGTCAGTATCTCATAATCTGCTAGACAGTGGTCGAGTGTTTCCCAAGGAATGAAAATGTTTAAACAAAGTTTATTGTTGAAACAACTGGCTGCGAACGTTTGTAACGCTTCATTTCCAAACAAACAATCTCTGTTGAAAATTAAGTTTTAAGTTAATTTAAGTATTGTTTTAACCGATTCAGGGAATATCACATTTCTAAATGTTTTGTAAATGTGCATGGAATAGTTTTAGTTTCGTTCAGAATCGTTGGATAGAAGTCTAGTCCCATTTAGTGCATGCCTTTAGCACTAAGATTGGCGTGCTCCTACTGTTCCAAGTTCTGAACGATACTAAATCTACCTTAAGGGGAATTGGTAAAATAGCTGTTAGGATAGTGTGCTTAGACCATTGTAAACTTCATACGAAGTGATCTCAGTCGATAGTACTGATATTTCACGAGTTCATATTTTTATTGTATGCTCTTAAGTTTTGACAAACGTTAATTTAAACGTCATTTAAATGATGACCTATTTAATATGACGAGCCTGCTAAAACGCAGCAGATTTTTCACATGATCATTATAAAATTAAAAATATATTATATTCTTCGGACGAAGTCACAATGTTAAAAACATTTATTTTTTCTTTTTATATTCCTGTCCTATGTAAAGTACAATAAAAATGTGATCTCGTAATCGTAAATCGTAAGGAATCGTAAAGAAAAATTATGACTGATTGTTTATAATTAGCTTTAATAATCCATTTATTTGGTTACGCAAAATAGTTTTAACTATTTAAGTTTGAATGATGTCATGTTCTCGATGATAACACAATTTTATTGCATTTATTGGATCAATCAGTTTCAGTCAATTACCAAAATGTAATAGAACTTGAATAAACTAAATCATTACAAACCACTTGCTTTTATTAAGTTTTGCCTACCTAACCTTACTGAGTTCAAACCGCTGTCAGAGATTGAATAAAATCTGGAGATAAATTATTTCACTTCGCCTCACTTTTTGTAGAGCTTGAATGGCATTGATAAGTCGGCAACATTCATACGTAAACCCACACCTCTTTCCATGAGAGTAGGCAGAAAACAGAACATCACCTGCTACGATTCTAACGTAGGTATTCTATAAGCCTCGTCGACGGTCATACATCTGTTATCTGTTAATGACCAGCGGAGGGTAACGAAATTCAGTACTTATTAAACAGGGTTACTGGTAATTTGCCATAATAGGGTTATATTATAATGCAAAAAATTAAGTCTTCCTCAACTCAGATGATCGATTGTTAAAAGTAACACTTCTGCAAATTCCTAATGATATACTTATGTACTTACTTTATATCGAGGGACTATATACCAAAGGTGGTTTGACTCCCGAGAGTGCGAGGGAGTCCAAAGAAAAGATGGTGTAAATAATGATATGAAAGAGAAAGGAGTAAATGATGCCGTGACGTCTGATAGGGGAGAATGGTGTCCGTTACCTCAGCCAGATGTGGTCGAAAATGGTCATTTGAATCTTATAGATAATTGTTGCGCACATTTTTAAATTTGTTGTGCTTATAGTTTTTTAATTATTTCACAAAAACATTTCCTGCTGGGGTAACGTTACCCCAGCCAGACCTTTTTCTTTCTAATGAGAATATTTAAATAAATACTAGCTATAAAATTAGTTGTCTAGATGAAGTAAATGTTGTGCCTTATGTTGAATTTGTTCTTTCTTCGGTTGCGAAGTTATTCGAGATTTTGCTGGGGTAACGTTTTTGGTTTTGCTAGATCTTTGTAACGGTTAAGCGGATTCTTATCATATTTTGTACAAGACTTCTTTGGAATTAGTTTAAATTTGTTCTGCAATAAAAATGCCAAAATAATACATAGCATAAAGGTTATTTCATTAAATAGAAAAACACTTCAATTGGTCCCAGCACTCTCAATAAGAGGTCTAAAGCCTTACTTTAAACATTATTTTGAAGCTTGTAACTGCCTTCAAATGTATGTGAAGTTTCATTAGTAGGTACCTATCCTGTAAGTAGGTATGTAACAAGTTATGATGATAGTAAAATGGGGTGAATAGAAATGCAGGGGTGAATAGAAACAAAACTTTGGAATGGATTTTAAAGTTGAATTCACATGATACGGTACCAACAAGTACTCTATTGTGTTAACTAAATTATACTTAATTATAAAGGTACCTTGTTGGCAATTTACTATATAAGTTCAGCGATAAAATCGCTTTTAAAGTTTTGTTTCCATTCACCCCGTTTTACCCGGTATTCAGTTCTTCACGAGCACGGTCATGATGCGCGCGGTGTTATTTGGCAACTGATAAGCCTGTATATGGATATATGAACTAAATGTTATGTCAATTATTAGTTGTGCAGTTCAGTTGTTTAAGCAAATTAAGACCTCTTGTTGGTATTTTTTTCAATCTTCTGCGTTGAGCCGTTTTCGAGATCTGGGGTATCCCAAAATGTTACCGTAACAAAATCTTAAATACCTCGAGAACCATATCACACAAATTTTGCTATTTACTAACATTTGTAATACGCAAAAAAAGCTATCTATTCATGTATTTGGTTCCGGGCTAAACGAATTTTTGAAAATCGATTTTGCCAGGATAACGCTTCAAACGTTACTCAATCAAAATGTGTTTTTCGAAAATTAACTTTAAAACTATAATTCAAGCAAATTTTGCTATTAGTAAGCAAATTGCTCCTCATGATACTCTAATTATTTGTTAAGGTCTCAAATCTCAAATGCACAACATTTTGCCAGGGTAATTCACACGAGGTTTTTAATGGTATATACCTACGTAAATAAAATACATCAAATAATCTATAATTATTATATTGCTTAATATGCTAACATTTCTTACAAATAATCATACTCATTTCACAACTTCTTATCTTAGAAGACATGACATTTTTACGATTAGTATTAAATTAACCCAGGTCCTACCCAAAGGGTTATGTTATGTGGTGCCACAAGCCTTTTGCCATGAACCAGGTCCTTAATATGTAATTTCAGGTTTCGTGTAGAAATATTTGGTAGAAAACCCCAATAACACGATGTCCAGCCGGGGAAATTAAACAAAATCTCATGCTCATCAGTAGTGCTTGCAACCAGTCTTACACTACTTAACTAAACAATGATTAAGAATGTAATTTGTCATCTTTCTTACTCATATTATTCCTTAAACACATTCCTCAAATGATATTTTGCCCTACAATGTTTCCTATATTGGTTATCGCTTATAAACTTTTTACCACACGGTATACATTCAAAAGGTCGGTCATTTGTATGCTTTAACAATGCATGGGTCTTCAGGCCCGCAGTAGAAGGAAACTGAGCATCGCATTCCGGGCATTCATACAAAAGTTTCTTAGAATGAGACCTTAAATGACCCACTAAAGTGTATTTATGCAGAAATTTCTTTCCACAATCATCACAGGTAAACTTCTTCTCGTCATGTGTTTCTTTATGGCGATTCATATCTGTCCATTGGCGCGCTTTGTAACCACATACATCACAAGTAAAAGGTTTTTCACCAGTGTGGATTCTTGTGTGCACAGCCCTTTGGTTGCTGGTGCGAAAGCCAGCACCACAATATAAACACTGGATTTTCTTGACACCAGTATGTATACTCATATGATAATCATACATCTCTTTTGTCCTCATCACTTTCCCACACTCAACGCAAGTGAATTTGTTATTGTGCGTATTAGTATGAAGCCGAAGATTCTGTTCATTGTTGGTAACAAAAGAGCATATGTGGCACGACAGATACTTGCCAAAATGTGTTGTAATGTGTACCTTGTAGACAGTTTTTTTATAGCGCAGTCCACATTCTGGGCATTTGAAATGTGGTTGGTCTAAATGCTCATAGTTATGGAGTAAAAAGTCACAGTAGTTTGAAAATGCTAACTTGCATTTTTGGCAGAGAGAGGTCTTTTCATTGTGTGTTTGTTTATGGGCGATTAAATCTGCATTCTTGTCGAACTTTTGATTGCATAGTGAACAGGTGTACACATGTACAGTTTTCTTATGGATTCGGAGGTGGTTATACAATGCGACTTTGTTTTCAAACTCCTGTTTGCAAACTGAACAGATCAGTTCTTTCTCATTGTATTTACTGATATGACGTTTAAGTTTTATGCCATCTAGATCTGATGCTGGTTCTATATATGAGATTCTGAAATGAGGGAATATAATTTAATACGTGCCAATATAAAATAGGTATCCTACGTGAAGACTCAGGCCTACAAGTGCGCAAGTTTAATTATTGATAGGTATGGATCAAAATTGTTTTAGTTATAAGTATTTTTTTTTATTCTATGGTATGCATTAGGTCTACTTACGGCTGCTCAGTCTTCCTCAAGCTATACTTTCTAAATATTTTATTTTTATCTTCACACACATCATTTAGAATAGCTAAATCCTTATCATCTTCCTTTATATCCATAGCAAGCCTTTCTAGCTCGGTTTTATTTTTTCTCTTACCCATTTCACTATAGATCGTTGGAAATTAAAAATATTAAAATGAAAATACAAACAGACCCACGCTGCCTCGTTTTCTTGACCAAAGAGCACAGAATAAATTTAAGCCAAACAGTATAGCACAGATTAGATATTAGTAAGAGTATATGTAAAAACTATAGGTATTTGTTTACGTTTTTTGTATTGGGTTTGACAGCTCACTAGGTACAGTTGCTAAAACGCCTCCTTGCGGGATAAAAAAGCAGTTTTCTTCCTCATTATTACAATAATTATCTAGTGAGGGATTTTCTTTTTTAACTCTCCTAGTCGCTGAATAGATGGCGCTGACCGGGGCACGTTACTGGAAGGAATGGAACGTGACATAATTTTTTGATTATTTCACTTGTATGTTATTTTGAGAACGTAAAACGAAACGAACAACAAGGAAAAATAAAACAATACCTACTCTTTATACGTCTGTGAACAATACTTACCAGTATTTTTAGCGTTTTCCACGCCAGAAAGAAAATGTCCCAAGAGAAAAAGAAGAGAAGTCGTTGCCTTGTGGATTTGTGTACAAATGAAGGCATGCATCTTTTTCATAAAGATGAAAGTCGTAAAGCGCAATGGGTACAAGCCATCATACATTTTAATTAAACCTGGACGGACCATAAAAAGACACTCGCACATATGCTCAGCACACTAAACCAAATGATTTTGTAAGAACACCACTATCAGTGTTACAACCAAGTAAGTTCATCAATGTTTAGTATTGTAGGTATTTTCTTAGGTTCAAAATTCAACAGAGATTAATTTATTCTATCTCAGATTAGATTCTAATAATAGTTTACCTGTTTGGCCGGAGGAGGCAAAACACCAGAAGAGACGGAAAGAAATGAACCCCTAAAATAATTATAGAATTTTATAAATGTACTTGTCTTGTTTAGTGCCTAAATTGTTTCGTAACTCATAAGTGACTGAAATAGTCCAGAAGAGTAGCAAGCTGAAGTGGCAGTAGGCGGGCGTCTGCGGCAGAACTGATAGTCGGTGGAGTAGACGGGTTCTTGAAAGGAGGCCACGGCTTGGCAAAGGCAGTGTTAGGAGACTACCGGCCAGATGGACCGATGGCATGAAAAAGGTGGCTGGAAGCGACTGGATTGCAAAAGCGGAAGATCACTGTTGTGTCATACCATGGGGGAGGCCTACGACCAGCCGTCTACGTCGTCATTCTTTGCACAAAACTACAAACACACGCTTTGTTATCAATTTAATAGCAAGTACTTAAAAAAAATGCCAAAAATATTTGGAGCCCTCCCCCCTTAAAATTCTTGTCCCTAAAAATGTCCCTTTTAACAATTCTAGTCCCTAAATTTAGGGGCAAAATCCTTAAGCTGGCAACCATGCCAAGCGTTTTGACTTTGACACTAGTAACGTAGTCGGGTCAACGCCATCTACAGAGTTCTTGGAAACTATTTTTTTTTTTAATTCTTAAAATGAAAACCTCTCATTGACAATGACAACTTTCGTTGTTGCACTCATAGAATAATAATATTCTGAGGTTGCACTATTCGTGCTCAATATGCTCCATTGTGCCCATTGCATTATATATCTATGGCCCATTGCCACTGACAATACTTCAGAATCAAATACTCACGTACTCACGAAACGGGTTTGGAAGGTTGTTAAGTTTAAAAATGATGAATTAAAACAAGTAAACAAATAATTATGTGAAAAATAAAAAAAATTTTAGAATGTGTTATTTCAATTTATTGTAATGCAAGGTGTAAACGAACTCTTCGCGAAGCCGAAAAGATGACTAACCAAGCATTCTCTTGCTAAAACTATTGCTCGGGAACGGTTTGTAATGGGGTAAAAAACACAGTTCAAAGAGGATTACGAGGAAACGAACGAACTGAAAACATGGCACTGATGATGGGTGTCTCCAAAGTAAAGTTTTATCATTGAAACCCTAGACCCATTTAAAAAAAAACTTGTGAAAAAGAGCCTGTAGAAAAAACATGCACGAGTAGCTAGCTCTATTTTGTGTGTATTTGTGACAGAATCAGTTCGATTCAAAGGGTTATTTTTATCAGGAATTTATAAGTAGCAGCCACTAAGCTTGGCTTTGTGTCTGATTGATAACAATAGGTCCACCCTGGACTGGCGAAGGGGTGTACTATTTAATAAGTACATCTCGGTCTAACTCTTCGGAATTCTAAGGGTGACGTTTATTACGAAATAAAGGATGTGCAATGGAATTATTTAAATACCATAGATATGGGTAAATGGTAGAACTTACACCATAATAATAATATGATTATGATCATTCTGTTGCCCTTATTCAATGAAAATAATGCAAAGTTATCCCAATGCAAGAAGCTCAAACTATCGTACTTATCCTAAAACACACATTTTGTCATTCAATATGGGGGCTTATAATCGTCTAACTACTTTCTGTCGTATCGTTACTACTCTGTTGGACATCACTAGTAACTGTCAAAGTGTCAAATCAAAGATTAAAGATGTCATTGGGTAAGAAAAAAGCGCGGGAATTATCGAATTTGGCGGTCGTGATTTTTCTTTCGTTTTCTTCTAAATATTACCTTTATTAAAAAAAAAACGTTTGTTATTGGGAATAAGTTGTGTAGATCAGAGTAAATTATCATTAGATTAGTTAATTTAAGGCGATTAGACGAGCTAAATTAGCAACTCTATTTGTGGTGGTTCAAACTTCGTTTGAAATGCTATTAGAATAAAGTTCTAATCAGCTTGCACTACAACGTGGTTGTTACGTCAGTCACTGCGGGCCAAATAGCGCGAAATGAGTGGTTTCGATCGATTTACAAAAAAACTATTGATTGGATTAAAAACTAAAACACTATCATGCTAATATATTGCTTGTAGAATTATTTGCCATAAAATCAGAATGATCGCATGCATATTAGTATGTTTTTTTTTGGTTTAAAAGATATTTTTAGAGATAAGTTCGTGATTTTTTATCGAGTCAAATTAATTGTATTATGTTTTCAAAACACTATCATGCTAGCATATATCCTGAAGAATATCGTATATTTTTCTGTTATTGTTTATAGCAGTGAATCATATACTTTTAGTAATTATAAAACTCGCGTTTAGGTCATGTAATCGCCTTAATTGTTTGTAGATATAATTCTTAATTCTGGCCAGTGGCCACAATGAACAATGAACCGCCAGATCCGGAAGGCACAGTTCCTTCGGTCGGCTATAATATCGCAATTTACGAATGTATGGATACAGACTCGTCTTTAAACAGATCGGAGCGGAAAAGGGCTAGAGCTCCACGAAAAGTACCTACCTATTTAAAAATTGTAATAAGAGAAAGCGAATTAGGCGCTCATTAGGAACAAATAATGAATCAAACTGTCATTGTGACGACTCAGTACACAGTCCAAAAATAACGTCGGACGTCCCGGTACGTTCAACATTAGTTCAACAAGAAGTCACTCCACGTTCTGTGAATGGTCCCCAGACTGAAATCCTGAAATCAGATCTTTCCCAGAAGGCGCTACAGGATGCTAGGGCTTTGTAAGTACGAAGCCATAGACCTGTCGCCATTATGTTGTACATCCAAAAAAAAAATTTCGCTTGCCGCACTCGGAAATCGAACCCGGGATACTCGTCTTTAGGTGCAAGACCAATAGGTAGATTTTTTTTTCTGACGAAATCTTCCTGACATCAGTCCTGGAGTAGTTCTAGTTACAATTACCAGGGGTTAAAGTTATTAGAAGTTAGATAGACACGAATAAGTGTATTTTAAATACACGTCTCCCAACACGCCAAACGTATCCAGATGAGGGAGTAAGTGCACACCTGATTTAGCATCAACATTATCCTGGTCTCCTTTACAGCCTTCTTATGGTAGTGATCATTACCCTTTAGTAATTTCTTTTCCACATAAAAACCAGCTGATATTATCTAACACCACGATTAAAGTATAGACTTAAATATGCAGATTGGGATACATACAAAAATTGTGTGGAAAAAAGAATGCTTGCTTTATCTAATTCCTTACAACTACATGATCTTCAGTTATCATCCAATCAATTATCAAGATTTTTAATGGAGGTGGCAGATATACTTCCCCTATTAAGAATGGTGCTACAGGCAATAGTTATTTGTGCAACAAGAGAGCAAAGTGGGTTTTTGCTTCGAGTGTTGATTTTGAATCCCGAGTAAGCGAAAGATTCTATAGTTGACAAGGACACGAGATGCAAATAACTTTGGTCTCGTATAACACATACAACTTTTCACCTCAGCAGCGAGAACATATACCTAAACAATACAAAACATACATACAAAACAGTACATACAAAAACATACATACAAAAACATACATACAACTACAACATACTGAGATATAAATAATGTAACCGATATTAAATAATGTACCGATATTTTTCGCGAGACTTTTTAGGCAGGAAATTTAATTCTGCATTTTTTATATTATGCTTCCATTCCTCGGGTGCTTGCTACATAGCTGACTACGTCACTGGACTCACTCATATTTATTTGTTATTATTATTACTTCCTTATCCAAATCTTACTGTACGTTGTAGCTAGCTTACATTGACCTAATCATTGCTAGCTTAGCAGAGAATAAAACAATAAAAATTAAAACCCCGCTATTTTTTTCTAGATATAGAATTTGAAAATCGAATTTCGAATCGACTTGTTTCTATCTCTCGCTTTTTTCGTATCGAAGTCAAAGTGAAGTTGAAATAAGTATTTCGAATTTTGTGAGTAGACCTGCACAGATCTCGATATTTAAAGGCTCGGCTCGCAGCAAAATCGAATTTTGCTCACTGTCTGTAAACAGCAAAACCTTTTTGTTTGAGGTGCTGAGGTGAATAGTTATTTGTCATACAAGACTGCAAAGTTGCTTTTTAACCGAGTGCTCAATTTTGATGACCGAGTAAGCGAAAGATTCTAAAATCTTTAGCGTTAGCGAGGGAATCGAAAATCTTTGCACTCGAGTGCAACACGTAACTTTTCAGCCCACCTTTCCTTGGGGTGAAACAAATACACTCGAGAGCAATGAATCCATCACTTAAAGAATCCTAAAAATCTCGGAAACTAAAAATGCTAGGTTAATGCAATAAATTGTATTTAATAGACAATGTAATACTCCTTAAATGAAGGTATTAAAACTTCTTAGTTATTGTAAAGTTATATCATAAAAAAATCAAATTTGAAAAAGGGCCACTTTCGAAGATGGAACTACGAAATTACAGCATTTGGTTTTGCTTTTGTTTGTAATCTGTCATTTATGTGGGTACATAAACCATGTTGGTAGTGCTCTATATTCATTATTCAAGCTGAAATTATGTCGCTTACGCCTGAAGAATGCACCAGAATACTTACAATGCTGGAAACCGGCCGGAGTCAGCGCGATACAGCCAGGACTGTCGGTGTGTCGCTGTCAACAGTACAAAGAGTTCTCCGACGTTACGAAGAAACTGGTTCTAACCTACGCAGACCAGGAACGGGCAGAACCAGGTGTACCACAGCACGAGAAGACCGATACTTGGTGAACACCATGCTTCGAAATCGCTTTCTCACAGGAACTGAACTCACAAATCAGTTTCGACGCCTCGGAGGAAGTAACCCAAGTGCATGGACAGTAAGACGTCGGCTTGCTGAATCTAACTTAAAACGCCTTAGACCTGCAAACGGCCCTAAACTGGAGCGTGGGCATCGTATTTCAAGACTAAGATATGCCCAGAGCCACGTAAATTGGAGTATTGAAAATCGTATTCAAAAGTTATGTTCTCCGACGAATCAAAATTTATGCTCTACAAGAACGATGGAAGACACAGAGTGTATCGAAGACCAGGGGAAAGATTCAAGCAAGCATGCATCGAAGAAAAAGTAGCCTACGATGGTGGGTCTGTACTTGTGTGGGCCGGAATTTCTTCTGAAAGTCGCACAGAGCTGGTGATCATAGAAAACGGCTCTTTAACTAGCGTAAGATATGTGGAAGAAATCCTCAATGATCACGTTGGTCCATTTATGGTCAATTTAGGTGAGGATGCTATATTTATGCATGACAATGCCCGACCTCATACAGGTAGGATTGTGAATGACTACCTTCAAGAGATGAACATTACTCGTATGGAGTGGCCAGCGCGCAGCCCGGATATCAACCCGATCGAGCATGCTTGGGACGAGCTAGGCAGATGCGTAAAACAACGAAACCTTCCCCCAATCACGCTTCGTGAGCTCAAAATTGCTCTCACAGAGGAATGGGAGAATATTCCCCAAAATCGTATAAGGAACTTGGTGTACAGCATGCCAAACCGCGTAAACGCAGTAATGGAAGCACGAGGAGGCAATACGAAGTATTAAAATTCAAGAAAATCGTAATAAAGTTCAAAAATTTCATGTTTCCTATTTTTGTTTTAAGGAGAGATCAGCAGTTTTTTTCTTTATGTAATTTTGTGTTAGTAAAATGTATGGTGACTCATATTTTTTTTACTTTCATTTAAGGAGTATTACATTGTCTATTAAATACAATTTATTGCATTAACCTATCATTTTTAGTTTCCGAGATTTTTAACATTCTTTAAGTGACCCGGATTCATTGCTCTCGAGTGTATTTTTCATTTTTTTATTTTACATCTTCAAAAGTGTGTTGAAAAACGTCGTTTGATACACATGGACATTGGTTATTGTAGTTCCGGCTCAGTTACACCCTCGCCTACGGCTTGTGTGTTAATTCTTTCTCGAATGTATTAACAAACTTTCTCCACACGTATCAAAATGTACTAATATCGGTAACAACTTTAGGGAGGGTAGAATTTGAGGAGGGTTGAATAAAACATCAAATTTTATATATAACAGAAATAATAACAGATTTGGCGTAGACAAAGGCGATTGTTACAGAATTTGGTAAGTACTTACAGCATTTCATAAAGGTGAAATAATTACTAACGCTGGTTTGTTAAGGCTGATGCTCCAGGGTAGCCCGCGAAATATAAATTTTCAATATTCTCAAGAAAGGGGTTAGAACTTTTTGGCCGGATTTTTTTCCGCCATTTGGATTGTTTTTCGAAGTAGCGGCCACGCATAAGACCTATATTAATCGATAGCTGGTATGAATATAAACAAGTTTTGCATTGGGCAAAATGTTCTAAAGTGTCACGTTTCCGAGATATGAGCTATCAAAGTTAAAGTCCGTTCACTGACGGAATCTTCAGCACAACTTTGATTTGATCAGACACGCATAAAACATGTACCTATCAATCGATAGCTGTCATCAATACAAACAAGTTTTGGACGAAACAAAACGTTCTAAAGTGTCACGTTTCCGAGATAAGAGCTATCAAAGTTAAAATCCAATTAGTGATGCAACTTCAGCACAACTTAGATTTGATCAGACAGGCATGCAACGTGTATCAATAGATAGCAGGCATCATCTATGTTGGGATCGGCTTACAGTGCAACCGGATGCAGCTGAATTACAGCAGTAGACCAGTATTTTACATGGAGCGACTGTATCTGACCTGCACAACTCAATTAGTACTGGGTAATACGATACTTGGTATGACTAGTTGTCAGACTTTTTGGCCCGCTGACTACCTGTAACCGGGACCAACAGCTTAACGTGCTTTCCGAGGCACGGAGGAAACTCGGTATGTAAGGGTGGTCACCCATCCACAGACCAACCTAGGCAAGCACAGCTTAACCTAACGACCGATGTGAGCGGCTGTTATTATTTAGCCATGAGGTCCTCTTTAGCCACGTGTAATATTAATAAAGTCAAATTAATAGTAATAAACAGATTAAAAACATTGTAATATAAGAACCAACCATAATATAAAAGGTAACAGGACATTGTTTGGATAGTAATAGAAACTATAATTACCTTTATTTTAAACAATAACTTACCACAAACGGCCTAGTAACTATACACCTATTAATATGAATCTTGCACGAATTACTATACACGGAGACCTTTACTTCAATGAGGCAATATATTATCGTCGGACATGAAATTAATTACATGACACCTCTCCCGAAAAGAATAAACTTCAAACATGCAGCGTAGTCAATATTTTATGCGGTTTATTTCCAACGCATATTTTGCACAAAGGTGAATATATGTCACAGTAACGTTGTAGCATTGGCGAGAGTCATTTCCGCCTGTTGCTATGTCCACAATTCTCATCATGCCTGTAGCTCGTGCAAGGGCTGGAACGAGGGTGTGGGAAGCGCCACCCGCAATGACCCCACTGTGCAGAATGCACGGGGGCCCCATCTCGTTCGGTGGTGCGACATTCTCAGTAAAGGTATAACACAGTATGAATACACCCTTTGCTTGCACTAACATTTTCTGAATACCTCATCAATTATTGAACGATACGAACGCAGTTTAGTTTTATTTCCCGCGAACGAAGATCGCGAGCTAGTTTAGTAATAAACAGTTTGAACATAATAGATGTATGTGTCAATTCAAAGTTACATTGAAATTCTTAATTGAACAGGGATCTATTTAAGTATTCTGAATTAATTCTGATCACAGCAGCCTAACCTGTATTATCATTATAGTTTGTAATTGTGTCGGCTCGTAGGCGCGTAGCGGCGTAGCACTGTAGCCGCGTAGGCTCGTAGCACTAAATAACTATACGAAGGGAGCTTTGATTTGACGTGTGGGCAGCTGCCAATCAACCGTACATTGTGTTTGTAATTTGATGTTGGTAAACCAATCTCATGTGCTAATACTGGGGGGTGGGAGGAAACGGAGGGGGGGGGGGGGGGCTTAGAAACAGCGACATAATACTGAACGGTAAAACTAAATTCATTAAACAAATGCTTTTCCTAGGAACCACATTAGACGAGAAATTACAATGGGGACCTAAAGCTCTTTGGGGCGGCTGAGCCCCAAAGAGCTTTAGCTTTAGGTCCCCACGCGGCCGCATGGCCCGCATGTGCTGTTAGAAAGATAACACATATAACAGATGAAAACAGCACGTTTTGTTAACTTTAAAGAGCTTTTCTCTCAGCATTATATGTCTCCATTTTACTGTCGTGGGCAGCTGACATTTAATCAAATAGATTTTTTCAAAAGAGAGCTGTAATTTCAATCTACGCCCCCTGTGGGATTATCTGCTAAGTATCAGCTGCAAGCGGCTCGTCGACAACGACTCCTTTTTCAAAGCCACCATACCTGCAAAAGGAGAAATCATTATAATTAAGAGGAACGAACTTTGACGTGATCTAAATTATAATGTTCCCCTATTATTTAGATCACTTCAAAGTTCGAGTGGATCGATTTTCTCTAGGAAAGCGTGCCCCACAGTAGGCTACGTCATTGGTTCACAACGTCCGGCCAGGTCGGCATCAGATTTAAGCCACACTTAATGAATGACGCGTGGCATGTGCAACGTAACTAGTCGTATGACTGCGTTGACTGAGTCAATGTCTTCTTCTCTTTCTTTTTTAGTAAGAAGTGCCGTGACTATTCGCGCTAATACTGTAGACGATAAAAAATAATAATTAGTCCGTCAGTTAGATTATCAACAAATATTTGACCCGTATTTTTTCTTTTGTTACTTATACCAAAATTGACGAAGATACGACTCTTTTAAAATTCTCAAAACGTCACATCTTAGTATAATATTGTTACGAGCTGGGTATGAGATAAATTAATTACTACCGATTAAACAACACAATAACTTTATTAATCACAAAACAATTTTAACTTAATCACAAGTACACTACAATACACTACTATTCACTATTCGCTTAGATATCGCACTTCAAGTTCACTTCGATTCGCTTCGTTGTGTCGCCAAAACAAGACTGACTGTCGCGGCCCTGAGCGGTCTATTTATACTCGCCCACAGACACACCAGAATAACCTCGAATATTCTAGAGGGTCATAGAAAACACTAACAAAAGAGTAGGTAGGTAGGTAGGTAATTATTATTACTAGCTACTTGTAAAACACAAACAAATATGAACCTTATGCCCTAGGCGTACGGTCGAAATTCTAATGTCTTTTTATAAAGAGGTCGCGAGTTTGTACCTACTTAACTTTAAAACTAATAATAATAGAAATTTCTCGAAATTCCAACGTACACATACTGTAATCACGTGCTTTCTCGAATGTTCTAGTAGGTCCGATGTAACAATATTTGTAGCGAGTTCCAACGTCACGAGCCCCCACTCCCGAGTTTTGATGCGTTTGATCTTTGTCAATATTCACTGATTTACAAAAACAAAAAATACGTGTCCATTATTTTCCAATACTTTATCTGACGGACTAGATAGATTAGCAATTTTTATACTGTGGTCATGCGTATTTGAACACCTCCATGTAAGGTCTTGAACAGTAACTGCACGCGATTTTCGTTCCACATTCGACGCGATATTCGTGGAGGAACTCGTGGTTATATAATATCAGCCGCTCGGGTCGATCGGTTAAGCCATGCTTGCCTAGGTTGGTCTGTGGATGGGTGACCACCCTTACATATCGAGTTTCCTCCGTGCCCCGGAAAGCACGTTAAGCCGTTGGTCCCGGCTGTCATTTGTCCATCTTTGACAGTCGTTACAGATAGTCAGTGGCCCCAAAAGTCTGACACCAGTCTTACCAAGTAGTATCGTATTTCCCAGTATTAACTGGGTTGTGGAGATCAGATAGGCAGTCGCTCCATGTAAAATACTGGTTTTCAGCTGCATCCGGTTAGACTGGAAGCCAACCCCAACATAGTTGGGAAAAGGCTAGGCAGATGATGATTCCGCGCGATATTCGCTCCAGTTTAGCCAGTGCATTACTTGTAAGCTCAGCTGACATGCGACTGGCTTCCGGCTCTTTCCATTGGAAGGCTTCTGGGTAACGGACAGGCCATTACCGGCTTACCATTGTCAGTCAAAGGAGTAGGAAACAAGAAAAATAAATGTATACCTGCAGAGTGCAAGTAAGCTTGTGTGCTTGTGTATAGTATTCGGCCGAAACTTCTTCCATAAAAATCATCATACCTTCGGCTTCTGCGCAGCCAATCTCAGCGCCAAACCACTCGCACGCACACGCAATACGCATTTAAAGTACCAGCTCATGTAACAGCACGATTATTTTGCCAAAACTTGCTATCATCGGATCTGGTTTATTGGTATCGGATTCGTTACACGTTGAGTGACCCCACATCCGCCGCATTACTGGATCCGGGTTTCCGAATTGCAATCCCTATTATCCCTACATGATACGGGATACCCCTTGGTAAAACTGGTTGTCAGACTTTCGGACCAACTAACTACCTGTAATGACTGCCAAAGACCTGCAATGGACAGCCGGTACCAACGGCTTAGCGTGCTTTCCGAAACTCGATGTATAATGGGTACCCATCCACAGATTAACCTAGCCAAGCGCGGTGTAACATGAAAATATATCCGTCCGGTTTTTATTAGTTATCCACTGATCAATAAAGTTTCAAACGCTGCAGCGAATCTACACATCTCCTCTGTATCAACAATTCAACATGTGACACGAAAAAGAAAAATTAATTTATTCATCATTTACCTCAATATATAAGGCTAAAGCAAAACGAGCAAGTGGCGGGCATCGCACTTTTATCTAGCCTTGGCTCAGATGATTGATTAGAGTATCTAGGCCAATAAAATTCTTACACCAGATTAACACCTACTTATCTAAAAAGTAGCCAGTAGCTATCTCTTATCATTATTTACTTACGTCCATTACTCCGTTATCATAGTGATTATCGACAGTATTAATTATAAAATAAACACTAATCTTATGATGAACTCTTCATGGAACATGAAGTTCTTTAGAAACAACAATAACACGAGTAATCTCCGTAGGTTTAGGTAGGTTTCGCTAGAGGAATCTGACCATTGCCATTCTAAGTGAATTTTTCCTGACTTCGTACTCCCCATGGGACATGGAAAACCAAAAGAAACTGGCGATTCACAAAATTAAAATCCCGACTGACCTTCTTCGGAATCGGGAAATCCCGGGATATTCAGTTCTTTCGGTACTTCCAAACAAATTCAGAATTATTTGAAACAATAAAGAAGAAGTAGCATTGAGAAATGAAGAATTTTAAGTAATAAACCTAAAAAAACACTTTCATAACGCACTCCTTTTTCTCGAGTTGACTTAGATTTTGGCCGACCAGTACTTGGCCATCTGGACAGCTACGTCGCTTGCCTCATTGTGATCCTGGAAGGTGCAATTAGTTGTGCAGAACTGGCAGAAGCTACACACTCGTAGTGTGTCCCAGATTGGTCGATTGGTCGGTTAAATGCGGTTGCCCGTTAAACCAAATTGGATAGATCTGCAGAGTGCTGTAATGTCCAGTATTAGATTCGTAGAATAACTAATTAAAGTTCAGTAACCATCGTTTAGTAACTTATGGTGTTCATTGTTGGGATATAATTTTCGATGCATTTTCAAATTAGAACAAAAAGAATGACAACTTATAGTATATTTTATATCGAGGGACTAAACGAAGCCATAATATACCAGAGGTGGTTTGACTCCCGAGCCTGCGAAGGAGTTAATGAAACCGAGGGTATATTAAGTTGGCATTTAATCTCGAGGTGCAAACTGAACTTTTCAAATCAAATCAAATCAAAGTTATTTATTTCAATCCCTTTAGGATCACAATTATACATATTCGACATAAATTAACTATTACAAAATTAAAACTTCAATCAGTAGGTACATAAGTTCAAGTAGTAAAAAACGTCAATTAAATAGCATAAATAAGAATTAACAATTACAAAAAATTAAAATTTGAATAACAATAAGTACAAAAATAATTAATTAAATAGTATAAATGTCATAAAAACTCTAAAATTACAATAGAAGACTAATAATTACATAACTTTAATATTTATTATGATGTAATATAATATATGAATATATTATTATTAATATTATATATATTATTATTTATGTAATATATAGTTTGATATTTATTTCCGCCTCTGTACTATGTGCTTGAAGTGTTAAATAAATAAATAATTCAAATTCAAATACTTTAATTCAAGCGGAGGCTCATAAAGGGTTAGTAACATAATTCTTAAAAACTAAGTGTTAGAAAACAACACGATACGGTGACACATGTAACGGACAGCAGTGAACCACATAAGGACAGTCCAATCTGCCCGCAATCATTTTCAGAACCCTGTTAGGGCTTGCCATGACGCGAGCCACCATTGATGCGGCGCGCTTACGCATTATTGCGTAAAAACAATTTATACGCGCCGCCCAAACATACCGGACGCACTGCAACGCCACGGCAACCCCACCAGTTTCCAAAACGAGTTGTTGAATTGAACACGAAGGGCTCCATACGACGCTAGCGAATAAGGACAGGACATTTTCTAATTCTAAAATTAGAGTACGTTGAAATTTAAAGTTCTCAATCTATCCGTGTCATTTTTGCTAGCTGGAGTCGTTGGGCAGTAGACCCTCGCTCGAAGATTATGATCCCCAGCTCCAGGGTACACCTGCCTACTGCCAATAGCCGTGCTCTAACTAGAGCTGCCGAGCACTGGGGAATTGGCCTTAGTTGTGTCGTTCATTTTTTGGTAAGGGGTTTAGACAAATTAACCCACCACGCTTGTCTAATGCGGGTTGGTGGGTGCGCAGTAGACCACCTGAGTGGATCTTTGACGTTCATCCGCCACCGCCCTGAGTCGTCATGGATGGATGCCAACTGCTCCATCCAGACCTCTAGGAAATACTTTGTTGCATTTATTGTTCATATTACACCAAAAACAAGTAACCAGTTTATTATAGTTTAAACGAAAGATTATATAGAAACGAAGCCGGAATCTTAAAATCACAATAAATAAGTTTTATTAGGTTGACAGACAAGTTCATTATTTTAACATTTACTTTTCCTGTTTATTTCGAATGTTTTTTGCAGATTTTTCGCATTTATTCTGGTAAGTTAAGGCTTAGCTAATATAACAACAGTAATCTAAAGGTTATAAAGAAGAAAACAATGTATGTTTCATTGTTAAGTTTGTGTACACTAAATAATTAAATAAATAAATGCTGCAATTTATGTGGGTGGCCTATAAATCTCCAAACAAAAAAAAATCTCCTTTGCAGCTTCGAAAAACTTGTGATCGCTGCGCACCTCGTCGTTTCATTTTATCCTCTTTCATGTAAATAAGTATAGAACAAAGTCTGTGAGACTAATAGTTGACTCACAAACTAGGAATCAAGGATAATTACTTTTTAATTTGCAGCTAGGTTTATTAACAAAAGTATAGAATTGATAATTTTCGAGAAAATTTAGGAAAAGTTATTAAATTTTGTAGATTTATTTATTTAGGGATACCTAACAAAAAATTGTACAATATATCTTACAGTAACTATTACAACGTATTAGACTAATGTACAATCCACGACGTTTCCACGTATTACTTCGATAGGTGATACAGTGTAGAGTGACACAGTTTTTTAAATAACAGTAACGTTAACACAAATACAAAAAAAAAAAACAGAAAAAAGTGTACATTAGATAAAATAAAAACAGGCACACAACATATATAAAAAGCGAAAGAAAGCGTTACATTACTTGACTTGACTTGCTGCTGATTGAAGGTATAAAAAAAAAGTAATATTAACAATAAAAATAAAGAAAGGGCAACACTAACATTACTAATTAAGCAATTTCAGACTATTGACTTAAAGTTTTTTTTAAATTTATGGCGATCTAACGGTCTAATGCAAATATAATTATCTAAATTAACAAAATGTTCGTTATAGGTTTTCACTATCCTATGGATGGGCACCCGCTCACCCGCGTTTGTACGACAAGGTGACGTAGCAAACGCCGAATAGCTGTTCTGGGCACAACATAAAATAGATGGAACATAGGGAACAAGATATGGCTCTTCAAAGATGGTTGGATTTAAGTTGTTGCAAAAGTTACTCGTATCTTTATACGAATACTGAACTTCACTTGTCGAAAATATGTATTATTTGAGTTTTAAAGCAAAAAGTGAAAAATGTCCCAAAATTTCGCAGTGTATCCCAGCGAGCACAAGTTTCTCGACGTTGCAAATTTGGATTCCCAGCACCATATCTGATTGATATCAAAAATGCAGAACTACATCATGCTTTGCAATTTTAACGTTAATTTCCACTAGGCTATTTTAGAAAGATCTCAACTTATAGTGGTTGAATTAGTAACTCTCGTTGATGTCTTTCCCTTTCAGTCATTAAGTTCTATGTACTTTGTAAAAAGGTATGACCATGTTTCTAACTTTAGCAAAATACTCAAGTCGCCCCAAATCCGACTTCACAGACACTCTCGAATACTGTGTCTGTATTTTAACATCTTTCATAACACTAAAACACCCATCTTATCCGCTTATGGAGGACGGTTCTTCGAAATCCAGGATGTCGACAGATCCAGGGGAACGATGAACCTGTATCGATTCAACGGGGAATATTCCAGGGGACAGTCTGAGTCCACTTTGGTTCTGTTTAGCCCTGAATCCTATAAACACATTGCTGGAAAATTCAGGCCTAGGCTATCGGTTGAGGAAATTATATGGATTACCTGAAGTTTTTGCTCCCAACAAATTGCGACTTATACTGAAAGTAACTGAAACTTTTAGTAGCGCCATCAGGATGGAATTTGGTGAGGACAAATGTGCAGTCATGTATGTAAAGCGAGGGGAGATTATGGAATCCGAGAGACTTCAGCTTTCGTATTCCATACACCTTAGATCTCTTTCCTCTTCCGAAAGCTATAAGTATTTGGGTATGTCGGAAGCGTTAGGCATTAACGTAACTGACATGAAGCAATCGTTGAGTGACGGAGCGTTTCTTCGGTCGCCTGAAGAAGGTATTAAATAGCCTTCAACGGTTGGGTCACGTCGGTTTTAATGTACTTACTTACGGCTTTTTAAATGCGAAGACCCTCCACAACCGCGAGGTGTGCAGTCCCAGGATTTTTTTTTTTAACTTACGGACTGACCCGGCTTTCCATGGCTAAAGAGAACTGGCGCAAACCTGTAGTACTTACTACCGATGACTGCAAGAAAGAATGGCATGGCAAAGACGATATAGATGTGAAGTAATTTATCTGAAATAAATTTTTCTTCTTCACTCCTCTAGGAACTCAATAAAATAAAACCCTTGAATCCGCCCACTATAAACTTCGTTCCACCTTATTGTCTAATTGCACTCGATTATACATATTGATAATGATGTGTGTATGTACCTGACCTATACAACAAAAATGTGAAATTTGCCATTCTGATTAAAAAAATATCGATCCATCACTATGGCAGGTGTCGTTACCTTGAAACAGTTAATCAGATTGCACTTGTCACTCCCGGCGCAACGCGTGCCTATCGCAAAAATGACAAACAAAATGTTCATCAAACGGAATCTAGAGGAAATGATCGGTGTTTTCAATTCATAACAATTAGCTCATACGGTTTTTATATTAATGCACGTACAAAAAAATGTGACTAACAAACAACCATTTTTTTTAACCCGTATGTTGTAGGCGAGCTTTCACTGCTAACACTACCTTCGTTAGAGAAGAGTTTTTAAAAAATGGTTGACGGTTTTTGGTGGTCGCAGGCGTGACTGCTAAGCATGAAGTCTTGGGTTCAGTTCCCGGGAGACGGCAAATCGTTATTGGGTTTTCCCATCAGGAATTTCTTCGGAAGGTTGATAGCTATTGGCTCCATCCCTATTACCTGGGACCCTTTTTTTTTTTTTAGCATGGGAAATCATCAAATGACTTCTCCCACTCTGGGCGGAGCGGGAGGGAGTGTCAGACTCTTACTGACTAAAACCCATCCATGTTCCTTCCTCGCCCTTTATGTTCCGGGGCCGCGGTATCTCTTTCGAACAGGCCCGCAACCCCGGCAGGCTTCGGCCCTTGCGGGCCCCTCCCCTTATGCTGACATCTCTTTGAGGCGCGCGTGGAACACGAACGCGCCGTCGACACGGCCTGTCGTCAATAGACGGACGGACGGCTACCTAGCCCATAGCTAACCGTCCACAGGCCCGCATCTACGGTGGCCGGTAGCCACCACGTGGCCCCCGACGCCCGGTGCGTCTCGTCGTCGTTTTGATGCCATAAGCTTAAAGAATTCTAAAGTTGCTTATTTCTTGTCTGTGGATACAGTCGTACCTATGAAGCTTATTACTGCGTTTTGTGTCAAATCTGACTATAGCAATTTCAGTAATTCGATGATTTGTGGTTGTTTATTTTTATTCAAATCAAAACTGGTAAAATTGATTTAAAGTTAAAAATCATTACGATATCTCATGTATGTAGGTTAGCCTGTGGAGTGTACAAACCCAGTTTGAGTCATTTTCGTCCAGTGCAAATTGAAAATAGGATCAGTACAAAAAAACCGTAAAAAAAAACAGTAAAATATTACAGTTTATGAAATAACTATTTTCTTTCTCAGATCACTAACAGACTCAAAAAATATGGTTTTTTGAGCATCGATGTTCGGATTTTCTGGGTGACCAATAGCATACCATTGGAGAGAGCTTTTCAATGACAACTTTTGCTACTTCTTTAACTTTTGCTAATTCGCAGTCCGTTCAGAATTATTGACGAAAATGGCTGACTTTTTGGACATCGAAGTTAAGATTGTCTAACCAACCAACAGCCATAACATATGCAACATAAGAAAGAGTTTTTGAAGGAGAACCTTTGCCTGTTACGACTTTCGCCAAATCGCATTCCGTTCGGAGTTATTAAGCTAAATAGGTGACGATTTGAGCACCGAAGTTAAGATTTTCGGAGTAACCAACAGAAATAATTTACACCGCTGGAGAGAGCTTTTCAATGACAAATTTTGCTACTTACATAACTACTTTTGCTAATTCGCAGTCCGTTCAGAGTTATTGACCTAAATAGCTGCTTATTTGGACATCGAAGTTAAGATTGTTTAGGCAACCAATAGCCATAAGATATGCGACATAAGAAAGACATTTTTAAGGAGAACCATTGCCTCTTTCGACTTCGCCAAATCGTATTTCGTTCGGAGTTAATAAGCCAAATATGTGACGATTTGAGCACCGAAGTCAAGATTTTCGGAGTAATCAACAGCAATAATTTACACCGCTGAAGAGAGCTAATCAGTGACAACTCTCAAAGTCATATAAGTAGCATTTTATAACTTTTATTAATTCGATGTCCGTTCAGAGAACCTGAATAGCTGAAGTTAAGATTGTCTTGGCTACTGATTAACCATAAGATATACATTACGAGATTGAGATTTTCAAGGAGAACCTTCGCCAGTATAACACAAAGGTTTAACGTTTAATGGTTTAAAAAAATTAAGAGTGTACCTATCAAACTATTTTGTAATGATTTGGAAATGTTAAAGCTTTAAAAATTCAACATACTGTGTACAAAAAGTGAAAACCAGGTGGGGATGAAACTTGCGAACCATGGTTATTGTTTTTGAAATCTTACAGCATTAAAACCATCTTAAGAAATACTAAAAGAAAATATTTTACGAGAGTCTCAAACCGGTGACTCGAAATTCGCAAGTCGGTTGCTTACACCGACGAGCCACTTACTACGGTAACAATTAGTGTAAAAAAGCGGCCAAGTGCGAGTCGGACTCGCCCATGGAGGTTCCGTAGCAGCAAGTAACATAATATAAAAGTTACGATTTAACGATTTATGACGTATTAAAAAAACACTTACTAGATCTCGTTCAAACCAATTTTCGGTGGAAGTTTACATGGTAATTACATAATATATTTTTTTTTAGTTTTATCATTCTCTTATTTTAGAAGTTACAGGGGGGGGGGGGGGGGCACACATTTTACCACTTTGGAAGTATCTCTCGCGGAAACTATTCAGTTTAGAAAAAGAATATTTTAGAAACCTCAATATATTTTTTGAAGACCTATCTATAAATACCCCACACGTATGGGTATGATGAAAAAAAAAATTGAGTTTGAGTTCAAAGTATGGGGAACCCCAAAAATTTATTGTTTTTTTTCTGTTTTTGTGTGAAAATCTTAATGCGGTTTACACAACACATCTACTTACCAAGTTTCAACAGCATAGCTCTTATAGTTTCGGAAAAAAAGTGGCTGTGACATATGGACGGACAGACAGACAGACAGACAGACAGGCAGACATGACGAATCTATAAGGGTTCCGTTTTTCGCCATTTGGCTACCTAAAAAGCTGCTCTGTTCTTATGACGTTTTGACAGTTGTCAGATGTCCAACGGTTCAAGAATACGGACATTACTGCAATATGTATTTCAACTTCAACTTCAACAAAAAACAAATGACAAGTCAATGACATCATGCACAATGACGTCATGCACGAAATGAAAAGGACAGAAATATAGTTCTTGTACTTCTATCAAACACAGTTCAAGACGTGTCAATTAATTACTTTAATCGATATCATATTTTAACTTACAATTAATGACAGAACTTTTCGGTTTAAATAAACCCCGTTGATTGGACTATAACTTTTTTTTTAAATCAAATCGGACAAACGCACGCACTTTACTGTCGCAACATGCACCAAATGGCCGCCCTTCGTGCGAAGAAAGTGGTATATATTTTTTTAAATAAATAAATATAAATAGCGCTGGACATTACACACAGCGCCATCTAGTGCCACACTAAGCAAGGCTGGTGTCGTAGTCACCAGACAGTTGATATACTACATATTATTATATACTTTTTGTTTGTAAATACATACTTATTATACATATAAACATCCATGACTCGTAAACAAATGTCCATGCTCATCACACAAACATTTGCTCCTACCGGGATTCGAACCCGGGACCTAAGAACGTAAGGCAGCTTCACTACCGCTGCGCCATTCGGGTCGTCACAATCAATGTACGTTAAATAATAAGATTGCGTGGATAAAAACGACACAAATTATGAATTGTGTTTTGTTTCACCATAATAATCAAAAACACGTCAACTCTAAAAACTTGAATTCTCTTTTGTGGATTTTATGGGATTTTGTAACAAAAAAATTAAATATACTTATGTAAATAAAGTGGATGAATTCGGCACAAAATATATTGAACGACTATTTCACCAATTGTAATATTCTTTTATAACACATTTGCTCGTAAAGGGTCTCTTATTTCACCAATTTCAATATCGTAATGTATCTCATTACGTACTCGTGCGGTAATGTAATGTAAAACGCACGGTTTATCAAGATGGCCGAGGGCATGTGGGACGAGTTGGTGAATTACTCAAAACAAACGGTACTTTTTAAAATCTTAGCAAAGAGTTTTTATGTCAGAAAAACATTAATTTTCTTTTGGTGTAATAGGGATCGAAAAGACAAATAGCCAAAGGAGATTTTTTTTTGTTCGGAGATTAGGCCACCCACATAAATTGTAGCGTTTAATAATGAAACGTACATTGATTACTTCCATAGAACCTCTAGATTACAGTGGTTACATTAGCTAAGTCATGTCTAACCGGAATAAATGCGAAAAGTCTGCAAAACACTTACGAAAACCAAAATAAACAGAAATAGTAAATGTCAAAATAATGAAGTGGTCTGTCAACCACTAAAAAGTGGATTTATAATGTTCCGTGCCACGTTGATTGTTTAAATCAGCTATGCAATTTTAGTTTAAACGATTTAAAAATATTATGAAAAATGCTTACAGTTTAATAACATTTATTTTTCATGTTCTGTTCTGAATCTATTATAATTATAGCACATATGATTACCAATGGGTAGGTACCGTACTTGTTTTAGTAAACGGACAAGACGCCCCTATTCACGTAAGTATTTTCTGTCAAATGACATTGACCACAACAGGAATGATTTGACTCGCAAATAAATATCATAACATAGCGTATTTATTGTGATTTTAAGATATATTTTTTTATTGTAATCAGCCGGTTTCATTTTACTGAAATCTTTCGTTTAAATACTATTGTAAAGTGGTTACTTTTTTTTGGTGTAATGTGACTATTAAATGCAACGACCAGGTGGGCCCAAAAAAAATTGTCTCCTTTCTCCGGGCAAATGGTCCGGAAACTATATGAAAAGAAAACAAACAACTTTAATATTTTTGAAACCTCAAAACCTAGCGCTACCGGACTAAAATACATATAGCTGATGGGCAGTACGTAGCTTTATTTGAAGCCTACCGATAGGCTTCATAGGTTTATAATTAACTCGCGTAGGCGACGCCCACGCTTTCGCCTACCCCAGTGCTAGTCCTGACCGTCGCGGAGACTGGCCGCGTGTTAGTTCGCACGTGAGGTGTTGCACACCGTCACACACACCACTTTGCATCTCAGTAACGGTAGCGTTCGCGCCTCTAAAAAGTTTTTGGGGAAATTTACGGCCATTCGAAGATTCCCGTCTTTTCTAATCTTTGAATTGTGCTTTATATGTTTTTTTTTTGCAAAGAAAGAGAGATAAAAATTGTTGCAAAAGATTGCCGTTTCAATCGCACGTTCTCAAAAAAACAACCGTAATACAGAAATAGCAGTTTCAGCTACGCATTTTTAGGGTTTTGTGTTCGAATCTATGCAAAATTTTTACAGAACGCATCGGGTGTTCTGTAAAACACCGGTCGGTCGGTAACTATTGTCGATAACAAAGTGATTTAAAACTCTAGCACGTCATATATTATTTGAAAGTCTATGGTCGATAATGACGAGTTGAAGGCGATATTGGAAGATCCAATCTCAATCTATGGCTGCTGAACTTGCTGCAGGCCTTGGAGTTAGTGTAAAAACAAGATTGAACGGACTTTCATGTTCGTCACGCACTAGCGTCAAATGGGAAAGATAAAAAAGCTAAATAAGTGGGTGTCACCCTCTTCCCCATTGCTTCTCCACGACAACGCGCGAGCTCACATTTCACGACAAACCATCGTAAAACTACAAGAGTTACAGCTGGAAGTCCTCCGTCACCCACCATACTCGCTGGACCTTGCCCCAATTGATTTCTACTTTTTCAAAATTTAGACATTTTTTTAAGTGGGGAAAAGAATCAACACCGTAGAGGCAGTACGAAACGCTTTCACAGACTTCATCAGTCGCCCAGCCAGACTTCCACAGTAAAGGGATTAATGAAACTGCCACCAAAAATTATAATTTAAATTAAAAAAAAAAAACATACAATATATCTTCAATTTCATAGGTAAAAACCTAACCATAAGAATTCCTTCAATTATAAGATTTTGGGAGCACATATTCATTTACGTTATTTTGTAGAAGAAATGTACATCAACAGTTATGTTTAATTCCCATGGAAGGGGCCACCCTATTTCTAGCTAAGAAAAGAAATCAAAGTTACTTTACAACTTAATTTTAAAATGTTGTGTTGGGGTAGGGCTTTCTGTCAACTGGTCTCACTCATTTTACATAACTAGCTGATGTCCGTGGTTACGACCACGTCGCATGTTGGTTATCGCGACCAAAAGTAATCATGAAATTTTGATCCCTTTTCAACAAATATCATAATATTTTAGCCAATGTATACAATAACTTGATAAGTTATATATATTATAACTTAACGGGGCTGCCTCAATTTTGTGCTGTAGAACAATTGTATGAGAAACAATAAAAACTTTTTATTTTATTTTATTTTATATTCTAAGAACTTCGTCGAGAACCCACTATTCATTATTGAAAACAGCAACTTGAAAATCGGTGCAGTAGTTTTGTGTTAGTGTTGTTTTTGAGTTTTTCGCGAACAGACACACAGACAGACGCACGGAGGATTTGTTTAATAATATATAGTGATTATAAAATAAATTAAAACTTAAACATGGATACAGGCGTGATTTTATGTTATGGAAATGTGTGTACAGGACATTTCCAAGCGCTTGCAGCAATTACTCGTAGAACGATAGAATTGCTGTCTATTTGAAGCGTTTCATTGTCTATCTTTGAAAGTTCACCTAAACGGAAGCAAAGCGGACTAACACCTACTTTTCTCCACATTAAGGAAAATAATCATCGAAATCAGTTCACAATTGGCGAAGTTATCACTAAAAATACATGTGTTACCGTAAAATTGTAAAACCCGTTAGATTGTAATCTATCTAGCGAGATTCGAAACTAAACTCTCGAAAGATTGTTAACCGAATACTTTCATATTATTTTTTGGTAGATTATACACACAATTTTAAAAACATTGACGAATTTATTAACTTCTGCTTTCGGAAGTAAGTTAAAATATTTTGCTTTCATCAGCGATTGCGATTGCAGCAACGCACCGCTATACTGGTGCGCATGGTTCGAACGAAGGTTGAGTGGGTGAAGCGTAACTCAGGGGCGACGACAAGTAAACTTTAAGGTAAGGTTTTTTAATGGGAAAATGTCTGTTAGAGGCTCTTAAAGGGCCGGCGGATCATGCGTTTTTAACCGACTTCAAAACAAAAGTAGGTTCTCAGTTCGACCCGTATGTATGTATGTATGTATGTTTGTCCGCGATTATCTCGCGTTTTGCTGAACCGATTTTGATGCGGTTTTCAGAAAAGTGTTTGTTACATTCTGGGGAAGGTTTTAGTATAAAACACTAGTGGATATCCCGCGACGTTGCCCGCATGGATCCGTTTTTTTTTACGAAATCTCATGTCTGTCTATTGTTTACACCAGTTCATAACATAACATCACGCCAGTATGCTGTGAAGGGGTAAGCGCATGTGAACCACTAAAAAGTGAAAAATAAAAACTTTTTTTGCAAAAAATAAAACCGACTTCAAAAAACAAAAAAGTAAAAAATAACATTAGCTTCAGAAGTCGGTGACAAAAAAAAAAAAAACCAATCAAACAAAGGTCACCGACTTCTGAAGCTAAAGTTATTTTTTACTTTTTTGTTTTTTGAAGTCGGTTTTATTTTTTGCAAAAAAAGTTTTTTTCATACAAACGTAATACCAAAATAATATGAAAATCAAACATATTCTTAAGGTTGTGTGTATATATTTCGATTGCATTATAGAATATCTATGTTCCCGAATAATTATTTTGAATACAATGATATAAAGACGAGATAATTATGAGGAATTTAAAATTTCTTTAGAAAAAATAGTTTTCTCATAACTCTTGTTTAAATCAGTGTACCGCAGCGCAACGAAGGTTAAGTGAGTGAAGCGTAACTCGGAAAAGAAAAAAGACCTTCTCAAAGTCCCCCACCCCTTCTCGCCCCCTTTATGCAGATCTCGGAAGTTAAGAGAATTGGATTTTTTTTCAGACTCATACTAAGGGGCCCCGAATCAGTCAAAACCATTTTTCGTATCTCCCCCCTCTCAAACCTCCCCCATCGAATCTCGTAAACTAGGACACGCAGAGGCTTTTTGATTTGACTATACTTTATTGTTAAGGGGCGTTGAAATTTGTATACAAATTTAAACTAAAATTGATAGGGCTGTAACTTATAAATGGTTAGGGATAGCCATTATTATTTTATTTTTTATAATTAGTTTTCTACCGCAGACGTGGGGGTCCGCGCTCTTATTTACATTTTATTAATTGTTTGATTGATTTAAAAGAAAAAATTAAAACTACGATCGTGCTCTCCATCATTGGACACGTTACATTAAACTAAGCTTATTATTAGTAACTTAAGATCGAGTCCAACGAATTTTTTTTTTTTTTTTTTTAGGCTTTACAGTTGTTGATGTTTCCTTAACCACTAATTAAAATTAACAAAAATCTACACCTAGCTATTTAACTATATGTATATATTTTGTTTTCTTCATAACTGCATGGCAATGTGAGTCGACCGGCAGCAACCGTCGGCACCCGTTCACGGACATGACCTGCACATCCGCGCCTCTTAGCTCAACTATTTTGTAGGGAACTTAGCGACCGGATGTGCAGCGCCACCATCGGCACTGAATTTACGTGAGTATGACAGACTCACCCTGCCATGCAGTTTTACATAATCTATTTTTGGTAACAGAGTTGTTTGGGAGTGGGATGTATTGGCTTTGGGTTTTGGGGTTAGGATGGGGTTTTTTTTTTGTTAATTGCGTCGTCTGATCAGGGATGAACGCTGAAGATCTGATGCTGGTCTTCGGAGATATACAATGGAACTCTTCAAAAATGTACGGCAAATCTGCAGTGATTGCTGTTATCGCTTGTAGGTTTATTGTTTATACAACATCATGACGTAATATCACGCCTGTATGCTCTGAGTGGGTACGCAGATGTGTACAATATTCCCAGATTTCGACAGTTAGGTGTATTAAGTCCCATTTATTGGGGATAAGCCTATTACCTTGACATGTTTTGTTTTTTTATTGGCAAGGGTACTTCAAGGGTAGTTTGATGAGAATTTGGTTAGGTTCTGATTATGGGATCCATGACAAAGGAACGGAACTCTTCAATTCTTAGAAGCAAATTAACGATACTCGGCCAAATCTTTTAAAGGCTATCCGGATATTTGAGTCACGTACCATAACGTCGTTATTAACCGACTTCAAAAAGGAGGAGGTTCTCAATTCAATGTTCCCCGATTACTCGAATATGACTGGACCGAATTTATTTTTTAATTGTTTGAAAGGGTATACTTCCCAGAAGGTCCCATAATCATCAAGTCAGGATCCTGATAATGGTATCCTGGAGAAATAGAGAGAACTCTTCAAATTTTATAGGCACACCAGAAGCGATTTGGGTAGTTTTAGAAAGAGTACATTCTCGGAGTGATCCCATTTAAATTTGGTAAAGATTAGATGAAGAACTTCGGAGAAAGGCAACGGAAATCCTCATTAAATGTAGCAAATTTGTGTCTCTTACTGGGATTGCTGAAATCTCATGTCTGTCTATTGTTTACACCAGTTCATAACAAAAAAATCACGCTGGTACGCTGTGAAAACCCTATACACATGTGAACCACTAAAAAGTGAAAAATAAAAACTTTTTTGCAAAAATAAAACCGACTTCACACAAAAAAGTGAAAAATAACTTTAGCTTCAGAAGTCGGTGACAAAAAAACTAAATCAATCAAATGAAGGTCACCGACTTCTGAAGCTAAAGTTATTTTTCACTTTTTTGTGTGAAGTCGGTTTTATTTTTTGCAAAAAAGTTTTTTTGTAATAAATCACAATTGGAATAGGTGGGGTTAAGTCAGGAAGTAAATTGTGTAGATTACATTTTTATTCTGGACGTTCATATCTTGTACGTCTTTCTACATCATTCTCACACATACCTATGTAGTGTATACTGCTCTGTCAAGAAATAAACGGGAAAAGATCAATAATACATAAATTGTTTGTTAATCATCCAAAATTTTATAACCTTCAAAGTATGCTTCTTCAGAAACGATGCACTTACGCCAACGAATAATCCAATCATCAAAACATTTTTTAAACGTTGTTTCCGGAATTGAGTTCAGTTCCTCCTTTGTCTTCTACCGACTGAAAACGGGTGCCATGAAGTGGTAATTTGAGTTTAGGAATGAAAACCGCATCAAAATCGGTTCAGCAAAACGCGAGATAATCGCGGACAAACATACATACATACATACATACGGGTCGAACTGAGAACCTACTTTTGTTTTGAAGTCGGTTAAAAAGAAGGAAGTCGGCTGGAGCCATATCTGGTGAATATAGTGGTTGCTCGATGGTATTTGTTGAGTGTTTGGTCAAAAATTCGTTCACAGTGATAGCCTTGTGTGAAGGCGCATTATCGTGGTGCAAAATCCAACAATTTTCTTTCCACAAATCTGACCTTTTTCGTCGAATTTGCTCTCTTAAATAATATTCTTTATTTACCGTTTGACCTTCCGGCAAGAATTCCGAGTGCACAATACCAAAGTCAAAGAAAACAGTCAACATGACTTTGACTTTTGATCGTTTTTGGCATGGCTTTTTCGGTTTCGGTTCAGTTGGAAGGCGCCACTCCGAAGTTTGTTAACTAGTTTGCATGTCAACTCGTAAACACACGTCTCGTCACCAGTAACAATGGGTTTCATGATTGTAGGGTTGGAATTAACTCGTTCTAGCATGTCCTCAGCGACTCTCATGCGATTGAGTTTTTGGAGAAAATTCAGGTCTTTTGGAACTAGCCGAGCGGTAACATGTTTCATACCCAAACGATTACTTATGGTACGGATCAGATACATAAATTTCGGCGGCTATCTCTATCAAATTTGAATGCGGATTTTCAGTCACTATTTCCTTCACTTTTGCGATGTTAACTTCAGTTGCAGACGTTGATGACCTACCAGAGCGAGGCAAATCTTCCATCACATCTCGACCGCTTTTGAACGCTTTGTACCACTCATAAGCACGTGTTTTTGATAAAGTCGATTCACCGTAAGCCTTCTCCATTTTCAGTGACTCCGAACATGAAATTCCATTGGCGATGCAAAATTTAAGACAAACTCTTTGTTCGATGTTTTTGTCCATAGTGAAATTCGCTATACACACTATAATAATACACGATTATATACCGGTAACTAAAAACAGCACTGTATTTTATATAAACAACAGATGCAACTCAACTCAAAATGGAAAACAGTTGTGCCAATCTAACAACAACAACAAAAAAAAAAAATGAATTTGGAAACATAAACAAATCATCCATTCCCGATAATTTTTGGACTGAATGTAATATCAACATGAATGATGTAATCAAGATATTCGAATAAAAGAGTGTCATAGGATTTCATGCCCATTCTTCTCCATAGAAGAAAAAAAACTGTGCTTTAGAATGGGCAGTACTTTCGCAAGATACTTGTACTTTGCCTTGTGACCCTAAACAAAGCTTCGTTCTGTTTGTATTTCTGACATTCTTAAGTGCCTGTAATGGTCTCATTGAAATAAATCTAATAAGTTTGAGTTACATGTGGATCATAATTCTTAAATGAACATGATTTTATAAAGTTCCGAAATAAAGTTCTGTTGTTAAGTTTCTAATCAAACTTTCCTCTCGCAGGTCTGCTGGAAGAGATTTCTTAATTGAAATAAGCAGTACCTTTGTGCTCTTCTATCGTTAATGTAATGCCCTATTAAGTATTTTGTGTGTACATAAATAAAGTTGTGAAATTACAGGAATTTGTTATCTACATGTTAATGATTTCCTTGAAGTTTAGGCAAACAAACTTTATATATTCCGATCACTGGTTATAAAATTACTCAGTGTAGAGCAACTCAATGGGCCTGAATTCTTGTCGCGCTGGCGGTCGGTCGTGACGTCATAATTCTCGTCGCGCTGGCGGTAGGTCGTGACGTCATAATTCTTGTCGCGCTGGCGGTCGGTCGTGACGTCATAATTCTTGTCGCGCTGGCGGTCGGTCATGACGTCATAATTCTTGTCGCGCTCTGGCGGTCGGTCGTGACGTCATAATTCTTGTCGCGCTGGCGGTCGGTCGTGACGTCAATATTCTTGTCGCCGCTCACGTCAGCGTCGCAGTATGGTGCTATATAGAGCACAATGTAATGTAACTGCTGCGTAACAATCAGTGAGCGCGACATGAATTCAGGTGAGGGTGAGGTCCAAGTTCAAGTATTTCGATATGTGTGTTATTCTGTCAGACAGTGGTTTTTTTATTTTTTTAAATGTGGTTTCAAATATCAATGTATGAAGAATAAAATAGTTACGAAAGGGGTGTTTTTTTCACCTACACAGTGAATACAAACTCTGGCCAGGTTATTTCGAAAGCAATCGCGCACTAGATGCCACAGACACACACACACACAGTCACGTCAAACTTATAAAACCCTGTCGTTTTGCGTCGGGGGTTAAAAAGACCCAAATAAGTATGACATATGGCCTTTTTTGTTATTGTAAGTTCCTCTGTTTACAACTCCCTGCTACAGAACGGTGGGCAACAGGTTGATTAGAAACCCACATTCATTAACGAAGGCTGGTTCTCTGCTTGCATGGCTGATTCCTGAACAACAGGCCGACATGATACGTGTTTCACTAACAATATCTCGAAGATTCGTGATTTAAGGCTATTGTTTTAAACCAGACTACAATAACTAGACTCCCTTATATTAATCCATACTTCAATAAATTCTATTAATAATTAAGTATATTTTCGAAAAAAAAGTAGCAACCCCGGCACCAGATTTAAGTCCACTTTCGTAGAATGCTTACAGGAAAAATATATGTTGCAGGATAATTGGAAAAATTATACGAAGACGACCCCGACATTGTTGGGAAAAGGCTGAGATGATGATGATGATAATTGAAAAAATTTATACTATGTTAATAATTGTTAAGTAAGAAAGGTATAAATTCAGAAGAAAACTGGAATACAATAACAAAATGCCTGTTTTCTGCGAAAAAATATGTATAGTAAACCGTAAACCAACATTTCACCAGAATCTAGACTGTAGGCTACCAACGGCCCTGCCGGGGTTGCGGGACTGTTCGAAAGAGATACAGTGACCCTGGAACATAAAGAGCGAGTCAGTAAAAGTCTGACACTCCCTCCCGCTTCGCCCAGAGTGGGAGAAGTCATTTGATGATATACCACCCGAAAAAAAAATACATCGAACCCAAAACGTTAATAATTTGACTCTTAAATTAACCAATCAGCATTCAAGTTCCTAATCGCCCCAAATAGACAATTTAATGCAATAGGACGACGCGACGCCACATGTTTTTCTTCACTAGGGCCTATTTTAAGGAAAAGGCCACGGTGTCATATTTCTTATTCTTTCATCCCTCACAAAATGCATCCATCCCCATCGTATAATCTTCGTTAGCTTCCAGCAATGCGGTACTCTAGGAATTTTACAAGACTGCGATTTTTCCAAGTAACCTGCGACATACACCTACGCTTGTTTTTCTGAAAGCTACTCGTGTCTATGTACGAGTATATTCTTGTAATCTTCCAAGATAAAAGCTGTCCGAGGGCGGCAAGTACGGCATTCTGTCGCTAATCTAAGGACTAATAAGTACACATCCTTTGAAATTTCCGACTTTGAATCTTCAGTGGCCGATTGATTTTTCTCTTTGTCTGTTTAGTGTTTGATAACTCTTTTAGTGCTAAATACCCCGTATAATTGAAATCCGTTATAGATCAAATTAGCGCGCGATCATTATGGTAAATCTCACTCATTATTTTTGGTTGAATTCAGTATTTTCTTTACTTTTATTGGATATCGCATTTGATAACTTAGTGTTATCGAAATATTTAATTATAATCATGTTTATTTCGGAGTAGTGCTTGAAAAGATGGGAATCTTAATCTGTTATTCTTTATTAAAAAAATATTTTATTACTTTCGAACTTAAATTAACTGAAGAATCAGAGGGTTACGAAATCATGATGGCAATAAATGTGTATCAATATTGAAGTGCTTGAACGTGAATCTACGTACTTTTATTGATAACACGTATAATATTATTATCAAGCACCTTAATAATATAAATCTTGGATATCGTTATCATAGAAAAAAAGTGGTGCACATTGTCGCGCTAATCGCGTGTAGTATTACCGGTCGGTCAGTAATTATCACCTGTTTATAATTATCGGAGTGTAATTAGTTGAGTGCGAAAATGTGCGGCATTCTCGGGAGCTCGATTGTCGTGGCCGTCGGCGCCGTACTGCTGCTGGGCAGCGGTCTGATCGGACTCCTATGGGTCCCCAAGATCGTCCGGAATACCATCGTTGATGTAAGTATTGCCAAACTGTTGCCCTAGAAAAATATACAAAAAAAAACAGCGAATGATCATCACTTGAGGACGACTCGGCCAATTGCGCTGATTTTTTATTCTGTTCGTAACTCTTGCTGACACAACGTTTATGGTACTCATAAAAGGAAATTCAGAATGTTTTTAAAAATTTGTATTACTTGTTTTGATCCTATTTTAATTTTGCAATGTTTTAATATTTCTTAAGAAAGTAGTGAGTACCAAGTCCGATTTTTTTTACAATTCTACGAGCCTTTGTCTTACTTATTAATTAAAAAAAATTAAAAAGTCAGCCGGCTGTAACTTTAACTTAAGGGACCTGTACATTGCGGGCCTGTGGACGGTTAGCTATGGGCTAGCTAGCCGTCCGTCCGTCTAGTGACGACAGGCCGTGTCGACGGCGCGTTCGTGTTCCACGCGCGCCTCAAAGAGATGTCAGCAGCAGAGAGGGGCCCGCAAGGGCCGAAGCCTGCCGGGGTTGCGGGACTGTTCGAAAGAGATACCGCGGCCCCGGAACGTAAAGGGCGGATGGGTTTTAGTCAGTAAGAGTCTGACACTCCCTCCCGCTCCGCCCAGAGTGGGAGAAGTCATTTGATGATTTCCCATCCCAAAAAAAAAAAAAAAAAAAAAAAAAAAAAAAAAAAAAAAAAAAAAAAAAAAAAGCGACCTGTACATTGACCGTCGGGCTAAACTTGCGAGTACGTAACTTCCTACACATACTTACGTTCACATAATAACACTACAGATATTTTGTTAATCATAAATAAGTACATATATCTGCGTTGGATTAAAACGTGGACGGCAAAAGGGGTAATTAGTGTGATCAGTTGGTGCGGGTGTATTTTATGACAACACTGTTTTCGACCTTTCACCGTAGCATGGTGCGGGTGACATCTGGTACCACTAAACGCTAAACATGTCTTTGCACATTAGACGCAAAGACATGTTTAGTGGTGTATTGCTATGATGGATAGTCGATATTATTTTAAAAGAAAAATTAAATTATGTAATTCAAGATTATCACCAAAGATCTCGCTTATTGATTCACTTTTATTATTGTAATGTAATTTATTCTAAAGTACTTATGTTTTTAATTTTTTAATACAGAATATTAAATAAAACACATTCAAAACACAACCGACGTTCAGAAAAATAAAATCAAATAATTTATCTCAAGCCATAAGCCATTAACCTACCCTAACAGGTGTGCAAATATCTACTAGAGTAAAATGTTCTCTTCATCTCAGTCAGTGACCTGTCGCATGTGACTAAAAGAGTGATGGACATTAATATTGATGGATGGAGAGGAAGGCCAAAGAAAAGATGGATGGATTGTATGAAGACTGATATGAAAGAGAAAGGAGTAAATGATGCCGTGACGTCTAACAGGGGAGAATGGAAGAAGAAAACGTGTTGCGCCGACCACAAATGAAATGGGAAAAGGGCAGAAAGATGATGATGATCTCATACTACACGCAATCCATCCATCGGCGGCAATATTACACACTACCGCACTAAACATGTAATGGCGTAAAGTTACATGCATAACACTGGCAGGTGGCAGCCTAACACCTTGGCAGGATATTTTTTTCAATACACTTTCTCGAAAACAGGTGCAATGTGTACAAGTACATGTATAAGTATTGCAACAACAACTTAAAGAAGAAAGAGAGAAAAGAAACACTGCCTTTATTAAATATGACAAGCTGATTGTGAAGGAAGAGAATAAGGATAGGAAAAGGGGGCCCTCAACTTCTCCAGGAACATATACTTATTCTAGAAAGCAGATGAATATATCTTTAAATACCGAAAATAAAATCAATGCCTATGATCTTTTGAGAGCGGGATCAAACCTAAACGGGGGAGTTTGGGTTTGTCAACAGCAACTACCAAAACAATCTAGCAATCAGATATCAGCAACCCCAAGCCGGCTGGTCACCGCGGGGTTGATTGACCACTACGCTTTTTAATTACTCCAACTAGGTACCCAGAGTAATAATGTCACATTAAAGACAAATCAATTATATATTGTAACTTTAAATACAAGAACATTAAGAACCGATAACAGACTAATAGAACTCGAAGAAGCACTGATGAAGATTAAATGGTATATAAACGGGCTCCGTGAAGTTAGAAGATTGGAGATTGGGAGAAGAAATTGTTGAGGTAATATAGATTATCTATGATCTCACCCATACGTTTTGTTCATGATTCCCTATGATCAAAAAAATGTAGGCTAGGCTGCACAACATTTCGTTTTTCAAATCAAATCATCTTTATTGTGGACTATAGGTATACATCATAAATGCAGGTCTTAGATTGAGTGAAAATTTGTACCAAAAATTGGAAACGGTAATAAACATGCAGATGCAAAAGCAAGGAACATTATTGTTCAATGTCTAACGGTACAGCATCTAAATCTGATAAAAGAATGCGTAAACGCAAAGGATATGTTATCCACTTTGAGAAGTACATTCCAAAGGAAAAGTGTAATCTCTAAATTGAGTCTGCGAAGAAGATTTGTGTAAACATGAAACAGCAAGGAAATCTTCAAGAGTATTTTTCAAACTTTGATAACATCATCAGGAATCTAGAGGTATCATAGGAGATAAAATAAATGACACAGACAAAGTATGCTATCTGTTAACAGGACTGAGTGAAGAATAAAATACCATAATTACAGCTTTGGATGCGGTGAACACTGATATAAAAATAGATTTTGTAAAAACTAAATTACTTGATCATGAAATAAGAAAAGAAACAGTTTCAAAACTCAAAAAACTCAAACTCAAATCATAAAGAACTAAAGATAACTAAATGTAAATGGTGGCTTTACAATACATAGAACTCACACATTTGGTATGCAATTATATAATATCAAGAGATGGAATCTATACAATGCAAGGATCTTTTTACAATCTTCTGCAGCTTCCACAATAACTTGACTGGGAATCAATTAGTTTGCTCCTATGGTTGTGGAGCAGGACCGGCATTGAGCCAAGCATTTTTATCATCAATGTAATCCCCCAACTTATAATATGCTTGCCTACATAGTGTGCGTTTTACACAAGATTTAAATTTCGTCTCATTCAGTTGTAGAATGTGGTGAGGTATTTTATTGTAACATTTTAAACAGTACCCCATGAAAGAGGAATCTACGAGTACTTTAGCAAGCCTGAAACCTAGCTGAACTAGTTGGTCCCTATTTCTAGTATTATAGTGGTGTCTGTCACCTCTTTTAATGAATAAATGCAGAATTTTCCTAACGTACATGATGTTTTCACAGATGTACTGACAAGGTACTGTCACGATATTAATTTCCTTAAACAGCTCTCTTGGAGAATCGCGTTTACGTAAATCATACATGGCTTTGATGGCTCTTTTCTGCAGAATAAATATAGAATCGATGTCTGCAGCACGTCCCCATAGTAAAATACCGTATGACATAATACTATGGAAATAAGTAAAATAAACTATCCTCGCGGTATCAACATCGGTAAATTGACGGATTTTTCTAACAGCATATGCTGCTGAGCTTAGGCGTCCTGCAAGAGATATTAAATGAGGGCCCCATTGTAGCCTTGAATCGAGCGCGATTTCCAAGAAAATCGTTCTATCGACAAATTCTAGTTTCTCTTGATTTAATACTATGTCACAATCACTACTTTTGACATTTGGTAGAGCAAATCTGATGCACTTAGTTTTTTTCCCATTTAGAACTAAATTATTTACAGTAAACCAATTATGAACCTGCAGTAGGGCGTTATTTCCGTCGTCAAGATTAGTGGCATGTCTGTTTATCCTAAATATTTGGATAAACAGACGAGCCACATACAAACACTGTTTTAGGCTTTCACGGTTTACAATAAATAATCACGGAAGATATCCCGTAAGTGACAATATAAGTTGAGCCACATACATCTTTTATATCGATAATAACATGCTATAAATGTAAAAAGAAGGGACATAAGTCCTATGAGTGCTACAGTAGAGGACGAGGCAGAGGAAGAGGATATCGAGGACAAAGAACTCGTGGAGGAACTGCTCATCCTGCTGAAAGTCAGCCAATATTTATTGCCTCAAATGAAGCACTCGCTTATAATAGTAATGATGGAATATTAACATTTGTTTTGGATTCAGGAGCTTCTCAGCATATCATAAAAGAATCTTATGAGAAATACCTCACAGATTTCAAGGAAAGATTACAGATAATCTATAATATCTTAACAGAAATAAGAGAATTTACAAACTTTATATTCTAGTGCAAAGGAAAATTTGGAATTGGTTTCATTGCCAGCAAAGAACTTAAGAGATATATAGAAGAATTCATCGCAGTATCAGATAAGATTAGAATTTTAAATATTAAATTACCGGCTTTCAAAAATTCATTCTCAATTGAGCAATGGTCGTCCTTCGACTACGCTATTACTAAGTGCAGGGTTTAAAGGAACTTAACTAAACTAACTTGGGGGTGCCCCAAGTCCCAATCATGGGGGCAGGGATACTTCCGTCGCATGCATTTCACAATATTACGGTTTCACTTCGATAGATTACAATCTACCGAAAAGTAATGCGTATTATTGTAAGCAGTATGTTCGTTTGACAATATTTCGAGAGTTTACAATCTCTCTAGTTATTTTACAATCTAACGTGTTTGACAATTTTACGGTGACATATACAAGGTGTAACATAGACCCAACCGTATAATCTCTCGTGTGGTGTCTCAGATCATGGACCTGGTCATGGACACAAAGAATGTAGTTTTTCTTATATATAAGAAAAAGTTTTGGAGGTCCCTTCCTTGTGGAAGCCCGGGGCAAGTGACGATATGTAGATAACTAGAGACTGCTCTGTTTATAGACAAGCATCGCTTCTATTCAGTGGTGCGTACTCAAGATATTGAGATCTAATGTTATGGTGCCATTACAACCATAGAAGTACTAGCCTATTTTGTGATACAACGGTAAGCTGTTACGAGCCTGTTGCTATCAAACGGGTCACCCAACTGAGAGAAAACTTCACACAAACATGCAAGACGTTGAAGGAGGCGTTTGTGCGCACGAAACTCACCAAAGCTGATACACTTCCTTGTGTAACTTTACCTAATTACATTAAATTCCACCCATTACTGTAGTTTTCACTAATGCGTTTTTTTTTGCATATTCTATTTTTTTATTTATGTAATTACCATAATATTCTTCATTAAAACCTGCAAATTTTCACGGGTTGGATTTATTCTTCATGGATCTGAAAATGACTATAACTGTTGCCATTTGGTTGGTTAACTTGTGAATGTTGGGGGGTTGCAAACAAAGTATCGATGCATTATTCCAAAGGTATTTAAGGGTTTTTAAATTGTTTGGGTCCAATAAATACAATTCCTTTCACTCTGTCCTTACCCGGAGGATAAATTCAGGCTGCAGATCTATTTGTTGTTTCGTTTTCTGTTCTTGGAACCTTTGTTGCCAATATCGATCAGTATCTAGTATGGAAACAGTATTTTCATAGCTAATGGTTGCTGAGGAAACCAAGAACAAGATGGCCAACAGGATGCCTTTAGCTACAAATAGAAGAAAAATCCAGAAAGCGTGTCGGTTGTTTCCTGCGTCTAATTAGTCCTTACAGGATGCTAAGAATTGTTGTGTAGGAAATCTTTGAGAAAAACAATATCTTCGAGTTATAAATACAAAGAAATCAAGCCAAAAATAACCATCGCCGGATGTTTATTTCTTCATTTTCAACGTTATTTGCTAGAAGCAAGGGATTTTCAAGCCAGTATTTTTCCATTTATAAATAACTTAGGTACTTGGTACCTACTAGTAGTCCTTAACAACCTTTTTAAGTTACACACTTGTAAATATGACATGACTTTCATATATAATACATATATATGAAAAAAACAAATGACAAACAAATGTTTGTGTGATGAGCATGGACATTTGTTTCCAAGTCATGTCTTTATGTATTAAGTATGTATTTACAAACAAAAAGTATATATGTAATATATCAACTGTCTGGTGACCACGACACAAGCCTTGCTTAGTGTGGCACTAGACGGCGCTGTGTGTAATGTCCAGCGATATTTCGATTGTCTCTAAGACATAAAAACAACATTTTTCTTTGTTTACTTGATAAGAAAACAGATATAACATCGCTCCTGTAAATGCCGAAGGTTTTGACAAAGGTGTAGTAAGACTTTTCACGTGATAAGCGACGAGGCTATTGCCATCATCCGGGCTCGAAGAATTCGTGTCTGGTACTGAGACAGTCTTGATGGAACAACCCACTACGACTTTGCCCGACCCGGTAATGAACCTAGGAACCAGTTACCTACCGACCATAAATAAATATGTATCATTCCTAGGTCTTCAAGTATCATTCTTCGGGTCTACTATACTGTTTTGATTTGTTCAAGTATTCTAAACGCATCAAAACTCGGGAGTAGGGGCTCGTGACGTCAGAACTCACTAAAAATAATACCAAGTCGTGACGTATTGAGAATTTTGAAAGTGTCGTATCTTCGTCAGTTTTGGTTTACATAAGAAAAGAAAAAATACGGGTCAAATATTTTATGATAATCTAACTGACGGACTGAGGGTTTCAATTGAAAGTCGTGAATGCTGTGCGAGTGAAATGTTTTTATTTTTTTATGCTGATTACGTTGTAATCTAAGTCCTATCTGTTTTATTTTAGTTACATACTCAATTAATCAAATATCGCTGTATTGACTTCCGTACGTTTTCACAGGTGACCACTGAAAATCAGCGCTATTCTGTGGGTTCCCACTCAGCATGATGCTGTGCTATGAACCTATTTGTCGCACTCACGGCGTGCAATTTTTTAATTTTTGTCCGTTTTGTCTTACAATTATTACGAGTATAATGTTAATGTTGTTGTGTTAATTTTCGGCGTTAGTCTTAAATGGTTTTGTTTGTATTAATGCGTTGTATGTTTACTTCATTAATATTGTATGCACGTCATGACCTTGCGACGAATAAATATTTTTTCTTTCTTTCAAAAATCTAGGGGATGTTTCTAAACATCACTCTTGTAAACTTCGAAGGGTCAGCAGAAGTATTCCTAATAGTACATCCCCTTTGTCAGTAATGTTCAAGGCTCATAATATAAAGGGGTCAGCATTGTGACTTAATACTACTGAGGAATTATTGATGTACAAAACTCAATAACACTCTGCCCGATTTGGGAATCAGGGCCCTTGCTTTTGCAACAAAGTAAAAATTAATTTTTGAGCATTGGATATTTTTAAAACGCTATGTTTTTTAGCCATCAGCGGCGTATAAAATATCAAAAACTTTTACATACATACAGGGTGTTTCGCAGAACGTTGAACATACGAAAATGGTACCCACCATTTTGGTGGGGTCATCTGCTACTTACTCAGCCCTAATTTATTTGGCCCTCGCACACTGGGTATTTAAAAAAAAAAAGTTATATTTTTTTTGTTTCACCACTTTCTTAACTTTAAAGTGTAATTTTTATCGAAATTTAATACTGCAAAGTCGGTAAAATTAAATGATCGAACCATTTTTAATTTTACCCATTTTTAATAAAAATTAAGAAAGTGGTGAAACAAGAAAAAAATTTTTTTTTTAAATACCCAGTGGGCCAGGGCCAAATAAATTAGGGCTGAGTAAGTAGCAGATGACCCCACCTATCCACCATTTTCGTATGTTCAACGTTCTGCCAAACACCCTGTATATGAACAGAATAAAATAAAAAAAAAGTCCCAAGCACTCTACTGGAAACTATTTCCGAAAATGAAATTACCAATATTTAAAAATATTTGTTTTCAAGCATTTTAACTGTCAGACAAAATAATATTTCTTATTTATAGACCGGTATACTAGATACATATGATTGGCTAAACAATAACAGCCGCTAGGGTCGATGTTCAGATTAGGTTGGTCGGTGGATGACAACCTATTAAATCCCGAGTTTCGTCCGTGCCTTGGAAGCTGTTGGTTCCAGTTGTTATTTCTAGATCGTTGACAGTCGTTACAGGTAGTCAGTGGCCCGAATATCTGACAAACAGTCTATCAAGAGGTCGTATTGCATTGATAAACTGATTTGTGGGGGTCAGATTAGAAGTTATTTGTGGGGGTCAGATTAGCAGTTATTTGTGGGGGTCAGATTAGCAGTTATTTGTGGGGGTCAGATTAGCAGTTATTTGTGGGGGTCAGATTAGCAGTTATTTGTGGGGGTCAGATTAGCAGTTATTTGTGGGGGTCAGATTAGCAGTTATTTGTGGGGGTCAGATTAGCAGTTATTCCATCCAAAATAGTGCTATTCTGCCGCATCACGTTAAAAGCCGACTTCAACATAGTTGGGAAAAGTATAAGTAGATGATGACTAGTTACGAAACGCATATTTGAGACCCTTAATTGCCAACATAGTTGGTTTCAACTTATCTTTTGATACCAAGGACAGCTTTTAAAATTCCGATAAAAAATAATCCTTTATACAACAGGATTCTTTAGAAAAATAATTAATCCTCTAATACTCCTTGTATAAGAGGATTAATTATTAATCAAAGAAAAAATAGGATAAAAATATAAATCCAGTAACGATTTCTGTGAATTGTTTACAACTTTGCTGCCCTGGTCCCGGGTAAATGTGAAATATATTATAAAAGAAAATCCTTGACATGCTTCGTCGAACAGAGAATATATACGCAATTCATTCAGGATTAAATTCAGTAGTTTGATGAGTTACTTTTTAATCAAATCAGCGATCCATACTCATTTTATTTTGCGTACCATAAGTTTAAAAATATGTTACAAGGAGCTAACAATAATTATGAACCCTGAAAATTTACAATACAATACAATTTACAAGTTATCAATGGATATTATTTACGAACAGAGGGTTTGTAACACATCTAACAGAGTAACATACTAGGTACAACTACACAATAACAATTATAGACATAGTAATAACATAAAGTAACACAAGTTACATTAAATTAAAATTTAAAATAACCGACACATTGGGTCATAAATCGAAGGCATTTTTTTTGGAACGAAGTTCTGTAACGCGTCTTACGGGTAGTGCTCTTTAGTAGAAATCGTCACGTAACGAAATACCGTATGCTGTGTCTATGTAAGAATATAATATTCCTCATTCCCTTTCTATATAGTGTACATTATTCTACTAGTCAAGCCCAAAAAATGTAATTCACCATTTGTGGTCGCAGCCATCTTGGTTTTTTTTTTGTAGCGTATAGTATTCACAGACTCGTCAAATGCCCCGTCGTTTTTGCGTCGGGGGTTAACAACAACAACATTTCAAATCCAATCCAATAAATAAACGAATAGAGCAAGGTCGAAGGGCTGCCAGACCTTACTATTTCTTTAGTGTGGTATCAAGCAGTGTTAGTATTTACTATGAACGTATGAATACCGGCTAACTTTGTCTAATATTATGTACGAGTACCTACTAAAGTTGCGTAAAAATAATACGATATTTTCTTAAATCCCGAGTGCTGATTTTTGAATATATTGTTTAGAAGATTGTTGAAAGAGTACGTTTTGATATAAGTGGAGAAATTTTACTATTGCATTCCAGGCGGAATTAACACCCGAACCGTAGGCGAGGGTGTTATTGAGACGAGAACTGAGAACGAATTCGACTAGATTTCTTTTGCTTATCCTTTTAGCAAGGATTTGCTATTAGAAATATCTTTAGAAACTGGTGCAATTTCTAGATTAAAAAAGTAGTAGTTAGGGAGCTCGAGCATCTATTTAGCTAGTTACCCACCTCATCGTAGGTATACTTAATTACGTACTACTGGTATGTAACTGGAAATTTCATTGAAGAATAGTTAGTAACTATTAGTATAATACAAATATTTAATGGTATATTGTAATTTATATGTATTTTCTTTTACACATTTTCTTCTTTAAGTAGTATATGAATTTGATTCGAAAGATGTGTTCATATAAACATGCAAGAATAAATAAGAATTCTAAACGAAAGGCATCTCCAGAACTATTTCCGTTTATTTCAGATGTACTGGAAAGCACGCATGAATCTTTGAAATCTTTAACATTGAGGAAAAGTTTCTACTATTTCGACAAGTATATCGTAACATGATATTTATATTCAGATTCTACACTTCGGTTGCATTTTAACGTGACTAAAGTCACGCCTCTATTCGCCTCTTTGATGTCAGTTACGTACTCACATGAAGTTGTATTTTACTGCGACATATTGCTTTCTCAAATGGTTTCTATACGGGCGTTTTCAAACATAATTAAATTGCACTACTGTTGTTCAATGTAAATGTAAAAATAAAAATACCGGCAGATGACAAATTGAGATATAGGTATATGTCACCGTAAAATTGTAAAACCTGTTAGATTGTAATCTGTCCAGCGTGATTGTCAAACGAACATATTGCTTACAATTTAACGCATTAGTTTTCGGTAGGTTATAATCTATCGAAGTGAAACTGTAATATTGTAAAATGCATGCGACGGAACTCAGTTCGTGCAGTGTGCAAGGGGAGGGGGGAAGGTGGGGTCCCGCTTGCCCCAGTTGATAATGTTTCGAGAGTTAACAATCTCGCGAGTTATATTACAATCTAAACTTATATTGTCACTTACGGGATAACTTCCGTAGTTTAGTTTCAAACCGTGAAAGCTTAAAACAGTGTTTATATTACCATCTAACGGTTTTAACAACGTGACGCTGACATATAATGCATCTTCTTATAAGTAATGAGTTCCTTTTAAGACCTCTTCCGAGACTTCCAGGGCATCTTGTACCTTGCAAAGAAAATATATTCTAGTATTGCAGCTGCTCTCTCTCTAGCAATAGAGCCAGAGAATAGATTCTAAATCCTTCCCTTGTTTTAGCCATTATAAGCAAAATAAAATACAGGATCACCACTTTCATACGTATGTATATAGGGTGTAAAACACCTCTTCACGAAGCCGAAAAGCACTTGTTCTCCCCATCACTGCGATCAGTTTTTTAACCGACTTGCAAAAAGGAGGAGGTTCTCTATTCGACTGTATGTATTTTTCTTTTTTTTTTTTTTTTTTTTTTATGTATGTTACCCGATTACTCGAAGACGCCTAAACCGATTTGAAAAATTCTTTTTTTGTTTGAAAGGGTATACTTCCAAGTTGGTCCCATAGTCGCCAAGTCGGGATCTGATGATGTAATCTTGGCGAAATACAGGGAACTCTTCAAATTTTATAGGATAACGTACAGCAATTTTTATATTTTCTACAACAAGTGAAGCATTTGCGTTTGATAAGAACCATTCTACCATCAGATCTGATGATGAAGCCAAGAGTCACGGAACTCCATAATGAGACAATGTATCCTAGTCGTGTTTGGGCTTGTTGTAATTGTAACGGTATGCACTTTCCATGTGAACCACTAAAAAGTGAAAAATAAAAACTTTTTTGCAAAAAATAAAACCGACTTCAAAAAGAAAAAGTGAAAAATAACTTTAGCTTCTGAAGTCGGTGACAAAAAAATTAAATCAATCATACAAACGTCACCGACTTCAGAAGCTAAAGTTATTTTTCACTTTTTCTTTTTGAAGTCGGTTTTATTTTTTGCAAAAAAGTTTTTGTTCTACACCATACCTGGGAACCTTCTAGTTACGGAGATATGGGGGGTCAAAGTTACAACTTTTTGACAAGTTTTTTTTTATACAAGTTTTTTTTGTAGGATTTTGACTTTTAAAACCTCCGTGACCCCCGTACTATCCAATCCATCTACCAGCACAATGTTTTAAGCTCTTTACCTCAAAAAAAAAAAGTTGTTTCCTAGCAATAATTTTTGCGTAAAGTTACTTAGTTCTATGTACAGAATGCTTGGTAACGGCTTTGTGATGAGGTGGTTTACACCCTGTATGTAATTACTAGCAGCGGGAGCAGCGGAGGCCCAGTGGTGGCGACCCCGACTTACGAACAGTAAGTCGTGGGTTCGAACCCAGACAGGCGCATTACTTTGTGTAATTTATTTCATCACCGTTGCTCTCAAAACGGTGAAGGAAAACATCGTGAGGAAACCGGCATGTCCCAGAACCAAAAATTCGAAGACATGTGACATCTACCAATCCGCACTGGGCTGGCGTGGTAGATTATAGCCCATTCCCTCTCATTGAGAGGAGGCCGTGTCCCAGCAGTGGGAACATTATAGGCTGGTGATGATGATGATGATGTAATTACTAGAATAATAACAATTTTTCCTTTTTTACTTAATTAGCAGCTCAGCGGTAGTGAAACTGCCTGCGTGCTTAGTAAAGGGTCGGGTTTGCATCCCGGTAGGGCCAAATGTTTGTGTGACGAGCATGGACATTTGTTTGTCATGAGTCATGGATGTTAATTTTTGTTATCAGTATGTACTTACTTCAAAAAATGTATGTAGTATATCAACCATTTGGTGTTACGGCACAAGCCTGGTAAGTGTGCACTAGATGGCGGAGTGTGTAATGTCCACCGATATTTATTATTATTATTATTTAGATGAAAACCGCAGTCGAATCATTGGCGGCTTGCTGTCATTGGGTTATTTTGTAATAAATAGTCTGCAATATTGTTCTAAGAACAGAGATGAGGTCGACGGTGGCACTAGCTTACCCAAAAGAAGCCTATTATTCCGCTACCTAAATAATAAATATCGCTGGACATTACACACAGCGCCATCTAGAGCCACACTAAGCAACGAGGCTTGTGTCGTGGACACCAGATAGGATATACTAAATAGATACTTTTACGGGATTATATCCGTGATTTTCATTCGATTTTATGAGCTCCCGATATTTCGACGCTGTTGCAAGCATCATGATCACGGGAATACTGAAGAGATATGCGGGGGACGAAAATTATTTATTATGAGCAGACAAATCTGTCTACCCTCTTTCTTAGTCTTTTATTACGCGCACTACTGGAACTTGATTGTAACTCACGACAAAACGCACTCACAGTATCACTAGGTTTTTCTTTATAATGGAGACGCATGTTAGTTTTTATTAGGTTTATTACTGGATTCCACGTACTTGATAGTTCAAAACCGTCCTCACGATTGAAATTTTTGTAAGTACTTTAAGTGTAGTGAAAAACCATGATAGTCTAAAACAGTGCATTAGATACTATTTGTTTGTAAATACATACTGAATACACATTTAAACACCACACAAACATTTGCTCCTCCCGGGATTCGAACCCGGGACCCTAAGAACGTATGGCAGCCTAGCACTACCACTGCGCCATTCGGGAAAAAAAACGATGCTCATTAACCCGCAACCTAAATAGACAAGCAGATAGGTCATGTGAAATTGTAGGTTGCCAGTAATGTAGCTTAGATATTTTATGCAGGGACCTGCTTAAACCACCATATTTGTATAGGTGTATGCAGTTTGTACGAGGCCAATCATTCGTAATCAAGCGTATTCGCTTTGTTATTACAAAGCGTAACCTCTAATAGGGAGTGATATGAAGATTCGAATGACGTGGGATTCCCGTATATACTTGGATGTCTTTGTAGAAGTTTCTTGGTAGCGACTGCGTCTATTGAATTACAGAGAAATCTTGTTTCCAAGGCTTTCAAGAAATCGGTGATCTCAATAATAATATCAGCTACGCGGATGATATGGTATTGCTGAGCCCATCGATCAGTGCACTTAGGAGGCTTCTCGGCATCTGTGGCGACTATGCGGTGGCGCATGGCCTCAGGTACAACGCGACATAGAGCGAACTTCTGGTGTTCAAAGCGGGTAACAAATGTTACGACACTGTTCCACCAGTCACACTGGGGGGCGCTTAGCTCTCTAGGGTGACAAAGTTGAAGTACCTGGGACATTGGGTCACCGACAGTCTGTCTGACGATGTAGACGTGGAGAGGGAGCGCAGAGCATTGGCAGTTCGATGTCACATGCTGGCCCATAGGTTTGCACGTTGTACAGAAGAGGTATAAATAACACTCTTTAGAGCGTATTGCCAGACTATGTACACATGCACCCTATGGGTTGGCTATACAAAAAGCTCTTACAATGCTCTGCGAGTCCAATATAACGCCTTCAGAGTTATGTTGAGACTACCACCCTTTTGCAGTGCATCAGGGATGTTTGCGGAGTACGGCGCGCCGTGCCTGATTTTTAAGCTCTTATGCGAACTCGAACAGCCTCCCTGATACGGCGAGTGCGCGGTAGTTCTAACAGCTTGGTGGCTATCATGGCCGACAGAATGGACAGTCCAATGATGTGGCACTGGATGACCACTCATCGTGCGTCATACATTTATATATGTTTTGTTTTCTTTCATGTGTGTTTTTATGTATTTGTGACATAAAATTGAAATGTTTTTAAATATGGACTCGATGGTCTGAAATAAATTTTATATTTATTTCCTTTATACATTTTTTTACAATTTTTATCATTTTTTTTTTTTTTTAAAGTATAAAAAAAACATAAAAAATATTTTAAAAAATTGTAGCCCACCGGTATCGGGAACAGGGTCCTAGCTACGCCTGCGATCAGGGCTCCAGAGAGAGGAACCTCATTGCAATACGAGCCGTGTCCAGGAGTACCGCTCCTGAATCAAGCTCTTGATCCAGCTGCCTTACGAGAGCCTCCTCAGGTATTGGTCGAGGCTCTTGGCAATTAAGCCATTGGCTGATACAACTATCAGCACAACGATCACTGAGTCCACTTTCCAAATGTCGACAACCTCGCAGGCCAAGTCAAGATACTTGATTTGTTTATCTTTCTCGGCTTTCACGAGGTTCTCATGATGCGGGAACGTTATGTCAACAATCATTGCGCGCCGCTCTGATCGATCCATCACCACTATATGTATTAGGCCTATTGGCTATAACAGTCCTGTCAGTGATGATGGATTGATCCCAGTACAATGTGATACTGCCAATATCGAGAACTGGGTCGGGAACATACCTATAGTACGGCACTTCCGATTCCACAAAGTTGTATTTTAGAGCAAGTTGCTGATGGATAATCCTGGCTACAAGATTGTGTCTATGCAAGTACTCTCTGTTAGCTAGACGAGAACACCCTGAGATAAGGTGACGGATTGATTCGCCTGGACGGTGGCATGTCCGACATATTATGTCAACCGTACCGTCCTTCACAATAAATCTCCGGTATTAGTTATTCGTCATCATTCCTGAGACTGCATATCTCGCGATTGTGGAGAGTCTTAGCGTTTAAAAAGCCTCGACCCCCACACTTGCGCGGGACATACAGTCTCATAACGGAAGAACGTGGGTGATGCATTCGGTATGCCGTCAACAATTTATAGACCTTCGTATCCAGGGCGTCTAGTTCTGTCTGAGTCCATTTGAGTATGCCGAAAGAGTACATCAAAACCGGCATGACCCAACCGTTGAAGGCACGCACCTTATTTCCGCACGATAAAAGACTATTAAATACTTTTTTCAGGCGGCTAAAGAAGCGCTCCTTCAACGATTGCTTCATGTGAGCAACATTGATGCCCAGCGCTTCCGACATACCCAAATACTTATAGGTTTCGGTTGCTGAGAGAGATCTAAGATTTATGGAATCTCAGAGCTGGGTTCCCACAGATTCCACAATCTCCCCTCGCTTTACATGCATGACCGCACATTTGTCGACACCAAATTCCATCCTGATGGCGCTACTGAAAGTTTCAGTTACCTTCAGTAGCTCCATCAGTTGCGAATTGTTGGGGAAAAAAATTTTAGGTCATCCATATAAAGGAGGTGAGATATAACCTGACCATCTTTCCGAAACCGATAGCCTAGACCTGAATCCTCCAGCAGCGTGCTAAGAAGATTCAAGGCTAAGCAGAACCAAAATGGACTCAAACTATCGACACATCAGTCAGTTAACAAACAAGAAGTAGGTACGGCTGGAACGCGACAGCCCTACCTAGACTACACCTACCTACACACGGAGTGACAGAGCCCTGCTATTGTGGTAGAGAAAACGAACTATTTTTGACAGGTGTTTTTTTATTTCAAGAGACGAACGAAAAACATACAATTGCAACCAGGAAACCTTGCAACATCACGTTTTTTTTAGTAATACCATTCTTTACTATTTATAGCGGGAACACAGCGTCGCTGCCTGCCTTCCTGGGGCAACCCAGCGTGAAGCGAATATAATATTTCGTTGTATTCCGACCAGACAAAAACTGTTTTTTGTGCATTACCTATTCGAGTTTTTAGTCTGAACTGCTCAAAATGAATGGACCGCCAGGCCTTTCGAACTTAGATAAAAATTGTGTACGTCCGAACGGCAAGGTGTAAAAAAAAACAAATTCGCCAATCGTGTTCACTTGGCCTTCTATTAACCATTCAAAAGTAATCACTATTATTTGATAAAATCTGGACACCTTTTGTTATAATGGTAAAACTAGATAACCGATGAATTATGTATAAGAAAACGGCTAGTGGGAAGTATTGGAATTTATCAATAACGCCCGGGCCCATAGCCTGGATTTATGTCTAGTTATTGGTATATCTTGTGTATATTGAGATCAAGGGATGAGGTAAAGAGGAAGGGGGAATCATGATGAAGATGGTGGCAACCAATATGATATTGCTTTGTTGCAGGAGGTGGCACTGGTGGAGAACACAGTACAGATGAGTCGGTTCGAGGCAGTACCTTTTGCAATGAATTTCACCGTCAGGATCTTCAATATAACCAATCCTGACGTAGTACTGGCCGGCGGTGTGCCCGTTCTGAATGAAGCTGGTCCCTACATTTACCAGTGAGTACCCATATTAATATCTTCATACATAAATAAGCTTGTCTAAGATGGGGTTTCCAATGCGTATTATCATCCCGCTCATCTATTAAAAGCACTTAGTGTTCATGGAATGTGTGAACCATGATCTGCCCCCGTATTCACAAACGCTCGGAATGAATTTCGACTCGAAAAGTCGTATGTCTATCCTGTTTTGGCATATCGAAAACGAGCGAGATAGACGTACGAGTTTCCGAATCGAAATCGAATGGAAGCGTTGTGAATATGGGGTATGGTTTTAGACTCGGTTAGAAAGGGGGTAACCGCTGAGATGACGAGTTATAGAGAAGTATTTAAGAGAACCATGCTGCGCAGTAACCGAATAAGCGAGGCTTATGCAGTATAAAGATTCTTTAGTGTTCATCTACGACATGAAGAAACTATAGTGCAAGAATTGTCAGTTAGTGTCACGTGCTATCATTCGTTAGGGTTGATACCCCTTGGTAAGACCGGTTGTCAAATTTTCGAGCCACTGACTATCTGTAACGTCTGTCTAAGATCTACGAATGACAGCCGGGACCAACGACTTGACGTGATTTCCGAGGCACGGACGAAACTCGATATGTAATGACTGGTCACCCATCCACTGACCAACATAGGCAAGCATGGCTTACCTTAAGAGCTCCTGTAAGGATAACTCTGGATTAAAATATATCCTTGAGTGGCACAACTGGGCCTAAGTATATAAAAACAAGCTACTAGATCAGAGATAATTAGCGTTACGTCGGTTTTTAAACAAGAAAGAAATAAAAGAAAGGAGTGCTCTTTAATTATGTTGTGAAAGGCTTCTATGGCGTTCTTAAATCACAAATGAATATTGTGACGTAAGTGCACTTCAGAAAAATTGTACCTAAAACAAACGTTAAATGTTTTGTACAGGTACATACATACACTTCCACCATATTAATTAAACATACATTTCTATGAATTCCGAACTTGCTGGTTTAGTAGCTTTCCAGAAAATATCTTTACAAATACTTTACAAAGAATTCCAGTACTAGAAGCCTTAGAAGCTGAAATTATTTTGCTGAAAGTCTCGAAGAATATGGTCATGTAACCACCATATTTCTAAAGAAGGCCGAGGGAAGCCTCTTAGATGCCTTCAAAGTTGCTGAAAAGAGGTTGGTGAAATGATTGTGTAAATGAACTAAACTTTCAGGGTTGGTCTTGTGCTATAAATTGGACCGGTAGGCCGAATTATCGAGACTTCAAGTTATATATTTTTGTTAAATTTTCTTCTGGAGTATTATTTTGCGTTATATAAAAAATCTGTGGTCTTGGCTTAACAATAATAGCCTAATAAAAACCACCCGAGTCCATGTTCAGGTTAAGCCGCATTAGCCTAGGTTGCTCTAGATGGGTGACCACTCATAACCTACCGAGTTTCCCTTGCGCCTCGGAAAGAACGCTAAGCCTTTCTCTCGGCTGTCATTTGTAGATCTTTGACATCCGTTACATGTAGTCAGTGGCACGAAAGTCTGACTACCAGTTCTACCAAGGAGTATTTGTAATACCTGGTGCCAGGAGGGGTGAAACTTCCATACATTGGCTTCAAAAAAAAATTTCATAGATAGTGCTGCCGCGCCGCAGTATCTCTTTCAAACAGTCTCGCAGCCCCGAAGTGGCATACCCCTAAGCGTCAGCTCACGTCGAGACGCGACGCAACGCGACGCGGCGCTGGTACTGGAAGTGGTTTGTGATTTCGGGGTACGCCGCGCGCCGCCGCGAGGCGCATCGCAATGAAATGTGTATCTTTTCGTGGAGTTAATAAAGTTATGTTTTAAGTCGCTCTAATAAACGCGCGTCGCGTCTCGGTGTGCATTGACCTAAGTATAAAGGCTGGCAAAAACGGTAACCACGTATTCAGTATATCTTTTTGACAGATGTGTTACTGGCACCAGTACCCAACCACAACTTTATTGCGACGTTACAAAGATCACATATCTTGACAGTGACGCAATATCACAGATCCGTCGGCACTTCCTTTTCTGACAGACTTAGCCATACCTATATATTTTTTTTACAGACTCCACCAATCTCGCGACGTGAGTGAAATTAACGGTGATATTATAAAGTACCGCCGCCAGGAACTTTTCCTCTTTGATCACAGGAGTTCTTACCCGAACGAAGAACGGGACCTAGTGACTATTATCAATGTACCATATCACGTAAGTGTTTGTTCTTTATTACTACTATTTTTTACCAATTCGCTGCTTGATTCTTTTGGTGCGTATATGACACTAGCTGTGCCCGCGCGGTTTCACTCGCGTGTTTCATACGTTGGTGTTTATTAAATGAGATTAGTGTGATAGTTAATGTTCCAAGAAAACAGCAATAAAAATACCATCCTGAAACACCTCGAACTCAAATGGGAATAGTTCTTCCGCTGCTATGACTTCACAGGTGGTTCCGTAGGTGCAATAGCAAGACATTTCAGTAACTTATTTAAGCATCGAACAATAAACAGCTCCTGACCGCTCCTGGGTGAAAGGTTGAAACCTTTCCCAGTTGTTAGACACGTGGCGCACCATGCTGGCTCGAACACGTGGTCCAGACAGGCGCATTACTTTATGTAAAATATTTCATCACCACTACTCTCAAAACGGTGAAGGAAAACATCGTGAGGAAACCGGCATGTCCTAAAACCAAAAATTCGAAGACATGTGACATCTGCCAAACCGCACTGGGCCCGCGTGGTGGATTTGCCCATACGCAAAATACGCGCTTTGACATTTAAATTGGCCAACGGAATTAAAACATCAAAATGACCTTCATTGAAGTTTCCTGGGAATCGGATTATTTTTACTCCCTGTTTGTCCCTTGAAACACCTGGAACTCAAATGGTAATAATTCTCTCGCTGCCATGAGTGATGCACCAAATAGGATAGAGATGAAAATAATATTGCGCCATCGCCAGGAATATTTACTATTTAGCTAAGAATTTCCACTCCATTAGAAGTGATAATAATTTGATTATTCATTTTAATTAAACGATGCTCACGACCAGTAGGTAAGTAACATAAAAAACATTATTTGGAACGTAGTTGTTTTTATAGCTATTCTTTTGCAACACCAGCCTAAACCAAAGATATAACACTAAAATTAAAATACGAACGTAGGTATTCAAGGACACCTTTTCTAGTAAGAACGACTAATACTAAAAGACCTAATAGAGTAATACCAAAGTGTGAAATACACAATATGTAATTCGCAAAGAAATAGATATAACAAAATTCCAACCAGGCAATTGGTAAGAACACAATAAAATGATTATCCTCCAATTTAAAATTAGTAAATGAAACATACCAAAACGAAGACAAACCAAACAACGATGATGTCAAATATTTCAAAGCAAATTAGATAGTAACAGCCAGTAACAGCAAAATATTGCAGACCAGAAATGAGCTTGATCGTGTATCGCAGATCGCTTGAGTTCGTTTTTTGAAACGTTTTTTTCTTTCCTTTCAGCAGACGCCTGCACACTGAAAAATACTGGCCACCTAGAAATTGGCATAAAAACTTTAAAACGTTATAGAACCTCATTTCAATACCTCTCAGCAGACGCCTGCATATCACTGAAACATACTGGCCACTTAGAAATTCCGCTTAAAAACTAAAGATAAACCTCAAGGAACTTCCAAATTCTTATTTCAATGTAAAATATGCATTAACGCGTGGTCGTAAAATTTAATTTGGATCTTTTTCGGCTTCCGAATTCTAATTTCAATGTAAAGTAAGCAATACGAAGCAATAGCGGTGGCATACGTCGAATTTTTTGATGGAGTTCTTACTTCTAATCTGCCATGCATTATTGGATTTGGGTTTTTCTAATGACTCGGTCACTGTAACCGAATGTCACGATCCCTTGGCATTACCTGTAAACCTACATCATAAGCCATTGACGATTACTGCCGAATTTGTTGAGATTCATAAATTGACTGATAAATTGACAACTAAGTAAATGTTTTCTAGGGGTGATTACACAGCCATTAAATCTGAAGTCGACCAAAGCAATTGGAATGAGTTTTTACTTGCTGATTCGTTGGATAGTGCTGTGGAACGCTTTTATAGTAAATTATATGAGCTTAGAGACCAGTATATCCCAGTGAAATCCGTTAGAGAATCATTCTTTCCGCCTTGGTATAGTTCCGCTTTGGTTAAAGTACTGAAGGAGAAATATAAATATCATTGCAACTTCAAAACATATGGTAATACGTCCGACTTTCACTCTTTTCCCTTTGACGGAATAGGGCAGTTAACTTGGAGAAAACTTTTTTGAATACATACATGGATAAAATCGAATCCTCGATCATTGAGAACCCAAAATATTTTTGGACATAATTATGTGAAAAGCAAAAGAAATTCGGGTACTTTGCCTAAAGTGATGCATTATGGCCCGTCGAGTACATGTGAAGAGATCAGCAACGTATTTGCAACCTATTTTCATTCCACTTTCCAGGAACCTGATCCTGTGCCCGCAACTTCCGGTGGCATTAATGTTCAAGACAGTGTATCATGCATCGGTTCGATTGGTGTGTCTTATTCTCAAGTTTTAAAGTTATTAAAGACCTTGGATTTCTCTAAATCTGGCGGTCCTGATCTTATACCTCCAGTATTTATTATAAATTGTGCCGACAGCCTTGTTGTGCCACTGTGTACTTTATTCAGGCGGTCACTTTCATAAGGCATCGTTCCGTAAATTTGGAAATCGGCATCGTTACGCCGGTTTTCAAAAAAGGTAATAAGTCGGACAACTCTAATTATTGACCAATATCCAAGATTTGTCTATTCTCCAAAATCCTTGAGCGAATAGTGTTTACTGACGTATACGCCGCTATGCAATGCAACTTTGGTGACGAACAGCATGGTTTTCTTAGGAAGCGTTCCACTACATCTAATTTAATCTTGTCCCATGAATTTATATCCGAAGGTATGGAACAGCGTGCACAAGTAGACGTTATTTATACTGACTATAGTAAATGTTTCGACCGTATTAACCATAGACTGCTCTTAGAGAAGCTATTAAAAGCCGGAATACACGGAGATTTGTATCGTTGGTTCTCCTCTTATATTGAAAACAGAACGCAGGCTGTGGTGCTTGCCTGCGGAGGGGCCCTCACAGGGGGCCCGGGGGGAGGAGGCGATAATGGAATGCCAATAACGGCACCATTACGCCTCCTCCAGGCGAATATCAACCACTGCGCCTGTGCTCAGAATCTGTTGCTCCAGAGCATGGCGCAGTGGTTGATTAACATCGCTGTGGTCGCTGAGCCGTACTTTGTCCTGCCCAGGGAAGACTGGGTGGCAGACCTTGACGGCTCGGTGACCATAGTGTCATCGGCCGCCGCCGGTACCCCGACCCTTGAAAGTGTCAGGAGGGGTCGGGGGTGCGTAGCAGCACGGTTCGGGGAGATCGTCGTAGTGGGAGTCTACTTCTCCCCGAACCGAACTCTCGCTGAGTTCCTCAACGCTCTCGCAGAGTTGAGTGTCGTCGTCGAACTCTTATCTAAGCTGCATCAGGGAGGCACTCCGGTATCACCGGGTGCCGACCTACATCCGTCGTAAAAAAAAAAAAAAAACGCGCCTCAAAATGGGGGGGCGCAGGCCCAAAAACAGCCAATGCCGATGGAGAACCAGGTCCTGGACTTGGTCCGAAAGGAGCTGGCCTCCTTCCATGCTCGGTTCTCCGTCCTGGAGGGAATTGTACTGCGTCCTCCCCTGGGCGCGAACAAGGCGGTCGCGGGGCCGAGTACGGTCTCGTATGCGGCGGCTGCTGCTGCTGCATCCGGACCGGGACCGACCAGCCGACCCTCCGGCGGGGCTGCGTTGCCCCCCCCCCCCCACCCTCCGGGAAGTCGACCAAACAGGCGGGGGCGCCGGCCAAACAGGTGGCGGCGCCGGCCAAACAGGTGGCGGCGCCGGCTAAGAAGAAGAAGGCGGGCCGGAAGAAGGGCAAGGGCAAGGCAGCGGCACAGGTTGCAACTGAGCCGCTGCCTATGCCACCGGCGAGTGGGCCGGCGGCAGCGCCTGCGACACGTCAGCCGCCGCCGCCACCTTCGCCTCCCCAGCCCCCTACACCTGCCACGGCTGAAGCCGGATGGCAGCTGGTTGGGGAAAAGCAGAGGGGGCGAAAAGCGGCCAAAAAGGCCCGTAAGCAGGAGCGGCAGCGCCAGAACAGGGCAAAAAAGGCCGCGGCTAGGCTTCGCGCTCCGAAGACCGCAGCTGTAGTGATAACACTACAGCTGGAGGCGGAGAAGAGGGGCGTGTCCTACCGCGACCTGCTGGCGAAGGCAAAAGAGACGGTGAATCTCGGTGAGCTCGGGATCACCGGGGGCCTCCGGCTTAAAGTCACCGCGACGGGAGCGCGGATGCTGGAGATCCCCGGTGAAACCAGCGGCTAAAATCACGTTTTACGGTAGGACTCATTCATACGGGAGTCATGGAGATATTTAAAGTAAAGTTAAAACTTTGTATTTAAAAAAAACCCCACCCAAAAAGTAAAAGTTTGACTCCTAATATCTCCTTAACTAGAAGGTTAGATAATAATATGGTATAGAACCAAAAAAAAAATTACCGCAATGTCGGGGGAACATGTGTCTTTCGGCTTCGTTAAGAGTACTTGTACACCCATTATATTTGTGAAATCGGCTAGTAAATATTTTTTTCTTTCAACTTCCCTAAAAGAAACACTGTTTTAGGCTTTCACGGTTTAAAACTAAACTTATATTGTCACTTACGGGATATCTTCCGTGATTATTTGTTGTTTTGAGCTCCCGATATTTCGACGCTGTTGCAAGCGCCATGATCGCGGGTTGACTGGAGACTGCGGGTGGATGGAAAATAAAATTGTTACGAGCAGACAAATCTGTCTACCCTCTTTCTTTGAAACTTTTTTTCCCTAAAAGAACTCTTTATAAGTAATAACCCGATTAAATGATAAATGATATTTGTTCAGCTAGTAGGTTTTCTCAAACATTTTTACACGCCTTTTTTAAAGAAAAACTAGATGGCCCGGTGTTTCGTACCTGACTACTCTGAGAAGAAACAGCCGACAAAAACTCAGAGGTCATAGTCTCTTTTGAAGTCCAGACAATCTTGCTTAATTCACATGAGGATTGTGCAGATTAGTGTCTGAGATGGTCTTTTAAACCACACAAATTTGAGTGGACCTGTCCAGTCAGCATTAATTTTCAAGGATTTATAAAAATTGATTTTTAGTTTCTGGTAAAATCAGAGAATAATTGAGTAATTGAGTTGGCTAAATAATGACGTCAAAGGTTGCTAATGCTGTTTAAAACAAATGGGGTAGCCGCGTTTTTTGCTCATAAAAATGAAGGTCAATTGACTTCTGGTCACCCATCGTCTGAATTCTGAGCCAAATATATTAAATGAGCCATCGACGCGCTAAAAGAAGAAGTCTGAATTTGTCTATGGGAAAGTGGAAATTGAATTGAAAAACGAAGTTCCGGCGTTCAGACCACTAACCAGGCTTTTTTTCGTCGATTCTTATTTCCTCTCTGAGATGCATTTTTCACTTCGCAGCGACTCATTTTTTATTTATTCTCTGTTACCGTCGATAAAGTGTGTTTAAGTTAAGATATATATTCTGCAAAAGGGATTAAAAATTTTACAAGAGAAGTACCTAGTATTAAATCTTTTTGCTTTTCTGTAAAGCAACATTTTCAAAGTCTTCTTTTCTATTGGTATATTTTTATGTTAAACTTTTGTGATAAGAATGTTTGAGATCATAATATATTTTGGTGGTTATTATGAATAACATTTTATCTTTTTTGAACCTTGGTAACCAATAGAAGAAGAAAGAAAGAAAGAAAAAGAAAAATGGTTTGGAGCAAAACAGTTACTAGCAGGAAACTTAGTAAGGAATCAAATTAATTATATTTTATTATGCGCTTGTCAATGTGACGATACTTGGGGAGGCTTATGTTCAGCAGTGGGCGTCTTTCGGCTAATATGATGATGATTTTGTGTGCGTGTAGATTGTCTTTTAGGTGTGTGTACGGAGAGAAATTAAATGCTACAGAACCCGAATATTACTTTACTTGCGAAACTGTTACAAATATTATAATTCAGAAGATAATTAAGTTGCAAGCACGTGTATACACGTGCAACACGTACACGCTCACGTATAAGCTATAGCTTATGGTGGTTACGGGCGAACTGTTGTCACCGAGCGCTGCACAAACTGATGAGTCAGCGCTCCTACAATGATGATAAGCTTCTCATAACATTTCATAAGATTATCGATGAACAGTTAGATAAACGGCAACAGGCCGCAATGGCCGTCATTTACGGAAACATTTTCATAGATTTACTTAGGGACTAGCCGTGTGCACTGTGCACTGATTGCGTGGTTTTGTCGCTGTGTTGGGAACCAGCACCTTTTTTTCATATGTTCACCGAATTTTCCATGATCACTGGTCCGATTTAAGGGACTCATTTGTTCATTTAGTAGTAAAAGTTCGCGCGGTGGTCCCATGTAAATTTTATTAACTAAATTAATAAAATTAAGTTAATTTAATTCATTTAATAAGTTATTAAGTTAACTTATGTTTTTTTGATTGTTTTGGTACTTTTTTGAGATATCCACCATATGATGAATTTTTTATTTTTTCGTCTACGTGGATGATGTGTGTGTTGTTTATGTCGTGCATATGCACGCGTGTGTGTATGTGTCCTTGGCATTTTACATTGTAATTTCTAGTTACAATGTAAAATTGATACTTGAGAAGGATTTCCAAAAAAAAACACCGAAAGAGGAAAGCACCTTTACCGTTGGAAGTCGGTGACTTTCTTGGTTTCATTGACTTTTTTGTAGTCTCTACGGTACTACCTGCTACTATAAACAGACATAGAAAGTATCTGAATATTGGTAAGGGCCCGACGAAATAATTTTACGGCAATCGTTTCAAATATAGAGCGACAAATACAGGTTCAGGATTCGAAAAGCGAGAGTAGCGAGCTTGAAATTTTTTGCATCCACCTCGAATTTAATAGGTTTTCTTTTGTCCTTTATTAATACAAAACGCCAGTCAGCCAATTTATAAAGAAAAGCTTATGAACACAAAGGACATAGTATGTGGGCACGCTCGTATATTTTGTGACAACTCGTAAATAAAGTTAATTTTGTTATTAGGGACACCCAGAAAGAAAAAAGGAGTACGAGCGAGCAAAGCGAGCTCGAACATTTTTGTTTTCTGGTTCGTATGGTTAGTTTTTTTATGTATTTTTATTTCCGTTACGGCACCTTGCACCCTGTGGCTGGCGCCCATGGAAATGTGTAAAATCGCTATAATATAATTTACATACTTCACAGTGGTTGTGATCCCCTCTATTTTCAGTCAGATTTCGGGGGGGGGGGGATAAATCCCAACGATCCCCCCCCCCCCCTGTATACGTGCCTGTGTACTCGTAAGAGGCACCTAAAGACTTTTTTGTGATTTCAGTTTTTGTTCTATAGTAAATACTTGAAGACACATGGCTGGCGCATACGTCGTCCAATTATGCTCTGCGAATTGTAATTAGCATCTACCTACATGCTCATTTGAACTGACACAACAGTCTGTATGGCACGAATTCCAAATTAATTAAATACATGAAGCGCCTGATTATTATTGTCCGTTTATGAGACATGAATCCTACATGCTTTGATGTAGTTTCAGATATGTCTTGTTAATTAACTAGTATGCATTTCTGACCAATGTTGAACATGTTCAACTATTAGTCAAGAAATTTAAAACGAAAATAGGTCACAACTAAAAGCAGAAATCATGTCTTACATCTTGATGTATATAAACTCATACAGTTCCATCGTTTCGGGTACAAATGCACTCAACTTTGTTTAAACTAATCGTAATCGATAGCACCTATTCCATAGCGATGAATAAAGTCATTTAACCACCCGCATACGGGCAAACGACCAAGCCCAATTGTTCCATAAGGTGTTCATTATCATGGTTGTGGTTTTATGCAGAGATAAAGCGCTTTTAGCGATAACTGTAAATAAGCTCTGCAACTCCCACTTGTTGCCAGTGTAGCTTTGCTCGCTAGCGGACCAGCTTAATATCGGCCACATGACTATTGCGAATTCTGCGTACAATATTTTCATAGTGCATTTTTCAGCGGAGGATTTCCAGTTTATGTGATATTTCTAAATTCTCTGGACTAGCGATGTCAAATTAAATGAGCTAGAGCAATTGACCAGCTTAGAAAATAAGCTTTTCCAGCATGGTTTGCAATTGTTGACATTACAGATCTTGGGAAGCTGTAGTGGATCGCACCAGCACTGGTCTAGCAGACACTTAATCTTTGTCTGAGTTAACTTTCGCTTGAGGCAGGATTTGTTTAAGTTTAATTTTGTTCACAAGTAACCGATACGATTCAAAATCTCTTCTTTACTGCAACGGTTTGCTAATGTAACTCAGCACTGGACGCGTGTTTATAGGTGTCCTAATTCCCTAACTTTGCAGTGGTTTGCGATAAATCCACTTTAAATATCACTTTTAATTCTTCATTGTCAATAATGCCATGGCCACTGGGTTTGATCGGTCTTTAAACCAGACTGAAAACAGTGCTGCCTTATATATAGTTTCTCCATGCACATATTTCTTACCTTTTAAATACCTCAACCGGTTTCTGCAGCGCTGGTGCCACAGTAAAACTCGTGGTCGTAAATAACGCAACATTTATTTGTTCTATGGTATAAACAGAATTATGACAAAAAATAATCGAATGGCGCCAAACCAAGGAATCACTAAGTTCGAAACACAAATACACAATCCTAGAATTTGGTTTTTTGTCGAAGCTAGTTCGACAAAATGCCAATGTCGTATTGAGTGAGGACCAAGTGTGCGTTGCAGCATAGAGTGGCATAGAAATGTTCGGGTTGAATTGATATTGATCCGGTATAGAGTAGTTGTGTGTGCTTTGACCTACAAATTAAGGATAGTTTCCTGACAATAAAAGAGTTCATTATAAGTCTGTTTTAAGCTTGAAGTTTTTACGCACACAAACAAATTTAATATTATTAATATTAGCTGTAGTCTTATTTTTGTAGTATTTTTTTTAAGTTATGTGATTTTGTTGTAACTATTGTTTTGTTTGGTCCTGTACTGACAAATGAATACTTTTACTAGCTTACTTATTTTATGTTGTCAAATACACACATTGATCACGACCCGTACAAAGCCAGCGCGTCATTGTGTCCATGGTACATTGTAATTGTTAATCGGACCGGTTGAATGCGTCACCGTGCAGTGTGTGTCCGCCCGTATAATTCCAAATTAATTACTTACCTAATTATCCACACCACTGCTCCCGTTAATTGGCTTAATTAGGACAATGGTTTAACATATAGGCTGTCTAAAGATAATCTCGTAATAGGATATCTGCGATTATGCACAATTCGATGGTGTTGTAATTAAACTATAACTAACGATGGTGTTGCACCGATATTATAAGTTTATTAATTTTCACTTAATTTTAAACTAAAGGGCTCGGACACGAAGTGATATTATGTCACCAAAAACGTAAAAGACAAAAATATTTTGGACTGACATAAATAAGCTATCGATATAAGCATGTTGAGACTGTGTGAAACGAGTAGAAAGTAACTGATACTAGGGCTTCTGATTGTGGTACTAGCGTTGAAATCTGCAAATGTTAACTGTTGATTGACGTGCCGTAGGCGGGACGTAGCTGCGTAGCTCGTAGGTGCGACTGTCGTAGCCGCGTAGCAGCGTCGTAGTCGTAGCCGCATAGCGACGTGTGTATGAACTGATTATATTAGTGGCCAATGTGGTCCGATTATTCAGATTGAATTTTCGTACTAGCATCATGAAAGGAAAATATTTATCAAAAATCGTGACTAACAGCACCCTCTCAGAATAAGTTGCGTAAATACTCGTAATACTATTATTATTTCTATTACTTTATTACCCGCAGCTTTGCCCACGTAAATTCATATTTAACCCTAAAACGTAATTGTTAAAACATATTCACGCTATCTTAAATAATCATTTTTCCAAATAAATTATGCAAGCAATAAATACTTCGTATTAACGTAAATATGCGCTTCGATTAGAAGACGTGTTGATTAGAACGATGGGCATATCGGATCAAATAGATAACGATGTCCTGTTTATAATATGTATGAATGTTTAATTTGCGCTATCTTGCGTGATATGTGGTCGACTGTGAGGGCGTGATAACGGATAAGGGGATTACAATAGAGACACTGGTGATTAGGTATGAAATCAGTGAGGTTTGTTGATGAAGAAAGCTGTGACGTCATATAAATCAGACATAACGATCAATTAAGATGTGCTTGCGAGGTTGGTATGTGGATCGGTGACCACCCTTACATACCGGTTCCTCTGTGCCTCGGAAAGCACGTTAAACTGTTGGCCCCGGCTGTCATTTTGTCCTTGACAGTCGTTACAGGTAGTCACAAAAAGTCTGACAACCAGTCTTACCAAGGGCGCTCCGTGTAAAATATTGGTATTCAGCTGCATCCGGTTAGACTGGAAGCCGATCCCGACATAGTTGGGAAAAGGCTGGGCAGATGATGATGATGAGACACAACGATCAATAATTTTGTTAGTAGGTGCTCTTAAAAAATATTAATGTTACGAATATAAATGCGAAAGTGAATATGGATGTATGGATGTTTGATACTCTTTCACGCAAGGAATACTGGACGGATATGGATGAAATTTTGGACACAGATAGTTTATAACCTGGATTGACACATAGGATACTTTTTATCCCGGTAGTGAGATCCCATGGGACAATTATTAAACTTAACGTGGGCCAAGCCGCTGGCAAAAGCTAGTAATATATAAAAATCACGTGTCACGGTGTTTGTGTTCGCACTCCTCCGAAACGGCTCGGACTAATCACACAAAAAAAAAACCATTTACAAAAAGGAATACAATGTGAGGCAAACAAGGAATTACAAAAATCGAGCGTACCGTGTGTATGTGTAATAATCGGGCGAATCAACTATTACCCAATAATTCCAATTCCTTATTCATTATGGTGCAAAATGTGATGCTTCGTGACCCAAGGCTCTGTATTGTATATCAGTCAGTAAAGAACACCGGCCGTACAATTGCTGATGAAATTATTAAGCGTCTACAAATGTCACCGTTATAGATACCGACGAAATAATTTACTAAGATTTATCAAATCAAGCTTAAGATCTATCGAAGTCAGAAAAAAAAATCTTAATAATTAAAAGCTTAATTGACTAGAATAATCATGATAAGAAATAATCATAGCTTAGTTTTTTTCTTTCTGGCTTGACTTCATGACTTTTGGCTAAGCTATACTTTTCATAGTAAGAGCGCCCATGACACTAAAGCTCTCGATAATACTCCCAGACGAAATATAAATAATTCGTCACGTTATTAATAGGCGAATAACACGAAATGGCGATGCTACAATGCAAATAACCTGACGAACGATAATCAAACGATACTCGAACGAACTCCCAAGTTTCGTAATTATTCCTACGCTACTGTGGCACGCGTATTCAATCAGTATAAATCGAAAGGTACCGGGTGCTGACAAAATGCCGAATCCAGCTGCGCGGAGGGCGACGTTCAATCGCTGCAGCAACCACTTTCTCCACTGTTTGGAAGATGCAGCAGTGGTTTTTCTTACAAAGAAATTGGTGACTTTTCAGTTGAGCGGTGGTTTTTTCAGGAGGTCGATCATACTAGATACCTAAAAATAGTTTTTTTAATAGCACCGCCAGGTTTTTTTGCATTGCAGCATCGCCATTTTGTGTGACCCCATTAACGACGGAAATAATATTATAATATGTATCGAGAGTCTTTTCAAACTAGGTCTACTGTCATGGGCTCTCTAACTTTAATGTCACCTCCAAACAAAAACCCATGACTTTTCTTTTGTCAACTGGCCTAATGAAATAATAGTATGTAGTATAATAGGATGGTATATCTTTAGAGGGTTTACTAACTTTTTGTACTGATACTGTAATTCTAGTATCCTGAAGCCTGGAGCATTGTGCTCGTACGGTCTGTGGCAATAGGCTCGCCTTCTACTAAAGCAATGTAGGTGATACTTACAAATGCAATGCTTAAGGTAGGCGCAAAAATAAGAAGTCAAGAAAGGAGATACTAATCATTTATTATTTATTTATTATGATTATATTACCTACACACATTCCGTTACTCAAGATCGTGGCTACTTAGTTGGAAGTTCTTATACAAAATGATTGCCTATTTTAAAATTGCTTGTTTGTCAATTTGACATTGAAATTGATTGAAATGAATAGACAAATAAACTGCTTTTCTTAATTATTTGAGGAATCAGTGGTATAGTTTACAGAAAGAAGTATTTATTCCAGTAACAAAATGTCTATTAAAGTTAAACCCAGGGGTGACGTTTAAAATCTATAAATATCTTTGATTCGCCATTGCGTATTTTACACGCTAATATCACATAATACGAGTACCCTTACTTTGCGTGTGTGTGCTGAGGAAGTACTTATTTATACATTTATCTGTTGTTGACTACACATACTGTATAACCTTTACAACTTCAAACTAAAATATCTTTAATTCCTGACTTCGTATAAAAGTATAACAGAAGACAAAACTGTTCAGGAATTCAAACTCTATACTTTTACATATTTTTCATGGGCAACACTAAAATAAAATTTCAACAAAAAGTTGTTCGCGCTATGGCCGGTGTTCTTTAAGTTCAATTATTTACCATTCTATTTAACTACCTATAAACCCCATCATCTGTTATTCAAACTGCTTGAACATACATTACTGTTATTCAAACTGCTTACAGATACATTACTGTTATTCAAACTGCTTGCAGATACATTACTGTTATTCAAACTGCTTGAACATACATTACTTGGATCGTATTTAAATTTTCGGAATGTCAACACACGAAGGCCAAAGAATGCGCTTAGTAATTAATCTAAGGATTATTTATTTATCAATTTAATCAATTATACTGAGACTACGCAACGTGACACTTATCGTATTAGAGATTGTAACGTTACCACAATTGAGAACACATCTGTCTTTCGAGAATAGAAAAGAAAAGAATCGTCTAACTGCGAAACGGTAGCGCATGTGCTCCTTGAGTGCACAGGCGTTACCAAGATTCGCGAGGATCTCCTGAGAACGCCAAAATCACTTGCGGATGTCCTGAGGAGACCGGGAAGTTGGATCTGCTTCTGGAAGGTGGGCTGGTTGGAGTAACCGGCCACCATGGCTCACGTACAATGGTCCACCTCAAGGACAAAGTGCGGAAACCTATCCCCATGATAGATAGAGACGCAGGCACAGGCTTAGTAACTTAGACGCTGTAAAACTGAAAGAGTCCGACAAAACTAGCTCAAAACTGTAAAAGTTCTGTGTACAAGAGAAAATATACCATTACCTTATGAACCTTAATTGATTATAAGTGGTGATGTCACTAAGAAACGTGTGACCAATAAAGAACATTGCATTTTAGTTAGAAGTGGTTTACTGTACTGCTATAAAATTAGAAATAGCACCCCATACCCATATAACCAACCACGAGATCTTTGGGTAACAAAAGCTCCTTCAGAAATAGTACAAAATCGACTTCATGTTGACTGTGTTCAACCAAAAATAAAAACCAAAAACATGGCGAAACCACAACGTCACTAAAACTTAAAAAAAAGTATCCGAGTTTCATAATTGTTCATAGAACTGTTGAATAAAACGTGGCTCTAAAAATATCTTGTTGGGAAATGGCCGTTTTCCTGGTTAAGTAAGAGTTAAACATTTTTATCTTTATCTAGAAACGTGAACTGGGTGTCATTCCATTGATTTCATTTCCGCGCCTTTCAATCACATTGTTAATGACAATACGGAGCAAACGGCAAGGCTGTGGAATTCACTGCCAGCTTTTTGTATCCCGACCATTATAATCTAGATCTCTTCGAAGTTCGGTTTCTTCTAGGCAAGCGTGGTGCACCCTAGGCTACGTCATCGCTCTACATAAGGCGAGTTTCGAGCAGCGCAAGGGTTAACGAGGGTTCCGTATAACCTTGTAGGTATTTTGTTAATAAACTACATAATCACGGTTTTTGGATTTTGTCCTTCACATGTAAGACATTGCTTCTTGCCAAATATCATGATTCTAGTTGAAGTTGAAATTGAACTTCTAGTTTCTAGGGCGAAGTAACTTGCCAGATATCATGATTCTAGTTGAAGTTGAAATTGAACTTCTAGTTTCTAGGGCGAAGTAACTTGCCAAATATCATGATTCTAGTTGAAGTTGAAGTTCTAGTTTCTAGGGCAAAGTACAATTGAGAGTGTTGTTTACGTTTTTTGTGGAACTAATGGCCGTATTTTTGTTTCACGTGAACCTGGAAGGTTGATTCTCAAGGACCTGTAGACTTGAGTATATTATTCTTAATTTCAACTCAATACCTCCAAGCGTTCCCGAAATAAAGGGTCTTGATAACAGAGTGATCCTGTAAGGGATTCCCTACGGATCCCTAAAAAGTGGCACGTGCTCGTGTTACTAGACGCTAGTCCTGTCATCTGAAGCCGTGATTGGCGCGTAATACTCTGACTTTTTGTCTAGCGAATAGACGCGGCAACCAACCAAACATGAATGTGAAAACAACACGGCGACTTATGAATTAAATTAATTATTTCAACGATCATTTCTATTTAGATAAATAGTCCGTTACCAACTCACCAACAGTAACACATACCGGCGGAGCTGTTTGCACGGGATTTAGGTACACTCTACCGGTGCCTGTACTCGCATGTTCACAAGCACATACGCTAGAGCGAACAACCACTTTTATCCCACTCAAAAACCCAGCAATTCAATCATAACGGCTTATGCAACCTGCTCTTATTGAATCAATGCGAGTACACACCACTCTCATAGATATCACTAACAACAAAAGGACCTTCATGCCACTCCACATCTAGACATTCGCTTTTCCAAGTTAGCAAATAGAGACTGCATACATTGGAAATGTAGCATTTTCATTCAATTATGCGTTTCAACGAACAGCGTTATCTCGTTTTTGATCTTGTTATTTTCATTTGTTTACACTTTAGTTAGACATCAGTCCGTTTACAAACTTCTAATTATATTTTTGTAATAGCGTGACATTTACTTTTTAAATCACAGTTCAAACAATGGTACCTAACGGCAAAAAGGTAGGTTAAAGAGTTCAGATAGGTACTAGTATTCAGATGCACCCGGTAAAATTTGGTTAGAGTCGAAATCGACCCATAAATAGGTTGGAAAAGGCTGAGCAGCTGATGATCCTCTCATCAATTTCGTGATAACATTCTAAACTCGAAGATAAAATCTCGTTAAAAGGATAATAATCACCTTAGAAGCGTCTAGCGTACTCCGTTAAACGACATTAACTTTATACAAACCTGTAGCTGGGGCGGCGGCAGTCTCGACAGAGATACTTATCGCAAAACTAACGAATTCGGTCGCAGTGTCTTACCGAGCGATTTAAAGATATGTGGTAGTCTCCACACTCAAAGGTAACGAGGGTCCTTGGTTATCAATGATTTTTGTCGTTAACTTAACAAAGGATGAAGAAGAATGAGCATGGATATATGGAATCCCGTACCATGCTGCATCAAAATCAAACTTTGTTTTTAAGGGTCTACACTTATCATATTAAATTAACTCCTACAAAAGCTATTTATGTAAACAAAACCGGAGTTTCGGAGTAATTTTATAACATCCAAGATTACCTCAAAACCATACAAGTAGAAAATGAGCCTTCTGGTACATTGGTTTTGCCGGGTGACTGACGGCGTTATTCGGTTGACCCTATGACTTGACATATTTGCAGAATAAACAGAAATAAGTTCTCAAAATACAAACAAATACTTCACAATACAATTATTAATTTATCTCAACTATAACCACCCTACGGTGGCTTCATAAACACACAGGTTACAAGTAGGGACGGACTGGTACCGGTACAATTGTTCCATATTTTCTGTATGCCAGAGAGAGACTAAAGAAGAGATAGTGAATTGTATGAGGAATGATACGAAAGAGAATGGAGTAAATATTGCGATTAAGAGTGAATGGAAGGAGAAGTCGTGTTGCGCCGACCCTAAGCAAAATGGGACAACGGCAGTAATAGGATGATTATAATGATTATTTTCTGAAGTAATAAGGTCTGATAGCGACAAATTGTGACATGAAACATTGTATCTATAGACAAGTCCCTTCACGTGGATGTACAGTATTTCACAGTTATTTTACGCCTGAGTTTTTCAGAATTAAAAAAAAAGAAGTGAAAAATCTGAAAAAAGGTATGTCAACCGAGACCAATTGCACAATTTGTCTTAATAAATATCGTTTTAGTTCTCGTATTTAATGTACGAGAATTGATTACTGTGCATCGTATGTATTTAAACAAGTTGGGACCATGTTTATTGGTGAATATTTTTAGGATTATCCTAATTAAAGTATCGAGTTGATCTTTAGGTTAAATCATGCTTGCCTAGGTTGGTCTGTGGATAGGTGACCACCACGAGTTTCCTCCGTGCTTCTGAAATCACGTTAAGCTGTTGGTCCCGGCTTACATCTTTTTCAGGTATTCAGTGGCCCTAAAAGTCTGACAACCAGTCTTACCAAGTGGTATCTTACTACCCAGTATTAACTGGGTGGTGGAGGTCAGATAGGCAGTCGCTCCATGTAAAATACTGGTATTCCGCTGCATCCGCTTAGACTGGAAGCCGACCCTAACATAGTTGGGGAAAGGCTACGCAGATGATGACGAACATAATTAAAGTATTGTTTTCAATGATAATTACAAGTAAAAAAGGCGAGTGTTGTACAAACTTTTCTAAACCTATGCTCAGTTAGTAACACAGTAAGTATAGAATTAAATTTAATATAGGAACCCTTTGAAACAACAAGAAAGTGCACGCTCAGACGTTGCAGGCAAACGATAGTTTAATTATCAGCTGTTCATACAGAGGCTATAATTATCTTAGTTTGTTCGGAATATTAATAACGCTTTTCTAGAACCTTCCAATGGAGAAGTAAAACAACTTCATTATGATGTTTTACATAATTTTATTTCTAACATGCAACAGTGAAAATTGCAGTTTCTCATTAAAAGCACCAATTAACACAGCCAGCTTCGCCCAGTTTTTAGTTATATGTGTTCTTGAATTTTATATGAATTCATTATGACTGAACATTTTAAATTCAGTAAGTTCATTTCGCAATTCTGAGTAAAGCTCGCCATTGTACATAAGCTATATTATTGCAATTTGTATGTATATTTGTTATTTTGTGTGCTGTAAAGAATAAGACATTATTAACAAACATAAAAAAAGATCTTTAATAATAATAATAGGACGTCATCGCGCTCTACGTTGGAGGGCTTCCCACTAAGTGGACCAATGACCTGGTGAAGGTTGCAAGGATCTGCTGGACGAGTGTCGCACGGGACCGGTCAATGTGGCGACACTAGGAGGAGGCCTATGTCCAGCAGTGGACGTCGTTCAGCTGAAGTCATGACGATTCTCTACCTACAAATACGCACATAGTTTTCTTACTGAATTGTATGTTAATAAACCTTCCGGGATTCGGTAACTATAAAGGGTGTAAAAAACCTCTCCACGAAGCCGAAAGGCACTTGTTCTCCCCGTCATTGCAATCATTTTTTTGTTCTACAGCATACCTGGGAATCTTCTAGTTACGGAGATATGGGGGGTCAAAGTTACAACTTTTTGACAAGTTTTTTTTCAAATACAAGTTTTTTTTGTAATATTTTGACTATTAACACCTCCACAACCTTCATACTATTCAATCCATCCATCAGCACAATGTTTTAAGTGCGTTAGATTGAGTTCTACCACAAAACCTGATTTATAACCTCAAAAAAAAAAGTTGTTTCCCAGCAATAATTTTTGCGTAAAGTTACTTAGTTTTATGTACAGAATGCTTGGTTAACGGCTTTGTGATGAGGTGGATTACACCCTGTATTTATATATAGGTACTCGTAACTCATTTATCTGATGCAAGGAACCCCCTCAAATGTCAGTGTACTCATAAGACTATGTACGAGCATAGTCAAAGAAAAGATACAACATCTATTTTCTCGTGCATTAGAGATTGTTACTTTAATTGTTAGTAAAGGTTACTAAACTTCTCATAACATCACGCCTGATCTCCGAAGGGTTAGGTAGGTGAGGCAGAGGTTTACCTTATAATAAGTCCCATGTAGAAAGGAGCGAGTCTATTGCCCTCGTATGAGTTATCTCCTATAGGAATAGGATGATGGAGATAACTTTGATACAACACTGTGGAACACCCAGAATCTTATCCACAGCAATTGCAATTAAAAAAGATCCTTCAGTGCCTAAAAACCCGCCTTTTTAACCAATGTGTCCTGCCAACAATGACTTACGGTGCTACAGCCGAGACATGGACGCTCCAAAGGAGACTGTCCACCGAGTACGAGTGGCACAAAGGGCCATGGAGCGGGCCATGATCGACGTAACCCTATTAGATCGAGTGCGTGACACCGAAATTCGCCGTCGGACGAAAGTTTATGACGTTGGGGACCGTTCGGTGCGCCTCAAGTGGACCTGGGCAAGACATCTGGCTAGGCGTGGAGATGGCCGATGGAGCAAGGCTTTGACCGAGTGGTGGCCCAAGGTTTTGCCAAAGAAACCAGGGCCGTCCTAAAGCTCGTTGGGTTGACGATATAGTCAAAGTCGCGTGATCAGGGACGCACAGAACTGGGTAGTGTGGTGGAAGAATGGGGAGGCCTATACCCCGCAGTGGGTGATTCCGGGCTGATATGATGATTATGATGAATTAAATAAAAACTTTTTTGCAAAAAATAAAACCGACTTCACACAAAAAAGTGAAAAATAACTTTAGCTTCTGAAGTCGGTGACCTTTGTTTGATTGATTTAATTTTTTTGTCACCGACTTCAGAAGCTAAAGTTATTTTTCACTTTTTTGTGTGAAGTCGGTTTTATTTTTTGCAAAAAAGTTTTTATTTTTCACTTTTTAGTGGTTCACAATATGTGCGGTATGCACATATTGTGAACCTTTCACAGCGTACCAGCGTGATTTTTTGTTATGAACTGGTGTAAACAATAGACAGACATGAGATTTCAGCAATCCCAGTAAGAGACACACATTTGCTACATTTAATGAGGAGTTCCGTTGCCTTTCTCCGAAGTTCTTCATCAGATCTTTACCAAATTTAAATGGGATCACTCCGAGAAACTACTCTTTCAAAAACTACCCAAATCGCTTCTGGTGTGCCTATAAAATTTGAAGAGTTCTCTCTATTTCTCCAGGATCCCATTATCAGGATCCTGACTTGATGATTATGGGACCTTCTGGGAAGTATACCCTTTCAAACAATTAAAAAACAAATTCGGTCCAGTCATCTGCGAGTAATCGGGGAACATTGACTTGAGAACCTCCTCCTTTTTTGAAGTCGGTTAATAACGACGTTATGGTACGTGACTCAAATATCCGGATAGCCTTTAAAAGATTTGGCCGAGAATCGGTAATTTGCTTCTAAGAATTGAAGAGTTCCGTTCCTTTGTCATGGATCCCATAATCAGAACCTAACCAAATTCTCATCAAACTACCCTTGAAGTGCCCTTGCCAATAAAATAAAAAGAAAACTTATCCCCAATAAATGGAACTTAATACACCTAACTGTCGAAATCTGGGAATATTGTACACATCTGCGTACCCCCTCAGAGCATACAGGCGTGATGTTACGTCATGATGTTGTATAAACAATAAACATTCAAGCGATTGCAGCAGTTACTGTAGATTTGCCGTGTATATTTGAAGAGTTCCATTGTATATCTCCGAAGATCCGGATCAGATCTTCAGCAAATTAAAATATAACCACACGGGAAGCACCAGCTTTCAAATTGAAAAATAATCATCAAAATCGGTTCACCCAGTCGAAAGTACTGAGGTAACAAACACTGTCGAAATCTGGGTGTATTGTACACATCTGCGTACCCCCTCAGAGCATACAGGCGTGATATTACGTCATGATGTTGTATAAACAATAAACCTACAAGCGATAATAGCAATCACTGCAGATTTGCCGTACATTTTTGAAGAGTTCCATTGTATATCTCCGAAGACCAGCATCAGATCTTCAGCAAATTAAAACGGGACCACATGGGAAGCACCAGCTTTCAGATAAAAAAAGAATCATCAAAATCGGTTCACGCAGTCGAAAGTTATGAGGTAACAAACACAAAAAAAAAAAAAAAAAAAAAAAAACATACAGACGAATTGATAACCTCCTCTTTTTGGAAGTCGGTTGAAAATAGTGGTATTCTTTATTTATAGTTAATTAATTAAAACGGTAAACATCAATTACAATAATTAACATAGAAACACCAAATTACAATCATTTACAAAACAAAAAAAAAAAAAAAAAATAGTTGAAACCATTCAATGGTTTAAATAAAATTACTTACTAAAACTAACATGGAACAGTGGACACTCTTGCATACTTTCTCTCACAGAACATCATACATATCCTCGTAACCTTACTCCATTCATCCGCAAACACGTCACATTCAGGGTTGGCAATCAGAAGGGCGTTGAATATTTTAAGAGTACGACACACCGGAGATTCAGCTCCGGTGACAGTTTTAGAAGACGGTGCCGGCGGCACTGGCGGTGTCCGATATATTTGTCGGGTACAAATAGCCGGATGAAAAGGCTGTGGAGCTCAGGGCAGTCGATTATTCCCCGTGGGGTTTTACAGGCTACCGTGAGCTGCTCAGAACCTCTTCTCACCTCCAAGGAGTTAAAACCCAACGCACCTAACAGATAGTTGTTAGGGTATATAATAGTAAAATAACCTTTGAAAAAAGCCTCTTAGAAAGGTTTTCTGCACCTTTTCGAGCATCAGTGTTGGGGCAGCGGAGTAAGGGTGCCAGACTCAGGCACTAGACTCGAGTTTGCTTCGAACCAGAGGGGTGTATAATAATCGAAGAACATTGGGATTGCGGAACTCACAAAGCCCAGACGCCTGAAAGATTCCTTCACGAGGGTAGAAATATGGTCTTTAAATGTCAGACAGCGGTCGAAAGTCACTCCCAAATCCTTTACGTTGGTGACTCGAGAAATTACGTCACCACCCAATCTGTAGTTGAAATGGATTCTTCGCAACCCTCTACCGTATGTCATGACGTGGCACTTGCTTGTATTGAAAGGAAGTTTATTTACAATGCTCCACTTATAAACGGCATCAATGTCCCTTTGTAGGAGTTTACAGTCCTCGCCAGATCTGATTTGTGTAACAGTTTTAGATCGTCGGCATATAGCAAGCACCTGGCAAACTTAACCTCTGATACCAAGTCATTAATCATGATCAGGAACAGAGGCGGCCCCAACGCGGATCCCTGGCTCACGCCCGAGCGGGTGTTATAAGGCTTAGATTCAAAGCAACCATGCCTGACAAACTAATTGCGATCTCGCAGGTAGTCGGCAAAGAAGCTGAGAAATCCGGAAGAGAAACCTATCGGCTCTAGTTTCGTCAAGAGTACATCGTTATCAACTCTATAGAAGGCTTTTCGGAAATCGAAATATAGAAAGTCGACCTGCCTCCCGGTGTCCAAGCTACTGGATATGTAGTCAACATGGATGACCAATTCAAGTCTACGGAGCGACCCGGTCGAAAACCGTGTTGGGCATCAGATATCAGCTTATTCACATGTTTGTAAATCACGGTGTGGAGAATATGCTCGAAAACCTTGGCAATGGTTGGGAGGTTAGCGATGGGTATGTGTTCCTCTACCGATCTTTTGTCGTCGGTATATATGTGTATGCTTCGAACACCTAAGCGCCAACAAGACTTTGTACTGTACTGTGCATTATTTGGAAGTGAAAATTCTATTTCACTTCACTCAGGTGGATTCAGTAGCTGAGCTTTATTAAATAACACATTAATTTAATTCTGCAGAAGTCTAAGTAATAAAAGTACCGTACAAAGTCAAACAACGCGAGCGCGCGCGTGCCATAGAAAAAATCTAGAATATTTCTATCTCAAGTATTATGCTAGCTACATAATACTTGAGATAGAAATATTCTAGATTCTTCTGCCCACGAGTCCACCAATATATTTCGCAATCGGATGAGCAGTATGGCAGTGAATTAAATACGAACAAACAAATATTTATTTTTGCTTCTTATTTTCTTTTTTCTTACTTACCTACTACTATTACAAATGCGAAAGTTTGGATGTATGTTTGCTATCAATCTCGCTAGAACGACTGAGTAAATCTAGATGAAATATGGTAGGGAGATTGGTTATACAGGTTTGGTTCTCACCATTTCCAGGATCCGATTATGTAATTGTTTTCTGTTCTATTTCTACCTGTTATGAACCTGTTTGTTTTTTATTTATTTGCCTAATAGCGGAGTGTGGATGCCTTGTAAAAGAAAAGTTTTCCTTTCTAAAAAATAATATTGTGAAATGGTTCGTATATTTAGAACTAAACGTTCGTAACAAAGTTCGCAACAACCATTGTACGTCAGCTCACACAGTAAAACTTGGTTTGTTTAGAATTTCGTCATACTTACTATTAACAAACTCTTTTCCACTCTGTCTGAAAGGTAAGCAGTTAAAAACTGCTGCTTTACCAATCGGAATTAAACAAAAATCTAAAGATGTTTGATGTTTTTTTTTTGCCAGAATGCATAATATATCCACTCAGCTGTGGAGCTGTCAAAATGGCGCTGGCCCTTTGGTGTGGGGCCATTCCGGGTGACCCCAATGAATCCGGCGCGTGTCATAAAAACAATGATAACTCCGAAACTACATTAGCTATCTCGCTATCAGTTATATCATTGGAATCGTTATTAAATTAACTAACAGGAAATGCTGTTTTATATAAACTTTGCTTTGTAATGTATTAGTAATTGTAAAGTTTGTTGAGTGTGAGGCCGTTAACTAGCTGTTGCCCGCGACTTCGTCCGCGTAAACCACCCTTGTCACATAGGGGTATAAAAGTAGCCTTCGACTTGTTCTCTGACCTACCATTAATACACAAAAAAAAATCGATGGAGTCGTTTCGGAGGACTTCGATAACAAACAATGTGACACGAGATATTTTTATGTATTAGATAGCTTTGTCTGCGGCTTTGCTCGCGTTATTCGGGTAATTTTAAATAAAAAATGAGAGAATTTCATTGCGCAAAACAAAGAGTAAGTAAAATTCAAGATCTAGCAGAATTTTAAAGATATACATATCTAAAATTAAAGAAAAATTAGATTTGTGTTCAGTGAAAACCATGAAAACGACACCCATGAAGGAAAATCGAAAAAAAGTCCTAGGTACCTTCTGGGATTTTCATTTTGACTTCATTTTTGTTATCAATGACTCCGAAAACCACGCAAACGACACCCATGACGGAAATATAAAAAAAAAACCCTAGACGGCATCTTGGATTTTCATTTTGACCTCATTTTCGATATCAGCGACCCCAAAAAACATGAAAACGACACACATGACGAAAAAATTACTTCAACGCCATTTTGATTTTCATTTCGATCTCATTTTTGTAATCAGCGACCTCGAAAACCATGTAAACGATACCCGAGATGGAAAAACAAATACTTTTCCTCGGCGCTATCTTGTATTTATCAATAAGAGTACTCTTGTGAGGTTTCGAATGAAATAGTCTTACCAATCTTGTTTCCCCTTACAAACTTTTGAGGCCCGTTTCACCCCTTGGTGGGTGAATTTTGAAAAATTCTTTCTTAATGCAACCCTAGACTGCATAGGGAACCTACTTGCCAAATTTGGAATCTGTAGACCCAGTGGTTTGGGCTGTGCGTTGATTTTTAGACTTTGTCACCCCATTTACCACTCTTAGGGGTTGAATTTTGAAAAACCTGAAACCCGTTTCTACTCATTTATCAATAAGAGTACTCTTGTGAAGTTTCGAATGAAATAGTCTAACTAATCTTGTTTCCCCATACAAACTTTGGAGGCCCGTTTCACCCCCTTAGAGGGTGAATTTTGAAAAAAAATATAAGTGCACTCCTAGACCACATAAGGAACCTACTTGCCGAATTTGAAATCTGTAGACCCAGCGGTTTGGGCTGTGCGTTGATTTTTAGACTTTGTCACCCCATTTACCCCTCTTAGGGGTTGAAATTTGAAAAAACCTGAAACCTGTTTCTACTCATTTATCAATAGGAGTACTCTTGTGAAGTTTCGAATCAAATAGTCTAACTAATCTTGTTTCCCCATACAAACTTTGGGGGCCCGTTTCACCCCCTTAGAGGGTGAATTTTGAAAAATCCTTTCTTAATGCAACCCTAGACCACATAAGGAACCTTCATGCCAAATTTGGAATCTGTAGACCCAGCGGTTTGGGTTGTGCGTTGATATATCACCCAGTCAGTCAGTCAGTCAATCAGTCAGTCAGTTTACCATTTTATATATATAGAATCAATAGGAGTACTCTTGTGAAGTTTCGAATAAAATAGTCTAACTAATCTTGTTTCCCCATACAAACTTTGGGGGCCAGTTTCACCCCCTTAGAGGGTGAATTTTGAAAAATCCTTTCTTAATGCACCCCTAGACCACATAAGGAACCTTCATGCCAAATTTGGAATCTGTAGACCCAGCGGTTTGGGTTGTGCGTTGATATATCACCCAGTCAGTCAGTCAGTCAATCAGTCAGTCAGTTTACCATTTTATATATATAGAATCAATAGGAGTACTCTTGTGAAGTTTCGAATAAAATAGTCTAACTAATCTTGTTTCCCCATACAAACTTTGGGGGCCCGTTTCACCCCCTTAGAGGGTGAATTTTGAAAAATCCTTTCTTAGTGCACCCCTAGACCACATAAGGAACTTTCATGCCAAATTTGGAATCTGTAGACCCAGCAGTTTGGGTTGTGCGTTGATATATCACCCAGTCAGTCAGTCAGTCAGTCAGTCAGTTTACCATTTTATATATATAGATTAACCTAAAATCATACATAAAACTTACATCATTACTATGAACGTCGTGAGTTTAACTCAAAATTTAATTATAAATTGTTTATTTCTTAACCAAATCAAGACATGGTTTGAACGGAAGGGGTTAATTAGCTTTTTTTTACTTTCAAGTGGATGTTGTTTCTATTTCTTATAAAGTTGATAATTACACTAATTTCAAACACCAGCTTAAGGTTTGCGTTGATTTCTGAAGACTTGGTGACAAAATAAGACACGAGAGAGATATGATCATGGTTACGGATCAAACCATCACTGACATGAAAGATCTTTCTTTCTGACCTTTTTCTTGAATACCACAGTATAGTTTCTCAACAAAGAACTGCAGTAAAAAATCTTCCAACTAAACAATACTTTGTATAATTTATTTTATCACCACTGCTCTCAAAACGGTATTTAAGGAAAATATTGTAAGTAAACCGGCGGCACATCCTAGAACCAAAAATTCGAAGACATGTGACATCTACCAATCCCCACTGTACCCGCTTGGTGGATTATAGCCCATTCCCTCTCATTGAGAGGAGGCCGTGTCCCAGTAGTGGGAATATTATGATGATGATGATGTAAACAATACAATATCCTCCTCCTTATCTCGTGTTGCTGGTTTCATCAAATAAGATAAACATCCGACCGTATGTAGCGATCTGAAATGTGTTTTTCAATTTGACGTTTTAATTAATTAAACTGAGTTTTCAATTATATTTCTGCTGTTCACTTTTCATCTGTCGAAACGAAAACGGCGATACTGCATAGTAAAGTAAGAATAAACGTTGCAATTTCAAACTGCCAATTACTCTGGAGTGGCAAACACAGGCACGTTGGGGTCGACTTGTTAATACCACTTGCACAGAGCCGGATTACGTCGAGTCACTAAGATTATGAAGTTTTACAGGCAGCCGTAGAAAACTGAGAGGAACCAATCAAATGCTTTTCCATTTCAATGCTTGCATGTATTTTATTATGATTTTATATCTACATAATTGTAGTTTGTAAATAATTTATAGGTACCGAATTCAAATAAAATACCTATATCAAATACTCGTACTATTAAACCGTTTTTTATTAAGTATTGCGTCTTGGTTAAGTTTCATAAAAAACAGGCGGCCTGAGAAACCAAAATAAAAAAGGATTTTCTGCAGAGTTACCAATCAGCTTCTTGTTCTAGTAGTATGATTTTGCTTAGGGTGCCATATTCTACTTTTTTAATTATGTACCCGTGATGAGTAAACTTTCGTCCATTTTGGCCCAAGATACAAAATAGTAATAAAAACAAGATGGCCAACAGGTTTGACTACGTAGGGTGCACCAGACTTATCTACAATTAAGTATCTCCACCGGCAATGGCCTGCAAGCCAAAAAAAACTGGATTCGACCCTGCCGGCATCATGTTTGTGGTTAAAACAATTAATATCCCGTCATGTTGCAGGAACATTGAAAAACATTGAAAACCGTTATGTTCAGGATTTTATTCCAATGTTATTTTAAGTTTCGGTTGATGTGTAATTGAGATTGAAACCATATTGAAGGAAATCTTTAGATTTAGTTTTGGTTATAGATAGATGGCGATCGTCAACCTGTCTGCCAAGCGTGGCGATTATGGCCAAACCCTCCAAATGAATAGCACATCACAAGGATGGCCCCTAGTGCCCGGCAGCCCGTCTACCCTCGACTACGGCGGTCGAGGCTATGGCGTGGCAAGGGGTGCGAAGAATCTCCGGATGGGATCCGGCTGCCAATACCAGCGACTGGACCTGGCAACATACAACACACACTCCGGACCGACGAGAAGATGGCGGAACTCGAAGAGGAATTGAGCAGGCTGCGATGGAGTATTATCTGAAGTCCGAAGACAGGAGGAGGACACGATAATACTGAAATCCGGCAACCTACTCTATTTCCGAGAGGGTGACCGGCAGTCCCAGGGTGTTGCTGTTGTCGACCTAACAAACGACCCAAGAGCTAGACTGATCCAACACTTTACCGAAGATATCCCGGACGTCAGCCTGTACGAGATTAGGATAGCTCTGTAACAGCCGGGTGATGACGGAATTATGGCCACATTCACATCGAGGTGTTGAAATGTTTGTCCATGTTAGTCCGACTTCAGGACCAAGCTTCGGAACCTATCCTTCTGCAGCGAGGTGTAAGACAGGGAGACGTAATATCTCAGAAACTTTTCACCTTTGCACTGGAGCATGTCTTCAACTTTCTGGACTGGACAGGGCTAGGCATCAATATCAATGGCGAGTGCATCATGCACCTTCGGTTTGTCGACGATATACTGGTCAGGGCTGAGACCACGGAGAACCTCAGTACAATGCTCGATGACCTCAGTAGAGCTTCCGGAAGAGCGGGTCTTAAAATGAACATGGACAACCATCAAGATTGAAGACTCTACACTCGCAGTTGTAGACGATTATGTGTACCTAGGACAAACGGGCCAGTTAGGTAGGTCTAACTTCGAGAAAGAGGTCAATCGTCGAATCCGACTCGACTGGGCAGCGTTCGGAAAGTTACGTAGTATCTTCTCGTCCAACTTACCGCAGTGTCCCAAGACGAAAATCTATGACCAGTGTGTGTTGCCAGTGATTTCATACGTGGTCGCTAACAATGTGCCTCCTCAGAAGGCTTAAAGTCACACAAAGGGCAATGGAGAGGGCTATGCTCGGAGTTTCCTTGCGTGATCGAATCAGAAATGAAGACATCCGCAAGAGAACCAAGGTTACTGACGTAGCCCGAAGAATTGCTAAACTTAAGTGACAATGGGCAGGGCACATAGCTCGCAGGACGGATGGCCGATGAAAAGTTCTGGAGTGGCGACCGCAAACCGGAAGACGATGCGTTGAAAGGCCTTCCACTAGGTGGACAGATGATCTGGTGAGGGCTGCGGGAATCCGCTGGATGCGAATCGCACAGAACCGGTCAATGTGGCGACACTTGGCCTATATTATGTCCAGCAGTGGACGTCTTTCGGCTGAAATGATGAATGTTGATGATGTCAGATAGATATAGATACTGAGATGAATTTACTATATCGGTACACAAAAATGCGAATAAAATAGAATGAGTTGCCCATTTGTTTATCTTCTTTCCACTATTAGCTATTATTAACTAATATTAATTAGTTCACTGCCAGAATACTTTGAAGTTGGTGAAGTTTGTTCATGTCCACACTATTTAGGATGGATGTGTCTCCACCATGCCAGAACGGCTGAACGGATCTGAATGAAACGTAAGATGATTGTTCTCACACTGACACATTAATATTTTCACGTGAAGAAAGTCGCGGGCGTCGGATAGTGATATTATGTTTGTCTATGCGTCTATAACTGTCTGCGTCTGTAATTGTCACTGTGCAGCCCCCAACTGTGTTGAGGGAGAAAGTGGGTCATTAGGGCCAGGGGGATGCTGCCATTGACGTTCTTGATATAAAGGGTGATATTAAATTATGCAGTAAATCTTCACAGGCATGATGATAACCGATATCTTTTTTCTTTTGACGTGTTTAAGTATGACACCCATCGCTTAGATCTATTGAAATTATTTGCCAAACTTAAAAAAAGAAAAAAAGACTTTGTGTTGGAAGGCCTCCCACTAGGTGGATAGATGACCTGGTGAAGGTTGCGGGAATCCGTTGGATGCGAGTCGCACGGGACCCGTCAATGTGGTGACACTTGGGGGAGGCCTATGTCCAGCAGTGGACGTCTTTCGGCTGAGATGATGACGATGAATTATTCAAGACCGTATCGCGTTACTGATGCAAAATGGTTTCCAGTTCCACAGCGGCCAAGTATGCTTTAGATAACAAACGGCTGTTAACAGCACCTTTTAACAATAAATTTTTAAGTTTATCGCAATACACCAGTTTTTTATTTTGCCATATTTACCATTGCGAACAAAAAATCTATGAAAACCACCTCCGTTTTCAATTACTAGTAACTGGAGCTTTTATTTGTATTTGTACCGGCACAGGGCTACAGAACGGTAGACACGGCGTATACTTAAAAAGTAGAAACAGTACGTAGTAGTAGACTTTTGAGCACATTTAATTTGGCCATTCCAACGAATTTTTTTCCTTAGCCTAGCCCACTGCTGGGCAAAAGGCTTCCCTTTCTCTCTATCTCCGAAGACTACTTCACAAAAGCTTTTGCGAATGTACTGCCTCGTAGGCCTTGTGCAAATATGTTAAATATGAGATCCTGGGTTTGATTACCGGGTCGTCCAAAGTATTATTGGGTTTTCCACCAGGAAATTGTTAGTAGGAGCCACTTAATCTGGCTTTGTGCCCGGTACCTACCCTTTGTACCCTATGTTATGTACACAGGGATTTAAAACATAAATGGCGGGTCTGCTTCCAATCTAACCGGATGCAACTGAATACCAGTATTTATCATGGAGCGACTGCCTATCTGACCTCCACAAATCAGTTAGAACTGGGTATTACAACCACCCTTTGTAAGACTGATTGTCAGATTTTCCGGCCACTGACTACATAAATAAACTGTCAAAGATCTATAAATGACAGTTGGGGTTAACGGCCTAACGTGATACACAACTGACTGACTTGTCTATACCTACAACCAAAATAAGTTATGGAATCAGGCGTTACTTTGCGGAAATCCATGACATTAAATGCTATGAAAAATATTTAGTTTTAATACCGCAAGATAAATATCCAGGTCTGAAAGCAGGACACAAGTCCCACCGTCATGCATATGCACCGTCATACATATGCACATGACTCGTCGAGCTTTCGACGAACGCTCGACGAGTCAACAACTCCTGAGGATGCCCCGTGGAGGGGCGAAACACGTGTCGAGTATAGGTTTGGTTGCATGGCATGCTAATTATTTCTCACTTGTTTTGTATGTGTGCATATGCATGAGGGCGGGAGGGTGGGCCCATATGTGCATGTGCATATGCATGACGGTGGGACTTGTGTCCTGCTTTCAGACCTGGATATTTATCTTGCGGTATTAAAACTAAATATTTTTCATAGCATTTAATACAACCAAAATGTTTTGCCAATCTGCGATCTCTTTCCGTTTCAATGCTTGTGACTTTATTCAGATAGAATGCAAATGATGTTTATCAAACAAACCACTTGGTGAAGGTGACATAGACATCTTGCCACCTAAGAGTAAAGAATAAATAAGACCAAGCCTACAACTTTGGGCGATGCAACTTGCGACGCGAATAGCATCTAGCATACGTTTGTTTCCTTCGCACGTTACCGCCGCTTCACAAGTTGCGTCACAGTGACTCGTACGTAGCATGTTATAAACCCAATCCCCACCCCACGTTTTCGGGGACAGCCCATCTCGCAAGTTTCCCATTTCGACAACTAACCAAAATAGCATCACAAAAGTCCCATTTCGTAACTGTGTCTTTTTCCAACCCCATTTCGTAATTGAGTCTCATTTCGTCAACTTTTGAGTATGCGTACATTTGTAAACTTTCTGTTCGGTATTATTTATTTATTTCTATCTTGCCGTGTATACTAAAACAATGTTCACAAAAATAAAACCATCCTGCTATGAGAAAAAAAAAATTTAGACCTAAAGATAATAAAACAAATAGTTCCAATACTACACTTACACACTTAAAAAATAATAACTTTGAAATAAAAAGTATCAATTTGTAACAGAACAGTCTTTTTGTGAATACCTAACCAAAAGTACTAGGTTTATCAATTCAAGGTGGTATTTATTCCGTCTGTTCACACAAGTACTCAGTAATGTAATGAGACATCTCCTTCTTGATTCTGTTCTCAAAAATTCAGCAAAAAGTACCAGCTTTTTGCTGAATTTTTACTAAAAAGACGATTTCAGCGGCAACACACCACAAAGCGCACATCTTTTTCTTTATTCTTTTCTTCTAGTACTTTCGGTTCAAATTCTAAAACTTAGTTCTCCCGTAAAAAACCATGTGCCAGAGAGAGAAAAAAATAGCAACATCACTGTACTGTACAAAAAACAGTTGAAAATGGTTGACAAAATGGGAATCAATGTAGATTCAAATAGTTACGAATTGGGGTTTTTTTTCACTTGTTCTCCATTCCACGTCTTTTGTTTAGTTGTCAAAATGGGAAAGTTACAAGATGGGATACCCTTTTCTCCCAGAATTTTCGATTGTTTCCTGCGCAGTTGCTGTCACACAACACGTTTCGCCCGTGAGCGTGTAGTTTGTGACCATGGGGCAAAGGCACGTAGGACCTGCACTAATGAACTCAATTACAACACTTAGTCGCATGCCATTGTGCTACTTTTTACCGCATTTTTTTATCTCGAAACGTGTTGTCAACACTTAACTCGCATTGTACGCATAAACGAGTTACAGCATTATTTAGATGACATCGCGACATCGCTTAGGTACAAGAGCAATCGAGGAATAGTGAGGACCACATAACAGGAATTTAATTTATCGACAGTTGGACATCTTATTTTCTAACTAAACAATTCTTGACATCAGAGGCATTAGGTATAGACCAAACCGACCTGAAATAGTTTTTAGTTTTGCCATATGTAATGTTTTTGTTTATTCTAACCCTGGTATTTCTATCTCTTACCGTTAAAGATACATGCAAGCATAAAGTTAGATGTACAGACGTTTAGAAATGTCTGAGAGCTATAAACTCTCATGTTTACTTATGTGCACCTGTATGCATCGAAATATAGTTTTATCAGCCGTATTTCAACTTAAACTATTACGCATCTTACATGTTTGGTCTCAAATGCTGAACACATCAGCATCTAAAATTTACAATAAAAAAAAGTACGCGGCATCTTCATGTTGCTTTGCCCTCTTACGGCCATTTCCAATAACTTACTAACAGGTATCGGTAGGTTGCTGTCTCTCTCTGTTTGAAATTAGTTAGCTTACGGGCCGATAAAAACAAAACGTCTCAGAGCTTTCTATGATTTTTCTATGAATCAAGTATTTAAAGTTAACTTTGTTTTTAGGAACACCGATAGCTACGGACGTAGGCTATTAACTGACAGTTAAGTTATGACTAACTTACGTATGACGTGTTTCTACTGAAAACGGCCTTTAGTGAAACGTGATTCAAGATCACTGTGATTTTGTCAGAGATGCAAACATCAACAGTAATATGTATATCTGAAAAAGTCGTAGTGGAAAAATAGAAGCTAGCCTTGTCTATCAAAATCAAAATCAAAGCATTAATTTCAAGTATGCCAGTTACAAGCACTTTTGAATAGTCGAAACAAAGATGAAAATTAAATCAAGCTACAGTCAGTCAGTTTTTATGTTTTGTGACTGGGAAGTCACAAAACTTAAAAACTACGAGTATGAAAGTACTGTAGTTGCCCATTCCCTAGCGTAGATCTCTATGGAGAATAACGGGCAAGAAACTCCATGGACACTCTTTTAAATCATACTGTTGTTACAAAATCTTGGTTAAATCATTCATGTTGAGATGGTACATTATGTGAGAACAATGTAGCAAGATGTGCACGACAAAAGTGTCCATAGTAAAAACAAAAAAGAAAACAATTCAAAAATATAATAATTAATTTTAAAAGCCGTGACAACCAGGAGCTGACTATAGTCCCTGTCCTAGCCCTGTCTGTTATTTGGTACGATAATGATAAAGATGTAACTATCGCGGAAGGGCCAAGATCCTTTTTTACCGGCACTAGTCTTCTTACTTTTAATTCTGTCTGGGCTGCTACCCAGACAGAATTAAAGCCTGGTATAATAAATAAGGCATATCTACAAAGTTATTAAAGGAGCTGTACTTTTGATCCCTTGTCTAGACATTCGAGGAACACAGACTTGTTTTTTAACGACTTCATCAATTTTAATTTTGTAAAATTCGAAGTTATAGCAAAAGATTGTTACGTATTTTCGGAATACGCTGCTCAGTATTTTAAGTTTGCACATTGATAAACAGGTATCGAGATCATAACAAATATGTATATTTACAGAATTAAAATGATCATGATTTCAATCTAGAGATTGAAAGACTAAATGACATTAAATTATAAATAATCATAAATCATATTTATATCTGTAAGTTGGTTTAATAACTTTTGCAAGGCACAGTTAGGTTATGTTTTAAAAATATATGAGGCTGGTGTTTCGTACCTTGTTTAGGTGCTCACAGAGGTCACAGTACAATTGAAATAATCATAAGAATATTATATTTGGCTGTTTTGTGGCTTTATACCGTGAACCTGCGAAAGTAAAGCGTGGGGAACAAAAATGTTTCACCTCAGCACCTCAAACAAGCAGGTTTTGCTGTTTACAGACATGAGTGAGCAAATTTCGATTAAGCTGCGAGCTTGAGACAAAGTAACTTTTATTTTTGTTTTTTAATACCGAGGACCGTACAGGTCTACTCACAAAATTCGAAATATTTCAACTTCACCTTGTTCTGTCACATTCACTTCGATACGAAAAAAGCGAGAGATATAAACAAATAACTATTTTAACATAGTTTCATAATTATTAATAACTAAAAAAATTCGTCCTGTTATTTTGCTTCTTGGCTAGTGTATTAAAAAACATCGTTAATTTCACGTGGACATTTGCCACTGCAGTTCTCGCTCCATAGCATCCACACCTACCTAAACGCCACCTACGTTTCCCCAGTTGTATCAAAATGTACAATAGGTGCGAAACTTTAAATTATAATTTCGTTGTTTCAGGCTATTATACAAGTAGCAGAGCGGTTGTATCCAAACCTGATGGCTTTTCTGAACCAGGCCATGGGAGAAGTGTTCGGCGAGTACAATAAACCCATCGTCACAATCACAGTGAAGGAGCTGTTGTTCAGAGGAATTACTCTGTGCAACCCGGGACCTGGCACTATTGCCAAAATTGCCTGCAACATTATTCGCGGTATTGCGGAAAACGCGCGTAATATCGAGATACTACAAGACGGGTCGCTCATCTTTTCAATCTTGAACTACGTAAGTTTAGTTGAATTTTCTAAAATGTATTTATACTGTCTCTGTGGTCGTCGTAGTCCCAGCGTTTTTGAGGAGTTAAAAACGAAAGAATTTTAAATTTTATTGTTATAAAAACAAATCAATTTAAGCTATCAATTTATAAATACTGCCAATTCGAGCTTAGGATAATGGCAAGGAACTTACGCTGATTTTCAGCAGAAGCTGTAACCTATGTGCGACACACGGATTCTTTAAAACCGAGTGTTTTTTACCCAAAATGGATATGTCGCACGTTCATTTCAAACGAATCTGATTTTGTGAGTAGCGTAAATTCGGTTGCATACACGGTTGGGCTCATTTTACGTCGTCGCGTGACACAAACTAGACTTGTGTATGAAAATGTGGCGAAAATTACACGACTCATAAATCATAATTACATTCGTTTGGTCTCACCCTAGTTGATATGTCTAAACACACATTTCTTTAAATTATTTTTCAATGAGACGGAGCGCGAGTACTAAAAGATGCCGCAAGCTGAATTCAAACTACGTGGGATGAATTCATTTACTTACTTTCGATTTCGTTTCCTGTGAGAGATGAGAAATCAATTAAACAACAAGTATAACTTAAAACCCGTCTACGGAATAAAATGTAGCTCATGTTCCTAGACTAAAAAAAACGAATTACCCAGGCCATAAAAACGAATCGATTGACACCTAATTGATCAAAATCGGATGAACGAAGGAAAAAAAGAAAGAAAATATATTTTTTTGCTTTATGCCGCAAGTGAACACGGCATAACAAAAATAGGAATTAAATATAGTAAAAACTTAAAACTAAACAATAAAAAGTAAATAAAGATACTTAAAACTGTACAGAAAACAAAAGAGATAATATTGTGTGTGTCACTGCTGCGCCAAAAAGGCCCAGTTCAGCAAATTGCCGAGCAGCTAGTGCCCGACAGCCCGACGCTGGTTTTCAACTAGACCTGAGATGGTGATGTCACGAACCTAGAACAGTTTTGTGGTGTGAGTGTTCAAATTAGATTCGTGTATGTGTGAATAGATACTTAAATTAAATGACAGATAAACTACTTAAGAATCAAACATTAAGAAAAGTGCAAGACAAAACAAACAGCCCAAAGTACTTAAATAAATGAGACGGACGCATGGCAACATAAACCTGTTTCGCACGATCCCAACTATTAGACGCATAATATTGGTCTATGTCATCGATCCTTGCACTTCGTCGCTCAATATGCTGCAAGCAGCCGAGCGCGATGGAGTGATAATGTAATAATGAATAGTGTAGGCGCTACAGTGGGACATACGTAAATACAAACACAGTCTATGTCATCGATCCGTGCACTTCGTCGCTCAATATGCTGCAAGCAGCCGAGCGCGATGGAGTGATAATGTAATAATGAATAGTGTAGGCGCTACAGTGGGACATACGTAAATACAAACATACATACATACACTCATATGTTTGGCTTCGCCGTAGTTGCGGGTAAATAAAGAGAAGCTTCCCGTTTTACAAGACCCTACGCAAAACAAACAACAAAGAGGCAAAGCAAAAGACGGCTCTCTAGTTACCCGATCGTTTCCAAAGCAACTGCAATTTTCTATTCATAGCTGATGTAACCATTGTCAGCATTTGTTGTACAAACGATCCAAATCTGTTTACAAATTCAGGATTATTAGTAGCTACGCCAGTTTGCATCAAAGACTAGGGTCGGTCGAAATTGTTTCAAGAAGAAATACAGTTTCGCAATTCCATTATTCTAGCAGAGACGTTATTTTGTTCTTCGTTTGGAATTTTTGCTACTAATTTAATTGTAATTTGAGAAGTAATAAATGAACGTTATGCGCTATGTAGAATACAAGATTTTTTGTCATATACAAATATAAAACCCGACTAGTGATTTACACGTTAAAATCGACTCCTCCTGTTGTTGAAGTAGGTTAAAATGTCAGCCAATGTTACCCGGGCCATAAAACGAATTGACACCTTATTCATCAAAATAATAATAAATAAAATTATCGCTGGACATTAACACACAGCGCCATCTAGTGCCACACTAAGCAAGGCTTTGTCGTGGACACCAGATAGTTGATATACTACTAATATATATATTTTTTTGTTTGTAGATACATACTTATTACTGTTACGTATAGTTTTTCTTATTTATCTCTCTTAACTTTATATATTTTGCTATATGTATGTATGTTTTTATTCTTATATATTTTATTTTTTTTCCGTGATTGCACCCTACTGTGTATTAATCTCAGCATCGCCCTAAAGTAGACTGGTAAAAAATACCTAAGGTATTAAGTCCGCCTTTGAACAGTTTTTAATTGGCATAAAGTTTTAATATATAAATAAATACAAACTTACCTACATACGTAGACTGCCAAAACCATAACCCTTCCTTTTGGCTTCGCCCTAATCGGGTAAAAATGCGTTTGTCTCGAAAACAACTACTTAAGGGGCCGGCGGAGCATGGGTCTTTCATACAAACATAATCCCAAAATAACTTGTAAATCAAACATATTCACAAGGTAGTGTGTAATTATTTCGATTGGATTACAGAATATCTAGATTCCCAAATATCTATTTTGAAAGGAAACTGATTTAAACAAGAGTTATAAGATGGTATGAGAGATAAATTCCTCATAACTCTTGTTTAAATCAGTGTCCATTCAAAATGTACATTTGGAAACCTAGATATTCTGTAATCCAATCGAAATAAATACACACTAATAATAATAATAATAATAAGTTTGTAGATTAAAAACATTCTTTCATACGAAGTCTCACACTAGCAACATCCATAAAGCTATAGTCCAAAATGATCACAATTACACCCCACTTAATTTATATGACCAATCAGATACCCCACACACTACTAACGAAGACCCACAAACACAAAAAATTGAGGACTGGAAGAAAAAAGTTCTTCATGGCCGACATCCTCATGACCTAGAACAATCACATGTTAACAAAGTTGCCTCAAATAAGTGGCTCAAAATAGGTAATTTATTCCCAGAAACCGAAGGATTTATCATTGCTATACAAGACCAGATTATCAACACTAAAAACTATAGAAAATTTATAATCAAAGACCCTTCAGTAACTAATGATAAATGTCGCAAGTGTCACACGCAACCAGAAACCATACAGCACATAACAGGAGCATGCACAACCCTCACACAGACCGACTACACACATAGGCACAATCAGGTGGCAAATGTTATTCATCAAAGATTGGCAGTCAAATACACACTCATACAAGACACAAACACTCCATACTATAATTACACACCTCAAGCTACCCTCGAAAATGATACTCATAAACTATACTATGATCGCGCCATTCTCACCGACAGAACAATTCACTATAATAGACCGGACATAATATTACAAGATAAAATAAATAAAGTCACTTATTTAATAGATATCGCAGTTCCGAACACACACAATATACAAAAAACAATCACCGAAAAAATTAGTAAATATGCAGAGCTCAAACAGGAAGTAACAAGAATATGGCGCCAGGAAAAAGTTTATGTCATTCCTATAGTTCTCTCCACAACAGGCGTTATCCCAAATCACCTAATCCATAGCCTCAAAGTACTAAAACTAAAAGAAACACTTTATATCACCTTACAAAAAGCTGCAATTTTAAACACATGTCGTATTGTCAGAAAGTTCATGCAAATAGAAGAAAACGAAATAGGTCCGCATCACAACACACCCTCAATATAACACACCACACGCTGCATTTACTTTGGTTTAGGCCCGTAAATGTAGTTGAAAGTACCAGTAAGCTGAGAAGCAAAAGCACATTCCAAAAATAATAATAATTTATTTGCATCAAGTTTTACATTTTACATTAGATACATGTTAATACATACAATTTAAGGAAAATTAAACAATAGTGTGGCGACACCAACACCCTTGCTAAGTTGTCAAGACAACTTGTGTTAAAGATGCTGGGCCCGACCCTTTAGTGGATGTTTCTTAATTGTAATTAGTTACATACATGCCATTTTACAAAATATATGACTAGTCCATTATGCAGCATAAGTAAACGGGCAAATAAACTATTTAGAAAAGAAATAAAATGAAAACAAAAGTAATATAATGGTATGAGCAGAGTAGTGTAGTGTGGTGTGTGTGTGTATGTGTGTGTGTGTGTGTGAGTGTGTGTGTGTGTGTGTGTGTGTGTGTGTGTGAGTGTGCATGTGTATGAGCATAGGCTAGTTTAACGGGAGCTATATTGAGTCAACAATAAATTTTCTGTATTGTTGTAGTTAAGTGTTACAAGCCAATCACTTAGTATCTTTTTGAGTGACATTTTAGGTAGTGAGTAGAAGTCCAGTACTTTGTTAAGGCTATTATAGAGATGAGGACCTTGGAAACAAGGAAATCTTCTTGTAAAAGAGAACTTACAGGGGAAGGGTTGACATACCTTGTCTTTGCGTCTTGTGGTGATTACTTTATAGGAGGTTCTTTGGTGCTGATATAGTACCATGTGTAAGACAAATAATTGCCTCACTGTAAGGACTTTACAGTTCCTATATAATTCCTCAGTTGGAAAAAGGATGGACCTAAAGGTGCTAGTTTTTAGCACGGCTCTCTGAGCTCGTTCTAGTTTCAAAAGAATAGTTTTTGGTCCACCACCCCAAGCACTTATACAGTACGTTAAGAGAGACTGACAAAGAGCAAAATATGTACACCTAATAATTTGGGGTCCTGCGATGTGGCGAAGAGTACTAAAGACAAAGATTAGCTTTCTAATTCTTTTCGTCAGTAACTCTATATGTGGTGCAAAACTCAGGCTGTCGTCGAGAGTCACACCGAGATATTTAATGGTTCTACAGCGTTCCAGTTCGGGACATGTACATGTCGCAGTGCCAGGCAGTACACAAGAGTGCGCTACCAAAGCGTACGAATTTGGTGGTTGACTCGAATTTCTTAAACTGTATGTAAGAATTTTAGTTTTGTCGGTGTTGATTGTGAGAATGTGTCTTTTGAGCCATTGTAGAACACTATTTAGTCCTTTTTGTGCAGAATCAAAGGTGTCATCCCAAGTATCACCAGAGAAGGTAAGGACAGTGTCATCAGCGAATGCCACGATTTTTCCACTTCCCAAAGTCAGATTACATAGTTGGTTAACGTATATTAGAAATAAGGTTGGACCTATCACACTGCCTTGGGGAACGCCGAATGTCACTGGTAGCTCTCCACTGAGGCAATTTTGTATTTTTACACATTGTGTTCGATTTTGCAGGTAGTCCTTGAAAATGTTAAGTGATTGGTCACGTATCCCCAATTCTTCAAGCTTTATTATTAAATCAGAAATCGAAACCGTATCGAATGCCTTTTTTAGGTCCAAAAAAATTGACAATACCTTCTTTTTCCTGTCAATATTTTTGGTAACATAGTCAATTAGGTCAATTACAGCACTACTAGTTGATTTATTGCGTCTAAAGCCGAATTGGTTGGGAGAAAAAAGCTTTTTATCTTCCATGTAAGTCACGAGTCTTTTATTAATTAGGCGTTCTAGTATTTTGGAAATGGAAGGTAACACTGCAATAGGACGATAATTATTTACCAATTTTTTGCTTCCAGTTTTATGAATTGGGTGTATGATGGCCTTCTTGAAGGACATGGGGAAAGTGCCGGTATGGAAACAGAGATTAAAAATATGTGTGGCTGACTCACTGACTGACATAAGGTTTTTTATTTTTAAATTCATGTTTTTAACCAGTGCGCTAGAAATGTATATTCACGCTCTTCAAGTAAAATATGATATGCTCAGGTTTATTTTGTTACATTTTCTGGAAGGGACCATGTGTTTCCGGACAAAGAATAGCGCCACCCCATCTCTGCTACTAATGGAATACTCTGTACACATATATATGTTCGTACATTAATAAAGATAATACACAACGAAAGCATTCCTAAGGAGGGATGATCGAATGAAAGCTGCAGATGCAAGGATTATTTTAAAAATTTAATGAATGAAGATACTGAATGAAAGGCATGTGGCTGATATGAGAATGCTAAACGGCCAGGCCACAGCCAAGAGCGGCGCGGATTGCGGAGCGGAGTGCGGCGCGGCAAGCGGTGAGCGGCGACAACATAAGAACACCACACACAGACAGCTACCGGCGACGCGCGCTGTGGCATACTTCTTACGTTATCTACCATTTGCTTACACCGCTCCCCTTTACAATCCGCGCCGCTCTTGGCTGTGACCTGGCCGTAAGGGGTATTAATTAGAAAAAAGTATAAAAGAGGAAGCCTGTAAGTATTGCCGGTAACTGAAAAGTTGTGTGTAAATTGGTTGTCATTGTATGTGATACGAGGTGACCAGCTCCACCATTCAACCCGTACGGTGAAAATAAATTAAATTTCAATTAAATACTGCCCTTCACGACGAAGTCGTAGCAGTGCTGCCTCTTTCTTTTCACATGCTTCGGTGGTCAGGCGACGTAGAATGTAGCTTTCAGACGCCGAACCGTTTTAAAAGGGACGTTACTTATAGCAGTTATAATGTCATGTTTCATAGAAAAACATCTTCAAAGGAACGTTCAATTTATTTTTCATTTCACTTTTTGCCTGAACTTTGGTGGCGTTCCTTTCAATTTAGATATCGAGGTGTTTTTGTTAAGAATTTACTTTACTGTAATTAGAAGAAACGGACTATTTGAAAAAAAACTTTAAGATGTTCTGAATAGCAAAATATCAGGGACATATTGACAGAGAGCATAAGTTTTATTAGTATTAGTCACTGTAAACGTGTCGTGAACAGTCAATCTGTGATGAGAAAGTGTTTCCATTAACCAAATCATTTGTACCGCTTGCTGCAAATCTTACTTCTGGACTCGATTGGTTGACCAGGAACTCTTTGATTAGACTCCGGACACAAGTTGGCCGAAGCAAGTAAACCAGTTAAAGTGGAGATTCATGTTGACTCTTCCTTGGAGTGTTTCTGTGGTATTGTTCAACAAACGTCCTGTTGTCTGCACATCACAGGAACTGATGGACGCTGCAGTGTGTGTGTAAGAATCAAACTCGTCGTTAAATGGGCCGATCTATTTAGAATGTCATTGACACGCTAAAATCAAAAAGATTAGTGCTGAATATTCCTTAAAAATATATATATTCACAAGGAGCTCGTGGCTAAACAACAACAGTCACTCGGGTCGATCTACAAGTTAAGTTGCGCTTGCAAGGGTTGGTACGTGGATGGGAGACCGCCCATTACATACCGAATATCCTGTGTGCCTCGGAAAGCACATTGATCTGTTGGTCCCTTGGTCCCATCTTTTTTTTTATTGGGACAAGCCCGCCACACACGCCCAAACCACTGTAACTCCTGAAAGCCAGAATCAACAGTGGCGACCACCAGAAAAGCGCCAAACCATGAAGCTCGACGAAGTCCCAGAGAATGAATTTAACTGTCTTGGATCCCGCAACGAAATTAATCAGAAAGTATAGCGGAGGAGTAGGAAAAAAATCTGTAATTTCCACTTTTTTTTCCTACCCCTCCGCTTTACTTTGGTCCCGGCTGTCATTTGTAAATCTTTGACAGGCATTACAGGTAGTCAGTGACCCGGAAGTCTGACAACCAGTCGTACCAAGGAGTATCGTATTACCCAGTACTAAATCGGTTGTGGAGGTCAGATGCCTATCTAAAATACATCACTCCATGTAAAATACAGTATTTGGCTGAATCCAGTAAGACGAAGCCGACCTTAACATAGTTAAGAAAAGTCTAAGCAGATGATGATAATGATCTTTATATTCACAAAGTCAGGTTCATCAGAATTAGTGCAAGGAAATATTTTATAACCTTGTAACTAGACGATGGACCAGCTGGTGTCCCGATCCGACATGCGTCCTAATGGCACCTGCACCATATGTTTTAAGCCCTTTTTATTCTACGGATGGGAAATCATCAAATAACTTATCCCACTCTGGGCGGAGCGGGAGGGAGTGTCAGACTTTTACTGACTAAGACCCATCCATGTTCCTTCCTCGCCCTTTATGTTCTGGTGCCATGGTATCTCTTTCGAACAGTCCCGCAGCCCCGGCAGGCTTCGGCCCTTGCAGGCCCCTTCATTTTGCTGACATATCTTTGGGGCGCGCGTGTAACACGGATGGCGAGCTAGCCCATAGCTCACCGTCCACACGAGGCCCGCGTCTACGATGGCCGGTAGCCACCACAGGGCCCCGACGCCCGGTGCGTCTACCGCGGCGGCCGAGGCGAGAGGTTCTCTCCCTCTCGCGTTCCGCCACCCTCTTCGCTAGCATGACTGCTTCGCAGAAGGAGGTGACGGCTCCCCATTCCGTCTTGCTCTGGACCATGGATTGAATCAGGGCCGGACGCGAGAGGTAGCCGCTGCCGGTCGCCGCTACGAGGACATGGCGTTGCTCCGCCCACGCGGGGCAGACCTCCATCGTGTGCTCCACCGTGTCCTCCGGTCGATCCTCGCAGTGGAAACAAACGGGCGTTTCCTCCCACCCGATTCGATGCAGGAACCTCCCGAAACATCCGTGTCCGGTGAGGACCTGCGTCAGGCTGAAGGTGAGGACGCCGTGGCGCCTCTCAAGCCACTGCTCAAAGAGGGGACTTATTGCCACTTTCGTAGCGTGCCCTGCACGGGGTTGCGACAGTCGCTCTCTCCATGACGCCATGAGATCGCGCCGGAGGTCTGTCCACTGCGCGGCGGTTTGCCGCGGCAGCGGAGTTTCCCCCCGGCCTAGTGCCTCCGCGCACTGTAGAGCCTTCTGCGGTAGGAGACGTTTGGCCCACCCAGGTTGGGCAGGAGAGGAGCCGCCTGAAGGCAGCCCCAATCCTTTCCAGTTCGGGGGCCAAACGTCGGAAATGCTCCACGAAGTTCCACCGGCTGTCAAGGATGAGTCCTAGGTACTTCAACGTCGACTCCACGCCGATAGATACCCCTCCTACCGTCAGTGAGGATCCCGACGGTGGCGCATTCCGAGGCCCATGAAAGCACAAGGCCTCGAACTTGTGTAATGCCCCCTCGAGATCCAGTTGCCGGATCCTCTCAATGACTATCGCAACCCCGCGTGTCATGGTTTCCAGCGTAGCGGACTATGCTGACGCCACTAGGGAGGTCAGCGCGCAGCACCCAGTCGTAACCGATGTTCCACAGGGGTGGCCCCAGAACCGATCCCTGTGGGACACCGCACGACATCTCTCACCGGTTCCATTCTCCGCTGCGACTAGGGTAAATGACAGCCCTGTATGTCAAGTAGTCCCCGACCACACGACGGAGGTAGGTCGGCACCCGGTGATACCGCAGTGTCTCCCTAATGCAACTCCAGAGCATGGAGTTGAAGGCGTTGGCGATGTCGAGAGACACCACCAAGACAACCCCACCCCGGGACACCGCATCCCCCGTCGTGAGGGCTCTTACGCGCATGATGGCGTCCACCGTCGAGCGGAAACCAAACTGGTTTTTCGCAAGATCCGGTCCCATCCCCTCAAGGTGCTCGGCGAGGTGGTTTGCAATCACTCTTTCAAAGAGCTTGCCCACCTCGTCGAGCAGCACGATGGGCCGGTATGCGGACGGAGAGTCCGCAGGGTGCCCCAGCTTCAGAATGAGGACCAGCTTCCCCGTCTTCCAACGAAGCGGGAACTGGCCTCTCTCCAAGCATGCGCTTAGGAGCCCTTCTAGTCGGGGCTCGAGAGCCTACGAGATCAGGACCCAGGCTTTGCCAGACTAGCCATCGGGTCCCGTGGCGGTATTTTTGGCCTGTCATGAGCCTACCTACCGCCCCTATGAATGTTTTGAGCCCTTTTTTTTTTTTTTTTTTTTTTAGCATGGGAAATCATCAAATGACTTCTCCCACTCTGGGCGGAGCGGGAGGGAGTGTCAGACTCTTACTGACTAAAACCCATCCATGTTCTTTCCTCGCCCTTTACGTTCCGGGGCCGCGGTATCCCTTTCGAACAGTCCCGCAACCCCGGCAGGCTTCGGCCCTTGCGGGCCCCTCTCTGCTGCTGACATCTCTTTGAGGCGCGCGTGGAACACGAACGCGCCGTCGACACGGCCTGTCGTCACTAGACGGACGGACGGCTAGCTAGCCCATAGCTAACCGTCCACAGACCCGCATCTACGGTGGCCGGTAGCCACCACGTGGCCCCCGACGCCCGGTGCGTCTCCCGCGGCGGCCGGGAAGAGAGGCTCTCTCCCTCTCTCGTTCCGCCACCTCCTTCGCTAGCATGACTGCTTCGCAGAAGGAGGTGACGGCTTCCCATTCCGTCTCGCTCCGGACCATGGACTGAACCAGGGCCGGACGCGAGAGGTCGCCGCCGCCGATCGCCGCTACGAGGACACGGCGGTGCTCCGCCCACGCAGGGCAGACCTCCACCGTGTGCTCCACCGTGTCCTCCGGTCGATCCTCACAGTGGAGACACCCGGGCGTTTCCTCCCGCCCGATTCGGTGCAGGTACCTCCCGAAACATCCGTGTCCGGTGAGGACCTGCGTCAGGCGGAAGGTGAGGACGCCGTGGCGCCTCTCTAGCCACTCCTCAAAGAGGGGACTTACCGCCACTATCGTGGCGTGCCCTATGTTTTGAGCCCTAAGGCCTAAATTCTTTTGCTGACGGTCGGTCACGTACGAGTATACATTGTGGTTTTTATAGCACCATACTGCGACTATGACGTCTTTACGTGAGAGTCAACTTTCGTATTTAAAACAGTAGTAAGATGGATTCATTCTCACTATTTCTACAGAACAGTTCTACGGTAGAACTAATGGGAATTCCCACTAGTCCAACGATTCAAGGTGGTACAAAATCGTAGAACTAATGGGATAAAAACTTCCCATTAGTTCTACTGTTCTATTACACAAAACTCATGGGGGTTTTGTTCTCACAGTGTTCCAATACTAAACACAAAAAACAAAGCACAACTGTATGCACGGTTGTATTTTGAATAACTGATTTGGAGACTCCGCACCCGCTAAGCCAACTTAAAACCAATGTTAAAAATAGGACATAAATCACAGTTACTGACTGACATATGTTCCAAAATGTAGGTACGAGTTCGTACCTACATTTTGGAACACTTTGTTCGACCTATGTATCAAACCAGAACCGCTCAAAAGAAATAAAATAAATAAAAACTTAAAAAAGAATAGAAAAAAAAAATATTGGCACTCTTTGGGGGCAGCCGATAGAAGTGAAAACTAAGGTAATCTATATCTATAGTGCTACGCCGTGGCGTACGCTACGAGCGCGTTAGGTGACGGTTACTCGAGTACCATGATTTTTATTCACCCAAAAGGTGCTCAACGCGCCGCGCCTAAAGAATCACTTTTCACTTCAAAAACAGAAAACGCGCTTGCGTATACTAGACGACCGAGACGTATTTAAAATCACAATACGCCATTTTGTGTGTTTGATTACAGAAACAGCAACTACCCAGTGAAGACTATGAGGTATTCCGAGGGACGGAGGACCCCGCCGATTTGGGTCGAATCTTGACGTAAGCTTTAGTTGAGCTACATTTATTATTATATTATAATATGATTGTTGACGAATAGCTAGACAACTCAAGTTAAGGCAACTACAAGAGCTAAACGCGAGTTTTATAATGCCTGAAAGTATATTATGATTCACTGCAATAAACAAAACCAGAAAAATATATGATATTCTTCAGGATACAGTATATGCTTGTATGACAGTGCTTTGAAAACATAATACAATAAATTTTCCTCGGAAAAAAAATCACGAACTTATCTCTAAAAAAATCTTTTAAAGAGTAAAAAACATACTAATATTTTAGTATGGTTTTTACTCGTTAAAAGAATTCAATCATGCGATCATTCTGATTTTTTGGCAAATATTTCTACAAGCAACATATTAGCATCATAGTTTTTAATTTTTTAAGCCCAATCCATAGATTTTTCGTAAATCGATCAAAACCACTCATTTCGCACTATTCGGCCCGCAGTGACTGACGTAACAACCACTATGTAGTGCAAGCTGATTAGAACTTTATTCTAACAGTATTTCAGACGAAGTTCGAACCACCACAAATAGAGTTGCTAATTTAGCTCATGTAGTCGCCTTAACGCTCTAATAATAATAAAAAAAACTCTCTAAGACACTAATCTGTGTCAATAAATCAATCAACTCATTTATTTTCAGGCATCTTTGCACGATGTCTTGAGTGCGTTACATTGTGTCTACCGTAAAACTTGATTCCAATTTTTACGGTAGGACACAATATTTCAAAACAACAATCAAAAGATTTACAAAAAACTCGATTCCCGACAATACATTATTTTGCGTAGAGTTACTGTACAGAATGTTGGTTGCCAGCTTCGTAAAGGGTTCGTTTACACCTGGTTTGTTTAATATTGCAGACTAAAATAGTAGTGGTATATAGTACGTATTTAAAAATAGTATCTGTGTTCCATGCATTGAACACGCGGAGAATCAATCATAGTTTTCCATATCAATAAAACCTGTTGCAAGTCACTTCAGCGGCCGTTCACACAACGCGTGGCGCTGTGCGACTCGATATTTTACACTATATTTGTATAAATTGTTGAGATCACGCGTGAATAACCCAATGATTCAAAATTATGTATGGGACTATCATTATGATCTCAAAATTACACTGGGAAAAAACGTTCATTACAGTACCGTGTCCAGTCTTACACTGGTGTTGATTCTGTTGTGCACAAACTAAACTTAATTTAGGCTATTACTATCTTTTACTAAAAGGCAGTGCACGAAAAGGACGGCTATAGCTATGAACTAAGTTAGAGATGTCAAAATATTATATGCCTTGCGCTTCACCGTGTTTTTAGTCGACATGTTTGTACGTGCACCCTTCATTTGTATGGAAATATTAGTTCCAATCACGGCTCTAAATTACGTCCGTCTCTTTCTCGTTTTATTAGAGAGAAAAAGATAGCAACAGCCTAAATTAAGTTTAGGTTGTGCACAACAGAATCGAGACCATTGATGGTACCATCATAATCATCATTATCATTGTGCTGTCCTTATTCCAATTTATTTGGATATCTTTTTATTCCACACTTTTTCCACATCTCATAAGTCATCTGTGAATTAGTTATTCTTATTATTATTCGTCCAGAAATAAATAATTGTCATTTACCTGAAGGTACGGAGAGTCCCGCTACTTCTCGGAGTGGATAAACCCGCCTGAGGGCGGCATGAGCGTGTGCAACGCGATCAAGGGAACTGACTCCGGGATCTTCGCCCCCTTCGTGGACACCAGCCAAAGCCTCTATGCTATCAACACTGACATCTGCCGGTGAGTTACTTATTACTCTTATCATCACCTGTTAAGCCTTTTGTCGACTGTACCTAGTACTTTAAGGGCGCGTAGTATTATTATTAAACGTTTATTTGAGACTAAAAAATTGTCCATAGCATAAAATTTACAACGTAAAATTAATTTAAATATAAATATCACAATACAATAACATTGAAATTATCACAAATTACACAATTATTAATAATTCAATTATCTAATTAAAAAATAGTATAAAATTGAAATACAAAATAAATAACAAGTCATTTAAATACAAAAAAAGAATAAAAACAGACACGTCACCTCACCTACATCCATAAAAGGCCTCCGCCAGACAGCAGTTTGCCAACATCTAACGCCCCACGAAAATGAACAACTTTTACTATGGCACACCGTGGTCGCTGAAATAGATTAGCTGCTCCAAACATTTATTCTCGAAAAAAACTTTTCGAGAATAAATGTTTTTTATTACGAGCACTTCACTCCCCTAAACTATTGGCCACGTTTAACCTTGGTCGCCTTCCAGAAAGCGACTGATTATCTGTCTTCTACAATCTAGGTACATACTGAATGCCGAAATGGATTAGATTGTCACCTATACACAGACCGATTACCTACGTCAAGTTTAGCGGCTCCACAACTCCTTCCAATTAATTTCTCTATGCAAAGTTAAAAAAAAAACATTATTCTACGGCTTTTATGACATTTGAGTAGCAAATAGTATTGTAATTGCTAGGTTACTAATTAAACTATTATTAACCGACGAAAAAAGAAGAGGTTCCTTAAAACTGCTAAAGCAAGGTTAATAAAATTGAGCATCTGAAAAAAAAAATGAAAAAGGTTCAGATAAATCGACCATAAATGTAAATGAAAAAGAAACACTTCATTCATGACCTAAAAAAGAAACACTCTTTACGTTGAATTGATTTTCAAAATCATAAAATTTAATGATTTTGAATTCACAGAACTTGATTGAACGTGAATACTATAGCAGGACTTTGGCCTTGCATAGTGGACTATGAATTTTCGATCGATTACGAAGCCAGCTTTGGTTTGTTACAAGTGCCGCACAGCCTGCATTTGCTGTAATAAACGCTGTGGAGGCTTTCCACACCAATGAATAGAGTTGCCCATACACCTCTAGCTGGTTCAAGGATTCTTCATGCTTGCTTAGACTGAGCAAACCCATTGATAGATCCTATCCGATACTTAGTGCAACAAGTTTGGGCCCGGTCGCCTAGGAACTGCAGCAGAAACAAAAGCAGTTTAAGCTGGAATATTATACCATTGAAAATCTGGAATACCAATTTAACCTACTGAAAATGAAAACGATGTGCGATCGACTACCTTTCCTTGAACATCAATTGAAAACCGTCTCAGTACCAACAATGGTCGGAAACACGCCTTCTTACCATCAAAAGTTATTGACGTGTAAACTACAATGTTTATTTAATAAAAAGAAAAGCAAAGTTAACAGTTGTCAGCATTAATTGGAAGCTGGGCCAACAAGTCAACGAAATTGCTTTTATAACATCAACAGTGAGTTCCGAATAAAATCCTTGTCAATAGTGTACCGGTGTACAACGTACATTCTGGATTTTAGTTGAATCTCGTTTGCGTCCTCGGCCCTGTGGTTGTGTGCATCGAGGAGGCGGGGCGTCACTCACACTGCCATGTGAATTTCGCTTTCAGGTTTCATCGAGCTTGTGTGCGTGCTGAATTTCAACAGCATAAAGTGCAACAATAATTGTATCTCTTTCGCTCCCGTGCACGTTACGGTTACATAAACAGTAAGGCATAGTAGTAACGTTCTGACGTCAGTATTGATACTTCCCTCTCTCTCCCCCTTGGTTTGTCTGTCTCGCTCTCTTTTCCGGATACACAATCCGTCCTCTATTTGTAATAATTGGATGGTTTAATTGATTTTATTTTTATGCTTGCCTGTGTCGGTGCTACAAAATATAGTTTTTCCGTCCATAGCTTTCAATAGCATCTATAATTTTAACTTCGTCATTATAACCATACAGTATTCAAAGATAAAGTTGGGTATAGCTTTTATTGAGGGAACTCGAGTTTAGTGAAACACGTCCAATAGGTGTCTGTCAAGTATCGATGCAATGGAAGTTACGCAAAAATTTTAAATAATTTTTTAAATGGAAGGCTTTGTTGGCTTTGTTTTGTTAAACCGAATCTGGATTATGGTAACAATCAGACAATTATTGCTAAAGTAGCTGTAACCACGAAAAAAAAATCTAATTATTGCTTGCGAGTCGCGCGGGACCGGTCAATGTGGCGACACTTGGGGGAGAACTATGTCCAGCAGTGGACGTCTTTCGGCTGAGATGATGATGATGATGATGATAGCTGTAACCGGCATGCGTTGCAATGCACTTTTTGCTACCTACCTACTACCTACCTACTTACCTTCCTACCTACTACTTACCTTTTTGTCACCGTTTAAACCATTTCTGGACTGCCACAAAAATTCTAAAACCAAATTTAGTCCAAGCGTTCTCGAGATTAATTTTAAATAATTATCCCTTGCTTCGGTGAAGGAAAACATCGTGAGGAAAACCTGCATGCCTGAGAGATATTTCATGGTGGCATGTTAAGCCAGAACCTGCATGGCTGGCATAAAAACTCTGACACCAGGTTAGGTACTAACCACATGATAAAGGAGAAACATTGTCAGAGGCCGGGTTCCAAGGGCGCGTCTGTACCTAATATGTATTTCTGTGCCGACCATATAACGCAATGAAGCCACTAATTTGCTGAAAGTTACATCGCAGTTCTTCCACTCGAAACTGCGGTCGTGCAGCCTGTTTAAATCTGCAATAGACAGACTTGGCTAATTACGAACTGTCCACTCGTTGCAAGTCAAATAAAGTGTAGTTAGGTCAGCTGACGCGATACGCAGCGGCTGTCTGGCCGCACAATGTACTCACTTAATTTCTATTCGAAGTCGTAGCTCTTCTCTTTGAATTAAAGATGAAGGAAGTTTATAAATAAATAATAAAAACATAGCCTTTAGAATAAACTGTTGCACTCGAAACTTTTTGGACAGGAGGACAGTTTTATCTTCACCAAGGCTTTGATTTTATAATAAAGTTAAAAGATTTAATTTAATTAAGGAAATCTGACATGTTTGTGTACTCGTTAATACATTGTAATCATAAACTTTATCTAAAACTGATAATTACCAAAAATGCTTTTTTTATTAACCGACTTCAAAAAGGAGGAGGTTCTCAATTCGTCGGAGCCTTTTTCTTTTATTTATGTTCCCCGATTACTTGAAAATGGCTGGAGCGATATGGTTTGTTTTGTTTTTGGTTACTTATAAGGGTATACTTCCCAAGTAGTCCCATGATCATCAAGTCAGGATCTGATCTGAAGGGGATTCTGGAGAACAAGAGAAAACTCTTCAAATTTTATAGGCACACTTGAAGCGTAGTTCAAAAACTACCCAAATAGTTTTTGAAAGAATATTTTTTCGGAGTGGTCTCGTTTCAATTTGGTGAAGATCTGATGAAAAACTTCGGAGATAGGCAACGTAACTTCTCAATAAATGATAGCAAATAGACTGGGATTGCTGAAATCTCATGTCTGTATATTGTTTACACCAGTTCATAACATAACATCAAGCCGGTACGCTGTGAAGGGGTAAGCACATGTGGACCACTAAAAAGTTAATGCAATATTTAAAATGTAAACAATTTTAATGAAATTTAATGTTAATATTTAGAATCAATATTATATTATATAACTCAATAATTTATTGTATAAAATTTTGCAGTGCCCTTACAGGGTGCATCTCTTAATACTGTGTCATGAAATTTTAATGCATGCCTAATCACCAGAGTTTTACATGTAAGCAAATAAATAAATAAGAATATTTTTGCAAAAAACAAAACCGACTTCAAAAAACATAAAAAGTGAAACATAACTTTAGCTTCAGAAGTCGGTGATAAAAAAACTAAATCAATCAAACAAAGGTCACCGACTTCTGAAGCTAAAGTTATTTTTCACTTTTTTGTGTTTTTTAAAGTCGGTTCCATTTATTGCAAAAAAGTTTTTAAAGCAAGTAAAACAATAGACCTTGCATCGATATGATAGTGCTGTTTTTCTATACCACATCTGACATTTACAGTCTGTCGACATATCAGCACAATTATTGACATCAATTAAAATTGAATGGACACTGATGTCTGAGGCTGTATTAAACTATAACCAAAATCTCTCGCAACAAGTAGTAATATTAAGCTCTAAAACATGATTCCAGTTATTTTTCATATTGAACGCAACAATACGACACAATCACAGACAATACAATAAAACTCAACATCACATTGACATAATGTATACTATAGTAAATTGGTGTACAACGAAAATAAAATAGCAACGTCTGCCTCGTTGGTCTCGACACAAGTGCAACCGCATGTCGTAATAAATTCGCTCAAGTTATTAAATTCATTGATTTCTCAATAACAACCACGGAATCTGGATTTGGGCCCGGTTGATAGCATTAGGCTCACCCCACCAGCTGGCGAAATTCGGGTTACCCGCCTACCCATGTTAATAATATATTATTATAATTAAATTTTATGTTGTACTAGCTGACCCGCGCAACTTCGTCTGCGTAAGATGAACCAACAGTTCCTAAAATTAGCGCGTTCAACCAACCAAACAAACAAACTCTGCAGCTTTATAATATTAGTAGGTACAGATTCAAGTAAGTAACAATTTATTTTTTCTCGAATAGTTACATTAATCGCCAAAATATTATACTTTTGTTTTTTTCAATTATGGGCTCTTCCTTCGACTGCCTTACGTTTCTATCCTTGGGCACTCGACGATTTCGTACTCCAGCTAGGTCGAAAGTCTTCATCAAGTGGCATGGCATGAGCCGCGACACGTTAAAGCTGCTTCAAACTGTTGCGGACCTCTCGCATCTGCCTTCCTTCTCCAAAGTCAGAGACCTTTGATGTTAGTCATACTCCAAGCAGGTCAACACAACACGTAAATGTAGATGCTGTAAACTCTTGAAACCCTTTTGCAAATGTTTTTGTCTCCTAGCCGAGCCGAGCCGATGAGACCTTCGATGACAGTAATACTCCAGCTATTACTAAAGTTCTCATCAAGGTGCGTTAAGTGAGCCCAATGACGATATAGCTGCTGTAAACTGTTGAGGATCTCTTGGAACTGCCTTCAGTCTCCATCGTTAGACCATATAAGACTGTCATACTCCAGCTAGGTTTAAAGGTTCTCATCAAGGTGTACGAAATGAACCTTAAACACGATAGAGCAGATTTGAAGTGTTGCGGACCTCTTGTGACTGCCTTTCGTGTCCATCGTTAGACCTTCGATGATACTCATACTCCAGCTAGGTCTCAAGTTTATATCAAGGTGCATGAAATGAGCCGACACACGATATAGCTGCTGTAAACTGTTTCGGACCTCTTGTGACTGTCTTACGTCTCCATCGCTAGACCTTCGATCACAGCTAAACTTCAGCCAGGTCTAAAGTTGTTAAAAAGGTTTATGAAATAAGCCCCAACACGATCTTCTTCTTTACCGTGTGGTTAGTGCCTAACCTGGTGTGAGAGTTTTTATGCCGCCCAAGGTCCTCAGTCTTGGCTTTACATGCCGTCCATCAAATATCTCTCAGGCATGCTGGTTTCCTCACGATGTTTCAGCATGCGATGATTATACAATACGCACATGAATCTGAAAAATCAGAAGTGCATGACTTTGATTTGAACACGACTATTTTCAATATGAAATGAGACAAACTTTGCGATACACGCTTTTCAATAAAAAATAATCATGAAAATCGGACTTCTCTGGAAAAAGTTATGCGTCATCATCATCATCATCCATAGTCCGGCTTCACCCACAGCTGGGTACAGGCCTCTCTTTGTTTGTGCCAAGCTCCACGCCCGTGTGCCAGTCTCATCCAGGATATCCCCGTAATGGCAACAATATCGTCTGCTTATCTCACCTCTGGACGACCAAAACATCTGTTTCGATTTCTAGAACGCCACTTGGTCACAGCTTTACTCCACCTGTAATCACCACATCCTGCCAGGTGTCCTGCCCTACTCCATTTGAATTATCATCATTCATCATTATTTCAGCCGAAAGAGGTCCAATGCTGGACATGTGTCGCCACATTGACCGGTCTCGTGCGACTCACATCCAGGGGATTCTTACAACTTTCATCACGTCATTTAAGTATTGCTCAGCCATAATATAGGTACCTTATACATAAAGAAAAACAGGCGTTGGATTGAAAACCTCTTAAAAAAACCAAACTTGAGACATCTGAAACGGGCGAATGTCAGTATCATTCTTTCACGGAAAATCATAACACCGTGATTCAGAAAATGGAGTCAAATGAACAACGCCATTAACTATAGAGCACGAAGTTAAACTGCTAGAACATATGCATGGAAAGCGGTCGAACAGATACTCTACCGGCTATGCAGATTTTTAAAGCAGGGTCATGTTGACTATTCTCTTCTTCTCTATCTTGTGATTTGTATTCATTACTACCATTTTCATTCAATAGATGTCACTGCATGTATCCTTAGATCATGATGATAAGTTCTCCTTAAAAACTTTAAAGTCATAATATATCTTTTGATGGAGAGCACCGATTACAAAGAAACAAAAATGAAAACCTTCTCTAAGTTATGCACAATATTAATTTGTGCATTGAATCGAACCACATTGGTTTTATAATTTACACATGATGCTATAACAAAAGGGCTACGTAGAGACACACAGACATAGACGAAAATTTATGAAATAGTAGAAAAAGGGTTCCGTGTGTGATCCTTTAACAGCTTAAGTGCCATATTTACAGATTTATTATTTGAAATAAGTGATTCCCAAACTGTCGTTTATGTGTTAAAAAAAGTATTTGTTTAAACAATGATTTGGAAATCTTAAAGCTTTAAAAAAAACAAAATACTTTGTTACAAAAAGTGAAAACCGTGTGGGATTTGAACGTGCGAACCAAAGTTACTATCGGAAATCTTACAGCATTAAACAAAATCAAAAAGTATTGCATGTCTTTACTGAGGCTTGAACTTGCGATTCATTGTTCGAAAGGCGGTAACCGTCACCGATGGGCTATTTGTTCTAATGACAATTGGTTAAAAATAGTTATTCTATTACAGTGCATGTTATGACGGTTGTCATTTGTCAAACAGTTGACAAATATAGACGAAATGCATATTGCTCACCCCCGTAAGTAATTAGCGTGATAATATATAGCCTATGTCCTTCCCTATGTTGAAATACATCTCCGTGCCAATTTTCATTACGATCCGATCAGCCGTTTTGTCGTGAAAAGGTAGCAGACAGACAGACAAACAGAGTTAATTTCGCATTTATATTATGGTATGGATTGTATTGTGTATTACGGGCTGGTGTCCGCAAGTCCACGTCAAAGCGCGTATTTTGCGTATGGGCTATAATCCACCACGCGGGCCTAGTGCGGGTTGGTAGATGTCACATGTCTTTGAATTTTTGGTTCTAGGACATGCCGGTTTCCTCACGATGTTTTTCTTCACCGTTTTGAGAGCAGTGGTGATGAAATAAATTACACAAAGTAATGCGCCTGCCTGGGTTCGAACCCACGACTTACTGTTCGTAAGTCGGGGCCGCCACCACTGGGCCAACGCTTCTCTCAAAAAAATAAATTTTATGTTTAGTACTTAATTAAATTATTGTCTTTCATAAGCGACACATTTTGGTGGCAGAATGAAAATTACGCACGGCTTGGACAAAGTATATACACGATTTCGCTTTGTGTCAGTCAATCATGGCTTCTTTGTGATGTTGAAGTGCGGCTCACACAAACTGACTGCGTTGATACTGCGTTCGTTATTTATCGGGTCTCGGGTACCAGACATAATGTGGCAGTGTATTATAGTGTAATATCGTGTCCTGCGTGCGCTGTTGTTTGCTTACTACAGGAACTTATAGACGCTATCGAAAGCGCCAAACTGGTGTCTCAGTTCTGGACCGACACAGTGTAGGTAGTTGTTGTGAACGGGCGCTGTCAGTGGTGACTGGTCATTTCTCTCTCTTTGTTTTCACTATGGACACTTTTAACGTCACACATCTTGCTTCATTGTTCTCACATACTATAGGTGCCATCTCGACATGAATTATGGTAACCAAGATTTTGTAACAATAATTGGATTTAAAAGAGTGCCCATGGAGTTTCTTGCCGGTTCTTCTACATAGAGATCTACTCTAGGGAATGGGCAGCTACAGTATTTTCACAGTTTTTTATGTCTTGTAACTGGGACTGTAGCTACATTTATTTTCATCTTTGTTTTTCAAAAGTGCCTGTAACTGGCCTACTTGAAATAAATGCTTTGTTTTTATTTGTTTGCCTTCGACACGTTAGAACGGTGTTCTCAAAGGTGATACGATGATCAAAGTGATGATCCGGCAAGAGATATGAAGGAACATCATAACCACCCATTGGTTATGATGTTCCTTTCCCTCATGACGATTCCTTCAGTGAGGCACGCTAAAAAAAACGATTTAATTTAAAACAAATTAATAATGTTTGGTTTCAACAATTTTCCCCAATTTTCATTTTAGAAACTGTGTGTGTGTCTACGAACGCCGTCTGCTGTGCTCAAATTTGGGATTATCCTCAATGGTCGTCGCGGTCCACCTTTTCATCTCTTGTCGATGTCCTACTTATGATTACCGATTACCAACTCTGGATTAAAAATAAACTGGAATTCTCAAACGAAACCATGACAAAAAGGCGACCACTTAAACTGGTCTAAGAATTCTTTTATTGAAACTTATACCTCTTTGTTTATGAATTTTATTATATTTACTTTAAAAAAACACAAAATAAACCTTTTTACCGTGGCTCAAAAGGGCGAAAAAAAGCAAAAACTATAGAACGCACTAGGCGTAACTTAAGATAATACAAATTTGTGACACATTTGATTCGGCGTTGTAAGTTAGCTTTTTAGCAGCTTAGCAACAAGTGTAAAGCAACTTAAGTACTCGTAGGTTAGGTATCCTGCTTTTAATTTGATGCTAGACCAAGTTGACATTATAGTTATTTTTTTTTTAATATTGCCCCACACTAGGAATTTCTCATGTATCTTGGGTGCGTTTACAAACATTTAAACTCACATACACAAACAGCCAGATATTTGTATGGCCGGGGCCAAACAAATATTTTGTTCCGTGCGGGAATCAAACCCGCGACACGCAGCGCAGCAGGGGTTCGCTCAGCCACTGCGCCAACCGCACCGTCAATTCAGCTTTGCTTTTGAAACCCTTTTGGCAATTTCCTTTTGTAGATACTTTATGTGTACGTCTTTTGAATCAATATTGAATCAATGGTATTCACGAATACTCGTCTCAAAGCTCTGCTCGTAGATAGCGGCTGCCGGATGTTTGACCTATGAATAGGATTATCTCTCTCTGTTGGTCGACTAGCGGACTGTCGGGCTGTGAATGGTGTGCAACACCCTCCCTCACCCCTTCACCCTCACCCTCCCAGGCCCTCTTTTTTGTTGCAAACTAATGTTGGCTTTGAAGTAGAGATAGGACTGTACCTATATCTGGTCTACTATTCTACTTGCTTATAAATGCAGGAGACCAAAATAAAATTCCGAATGAGAGGCTTTGAGACTACGCTATAATATAATAGCATATAGTATATAGCTCATAGCCACAACAATATCGCTCACTACACATTTGTTATTGACACGTTCACACTGAACTATACTATATATTATTGGCCATACCGCAAGTCTCTTCAAAGATCACGGTCAACTGAGCTTGCTATCCATACCATCCATACCATAATATAAATGCGAAAGTAACTCTGTTTGTCTGTCTGTCTGCTACCTTTTCACGACAAAACGGCTGATCGGATCGTAATGAAAATTGGCACGGAGATGTATTTCAACATAGGGAAGGACATAGGCTATATATTATCACGCTAATTACTTACGGGGGTGAGCAATATGCATTTCGTCTATATTTGTCAACTGTTTGACAAATGACAACCGTCATAACATGCACTGTAATAGAATAACTATTTTTAACCAATTGTCATTAGAACAAATAGCCCATCGGTGACGGTTACCGCCTTTCGAACAATGAATCGCAAGTTCAAGCCTCAGTAAAGACATGCAATACTTTTTGATTTTGTTTAATGCTGTAAGATTTCCGATAGTAACTTTGGTTCGCACGTTCAAATCCCACACGGTTTTCACTTTTTGTAACAAAGTATTTTGTTTTTTTTAAAGCTTTAAGATTTCCAAATCATTGTTTAAACAAATACTTTTTTTAACACATAAACGACAGTTTGGGAATCACTTATTTCAAATAATAAATCTGTAAATATGGCACTTAAGCTGTTAAAGGATCACACACGGAACCCTTTTTCTACTATTTCATAAATTTTCGTCTATGTCTGTGTGTCTCTACGTAGCCCTTTTGTTATAGCATCATGTGTAAATTATAAAACCAATGTGGTTCGATTCAATGCACAAATTAATATTGTGCATAACTTAGAGAAGGTTTTCATTTTTGTTTCTTTGTAATCGGTGCTCTCCATCAAAAGATATATTATGACTTTAAAGTTTTTAAGGAGAACTTATCATCATGATCTAAGGATACATGCAGTGACATCTATTGAATGAAAATGGTAGTAATGAATACAAATCACAAGATAGAGAAGAAGAGAATAGTCAACATGACCCTGCTTTAAAAATCTGCATAGCCGGTAGAGTATCTGTTCGACCGCTTTCCATGCATATGTTCTAGCAGTTTAACTTCGTGCTCTATAGTTAATGGCGTTGTTCATTTGACTCCATTTTCTGAATCACGGTGTTATGATTTTCCGTGAAAGAATGATACTGACATTCGCCCGTTTCAGATGTCTCAAGTTTGGTTTTTTTAAGAGGTTTTCAATCCAACGCCTGTTTTTCTTTATGTATAAGGTACCTATATTATGGCTGAGCAATACTTAAATGACGTGATGAAAGTTGTAAGAATCCCCTGGATGTGAGTCGCACGAGACCGGTCAATGTGGCGACACATGTCCAGCATTGGACCTCTTTCGGCTGAAATAATGATGAATGATGATAATTCAAATGGAGTAGGGCAGGACACCTGGCAGGATGTGGTGATTACAGGTGGAGTAAAGCTGTGACCAAGTGGCGTTCTAGAAATCGAAACAGATGTTTTGGTCGTCCAGAGGTGAGATAAGCAGACGATATTGTTGCCATTACGGGGATATCCTGGATGAGACTGGCACACGGGCGTGGAGCTTGGCACAAACAAAGAGAGGCCTGTACCCAGCTGTGGGTGAAGCCGGACTATGGATGATGATGATGATGACGCATAACTTTTTCCAGAGAAGTCCGATTTTCATGATTATTTTTTATTGAAAAGCGTGTATCGCAAAGTTTGTCTCATTTCATATTGAAAATAGTCGTGTTCAAATCAAAGTCATGCACTTCTGATTTTTCAGATTCATGTGCGTATTGTATAATCATCGCATGCTGAAACATCGTGAGGAAACCAGCATGCCTGAGAGATATTTGATGGACGGCATGTAAAGCCAAGACTGAGGACCTTGGGCGGCATAAAAACTCTCACACCAGGTTAGGCACTAACCACACGGTAAAGAAGAAGATCGTGTTGGGGCTTATTTCATAAACCTTTTTAACAACTTTAGACCTGGCTGAAGTTTAGCTGTGATCGAAGGTCTAGCGATGGAGACGTAAGACAGTCACAAGAGGTCCGAAACAGTTTACAGCAGCTATATCGTGTGTCGGCTCATTTCATGCACCTTGATATAAACTTGAGACCTAGCTGGAGTATGAGTATCATCGAAGGTCTAACGATGGACACGAAAGGCAGTCACAAGAGGTCCGCAACACTTCAAATCTGCTCTATCGTGTTTAAGGTTCATTTCGTACACCTTGATGAGAACCTTTAAACCTAGCTGGAGTATGACAGTCTTATATGGTCTAACGATGGAGACTGAAGGCAGTTCCAAGAGATCCTCAACAGTTTACAGCAGCTATATCGTCATTGGGCTCACTTAACGCACCTTGATGAGAACTTTAGTAATAGCTGGAGTATTACTGTCATCGAAGGTCTCATCGGCTCGGCTCGGCTAGGAGACAAAAACATTTGCAAAAGGGTTTCAAGAGTTTACAGCATCTACATTTACGTGTTGTGTTGACCTGCTTGGAGTATGACTAACATCAAAGGTCTCTGACTTTGGAGAAGGAAGGCAGATGCGAGAGGTCCGCAACAGTTTGAAGCAGCTTTAACGTGTCGCGGCTCATGCCATGCCACTTGATGAAGACTTTCGACCTAGCTGGAGTACGAAATCGTCGAGTGCCCAAGGATAGAAACGTAAGGCAGTCGAAGGAAGAGCCCATAATTGAAAAAAACAAAAGTATAATATTTTGGCGATTAATGTAACTATTCGAGAAAAAATAAATTGTTACTTACTTGAATCTGTACCTACTAATATTATAAAGCTGCAGAGTTTGTTTGTTTGGTTGGTTGAACGCGCTAATTTTAGGAACTGTTGGTTCATCTTACGCAGACGAAGTTGCGCGGGTCAGCTAGTATACTATAAATGCTTGCGATAATATCGCGTAATGTGAACGCTATGCTATATAGTATAGCATAGGTCCTGCTTTGTTATATCTACTTGCTACAACTTGCTATATAGCAGAATAGTATAGCGTAGTCTGAAACATATATAGATGCTCTGTGGTCTGAAACCAGCCTAAGTCATTATATTTTTCAGCAGAGAAAAATTCTTAAGAATAATTATGAGTGACATTTGACACTTACAAAATTTTCAGATCTGTATGACCGGTCAGTTTGAACTAGCAAGCAGGTGGTAACCTACTCGTTACGACACCACTCCCCCAGTGAGACCGTGACTACGGGCGATAGTAACTAGGAAATCTCACTGTCCTGCTTCTTGTATTTCTGCCTGTGTTATCAAAATGCGCTGGATCCGGAGTTTGATTTTGGCTTTGACCTGGATCCAGATCTTCTCTCGCCATGAATGCTGGTTTGACTCTGTCAATCGTAACCTTCTGTCTCTTCCCTTGCACTTCGATGTCCACAGTCTTCTGGTCGCGGGCTAGGACTTTATGTGGACCTGTATATGAAGCCTGCAGAGATCTTCGACCAGGTCCTACGCGCAGGAAGACATGGGTTGCCGTGCCCAGATCTCTTGTAGAAGGTACGGCTGGAGCTTATATGTCACGACGTTGGCTGTGGCGTTAGTTTGGTCATGTGTGCGCGCAACCTGCCGACCAGATCGATCATGTCCACAACCTCTTTTGTAGCTTCTGTGAGGAACTGTCCAGGCAAGCGCATAGCACAAGGCATAATAAATTTTGTGAAAGTACTGTAGTTGCCCATTCCCTAGCGTAGATCTCTATGGAGAAGAACGGGCAAGAAACTCCATGGACACTCTTTTCAATCAAAATATTGTTACTAAATATTGGTTACATCATTCATGTTGTGATTATACATATACTAGCTGACCCGCGCAACTTCGTCTGCGTAAGATGAACCAACAGTTCCTAAAATTAGCGCGTTCAACCAACCAAACAAACAAACTCTGCAGCTTTATAATATTAGTAGGTACAGATTCAAGTAAGTAACAATTTATTTTTTCTCGAATAGTTACATTAATCGCCAAAATATTATACTTTTGTTTTTTTCAATTATGGGCTCTTCCTTCGACTGCCTTACGTTTCTATCCTTGGGCACTCGACGATTTCGTACTCCAGCTAGGTCGAAAGTCTTCATCAAGTGGCATGGCATGAGCCGCGACACGTTAAAGCTGCTTCAAACTGTTGCGGACCTCTCGCATCTGCCTTCCTTCTCCAAAGTCAGAGACCTTTGATGTTAGTCATACTCCAAGCAGGTCAACACAACACGTAAATGTAGATGCTGTAAACTCTTGAAACCCTTTTGCAAATGTTTTTGTCTCCTAGCCGAGCCGAGCCGATGAGACCTTCGATGACAGTAATACTCCAGCTATTACTAAAGTTCTCATCAAGGTGCGTTAAGTGAGCCCAATGACGATATAGCTGCTGTAAACTGTTGAGGATCTCTTGGAACTGCCTTCAGTCTCCATCGTTAGACCATATAAGACTGTCATACTCCAGCTAGGTTTAAAGGTTCTCATCAAGGTGTACGAAATGAACCTTAAACACGATAGAGCAGATTTGAAGTGTTGCGGACCTCTTGTGACTGCCTTTCGTGTCCATCGTTAGACCTTCGATGATACTCATACTCCAGCTAGGTCTCAAGTTTATATCAAGGTGCATGAAATGAGCCGACACACGATATAGCTGCTGTAAACTGTTTCGGACCTCTTGTGACTGTCTTACGTCTCCATCGCTAGACCTTCGATCACAGCTAAACTTCAGCCAGGTCTAAAGTTGTTAAAAAGGTTTATGAAATAAGCCCCAACACGATCTTCTTCTTTACCGTGTGGTTAGTGCCTAACCTGGTGTGAGAGTTTTTATGCCGCCCAAGGTCCTCAGTCTTGGCTTTACATGCCGTCCATCAAATATCTCTCAGGCATGCTGGTTTCCTCACGATGTTTCAGCATGCGATGATTATACAATACGCACATGAATCTGAAAAATCAGAAGTGCATGACTTTGATTTGAACACGACTATTTTCAATATGAAATGAGACAAACTTTGCGATACACGCTTTTCAATAAAAAATAATCATGAAAATCGGACTTCTCTGGAAAAAGTTATGCGTCATCATCATCATCATCCATAGTCCGGCTTCACCCACAGCTGGGTACAGGCCTCTCTTTGTTTGTGCCAAGCTCCACGCCCGTGTGCCAGTCTCATCCAGGATATCCCCGTAATGGCAACAATATCGTCTGCTTATCTCACCTCTGGACGACCAAAACATCTGTTTCGATTTCTAGAACGCCACTTGGTCACAGCTTTACTCCACCTGTAATCACCACATCCTGCCAGGTGTCCTGCCCTACTCCATTTGAATTATCATCATTCATCATTATTTCAGCCGAAAGAGGTCCAATGCTGGACATGTGTCGCCACATTGACCGGTCTCGTGCGACTCACATCCAGGGGATTCTTACAACTTTCATCACGTCATTTAAGTATTGCTCAGCCATAATATAGGTACCTTATACATAAAGAAAAACAGGCGTTGGATTGAAAACCTCTTAAAAAAACCAAACTTGAGACATCTGAAACGGGCGAATGTCAGTATCATTCTTTCACGGAAAATCATAACACCGTGATTCAGAAAATGGAGTCAAATGAACAACGCCATTAACTATAGAGCACGAAGTTAAACTGCTAGAACATATGCATGGAAAGCGGTCGAACAGATACTCTACCGGCTATGCAGATTTTTAAAGCAGGGTCATGTTGACTATTCTCTTCTTCTCTATCTTGTGATTTGTATTCATTACTACCATTTTCATTCAATAGATGTCACTGCATGTATCCTTAGATCATGATGATAAGTTCTCCTTAAAAACTTTAAAGTCATAATATATCTTTTGATGGAGAGCACCGATTACAAAGAAACAAAAATGAAAACCTTCTCTAAGTTATGCACAATATTAATTTGTGCATTGAATCGAACCACATTGGTTTTATAATTTACACATGATGCTATAACAAAAGGGCTACGTAGAGACACACAGACATAGACGAAAATTTATGAAATAGTAGAAAAAGGGTTCCGTGTGTGATCCTTTAACAGCTTAAGTGCCATATTTACAGATTTATTATTTGAAATAAGTGATTCCCAAACTGTCGTTTATGTGTTAAAAAAAGTATTTGTTTAAACAATGATTTGGAAATCTTAAAGCTTTAAAAAAAACAAAATACTTTGTTACAAAAAGTGAAAACCGTGTGGGATTTGAACGTGCGAACCAAAGTTACTATCGGAAATCTTACAGCATTAAACAAAATCAAAAAGTATTGCATGTCTTTACTGAGGCTTGAACTTGCGATTCATTGTTCGAAAGGCGGTAACCGTCACCGATGGGCTATTTGTTCTAATGACAATTGGTTAAAAATAGTTATTCTATTACAGTGCATGTTATGACGGTTGTCATTTGTCAAACAGTTGACAAATATAGACGAAATGCATATTGCTCACCCCCGTAAGTAATTAGCGTGATAATATATAGCCTATGTCCTTCCCTATGTTGAAATACATCTCCGTGCCAATTTTCATTACGATCCGATCAGCCGTTTTGTCGTGAAAAGGTAGCAGACAGACAGACAAACAGAGTTACTTTCGCATTTATATTATGGTATGGATATGGATGGATATGGATGTGAGAACGATGTAGAAAGACGTGCACACATTAAGAGCGTCCAGAGAAAAAATTAAATCAACAACTTAAAAATAAATAAATTCAAATTAACCGTGGCAGCTAAGAGTTGACCAGTCTCAACTGACAGCGCCCGTTCACGAACATGACGCATGTAGGCATGCAGGATAGAATGTTAGTGGCTGCCATTACGCTTTGCTCCGCTGCTGAAGTACAGCTCCGATAGCTGTATCAGATGCATCTGTCAAGATGTTCAGCTCTGCGCAAGGGCCTGGATGCACTAAGAGAGTGGCATTTGGAAGGCTCTGTTTGCAGCTGTTAAAAGCTTCTAGCAGCTTTGGCGTCATTTTGACTGGATGCGGTCCTTTGACTTTAGGACCTGCGAGTAAACTGTTGAGAGGTGCCTGTTTTGAAGCTGCTTCTGGTATAAATCGGCGATAAAAGCGATGCGGCGATGTAAGCATTCCTAGGAATCGCCTCAGTTCCTTGATCGTCTTTGGTACTGGAAACTCTTGAATGGCCTGAACTTTGCAGTCAAGAGGCTGAGTGCCTGATGCAGAGACTTTGTAACCCAAGAACTTCACCTCCGCTTGTCCGAAAATACACTTGCTGATATTTAACAGAACGCTGTATTTGTTCAATCTTTCAAATTCTGCTGTCTGAGATGCTGCTGGTGCTGCTGACCATCCTTGCTGAAGACCAAAATATCGGCAAAGTACTCGTAGCAGAAGGTTAGGTCCCGCAGAACTTCATCCATGAACCTCTGAAAGGTTTGAGCTGCGTTTCTAAGTCTAAAAGTTTTGACGGAAAATTCGAAAAGACCAAAAGGTGTTGTTATCGCCGTTTTGAGTATGTCTTTTTCATAGACCGGAATTTGGTTATAGGTTTATACCAAAGCTGTGGTGTAGAAGATAGTACTGCCCGCCAACTCTTGAGTGAAGTCCTGTAGGTGCCTGATAGGGTAAACATCCGGAATAGCACGTGCGATGAGGGACCGGTAGTCCCCACATGGTAGCCACCCGTTGTTCTTTTTGGGCACTAAGTGTAGCGGTGAGGACCAGGCGCTTTCCGATAGGTGCGCTGTCCCGTTTTGCAGCATCTCCTCAAACTCTTGCTTCGCTACGCTATCTTTAGGCGTTGTGGGTCCAAACGACGAGGACGGCTAGAGACCCGTGGACCTGGTGTGGTGTGTATATGGTGCAGCGTTTTGTGTTTTTTTGCACTTGGTTTTCCAGCGGGACGAGTGAGGTCAGGAAACTCCCTCAAGACGCGATGGTAGTTGCTATCTTCCGTTATGATGCGGACAGACGATATGACTTCTGCAGATTTGTACTGTGGTGTCTGGATGGCAAGCGACGTCAGGTTATCTATGAGTCACTGATTTCGGCAGTCGACAATTAGATTGTTATAAGCTAAGAAGTCGACTCCGATTATCGGTTTGGTGACATCGGCAACTATGAATCTCCAAGTGCAAGCGCGGTGGAGTCCAAGGTTCAGCGTGAGAGGATGAAATCCATATGTGCTGATGACTGATCCGTTTGCCGCAAACAACTCGTACTTTGTCTTCATGCGTGGCTCCCGTACAGCGGATCGTGGAAAGACACACAGGTCCAAACCCGTATCTATAAGATTTTGTATCTTGGTTTGGCGATCTGTAATGAAAAGGCGGCTTGAAATTGCATGGCAGTCGTAAACCGCCGTTGTGTGCATTTGCGGGCTTGTCACCGAATCGGCGATGATAGTAGCAATATCGGTTGTCCCTTAAGTGGGATTGCGATCGGCGACGGCTCTGGTTGTATCTGCCTTTAGACCGGGAACGTGACGGCCTATGGCCCACGTCCATAACTACGATCCATAACTACGAACTAGTATGGAGGTTTGCCGGCAGCCTACTTGACCAGATGGACCTGATGAAATCAGTCGGGACAGTGGTTCATGGACGCGAAGCTTTTCGATTCAATTTTCGTTCATACCAGCAAACAATATCAATTACATTAATTGCGCGAATCCGAACGAAGAACAAAGACTTTTTATCCAGGCATACGATACACTAACGGTGCGGTACCGCACTGCAATTAATTCAAGCTATAAGGTGCCTCACGGACGGTGCGCCACCGCATCGTGTGACATGGTACAGTAATTTGTATGTAGGATGACGTTGCGGCACCGCTCCGTAAATGCATCGTGTGGCCTCACTCCAAGAGTAACAACGGGAATTACTCCACAGGCTGACATTTACACTCCAGATTCGCTGCTACTCAACAAAACATACCATTGAAAGCGTAAGAGGCAGATCCTCTTACGCTTTCAATATCATGTTTTGTTGAGTAGACTATTCCAATGTGTCTAAGATAGACTGGTATTTACGTTCGTAGTTTATTACTTACTTTCAAGCACTAACACTAATGACTTACTTGTACCTACAAGAATTAGAACGAAATTACTCGTAAAACCACAAAAGAAAGCAAAACTAAGAATTCTAACTTTTAAAAGTTCTAACGCTCTAAACCAACCCGCAGCCAAGGTTCTTTATAGGTCTTCCACAATCTATGTTATTTGATATGGCTATCTATTTATAATCAAATGGTTTGCACCACAGATGTAAGAACAAAGACTTCGTTTACAGTATATCGAAGTACTGCTAGGAATTAGAACCACCAATTTTCCTACTAGAGGAAGTCGAAGAACGTCACTAAAATGACGTTCTTCGACTTCCTCTCCCTTTCCATTCATAAGAAAGACAGACCTGACGATAGACTTTTATAAGCAATTTGTTTCGTTCGTCGATAACTACGCTATTAAAGTTAGACGGTTGCCCGAACAACGTAATACTTATGTAACAGAAACGCCATTTGACAAACTGCAGTTTGTAGCTTTGATCGAGTGTGCCATCGAATGGACGAGCACCTTGTTGGAAACATACTCCTGACAAAATCTAACATTACGGAGGCTCTAATACTACAACGGTTTGTCTCGAGATAAATTAACTAAAGTTTTGTCAGTCCATCAAGTGTTTCTCTTCAAAGGTATCGATTTAAAAAGAATTAAAAACACAATAATAATACATGCAACGTAGTTTAAAACAAGTTTTATTAAATTAGTTCTAAGTATACTAACGTGAAAATGGAAACCATTTTTAATAATGTATAAATGTGATCATTACAAAAAAGTACATTTCTAACTTTTACTTATTCTACATTATTCTGAATACCTATTAATAGTTTTAATTCTTTTCAGATCTGTGGAACTGCGCTACGAAGGAGACACGGAGTACCAAGGGATCCCGACGAAACGGTTCGCTGCGAACGAGTGGCTGTTGGATAACCACGAGGGTTGTTTCTGCCTTAATTTCACGACCGGACTGAATCGTGAAGATGGCTGTCTGTTAGAAGGAGCCATGGAGTTGTACACCTGTGTCGGTAAGTAGTTTTATTTGAATTATTTCACCTGATTTACTTTCCGTCATTTTATTTTATTTTCGAAATAACGGCTACGGATTAAACCTTTATTTTATTTTACTTTATTTGGGAAAACAATTACAAAAAGATAAAGTACAAAAATGATACAAATGTGAAATCAACCACGTTCTCCACAGATACACAATGAGACAATTTGTTAAATTTTAAGATTAGCGTTGTAAACAATAAAAATGAGAACATTAATAGTAGTAAAGTACTTATCAACAATACATAACCTAAAGCCACCAATAGTGCCGCAAAAGTGGAACAACAAAAGTGCAATACTAATTTTTCAATATGAGTCTAAACTTTCTTTGCGGTAAAGCAAACAGATCCAAACTGCAGAAATTCTTATTAAAATTGCTCGCAAGGCGACGAAGAAGAGCACGCAAGCCGGCGTTTGTACGACTGGTAGTAGTAGCAAATACAGGTCGTGCGCGCACCTCGCGTCCCTGACATGTTCTGGGAACTACATATATAACACAACTTGTTACTAATGTCTAAACAATCATACGAGTTATTGCATAAGTCATATAAAAATGTAGTTTCAAGAAATGTACGCCTTGAACTCAAAGAAAGCAGTTTAAATTTTTTAAGTAACTCACTAAGTAACTCATTAAGTATATCACTCTTAAAGCAGCGATAATGCATAGACTTTAAAAAATTACGTTGAATGCTTTCTATACACTCGATGTATTTATTGTAGTAGGGGTTCCACACAGGTACTGCATATTCTAATTGAGACCTAACTAATGATCGATACAGATATAAATACTTAGTAGGGTTTACTTACTAGGGTGCTTAAATTCTGTGGCCGATCTCATCACAAAGCCGTACATGCGATAAGCATTATTAACAATTTTATTAACATGTGCAGTTTGTTGTCAAGTAATATTCCTAGGTCGCGGATACAACTCTCCTTTGCCAGAGTTACACTGTGTATTGCATAGGGATATCTATCTTCTTCTTCTATCTATCTTCTTCTATCTATCTATCTATTCTATACTTATAATAAATCTGTAGAGAGGTCAATTCTGTACATGAAATATATTTACAAAATAACTATCGGGGGGTGATTAGTGATCGATACTGATGCCAAAAATGCAATCAGTAAAATTTTTGTCTGTCTGTCTGTCTGTCTGTCTGTCTGTCTGTATGTTATTTATAGAAAAAAAAACTACTCGACGGATTTTAACGAAACTTGGTACAATTATTCTACATACTCCTGAGCAGGTAATAGTATACTTTTCATCACGCTACCATTAATAGGAGCAGAGCAGTGAAAGGAAATGTTGGGAAAATTCCTTTCACTCCCGTCGCGTGTGCAGCCTTAATGGTTAAAGCTACATAGAAATCATGTATAACGGAAATATTCCACATAAAATTATATAAAAAATATCCCACGACAGCATATGTCTATCTTTTATAGTTGACTCACAATAACACGTGTAACTCCCGATAGCTTAGCAGTTCGGAGAATAAATGTGAATGTAAGTTTGTTTGTTGCGCTTTCACGCGACAACTACTGAACGGATTTGGATGAAATTTTGCACACAGATAGTTTATAACCTGGATTAAAACATAGGATACTTTTTATCCCGGCAGTAAGATTCCATGGGACAATAATCAAACTTCACGCGGGCGAAGCCGCTGGCAGAAGCTAGTATTTAAATATATTTTTATTTTTAGTGAAACTAATACAACAACATTTAGATACTACTAAGTTGGAGTTTGTTTTTAGTGCAATAATCTGCAAGACGATTGAGGTCTTGTTGAAGCAGTTGACGGTCAAGCATTGTTTTGATGGGTCTAAAGACTTTAATAATCAATAGATGGTATCAATACAAACTGGTATTGCAAGGGACAAATCTTTTCAAGTGTCAATTTTCTGAGATATGAAATAAACTATCAAAGTTGCAATCTTGCAATTAATAATTATTGACAATAAATTAGAAAAGCAAGCCAAGTATCATGTACCAATAATACTCGTACTCTAAGGCATTATATTTTCGCCTCAGCTTCTAATTAGCTACATGACAGATTTAAATGTGTTTCATCTTCACTTTTGGAGTATATCTTGGGAATTAAGCAATGAAAGTGAGGGGACTTAACAACCTGCCTCGGAAAGTATAGTTCATTGTTTGTAGGGAAATACACCTAGCTAATTATTGCTCTGTGATAGGTAATCGGATTGCTGTTTGCACGTTCGCAATTAGAGTCGCTTTTAACCACATGGCGATGCGATGGGCATGGTAATCCTTTACCGCGTACCCGTGGTCATTCGAATCGGTCTAATTAGCTCCAGGCAACAGGATTTTCGGTTTGAAGTGATTTAGTTTTGATTAATTGGTATTTATGGAAGTGCATTTGTTTAGTACGTATATATTATGACTAGCTGACCCACGCAACTTCGTCTGCGCCACATAAGAGAGAAAAAGCTCAATAAGGGAATAAAATTTCCCCCGTTTTTGCAACATTTTTCATGTATGCTCCGCTCCTATTGGTCGTGGCGTGATGTTACGTATCCTAAAGCCTTCCTTCAATAAATGGACAATCCAACACAAAAATATTTTTAATTCAAACGAGTAGTTCCTGAGATTAGCTCGTTCAAACAAACAAACAAACTCTTCAGCTTTATAATATTATAGTAAAGATTCGGTTATAGTACATACATTAAGCACCATTTTGTTGAAAAGTCAGTAAATACAGGGTGTCAGACATACTCTTCACGAAGCAGTCACCAAGCATTCTGTACATGAAACTGAGTAACTCCGCGCAAAAAATATTGCTGGGAAGCTACTTTTTTTGGGGTAAAAAATCACAATTTTACGGTAAAACTTAATGTAACGCATTCAATAGATTGTGTTGGCGGATGCATTGAGCAGTAAACGTTTCTTGGAGGCATTGAAAGTAAAGTTATTACATTTATTATATTTAGAAAAAGCTTCTCCCAATATCGCCGTAATTCTATAAGGCATACAATTAACGAACCACCAGATTTAACAAAATGTAACGGCCCAAAAAATCACTTTTGATTGCCAAAATTAGTTAATGATCACCAAAATTAATCCCCATTTATCGTGAAATTGTAACCAAAAATTGCTAGTACCTACTTCCAACCAAATCTACTTCTGAATGGTTTATAAAAAAATAATCTATCCGTGTCGGGGTGCCCCAAGTCAGCCTAGGTTAAACTAGTTTGTCATCAAACACCTCATTAAAATTTGATGCTCAATTTTGATGGTCATTACATTTTGCCCCATTCTATAACTAGAAATTTCCCAGATATTATGGTCTAGAACAAAAAAAATATCGCAGTGACTATGAGAATAAGTGTCTTTTGGCTTCGTAAAATCGTGCTAATTAATACATACTGTCCACTCTCTATACATTTATACAATTAACTAAAAGTAAAGTGTCTGTTTGTAAATTCATCTCATAAATGTCTCATAGCTCATCATACTCATATGAATAACCTAGGCCCAAGTGGTGGATTATGGCCCATTCCCTTATTTAGAGAGGAGGCCTGTGTCCCAGCTATGACTATGATTATACGGCAAGTAACTTTTTTTTTTTTAAAGAATAGCTTTCTTTGTTATTTCTATGAATCCCAGTCCTCCGAGTGACACGTACGTAGGTGACGCGGATAGGATATTCCAAGCTAACTTTGTTTATAGAAACACCGATAACTACGAGAGATAGGCATATTAACCAACCGTTTTACGTAAGTAGGTCAGTGATTGAAATCGGCCGTAGTAGTCTTCTACAGTCTCAGAGGAGGGTAGCATAAATATAAATATATAAATATAAATAAATATCACTGGACATTACACACAGCGCCATCTAGTGCCACACTAAGCAAGGCTTGTATCGTGAACACCAGATGGTTGATATACTACATTATACTTTTTTATTTGTAAATACATACTTATTATTCGTATCAACATCCATGACTAGGAAACAAATGTCCATGCTCATCACACAAACATTTGCACCTACCGGGATTCGAACCCAGGACCCTAAGAACGTAAGGCAGCCTCACTACCGCTACGCCATTCGAGCCGTCAAAACATACCTAACATAAAGAAGAGGAGGTCTGTACTCAGCAGTGTGACTTCAACAGGGCTCCAATGATGGTGATAAAGTTTTAGAGAGTCCTTTGATGGACTGATCAGGTTGTTTCCCTACACAATACTTTTGCCTATTTCAGCTATGCTGATTAGCATATGGTAAATTATGATAGGAGTTAGAACACCTATATCGAAGCAGAAAGGCACACCTACTTGTAGTTCCCGTCATTACAATAATTAATTTGGTCTGTACCATACCTGGGAACCTTCTTGTTGCGGAAATATCGAAGGTCAAAATTCCAACTTTTTTTAAAATGCAATTTGAAATGTTATCATTGACATTTTAAATCACATGAAATACCTCCATGACCTGTACTACTACAACTAATCCATCAGTAATCTGTTTTGAGTACGTTACATTAAACTCTTCCGTAAACCATGATTTTACGCACCAAAAAAAGTAGTTTCTCAGCAATAAGTTAGGGGCCTAAAGAAGACTTAAGTGGCACTGGGCATTGCACATTACTCGCAGAACGGATGGCCAATGTGGCCGAAAATTCCTGGAGTGGCGGCCGCGAACCGGAAGACGATGCGGTGGAAGACCTCCAACTAGGTGGACCGATGATCTGGGGAAGGTTGCGGGAATGCGTTGAATGTGAGTCGCACGGGACCGGTCAATGTGGAAAATTTTAGTTTTTTTCCATCATGGGTGTCGTTTTCATGGTTTTTGGGGTCGCTGATTACGAAAATGGGGGACTATGAAAACGACACCCATGACGGAAAAACAAAAAAATAAACCAGGGCGCCATCTTGGATTTTCTTTTTGATCTCGTTTTCGTAATTAGTGACCCAAAAACCATGAAAACGACACCCATGACGGAAAAACCAAAAAGAAAACCAGGGCGCCTGCTTGGATTTTCTTTTTGACCCTGTTTTCGTAATCACCCCAAAAACCATGAAAGCGACACCTATGACGGAAAAATTCAAGTTTTCCTTGGCGCCATCTTGGGTGTTTATTTTTGACCCCATTTTCGCCACAAACCATGAAAACGACTCCCATGACGGAAAAAACTATTTTTTTTCTGAGCGCCATCTTGAATTTTCTTTTTCACCTCATTTTCGTAATCAGCGACTTCAAAACCCATGAAAATGACACCCATGATGTAAAAATAGAATAAACCCCCTTCAAGTACTTTAAGGCGTGATGTTATGTTTACTCCATAGAGTAAACCTCTGTGGCCATTAAGTCGCGCAAATGTCCAGTCACGCAAGTTTTCATTCGCGCAATTGTCTGTTGGCGCAAATGTCCAATCGCGCAAAAGTCCATTCGCGCATTTGTCTTTTCGCGCAAATGGGATCGCGCAAGTGTCTTTCGCACAAATGTCTATCGCGCAATAGTCCCAGATCCGTTTCCCAGCAATAGCTTTTGCGTAAAATGACTTAGTTTGATGTACCGACAGAATAGTTGACGGCTTCGTGATGAGGTTGTATACACCCTGTATACGTATATATATATATGTTAGAATGATGTAGAAAGGCGTGCAGGTTAAAGCGTCCAGAGTAAAATTATTAATCAGCCATTCAAAAATAAAATAATTCATGGCAGCTAAGAGATGTTGGCGTTTGATGGCATTTCTTTGTGTAATTTATTTCATCACCACTGCTATCAAAACGGTGAAGCAAAACAAAAATTCGAAGACACGTCACATCCACCAATCCGTACTGGGGCCGCGTGGTGGATCATAGCCCATTCCCTCTCATTGAGAGGAGGCCTGTCCCAGCAGTGGGAACATTAATAGACTGATGATGATGATGATGAAGAGATGTTGAAAAACGTTGCATCGAAACGCTTCGAAACTAACAACAACTTGCCCGGCCCTAAGGTCTGTTTATCTTTGTGACTGATGTTTGATAATTGCATATCTCACTGGAGTTTCAATAAACTGGGTACAAAAATGATCATGATGATGACTACAAGCAGTTGTTGTCAGCGTATCAACATACAACGAATTTAATTTTATAAGAGGTTCTCAAACTGCCGCGAAAGCGATACTTAACGAACCGAAGCGAGAAATTAACGAATAACGATAATATCTGGAATCTGGAATGGTTTGAGTGGTACAAATGTTAGGTATTTATTAATTAAAACATTTGTTTCTCGAAATAATTATGAAAGTTGGTTGAGACTCGCGCTGATCAGGGAAGATCGCCAGAAGCAGGAAGATACCTATACTGAGCAGTTTTGGACTCCCAATGATCATTATATGAAAGTAAATCAAATGCATGCCACAAAACGGGGGGCGTACATTAATTAGGTGAGACATTATTTTAGAAAGGGAGCCTGGTCGAGCCTAATCTCAAATAATCTCATGCGGGAGAGAGGGCGGTCTCGGCAAATCTCACGAGTTTTTTTTTTCCCGCAAACTACTGAAAAACTGCATGAAAACTACGTAATTTATTAAGTGAAAATGTTTATCCAGAAAAATATGGCTAAATCCTACACGACAATTTTTAATGATAAATATTCAATGAAAGTTGTTCAGCAAATTATTGTTTTTTTTTCTAAAATCCAACGCTAATCAAGCACATGTTATGTTATTTACACTAAACATACGCATTTTGATAAATCTCACGTAAGTTTTAGAGGGGAGTGAGGGGGCCAAGTCAAATCTCACGATATCTCAACGGCTCGAAAAATCGCCAAAATTTTCTCACGTTATTAATGGACGCCCCCTTATAGACACCAACCCAGGTAAGGTCATTGCCATTATCACCTTGCTTGGTTGGTCATCGCAATTTGTCATGAGCAAATATTGCGCAGGACGCAGAAACTACCTGTTATGGTGATTTTTTTTTTGTTAATTTGTTCTCAGTTTAAGAAGATAAAACAAAGAAAGTACCCTAAACTTAGTAAGTAGGTTAGAGGGCCAGGGTAGCCCGCGAATTTCAAATTTTCTAACGTTTTTTTTTTTTGCAATTTTCAGATTAGTGTCAGGTAGTATGTTGATGAAAATATGATTCGCACAAGTAACACGAAGTAACACGTAGTTACATAATTATAATAGGCTAGTTTCCACCATCAATAAATTGCAAAACTAATTAGTCCGTCAGTTAGAGTATTGGAAAATAATGGACACGTATTTTTTGTTTTTGTAAATCACTGAGTACTGACAAAGATAAAACGCATCAAAACTCGGGAGTGGGGGCTCGTGACGTCACAACGCACTAAAAACTATAGCACGGCGTGACGTATTGCGAATTTTAAAAGAGTCGTATCTTCGTCAATTTTGGTTTATGTAACAAAAGAAAAAATACTGGTCAAATATTTTTTTATAATCTAACTAACGGACTAATTAGATTTTTTTAGAACACAAGCCTATTATTAAAATCATTAACACAACCCTCTAAGTTTGTTCAACCCCATTGAATGAATTTTTCATGAAACTTGAAATAGTTACAGTTACGTACTACGTAGAAAACCCTATTCCCAAGACAAGAAGATACAGTCATATAGTAACAAAGTCTTCAAAACAAACTAAATAAGCTCAAACACGATACATATTTGTATCAATCGCACACGCGAGTTTCATAGGACGAACAACCCGTCAAACTTTTAACCTCCCCCTTTATATGCCAATCTATTCCGTGAGTTCATCTGACGCGCGGTTTTATAAAGTAACCTCAGACTTGTAATCCCCCTATCCTAAAAATGGATTTAGTCAGTGGTGCACCTTATAGCATGGCACTGCACATTTCGTTAGCTTTATGTTTTAGTCTCATGTCAACCAGGCACAAATCTAATCTCAGCTTCTCATCATCATATACCAAGCCTTTTCCCAACTATGTTGGGGTCGGCTTCCAGTCCAACCGGATGCAGCTGAACACCAGTATTTAACATGGAGCGACTATCTGACCTCCTCAACCCAGTTAATACTGGGTAATACGATACCACTTGGTAAGACTGGTTGTCAGACTTTTAGGGCCACTGACTACCTGTAACGACTGCCAAAAATGGACAAATGATAGCGGGGACCAACAGCTTAACGTGATTTCCGAGGCACGGACGAAACTCAGTTTGTAAGGGTGGTGACCCATCCGAAGACCAACCTAGGCAAGCATTCCTTAACCTAAAGATTGATCTAATCTCAGCTACTGATACTGTAAAATTCCTGATGGAAAAGCCCAATAAACTCAAAAACCTAATGCCCAGCAGTTACCGCCAGTAAAATGAGGCCTTATTTATACCGATCAGTCCATTGGTTTAGGCGCGAAAAAGTGACTGAAAAACTTTTTTTGGTCCAAAATGGCATGCTCTTGACCTCGGTCACGCCTGATGAAATTTACAATTTACAATTAAGGTCAAAAATGTGCTTGAAAAAAGCCCATTTTTGACTTTCATTGTATTGCATGCATTGACACAATTTACCATGTACTTGTCGAGGGTCTAATAAAATAAATCAATTGACTGCTGAAGCGCAGATGCAATTTGTATTATTGGAACTCTCGATACCTCTCTACACATTATTACTAGATAAGTTAGTAATCCTTTGATCGCTAGAAATTGATTCTTGGTTTTAAACCACCTTCTTCTGCATTTCAATTTCCACATTGTAATATCTAATTTTTCACACAGTTTCCTTTTGTAAAACATTAAGTTGAAAGAGCATTTTATGGACACAAAATTACGGTTTTTATATGAAACGGACGACATGACACGAAACCTCCAAGATCTGATCTTTCATCTTGATCGTGCCTTCACAATCACATGGTTTTTCCTTTAAGATATCAATCTACCTATCAATCTATCCATTTCCCAATTATAATGGCGTCCGTTCCCAGTCCGGACAGGACCAATCGAACCTCCACAATCCAGTAACTGAATGACACAACGTAATAGTGCAATCTTGCGAATGATTGCTACGACGCAGTAGTGCAAACTCAATTATTTCCAAGAGCGTCAGCTCCCACTTTACGAATTATCTCAATTGAAAGCAGGGGTCCGGAGTGCCGGACGAAGTCAATCGGATGCGAGCGATATTGTGCAGCATTCAATCAGCCTGCAATCCCGCTTTGTAAGGCACGACACACGTGTGAATCTCTGATCATACGAGACCCTAAGCATGACTGTGAAAATCGGTTTCAAACGTTCATTTCTGCTACGATTGTAATTAGATTTTCGATAGCTTATGTCAACCCTTACAGGGGGCTTTATCATAGGAATCTGTGGATTGTAATTATGGAATGGAGGTTCCAATTTGTATATAATACTAATTCATTGTACAAATGGTCAGTTTCTATAGCCTGAGTAACATGATCCTTTTCCTTTTTCAAATATAAAAGCTTAACAGAAGCATGGATTTCATCTGTTCATTAATTCATTTAACGTTAATATATTTTTGGAAAAGCAAAACTCATGCAGTTTGCAATAAGTATTTCATGCACTCGCAAAACGCATCATTCCAACGATCCATTCATTATAGTACCAATTAGTCGTATTCGTTAAAAGCTTTTCCATGTACGTACTATTTTATGATTCAAATATTCTGCGCTTAAATTTTTCCTGGCATTCCTTTCTTCTTTATTGCTGATCTGCTGAGCATTTTAATCAATTTCAAGCATATCACACTTCAAAATTATAGTGAGCTCACCTTTCAAAAAAATGTGTGATGAGAAAATACAACTACTTTTTATGCACAGTTTTTCGCATGAATTGTACCTTTTTTACATTAAATCAAACAGTAGTTATCGATATCCTTATAACCAATAGTCCTTTTGAGTTGATTGATAGTCACGATTATTCATATGTAGATGCGAAGAGTCACGCGTCAAAAATGTACGATTATCTTTAAGTTCAAACTTATAAATTAGGCAACAGAGGCCAGCGGCTCACCTCTTGACCCGACTCGGAAATCTGCCGAATGTTTACATACAAGCGCGAGCTCATGCACGCGCTCAACCTTGTATACGTCTGGGCATAACCGCCATCGCCAGGCAACACCATACCGACTAACATTGACGACACACCGATGACCGAAAAATTTTAACTAGAACTCAGAATAAATAATAATAATAATACGCTCTTTCCAATTCCAGGAACAGGTTGACTATTTTTTAAATTGACCTTTAAACTATCGCGACCCGTAATATTAATTTTCTATATAAACCGGTCACACCCAGACATTCTCACGGTAGGTATATTGTATGTATTTGATTTGATATAAATGAAAAATGTTTTTATTTTACACACGTATTTAGCCAATGCAGAATGTGCGTGCACAGAATAAATATATTTATATGTATTCTATTGATATTATATGCGTAGTTGTTCCGAGTTGTACAAACGACATTTGGTGCGATGAGATGATGACGCGGTCCTTCAAGGTGAACTATTGGCCTCGACGATGTTTACTAGGTCCCTTATAATCGATATTGAAAATCCCACCTCTATAACCTGGAAACAATGACCTGCATTCGTGCACTAAAATGCACGGCAGCTCAACTTGCAGCAATTTAGATTGCTACGAAAATACGGGCGCGACACACTTGGAGAGCGGCGCGCGGCGGGAGGTCGGTGGCACTTACGTAAAAAAGAGTGCGCGAGCTCAGGACGGTCATACGCATGCTGCGATGTATCGCGTTGCGTGGTTGACGTGTGCGCTGCTGTCGGTGGTGGCGCGCGCGCGCGTGCTCGAGCGCTGCGAGCTGGTGCGGGAGCTGAACGAGCTCGGCGTGCGCCCCGATCACATCTCCACGTGGGTCTGCATCGCTTACCACGAGTCGCGCTTCGACACCACCGCCAATAACCCGTACAGCGGTGACCATGGCATCTTCCAGATCAGCGAGCTATACTGGTGCGGGCCGGGCAAGGCGTGCGGCCTGCCCTGCTCCGCGCTGCGGGACGACGACATCTCTAACGACCTGGACTGTGCGCTCATAGTGCACGAAGAACATACTCGGCTCCAGGGGAACGGGTTCCTCGCCTGGGTAGTGTATCCGCAGCATTGCAAACATAACACCAAGAAATATCTCGTGGATTGTGATTTAAACATGAAGAATTCAGTGCCAGTACCAAGATCCCGTGGGTTTAATTCATATGTGAACGGTTACGACCAACCAAACGTCACGATGGAGAGAACGCATATGGAACGTTTATTACCGCCGTACCTGTCGATTGGAAATTTCGTTAGAGAAAATTATGGTAAAGTACTGGATCAAAATAGGGATACATTTGATTGGTATAATTATAAGTTTGACAACATTGACGAACTACAGCTGCCTGTGTTTAACCAACCCTCCCAGCATATAAACTTGCCGCCACCGACGAACGCTCCACGCCGTACCACCACCACCACCACGACAACAACACCTGCACCACGTCGTACCACCACCGCCTCCACGCCGTACGTACCACGGATAAAAGTGTGGAGGGTGATTGAAACGAACCAGTTCAGGAAGAAACAAAAATTCAGTGATACGACTAAACAATGGACAACTGCGGAAACATATACACCGAGCACGAAAGCAAGCACAGTCATACAACTGCCTAGTACGACAAGGCGTCCGCAAACCATTGCAACGACCAGATTATCACCAAGACCAACTGCTACATCATTTAGGCCAACGACGCAGACGAAAATTACTGCAGATGCGTACAGGACACCCACTTCTACTTGGACAACCAACAGGCCTCCTACTGCAACAACAACAACTACATACAAGCCCTTTACCTGGCCAACAACGAAGAACTCTTTTACCTGGTCATCAACGAGTAAGCCAATTACTTCAACAACTATATTCAAAACGCCAACAACAACGATGAACGCCTTTACCTGGCCAACCACGAAGAACCCTTTTACCTGGTCATCAACGAGTAAGCCAATTACTTCAACAACTATATTCAAAACGCCAACAACAACGAAGAACGCCTTTACCTGGCCAACCACGAAGAACCCTTTTACCTGGTCATCAACGAGTAAGCCAATTATTTCAACAACTACATTCAAAACGCCAACATCAATAGCAACGAAAAACGCCTATAACTGGCCAACAACGAAGAATCCCTTTACCTGGTCATCAACAAGTAAACCAATTACTTCAACAACTATATTTAAAACGCCAACATCAACAACAACGAAAAACGCCTTTACCTGGCCAACAACGAGTAAGCAAATTACTTCAACAACTATATTCAAAACGCCAACATCAACAACAACGAAGAACCCCTTTAGCTGGTCAACAACGAGTAAGCCAATTACATTCGAGACGCCAACATCAACAACAACATACAAACCCTTTGCTTGGACAACATTCAAGCCTTTTTCCGCAGCCTTAACAACAAGGCCAGGGAGGGCCAAGGAGTCCAGCTCAACCACTCAAAAACAGAACATAGCTTCAGTGGTTCCGAATACAGTGTTCACAACCTACAGACCTGTAACTACAAGCACAGTTAAACCAAGTACTACAACGACCACTCAAAAACCTACAGTTGTTTGGACGTGGAATCCATGGAGTTCAACGACCCCGAAGACACTAAGTATAACAAGCAAAGCAGCCACTACAAAACCGCCATGGTACACTTTCACATCACGAACATCGACAACGCCGGGAACGACAAAACTTCAGTCTTTAAGCCAAGCTACGTCGAAAGCACAAAACAATACATTGGCAGGAACGACTCAAGCGGTGACATTCTCGACGACTAACAAACCGCAAACAACGACGCAGAAACCCCGAACGACTCAGTCTATATTCGATCTCTACTTGAACCCCACGAAGGCACCATTACCGAGCTACAAGTTCACCTGGGGTCAATCTAAGCTGAGTATATTCGCTGGCGGGACTACGACTCCTGCGACAGTGACGCAAGGATGAAGGGAGAATAATTATTTCGTCGATTTTGACTAAGAGATAGGCATAATGTGCATCTCTTTCCCTAGTTTATAAATATAAGTGTGATCTCCGTTATCTAAACAGATCTAGTACAAATAAGGTTTTCTGATTTCCTTGTCATAAATGAATGGCGCATGTTAGTCTTAGTTTGTTTACTAAATACATCACAACGAAGCCTTTCATTATAAAATCTGCGCAGTATTTACTACTTTTGTATTTCATAGTCAGTTGCGCAAACGCATGCTATTGCGAGTTAGCGACTCACGCGCATCCGACGGAGGTAGCTTTTACTATGTAAATATAAGTTGCGAATTAAGCGAATGTTTATTTTAATACCAGACCAAAAAGCATTATCGACTATTGTATACCTATTAATCTATTATATTTTTAATTGTACATAATCTTGTTTTAATTGCGAGTCCTATTAATACTGAAATGAGTTCACTGCCCCGTTGGTCCAGTGGCGCATGCGCGACTGCTCCGTATGATTCTGGGTTCAGTTCCCAAAGTCGGGCAAAGGTTATTTTACAAAGGGAATATTGTTAGAAGCAACCACGGAGTCTTGACTTGTGCCCGTTTGATGGAAATAGGCTACGGGTCCCTATTACATCATGGACTTAAAAATTACAAGCAAAATATGGTATGTTAAATATATATTAATAAACTCTAAAAATAATGCATAACATCATCAGAGGCTGTTATTTTTGTAATTAACATTTAAAAGAACAAGTTCTAATGCGGAAATAAACTGAAGGTGTGAATGTACCGAAGGACAATACTTACGAACACGCATCGTTATGTATAGTTTACTTAGTAAATAGAAATATAACAACTACCATCCATCATTTACCCAATAATAGTTGATTATGTGACACATGCAAATTGTTTCTTACTTTATAATTGTGAGTAAAATAAACACCGTCAATTTTAGGTCATTCTGGAACCGAAAGCCATAAACTTGATAATTGAACTCGGAACGATTTAGATTTGTTTTCGAAAAATAACAATAAAAAATTAATTTCAATTTAACAAAGTTTTTTTTTTACCTAAGTATAGGGTTCAGTACATTTATGTTCGCCTAATGTACTGGACAGCTGATATTTTTTCGCGATTTCAACTTTGGTCCCATAATAAAAGTTGTTTGTTATCATGAGCACAATATCGTGTTAAAGTATCGTACACTAATTATCAGTCACCCAATATACTCGTATCAATTAAAAAATTAAAAATATCACGAAAAATTATCAATCGTTCCGAGTTCGATGATTGAGTTCGCTTTCGGTTACAGTACGACATAAAAATAATGTTGAATACAGGTCATAAGCAGGTTCATAAGCATAATCCGCGTATAGGTACTGTTCCCACTGCTGGAAAACACGGCCTCCTCGCTATGCTGGGAGGGAATGGGCTATAATCCACCTGGTCTGACTATAACCGATTGTCGGCTTCCCTTTTGTATGTGCGCGGTGCACATCTACGACAAAACAGTCTAGCAACGCACCTCTTCTCTAGTAGTCTCGTCCGACCGTTCAAAGACCTACTACTTAGTAAGTTAGTTTTACTTACCTCAACGTCACTCCTAGTCGCTCAGGAGCAGGTATAACTTTGCGAAAATATGTGTCTTGATAAGTAATGTAAGGTTCCTTCAATTTCAGTAAATTATCAAAAGTTGACACGTTCATTCTGAAATATTCTAAAAACTTAGGTGTCTTGACTATACAGTGTATAAAATTTTCCATACACTATTCCTAAGCCAGGGGCGCCACTATTGGGCCACCATTGCTCTCATACAGGTTGTATGTGTACCTATTTTCAACCGACTTCTAAAAAGAGGAGGTTCTCAATTCGTCTGTATTTTTTTTTTTCTGAGAAAAAGGTTTCTCTTATTTTGGGGTGAAACGTATCGTATGAACGTCCGTCACCACAATGTTGTAACGTCGTCAAAACATTGTGCTGATGGAGGCAATAAATAATAGTAATAATAATAATTTATTCATCAAAACAAAAAATTGTAGTACTTACATGTCACAATTTACAGAATAGCTATATAATTATAGTGTACAAAGACTACAATAAAGGGTAGGTGAGGTGCTGTATCCTAGCTAGGTTAATAGATAACCTGTGTTAAGGAGTACAGTGCCGGTCCCCAAGGAAAGAAACTAAAAAAAATAGTACACATTATGCATTATAGTACATTATGATGTGTTTACTACAATCGATGTTTAGCTATAAGGTATTTTTTTTCCTACTATGGCTTAAAACTAAGAAACAAGTAAAATAACAAATACAGAAAATAAAATGATAGGGTAACTATATAAAATAAAAGTAAATCATGTAACAAGTGGGTAGGTGAGTATTTGTTGTGACCAAATGTTTGTGCTGTGCGAATAAGTTGTATTTCCGCGTAAATCATAAACTGTAGCGGATTAAATTGTATGACTGTAACGTATGTTAGTGAGATGTGCATCTTTATAGTACTTAATCTTAATTTATTTTATAGTAGACTTAATAGTATTTGTTGTAAATTATCAGAAAAAAGAAATAGTACGAGAGTCGAGAGGTATTTAAAGTAAAAGCATCATCTGCCTAGCCTTTCCCCAACTATGTTGGGGTCGGCTTCCAGTCTAACCGGATGCAGCTGAATACCAGTATTTTACATGGAGCGACTGCCTATCTGACCTTCACTACCCAGTTAATTCTGGAAAATACGATACCACTTGCTAAGACTGGTGTCAGACTTTTGGGGCCACTGACTACCTGTAACGAACTGTCACAGATGGACAAATGACAGCCGGAACCAACGGTTTAACGTGCTTTCCGATGCACGGAGGAAACTCGGTATGTAAGGGTGGTCACACATCCACAGACCAACCTAGGTATTTAAAGTGAAATAAAAACATTAAAACCTTACATTGAAAAAAAAACTTTTGAAAAAGTTGGAACTTTACGTTCAGCCGCTCTGGCTGATTGAGTAACAAACACAAATCCATCCAAACTTTCACATTTACAATAGTTTTAAGATAATACTCGTAGGTTCAAGACTTGAAACATAATACTTGAAAAAAACTTTGGCTATTTAACTGCCTCGTCGGTCTAGTGGTCGCTCTGGGTTCGATTACCAGGCTGGGCAAAGTAATATTACGTCTTCCATCGGAACTTTCTCAGTTACTCACAGAGTCAAGACTGCATAGGCCTCTACTACATAGGACTCAAACATAATGAGCGAAATGTTAGTGTGCTATATTAGTGTGCCTTTACCTTACCATTCCGAGATTATAGGCGTGATGAATGAATTAATTTACTGACCAGTCTATTAATATTCATACTTAATATGACACCCATGAAAAGTGAATTGATCGACGAAGCAGTATCCACGTTGTCCGGTCCAGCCGGTTTCCTATAGGGCTGTCACAAACAACATAATTCAAATTGATTTACTATCGTAATGCCGGTTTTACTTTCAAAGTTCAGAGGATGATACAATCAATAAATTAAAGAATAATTTGTAAATAATTATTATTTACGGTTTATAAATAATGATGCATCAGCGAAAGCACGTGCTGGTAATAATATTTGTTTAGTTTTATTAACTATCCGAGTTATAATGAAACTAGCTGTGGCCTGTGAATCCGTTCTCTAAGAAGATTGACGACATTTGTATTTTTGTGATTCCGCAGACAACGAGCTACCCTTATAGTTAAGCCATGGTAGTTAACGTACCCTAGATTTCATTTTTTAGAATTTATTTTTTGCAAACAAACGGAGCTTGCACCCAGCTACGATTGTTGTTGGGAATCAATTATATAGAACGAGAGTATCGGTGTGTATGGTTCTATCGCCTAGTTTTCTATCTTCTTTAATATATAATTATAATGAGTTATATCTCACCACCATACAGGTACATTAGACAGGTATCAATACAAAATACGAAACAACTACTAAGCGCGGAGTGGGAAGTATATCCAAGTTTATTAAGGTCAATCATTCCAATTTGCATAGTTCTCACAACCCCTAACTATTACCAAATCAATCTTAAATCAACTCAATAGAGCAGGGCCCTGTTTCATAAATGTTACAATTCAACAATTTTATAAATAAGTGACATATTTGTAAAGTTGTATGACAAGTGTTGTTTAATAAACCTTACAATAATTATCACCTATAAAGAGAAAATGTTTATTAAACCGAAATATGTAAAATTGTAGGTAAAATTTTACAATAATTCTGTCAGTTTTTCACCATTGTAAAGTAAGTTGTAATTTTTAATAAGCAGAAACTTGTAGATTTAAAACTTATCAAATGCAATTACAATTTACAATTTATAACGTTATTTAAACAGGGCCACACACACAGTATCACACTAATATTATAAAGGTAAAAGTTTGTATGCGTGTATGTTTGTTACTCCTTAACGCAAAAACTACTTATCGGAGTTGGATGTTTACTTTTAACACCTCCACGAACCCCACACTATTCAATCCATTCACCTGCACTATGTTTTGAATGCGTTACATTTAGTTTTCCCGTAAAACATGACTTTTCTCTCAAAAAAAGTAATTTCCCAGCAAATAGTTTAATGAACAGAATGCTTAGTTTATGGCTTCGTGAAGGGTCTGTTTCTCTTCTCTTTCTTTTTTTATTTCATTTATCAAAATTTGGCAGTGGGTTTAAAGCCAGTAGAGAATCAAAAGATTTCAGGCATAGTGGTTTTATTGCAGGGCTGGTCAGCATACCAGTCGATCGCAATCAGCAGCCGCTAATTATAGCTAATTAGATCCCTTCGTTGAAAAACACCCTCAAACAGTTGATATTTCTACACAGTTGCGGCCATAGATTGTTTTTAATATTTCTGTGGTTGCGGCGTATATTATTATTATACAGATTGGTGCCGACAAAACGACAGTTAATTAAAATGCGATTACTAATGACGTTCCCTAGTAGCATAAAAATACCATTCGAATATTTATTTATTCTCACGCGAATTTTAGCAAACATACTTTTTTTCATATTTTTTAAATTAATAATATGAACTAGTATGACTTACCAGTATTTTAATTGTATGTCTACTGTCGAACCAATCCTCATTGTGTAAAAAGACTCATAATGAAGTAAGATTTTTACTTTAAACACGTCCACAACGCTCTACTATTCAATCCATCCATTAGCAGAATGTTTTGAATGCGCGTTACATTGAGTTCTAGGTTCCACCGTAAATTGAACGTTTTTCGTGATTTTTAACCCTATGGAAAAAGTTGTTTCTCATCGATAATTTTTACGTAATGTTTCTTATTAGTTTGGTGTACAGAATGTTTGGTTGACAGCGTGGTGTATGGTAGAAGCTCCCTGTAGTGGGCTACAAATAAAAATGATAAAACATATAAAAGTGCCTTAAAGTGTCACGTTGCTGAGATATAATGCGATCTTTGCCCCCAAATATCCTGACAAAAACCAACCTTCTTTAACAATCAGGTTGACAATAAACTTATGATATTTTTGTATATTTGAATATTATTGTCCTCAATGTTGACGTCAATTCGATTGTCGAATACAATAGAAAAACATCGGTACAAAATAAAATTCACATCCAAAAAGTTCATCTCCACATCTGAAATGAAAATGGCATCCACGGGCTTAATTTTTTCGACACTCCGTCATGACTTTGTCCAGCTTTGGTATTTTTCCGGAAACTACAAAACACGCGTTTTGCCAGAGCTTTCGGCCTAGCACTAACAATATTACCGTCACAAAGTCCAGAATTTAATAAACTTCAACGTATCGCGTGTCAAATTCAATGTGAACGAAAAGGATTCCAGTGCCTGTCTGTGCAGTGTCCAATCGTGCATATTAAGGCCCTAGGGTGAAAACAAAACGTAGTACGCGGCGGCTTACCTCGCTTGCAGCGCCGCGCTGCGTCGCGTCGGTAAACTCCAAAAGCGAACTTAATTTCACATATTGCTTTGCGGGCACTAAGCCGTTTGTTTTGCAGTTCGATACATAATACATAATAACATTGGAATACTGATAAAATTACTTCGAAAAACGTTCATTTCGTTTATCGATCATTCCAAGCGCGATTGAAAGATGCATCGGTTAATTTTTTTTTCACATATAGTAATTACAAAATAGTATACATTTCAGTGAATGATAGAGACCTCTCAACGGCTGAACAGGGTAACTTTCTTTTTTTATCCGGGTCGTGTGATTCCGTGAGGTCACTGCTATCGAAATACTCGGGGGCAAAGTTATTGGAAGACTTATAAACGACTAATATTATACAAGCCGAAGTTTGTTTCTTCGTTTTTTTATTTTGAACGCGAAAACCTTTAGCATTTGATCGCTCAGTTCTTGAGGAAGGTTAAAGGTTATTCAATACGAACTACGACCTTTAGGAGCCGACAAAAAAAAGTCAGAAACGGCGAGTAGCACCGCGGGGCACAACTAGTTCTAAATGTAACTTAGTCGTCTAAGATAACTCTACTTAAACAAAGATCTCAATGACAGGTACAAAAGAGGTCGTGGGTAAATGTGGTACCATTGGGCAAGGGGGACCTCTCTTTCCCTCCACACCACGTGAATTGACTACCATCGCATGCATTTCACGAAAAATAATGCGTTTTATTGTAAGCAGCATGTTCGTTTGACAATATTTCGAGAGTTTACAATATCGCTAGAGAGTAGTGTTGCCCAAATGCAAGACCAAGACGAGACCTTAGCCAGTCTTGGTCTTGGTCTTGCGTCAATACACCTGGTCTTGGTCTTGGTCTTGGTATTGCGCTCTCAGTCTTGGTCTTGGTCTTGGTCTTGCAGCAAGAGTCTCGCAAGTCTTGCGAGACTCTACTACTTAGACTAGACTAAACGGAAAACGGACGAAACGTCGGACTTACATTAAAGGTAAAATTCGCGATAAATACCCATTTACATATGTTTTATAATGTAGACTAGACTACTTGCAAATACTTATTAGCCTATTGCTATTTACATACATCTTCAAGGTCATTTAATATTATCCTCTTGTGCCAACCCTACCAAAGTAGCTAACATTTTTGTGTGCCTCTGTCCGTACTCTGTGGCGACGGATGCGGCGCTCAAACAGTGTCAAATGCTGTGTGATACACTTGTTGCAGTCTTTGATACACCGCAGCGTCTTTGTCGGTAAATGATCAAATAATTAGGTACATTTAATACACCGACCGACCAACGGTTTATTCGCAGAACGTCAAATTTTCCCAATCAATCATGAACCTTAATGCTTTAGCGATAAAGTTGAAAATCTGTTATAGAAATTTAGCAGATGGTAGTAGCTTGATGTGCTGGCATCTGTTCCATAACATTGGCTGTCCTAAAACTTGTTACTAGACCTACTCGACTCGCTGTTAGTTTTAAATTGCTGAATAGAAGTATAACATAAACTTTGAAACATAAGTACCTACATAATGTTTACCAACCTACTAACGTTAGATCTGCACATTAGACAAGCATAATATAATACTATAGGTAGATGTACCTACAAGGTATGAAAATTATGTTAGGTAAGTATATTTTTATCACATGTGAACATAAAGTGAGTAACACGCTCCCTAAGAAATAAATAGTCGAAATATAATAATCAATACAATACCTTTAATCGTTATGACGATACGGTTTTGATACTGGGGAACGTCTATCAAAATCGTGTTTTAAACCAAATCCCTACTTAATAACGCCCAAATCTCAGCTTGATTTATCTGCGAGACGCAAGAGTCTTGCAAGCTTAGTCTTGTCTTGCTCAAATCTTGCAGGGTTCAGTCTTGGTCTTGGTCTTGCTAAAATACGTCGGTCTTGGTATTGGTCTTGGTCTTGCAAAAACGCAAGAACAAGACCAAGACTGCAAGACCAAGACCGATTTTGGGCAACACTACTAGAGAGATTACAATGTAACGTGTTTGACAATTTTACGGTGACGTATACATATTATTGCTCGTGACTGTACCTCTATGTGCTTGACCTTGTGCAGGTAAAGAGGCAAAGATGCGAATAAGTAAAAATATATGTTGAAGGTCTCGTGTTATTTATAAAGTGTCGAACCGATGAGTATGCCGCAAACATTTTAACCTACAATTCTTGGAAAAGTGTCTCACCATAACCTGTCTAATTTATGCGGAAACTTGACAAACAGACCATAAACAAAGTTTTTTTCCTGACTTTAAAGTATATTCGTCCGCGGTTCTGTGACCGAACCACATCAGTGAATGATTAAATTGCTTTAATTAATATTTAAATCAAGATGTCGTTTCAATTCGTTCCATGTATTGGTATAAATAGGTAAGCTTTGTAGACCTGACCGGCTGCCACACATTATACAACGTTACTGTCTCAAACGAATAGAAAAAAACATACATATAATAATATGTAAATGACCTCACAAACTTATTATGCATACCTACTATTGACGGCCACCTGCACTACAAAAAAATAGATTTCTAAGAAAACAGAAAGCAAACATCAGATGATCAGAAAATGAAGCTTAAGGTGGATGTTCCAGGGCAGCCCGCGAAATTCAAATTTTCTTACGTTCTTATTTTTAAAATCATCAATATGGTCGAGGAACGACTTGAAAAAATCGTTCCTCGACCTTTATAAACTTGGAAGGTTGTATTGATGATTTTGTTGATTATAATTCTGTAACTACATACGTCTTACAGTCGCGAACAGTATTTGAATCAACATACAACCTACCACTGGCCTGCAAATTACAAAAACACTTTAGAAAATTTTAAGTTCGGGGGCTACCCTGACGCTTTCACCTAAGTAAGCTTTGTTTGAAATGACTTCCACCCACAGAGCATCAACACAAGGCGCACGTAACTACTTGCAGCTCGTGGCTAAATAATATCAGCCGCTCGGGTCGATCTTTAGGTTAAGCCGTGCTTGCCTAGGTTGGTCTGTGGATGGGTGACCGCCCTTACATACCGAGTTTCCTCCGTGCCTCGGAAAGCTCATTTGTCCATCTTTGACAGTCGTTACAGGTAGTCAGTGACCCCAAAAGTCTGACACCAGTCTTACCAAGTGATATCGTATTTCCTAGTATTAACTGCGTTGTGGTGGTCAGATAGGCAGTCGCTCCATGTAAAATACTGGTATTCAGCTGCATCTGGTTAGACTGGAAGCCGACCCCAACATAGTTCGGAAAAGGCTAGGTAGATGATGAGTTACAGAAACGAGATACGTATAGTATAGGTAGGCAATACCTTTTTTTTCTGATGGGAAATCATCAAATGACCCCTCCCACTCTGGGCGGAGCGGGAGGGAGTGTCAGACTTTTACTGACTAAAAACCATCAATTTTCCTTCCTCGCCCTTTACGTTCGGGGGCCTCGGTGTCTCTGTCGAACAGTCCCACAGCCCCGACAGGCTTCGGCCCTTGCGGGCCCCTTAAAGATAGGCAATACCTGGGCTGGAGTATTGGATAGTTTTATGCCCGTAGAACGTTCTCGTAGAATATTTTCCGACATTCACACGGACGAAACCGCGTGGTTAGTTAAGATATATTTTTATTGGCAGTGACAGGAATACTACAGTTTTTTTTTTCTACAATATTACATTCTTTTTTCATACTGACTTTACGTGAAAACCATAATTTTCTTGCCAAAGCAGTTAATTATTTGTCACGTCTTCTTCTTACATACTTATCTTTAAGTCATGATCTAACTAGCCGGGAAAAGGGGGGACTTTCCCCTAGCTATATCATCTTGCACGCTTTTCATTCAAACTTTCCTTAGTCTTCTTAACCATACATTCCATCTATTTATATGGACACACGGACATGGTGACTTCGCCTTAATAGAAGCTTAGTAAACGCAATATACGTGCTCTTAGATATAATTTTAGTTTTAGCAAATTAAGTTACATTCAAATTACTTATGGCTAATAAGCAATTCTAGAAATTATTAGGAAAAATTTTAATATAACAAACAAACAAAAAAAACACAGTACGGTAACGTGTTTTTCGAATACAGGCAGGGGAAATTTTGAAGCTATTTTTTCTGCGACACTTTTTTTGTTTCCTCTTTGTCCTCTTGGTCTTTCAATGAAAGATTTTAGTACATGACAAGAATGTACATTTTGATACAAGTGGAGAAAGTTTGTTACTGTAGTTCAAGGCGGTATTAACACACGAGCCGTAGGCGAGGGTGTTTTTGAGCCGAGAACTGCAATAACAAATGTCCACGTATATCAAACGACGTTTCTCAATACAGTTTTGAAGAAATAAAATAAAAGAACGTAAAATATTTGTGTTAAGAGACTATGATTTAATTTTTTTTCCGCGCTTTGCTTTCGCCAGGTTGAAGGAGAGGCAAAGCTATGAAGCGTACAGTCTAATATAAAAAATTGTTTTTTTTAATACATTTTCTTTTTAGGGGAATATAAAGTGTTTTAAGGTTAGGTTATATTAATCGGTATTTCTCAGGAATGGTACAGTATCTTTTCATGAGAGTGGTACCACTGGGCAAGAGGGACGGACCTTCCCTTCACACCGTGAGAGTTGACTACACGAAAAATAACGCGTTTTATTGTAAGCAGTATTTTCGTTTGACAATGTTTCGAGAGTTTACAATATCGCTAGAGAGATTACAATATAACGTGTTTGACAATTTAACGGTGACATATATAAACAGCTGTTTAGTACATTTTCACCAGTTAGGTCCATGTTCACCAAAAAGATGCCGATTGCCAGTCACCCTATATATACCTTCCAGGTCCAACCAATATGGGTAGCTAAGTTCCGATAACTTTCTTTTTCTATGTTAAATGTGAATTAAATACTGAAGCTTTCGGAACTACCTAACAAACTGCATTTAGAGGTTAAACTAGAGCGCGTACGCAACTTTGCCACCGGATGGAATAAATCTCACGGTAAAGGTTAATTGCAAAAGTTAAATTCATGTAAAAAGGGCTTTTAGATCAAATTGAGCTCTCCTAGTGCACGAGTAAAACTTTGGACTCGAATATGTGACTTTACATGCATGTTACTAGGTCACGATTTAATTAAATTAGTTTTTATATTAGATCTCATTTGGTAAATAGATTGGTCACGCTCTGGATTAAAATATGTTTGTTCAGGTAAAATTTTGGTGTACCGGGGCGGGCGCTAATTCGTATTTTTTAATACTCTTCTTGGTGGAACATTGTACTTTTCTCAATACGAGGTCTGAATCCTCATCATCATTTCAGCCGAAAGACGTCCACTGGTGGACATAGGCCTCCCCCAAGTGTCGCCACATTGACCGGTCCCGTGCGACTCGCATCCATCGGATTCCTGCAACCTTCACCAGGTCATCGGTCCACCTAGCGGGAGGTCTTCCAACGCATCGTCTTCCGGTTCGCGGTCGCCACTCCACAACCTTTCAGCCCCATCGGCCATCCGTTCTGCGAGCAATGTGCCCTGCCCACTGTCACTTAAGTTTGGCAATTCTTTGGGCTACGTCGGTGACCTTTGTTCTCTTGCGGATGTCTTCATTTCTGATCCGATCACGCAAGGAAACTCCGAGCATAGCCCTCTCCATTGCCCTTTAGGTGACTTTAAGCTTTTTGATAAGGCTCATTGTGAGCGACCACGTTTCGGTTCCGTATGTAATCACCGGCAACACACACTGGTCATAGACTTTCGTCTTGTAAGTTAGACGAGAAGATACCGCGCAGTTTCCCGAACGCTGCCCAGCCGAGTCGGATTCGACGATTGACCTCTTTCTCGAAGTTGGACTTACCTAACTGGACCGTTTGTCCCAGGTACACATACTCGTCCACAACTTCGAGTTTAGAGTCTCCGATCTTCATGGGAATGGGTGTGACATGGGCATTCAACATGACCTTCGTCTTGTCCATTTTTAGACCCACTCTTTCGGAAGCTGTACTGAGATCATCGAGCATTGTACTGTACTGGTCCTCCATGAAGGTCTGAATAGTTCATGTGTAAATAAATTCAGTTAAGCACCATTCATGGCAGGAGAGGCTCGACCTACAATCGAACGTTGCGGTATGTAAAATTAGGTCATCCATTGCAACCTAGATTTAAGTATTGATGAGCAAAACATACAATTGACAGTCTATTACGGAGTCGTCAAATCAGACTAGTACACCATTTCGGACGCTCATGGTTTTTTTTGCGAATCTGTAGGTACTTCTTGACATTCATTTTTGGGTTTCAACCGGTGTATGATAATGATAATATTAAATCGAATAAAAAAAAGGCCAAGTGCGAGTTGTACTTGTGCACCGAGGGGTCCATATAAACTTGTAAGTTATAAGACATTGATTCTTGCTAAATTTTATGATTCTAGGTTAATGGAAAGTACCATAAAACTTTTAATTCTCTCAATAGTTTCGAAATATACGTTTTTTGCGACCGCTGTATCAACTTGATTGTAAAGTTTTAATTTGCTGCGCGTTCCATAAAGGGTCTTGAAAGACAGACGGACAGCAAAACAGGCAACGGACAAACAACAAAAATAATCTTATAAGGGTTCCGTTTTTTTTTAGGTACGGACCCCGAAAAAACAGCTATTTCTCTTGATGTAATTTATTTTATTTCGTTTGTCAAACGAGTACGAGCGTACGTAATCAAAGCTGCGCGATGCAGCAATAGAAAACATTTACATCGATCCCGACTGCCGCATGCCGCTACAAACCACAGCATGTAATTAAATCTGTTTCCAGCGAGGAGATGCTTTGACGGTTCATAAATGAAAATGTTAAACTCATTATTATATTTAACTACCAATTTCAGTTCTATAGTTCATAGTGATTTATAAAGCCGTATTGTTATCTTTTGGCATACACTTTCTTCTCTCTTCGCTTCTTTTCTATATACCTTTTATCCGGATCAACTTAGGATTAGTCAAATTTCTCCGTATAGCACTAAAATAAATTTAAATTTGAAGGTCTAATAAAAACTGGTGATTTGATGCAACCACCCTGAATGTAGCGCCTTCAGGCCGCAGCCGCGGTACCGCTCGCTAAGCTCGTTCGGCTCGCGCTGGTTTTGTCAGAGTTCCAACCCGACCTATAATCCATTTAGTCGGTGTACCCAAGCAATAAAAAGGATACACGTTTAACCAACTGCTACCGGCCGCACATCCCTATAACCGATAACTAGGTGAAAACGTACTTTAGCTTTTAGCCGTACCACAGTTAAATCTTGAACTATACCGAACAAACTCGAATTCTCTAGTATTACCCGCAATATTGTAGAATTCCGGTGTAACCGAGCAGATGGCGCTTTCGTCGATACCTTGAGAATACCAGTATTTCGGCGTCCTTCCATTTGATTACATCAGCTGAATGAAAATACAGCTTATCTGTTTGTGCCCTGAAAACATGGTGACGGCCAGGTATACAATCATGGCATAGCGCTATACTTAGAGGTCTATATGTAAAGCTGCCGATGTTTCCCCAATCCCCATTGTACGCTACCTCGACCATTGTTGTGTGAAAGCTGTTGCACAGATATCGTGAACAATTGTACAGGATCAAATGGAATCCATAGTCGAGTGAACACTGTTTGTGTTAAGCCTTCTGCTAATATAAGGTCCCATTAAAAAAGATGGACAAATTTTAACACAGCGGTACGTGGGTCAATTAACACCGTCCAGAAGGAAAAAGTACCCTCAAAATTAAAATAATTGACCATAATATTTTTTTTACATTACCTTAGCACCTAATCTAACTGGGGCACGATTTCTTTTTCATTTACGGTAAGTATAATAATTAACAGTAAAAAAATGCCAAAACCTAAAACTTTATCCCCTTGAGTCGATACGCCAGTTTTTGAACAAACTACCCCGAAAAGAACATGTTATGAATTAAAATCAAGTGTTGCATTGAGTAAAATAGATAGAATATAAGTTATTGTTTAAAAAAAAAAATATGGTTCCTGTGTTTATCGTAGTTTAAAAAAAAAAACTACACCAAAGGTTTGTCCAGAGCAAAGTTATGATTCCTTTGGTGCCTCACTCAACACCGCGCACACTCCTAATTAAAAGTCATCTGACCCGTTGCGATTGCCGCCGCCGGGGCAAGGACAAACGTCAGTAACGCTTCCAGCCCCTCAGGGACAGGGCTATGAAGGGGTGGCTGAAAAGTTATCTACCTGACTATGAAATAAAAGACATAGATCAAAGATTTTTTTTTATTTTTCTATATAGTCTCCTGCAACTGAAATGCACTTTTGACATTTGTCAATAAGTGACATCATACCATTAAAAAAATAGTTTCTATCTTGACTATCAAAATGGTCATTCACGGCGTCCTTCATTTCTTCGTCTGTTGAAAATCTGCGCCCCCTCAATTTTTTTTTTAGATTTTTGAATAGGTAATAGTCACAGGGGGCCAGATCTGGACTGTAAGGTGGGTGGTTAATTTCTGTGAAGCCGTTTTTAGTCAGTGCCGACCGCGCCTTAAAGGCCGTGTGTACCGGTGCATTGTCGTGCAAAATCAAAACACCACCGCTTAGTTTGCCTCTCCTTTTTTCTTTTATTTTCACCCGAAGCTGATCAAGCAAACTAGCATAATATTCTGCATTCATAGTAGTATTTTTGGGCAGATAATCGATCATTAAAATTCCATCAACATCCCAAAAAATTGTAGCCATCAATTTGCCTGCTGACGGCCGGACCTTAAATTTCCTTGGCGGCTTTTCTCCTTTGAATTTCCATTGCATCGACTCTTGTTTGCTTTCGGGGTCCCACTGGCGAATCCAAGTTTCATCGCAGGTCACTATTCGCGAAATAGTTTCCTCTTCGTTATCCTTCACTAAGTCTAAAAACATCTTACAACATTCCCCGCGCCTTTGCTTGTCAAACGCTGTCAACATTCTAGGCACCCAACGCGCGCTCACCTTGGACATCCCCAAATGATGATGAATAATTTCATGAACACGTTCCTTACTGATGCCCACATCCCTAGCTATCTCCCACTGCTTGATGCGTCGATCGGCAAGGATCAGTTGCTTCACCTTTTCGACATTACCCGCGGTAATTGCCGAAATTGGCCGTCCACTACGGGGATCGTTTTCTAGGCTCTCACGGCCATGTCGGAACTGCTTCGACCAAAATTTTACAACGAATTCGGAAGGGCATGAATCCCCAAACACTTTTAACATGCGCTCCCGGATCTGGGTTGGAGTATTTCCTTCTCTACTGAGAAACTTAATCACAGCACGATGCTCAATTTTCATCATTTTATTTTTTTCGTCTGACATGATAAGAACAACGATGTGAAAAAATATTCTGAACGCGGGAAAACAAATGAATGTTATAATATTTAAAAAAAGAATAAAAAAGGAATATGAAAATGTAGTGGCCAGTACCATTTCTAAATCTTTCTCTAACAATGTAGATTTTATATCAGCCACCCCTCGTATATATATGATTTCCTTGGCTTTGGTTCACTGTGGTTTTGATTCCCTTGTATTTTCATATATTTGATCCCTGCAATTGGTACACACTGTTTAGTAAAAAGAAAACTACATGAATGCCTGCATGTGTTGAGTTAATAGTAATTCTTATAATAATTACCCTTTCGACAGAATCGACAAAAAACATACTTTTTTCTTATTCCCCTGGTTCGTTTCCCTTGGCTTTTGAACAAGGAAATCATAGTTTTCTTGCGTTTTCTTTTACAAAGAAACAATGTTCCTTTAATTCGCATTGCATATGACTAATTAATTTATCTAGGTCTCAAATATTACATTTTGCGCTAAATCCAAGAGAGGATGCTTATGCCCAGCAAAGGGATGTAAAAAGGGTGGAATATTGGTTTCTTTACAATTTTAAAAAAAAAATATTAGTAAAATGTGATCTCAATATACTACTTTTGTTTATTCCCCCGCCCTTCTTTATCCCCCTTCCCTTAGCGTTTTTCTTATTCCCCTGCCCTTTTTTATGATTCCCTTAGCGTTTTTCTTACTCGCCTGTCACTTATCTTATTTCTTGGCATCGAAAACTTAAAATAATAACATTTATATATACCAAATTGACCAAAAGTGATGCCTATTTGATAATTCTACTTATTAAATACAATTTCATATTTTATAGTAAATAGGTTGAAAATTGTAAAAATAAAAAACGCCAAGGGAACATGAATAATTCGATTCCCAAGAATGACCCACGTAACCAAAGAAATCCAAGCAAGAAAAACCGGCCAAGAGCGTGTCGGGCCACGCTCACTGTAGGGTTCCGTAGCTTCCCAGACCATTAAAAATACCAACATTTTTCGTCAGCAAAAATAACTTTGTTTTTCATAGTATTTGTATGAAAAACAAAGTTATCATTTGCGTTTTTTTGAAAAAGTGCTATATAACTCAAAAACTATTCAACTCATCAAGTTGAAAATAATTTTCCTAGAAAGTTCATATAAAGGTCTACTTCTGTGATTTTTTTCATATTTTTTAAACTTATGGTTCAAAAGTTAGAGGGGGGGGGACACATTGTTTTTGACTTTCGGAGCGATTATTTCCTAAAATATTAATATTATCAAAAAATGATTTTAGAAAACCCCTATTCATTTTTAAATACCTATCCAACAATATATCACACGTCAGGGACAAAATTAAAAAAAAAATCGCTCCCCACTTTACGTCTGGGGGAGGTACCCTAATAAAAATGTTTTTTTAAATTTTTATTTTTGCACTTTGTCGGCATGATTGATATACATATTGGTACCAAATTTCAGCTTTCTGGTGCTAACGGTCACTGAGATTATCCGCGGACAGACAGACAGACAGACAGACAGACAGACAGACATGGCGAAACTATAAGGGTTCCGTTTTTTGCCATTTGGCTACGGAACCCTAAAAACGCTGATATAACAAAGACATGGACGTGTTTATGCATTGGATAAATGACATTGTTATTGTATTTTCGTCAGCTGTTTTTTTTTAAGTATCTAATGCTTTTTTCTTATTTTTTTCCATTGTCATTATTTTGGTGGTATAAATGATTCCTAAAAGTTTGTCTTATTATATATTATATTCATGGTCGACTCAAAAGAGTTTTGAAATATTAGTTTTAAATGTTTACAATTCACAAATGCTATGAGTATTCTAATCTATATTTTAACAGGATAAGAACTGGGAATAAATCTATGGCTAGGCGACCCACGTTACGTTTCTCAGAAAAATCAAAGAAGTAACTTTTACCCTTTAACTGAGGAAATAAAATTACGTCATTGAAAGTTGTATGTTTGAACCGTTTGGGGCTGTAACGCGTGGGCTCATTCACGCACGTGACCAATTGGTCTACTCTTTTTTTTTTTCGGATGGGAAATCATCCATTGACTTCTCCCACTCTGGGCGGAGCGGGAGAGAGTGTCAGACTTTTACTGACTAAAACCCATCCATGTTCCTTCGTCGCCCTTTATGTTCCGGGGCCGCGGTATCTCCTTCGAACAGGCCCGCAACCCCTGCAGGCTTCGGCCCTTGCGGGCCCCTCTCTTATGCTAACATCTCTTTGAGGCGCGCGTGGAACACGAACGCGCCGTCGACACGGCCTGTCGTCATTAGACGGACGGACGGCTAGCTAGCCCATAGCTAACCGTCCACAGGCCCGCGTCTACGGTGGCCGGTAGCCACCACGTGACCCCCGACGCCCGGTGCGTCTCCCGCGGCGGCCGGGTGGTCTACTCTTCATTTGACAAGACGGTTGGCCTAATAGTCCAGTAGCGCTTTTGAAGTTTCAAAAATATTAAATTTGTTTGTTTTTCGCCTATAGTTTCCGACCCATTTTCCCAACCTACTATATTCATTTGTGTCAATTTAGGTACTTGCGTATGGAGAAATTTGGCTATTTGTCTTTCCGACCGCTAATAAGACGAAAACAAATTAAAGTTGAAAATTTAATTACAATAACGAAGTAGTAACTGATATGTACATAGGCATTTTGTGTCATCTCTGTCCACGAGAATCCTTATATTTAACCTTGTTTGTACCTAACACGTCGCCCAACTCTAAAAGAATATTACAATCGGTGAAATAGGTGTTAGGCGTTTTAGAGTTCTGATGTCTGTTGTTCAAAATATTTTGTGCCGAATTCATCCACGATATTTCTATATATTTTTTATTTTATTACAAAACCCTGTAAAATCCACAAAAGAAAATTCAAATTTACGCTTTTTGATTATTATGGTGGAACAAAACACCATTCATAATTTGTGTCGTTTTAATCCACGCAATCTTATTATTTGAAAAATAAAATACTTATTACTGGAGTCGTTACCCATGGTCCCGGTAGGTCGACCCATTACCGGGTCCATGGGTAATTATAATTACCCGTGGTTCCCTATTGTCAGTTTGCACTCTGGACGGAAATGACACAAACTGGGTTTGCACACTCCGCAGGCTATACTAGATGAATTATCATGATTATTTAAAACTTTAATAAGAATCATCAATCAATCTGTACCCGTTAGCGTTGTGGACGAATTTTTTGACGACTTGAAGTACTTATTAATGTTGTTTGGTTCTAGGACATGCTGGTTTCCACACGATGTTTTCCTTCACCGTTTTGAGAGCAGCGGTGATGAAATAAATTCACACAAAGTAATACGCCTGCCTAGGTTCGACCCCACGACTTTCGTAAGTCGGGGCTACCACCACTGGGCCACCGCTGCTCTTATATAAAGTAGAAACAAACAAAATTGTGTCAACATTACTGCCGCTCTGTGGACAAACTATAGTGTGTATAGTACGAGTACGAGTATAAGTACCTTTATACGTACACGTTTTACCTTTGTAAAAGTAACGAATACTCTTTCTGTCCCCAATATGCTGGTTATTAGCTTAGTCTCAGATCACCTAAACTCAGTCATTCATCACACACCCATACCTCACTTACACACAATACACATGCACATGACACACTTATAATTAATGTAAACATTTACTTTACCTTTTACTATCGGAACGCATTTTTTTTTCTGTAGCCTAAGAAATCTTACCTGTACGTTACTATTGTAAAGTGCGTCTTACCTCCTATTTATTTTTGCTAATGCTATATAGCTATTGTATAAATTTAGTAAACACACATTCGGGTTCGCAACCTTTGGATCAAATTCAAAAATGACAGCGTCAGTGCATGTGAACTTACTACAAAATGGCGGCCCAAATGTTTATGTTCCATGATGTCAATTGATGTCAGATGCGTTCCAGTACCACAAAACATTGTGCTTTATATTGCCAAAATATAACCCGAGCAAGTGAAATTGTCCGTTAGTTTCGTATTACGAGTACGAATTTGGGAGTAGGTATTTGTTGTTGAATAATTTGTCGCTTCGTATCTTGGTAGAAATTCTTTGTTTACAAAATGTATAGCTTCTCGTGGCGCGGACTATAGGTAAATATTAATATGCACGGAGATTCTATGCTTGCCCCTTTGAGACGCGATGTCGTGATGTTTGATACCTCTGCCGTATGCTACACCAATATTACTGTGAGTACTGAGTATCAATATCACAAAGTCCCTTTGATAATAATCTCCTTTGGCCACACAATGGGATACTTATATCTTATAACCAATAATTCCTAAAACCTGTAATTCAATTCTGGCTGTTTGTTTATGTGAGTTTAATGTAGTAGCTAAATAGCTGGTGAGAGCTCGTAGCTAAATAATAACGTGAAGCCGTGCTTTTCTAGGTTGGTCTGTGGATGGGCGACCTTACATACCAGGTTTCCTCCGTGCCTCGGAAAGCACGTTAAGCTGTTGGTCACGGCTGTCATTTGTAGATCTTTGACAGTCGTTATATTATGTAGTCAGTGGCCCAAAAAGTCTGACAACCAGTCTCACCAAGGGGTATCGTATTACCCAGTACTAACTGTTTAGGTTGTGGAGGTCAGATAGGTAGTCGCTCCATATAAAATACTGGTATTCAGCTGCATCCGGTTAGACTGGAAGCCGACCCAACATAGTTCGGAAAGGGCTCGGCAGATGATGAAATCTTTGTAGTAAACGCACCTACTTATGTAGTTTGATGTACACATTGCTTGGTTCACCTTTTCGTAAAGAGTCTGTTTACACCCTGGATAGTACGACAACAGCTCCACCCATCGGTTTTCCTATCTTTCAAGTTGCAACCAACCATATACATTCAGTGGGTTGGTAAATTCCAATTTCCGTAACCACCCAACTGATTTCAACGATTTGTGAATTTGTATGGTTGATTTTGAAAGTTGAATGCACCTCGGTCTTCGACTACTGGCACTAATGCATAAAATTATGTTTTGTATTTTATTATAATACGGTTAAAAAATCGCCTTGCATATCTGACAACTGTATCTGTGCTAGGAGTGCATCTGTATTTAGTTTTCAATCACTCTCAATTTTCAATATTTGGATCTCCTTTGAGGATTGCAGCGCTGACCTTTGTTTGTGAGGGAAAAGCAATGATGTTTGTGAAACCTCGCGCCCTCTTCCACTCCTCACCCCCTTGACACCAGATTTCAGTGGAAAATCATCGAACATTGTCGTTTCACCAAGAGGAGAGCTAAACTTGTTGAGGTTCAGAATTAAAAGCTACGAGTAAATCAATTCGTAGCGCTAAATAACATTGAATGGATTATTTATACATACAGGGTGATTGGTAATTGGGTGCAGGGCTTGAAATGGGTGATACTAGACCATATTTGCAACAATTTTGGCCCGGTAACTGGGTCCGAACTGAGTGGTTTCTGAGAAATCGATTAAGGAATTCTTTGAGATTTTCTACCCTAAAGTGCTGATTGCGAGAAATCTGCGCCGTTCAGAATGTTAAATTGATACGTTTCTGATAGCTCATTAACGAATGTATCCTTCGAAAAAAGCGTTTGGCTTTGATATTCTTATGCAAAGCGAACGAAATAGAACGGTTAGTACTGAAACCTTACCGTGCTGCTGTACTTCAAGTTATACTATGTACTTCAATCGAACTTGAAGTACAGCGGCTGCAAGGTACTATAACGCGCGTGAGACCACGGAAGCAGACTTTTAACTATACGTGACCGTGCTAGGATTTCTAAATTATTCAAGCCACAGACCGACGTCTGGGAGGGACTTTTGTCTGAATGGAGGTGGGTTAATTCCATCAAAGACCGACACCTCCAGCAGTTCTTTCCATCCGTTCGGGAGCGGCTGGACAGGACATGGCTGGAGGTTGATCACTGTGTTGCCCAATTTCTCACAGGTCATGGTAACTTTTTAATTATTTTTGTGAGAGTATATTTTGTTTCAAATAATCAGATTGCATGGATAAAAACGACACAAATTATCAAAAACACGTTAACTCTAAAAACTTCAATTTGCTTTTATGGTATTTACAGGGTTTTGTAATAAGAAAAATTAAATAAAAAAATAAAAAATAAATATCTATAAATAGTATTGGCAATTCAGCGCGGAAACGCTGCAAGTGTCATGGGCTCCTTTGCGCCGGGAACGTCTAGGGACTGTGGATTTCCTAGTTACTAGTACATCATTGGTTACTTAATATTGTAATGGTGGTTTTTTTTCTTTGTTTGATTTCCTAAATAAGTAGATAATAATGGAGAAATATTGAAAATATAATTGTGTACTTTGGTATAAATAGTAACACCTATTTCACCGATTGTTAATATTTGTAATATTCTTTTCGAGCTAGTTGGACAACGTGTTAGGTAGGTACTGATTAAATATATATAGAATTCTCGTGGACAAAGATGACACAAAATGCCTATGTATATCAGTTACTACCTACTTCGTTATTATAATGAAAGTAAAATTTTCAACTATAATTTTCTTTTCGTCTAATATCGACTTTTCGATCACTATTGGACGAAAACGCAAGTATCTAAAATGACACAACTTAATATAGTAGGTTGGGCAAATGGTCCGAAAACTAAATGCGAAAAACAAACAACTTTAATTTAGGAAATGTCTGAAAATATATGTTTCACTGCAATAAACAAAACCACAAAAATATATGAAATTCTTCAGGATATTTGCTAGTATGATAGTGTTTTGAAAATATAATACAATTAATTTTTCTCGATTAAAAAAACACAAACTTATCTAATAAAACTTCTTTTAACGAGTAAAAACCATTCTAAAATACTAGGATCATTCTGATTTTTTGGAAAATAATTCTACAAGCTAGTGTTTTTTTTTAGCCAATCAATAGATTTTGTGTAAATCGATCGAAACCTTATTCTAACAGTATTTACCACCACAAATAGAATTGCTAATTTAGCTCCTGTAGTCCCATTAAACCACCATTAACTTGATAACTAACTTCCTGTCGTTTGCGAGAGCATCCGTCGTTGCCTCTTCTAGAAATAAATAGCTAGTTGCATCCAATTTCCGCCATCGGCGACGATAAAGACAAGGCCGTGAACAGACTTGATGAAATAAAAATTTAGATCGGTTACTACACCTCACCGTAATTAAATGTTTCACCTGTTGCATGACCAGCCGCCATCTTTTTGACGCCTGTTTGTCGAAGCTTCTCTTCTTGAAGCTCGAAGTCTTTGCTTTCATCATCATCATCATCCTCCACAGCCGGACTTCACCCACTGCTGGGAATGGCCTCTCTGTTTGTGCCAAGCTCCTCGCTCTTGTACCAACCTCATCCAGGATATTCCCGCAAAAGTAACAGTATCGTCCGTCTATCTCCCCGCTGGACAACCAACACTTCTCTTTCCATTCCTAGTCTTTGTTTTATGCGGTTTAAATCGTTGGGTCAGAATACATTTGTTATTCTGAAGGGTTACTGGAAAGTCAATTCTTAAAGGATACCCGCTTATTAATGGATACTTAACCATCAAAAAGAATAAAAAAAAACATACATGTACAGTCACGAGCACTAATAAAGGGTGTAAATACCCTTAAAGATACCGAAAGGAACTTGTTCTCCCCGTGATTACGATCATATTTTTTCTCTAAACCTTTTTTTTTTCGGATGGGAATGGATGGGAAATCATCAAATAACTCCTTAGATATTTATTAGATTTTATTAATCCGATCCGAAAATAAGTAAGATTATTTTTTGATCGGATGATCGGATTAAAAAATTCTAACTTTATTGTTTATAGAATATTAAGCTCTAGCAAGTGGAAACGCTGTTCCGAGAACCGGATGTTTTCGCTTTGTCTTAGCGACGTCGATAGTTTTAAAGAAAGGTATTATAAAACAAGTTCAAAATCCATAAGCACTACAAAAATGTTACTTCTGCCAAACTGATGAGCCATTAATTAATTCCATACTGTTATTTTATGCAAAATCCTGCTTCCTTGCCGTATGTCATTACTTCCCAGAAGATTGGAGACTTGATCCCTATTAGCGTCACTAATGGTGTAATAGTACATTGTTATCCAAGGGGTGAAAGTAACTTATTTAGTCCCGAGACGGGGTTTGGCGCTAATAGCTCGAGGGACTAAATAAGTCTTTAACCCGAGGTAAACACTGTGCTTTTCATTACGAATACAAGGAAAATAAAAACAAAAACACACAACCACTCGAAAAAAAATGAAGATCGGATTGCCGCTTTCCCGCCTATTTTGTTTTTTTTTCTGTGGCCGGCTATTCAGCCTTTATTTTCACTATCGTCACTGAAAAAATAGTAAATATATTGCCCAAATTTTTGTTATTTTAAAGAAATATTTGTAACTAAATTATAACTAAGTTATTTAAAATAATTGTATTCTTTAATTAATACTGAATTTTATGTCATTTCAATTTTACATCGCGCTGTAATTTACAGGCTGTATAGAAGTCGGAACATGGTTCAATAGAAATGTGAAAATAGAACTAGATTTTTTTTTAATAATGTGACAGCTGTCAGTTGAAAGTGATTCTCCCTAGGGCTGAAAAGTATTACTTTCAGCCCGCTTCTCAGGCAACCTACTTTCCGAGTATGAGTAATGAAAAAAATAGTGTTTTGTTTTTTAATCAATGGGGTTCGTTTCCTGAGTAGGAATATTGTGTTTCCAAAAATCTAATGCAGATTCTTGTTCTCTATCCTCGTAGTTTAGGATTTGGCCGTTCACGCCCATTTAAAAATAATCTGCCCGAGTGCAGGTCGCAAGCGCTTAGGTTCAAAAACAAAATCAGAATATTTTATTTCACATAGGCCTAGATGGGCACTTATAAAACGTCGAAAAAGGTGCACGGTTTCGATTCCCAGTTTTGGTAAAGTGGTACATATTGGGTTTTTCCATCAGGAATTCCTAAATGGGAGCCCGGAATATGGATTTGTGCCCAGTAAAAGTTAACCGATTCGCAATACATTTGACACAAACCTGATGGGTGATTTGTGGGTGCTTTACACATCCCTCTAACGGGTCTAACCCTTCGGATGTAGCCCTCCGAAGGGTTAGAGTTATGTTATTTTAGAATCTTTTGGGACGTCTCCGTCTAATTTAATTGGACATTATTGCGTACCTAGCTCAATTACCATGATTACTCACGAAATCACTGATATAAAAATCACCATTTGCCTAGCCTTTTCCCAACTATGTTGGGGTCGGGTTCCAGTCTAACCGGATGCAGCTGAATACCAGTATTTCAATGTAAATCATTGATATCTTTTATTTTATTTCTTCAAAAGTGTATTGAAATCGGCCAAGAGCGTGTCGGGCCACGCTCAGTGTAGGGTTCCGTAGTTTCCCGTCCGTCACAATAAGTGTTCAATCCAATCCGATTTTAATAATTATTTTTTTGTTTGAAAACAGATACGTTCAGGATAATAAAATATGTAAACGAAGTTAAAAAAAATGCTTGCATATACGATTATACTACAAACTTAGTCCAGAGATTATTTTGTACAACTTTTTGTCTTTTTTGTACAAAAACTTGTTTCCATCCAAGTTCAAAATAATTTTCCTAGAAAGTCCTTATAAAGTTCTACTTTTCAGATTTTTTTCATATTTTCTAAACTTATGGTTCATAAGTTAGAGGGGGGAACACATTGTTTTTTAATTTTGGAGCGATTATTTCCGAAATTATTGATATTATCAAAAAATTGTTGTAGTAAACCCCTATTCATTTTTAAATACCTTTCCAACAATATATCACACGTTAGGGTTGAAATTTAAAAAAAAATCACTTCCCACTTTGCATATAAGGGGGCTACCCTAATAAAACATTTTTTTTCCAATTTTTATTTTACCACTTTGTCGGCGTGATTGATACACATATTGGTACCAAATGTCAGCATTCTAGTGCTAACGGTCACAGAGATTAAGCGAGGACGGACGGACAGACAAACATGGCGAAACTATAAGGGTTCCTAGTTGACAGCATTAGGAACGAGGAAACGCAAAGTCTTAAAAGGTCACTATACGTTACTAAAAGGATTTTTAACAATATCAATTTGACAAATTTCAAATCGGCATTAAATCAAATAAACTGGAATGACATTTTTAATCAAAACTTTGACATAGACCAAACTTATAATAAATTTCATGACATTTTACAATCTAATTTAAATAAATACATACCAAAAAAACGAATAAAAATACTGACAAACAAAACAAATAATTATCTTACAAAGGGATTAAAAAAATCATGTCAAAATAAAAGATTGACTAGAATTATCTCGAACCAGCTCAATAGCGCCGTATTTAAAGAACATTACAAAAAGTACTCGAAAATGTTAAGAAAATGCATTAAAACTTCAAAGAAACTTAATTACATAAAAGAGATGAATGCCTCAAAAAATAAAACGAAAACGATGTGGTCAGTAATCAATAACATTACTAAACCAAATAAAACTAAACTAAATCTGAAGAACATTAACTTAAAAATAAACAACGGAATAACAAAATCACCGAAACAAGTTTGCACTGAGTTTAATGATTATTTCGTATCGGTAGGTAACGACAACAAAAGTACGACAGCTGCGGCGCCATCGTCATGTGGGCCATCGGTACATTCGGTGCATACGCCCTCAATAAACTCCATATACATCGAACCGGTAACCGAGCGAGAAGTCCTTATTATAATACGCGGAATGCAACTTAAACGTAGCTTTGGAGTGGATGATATCCCGCCGATATTAGTAAAAAAATGCGCAAAGGAGCTAACATCGCCTCTTACTAAACTAATAAATATTTCTTTCGACGAGGGACGATTCCCAGGAAAACTTAAAATTGCGAAGGTACGTCCTATTGCCAAAAAAGGAGGAGATTCAGAAAATCCTAGCAATTATAGACCTATTGCTGTATTACCTACTTTCTCAAAAGTTTTCGAAAAGGCAATGGCGAATCGTGTTAACACGTTTTTAGAGAAATTTAATATTTTGGATAAAAACCAATTTGGTTTTAGGAAAAAATGCTCAACTACTTTAGCGGTATACAACTACGTACAGGAAATCTACAGCTGCATTAACGAACGAAAGTACGCTGTTGGAGTATTCCTAGATATGACGAAGGCGTATGACAGGGTGTCACATAAAATTTTATTACAAAAACTTTACGAATCGGGTATTAGGGGGCAAGCTTTTAATTGGTTTAAATCATATTTACAGGATAGAGTACAATTCGTAGAAGTAGAATATTTCGATAGCATAAACCAAGAAATGTACAGCATACGATCAGACATGGTTACCATTAATAATTCAATTCCCCAAGGAAGCGTCCTAGGATGTACGCTATTTATAGTATACGTCAATGACTTGCCAAAAAAGATAAGTTCGACGAGTATTTTGTTCGCTGATGATGTTTCCTTATTATTTAAAACGCCGGCGAATGTTGACCATCGAGCTATTTTAAAAACTTTCACAGACACTGAGCAATGGTTAAACGAACATAATTTAGAAATAAACCTATCTAAAACTAAAATGTGCCAATTCAGAACATACCAAAGAACCCCAATAAATCTAAATATATTAGCACAACAAATCAAATTAGAAGAAGTAAATGAATTTACACTTTTAGGCCTAACATTAGATTCAAACCTAAATTGGAAGAAACATATAGAAAGTACAAAAGCAAAATTGTCCCAATTTATCTATGCGCTAAGTATACTGAAACGTAACACAGACTACAACACCGCCCTATCTGCCTATTACGCGTACGCCTACTCCTGGCTAAATTATGGTATCATTCTGTGGGGAGAAAGTACTGACTTTATGGACCTATTCATTCAGCAAAAGAAGTGTATCAGAATACTAATGAACATAGATCAACGAGAGAGTTGTAGGCCACACTTTATTAAACAACAAATTCTAACATTACCAGCAATATACATATTGCAAAGTTGTATATTCGTTAGAAAAAATAGGCACCTCTTCAAATCTAATATCGAGCTAAATGAAAACTATAATCGCCGGAACAGGAATAGATTAATACTACCCATCACAAACTTAAAAGTTATCGGGAAAAGCCCATACTCAAGGCTAGCTAATATATTTAATAAGCTACCTGAAAAATTAAAATCCCTACCAAATGACTCAATTTTCAGTAAAGAGGTAAAATCTCTGTTGATAAGGAAAGGCTACTATACCGTTGAGGAATTTAAAACTGATAAATTGTAAATCGATCGATCCTGTAATACCTAATATTAATACGACATATATGTAAAAGAATAATAATAAATGCGACACTTTCCTATACCTTTGACAAAAATGATTAAATGAACTGATAATAATGATTAATTTTAATATAATATGTAATAAATGATTGATTAATGTTTTGTATAATATTTGAAATGTAAACCATTTTAATGAAATATAATGTTAATATTTAGAATCAATTATGTAACTTAACAATTTCTTATAAAAGAATTGCAGTGCCCTTACAGGGTGCATGTCTTAATACTGTGTCATGAAATTTTAATGCATGCCTAATATACAGTGTTTTACATGTAAGCAAATAAAATAAATAAATAAATACTACGGAACCCTAAAAAACGTCGTTTGATACATGTGGACATTGTTATTGCAGTTCTCGGCTCAAAAACACCCTCGCCTTACGGCTCGTGTGTTAATACCGCCTTGAACTACAATAACAAACTTTCTCCACTTGTATCAAAATGTACTATTTTCCATACTCTTCCGCTGTTCTTTGTAACAGAGGTGGGCGCCGCGCCGGCGCGGCGCCCACGCGCGTCTTCGAGTAATCGGTGAACATACATTAAAAAAAAAAAAATACATACAGTCGGTTAAAAATGTCGTCCAATTCCAATGTTAAAAAAATCAAAATGAGTCAGTTTTCAATATCTGTACTCTTTGATCGGAAAACCAAATCTAGTTTCGCTTGGAAGCACTTCGGCCAACTAATTATTGGCCGATGGGGCCGAAAAGTTCTGGAGTGGTGACCCCGAACCGGAAGACGTTTTTTGGACGGCCTCCCACAAGGTGGACAGATGATCTAGTGAGGGCTGCGGGAATCTCCTAAGTACGATTAGCACGGGACCGGTCAATGTGGCGACACTTGGGGTAGGCCTATGTCCAGCAGTGGAGGTCTTTCGGCTGAAATGATGAATGATGATGATGATTCTTATTTAGAGGAAAAAAAATACAAGTATTGCGGCTTTTATGGCAGATTGCATCAATGAACATGTAAATGCTTCTGATTTTCCATGTTCCGATTGCGGTGAAACTTCCCGTAATCTATCCACCAAGCAGACCCACCAAGCGGAGCCTCCACCAAGGTCCTCTTCGTCTCAATCTTTGCTGACGATATTATCTAAGAAGCACAGTACTTTCAGCGACATTGACGAGGCAATGGGAACAGATTATTCTCAAGAATGCTGGAGATACCTAGCTTCGGTCGATCAAGAAGTGGAGATTTTGAAGGGGGATGTGCTTGCCTATTGGCGAGAGAAGAAAATGTGTTCCCAGGACTTGCTGCGCTTACCAGGACTATTCTTGCAATTCTTTTCTCAATAGCAGGATGGGTTTTAAACGCTAAAAGATCGCAGTTGAGCTCTACACGCTTCAAAAAAAAAAAAAATCCATGATAATTATAAAATATTTAATTATGTATTTTCCTGGTTTTATTTTTTATTTCTGCTGTTGATAGTTTTAAAATATAAACCTTAAACCAAAAATTGCTTTTCTTTAAAAAAAAATACCCGCGCCGCGGCGTGGCGCCGCCGCGCCGACCAGTTCCACCAGGCGTGCCGCCGCCGGCAAATTTTTGGTCGGCGCCCACTTCTACTTTGTAATTCATTTTGTTTAAGATTCCTCGATGCTTTTCTGTGGGTTGCATGTATTCAGAATTATTTTCATTCGCTAAGATCCTAATATGTTTTGTAAAAAAAATTAGTACCAACATGCTGAATCTTCTTTTAATTAAAGCTATGCTTTACAGCGGGCTGAGTCGCAATCTCATCGCAATATCCCTCGCTTGTCAGAATGTATGTAATAAACAAATTCGTTTGACACACAGTGATATTTGAATACAAACTTTAGCCTAGCGGGTGAAATGAATATCGTGATGAAAATTTGCTCTACTGAAATTGAACTTCGTGTTTGTTTGTATACTGACTATTTCCTGCAACTCGAATGTAATCAACTTTCCAACTCCAACGTCAAAGGGTGTATAAAAATAAATTTACTCGTCCGTCAGTCAATGTTAGGGCTTCAAAGTTTCTGGAATACCGTTAATGAACTAGGTATTCACATTTCGCTTTCAAAATAAAGTACCGTGTCATTTCCACGTAGTGTTTGCGGAAATTTTAAAATGTCACTAGCGAAAACCTTGTTTCGTAACCCACATATATTTATCAGAACAATCGACAGTCAAAATGCATGTTTGGATCAAATCTGAATAAAACTTCGACGGTTTTCAATTACAAGTCACGAACATCGATACGTTCTTTCTCCGATTTTAAATATTTTTTTAGAACTGTCGTTTCAATTATTTTCGCTGTCATTCACTGTAGGTATAGTGTATATGTTCCAGTACACATGATACCACCTTAGGTATTTATGTTGTTTACAGTACGTTTCATTTCTGTAACACTATACTGGTTCGTGAGTATCGGCAATCACAATACTGGACGCTAAGCTTTCTCAAAATTTTAAGAAAACTGCGAAATTATCTTTACCTTTATTAGATTTTAAGTAGGTATTTGTAGCAACTTTAAAAGGTTTACACTTCATTGGTTTTTATTGTATAGGTGTTTGAAGTGAATTAATTTTAAACACAAAACCCTCTTTTTTGTGTCTCTGGATGACATTTTCAAAAAATGCTGAATGTTTTTCTTTTTTTTTATTAATAAGTGATTCTGAGTTTCATGTTTCTAGAATAATCTAATTTTTTTTTCATACATACTTTACCCCCCCCCCCTCTTTTCACCCCCTTTTTCCAAAATTTATTTAGTCTAGATGTTATTCTAAGTTCAGTAGTTTTTACGTGATGCGCGGTCAAACAAACAAACAAACAAAACATTTTAAAATGGTTTTAATATGTTCAGTTACTTTAATCTTCAATGTACAGATTTTTTGGTCTCAACGATTTTATTATATGTATAGATATTTTTGTAACAATTAATAAGAATATACCACTGGAATGCAACACTGGAATAGTGGCCCGCAAAATAAAAGCCCAATGGAAGTTGGCACCAAATTTTGGAAATACATAATTTCTGTTATGTTATTGTATTTGTCTAATAATCATTTATTTTAAGTTTATTTATGAATCCAGTATGACTATGTGTATACAAGTTTTCCGAAAGTTAGGTAACAAATTAATTTAAATCAAGAAAACGGATCTGCCGTCATCATTATTTTAAGCAAACACTTCTCTATTTTGACCAGTGCAACCTTTACCCGTATGACTTGTCTATATTAAACACAACTGTGGTCAGATTAACATACCTACTATTCAAATTAATAATAACATCCGATGATGATTTGTGATAATGTCTGTACACTAGTCAGGTAGGAAGCGTTTGTATAATGTGATAAGACTGGCTGCAGGCTTGATTGACTCATCCATGATTTAACACTCAGTAGTCAGCCTTGCGCCTTTCTTTAGGCGATTCACACACGAGCATGGAGCACGACACCACTCTTTCGGACGGTTTTTTTCGACCCTGCTATGACTTTGAGTTTACTCAATACTCAAACTTTATTTGCATTTCTAAATCGTTTTGCTAGCCTAGTACTTTTTGGTGGATTATCAATGTGTTATTCAAAATACGGGTTCACCGGATGAACGAAATTACTTTATTAATAAAAAGCACAGCCATATTTTTCATGTGAGATCAAAACCAAGAAAAAACCGAGTCGACATAAAGAGGACACAATCAATACATATAATATCTGTACAATCTATCTATCAACTATCTGGTGTTCAAAACACAAGCCTAATGTGGCACTAGATGGCGATATGTGTAATGTCCAGCGATGTGTATTTGTATTTATTTATTGATCGATTCCTCGTTACTATTATACAACCATAAATACATTACGAGCTTTATATAGTACCTGTTTTTTAGAAACAAAATAGTTATTGATAAACAATTAAATAAACAATAGGTACTACCTAAATATGAAACCAACAAAACACTAGAAAGAAATAAGAAACATAGATTAAGAAACAAAGTACATGCCAACAGTTTGTCTATACATATAATAGTTGAACTAAATGATTTTATCAATTTATTTGACGAAGTAATTTATTTTTGTACTCTGTATTTAATGTTATTGTTTCTTTGTCTTAGGTGCTTTCCTCGTGATGTCGTACCCGCACTTCCTGTTTGCTGATACCCGGTACCGAGACAGCGTCATTGGGATGCGACCCAATGAGGAAAATCATAAGATCTTCATCGAGATAGAACCGGTATGTAACATATACTTATACATATAATTGTTTCTTATAAATGTTTTTAGGGTTCCGTTGCTAGTCACAAAGTCTAAAAATCAACGCACAACCCAAACCGCTGTGTCTATAGATTCCAAATTTGGCAAGTAGGTTCCTTATGTAGTCTTGGGGTGCATTAAAAAAGGATTTTTAAAAATTCACCCTCTAAAGGGGTGAAACAGGCCTCCAAAGTTTGTAAGGGGAAACAAGATAGCTTGTAAGCGGCAGGTCGCACCGTAACTTAACTAAAGTTTAGCTTCATCGGGTAAGTTACACTTATTAAAATACCTGGGTTGAATACACACATAAATGTTTAGGTTACTACTAGTTTCCGTTCATCTATACTAATCTATCTATCTAATATAAAAATCAATGCCACTTTTCGTTGTAGCTTTATAACTCAAGAACGGGCTCACCTATCCATACCAAATGTTTAGGCTTTGTTCGGACTATTTAGTAGATGGTTTATGTGAAGTTTGCACAAAATCGGTCGAGCAGTTCTTCACGCAGACGAAGTTGCGCGGGTCAGCTAGTTACGTATAAAATATTGAAATGGGCCTCCATTTATCCGTATGTACCTGAAGGTTGAAAAAAAATCTGCACTATATTTTATTGCTGCTGATGCCCGCGGATTTGACCGCATACAAATTATATACTAAAACCTGCCTCGAGAACCACTCTGTCCATTGGTGAAAACAGTATAAAAATCGGTGGTTGTGTTTTTGAGTTAATTGCGAACAGACAGACGCGGCGGTGGACTTTCTTTTATAATATGTAGTGATAGTTGGTGCTAAACCCTTTGTGTGAGAGTCCGATTCTTGGCAGGTTTTTTAATAAACTTTTCGAGCATATTACCTATAGAGGTTGTCTTACAATTATACCATGTAAATTTCTGCCTCGTTGGTCTCATGATCACATGCGCGACTGACGAGCATGATGTCCACGGTTCGATTTACGGATCGGGAAGAATGTGATGTGTGGAATTTTTCCTCTGTAGCCGCCACTGAGTTTAGATTTGTGCCTGGTTGATTAATAGTCTCGTTCCTTATCACAGGGGACTTAAAACATAACTAACAAAATGTGAATGTAACTAGTATAAGGTATCCTAATCCTTCGGGGATTACGATTAATGTAAATTGAACATAAACTTCAGGTAGAAACGCTTGCATTCGAAACAACGGTCAACAAGTGTGTTCTAGCAGCATAAAGGAAATAGCACACATATCAACTCGGAAAGAGATCGTCACTGTTTCAACTCGAGCCATTCAGTACTCTTTGTATAAAATTCCCTATTGCAACGCACACTAATCGGAATCGTAATGTAATAACCTCGCCTCGAGACAAGCTCACGAAACTCTCGTGGCGAAAGACGATACGGAGACGATCATTTCCCGAGTTGATATGTATACTATAGATACATATTTCCTAATTTTCAGCCGAAATTCTGTAATGAATAAGTAAATATCAGGAAACATCATAATGCCCTGTCAAACCTCAAATAACCCAAATGATTCACCTACAACAGTGAGGATCTGTCGCTCGGCGGCCGCTGCCGCGGCACGCTCGCTCCGCTCGCTCGCCTTCGCGCGCCAAAAGGTCACAGTTCTAACCTAACCTAACCCACATCATTCACCCACAATACAGGGTAATGATTCACCTGCAACAGCGAGGATCTGGAGCTCGGCGGCCGCTGCCGCGGCACGCTCGCTCCGCTCGCTCGCCTTCGCGCGCTAAAGGTCACAGTTCTAACCTAACCTAACCCACATCATTCACCCACAATACAGGGTAATGATTCACCTGCAACAGCGAGGATCTGGCGCTCGGCGGCCGCTGCCGCGGCACGCTCAAAATTATAATTAACGTTATTATAGATTTTGAATATTATACTAACTAAATATTATACTAACTTAATATTATACTAAATTAATATTAGTTTAAGAGTGCATTATAGGAAATGTTAATTAAGACATATAAAATTAGATAAACTGAAATTATATCAATAATTCATTATATCATTTCATCGTTATACTAAACAAAACGTATATTAAATGAAATTAGGTCACGGGAACGTTAGACTTTCTGTTATTATAACAAATGGCACGCACCCATTTCAACCATAGGTATTTCGTTCATTCGGGATTTCGTAGATTCGGGATTTCATCCATCGGTATTTCATCCATCGATATTTAGTCCATTCGGGATTTCATCCATTAGGGATTTCGTCCTTTCGGGCATTTGAACATCGGTATTTTGTGTTTCGATATAACGACTATCGGCATTTAAAAATTCGGTATTTTAATTTCGATGTTTTGGACGTCGGTATTTCAATCATAGGTATTATGAACTTTCGGGATTATGATACGTACCCATACTAAAGCTAACCTCGTGTTATTTTCGCCGTAACCGCGTCGTACCCATATTGAAGCACTGTCGTAGCGAAATCGTAGCACCGTAGCATCGTCGTAGCGTCGTCGTAGCATCGTCGTAGCGTCGTCGTAGCATCGTCGTAGCGTCGTTGTAGCCGAGTCGTAACCGCGTCGTATGTTTATCGTAACGTATATGACTATTCTAATATCAATACACTGAGTACCTACAAATAATAAAAATCAGTACAATGATACAGATTTTCGATATCGCAGAAAGTACCCGCTCATGATATTACGAGCTCTACAACTCAAGACTCAAATAGAACGATATAACCTTGAAAGAGCGAGTAGACTGTGTATATAATTTAAAAACAAACTGGGGCATGACCTTGGCCGTGAAAATTTTGAGGAAAAGGGGCACGTCTTTGGGGAACTTGGCAGACGCGCGCCGTTGTGTCAGGGGTTGGGGCCAGCGACGTCTCACCCCTTATCCTGTGCTAACAACCCCGCAAATCGAGCGGGTCTACCTTGACCTATATAACAAACATTGGCTATTTTGACAGATTTTAAGTTCTCAGTTTCGTGCTGTTATTTCTCGTAGTTGTTGTAAAATTACTCAAAGTAAGAATAACGTGTAAAATATTCACTTGCGGCCATTTTCAATAACTCACAGTTCAGTTTCGGTAGGTTTCTATCTTCATCTGTTTGACATTTACTTACAGACGCTTAGAGACAAAACGTCACAGAATTTTTTTCTTTGATTTTGCTATGAATCAAGTGGTGACGCGTACAGGATATTTTAAGCTAACTTAGAAACACCGGCAACTGCAATAATACATGGCATATTAACTATAATAATAACAATACTTTATTGATACAAATCCTTACAATATGCCTAATATCTAGCAAAATGTTTAATAAACAAAAAGTTGTAATACTAATTCGGACCAGTCATGGTGGTCGACCTATGCAGTCCAGCTCATTAATATAAATTTACTCCGAGGTTTCGTTTTGATAATCCGTTTGTTATTGAGCATCGGTTTTGCTATCGATTTTTACAAAAAGTATTTGCTGACATTAAAGAACCTGTTGTTAGTGTGAGCTTGCGACCTATTTATGAATGTTATGGTGATTGGACTATGGAGGTGTGTATGTGTCGGAATGATTATCAGAAGTCAGTTGGTTTGAAGCGAAAACAAATTTATTTGCATGTACCTTCTAATGTTGGTAAATCTACATATATTGAGTCCGTTATTGGGACGTGTTAACATGAAGTATGTTTTTTATCCCGTGGTGGGTAATTTTTTTATGCAAGGGTTTCAGGAGGGTTTCAAGTTCATATCTGTATATCTGTAACAGTGTGCTTATTAACTGGCAGTTATGTTATACGGCAGTAAGTTGTAGAAAACGGGCTTTTGTGGTTCCCAAAAAACGGTCAAAGAAATAAGGGTAGACCGCAGAAAGGTGGGATCTGGCCGCAGGATGTGGTGTTCCGTCACTTCCACAAGGTTGCACAAAAGATCGTGCAAGTGAAGCGCATCGTGTACTAACATAGATTTAAGTTACTATCCTAACAAAAATGTTTTTAGTATATATATTTAGGTTAAGATATTTATCCATGGGTCATTGTTACCGGAAATAAATGGTTTATTATTTATTTATAATGATCAGGAAACAGAGAAACCGGCAGTGAATTAGAAGGAACGGCAGTTCAATAAATATTGAAGCATAGCGCTTTGTAAGGATTTTCCTGTGAAAAGTCATTATCTACTGACCTAAAAGGCCTGCATTCTTGTTGTTCACTGTATTTATATTGTGTTCTATATAGCACCATATTATACTGCGACGCTGACGTCAGCGACGACCGACGGCCGCATTTTGTTCTCGCTGACGTCACGACCGACCGTACGCGACCGACCGTCAGCGTGACAAAAATTCAGGCATTATAGAATAACACTAGTCCAACAATAGGATAACACTAGTCATCAATGGGCATTAACGGGCCTTCACGAAGACGACACCCAAGCTTTCTATACATCAAACTAATTAACTAATAGGGAACTTCCCGTTGACCTAGAATCATGAATTTTTTCAAGCAGCTAGGTATGTCTTACAGCGCAAAGGAAATCTCTGAAAACTGTAAATATGAAGTTTAATAAAAATACCGACAATTTTATACGGAGACCTCTGTGTGCGAGTCCAATTCACACTTGGCCGTGTTTTTAATTCAGTTCAAAATCACGTAGTTTTCTATCGAGAAAATTTTATGGAATCGTGTCTCCGAAACAGATGAACCTTAGAAGCAGTCCTCAACTTTGCAATATATTAACCCCAAGGTGAATGCTTTAGTAATTTTAAAATGAGACCCATTCAAAAATCACGATTTTGGGTTATATTTTAGTTTAAGTGTGTAAATATTATGCTAGCTCATTCATTTACAGACACAAGTAAATGAATGAAATATATTGTAAATCTCAATCATTTAAATGTTTTTGACTGTCAAAATGTGTCTGCAAGATGTCTGACTGAAGTAGCAACTAGTTGACAGAGAGAAATCGCCCCATGATCGCCCCAGCTTCCCCCTGTTTCCCCTTCACTCTGACAAACCAAACAGTAACCTGTAGCCTGTAGCCACCTGACACTAAAGTTTTGAATAATTTCTGCGCTTTGAGAGAACTAAAATTGAGAGCATCCTCTATCGCAATTTGTCTCGCTAACAAAGAGAACGAAAAACGAGAAACGAAATTAATGTAATTGGTAGAAACTTCATCTGTTATAGGAGGTATGTTCGTCTGGTCAATTAGGTAAGAATGGTGGTGGAGGCCCGGCGTCGTCTCAAGGCCCGGACTCCTCCAAAGTGGAGACGAGTGGACCGGAGAAGAAATCAATCCTATTGGTTGAAATATTCGTATCTTGCGAAACTTTCACGTCTTCACACCGCTCCGCTCATAAGTGGTGGTTTAGTGGAGACTAGGCGAGTAGACAGATGTGTTGTTAATCACCAACTCGTTATTTCCACTTCTCGTCTCCGCTTAGTTTTAGTGGTGACTCGTAATTTTTTAGGCCATCCTGCAGGTGTACATCTTCTGACAACTTCAGTGGATACATCCTAGCTCTTACGCATCTCCTCTCCTCTCCTCTTCGCACATCTCCACTCCACTCCGTTGGAGTACTGGCCTGAAGCTGTGTATTCTGTTACTTGGCGACGCCACTTATATTTGTCAAAGGTTTCACTATGTTGATTCTTTTGTCTAAATAAATAAACTTACAAAATATTTAGATACCGGGTTTTCTCCGTGTCTCGGAAAGTACGTTAAAAAAAATAAAAAATAAAAATAGTTTATTGGTATAACAAGTGTAGGTATTAACAAAAATTTTGTGATTGGATCCTCCTTTTAGGCAGATAGTGCCTGTGTTAGGAGAGTCCGCTCTTCCATAGCAAGTCGTGTTAAATAAAGAGCGAATCGTATCATATTCATGCTAAAACTATTTAAATTACAAGTTAAGTTAAATTAAATTAAATTAAGACTAACTTACAATAAATTAAACATGTGTATGAGTAGGTTTGTGTGTGAGTGAGTGAGTGAGTGGGTGAGTGAGTGAGTGAGTGAGTGTGTGAATGTCTGTATGTGTCAAGGTTTCAGAAGTGTTTCGGTATCATCGTAGGTAAGGGTTTGTATCGATTCAGTTATCTATTTTTTACTTTCATAGAAGTTTTTGGGATAAATATAGATGTATTTATTTATTTTGTTATAAAGCTCAGCAGATCGTTTGCTAAATTGCATACTGGCAAATAAAATCCTTGTCCTAGGGAAGCGACTTATGTTTTTTTAATATTATTGGTGTTATGTTAAGTTTCCTGACTGAGAGCAGTTTACTTAGTTTGAATAAGTCTTCAGTAGGATATCTCTTTTTTTTAAAATACATGCACTTGATAAGAGCGCGTTGTGCCCTTTCCAGTGCTAGAAATTTTGTTTTGGCAGCACCTCCCCAGACAGGTATGCAATAGGAAAGTACTGACTGGACTAGCGCAACATAAATCATTTTAAGGAAATCTTTTTGATGGCCTGTATGATTACCGACAGTCCTTGGAACAACGTATCTAAGAGTCCTGAACATCCAGCTTAATTTCCTGATTCTATTTGCAACCTGCTCAATGTGTGGGTACCATGACAGTCTCTGGTCCACAATTACACCTAGGTACTTAATATGGGGTACTTTGTTGATTGTAGCGCAGTCACATCTATTGCGGTTACTGTACTTCCCCTGGTTGTGTACGTTGGCAGACACTGAAGCAAATATAATTTGTTTTTGCTATGTTTAATGTGAGCAAATTTGTTGTTAACCACTTGGCGATTGTTGCCAAGCCTGTTTCAGTGCTAAGGTTAACATTCTTCCAATTATCCCCGGTGAAAACTACAGCAGTGTCATCCGCGTAACAAAATACTTGTGCGTTTTCAATATTAATGTTACATGGTTCGTTGACGTAAATAAGGAACAAGGTTGGCCCCAATACACTTCCCTGAGGGACGCCATATGACTTATACGCGTCTTCACTAGTATACTGACCCACTCTAACCCTCTGTTTCCTATTTTCGAGATAATCCTTGAAGAGGCCAAGAGGCATTCCACGAATTCCGATACCTTCCAGTTTTCTTACAAGGATTGGGACAGAGACGGTGTCAAAGGCTTTTTTTTAATCTAAGAATGCAGTTACACATTTTTTACCTTTGTCAAGCTGTTCGGTTATATGATTACTTAGTGCAGTAACTGCATCCTTGGTGGATAGACCTCGCCGAAAACCAAATTGTGCCTCAGATAGCACGTTGAAATCTTTTAGGTACGTTAAAAGCCTCATATTCATAAGTTTTTCTCATATTTTTGAAAATTGTCTGACAAACCATAACGATTTGTCTATGTTTGAGTGAGAAATGAATATAAATGAAAATAAAACATGAGCCTGTGTACTTAACTTATGCTATAGCCGCTTTTAAAAATTTTAAGCCATTGTTACAGTTGACGTTGACGATTGCAATGTGAAACTAAGTCTTAAATAATTCAGGAAGACCTTCGTAGGGCGTGGTATGGTACGGCTAGCTTGACATTATCATAATAAGGCCTACATTGTGGCATTGCTATAAGAAACGCGGAAAAAGTAAGCAGAAGTTCGACATAATTTTGATTTTAAATCGCGAGTGCGCATAACCATCATAGTGGATACCATTTCGATAAAAAATCGCGTGATCTTTTATATCAGCATAGTTCTTTTTGCACTTCAATAACATTGCCAGGAGGGTTTTGGAGATTAACAAAAATTTGGTGGAAATCAAGTCATAATAATTAATTCGATAGTGAAAATGGTACTGATAACAATATAGCGATAATAACTGCGCTTCACCCAACAAATGTCGTATGGATGGGCGATATCAGCAACGAAAATTTGCTCGATACGATCAATAGAAATAATAGTTAAAACCTGGGGAACTCTTACGAGGTGATTGTAGGCAATCTCCTGTCTGGTAACCGCCTAGGGCACCTAGGTTTTCACACGACACCGCCCGACCGCGCAGACAAGCGGTGTTCACCGCCTCTCCGCGCGGCGTCCAGCCCATTCATCCGCTTTGCCACCTCCGCACGTCCGCGCGGACGGACGGTTGAGAATCTACGTGCCAATAGTCATGCAGTTACTACTGTACTATACTCGTACAAGCGAAACGCCAAATCAAATCAAATCAATTTATTTGTGTGTATTTTGTTGTGTGTTTCCCATTGTGCCAGTGACGCAACGTTGGCGCCGGCCTAATAAATATTTGAATGGCTTTGGCCGGCGAGTGGTTTGATAAATGTCAATGGTGCCGATCGATACGTCAACTTTCATGGCAGGCTGAAACAAATTGGCATGTCTATTTAATAATTTAACAGATAATAGTTTCTGCAGCCTGCCATAGGGTTAAAAAATGGTTTGTGGCATCCAACAAACGTCCGTTATTTGACGATTATTTTTCACTCAGTATATACCAAAATAAAGTTTGAGTGAGTAGGCAGGTAATATAACAAGCTCACTTCATGTAAAATATTGGTATTTAGTTACATCCGGTTTGACTGGCGGCCGACCCCAAGATACAGGAAAAAGCTAGGCAGATGGTAATGCGGAAATAAAAGCTTAAACATTTATCCACAATATTTTTAGAATATACTATGAAAGTTGGTGTTAATTTTTTTCTTATTTTCAGAACACAGGTACGCCGATTAGAGGAGCGAAGAGGGCGCAGTTCAATATCTTTTCGCGGAACGTCCGGGGCATCCCGGCCACTCAAAACCTCCGAACTGCGCTGGTGCCCATCCTATGGGTTGACGAAGTGAGTAGTGAATAAACACAGCATTTTTCAGCTTTCACCTGGCTGCTTTACACTCTAGGTACACACAAGATAGTCCTGTTTAGACACGGGAAACTCCTAGGTTCACCTAAGAGCTGAGATGAAATTCACAAAAAAAAAGAGTAGATCATTTACGAGTATCTAAGTATATATAGGGTGACTGGTAATTAGTGTGCGAAACTTAAACACGTGATTGTGCTTATGAAAACAAACAAGTTTTACTATGACAAACCTGAAATCGCGAAAAAAAAACAGCTGTTCAGAACATTTATAAATATAAATAAATATCGCTGGACATTAACACACAGCGCCACCTAGTGCCACACTAAGCAAAGCTTGTGTCGTGGACACTAGATAGTTGATATACGACATATATACTTTTTTGTTTGTAAATACATACTTATTATACATATAAACATCCATGACTCGGAAACAAATGTCCATGCTCATCACAGAAACATTTGCTCCTACCGGGATTCGAACCCGGGACCCTAAGAACGTAAGGCAGCGTCACTACTACTACGCCATTCGGGTCGTTATGTTCACCATGTACTGTACAACTGATATTTTTTTCGCGATTTCAACTTTAGTCCCATACACCAGTCACCCTATAGACGCACTATAAATTATACTATAGAATTAACAAACGTAGTCTGTCTCCTTGGCATTTTATTAGAAAAAGTAACTGCTGGGTAAGAGGTCCTGGGTACGATTTCTGGTCCGGCAAAAAGTTACCGAAGTCTCGATTTGTGCGGGACTTCAACATATCTGGCGAAAAGTGGTATTTAAAACAGCTGAAGAACTTCTAAATGGACTTTAGATAATAAAATTAACTGTTGGAATGATGTATATTTTCTCTTCGATATTTAGAACATGTCAGATGGTATTCTTTTGTTAAAAATGCTCCAAAATACAGAAAAATCGTCAATCAAATCAGGTACACAAATATGAAAGTATTCTTGCCTTCAATGTAGATTCTACAAGCCACATTGTGCTATCGAGACAGCGACTTGTTGCTCCGCCTGAATAAATTATTGAAGACGCACGCTCACACAATGAATGAGCTATCATTCAATAGAGCGAATGAATGAACGTACAGTCTGACAATAAAGTTCAATAGTTGGTTGAGTTCAATATAGTTCATTCCAGCGTTTGTTATAGTTACATTATAAGACAAAAAGTTTCCTTCTCTGCAATTAGTGCGCCTTGTAAATAAATCATAGCGATACGCAGCGATGTAAAACAATGCATCTGCCATTCTCGCTGTTTATAATCAACAATGCCGTGCGGTCATAATTTGCTATGACTTTTATTGATATACAATATTTTGTAAATAACAAAACATCACGGCTATAATCTCCCAAGTATTAGGCAGAGGTGCACAATAGTACACCAACTCAACCGGGCACCAAACCAAACCCACGTCTGTTACTGAAAAATTTGACGACGAAGAAAAATAAACATTAAATGTTTATTTTATGTTTTTTGTTGACCTCAGCACACACGTACTCATGCCGATTCCATTCACGCACAGGTGGGTTACCATGACGTCTTAAAGCAGCATTGCCTTATGGAGAAGTTATACAAAGCAGACAGGGAGCGCGCCCGGGTCGCTGGTAAAAATGAATGGCGCTCTGGAACGAAATCGCATTCGGGCGCGTGGCAATTAGATCCCTCCCGAAATGTCACTCCAGTGCGGGAAAGAGACGGAGCTATAGAGGACGTCTAGCGCCAACCCTTTCCCACTCTGAAATAAGATTAAAACAAAACTGCCTTTAGACGTGATGGTAGGCCATCTGTACTCCCTATGCTACTTTGGCCTCAAACAAACGTTTTTCCAAGTGTTTGCGACTGTCTTCAGGTACCTAACCTACTTTTTTATTTGCAGACCATTAATCTACCTGAAGAATTCGTTCATGAGCTCACAGACCGCCTACTTAGCAGCCTTCGATTGTTGGAGATTTTCGTCCCATTGATTATAGCGTTCTGCGGTGCTGTCCTGCTGCTCGGTGTTGCTCTCGTAATTAAAGCTAAATATTTTAAAGGAGAAATAGAAGTACCAACCGTAAATGAAAATGTAAATGGTTAAAGTGTGCTAAAAATAAAAGGCCCGTTTTGACATTTGTTAGCGTAATAGTAATAAAGTTGAATTTCCGATAGCGGTTTCAATTTACTATGGATTTGACGGCTGTCAAAACGGACTTCTTAGATTTGGTCGACTCGAAGATTATTTATCCATTGACGTATTGATTGCTTACCGGCTTAACGAATGTAATCGCTTAATTAAATAATATTAGGCACATCGCTGCCTAATCCTTCGGGGTTTATAGGCGTGATGTTTGGTGTAATCTTAATTAAATTAAAAATTAATCATTAAAAATTAAATGATATTAGGCACATCACTGCCTAATCCGTCGGGGTTTACAGGCGTGATGTTTAGATGTTAGCTTAATTAAATTAATCATAATATCTGGATGATTAAGATTACTACTTATCTATTTATGTATTGATTGCTTAATGAATTTAATCGTTTGATTTAAATTATTAAGGGCAAGTACATGAATAACCATGATAAGTATAATACCGGAATCACACTTACGTGGCGTGGTGTGGCGTCGCGCGCCAGAAGCATAATAATATCGGTTTCATACATTTAGTATGGTTAGAGACATATTTGTATGTCGTGTCGTGTCGTGGCGCGTTTCGCTGAATCCTCACCACCGATTGGCAAGAGCGCCACTTAAGTGTGTTTCCGGCTTAATGCATGTGTATTTTGATGTTATCTATATTAAATTAGTAAAATAATCACTAGAAATAAAATTAGAATAGGTACATTCCTGTTGGATGTTTTGATGTTTAGTAAATAAATGATACCAATTCTTGTTTCATTCTAATTTACCTACCTTGCCTTTTATCTATAGTGTATTATTCATAGTGAGGGCACGTCTCAGAAAATAATAATAACATTCTATGTGCTATTGCAAACTATATTATATCTCTAGCCAAACTTCATCCAGATCCATTCAGTCCTTCTGGCGTAATTAAGTTACATACATACGATACAAAACTTTTGCATTTATATTAGTGATAAGATTAAATTGGTTCTACCTATAAAAGTCAATAACTGAATGAATGACAAAACAAATTAAAAAGAGACGTTAAAATTTGGCGAACAGGGGGTCTAAAATGGCCGATTTAGTAGAATCGTAAATGAATCACGTAAAAAAAATAAAATTCTTAAAATGGTCTTTGTAACCATGACCATAAAGTCCATTTTAAGAATTTTTAATTTTCGTGATCCATTTTATTGAACAAAATTTAAAATTCTTTAAATGGACTTTATTGTAATGGCTAAAAGACCATTCTAAGAATTTTTTTTTAACGTGATTCATTTACGATTCTGCTAAAGAGGCCATTTTAGACCTCCAGATATGGACTCGGGACTCGGCAACCGAATGGATCTGGAGGCTGGAACTCGTCAAGTCTCCTGCCGTGGTGGTTCGTGAGACCCTTGGGAACAAGTCGTAAGTATTAAGTCATGGATGTCACCGTAAAATTGTCAAACGTTAGATTGTAAAATAACTAGAGAGATTGTAAACTCTCGAAATATTGTCAAACAAACATACTGCTTACAATAAAACGCATTATTTTTCAGTAGATCTATCGAAGTGAAACCGTAATATTGTGAAATGCATGCGATGGAAGTCAACTCGCGCAGTGTGGAGGAGAGGGAGAGAAGGAGGGTTCCCCCTTGCCCAATGGTACCACTCTCATGAAAAAATAATGTACCATTCCTGAGAAATATCGATTAATATAACCTAACCTCAAAACACTTTATATACCCCTAAAAAGCGTAGACGCAGGGCTTCTATTTCTGAGTGCAGGGTTTAAAGGAACCTAACTATCCCAACGTGGGGCACCCCGCCCCAAGTCCCGATTATGGGGGCAGAGATACTTCTACTTTTTTCTACCTCTGGATTGGCACTTGGATTTTTGCATGTTCATCCGGTGTAGACCGAGCCTGAAATAAATTAGGTGCCCCTTGCCGCGAGGCCTTATTTATGTAATTATACCATAATTATCTGAGGCAATGATGTAAAAAAAATCGAGCTCGCTTCGCTCGCTCTTGCAGCCTACTTTTTCTTGAATCTTAACTTTGTCTAAAGAGGCCCAAGTAACTCCAGTTGATCGAAACAATTCTAACCTGTCCAAGGCAAGCTTTTTTAAATTTCGAGCTCGCTACGGTCTTGTAGCCTAAACCGATTAAGGAACAACATCTATTTCTGAATAAAATGACTAAAGAAAAGCTAACTTGTCTAGAGTGGAGAGCTTAATAGTTATTTGTTATACAAGAGTGCGAAGTTGTTTTTTAACCGCGTGCTCAATTTTGATGACCGAGCAAGCGAAAGGTTCTAAAATTGAGTCACGAGCGAAGCGAGTGATTCAAAACTTAGAATCTTGAGCGTTAGCGAGGGAATCAAAAGAGCTCGAGGTGAAAAATCTTTGCACTCGAGTGCAACACGTAACTTTTCATCCCACGTCAGCGAGGAAATGAATAAACGCAAAAAAAAATTGCGCATTATTAACAAATTCAGTTACTTCTGTTGGCGTCAAATAAACTTCCTCGTCCCTAGATAATGAGTGGTCATTTTAGGTTTTTCACTTGTTTTCAAGTTGGATTCCTCGTTTTTAACCTAAGGTGTTAACAATATGACGTGAAAAGAAAATGGCGCGCGCAAAACATATTAAAAAAAGTACACCAAGAAGGTTCCGAGTCAGAGTTCTTAACAAATTAAAAAAAAAATATGATAAATTCGGCACCATAGAGGTAGAAGTAAATAGGTCTAATGATGTTTTGAATTCACATGCTTAGTGCACACGATGTTCTAAATTCAAATTTACTTTACCCTCAAGACGATAAAAACGGCTTTTGCACTCAGATATTGAAGAGCAAAAATACTCTTTCCGAGATGGGGGGATGAAAATATATTTTTTGTTCGTAGACTTCAACTAACTCTTCAAAATTAGTCATTTCTACTTGTTTAAATATAAAAGTATCGCAAATATAATCATCTCCAGGTGACTAATATTTTTGAAGTATCTAGGTATTGCATTTTATTTTTCTTAAAAAACTTCAGCTGCATCCGTAAATAACCTTAACCCTTCTAGACCTGGGGCCTAATTCTGCTATTTTAATAAATTGGTCACTCCAACACGATTCCATTCTCATCCCATTGTCATTTTGCTTAAAGTTCGTAATCTGCTAAATTTTCAATGGTCGGTCAATGGTCTCGTAATAAAATTGTGTTTTAATGGCATTGTCGTATTGTCATTATTATAAAACCCTTAGTACAAATGGTTTTCGAAATCTACTACTAAATGCGAACATTTATTCATGCCAGATTTCATGTACAAGATTAATATTCTATGACATTTCTTTCAATGGAGTGTCAGTGGTTGTTCATTGAGAAGTCATAATGGCGCCATTATGATAGCAGAATTAACAAACTTGTCAAAATTTGACAGAACTTGATCATTATGAAATCAATGATCGAATACTCTGACACTATTGTAATAGCAGAATCGAGGCCCTGTTTTTACTCGCACCCTGCTAAAGTTCCCCCAGCCCAAAAGCTGGCGACCCCCTTGTATATATCGTGGATTTCTGTAAAGTAACGCCTCATTCCATGAACTATCAAAAGATGATCAATTTTTTTAACGAATTTTTGTCATGATAGGTAACATCAAACAAAAAACTCCCCTAAAGGAAATCCTGTATCCGTGCCTGGCTTAGGTTAGGTAAGGTTGTGATTCCACCAACAAAAAAAAACAGTCGAATTGAGAACCTCTTTTTTTGGAAGTCGTTTGAAAAGTCAAGCGGAAATGACTCAGCGGGCAAAAATCTATGCTCATTCTTGATGCATTTCTCTTTTGCGGTGGGAATCAGAGGAATAAACTCTTTCTTGATGGAAACGTAAACCTATACGCGCGGTGTGAACTGACGCCTAGCCTAGTTGGGAAAGGTGATCGACTACTGACCTAGGTTTTGGTTCTACTTGCTGTAAGGAATACCTACTAACAGACAAAGCCCTGCGTCTTATCTTATAATAATACCACTAATACTGGTTTACGTCCTTTGGCAGATATTCTACCTCCTACCACTGACACTAGCAACCTTATTGCAACCAGAATAAAGGTCACTGTCACCTGACCAACTAGTGTAGAAGCACCCCAGCACCAACCCTAAAGTGACGATACTAGTACACTCAGATGTTTTGACAGCGATGCCAAGTTATAGTCCATGGAATTGGTACATTTTGCCTTGAAATGATCGGTCGCCGTGCGCCGTGCGCCGGCATTGTGACTGGTCTAGCTCCTAAACGGCTTCTCGACCCATTATGGAACTTAGCAGGCGTTATGTTTACTAGTGTAAACATACCTATTTTGAGAAAAAAAAATGAAAAACATAAAACCTTACCTTAAAAAAATCCAGTTTGAAAAATAAAATAACATAATGAAAAAATCATCATCATCAGCCTATAATGTTCCCACTGCTGGGACACGGCCAGGAGGCCGTGTCACAGCAGTGGGACTCAATGAGAGGGAATGGGCTATAATCTACCACGCGGGCCCAGTGCGGATTGGTAGATGTCACATGTCTTCGAATTTTTGATTCTAGGACATGCCGGTTTCCTCACGATGCTTTCCTTCACCGTTTTGAGAGCATTGGTGATGAAATAAATTACACAAAGTAATGCGCCTGTCTGGGTTTGAACCCACGACTTACTGTTCGTAAGCCGGGGCCGCCACCACTGGGCCACCGCTGCTCGAAAAAAAATGAAAAAATACAAAAACTAAAAAAGAAAAACAAAAAAACAGTCAAGTATACATTCCCCTACTTTGTTTATTTCATTATAACTTTTTAACACTTAGTACTCGGGCTTGATACTTCACATACTTGCTAGTTAGTCAAAAGTTCAAAGACCTTATACAGGGTGGAAACGGTAAACGGGGCAGTAAGGGGAGCTACCTTAAACGTTGCAGCCACATGAAAATGGTCTTAGAAAACTATACATAATTTTTCGATTTTTTTTTATCCCCATTCCCAAATTTAAAAATAGTACAGTTACCAAAAAAATTGCCATTTTACACAATTTTTTTTTTGATGCCAGTCGAACCTGTGCCAATAGAACAACCCAGGCTGGAGTACACAAAAAGTCAGAAATTGCAAAAAATGAACTTTCAGCAGCCGGAATGGCTTGCTGAATTCAGATCCGGAATTCAGAATCTTAAGTAAGAACGTCCGAAATGGCATACAAAATCACTGTACTCCACTGCACAAATCCTGATTTATTCAGATTCTGAATGATTCTTTATTTCACAGATCGATCTTACATAATAACTTTTTTACAAAAAATAAAACCGACTTCAGAGAAAACAAAAAAGTGAAAAATAACTTCAAAAATTTATTTTTTGTAAAAATGTTTTTATTTTTCACTTTTTAGTGGTTCACATGTGCTTACCCCTTCACAGCGTACCGGCGTGATTTTAGGTTATAAACTGGTGTAAACAATAGACAGAAATGAGATTTCAGCAATCCCAGTACATTTGCTATCATTTATTGAGGAGTTCCGTTGCATATCTCCGAAGTACTTCATCAGATCTTCATCAAATTGAAATGGGATCACTTCGAGAAAGTACACTTCCTAAAACTACCCAAATCGCTTTTAGTGTGCCTGTAAAATGTGAAAAGTTTTGTCTATTTATCCAGGATTCCATCATCAGATCCTGATTTGATGATTATGGGACAACCTAAGAAGGTCGGTTCAGTAATCGGGGAACATTGAATTGAGAACCTCCTTATTTTTGAAGTAGGTGACGCAAATATCCGGATAGCCTATATAAGATTCGGCCGAGTGTCGTTAATTTGCTCTTAAAAATTCAAGTTTCCTTCCTTTGTCATGGATCCCATAATCCGAAGTAATCAGAACCTAACCAAAATCTCATCAATGTACCCTTGAAGTATATCCTATCCAATAAAATAAAAAAACAATACATGTCACGGTAATAGGGCTTTTCCCTAATAAATGGAACTTAACACACCTAACTCGAAATCTGGGTGAATTATACACTTCTGACTACCCCCTCAACGTCTTACGTCGTGATATTATAAACAATAAACAACCAACCGTTTGCAGCAATCACTGCAGCTTTGCCGTGTATTTTTGAAGAGTTCCATTTATATCTCCGAAGATCAGCATCAGATCTTCAGCAAATTAAAATGGGACCACACGAGAAGCACCAGCTTTCAAACAAAAAAAGAACCATCAAAATCGGTTCATCCAGTCGAAAGTTCTGAGGTAACAAACACAAAAAAAAAAAAATACAGACGAATTGAGAACCTCCATTTTTTGGAAGTCGGTTGAAAATGGTACTGACGAGCGTTCTTAATTCCGGATCTGAAAAAATAAGAATCTGATTTCAGAACGCACCTATTCCCATACATTTCAATAGAGCGGCACACACAGAACGGAAATCAGATTCTGATTTTTTCAGTTGACGCTGCAAGCGGTACATGTTTGGACGTGTTGCGTGCGAGTTGCGACATATATTACTATACTCTTTGGTTGCGAACTTGCGACCTATTGATGCGAATACGTGATGTCTGACACACAGAATTTAATTTTGTGCGTCGAAACCCACCCTTGTATATGGGACACTTCTATTGAGGATTATCACGGCAGGGAAAAAAAAAGACATAGCGTGGATTTAAATTTGTAAAATTTTAATTCCAAATTGGGAAACAATAAATGAAAACGAAAGGAAAACAAAAAGTAAGTACAGAAATAATAAAATTTAGTCATCATCACTAACTTATCGGTTATTGTATTGCCATGTTATTTCGCCACATGGCATTAAACGTAGTGAGTATATACTCTGTGACATGGCATCATAAAGTATTGTGCAAACTTATCCCTTACTTGCCATTAGATGCTCTGTAATGTGGCGTTTCAAAAGGCAGGTCATTTATTTATTTATTTATTATTATATGGCTTCTCAACAATGAGTACACTGTTACAATATCATTTGTACATTACAAACTTAAGTCTAAGCGCCTCATCACCTAAAGAAAAGCACAGCTTGCACTACATTATGCGGAGATAAATATACAATTAAATCATTAATTAAAACAATAAATACATAGTTTTGGAAAAATATGCAAGTTACACTTAAATACTTAAATTAAAATAAATAACATGGATTAAATTAAATTAGAATGGATTAAATTAGAAAAAAAAATGGAATAAATTAAATTAGAATAAGTAAATTAAATTAGAGTAAATTAAATTTGAATTTGGATTGATTAAATTGTATTTTATAGACTAAATTATTTTAGTATGGGTTAAATTATTTTACTATTGTTTGAATTATTTTATCATAGATGAAAAATAAAAAAAATGTTATGGAGTCAGGCGTTACTTTGCGGAAATCCATGGCATTAAATGCTATGAAAAATATTTAGTTTTAATACCGCTAGACAAAAATATCCAGGTCTGAAAGCAGGACACGAATCCCACCGTCATGCATATGCACATGCACATATGGGCCCACCCTCCCGCCCTCATGCATATGCACACATACAAAACAAGTGAGAAATAATTAGCATGCCATGCAACCAAACCTTTACTCGACACGTGTTTCGCCCCTCCACGGGGCATCCTCAGGAGTTGTTGACTCGTCGAGCGTTCCAACTCGAATGTGCTAGTCGCATTTTTTTTTTTTTTTTTTTTAGGAATGACCACTCGTAGTTGCAACTCGATAAGGTTGCTTAACTACTTAACCGAACTATCCTGTGGGTGGCCAAAAATTACTTTAAGGCCCCCAGCCAGGGCTTACAAACTAAAAATATTTACATTTAAATGACGATCACTAAGGGCACCCCCTGTGGGGTTCGGGCCTCGACTTAGTGCGTCATTATCGGGAGGGCAGCAAGGGACAGGCTGGGTCGGATTATTAATTGGGGAGTTTATCATCGTTACATGCTCAGCGTCGCGGGCTGGCTCGTCGAGCAAGGGTCGGGGAGTAATGATATTACTGGGAGGTCGCGGCGTGCCTCGGCGGCGAGACCGGATTCGGGGTTTGTATGTGTGTCGTCTTGTGTGCTTTCTGAGAGTGCTGGTTTCCCTACGACTTTCCTGCAAGAGAGTGATGGGGTCATCGGGCTGGAGGAGGGTGGACCTCGGGCGTCGGATCCTAGATATCGCGGAGGGGACATAACTAGCTGCTGAAACGACTAACGGGTTAGGGTGTTTTTCGGCCCTATCGAAAAAACCCTTAGTGAGTCGCTTCATACACTGCTGGATGGTGGGGATCTTGAGGTCAACGTGAAGTTGCTCATTCCTAACGTACCATGGGGCTCCCGTGGCCTTACGTAAAAATCGGTTTTGGAGGGTCTGCATCCTATGAAGGAGATGGGGTTTGGCGTGCGCGAACACGGGGCACGCGTACGTCATGATGGGCCGAATGCACGCGATGTAAATGCGCAATTTGCACTTAAGTGACAATTTGCTACGCGCATTCAGCAAGCAGTGGAGCCTACCGAGAGCGAAGGCGGCACGCGAACGTACCGTCTTGATGTGCTCACCGAATCTTAACCGCCTATCGAGAATGACTCCTAAGTATCTGGCATGCTTCTCCCAGGGGATCGGCTTGCCGAACATGGTTATCGGACTAGGTGTGCTAGTCGCACCGCTGTCGGCCCTTTATATACCGTTTCGATGACGCTTTTATAACGGTCGATACAACGTCACAAAGACATCTGTGTCGAACTACCTGTATTAAAACTAAATATTTTTCATAGCATTTAAAAAAAATGTTGTATAAGATTATGTAAATATTTAACTAGAGTAGAGATCCATTAAGTGGCGAGGGTGACTTTTTTTAGAGCACGTAACGAAGATTTAAATAGATTAATGTCCCCTTCGTACTCTTTGTATGCAGCATACATCCTTGATAGTGGACAGAATTGCCTTAAGTTGGTATGACATCTGGGCATACAGAAAAGTCTCCTATTAGAACTTCTTGGCAGATTACGTGGCACGTGGAATAATGCCCTACTGAGCAAATCGGGACAGTTCAGAGAGCCCGTTACTAGCTTCTTCAGGAAAACCAAATCCAGCATTATCCTGCGTTTCTCCAGCGACACCATCCCAAAATACTCCAGCCGCTCTTGGTACGAATTGAGCTTTTTCCCCATATTATTCGCATAGGTAAGATGCCACAAGAACCGTTTTTGCAGCCGTTCAATGCGCTTGATGTGGACCTTATACTCAGGAGACCAGACCACACTGCAATACTCGAGGTGGCTTTTGACCAACGAATTATACATAACCTTCTTAATGCTGGGTTTTTTGAAGTTTTTACACTCTCTCATAACGAAGCCAAGCATCTTAGATGATTTTAATATAATTTTGTCAATATGTTCGACAAAACTTAACTTTTTGTCGAACTGAACCCCTAGGTCTCGTATTGTTTCGACTTCCTCTAGTCGGTCACCATTCAATTTGTAAACTGACTGCATGATATTTTTCTTTTTTGTGAATTTTATATGATGGCATTTTTTTACGTTTAGAGACATTTTGTTGTGCTCACACCACTTAGTCAGCCGGTCCAAGTCACTTTGGAATAGTACCGAGTCCGCAGGATTTCTTACTGACTTAAAGGCTTTGAGGTCATCAGCGAATAATAATATATTTGAGTTCGGGAAGCAATTGTGTATGTCGTTTATGAAAAGAGTGAACATAGGTGGACCTAAATGAGATCCCTGAGGGATTCCCGACGTTGCAATTTACGGATCAGAAGAGCAGCCATTCACAACAACCTTGAGCATCCGACCAGACAAATATGATTGAAACCAACTTAAGAGAGGGTTTGAAACGCCATACATTTTAAGTTTTTTCACGAGTATGTCATGGTTTACTGTTTCAAAAGCCTTGCTCAAGTCGGTATAGACTGTCGGTCATCAAAACAATGTGTTAAGGTATCTTCAAATTTGTACCTTTCTCTTTTACGAACAAAATTGTGTAACACACATGCCGCTTTCGTGACTTTTTATAGCAAAATCAGGTGGTATTGTCATATTTGTATGAAACACTCTCCATGTGTTGCTTAGAATACCGAAAGCGCATTCCACTATCCTGCGTGCTCGACTGAGTCTATAATTAAAGACTCTACGAGTGTTGTTTAAGTTGCTTCTTGGATATGGCCTTAGAAAGTCAGAATTCAAAGGAAATGCTTCATCTCCAAGAAACACATGAGGGGTCGTTATTGTTGAGCTTGGTAAAGCTTTTGGGGCTGGCAAATTAAGGCGATACTCAGACAATATTTTCCCAAAATTCCATTGTTTAAAAATACTGCTGTCTCCTTCGTTACTGTATGAACCAATATCCACCGCTATAAAACGATAGTCTGCATCAACGACGGCCGTCAATACAATAGAATTGTAATTCTTGTAATTATAATAATTTGAGCCACTTATATTTTGGTGAAATCAGCCTTATGTGTTTGCCGTCTACTGCACCCAAACAATTAGGGAAATTAGTTTTCCTATAAAAGTTGTCAGACATTTCAAGCCACCGCTCTTGTGATGATGGTGGCTTCATTTCCAGAGGTTGTAATACCTCCCATATAAACGAACAAGTATCCGAAACAATACCGGAGATTGTCGTACTTCCCATAAGGTATTCAAATTTTAAATCTTCGAAATTATCACCAGTAGCGAGGTATCTCGAGTAGTAGCCGGTGCGCGCATTGGTTAACATCGATTTTGTATCGCTCTGTGTTTAAATTCAATTAAATATAGAAAATACCAAAAGTTGTTCACTAAAGTTATATCAGAAGAAAGAAGATCTTGTGCGGTGTCTAAATACTGTAACAATAACTTCATTTACCCAAAGAAAACCTCACAATAATCAAGTGAAAGAAAAAAACCAGTGATACTTTTAAAAAACGAACCACTAACACCAAACTACGTGAGCCATCATTGGTGGAGGTCATTGACCCCGCCCTCTACATCTTCGTCACACACGGTCACCGCAGCTGATTGGTTGAAACTGTCTACAACATCGCATACTACCAGGTTTTTCAAACAGAACTTTTATATAACTGCCAATAAAATGAATTGCCTAGCTTGCAAACTAGAAATAAAATACGCAGGAGAACTTCTGAAATGCACAGGGTGCGGAAGTAAATACCACTATGCATGCCTAAATATGACATCTGCCTATTATTTAGAAAATAATTTCGAACTCATGAAATGCTGGCGTTGCCAAGACTGTACTAATGTCACTCGTCGCTATAGAAATGACAATACCCCTATCCGAAAAACGAACATTTCACCACTAAATGAAACTACAATGTCAATTGACGATACACAAGACGAAGAAAACACAAGCATTACCACAAATAGCGAGTGTAAAACCCCCGATAAAACTATCAGAACCACTAACAAAACGCAGGAAACCCCACCAGAACTTTCGATTACCTTAGATAGTCTTAGTAAATTATTAGATTCTAAACTCGAAAAGAATAATCAATCCCTACTATCTGTACTAAAGAACACAATTCTACAAGAAATACAAAAATCTATGACAAACTTAAAGGAAGATATTTTGAAGGACACCCACAAGCTAACACAAGAACAAGAAATAATAAAAAACGATATCAAAACACTAAACAAAGAAATAGAAACACTACAAGGAGAAAACAAAGAACTTAAACAGCAACTACAAGAAATGAAACAAAATATGACAACAATAGGAAACCCACAACAGGACAGTTATATCAAAAAAATTGTACTATTCGGACTTACAGAATACGACCAAGAATCAGAACATGAAATAGAATATCGTGTTGTTGAAGCATTTAAAGACATCCTAAATGTTGACCTGACTGGATATATCGAGGGGCTTTCACGAATAGGCAGGAACAACAACTTTAGACGACCCATCGTTATTGAGCTTATAAGCAAACGAATGACGAAATATATACTAGATAACGCGATGTTCTTCAAACATACAGGACTTTTTATTTCCGAATTCTTAAGTGACTCTGCTCTCAGACAAAAAAAGACACTACACGAAAATCTACGCTTAGCAAGACAACGGGGACACCACGCGATCATCAAAAATAACCAATTAATAGTAGACGGCCGACGACAAGAACTCACTGAAACGACAACACAAAACCTTGATACAAAGAAATCCGACTCCATCCTTCCAAGTGATGCACGACAAATCAACATTCGCAGCGAAAGCACTAACCACATAAACGAAAACGAACACGACACTGATCACCGAAGGACAAAAACGAGTGAAATTTGCACCTTTCGTCACCCAAGATATTGATGTTACACTATTATTCCAAAATATGCAAAGTATCAACAATAAACTACACTTATTGGAAGCATTTCTCGACGAAAACAATAGAAACTACCAGGCACTTTGCTTGTCGGAAACTTGGTTATCACAAGGAAAGAAAGATTTAATTAACTTCAATGGATACATCCTCGCTACGTCATACTGTCGACAGAACTACGAAGGCGGCGGTGTATGCATATTATTGCGAGAAGACTTAGAATTTATTGAGCGAAAAGATATTATGGATAAGTCGGTAGAATACATAATAGAAGTATGTGCCATTGAACTGCCCACACTTAAAACAATAATTGTAACTTTATATTGGAACAATAGGCAGCCTGACATATTTTATAGGCAGTTAACACTTATTTTAGATATTCTACTAAAAAAATATAATAAAAATAGAATTATATTCGGAGGTGATTTCAATGTTAATATTTTGGAAAATAGCTTACAAACCAAAACACTAATAAACTTAATGCTAGAATATAACTTTATCCAATGTATTAAAAAACCAACACGGGTAACAGAAACCACTTCAACCTGCCTTGATTTAGTATTTATAAATTTTGTGTCAGAATTATTAATTGCACAGGTACATGATTATGGCTTTTCTGATCATAAAGGAATTATTGTAAACTTAAAAAATCTAGACGCTACACCTAAGCCAGCGCCTAAGTTCAAAGAATGGAAAACGAAAAAAAGAATTTTTAATCTAACAAATATTGACAAATTTAAACTCGCTTTGAAAAACATAAACTGGAATCTATTAATAAGCCCGGATAAAACCATGGACGAAAATTACAACTCATTTGAGACACTTTTACTCAAAATATTAAATGAATGTATACCCATTAAAACAATCAAACTAAATCAAAACAAACGAAAGGATTGGTTGACAAGAGGCATAAAAATATCATGTAAAAATAAACGGTTGTTAAGAATTCTTAATTCATACTCGAATAATCCAGTATTAACTAAACAATATAAAATATATGAAAAAACTTTAAAACAGGTAGTCAATAAATCAAAAAAATTACAATTTATTAAGGAAATGAGAAACTCAACTAATAAAACAAAATCGATGTGGAAAATAGTTAAGGAGCGTACGAATAAAAAACTGACTAAGACACAACAAAACATTAAATTGTCGATCCATAATAAACTAACGTCCGACCCAAAACAAGTTTCTAACTCGTTCAATGATTTTTTTGCATCAGTAGGACAAACACGGCATAGTGGGGACACAGAACCACGCGGCCGGCCTGTGCTCCGACCGACTGATAACACAATGTTTTTACATCCACCCACACCGCAAGAAATAAATAATATAATAAAACATCTTAAAGGCAAATATAGCCACGGATTAGATGACTTACCCCCTATATTAATAAAATCGTGTGCTGATGAACTGACATTACCATTTTACCTTCTAATCTATCAATCTTTTTCTGAAGGAATATTCCCAGATGCGTTAAAAAAATCAATTATAAAGCCTATTCACAAGAAAAACTCGAAGTCAGACCCAAATAATTACCGTCCAATTGCACTACTACCGACATCATCCAAAATCTTTGAGAAAGCAATGTGCAAACGCGTTTATAATTTCTGCGAAAAATTTAATATTTTTGACGAATCTCAAAATGGTTTTCGGAAAAATAGATCCACAACTTTAGCGACATATAAATTTACACAAAAAATATTGGACATTTTAAATAGTAAAAAATACGCGATTGGAATCTTACTTGACATGACAAAGGCTTACGATAAGGTACTATACAATATTCTACTTGACAAACTATACGGAATCGGTGTTAGAGGAATAACTCATAAATGGTTCTCATCCTACCTACAAAACCGAGAACAATTCGTGGAAATTGACTATTGGGATCATGACACTGGGGAACTCAGACAAATACGTTCAAATGCGCTTTGTGTTAAAAATTCAATTCCTCAAGGTAGTGTGACCGGGTGCTTATTATTCTTGATTTATGTTAACGATCTCCCCAAAATTATGACGGAATCGTGCGTTCTGTTCGCTGATGACATCTCAATATTGACTTCCTGTAATGACTCTCGACGCCTACATGACACATTAAATAATATTATGTTAAATATAGAAAATTGGATGAAAGACCATAATTTAGAAATAAACTTCTCTAAAACCAAAATAATGCAATTTAGGCCTTATCAAAAAAAATCACTAGATATAAATTTTGCGTTTGAAGGTGTCAAAGTGGAAAGTGTAGATACTTTTACCTTATTAGGTCTGGACTTAGATATTCACATGACGTGGAAAGCACACATTCAAAAAATCAAATCAAAATTATCTAGTTTTATATACGCACTACGTGAGCTCAAAAAATCAACAGATCTAAAAACAGCCTTAGCCACTTACTACGCTTACGCTTATGCATGGCTTAAGTATGGAATTATTCTTTGGGGAAATAGTGTTGATATAAATGAGTTGTTTATCTTGCAGAAAAAATGTGTAAGGATATTAGTTCATATTGAAAATGATGAAAGTTGTAGACCACATTTTAAGAAACTGGACATTCTAACTTTGACATCCATTTATATTCTAGAAATTTGTAAATTTGTGAGACAGTATCCAAACTTTTTTATTAAAATCTCTGACCAGCCTCGTCGATACGCACCACGTTCACGATTCGTAAACACGCTCGTACTACCCCAATCAAAACTAAAATTACACAGCACTAGCCCTTATGTGACATCAATAAAAATATATAACAAGATTCCTTATGTCATCAGAATGGAAGAGAATGACAAAATATTTATAAAGCGAGTCAGAAACTTATTAATTAAAAATTGCTATTATTCATTGAATGATTTCTTTAAGGATGATTTCAAACTGGATTGACCTTTTCTACCATTTACTTATTTATTGAATTTTGCTTTTTGTATTATTGACATTTTGTATTTAATTCATATTATCTTTTAACATGATTGTATTCTGATTATTATTTTAATGGCATGATGTATTTGACTTTAATTTAATTTTGACTTTAATTTTATTGACATTTTATTTTTGATTATTAGTGCTTGTCATGACTGTATTTTGATTATTATTTTAGTGACATGGGCATTTTGACTTTAATTTATTATATTGACATTTTGTTTTTGATTGTTATCTGTTGACATGATGGTAATTCGATTATTTTTGTAATGGCCTGATGAATTTCCGACTCTAATTTTATTTATTCGATTTTATTCTATTTTTTTTTATTTTATCCTTTGGCATTATTTACTTATTTGAACTTACAATTTTTTGATTAATGACGATTTTTTTCAATGCTACTTACTGTAAAATACTATAAATTGTTGTGCCCGACAGGGTCCATGTGAACTGTATTCTAACTATAAGATCTTGTAAAACACATGTGATATGCAATAAATAATTGAATTGAATTGAATTGAATTGAATCTGAAACAAAAAATAACAATGATTTCAAACAATTTCTATTTTACTTACAGGATCTAAAAAAAAATGGAGTAATTGTAGAGATTATTACAAAAAAGATAAACAAAAATTAAAGAATATTCCCACAGGGTCTACTGCAAAAAAAGGGAAAAGATATATTTACTCAGATATTTTAGGTTTCTTGGATAACGTAATTACAAGAAGAACCACGAAGGAAATTATGAAGATGACACTGAAGAGCTCTCAGTAATGAGAGATGAAGAAGACGAACAAGTACAAAGGGAGGTTAGAATACGAAAAGAAAATATAGATAAGGATGATAATAACAATGACGCTGAATCGAAACAAAAAAAACCGGCCAAGAGCGTGTCGGGCCACGCTCACTGTAGGGTTCCGTAGCTTCCCAGACCATTAAAAATACCAACATTTTTCGTCAGCAAAAATAACTTTGTTTTTCATAGTATTTGTATGAAAAACAAAGTTATCATTTGCGTTTTTTTTGAAAAAATGCTATATAAGTATATAACTCAAAAACTATTCAACTCATCAAGTTGAAAATAATTTTCCTAGAAAGTTCATATAAAGGTCTACTTCTGTGATTTTTTTCATATTTTTTAAACTTATGGTTCAAAAGTTAGAGGGGGGGGGACACATTGTTTTTGACTTTCGGAGCGATTATTTCCTAAAATATTAATATTATCAAAAAATGATTTTAGAAAACCCCTATTCATTTTTAAATACCTATCCAACAATATATCACACGTCAGGGTCAAAATTAAAAAAAAAATCGCTCCCCACTTTACGTCTGGGGGAGGTACCCTAATAAAAATGTTTTTTTTAATTTTTATTTTTGCACTTTGTCGGCATGATTGATATACATATTGGTACCAAATTTCAGCTTTCTGGTGCTAACGGTCACTGAGATTATCCGCGGACAGACAGACAGACAGACATGGCGAAACTATAAGGGTTCCGTTTTTTGCCATTTGGCTACGGAACCCTAAAAAGTAATAACGTGAAGATGTACCAGCAGAAATATTAAATATATTAAAGAATAAAAAAAACACTGAAACTAAGGATTATGACGACAATGAAAAGTACCTTTTAAGCTTTTCAGGTGACATGAAAAAAATTACACACCTGCAAAAAATTGACTTTAAGTTAGGCATGATGCAGTTACTTAAAAATATATTTAGAGGAAATTCAAATAATTCTTCACCATATTATTTTAATTCAAGCACCCCGAGCCCTCAAAGTAGCTATACTCCGATTTACCAACAAGTTTCGATCCCTGGCAGCAGTTCATCTCAATCAAGATTTACAGGAGTACCCCGTATATCCCCGCAGACTATGATCACCATTCCTAGACCATCTCCTCGACCAAATGTTGTCTATAACACTAATTGGTTCTAGGAGACTGTGCATAATTTTTCGTGAAATTATGATTCCCAATTACAGATTTTCAAAAAAATGTACAGTTAGCAAGAAAATTGCTATTTTTTACAAAAAAAAAACTGTGGTCTATCGATTTTTTTTATGATCAAAAACTCACTCGAAATGATAGCAGGTTCTAAGAAAGAATTTGTGAACCTTAAAACAAAAATATGAATGAGTGAAATGATCACGAAGACTGTAGGTACGTAACTTTACGTTTTTTGCGTTTTGTGACTTTTTAGTACTTCAATCCGGTTTGGTCCCATAGAAGTTTTTAATCAATAGGTATTACAAACAGTATCGATTAAATAAAAAAAATGGTTAACATTTTAAAACAAAATGTATGGGAAAAGTGTTAAATTTTACAATTTGAGCACTAGAACCTGAGTTGATCTTGAAGAACTTTTTGATCAGTATTAGAAACAGGATCAAAGATTGGCATCAAAAAAATTTTTGTTTTGTGTAAAATGGCATTTTTTTTGGAAATCTGTGGATGGGGGCCAAAATTTAACGAAAAATTATGGATAGTTTCCTAAGACCATTTTCATGTAGCTTAGCTGCAACGTTAAGAGGCCTGCGGAGCATGCGAAGTTCATACAAACGTAATATTACCAAAATAATTTGTAAATCAAACATATTCTTAGGGTAGTGTGTATTTATTACGATTGGATTACAGAATTAGAAATTTAGAAACACATAATATATTTTGAATGTACTTACACGGATTTAAACAAGAGTTATGAGAAAAATAAATTTAATATAGACATTTTAAATTCCTCATAGCTCGTCTTTATATCATTGTCCTTTCAAAATATTTATTTGGGAACATAGATATTCTGTAATTCAATCGAAATATATAAACACTACCTTAAGAATATGTTTGATTTTCATATTATTTTGGTATTACGTTTTTATGAAAAACGCATGCTCCGCCGCCGGCCCCTTCCCTTACTGCCCCATTAACCGTTTCCACCCTGTATATTGCATCGCAAAAATATTTTATATCTGGGTCGAGGACATATATGTAGGTATAACTCAATCGAATATTACTGAAATCGGACACATTGATTTTTTTAACCTGGGCCCCGATTCTCTTATTGCAATAGTGTCACGATAGTCTTTCATTGTTTTCATAATTGTTCATTTTGACAAGTTTAGTGATCTACTAACATCATGGCGTCATTATGACTATCCAATGAACAATCACGGAGATTGCATTGAAAGAAATAGCTTATAATAGTAGTTTCGTACATAATGACAAATGAATGACTGACTTACGCGGTAATCTGCCAATATTTTGACAGTTCCTTTGAGAATTAGAGCGGAAATTTGCTCAATTAGCACTATTTTATATTGCAATCTATATTGGCTTCTTTATTAAAGGTAATATAAAACACTTGTAAGAAAATAAATCTAAACACCGGCCACTAGAAATATAAACAAATAAACATAAAGTAGAAATGTCACATTTGACTTTGACAGCTAAACAGATACAATGAGTTGGATAGTTGCACATTTATCCACGTTCCACATTACTTTTTATGTTTTTTGCTATTTACGAACTTCTTACAACTTCAGATTGCTTTTATCACAAATAAATAATATGTAAAAATATCTATAGGTAAATTAAATCTGGCCTGAATAACAGTTTAAATTTAATAGTACTTATATTTTCAAAAATCATTTCTATTAACAGGTTTTTAATAATGGCAATACAACAATGTCATTCAAACACAATTACGAGACCATTGATCGAACCACTATGATGAATTTAGCAGAATATGAACTTTAAGCAAAATGGCAATAGCGGTCCCATTGTCATTCATCAACAATTATGAGATCGATGAAAGACAATCCTGACACTATTGCAATACCTAGCAGAATCGGGGCCCTGTCCGCTTCACGTAGAATGCCATAGCCAGAGCGAGTTGTACACTGGCGAGCAGTAATGTGTACCTATAAAAGTAATTATGAAAAAGAGGTAAGTACTTACTCGTAGGTGCTATGTCAATAGCCTGAACCCGTTTTTATATAATGCTCAGAGTACGTATATAACAATGTTTGTGGCTGTACAAACCTTTGCCTACAGCCTCTGCTTCTGCCGCAGGAGACTGCGGTGAGGCAGGTAGGTACAAGTTTCCAATTTAAATAATTCCTTGATGGAATACAGCCACGTTCAACATTTCCTATAAGTTTCCGTATGTAGGAGACTGCTAAGACTAGATTCGAAATCTGGATCGCAAGGGTGCAAACTTAGATGCGCTTAGAACGGCTATTTTATTGGCAATTGTAGTTGATTAATGGCCATTTTCAGTAACTTACTAACAGGTAACGGAAGGTGCTATCTCTTGTCTCTTTGACATTTATTGGACCGTTAGAAACAAAACGTTTTATAAAAGCTTTCTTTGTTTTTCATGAATCACAAGTAACACGTAGGTGACGCGGATAGGATATTTCAAGCTAACTTTGTTGATAGAAACATCGACAGTTACGAGACTTAGGCATATTAATAATAATAATATCGTTTATTTTAGGCAGTAAACCCATAGAGATTACATGAAAAAAAAAATTACGTCACATTACATTATTTGAATCAAAAATCATAATCAAAGTTAAAATCCACATCTAAATAAAATTCACCATCTAAATCTAAAATTAAAATCAGTATAAAAATCAGAATTAAAGTCAACATTAAAATAAAATAAATATCACAATCAGAATTAACATAACCAAATTAACAATAAAATATACCTAAGTCCAAATTTAAATTTAACTCACATTAAATTAAAATTATGTTTTAAAATAAATCAATAAAACTACTCTGCAAAAATAATCACAATAATTATAATTTTCTAATCGGCATTTGAGGAGCAACATGCCTGCCACAGCAATGCCGGACATAAGGGCAGTCCAGCCTGTTCGCGATCATTGCCAAGATGGCATTGGGGCTGGCCCGCACCCGCCGCACCAGAGACGCACACCGCTTACGCATGGAAGCGTGAAAACAATCAGTGCGTGCCATCGCGAACATCCCCGATGCGCTACAGAAACGGGGCAGCCCCAGCACCGCCCGGAACGCGTTGTTGTACTGGACACGGAGGGCACTGTATGCCCTTTCAGTATAGTCAGCCCACAGGGCGCACGTGTATAGGGACATGCAGTACGCTCTGAAAAGCGCCACCTTCACATCTCCAGTACCACGCGAAAACCTGCGGGCTATCATGTTGGCTCGCCTTGACAGTGCCCTCCGCTCCCGGTCCATGTCAGCATGGTGTTTAAGGTCATTGGTGAGTAGATGCCCTAAGTATTTAAATTGGTCCACTCGGTCTATTGGAACTGCATCTAGGAAAACATTTGGAATGTTCATAGCTAGGGCTCGACACACCTATGCCCTGAAAAACCATGTACTGGCTTTTCTTTCCATATTGACCTACTGTTATACGTAAGTTATAGAAAATGGCCGTAAGACTTTTCAGCAAAACGAAGCAATTTACGGCAAAAAGTTCCAAGGTTGAGTTTGGCTTGCACCATTGATTGGCTTGTAATCACCAGAAGTGAGCTCTAGGTACACTAAAATATATTTTCACAGACCTTGAGTAGGTACAGGCCCCAGCACATCAAGCTACTAAGAGCTGTCAAAGCATTTGATTCAAGGTTCTTTGGGAAAATTTGAGTTTCGGGTACATGGACCAATGTAAGTAGTGAGGTTTGAACTCACAACTGCTAGGTTACCATATCAGCTGAGATGAAAATTGTGGTTGAATATGACGTCTCAACAATACTAACCACAGATCTATGATTTTGACTGTCCTTGTAAGTGCACCACCATATGCTGTGGATACAAACGCACTGACAGACGCCTTGCTTGACGCCTAGACCCAGGCGAGTAGCAAAGCTGCGCGCTTGGCGCCTTAGCTAATAATGTAACCCGTTTTAAGATGAAACATTAGGGACTGAGGGCGAGAGCAAAATAGGTAATTGCATTTGCTGTCTCGCAGTGCCGAAACGGCCGCGCGTAGAACGCGAAAGAGAACAGCAGAAAAAATAAATTAAAAGAAGGTACACAAAAACAACGTTTTGGTCATGTTTTGGAGAAGTAATCAAGGTACTACCTGATTACTTCTCCAAAACATGACCGATTTAACTAGGTACTTTTTTGTTAATTAAGAGATGTTCCTATTTTCCTTTTTTCTGGATGTTTGAATACAGCTGAAAATCTGGCCATTTTTTACTTTATGTAACAAATAATTAGTGTATCATGGGGAGACATTTGTACTGTACCAAATACATGAATAGATAGCTTTTGTTGCATAGTAAATGTTTGTAAGTAGCAAAATTTGTGTGTGATATGGTTCTCGAGTTATTTAAGATTTTGTTGCGGTAACGTTTTGGGATTTCCCAGATCTCTAAAACGGCTCTACTGTACGTATCACAAAACTTTTAGCTCGATGCCTGTCACAAATTTATGTGACGCCCGTTGATATGCAAAAAGTCGTCAAAATCACTTCCGTTACCGAGATTGAGAGACCAGCGAAGTGTTTTTTCAAGCTGGCTGGACACGATTTCGATCGATTATCTAAGATTCTGTAGCGTCACAAATTCTGAAATACGGGTGTTTAGCCGTCACATAAAGTGCCCTGTTGACCTAGTTAAATGCGAGCTATTTTGATGATTTGTCCAGCCAGCCTGAGTCACATTGTAAAGTTACAAAATCTAACATTCCTGACGTTATAAGCGTCTACCAAGGGTATCTTTTACAGCTATATATATGTGGTTAAAAGTGTTTTGATTTACTCGCAAATCCGTTTTTATCTGATTTAAACCATTTAGTTCCATTGGTTTACGACAACCAAATCAAAAACTAATGTTTAAACTAATTGAACCAAATTAAAAAAATACCAACAAGAGACTTGTTGGTATTTTTTTCAATCTTCTGCGTTGAGCCGTTTTCGAAATCTGGGATATCCCAAAATGTTACCGCAACAAAATCTTAAATAACTCGAGAACCATATCACACACAAATTTTGCTACTTACAAAGATTTACTATGCAACAAAAGCTATCTATTCATGTAGGTATTTGGTTCCGGGCTAAACTAATTTTTGAAAATCGATTTTGCCAGGAAAACGTTTTAAACGATACTCCAGCAAAATGTGTTTTTCTCAAATAACTTTAAAACTACAATTCACAGAAATTTTGCTATTAGTAAACAAATTTCTCCTCATGATACACTAATTATTTGTTATGGTCTCACATCTCAAATGCACAACATTTTGCCAGGGTAACGCACACGTGTTGATACTTTGTATACTTATAACAGAGTCCGCAAGTGAGGCAGGGCCTTCCAGCGGTCGTGTATGAACTGCCTTTGAAGCGCTCCGTCCGCCGCGGCGCACCTCAGCTGAGCTTCGAAACGATAACAGCTACATACCTTAGGAACCTAGGTATTTTAGTTGTGTGTGTGCTTCCCACAGGAGTTATTTTAGCCAGTTCTTTGAGAAAATAATTATCTGTTTTCGATCAGTAGGGTTATGCGCATTTCGTCCTATTCGCACTTCGTTCCGCGTTCAAAAATCATCATATTCGCAGTTAGTCCCATTCGCAGCAGGCCCCATTCGCATTTGGTCCCATTCGCAGTTGGTCCTATTCGCAGTTCGTCCCATTCACAGTTCGTTCCACAGAATTAATTTTGCTGGTGACTGTGAATTATGGGCAAGGTTGCCGTCCGTCCGTCTTAAGACGACAGGCCGAGTCGACGTGTTCGTGTTCCACGCGCGCCTCAAAGAGATGTGTGCAAAAAGGAAGGGGCCCGGAAGGGGCGCCCGGAAGGGGCGCCCGCAAGGGCCGAAGCCTGCCGGGGCTGTGGGACTGTTCGAAAGAGATACTGTGGCCTTGGAACATAGATGGGTTTTAGTCAGAAAAAGTCAGACACTCTCTCCCGCTCCGCCCAGAGTGAGAGGAGTCAGATTTCCCAGCCGAAAAAAATAGGACCTACTGCGAACGGGACAAACTGCGAACGCGACGAACTGCGAACGCGACGAACTGCGAATGGGACAAACTGCGAACGGGACGATCTGCGAATGGGACCGTCTGCGAATAGGACTGACTGCGAATAGGACGATTTTTGAAAGCGGGACAAAGTGCGAATAGGACGAAGTGCGCATAACCCGATCAGTAATGTCTCCTCAAGTTTAAAACTTGTATCAAAATCGTAGAACAGTTACGGATTTTTTACGAAGTAAAATGAAGCATGACATGTGATGTTTCTAGTTGTTATTCAATTGAATCCTATCGATCTGTTTTAAAATTTTCAACGTTACAGATTTAGTATTAAAAAGTTATTTAAATACATAAAACATTTGAAATGGCTGTAGGCTGATTTACAATAATGCAGTAGCTGGATCTAGCTTCACTGGATTCCAGCGCAGGATTGGCACTGACACCAGATCAGGGCCTCAATTCTGCTATTACAATAGTGTCACAATGGTCTATCATTGATTTCATAATTGTTGATAGATCCCATGTCATTTTGCTAAAAGTTCAATCTGCTAAATTCACAATAATGGTCGATCATTGGTCCGCGTAAGTCAGTCATTCATTTGGCATTAAGTACGAGATTGCGATTTTAAGCAATTTCTTTCAATGGACTTTCAATGGTTGACCATTGGAAAGTCATAATGATTCCATTATATTAGTAGATCACCAAACTAGTCAAAATGAACAATTATGAAATCAATGATAGACCATTGTGAAGCGGCTTTCAGACTACGCTCGCGCTATAATATAGTAGCATATAGCTCAACAATATCGCTCACCATACATTTGTTATGGACACGTTCACACGTGCTATACTATATAATGCTGTTAAATGGTGCGATACGCTAAGTTCATGCTATGCTATATCGGTCGCCACCCTCTTCTTCCTCCCTCACCCCCGGCCGTCCCGCAAGCGATTGTTTTCCCCACTTGAACTCTTTCTGAGCTTGCTATGTACTATAAATAATAATAATAATAATCATTTTATTATCAGGCAACTATGGCCCATAGACAAAATACACAAAATAACATATAACAGCAATATCAAATATACTAATACATAATTTAAACCTTATGAAACTATAACTATACACGTAAAGTTGACGGCGTCGTGTTTCGCGATAACATCGCGTAATGTAAACGCCATGCTATATAGTATAGCATTAGGTCCTGCTTTGCTATATTACCTACAGGGTGTAAACCATCTCATCACAAAGCCGTTAACCAAGCATTCTGTACATCAAACTAAGTAACTTTACACAAAAAATATTGCTGGGAAACGACTTTTTTTTTTGAGGTTATAAATCACGTTTAGTGGTAGAACTCAATGTAACGCACTTAAAACATTGTGCTGATGGATGAATTGAATAGTACGGGGGTCGTGGAGGTGTTAAAAGTCAAAATCAAACTTGTATTTAAAATAAAACTTGTCAAAAAGTTGTAACTTTGACCCCCCATGTCTCCGTAACTAGAAGGTTCCCAGGTTTGTTGTAGAACAAAAAAATGATCGCAATGATGGGGAGAACAAGTGCCTTTCGGCTTCGTGAAGAGGTGTTTTACACCCCTTATATAGGTGAATATTGTAGCGTAGTCTGAAAGCCATAAACTATTGTAATAGTAGACTTGGGGCCCTGGCCGTTTACATTCAGTCCAGTAGACAGTCTGAGGTACATAACGCAGCGGCCACTGGCCATTGCTTTTACACGGACCCAGTGCCACTGGCACGTGTTGCGCGGTGTACGGGACGACGACACTGGATTGAAAAATAGGAACATAGTCTATTCTGATCCAGCACCTGGATACTGGACGCTGTACTGGATTGTAAGTAAAATGTTTACATTAAACCAGTGCCTATCCAGCGCTGGAATCAAGTGAAGCTGGATCCAGCTACTCGATCAATGTAAATCAGCCTTTTAATTGACATCCGTCACTGATCTACTGTAGTCATGACGACAGGACTTGCCCAGAATGAACAGATTTAAAATCTATGTCATTGAATAGTAAAAATCTTCTCTAACAAAAATAAAATAGGTGCGTATTGCTCAGCAGTTTTGGACAAAAGTTATAGGGGTTTAAAGAAGTTGTTATTGTCACTACGTCTAAAGTACTTTTATCTATATTCTAGTGTATATTATGTATATATATGTCACCGTAAAATTTTCAAATACGGTATATTGTTATATCTCTAGCGATATTGAAAATCTCGAAATATTGTCAAATGAACATAGGTACTGCTTACAACAAAACGCATTATTTTTCGTGATATGCATGCGATGGTAGTCAACTTATGCGGTTTGGAGGGAAGGAAGAGTGCCCCTTGCCCAGTGGTACAAGTCTCAAGAAAATATATTGTACCATTCCTGAGAAATACCGATTATTATAACCTAACCTTAAAACACTTTATATTCCCCTAAAAAGCGTTGTCGACGGAGCCCCGCTTCGCGGGGCCCCTGTTTCCGAGTGCAGGGTTAAAAGGAACCTAACCTAACGGAGGGGTGCCCCAAGTCCCGATTATGGAGGCAGAGATACATCCGTATGTTCAGTTGACAATAATTCGAGAGTTTACAATATCGCTAGAGAGAAACACGTTATATTGTAATACAACGTGTTTGACAATTTTACGGTGACATATACATCTGTCCCAGGGCTTTAATAACAGTATATTGGTTTAAAAATACTTAGATGAGAATGAGACTTGTACTAGTGTACCACTAGTTCCATTATCGTGGTATTGACGCAGATCTTGAATCATCTGATTGACTTCTGCGGGTTCACCGACCAGCAGGATAAGTGATTTTAAATAAAAAAAACCGGCCAAGAGCGTGTCGGGCCACGCTCACTGTAGGGTTCCGTAGCTTCCCAGACCATTAAAAATACCAACATTTTTCGTCAGCAAAAATAACTTTGTTTTTCATAGTATTTGTATGAAAAACAAAGTTATCATTTGCGTTTTTTTGAAAAAGTGCTATATAACTCAAAAACTATTCAACTCATCAAGTTGAAAATAATTTTCCTAGAAAGTTCATATAAAGGTCTACTTCTGTGATTTTTTTCATATTTTTTAAACTTATGGTTCAAAAGTTAGAGGGGGGGGGGACACATTGTTTTTGACTTTCGGAGCGATTATTTCCTAAAATATTAATATTATCAAAAAATGATTTTAGAAAACCCTTATTCATTTTTAAATACCTATCCAACAATATATCACACGTCAGGGTCAAAATTAAAAAAAAAATCGCTCCCCACTTTACGTCTGGGGGAGGTACCCTAATAAAAATGTTTTTTTAAATTTTTATTTTTGCACTTTGTCGGCATGATTGATATACATATTGGTACCAAATTTCACCTTTCTGGTGCTAACGGTCACTGAGATTATCCGCGGACAGACAGACAGACAGACATGGCGAAACTATAAGGGTTCCGTTTTTTGCCATTTGGCTACGGAACCCTAACTAGGGTTATAAAATAAGAGATTTTAGTCCTGTGATACATTTATTCGTTAAAATATACGACAACACATAGTATGTAGCTCATTTTTAATATTGAGATAAATCCGTAACATGAGCGGGAATCACCCTTACTTATTGGTAAAGAGCACGGAACATCTGATGTACTGACTAGTAATTATTGAATCATTAATTTAAAACGTAGTTCAAATAAGATTATGTAATGTTTTTTTTCTACATTCTAAACCTATGCGCCTAAAAACAATAGTTTGAGTCTAGACAGGGACACATATCCCAATTCCTATAATAAGTAGATGTTTATTAGCCTTATCACATAGGTATAGCTCTCCCTTCTCAAACTTGAGTACTAGTTAGCAATGAAATAAATTCATTTTTGACATCGAGCTTTATTAAAAAAAAAAACCTGATTCACAGACAATAATTACGTACCAATAAAATTTAAACTAATTTCTTGTGAATATAGTGAAACATGTTAAGCCTTCTCTAAAACATTGATTTGCTCTAATACATTGAAAAATAAGATTACATAGCTGTAATTGTTGTGAGGCTGATAATGCGGTTATTAGTCTTTCCTTATTGGACTAGATAAAACAATAACTAATGCTGAGATTTCAATATAATATGTACTTAACACATTCGACTACTCAAAAAATATCTAATGTAAATATAAAAATAGTTAACAAATTAATTTACTCAAGTCGATACACAAATAACTCAGACCGCGTTGTCAGCCCCGTAAGGACATAACTTTTGACGCAGGTAACAGAAATTCAGTCGATAACATAAATTCATAACGACTCAAAATGAACCAACCCACATTTTACAAATCAATCAACACAGTAAAAAGCATTTCATTTTATTTATTCGCTCACCGACGAACCATGCACAGGTTTAACTGCACGGATGGACATGCTATTTTGCACAACTTTCCCTAACACAGTTTATATAGTTAGGAAAGTTTATAAAAACACATAGGTACCATCATATTATTATGAGAAGTTTATGAGTAAGTTTTTTTTTTCTTTTTTGTCGATAAGATATCCCATCGCGTTACGTGGTTCGTCAATCTATAAATTAAATATTTCACATCTGATCTAATGATTTTCATTTCTGATCTTTTAAAACGACTTCAAGAAAGTATTTCATTTTTTTTTTTTTTCATTTTTAGTTGTAATATCCTATACAAATATTTGCTGCGCATCTACTTTACACTGTTAACAATCCAAATTACCACAGCTTATCCTCAATCAAATGGAAACTAACACACCTAACTGTCGAAATCTGGTTGTACTGTGCACAACTCCGATCTGAGGGGGCTCAGATCATACAAGCGTGATGTTACGATGATGTTGAGTAAACAATAAACATTCAAGCGATTGTAGCAATCACGACAGATTTGCTGTCTATTATTGAAGAGTTCCAATTTATATCTCCGATGTAGATCATCAGATCTTAGACACCAAATTTAAACGGGACCACAGTCACTGCGGAATAATATTCTACCAAACCAAAAAAGAATCATCAAAATCGATTTATAAACGACGAAGTTATCCGCGAAAAACTTTTGTTACATATACGGTCGAATTGAGGAACCTCCTCCTATTTTTGAAGTCCGTTAAAAATACAGCAAAAAGCGTGAGAAACAATCCAACAAAAGTTTAGAATTTTCATAATTTAATCAGCGTTAATAGTTTAGAAACAAGATTTATGAACATGTTGAAAAAACTTTTATATTTTGTGGGTTGGTACATGTTGGCATGTCTGGATACTACTTTACAATGATTCCGAAAATAAAATAAATCCATAAACATAATTAATTAAGGAACATTACTTCACTTTTATTATGCTTTGTAATTTCTACATAAATTTATATTCGCTGACTAAAATTATTAATATTTTAAAATTACAGTATAAGAACGAGGCATTTTTAGTCAATACACTTTCATGAATCTTTATTTTTTTATTCGAATATTCATCAATGTACGATCATTTAAAACACATTTATTTAACATGCATTATACTACATTATTTTTAACTATGTACAAAATAGATGATATTATAACGATAAGTGAATACGTGCTCGTCTTTTCTCGGCTCGAGAAATATTATGTTGACGAACGTAAATAACTTTTTATTAAGTAGATACAGACATTTAATACAATTCTAAACCTTATTCTCTACTTTTTATTTCCCAGAGACTTAATAAACATCTACGGCTTTACCAGTTTCTGTGCAATTTTATATTAATTATGTGCAACAGTTGGTAATTATTTTAAGCAGAAATAGTGGTTTTCAATATTGTTTTTTTTTGTGAAAACGTGGCTTCTACACATCTACAGGGTTGCTAGAATATGTGCCATGTCAAACGAACTTTGTGTCACAGCTTGTAATGATAGCAGAAATGGAAAAAGATTTCCCAATATGATTGTTTTAGTCAAAACAGTGTTTAATTTTGATTACTTTAACAACTAAATTATCGGTGTTATTATAGTTTCGCCAATAGTCTCCGAGATTATTAAACAGACATAATGAGTGGAGAAAAAGATTTAATGATACAAAAAACTACACAGGCGACGCGTATGAACTAAAAATGCCCACGTCGTTGATATAATATATATTATGTTGGTGCAATCCATCGAATTTAAATAAATGTTCCAAAAAATTTACGAATTCTGGAGTCGACAGGACATTGGCTCATTCAAAATTTAACTAATGTTTTAAAACTATTTATTACAATATTTACAACAAGAAAAGAAAAAAATGAAGCTTGTAATGTCTGATCAACTTACGTTTTAAGACATTTAATTAAGAATAATAATATTATGTACAATATATTTACAAGATTAATATAATCTAATAAACTAAACTTACTCGACAAAATGACGTTTATCATCAGTTTTTCCTTTCCTACCTTTCGCATGCGCTAGCATCGTGACTAACTTCTTGTGGCTGTCGCCCACGATCCAACCGTGCTGCTGCACATGCTCGGGCTCGTCGTCCCCGTCCGACGACCAGTAGGCCGTGGGCCGCGCGCGCGGTCGCGGCCCGGGCGGGGGCAGCGACAGGTGCGCGCTCGACGTGGATGGGGCCGGCGCGTCGTACGGGTTCACGCTCAACGCCTCGTCACTGTCCCTACCTGCTCGGCTCGCTGTTGCATCGCTGCCCCTAGCCGTGGTACGACTAAAATTAGATAGCCTGCTTTCGACGTCTTGTTTCTTGAATGAAATATGTCGATTGTTCGCACGTCTTGCACCGCCGTGGTGGCTGTCTCGTTTCTTCCCTTTCTTTCTGCGAGCGGAGGTGAGAACAACCGACTCCGCACTGTTGGGCCGCGGCGGAATGCCATCTGGCTCTGATTCCGAACTCCAAGTCTCGGCTAACACGTTTTGTTTTCCTACGGTACATTTACGCCGCGCCCTTTGTCTAGCTACTCCTGTTTCATCATATTGGTCATATACATCAGCGCTGTAATCATAACTAGTGCTGATGCCTTCATCTAATTTGCTTGATGGTGATTTCTCTTTCTTCGAATCGCGTTTCTTTATAGGTATGACGTCACTCTTTGAATGTGAAGGTTCACTATCTTTACTTTTTATATATTTTTGTGTCTCCTCATGCAATGGAGTATCATATTTTTTCGGTGATAAGTCTTTGAAGTCTTTTGGTGAAATAGAATCACGTTTTTTAGATGTGCTGGGGCCAAAATCGATAGCTGCTGTTTTAGATGTTGAAGGTCCGTAGTCTATAAAAGATGATCTATCATGTTCTCTAGGTGAACTCATATGCCGCTTAGACGACGGGCTTTTTGACTTCGTTGGGGAAGAACAGTCATCTCTGCTTAAAGACGTGCGGCTGTATTTTTCATATCTAGCTGAGTGGTCGTGATTTTTCGGCGACACGAAAAGGTCGTTCTTGGGTGATACTGCATCGTTATTTAACACAGATGAGTTTGGTTCATCCTCTAGTAAGCTGTCAAATAATTGATCCAAATTAGCTTTTGGTTTCGCGGTTTCTTTTATCTTTGTGCTCTTTTTATCACTACGCACAGCATTAAATTTAAATATTTTTCCCATGACAGCGTTTTTCTCCACCGCGTCTTTTCTTTTTAAAGGTGATGAATTTTTCTTCAGTTCACAGCCAACCTTGCCGTTGCTCAATTCACAGGATAACAGGCTGTTTTCAGTTTCATTATCGCTGCAAATGTAGTCGTCAGACATGTACACGAAGTCATCCCCGTCAGAAACGCTATCTCTAGACATGTCCCCATCGTCAACGCCTGAATTCAGCTTAGATGTGCCGGGCGTGTCCTTATAACTAATGCTTTTAAATCTTTCCATGAGCGTCGAAGGTCTGAACTCAAAAACTGCATCTTCATTGTCCAGAAACTCATATACGTCCACTTCCTTCTGTGACGTCATGCCGTCTCCGGCATGCCGCTGACTATCGTTCTTGCTGCTTGACTCCGCAACTCTTTCTTTTTTCTTTGTATTCAGTTTCCTTTTGTTTTTCGGGGAAGTCATCGAAGGGACAATTGCGGACATATTAATATCAGATGTAGGAATAGATACCTTGATTCCATCGAATCCTTTTAAGGCGCCTTTTGTAAGCACCTGGGAGCTTTGTTGAGTTTTTTTCGAAGTTCTTCTCGCTTTTTTCTTTTCAGCTTTCTTTCGGCATTTGAACCTGAACAAGAAATACGTGTAAGACAGACCTGCAAGCTAATACTATAAAAGGAAACTGGGAAAGTTGTTTTTAAAGATGTAATTGATCGATATACGGCGAGACTCAGCCTCTGAGTAGCGACTTAGTTTAGGTTCCGTATTTTTTCACCTATACTAATATTACTAGCTGTACCCGCGCGGTTTCACTCGTGTGTTTCATACGTTGGTGTTTATGAGATTTAGTGTGACAGTTAATTGGTATAAATAATCTTCGAGGCAAGTTTTGGAAACGTCCTAAACGATAATGAGCTCTAAAAAATATTCCACATGCATTTCACACTCAGATTTACACACAGGACAGCTTTTTCCTTACAAATCGAAAGCAAAAAAAAAACAAAATATTTTTTGTTATTTGGTGCTGGCGTTGTACGCTAGAAAAAAATGACTAGTATTCCGTTTGCTCACTACAGGTAAGCGACTTCTCGACAAAATCAATAGCAGTGGATTGGGACTGGGATTGAGATATCAACTGCACATTTACCGCTGAGTCAGTGAAAGTCGGTGATTATTCAATTTTGCCGGCGTGAGGGGTCAAAAGATCTTTTTTATTATTTAAATTAACCAACAGAATTAAAACATCAAAAATAGCTTTATTAAAGTTTTCTGAGAATCGGATTATTTTGACTCCCTGCCGTGCTTCCCCAAAACCAGCAATAAAAGTACCATCCTGAAACACCTAGAACTCAAATGAATAGTTCTCCCGCCATGAGTTCACATGTGGTTCCGTAGGTGCCATTTCAGTATCGTATTTACGCTTCAAACAATAAACAGCTCCTGTCCGGTCCTGGGTGAAAGATTGAAACCTTTCCCAGTTGTTAAGACACGTGGCGCACAATGCTAGCTCGAATTTGAGAAGCCACGATCACGATACCGTTCACCAAATAGGATAAAGATCAAAATAAGCATGCGCCATCACCAGGGATATTTGCTATTTGGCAAAAAAAATCCTTGCAGGACGTTATAGTAGGAGTAGAATGCAAGATATTAAGCCACCAAATGTTCTACCGAAATTCAGTGGTTTTTGAGTAAGATCGATTTTCAGATTTTTATGAAAAAATCCAAATTATATCATTTAAAGCCAATTTAAAAAGGATTTACAAAGCGAATATACGGAAATTTAAGAGACTTTATTACCATAGCTGATGACGCAGCAGACCTTTTTTAATAATTAAACGTTCAAAAAATCCTAAACTTTTAGCAAAAATCACTAATGAAACAATTTTCTTTTGTAATTTTTGCCATTCCTTAATAAAAAGATGACGTATAGTGAAAAAAATAATACTACGCCAGATGTACATATTACTAGAAAAACTTTTTTGCAAAAAATAAAACCGACTTCAAAAAGAAAAAGTGAAAAATAACTTTAGCTTCTGAAGTCGGTGACGTTTGTATGATTGATTTAATTTTTTTGTCACCGACTTCAGAAGCTAAAGTTATTTTTCACTTTTTCTTTTTGAAGTCGGTTTTATTTTTTGCAAAAAAGTTTTTATTTTTCACTTTTTAGTGGTTCACATGGAAAGTGCATACCGTTACAATTACAACAAGCCCAAACACGACTAGGATACATTGTCTCATTATGGAGTTCCGTGACTCTTGGCTTCATCATCAGATCTGATGGTAGAATGGTTCTTATCAAACGCAAATGCTTCACTTGTTGTAGAAAATATAAAAATTGCTGTACGTTATCCTATAAAATTTGAAGAGTTCCCTCGATTTCGCCAAGATTCCATCATCAGATCCCGACTTGGCGACTATGGGACCAACTTGGAAGTATACCCTTTCAAACAAAAAAAGAATTTTTCAAATCGGTTTAGGCGTCTTCGAGTAATTGGGTAACATACATAAAAAAAAAAAAAAAAAAAAAAAAAAATACATACAGTCGAATAGAGAACCTCCTCCTTTTTGGAAGTCGGTTAAAAATAACCTTGTCTTATCAGCTATTTAAAATAGTATAAAACTTATTGAAAAGTCATGGACTACATTATGAAAAACATTTTTGATTTAGTACAGGAAGGCGTGCATCTCCCAAAAGGTATTCGGAAAATAAAAAATGAACACTTTTATTTTTAATCAATATCAATCACACCAGCCAAGCCACACTGTATTTTTGTGAGCGAACATTTTACTATGAGAGCCCATGTCCAAAATGTTTGCCTCAACGTTTTACGATCAAATCCGTAAAATAATACATTGGTTATTGTGATTCCAAAAATACTAACTTCAGTTACTTTGCCTGACCGCGTTTTTGAAGAAGCTTAATTTTTTTGTTTTATCTAATCCGTTTGATTTCATTTAAATAATGTAGAACAGTACCTATGTAGTTAATGATACATTTTAAATACCATCATCTGCCTTTTCCCAACTATGTTGGGGTCGGCTTCCAGTCTAACCGGATGCAGCTGAATACCAGTATTTTACATTTTAAATACCGAAAAGATAATTTTCGGACACCAGTAGGGTCGCACGTTCCCAGCAGACCTTGTGAGAAAATTTAAAATAAGGCAAAAAAACCTATTCAGTCGATGCGAAGATTTAATTTTTAATATGCTGTTTAGGAATCTTAGTACATGAACAAGCACATTGCAGTTAGGTTTAAGTTAAGAGGGTATTGGGTTGAGGTTGCCTAAGTATGTACATTATCGCAATATACTTTGGCAACCTAAAACGATTATGGTATTGATGTAACTTAATTCGACAACACGTACTAAGCTTACTAATTAATATTTTTTTATTCGGTTAGCAGATGAATGAAGGTCGGTCTCGTAGACTATTTAATTGAGCGCGCGAATAGAGAATGCATGCAATGCGCTGACTCGAGTCCACCGCTACTACGTGTGCTCTCACAAATGTGCGCGAACATTTCGGTGAACACGCGCATGTATTGTTCATGATCACTAGAACGAGTCCACCGAAAGAAACATGTGACACACTGGTAGATCATCTTAGTCGAACAAGATGTGTAAAAAGTGTGTTAATAAAGTTTAAATTGAAATTGATAAAAAATAATAATAATTCACGAAATTGTTTACTATGATTTTCCGCATACCTTTTACCTTTTTTACTGAATCAATACATTTTTCATAATGTAGTCCATGACTTTTCAATAAGATTTATACCAGATAGCTGATAAGACAAGTATATTTTTCTAGTATTTTGTACATCTGGCGTAGTATTATTTTTTTTACTATACATCTTTTTATAAAGGAATGGCAAAAATTACAAAAAAAAATGTTTTATTAGTGATTATTGCTAAAAGTTTAGGATTTAGTGAATGTTTAATTATTAAAAAAGGTCTGCTGCGTCATCAGCTATGATCATAACTTAAATTTCAGTACATTCGCACCGTAAATCGTTTTAAAATTGGCTTTAAATGATTTAATCTGGGATTGTTCATAAAAAACCACTGAATTTCGGTAGAACATTTGGTGGCTTAATTTCTTATATTATAACTAACGTGACCATACGTCCCGTTTTGAACGGGACTGTGCCGTTTTTCGGTTCTCTGTCCCGGTGTCCCCGAATGAAGCCTCGGGACGCAAAATTGTCCCGTTTTCCTAAACCGCAAATAAAAATTGAGGCGCGGGCGGCAAAGGCGACGACGAAGTATTAGAGAAATCTTATTGGGCAGATTAAAAAATAAATACCTGAATGGGAAAACATTCAAAAAGCATTAGAAGTATTGATTGAAAAGGGACAGTAATTCAGATACAGAAGTATTTGACAAATTTTCACTGATCACAAACTATATCACTTCGCAAAAGGTAACTGAATGGAACAATCAGCGAGTTGCGACGGAAAATAGATGGGTGGCTTCAAACACTTTCACACCAATAATCTCAAACATAATCCTTTTGTATGTATCATAATTGAATACATTTTATGTTTGCCTGGTATGGAAGTACCAGTAGTGTTTTCATTAATCAACAAATTGTTTGAATTCTGAAAAAACCCACTTACAAATAGGTTCCTCTTCTGAGAATTTTATTCCTAATTAAAATCTTCACCAACTGTTTTAAAAGTAATTTGTTCCTCAGAGAAGTATAAATAAACTGAAAAAATATGTGGCAAACTTTTTACATTTGTAAGAAATATTTCTGTGTAATTTTCATTGAACCATTTCCAAAAATGTGTTTTATTTTTCATTGAGAATCATGGCCCGCAATTTTTATCAGGACACTCAAGTTTGATATGGCTACTGAATGAAACTCGCCAAATCTATGACAAAAACTCAAATTTGATTTCACTACTATAAATAGCCAAAATGTATTGAATTAGCGAGCACCAAAATTGAGTATTCTTTATGAATCGGCCCGACTAATCAACGTTATAAAAACCGATGTCCCGTTTTGAAAAAAAAAAATATGGTCACGTTAATTATAACCCTACTATAACGTCCTGCAAGGAATACGTCGAATTACCAGTGACCCTGTATAAATGCTCTGTGTTTTACACTTTTCTGTATTCTGTGATTGATTCATGAGTTCGTTTTTGAAACGTTTTTTTTACCTTTCAGCAGACGCCTGCATACTGAAAAATACTGGCCACCTAGAAATTGGCATAAAAACTTGAGAACGTTATAGGAACTCATTTCATTATCTTTCAGCAGACGCCTGCATATCACTGAAACATACTGGCCACCTAGAAATTCGCATAAAAACTGAAGAAAAACCTCAAGGAACTTCGAAATTCTTATTTCAATGTAAAATATGCATGAACGCGTTGCAGACTTGCAGTATAACTCAATTTGGATCTTTATCGGCTTCCGAATTCTAATTTCAATGTAAAGTATGCAGTAACGCGTTGTCGTAAGATTCAATTGGGATCTTTAAGGGGCGCGCCGAATTATTTTGGTATTACGTTTATATGAATACCGCACGCTCCGCCGGCCCCTTAAGATTTTTCATACAAACATTAAACACCCTTAATATACATACTTTACCCATACTTTGACTTGTTTATAGACCCCGTGTCTAAACTTTATGTCAAACATTTACTGCCTTTTAACATTAAGAATGTAGATGTTTTGTGAATCAAACATACCGTGTTTATAGACACGGTATGTTTGATTTTGACTTTGCATTTAACCTTTTGACCGCCACAGCGTAAACGCACGCGCGTGCCCTCCACGCCAAGCCACAATTTCATCTACTATTTTGTCACATATTTGTGTCGTTTGGCGTACAGGGCACGCGCTTGCTTGTCACGTATATGTGACAATGGCGTCCAAAAGGTTAACTTTGCCCAGTAACCTTAGCGAAAGATAAAGACTTACCTAGCGCTGGGTTCAATAACAGCTTGCGTTTGTTTTGCAGCCGCGGCCGCCGCTTGAGACCTACACTTCCTCTTGATTTTATCGAACTTGTCTTCAAACATATCTATGGTTTCGATTATATCAGGATACATTTTCTCCTTAACTTCAGGTTGCTTCTTCGTTTTACAAGGGTTAGATACGGGGTATGGTTCTACGTCCTCACGTACTTTTGAATTAGTGTAATCTAATTTTTCATCATCGATCTGATCTAGTCCCACATCACTAACACTTCGTTGGTACATGATTTTTGTCTTCAAAGAGCCTTCATTTGCAGCTTCCTTAAGGCCTGAGATTAAATCTTTCTCCAAATTTTTCACTTCATCGCTTTCTAAAATATTTTTTGCTGTAATAGAATCCACATCACCGTCGCCTTTGATCGGTTTTTCTAGCAAATCAAATGTTTTGACTGTTGATTCAGATAAATGATTAGGTACTGTATTGAAGCTTATCGGATCCAGGGGTTGTTTTAGCTCGCTTTTATTGGACTTCAGCAATTGACAACAATCTATGAACAGCGCTTCATCTCGGCTTAGTCCTCTTTGAGCAAGTTTTTGCTGCCGTACTTTTCTGTTGACTTTCGCTAAAATTTTATCTAACGATGGCAGTTTTATTTTCGCATATTTTGAATGCTTTCTATTGGCAAATTTTTTTGTGAGTAGTTTTAATCGGTCTAGCTGTCGTTTATATGCAATAAGGTAGTTAGGTTTTTCAATAATGGGTATTGTTCTCATTTTTAATTCTATTTCAGACAATTTTGATACATGTAGTACAGTCATTTGATGGCGCAAAAAGTTATCCGGTCGGCGAAATTCTTTCTTGCACAGGCGACAAAAACATGGCACTGGTTGAACGAATACTTTCTTTTTAATTTTAGGGATTCGTTTAATCACTTTCTTGGCAGCTATACGTCGTCTTGGCCGAGTCGTTGTATCGCCACCCCCGATAGATTTTTTATTTTCGTTTTGATTAGATCGTTTTTGCGTTCGTTTCTTAGAACCGAAATATGCGTCATCACTTTCATTGGCTATGATATGGAATGTCTCCGATATTTTTTTAGAAGCCAACAAATTAGATTTCCGAGGCTTCCTCTGTGAGAAGAAACCAAAGCTTTCCATAAATTTTTCAGATCGCAGTTCTTCAGCATCATTTGGCGTGCTAGATTTTTCAATATCATTAAATGTAGTGAGAGTTCGCTTGTTTCTTTTAATTTCTTGACTGTTTCGTTTGCGTTGTATATTTCGCTTTCCATTTCTTCCCGAATTGGTTTCTTTGACATTTCGTTTATTGGACAAAGGTTTACCACACTTCTTTTCTTTATCTTCTATATATTTCGTTAATGGAACATCACTCTTTGTAGAGTCGTCAGAATCAGTAACGATGTTTTTAGAGCGAGCTGCCATTTTGTTTCTATAATTAACAAGATAATCTGAAGGTTTCGAAGACTTTTTGACGAGAGCGTGGGTTTTAATAGGTGTTTGGATGTTAGTTTTAGATTTGCCATGGTATTGAATTTTCAGATTTTGGGTGTTCTTATTTAATACGTTTATTTTACGTCTAAATGAATCAGGTTTTTCGATCATATCATCCAAGTCAATATCGTAAGGGTCATAAAAGTCGGCTGTCGAAGACTTAACAATAACAGACTTTGAACGTGTTCTTCGTGCTGCCACTGGCATGTAACAAGCTGTACGTTTTTCCAAAGATAAGGGAACTTTCTCTTTAAGAATGTGCATATCACGTTTTAATTCCATGTCTTCTTTACTCTTATCTAAAAATTTTAATTTCTTAGTTGTAATTTCACTACAATCCTCAGGGGCGTCGACTTTTCTTTTATCTCCAGAAGTATTTAACTTATCGATTACTGCAGTGGGACCAGGCTGTAAGTTTCGTTTATTAGTAGTCGTCTCAAGATCTTTGTTTGCACTTGGACTGCGATGGCTTTTATTTTCGGTTACGGATAAGTGTTCTTTATCGTTAATTGTTGTACGTGAGTCATGTCGTATTTGGTCCGAAGTAACAGAACTTTCAGAATGTAATCGTATTTTAGACTTCTTCTTTACCCTCTGAGAATATCTTGCTTCGGATTTATCACTAAACTCATAAGATTTCTTTTTCTTATATAAACGTCTTAATTGCACCGATTTCTTCCGTTTCGTTCGTTTCCGTTTTCCCTGGTCGTGTTTTTCTTGAGTTTGCACTGCGGCAACATCAATTATCGGCGTAGTAGGACTAAACTTTAAACTTGTATCTTTTGACTGAATGCTGTCTTCAACTGGACTAAAATCTTTTTCGGGCGTTGAATGAGCTTCTGGCTCGGCGTGATTTTCTTCATCCAACAATAACTTCGAGAAAATTAATTGCTTTTTAGTAAGAGGCGTTTTTTGTTCTATAGACGCACCATGTTCATCTACAATGTCATCTTCACCTATCGCGGATTTTCTACGCCTGCTGCGGCGTAACGGCGTTGTGTTGTTTTTATCTTTTTCAATATCAAGCGATTTTTTATTTTCAATGACAACTCTATTAATACTTGTATCAGCAAATTCATTTAAATTATCTGTTTTATCTACAGCGCTGCTTTCTTTTGTGATAATATTTGTGTTTTGAGAAGGATGTGATTCTGTAATACTAGTTTGAGCAAGGATTTCTTTAGGTTTTTGATAAACTGTTTTCAAGGAAATGCTTTTTATTTCCATTTCAGATTTAGCGTGCGTCGTCAGATCATCACCATTTAGAGAAGTAGTCGGTAAGTTGCATGTAGAGATATTTTCCTGCTTATTTTTTTGGATTTCTTTATCATTTGATTTTAGCGAAACTTTTTTTATTCCGTCTTCAACAACCTTTTTCAATGAACTAGATTTTTGATCCCGTTTATCATAAATAACATTAGTTTTATTAATAAGCTGTTCAGCACTCTTAGAAGATTCTTTATCAATTATGATGTCTGAAGTCATTATATTTCTTGCTTTATAAACGTCTTCTTTATTCGTATACCTAGTAGTTTGGAACTCTATTAGTTTAGGATCACCATTCGATTTTTTTCTGTTATTTGTTTTGTTAGTTGGTTGGTTCTCCTCAGTCTCTTTTATTGTTCTGTTGGTTTGTAATATTTCCTTTGTTATATCACCAGCAGGTAGTTTTTGTATTATTTTTTGCTGTTGCAGTTGTTGCTTCATTTCATTTTTATCATTTATATAACAATTTGGCTCAAGTGTCACATCTTTGTTAAGGTTATTTGTAGTTTCCTTGAGTACTATGTCTTCTTTTATATTTTCGTCAAGGGTTTTATTACGTGCGGATTTATTGCCAGACAAATTATCTACTTGTTGATTATTTTTCAGTTGATCACGGTTTTTCACTATTATCGCTAGTGACACGTCATCATCAGAATCCTCCTCTTCCGGGGCGTCCTGTTTAACAGTTAATGTAAATTGACCGTCGGAGGCAGCCCCATGTACCGAAGTTAATCTTTCTACAGCACTACGTGGACCAGTTGTGTCATAGCTTTTGGGCTCAATATTATCTTTTGATGGTAGCTGAGCACCATCTATTAATTCATAGATTTGAGATGCTTGAGAATTCTGCAATCGGTCAAGAACGTGATTATCTTGTTGCGGGTCACATGCAATAACGGGTCTTGACACGAGTATCGAATTGTCAATCAAGGCTTTATCATTTTTAATTAAAATATCTTCCGTTGGTGCGACCGGGTTGATTAATTCATTATTTGTACGATTTTCTGGGCGTAATATTGATACAGGCGAAACCGTAGCGGTTGGCTTAGAAGAGGTTTCTTTGTTTTTATTATTTTGTTGAGTGCTAGTAATCTCAGCTTGTTGAATAGCTAACGATATTTTCCATTGTAACAATTTGTTGTCTTCTTCTTCAGAGTCTTGAAATTGATCGATAAAAGGCCTTTTATCCACAGAGGTATTTGCAAAATGTTGTTCGGGTTGCTCAGACGAATCTCTGACTTTTTCAATGTCACGCTCTTTTATAGCTTTTATGCACTGTTGAATTTCTTTATGTAGTGCTGGTCTTGCAGAAACTGCAGTAACTTCCAGTTCAGTGTTTGACCGAGTCTGACTTACGTTTACTGTTGAGGATTTGTTGCGCTCGGATGCTGTTTTAATACGTACAGCTCTTAAACTTGATGTCTTATCACTTATAGTTTTTAGATTTGGTGTAGACACTATAGTGACATGGTAGTTGGTAAATTGTTGTGGTGGAATTGTTGTCTTGGTATGGTCATCTGCCAATTCAATAAAATTACTGTAGGGTGGAGTTTCTTCAGTCAGATCTATGACTATGTTTTCTTCGTTAGTATTTCTATTTTCTGGCGCAGCAGATGGACCAACTTGAAATTTGTCGACGCTACGATCTTCATTTTCTAAGTCTTCTTTCATATCTATCATAGCAAGTTTTACATCTTCGTCCTCGTCATTTATTTTATCAGTTTTTATAACTGCTGGGAGGGGGAACAACGGTGGTGGTGGTGGATGACGAGGTAGGGGTGGATTACAAGTAGATTGTGTTTGTAGCGGCGGATTATTTTGAGACGTTTCTTTTTTTACTGGCGGTGGTGGAGGTGGCGCAACAAGTATCGACGGCAGCGGGGGTGGAGGAAACATAGTGAAATGTGGTGTTGGAGGTGGCACTGCTTGATAAATTGAAGGTAGATACGCCATGGGATGATTTTTATCCATGTTAAACAATCCCAAAAACTGGGGCGGACAAAGATGCATATTCGAAAGTAATTGGTAGCTTGGAATAAAACCATGCATATTAGTCATGTTTTGATTTTCATGGACTAACATGTGCTCAGATGTTGATGGTTGATGGCTAGTATTTAAAACATTACTATCGTAAAGTTTCCTGGGTGAAGACTTCGAAGTTGAAACATATTGAGGCAATACGTTTAACAACATGTTCCGTTTTTCGGTAGGCAATCCTCCCAAAACATCTGCTAATTCTGGTGGTAACAAAGCGATTTTTCTAGCTGTTTCGCCATCTGTTGTTTCATTGGTTGCTGTACTAGCATCAACTCTATTAGCGGTTGTTGTATCTTCGAAAGCAGTGGTTTGCATATGGCTGTTTCGCATGATTGGGACATTTGGCAATTCATCATTAGTCTGTATACCTTCATCATTGACTGGTGCTCCTTTTCTTGTATCTGCTACCGATTCTATTTCTTTGCCCGATATTGACGCATTAAATGATGTGTCTACAGGTAAAGTACTTTCAAGTTTATTCACAGTTGTTGCCATTACAGGATTTGATAATGTATTCTCTGGTAACGATCTAATTGTGTCGCTATCAGAATTTGAGGACGTAGCTAAATCGGATTTCTTTGCTGTGGCACATGGGTCTGAGTTTGTTGAGACAGCTGCTATCGCTGTCTGTACAGCCGTATCTGCTTCCAGAGTTAGATTACTCGCTGTCACAATATTTGATAACAAAACATTTGAATTCAATTGTTGTATATTCTCAACATTATCAATTATTCTCGATTCAATAGTTGGTAATGCAGTTTTCATGCCCAACGAATCGCCATATCCAGGTTTGATATCTCTATCCTCTGTGCTCATAATATCAAGAAAACTTTCATCATCTTCTGTAAATTCATCCGCAGTATTGCTAATGTTATCACGTACATCGTTATCTACAAAATCAGAATTTGAAGTGCTTTTTCTCAAAACGTCAGGATGTAACTGTGAGTGTGTATTAGTCATTATATTTGAAAAAAGAAATGGTTCTCTTTCAGCAATGATGATGGTACTTCGATCATTTATCGTGTTCGAATATTCTTGAGACCGCGTTTCAACAGGGATTCTGCTTGCATCATTGAATGTGTTCGAAATCTCTTGAAAATGTCGACAAGTAAGGTTTGTGCTTGCATCATTCACTACGCTTGAATATTCTTCAGCAAGGTCTCTGCTTGGTATGTCCCGTACGCCATAAGATATATTTTCCGATTTGTTTTCTGATGGATTCCACGATACACCTTTACTAAATGATAATTCTGTTCCTAAGTTTCTTTCAACGGCTCGACCATCATCAGTAGGGTATTGCCAATGGGTCCCAGCATGAGGTATAGGAGTATCTGTAGACCTTTGGGACGATAAATCCAATGGAATAGGCATATAACCTTGTTTTTGTACATTTTGAGGTAAACCATTCGAGCGATACACGTTGGTCATGGGAGTTTGACTGTATACCGGTATGTGAGGGTTTAATCCAGTATATGTTGGCTGTACTAATGTTTCTTCTTCACGTAAAGCATTATTCTGAATAATAAGCTCCTGTTCAATTAAAGGCTTTTGTTCCGTAGAAGATCTATATTCAGAAAGTCTCCTTTCATTTAAGGACATATGCTCATTTAGTAATCTTTGCTCGCCCCCTGATTGTAACAGCTGGGCCTGTTCTTGAAAGAACTGAGCACGTTGTGCTTGTAATCTTTGTTCATGTAATAATTGTTGATTGGCTGCCGGCCACTGTTTATTAAAAAAACCTTGTTCACTAGATGGTGTATTTACTTCACAAAGCATTTCTTTGCCGATCACCGTGTGTTCATTTACATGAAGCAGTTCTTTCGAAAGTCTACGTTCACAAAATGGATCTCGTTCATATGAAGACCTCCGATCAGAAGACATCCAGCTTTCGACTGAGGGTGTCCGTTCGATCGAGTGCCGGCTTTCGATAGAGGGCGCCCGTACGACAGAAGGCCGGCTAACGTTAGATGGCCGGCTTTCGACGGAGGGAGCTCGTACCACGGCGGGCCGGCTATCCACCGATGACGGGCGTTCAACAACGGGTTTTTCCTCGGTAAAAAATTGTTGTTCTAAAGTGGGCCGCCGTTCGAGGGAAGAGTTTTGGTCAATAGTGATCCTGTATTCAATAGACGGCCGTCTCTCTAGAGCGGGGGCCTGTACGACAGAGGGCCGGCTGGTTGCCGAGAGTGGGCTGCAGGCCGAGGGCGGATTGCCGGCTGAGGGCGGGCTGCTGGCTGAGGGCGGGCCGCCGGCTAAGGGCCGACTTTCAACAGCGGGCTTTTGCTCGGTCGAGAATTGGCATTCTGTGATGGGCCGTCGTTCAACTGATGGCTGGCTTTCGACGGAGGGTGCTCGTACGACAGTGGCCCGGCTATCGACCGATTTTCGTTCCATTGAGGGCGCCGGATCGACGGGAAGCTTGCTTTCGATGGAGCAGCAGTGCTTGTTGAAGGAGCGGTGGTCGACGGAGGGTCCCATTTGAAGAAAAGGCCGGTATTCAACAGAGGACGGCTTTTGCTCGGCAGATAGGCAGAAGTGTTCATCAGAGAGCTGGCCTTCATCAGAAACTTTACGTTCTACAAAGTGCCAGCATTTATCAGACTCTGTGCGTGCAGCAGAGAGCCGGCGTACATCAGATTGTTTGTGTTCAGCAGGAAGCCGGCGTTCGTCAGAAGCTTTGCGTTCAGCTGAGAGCCGGCATTTATCAGAAGCTTTACGTTCAGCTGAGAGCCGGTGTTTTTCAGACTCTTTGGGTTCAGTAGAGAGCCGGAGTTCATCAGAAGCTTTGCGTTTAGCAGAGAGCCTGCGTTGAGCAGAGGGCCGGCGTTCTTCAGACTCTTTGCGTTCAGCAGAAAACGCCCGTTCATTAGAAGCTTTGCGTTCAGTCGAAAGCCGGCGTTCATCAGACCCCTTGCGTTCAGCAGAGAGCCGAAGTTCATAAGACTCTTTGCGTTCAGCATAGAGCCGAAGTTCATCAGAAGCCTTGCGTTCAGCAGACAGTCGGCGTTCATCAGCCTCTTTGAGTTCAGCAGAGAGCCGGCATTCATCAGACTCTTTGCGTTCAGCAGAGTGACGGCGTTCATCAGTAACTTTGCGTTCAGTAGAGAGCCGGCATTTATCAGACTCTTTGCGTTCATCAGAGAGCCGGCGTTCATTAGAAGCTTTACGTTCAGTAGAGAGCCGGAGTTCATCAGAAGCTTTGCGTTCAGCAGAGCGCCGGCGCTCTTCAGAAGCTTTGCGTTCAGCAGACCGCCGGCGTTCATCAGAAGCTTTGCGTTCTGCAGAAACCCGGCGTTCATCAGAAGCTTTGCGTTCAGCAGAGAGCCGTAGTTTGGCGGGGAGCCTAGGTTCAATGGGTGCTTGTTCTACAGATAAACTCAAATCTTTTGTAACGTCTTTGGATATGTTTTGCTCTTGTATTGATAAAATATCATTTGATGGTCTCCATTCATTTGATGCCCTTTGGTCTGTGGATAGTTTGCGTTCAGAGACAGATTTCAGTTCCTTGGATAATCTACGTTTAGTTAATGGTCTGTGCTCTGGTGGTTTCATTAGTTCATTCTGTACATTCTGATCAACAACTTTTTCAGCGATAGTTCTTTTGTCAGGAAATAATGCTTGATTTGGATATAACGTTTGCTGTGAATTCTGTTCTGGATATTTTCCCGGATCCTGGCATATTGCTATATTTGGGCATAGGGGCTGATCTGGGAATAAACTTTGATTCAAGTATCTCTGTTCGTATGCGATCTGTTCCAAAGACCTGGGTAATGGTCTCAACTCTGGAAACGGCATCTGGTTCTGGAATGGCATCTGCTGAGCGTAACTCCTCGAATCAGGATGTGGTCGTGCTTCTGGTTGCATATTTTGGTCGACATGCGACTTCATTCCCGGGTACTGGCTGTTTTCGTGAAGTGTCTGATTCTCTGGCAAAGGCCTGTGTTCCGCATACTTTATGTGTTCTGAGTATGTTGAATATGGGTAGGAAGGAACTCGGAATCGTTGGTCTGCTTGTATCAATGCATCTGGTATTGCGTGTTTTGCATGTGGCCTATATTCCAATGGTGCAGCCTGTTCGGAGTTTGTTCTTATTTCTGATAAGCGTTCTGCTATTTTCCTCTGATCTTCCAGTATTCTGGATTCAACAGTTGATCTTGCATTCAGCTCAGTATCAACAGGTTGTTGATAAGATTTGTCCTTAATAAATTGGCCGCCTGACATATTAAGGTTAAGCATGTGAAGATATTCAGCTGTTTTAGGTGATTTGGAATAATCAGGTTGATTAATTAGCGCATCAGCTGCAATGTCATGTTGCTTTCGATTTTTTGTCTGATCGCTGTCTGGACTTATCATCATACTGGAATACGGCCCAGGAAATTGTTGGGGTGGTATCATTTCAAGAGGATTTAATCCAAATATATTCTGCGGCAAGTCAGGAGGAACATTTGATATCGACGTGAGACGTGTTGATTTTCGTCTCACTGGAGATTTCTTAGGTGGAGTGGAGGGTGTTGTTTGATTTTCTTGACATAAAGGTAGACCGTGTGCAGCTTGATCATGGGCTTTACTGTGTTGCAGATACGCTAATCCTCTTTCAAGCGGTGAAGGGTCAAATGGTCGAAAGAAACGAGAATCCATAGGATTTTTACCTCTATATTGAGCTGCTAGCTGTGCTTGACCAGCTAAACTCGCATAATAGGCTCGTTCAAATTCTGGACGAATTGCAGAAAACATCGCTGGATGAATGGGATGTCTTTCTGGATGTGCGGGTTGATGTGCAGCTAAATGAGGCACTGGTTGTAGACCAAGATTTTCAGCAGAATGCAAGGCTAAAGCGCGTGCATCTGGCTGCGCAAGTGGATTTTCAGCTGAATGTTGAGCTGGACTTGCAGCTAGATTTGCAATACGATGTGCAAATAGTTGAGCTTCTGATTGAAGTGTCGGAACTGGCTGAACAGCTCGTCGCATATCTGGCTGAAAGCTTCTAGCCTTCGGCTTGGCAGTTGCAAAAGCAGCTAGACGATCATCTGCGGCAGCACCACGTCGATTATCTGTATGTACATCTAAGTGATCACCTTTGTAAACATGTGGACTATCACCTTTGTGAATAGCTAGATGATCTTCTATGTGTACAGCTTGACAATTATCAGCTTGGATAATTGGAAGAGCCTTGGTCTTCACAGCTACACACACTTCGGTTTCGACAACTGGACTAGTTTCAATATTGCCACTTGGTTGAATAACTGTACAAGTATGTTTTCGAACAGCTGATCCAGTAAATGAATGAGCCAAATGTCGGACATCTGTCTGAAAGCTAGTCTGGGAAACTTGCTGAGTGTTTTGCTGGATATATTGAAGCGCTTTAAGATCAGCGACACCAGAAACTTCGTAAACACCTGGATGATCCAAGTCCGCTTCTAAAACAGCTCTACCGTGTGCAGACAAGTCGATAGGACTATCGTCCCCAGTGTCAACTGCAGTCTCTTTATTATTTTTCATTTTTAACATCTCTATGCAGTCATTCAGCCCTTTCCCTTTTCTCGTTTTTGTTGTAATATTCTTCTGAAGGTCAATAGCAACCTTTTGATTACAGAGTAAAGGTGGTTTATCTATTCTTGGATCCGCAGCTTCGTTTTCAAACTCTGCCCGTCGCGTAGGTATGTGTTGTGGGCAGTTATTACTCCCTTGTTGGTCTTTAGTCTTGACTTTAGTATCGCCGTCCGTCGTCGAAGTTGCCTTTGAATGTTTAAATGGATCGTCCTCGGCTGAGGGATCATTTTCCATTTCATCTTCATCTTGATTTCCTCTCGCGCCATGGCTTCTGTTCGAGTTACCTCGATTACCATTTCCTTGATTGCAATTTTCCCGATTATTATTTCCTCGATCGTGGCTTCCCCTATTGGTATTACCTCGATCAAAATTTCCACGATCATTGTTTCCTCGATGGTTCCTACCCCGATTGCTACTTGATCGGTTGTAATTTCCACGACCAGAATGCTGCCTAGAACTATACTCGCTATTATTAACATCAATTTTTTTAGGAGCATTTATTTTCTGGAATTCTTCATCTGGTGAATTTGATGAACTATTTGCGTCTACAGTGTCTAGATCAGGAAGCTTGACAATGTTAATATTTTTCATGTGAATTTTTCTTTTGGCTCTGTTAAGCACAGTTTTTCTCTTGATGGAATCAGAATGACGAGTATTTTTACCGTCATTTGGTCTTCTTGTAGGCTTAAGAGGTTTATTGTCTTCATCGTCTTGATTTGGTATCATTTTATTTTCTTCCTCTTTATGTGGAGGAATGTTTACAGAATTCGAAGAATTGTTTCGATCTTTTACAGACCGCAGCTTTCGACTTTTGGAATCATCTGTTGAGCGGTGTTTTATTAAAAGCGTACTTCTTTGTTTATCAAGTTTCCTCCGTGGTCGTAACGTGGGATTCAAAGGATTCACCACAACCCTGTGACGTTTAGCAGGTAAGTCGGCGATCATTTTTCGGATCGTTTCAGCTAAAACAAAAGAACATTATATTATTATTAAAACAAGGAACATAATATTATTATAACAGGAGCGTATGGGAAATGATTATACAACAAAACAAAAACCAACTTACCATCTCCAACTTCACTTCTTATTTTTTGTCTCGATCTCAAATGGTTCTTTTGTTTGTGTCTATTCCTCAAATCTTTCCGTATTTTTCTTCTCATTACATTGTCTGGTAGGCGCGGCCGTCTCCTACGCACTCCGAATGGCCGATATCGGCACTTCCTGCGTACGGCTGGTGTATCACCTGCGCAATCTAACATGTGTTGATGCAAATCTTCCAGCGAAATAGATTTTTGACATTTTGTGCAGTCTCTTATCCCACGGAGGGGTCTGGTCCTATTGAACGCCTGGCTCGGTGGTACGTATAAATGCTTCAAAATGTCAGCATTCAATAGTGGTTCTCCAACTATTTCATAATGTTGTACTTGTGCATTGGGATGTTGAATCGAAATATGAGACGAGAGCGCTCTTGAGTCGCGAGTTTGAGCACCACATGCGCAACAAACGTAGCACCTGGGCCGCACCCACTCTCCGCTGAGAACAGCAGGTTGTAAATCATAGGATGGCGCTGACGGCGTTAAGCCCAAGTAACTTGGGAACTCAAGTCCATCTCGAACTGGAGGAGGACTGTTTGAATATTGAATTATCTGCGTCGAAGAAGTAGTTGGTATTTCTCGACTCTCGAGGATCTCCTTCAACTCTTTATCAATTATACTCTGTTTTTCAGTCTTCTTAACTGCATGAGAAATGTTAAATTTGTTTTCAAATTTCTTCCGCATGCTCAACTGGGTCCATATGTCCAGGCTCGAAACTAACGTTATAATGCAGTTGTTGGTATGAGAGTCCCGCTTGACTTGATCAGCATTAATAACGCTTTTATCGCTCTCTGGGCTATCCCATTTCCATTTGTGTTTAGGCGCAATGCTTCTTGGCATATAGCTGTCGAACAGGTTGCGTGAAAACTGTTCGCGAGCCAAGAGTATTGGAAAACCTTCTGCTGTATTGATAGCAACACTGTTTTTTGCTCTTCTGGTCTTTATTGTGTTTTCCAAATCGGGATTGAAATTGAACGAGCCATCAAGACATTTAGCTAAATTTTCAGCGACATTACTCGCCACTTTGGAGTAAAAGCTAGTCTCAAAACACTTTTCAAATTTTTGAGTTGAATCGTCAATGGTTTTAAACCAATCGCGCCGAGTCGTTTCACCAGTCCGTGGCGATCGGTGCACAACACCCAATCTTGAGAGAATCTGATCTGCGTCGGTGTTGTGAAATGAAAAATTTGGGGGTATTCGTTTATTCCACTGTATGTCGTCTAAAACGATAACTGCATTCTTTTCTATTACTGTACTATTAGCTAAAGACTTGCTGGGCGGCAAAATTAAATTCGTTGTTATGTTATCTTCAATGTCAGCTTCATCGTGTATTTGCGATGGCTTAAGTTCACATGATATAACAATGCCATTAAAGCCACGGTTTTCAATATATTCTTTGTCGTTTTGAAAATCGTCTCTTTCATCGATGTTAAGATTTTTTTGAGTATGCTTCGATGAGTTTTTCTGTCGCAATTTGCTGCGATAAGGTTTTTGCCTTTCGCAAACATTCAGCTTGTGTTCGGCAAGTTCGGAAGTTGAGGAAAATCGGGTTTGACAGTCAAGGCATGCGAAGTATTGGTTGGGATGATTATCAACCATATGACGAATAATTTCATTTGCTTCAGCTTCAGTGTGGTTACAAAAGAGACAAGCAATGAAAAAATCTTGTTTAGAGTCCGACAAATGTATGCGACGCGCATGTTTAGACACTGTCTGCTTAGAAGAAAATTTCCTATCGCAGTGTGGGCACAGATGTTGCGGCACAGGAAAAGAATCGGCATTGTTAGTGAGATCGTCTGGTTTATTTGGTAACGCCCTGGACGGGGTTCTTGTTCTCTTGGGTTTGTCCTGAGCAGTTCTACTGTCACTTTTCTTAGAATTTTTCGATTGGAGACTGGTAGTCCTTCTCCGTGGTCTCAGTCTTAAATTTAAACCAGACAAAGGTTCATCTTCGCTGGAATTCATGATGTCGCGAAAATCGCTAAAAAAACATTTACATTAAATAATAACAATTTATTTAAAAAATCTGGCTTATTCTAGGTAAATCTGCCAATATCGCGTATTTCACACGATAAATCTGATGACTTCATTGATACGTCTCATTTAGAGATAGGCAATTAGCGTGACGATAGTAGCTATTTGCGTGTTCACCTTGATTGGAACTTCGACCATATCCCAGGATAGGATTACATCAGAGCTAAATTTAATTAAATACTATTTTAGCTCAATCTGGATTGTTGATACATTGAACAGATTCGCGGATGATCATTCTTAAACGGATCGAGTAGTATCACAAAATAAAACCAAGGAATAGACGTTTATACAATTTTATACTCAAGTCGAATTTCCAATCATTTTGTATGTGTCTCAGTATTTTAAGAAGAAAATAGCAGCCCAACTTAGGGACAAAAAAAACATTGAATGAAAACATTTTAATTAAATAAATAAGCCCCTTGGCGATTGGTTGCGGCTAATACGAAGGAAATATTAATTTAAAAAAAGCTTGTAAAATCAGAGATGATTAGGTTAGACATATGTATTAGATCATCGTATTGTATTTCTTTGTTTCCTTTTCCGGCTCAACGCCATAAATTCAAAATGGACTTTAACTATCGCGGGCAGCTGGTGCTACTGTCACATTTGTCACAGTCACTAGGCCATAGGGTAACCCAACTAGCAAAGTAATCCTATAAAAAAGACTATAAAGTAAGTCTATAATTACTAATAACGTTCTTATGAAGGCATTGCGGTAGACTATTTAACTTATTATAGAATTTGCCAACCCTTAACATACTCAAGCGCATTAGTTTTTATATCTCGGTCTTATAGTTAGCTACAAGACTTACTAATAATTAAGACATGTATAGGACACTTTTACTAGCAATAGCATTTCACAAGCGTAGATATTTTCAAGTGCATTTGCTCTTATATCTCAGTCCTGTAGTTAGCTACAAGATTATCTTATAGGACACTTATAGGAATAAGTCTCTTATAACTGTCTGCAGTAAAACTAAATAATCTGGAATAAAATTTTGATCCTATAGTTGCATTTTGTAAGTGAACAAGATATTATAACATACTTAGCTCAGATCACTATAAGTTTGCGTCGTTATAGTTTTGCTCAAGACTAGTTTAAATCAAATAGTACTTGATAAGAGCGCTTCCAGATCAAAAAAGCTTATAAGCTACTTGATCAATAACTTTATGAGTAAACCTCAGCCATTTTGTTGAAATTCTGTTGTTGAGTGAATAAGGTGAACATGAATTTAAGCGATTGGAAATGATTGAAAAGGAGTGGTGGTTACAGGAGAAAAGTGAAAAATAGATATTTGGAATTAATGAAGCCTAGTTCTTCAGTAATAACATCACCTAGATCAGGAAGCGCGTCAAAAGCGATGGCAGGCAAAGTAAATGAGGGTTCCGCGCCCAAAACTTATTTCTCACCCCAAGCCCTCCACTCAGAAAGTGAAAAAAATAGGGGCGAAGATTACGATTTAAATATCGAATCAGAATCAGAATATTTATTTGTTGACGAAGACACCACTGATTATGAAAAATATATTGAATTGCTTAGAGATATGCAAAGCTGGGTTATAAAATTTAATATACCTCACCTAGCTCTGAACGAACTGCCTACTATTAAATGAAATGAGTAGGTCATTGAGTAGGTCTATAAACATTGTTGAAAGAAACTGGAAATCCACACCCATTGCAGCATTCTGATAACACAAAACGTGAAATGAATAATTGGTTGTTGAATAATTGGTATTTGGTCAAAAAACAGTCGATATCAAGAAATATAACAATCATGTAAATTAAATCCTAAAAAAAGGTAAATTCAAACTTTAGCGCCTGCTAAAGTTTGAATTTACCTTTTTTTAGGATTTCCCTTCCTTCCTTTTTAGGATTCCCTTGGAATATGCCTATATTCCAAGGGAACCCTAATTTATTTCAAAATGGAGGCCGATGGGGGCAACTTATCTGGGCTGAAACTGCTACAAGTACTAATTTACCTGTAAAGCATTTTACTTTCTTGCTACAAGTACTAATTTACTTATAAAGTACTTAATAAAGAGCATTTTCTAATCGTGGCAAATATTCATAAGAATTGTTGAAATATTTTATTTACAACAATGTTCTAATGTGCTATTTTTCGGAGGGGATTGTAAAAACTAACTATATTGCAGTACATATTTACAGTAAAAATGACTTCCCCACGAGTTAATACACTATATTTACGAAATATTCTACAATAATATAAAATAAAAGTAATAGAAACTTATGTTACTACTAAGTTTTTACCACAAAACTACCGGCCGAAGAAACAACAAAATCAACAAAGAAAATCTCTTAAAATATACTTTTGCCAGTGCATTATAAACAATATTGCTTTGGTAAGATACTTATGCCAGATACTAACAAGAGCTTGTGTGCTTCAGTGGCGCAGGCTCCTAACAACTCAATTCCCACCGGCTTACCTTCAGAAGTTTAGAACACAACCACTCTCTACCTACCGTAATTGAAAAATTGCGCAATCATTACTTTTTACAAGCATCACCAAACACCTACTCGCATTTAATAAAAAAAAATACCCTTCAATAACATTTTGTTATAAAATAACCCGCAGGCGCTATCGGCTTTTTGGCAGCTTAATTTCTAAGCAAAATAAACGTCAGAGTTACGACAGGGGCAGAAAAAGAACGTATGATAGGGGAAGAACGAGATAGTATTTGTAATGGTGGATTTCGTATTTGGTTATTTATTTGGATGTTTATTTTGTTGTTCACTTTTATTTTTTTACTACCTCTGCATTTTATTCTATTTCTTTTTTGTTTTGTTTTTTCGTTATGGGTGCCAATTTCATTATTTTTGGGGTCGCTGATGATGAAAATTAGGTCAAAATAAATTTTTTTGGTTGTTTCTTCATGGGTGTCGTTTTCGTGGTTTTTGGGGTCGCTGATAATGAAAATGAGGTGAAAATAAAAATCCAAGATGGCGCCGATGAAAAATTCAGTTTTTTCTTCATGGGTGTCGTTTTCGTGGTTTTAGGGGTCGCTGATAATAAAAAAGAAGTCAAAATGAAAATCAAAGATGGCGCAGACGAAAAATTTCGGTTTTTTCTTCATGGGTGTCGTTTTCGAGGTTTTTGGGGTCGCTGATAATGAAAATGAGGTCGAAATGAAAATCCAAGATGGCGCCGATGAAAAATTTCAGATTTTTCTTCATGGGTGTCGTTTTCGTGGTTTTAGGGGTCGCTGATAATAAAAAAGAGGTCAAAATGAAAATCAAAGATGGCGCCGACGAAAACCTTCGGTTTTTTCGTCATGGGTATCATTTTCATGGTTCCCGGTATTACAGATAACGAAAATGAGGTCATAACAAACATCAGAAAGTCAAGTCAAAAAAGAACAAAAAAAAAAACATTCTAATTTTTTTTCTCGGCTTACCCTATTTTTTCACCCTTCGCCACTGGTGTGCTTGTCGTTGTTTAGTCTCAGATCATTATAGAAGCTATTGCGCTTCGTCAAGTATATTATAGGGCTTAATAACATTTAATAAGTTGATTATAAGATAGTTAAGTATAGAACTAAATGCTCCTATAACTGCGCCCAAATCCCGTGCTGTGACTTCGTTCGCGTGAATTTATTGATGGGTCATGTGTGAGACTGCATCGTTGGTCAAGTTGTCGCAAGCGCTACTGAGCATGAGGTCCTCCGGGTTTGATTTCCGGGACGCGCAAAGTGTTATTGTATTATTTGTGCTCGGTTGATGGAAATAAGCTAAGTGTGCGAAATGTGGGTGTAGGATTAGATACACCACTACCTAACAGTGACGAAGGGTGTCAGGGGAAGCCGAAGATTTTTTTTTTTCATGTTAATTTTGTCCTCATTTTCATTACAAGCGACACCCATGATGAAAAATCCAAAAAATTTCTTCGGCGCCATTTTGGATTTTCATTTTGACCTCATCTTCATGAAGCGACCCCAAAAAGTAGTAAAATTCGGAGGAATAAAAACAAAAACAGAAATAAACATAATTAAAAATCTAGTTGGTACCAAATACGATATCGAAAACTACTCATTCTACAAAAAGTTCAGCGCAAGTTTTTAAGATCAATGCAGTTTAGATGCCACATGGATCGTAGCTCATACAATGAGTCCTTAGATAGATTTAACCTTCTTACGTTGGAATCAAGGCGAACTTTGCTTCAACTCATGATGCTTCATGATCTGTTGCACAATAAAATCGATTGCTCCGAGATTGTTAGTAATATATTTTATGTTGTTCCCAGAACAGTTATTCGGCGAGAGGCACGCGTCCACCCACTATTTGCTACGTCACCTTGTCGTACAAACGCGGGTGAGCGGGCGCCCATCCATAGGATAGTGAAAACCTATAACGAACATTTTGTTTAATTAGATATATTTGCATTAGATCGTCATAAATTAAAAAAAAAACTTTATTCAATAGTCTGAAATTGCTTAATTAGTAATGTTAGTGTTGCCTTTTCTTTATTTTTTGTTAGTTTTACTTTTTTTTTTTATACCTTCAATCATTAGCTAAGTAATGTAACATTCGCTTTTTATATATATTCCTGCCGTTATTTTACTAACTTATGTACACTTTTTTCTGTTTTTTCTTTCTTGTATTTGTGTTAACGTTATTGTTATTTAAAAAACTGTGTCACTCTACACTGTATCTCCTATCGAAGTAATACGTGGAAACGTCGTGGATTGTACATTAATCTAAAACGTTGTAATAGTTACTGTAAGATATATTGTACAATTGTTTGTTTTCCCTAAATAAATAAATACATCGTTCTACTTATACATACTTTCTTTTTCTGCCCCTGCCGTAACTCCATAATCTTCGGCTTACCTAGGTACCTACAAAACGGTACTGCCAGCCGCGAAGTCACGTGTGCGCGTCCATACGATTTTAGTTCTGAATTCTGACACCCGAGCACCGGCTTATTTGGCGCTATCTGTTGCTTTCTTTGTTGGCATGCTTTTGTTTTGCATTTTTGTAATGTTTTTGACACTACGTGTAAGATCTGAAAGAAGAGCGGGAAGAAAACCAGGAAGACCGGGAAGAACGGGAAGATGACCAGGAAGACTGGGAAGACCGGTAAGAACGGGGAGAATGTCCTGTACTATTAACTTGTGAACGTCCTGTACTATCAACTTGCACTGCTGCAAAAGTTCTCTCCTGCTGCTGGGTGAACGAATGAACAACTACAATGCAAAACTTCATCCCCTTTACCCTTTTGTGGGTTGAAAAAAAAAAACAACGACTAATCAACTTTGATACTACTTAGTAACTCAAATAATAAAAACTTTAGTTAAAAACAAAATGTTGCTCCTTTTTCACCCCTTAAGGGTTGAAATTATAACAAAGCCGTTGCGTTAGCTTCCAACCATAAGCCCAGATAACAAATTATGTACTTTTTACGTCGAAAATTAAGGATTTTCCATACTTACACAATTTCATAACCCTTTTTAAGCCTTCGGGTAGGAATTATAAAAAACGCTGAAACACGTATACTTAAATTAATTTTCAAACATCAGCCTAAACACAAAATTTGCAGATCCTAACTTTAAAACTGACGGACTTTCATATTAACTTCTATCGCCTATTTAACCCCTTTAGGGGTGGAGTTCCCAAAAATCCTTTCTTATTGGATATTTACTCTTTACAAAGAACGCACCCTCCAAGTTTCACGTCTCTAGAACCAGCGGTTTGGGCTATGCGTTGATATATCACCCAGTCAGTCAGTCAGTTTATTATTTTATATATGTCACCGTAAAATTGTCAAATACGTTATATTGTAATATCTCTAGCGATATTGTAAAATCTCGAACTATTGTCAAACGAACATACTGCTTACAATAAAACGCATTATTTTTCGTGAAATGCATGCGATGGTAGTCAACTCACGCGGTGTGGAGGGAAGGAGGGGTCCCCCTTGCCCAGTGGTACCACTCTCATGAAAAGATAATGTACCATTCTTGAGAAATACCGATTAATATAACCTAATCTTAAAACACTTTACATTCCCCTAAAAAGCGTAGTCGAAGGAGACCCGCTTCGCGGGGCCCCTATTTCCGAGTGCAGGGTTTAAAGGAACCTAACTTACCTAACGGGGGAGTGCCCCAGTTCCGATTATGGGGGCAGAGATACTTCCGTATGTTCAGTTGACAATATTTCGAGATTTTACAATATCGCTAGAGACAATTTTACGGTGACATATATATCTATGCTGGCGGGTAATTTTAATTGCTAAATTAAGCTAAGAGCTGGACACGGATGTTTCGGGAGGTACCTGCACCGAATCGGGCGGGAGGAAACGCCCGGGTGTCTCCACTGCGAGGATCGACCGGAGGACACGGTGGAGCACACGGTGGAAGTCTGCCCTGCGTGGGCGGAGCACCGCCGTGTCCTCGTAGCGGCGATCGGCGGCGGCGACCTCTCGCGTCCGGCCCTGGTTCAATCCATGGTCCGGAGCGAGACGGAATGAGAAGAACGAGAGAGGGAGAGAGCCTCCCTTCCCGGCCGCCGCGGGAGACGCACCGGGCGTCGTGGGCCACGTGGTGGCTACCGGCCACCGTAGATGCGGGCCTGTGGACAGTTAGTTATGGGCTAGGTAGCCGTCCGTCCGTCTAGTGATGACAGGCCGTGTCGACGGCGCGTTCGTGTTCCACGCGCGCCTCAAAGAGATGTCAGCATAAGGGGAGGGGCCCGCAAGGGCCGAAGCCTGCCGGGGTTGCGGGCCTGTTCGAAAGAGATACCGCGGCCCCGGAACATAAAGGGCGAGGAAGGAACATGGATGGGTTTTAGTCAGTAAAAGTCTGACACTCCCTCCCGCTCCGCCCAGAGTGGGAGAAGTCATTTGATGATTTCCCATCCTAAATAGCGGCGTTTAGTAAGCCATCGGCATGCACGGATAGCGTAAATTTAGAAATGGATGTCAAAAGTAATAGTAATTTATTCCCTACTATAAAAGACAACAACCGAAGCACAAAAATCAGATCTCAGTATAAATAGTAAGTTATGTACCGGTGCTCACAAAACATCTTTATTAAAAACTAGCGGACGTCCCGCGGTTTCACCCGCATAGTTCCCGTTCCCGTGGGAGTACGGGGATAAAATATATCCTATGTTACTCGTGGATAATGTAGCTTTCGAATGGTGAAAGAATTTTTAAAAACGGTCCAGTAGTTTTTAAGCCTATTCATTACAACCAAACAAACAAACAAACAAAGTTTTCCTCTTTATAATATTAGTGTAGATAGTGTAGAAAAGTGTTTTAGGTATGGCTCCTGTAATCTATAATAAGGTTCAGAAATTAGGCTTTGTCTTATAATCACTTAATTTCTACCTACTTAGTTATAAAGTTACATTGAAGAAACCCCGCCATCCCCTTCGTGGTTATTTTACTATAAACCATTTAGGAGTAGGAGCCCCGAGAAGCGGAGCTCCGTCGACCGGGTCTCCCTCGACTCCGATGCAAGCGCATCACAGTTTAATTTCTGGTCCTCATTAACAAAAAAATAAGTTATTGGTTCTCTTTTCACTATAAAATGGGGATTAACGTTGGTGACCATTTACTTATTTTGGCAATCAAAAGTGATTTTTGCCGTAACGGCAAAAATCACTTTTGATTGCCTAAATCTGCTATATCTGGTGCTATATTTTGCTAAATCTGGTGATTCGTTAATTGTATGCCATTAATAATTCATACATAACCTCCTCTATATGCGAATTTACTATGGCGGGTATAGACCCAGTCACCCTGTATACATCCTGAAAATTGAGTACACCTTTCTGCCACACGCTGTGTATATTTTTCTGTTGTTATTTTGTGTATTTTATCTATGGGCCTTAAGATGCCTGATAATAAAATTATTGATTGATTGATTGATTAATAAGTAACTGATTATTAACAAGTTGAAATTTGAATCCGTAATAATACATTTTGATACAAGTGGAGAAAGTTTGTTATTGTATTCGAGGCGGAATTAACTCACGAGCCGTAGGTGAGGGTGTTTTTTAGCCGAGAACTGCATTAACAAATGTCCACGTGTATCTAACGACGTTTTTCAATACACTTTTGAAGAAATAAAATAAAAGAATTATTATGAAACAATGATTACAATTTTAATTTTTTTTTCGCGCTTTGCTTTCGCCAGGTTGTAGGAGAAGCAAAGTTACCTATGAAGCCGCTAAACAGCCAAATATAAAAATAGCTATTTTAGAATTTAGAACACTATTTGTGTTCTAAATAAAAAAAAACAAATTTGACTTCGTCGTATCTTTTTTCCATAACACTTAAATCTTAAGACTCGTCGATTGGTTCCTAACCTTTGGCTCGTGTGCCCAATATGAACCGCGAAAGGTTTAACTTTTTTAAAACTTTATTCGCTGTTTACATTAAAAAAAAAGTTAATAATTGAGAACCAATCAACCGCGAGGTGTTAAAATAAACATTCAGCAAGACGCGCAGCAGTGAAAACATTTTGTTTTTTCAACATTTTGGCAACTTATACACGAGTTATTGAAAAGTATGGATGAAGCAATAACCGTGTTTCTGAATGGCCACTATAACTTTCAAGTAACTAGAACAGTGAGGAAACCGGCATGTCCTACAACCAAAAAATTCGAAACATGATACATCCACCAATTCACGCACTGGGCCCGCGTGGTGGATTATAGCCCATTCTCTCCCATGGAGAGGAGGCCTGTGTCCCAGCAGTGGGAACATTAATTGGCAGATGATGGCGATGATGAACTAGAACAGTCATCTGATGCAGTTAGTACGGTTGTTTGTCTGTAGACTGTCAACGAGAAGGCAAACATTAATTTCCTAGATTAAAAGGTTGTGTCTAGTTTTAAGTGATTGAAAAATGTATGCACTAATTTCTCAGTTACAACTACAGGACTTGCAATTTTAAAATCTTGAAATATTTCCAATTCAATTTCTAGATTTTTAGTTATACAGATAGAGTAAAGATAGAGTCTACTATTGCATCATATTGTAAATATTATTTTCAAACAATGTATACAGTGTAAAGTGGTATGTTTTTGTGAAATCATCATCATCATTTCAGCCAAAAGACGTCCATTGCTGGACATAGGCCTCCCCCAAGTGCCGCCACATTGACTGGTCCCGTGCGACTCGCATCCAACGGATTCCCGCAACCTTCACCAGGTCATCGGCCCACCTAGTTGGTCTACCAACGCATCGTCTTCCGGTTCGCGGTCGCCACTCCAGAACTTTTCGGCCCCATCGGCCATCCGATCTGCGAGCAATGTGACCTGCCCACTGCCACTTAAGTTTGGCAATTGTTCGGGCTACGTCGGTGACCTTGGTTCTCTTGCGGATGTCTTCATTTCTGATTCGATCACGCAAGGAAACTCCGAGCATAGCCCTCTCCATTGCCCTTTGGGTGACTTTAAGCCTTTTGATAAGGCCCATTGTGAGCGACCACGTCTCGGTCCCGTATGTAATCACTGGCAACACACACTGGTCATAGACTTTCGTGAAATAAATACTTTTTATTATTATTTCCTTTATTTATTTAACATACACATTTTATTTTGTTTTATTTTTTTATGTTTTTACATATTTGTTAAAAAGAAAAACTGAATTGTGTTTTTTTACACTTAAAAATATAAAAAATAGTGGTTCGCCGGTATCGGGAGCAGGGTCCAAGCTACCGGTGTTAGGGCCGCAGAGACAGGAACCTCCTCAAGTCCTCACAATGCGAGCCGTGTCGAGGAGTACTGCCTTCTGAATCAGGCCCTTGATCCAGCCGCCTAAAGAGAGCTTCGATAGATGGTCATCGAAGCTCTTGGCAATAAGGCCATTGGCCGTCACGACTATCGGCACAATGATAACCGAGTTCATATTCCACATGTCGCGAACCTCGTGTGCCAAGTCGAGATATTTTCTTTGTTTCTCTTTCTCAGCTTTCACGAGGTTCTCGTCATGTGGAATGGTAACATCGATTATCATTACGCGGCGCGCTGATCGGTCTATCACCACTATGTCAGGCTTATTGGCGACAATAGTCCTGTCAGTAATGATAGACTGATCCCAGTACAGCGTGACATGGTCTTTCTCGAAAACTGGGTCGGGCACATACTTATAGTACGGTACCTCAGATTCCACAAGTTTTTCAAGGCAAATTGCTGGTGAATAATCCTGGCTACTTGGTTATTATTATTATTATGACAATATGGACGACAAGGTTGGCTCAGTGGCTGAGCGATTGACTACTGTGATGCGTGGCGCGGGTTCGATCCCCGCACGAAACAAATATTTGTAAGACCTACAGATAGTGGTTTCTGGTTCTGGCTGTTTGTCTTTGTGAGTTGAAATGTTGAAATGTTTGTAAATGCACCCACGAATCACGATACAGGACAAATTCCAAAAATAAAAAATAAATCTTTGGTAAAATAATAGTCCCCAGTATACAATCTCGTGATCATGTTGCGAAATTATCCGGGGACAGTAGATATTTTAGCCCTGACGAATATAAGTTACCTCTGGTTTCTATACTGTGAATCTGTGAGTAATTAACCTACGGGTATGACACTGCATCGGGTTAAATGATTATTTTTCAATACACTTCCTCGAAAACTGGTTCTTACCACACTACGATTAATTTCAACATGGAATGTATTTTACACGCCTGGATCTTTTTCATTCATCACAACGTGTGCTGTACAATTTTTAAGTCCAAATTAGACAAAGCCTGTGTTTTTTTTAATACCGTCAAAGACATATGCATCTTTACGGCATAAATATTTTTTGAATGCTTAAATTGTGTCAGGGTTGCCACTTGTATATTATTCGCGGATGACCTTAAGTTGGGTCCATATTGGCTCACCTAAAGTTCTTTACCCGAAATTGTTCTTCCTAATGATTTGTAATCCGAATGATCACTCTTCCTACAATTTTTCATCCTTAGATTTCATTCATACTATTTGTAGTGCTACCGGCGATGTTCATAACACTCATGTTTCCGAAAATTGTAATGAATAATATCATTAATGTAAATATACAGGGTGTAAACCACCTCATCACAAAGCCGTTAACCAAAAATTCTGTACATCAAACTAAGTAACTTTACGCTAAAATTATTGCTGGGAAACAACTTTTTTTTTGAGGTTATAAATCATGTTTTGTGGTAGAACTCAATGTAACGCTCTTAAAACATTGTGCTGATGGATGGATTGAATAGTACGGGGGTCGTGGAGGTGTTAAAAGTCAAAATCTTAAAAAAAAAACTTGTCAAAAAGTTGTAACTTTGACCCCCCATATCTCCGGAACCAGAAGGTTCCCAGGTATGGTGTAGAACAAAAACATTATCGCAATGATGGGGAGAACAAGTGCCTTTCGGCTTCGTGAAGAGTGTTTTACACCCTTTATTTAAACTCCTACTGTTTTTTATCATAACGCTTTTATCCCTAAACATCGTCTTGGGGGCACTATGAAAAAAACACTTAGAAAAATTTCGCGACCACTTTCCAGGTAGCGTAGTTGGTCTCAGTTCTAACCTAACCTAACCTATGGATCCCTTCCACGTCGTTTTTACGACAAACGGTTAGACGGAGACAAAAAACACCAAGACACTTTTAGCCTTATATTTAGGTGTTTTATACGATAGAATCGAGTAAAAAAGAATCTAAACAAAAAATATGTGACTTTAAATAATAGTGTAAAAGATGGTTATATTGAGAAAATATAGGAAAACAAATAAAAGCTTATTAGATATTTATTGCTACTGACATTATGAAGTTGAATGCTTCGGAATTATGAACATTAGAGACAGAGTAGTTAGTAATTGTGATTGTTATGATTAAAAATGTTAGGAAGAACATTTTCGGATTTCCAATTATCGGAGTTGAAAATTTAGGTGAACTTTGGCGCACCCCCTTAAGTTACTCATGGCCATTAAAGGTAAAAGTGACTGTGCACGATTGCTGCAGGATGTAGACTCTGTAGCTGAGTGGAGTAGGAAAAATAAACTGCAGTTTGAACGTTAAAAAATGCTCAGACATTACTTTCAGTAGAATGAGAGAACCACATCATCACGACTACAAGCTAGAGGGCACATCAATTGAGCGGGTAGAAAAGGTACGCGGCCTGGGTGTACGCTTGAACACTGAGCTAACATTTCGGGACCATATTGTAAATTGTCTTTTTTAAACTTTCACGATCAGAACACATTATAAAACATATGAGAACGGGTATTTATCGCGAATTTACCTTTAATTTAAGCCCGACGTTTCGACCGGATTGCACCAGCCGTGGTCGCGAGGAGACTGAAGTGTTGGAGGTACCGCCACAGCAAAGTGAAGGTGTTTATTCAACTACCCTCACTTGATCTTCATAAATGTTAATTAGGGCCGGTTCACACTAGGACAGCACACTACACTAACCGTGTCCGTATATTGAGGCGATTTCACTTGACGAGTACACTTAGTGATCACTGGATTCCAAGCTGACGGCTTCAAACTCTCTTCAGCTTGGAATCCATTTTAATAAATAAATAATTAACATTTATGAAGATCAAGTGAGGGTAGTTGAATAAACACCTTCACTTTGCTGTGGCGGTACCTCCAACACTTCAGTCTCCCCGCGACCACGGCTGGTGCAATCCGGTCGAAACGTCGGGCTTAAATTTAAGGTAAATTCGCGATAAATACCCGTTCTCATATGTTTTATAACATATTGTAAATGTTTGTAAGAAATCATACAGAAGTCTGGGTTTCGTTCTTCGACGGGTATCGGGTTTTACAAATATACATACAGTTGCAGCATTGTATAATGCGCTTATCAGATCTCAGATTGAGTATAATGCTGACATATGGGCTCCGCATGAGACTAAATATAGTCTCATGCTGGAGCGTAAGTATACAAAACAAATTCACCAGATTTTTGTATATGAAACTTTACTGTGTCTATGGCGCAAATTACACAGAAGCGGCGTAAGGCGAAGGCGCGGCGCAGGCATCTTGCTGTTTCAAAACGTTTCAATACAAAATGTAGGGAGACGGCACGTTTTTTACACTCAAGCGGCGCGGCGCAGGCACGTTTCCTCGCCTGTTCCGCGTCGTTAGCAGGCGCGACTGGAGCGGCGCGCAAGCAGTATGACGTTTTGTTATACAGTATGAGCATAAACATGCGTGGCAATAGTGAATTTAATGTGGAGTTGTGAAGACCGTGTTTACTATCGACAATAGAATATGGAAACATTCTAGTGACATTTTATACAGTGTAGGAGAACGATCAGGATGGATATTTGCATAATTTTTCCATTACTTCAAAATATATAAGTATATGATATTTTCCACACAGGGTGCACCCAATGTCTTCGGTGTCTCTGCACATTAATGAATGAGTTGCAGCAAAACAAGCGCATCTTCGTCATCTGAAGAGGAAGTCATGCTATCACGAAAAAGTCAGGCTGTATAATGACTACTTGCGGCGTCTCTTCGCCTCTTTGATAAAATTGAAATCGCGTCCGTGCCTTATCTGCGCCTGTGCCGCGCCTTCACCTTACGCCGCTTCTGTATAATTCACGACTATTCGTTGATATTTTGTTGTTTTGTTTTGTATTTGTTATCGGTATGGTCGGGTACAACAAACTCGAGGCAAGGAGGGACCTAGCGATAACCACATAATTATGTATTTAAACTATTGCGTGGTAAGACATACAATTCTGGTGTTTTGAAGGAGATATGTCTAAATATGCCTGACAATTTTGTATCGCGTCGCCGGAAACCACGGTTACTAGCGGTGCCTCACGCACGAACCAAGTTGCTCAGCAAAGCGCCACTGACGCGCGTCTTGCACGCGCGTCATTGGCGCTTTGTGACTGTTTCGCAACAGTGTAACATTGCACGCAATGTTTAAATAATTCTATCTATATGAGGACATAAATTAGTTAAAGTGGACAATTCCCTTCCAAAACCACCGTTTTTACGGGAGATCGCAAAAAGATTGCAAAGCTGCAACATTGGTAAAGCTGTCTTTGGATTTCCACAATAATTCGTCCCTTTTGAGGGCGACTAGCGGACGAAGAAGCATGCACTTCAGTACGGTCCGTTTTTGATATTCTACAGCCGCAACCAATTTCAAAGTAAGTTTACAAGTTTGTTTGTTGAAAATTATTTTGATATCTTTATAAACTATCAGAGAACCGAATTTGATAACAAGCTGATGTGTTGGTAAACGATAAATGAAACAAAATTGTTAAAAGGTAACATACCAAAAAGTATTTAACTAATATCGTCCAAAGAGTCACGTAATGGAAATTAAATTGATAAAAATGTGTTTTTTATTTTTGACATTATTTTTTAATTATTTTGTATTGAAGTACAAAACATTATTAATAAATAATTCTAACTGATTAAATCCATGTGTCTTTAATTATATTTCTATAACCGAAAGTTTATAGTTGCGGAATGGAAGAAATTTTGTTCCCCAAGGACAATAAATTACCTATATTTCATTAATTAATAAAGAATACGAGGTTTCATTATTATCTTCATTATATTGTAAATATAATGGAAATAAACGAATTGCAATAAATTATTACATTTCGACACATTTAAAACAGTGTACACTGACCCATCAGTACTCTTAAAATACGAGTAGTCCGGTCAAATCAGACAAAAAATAGGGGTGAGGTTACATACATTCCGACCAGGCTGAAAATTGGTAGGATTGTTCAATACACAATAAAGGAAATCTAAAAAGTCCTCATCGATCGAGCAAAAAATTTACGCGGGGTCAAAAGTCACAAAAACGGGTTTTTCGCGATTTTAAGCAAAACGGTAAGTTTTATCATAAAATTAGCTCAGACAAAAATAATTTTTGTCGTAGCTAATTGTAGTTCAGATAATTATCTATAAAAATGTTGAAATTACATACTTTTTTCGTAAGAGCCACCGTTTTTTAAAATATAACGATTCAAAAAGTTGAAAGAGTTGTAACCTAAATCCAATATAAAATCAAAATTAAGATCATACTGTATAACGAAGTTAAAGGACGACAACGCCAATATTGTATCTGGTTAGCAAACCATAGCCGTGTGCCGTACCCGGGTATGCATGTATATCTAGCTATATGTCTTCTGTTTATATTACCTACCAGCTGAATCAACGTTCCTAACAAACCTCTGTGGTTTTCTGGAACGTATTATTTTTGTCAATTGTAATGTTTATTATGTGTTTTTGATAATAATAAAAAAAAAAAAAAAAACGAAATTTTCCTTGAAATGTTCCACCTTTACACCATAAAGTGCCGATTGTGAGAAATCTACGCCGTTCAGGATATTAAACTAATACTTTTCTGATAGCTCATGAACGAATGTATCCTCCGAAAACCAATTTATCAAAACAGTACATCTGCCTTTGGAAAATAGGCGCACATAGGTGAAAATAGGCGAAAATAGGTGCATCTTCTGAAAATTTCTTGAAGGTTTTCTTGTTTTTCGAGGTCGGTTTCTTTAAATAAATGTATGCACTTGTCGTGCAAATTACAGAACCAACATTGTTGTCTCATTAGCTTTCTCAAATAGTACTACAATAATCTCTTTTAGTAAGGGAATGACTAGAAAACAACGATTGTTCATGAGAAGGTAGTATTTTAATTTTTATGAAGGTGGTATTTTAGTTTAAAATACACTTGATCGAGACAGATCACATGATCTGACCGACCAGGATCCGGCATTACGTAAAACAGCTAACATCACATAGCGGTAACAAGAAAATCTGCAACAAGGAAGACGTACATCGGAAAACCTGTACTACTTACCTAGTTCTATTAAAATACTACCTTCTCATGAACAATCGTTGTTTTCTGGTCAGTCACTTTCTAAAAGAGAGTATTGTAGTACCATTTGAGAAAGCTAATGAGACAACAAAGTCGGTTCTGTAATCTGCACGGAAAGTTTCATACATTTATTTTAAGAAACCGGCCTCGAAAAACGAGAAAGCTTTCAAGTAATTTTCAGAAGATGGCCTTTAAGGCGCTTATTTTCCAAAGGCAGATGTAGTGTTTTGATAAATTGATTTTCGGAGGATACATTCGTTCATGAGCTATCAGAAAAGTATCAGCTTAATATCCTGAACGGCGTAGATTTCTCACAATTGGCACTTTATGGTGTAAAGGTGGAACATTTCAAGGAAAATTTCGGTTACAACTCTTTCAACTTTTTGAATCGTTATATCTCAAAAACGGTGGCTCTTAGGAAAAAAAATATTCACCCATTTTTTATAGATAATTATCTGATCTACAATTTTGTCTGAGCTAATTTTTTGATTAAACTTACAGTTTTGCTGAAAATTGCGAAAAACACGTTTTGTGACCTTTGACCCCGATATTTTTTTTTGCATGATCGATAAGGACTTTTCACATTTCCTTTATAATAGTATATTGAACAATCCTACCAATTTTCAGCCTAGTCGGAATTTATGTAACCTTGGATGTCTAAATTGACCGGACTAAAAGTCTAACACCTATTTCACCGATTGTAATATTCTTTTAGAGCTAGTTGGGCGACGTGTTAGGTACAAACAAGATGGTTAAATATAGCGATTCCCGTGGACAGAGATGATACAAAATTATACTTGTATACTGTAATTAAAGTAAAATTTAACGTTACTGTAATTAAAGTAAAATTTAACGTTACTGTAATTAAAGTAAAATTTAACGTTATTGTTATTAAAGTAAAATTTAACGGTACTGTAATTAAAGTAAAATTTAACGTTTATGTAATTAAAGTAAAATTTTCAACTATAATTTTCCTTTCTTATAGTGATCGAAAACACAAATTGCCAAATTTCTCCATATGCAAGTACCTAAAATGACACAAACTAATATAGTAGTTTGGACAAATGGTCCGAAAACTATATGCGAAAAACAAACAACTTTAATATTTTTGAAACCTCAAAATTTATTAGAGAAGAGTCAGAGGAATTAGTTTTCTTTTTTCATATTAGGCTATTTGGCGGCATATATTTGCAAGAAAAAGCAAATTCAATCATAGTTTCCTAATAATTTGACAAAAATACTTTTCGTCTTTTTATTTCCTCGAAAATATTTTGAAAAGCCAAAGTTTGATACAAATGGTCATTTGTTACAGCAGTTTTCGTCTCCATAACAACCTCGCTGGCGGCTCGGGTATAGATTTGGCCTCAAAAGTTTTCCCACTTATATCAAAATGTACTTTTTCACATGTGCTTCAAAGCGCTTTCTAGAAAAATTAGATGTCAAAATATCTTTCAATCAAATCTTGAATAAAAGTTAATTTAGGTCACATCAAAGATAAGTTTTGTTAAGGCTTTAAATACGAGAAATACACCGTGTTCCTGAGGATATACATTAATATTTTGAATAATACTTTTATAGCTTTTGTTAAACATATCGTACAAAGGAAGTAGTAGTTTAAATGGCATAGTTTTTAAGTTATTGGTACTTAATTTAAGTTTAACCAATTTAATTATGTTGTGCTGTGAGAAAGAGTCTTTATTTGTGAGATGTTGCCACTTTGTGCAACCAAAACTATCAAACTGAATTTAGAAGACTGAAACTGATTTCTGTTTTTTTTTTTAAGTTAGAGGCATTTTGTGTTGTGTTGTGATAAAATGAGTTTGTAATCTAAGATGAACACGATATGTTTTTACTTATTGCTACTAAAAGTGAAAAAAATAGTAAAAAATGGTCAATTTAATGGTCTGAATAACATGCCGAAGTTAATGTATAACCTCAGGAACACGGTGTATATTGATTCATTGGTTCGTTTGTGTAAATACACGTCACTACAGAAGTATTTCCTGCCTTTGTGAAGTGCAATGTTATTCTATAAACCACATTCACAACAAAAAAAGAGATGGAGAGTGTACGCCTACTCGCGGCGCCACACGAAAAATCGAGACCATTTTCGCAAAACGCTGCATTTAGTAAGTGTATGGTGGACTGATTATCATAGGACTTTTTTATTGTGTTCCTAGAGGAGTGGAGAAGAAAGTAAAAAAAACATTTCGCCGTTTGCGACACTTTTTTAACTATTTTATTTTTTTGGAAATTTATTTTTTGTTGATGATTAACTTCAAATTCGACGAATTCATATTAATTCAGATTAATTCAGACCTGCGTGCACCCATTAAACGCTAATTTGGTCTGTTTCTTTGTTAATTGTTGTCGATGCATATTTCAAGTATTTATTCAAGTACTTCTTCTCCACTCCTCTAGGAACTCAATAAAAAAGTCCCATGAAACGACCACTATAAACTTCGTTTCACCTTTTGAGTATTTTTGTCTAATTGTACTCGGCTTGTTTTGGAATTTTGGTAATGAAGTTTATCGTGTTTTACTTGCCGTCCAGAAAAGCAGACTAATATGTCTTATATCTATCTTCTTCTATACATAAAAATGAATCCCTATTTCCCTTGGTCACGACATCACGCGCGAATGGTTGGACCGATTTCACTAATTCTTTTTTTGTTGTGTTTGTTACTGTCAGGAGAAGGTTCATAGGTAGGTAGTGGTAGGTAGTGGTAGGTAGTGGCAGGTAGTAGTAGGTAGGTAGTAGTAGGTAAGTAGTTTGTTACTCTCAGGAGAAGGTTCATAGGTAGGTAGTGGTAGGTAGTGGTAGGTAGTGGTAGGTAGTGGTAGGTAGTGGTAGGTAGTGGCAGGTAGTAGTAGGTAGGTAGTAGTAGGTAAGTAGTAGTCGGTAGGTAGTAGTAGGTAGGTAGTAGTGGGTAGGTAGTAGTAGGTAGGTAGTAGTAGTAGGTAGTAGTAGGTAGGTAGTGGTAGGTAGTAGTAGGCAGGTAGTAGTAGGTAGGTAGTGGTAGGTAGTAGTAGGCAGGTAGTAGAAGATAGAATTTTTCGATGCCACCTGGAAGGAAAATACTAGAAGAGAAGTAGTAGAAAAAATCCTTTTTTTTTAAAAACAAATCTGCTGTCACAGTTTTTCGAAAATTCGCTTGCCACACTCGGGCATCGAACCCTGGATGGATCGACTAAAGTTCGAAAAAATAACTGTACATTTTTGACATCAATCGATAGGGTCAATCATATGGATGAAATCTCTCTAACAAACATGATAAATTAAATGAAAGGAAAACCATGAATAAAACTGCTTTATCTTGTTGAATTTATCCCATTGAATTTATAACTGTCCTCTAGATTTAATGGTTATCCCTTCATTTAATTCATCATGTTTGTGACAGTGATTTAATCCATGTGATTGCCCCTATCGATTGATGTTAAAAGGACAGAATGTTATTATTTCGAACATTAGTCGGTTCGATTCCCGAGTGTGGCAAGCGAATTTTCTAAAAATCTGTGAATAACGATTTGTTTCTATTTAAAAATAAAGGAATGTTTCCTTTGAGTATGCTATCTCCAGTATTTCGAGTACTTACCCTCCGGGTGGCATTGAAAAATTCCACCCTGTATATCTAAGGCATGCTGGTTTCCTCTCGTTACTTTCCTTCACCGAAGCAAGTAAAAATTATACAATACGCACATGAATCCGAAAAATCAGAGTTACGGCTGTAGGTCTGCAGTGGTACTTAACCGTCTGACGGTCATACCACTACACACTATCACTGCTTGGTTAAGTTTGAGATGCGTCTCAAAGGAACGAATAAGACCGACGTTCTTAGGGTCCCGACGTTCTTAGGGTCCCGGGTTCGAATCCCGGTAGGAAATGATTGTGTGATGAGCATGGACATTTGTTTCCGAGTCATGGATGTTTATATGTATAATAAGTATGTATTTACAAACAAAAAGTATATATGTAGTATATCAACTGTCTGGTGACCACGACACAAGCCTTGCTTAGTGTGGCACTAGATGGCACTGTGTGTAATGTCCAGCTATATTCATTTATTTAATATTTATTTTTATCAACAGGCTTGATTGGAAAATCCATTGCGAATAGGAAAGTTGTGGCGGGTTTTTTTTAGAATAGCTGATATTTTAGCCTTTATAAAAGCTTTCATCATAATGAAATTGTTGAGTATTCGATTCAAAAAGTTTCGAGTCGCATAAGCGACTATTGTTTAATAAATTTATTTCCCTTCATAAATACTGAAACACATACATTATTTAAGAATGAGGTTTTAGAACCTAGAGCCGCGATTACTTATCTTTTTAGTGTCGTCTCTTGGCTGGTTACTGTAGTCATGCCTCGGGAGTATCTCGCCGTATACTGTACAACCACTTTCATGGTTACCACGCTGTCAGATAGGAGCCTACATCTTGTGTTTACGATCTATTGTAAAACCATAGATCGTATTCTATCGTATCTATTGTATTACAAACTATCGTTTTGTTGTGCAAATTACAGTAATAGCGGCCCTAGCTCTAAAATAAACCTATCATGTTTGATGGCTGTAATCGACTTCAAAAAGGAGGACGTTCTCGATTCGATGAGGTTTAGCAAGTGGGTACTCGATTCACGAAGGTAATTTAGTAATAAATAAGGAAACACTAAAAACCAAAAATTACGAAACTGAATAGTCCGATAGAAACGAGTAAAACGTAACAAATAAACATTTTATTTAAATTCATGTTTATCAATCAAATATGAACGCGCCTACAAATTTTCGTATCCGTGCTACTTTCCGTTGAGTTCCCTCGTGAGAAGACAAGATACAGAGAAAGAGAAAACATGATAGAAATTACGATTATCTATCAAATATGAACGCGTCTACAAATTTTCGTATCTATGCCGTCAATTGTTAAGGAGTTCCCTTTTGCGGAGGCGATCCTGGCCGCAGTATGAGATCATGTTAAAAATCATCATTATCTATCAAAATTGATCGCGTATACAAAGTTTCATGACCGCGCTATTAAACATTGAAGAGTTATTTCGTGGGTAGACGATCCTGACTGCAGGATTAAGTATTGTTTGTCATAAAAAAAAATTATCATACCACCACACGGAACCACAGGTGTGTGCAATATTTCAGCTTAATCGGTTGGGGGAAGTGGTCTGAAATTCAGTTGCAAGATTTGTCCAATACAAACTAACAAATATCTAACAAGGCAAGTTGAACAAAAACCTATAATAACCGGCCAAGTGCGTGTTGGGCCAAGCGCAGTGTAGGGTTCCTTAGTAGCACGTGATAATTTATTACTTATGGTTTTTTAGTTTTTTACTTTAGATTTTGTTTTTCAATGCACTCTTTACCCGTTATAAACAAGCAACTACTTCAATCTTAGCCAATTTAGAGGATTTATTCTAAGGATATTGTATTTGGTACAAAATTATCCAACACCCAACTTCGACGACTATTACTGTTAAACTAATAAAGTAAGCTTACCGCTATAATTTTTCTTTAAAAGTTCATGAAATGTATATGTATATCGTCATGAATTTTTCCAGAGTTTTCAAGCCAGCAGTTCAGCTTTTAGAAGGGGTCCTACTGCTACAAATATTTACACTTTGAAGTTTAATATTTTGTAAATGAAGCATTAAATCGAAAAATAGAACTAGCAACCCCTAAATTATTTTAAAAGACCTATTCAATCCTAATCCTATATACCGTATCCTCTACCTGACCTATTTAACAAGACGACGAAAACAAAATTCATCCCCGCTTCACACGTAGGGGAGGTTCCGCAAAAAAAAAAAACTTGAGAGGTGTCAAGGGACACCCGGATGGAACGAAGTTCTGGCTTGCTTTCTATAAGAGAGAGAGAGACAGACAGAGAAACATGCGACGCCGCACAGCTTACAATAGCTTACTATAGCAAAACATTATTTCCCCGTTTTGGTTTTTTAAAACAACTTTCAGCGTTGCGAATGGCAAAAATTACGAAAACGGCCGGAGGGTGTTACTCAGTGCATTCCCAACTACTAGCGACATCTAGTAACACAACGGAGTAGTACTTACATATTTTAACAATAGATGTCGCAGTTACCAATATTATTAGTGCCACTCATACACATTAGATGGCGCTGTTCTAAAAAAATAAAAACAACTCGTGACAACTTTTCGTAAGAATTTTTTCCGTCTAGCCCCCTTTCACAACGCGCGATAAGGAACTTCGTTCCAAAAACTGTCTTAATTTTATTTTACCGTTTTGTCGGCGTAATTGATATACACACCTCTACAAAATTACAGCTTTCTAATACTAACAGCCTCTAAACAAAACCTCGGACATCGGACATGACGAAACTATAAGGGTTCCTTGTCAGGGACTACGGAATCCTAAAAAATCTGTTCCCGAAATAGAGTTTACATCTTATACTAGTTTTCTTTCGTTGGAGTTCTCTTTTCTCTTTCTCGAGTTTTCTTGTTTAGAAGTTATTAAAACACAGTTATTTTTCAGTGTGTTACAGATATTTCGCTAGTTCAGGCTTTGTCAAGTAAAGGGTTCGGCTCTGATTTCGCATATTTTCAGTTGTGTTGCCAGATTCATTTTTATTGTCATCTCACTAGTCCTCTTCCCGAGGCCCACAGACAATGGCCCGCCTTCCATCTTGCACCGCATCAGATGATCTACTTACTGCATCAGAGAGCGGGGTTCGCGTTGCTGAGTTTTGGGCCGAACATATTTGAACTTTTTGCCTTCGATACGCTCAAAAAAAAAGACTAGCCTTAGTCTTTTTTTAACTATGTTGGGGTCAACTTTCTGTTTAGCTAGATGCGTTTGAATACCAGTATTTTACACGGAGCTTACTGCCTATCTGACCCCCACTACCCATTAATTGGCTAACACGATACCCCTCGGTAAAACTGGTTGTCAAAGACGCTAAATATTGTCAATTGTTTGTTAACATTACATAATGTTACTTCCTTTTAGTTACATCTGAATGCTGTTTTCACTACAGAACCCAAGCTTTCCTCTAAATATAGAGCCTCCGTCTTATACTAAGCCTTCCCTCAGCTGAACGTCTGACAGCTATCTTGAATATTTCAGGTGCATTGATCGGTACCCGGAACATGGACAAGGTTAATTGTATGCCATTTCGAGGTTGACTAAAAATATTAATGAGATTCTAGAATTCTATTGCGACGGAGAATTTTGAACAACTATTTAATTTATTATTAACACTAACGCATGCAGTCTTGATGTTTTTTTGAAGTATTAGGTCCGGAACTCCGGATAGTATAAGTTTTTGTATTATGCTCTTTAAAAAATAAGGATATTGTTCCTGGTTATAATTTATGAGGTAATTAATTAGGAACGGAATTGATTAAATAAAAGCAACGTAACGATATTAACGATGAAGCTGCGATCAACTGAGCCTGCACTACGAATCTCCGAGTTCCGCGCACAGCTACGCCGTAGCACGTAGCAGCTGCTACGAAATCGTAGCTGCTACACATCCGTAACATTTCAGATTTTATGCAACAATTTTATGAAATTCCTGTTTAGATTTTTTGTATGGAATTTTAGAGACTTATGCTCAGGTTTCTTGTCCTCGTTTGCTTGGATATTCGATATTTCAAACGTTACTTTAATTGTAAGGCTGTTTTATTTTCTAAAGCTGGATTTGTTAGCACAAATTTTCTTTGTTTCAAACATACTGGATTAAGATAATATAATATATAACTCGAACGAAATTACGGTTTTTTTTCGTACTCCTCCGCTATACTTTCTGATTAATTTCGTTGCGGGATCCAAGACAGTTAAATTCATTCTCTGGGACTTCGTCGAGCTTCGTTGTCTCGGCGCTTTTCTGGTGGTCGCCACTGTTGATTCTGGCTTTCAGGAGTTACAGTGGTTTGGGAATAGAAGGGCGGGGTTGTCCCAAAAAAAAACTACTCAGTGAGTCATAAGACACGGCTTGACATATCGCGTGCAGTCACGAGCAACGAGACGCGATGAAATTAGATGAAATTAAATTCAAAATATATAGATAGAGTTTTGATTTAAAAAAAACTTTTTCAAGGAAACGCATGTCCTTAATAAAATCCACCACAATCCGAGATGTAAAATGCGAAAAGGTATGGATATTTTTCTTACAGCAAATAAGTGACAGTTCGTACGGATAATCACTGTTCAATTGCAGAGACATAGGTTGCGCTTTGGATACTTTTTTGTCTGAATTTATTTTTTTGTCTCCTAATGACTTGCTATAAGTTTTGTTGACCCCCTTGCTGGCTTTTTGTGTAGCAAAAAAAAAATGTGTGATAAAATATAACCCTACCCTAGGATAATTTTAAGAATTAAAAAAATCGTCGTGATAATACGAGCTAATCCTACGCTTTTTTTTTAAATAAACTATTTTAATTTAGGAAAGCTGCGAACAACGACGACAGTTGTAGTTGGCTGATACGAACGTTGTGCAATCATGGATGCAGGTATGCCAGCAATAGTTTTACACCGAGGAGGTTCTCGAAAATACACCTTTTAATAAAAAGGTTTTATTTAGTTTCACCTGCACGATGTTAAATTTGATCCACTTCCCGGTTACCGATTGAGCTGAAATTTTGCACGTATATGTATATCACGGTGCAACTCATGATGATGATAACATGATCCCGTATATTAGCGACCCGCGGGATCACTTTACGAGTACTATCCTGGAGCCAAGAATTCGAAGATAGTGACATCTTCGAGGCTGACCGGGTTCGCGTGGTAGGTCACAGCCCACTCTCTCCCACACAAAAGTAGATGTGGCTCAGCAGTGGGCACGTTACAGGCTCTTAATATACGTGCGATTTATGTTCGTGAACTAACCACGTGGTCCAAGTACTTCAACTCGTGAGCACGGCGATGCATTTCTGGCCAATTGAAGAGTGATGAGTGGCGGATGTATGTATCTAGTACACGCTATTACTTCGTGTCGCTGACCAACTACGTGCACGCGAACATGATTTCAGCATGTTGGCATTGTTAGCCATTAGTTTTAAAAGTACTAAAAAAAACCCTAACATAGAAGGGGGAGAGAAACGTGATTTACTGGCTGCTTATAAATAAAATGTCGAAATTGACGAACGGTTGCCAAACCGAACCGAACTTGTAGCGAACTTTTAGCGTTTCGAGCATTGCGAAACGCTAAAAGTTCGGTTGAAAAGGTACGGGAAATATCCGACCGCGGCTGCAGATACGGGACACCCACAGCCTATCTTTTACTTAGCTTTCTTACGGATCGCACAACGTTATTGTTAGTACTAAACTTGAGTTTTTGCGATAGACTTCCGAGATAAAAATACAGATTTTCAGTTTTTGAGTCATAAGCTAATTATGGAATATACAGAAACTATGTATATTTCCACTGTTATGTTTTAACGTTGTAATTGATGTGGAGATCGTTTACCATCGTGAGTTTTGTACCACTAACTTGCTAATTCGCATACAAATCCTTTAGATATCGGTGAACATAACATAAAAACTAGCGAGTAAGTACCTCCTCCTTTTTGTTCCGTTACAAAACATAAAAAAATCACCTTTGAATGTTATGACATGCAGTATGAATGATTGAATGTAATACTTAACAGATTTTAATAATCCAAAAAAAAACAGTAAAATCCACTAAATAAATGACCCTGAAAAAGATAAAAACGCTGAGAAGGACAGCAGTTTTTGGTAGACACTCAATACTGTTAGTATACTTTATCATCGCAGGTTATATAAAATAATTTTGCATATAAAGTTATTGAGAAAAACGTACTTTACACTGTTATGCGAATTTCAACTCTAACACAACTCCAAATAGAATAAATCCTTTCGTCGCAGGCTGTCCGGCGGGCCACCTGTAGCTTTAGTAAATGTCCTTAATGTCTCGTTGTGTGGCAAACAAGGACAATATTCTCTGCTGTGCTGTAATGTATGAATGATGGACGAACGATTGTTTTAAATTAAAATGATAAACAAAATCTTTCAAATGAAAAAATGTGTGACTGACGTGAATCCGCTAGACGAATGCCAGAAAATGGCACTTTTACTAACTAACGAAACAGACAGCTACAGTATTTTTCACGTAGGGTAAGCAATTTAAGGACTATTTATATTTTTGATTTTCTTGATTATTATTTTTCATCTCTTGTATAATGATTTATGTTTAAAGCAGCTCCAAGACGTATCCTACGTGAAAAATAGCAAGCAATAAGGTCCAACCAGATAGTGAACAATATGTAACAGGTTAATGATACATTATTCAAAACTTATAAAAAACATTACCCAAATTTCTTCGAATAAAAACTACCAGTCCACCGCGACTGTGAGATATGAATCAATAAAAGTTATACTCCACACGCGTTTTTTTTGCTAGAATTATTAAAATTATGTCAAAGGATTTTTTTAAATTACATATTGTGAATTAAAACGAAGTTCAAAATTAATAATAAGTGATTTTACTCGGTCAACATATCCTGCTAACCTCTCCCTGACGAACCAACCCTGCAAATAGTCCCCACTATTCCAGTTAGACCTTATTCAATCTAAGGGTACTTACTTCAGAAGATATAGATGCTTTCCACAAGAGCTATCATCAGAGTCGTACAGCTCAGCCGGATCCGGCGCAAAGACGTCTGGATCCAAATAGGACTCTACATCATGCTTGGATGTACCGGGAGCCGTTAAAACTCGTGAAGAATATCTAAACAAAATTACACAAAGTAAGAAATAGTGTCACATGAAAATCAATTTGTAAAAAAAGGCCTACTGTGACACGATAAAGATTGTGAGTTAGGGGCGGGAGGTACGCTCAATATTATATTGATATTTTAGGCAGTAACTACTACTACATAATGCATCGAAGTCCTCATCATCATCAGCCTATAATGTTCCCACTGCTGGGACACAGGCCTCCTCTCAATGAGGGAATGGGCTATAATCCACCACCCGGGACCAGTGCGGATTGGTAGATGTCACATGTCTTCAAATTTTTGATTCTAGGACATGCAGGTTTCCTGACGATGTTTTCATTCATCGTTTTATCCAGGAGTAGGGTTTTGCGAGTTACTATCTTGGAGATCCTAGAGATCCTAGATCTTAGGAGATCAGATAGAAAATCCAATGCTAAAGTATGAAGCCTGGATGAAGAAGTTTAACTAAGTGACCGACGCAACAAACATTTGTTGGCGTACAGCTTTTGGGGAAATTGTTTTTCGTGCTTATTCAAAGCACGAAATTCGATTGCATAAGAAATTCGTGAAGCGAAAGTGAGTAACGCCTTCTACCGAACTCAAGTTTTTTTCGTTTTGTATAGCTAACTAGCTGGATGCAAGACACGCAGTACCAGCCATTAGGGTATGCTTGGGAGAGCCAGCTAGCACCGGTCGTGTTCGGAATCCTGATGATGAAAGCTTTTAAAGCTGTAGTGCGACATTTTTCCTTTACATTATAAAAGTATTACTATTGAGCCAAAGTAGGACAAAATAGGGTTCCGAACCACAAAACCCGGCGACGCGGTAGGCCCAGAAGGAGATGGTGTGACGAGCTGGACTCTTAGAAAAAAGTTTGGGCCCAAATAGTCAATAACAGGAGAAAATTGATAGACGGACCTTGGCCCTGCAGTGGGAAACATCAGGTTTACAATAAATAATAAAATAATTATCACCAACTGGCATGTTTCAATTACAGTTGCAACGTGAGTAGAGGAGTGGGAGAAACCCTGAAATTCGAACCCTAGATTTCTGATTTGGCCTACTCGTGCTACCGACTACCTAAACCAACGGGACAGTGAACAATACAACAACAAAGAACATCAGCAAGCAAACCAAAACATAAAGGCGCACAGGTTATAGCATTTTAAATTAAAAAATAAAAATAATGGAGATCATTTCTAAAATTATTATTAAGACGAGAAGAATGAGGTCTGACGGCTCAACAAAGTCGATCATAAAGACATTTTGCCAGCCTGGGAATCGAACCCAGGACGCTCAGCACAATCAATCATAATCGATTAACTAAGACACTACCAGCCTGGGAATCGAACCCAGGAAGCTCAGCACAGTCAATCATAACGGATTAACTCAGACACTTTGCCAGCCTCGGAATCGAACTCAGGACCTATGGCTCAGTACACTCGTTCCTGATGGATAAACTCAAGCACCAGAGAGAATCGAAGCCAGGACCTCTAAAAATTAACAAGTAAACAAAAACCAATTCATAAAAGAAAAAAGAGAACAGGGTATGGCATATTCAATTCAAAATAATTGAGTTAATTTCTTAAATTATATACGAGATATAGACAAGGAGTTTACAAATTACAATTTTAGGTACCTATATGATCTATTTATATAACAATAATTGCGCAAGAGAGCAAACATCTTTGTTGAGCTTTTTGTTGAAGTTTACAATTACAATTGGTTATCCAAATTTTTTTTAAGTTAATTTTTATCAGTTTAGTAAAATACGATTAAAAATCTTTGATAGGTATTTTCTTTTTATGTTTTTTTTTAATGTATGACTAGTTTGCAACAAAAACATCTGCGGCTTCATAAATAAACTACTAATAAACTTTATAACTATTTTAAGCTGTTGAAACGATGCGCAATGCCCCATGCTTTGCACGGTTTTTTGCATTTTTCACAAGCTTTGAGCGACGGTAAAATGTAATTGACAATTCAAAAAAGTGAAAAAATTTGCGGAAAGTCCGCTGAGAATGAAACTACAGCGCGGGGGTGAGCTCTATTCACAGTCCCCCCTAGGTCCGAAGCTACGCTTGACCTATTTCACCGCTATCAAGAGACGCACTAATTGACGTCACATAAAATGTCCCTGCATTTCATAAGGTTCAATTCAGTTTAAATTAAGTATGTAATGAGAATCCTAGCTAGCTAGCTTTTACAACAATTATAGGATAGTGCAAAAAGGAAGTAGCAGAGCCAAAATAAAACAAGCATTAAAACAACATAAAACAAAAAAATAAGCAATGAAAATTACTCAAAAAATAAAAGCACGGTAACTCGCTACAGGCTTCGCGCCATAAGCTATTAATACTAACCTGTGCACATCAAATATCTTCTGAAATTGCTGCACGCACATTTTGAAAGTTTTTAATCGTCACTTCCACACGAGAACAAAACAAAATAAATAAAAATAAGAGTTCTAAAAGTAAATTACTCGAGAGCTGCTAGATTCACTCTCCCTGATTTAAGTTCTTTTAGATCGATTATGAAAAAAAGAAACACTATGAGTCGAACCAGAAAAATTAACACCGATATAACGAGATAAGCGAGAACTGTTACACGCGGCATCATTGCGGCGAACTCAAGACGACCGACGTCGAGCTCTTCTGCCGACGAATGAATAATGGCTCTCGCAGATCGCAGGTAAGGTAAGGGTTGGCGGGGGATACTTCGTCATGGAGATAGGAAATGCGCGCGTGTGGGTGCGATGGACAGGCAATACACTTACATATACAGTTGTGGGGCGGCGCAAAGCGCCCGCCCCCGGGTGTACGCAGGCCCACACGTGGCGTCTTCTCCCCGCTTTGGCCAATACGCGAACAACGACTAAGAATAATTTCACAGCGTGCACACGAAGATGCAGCCAGCTTGACCCAGCGCTGGGCCCATGGTGGTTAATTTTATCTGAAACAACAGAAGTTATGAGTATCATCGACAGCAATGCCAATACAGGCCGAGGTTTGGAATGGATAAGAATGTACCTGTGGCATATTATAGTATTTGCAAATAACAATAAGAATAAGAAATAAATTTTAAAAAAAAATATGGAAGATAGAAATTAAAAAGAAAGCTAAAGTTAATACTTATTATTTTAAAACTATTTTTTAAAGTTCTGTGTTTAGTTCTGTGTTTTGCTATTCATATCTCAATGAAATAATTGCTTGTCTACCGTGTGGGGTTAAGTCGTGGCAAGTTGTGTAAAAACTAAAACCAAATAAAAGAGAACTAACACCTTTTTGTATACGAGTAAACATTACGTGACACTGATCGTACACGTTATTCTCCGACACAACCGATTTTTGTGTTAGGTAGGTCTCAGCTTAAAAGATAGGATTTTTGGAAATGCCTTGAAAGATAGGTGGTGCCGTGCAAAGCAGGGGTAGGTCGCTATTAGTACTAGGTTTCTTGGCAATTTTCTAGGGCCGAATCGGTTTTGAATGCCAAGCGTTCTCGTATCAATTCCGTACCGCAGCGTTGTGCTACAGAATTTTTAGCTATTTCCTGCTACGCGAAGCGACGGCGACGCCGTAATAAGGCCGAAAATCTTAAAAAAACAATGAAGGGGTGACAACAGTTTTGTTTTTTTTAAAGAATCAAGAATTTTTCCACATCTTCCGCGACGACGCACTGCTACGGCGTAGCATCGACACGTAGGCTTGCTTGAAGCCTTGTGATTACTTTCGCAAATATCATACGATTTTTATGAACCACTGCATCTTAGTTGAGTGCATGTTAATTTTCCTATGAATCGATTTTGATCTTTACAATCAAGACAATGCGAACCGCGCTTTCTCGTCACAGTTTTGAGTATTCTAGCGATCGGAAAACTTAAGCGCAACACACAGGGAGCGAGTGCAGATCGGACGCGGGACGAGTCAGGACTACGGCGGGTGTATTGCATTAATTTATATGGACGAATATTTACCGAAATATGTCAGTTTGCCAATGGATCTTAACGAAAAAATATATAATGTGCTCGTAAACATACTCCTTTGTGCAAGCCTGGTAGCTTCGATCAATAATAGTACCCTGGTAGTGAAAATTTAAAACGCAGTTTAACAGTTGCAAAATGCAAGACGCGCCCTCGTTTCGTGAGTTTTATTCATGCGTATGTTACTGGCATGTTGGTGTAGTGTCGTAGATCATAAAAAGTTTGATCCAAATTCAAATGGTAAGACTTTAAAAGGTGAGGGCTTTTGGACTAAAAGAAAATTAATCAAAATATAGCTGAGTCGACAGCCGCTACTGAATACTTATAAAGCTGTTGAACGTTTATGAATAATGCTTTTTGGGATTCTCATTATAAGAAGCTATTTTAACTTTTTATGAATAAGACTGTAAGTTTTCTGTATATACACACATACAGGTAACACGGTCTAGGGATATTTAAAAAAAAGCGAATTACTATCAATGTGTTAATTATTTATATGACATGTATATATTTAAAAGATACGTTATTTAATATTCTACCATTTTTTTAATAATGGTTAAGGTACTTAGATTAAAATTACAGGATTTTATGGAAAAAAATGAAGCATAGACGGAAACCGTATACGAATTAACTTTTAATTTGTGAGTAAAAACTGAAAAAAATAGAAAAATCATTTAATTTGTGTTTATAAACTTGAAGTTAGTAGTCTGAGAAAGCGCCCATGATGTTCATAACACATCGGCAACGATTCGGCATGCTCAGAACAAGGTTGTCAATGTCTTGCTGCGGAATATTGTCCCATGTCCTTCTGAGGTGCGCAAAAAGTTGATCTTCTGTAGCCAGTTTTTCAGGAACTTCCTTCAGAGCTCTTCTTTGCAGCATATCCCACGCATGCTCAATGGGATTTAGATCTGGCGATTGAGCAGGCCAGTCTAAGGCCCTAACATTATGTGTATGTAACCAAGCTGCTACCGTTCTCGCCGTGTGTGCCCGGGCATTGTCGTGCATGAGCAGGAAATCTTGCCCCATTTGTGTTCTGTGGGGCAAGATTACGGGCCCCAGCACCTGTTGGACGTATCGTTCTGCCGTCATATTGCCCCGCACCCAAACAAGATCCGTCCGTCCTCCAAGACGAATTCCTGCCCAAACGATAATTATTCCTCCTTGGTATGGGTGAACTTCCTGAGGGTTCTGGAGACGGTTCCATCGTCCAGGAACTCGCCAAACACGCGTCCTTCGTGAATCTGGATGGAAGCCGAACCTGGATTCATCCGTGAACAGCACATTGGACCATTGCTCACGGCCCCAGTCCACGTGGTTCCGAACCCATTCTAATCGTCGTCCACGATTGCCTCTCCGTAAAGGTGGGACCCGGAGTGGTCTACGAGAGCGTAGATTGCTTTCATGCAGTCGCCTTCTTACAGTTTGGTCACTCACAAGCACTTGGTGTTCCACTCGCAGCCTTTGGACCAATTGAGTCGCCGTTGCATTTGGTTGAGCTCACGCAGTAATTTGCAAAAATCGGTCTTGTCTGGGGGTAGTGATGCGACTTCGCCCCCGGTGCCTCTCCGCTACTTCACCTGTGGCACGATAGCGTGTCCACAATCTTGAAATTACATTTTGATGGGTCCCTATGGCCTCAGCAACATTACGCTGAACAGATCCAGCTTCCAGCATTCCCACAGCTCGTAACATCTCCGCCCTCGTCAAATGTCGGCGTTGCATGGCTACAATACTTCAATTTTAACTTTATCTTTCGTTTAAAAATGAAAAAAAACCGTAACTAAACTTAATTCCTTAATTCGTATTGTTTTCTAAATTTCGCACAAATGAAAATTCCCTCTCCTATACATCAAGACATTTTTATGCCACCGAAACAAAAGAATTTTCAAAAATTTGAATTTGGAATTAGTCTGAGATAAATTACAAACAAATCGGTGTATAAAAGATTCCAATGCGGCCAGTACTTTTCGAGTTATTTAATCTACACTATATATAATATATAATATTATAAAGAGGAAAACTTTGTTTGTTTGTTTGTTTGGTTGTAATGAATAGGCTTAAAAACTACTGGACCGTTTTTAAAAATTCTTTCACCATTCGAAAGCTACATTATCCACGAGTAACATAGGATATATTTTATCCCCGTACTCCCACGGGAACGGGAACTATGCGGGTGAAACCGCGGGACGTCCGCTAGTTGAGTATAAAATATCCCTAGACCGTGTTGATGTGTGTAGGTAGGAATATGTTATATCATGTTCAATAAGCACATGGATTTACTCTAATTCTAAACATTCCTAATTGTAGTAACGAAACGCAAGGAGGGTCGAACACGTGTTGATGGAGGTCATAGAGGGCTCTGGTAAGTGGGTAACGAACATCCGTTCGCAGGAAGCTGACGCAAAAATTTATAGGAACGCCAAAAACCGTCCGTTACTGTTAACTCAAAAACGAATGGTACCTTTTGACCAATAACGGGCCGTTGTTTATAGGAACCGGGCATTAGACAACCATGGCTTGAATGGTTCTAAATTGTCTGTACTATCTTCACCTTAAAGCTTTGCACCCATCTTCCAATAACCTTGTATGTTGCTAATAGAAACAGGATGTCAATACTGTTCGTGTCACAGGCTCTAAAAACAACTGTCTTCTTTAAGTATCGATCAGTACTATCTAGAACGTGACGCAGAGAGTGTCCGTCGGCACTAGCCAGATGGAGGTTGCCGTGCACTTTATTGTGCACCAACGCAATGTAAAAATATGGAATTGGGAATATAAAAAAAATCACAGAAGATATCCCGTAAGTGACATTTTAAGTTTATAAAGAACTAGCGGAAATCACGCGGTTTTACCCGCGTAATTTTCGTTCCCGTGGGAGAACGGAGATAAAATATAGACAATGTTACGCGCTGATAATGTAGCTATCGATTGCTGGAAGAATTATTCAAATCGGTCCAGTAGTTTTTAAGTTTATTCGTTACATACAATAATACAAATATTTTCTCTTTATAATGTTAGCATAGATTTTAAATGTGCTTGTTTCAGCTTAACATTTTTGTACCGCGGTCGGGTTTTAAGTTATTTATAATTATGTTGTTTTTCGTATGACGATTTAACATTTTATTCTACAATTTTTCACTTGACGTTTGACAGGGGTGAATGGAAGAGGAAAACGTGTTGCGCCGACCTCAAATAGAATGGAACAAGGTCAGGAAGATGGTTATGACCATTATAAGCCTGTAACGTTCCCATTGCAAGGACGCAGACCTTATTAGTGTGAGGTGTGGGTCACAACGAGGGCGCAGTACAGGTTGGTGCATATACATTTCTTCGTATTTTAGTGAGTGACGAGAATATGAGAAACCACTACCAATACTACCTACCATACATTACATAACCATGAACCATCCTTTGTACCGGACTGGTTGTCAGACAATCTAGTTTCTCACTGCCTGTGACGTCCCACATCTTAAATGAACTCCTCAACGTCCCGCAAAAGCAATTTAACAATATAACATTCAATTTGTACCACTCCACCGGTGCATATTTATAGACCTGCAACCGATTGCAATAGCCCGCATCCTGGGCTCCTAGATAGTCATATTTACAGTCGGAAATTTTAGTGAGCCCTAGAGAAGTATCTAGGTACTCTAAATATTGTTGTGACTCAGTTATACTTACTGAAATGTGAAAGAAAAATATGCAAACGTAATTATAATGATTTTTTAATTACTCTGAAAAGTCGCTTGCTTGAACCGGGGTTCGAACAAATAGCAAAATAACATGCTGTATTTTTCGGGACGTTTGTATTGTACATGTAATATATTTTTTTTGTGATGATGTTCACTAGTGTACTAAAATACTAGCACACAGTAAAGAAATCTCATTGTTTATTCCATTGTGTTAGACATTGAATTGCTAAAATGAAAGGGATGCAATTTCGAGTGAAATACGAGGTTGGCGTTGATTTGACAAATTTTGACTTGTGTGTTGATTTGCCCGCGGCGGAGACCCGTCTTATCAGCAGTTTGCAATCGATAAAACTATACTAAGTATACAACCAAAACTGCTTCCGAAACCCCATTCAACGATACTTCAGTTTTCAGCCGTGTGTTAGAACTAGGAATTCCGGTTTAGTTCCATTAACGTATCATCCATTTACGTATGCATTATTTTTTTGCGACCTTAATTATTCAGAACTATCTAATGACTGTTACAAATGACTTCTTTTTTGGTCAGGCCTGGGAGACTAGGGCCAATATACAGGGTGTAAACAGACTCATCACGACGCCGTCAACCAAGCACTATGTAGACGTACATCAAATTATTGCTGGGAAACTATTTTTTTTGGGTGAAAAATCTCTACCCTTCAGAGATTTTATTCTCTGCTCTGATTAGACATCATACAATGCAATGACTTTTGAAGAAATTAGTTAGATTTAACACAATATTAAAATGTAGTAAATCAAATTAAATTAGGATTTAACAAGTATTAACAATGAATTTTATCAAATGATTTACTTTTCCGACATATATACACTTATGTTCCCTCAATAAAACCCTCCAAGTTCACAGGTCGAGGACCGATTTTGACCTTGAAAAATCAGTTCCAAAACCTTTATGAACTAGAGGGTTGTATTGACGATTTTGATGCTCATAATTCTGTAACTACATTCGTCTTACAGTCGCGAACAATATTGTCATTAACTTAAAACCTAGCTAACCTGAAAGTTCAAACTTCATCATCATAATCTGCCTAGCCTTTTTCCCAGATATGTTGGGGTCGGCTTCAATCTAACCGGATGCAGCTGAATTCCAGTATTTTACAAGAAGCGACTGCCTATCTGACCTCAAAACCGAACTGAGCGGCTGTTATTATTTAGCCAAGAGCCCGTATCTGTGCAAGTTCAAACTTACGAACTATAGATGATATTACTTTCGGAGGTATTTAACTTTGAACATGGATTTGAAGAGCGCTTGAAGAAGAGAATTGGAATCAATTACTCTTCTTTTTGGAGGTCATCGCCATTTTTATTTACGTGTAATATATCTTTGAAACCTTCGAGGAATACAGGCGTGTGTGTTATGTTCTGTTTCATTAACTAAATAAAATGCAAACACAATAATGGTAAGAATTTCGTTCTACTGATGTCAATTTATGAACTACTACTCCCTATGTGAATAAATTGGGCGCGAATGCCACTAATCACTAAATACATGCGTTTAGCGCTTAAATCTCTTTTTAAATCATTTTAGTCGTTTGGCTAGAGGCACTCAATGGTGTGTGCTGTAATTGGGTTAAAAATTAATTCGTTAATTGTAATACTGGTAAAATGCGAAACTGGCATTCCGCTGCATCCAGGCAGAATGGAAGTCGATCCCAACAAAGTCAGGAAAAGGCTAGGAAGATCATGACGACGATGATCATCGTGCAAGCAGGCCTTAGGTACTCTTACAATGAATACAATAAATCTTTTTAAGCATAATAGAGAATATGCAAGAAATACAAAACTCTTTTTATTTATTAAAAATGCCTAGTATTGGCGCTTATAAACATTATGGTACACTTGTTTAAGTTTCTAAAACATCACTTATTTTACAATTTATTGTTTCATGTAGCATGTTTTTGGTGAAACGGAACGCACTCTCAAAACACGTCGTCATCGATAACGGCGGTAGTGACATCAAAATTCATATGTCAAATATAACTTTTATTTGAAATGTAGGTAAAGTTTCACTACGATTTTGTTAAAAAAGCACACACAATTAGTAAAATTACTTTATTAAAACCAAAAAAATGTATCTAAACAAGGTAGATTTTGATAAATGACGTCAAAGTATGCGACAATCACGGACGTTTGTACTGTCATTGAACATTGCAGGAGTTTAGTATTATTTTTAAGCGACAAGCAGTAGTTTAAATTAACTTTTAATACTTTTCCTGGGTTGATAATAGTGTAATTAATTTATTGAGATGAACAAAAAAAATACATGCATATTCCCTATTACGAACATTTGAATAATCGCAAGTGTGTCAATTGAAGCATTTCTTTAATTAACTAACCACTTATGAAGTAAAAACACATTTCTTTCACGGCCTTTTTATTTCCCAAATGATGCTCCAATTAAGAGCAATCTCTCCAGTATGTCCGTTTTACCATAGCGAGATGCGACGTCCGACGCCGACGGGCCGACGACGGAACAGCAGATTGGCGCAAAATGAATGAATCGGGGCCGTCGGCGTTTCGTCGGAAAAACGCGTTCTCAATCAGAATACGAAATATCATGTACTCAACACAACCGCCTGGGCATGTTTTGCAACGGCCGAATGCAGGCGTGATTTTGTGCGTGAATCGTGTTTGTGTCACCACAACGCATTTTTTCTTTCATATCGATGGTACGCCTTAGAAACTTACTTGGGTTCGTTAGGTGGACACGATATGGTGCAAGAGCCATGGTAGCGCACGAAATTCAATGTTTCTTAAGTTTTTTGCAATTTGCCGGACAGTGTCAGGCTGTATGTTGATCGAAATTTATGATTATATCGATCTTATAATAATCATAACAATGATCGATCGTTTTTAAGTTAGTTAGGTAACTTATACATATAATGATGCTATAAGGCTTACACCAAAAAACCTTGTTGATAATTGTTAAATGGTAGCACATGAACACATTACAGATATATGTATAAAACACAGCAAGTCTGTTAATGCACGTTTCGGAGTTTGAATTTCCCTTTAAAACATTGTCAGCTGAGAGTCTTGATAAAAACCCTGATTATGTAAACCAGCGGTCGGCAACACGCGGCCCGCGCACGTCTTACTTGCGGCCCGCGAACGTTTTGTAAATAAGTTATAAATATCAAAATAAATGCATGAACGAAATGCTACCGACCGAATAGTGTGGATCCAGCCTAGTGACACTATTCAACATTTTTTCCATAGAAATTTCGTGAAGGACTACTGTTTGACGTCGAACAAGCTTTTTGGTTTACATTTTACAATGTAATTTGTGAGTTAAACTGTCAATCTAATAACTTGTTCGTTCGTCCATCCAAATAATGATATCGTTTTGCCTCATTATTAATTTTGTTTGTGCGGAAACAGAATAAAATAAAAAGCCATTAAAAAGACAAGAGCTACCAAAGATACGTTTTTAATGCAAATTTTAACTTTAAATTAGTAATAAATGAATTGTCTCAAAAAAAGTCGGTACCGACAAAGCACAATGGTCGAATTTAATGAATGTTATTTGTAATTGATTTATGGAGTGATTTTTTCATAAAACTCGATTTCCCTTTTTCCGCGCGTCTTTCTATGAGTTATCGTGCATCTACTGAACTCACTCTGTCGGGCTCGATGCCAGGTGAGAAAGTGCTTTTTGCCCACACCCACCAGTAAGTTCGTGGCAGGGCCATCTTTGCCACCGGGCACTTTGGATATTTGCCCAGGGCCCCAAAGTTTCTGTAACTGTCCAAGCTAGAGGCTGTCAAAAGTTATCTTATCCCAGGCAGGACCTAAAATTTTCGAGCTCGCTCCGCTCGCGAGTTAGTTAATATTTGTAGGATGTTTTTTAGAGTTAGAGAACTTAAAATTGAAACAAAACACAGAAAAAAGGTTTTTATATCTTTTTCATTGGCTTGATCATTTTATGCCATTATTGTTTGTTATACTTAAAAGAGATTATGAAACCTTCCTTTGGCACTCAAGCGGATAAAAATGCATTGCATTTTTCCCATTTTGACCGATCTCAGACTTAAACGTTTGAAACCACAAGTCTGCAACATTAATGCCTTGCAATTGTCACACGTTTCACGACCATCATCGTTTTTGAACCTTTGACGAAATTATATACAATGAGCACTTGGAAGCTAACATTCAACGCATTATAGCCGAAAGATAGCTTCCAGATTTGGGTATGTGGTCACATCACTAAAACCATATACATACATACATATACATTTAATAAAATATGATTTTCTGCATTTAATTTCAAATTATGGTTCTCCGCCGCTAAAAAAACACCCGTTATTTTTGTCAAGAAAACGTTACTTTTACGAGGCGGGTTGCAGAAAAATCCAAGAAGGTATTTATTGCATTGCATTAGGACAAAGTTTTTTGCTCATCCGTGATTCGTATTTTAAATAAAACATTGATAACCTATAAAAATGTACTAGGCTAGCAGAAGTTCAAGGAGTGTGTATTTTTATATTCCGGGTATCTAAGTAGGTAGGTATCTAAGTAGGTAGGTATCTAAGTAGGTAGGTACTTACTCACGAGTAAACTTGCGATTGGAATACCATCTTCAATTCCTGATAGCCTAGTACCTGTGCTAGTACTTTTGTTTTGATTGTTGTTATATATTGTCTTAATAACTGTACCAAACGTTGATAAAGTTTAAAGTTCCACACAAAAAGAAACGTGGGACGAGTTGCAGAATGAAAATATTATTTATTTTTATTTTCATCAACTCGTCCCAAATGGGCCGTGGACATGTCGGACGAGTTGCTGAATTACTCGATGGACTGCGTTCGGTATGAGTCTGGGAGAAATTACCTGTTTAGGGTATTGAGATTGAACAGCCTTGAAGTAGGCGTGTTCCATAAAATCCTGGCTCAACCAAATCGCGATGATGTGAAGAAGTCTGTTTGTTACACATTGTTCATACATGCATGTGCCATGCATGAACCATGCATGGCACATGCATGTATGAACAATGTGTATTTTGGGTAATAAGGGACTGACATACGCAATGTGATTATAAATGTCCCTAAATAAATAAAGAAAAAAAATACCATTCCAAAAATATAATGTTGAATGACATGAATATGACAGTTTTAATTACCAAAAAACCTAAATTGTAAAAACCTAATTGTTTTATTCTTAAGTTTTTACCAAAATCAACAAACAGAATGTTTGGCACCACTCTGTTGCTTAATTAAACATAATGTTTGTGACCGTTATGAATGAATAAAGTTTGTAACACAATTATATCCTTTTTAGGGTTCCGTAGCCAAATGGCAAAAAACGGAACCCTTATAGTTTCGCCATGTCTGTCTGTCTGTCTGTCTGTCTGTCTGTCTGTCTGTCCGCGGATAATCTCAGTGACCGTTAGCACCAGAAAGCTGAAATTTGGTACCAATGTGTATATCAATCATGCCGACAAAGTGCAAAAATAAAAATTTAAAAAAACATTTTTATTAGGGTACCTCCCCCAGACGTAAAGTGGGGAGCGATTTTTTTTTTAATTTTGACCCTGACGCGTGATATATTGTTGGATAGGTATTTAAAAATGAATAGGGGTTTACTAAAATCATTTTTTGATAATATTAATATTTTAGGAAATAATCGCTCCGAAAGTCAAAAACAATGTGTCCCCCCCCCCTCTAACTTTTGAACCATAAGTTTAAAAAATATGAAAAAAATCACAGAAGTAGACCTTTATATGAACTTTCTAGGAAAATTATTTTCAACTTGATGAGTTGAATAGTTTTTGAGTTATATAGCACTTTTTCAAAAAAACGCAAATGATAACTTTGTTTTTCATACAAATACTATGAAAAACAAAGTTATTTTTGCTGACGAAAAATGTTGGTATTTTTAATGGTCTGGGAAGCTACGGAACCCTACAGTGAGCGTGGCCCGACACGCTCTTGGCCGGTTTTTTAATCATAAGGTTAACCAAAAATGGTTGAACAATTGTGTTTCTGGTTTGAAAAACAAGCCTGACCTTCTATGAAGAATATTTCTTCTTTTATAGTAGATAAGAAATAGAACTCCTCGCAATAGCCATTTATGACGAAAAAATAGAAAGAAAGAAAACATATTTATTCGGCACGTCCCATAAGTGCACACAACAAATAAATAAAAATTAAATGGCTATATGTTACTGCTAGAACCGTATAGTTTCACCAGAACAATATGTGTGCATATATGTGCTGTAGGTGAACCTTAAGTAAATAAATAAATAAAAAAGAACAAGCATTAGTTTCGTGTAACTTAGAAACATCCGCATTTGATCACTCGATGTTAGTAAGAGTAACTAACTAGCTAACTTCAGAGGATATGTCAGCAGTTGTCTTGTTAACAAAACAAATAATTGGCTGATAGGCTATGCTATCACGGGTTCTTAGTAACTGTTCCAGAGACTCAGATGCTACGTCAGTTTGCCTTGTTACAGCCATTTTAAGCAACTGTCAAAAGATGACAGTTGTGATTTGAATAGACGCACTATTTCGGTAGTTACTGGTACTGTTTTTAACCCCCGACGCAAGAACGACGGTGTGTTATAAGTTTGTGTGTGTGTGTGTGTGTGTGTGGCATCGTAGCTCCCGAGCGGATGAACCGATTTTTAAATACGCTACGAATACTAAATACGCTATATTAAATTACAAATCCAAGATAGCCGCCACCACAAAATGGTGAATTACATTATACACACATTTTATCCTGTTTTACGAGAAAATCGCTGAAAACCGCTGGGATTAATATCAATGTCGTTAACTCGTGCATTATTTCAGACACTACCCGATAAAAGTGAGTTTTAATTGGATATTGAGTCAATGCGGTTTAAGATATTTATGAACCTGTAAGAACCTGTGTGAAACTTTATATGCTCTGGGCGATTGACGCGAAAATTTGTGCACACACTCTTCAGTTCAAATGAATTATGAGACACGTGTAACACAGTTTTCCAAGATAATCCCCCAATATAAAATTAAACAAAATAAAAATAAATAAATTTCGCTGGACATTACACACAGCACCATCTAGTACCACATTAAGCAAGGCTTGTTTCGTGGTCACCAGACAGTTGATATACTACATATTACATATATACTTTTTGTTTGTAAATACATACTTATTATACATATGAACATCCATGACTCGGAAACAAATGTCCATGCTCATCACACAAACATTTGCTCCTACCGGGATTCGAACCCGAGACCCTAAGAACGTAAGCCAGCCTCATTACTGCTGCGCCATTCGGGTCGTCAAATGAAAAGTCCGGACTAACTGACTGATATATCAACGCACAGCCTAAACTGGTGGCCCTACTTAATCCATGAAATTTGAAGGGTGATTCTTTGTGAAGAGTAAGTCTCCACTGAGAAAGGGTTTTTCGAAATTCCACCCCTAAGAGGGTGAAACGGGAGGTTGAATTTTGTGTGAAACTTTATATTCTCTGGGTCGATTGACAGGAAAATTGGTGCACACACTTCAGTTAAAATTAAGCGACACGTGTAAGTATCACAGTTTTTCCAAAATCATCCCCAGCAGAGTCATAGGGCTTCGAAACTCACGTAGACGAACGAGGTAGTGAGAGCGCTTATAATATTTGTTTCTGAAAAAAAAGACGTCTGTTTCATGTAAGACGCGCGGGCGAAGACGCGGGCAGCAGCTATTGCCAAAAAAATTACCTCTTAAATAACTACAATAGATCTATGTCATCATTTTAAAATACAGGTAGAACTTCCCCCGCGATTTCGTCCCACAATCATTGTGATACCTCGGATAATATGCATGTGCATCTACACTAATATTATACAGAGGAAAAATTTGTATTTGTGTGTGTGTGTGTGTGTATGTTTGTAATGAATAAACTCAAACTACTGTGCCGGTTTTAAAAATTGTGAAATAATATCCCTGAATAACATAGGCCTAAGAAACCTGAGTGTTGAGTAACATCAACATTTTATCCCCCGCCCACGGGATCGGGGACAACGCGGGTGAAACCGCGTGACGTGCGCTAGTGATACAATATAATTTTAAATTTATCGATCCACGAATAACGTATCTTTCTATCAGTTGAAAAATATTTAGAATTGGAACATTTCCTTCCAGAGATTACACCCTACATAATACAGACTTACTAACTTTTACTTCTTTATAAAGTTAGTGTAGATGTCCCGGGACAAGACCATATTCCAGAATAATGACCAGCCAATTTTGATCAATCAGGAGTTCAGGACATTATCTACATGTCTGTCATGTCATCAACAGCGTCGAAATTAGGGAGCTCAAAACAAAAAATAATCTCGGAAGATATCCCGTAAGTGACAATATAAGTTTATTATCTACATGTATGTGTCCCCTAGCTTATAAATTAGTTATGCAACCAAGCCTAAGCCGTGTTAAGGTCAAAAGTGTCAAAACTGAACTTATTCTACGAAATCTCTCTTTCTTTAGTCACCAACCTACTTTTGTGAGCTTACCTACTTTCTGACTTAAAGCTCTATTTATCACTTTAACTTTTCAATGAAAATGTCGGGGTAGTTTAAACTAGTTTCACTTGTTTGGACGAAGATGGGATTTTAAGTAATCCAAATGATATAGTTGAAGATTTACTCAGCATTTTAATTTGGGGGTTATGTTGTATTTACTTACTCTTTCTTAAAAATGCGGGCAAGTGCGAGTCGGACTCGCCCATGAAGGGTTCCGTAACAGCAAGTAACGTATAAAAGTTCTTGCAGTTCGTTGTAAATGAAAGGTAAATTGCGGTTTACGATTTATGACGTATTAAAAAAAAACTACTGACTAGATCTCGTACAAACTAATTTTCGGTGGTAGTTTACATGGTAATGTACATCAATTATAGTTTTTTTAGTTTTATCATTCTCTTATTTTAGAAGTTACAGGAGGCGGGGCACACATTTTACCACTTCGGACACTTGTCTCTCGCGCAAACTATTCATAGTATGTGTGCATAGTTTATCGGTGTCATCAATTGACCAAATTGCATTGCATCTCTATGATTCGTTCTCATGAAGCGATGTCATGAGAACGAAGCATAGGCATTGTGATTAGCGCTATCAATAAAGTAGTAAACTCCCTAAGTTATATATTATAGTCCGGGAGGGGAGGTAGCAATTCAACTGTTCCAGAGTTGTCTCTGTTCAGATTACCTACTGAACAGGAAAGGTAAGCAAGTCGCTTATTCTAGCATATAATTTATTATTGATGATGAGATACCTAGATAAGTATTTTTTGTTGTATTAGTCTTCTATTAGACAGACTAGAATGTTAGGTAGGTAGGTACTTGATCTGACAATAGATTCTTTGACTTTGTTTACGTTGAGTTATGCCGATTTCTCAGTATTTTAGGTAGGTATAGTAACTAAGTCCATATTTAAAGTTATAAAATACGTAATTTAAAATGATTGACGAATAGGGTAGACGACAAAAGTCGACAAAAGAAATCTAATTAGGTAGTCCGTCAGTTAGACAAAGTTTTGAATGACGTCACGAGCCCCCACTCCCGAGTTTTGCTGCGTTTTATCTTAGTATTGACCATTGATTTACAAAACCAAAAAAGTACGTGTCCATTATTAATAATTATCCATCAAAATTTTGTGTTTTGAAAACTTGTGATAGGTACCTACCTAATAATTTTATGTCGTATTAAGTATTTTTTTGATGGTATCTTATTGGAATCTTCATAGTATTATGATGAATTAGCATCATCACAATTTTAAAGTCCAATAAGACCAAGAAAAATGTAATTTAAAGTTTTGTGTCACATATTTACGTAACTTGAAAAGGTGATTTTTGTTAATTAAGATATGACGTTGAAATTAGTGTAAAAACGTTGGACTTGGCTTAAAACCGATATCCATGCAAAAATCATGTAAATCGGTCCAGTAGTTTAGGAAATATAAGGTAAAACCAATAGTAAACATTGTGTTCATCGTAAATTTCACACAAAAAATTTCACGTAAAGGTCACATAGTTTTTTGGTGGTTTTACGATGTTTTTTTATACAATATTTTAGTCACTTTACTCCACTTTTTATGATAGATACCTAATTTAGGTATATTAAATGTGCTTTCCATTCCAGACGCTTTCAGTGGCTGCGCTTAATTGACCAACAAGTTTTTAGTGTAAGATTTTAACTTTATACACCTTCACGACCCGTACTATTCAATCCATTCATCAGAACAATGTTTTGAATGCGTTACATTGCGTTACAATCGTTTGAAAGATAGACCCATCCCCACCCCTCTAAATTTTAAAATAAGAGAGTAAAAAAAAATATGCTGTAGATCTCAATGAAAACCAGACAACACATTTCTAGGCACTGAATTTAAATTAAGCTAAAAGTGACAACCCTGAGACAGGCAAGTACGGTAGGTAATTATAACGCGGATTGAGCTTTAGTTGCACTACTGCTCCTATTTATACTATGACTAAACCAAAACTTACTACCCTCCTTTTACAAAAACTATTATGAATAGTAAAAGGTAAGGTATAACCCTGTCTTGGAAACCCTGTTTTGTCTTCTTAATTGATCTATGGTAAGCTTCAAACGTTGCTGTCGTTGAAGTAGGAGTACGATGGGAAAACTTTTTGTGTTTATTACACTTCAACTACTTAACGAAAACGTGAAATACGTATCTTTGATTACATTGACTTCGAAATTTGAAGTTACTGGACCCGTCCAAGGGACCGCGCCCTTAAATAGGAATCTCATCATCTCGTTGTGAATCAAAGAGGATGAAGGAGAAAGACGTAGAAGAGATAATCTTCCCAATAGTTAGTTAGAGCCGATTGAAAAAAATATTTCGCTGATAAAAAGCTTCGTTAATGTAGACTGTAGTGTCAGACGTGTGAGATTTACGAGGAGTTCATTGTTGTAATAATAAACTTCACTCATCAAAAACGATGTCCAAAGAAATGTTTACCAGTTAATGATCAATAATTGATCACACGCGAATTACTTCTGCGGTAAGAAAACTGAATTCCCTGTGAGTCTCTAAAAAGTACGGTACTTGTAAATACTCTTGATTGTAAGCACTGCAGCTCGAGGCTAAATAATAACAGCCGCTCGGGCCGATCTTTAGGTTACGCATGCTTGCCTAGGTTGGTCTGTGGATGGGTGACCAACCCTTACATACCGAGTTTCCTCCGTCCCTCGGAAAGCACGTTAAGCCCGGCCCCGTTCGTCATTTGTCCATCTTTGGCAGTCGTTACAGGTAGTCAGTGGCCCAAATAGTCTGACAACCAGTCTTACCAAGGGGTATCATATTACCCAGTATTAACTGGGTTGTGAAGGTCAGATAGGCAGTCGCTCCATGTAAAATACTGATATTCAGCTGCACCCGGTTAGACTGGAAGCCGACCCCAACATAGTTGGGAAAAGGCTAGGCAGGATGAGATGTAAGCACTACAAAGTCAAGTTTCTTATGCAATGCTACAGCTGAGGGTCTATTGCAACGTTTTACACGTATTCGATTATGTTACTTCAGACAAAAAATTGTACTGAAACTCAACCAACGCCATCTACCAACTAAGAAAGGAAACACAATTATTACGTGAAAATAGAAGTTTTACCCGATCAAGGAGTTTTTGTTGTGATAAAAACTACTCGGGCCACTGATGTTAAAACCTAACATTACGATTCTAAAAAGTCAAGTGGCTTGTTTATATGCTACTCCGCAGATCTTCATCATTATCAGCCTGAAGCAGTGCAGATATGGCCTTTTTAATTGCACGCCACTTAACTCAATTCTCGGCAACTCTCACCCAGAAATACGCTATTTGGTTTAGAGGTAATCACCTAATAAAGGAACTTCATATTTACATTTCTGTTTTATTTCATATTTTGAAAAGAAAACAGTATCACGTTACTTTTGAGTTTCATTACCTACATACAAAAATATGAACAAACTTTCAGCGTCCTTGACAAACAGAAAATTAGCTTTTCCTATCAAACTTGAACGCGTTTACAAAGTTTCGCGCGGAGACGATCCTAGCTGCAGAATCAAGTTAAGTATGTCTAACATAAAAATGTATTGTCACCAGAACCAAAGGTCTGTGTAAAATTTCAGCTCAATAGGTTGGGGAAACTGGTTTGAATTTGAGTTGCAAGATTTGACCAACACATAAAACAAGACAAATTCAATAAAAGCTACTGTTAAAACATACTTTTTGTCAATGAATTTACTTCTATTGGTATAAAATTCATAACATAATGATACAGAAGGAGATATGAATACTTTAAGTGTCTCCATAGAAAACTTTGTGACCACTGGCTGACATGCACTTGTATAAATAAGCTAATAACTCATACACGTTTCTCGCCTTGTTGAGTGTCGTGATTGATCTAACTGGTTGTCAAGGCGTGTGACCCAACGCAGGGGGACACTGCATGTGAGACAAGAATAGAACGATACTGCACTTCACGTGCGACGGTCAACTCGCAATGATTACCACTGATATGTTCAATAAGTAATTTAAAACTGAACTTCGATATTTTTATTAGCCCCCACGCAATCGATTACTGATATTCAGATTGGAATTAAATTCTCTTCCTCTTTTTGCAACATGTTTTTTTAAGATATAAACATGAGAACCAGTACTTACTAGCTTGATAGGAAAATTACTTAATAACCTATTATGTACCTAAACGCTTCCTGATTGTGGACGCAGAGTACAATAAGTCTTAGAATTGTGTAAAAATGATGGTAGGTTTGTAAACACTTAAGTTTGTACAATAGTACTCTCTAACTTAATTTCTTTACATGACATGTAAGTATTCAATCATACATGATCTGTTCAACAAACAAATTGCTTTGTTGTGTTCAACAAATTGACAATCAATTTAGATCAGCGGTCGGCAACACGCGGCCCAGACTTCTTACTTGCGGCCCGTGAATATTTTGTAAATAAGTTAAGAATATCAAGATAAATGCATGAACGAAGTAACGAACCGCGATCGACCGTATAGTGTAAATCCACCCATAAGGTGACACTACTTGACAATTTTTTCATAGAAATTTCGGGAGGGAATTACTCCACTGTTTGACACTGTACACCCAAAGTTAAACATGATATCGTTTTGTCTTATTATTAAAATCAAAATCAAAGCATTTATTTCAAGTAGGCCAATTACAGGCACTTTTGAATTGTCGAAACAAAGATGAAAACTAAATGTAGCTACATTCCCAATCACAAGACATAAAAACTGTGGTAGTACTGTAGTTACCCATTCCCTAGCGTAGATCTCTATGGAGAAGAACGGGCAAGAAACTCCATGGACACTCTTTTAAATCAAATTATTGTGACAAAATCTTGGTTACATCATTCATGTTGGGATGATATATTATGTGAAAACAATGTAGCAAGATGTGCACGTTAAAAGTGTCCATAGTAAAACAAATTAATTCATTCAAATAAGCCATGGCAACTAAGAGACGACCAGTCACAACTGACAGCACTTGTTCACGAACATGATGCATGTATCAGCACCATTCAGCTTAACCATTTTGAAGGAAACTAAATGGTCCGACACACGCGCCACCATCAGCGAGAAATTTGAGTGAGCATGACATACTCTCAACCGCCAGGGCACATTCAAGTCAAGAAAAGACATAGATTTCCAGTGAATGATAGCTTTCTAGTACATAGTACTCATACTCGAGATTGAATCTATACATTGCAAAGATAGTTGTACAACTTCAGCAGCTCCAACAATACCATTTAACGCCCCTGTCCTTGTGGAGCAGGACCAGCATGAATTGTTCATTATTATTATATTAAATATGCTTGCTTACTTAGTGTGCGTTTAATGCATGTTTTAAAGTTCATCTCATTCAGTTCAAGAATACTTTGTGGAATTATATTATAGCATCATCATTAATTTTATCAGTGTGAAAACAGAATGGTAAAATAAAAACGAGGCACCAAAAATTCGTTTCATCGAAAAATTCAATAAACTTTATTTGTAATTGATTTACGCAGTGGTTTTTTCACAAAACTCGATTTTCCAAAGATCATTCTGTATTTTCTTTCATTTTTCCCCCTTTTTTTTGGGATATGACCAATAACATGTAGGTATAATGGGCTTCTAGGGTTAATATCACAAGTGCAACCCGCCTTTAATTAATTTTGCCACCTTGTGGCCCCTGACTGCCTAAAGGTTGCAGACTGCTGATTTAGATGATCATACACATGTTGACGACGTGATTATTCTGTTTCTGTCATAGAAGATGATAAAAGTGGGATGATGTTTTACTATGTTCACCGCCAAACACATTCAGTGATTAGTGTTGAAAGCAGCTGAAGACTAAAATGGTAACAAGGAAACAACATTCACTCGTATATTTTTTTCAGGATATTGTTTCATGCTTTTTGTAAGATCATAATTAATAAGAACTACGCAGTAAATCAGAAATCACCTATTGTATTGCTCAGTACTAGGACATTACTTTTTGTGTTGAGATAGAGCATTCTATTGTTGACCTATTCAGACTATGACCAGAATATGAAAAAGGATGCGCTTGTTCTTTGTTCCTTCAGATATTAAGGCTATGTAGGTTGGTTACTTTGCAAACTATTGGTGTTTATATTAAGATTGGTTATTTTGTCAGACTCACAAAGAAACCATATCACAGCTGGAATATTCCCTGTGTTGGCTCACCAGCGCCATCTAGTGACCATAACCTGAATCAATTCTAAGTGTGCACTGGAACTATGTCATTTGTCTGATTTGGTATTCTTGAGTTTTGGTTGTCTTTAACAAAATATTATTTCATCTCCATAACAGAAATACACCACAATAAACGAGGTGTAATTATCTAAGATTGCAAGAAATAAATTCAAGTCAATCTATTTTTATTGTGTCTTTGTATTGGTAGGTATTGATCAGTAAGACTCAAGATATTTTTTGATGCAAGTAGTCATTTTTAGCTTTGGTCATTTTTATGTGCACCAATCAATATTTAATTTCGACTCACATACTCTTGAAGAACCCAATGTGGACCCAAGGATTTTGACAAAAATTGTCGTATTGGCCTTGTTACACAGAAATACAAGTACTTTTCGTTGAGCCCCAATTCGATAAGTGTTTAAAATACGTAAGAATTTTATTGATTAAAAAATCAAAATTATGTAGAGGCCAACTATAAACGAGTCGTGTTTAATCCAATTCATGTTTATTTCCTAACCGATGCAAGAGAAAATGTACTAAATATTGGGCACACAAGCAAAAAAAGCCTCTATAGCTACTAACATTATGTAGTTGGTACCATGCACGTAGCAGTAAAATATGGAGGATGCATATCCGATACCATCGAAAATCTCTTCCAAAACGAAATGGGCCGCTGTTAGAACGAAGAAATAGTTTTAATATGCTGTTTATTAACGAATCACGATGATTTTTATTGATAAAAAATGCTGTAAGACAAGAAATGCTGTCAATTGCCACACGATAGTACCGCCCTATCCATTGATGTTGATGTAGCATAAAATTGGACTTACCTCGCCCGAAAACAGCATGTTCCACAAAGAAAATGATAAAAGATGAAGAGAGATAAAAACTAAACCGAAATTGTTCACTGATTGTGTAGGATTTAGTTAAGTTTCACAATTTTTTCCACAAAACAATAACACTACGTGCAATCACTATCGAACCACCACACTGAAGTTGTTGACAACGATTCAAAACAGCCAACCTAAGAGACAAAATTAATCAATTTTTTTGGAGAAACTTCGTGGTTGAATTTGAGGCAAATCTCCAAAACCAACCACTTTGTTATTTTTTTTTTAATTGCAAGAAAAAATTTGAAACGATAATTATAGGACTTCTACATATTTTGCATTCGGTAAATGAAGTTAAAACCTACACAAATATTACTAAATCAATACCTTTTATGTATTACGCGTAGCACTTTTTAATTTAAATGCCTACTCCATGTTATAGCACATTTCGAAATTATTAGTAGAGTGTAAATATTTTCAGTAGGTATCAAACAGATGTTATAAATAAGCACCACCCGTTATTTTCTAAAATTGTTGAAAGAGAAAAACCATCAACAATATTCTATGGTGATACCAAAAGAAATAATTGATTTAACTTGTCACACTCGTCAGACCCCGAAAAGACGGTCATGATACTTCTCGTGTTGAGGCTCAAATATAGAGGCAACAAGCCAGTTTAAAAAATGGGAACAACCACCCAAACTGTTTTGTTTTGCGTTCCTCAAAGTTAAAGAAAGAGCATACAATATATAACAAGAACTATACGCAAAACAAACAACGTTATCTATCAATAGGGAGATAGCAATATATATTTAATTAATTATGTAGGTACCGTTATACTCGTATTTATATATTTTAAAGGTTATGTCAGTTTTGAGTCCTATTATTCTTTGGCCGAGATATTAAATCAACTCTACTGCTGCAACCTCAAAGCCAGTCAACTGTTTCACGTCCGACAGAAAACTACTACCGACACCTATCGTGGAAAGAAAGAAAGAAAAACATATAATTGTCGCAGGGCATGCCGTGATTACAAAATGACAACTAATTTAGGCAACAAAAAAAACAGATAAGTACCTTATTATTGACCATGCATTTAAAGTAGGTAGTTTCTTTTAAGTTTATGACATTACCATAGTATTTTATACTATGGCATTACCCCTGAACACAATTTAATTTCTACTTTTAGAGAAATAGTAGATACCTATCTAGTTGAGATTTGCTACTTTTCTCAAATCAGAAACCGGCTCATTACCTAAGTATGTATGATTTTTATCTCTTGTCAATCGTTTTCGTCTCGAGCATACCCAAGTCTTCCCAACCAATTCATAAGATAATCAACTATTATGTAGGTAGGTATACCCGAAGATTCCACTTCGGGTACCTGTAACAATTTAACATTGCTATCCCAAGAGGAATGCAAACTATAAGAGCTGCTTTCATGGAATTGAAAATGCACCCTCCTGGAAATAGTCCTGCCGGCGGCGCCCACTTGTGTGACAAATTCTTCTTTAACCTAAAAAGTGAGCTAAAAAACTTTCACAACTACAGTCGCGGTAAAATTATACCTACGGGTTGATGACCAAAATACCTGCCTGCAACTTGCAAGTTAGTTTTAATACACAGAATGTTAATATCAGTGAGATAAAAACTTTTTTGCAAAAAAATATAACCGACTTCACACAAAAAAGTAAAAAATAACTTTAGCTTCAGAAGTCGGTGACCTTTGTTTGATTGATTTAGTTTTTTTGTCACCGACTTCTGAAGCTAAAGTTATTTTTTACTTTTTTGTGTGAAGTCGGTTATATTTTTTTTGCAAAAAAGTTTTTATTTTTCACTTTTTAGTGGTTCACAGGTGCTTACCCTTTCACAGCGTATCGGTGTGATTTTTTGTTAGGAACTGGTGTAAACAATAGACAGACGTGAGTCTTCAGCGATCCCAGTACATTTGCTATCATTTATTAAGGAGTTCAGTTGCCTATCTTCCGAAGTCACCAGATCTTTATCAAATCGAAATGGGATCACTCCGAGAAAGTACTCTGCCTAAAACTACCCAAACCGCTTCTGGTGTGCCTATAAAGTTAAGGAGTTATCTCTATTTCTCCGGGATCCCATTGAATGGAACTTACACGTCTAACTGTCGAAATCTGGGTGTATTGTATACTTCTGCGTACTCCCTCAGAGCATACAGGTGTGATGTTACGTCATGATGTTGTATAAACAATAAACAACCAAGCGATTGCAGCAATTACTGCAGCTTTGCCATGTATTTTTTAAGAGTTCCATTTATATCTCCGAAGATCAGCTTAAGATCTTAACCAAATTGACATGGAACCACCCGGAAAGCACCAGCTTTCAAATAAAAGAAGAATCATCAAAATCGGTTCACCCAGTCGAAAGTTCTGAGGTATCAAACATGGTCGAAATCTGGGTATATTGTACACATCTGCGTACCCCCTCAGAGCATACAGGCGTGATGTTACGTCGTGATGTAGTATAAACAATGAACCTACAAGCGGATGCAGCAATCACTGCAGATTTGCCGTCTATTTTTGAAGAGTTCCATTGTATATCTCCGAAGATCAGCATCAGATCTTCAACAAATTAAAATAGGGCCCAACGGGAAGCACCAGATTTCAAATAAAAAAAGAATCATCTAAATCGGTTCACCCAGTCGAAAGTTCTGAGGTAACAAAAATAAAAAAATAAAAATACAGACGAATTGAGAACCTCCTCTTTTTAGAAGTCGGTTGAAAATAAGCGAAAGACAAACAACCATGAATTGAATTATTTTCCGAACTCGAGGTTTTAAATATTTTACTTTTTAAATTATCCACGTTGTAGATCATTGCAACGTAATTAAAACTTTACTCTCAATCTATTATTTTTTTTAAACTGCCAAATCAAAATGCTAATAGCCGATCATTGGTTTTCAATCATGTCACAAATGAGAGAAGAGTGTACACGTATCGTCACTATGTTAGAAGAAGGCAGAAGTCAGCGAAGTACAGCAAGAATATAGACGTGTCTCTTTCTAAAATGCAGTGAGTCGTTCAACGTTTCCGAGAAACTGGGTAGAACAAAAGAAGACCAGGAACCGGCACACCGAGATGTACTACGGCTCGAGGGGATCAATCTACCGCCGACCATGATCCGAAATCGGCACCTCACAGCAGTTGAAGTAACAAGTTAACTTCGGGAGACCGCAGTGAGTGACGACTGACGACGTAAGCGAGAGGACTGTAAAGGTCGTGGCACACTTGACAAGCACCGCACCAACACAGCTGTTGGCCAGCGTTGTCTTGAATTTAGGCTACGGCGCGCTTGCCACGCGCCGTCCGCGAGGCGTAAGCTCGCAGTCTGGGCGCTGGCTGTGATAGTCCGGGAGATGGTGTTGCATTTTTTTGCTTTTTTTTTGTTTTTACGCCGATCAGTTGCCATCTGGTTCAATAGTTCCCGAATGACTGATAAGTGAACCCAGCGTCAGCTGAGGCACCCAATGTGGGTGTGGGATTGGGAGGTTAGGAGGTGGTGAAAAAAAGCAGTACCTACTGAACTGACAGCAAGACTGAAACTTTTTTATAAATAGTTTACATCATACTGAGCTTAAAAATATCAGCTGCGTGGTAGAAGGGGCATTATGTGTCTGCCGCTCACATGAACTTGTAAAAGAAATAATATAGTACGCCGGATGAAATTTAACAAAGTGATTGTTTAAATTATCAAAAGTACGAAAACAACAATCAGCTTTGTGGGTAGTGGTCTTCACAAGTTCATGCAAGCTATAAACGCCACCCATGACAGAAAATGAAAGAAAAAACTCTCGAAAGATTGTCAACCGAACTTACTGCTTAGAATTTAAAGCATAATTAGCTTATTTTTCATCATGGGTCATCGTTTTCATGGTTTTCGGGGTGGCTGATAATGAAAATGAGGTTAAAGTTAACTACGCCAAGTATTAACGTGACCATATAATTATATAATCTGGGAGTCTTATCGAACTAGGTTCAGTGTAGTGGGCTCTCTAACTAAATACTCGTATGTAATTCTGTACGTTGTTTTACGGGCAACCGCGGGCAACACGGAGGCGGCGCGCAGCCAGCGCGCAGACGACGCGCTGTAAGCACGCGGTCCACTCGCTTGCGGCGCGCGGTCCACTCCCTAGCGGCGCGCGGGCACCGAGTCGCCCGTGAGTCGCGTCGTATGGTAGCGGCAAGCGCGTTAACCGCCCGCCGTAAGCTTTTTCATATGGACATTATAAAATAGGCTATGCGACACACGATTTAGTGCTCCAATTTGAATGGGAAGTTAATTGCTGGGTTGGAGCGGTACCGATGAGGTGCTTGTCAAGTGAGCCACGACCTTAAGGCGGTGGCTCCATGAAGCTAATTTGACCTAACATAGACCCGTAGAACCACTTGCGGGTCTATGTAGGGTAACATGAAAGGGAATATTGGATAGCAAGATTACGTTACGCCCACGAACTCCCACAATGGGGAGACGAAGAATGGGAAAGAGTAAAGTTTTCTGACGAATCCAGGTTTATGCTGTATGTACGTAATGGACGGCGGAGAGTCTTCCGATGGCCAAGTGAGCGTTTTATTCCAGTTCTATTCCATTCTCCTCAGAGAGTCGCACGGAGTTAGTGCTGATAGAAAATGGCGCGCTAACTCGTGCAAGATATGTGCAAGAAATTCTTAATTAGCCATCAATCAATTTTCATGCATGACAACGCCAGGCCATATACAGCTTAATTGTAAACGGGTATTTTCAGGTTAAAGTTGGAATCAATCGCCTGAACAGGCTCGCGAGATGCCCGGACTTGAATCCAATTGAACATGCTTGAACAAACTTGAGACTGAGAGGTATGTAAGAAGTCAAAAACCCTACCTACACTTCGAGACCTAAAACAGCTTTAGTGGAAGACCAATTACCGCCCAAAATCGCAAGACGAAACTTACTCAGCATGTGCAGTCCCTTATAAGCTGTGAAAATAGCTCATGGAGGCAATTTTACGTACCGAATTCTTTGTCCGTAAGTGTATCTATAACAGCCATCATATTCATATAAACAAATAAATGAAATGGAAGTGTCTTACATCACACGATTTATCGGGCCCTGCCTGCAGGGAAAGGGAAGTGTAATAAGAAATCGGGTGGTTGAGTGGTCCCGACCGCCCTGCTTCCCTGCCGCGCTGCCGATCGTGTCCGATAAATCGTGTACCTAATGTAATAAGGCCTTAAGGCGCTTAGACGAGCTAAATTAGCAACTCTATTTGTGGTGGTTCAAACTTCGTTTGAAATGCTGTTAGAATAAAGTTCTAATCAGCTTGCACTGCAAAGTGGTTGTTACGTCAGCCACTGCGGGCCAAATAGCGCGAAATGAGTGGTTTCGATCGATTTACAAAAAAACTATTCATTGGATTAAAAAACTAAAACAGTATCATGCTAATATATTGCTTGTAGAATTATTTGCCAAAAAATCAGAATGATCGCATGCATATTAGTATGTTTTTTATTGTTTGAAAGATATTTTTAGAGGTAAGTTCGTGATTTCTTTTTATCGAGCCAAATTAATTGTATTATGTTTTCAAAACAGTATCATGCTAGCTTAAATCCTGAAGAATATCATATATTTTTCTGGTCTTGTTTATAGCAGTGGATCATATACTTTTAGTAATTATAAAACTCGCGTTTAGCTCGTGTAATCGCCTTAAGTTAAAAATTAACAACTTGAACGTTTAATATTATGCGAAGCTGAACGGCACTTATTCTCTCCGTCATTGCTAAATAATTTTTTTGTTCTAGCTAGACCATGTGTAGCTGGAAACCTAGTTCCGGAGATATTGGTTATACAGGTAAGGTTTTAACTTTAAACAACTGAACGACTCCCTCTGATCGCACTGGACCAATTTTGTTGTAAAAGTTCGCAAGAAAAAGTCCGATACGATTTCTGGAAAACCAATCTCAATCGTCCGAATATGAAATTCTGATAATACCTATTTGTGACCCATATTGACGTCATAGGTCACCCCCCACGCAGCCACGTGTAGGACTCGGTGAACAACACCGGCTATATATCGTACAGACGCCAGCAGGCACGTAAACAGGACAGAGGAGGGGATAGTTGGGATTTATCCCCCCCCGAAGTCTGACTGAAAATAAAAGCTATAGTGCATTGATTAAGTACAGCATTTTTTTACACAGCTCAAATCGTTGTATCTGTTTGTCCGGCCCCACGAACCATAAATAAATAAATAAATATCGCTGGACATTATCACACAGTGCCATCTAATGCAACGAGCAACGAGGTACAACGAGGCTTGTGTCGTGGACACCAGATAGCTGATATACTAACATAGATCTATACTGTTTGTAAATACATAATATACAAATACATACAAATACACCAGGTGGCCTTTCACAGTTGAGCGGATATTTATCGAATCGGAAACAAATGTCTATGCTCATCACACATACATTTGCTCCTACCGGAATTCGAACCTGGGACCCCAAGATCGTACGGCAGTTTTACTACCGTTGCGCCATTCGGGTCGTCGAATGAGCCGTAGTTAAGGCTGATGCTCCAAAGTAGCCCGCGAAATTCAAATTGTCTTATGTTTTTTGGCAATTTGCAGGGCAGTGCTAAGTTGTATATTGATGAAAATATCGGTCGCGGCTGTAAGACGTATGTAGTTAAAGAATTATAATCATCAGAATAATCCCTCAAAGTTCATAAGAGTCGAGGAACGAATTTTTCACGGTCAAAGTTGTTCCTCGACTTTTAAAAAGTAAAAGTAAGAAAATTTGAATTTCGTGGGCCACCCTGACGCTTTCACCTTAACCATAGAAAAGTTTGGATACGTGCTTGGACACCTGCACGTCGAGCTACCCGAAACTGTAAAATTTACCAAATCAACCTTGATAATACTTTAGCTATAAAGGTCGAAGTGTGCGTCAAACCTAGCAAGAAACAGCATCAAGAAAAAATCTAAAAGTGGCGCCGCCGTTGTCTGAAAAGTTATAGTCCTGGTAATCGGGTGTCAACGTATGTGATGCGGAGGAATGAGGAAAATGTTGTGAGGTAAGTTTTGAGTATGAATGTGGATGTACTGTGTGAAGGATGATAATTATGGCCAGTAAGAAGGCGACTGCTAAGATGACCAGTAATTAAAGAAGTATAGAAGACATGCTGGCCGACCCCAATCGCAAGAGTGCTCCTGGCTCCAAATAAATATTGCTGATGTGACTCAAAAGGCTTCCCAACTCAAATGGGACTGAACAGGTCATTTCTGCCGCATGCAAACTGTGGACCAAAATAGCACTAAACTCGTGCCCTGACACAGTGAGGTGGGGTCGCGGCAGGCAACGGAGGATATGGCGGGGCGAACTGGATAAGTTCCGTCCGAACTCGAAGGAGGACGCTTGGGTTTGCGAGAAGTCGAAAGAGTGGAAGGAGGCCTTTGCCTAGGAGTGGGACAGAGCACGCTTCCCATAAACGGCGGTAGGTCTAGGTATCTGCTATACTAAATGATACAATACAACACAGGTGTTATGTTCCGATAGCACAGTTCCATTTGGAATTTCCTTCTTACAGAATGCCTCTTGATCGAGAACGATAGTACATGGCTTATTAGAAGTTATTTATTTCATGACGCATCACACTTTCTGGAGCACTGACACAGCCAAAATGCGTCGCGGTGGCAGGCCTCGTAGAAGATAACGGGACACGCTGGACAAAACCAAAGCTGGAAATCATGCGTCATCCCAGTAGTGGGATGACGCAAGCTATTAGTAACAAATAGCGTCAATAAGTTTTGCTGAAACTTTTAAACTGTCATGTATATAATAGCGAATAAAATAATTACCGAAGAATATTAATTTTACAAGTTCAATTGAAGACGTTTAAATATAATAGGAGAACGAAATTGATTGAAGGCGAACCTTCAATCAATCTCTAGAAATGAAGATTACGATTCTACCCGCGATACCCGACTGCAGCGCCACAATTTCTCGTGATAATTTGATGGACTTAATAAGTGAAAGTTACCAGTCATAAAAACGAATATGACTAAATGTTTTTTATTTAAGGACCCCCGAGACAGACAATCAACTTGACTCAAGCCGTGTTGGATCAAATCGATTGTTGCCGGTTTGGCGAAAAGGTAGCCCTTGAAATACATTTTTTTTTTCTTTTTCATAAAATAGTTATTGAATGAGGTTAAATGAACTGGGACGGTTGTATAAATGATTCACATGTTTATATTTCTGTAACTACACTACACAATGCACGTTACTTGCGCGAATCATATTTTTATCGACATATAATCTCACGCTGACCTGCAAATTGCAAAAATAGGAGGAAAGCATTAATCTCGCGGGTGATAACCATATATGCAGCTGAATACCATTATTTTAATTAAAATGTAATGATTGTGAATTGTATGTGTTTTTTATTCTCAAAGAGAAAACCCCATACTGTGTTTTCGTTTCAAACAAAAACAGATATGCTATTCTAACCACAGATTACTATATTATTCTAACCAGTGCGTGTCAATCGCGATCGTGCTCATCTTGGTATCATCAATTAAATATTGGAAAAGATTCCAAATTAGTTGACTATTACTATTCGGTAGCTGACTCAAGAATCACCATGGAAATATTAATTACTGACACGACCTGATGATCTGTTAAATCGCCAATTTGATGTCAATAATTCTGTCTGTCACTCTCTTAGTCTAGGGATGGGCAAATAAAAAAAATACGATACATATCGTATTCGTATTTTTAAACAGTTTCGATAATTATCGAGAGAAAAATATCGATATATCGATATATCGTCCGTTTTCGGATGATTATTCAAACATATTCCCCAAGCATTCAAACTTCGTAAAAAAGAATAAAAGAAAACAGTATTTTTATTGATGCTTGAGCCTAAATAATTATAAGCAATTTAATCAAACCAGTAGTCGTCAGATATGGACACGAAACCAAAGTTGCGTTTAAAAAATAATCGAATTTGATATGAATTCGATACTCTAAAATAAATATCGATTATCGATATATCGCGAACAAAACATATCGACGATATAAATCGATAATGAGAGGTTTTCTTTTTGAGAATTAAAAAAAAATGGTTTCCATAAACTCGATAGATGGCGTCGATCCGACTACGTTACTAGGTGCGAAAGCTAAAACGCTTGAAAAAACACACGTCACATACGCTCGTTGAGTGACACTTTCATTTGCATAAGCTTCCGAATATAACCATTAGGTCCAAGTCAAATTATGTGACGTTCTGTTCCTTGCCAGTAACGTAGTCAGACCAACGCCATCTATCCAGCGACTAGGGAAGAGTTGAAAAAGAAAATCCGTCATTGTATCGAAAAAATCGATATTTCGATATTTTTTGCCCATGCCTAATTTAGTCATTTCGCTTCGCTATGCGTTATCATAGCAGTGAAATATTAGATTAATATATACTCTGTGAGTGAAATTTCGACCTACTAATATCTAATCTGTATCTGTGATTTCGACGCAGTCAGATGTTCTGCTTCTGCAAGAATGATCATCATATTTTTCAAAATAATTATTTTATTGTACTGAAACTGCGATTGATACTGAATGTGTTGTGTTAAATTAATACAATAGAAACGTAACAGTGTGAACAGTTCCATCTATCATGATGAAGTCAGTAAATTTGTTTAAAAAATCATTTCTGATGGCTCTCATTATAAGTGCTATGGTTTTTGTTTACTTCTGGGCGAACTTGGGAATCGTAAGGTAATGTATATAAATTTAATTATAAAGCTAAAGGCTAAAGCCTATCGCTTTTACATTTTTCAAGAAAATTACACTCAATCAATATTTTAGGTATACATATTTTTATGTAGAATGATTAAATTTAATTATGATTAAAACGACCTTGCGGTTCGTTTTTCATAATACCAATATATAATTATATAATTCAAAAGGGACATAATAGCATTTGTAAAAAAAATATTTCAATGTTATTTTTCATAGATTACAAGTGTACCCCAAATAAATTGGGATAAGGGCAAGAGAATGATGTTAAGTATGCCAATATAGTTCTGTGCTTATATGGTAAACACCGTTTAAATATTATTACCCATTCTATTACCATTAAAACAAATTTTCATTTGACTTGTTATCTGCAATATTCTAAAATGACTCAGGTTATCCATTTTTGGGGTTCCGTACCTCAAAAGTAAAAAATGCAACCTTTATAGGATCACTTTGTAAATCAATCAAATCAAAACATTTATTTGCTAGAACATGGTACATAAGGTGTTACAGTAGGTTTGTTTCAGCATATCCTGCTATAACATGGCGTGCAAATTATAGATTCACAGTCAGTGATGTCAATTACATATGTAAATTACAGATTCTATTGTCTTGTCTTCTAAATATGTATTCCTTATCAGTGTAATATTTTTTAACAAGTAGCAAATTGAAAAGTATTTTTTTAAACAATGTTAGTGGTAGGTCTTGTAAATTATTTGGTTTGATTGTAAATAATAATCGACATGCTATTTACATTTTTCATAAATAATTTTAGTTTAATTCGTGGCAACCGTAGTCTGTTTTTATGCCGTGTTCGGCCATTTGGCCTGTCTGTTCATTTAGAATAAATTGTAATTTCGCTTAACAAAAACACATAATATTTCAAATTTATATAAACATGGCAAAGTTAGAACTTTAAGTTTTAGAAAGAGTGGCTTACAGCTGTCTAAAAAGTAAGCTCCACAAATAGGAAAAAATCACGTGAAATTCTTATGAGAAAAACGATTACCAAGAAATGCCTACGGTAATGCTATTGCGGGCATATCTTCCGACAACCAGAGCCTGACTTACTAAACGCAGCGACTATATACAAGGCGAAATGGCAAAAAGTTGGAAGACCAATACATACATGGAACGATTCACTCCCAACAAGACATGGAATATTTCAATAAAAGCAAAGAAGAATTAATTCAGTTAGCAGCAGATAGAGAAAAAATCAAATCAGCCACCCAGGAAACATATCTCACCTTAGTGAAACTGACAGTGAAACAAATAATACTGACAATGAACCGTAAACGCGAACATAATACATTTGAATAAGACACCAAAAACTATTGAAATCGCCACTACCAGAAAAGAATATGATTCTCCAATGATAGAAGAGACCAATCAGACAAAAGTCAAAACACCAATGCTCATTCCTATGGATTGTACCCGTCTTTACCACTATTCCTATATTGGCTCTAGGCTGCATAGTCTGCTGATTGTGCCCGACTGGCTGCAGTTGGTTGGGCCTCCTCTCCCATCCTAGAGCATGTCTTTCCTTACAAAATCGTGCCCCCTGGTGTATCCGGCTTGTCTGGGTCAGGCTTGCTCCTGGCTGGGTGTGGTGCTCAATCATCATCATCATCTCATCAAAATCAGCTGTTGCACATTGGTTGGCCAGGCTTAGACGGAATCTTCCCCTCCCTCCTACATTGGGGAGTAGACGTCTTAACGCCATGGCTGACCGTCATCTATCAAGCCTGCATAGCACAGAAATATATACCACTTGCATGGCGAGAGGTGAAAGTCATTTTCATCCCTAAACCAGGCAAATCAGATTACACACAACCCAAGGCGTACAGGCCAATAAGCCTAACATCTTTCTTACTGAAAACCCTCGGGAGACTCTGCGATCGACACATTCGGGACGGACCTCTTAGGGAAAGACCACTTCACAAACAACAACACGCTTACTCCACAGGAAAATCAACAGAATCCGCGCTGCATAGTGTGATCTCCAGGATCGAAAGTGCAGTGGAACATAAATGCTCGTCACTGGCCGTCTTCATCGACATAGAAGGCGCCTTTGACAAAACCATCTTCCATAGCATCAACGCAGCCCTCGAGAAACATGGGGTGGACCCAACCCTGCGAGGCTGGATCACAAATATGCTCCGACTGAGAGCCGTTCAAGTTACGGTGAACGACACCACTAGAGCCATAGTGGCGAAGGGCTGCCCCCAAGGTGGAGTCCTCTCGCCACTACTGTGGAACCTCGTAGTAGATAGCCTCATCAACCGCCTCAATAGCAGAGGCTACTACACGGTGGGCTACGCCGACGACCTGACTATAATAATAAACGGCACACATGAAAACACATTATGCAACCTTATGCGCCAGGCCCTAAGGATAGTAGAAGACTGGTGCAAGGAACACAAACTAGCAGTGAACCCCACCAAAACCGAACTCGTCCTCTTCACAAAGAAAAGGAAGCTGGCAACGTTGCAACTACCAAGCTTCTTTGGGACAACTCTAAGCCTATCGACTGAAACCAAATACCTGGGTATCTATTTGGACAAACAGCTCAACTGGGCAAAACACACGGATTACATCGTCACAAAAGCCAGTATATCTCTCTGGCAATGCAAGAGACTCCTCGGGAGAAACTGGGGCCTAAGCCCCAAAATCACCTACTGGCTATACACCACAGTTATCCGACCAATTATCACATACGGGTCTTTAGTATGGTGGCCCAGGACCAACCTAAGTACGACCCAAAAGGACCTTGAGAAACTACAAAGATTTGCCTGCGTGGCAATCACCGGCAGCATGAGAACATCACCAACTGCTGCCCTACAGGTGATGCTGGGGCTACCACCCCTACACCTCGTCGTAAGAGAGGAGGCGGCCGTAGCGATTTTCAGACTCGAGTTAGCCGGCACCCTAAGGAACGACTCAAGAATAAAACATACACGCATCAAAGAAGATGCAATCAAAGAACAACCGATGATGGCATCCCCTATCGACAGAACTCTGAAGACTCACTGCTTCAAAAAACACTACAACATAGAGCTCATAGAGGAGTTGTGCGACTACTCAGGCACAAGAGAGCTAAGAATCTATACTGATGGATCAAAAACCAACGATGGGACAGGCGCCGGGGTGTTCTCCGACGACCTCAACATTAAAATATCAAAATCTCTTGGAAGGTTCAACTCTGTCTACCAAGCGGAGTGTGTGGGCATTATCCAAGCAGCACACGCTATACAGGCCAGGGAGGTTACGGATACCAACATTCGTATACTCTCCGACAGTGCCTCGGTCCTTCAATCCCTAAAGAGTAACCAGATCACGTCGAGACTAATACTAGAATGCCACAAGGCCCTAGAACAAATCACGGTGTTGAATCACAACACGGTAACGCTGCAATGGATTAGAGGACACAGTGGATCACTCGGCAATGATGCGGCTGACGAACTTGCCAGAAGAGGATCCAGTACAATACCATACGGACCCGAACCCATTGTGCCCATTCCCTTCAAGCAGCTGAGGAACTGGTTAAAGGATCACACCCGATTACAAGCAGGGAAATGGTGGGCCTCGGCACCAGGTTGTAGGCAGTCCAAGGAAGCTATGCCATCCTTGGATCCAAAGCTGACCAGGCGCCTTCTGCGCCTGGACAGAGATAGCCTGCGTCTGGTGGCGGGGACCATCACTGGACACTGCTCGCTGAACAAACACTTCCACACTCTAGGTATCACTGACAGTCCCCTGTGCAGAGCGTGCCTGGAGGCGGAGGAGACGGTAGCGCATGTGCTCCTGGAGTGCACAGGCGTTACCAAGATTCGCGAAGAGACCCTGGGAACACCAGGATCACTTGCAGATGTCCTGAGGAGACCGGGAAGTTTAATCTGCTTCTGGAGGGAGGTGGGCTGGTTGGAGTAATCGGCCACCATGGCTCACGCACAATGGTCCATTTCAAGGACTAAGTGCGGAAACCTAAACCCCCATGATGATGATGATGATGATTTGTTGGCCATATTTCTGTTTATTAATGGTTTATATTAGGTTCAACCTCGTTTTAAGTTATGAAGCACTATAGGAACGATGTGGACGGTTTGTGCTTCCCATTGGGTTTTTATTTCTACATATAGCGAGGTCCTGATATTTACTAAGCTTTTCAGATATTGTAGTTTGAATGTCGTGTGAGTTTGGGATAGCTATATCTATTAGGTAAACTGTTTTGTTGGTTTTGTCGTGAAGGGTTGTATCTGGTCTATTGCAATGTATAGTTTTGTCTGTTATAATAGTCCTGTCCCAATAGATTTTCTGATTATTTCGGGTTTATATTTATAGTATGGTTTCATGTCACTTGAGTTCATATTTGAATGCTAAGTGTTGGTGTATAACAGCGGCAACTTGGTCATGTCGATGCTTATAGTCACTCTGTGCAAGTGATTTACAAGCTCCTGTAATATGTTGAATGGTCTCAGAGACAGTGTTGCAATGTCTGCATAAGTCAGTCGGCTGATGAGGGTCTTTAATTATATATTTCGTGTAATTACGAGTAGCTATTACTTGGTCCTGGAATGCCAGCATAAATGCTTCTGTCTCGGGAAATAGCTCACCTCGTTTGACCCATTCGTTCGACTTAGTTTTATCGACGTGTGGCTGGCTCAGATAGACTGGAGGCGTGGAGGCCCTTGGCAGACCATGCGGTAATTTTTTTCTTGTGTGGTTATGGGTACTTCATTAATTTGAGTGTTTCTATTGTGTAGGTTAAGTGGTGTAAGTTTCCTATCGTTTTTGGTAACATGTTTGTGTAGTGATGAATTTTCGAATTTATTATAAAAGTACGATCTGAGTGAATGTATTTGTTCATTGTGTAAGTTGTGTATGTCTATCAGGCTTCTTCCTCCTTCTTGGCGCGGCAGAGTGAGTCGATGTATGCTTGACTTGGCTGTGAGTGTTTGAGAAATTATGTTAGTATCAGAACTATTATTTAGGAGTGTAATAATATTACACTCCTAAATAATAGTTCTGATTCGTAATATTATTGTAAGTAAATAAAGTAATATTATTACTTGTTGCAGGAGTGTTGGTCGTATTAGAAACGGTATTATTTGTGCATACTAGGTGAGAACATGTTCTCATCAGGTTGTTGTAAGTCATTATTTATGTATTCTGTATTTTTTGTGTTGGTATTGTTATTTCCTAATTCTGAAGCTAGTTGGTTTTTTATTTCTTTTAGTCTGTGAGTGTGTATGTATTTGTTATTTATGATTGCTCTTACTTGATCTGATAATCTTTGCTCAGTTAAATGTGTTTGTTCTTTCCTCATGCAAATGTTTTCTATAGGCTGTTTTATTTGTTTCTAGTTGTGTAATAGTATAATAATTCGGATTACTGCCTCGTTATATTCGTTCTTCTATTTCATACGCTGACCGGGTTGTGTGTTAATTGGTGTCTTTGATTGTGTGGAGTGTTGCTGTATTTGAGTAGGTATAGACTGTTTGTAATTCGACTCTGACTTCCTCATAAATCTAACCTATTGTTTCTTGTGGTAGTAATTTCTTTTGGACAATGGCTCTTCCTTGGTCACCAATTCTTTGTCGCCCTACTTGCATATCTGGGTATTTTTCTAAAAACTTAGTGTGAAGCGATGGTAGATATATGCATTTTTATCAGTTTTTATATGAGTAAGATGAAGTTATGTGCGTAGGATGAATTTATTCATATCAATGCTCCATTTCCTACGACTTGTTGTAGTTCTAGCGGCGGGTACAGTATCGTCGACAAAATTTGTCTCCTGTACAACATCCGCTGACTGTATACTTATTGATGAGAAAGAAGGCGTCGCACAGAGGGCTCATATTGAAAATTAGTGGACATGGGCAACAAAGTTCCAATATCGATGCGATTTTTTTTTATATGACGTGTCATGATATTCCTGACAACTTTTACTCTTATAAAATTTCTTCAAAAGTTGATAGTTCGTCTGAAAAAAAAAAATTAGATTTTTTTGCATGGAGCGAATCACGTTTATTTTTTTTCTTCAATTGTACGAATATGTTGGGTGTGTGGCGTGAGTACATGATAGCTAGGGTCATTCTGTATCCACGAAAAAAAAATCAGCGCCGGCCATCCGCGGCCGCGCCAGTTGTCATTCGGTAAAAATAAATATATTTTGTATGAATTTTTTTGCCATTTAAAATAAATTCAAAGAATATTTTTATCTCATTTGGCTGTTTTGACCTTCTTTTTAGTTAAATATATAGTTTTAATAGCACATAGGTACTTACAACTAGTAATTCTGGTAGAGATTTGGTTATTATTGCATGTTATCCGTAGTGACAATATGGAGGAAGAAGAATGCCTCATAGCAGAGTCCGAAAATTTGCCGGACTCACTTCTGGAACAAGAAATAACTAAATAACACTTATAGTACGGGACCTCAGACAGATTCCACAATAGTTTAAATTTCAAGGCAAGTTGCTAGTGAATAATTCTGGCTACTTGGTTGTGCCTAACTTCTAATATCACCTCTATTAATGGAACCATGAGACAGATATTTATTTATACCTAGACACTGGGTAAGTGGAATACCAATTTAAGTGAGACAAATTTGCAGGTCCGTTAATGTCCCAGTTTTCCATGTTTCACTGTATTACCGTAATAATATTTTACAGTATGTAGGTACTCCACCGACGGTAAAAATAGTAGAATAGTGTTTTTTTTTTGTAATTGTATAATGGTTTCAATCGTAGTTACCATTTCTAAAGAGAGACAAAATTATAAGAAAATAGGATAACAAAAATAACATATTCAGGATTGGGATTTGAAACAAAAAGCATAATAATCATGTTCTCTAACAACATTAATTTTAAAGAACATTATAAACGAAACATACAGGGTGTAAAAAGACTCTTCACAAAGCTGTCAACTAAGCATTCTGTACATCAAACTAAGTAACCCTACGCAAAAATTGCTGGGAAATGTATTTTTTTGCGTGAAAAATCACGTTTTCGGTAGGAGTCAATGTAACGCACTTATAACATTGTGCTGATGGATGAATTGAATAGTATTTGGGTCGTGAAGGTGTTTAAAGTGAAACTCTTACATTAAAATCATATATTTTAATTAACTCTTGAAAAAAAAAAACAAGGAGTTGGAACTTTGACCCCCAAAATCTCCATAACAAGAAGGATCTCAGGTATGGTCTAGATTTCTAGAACAAATGAAAATATCGCAATAACGGGAAGAACAAGTGCCTTTCCGCTTCGTTAAGTCTTTTTACACCCTTTGTTTTGTTCCAAAACACCACACCGCAGTTTTTGTAAATACTCAAGGATAGTCTGTAGTTTAATGATACCTACTTTTAAAGTGCACATATTGACTTTTGCCATATGAGGCACCATACAGAAGTTAGAATCCAATAACTCTCCGATAGTTATGAGGTTTTTGGAACACTCACATGTGATGTGAGTGACATGAAATGTGTCTCGAAGCTGTAAACTTGGGTTTTACACTAGTAAGTAATATAAATATTCTAACAAAATGTCGAAAATAAGTACACTAGCTACAATTATTTCCGATTTTGTGTTCACGGTGAGCAGTGACTGGCTATTTTTAACCGACTTCCAAAAAGGAGGAGGTTCTCTATTCGACTGTATGTATTTTTTTTTTTTTTTTTTTTTTTTTTTTATGTATGTTACCCGATTACTCGAAGACGCCTAAACCGATTTGAAAAATTCTTTTTTTGTTTGAAAGGGTATACTTCCAAGTTGGTCCCATAGTCGCCAAGTCGGGATCTGATGATGGAATCTTGGCGAAATCGAGGGAACTCTTCAAATTTTATAGGATAACGTACAGTAATTTTTATATTTTCTACAACAAGTGAAGCATTTGCGTTTGATAAGAACCATTCTACCATCAGATCTGATGATGAAGCCAAGAGTCACGGAACTCCATAATGAGACAATGTATCCTAGTCGTGTTTGGGCTTGTTGTAATTGTAACGGTATGCACTTTCCATGTGAACCACTAAAAAGTGAAAAATAAAAACTTTTTTGCAAAAAATAAAACCGACTTCAAAAAGAAAAAGTGAAAAATAACTTTAGCTTCTGAAGTCGGTGACAAAAAAATTAAATCAATCATACAAACGTCACCGACTTCAGAAGCTAAAGTTATTTTTCACTTTTTCTTTTTGAAGTCGGTTTTATTTTTTGTCTACCAACAAACGTTCTGTGATTGTTCAAAAAGTATTAATACTTTGTACCTACCTCTTGTATCATGGTACTTGTATTCCAGCTAAATATACATATACGCAATTCTATCAAACATTTTAAAAGAGTATCTTGTCCATTCTTCTCCAAACTAGGTACAACCTATCTTTGCGAGTAGGAAAACAGAATGAATGATTTTTTTTCTTAAAATGCCTTTTAATGGCGTAGCTGGAATGAATATTGTACTTGCGAAAAAGAAGAGATGTGAAATAAAAAAAAACATTACCGTCCTTCTGGGTCAGTCGGGTAACAAATTAAGCGCACAACTCAACGGTAGCGTCTCAATTGAGTCCCGACATATCCCCGGTGGTAAATAGACGTTCTCTTGAAGTCGTTATCTGCTTGGTGGTTTTATTCTAAATCCAAAAGACTAGCTCCCTCCTGTCAATATCATTTACCTTAACGCCAAGAGGTGGTTCTCTTGGCGTTTAGGTAAACAGCACTATAGATACTTTTTAGTCTTCTAAATTATTTAATGTGTTTTTCTTTTTCAGTAGCTCTGTGGAGACGCCAAATACACCCCTGAAAGTAAAGAACAAATTGTGCTACATAAACTTCAAGGATAAGAGGAGCCATATGAACAAGACGACTGATTTGAAGATGATATATTTTGTGACGCCTACGTACCCGCGGCCGGAACAAGCGCCGGAGTTAACGAGGCTGGCGCACACACTGATGCACGTCCCCCGTCTACACTGGATCATAGCTGATGATAACCCAGGCTGCACCGATATAGTTTATGATATACTTAGGTAAGATAGACCGTACACTGAAGTTCTTGGTGAGGTTCTTCCACAGAATATCAAAAACAGGTTAGAAAGAAAATAGTTCCTGGTTTGTATTAGAACGTGTGTCGCCGCTTGTCTCCCACTCTAACTACAAGCAGGAGACCCTTATATACGTGTGTGCATCATTGTGCACACAAATAAACTACTCACACATAGATCGCAAGCTTGCTTTTGGTTGTCACACTAATGCAAAAACTGTGTTTGACGTGCACTCATACATCATGTTACGTCGGTGACCAATGAGCAATCGATTCACATATGAGCGTTAGCTTATATGAGCGGCACGCCTGCCCTGCCTACAAGGCCATTCTAACCTATTTAATCTATTCTGTGGGTTCTTCAGTAGTGCGTGTACGACCAGATGTATGAACGTTGACGAGGCAAAAATAGTGAGTGCGTAAGGAACCCCCACGGGAAAAAAACGTGAGTTTGTATATGTATGAATTATGTGGATTAGTTTTGAGGTAGCTGCTTTGCCCGCGTGCGGTTAGGTAGGAAATCCCACTGGAACGTAATATTCGAAAAGTATATGCCGTAATCAAGGTCATTGTATTTATTTACGATATAAAACCGTTGAGCTGTTAAGGCGTGAGAAGGTAACAATTTCGTATGGTCTATTTTTCTAACTTTAGCCAATGTTGTCTGAATGATGAAAAAATGTTATAGGCTATCCAGATAAAGAATATTTCTTCTCTTTAGGCGTTCTTATGCGAGCTGCAACAAAAGTTGAATTTGTATGATTGAAACTTCTTACTTCGTTCTTCTTTTTACTTCTGTTTTGAAGTAAGTATGGATAAAAAAATGTTATTGCCTACCTGCATAAACTTATAAACTGATATCTCATTCTAGGCGTTCGGGTTTACCCTACACACACATATCAAGCCCAAAGCCATACGCCTACAAAGAGAGTAATTTTCCACGAGGTGTTGCGAACAGGCGAGCATCGCTGACTTGGCTCAGAGAGAACGTACACGAAGGAGTCTTATACTTCGGCGATGATGACAACACCGTTGATCTCCAACTCTTCGATGAAATAAGGAATACGAAGAAAGTGTCCATGTTTCCGGTAGGCCTCATCGGAACCTATGGAGTATCCACACCGATCGTCAAAGATGGAAAGGTATAGAAATTTTATAAAACTGTCTTCTTTCATCAGCTGTAGGTATTTGTATTTTTGACGAATATATCCCGAAGATTTTGTGGCCAAACATACAAATACGAGATGCGAGTCCGGAAAGTAACTTTAATACGAAAAGTTTCGTTTGCCCTACATCTTCAAACTTTGTATGACCTCTTTAATAGTACTAGTCTGTCTGAAATCAACTTTATAAATCTGAGAGCATACAGTTGACTTATTCATTAAAATGAAAACAAAGATTCGAAATTGGGTTTTGACGGTGTTGTAATGAGAATATCACAAAAAAATTCAGCATGAGATCGCTTACGTTTTCGCCCCCTGTTTCGGTAACCCAAATATGCCACATGCCTTGCACACAGGATTCCGCTGACACAAAAGATAGCAAAGTTTCAACCGAGCACTTTTTTAAACGCCTCAGATTGACCCCCAGACAAATCACACAATAACAAAACAGGAGAAAAACGGTCCTGTGGCGGATGGCAACCCTTTTTTTTAGGATGGGAAATCATCAAATGACTTCTCCCACTCTGGGCGGAGCGGGAGGGAGTGTCAGACTTTTACTGACTAAAACCCATCCATGTTCCTTCCTCGCCCTTTATGTTCCGGGGCCGCGGTATCTCTTTCGAACAGGCCCGCAACCCCGGCAGGCTTCGGCCGTTGCGGGCCCCATGCTGACATCTCTTTGAGGCGCGCGTGGAACACGAACGCGCCGTCGACACGGCCTGTCTTCAGTAGACGGACGGACGGCTAGCTAGGCGGATGGCAACCCTAAGAGCGGTTTCGCACTACGTCCGATCCGAGTCCGATCCGTACCCGTGAAAGTACACTACAATACAAAATTGGATGACGGACGTCGGATCTAGTGCGTAAACTACCATAGAAATAGTTCTACGATTACTCCGGACCGGCAGTGCAAGTACATAGGATTCGATATGACTCGAAAATTTGACAGTTATCTACACTAATATTATAAAGAGGAAAACTTTGTTTGTTTGTTTGGTTGTAATGAATAGGCTTAAAAACCACTGGACCGTTTTTAAAAATTCTTTCACCATTCGAAAGCTACATTATCCACGAGTAACATAGGATATATTTTATCCCCGTACTCCCACGGGAACGGGAACTATGCGGGTGAAACCGCGGGACGTCCGCTAGTTCTCGATAAAATGAGTTTTAAATAATTATGGAGTCAAAAAATCATTTTATCGAGAATAACTGTCAAATTTATCTAATCGAGTCCTATCGAATCCTACGTACTTGCACTACGGGTTCGGATCGGATTCGGGTCGGACGCAGTGCGAAATCGCTCTAATTCCATTTACCTCTTTGAACAGCAGGTATATGACGAAATGTGGGTTTAGCGGTGTGATATAGCTACTTGTAATTTGGGCTGGCGAAGACGCGACGCGACCGGGACAAAATCTTTGATGAAGCACAGTATTTTTTTAGGCATAATAAAAGAAGTTTGTAATTTATAGTGCTCTACTTGATCAAATCAATATTCCCTTGATGTTTTTATACCATAACAGGTTTACTAATTAAGCTACACGAAACAGTTTAAAGTTTGGAGTTATATCTAATATCGTACTTGGATTTTACTGCCGAGGCCCGTCGTGTCGGCCGACGTTGCCCACTCCTTCCGCCGCTTCTCTCAATGAACTACTTGTATAACCACCCATGTCATTAAATATTACACAGAGTGTAAAAAGAATCTTCACGAAGCCGTTAACCAAGCATTCTGTACATAGTGCATCAAACCAAGTAACCCTACGCAAAAATTATTGCTGCGATTACTTCTTTCTTCTTTTTTGGGTGAAAAATCACGTTTTACGGTAAAATTCAATGTAAAGCACTGCAAACATTGTGCTATTTAAAAAAAAACACTTGTGAAAAAGTTCTCCGTAAGTAGAAGGTTCCCAGGTATGGTCTAGAACAGAGAAGGGAGAACAAGTGCCTTTCGGCTTTATTAAGAGTCTTTTTACACCCTTTAATATACTTGCTTGTACAAACCTAATGCCCTGCTTATGAAATTCCAGGTGGTGGCCTTCTTCGACTCCTGGCCGGGCTCTCGAACATTCCCGGTAGACATGGCTGGCTTCGCTGTCAACATTGAGTACCTCAAACCCTCCGCCTCCATGCCCTATATCGCAGGACACGAAGAAGACAGGTTCCTAGTCAGCTTAGGATTAAAACTAGACGACATAGAACCTCTTGCCGACAATTGCTCAAAAGTACTTGTCTGGCATACGAAAACCGCGAAACATAAGAAGCCATCTCTGAAAATTAATCTAGAGAAATTCGATAATTTCCCTAAATACGGTAACTTTGTCAGTTTACTTAAAGAAACGTCTCGATTAGGCATGGCGTACGTGAGCTCACATAATGGGACGAAGACTTATGTAATACGGAACCGTACGCAATATGAAACCTCAGGTGGTCTACATTAGTGGCGTCTTACCCTGAGGGAAATCCGTTGGCAATAACGTTTAAGCTCGGCGTAGACGAGAGTATTTTTGCCCGCATTCTGGGTGCACACATCTGTGATCGGCAAATTCCCACGTCTGCACTGGCCTAAAATGTTACCGTTTAGTACGTAAATTTTAATGTACGTGTTCTTAAATGATACCGTACCGTAGCAGCAGTGCAAGTACGTAGGATTCGATAGGACTCGATTAGATAAATTTGACAGTTATCCTCGATAAAATGAGTTTTTATGGAGTCTACAACTCATTTTATCGAGAATAACTGTCAAATTTATCTAATAGAGTCCTATCGAATCCTACGTACTTGCACTGCAGTTCAGAAAACCAGTAAATAATAATGTTATCTAATTGTTCAGGATAAACTAAATTCAACAATCATGTTTTGTTAGAAAAAGAGTAGAAAAAAGAAAACAAAGTAATGACGTGTGTAGCCGTTTTACTCCATAACTGAGTATCAAAATAACATGCGAGTGACATGCTCAATTTATTGTAAGTAGGTGTTTATTTTACTGTCGCATATTGATAAACGTGACAATTTGAATACCGCGCGCTCTTTAATAATCTAAGCAGTGGTAATATGATCGAGGCGTAGTCTATTTTATGTGATATTGAGATTATTTTATGTTTTTTCATCAGGAATTAAGGCACCAGGCAGCCTGGATTTGTGCCTGGTAGATGGTAATTGGTTCAACCCTTATTGCATGTGACTTGAACATAACTAGTGATATAGGGCACTATAGGCACACCTCAGCCTAACCTTCTGGAGATTACAAGCGTGAAGTGGTTATTTAATATTTTTTTTTGCGCTTACACGGTATCGAAGGAATTTAAGATAGGAATTCATTGATTGATGAGTATGAAAATATAGTATTGAAATCACCTTGAACGGGGAAAAGTATTTTTCCGAATTATCGGTCTAAGACCTTGATGATTTATAATTAGGAACGTTAATAAACTATTGTTGACCAGTTTCCAATATACGTATCAATGTTTGAGTCAAGGTTATGTTAACTGAACAAACATTTAGTTTGTGTATCGATTTATGAGCGGTGCACCTGAACTTGGCCCTCTGAAGCTAGGTAATTGCCATAACCTAGTTCTCGCCTTACGGTTACGGCATTGCCGTCATCAAAACACATTTATAATTTATTTTACTTATTTCAGTACGACTAGCCACCTGTGCCCTTATAAACAATTAAAAGGGAAAATTCCAAGTCTAGTGCTGCTAACTGCTATTGTTTCGGGGGTTATAGTGGTGATATGTAACTGTAGCTAAACAAAATATAAAACAGTGATGTTTTATTAACTGTTATGAATCAAACAAGCCCTAATTACAGTTCCCGAGCTTAGGACAGACAGGAAACAATAATGCGGTTTTTTTTTTAAATATTTTTCTTGAAATTGTTTGAATAAGGTGAAATACCAAAAATACTTTGGCACGTCATGCAGCTACTCGAACTCCGCTTGCTAACTCAGTCATTAAGTCAAATGACAAATGTAAGTTTATAATTAACTAGACTTCGTTGGCATAAATTTCCCGCTTGCAACATTTCTTATTGCTGCTCCGCTACTATTGGTCATAGCGTGATGTTATATAGCTTATAGCCTTCCTCGGTCAAGAATTTTTCAATTCGAGCCGGTAGTTCTTGAGATTAGCGCGTTCAATCAAACAAACAAACAAACTCTTCTGCTTTATAATATTAGTATAGATTTGAGAGAGGCAGTATAATATTCGCTAGTGGCAAAACGCAAAAAAATAGAAAAAAAACTTATTAAAAATACAAAAATTGTCTTTAGACCATATTATTATTTAGAAAACATTTGGAACGTATTGCGTTTAAGCCATAGAAGACTGCCTCCAATATTGTAATATTCCCAAAAAAATCAACAATAGCTATTGCAAAAAGATTTTAAAGGAAAGTCATACTTAGCACACAATCCAGGCTCAAAATTGTATGTCAATAGTACCTAAATTAAAAACAACATTCCAAGCTTCAAAATTGTATGCCAAAAGTAAACAAAATATTTTTATTATTATAATTTATAGAACCTGAAAATTAATTTAATTTGTTAACGAATGTAACAAGATATATAAATGTTTATTTAACCAGGGCTGGCAGTCTCGACAGAGATAACGACAAAATCGCTAACTTTCGATCGCTGATTACTAACAAATAGTTTCGGTTGCAATAATGATGCTTGCCAGTAATGATAGTCTCTAACATCCTAGATGCGTTTCTCGTAAGCATAATTATTGCAACCGAATTTATTCGTTAGTAATGAGCGATCGAAAGTTAACGATTTTGTCGTTATCTCTGTCGAGACTGCAGGGCCAGGGGGTAGTAGAAAATTTAGTTTCGACTTTTACATTGATCTCATGTCCGATAAAAAGGATGACATTACACAAAATAGACTGACACAAAAAGTTTTTTTTTTTTTTCAATACTTGCGCTTGGTCGCAACTCCTGATGTGATAACAAGTATCGTATTGAATACTCAAATTCTGCAAATTCATATTTCAGAGGCTATGCATTTTTTTTAAATTACAGTAAAGAAAAATACAAACGAAATCAATTAGGGCTTTCGCAGACTCGAGACAAGACTATTGCTTCAGAATCCTAAGACAGGCTATTGCTTCTCGCTCGCAGTAGAAAAATTTATTCTCTTAAGACAGCCTTGTCTGTAGTCTGCGAAAGCCTTTAATGAACAAAAGGGATTTTTCTAAAGAAAATTATAATGAGCATGTTTAAACACCTAATTTGTAAAAGTTTTGAAGTCCATCCTGACAAGTAGGAAACATAATTACTTTCTTAGTAAGTATTCTAAACTGCTAAGGTGTCTGAAATTCTGAACAAAATGTCAATGTTTTTTTTTATATGGTTGTGTTATCAAAATTTTAGTCAGTAATCTCGTGAAAATAGTTTAGTACAGATTAGTTTTTATAGATTTTTTTTTCATGACAAGTATAATTGAAACTGTATGTATAAGTAGTTAAACACAACTAGTAAAAAAATGGCCTAGATCTGAAACTTATTTACTAAGAGATGCAATATCTCACGAATCTCTTATAAGTACAAGTATTACTACGACCAATACCGACAGGTAGCTTATCTCGAGACGGATTTGTGTTATGATTATGTTATTTGACTAGCCAGCAGCTTTTTCCCACTGACGTATTTAGGCAGCTACCTACCGCCGAATATACCTAGCAAGAACGAATAATAACAATTCAACAATATAATTTATTTAGATCTAGCTTATGCCCGCGGCGGGATCATACTAACGAGATAAAAAGTACACTATGTCTTAATCTAGTTAATAAACTGTCTGTGTGCTAAATTAACCCGCACACGTGCGGGTATATGAAGAAAATGCACGCGAACCTATAATCGTAGTGCGATAAGAACCTGTTTTCGGGGGAGTGTATTGAAAAAAAATTGATTCACTAACCTTGGATACAGTGTACAGTAATTCGCTACTTGAAATAAAATTAAAGGAATGAATTCACCAAAGGTTTTTGAAGTAACGAGTTGGCAACATGTGTTTAGTGTTTATACCGATGAAGGGGTCGTAAACCTGTCAGAGCTAACCTATTAATCTACATCATGTAGACAATGAAAAATAATGTCATAGACTACCGTCTACTGGATAGATGCGATCGAATGCAGACTGAAAACGATATGAGTTAAACGCAGTTTAATATATTGTCGGCGCCATCATGTATACACCCCTAATTTTTAATTACTTAGTACAAAAAAATGGGGCTGTTTCCGTACCCTTTACTGATCATATTTGTGTAGTCAAAAGTCAACAAAACTAAATTCCAAAATTGTCTACGAATATTTGTCATAATTGGTAAACTCATAATTGAATGACGCTACGATGATCGAATGAATGACTGAATGACGGATGATGGTCGCAAAAACGATTTATGAATAATAATAAGAACTTAAGAATGGCCTGTACCATATTTCCATACATTCGTCATTGAGTGACATTTTTGGATATACTTTGCTGTTTATCAATATTATTTATTGAGACTTCACATATATAATAACAAGATCATCTTTGACAAACCCTTTAAGTTTTGTACTAATTAAAAATAGTGGTGTACAATATACTCATCTGATGATGATGAATATACTAATATATGTACATTCCTTGGGCGAGGCCATCGTCGATAGCTAATCACTTCCTGGTCGATGGTCCAATAAGTGCCATCAATGGGAAAAATAAAACAACATGTGCACGTTCCACACTGTTCAGTAGTTCGGTCGGTTCCAAACTTAATAATTTAAATAAATTAATAAATGTTGTTAAATTAACAAATACATAATTATATAGTAAATTCACTTAATTTAGTTTAGGGTTAAAATCCAGTGTGATGTTAGATAGAAATATAATAAATTATTCATACTTAAGGAAAGCGAAAGATTTTCAAGAGGCTTAGGAATTTAATCCAGTTATTAAGACTACGGTGTTTTTGTAGTTTTTTTACACTCTTAATTTTATTTAAAGAAGGGATTGGTTTTTTAAAAGGAATTCTTAAATGTTACCATTTTTTTTGAATGTGCAATGTTATAAGTAGTTAACATTACAATGTAAATATTCGATGGGTGTCAAAAATATTTGAATATTTTATTATATTAACACCGCGTTCTATTGGTTATTTTCGTGTCAAAATTTACTTAAAATCTTTACCTTTAGGAAACATCAGAATACATAATTTGGTTTTTAAGGTAACGTTAATGATATAATTGTAATTCTATTAATAATAATTATAAACATTGTATTATTTATATATTTTAACGAAACAAAGCAAAATTGTGTGTTGTATTTCAGTCAATTTTATTAGATGGTAGTGTTTTTGTGTCAAGGAGATTATGATGCTTTATTGTTTAGTCCTATAGCAAACTAAAGGCAAGCTATAAATTTAAGGTTGTATAAAGTCGATTATATTCTTGTTTCATCAATACTTTGTTGTTGTTTTGGAGCGTATTATATTTTTGCAGTGCGTCCCTAGCTAGCTTAATACACTTTTTCATAATTAGTGATGCAATATATACATATTATATTAAACACTACCTCATCCACTGTACAAAAATAAACATATTATTAAATTATGAAATTACCTTATCAAGCTTCTAAGTGGTTTTCTCAACTAGCATAGTCAATAGCTGAAATTATCTACAAATAGTTAGACCAGCATAATGTTTCTGTGTAAATTCAACGCTAAATGTGGTCGCTAAAGTTGTTCTAATAAAATTTTAGAAAATATGTTGTAAAAGAGGCCTATACTGATTGTTTTAGGGTTAATAATTGAAAAGCAGCACAGTGTACTATTCGGTTAAGCCGTTAGATACGTAATGATTGTACACCAAATTAGTTAGGTACCAATAATATTTGTAATTCTTTTAGTTTTTGTTCGTGAATGTGATCCTTGTATAATTTTAAAATATTCCATCACCAAGGTGGCTGGGCCCGTATATTCTTTAACACTTATTTTATTCCTGTTAATAAGAACCTTATTTTAAAGCAGTAAGTTTGATTGCAAAGTTTGCCAGTTTGCTATTGAGAATAAAGTACTGGTGCTCGAATGTGTTAAAACACTTACAAATATCACTTATTTAAATTTAGTTATGAACATGTTATTAAACCTTAAGGCGCTTATTATACCAAAAAGGAAGACTAATTTAATTTTAACTTAATATGTTATAAGACTTCAAAATTCCAAAAAAAACAAAGCTGTGGTTATAAAATGATGTTATGATTAAGTTATTTATGAATCGGGAAATGAAATGTTAAATTAATTAATTAATTAAATGAAGTTATTAAACCTTAAGGCGCTTATTAAACCAAAAAGGAAGACTATTTTAATTTAATATGTTAAGAGACTTCAAAATTCCAAAAACCAAAGCTGTGGATATAAAATTAAGTTATGAATAAGTTATTTATGAATCGGGACATGAAATTATTATTCGGGTTGCACTATTAAATTATTGTTTTTTTTTTGCTGTTCGTCCAACAATGACGTTGGTTCGTTCGTTACTGATATTATGTTACTTTTTTTTACCAAAAACTAACATAATATCAGTAAAGTAGATAGTCGATGTTTACCTGAATAAAATAATATATAAAAAAATAACACTGATTCTCACCAAGTATCGCTTATATGATGACATTTCATGCGGTTTACTTTTAAACTCTGTATAGTGAGGCCATGAAAATCAGAAATGCCAATAATAAAAGAATTTTAACCTTAAGTAAAATCGAATGTTTATTTTGTCTAGCCAAACACGTGTGTAACAGCCCTGTAAATGTCAAATTGGTGAGAGTCAAGCCTTAATTTGAGCAACACATGACCATATACTATATATTTATAATAAATGTTGCTTATTTTATAAGTGGTTTTAAAAACCCTCTACAAACAGATTGGTAGGCAAAGACAGCGTAGTCTAGAAGGCTGGGCGGGCATATATTAGCAGTTTTAATTTTTTTCGACAGATACGCTTTCAATGGCAAGACATTATAATTATACTACTTATATAAATTAAATGGACTTAAATTACCATATAATGTCGTACTTACATCTTTTGTAGGTTATGTAGCAATTTGAAATCTCATAAATATTATTGTACGGATAATTGATTGATGTGGATTATGTGCCATGATGAAAGTAAGATTTGCTGAATATGAGTTGTGTCGCTATGGGAGCTCATATGATCTTATTGCCGATTATGTATTGTTATGTACAGGACATATACAGGTTCAAAATAAATTTGCGAACGAAACACTGAAGTTATGTCGATATTTTAATACTCTAGAACAACTTATTCGTTATTTTTTTAATATTTATTAAAACTTTATGCACATTATGTACAAAGGCGGTTTTAATGTTGGAATTGTTATTAGATTTTTCCATCAGGAATGACTTAGTAGCTTTGAGACGGAGTTAGGATTCTTACCTAGTTGACGGCAATAGGCTCGCCCCATATTACCCTTCGTGAATTGCAAGCGTAATGTTATGATAAAACAAGCTCGTGTTTGGGTTTCGCTCGCTAATTTGGGTTGTTTTTTTTATTTTGCCCATATACCTATATTTGCAATATATATCTACACAATAGTAATAATTGATGTTTTAATAAGCAATACTACTACATAAGACAAAAAAGAAAATTTGAAAATCAAAGTTTGCTCAAGTTTTGACCATTTAAATATTAGTTTGACAATGGACATCAACATGGAAGTCTGTGTATACTTTTATAGCTTATTTGATTTTACTGACTAGAGATTATTTAATAGAATTCTTTTTGATGATTATTATCTTAATATAATAACTTGAACAATATTAAATTTCGATGTTACCTAACGTGTTATAAATAAACTTATGTAATCTATTTCTGTCACTAAGCCATTAAGGACTGATTTTTTTTCACTTAAGATCTTTGATCCTGGAATTAAAAGTAAGGTTTTTTTATGGAAAGCATAAGGCGCTAACAGGAGCTAAACGCGAGTTTTATATTGCCAGAAGTATATGATTTACTGCAATGAACAAAACTTGAAAAATATATGATATTCTTGAGGATATAAGTATGCTAGTATGTTTTGATAACATAATATTTATAGGTACCTAATTATTTTAATCGAAAAAAAAAATCACTAACTTTTCACTAAAAATTTCTTTTCACGATTAAAAACCATACTAAAATACATGCAATCATTCTGATTTTATGGCAAATAATTTAACAAGCAACATATTAGCATCAAAGTGTTTTATTTTTTAGTCCAATCAATGGTTTTTATGTAAATCGATCGAAAACACTCATTTCGCACTATTCGGCCCGCAGTGACTGACTTAACAACCACATTGTAGTGCAAGCTGATTAGAACCTTATTATAACAGTATTTCAAACGAAGTTTGAACCACCACAAATAGAGTTGCTAATTTAGGTCCTGTAGTCCCCTTAAGACAAGATTGGCGAAATGTGGATTTTCCGTAGATAAGCCTCGGGCTGGCCTCACCCTTTGGGGATTACATCTATCGGGTGTTGGAAAATCAAACCTTAATATCGTATTTTCATTGTTATAATGTGCAAAATAATTTTAATTAGTCTGCCCACACTATGTGGGTACCCACCCATGTTTAAACTAAACAATATTGTAATCATCTTATAGCATGTTTCTGCAAGCTTGTAGTATCATCATTTTTGGGCTGGAATACATATTTTTATTTATTTTATTTTATTTTTGACATTGCAATTACTTTAGGTACGTAGTTTGGTTCAGTAACGTAAATAAATTAGAAAAATGCCCATGAAAACTGGTCCCACAGTTTAGGCTAACAAAGAAAAATTAAAGAATGTTATTTGGCAGATAGTATTCATTTTGTTGGTTTAAAAAATGAACTTCATTTTTTAAACCAACAAAATGAATGTATGAAGTAAGAAAAAAAATGACGAATTGAATAATAATTGTCTATGTAATATACTCAGTAAATTAGGGTTTAAGGGGGATGCTCCAAGGTAGCCCGCGAAATTCAATTTTTTTACGTTTTTTTGCAATTTGCAGGGCAGTGCTAAGTTGTATGTTGATAAACGTATCGGTCGCGACTGTAAGACGGATTAAGTTACAGAATTATAATCATCAATACAACCCTCCAAGTTCATAAGAGTCGATGAACGAATTTTTCACGGTCAAAGTCCTTCTTCGACTCTTATGAACTTGGAGGGTTGTATTGATGATTTTGATGATTATAATTCTGTAACTTAATACGTCTTACAGTCGCGACCGATATTTTTATCAACATAAAACTTAGCACTGCCCTGGAAATTGCAAAAAACGTAAGAAAATTTGAATATCGCAGGCCACCCAGACGCTTTCACCTTAATGAAAAAAAGTCGGGATTCGTGAATCTATATTGTTGGTTGTGGTACCTACGATGATATTATTATCTATTAGTTTGTATTATGCTCAAAATGTGATTCAAAATTAGACTTTATTCTTATTTCCATGTTTTTGTGTTGTCCCACATGTAATTAGTCGATGTACGAGTATGTAGGTGCAGCATTGTTTTTTTGGAGCTTGCAATGTCATTTCAGAAAGGCGCACTTGGTAAACCTTTGTTTAGTTTTCTGCGGAAAGTGTAACAAAACAAAAAGAATCACGCGACAAGGAAACCTTGCTGCACTATAATAAACAATTTTGTTTTATCTTGTATAACGAAGAATCATTAGTGGTGCATTCCAGTTTGAACATCAAGAAATAAGAACAAATAAAAACATCATTAAATGTATAAATGTCTTTTATTACGTGGATATACATATAAATTTATGCGATTGTTAAGTACATGAATTTAAATGAGAAAACGATGGTAAATCATAATTGTGACACATGGATCTTATGGTGCCTGAAAAAAGTTTACAAGAGGTTCCATGTTGGTGTTGCAATGGTAAAAAAAAAGATTTTTCGAGTTTAGCCACGTCATTAAATATCCTTATACAGCTATAATTATTCCTTTTGTCTCACTTGCCCTGAATTTCAGCTAACTGTGCTTGATACTTAGGCAACTCAACGTTATCCCAATGCAGTTCCACATTTTCGAAGAACCTGGAAATAAATAATAATAGCATCCCGCAAAAAAAATTACATGTACCTATGGCGATTACGATTAATAGAAGTGTTGCTCATCCAATTGGATCTTTGCTTACTAGTTTATTCCAAGGTTAATTTACTTTCTATAGTTTATTTGATTTTTCATGCTTTACAGCACATAGGGGGGCGGTAATCTTTCGTAGGGCAGCCTACGGATCAAATCCGCCCCTGGGCATAGGTACTTGGAATCGCGGCTAGATTTTCTTATCGAAATACGTCAAATCGCCTCGAATCTCGCTCGTGCAGGCGGCCCCATAGGTATGTGCATTGTACATTCGGAAAAGGTTGCCGTAATTTTCCTACCTTAGTACCTAACTAATGTCAATTTTTATATAAGGTGTTAAAAAATTAACTGCAAGAATTTAGTGTAGGTACGTACTCGGTATCAAAAAACAATATGTTCCAAAAAAAAAACTATTTTAAGCATTTTTAGTTTTTACATAAAAAAAAAATTCCAGTCCAAAGTCTGCAAAATGTGATGGGAAAAGTATTATTGTACCATGGGAAAACTTAGAATCAGCTGTCTACGTTTGCGCTGTCCCAAGGGTGAACGACCACGCGCGCGGCGCCTGCACGGTGCAGTCAAGTGCGCATATTCAATCATTTTGTGGGCAGTGAAAATATTTAAATATGTAAATCTTTGAAACGGATCGTTACATAGATAAAATTTTTTCGTGATTATTTTTTATTTGTGATTCCAAACAACTCAAGTTTCTTGCAGTTAATTTTTTAACACCTTATATAGTTCATCTTACCCACACATGGCCTGTTTCAACACATACGATTAAGAAATCCCCTTCTTGAAATAGGCCCAACTTCCTTGTTTTCAACAAATTGTGACTGGTGGAGCCATCTATGAAATGCAGTTTGAACTAAAATGAAGCCTAGTGCATGTCGTAGTGTAAGTTTCTGTGCCGGATCCAAGATGCCCCGTGGTTCCCAGCATAGTCAACTATTCCTGCCACGATTACCTAGATAGCGCTACGGACTATCTGTTGCACTAGAGGCCCGAGTTGTAACCTCTCTGTACTGCGGTACTGAGTCAGCCGACGCATGGCGTAAGTACCTACCTACTAGTACCTACCTACCTACATTTTTTTTGTAATGTGAAATTTATTTTTGATGAACTAATAATATCTAGTAACGAGCTCGAAAAATTGCCGCAGCGCGTTTTATGGATAAAATGCTCAAAACATTGTGCTGATGAATGGATTGAATAGTGGAGTAGTGGAGGCGCTTCTAAAGTCTCAATCACCATTTTACGGTTTCACTTTGATAGATACCGAGAAAAAATACGTTAACTTCTAAGCAGTTAGGTAAATGTTCGTTTGTCAATCTTTCGAGAGTTTATAATCTCGCTAGATAAATTAGAATCTAACAACGGGTTACGGTAACAAACAAACGGATCAACTCTGAATACAAGTTTCCAATGCTACTATACTCACACGATTAGTGCCTTGATTTGATTAACTTATTTTGTACCCTGTTAAATCCGAAATTACCAATTTTATATCATCGTCGAATTACGATTAAATGTACCTAGTCCCTACCTAATTATGTCGCCGATTCATAATTCACAGTAGGGATAGTACCTATGAAGGTAATATGTAGCTCTAGATACGTAAATAATGCAGAACTGATACCGGTTCAATAGTAGGAAAAGGGATTTCCCAGGATTTACTACGGAACTGGAACCGGTTCTGCAGTCCCTATAGTAACTACTTACTCGTATGTCTCTCTCACCTTAATTGGATGTCGCGTAGCACTTGTTGTTCATGTTCAGTCAACCCGTTATCCAGTACGTTGACCGAGTCCCTAAGCTGGTCAACGTTGTAGAAACCGCATATGTTTGTGTCAATACCAGGTTGATTAAGCGTGAACCAGGTCGCTAAGCGAGCTAACTCGACGTTCTGTTCCTGGAATGGGATTAAAGGTAGCAGTTATGTACGTCAACAGTGAGTTTTAAGTAAGAGGTTAAACTTTTGTTACTTATTACGATTCCTTGGCAATAAATTATATTTTAGCCTCTAGTTTCTAAGAGTGACGTACAATACAAGTTCAGATCGTATAATGAGGCGCAACCCTACTAGCAGAATCATAATACCGGTACATCCCTGGCTGAGCAAGATGTCAAATGTCGGTGACAGATAAGTGACACTTCCTGCAATTTCCCGCGCTTGAATTACCGGGCGAAGCGTCGTCGGAGTGATTGATACTAAACACGTTCGTTTTATTTTACAAGGGTTTCTGTGTTCCAGCTATAAAAATTCGTTGAATACTAAAGACCGACCGAAGGTTCAGTTTCGGTTTCGGCCAATAAATCTAGTTTCGGCCACAGTTTCAGTTTCGGCCAATAATTGGCCGCACCTTCGGCCCCGCCGAAACTAGATGTTCATGAATAGAATTCATTAGATATTTTACTTGGTTCTGTTGAATTATTTCCTAGAACTTTTACAACATGAATTTATGTAGAAATAAATGTAACACTTAACGTGGCACTCTACGGCAAATTTGAATGTGCCCTAAAAGATGAGTGAATACCTGTAATGTCTGATTCAAACATTACTATATTTGTTTGTAATTGCTGTTGGATTTAATTTTGTACCCGTATTCGAACCGCCCCCTAAATCCGATACACAACTACCTCTGGTGATTTAACTATTACCGTGATTTTTTTGAAAAAAGCAATATCGATACATCTAAGGCTTTTTTCTTTAAATTGTCAACTTTACAAATTAAGAACTATTTCTGTTGTTCGTTGTTCCATTTAAATGTTGCATTTTATTTTTTACAGTGTTAACTGTGTAGGTATACAGGGTGGAATTTTACAATGCCACCTGGAGGGAAAAGGGAAAGTACTCTAAATACTGGAGATAGCAAATTTTACTCGAAGGGGACATTCCTTTATTTTTAAAAAGACACAAATCTGCATTCACAGATTTTCAAAAATTCGCTTGCCACACTCGGGAATCGAACCGACTAAAGTTCGAAAAAATAACATTCTGTAAGTACTTTTTTGACAACAATCGATAGGGCCAGAGAGATTTGATCCATATGATTGACCTTATCGATTGATCTCAAAATTTCCAGTATTTAGAGCACTTTCCCTCCAGGTGGCATTGGAAAATTCCTGTATATGCGTAAAAATACAATAGATTTAACATGCTATAAAAAATCTTCGGTTTCGGCAGAAACTGGGACCAAGACCGAAGGTTCGGTTTCGGTTTCGGCTGAAAATCCAGTTTCGGTCGGACACTATTGAATACTATATACTAGTGGCTTAGTCCTTGTGTCAATCCTTGGGGTCAGGGCCATATTTGGGCTGAAGAATAATGCTTTTTTACCTTGCAGTAATCCGAAGCTCTCTTGCAAATGGCTTTGATGTCATCGCTAGCGGGGTGCCATGGTTGGGGACCGCTGTTGGAGAGGAGTCCCATCCCTGTGGCCGCCGCATTAATCACACCCACTCCTTTACTCTGCAATTATGATAAAGGGTAAGATATACTTAAAACCTGAATAGCTTGAAAACCTGAAACTGTCTACCGAGAATTTCCACAAATGGGCTTAGCATTAAGATAGATGCTACAGGGTAGCCCGCGAAATTCAAATTTTCTTACGTTTTTTTTGCAATCGTCGACGACGTCGACGTCTATATGTATAATTACAGAAATATAATCATAAAAACAACCCTCCAAGTTCAAAAAGGTGTAGGAACGATTTTGACCTTGAAAAAGTCGTTCCTACACCTTTATGAACATGAAGGGTTGCATTATTATATTATTTCGCGGGCTGCCCTGGAGCATCCACCATAAAGGCGCGAAAGATTTTTCTTAACACAATCACGTTTTATTTTGGCCATTGAGTGAACTAGACTGATTTATTTGGATTGGTCTCTTGCGTCTATTGGCTCTATGGCAATGTTTGTGTGTTCTATCTAATCAATCGGCTACAGACAGTAACTGAATGCGGCCTACAATGCAAGTAGACAACAAAAGTGTAATCTTTTTTTAAATATTAAATGGGCCTAAGTACTCTTGACCTCAATCTTGTCCTGAACATAGATGTCTTCAGCTTCTCCGACAGGGAATTCCTTTCATATGGCGTAGCAAACGCAGCAATTCGCTTCGTGGAAATGTGTGGGAAACCGGATGCCCAAGGATGCCCGGATTTCCAACAATTGAACTTAAGTGCATCCAGTGCAGTGGATGGATATTGTCCGCAAACAGAGAAAGGAAGAAATTGTTATTGCAAAAAAATCATATTTGTCGACTTTACTACGAGTAGGTAGGTACCTATATTTATTTCAGTTAATTGAACGACCATGCCGTGACACAAACACACACTTTAATGCTTTTATTGAAAGCTGTTATAGAATGTAATACCGTAATCTTCACAATGAACATAAAAATAACGCCAAGTTGAATAATAAATTAAAAACACAGATAAGAAATAAACTAAGTTTATGTGAAGGTTACTTGTGGTGTTATTAGAAATAAGTTTATAACAACAACGCGTATTTGTTTTTTTTTTAATAAATCATTTACCTATACTTTTATTAACTTACTTATTATCTACTTTTACTACATGAACTACTCATGGGTGAATCGCATTTTAAGGCATAAATGGTGAAAGGTAAAATGTCCTATCTGATTAATTTATTCTACGTTTCTCCTACACGAGACCACAGTATAAAAAAAGACCTTTATACTATGACGAGACAAAGCACTATCGCAAATTATATAATTGTCTCTTTTTCTCTCGCGATAATTGAATTATGCATCCTACTTTGACTTGTAATCGTAATGTAGTGTGCTATGACAATATTTAGATACTCATGAGTGCGTTAGTGTACCTACCTACCGTTTTTGAAGATCGAATTTGGTGTAGGTATCTACGCCTTTTTAGGGTTCCGTAGCCAAATGGCAAAAACGGAACACTTATAGATTCGTCATGTCTGTCCGTCCGTCCGTATGTCACAGCCACTTTTTCCGAAACTATAAGAACTATGCTGTTGAAACTTCGCAAGTAGACGTATTCTGTGAACCGCATTAAGATTTTCTCACAAAAATAGAAAAAAACAAAAAATTTTGGGGGTTCCCCATACTTGGAACTGAAACTCAAAAAAAAAATTCATCAAACCCATACGTGTGGGGTATCTATGGATAGGTCTTCAAAAATGATATTGAGGTTTATAACATCATTTTTTTCTGAACTGAATAGTTTGCGCGAGAGACACTTACAAAGTGGAAAAATGTGTTCGTCCCCCCCCCCCCCCTGTAACTTCTAAAATACGAGAATGATAAAACTAAAAAAACATATGATGTAGGTACATTACCATGTAAACTTCCACTGAAAATTGGTTTGAAGGAGATCTAGTACCTAAGTACCTAGTTTTTTTTAAAACGTCATAAATCGTAAACAGCAATTTACCGTTCATTAAATCTGCTACGGAACCCTTCATGGGCGAGTTCGACTCGCACTTGTTTAGTTATAATATCATTGACATGTACTATAGCGATTTTCTCGTGAAATAGGTAACTAATAACGTAGAACTATTTTTGCATCTTTGTGATAAAAAAGACCTATTTCATAATAGTATGAGTTCCGAAATGCTATGTTCCTATCGGCATGAAATAAAAATCAATACATTAGGTAAATATCACAGATGACAGAGGATGACAGTGTGAAAAATCACTTTCAAAAGTTGCTACACTACGTGTACGTAGGTATGCCAAATTTAAAAGTATCTACAGCACATCCTCTACTTTATATAGAAACGCCTTTGCCTTACTCTTCAGGGAAAACAGGAATCTGCAAAACGCATATTAATTAACGCAACAAAAGAGCACATACCTACCTATAAGTCCGACAAAAGTCCTCCGTCCACCAATACGCGGAGCTCAGTACGCAAACTCCAGAGTTGGCGGGTGGCGTACCATGCATCGAGTGGAATGCGAGATATACTATCTAGGTATATAAAAATATTCCTTGTCATAACGTCGTTTTACTCGCTTTTCTTTTGCGAGTGCATTCTCCGGCTCCGGGAAAAATAGCTTGCGGTCATTGCGGGTGTAGTGTTTTGCGAGTAGTGTTATGTTTTTCAGTAACCGTAACATCAAACATTTACGCAAGGTTTCTAAGTATTGATTACTGTGTCGGTGTTAAAATTGGCAAATATTGAATCATTCACGGCATTGCCCTTTCCCTAATATAGATCTCTTCGTACGAAATATTAAAGCTGTACCATTGTAAAATTATAAGAATAAAATGTTTCCTGTAATGGTATAGGAACATAATAAAGAATATTGTATACTTACTTACTTACTTTTCTATTCATGTTGTTAAATTATTTTCAGGAACTTTTCTAAATACTTAGGTACGAAATGGTAGATTCAAATATTCCGTTTACAAAAAGGTTTTATTTGCGTACAAAAATGTTTAACCCCGACGCAACAAGTTACCTACTTACCTACATTTTTTTTTTCAATAAAGGGCGTAAAACGCCTCTTCACGAACCCGAAAGGCACTTGTTCTCCCCATCATTGCGATCATTTTTTTGTTCTACACCATACCTGGGAACCTTCTAGTTTCGGAGATATGGGGCATGGGGGGTCAAAGTTGCAACTTTTTGACAAGTTTTTTTTAAATAAGTAAACTCTAGTACAAGTTTTTTTTGTTAGATATTTTTCTTTTAACACCTCCACGACCCCCATACTATTCAATCCATTCATCAGCACAATGTTTTAAGTGCGTTGCATTGACTTCTACCACAAAACGTGATTTATAACCTCAAAAAAAAAGTTGTTTCCCAGCAAATTTTTTTGCGTAAAGTTACTTAGTTTGATGTACAGAATGCTTGGTTAACGGCTTTGTGATGAGGTGGTTTACACCCTGTATGGAATTTGATACCCATATTGAGGGTGTTTTGAAATAAAAATGTAATAAGTACCTACTTACACCATGGCGGCGGCCATCTTGAATTTGAAAATAATTATAGAGTATTTTTCTAATCAAGCCATTTTATTTGATAAGTACCCATATTGAGGGAGTTGTTGAATAAATAGGTAATCCGCCATTTTGTGGCGGCGGCCATCTTGGACTGATTTTTATCAAACATAGCTAAGAACACTCCCGACTAATTCACCTTTCAAACAAAAAAAAACAAAACCAAATTCGGTTCATCCGTTCGGGAGCTAGGATGCCACAGACATACACACACACAGACACGTCAAACTTATACCACTCCGTCTTTTAAAAACGACTAAGTTTGTGTCTGTCTGTCACAGAAACCAGCCTATAATATTGACTGATGGTACAAAGGCCAAGGCCTTATCTATGCCGCGAGCCTTCAGTGTGTTTGTGTCTCACACGTCTTCATACTTTTTCCTTCAACTTGTTCATTTTCACCATTTTGAGAGAAGTAAGTACATAAGAAACTGCATATTACCAATTTCGTTATTAACCTTAGGTTTATAATAATGTTTTTTTTTTTTAATTTTTTGCTGTACGTAACACACTAAGCCATGTAGTGGCACACCAAGCAACGAAGCTTGTGTCTGGACACCAGAAAGTTGATGACAATCAAAAAGTATCTATGTACGAGTAGTATAAATAGATATATTTTGTTTCTAAACACAGATTAGGCGTAATCGTCGTATCATTACCTTGAAATAGCTGGTGTAGTTCTGCAGCCTATTGTCACACAGCGTAGATTTCGCGTAAGACAGTATGGAAGAGATTTTCCCATCTGACTCTTCAATTACTTCTTTCATGAGACCAATATCGTAGTCAGCGAGACCTATGTATCTGGCTTTGCCGTTTCTTACTGCCCTTTCTAAAGCGGGCAAAGTTTCTTTGAGCACTATCGAAATGTCTGGGGCGAAACTGCAGTCATGTATCTGTAGGAGACAAAATGGGGAAAAAATTAATAACAGCAATTAATACACCTAAAGCTAGAAATTGTTTTAAAATTAAGTGTCCTAAACTTCATCGCACCCCTCTGTTTTCGTCGGGCTCGGGATTAAAACAATGCAATGTAAAATAACAAAGGGAATCGACCTTATCAGGTCATGCATGCACTTGGGCAAAAGCCTGCGGCACTTGGTCAGGGCTCATTTGGATAAAAAGGACAAAACTAAAAACTTTTGTTTTGAGTCCTTTTTACCCGACTACGGCCAAGCCAAAAGGAAGGGTTATGATTTAATTTTGCAATCTGTATGTACCTATAAGTATGTTTGCATTTACGTATGTTCTACCGTAGCGTCTAAACTATTCATCCGATGTTGATGAGTAAGAAGTCAATCGATGGCCTGAGTAACATTCTTAGCTAATATAATGTTAACTAACATATTAATCTTCTTCTAATATATAAAATTCTCGTGTCACAGTGTTTTTTATCGAACTCCTCCGAAACGCGTCGGCCGATTTTTGTTTTTTTTTTTATGTAAGTATAATTTTATAGTCGCGGGGAATAGATAGTCATGATACCCAAGTGAAAGTGCAAAAATAATCACACAGGTGTTGGGGATACTTAGTGATTTATTAATTACTAATTAGCAGCACAGTTGCCAGCACAGCGACCTTCATTCGCTAGCAAATATTATAATAAAATATGATAATTATGTTTGAATCGGATTTTGTAACAACTTCATGGTTTTTTTTGGACGGAACCCCTATCCTTACCTATATCCTATTTCTAATACAAAAGTAACCTGCGTTTCTCCTTATGACATCGGCTATCTGCGGGACTGCTCGAAAGAGATACCGCGGCCCCGGAACATAAAGGGCGAGGAAGGAACATGGATGGGTTTTAGTCAGTAAAAGTCTGACACTCCCTCCCGCTCCGCTCAGAGTGAGAGAAGTCATTTGATGATTTCCCATCCGAAAAAAATAAAATAAAAGCTATCTGCCAGTAAATGTCCCGTTAAAATCGGTACAGCCGTTTCGGAGATTTCGGATTTCGGTACCGTTTATACTTTCATATTATGCATTCAGTAAAAAGCTGTAATTTTACAAATTACAAACAGACAATAGATATTTGGTACTCACAAAGAAACGTCTATGTAATTTCACGCCAATCGTCCATATTGGCAAGTCACGGTCACCTCCAAGGCTAAATTATTATCGCTTGTTAGTCTTGTACGTGTTGCGCATGAGCATTTCTAGTTGTGAAGTGGTGACATGCTTAAATTGCAGGCTTTGTGTTAATGCCTAGAAAGTGCCATCCCTGAAGACGATGAGCAGATCTTCTTTAGGTGGGTACAGCAACCTATTTAGTTCGACTAGCAGACTATAACACAATGAGAGAATTTCTTTTTGAGATTTAAAAAAAAAATTGTTTCCGAGAACTCGGTAGATGGCGTTGAACTGACTACGGCCAAAGCCAAAACGCTTTGAAAAACACACGTCACATACGCTTGTTGACTGACACTTTCGTTTGCATTACCTATCTTTCGGTGAACATGGACATAAGAAGAAGAAAGGTAACCACGATTTTTTTAATCTTTCTTCTGACTATACAAATGTTTATTTAATTACTTACAAACAAATCAAGACGAACATTGCTGAAGTTGAAACAGTGTGATAGATGAATCGGAATTTGATGATGTGTTTAATTTAATGACAACCAAGATATTTTATTCATAACATCACCCTGTTGAAGTTGATCTACATGCTTACCTACCACTTAGATATGTCACCGTAAAATTGTCAAATACGATATATTGTAATATCTCTACTAGCGATATTGTAAAGTCTCGAATTATTGTCAAATGAACATACTGCTTACAATAAAACTCATTATTTTTCGTGAAATGCATGCGGTGTGGAGAGAAGGAGGGGTCCCCCAGTGGTACCACTCTCATGAAAAGATAATGTACCATTCCTGAGAAATATCGATTAATATAACCTAACCTTAAAACACTTCATATTCCCCTAAAAAGCGTAGTCGACGGAGCCCCGCTTCGCGGGGCCCCTATTTCCGGGTGCAGGGTTTAAAGGAACCTAACTAACCTAACGGGGGGGTGCCCCAAGTCCCGATTATGGGGGCAGAGATACTTCCGTATGATCAGTTGACAATAATTCGAGATATTACAATATTTACAATATCGCTAGAGAGAAACACGTTATATTGTAACACGTTATATTATAATATAACGTGTTTGACAATTTTACGGTGACAGATACATTACGGGGACCCGCAAAAAAAATGTAGGTTAATGAATAGGTAGCTACATTAGACGAAGATGTCGGTATAGGCAATCTAAAATGTGCATCTGGGTTTCTAGAAGTATTTTTCCAATCACGCCTACTTATTTCTGCCGTCGTCCGTCACGTGTAAATCCATTGGAAATATAATCTGGAATTCTCGTAGGTATCGGCGCGGCGCGGTTTAGACAGAGTAATAAACAGATAGTATCGAAAAAGGTAGCTATTGAATGCCATTGAAATTCATCCATGCCATCAGAAAGGACCTACCATCTTAGTTTCTGCGGTCAAAAGGTAGGTATAAAGTGTCGTAACTAGTTAGGCACTTGAAAGTCACACTTATAAAGAAGTGAAGTTTGTAATTTTGGAAGAAGTAGGTAGTCTCTAAACTGCATCTGATTGATCCGTTGACAAAAATCTTGCAAGAATAGACCTTCAGATGACCACTCTAGAGGTTTATTTTAGGCTGTTAGTTATTTCCGACTTTCCGACCGACGTCCTCTCTGGTTGAGCCGTGGGCAAATGGTAGAGAATAGATAAAACTAAAACGACCTTTGTGTGTACGTAATCGCTTTAGCAAGGAAAGCTGCAAAGCAAAGAAGTTTGCAAATTCGAACAAAGCGTAAGTTTCGAGAGGGAAAGAGAAAACGGCTGCATTTTCACTTTAACAACCAAAACCCCTTTTGGTTACTCCTATTATCATGTCACATTCCCTTTTTATCCGTATTGCGGCGCGTTCTACGTGTACTTAGGTATACCTCCTTTGACAGTTTGGCATAGGATAATATGCTCAATGCAGTTTGGGTAATGTTATATTTATTTCCTGAATAAAAATCTCATATCTGTGAATTGACGACCGGTGACCGGCGATTGGTGATCTGCAAGTTTTTTTTCTAACTTACTTCAGGCCCAGCTCTCACAATGTGAATTTATATGGTTCTAAACAGTTCAGTGCTACAAAACCATTGTTAGAGAAAATAAATATAAAGGAGACAATTTTTCTTGTTCGGGGACTAGGCCACCCACATAAATTATAGCATATAATCATGAAACTTACATTGATTTGTTCCTTATAACCTCTAGATTCCAGTGGTTAAATTAGCTAAGCATTGTCTAAACGGAATAAATGCGAAAAATCTGCAAAAACACTTACGAAAATCAAAATAAACAGAAAAAGTAAATGTCAAAATAATGAAGTTGTCTGTCAATCACTAAAAAAGTGGGTTCATAACGTTCCGTGCCACGTTGATTGTTTAAACCATCTATGCGATTTTAGTGTAAACCTTCAAAAATAGCATTAAAAATGCTCACAGTTTAATAATATTTTTTTTTATATTCTTTCTGATTCTATAATAATTATAGCAAATATGATTACCAACGGGTAGGTTCCGTACTTTTTTTAGTAAACAGAAAAAAAACGCCCCTATTCACGTAAGTATTTGCTGTCAAATGACATTGACCAAAACAGGAATGATTTGACTCGCAATAAAATATCATACCATACCTAGCTTATTTATTATGATTTTTTAGATTTCGTTTTCAATTCTACGTAATATTTCGTTTACTACCATAGTAAAATGGTTACTTTTTTTTGGTGTTATTATGAATAATAAATGCAATGACCTGGTGGGCCCAAAAAAAACTATCTCCTTTATTATTATTAGGTACTTACCTATATTATCATTTTAAGTTTTATGTTCAAAATTATTATATGTTTCGTTTCTAAAGCCACCGCTTTTGTCCGTATCGGTATCGGCGATACTTTTTATAAATACGTACCTACCACGGTATCAAATCGGTTGAAGTGCATCGATGCATCCCCAATTTTACCCTGTTTAGTTCAGATATATCCAACAAAATTATTTTATTTATTTATACTTAACCGCTATTACTACAGGCTTTAGCTAAAGAAATTTAAGTTCATGTATCTTGAAGTTATTATGATATCATCATGCCATCATTAGAGACGAAGATGAAATACACGTAGGATATTTTAGAAGAAAACTAGGAAACCAAAGAAAAATAGGTATGGATCTACCGCGCGAGCTTCCTCTACCAAATGAAAAGAGAATCAATAAGCCTAGTAATCACGGGAGTAATCGGTGAACATACATGAAAAAAAAAACATGGAAAACATAACCTTTTTTTGAAAATGGTTACAAGAAAGAATTATTTTCAATACACTTCCTCGAAAACTGGTTCTTTTCGCACTACGATTAGTTTCAAATCCAGTGTATTTCAAACGCGTGCATTATTCATGTTTTTTCGACACATGTGCAGAAAAAACATGAAAAATACACTACTTATACTTAGTCCAAATTGGTTCATTGCATAATTTAAAAAAAAAACATTCACCTCTGACTATAGGTACCTATGTAGAGTCAGAGGTGAATGTTTTTTTATTATTTCGGAAAAGCGATCTACGTCTTTCTTTACATAATTTTTTAAATATTCAAATACCAGTACCTACTTAGTGTTTATAAATAAACAAATCAACATTTATTTGTGTTCTAAATTCAAAAATTAAAATATATAAATATATTAGACTGTATATCGGCTTCATACCTTTGCCTCTCCTTCAATCTGGCGAAAGCATAGTCTCGTGACACAAATATTTTTCATTACTCATACTCGGAAAGTAGGTCTGAAGTTGCCTGAGGAGCGGGCTGAAAGTAATACTTTTCAGCCCTAGGGAGAATCACTTTCAACTGACAGCTGTCACATTATTAAAAAAAATCTAGTTCTATTTTCACATTTCTATTGAAAAATGTTCCGACTTCTATACAGCCTGTAAATTACAGCGCGATGTAAAATTGAAATAACATAAAATTCAGTATTAATTCAAGAATATAATTATTTTAAATAACTTAGTTATAATTTTGTAACAAATATTTCTTTGAAATAACAAAAATTTGGGCAAAATATTTACAATTTTTTCAGTGACGATAGTGAAAATGGAGGCTGAATAGCCGGCCACAGAAAAAAAAACAAAATAGGCGGGAAAGCGGCAATCCGATCTTCATTTTTTTTTTCGAGTGGTTTCGTGTTTTTGTTTTTATTTTCCTTGTATTCGTAATGAAAAGCACAGTGTTTACCTCGGGTTAAAGACTTATTTAGTCCCTCGAGCTATTAGCGCCCGCGCTACGCTTGGGCGCCAAACCCCGTCTCGGGACTAAATAAGTTACTTTCACCCCTTGGATAACAATGTACTATTACATTATTTTATTTAATTTCTTCAAAAGTGTATTGGTAAACGTCGTTTGATACACGTGGACATTTGTTATTGCAGTTCTCGGCTCAAAAACATCATCGCCTTACGTGTGTAAATACCGCCTTGAACTACAATAACAAACTTTCTCCACTTGTATCAAAATGGGTCTACTATTATAGGAACAGAACCTAAACTAACGAAGACTCAAAAAGTATAGACACTAGACAGTCCAGTGCACTAAGACCTTCAAATGGCAGTCGAGAATAATGGCTTATCATCAATTATTCAAAATTCAATCAATACTGACCGAGTTACTATAAAATAAGCTCCTTCTAAAACAAAAGAATGTGTGTTACTCAACTACATACTCGTAGATAATGTTCCCGACTTCATTGTATCAGATTGAAATTTTATAAAATATTTGTACCTTCATCGATATAATATGTTTAATGTTTTTGGTGCTTTAATTTTAATTTTGGGTGTGTGACTAGACTATTGCATTAGGTTAAAGACCTGTAATGATAGTTTAAGGCAGTTAAATAAATAAATATTTCCCCTCCCCTGTAACAGGGGTAGCTCGGTACTCAGTATACAGTGCACCACCCATAGATACGAGTATAATAAAGAAGCCACAACCAGACGAACTATTCACCGTAAATTAAATGCAAACCGACACAATGATAGTACATTGTTACCTTGTTATGTTTCAGCACGATCATTTCGTTCACTTTGTGCCGAACTCAATTTATTGGCAATGCAATAAACCTACATTATCAGTACACTAAAACATCACAGTTATTATTTTTCTCCAAACAATAACAGAATAATTTGTAATTTCCCGTGCGGAATCATCCTAGGTCAGATAGGTACCTACTTGCGCAACAAGAGCTGTTCGTGTCATTTATGAATAATGCACCTACCTACATAAGTCAAACTAGTGGCCATGATTCACAGTCATCAAATGGAAGGTCAAGTTCGCGTGTGCAGGCACGGACGATTACATGCTATTACGTCGCCCCCTCCGAGGTGAGTCTGATAGCCGGAAGAGTATTAGTGTGAATGGGCAGTGCGCAGCGCCCGCATGCTTATGACCTGTATCAAATCCACGTAGTCCAGGCCGAGGAGTTCCAGCGTTCTGTCCACACCAGCCTCCGTCTTCTCTTTGGAGAAGTCAAACATTCTCTCCGGAGCGTGCTCATATCTTCCAACTTTGCTTCCGATGAAATACGATGACCTTGGAACTCCGTCTAGAGCCTGTTAACAGATAAAGGTTTGTCATCTTATTAGGTACCAGTTGGATTCATGAGCGAGATCGGTGCAGTTCGTGGTTGTCGCATATTTGAACTACGAAAACCTTCCTGAATGCTGTCAATGTCAAATTGTCACCACATATATTACGGATCAACAGTTAATTGTTGTTAATTGGAAAACGCATACAGGGACTGAACACGAACAAAGCTCGCCTCGCGTCAAAGCCGCCACAAACCCACAACGTATGTACTTATATACAGGGTGTAAACCACCTCATCACGAAGCCGTCAACCAAGCATTCTGTACATCAAACTAAGAACTTAACTTTATGCAAAAATAAAAAAAATGAAAAATAAAATGATTCATGAAAAATCATATTTTGTGGTAGAACTCAATGTAACGCACTTAAAAAATATGCTGATGGATGGATTGAATAGTACGGGAGTCATAGGGGTAGGTATTTAAAGTAAAACTCATACAATAAAAACTTGTATTTATAAAAAAGTTGGATTTGTGACCCCCAATATCTCCGTAACTAGAAGGTTCCCAAGTATGGTGTAGAACAAAAAAATAATCGCAATGACGAGGAGAACAAGACAGTGCCTTTCGGCTTCGTGTTGTGTTTTAATTTGTTAATCTGTGGCTGACCTGATTGAAAAAAAAACTGACCGCTCAGTTCAGAATTTTTGTCTAGAGTTCGGTTTTAAATGACTATTTTTCTCGCACTCGAAGTGAAAAGTACAGTTTGCACCTCGAGACTAAACGCCAATTTAATATACCCTCGCTTTCAATGACTCAAATTTGCTTAGGTACTCTCGCTTTCAAGTCAAACCACCTCGGGTATATTATGGCTTCGTTTAGTCCCTCGTTAAAAAATATACTATAATACACGTAGGTACAATGTAAGCTTTTCTTTCAGTAAGTGCATCATTTATACATTATTGCGTACCATTTCCAATTAAAACGCCAATTACATGCACTCACTTGCCACTTCAGCAGGCATTCCTACATATCCTACACCATATGCATGCACCATTACCATACTACCTATACCATAATTATGTATTTTGTAAACGGTGCAGTTGTACCTACGATGTAGTTATAATCAGAATTATCGCATGCATATTAGTATGTATTTTTTTGTTTGAAAGATATTTTTAAAGATAAGTTCGTGATTTTTTTTATCGAGTCAAATTAATTGTATTATGTTTTCAAAACACTATCATGCTAGCATATATCCTGAAGAATATCACATATTTTTCTGGTCTTGTTTATAGCAGTGAATCATATACCTACTTTTAGTTATTATAAAACTCGCGTTTAGCTCATGTAGGTAATCGCCTAGAGACGCTGTGGTTTGTTTCTTTTCCATTCTTGTCTTTCAACACGTCCATCTAAAATATGTATACTCAAATCCAAATGCCGTTAGTCTAGTAAATTTTACCTAGGTACCTTTCCGAAAGTTCGCTCAGATGTTCCCGCGCCATACCAAGGTCCAGTTTCGACGTAATTAATGCCGCATTTCAGAGCTTCTCTAATTAACTGCACACCTTTTTCTTCGTCAAATGATCTAAAACAAGTTAAATAAATAAATACCTACCAAAAAGGATTTATCTATGGCTATCCTAATATTGTAAAGAGGTTTTACTTGCATGTTGGGGATAATCTTCAGAACTAATTGACCGGATTCCGAAAATCTTTCACGAACGACCACCACCTACCTACCATAGCACTTGGTTGGATATAGTGTTGCTTACAAGCTTATCCCCAGGGGTACCTACATAGGGTAGGTACATTAAAAAAAAAATTAAAATAATGAAAAAGGAGAAATGACTAATAAAGTAAAAGGACTCCTCAATGATATGGACTCCTCCTTTACTTTAGTCGTTTCTCTCTTAATAGTAATTCTGATAAATTCTGATCCAAACTACAACGCTTTAGGCTTAATCAATACTACACTTAACAGAATTTACCAGAGCAGCAATTCAGGTAGGTAAACAACAAAATGCGCTTCAGATGACATACTCGTACTTTAGATTAGAAGATAATCAAGTGGCAAATAACGAGCATTTATTATTCACGTGATGCAAGTCTTGCCAGTTACGAGTACCTATATTATTTTCTAGTATGTACTGCATACTTTGACATGGCTGTTGAATACAGATCGAAAGTTACCGACTGTACAATTACAATTACAAGTAGGTACAATTTATCCAGGTAAGAAATTGAACCAGTACCTAACTAAAGGTCGCGAACTTGCGATGCTTCAGTGACTGAATTATCGGTCGTAGTATTCGGTTGACACATCAAACGCGTCGAGCAGTCGGAACGCGACGGTGGCAGCGTTTAGTTCAGCGCGTTTTGCGACGGAAAATTACGTTGCGTGGTCGTCAGTCGGTGTCTTTTTGGTTTTCAGCAAAATGGATGTTATTACAAAATTGGGTATTATGGAGAGCTTAGAAGAAGAAACATCGCCGCGTCAGAGAACCACCGAACATTCAACTATCCGCGCCGAACTTTCAGTCGCGTTTGCGCTATTTGTTGCGTAGTGCCGAACCTTTGCTCGGCACTACGCCGAACGCTACTTATTTTCGTTCCCTATTTTTTTTTGTAAGAGATTGAAGTAATACAACAAACAACATCAAGAAGTGTACGGGGGAAGCGGCAGAGTGGCCCGCGAAATTCTTTCTCACGTTTTTTTGCTATTTGCAGAACAGTGTCACACTCACGTTGTGTGATGATTTAAATATGATTGAAATGTGGTTTTACAGAGTATAATCATTAAAATCATCATTTAACCAATTCATAATAAAAAGCTGTCGTTTTATAATATAGAAAACTCTGTAGCCTCAATGAGATACCGCACAATAACTCCTATTGTCCCCGTTCTATTGCAAGTATCTGTCACCATACAAAGTTGACGTTAAAAAAAAACCGGCAAGTGCGAGTCGAACTCACTCATCAAGGGTTAAAATATATACTATTATAGTATATATTTTAAACCAAAAAGCTTAAAAAATAAACTCATAAGACTATTACGGCTTTTGCACATTCGATTTTTGACCGAGATTTTTTTTAAGCCCGCCTTTGTGCGGCGCCGGCCGGCGGCGGTGTCCGAATCCGAAACCCGTCCACGTCCCATGAATATGAATACGTATATACGAAAAAGTTGTATCAATATTGCAATGGTATCGGCACAAAGGCAGGTGCACCATGTCTTTGGATGAAAATATTAATAATCTGTCATCCCTGTTTTTCCTGAGCCCCGGCTTTGCCCATTCACCGTCACCCGTCCCCTTTTGCCTTGTGACACGAGCTGCTCTATGCAACAAGCACGTGAAAACGATAACCCAACGTTATTCCATTATGGTAAACTTTATTTACAAACGAGTCACGACCGTCACTTCGTCAACGTTGCGATTGACGTGATCAAAACAGTTAAAACATTAAAATGAGCCGATCGGCGATTTTGAACCATAAAAACGCCGCCGCCGATCCAAAAACGGGACCCTATTACTATACTAAGACTCTACTGTCCGTCTGTCTATCTGTCACCAGACTGTATCTCATGAACCGTGATAAATAGACAATTGAAATTTCCACAGATGATGTATTCCTGTTGCTGCTGCAATAACAAATAATAATTTAAAAAAATATGTATACGATAGTACGGAACCAAGTTCGACTCGCACTTGGCCCGTTTTTTTATCCATTCGCGTAGCAGTTAGCACCACACGTCCATAAAGCATTCCTATCTTCGTCACATGCAAAATGTCTTTTATTCATCCCTTTTCTGGCCAAACATTCTAATCCATACCAGACAGCAGGTCTGACCACTGCTATATAAAAATCGCAGAATATCCTGTGAGACTGTGACCTGCCGCCATTTCATCCAGCCAGTGTTAATTAAGTGCAAAATATTCCGACATACTCGTAATCGTAATCATAGTGTTTTATCTATGATCGTTAAACGCCATCGCTTTGTACTAGTGAACCAATGATGGGTACCGAAAGTTAGTCGGAGTTGTATTTGTATTGACACACCACATGAGCTAAGTTGTTACAGGGGTTAAATAAAAACAAATAGGTGACTTTCTAAGTCACCTTTTTTTTTTTTGGGTGGGAAATCATCTTATGACCCCTCCCACTCTGGGCGGAGCGGGAGGGAGTGTCAGACTTTTACTGACTAAAACCCATACATGTTCCTTCCTTACCCTTTAGGTACGTTCCGGGGCCGCGGTATGTCTTTCGAATAGTCCCGCAGCCCCGGCAGGCTTCGGCCCTTGCGGGTCCCTCCCTTTATGCTGACATCTCTTTGAGGCGCGCGTGGAAACTGAACGCGCCGTCGACACGGCCTGTCGTCATTAGACGGACGGACGGATATCTACCCATAGCTCACCGTCCACAGGCCCGCGTCTACGGTGGCCGGTAGCCACCATGTGACGCCCGGTGCGTCTCCCGCGGCGGCTGGGGCGAGAGGCTCTCTCCCTCTCGCGTTCCGCCACCTCTTTCGCTAGCATGACTGCTTCGCAGAAGGAGGTGACGGCTTCCCGTTCCGTCTCGGTTGGTCACTTTCAAATGACTGATTTGGTACTGACCGGGCAAGTGCCTATAGACAGATGGTCACTTTAACCAGTTAGGTGATAAACAAGCAAGAGTAAGTGATGAAGACCGTTTCTTTTTCTCCCCAAAAAGCACAGTCCAGAACATAATTTTGTTGTAATCATTTTTTTACTTAGACATAAGTAGGTAGGTACGCGGGGTGTTAACGCGATGTTATCACGATTAATTTATTGCAAACATATCTATCTACATAAACAATAGCGTTTTTAATTTGATTAAGTAAGTAACTCTTTTTCGGAGATAACGACATGCTGTGCAGTCAACATTATCATAGGTCATAAAATTATAACCGCTCCTTGCGTAAACAGACAAAAACCAGTCGGATTGAATGAATACAAACATTTTTATACAAAGTTCCATTTTTTTCAATTAGTAAGATGACCTATGCCACGGCGGCGGCGTTTAAGAACGGTGTGTCGAAATTGTAAGTCCGGTCGCGGAGCAGGAAGAATTTCGTACAATGACCTCTTTACCTACTGACAGTGGTCACAAACATTTTTCTAAGTAACTTATTAAATAAATTATTGTTATTATGTAAATTATTTATTTAGATGTTATATTAAGTATACTTACGTTTTAAGAATCTAGTTACAATTACTAATTCGGCAGAAAAAAAAAATACTTATGTCTGGATTTTTTGTCGTGACTCAAGGCCAACCAAAAAACCACATGCAAACAAGAACAAACCTTATAGTGTTGGGTAAAAGCCACATCCAGTCACCGTTTATCTGTGTTTCACAGATACTTGTTTACATGTATCGAACGAACATCTTGCCCGCAGTGACCTTCAAAATATTTATAAAATCGACGTCAATTTTTTTTGTAATACCCCAACTTTTTGTTCTTTTAAGTGTCTAGTATTCTCATGTAAGTGAATAGTGTAATTCTTATGAGAATAAATTAATAATGTTAAACCTCAAAAGGTTTACAATCCCTGAGGACGGCGGCCATTGCATCTGTGCGAGCGATACACATTTTATTTACGCGGGAGTGACAGAGACAGGTCATAACAGGTCATTGTTCGAAATTCTTTCCGCGACCGGACTTTTAGTAGAGCAATCGTTCGGAACGCGACAATTAATATGATGAATGTCAACGATCTGTATAAACGGCCTTGACCCCAGCAGAGCTTGAGCTATTTAAGAAAATCGAATACAAAGACACATTAAATCCGTTCCTTAAAACAGGAAAAATAAAGACCATTATCCGTACGAGTGGCCACATCGCTCGGTCAAGTTAAAAATAAACGCGTATGGAACAAAAAATATAAACAATAACCGAGTTACAAATACAACAGCCCGTCGTATAGACAATTCGTTACTGCCACCTTTATTCGCAAATGGATCAAACTTTATTTAAAAATATACATGAACAGCATGAGCTTCTCCAGTTAATATTAACATTGCCTATACAAGATTCCTGACAAGTGTTAACGGACCTAATAAAGCGATAATGCAACGCTCATAAACAAAGTAAACAAAGTCTGTTATTTACATTTAGATGAGGATAATTACCCGTAGATATTACTGAACGCCGCGCCTCCCAAGCTGATATGAGAGACTTTGATTCCGGTATTGCCAAACTCGTTATATCTCATGTTTAATTGTTCAAACAAAGTAATACTAATGACACGATACGCCGCCTTCCTTGCTTGCGACACATTGCGTATTTGTTTGAGTTGAGTTACCACTACACATATATCTAAAAGTACTCTGTGCACTACACTGATAAGCTAGTAGGTAGCTATATCTATGTATGTATGTTTTTACTACTACCTTAAAATAATAGTTCTGTTTGTTTCTTATTTTACTAATTTTTTATGTTTAACTTTTTGTTTAACTTTTTATTTCGTTATTATTTTCCCAATAAATGTGTTTAATTTGATCCACAATTCGGTGTGTCCTAAGTACCTACCTTTTAGATAATTATTTTTGCATAGAAGTCTTCCAAAACGTGGAAGATGTGCCTATCGGTGGTAAGTTAAATTTTCGGACTGCAAAGAGTGCAAAGTACTCACTCAAGAAAATTCAGAAACAGAAATAAAATTTAATTGAGCCGGCCATCCAGAGATCGGCTTCCAGTCTAACCGGCTGCAGCTGACTACTAATCATTGTTAAATAAAAACTCCATAACAAATGATGATTATTTACGAAAACATATTGTATCTACAGAAACAAGCCATTTCCAAAGTAGCTATAAATTGCATTATTCCAGTTTATAACTTTCAAACAGTTAATAACTTACGCGCACTTTTTCTACTAATTAATTATTAAATTTTCGGCTGGTATCCGGAAAAGTTATTTTTGATTTGTTAATAGTTGAGTCGCGTGTAGCCAACGTTCTAGAAAAAAATTCCCCGGTTCGCTTTCGGGGTGGCGATGGCGCCACTACCAAAATTTCTCAAACTAGTAAAATTGTAAAATTACATTATAGACACGGTATACATAATAGTAGACAATAAACCACAAGATTATTATTACCACCTAGAAAATTGTGTCATGATGTTATTTCGGAAATAATTAAGTACAGAAAATATTTTATTTTATTTCATTATTTGTTGAGATGTAACTAAAAAAACTAAATGTAAATTAGTGTCAAACGATGGACATGGCTTAAAACCATTTTACACGCAAGAATAATGTAAATCGGTCCAGTAGTTTAGGAAATATTTAAAGGCAAAATAAATAGTAGACATTGTAAATTTCACACTCGTTCTGATTCAAGACACGTAAACACAAGATCAAGATGACTCAAGTGCGAAACGTGTCAACTTTAACAGTCTTAAATTATTGCAATATCAAAACTTCAGTGGACAGCTTTCGTTGGCCAAGCTCTATTTAATAATTTACGAAGTAACAGATTTGAGAATAAAAATAATTTACAAAATCTCCCAATTTTTTTACAAATATTCAGCTTGGTAGCTCTTTTGAGCAAGGCTGGCAACTCTGAAGCGAGCAGGTTGCCTGCCGCTGCCAATCGGTATTGTATCCGTATCACGGAGGGTTGGGAGCACGCTGCGGCGCTTAGTTGCCGCATACAAGCGTGATTCGATAACTTATTATAGTACATAAAATAAATATCCGATTTTATTCTGCGAAAAATAAAATGTGGACATTGTTTCCTTGAAAAGTGGTGACTTACAAAATGTGAGTTAAATTATTTAAAATAGTTTGAAGTGTTTGCCGCATCTTTGCTGTTTACGTACAGTTTAGTTTGGGCCGAGTCGTCGATCTAAGACTCGAGCCAATATTATTTTTTAGCTGTCACTTTTTTGTGTTAAACTTTTGGTTCAAGTTTTAAATTATTGTTTTACGTTGGGTTGTTTTTGATGCTGCTTTTAGAGTGATTTAGTGTTTGGATTGCTTATATTGACTGTTTCACGTAGGTGAATAATCTTTTATTTGTTTTCGATCTTGAGGCTGGCTGGTTATGTTTCGATTGTTGGTAAATAATTTAGATTTAAGTTAAATTTTATTTATGGGTAGTCGAATATCGTCCTTAGTTAGTCATGTTCTTTCGAAATAGGCTTCGTTGCGTAAGTATTTAAACCTCTATGGTGCCATGTATAAATAAAAGTATAGTTTCTCCACACAGACTGTAATATCCTAAGTCCTAGGGTAGTGTAGGAAATTAATTAAGATTTACACCCACAAGATTTACGACGGTTTGCTTGATCTAGAAATAAATTGTAAAAATTAAGTAAGTAGGTATAAATCTTACAATTTTCTCAATCTCATTGTGTACATAATTATTCTAAACCTATTTATTAAATAGTAACTTGAAATCTTTTGTAAGCTATCAGTAAGTTATCATTTACGAAAAAGTTAAAAAGTTTGTTCAACTCTCATCAAAACTTTTTTCTGAGAAAAAAAAAAACGCAGAATGGAATTAATGAATTCACAAGGTTAATTTGCAGTGGATTATTATTAATTTGCTATAATAAATTAATTATTTTTATTATAATTGGATGGATTATGATATTTTATTAAAGAAATGGTCCTTTTACAGTTTCCACGATGAGGACCCGGGTTCTGCGTTGCCGGCCTTGCTCCACCCGTATCCTGCTGCTCTTGCTGATAGTACTTGCTTTTGGGATCTACTGCTACTTCTACAATGTGTCTCCTGCACGCTATAATAAACCAAGTAAGTGCCCATATTATAGAAACTGGTTAACATTTTAATGTTATTTTGACCTATTTTGATTCGGTGGTATTGATTTTTTTTGTCTTGGTTTTGTTCAGTTTCTTTTTCTAAGCTTAAGTTGTTTGCTTTCTCATATAAGGATTTTACTTCAAAAGTTTTTATTATTTCATTATTTGCTAGTAAATATTTTCAGGGATTTTTTTTGTCTACCACAGAGTATGAGAGCATCTTTATAAATTTTAACTTATCTTTCCATTCTGACACTTTTATTAAGCTATTATAGTAAATCTAATAAATTAATCTAGTAAATTTAATATTACCTATATTTAAACTAATGGAAATCTTGGTGATTGATCTTACTAAAAAAAGTACTAACTACAAAAAGTTAACTTTTATCATCACACATCACATCACAATTTCATCTGATCATTGAGGACATTTTATAATAGTAAATATTCAATCTTGTGATGTTTTAAAATTTTTACCCGGGGGTCAATCGTCTCGGGGGTCAATCGTCTCAAGGGGGTCAGTCGTCTCATGGGGGTCAGTCATCTCAAGGGTAACCAGTATCCGCTAAGCTGCTCTAAATTGGCGGTCAGTTAGATGTGCTTAACCCGTAATTGCGGTAAATGTGAAGTAATATTGGTATTGAATCAATAGCTACCCAGGTATTTGCCAATGGAAGAGTCAATCTACAGAATTAGGTACGCACTCAGATAAAAATTATGTACCTACTTAAACATACGTATTCAACAAAAAAACATTAAAACACCAGACTCTCTCGACCTTGACCATTCTAATTTAATTTTTGTTAGAAATGATACCTATTTCCTTTGCTTTAGGTACGTTTTAACCTTGAAGAACTCGTTTAAAGAAATTGTCAGAATATTTACCATGCATTAAAACGCTATTACGATGTCTGGACATCGCGTTATTATGGATAATATCTAGCAATTGACCATTCAGTACGTAAGCACACCTCCGTGCAAGGTACCTAGTTACCTACCTCCTTGTAGACCGATGAGTCAGTTCTTAATTAGGCAGAATACGGATTATAGGCCAACGTGCATAGTTCAGCAGAAGGCCGCACGTTCGCAATATAGGTACAGCGGCTGTGTCTCACTACGGCTTTACGCGAGTTTCATCAATCCTTCTATTTACGAGCCCAACTGGATTCTTGGCCGTTCTCCAGTAAAAGATTCATTTAAATCGGTTGCCCGTCGACTGCGTTAGATATTCGAGTCAGCAATTTTCATTTATGAATCCTAAGCACAAAAAATACTAGCAACGATAAAAGGTTTTAGTTTACTTAGGTACCTGTATCCTACAAATTTCGCGGAACTCCAAACGAAAAAGGGAGATAAAAGTAACATAGGTAGGTACCTACGTTTCATGCGTGAAGTACAAGTTCCTGTTTAAAAAACACGTTTTCGTGGGGTTGTAATTGTGGCCAAAAAAAATCACCCGCACCATCGTTCCACCCGTGGTTGTCGGTTTTGACAGACGATTTGAATTTTTGAATTTTATTGCAATGCAACACGTAAAGTTTAACGCGAAGCACATTTCAAAACAAAAGCATTTATCAATTTTATCGATGGTCTGGTTTCCCCTGTTATGCATTAATCGGTGTTATAAAGCAAAACTTAATTAGAATTGAATGAATAAATTTTGTTTTGAGCCAAACTATCTTAAGTGCGGTAAGCGATAATCTAGCTAGGTGAATATCACGACGAACACCACGAAATGAATTGGTTGCACTATCTCTGAGCACCATAGGCGCCCGCACCACCCAATTAACATTGGGAATGCCGAATACGAATACCTGCAGTTGACTTCTCATTGTAGGTACCTATTCAGTCATCGGCCCGCGTGCGGCTAGCGGCTTTGAGAAAGTTTTAAGGTGGAACCAGAGCCGTCCGCGAAATTAAAATAACTATTTCATGAAAGTCATTCAATGTGTTTAAATGAATTTATAGGGTTGTAATGATGATTTTAATGATTGTAGTTCTGTTACTACAAACGTGTTACTCATATCACAATTATATCATCAACATAAAACCTGCAAACAATGACCTGCAAATTGCAAAAAAGCATGAAAATTCAATTATAATGGAAACTGCTTAAAGGCTATCGCTTTCATTTTAGCGATACATTACGTACCTACTTACTTATTTACAGTGACATTTTATATAGGTACTCACTTTAATACCCTGTTGCGCTTCTTAGCACAAATAAAAATATACAGGGTGTAGCCAGAATCCTTTCGAAGGAAGTTATAATTCTACGATTGTTAATAGGCTTGTTAACTGAAAAAATCTAATTAGTCCGTCACTTAGATTATCAAAAAATATTTGACCCGTATTTTTTCTTTTGTCACATAATATAAACCAAAATTGACGAAGATACGACGCTTTTAAAATTCCCAATACGTCACTGTTCGGTATCATTCTTAGTGAGTTGATACCGAACAGTGACGTCACGAGCCCCCACTCCGAGTTTTGATGCGTTTTATCTTTGTCAATATTCGTTGATTTACAAAAACAAAAAATACGTGTCCATTATTTTCCAATACTCTAATTGACGGACTAAATAGATTTGCAATTTATTGATGGTGGAAACAAGCCTACCTATTACAATAATATGGTGCAGGCATGGGTGAATTTCGCAAGAGTCATCATTTGCCTAGCCTTTTCCCAACTATGTTGGGGTCGGCTTCCAGTCTAACCGGATGCAGCTGAATACCAGTATTTTACATGGAGCGACTGCCTATTTTACCTCCACAACCCAGTTAGTACTTGGTAACACGATACCTCTTGGAAAGACTGGTTGTCAGACTTTTTTGGCCACTGACTACATAATATAACGACTGTCAAAGATCTACAAATGACAGCCGGGACCAACTGCTTAACGTGCTTTCCGAGGCACGGAGGAAATTTCACAAGAGTCAGTAATTGAAATATTTCCCGCCACTTACCGCGACAAAATTTTCACTTATAGTGGTACCAATTGGGTCTACAACTGCGACTTATATGAAAATCAATTTACTTCCTAAAATAACTGCGTAAAAAATGGAAAGACAGACTAGGTACGTAAACTTTAATACGGAGGTATTGAACGTCAAACTTCGTCAATCAAGGAATTAAGGTAACCCAAAAAACAAAAAAATCTTAACAACTTCACGCCTGTATCCCCGAAGGATTAGACACAGATGTTCCTTTCTATACATATGGTACACAGGTACACTTCTCCCACTTCGCCCTTTCGCGAGCCTGTTGCAATCTGGGTAGAAATCCAGCCTGCTACTATTTAATAAATTCTGATGGAGATACCCATTAACAATTTTCCTGATCTGGGAATAGAACCCAAAATCTGAAGAAATTTTCATCTTGTCATCATCATCATCATCATCATCATCACCCATCATGCGTCATTCCACGAACAAAAGTCAGACGTTAGACAAGCATGGTACTAAAGCAGAAATCCAAAGATAGTTATAAAATGTCTGTACAAAAATGGTACACAAACGTGAATCGTATTTCCCGGAGTTGGAACCGCAACCACCGCACCGTTGAGTTACTTACGACCGACAAGTCGACGTAACCCACAATATGAAGTGACTTGATCTGAGTTATGACTCATAGAATAAGTATACTAGTATTCAAATTCAAATTGCATTAATATTATGTTGATCGAAAACTGTAAACGCGTCTTTCTAAATGTCTCTTGAGAGGATTCCAGTATCCCAATGCTGGTTAATGTAACAATTTTTACTATAATACACTGCTTTGCTTTTTTAAACTGTTTCTTGACCAAACGAATTTTTCAAGATCTTTCAAGATATTCTCTAAAAATCCTCCGGCTTCTGGGTCAAATTGGGTTATGCAGTTGGGGTGCTGGATTCCATTAAAGTAGCTTAGCCTGTTACCAAGACGATCTTTACGCTCATCATCATCATTATTTCAGCTGAAAGACATCTACTGCTGGACATACCTAGGCCTCCCCCAACTGTCGCCACATTGAAAGGTCCCGTCCTGATCCTTATTGCCTTAATTTCTTAGGGGTGGTCGCAGCACTCGCAGCACGTCTCTGCTTCTCTATTTTGTCTTCATTTACCGTAATTTTAGTTACGAGTTCACTGTGACTCTTTTTGGCAACCTTATTTAAGAATAAATGAAAGTTAATATGGTATATACGAGTACATAATTACCTATTAAATGCCAATCATAAAATGTTCATTCCACAGTCCCGCACTACCAGCAACCAGTAGAAATTAATACATACCTATTACGTTAACTATTACCTTAATCAAGTAGATATGACCACATTAATTTATTTATTTAATATTTGCGTGGTTTTCCGGGAAACTTTAAACAATACTAACGTATTAATAATTACATTTCAATATAAAGCAGATCAAAATATGAATTACTTCAAATCAAATCTCTATTTCGAATAAGTCACAGATTTGTATGTTTTAGAAAATATTTTAAACAAGATCAGACAAGTGGGAATACTTCCGAAGCGTGTCATATTTCTACGAGGACTGTAAACAGGATTACCTTTCGGTTGCAAATGTCAAATCACATTTTAGGCTGGATCCAATGTCAATTCTAGACCTGTTAGAATGTTCCGTAAAAGTACAGCTTCTTATGTACCTAATAGTTAAGATACATCTGATCTGCTAAATTTTCGATTCCCACATCATACCTACACAATTTTAGTATGGTACACAGGAGAAAAAGTACAATTTACTTGCACTTTTATAATCTTAAAACGAACTACGTACAGGAATTAATACTGAACCTGAGATGTATCAAAATATAAACTTATATTGTCACTTACGGGATATCTTCCCGTAATATCGGGAGCTCAAAATAATAAATAATCACGGAGGATATCCCGTAAGTGACAATATAAGTTTAGTTTTAAACCGTGAAAGCTTAAAACAGTTTATCAAAATATTTTTATTTATCAAAATATTTTCTTTCATATTATCCTTAGTAACAATTTTATTACGTTGTGCTTGTATAATTATAATTGCTTAATTAATTTTATTATAGTGGCATACATTGCATTATTATTATATTATTATAATTGAAAATTATCACCTGCTACAATGTCCCAATTAAATCCCATAAACAATGATGTTACGAGTTTACGACTCGCATACAATTCTTGAATTTATTTGCACCAACTGTATGTGCTCCAGTGCGAGTACATCCCCTTATCTGTATTCATATTTAATTTTATGCAGACTATACGAAGAAGTTCCTCTTATGACCATGCACCTACTGTGAATGGCCAACCATTTGTAGAAAAAAAATAGAGAAAATACACCTAATATTTCCATAAATAGAAGGTGGTAGGTATTTTATTTATTTATTTATTCATGTACACACAAAAGGACAATATATTAACATAGAAGAGCACAAAGGTACTGCTTATTTCAAAAGAAATTTCTTCCAGCAGACCTGCGAGAGGAAAGTCTGATAAGAAATGTAGACACAGTGTGTAGAAAAGTCAAACAAGAAAATTTAAATTAAAACTTAAAACAAAACTATGACTATTTAAAATAAACATATAACATACAAATACATACACTTATTATCAAAAACAAAATAAACTACTATAGGCTTGTTAACTGAAAAAATCTAATTAGTCCGTCACTTAGATTATCAAAAAATATTTGACCCGTATTTTTTCTTTTGTCACATAAATTAAAATTGACGAAGATACGACGCTTTTAAAATTCCCAATACGTCACTGTTCGGTATCATTCTAAGGATGGATTCGACCAAACTAGAGTAAGTTTTTACTCGAGAGTAAGCTACTGCTTTGTATGACAATTCTTATTCTCGAATAAACAATTGCATAGTAAGAGGTAGTTTACTCTCGAGTAAAAACTTACTCTAGTTTGGTCGAATCCATCCTTAGTGAGTTGATACCGAACAGTGACGTCACGAGCCCCCAATCCGAGTTTCGATGCGTTTTATCTTTGTCAATATTCGTTGATTTACAAAAACAAAAAATACGTGTCCATTATTTTCCAATACTCTAATTGACGGACTAAATAGATTTGCAATTTATTGATGGTGGAAACAAGCCTAATTTACCTTTAACATACATACATCTATATACATATAATAAAAGAGTAAAAAAGCTGTGTCTGTACATTGAATATATTTAAAAAATAGTAATTGAAGGGGGTTTAGAAACAGTAATAGAGCACGAATCAAAAAAAAAAAGTCTGTCTGTTTGTCTGTTTATCTGTTTGTCTGTTTGTCTGTTTGTTTGTACACGCTAATCTTCGGAAGTACTGGACGGATTTGAATGATTTTTTTTTTGTTGTATAGGTATTATGTCTGGGCAACATATAGGCTATAATTTATCTTGGAAACCTGAACACCTGATGTAGAACCGCAATAGACCAGCTAAACTATAAGAGATACAAATATGACACCATAGCAAAAATTGTTTCACGTGATGAGCATTTTGTGCTGAGAGAATAAATTTGAAGATCTGGAACACCTGATGTGGAACTCCAAGAGCCCAGCTACACCATAACACATATAGGAATGACGTCTTAGCAAAAGTTGTTCAATCTGATGAGCACTCTCTGTTGACTTATAAAAATCGAAGATCTGGGACACCTGTCGTGGAACTCCAATAGCCCAGCTACACCATAACACGTATAGGAATGACGTCTTAGCAAAAGTTGTTCAATCTGCTAAGCACTCTCTGTTGACTTATAAAAATCGAAGATCTGGGACACCTGTCGTGGAACTCCAATAGCCCAGCTACACCATAATACATATAGGAATGACGTCTTAGCAAAAGTTGTTCAATTTGATGAGCACTCTCTGTTAATTTATAAAATCGAAGATCTGGAACACCTGTTGTGGAACTACAAGAGCCCAGCTACACCATAACACATAGGAATGATGACGTCCCTCCAGGAGTACCTCCACGCGGTTAAGGAGGTAACAGTTTAGGACTGATTTTCGATTTTCGATGACGATGGTATATCATTGAGAATTTGACTCTACTGGCCAAAACTCCCATTTATTATTTTATTTTATCGAATAAATATGTCTTCGAGCTTATGTTATTTGAGTGTTTTTGGCATGAAGAGACAGAAAAAGAGCGCCGAACACGCGCACAACAAAATATTCATAATCTGTTAGAAAGTGAGAGAGAAAGAATTGCTGGAGTACGGCATGAAGAGACAGAAGAAGAGCGTGAACTTCGACATTCTCTGAACAGAATGTCGATAACATCTGAAGAATCGGGTGTCTCAAGATATAGCCGTAGGGCATGATGACCTTCCTTGGGTTGATAAGAAACGGAGTTCATTTACGTATACTCCTATGATTGAATACGCCACATATTCCGCCATCGGAGGTATGGTTCAAAATTTTACTTTTTGTGAAGCTGTTAAATGGCAAAAAGAAACAAACGGTATGTGTTGCTCAGGTGGGAAAGATCCATTATTTTCCTGTCCCCGGGCTCTTAGAATTAGACGTTTCAGATCTTCGATTTTGACGAACCTGGTGTCGCTGGCAAAAGCAATAGGATCCGCGTACGAAGTCGCGGGCAGAAGCTAGTAATATATAAATGTAGAATATTAGGTACTGTATAGAAGAGAGGTAATGCTCTTTGACTTGTTTTTTAAAGAGAAATAAAGTTTTGGAATCGCGAATGTTAGGCGGAAGTGAGTTCCACAAACGTATGGTCTAGAACAAAAAAAATATCGCAATGATGGAGAAAACTAGTGTTAGTTCGTGTTCGTTAGAGTCTTTTTACACCCTCTATGTCGCGAAAATGTTCGTGTGACCGGACCTCTTTGGTTTTACGCTTAGATTTGTGCGACCATTTTCGTCCGTCACTTATGGTGACGTACAAACTCGTTTGACAAGTTTTGAGACCGATAAATAAATCGAAATTGTAGTTTGGACATGAGTTGCCGTCCATTGATTGACCAATACTTTTGTAATCGTCAGTCATCATGATGTTTACTTTAGATTACTAAAGGCACAAACGAATTAGTCTCTGTGATTTCCTCTTTGTATTCCCTCGTTGATATTTTTGTAACATTCCATTGGGTATTGAGAGATCCTTTAATCGTCTTGTTTACTTTGAAGTATTCGCCACTTTACCACCGTGTGGGGAAACGTCATACAATTAACCTTGACTGCCCGTGACATTCAACTTCATTCAATTTGAAAAGACTACGGCGCGGCGGCGTGTAGACGGCGCACACCCAGCCATCCGTCACCCAAGGACAGTCGACCGCTGTGTAGTAGTTTGTACATCGATCCTTGTGCACGACATTTAATACGATTAGCACGTTGTGTGTTAACATGAACTATTAGCCAACTAAGGAATAAGCCGCACTATTCTTGTTTTTTTTTTTCGTAAGTACGCAAAATACGCGCTTTGACGTGGATTTGCGGACACCAGCCATCCGTTATACAATACAATACTAATAATACTATTCTTGTTGATGGCACCTATAACTTAACTTTTATTTTTCTTGATCGGAGATGTTGACGTTACTATCTCCCATAATTGTATGTGTAGCTCGAATTTAATTTAAAATTGTCTAAAAAAGTAATAATAATAATATAATAATTTTATTCAATAAAAGTTTGCAATGTTACATATATTCTTAAGGCTAGTTTTATACATTTACAAAAGAATTTACCATCTGTAACCGAACTAGGGGGCCGTTCAAGTATTACGTAAGCACTATTGGGGGGCGGAGGGGTCTTTGTTTTGCTTATTTTGGATGACATGGGGGGTAGGGTAGTCTAGATGATGATTACGTCATCGGTAGTTATTTACTTTTTTACACGAATGGCAACCCTCACATTATCTATGCTTGAAAACGAAACGCATTTTCGAGGATTCCCGCAAGTAATGCATACGTTTAGGCACTCGCTTTAGAACCGATTAGGGGAATTACCGCGCGCTATTCACTTGTCTAAATTTCCTCTGTCAGTGTATTGTTTTGTTCAGTAAAATCTAATCTCTATCCTAAATCTATTCTTATTTTTGAAATTATAAATATAACATTATAATCATAAATAAAAAAAGATACATTTATAATTGAAAAATGTTTACGTAAGCATAGGGGGAAGGGGTAAGAGCTTTGCTTACTTTTGCTGACAAGGGGGATGTCTTACGTAATATTTGAACGGCCCCTAGGCAAAAGCCTGTATTTCTAAAAAAGCGTATTACTTATTTTTTTTTTAAATGTGTATTATCATTTTATTGTAACGGCAACGACTTGCTGTTGTTGTTTACCAGATAGCAAATAATACTTTCAATGAATCCCCAGAATTTCAACGTTGCTTTCAAAACACGTAAAAGCATATTTTGTAGTTTGGTGCTTTGAGCTTTTTACACAGCCGCGCAGAACAGCCAGGATAAAAAAGAAGAAAATGACTTTGCTTTTATGTGGGCACCGATATTACGTTAGTAGTTAATGCTAGGTGCAGTGTATCGCTCACGCAAAATCGTTACTAGTTACCAGCTTTTTCGGTTAGAGAGAGAGCTAAGCGGCCTCACTCTCATTCAAGCTGGACTAAGTTTTTTTTACCAAGTTTTATTTGAAACCGCGTCTGCGCGCGAAAACTAGAAAAGCGGCCAAGTGCGAGCTGGACTCGCCCATGAAGGGTTCCGTAGCAGCAAGTAACATAATATATATTAGTTGATGGAATGAAAGGTAAATTGCGGTTTACAATTTATGACGTATTAAAAAAAACTAAGTACTGACTAGATCTCGTTCAAACCAATTTACGGTGAAAGTTTACATGGTAATGTACGTCATTTAGTTTTATCATTCTCGTATTTTAGAAGTTACAGGGGGGGAGGGGGGGTCACATTTTACCACTTTGGAAGTGTCTCTCGCGCAAACTATTCACATTAGAAAAAAAATAATATTAGAAATGTTGTTTTCTATTTTTGTGTGAAAATCTTAATGCGGTTCACAGAATACATCTACTTACCAAGTTTCAACAGCATAGTTCTTATAGTTTCGGAAAAAAGTGCCTGTTACATACGGACGGACAGACAGACAGACATGACGAATCCATAAGGGTTCCGTTTTTTGCCATTTGGCTACGGAACCCTAAAAATTGAGCCACCTTATCATTCGCGTAAACAAATATGTTAACAACAAAAATATGCAGTACAGTACTAAAACTTAAACTGATGTTTGTTGTTTAGGATTTGGGTATAGTAGAAAAAACTAAACACTTGAAAATCTCGTGGGTGCTGGCTGACCAATGGTAACTTTATTTTTCGACTTTGTGTTGACGTTAACTATTAATTCGATTTTTTCGCCAATCATAATAATATTTTCGTTTCTTTTTCTCATTTTTACTGCTGTGATCAATAAATTCGTTGTTTTTGAAAAGTTTCCGGTGAATCAAGACTGATTGATGTGATGAGACAGATTTAAGAGTTAGCGTTACCATTTTTTTGGTGAATTACGTGTTCACACTTCACAGCACATCTTTAAACGCAACATTTGACGTATTATGCAAAATGATACAAACATAACCTTTCCTTGCAGTCAGGTAAAAACACTAGCCAGCGGCCAGCGTACCTAGTTTCAGAGATAAAAAATTGGCGTGATTTGCAAAAAATCCTTTTGCAGGTGGCCTCGCTCGGAAAATTACATTTATAACTATAAGTAACATGATTAAAATTGCGCTATCCTGTTAAATTCTAAGTGGCTTTTCGCGTCTCTGACGAAACTTCGAAACTGCACAATGAATTTTAATGTGGTTTTCACCTCCATCTATGTGCATAGGTGCCGAGAGGAGTAGGTATATGTTTTTAGAACAGAACAAATCTCGACGTTTGAGCATGTTACTTATGCAGCCGTGCGAAGCTGGCGCGGTAGGAACCCGGCGGATGATAATTAATGCAAGATATAATTGCCTGCAGTCAGAACGGAATACGCAATCCACTCATGTTACGCGATTCCTACAAATTGCCACGTGAAGAGGATTACTCATACGTTTCAGTAGCAATTTCTTTAGATCCTTTTTCTAATTAAATTGCTATTTCTAAGGCCTCTTTCAAGAGTCTTAGCTGCCTACGCTACACCTTATGTTGCCATGACTTCTTCATAATATTCTTAAATGCCAGCAGTGGGTGGGAACAGGAAAACGACGCTTAATAAATATGTAGACACGTATTACTGATTTCCAATGATGAATATAAAAAAAATATCGAACATAATAATAGCGTCAGCACCGAGTTGTTCAAACAGTGTTCAAACAGTTCCGGTAAATAATCATTATTATATTTTCTGATATGTAAATATTGTTTGATTGGGCTAAAGTTTTTGTATTTATTGCCATCGAAACAGATAAGAATTCAAAGGACTGCTTCTTAGTTTTTTTGTAGATTAGTTAGCTTGATTTGATGAGGGAAATGTATTTATCCGCCATCAAAGTGGATAATAGAAAATCATTTCCGAGATGATTGTCTTACTTGTGAAGGATAGATACTGAGCTTAAACTTTTCCAGTAGGGATCTGCTAAAATTAGTTATATCTAACTACAGGTTGTTTAAGTAGACATTAATGAAACTATAAGATATAAGTAACTAGCGTACTACATAAAGCCACTGATTAATTATTCTAAAAATATGTAGAATGCTCAGTAACAACGATAAGAAGATCTATTGAAAAAATCAGGTCGAGAGTGAGTGAGTGGCGTGAATCGAACTTGGTCCGGAATGCGTTTCCCGTGGAAAATTGTACAGAACAGGACTGGAGCTATTGTGCGACCACGTTTAGTGGTTGAGCTTCCACCACCTCGTGTTCTGGCTTTTTTAAACAAATGAACATTTTTTTGCGCAATATTGGTTAGCAGTGCCAGTCGCTATGATTTGTTTCCATTTCAGGATTTCATTAAGTAATTACAAAAACTCATACCTACTCCTAGGTAAAAAGTTACTGAGGTATACTTAGCCACTATGATTAAATATTTATCTTTGCCCTTTTTGAACATCGTGGTTGTAAAGAAGAACTCCCATAATCGGCCCCTTTCATCTTTGACAATATTGCGAGGAAAAAAGTAAAATATAAAAATAAATGTGAACGAAATGGCGGAAAAACACTAGAGGAAAATAATTATATAATGCTTTATTGGACTTGTGTATCATGACATCACGTATTAAGTACCTAATCGCAGAGCATACAATTATCATCCATTACTTATTCTGCTTTATTACTATCTGAAGTCTGAACGTTATCATTTTCTAAATATTGTTTTTTCCATAATTTTATAATTTTGTTTGTGCAGTTATCGTAGTATTATGTGAACGCAAACAAAATAGTACCAAATACCTAAATAAAAATACAGGGTAGAATACGTCGATCTGTGTAGGTTTTGCACTTTAGTAGGCAAAGATTATTTTTTAAAAATCTATGTGCGGAAGGTGGGGGCTATCTATGGGTATGTTGCACGGAACACGTGTACACCTTAACTGTTTGTGCGTCAATATTTCCACCGTGTACCTACCTATAATTTAATAAGAAGTTTAACCAAAACGTAAAAGCGATAAACTTCACCTTCCTTCTGTTACGCAAAGATCATGGTCGGAGTATTCTTGTGAATCTAGATGTGTAAGTACAGCGGGGTTACCACAACGTCCAAATGCGATTCAATTTAGGTTTGAGCTGTCAGTTTTCTGACAGTTTTTCTATGGAACTGACAGCTTGCGACTCAGTTTAGGACCTGAATTGAATCGCATTTAGAGGTTGTGGTAACCCACCAGTACTATAATTACTCATTTATTATACGATGCCTATATCGTTATTATAATCGGATATACATTCATCATTATTTTATTCTTTTGGGACCTCGGTAGTTCAGATTTTATGCGTTGTCAGTTACAAGTCAATCATAATCTGCCGTAAACGGGAAACAAAAATACTTATAATTAAAACTGGCAGTGAAGAAAAAAACAAAGCGTTAGGTTTTATGTAAACAAGAACCTAACAATAATAATTGTTATCGCAACGTGGCGGGCGGTATTATCCAACTCGGAACAAAGCGCCTTTATAACTTATTTCTATTGCACTGTGACATAGTTGCTCGTGTACTTATTTCTTTTTAACAGTGCATGTTTGTACTACTCAACAAAAAAGTAAATAAACGACGCCGCGCCCGCCGCGGTCTGTAGGTATAAAATATTAGCTTTTGCCGCCGGGATTGCCCGTGTCGAAGTCGGAAATAGGGTTGACGATGAAAAAAATCGAATTAGTCCGTCAGATAGATATACAATGAATATTGGCCGCAAAGTTTTTCTTTTTTAACGTAAACAAAAATTGAAGACGATACAGTGCGTCAAAAACTCGTGTGACGTCTCATTTCGTTGCATTTTTTACCTGAAAAGTGACGTCACAACCACTCATGATCTTGGATGCGTGGTTTTCAAGCAAGCTGCCAATTCGGATCTAACTGGTGCTATTAATATGACTGATAAGGATCTGTTCGATTTGCAAGTGAAGTGAGGCACATGTTTTGCAGGTGAACCCGTTGTGAAGGTTTTTTGGCAGCTCAAGGATGATCCTTAAGATAAACTTTCGCAGAAACCCCAGGTTCAATTAAGAGGGACCACTATCTCACCAAGCGAAAAGGTTAAAAATCTTAAAGTTTGTATCGACCAGAATTTGTCATCTTTCTCCCTAGCTACAGGACGTAAGCCCCAAAAGTTTTGCATTTGCGGAAATTTATCCCAACAGCCACTAAACCTGAGCTTGCAGAATTCCTTTTACTTTCTCATCCTTGATTACGCTATTGTCAGTTATCTTGATCTCACCGAGGCACAACTAAATAAACTTTAGCCGGCGCAAATATGACAATATGTCTTCGCCGGAATTCTCATATCTTGTTTCAGCTCTACTACAGTATTTATTCTGTTCAATCCTACAACCCCATCTTATCTTTTAGTTCCTTCATATTACACGTAATGGATACAGTCGCAGCAGTAGACTGTGGAATGCTTTCCCCGTGGCAATTAGGCGCGCGCAAACCTTGTCTACTTTTAAAAACATGGTCGAAAACAATACCTTTCTCCTTATGCATTGTTCTTTGTTTCAAGATTATTTTTTTGTATAATGATTAAGATACGTTTACATTATGTCATTCTCTTGCCCTTATACCAATACATTTGGGGTCGGCGCAGCATGTCTTATTCCATACTTCTCCATTTTTTCGTCATCTCATCAGACGCTTCTTTTCTTGCCATATCATTTTAACACAGTCCATCCATCGTTTCTTTGGTCTACCTCTACTCGTATACCCATCCACATTCATACTTAAAATAAGTACCTCCAGACGTTTTCCTAATTCTTCCATTTTCGCCCCACATCCCATACCACGACAACTGATTACCACACAACTTTTAAGTCACCGGCGCGGCGCCGATTTCAGACTTCCTCTTATATTAAACACAATAACTTAATGTTATGTAACATCTTATTAATAACGTAATATAACCGCCTGTAATCCCGAATGGTACGGCAGAGTACACCCAAATTTTGCCATACTCTAATCCATCCAAAGGTTGTCTTAAAAATAAGGCTTTTAGCGATAAGACCGCCCATTGTGTCACTCTGTGTAAACTGAAATTTGTTCGGTGTAAGTACAAAGAATAATATATTTATCTATCTACATAATATCAATATAGCTTCAAAACAAGTAGAATCTTTAGTAGTTCTTTTTCATTTGGAAACATGGCGTCTCCTTTTACGGTGTGCGTTCCTCGTAAAACATTTATTGTTACCGTTAAAGCTACGTAGTTACTTACACTGTACCTTAAGTCCTAAAGCTCGCGTGTCGTGGACGTCTGAACCTCGCTCTTGCGATTTAATAAATAAAATACTTCATCATTTTCCTCCTTCATACTTGGTCTTGGCGTATTTTTCTTTAAGTTTTCAGTTTAACAGGTTTGAAGTATATTGCGATACGATTCAAGAAATCCTGTAATTGGATTTGATATTCTTCAGAATTTATATAATTGATTGCTCTTACTACCGATTAAATAGTACTACTCATGCTTTTTATTTTTCTTCCTTCGTGGCATGAGAATTTTTAAAGAGAAAATTCTAGTTTTATTAAGTACTTAGTTTTATAAATATTTACATCTAATCTATATTATGCCTGAGGTTTCGCTTAGAGTGAGAGATAGCAAAAAAAAACAAAGTTCAAACTTTTTGCAAAAAGTTTTTTTAGGAATCGTTGAACATATAAAAAGATTTCGACGAATTGAGAACTTATCGTTTTTTGAAGTCGGGTTAAAAAAGCCTAAATCATATCTGGCAACTTTTATTGTGATCAGACAAACAATGTCAAGCTTTATTTATTGTTCTCAAATATAAAGAAATCCATTTTGTTGACATAAAGGGTGTAAAAAGACTTAACGGAAGCCGAAAGTTGTTTCCCAGCAATAATTATTGCGTAAAGTTACTTAATTTGATATACAGAATGCTTAGTTGACGGCTTCGTGATGAGTCTGTTTACAGTTTACACGCTGTATAATTGTATATGTATAGTGGGGGCTAACGGACATAGTGTCATGACACTAACTGGGCGTTTCGTTGCACTTGACAGGCTTATTGAATTGGAAGCTTGTGTGTGGTCTATAAGATGTTCGCACGGGCCGTTTTTGGTGTGCTTTGTGCAACAGTAATACTAAACCGAGGACTCGTTAAGGGGCCGGCGCGGCGGAGCGTGCGTCGTTCATACAAACGTAATACCAAAAAAAATGTTGACAACCATATTTTTAAGGTAGTGTGTATTTATTTCGATTGAATTACAGAATATCTATGTTCCTAAATATATATTTTGAAAGGCCAACGATATAAAGACGAGATATATTATGAGGAATTTAAAATTTCTATAGGATTTTTTTTTCTTTCATAACTCTTGTTTAAATCAGTGTCCATTCAAAATAGATATTTGGGAATGTAGATATTCTTGTAGTCCAATCGAAATAAATACACACAACCTTTAGAATATGTTTTATTTACAAATTATTTTAGTTTTACGTTTGGATGAACTACGCATGCTCCGCAGGCCTCTTAATAAATCCCCAAAGCGTGTTGTATGCTTCTACTCGATTTGCTCGTTATCCTTTTGTGCTTGTCCCAGATTATTTTAGGTCGGTGCAACACGTCGCTTTTTACCCTACATTTTATTCCCTCTTCTTACCTCTTATTATTATGGGCATTTAGGCATTATTTTAGGTTTTTGCAAAATTTCTTGGTCGTCCTTTGGTAAAAACCTTATGCTGCACTTAAGAATAAATTTAATTTACATCACTTGAGAATAAAATTAATATTTATTTTCAAGTGATGTAAATTTAGAGGTTTAACGTCCTCTGAACTTACTTACATCACTTGTACTGTACTGGAGTACTGGAGTCGAATTCGAGTGAATCGGTTTCTTATACATAGACAAGCGTGTTCCATCCTAGGCCGGATCATCGCTTTAAATCAGGCGAGTTGCGGTCAAACGCAAGTCTCACTGTAAAAAGTAAAGAAAAAGCATTACCGGACAGAAAAGATGGCCGATTACTAAAGGCCCAGGTCATTATTAATGAATAGTTAGGAAAGTCACGAATAAAACAATGCCAAGAAAAAAAAAAAAAAAAACAAAACCCAACTAACACAATCAAAAATGTCAGCTCTGTCCCGTTTGTTGCCAGAGAGGCATATAATATGACATATTTATGATCCCCAAAAAGTACCAGGCTGGCATGAGCTCAAGGTGGTGGTGGGTTACAATAATTCTGGGTAGGTACGATTTTTGAGAAATAAATACCACCTCGGATTCATGCTAGCCTACTTTTCGTAAGGTTAATCTAACACTACTCGATTCATACAATGTGTTTAAGTACTATTTCATTGCTTAAAAATACGGTGGGGTCAACGGGAATAATTTTTACTCATTTTATCAGTTCCCGTTAACCCCACTGCTCGTCGTCCCACTGGTGGGGTTAACGGGAACAATTTTTGATTATTTTAATCATTTCCCGTTGACCCCAACAGTGGGACGAGAAGCGGTGGGAACAGCGGGAACACACCGTCAATTGGGGCCCTTTGATCTGTACCGACTACCGCCGCGCATGTCTGCAAATTCACTTTACCAAAGCGTGTCTGATCGTAAGAGGGAAAGCTGTGAACTTTGTTGCGGTAATATCATCATTTTATTCATAACTGTAACCGCGAGATTGACCGCCTGGTAATTCAAAAAAGGTTCGTCTATAAGCTTGTTTTCCCTGATCACCATTCACTGCACCACTGTCGAACACTGTACGTTATCTTCTCCGGTAAACTGCAGGTTTTCGTGAAAATATTTCCAATTGCTAGCATCACCTTGAATTGATGCTAGCCTAGTCCTATCTCTGTGACAGCCAAGTCAGGTGAAAAAAAAAACATTGCTTCAACCCCGAGAAAAATCACGAGTCGACGTAATACGGGAATCAACATAGCTGGAATGATTCAAATTATTTTATACCGCATAAAATAGTTTCTGTCGAAAATGAGGTTAAGTACTTGTGTAAAAAATTACAGTCAAGCCTTGGTAGAGAGAGTCAGAGTTACTAAAGTATCTACAAGTATTTTTCCATTGAACCGTTTTTCTAAACAAGAAAGCATATTGTTGTTATCAAGTTATCCATGAAGTAAACTTCGTGCTTATATCCAGTTATTTTCACAGACTACGCTAAGTTCACTTGAAGTAACTTTAGATGACCAAGTGTTTAAACTCACAACTATTGTAGTCCATAAGATTAAAGTTTTACAACTATTGTAGTCCATAGTTTTATGTCTCATTCATAGACGTGCGTATGTACTTACCATTAATTATAGTTTTAATAGGATCGTTTTCTTAAGTAAAAATACCAACTGCCTTGTTGGTCGTTCGTCCTGGGTTCGATTCCCGGGTCAGGCTAATTGTTATTGGGTTTTTCCATTAGGAATTTCCTAGTAGCAGCTACGGAACTGTGACGTGCGCCCGGTTCATGGGCCGATGTAATAGACTCGCCTTCTATTATATCGTGACTTCAAAAATCATAACTGGCGAAACCTCTACCTTACCCTCACGTTTACAGGCGTGATGTTATGAAACTCAATTTGTGGCATGATTTATGTATCACACATCAGAGATCGGAAAACGGTGAGTATATTTGACAAGGAATATGGATAAAATCTAGGATTTATTAAAAGTTCCGTCAACAAAAAAATAATGAAAGGTACCTACCTATTATCCACATGTTACTTACTTCCTTCAAGTTGAAGTTTAACATGTCCTTCTTATTCCGATCTGTAATAATAACGTACATACTCATACATGTCCGCTAAGCTTCGCATGCACGGATGATCGATCCCTTTTGCACGCGTTGTCAATGAAAAAAGTGCTCATAACCTTCGTAATTTTTAAATCCTACGTTTGCTTCTCGATATAAAACCAATCAATGAAAAGTGCTTCTACAAAATTCATTTGGCAGGAAAAGGTACCTATTTTGCTCTACAGAAATGTCCTTTATTTAGAAAATAAAAGAGTTATTCTTGTTACTCAGCCGTAATTCGATTTGAAAGGAATCGTCTTGACCAGTAAGCCATAAGCCCTCTTTGTGGGTTTGTACCTCCTTTAGTGCAATAAGGCAAGCTCTCTGTATTAATTTGCCTTAGTAAGGATAGGTGAAGTTCTTATATTCGTTGCAATATCAACCTTAGGGACAAAGTCGAAATGTCGCATGTGCCTGTTAACAAAGCAATCAATTACCGATTGACGCCGACTGGCAGTTACAAAGGCATGGCAGGCGGGACGGGAAATAGGCTAGTTTCCACCATCACTAAATTGCAAATCTATTTAGTCCGTCAGTTGAGTATTGGAAAATAATGGACACGTATTTTTTGTTTTTGTAAATCAACGAATTTTGACAAAGATAAAACGCATCAAAACTCGGGAGTGGGGGCTCGTGACGTCAGAACTCACTAAGAATGATACCAAACAGTGACGTATTGGGAATTTTAAAAGCGTCGTATCTTCGTCAATGTTGGTTTATGTGCCAAAAGAAAAAATACGGGTCAAATATAGTGACGGACTAATTATTTTTTTTTCAGTTAACAAGCCTATTGTCGAACCGGCAAGAATTTTTCGTGTAATTTTTCGCATGCTGTATATTATGTAACATTGTTGCATCTAACTGCGTTCTCTAATTCTGTCTGACTGAATAACCATACTAGATCAGATTAAACTTTGTTTGTGGTTAGTTACGTGTAATATGAATCGCTTTTCAGGAATTCATGTACTTATTTAATTACTCAACGTGGATTATTTCGTAGTTGCGGGGAGAACGCGTCCCATTTTTTAGGGGCCGCAAAATTTCATTCTGAAGTACCTTACCCATCCATAGTTCTCATTTTTGGAGGTGTATTGTTACGTAGGTACTTAGAAGCCATGAATTTATATAATATTGCTCGAAACAAATTTGACTGTATCGAACTGTCCAATATGCTATGTTATGCGGTTCCTAGGACGGTCCACATGCGAAAAGTGCGCGCTGGTAGATTATTTTCAGTTGGCACTTGCAAGTCCAACTCTGGCCTGCGTTCGCCTGTCCGCAGAATGGTCGATTCCTACAATAAAACTTTCGAGCATATTGACATTTTTGCATGTTCTCACTATAAGTTTAAAAAACTCATACTAAAGGAGTTTTCTTAAATATTTATACACCATTTATTGTTTTCTTGTTTTTTACAACTTTTAAGTATTTCTAATTTTTTTTTTTTTGTATTTGTAACCCTAGCGATTATTTTTAATATTATGTATCCTAGAGTTAATCTGTGAACAGCGTTGTGGGCTGCAATGTTGTTTTTAAGTTCTGTTTAAATTTCCTATTTCTATGTTTTATATTGCAGCTGTTTGTTGTTCCATTTGAATAAAAATAAAAATAAAATAAAAAATATTATGTCACCGTAAAATTGTCAAACACGTTAGATTGCTTACACTATAGTGAATTATTTCTCGGTAGATTGTAATCTATCGAAGTTTTAATTTGACATAAGTTACCGAAAAGCTTTCCAAGTGCTTGCCGAGAAGGCCTTTTGGTTCCTTTGGTAACCATACCACTATCATCAGTCTGCCTAATCTTTTGCCAACTTCATAATTATGGTTGCGTCAGCGGTTTCACATAGAGCGACTGAAAAATGACATTATTTTTAATCAAAAGAATCCAAATACAGTCCGTGTTCATTTGTAATTATAGTAAAGATTTGTTCATTTCATAATGAGGGGGCGTCCATAAATTACGTGTGGCGCTTAGGGGGGGTCGAGCCGAATTTCTTCTCCGCAAAAGTTGCGTGAAACCTTAGGTAATTAATTAAGTAAAAATGTTTCACCACTAAAGTATGGCTAAATATTTACTTAAGCAATTCAATCATAATTCAATCATGAATTCATTTTTTTTTTTTAATGAAATCCAACGCAATCATGCACAGATTATCGTATTTACACTAAAACTATGCATTTTGATAAATCTCACGTGAGAATTAGAGGGGGCCGCATCAAATCTCACGATATCTCACCAAGGGGGAGGGGGCTTCGAATAATCGCCGAAATTGTCTAACGTAATCAATGGACGCCCCCTAATAAAGCGGTAATCTTGTATACGCCAAGGGCGAAGGTGAACCCACGCTTCGCCACCTACTTTCGACTTTTGAGAAGAAACCTATTCTTCTTATAAGTGGTGTGGTAAGAAGACCTTTTCCTCTCTACAGAGTTCGCTCTCTTTTATAATATGAGTATAGATTTAAAGCACACAGGTACCCACAAAAGAAACCTTTTAAAATAGAGGATAAGATAGAAAAATAGGACTTAATTCTATAAGTATTTAGTTCCGTGTTGAATGAGAAGATTTGTATCTAAAATTAAACTGACGGGATGAAAAGTCGAAAGTAGGTGGCGAAGCGTGTGTGCTTTAAATCTATACTCATATTATAAAAGAGAGCGAACTCTGTAGAGAGGAAAAGGTCTTCTTACCACACCACTTATAAGAAGAAACCTATCACCATAGGAAATACGCGGGCTAGGCCGCGCACAGAAATCCGTACGCAAATAGGACGTTGTGACATTTTCATGACATGTTACATTTCGCTGGAGGTTCAGTCAATATTTGTCGAAACTCAGCGGAAACGCCCTCGGCACAGGAAATTCGTTTGACCAATTCACAGTTTACCATGATTGTCATGTCACTGCACTGGTTTAAATCTCTCCTACCGGCGGCAGTTGATATTATTTCGACTTGATTGAATTCGAACTAGAATGTTTAATAACTCACCGCCCTGAGCCCTGTACAATTCTATGCATCCATCAACACAAACATACACATAAGACCGCTAACGTAAAAGTGTTTTTTTCAAACCAAAAAGAAAAGTTGTTTCCCAGCTATCATTTTTGCGTACGTTACTTAGTTTGATGTACAAGTGGCTTTATGATGAGTCCTTTTACATCCTGTTTTACCTTTACGTCTATACTAATGTGACAAAGAGGAAAGATTCGTATTTTTCTATGTAACAAATAAACTTGAAAACTACTGACCCGGTTTGAAAAATTATTTCAGCAATGGATAGCTACATTATCAGCGAGTAACATAGGCTATATTTTATCCCCATACCCCGCCGGTAACGCGAACTACGTGGGTGGAACCGCGTGACATCCGCTAGTATTTTAATAATTTACTGAATTAATTGTTCGAATTGCACGTTGGAAATATCGGCAAATATTTTGCAACGAAACAATGCGTCAACGAATCATCGTCCGTTCTGAGCGAAGGATCGCGCTGTCGATGTCGCGCCGATGTCCTCGGTAACTATTTTGTCTACCAGCCTTCCCTATATTGAGCTAAATGTCAACGTTAATAAAAATACTGACAATATTTTAGAGATGGACTAAACGAGGTGCAAAGCTTTTATTAAAAAACAATAGTTCAATTTGCACACCCTTAATCATACAACTCTTATTATTTCCCCACAAATGACGGTAGACGTCTTTTTTTTTACTCGCAAAATAGGAACTTTAATTATGTAAGTATTCAGGCTTTGAGGGATTTATTATACTCGTACCAACACTGCTCATTAAAATTCGTACTGAATCGAGTGCAGTCATTTATTATTATTTGTATGTCAAAAGATCTGATGTTTTTATTCTGCACCTAGTTTTACATGCCAGTCTCAGCAACCCCCTCCCTCCCAAAAAAAAAACTTGTGCTGCTGTTTTTTCTATGTAACTCCGTGTATACTGAGTTTGAATTTAAGAGAAAACTTTTATGACAAAGAATATTTTTTCTCAAACCGAGCGCTCAGAGTTTCTCAGTTAATTTCTAACACACATTGCAAATTATTACGTAAGTAAACTAAAGTTGAATAACTTCACAATAAAGCTCTGTGCTAGGAATTCTTTTTGAAACTGCTTTTTTAAACAAATAAGGAAGTTTTTTTAATGATATGTTTTTTAATTAAAATCAGTATTCATTTAAAAGAAGCATTTTCTCCTTTATAATACTCGGAACTTTGTTATTAATATCATAACATTATTACAATTTTTAATTGCATGCAATTTGCCTGTTTTATTACAATACATAAAGATTTCTGGAGAGAATTCAGTACTATCCAGTAGCTGTGGTTTGCACAAGATATGGTTTCCTGTTAACATGGTGTTACACAGCCGTAGGATTCCTACTATGGTTTCCAACGTGTTATTTAATCTGGTTTCCACACTTCTCTTGCTCTCTTCTTCCACAATTTTACTAACGGTGCAGCATATGACACCGGTGGTGCCCAGAATGCGAAGTGCACTCACTATAATTCAATTAAAACTCTTTATGAGAACTTTCAGTGGGTTCAGATAGTAGCAGTCAGTCATTCCCGAACGACGACCCGAATGGTGCAGCGGTAGTGAGGCTGCCTTACGTTCTTAGGGTCCTGGGTTCGAATCCCGGTAGCAAATGTTTGTGTGATAACACAAACGATAAGATACAAAACGGCTTTTAGAGATTAATGCCGGAAACACACTTACGTGTCGGGGAGTGGCGTGGCGCGCCAGAAGCATATCGAGACATATCTGTAGGTCGTGTCGTGGCGCGTTCTGTCTTGGCGCTGACTGCTCGCCACCGCTTGCGAGTGATAGAGATTTGATCCGTACGATTGACCCTATCGATTGATGTCAAAAAGGTACAGAATGTTATTTTGTCAAAGTCGATTCAGCCCGGGTTCGATACCCGAGTGTGGCAAAATAATTTTCGAACATCTGTGAATGCAGATTTATTTATTTTTAAAAGTAATGTCTCCTTTGAGTATAACTTGCTATCTCCTGTATTTAGAGTACTTTCCCTTCAGGCAGCATTGTAAAATTCTACCCTTTATAAGTAGATATCCGCCCCATAAAGTTTTATATTCGCTAATAAAGAAAATATAAAAGCCAGACCATATTGAAAACGCGACCATTTGTATCTACTGGCTTTGTGGCTATTTACATTAAATCGGAAATTAATCCTACTATATTTTGGATATAGGCGGTTCGAGTGCCGTCGTAATTAAGTCTATTTCCTGTTACGCTCATGTGAATGCACTTGTATAACTGTGATGAGAAGTTCTCCTGTACTTCTTTACATTCATTTCATTACAGTTATACAAGTGCATGACTTCATCATCTACCTAGCCTCTTCCCAACTTTATTAGCGTCGGCTTCTAGAGTTTTGAGGACCTCGTGGCTAAATAATAACAGCCGCTCGGGCCGATCTTTAGGTTAAGCCGTGCTTGCCTAGGTTGGTCCGTGGATGGGTGACCACCCTTACATACCGAGTTTCCTCCGTGCCTCGGAAAGCACGTTAAGATGTTGGTTCCGGCTGTCATTTGTCCATCTTTGGCAGTCGTTACAGGTAGTCAGTGGCCCAAAAAGTCTGACAACCAGTCTTACCAAGTGGTATCGTATTACCCAGTATTAACTGGGTTGTGGAGATCAGATAGGCAGTCGCTCCATGTAAAATATTGATATTCAGCTGCATCCGGTTAGATTGGAAGCCGACCCCAACATAGTTGGGAAAAGGCTAGGCAAATGAAATTATGATGGCTTCCAGTGTTACCTGGCGCAGGTGACCTCCATAACCCATTTAGTACTTGGCAGGATCAATTCTTTGCTAAGACTGGTTGCCAGACTTTGCCATTGGCCACCTACGACTGTCAAATATCTGCAAATGACAACCGAAAGCCGGACCTTTAACGTGTTTTTCAAGGCTCGGAGGAAACTTGGTATATCGTTGATCACCCACCCAGCCACGGACCTACCTAGTATAATTTTCAACTCTCCAAGTTTAAGAAAAAGCAAAAAACATAACAAAATGTAAAAATAAAATTAAAACTCTACTTCAAGTATAAATGTCGAATTTTGCGATTTATCAAATAATTAAAAAAAACGTAACAAAAAAAAATAGTGGGGTCAAGGATGAGTTATTGGGGGCTGAAAATACAGCAAATGAAGGTTCCTTTCGGCCCGTTTAATTTGGTAAGCGATACACTAAACTCCCTGTACATAGAAAATGATACTGTTGTTATTCAAAACCTACCCCAATCGAATAAATAATTAAGATCGAAGAGCTGAACATTGCTGTATATAACAGCAAAGAAACATGCTCTGTACCTTTCAGTTTAAGACAATTTTTAAATTCCTATCGAACACAATATTTATGAACCTCTCGGTTCGTTACCCCTGGCCTTATATTTCTCAATTAGCAATTTAAATTTTTAAACCAAAATGTTATTTAGGTAATTATTTAGTTAAAAGTAGGTACAATACAAGTCATGTTTCACCGTTTCTTTATTATGTGTATTACGGGTTCTGCCCGAGACTTCGACCGCTCCTGACGAAACAAGGTATGACACTCGTTTGAAGTATAGGCTATCTGTGAAAATATTTTGGAAATCGTGTGAGGAACAAACATTATCTCACTACTGATTTCATCGTCACCACAAGTCAACGATATCTATTTCACTTCCTTTAATTATTATTTATGGAGCAATTAACGCGGCTGCAAGAACCTCGAACGCAGCCGGACGTGTTTACATACACTCAGGTTGTACTATAATTATTAATTAAACTTGCCTAAACCTCAGTAAGGAGCTACTGTTGAATATGAAGCCGGACAGTTCTTGTTCGGGGGTTAGTTATACTATTATGAAATACATAGTATTAGCACTCAAGCAATGTGCCTGTGTGACAATGTTATCTACCACCAGTTAAATGAAATTATAAATTAAAAAAAAAACCGGCCAAGAGCGTGTCGGGCCACGCTCACTGTAGGGTTCCGTAGCTTCCCAGACCATTAAAAATACCAACATTTTTCGTCAGCAAAAATAACTTTGTTTTTCATAGTATTTGTATGAAAAACAAAGTTATCATTTGCGTTTTTTTGAAAAAGTGCTATATAACTCAAAAACTATTCAACTCATCAAGTTGAAAATAATTTTCCTAGAAAGTTCATATAAAGGTCTACTTTTGTGATTTTTTTCATATTTTTTAAACTTATGGTTCAAAAGTTAGAGGGGGGGGGACACATTGTTTTTGACTTTCGGAGCGATTATTTCCTAAAATATTAATATTATCAAAAAATGATTTTAGAAAACCCCTATTCATTTTTAAATACCTATCCAACAATATATCACACGTCAGGGTCAAAATTAAAAAAAAAATCGCTCCCCACTTTACGTCTGGGGTAGGTACCCTAATAAAAATGTTTTTTTAAATTTTTATTTTTGCACTTTGTCGGCATGATTGATATACATATTGGTACCAAATTTCAGCTTTCTGGTGCTAACGGTCACTGAGATTATCCGCGGACAGACAGACAGACAGACATGGCGAAACTATAAGGGTTCCGTTTTTTGCCATTTGGCTACGGAACCCTAAAAACCCGCCGACACAATGTACTAAAAGTTAAATAGAAAATAATTCGTTAATTCGCCATTTTGTGGTTGCGGCCATTTTGGATTTTTAATTTATCATCAGTGTATACTGTATAGTATTCTACAAGTCAAGCCCTTTCATTTGTTACCCATATTGAGGGAGTTGTTGAAAAAATATGTAATCCGCCAGTTTGTTGCAGCGGCCATCTTCTACTTATTTTTATCAAACATAGCTAAGAACGATTTCTCACTACACTTTACGGGATTATATCCGTGATTTTCTTTTGTTTCTGTGTGCTCCGAGAAACAAAAGAAAATCACGGATATAATCCCGTAAGTGCTCGTACTTTCATCAAAAAAATAACAGTCTGATTATCTAAAACAGCTGTTTAAAACACATTTTTGCATAGTAATATGTCACAGTGACAGCTGTTTTTAGATAATCAGACTGTTATCTTTTCGGTGAACAAGGACCTAAGTATAGCTAAGAACATTCCAGACTAATTCACCTTTCAAACAAAATCAAAATCGGTCCTCCAGCTCCGCCCGATCCATATTATAGTTATAACACCCCGTCGTTTTTGCGTCGGGGGTTAAAAATGGTTTTAAAAATAAACTATTGCTTTTAAGATATCCGGTTACAAATTACTCGTACATCAATGCATGAATAACTGCGTAGCATAATATATATATAGTGTTCAGTGTATATCAACAGCTAATTTGTCACGGAAAATACCAAATGTAGCGCCGCCGCCGGCAGTGTTGGTTATGCAAATATTGGCTACCTATAGGCGAATACTGCGGTGTTAGTGTTGCTCCCATCCCATCATAGCGGCCTTTTGAGGGTTCCCGTCTGGGCCGCTCAAAATGCACGTTGATTATAATATCACCGTAGCCTGGCTTCTATCACGCTGTACATATATAGGTGGCGGATTGGCGGCTACTTCAGAAAGCGCAATTATTGGGAACATAACTATACAGTGTGCCTAGCTATAGTTGCTGCCAGTCAAGATAATAGCGGTCATTGACCCCACCTACATTTATTAAAGTTCTTAATTTTGAAAACCAAAAATAAGCGTTCAAGTCTTGAATCGTCATCTATCATGATCTTCAACATTTTTTCTAATGAAAAACGATACATAGTTCATTTGGTTTGGTTCGTACGATGAGTTATTAGGCAAAAGGCAATGACCGCTATTGCACTACATAAAGGTGGTATATTGCGAATTTTGCCGCTGTCGCTAAATAAATTGTCGCGTAAAAGATTTTTACTTTAGCTTTGACCACTGCAGTTTCTGTAAGTTGTCGTATTATATTTTCGGGAAATGTAACGACAGAATGATTTTATTTTGCGGTAAACGTAAAAGCTTCGGTGCTTTTAAAAGGCTTTAAAGCGTCATGAAGGCTTTAAAAATGCACGAAAATATTACTTTTCGTGTATTTTTTATCGTATCAAAGCTACTGAAATAATCATTCAATGGGATTAAATGAACTTTAAAGTTTCGAGGGTACTAATGCTAATTTGAATGCTTATAATTCTGTAAATACATCCGTGTTACCGTCGCGAATCATATTTTGTTTAACATACAGCCTGAAACTAAACTGCAAATTGCAAAAAACGTAAGATAATTGGAGTTTTTCGGACTACCATAGTGCGTCCTCCTTAATTTTGACTTGCAACTCTAGCTCACACACCACCCCGCTTGTCCACGCGGTCGGGCGGGCTAAGGAAAAACGATCACGCGTCGCATAGGCTTGTATTCAATCCTAGATTCCGCTTCACCGGCCTCGCCCCACCGCGCGGCCGTGTGGTGTCGTGTGAGAATCGCACACTGTCCGTCGCCAGTGACTCAAGAGAAAACCAATAACATCACAGAAATGTCACAGAATGTCGAAAATAGCCGACCAATCAGAATAATTATTTATTAATATTATTGTAGACACTTGCATTTGTCTTGGTGATGGATCAGTCAGTTTTCAAAATGCCTAAACAAACCAACAAAACCTTTAGCAACAAAGAACAACGATTAGAAAATCGTCCGATTCCTTAATTCTATTCTTCATTGCGCTCACTGACTTCATAGGTATTAACGGAGATTGTCATGGTTGATTCAAAGACAAAACTATACCTTCACGTGCGCTACCCTACATCCTCATAAGTTAAGGCATTCTCTTCAACACATTTTTCTCTTCCTTTTCTCAAACACTCACTGTCTCCAGTTCTCCTTTTTCCAAATTTCTTAAGAAATTAGCAGTGAGTACCTTTTTAGGAATTAGCAGTGAGTACCTTTTTAGGAATTAGCAGTGAGTACCTTTTTAGAAATTAGCAGTGAGTACCTTTTTAGGAATTAGCAGTGAGTACCTTTTTAGAAATTAGCAGTGAGTACCTTTTTAGGAATTAGCAGTGAGTACCTTTTTAGAAATTAGCAGTGAGTACCTTTTTAGGAATTAGCAGTGAGTACCTTTTTAGAAATTAGCAGTGTGTACCTTTTTAGAAATTAGCAGTGAGTACCTTTTTAGAAATTAGCAGTGAGTACCTTTTTAGAAATTAGCAGTGAGTACCTTTTTAGAAATTAGCAGTGTGTACCTTTTTAGAAATTAGCAGTGTGTACCTTTTTAGAAATTAGCAGTGAGTAGTGAGTACCTTTTTAGGCAAGCATTATGTATTCAAAATAGTAAAATAAGTCCTTTGATGTGACTTTTATGATAGTTCACTTAGATAAAGTTCAGAATACGACACAGCTGACGGATGCTCCCCTCAAATTCAGGCAGCTTACTTTTAAAGGTTCAATATGGTCCAAACAATCCTCCTTATGCTTTTGGCGAGGTAGGTAGGTACCAAATTGATTTTTTTACAATTTCTTTGACATGACTTCAACTTTGGATTTGCCTCATGGGTGCCGCAGTTGACTTTCATTTCGATGACCTGCAGTGGGTATTAAACAACAACTAAAAAAAAAAATGAGTTGCTCGCAAACTTAGCGCGCTGCCTTCTTTCATAATGTATATTCCGGTGTTGTCAATTGCGTGTTTAAAATAGTCAAGTAAATCCATTGATTGAACTAGTTCATACTTTCGTCGCCAACTAGCAGCTACCTAGTTGCTAATTATTAGTTAATATCACAACCGTGTATAAACACCGATCACGATTATTGCTCTGCCAATATCACAGCGATCTATTAATTAAGATTCGTGTTATGCTTCACGGCGTAAACTAATTGTTACTTAGTTGATTGCTTAAAACGAGAGCGATGTTTGGAATGCAATCAATGCTGCCATTTAGGTATCCATCCATGGATGTAAAGAATAATAAAAGAGTTAATAATATTTCCAATGGAATATCAAACGTCGAGTCGATCGATAGTGAGTGAAATTCCCAAAACGGCAATGCAACGTTACGAAATTAATCATCGTGCGTGGAGGGCCCCGGGGAGTCTCGACAGAGATAACGACAAAATCGCTAACTTTCGATCGCTGATTACTAACGAATAAATTCGGTTGCAATAATTATGCTTACCAGAAACGCATCTAGGATGTAGCTCAGAGACTTTCATTATTCGCAAGCATCATGATTGCAACCGAATTTACTCGTTAGTAATTAGCAACCGAAAGTTAACAATTTTGTCGTTAGGTCTGTCGAGACGGCAACCAGGCCAGTTGCGTTTTTTTTTTCGTACACACGAACATTTCTGACATAAAATGCCACTTCGTTCAGACTGCATTTAAATAGGAAGTGGTTTTAAATTTTAACCACAACGTTTACTTTAAATCCAATGTTAGGTACAATGTTTTGTGACAAACAATAGCTTAAATTAGACTTGACCCCGGTTCCTGATACCTACCACGTTTGTAATTAAATCTATTGTCTCATCTCATGTGCATTGATTACACTAATTGTTAATTCCGATTGCCAATCATGTCAGCTGAAATGAAATTACATATTAAAATAATTAAAGGTTTGATTAGACTATCAGAGTCGTGTTTTTTTGGACTACTATTTAAAAATTCCATCATAATTTTTATTTCTTCTGCGTTAGCAACAAGTATTTACATGAACAAAGAAATCGCTGTTAGGATTTTTATCGCGTAAGCTAATGGTTATTGCATTTTAACGAGTAAAATACTAGTAGTGTGTATGCGGCATGTATATAGACTAACTTAGCACAATTGGGAAGATTAGCCCAAATCATAATACTTAATGTATTTAACTAATGGATCTATAGATAGCTTTGCGCATTGATCTACACACTAGCATTAATTAGGTACAATGTGACCGATACATTACAGGTACATGTTATACTGATAATGAGTAGGTACATTTGATGATTAAAAGCATTTAGTTGATTGCTGCTGTTTTGTATGCAGTGGCTTCGGACGTCCTTTGCCTAAATGCAGTCTGCTGGTTACGTACTGCAGGTAGGTATTGCTCTGTTTGTATGTAGAATCATCATCATCATTCTCCTCCATTATCCAAAGGAGAATGCCCATTTTTGTATGGGACTTGGGCTGTTCTTGTGTTTCGACTTAATCATCGGTAGATTGCGGGGATCCGCTGGATGCGAGACGCACTGGACCGGTGAATGTGGTGACACTTGGGGTAGGCCTAAGTCCAGCAGTCGCTCAGCAGACGTCTCTCGGCTGCAATGATGTTGATGACATTAATGTCAATCAAATTGACAATGACTGTGACATAAGGCTACTTACCAGCATAATTAAAATATATGCACATATTTAAGCTTCCTCTGGATTATTTAAACAAACAGCATCTGTCCATCGTATAAGCAGCACAAGCCACACGTCATTTCCACATTTGTAATATGCGTGTGTAGATAGATCAAGAACAATGTATACTATGTTACGAGTATTTCCAATCACTTTGCCAGTTTCGCGCCAGAATTTTTTGTAACAATGGTTTGTAAATTAATAATGCTTTTAGATTGATAAGTTTCAACTTTATGATAATCATTTGGTAACTGTGGCTTGTACCGGGGCCAAAAAGACTTGCACTCAGGGCTGCAAAATATTTGTTATTATCTTCTAAACCGGGGGGCTGCTTCAGACTAAGTTAAATGTATGTTAAAAGAAGAGTTTTACATAAAAATGGAAAAGACGCAGCTGAAATTTGCTTTATAGCGTTCGTGTCCCACTGATGGGTAGGCCTCCCCTTTCTCCTCCTAAACCTCTGTGTCCTGCGCGATATCTGGCCATCATAGCCCCGCAAACGAGATCATATCGTCACACCACCTTCGTCGCACTTAATTTACATTATACTTGCTTACGCCTCAAACCTTCGCGCAAGTGCCAACAATAAGTTGAGAAAGTTTTATCGCAATCGGATGTCAGCCGTTTGGCAGCACACAAATAATCAGCGCGACTGTTGAGCACGAGGTCCTGGGTTTGATTACCAGGTCGAGCAGTCTTATTGGGTTTTTCATCAGGAATTTCTGAGTAGCACTCAGCCGCGGAGTGAAATGATGATGATCAAAGCCCATACTTTCTGTAAATGAGAAGAACCCTAAACATAGAAGTGCGACAGTAGCAAACAGGTATTTTTAACCTATGATGCCATTAAAAAACATCTGAACACTTCTACAACTGGACGAAGATATCTGCCAAAGATGATGGTCCTGGAAATCCAGGTTTAAAGAGATAATTTATTAAAGAAAATAATAATTATTTTGATAATTTTCGACCCCTGCTGGAAAACTCTTGGATGCGGACACCACAAAATCTGTCACAACTCACAGCCCACGAGGTGATTTAAATATGATTCTAGTATTTATCGAAGAATCTGAGATGATCGTAATTGAAAAATGTAATAATCCTTGAAGTGGGTTTTGTAGTGATTCTAGATAAAAAATTGTAACTGCACTATCCCAAGTGTAATTAAATGAAACCCTGAAAAGGGATCAAGGTAAGCACCTACTTAAGTATTATGCATAAGTATTTTGCGACCGACCCTGAAATAGAGAAAAAGTATCTGGTGTTTTCTGCATAATTTGTAATTTGTATTGAGCTGGTGAGCAGCTCTTATTATTTCGCGATGTGACAAAAAGGAAAAAGTCATGCGAGGCAGTCTGTGAGGAATGCCGATAGAAGTGAAAACTCGTAGCGATGTGACTCGAGTCACTACGAGTACTACGAAAAGCGTACGTGGCGGTCACGCGAGTTCCATGATTTTTGTTCACTCAAAAAGTGTTCAACGCGCTAAAGAAATTTTCACTTGGTCAGAGGGAGTGTCACCCTGAAATTCTACAGTTAATCATTTTCAACACGGTCCCAATTTCTAAAAACAATAGTTTGACTACTCATTGCTTCGACAGAACACTTCTTCGATGTGCACTTGTTCTACATGTGATATTGAAATTGCAGTTACCTGGCGTTGAAACCATAGCTAAGCTACAACTCAGATATGTTTTCTACGTCAGGTCTACGATTTTCGCCATGAAACGCAATTTACTTAGAGTACTTATTTAGAGACATGACCTCATAATTTCCATGACGCATCAAGTCTACATCTCTTATAACGTGGATGAACGCTAAAAGTATCCTTAAAAGTTATTCGATACAATATCTAGGTATCCGATGAAGAACTCTCTCGAAAACTTGACCTAAAACCGTTGCCTTGCACTTGACATATTTATATGCCAGTCTACCAGTCTATTTTGGTCATTTCAAAGTTCACATCTGTGTATTAATACTACGCCAACTGTTTGAAGCAATAATACGGTGAATTTTATATTTATTGCCTGATACAGATTTTACTTTCTTATGAATGTTACACTCCAGTTAATAAACTATCCTATATACACGAATATAAATATAATATATATACAGGGTGTAAACCACCTCATCACGAAGCCGTCAACCAAGCATTCTGTACAACAAACTAAGTAACTTTACGCAAAATTGTTTGCTGGGAAACAACTTTTTTTTTGGGATGAAAAATCACGTATTGTGGTATAACTCAATGAAACGCACTCAAAACATTGTGCTGATGTAAATCGACAAGTTACAGCTGTTTTGCTATGAAATATGGAAATGAGCTTCTTTTCAAAATGTGAAGTGGCTCCTCAAGCCATACAGGACCGTATGCCAATCTGATGGCCTAAGCAAAAGTAGTATTCCACCAGCGATAAAAATTTTCGAAATGTACCAAATATATGGGATTCAAATATCACGGGCTCTTTAAACTACACACCATTGATTGACGGTCGTTATAGCTAAGATAATGTAATTTTGTCAAACGTACGTTATTTTGAGTTGGAGCTAATTTCGTTCTTAGCGTTCACTGATGTCCATTCATCTTTTTTTTTATAAAATTCTGCACTTCTACCATCTACGGATGTATTTTTAATCGACGTATGAAATATTTCGCTTCTTGCCCATCATCAGTTATGTTAAGTTCAATATTTTTGTGTCCTAATCACAAACATGAATTGTCGTAGCAGCATAATTATACGAGTATCTTCTACTTTCTCTATTCTTCCTCACCTCTTTTCTAACCATATCAATTTATGTGCTGTCTATTCATCGATTCTTTTGTCTTCCTCTTTTCTAAGGGCCATTTACATTCACAACCGACACTAGCAGTTCGCCCCCGACTTCGTCCGTCCGTCGGCTAATTTGCATGATATCAATATAATTTATAGCCAATGTTACTCGGTAAAATATCTCTTAAATCGTAACAAACAAACAAATAAAAATCATATCTTTCCTTTTTATAATATTAGTGTAGATTTTATTAAATGAAGAGCTAGTGGCTAATAATAACAGCCGCTCGGGCCGATTTTTAGGTTTAGCCGTGCTTGCCGAGGTAGGTCTGTGGATGGGTGACCACCCTGTAAGTACATACCGAGTTTCCTCCATGCCTCGGAAAGCACGTTAAGCCGTTGGTTCCGGCTGTCATTTGTCCATCTTTGGCAGTCGTTACAGGTTAGTGGCCCAAAAAGTTTGACAACCAGTCTTACCAAGTGGTATCGTATTACCCAGTTAACTGGGTTGTGGATGTCAGATAGGCAGTCGCTCCATGTAAAATACTGGTATTCAGCTGCATCCGCCCAACTAGCAATTTTCTCTTGTAGATGTGCTGATTTAAGAACTAAGGTGTTACAACTGACTTACATGTGTCTTGACTATGACAGAACATCTTATAAAAGCATGATTCAAGACGTTTTGTACTTAAAGAGTTCTAACACTTAGTACGTGCTCTTATAGATGTATATAAAGAATCGTTGTAACACATCTATCAGTACAGTTGTCTTACAAGCGCATTTTTACAGAGCAATTGCTCTTGAATATTATTTACACTTAAAAAAGCATCTTAAAAGTACATTCTTTCTTAGTAGAGTCTGCATTGAGTGTTTTATAACACTTATGACCTTAATAAACTTTTGCATAAAACTACTATAAAACTAACACGTTGTAAGTGTGAATGGACTTCTCTGAGTCAAATTAAAGAGAAGACGAATAATTGTAGAGCTCTATCAGAATATTTTGTCTTTTAAAAGACTTGTGAACACTTTATTAAGAATCTCACCAAAAAGCTACTTGGTACTAGTAGAACTACGATAGAAAAAGATGGCGCCAGAAAATCGTTCAATGGTTTCGTACAAAACCAAGAATTTAGCAGCTCTGAACACTTTGTACTGGCAGATTCTAGTCTTAATTCTGGTTCTGACTGTTGAATGTGAAAAAGTTACAACGGATAACGAAAAAAATATACAAATTCGTGAAGAAATCAAAATGTGGGCGGTTCAGAATAGTATACCAGACTTTCCTTAATATTTTAGCAATTTTCGCGAGAAATCACGATTGTAACTAGGAGATTGGATCTTTTCCATAAAAATACGAGTTCCAGAATACTATGTACGTAATAACATTAAATTTTAATCAGTACATTAGGAGAAAAACAATTTAAAAAATTTAAAAAGTGTTTACATATTATTTTCAAAGGAACCCTAAATTTATTAAATGGCTGCAAGTAGTTATACCTTATGTAAGTGCTCATTAAGACCAAAAGGTTTAAAATTAACTTAGGTAGTGTAAAATAAGACATTTTAGTATTAAGCTTATCTTAGAGAAGAGTAATTGGTCCTATCAATCTGTAATGGCGTCAGTTTTTATTTTAACAATTAATTAATATTTTTTTACTATTGTTCTAAATACATAATGAAGTGGGCCTGTGAAAATATTTCACTTTATTTCACAAAACATTCGAAGAAATGTACACCGCAACTCTTTTAAGTTCATAGACATAACTATCAACCAAATAATTAAGTAAATGATTACAGGAAATAAAAATACAAATAATAAAAGACATGAATTGACACTTAAACTTGTTTTTGTTTTTATTCCAGCAGCACTCTTTCGGCCGTTGTGATAAAACTCCTTTATTGAGCTTCCAGAGAGCAATATAAGGGGAATTACACTTATAAGAGCAGCCGCAAGATCGCTCTAAGTCCTATTTTCCCTCAAACCATGCCATTATAAAAACATCATAAGTTATTTTGGTATTAAAACAGCAGTAACAAGATTATTATAAGGGTAAAGTAATCTTCAATTAGAGCGTTATAAGTTGACTCTAAGTGAGAATTCTCTTATAAAGTGCGCCTAAATCGACACTTACAGTTGTTTGTAAGTATGCTAAAAGAGTAAAAAATATTGGTCTTAGGACACTTGTAAGTTTAAATTTTGCTAGTTGGGCGGCTAGACTGGAAGCCGACCCCATCTTAGTCGGGAAAGGGCTAGGCAGACTATTGTAGATTTTATTAAAATCTAAAACAGACGGCAAAAGTAAATGAATAGTGCAGACTAAATCAGTAACACTACAATTTTATCAAGTCCACCGTCAACTGACTGTGTCATCTTTCAGTGATCGCTGCATGGTTTAATTTATAGAACAGCGGGTTTAAAATAAAACGTTACGCTGCAAAAACAGTTAACGTGGTTGCCATAAATTTTGCTGGAATACTAAATATTCAGTCTAATTCTCGACTGATGTATTTTAACCTAGTTACAAACCCTACTTCTTGTGTGCAGGAATTTCTCTCTTTAATTTATTTCTGTTCAACTGGACCTGCACGCGTAGCATGATCAATTACATCTCTATTTCTAACAAGAATAGACAAAGTTCTTTTACATCTCTCATATTCGGTAAGTAGGTCCTTATTACCCCCAAATGGGGCTTGTAGGTGACCAATTAGCGCTCTAGGGTAATAATGTAGCTAGAAAAGCCCTAGGGCGTTAAGTAATTAAAAAAAACACTTCACTCTTTCAAAAAGTTTGCGTACATCTAACCATCATACTGGCAATATACATCATCCATTCAGCCCAATGACAAAAGAGGTCGCTTCGCTATTCAGCCTTGCCTTCGTATGAGTATAATAGTCATCAATTTTAAATACAAAACGGGGAAGCTCAACATCGTTCTTGAAAATAGAAAAAAAAGATGAAAAAAAGGCGGGAATAGAAAACTTTTACTTTAAATATTGTTTGTTTGTGGGATTTTTTTATAATTACGTGCTAATTAGGAAAAAAACATGAGTTCTGCAAGTGATGAAGATATAAGCTGCACTCCCGATTCAATGAAAATGGAAGCTGAAGCAGGAATTAACAACGTTTTGCCTGAAAGTTCTAAGGAGAGATATTTGAAAACTTTCGACGAGTTCAAAGTGGCGAAAAAAAAAACGAGTAAAGTCTTTATCTGAGACTGTATTCTATACTTTAGTGAGCTATCAAAAAAGCTGCAGCCATCTAGTGTGTGGTGCATTTATTCAATGTTAAAAGCAACTATGAGTACTAAACACGACATCAATATCAAGAACTTTTCAAAATTATCATCTTTTCTAAAAAGACAATCAGCTGGGCAAAAAAACAAAAAGTCAAAGGTTTTTACAGCGCAAGACGTGAAAACATTCATAAATGAAGCCACTGATGACATATATTTAGCTGTTAGGGTACGTAAAATTACAAATCACATAATGGTAAACTTCATCATTTATCTTTTAAATTCTTACAATCCTGTAAAACATACTTATTTTTATATTTTGCTTGTTTTAGGTGGTTCTTATCTTCGGTATAACTGGGAGGTATTGAATTGACAAATATAACAATAGAGAATATAGAACAACAGGGTCAGTTGTTAGTAATTCAACTACCGAACTCAAAAACTAAAATTGACCGAACATTTGTAGTTCCTCAAGAATTCTCTGAATTCGTACAAAAATACAGAAATCTTCGTCCTGAAAATGTAAACACCAACCGTAGGCAAGTGCTACAAACAAGTTAACAATATCTCGGGCTGCAATTGATGCCTTACAGCCCTTGACTGCTAATCTACTATTTATGCAATTCGACGTCTCTTCTGACACGAAACAAACAAAGACGTATAAAGTATTTCCATAGCAACTTACGGAACACACCTGAATTCCCATTTAATTTAAGAAATTAAAAACATTAATTTCGTTATTAGCATTTTAGAACAGACAAATTTTCCGAACATAATATGAAACAATGGATTAAATGTACTAGGCGGAATGTCTAGGTGGAATTAGTGGCTAAATAATAACCGATTGCGTAGGTTGGACCGTGGATGAGTGAATGGATATTTTTCTGGAAGCACGTTATGTCAATTGTAGATTTTTGACAGTCTGTCTACCAGTCTTACCAAGGAGTATCGTAATACCTAGAACTAACTGGGTTGTGGCGGTCAGATAGGCTATCGCTCCAATTTAAATACTGATATTCAGCTACATCCCTGTAAGACAGGATAGGCAAGTGATGAAGAAGTGGATAAGCATGCAATGAATGTCTATCAAAATCTTTCTACTGTAATGGGAAGCGTATACGTAATTGGGTAGCAGCATTTTTTTACCTTTTTAAAACCGCCCGCAGCAGTACTAGTGCATTTTAGCACTTTACTGTAATGCTCTTTGAGTTTTTTTCTGTCCATGCTTTACTTCTTGTTTGCCTTGTTCTTTGAACTTTTTAAGAACATTATCTAAGCGTTTTGTTTGTATTTTGATTTTCTCTCCTACTGTACTGTGCTATGAAGAAAATGTTGTGAGACAAGTTTTGAATACGAATGTGAATGGACCGATGAATATAAGAGTAGAGGAAGACATGAATAAACGATGGGTGGGCTGTGTTAAGAATAATGTTGCAAGAAAGGAGTTGTCTGATGAGATGACGAGTAATAGAGAAATATGGAAGAAAAGACAAGCTGCGCTGACCCCAAATACATTGGAATAAGGGGAGAGAATGATTACTTACCTTAACCTGCACCTTATGTAAATACTAACATGATTACCTAACAATTAGCGTCTCATACAGTTGTAAGGTAGGTATATTGTTCATTGTCTTATTTCTTTTAGCTTGTTGTTCCCTGCGAATGTTTTCTTGTGCATTGATGGTTTCGTTTTTACGCAGTAAAGCGCTATGCGATTTATTTTTTGTTGCTGGCTTGAAATTCCTAGATTAAGTCAATTGTAAAACTTCTTCTTTTCGGTAGTTTTAATCAGTCCCATACATTTATAACATTTCCATCTTCGCCCCTTGGGCACTTTATCCAGGCCATGTTTTACATACAACCAATCTTTTGTGAATATCGATGCTTTGGAAATGTCCACAAATAAGGCTTGCATCCCTGCCCCCTCAACATGGCCACTTGATATTTTGATTGGAAAAATTAACGTAGAACGAAACATCGCTCGACCACGTATGAAATTTTCGATTCATTTGTGTGTAGGGCGCTTAGCCCGTTAAGCCGCTAGCACTTGATATGAGTGATCCTGACTGCTGCATTGTCAGTTGCAGATTAACAGAGGCACACTCAAAGCAAAATGTGCAAATACGTCATTCAATTTATGGGTGTTTGTTTCCAAACCGTTTGCTACTTTTATTTCATTGACGCATGTTAGCCTACAATTCTAAAGCTTTAGATGAGGTTTAAGATCATTATTAGATGATGGCGCAACCCTTGTATCCATTTAGCTGATGCACGGAATGGTTTTTTTCTATCCTTATTGTCTCAGAACTGTCATTTGTGCTGCCGAGCACATCGTCTTTACTGCCTCTTGCGATAGCACTCCCACTCTGCTTCTTGCTCTAGCATATGACGGTTAAGTTAATAAAGATGAAAAAAAGCGATTCCTTGCTGATAGATGTGGCGCAACCCCTATACGTAACATCTCTTCCGTACCTTTTGGGGAAAAAAGGCGAGATGGTATGTATAGGCGAGAGGTGTGACCGCGCATACCTAATTGCGAATGCATGCTGCGAATCGATATTCGTTTACCTACCACTTATATTCGTCGTTTTGCTTTTCTGTCCTCTCCGAAATATATCACATTCTATGGAAGAGACACGTTCCCTGCCATGTTGCGTTGCATGATTTCGTGTTTTGTTTTTTTAATTTTGGTAATTTTAAAGGAGATATTTTTTTTGTTCGGAGATTTGGCCACCCACATAAATTGTAGCATTTAATAATGAAACGTACATTGATTTCTTCCTTATAACCTCTAGATTACAATAGTTAAATTAGATAAGCCTTATTTAACCGGAATAATGCGAAAAATCTACAAAACACTTACGAAAACCAAAATAAACAGTCAACATCTATTCTTATTATATTAAAATTATAGCAGATATGATTACCAATGGGTAGGTACCGTACTTTTTTTAGTAAACGGAAAAAGCGCCCCTATTCACGTAAGTATTTTCTGCCAAATGACGAGGACCACAACAGGAATGATTTGACTCACAAAAAAAACATCATAACATAGCTTATTTATTATGATTTTAGGATTCCGGTTTCATTTCTATGTAATATTTCGTTAAAAAAAAAACGGTTTCGGTTATTATGGTTACTTTTTTTTGGTGTAATATGAATAATAAATGCAAAGACCAGGTGGGCCCAAAAAAAATGTCTCCTTTCATCGTGTAAACTGCAAAGTTGAATAGGTATGAAAAAAAAATGTAAAGTATGAATGTAGATGGCTATAATAGTAGAGGAAGACCAAAGAAACGATGGATGGACTATGTGAAGGATGATTTGACTAGAAAGGAAGTGACTGCTGAAAAGTATGGAAGCAGAAGTATGGAAGCAGAAGACATGCTGCGCCGCCGACCCCAAATGAATTGGGATAAATGCAGGAGAATGATGATTGAGTAAACTGCAAACTTCCGCACCTAGCAACATCCTGAAATAAAATTCAGTATTCAGAACTAAAACTTCCAGTTTGTGCAGTTGATTTTACGAGATAAAACTAACTTACACGACGTCGTTATGTCTCTAGTTATAGTTTCCACTTTTAGATTAAAATCAACGTACATAATTGCTGGTTGAAAGGAAATGACAAAATAACACTACAGCTGAGTGCTACGCTAACGAAACAATGATGCACCTGCATTCGTACAAGTCATTACAAAAATGACAGCAAATCGTAATTAAACTTATCATCACAGACCGACCTACTACGGGGCTGTTGCAAAATTAAAAATGTTTTGTCGAAAATCAATACGAGCCAGACCATAATTTATACCAGAAACTAAGTTCAAAGTTCTTCCAAGCCCCGCATTTGGGAGCGCCACAATCAATAGTTTTCATAAAACAATTCATATTGTATGTAGAAAAGTAAACCAATTTTCAGCTTAAATGGCAATATTATTTTGGTATAAATGTGGTAAACATTTAATAACACCAAACTGCGCATCAATAGCCTTTGTATCACAATTAATTCCACCCATTTCAGCATTGAAACCGCAGGGTGGATGAGTGCCTGCGTGATTGGGTGTTATGTGAAACAATAGGCTAGCTACCAGCATCAATAAATTGCAAAATAATCTAAATAGTCCGTCAAAAAGTATTGGAAAATAATGGACACGTATTATTTGTTTTTATAAATCCATGAATATTGACAAAGATAAAACGGGAGTGGGGGCTGCCCGGCTGGTGACGTCAGAACGCACTAAAAATAGTACCACAGCGTAACGTACTAAAAAAAATTAAAGCGTCTTATTCGGCATCGTCTTGATTTACATAACAAAATAAAAACTACGGGCCAATTTTTTTTGATAATCTAACTGACGGACTAATTAGTATTTTTTTTTTTTTTGTAAATTCATAAATGGTGTAAATACACTAGAGAAGCATAATAATTAAGCAACCTTAATTTTTTTTTGTTGGCATCCGTTTTTAATTTCGTTGGCATGTTTGGCACGCACTTGGTTCAGTTCTCATCCTACTCTACAACCGCTAGGGCGCTTTATCTGATTGATTAACATTACAAAACTTCGTGAAACTATCTTTATACGACTGCCTTTTGTATTATTTTATATAGCCCACATGTGGGTACTATGTACAAACTGCAAATTACCGGAAATTCGTGCGGTAATTCCGTACCATTCATGTTTCTTACTGAGCGATTCCTTGACGGTTAAAAAGTTTGTTTAAATGGTGCAATCTGTGCAATCAAAATAAATGCGTAACACAAATACTTTTCGTGAGATTTCAATCAATAGAAATAGGATTGTCGTTAAAAAGGTAATGATTGACTCCTCACGCTCGGTTGCCCCGAGGTACTCTTACGATGTATTCATTCATTCGTTAGTGCGATTGACTATAGTCAATCATGAGATGGGCTACGATTATACTCTTTCGAATTTATAGGTCAGGGAGATTAATTGAGGACGAAATATTTTTTAGTCGTGTGCCACTGGGATTAGAACATAAAATCTAAATTTTGTAATCTCATATTATATATTATGCTGTGTCTGGCCGTCATTTCTAAAAATTAACTATCGTGATCAAGCAACGGAAGTTAATTAGCACCTTCTTGAAAATTTATTTCATTTTCCATTTTCATATTCATTTACGATGGGTACGGATTTAAAATGTCGTTATTAATAGCACATCAGACCTTGGTGCAGCTTACGCGATACCTTACAAATTGAATGAGCGATATTACCACGATGAATAGATATTTTCTCACAGAAAATCTACGCGCAGTCAGTTCTGTAAAGAACGGCATGCAGCTTCATTTGATGAGGAATCTCTAAATGCTAGACTTTTAGTAAAAATATTATGAATAAGTGGTTTACTTTGAAACTCTGACGAGACGAGACGAGGCTCCGTACTAGGTCAGTTTTTCTCACGCGTTATTTAATTCGCCAGTTTCGCTGATTGGATAGTTTTGTAAATGAGACAGAGCGTCAAATTGACAGTTTTTCAACCGACTTCTAAAAAGAGGAGGTTCTCAATTCGTCTGTATTTTTTTTTTTTTTTTTTTTTTTTTTTTTGTGTTTGTTACCTCAGGGGGTCTAAAAAGGCCACTTTAGCAGAATCATAATTTGAATCACGTTAAAATTTAAATTTTTTAAAATGGACTTTATGAATATGAAAATAAGGTCCATTTTACCAATTTATTTTTTTTAAGATGATTCAAATTATGATTCTTTTAAAGCGGCCATTTTAGGCCCGCAGAACTTTCGACTGGGTGAACCGATTTTGATGATTCTTTTTTTATTTGAAAGCTGGTGCTTCCCGTTGGGTCCCATTTTAATGTGTTGAAGATCTGATGCTGATCTTCGGAGATATACAATGGAACTCTTCAAAAATAGACGGCAAATCTGCAGTGATTGCTGCATCCGCTTGTAGGTTCATTGTTTATACTACATCATGACGTAACATCACGCCTGTATGCTCTGAGGGGGTACGCAGATGTGTACAATATACCCAGATTTCGACAATGTTTGTTACGTCAGAACTTTCGACTGGGTGAACCGATTTTGATGATTCTTCTTTTATTTGAAAGCTGGTGCTTTCCGTGTGGTTCCATGTCAATTTGGTTAAGATCTGACGCTGATCTTCGGAGATATAAATGGAACTCTTCAAAAATACACGGCAAAGCTGCAGTAATTGCTGCAATCGCTTGGTTGTTTATTGTTTATGCAACATCATGACGTAACATCACACCTGTATGCTCTGAGGGAGTACGCAGAAGTATACAATACACCCAGATTTCGACAGTTAGACGTGTAAAGTTCCATTCAATGGGATCCCGGAGAAATAGAGGTAACTCCTTAACTTTATAGGCACACATGAAGCGGTTTGGGTAGTTTTAGGCAGAGTACAATCTCGGAGTGATCCCATTTCGATTTGATAAAGATCTGGTGACTTCGGAAGATAAGCAACTGAACTCCTTAATAAAATATGATAGCAAATGTACTGGGATCGCTGAAGACTCACGTCTGTTTGTTTACACCAGTTCATAACAAAAATCACACCGATACGCTGTGAAAGGGTAAGCACCTGTCAACCACTAAAAAGTGAAAAATAAAAACTTTTTTGCAAAAAATATAACCGACTTCACACAAAAAAGTGAAAAATAACTTTAGCTTCAGAAGTCGGTGACAAAAAAACTAAATCAATCAAACACAGGTCACCGACTTCTGACGCTAAAGTTATTTTTCACTTTTTTGTGTGAAGTCGGTTATATTTTTTGCAAAAAAGTTTTTTTCGATTAAATGTCGAAATACTAAAAGTTATGTCGATTGAAATGTTGAAGGAAAGTAATTTCCTTGAAACCTTATTTCATCCTTCATACGGGGAAATAAATTATATTTCTACGTTTTCTAATTAGTGACACGACGTATAAGTTGTTCAATGGACGAAGTTTACAACTTATATACCATTTTAGCTAGGCTAATTAATAGTGAGTAGTAGTAGTGCTTCACACACGAATCCTTTACAATTTCTGTTACTTTGCATGATACAAAGTGTTGAATATAGTTGGAGGGAGTTGAAGAGCTTGTTAATATTTTATAGAAGCAAACATGAAATGCGATACGAACATTAACAGGAGTTTGTTTAAGATGCGTCGGCGAATGTAATTAGTGCGGCAACACGTACCATAACGCGCTAACTAGTATACAGAGCATAACTGAACTAAGTTCGCTACAATTAGTTTTCGTTAGTTTTCAATGAAAGCCTTTTTCACGCCAGCAATTTGAACTTCGGCCTCTGAGATACGATTCTCATACTGGTAAGAAAGTTCCATAATTTTCTTAGTGGAACATTCTAGACTCGAACGAGATCTAGAATGTTCTCGTAAAGCTGCTGACGTAACAATTGTATAAATTGCCCACCATGTTTCCAATTATTCTTCCTGATTCCCTATTAGGAATAATACTGTTGTAGGGCTTATTGGCTAGGGCTTATTGTTGGGCTTAGTGTAGGCTTATTGTATGTACGCCATAAATGATGTCTTCTATTTTGAGAAAATTTGAAAGATTTTTATTTGTAATTGGCCTGCGAAACGTTTAGTTGGTATAATTAAACCAATCATGTCGTATCATTACTATAAGCCTAAATTTTACCACTGCAGGGCAAAAGCCTCCATTCACTTTCATTTCGTACCTATTTGTCCAACATAAAACGTCGCTGAGAGTGGTTGGAGGCTACAGGAGCTAAATTAGCAAATCTATTTGTGGTGGTTCAAACTTTTGAAATACTGTTAGAATAAAGTTCTAATCAGCTTGCAAAGTGGTTGTTACGTCAGTCACTGCGGACCGAATAGTGCGAAATTAGTGGTTTCGATCGATTACAAAAAACTATTGATTGGACTAAAAAAATAAAACACTATGATGCTAATATGTTGCTTGTAGAATTATTTGCCAAAAAATCAGAATGATCGCATGTATTTTAGTATGATTTTTACTCGAAAAAATAATTTTTTAGAGATCAGTTCGTGATTTTTATTATCGAAAAAAAAATATTAAATTTTATGTACTATGTTTTCAAAACACTGCCATAGTAGCAATATAGTAGTATATCTTGAAAATTATCATATATTTTTCTGGTTTTGTTTATTGTAGTGAATTATATACTTTCAGGCATTATAAAACTCGCGTTTAGTTCCTGTAGTCGCCTGAAGTCGCCAGCGGTCTTCTAGCTCTACACCACTGCATACTATCTTCCTCGAATCTCTTTACTCAACGACTCAAAGTAATTCTCTAAATCAAAATCAAGACTATTACACCCTTGCAACTATCAAGTTATTGTCAAGAAAACCATAAGTGTACCGCAACTTTCATCACAAATTTAAAAAAAAATAACTTCCGGTTTCATATAAAAATTGTTCGTGGTTGGAGCACTATTTTTAAGGTCCATATTCGCCAAAATGATGACGGTCTGATTATCTAAAAACAGCTGTTTAAAACACATTTTTGTATGGAAACATGATTGTCATAGTGACGGCTGTTTTTAGATAATCAGACCGTAATCTTTTCGGTGACATGAAGTAGACACAATAGTAAAGCAATGGCGTTGAACCGATACGGTCAGGCTTGACAGATCAAGGGTTTAAAATACATCAAGTACTAATGACTATTTATGATGTATTTATTTACCTGACCAATAACTCCGATTTGTGTAAATTGCACGTTTGTTATTCGTACATTTCGATACGTTCATGCATATTTGAACGTATGTAAGTAACAAAAACGCAATGTTCGATGATCGGGTTGCTAGGTTATCAACTTGAACTTGCTGATAAGGCGATCTTGTTTAAATCTGCGCGACCTCGTCTGAGACTGACAATGTATACTAGGCGCATGCTGCAATGCCTTGAAGTTGTTGACAGTATCAGTTTAATGCAATGAAGGTTGGATAAATAATTAGCTAGGTACATACTTAATTTGGTTGATAAGGAATTATCATATCTTACTAATATTACAAATGCGAAAGTTTGCATGGATGTTTGTTACTCAATCACGCCAGAATAAGGGCTGAACGGATCTTGATTAAATTTGGCACAGATATAGAGTATATAATTATATCGGATTTTATTTTCACATTTACACATCTAAATGAAGAAAGTCGCGGGTAACAGATAGTTATACACATAGGTATATGTGTAGGTATATGGTCCGCAGCCGCTAAGGCATCGAATCAACGCATCTTTATCGCCCAAAGTTTTATACAGGGCGAAAACACGCTATTTTGTGATATAATTTCGCTTCTTGCAGTTTTTGTCGCACTTTTTCAGCGACCTTATTACTATGGACATAAAGAGTACTCTGATTTTGACAGTGGTAAATTAATGATAAAGGTTCTTCACCGCCAAACACCATCCGTTGCGAACACGACTTTAAACTGATTACGAAGAGACAGTGTTTGGTTGCAGGAAGCAGACTTCAAACTGTATGAAACATCTACAAACTAATTCCTAAGTCGAAGTAGCAAGCCGAAGTTTAATATTAACTAAATTAGAGGTAAGAAGTTTATGCATGTATGGTGCATACTACATTATTGATATTGTGTATTATGTAGGAAGTTTCAACTGTTAGTACGAGTAGGTAGGTACCGCACTTTTGAACCGTCGCCGTCGCGGTCGCCGCGTCGCCGTCGTCAACTCGGAGTAAAGTTTCAATTTACATTTTGTGAGGTTTAGGCATAACTTTACTCACTATTTCACAAATGTTCATATTTCGTTTAGCTCCATAGAGGATATGAATTTTCAAAAATGCTTCTTTAGTTGTCTCTTTCGTAATACGGAAGCCGGTACAAAATTCTGTGCTTCTTTGCGATGTCTGAATATGTATCTGAAGTTCATCTAAATCAATTTAGATTTTCAGTCAGCATAGTTTTAAAAGTTCAAAACCACTTTTATCTGGTGTCAGTCAAACACCTCACTAAGATAAGATGCGCTTTATCCATCCCAAAAATAAACTTAACAACTTAATAAATAAGTTTTTAAGTAATTTTTAATTACCTTTTGTTTACATTATTTTAACCGGTCTGAAGTAGTTTAGACTGATTAAAAGTTTTCACTGTGACATCAATAACCGGAATATATTAATCACTTTAAAATTCGAATTTCGAGTGAAGGGTGCAAGCTTGATGTGGGAAGGTAGGGGATAGCAATATGCAAAGTCCCGGGGCGGTTGTGAGTGAGGGGTCGCTTTTATGTGCATCCATATTCCAATGACGTCATACTGCGTGATAACAGGTTATGATCCCCTCTTCGATGTATGGTGCCATCAATATTGGACGCTGGGAATAGGTAGTCTAGGCTTAGTTCATTGATGCGTTGCAGAGGGCAACGTAACTTTTAAAGTGTATTGTTTAACTGGAACAATTGTTATAGGCTTGACGTAAACTTTTCACTTACGGTAGTCCCATTCATTTTTACAAGCTTTTATTGAACTTGCAATATTTGTATGCTTGGGTAAAATCTTGACTGAATTTTAAAACAGTTGCTATCAGAATAAAAATCCACGTACCCATTCATATATAAGTATGAGGTTATTTACATTATTCTTTTAGCATTTGGTGTAGAGTTCCGCCCGCACGGTAGTCCCATATAATAATAATTGTACCTACATGCAAGAATTTATGGTGGGCTACTAAACCTTAAAAGGGAAAAATAAAAATAAATCTTTTATTGCAAAAAGAAACACAACCGACCACATACATATTCCCGATAATATTCTCCCTCATGTCATAACTTCATTATTACACAATATAATATCAATTGTCTATCTAACCTACCTGTTGCCTCTCAGATACCTACCTCATTGCTACTGATGGACGTTTACCTCGCACGAAAAGTTATAGTTTGCCTCGAAAATACGGTACAGTCATGGATTATACAGTTGGCCCGTACCATGGCAGGATTAATCCGTCCATTGCTGTAGGGTGATAAAGATTTTAATACCTTTTCGGGACCTACTTGCCCCTTTTATTTTTATAATGTGTCTTGCTAAACCGTGTAGGGTTGACACGTGCGAGGCGCGTGTGGGACACCTTTTTGAAACTTTATTAATGTTTTTTTTATGAAACAGTTCTTTCATGAGGCAGGGATTCTGTTAGCCAAGAAGCTGCCATTGAACATTGCCTACGAGGACTTTGTCTTGGAAACACAAGGTTTGTTTTTCCATCGTTTGGTACCTACGCCATCCAAACTTGAAAGTTCGATCAGTAATCCACTCTTCTCTGTCTTTATCGTGTGGTTAGAGTGCTAGACCTGGTTGCCTACTGGTGGCCCCCATTACATACCGAGCTACCTCCGCGCCTCGGAGATAAAAACACCCTTGTGTTCGTCGCTAGTCAAAACGAATCACTCGTACACTGCAAACGGCCCGTTAAATATTTTGACAAAATAAAAAATCTAAAACCGAATTTCTTGTGGTCTAAGTATATGAAATAAATTACTGACATGTTCGCTAACTTTATCATTAATACTTGATATTTACGAGATAAACCCGCACGTCGCTTGCAACAGCGCCGAAATATAACTTAATGTAAATAATGAACATGGTCAATATCACGTTGCAATTGTTAATGAATAATAAGCATAATTAATCCTTAAATTCTATATTGCAGATTCTATCTTGGTATTTTTAGCTTTTGTCATATGGACGAATAATAAATTAATAATTGATTTATTTTTCTAATTTCTGTAAGTCATCATCATCATGAATCGATTAAAGTTCCTACTGCTGAGACACAGACCTATGAGAGGGAATGGGCTATAATCTACCACGCGGGCCCAGTGCGGATTGGTAGATGTCACATGTCTTCGAATTTTTTGGTCCAAGGACATGCCGGTTTCCTTACGATGTTTTCCTTCACCGTTTTGAGAGCAGTGGTGATGAAATAAATTACACAAAGTAATGCGCCTGCCTGGGTTCGAACCTGTTAGTAAGTCGAGGCCACCACCACGGGGCTGTAAGTAATTCTTTTTAACCGACTTCTAAAAAGAGGAGGTTATCAATTCGTCTGTATGTTTTTTTTTTTTTTTTTTTTTTTTTGTGTTTGTTACCTTATAACTTTCGACTGAGTGAACCGATTTTGATGATTCTTTTTTTATTTGAAAGCTGGTGCTTCCCATGTGGTCCCATTTTATTTTGCTGTAGATCTGATGCTGGTCTTCGGAGATATACAATGGAACTCTTCAAAAATGTACGGCAAATCTGCAGTGCTTGCTGTTAACGCTTGTAGGTTTATTGTTTATACAACATCATGACGTAATATCACGCCTGTATGCTCTGAGGGGGTACGCAGATGTGTACAATACACCCAGATTTCGACAGTGGTTGTTACCTCAGTACTTTCGACTGGGTGAACCGATTTTGATGATTCTTTTTTAATTTGAAAGCTGGTGCTTCCCGTGTGGTTATATTTTAATTTGCTGAAGATCTGATCCGGGTCTTCGGAGATATACAATGGAACTCTTCAAAAATACACGGCAAATCTGCAGTAACTGCTGCAATCGCTTGAATGTTTATTGTTTATAAAAAATCATGACGTAACATCACGCCTGTATGCTCTGAGGGGGTACGCAGATGTGTACAATATTCCCAGATTTCGACAGGTGTATTAAGTTTCATTTATTGGGGATAAGCCTATTACCTTGACATGTATTGTTATTTTATTGGCAAGGGTACCTACTTCAAGGGTAGTTTGATGAGAATTTGGTTAGGTTCTGGATATGGGATCCATGACAAAGGAACGGGACTCTTCAATTTTTAGAAGCAAATTAACGATACTCGGCCAAATCTTTTAAAGGCTATCCGGATATTTGAGTCACGTACTATAATGTCGTTATTAACCGACTTCAAAAAGGAGGAGGTTCTCAATTCAATGTTCCCCGATTACTCGAAGATGACTGGATCGAATTTGTTTTTTAATTGTTTGAAAGGGTATACTTCCCAGAAGGTCCTATAATCATCAAGTCAGGATCCTGATAGTGGGATCCTGGAGAAATAGAGGGAACTCTTCAAATTTTATAGGCACACCAGAAGCGATTTGGGTAGTTTTAGAAAGAGTACTTTCTCGGAGTGATCCCATTTAAATTTGGTAAAGATTAGATGAAGAACTTCGGAGAAAGGCAACGGAACTCCTCATTAAATGTAGCAAATGTGTGTCTCTTGCTGGGATTGCTGAAATCTCATGTCTGTCTATTGTTTACACCAGTTCATAACAAAAAATCACGCTGGTACGCTGTGAAATGCACATGTGAACCACTAAAAAGTGAAAAATAAAAACTTTTTTGCAAAAAATAAAACCAACTTCACACAAAAAAGTGAAAAATAACTTTAGCTTCAGAAGTCGGTGACAAAAAAACTAAATAAATTAAATAAAGGTCACCGACTTCTGAAGCTAAAGTTATTTTTCACTTTTTTGTGTGAAGTCGGTTTTATTTTTTGCAAAAAAGTTTTTTCTGTAGATACTCGGAAGTTTTACCTGAAATATTAAATTTAAAATCAAGGTTTAGTACCTATATAAAATTGGTCACACAAGCGACTAAAGATTTTCTAAATTCCATCAATAACGTAAATAGCGCCATGAATGGAACTGTCAAATTGAAACATTTGAAAACATTGCTATCGTTAGCGTGTTACGCTATTAGACTACGTAGCCGTTTCGGGTTCCGTCGTACCAATTTTATCCTATACAACATAAGACATAAAAACTTTTTTGCAAAAAATATAACCGACTTCACACAAAAAAGTGAAAAATAACTTTAGCTTCTGAAGTCGGTGACCTTTGTTTGATTGATTTAGTTTTTTTGTCACCGACTTCTGAAGCTAAAGTTATTTTTCACTTTTTTGTGTGAAGTCGGTTATATTTTTTGCAAAAAAGTTTTTATTAAAGCTGCAAAGCAAGTCGGGATAGAAAATTCATTTTCATTTTTATGTTTAGTCTTGGAATGATTGAGGAAAACATCGTTAATAAATCCAGATTCAATAAATGGTCTGACGAAAAACAACATGCAGCGAGCAATTACAGCGTCGTTGGTTCAGTATTTAATTGGAATGATAAATAACATTTTATAAATACATTTTATTTATTACAATTGTGCTTTGATACGAAATACAGAATGTTACGATGCTACAGATTTTATTGTTTGTTTATGAAACCAAGTTGTCGTATCATACTAATATGTTGCTTTAAAACAAGTATCTTTCACAGTGAATTAATGAAACAAAAATAATAACTATCGACCATGCATGATTGAAAAACAAATTGTTTAAACTGAAAATATAATAGAAGTCAGGTAATAATACAAACATTGCATTTGTGGGTTTTGAGAAGGCTTTTGACTCCATCGAGACCTGGTTAGTTCTGGAGTCTCTGCAGCGATGACAAATCGACTGGCGAATTGGTGATACAACCAACTGCTGAGTTGTTTAACCGTCCAAACTCGGAACCAGCAAATCATATCCCATTGCGTCGGGGGGGGGGGGGGGGGGGGGGGGGGCAAGGGGATGTCATTTTCCCGAAATTGTCATCAACGCACTGAAGGAGATAGACGTGTCCCCGTGAAGAAATGAGAATGTATATTGGAATTAAAAGATCCTCCATTTTGAAAATTATTTCCTAAGTCCTTCCTTAGAATCGAATGGCGCAGCGGTAGTGAGGCTGCCTCACGTTCTTAGGGTCCCGGGTTCGAATGTACGGGTACCGGGGTAGGAGCAAATGTTTATGTGATGAGCATGGACATTTGTTTTCGAGTCATGGATGTTTATAATATGTATAATAAGTATGTATTTACAAACAAAAAGCATATACCTATGTAGTATATCAACTGTCTGGTGACCACGACACAAGCCTTGCTTAGTGTGGCACTAGATGGCGCTGTGTGTAATGTCCAGCGATATCGATTTATGTTTTTATTTGTAAGTCCTGCCAGTACGAGGCAGAGATACTTTTCCGCCGTGTCATTTTCACGAATATGTTTTTCACAATCGCGTCTTGTTTGTTTAAGCTTTGCACTGTAGCCAGTGATTGAATGTGGACTTCGAGAGCTACGAGTATTTCTGTTCACATTTCCTTTTCATAGAAATATCCAACATATACGTAATATTCGAAATATACAACATGGACATTCGCAATTGTGTTGGAGGTTGCAAGTTTATTTTTGGGATCCCTTCTTTTTGCATTATGTTCGTTTTCCTAATATACCTACTTTAGCATAACTATTTTCACATTTTGCCATAATTTCTTTTGCCACATTTTTTTTTTGGCATACAGTTTATATTGGCATAATTATCTTGAAGGCTAATTTGTTTTGGCATAAATTTAATTCGGATAATGTTACTAGGCATTATGACTATTAGCACAATAGTATTAAGGCGTACAATTAAAAGAAATACCGGAATCTACTACCGGATAATACATTTATAGTCACTTGATCGGTGATTTCCCAAGCTGATTTTTCTAAATTACTAAGCTTTTCTTTAAATAATTATCATCTTTCGTCAATTAGCTGATTTGACGGCCAAAAAATATCTCTTCTTTAATTTAATAACAATCAGATGAGTGGTTCGCTGGTTCCGTCCAAATAATAGGGATTGCAAAAGACATAGATCGAGATCTTTTCGCCCATCCAGTGAGAAGACCCACACATCTACTTAACACAACAGATGTGTGGAACCCACGCTTTGTCTTGTTGCCCGATGGCAAAGCCAAAATACTGTTCATATTACTTAGTTACTAATGGTGACAAATTCGTTCGCTGAGTTTTGATAGTAAGGTCACCACAAACAAATGTAACAAAACTTGTCAGGATCATTTTTCACACTTTCTTGACATGACTTAAGAATCACTTAACACTAAAAACAGAATAAAACACTACGCTCTTCAAATAAACAAATTCTCTGAATGCGAAAGTGAAACAAAAACGGTTAATTTTTAATTTTGAGGGTAGGTAGGTAATTGAAAATTAGCAAATAAGTAATAAATAAATATCGCTGGACATTACACACAGCGCCGTCTAGTGCCTCACTAAGCAAGGCTTGTGTCGTGGCGTGGTCACCAGACAGTTGATATACTACATATATACCTACTTACTTTTTTGTTTGTAAATACATACTGCACCTACATGCACCTTTCTTGTTACAAAATTTTGTTGACCAGTGTTATTAGTAACAAAAGTATGCCAAATTATATTAGGTCTTAAAATTGTATGCAAATGCATAGCACCTTTATTTTTTTATTCCAGTCATTACGACATGAAACAAACGCTCAGTAGTAGCTTTTGTTACTTCTACTTCTGAAAAAAAAAACTATAACACTCTAAAATATAACTGAGTATGAGTGTGACTAAAATGTGATGTGGGTGCTAACACTGTCCACGTGGTTGAATTCTGGACGAAACTTATTCATTTGCAATCATTGAAACTACTGTGAAAATAAAACTAAAAAAAAACTAGCTCCAAAAAGCTGGCCGCGTTTCGCCACGTCGAATACTCGCTTAACTTGTGACGTACAATGTCTACACACTGAGCACAGATTGGTTTATAGGTCTGTGCATACGAGGGGGCCTTTGTCCGTAGACGAAAATTCCCCGAAATATTACTAGTGAAATGTACCTACTAAAGTAACAGACGCATCGCATGTTAAGTTACTCACTTAGGTTGTAATCATCTGCAAAACTTATGTAAACGCGGGTCTACACCAGCGCTGACCGTGCACGCTGCAAACTTTGAATAGATGTGGAGCCCTCGTCTGTGCTAGCTGAAAAATAAACAAGCCCGGCTAGTTAGTTTCGAAGCTGATTCCAAACTAATTTAAAATCAAATACACCTCAGCATATTTGCTGCGGTAATATTATGCAAATTAGCAGTTCGGCTCGCATCCCGCTTCAAATCAAAATACGTGTTTCCGAAATTATATAAAGTTACGTGATATTTATCGATGATTTGATTGGCGAGTAGTGGTTTTGTAAAATGATCGACATATATTCGGTTGCCAGCGTTACTAACGTTAACTACTATAATTTGTTTACTGTGACAAAGAAGATTTTTGTATCACACAATCCAAAAGATTTTTAAGTAAATTCAAGGTAAAACAAGTTAATTCTCAAGTTTTGTTTAGAAAAACAAACACATATATATATACGTTTTATTGCCATTCTAAAATATACGGATTATGTACTAGGGAAGTTAATATTGAGTTCGCTTCCTCTATTGTCGCGTCTCAATTTCCGCCTGAAGCTTTATTGAGTACCTAGTTTCACGGGAAATATTCTCATATCCCAGGGCTTATTCTGGGTACTGTCTGCTCTCACTCAACTGAGATTAAGCTAGGAAGATATGAATTGTTAACAGGCCGTTTTAGTTGTTATTACCTCCGTACCTATATTATTCCGCATAGATTGAAAACGATGAAAAAAAAAGATGTTTTTTTTTTCATCAAACAACATTATTCATGCAAGTACGAGTCTGTACTATTTATTTTTGGCAAGATGTATGTTTATTTTTTTTAAAACGTTGAAATTTTGTAAATTGTAGTTTTTTACTCTTCCGACTTAAAAGGTTGCCGACCGCTGGCCTGGGCATTTAATGACCCAATAATTACACAAATTCACGGCAATGCTTAAATATAATTTTAAATTGACATGGTCACTAACATTGTACAAACGTGGTACAAACAGTAAACGTAGTAAATTTCCCGTTTCAGTGTTAATAATGCTATAATAGTTTGATCAGGACCGCTAATTTGTCCCTTTGGTGTAAAATTATTGAATCAATTGCCAGTTTTCAACAACACAAATCGAAAATAATTGTTCGCTTTTCGATCAGCTCGCATTGAATGAAACGCACGGCCGGCGGCGCGTTGAAAATTCCTACATAACGCTTCTATTTTGAGGCTTTCACTGGCGAAATATGTATTTTTTTTTTAGGAAACTAAGATGATATTAATACCTAAGTACTTGATTAATTAATTTTGGTTCTTATTTTTTTTTGTCAGTCTAAAAACTGTAGCTTTGCACAGTTGGAAAATGTTTGTGTTATTACTAAAGAGCAGGTTGCAAAGCAACATTGTTAAAAATATAAACGGAATCAATGAAACAACTGTCCGTAAACTTTCGTAGGTAAGCTGCTTCATAAATGAATCAGAATTTGAAAACCGTAGTACTTAGTTTCATGTGTCTGAAACTCTGCATCTGCTTCTTCATTTGTGACATTTAATCTTTGTAATGTCGGTACTACAAACGAGAATCGCAAATTCCGTATGAATTTTTGTCATATTTGATTTTCTCGGCGAAGAACTCGGTGAAGTTATTTGTAAAATGTTGTTTTTGAAATTCGCTAGAATGCCTTTTGTAGTGCTTTGTAATTGTTTAGAATATTTACTTACTCAGAAATCTCTAAATGTTTAAAAGACCGCTATAGACCAGCCATGTATCAGTTGACAAAACTACAAGCAACTATCGAATATTTAAAACAGCAAACTTTTTTTGTGTTTTTGAAGTCGGTTTTTTGCATTTTTTTTATTTTTCCATTTTTAGTTGTTCCCAAACAAATATTTGCAAAAATTAATTTACATTTCATATTTAAATGAATATGAAATGTAAATTAATGCTACGGGATCAAGGTACGATGCTGAAACCAAATATAATCTTGGTTAAATCATTTCTGTCGGTTCAGAATACCTATTAGGGAAATAATTTACTACCACATTTACTCACATTCAGATTCGATTTAGTCTGAAATTCTGCCACAGATCGTACCCTTACTGTACGATCGTACGACAATTATTTGAAAATAACGACGTTACGGTAGGTGACTCAAATATCCGAATAGCCTAAAAAAGATTCGAGTATCGTTAATTTGCTCCTAAGAATTGAAGAGTTCTATTACTTTGTCTTTGTAATCAGAACCTAACTAAACTCTCATCAAACTACCCACGAAGTACACCCTTTCCAATAAAAATACAATAAATGTCATGGTAGTAATAGGCTTATCCCCAATAAATGGAACTTAACAAACCTAACTGACGAAATCGGGGTGTATTGTACACATCTACGTACCCCCTCAGAGCATACAGGCGTGATGTTACGTCATGATATTGTATAAAAAAACTTACATTCGAATTGCAAACCTCCTATTTTTGGAAGTCGGTTGAAAATGGGAATGCCTGTATAAATTATTCGATAGTTGTACCCGTCGCGACATAGATAACGACAAAATCGCATACTTTTGATCAGTAATTATTCACGAAAAAAATCGGTTGCGATAACGATGCTTGCGGGAAATGCAAGTCTCTGTCACCGTAAAATTGTCAAACACGTTAGATTGTAATCTCTCTAGCGATATTTTAAACTCTCGAAATATTGTCAACTGAACATACGGGGCGGCACCCCCCCCCCCCCCCGTTAGGTTAGCTAGGTTCCTTCAAACCCTGCACTCGGAAATAGGAGCCGGGGCTCCGTCGACTACGCTTTTTAGGGGAATATAATGTGGTTTAAGGTTAGGTTATATTAATCGGTATTTCTCAGGAATGGTACATTATCTTTTCATGAGAGTGGTACCACTGGGCAAGGGGGACCCGTCCTTCCCTCCACACCGCGTGAGTTGAAGTGACTACCATCGCATGCATTTCACGAAAAATAATGCGTTCTATTGTAAGCAGTATGTTCGTTTGACAATATTTCGAGAGTTTACAATCTCTCTAGTTATTTTACAATCTAACGTGTTTGACAATTTTACGGTGACATCCAAGATGTCGCAAGTATGAACAACTATAGCAACCGAATTTTTGAGTTGTTATTTTAGCGATCGAAAATTAACATTAACTATAGCGTTGTTATCTATGTCGAGAATGCCGGCCAGCCCTGCGCTCTACTGAACTTGCTCGTTACGATCTACATTATCTACATAGCTCCTAGAAATTAAAAGATTTATTTTTTTATTTTTGCGAAGCTTTGCTTGCGCTTTTTAGAAGGAATTTCTTTTACTGCTTTTAGGGAAAATTTGCCAATGTACAAACACGTACATACATGGTAAATGGTATATATGGGTCCGTGGCTTAGGCCCCCAGTGGTCGAGGCACCTGTGGCCGACGCCCCCATACATTGGCGCTGAATGGCGCTTGAGTGACATATACAAGAGGCGTTGTTTTGTTGGTAACATTTATTTCATAAATTTTGATTTTTAAAGAAAATCTACAGCTGTTACATTCGATTAGTCAGAAGTAATATGTAGAGGAAGGCCAACAACAAGTTTCCACGTAGGTATACAAAAATCGTAAATATTTGTGAAAATGTTTTTTTAAATTAAGTAAGTACATTGAAAAAACAAGATCGCGAATTGTTTCCAATTTGAGCTATACGGTATCTTAAATCACAATTATGATTTATTATAAATCAAGCTACTCGTATTCCTCAACATCGCTGTTGGCTGTCCCACAAACTGGCAGCTCTTATATCGGTTAATGGATAAGAGTAACTAAATACTTCTTATAATATACGTCAATAACAGGGTATTGTTCTGATAATAGCATGAATGAAATTTCTATTATACTCGTAGCTTACCCCTATAACAAGAGTGGTATATTTTACTTATTTATTTCGGTTAGCCAACAATAGGCTAGTTTACACCATCAATAAATTGCAAATTTATTTAGTCCGTCAGTAGTATTGGAAAATAATGGACACGTATTTTTTGTTTTTGTAAATCAATGAACATTGACAAAGATAAAACGCATCGAAACTCGGGAGTGGCGGCTCGTGACGTCCGAACATTAAAAATTTCAAAAGCGTCGTATCAACGTCGTGTCGTGTCGTTCGTCAATTGTGGTTTACGTAACAAAAGAAAAAATACGGGTCTAATATTTTTTGATAATCTAACTGACGGACTAATTAGATTTTTTCAGTATACAAGCCTATTGTTTACATAAAACATTTATCAGTAATACTTTAATACTTTTATAAGTACACTAAGAAAAAACAATACAGTTATTTCTTTAATATTTGATTAAAGCTGATAAGCCGTCAAATGTCAATAAACAAAGTACCTATGTAAGCAGCAGGAGATAGATAAAATTTGCCCAACGTGTACAAAAATAAATTTATTGCAAACAAATAGGTAGAAATAAATAAAGTTAAGAATTTTGGGGAATGATTAACTTACTATTAGCAGACGATGAAAAAGACTCTTAATAAAAATATTACTTGGTTGATTGCACTCAAAAACCATATCTTTACATAGTAAAGAACAAAATCGCTCCCGCTGTGCGTACACACTTAGATCTTCTAAACTCCGCAACGGATTTTAATGCCGTTTTCTGCAATAGATGTAGAGGGTATAGAGTGATTCAAGGGGAAGGTTTATATCTACATTGCGGGTCGCTAGTAAAACACATTAAGAAAATCTTGTAGGACACAACGAAACTAGAACTTAGCTCAAAAGTTAACCACTTCGATTTTACATAAAAGAAATATAAATACTTCAGTCATGGTAACAAAAACACACTTCATAACTTTTTGCCGGTTACCGCTGAGCAATATGCACCATTTATCTGTACTATTAAATGGAATAATATCTTATATCAATGAACATTATGGGGTATAGGCTCATACAAGTTTTAACCTCTTTATTCTCTGGGATTTGAAACCGTGGAATTGGACATTCTGAACCTAGACGAAGTAGCAGAAGTAGTAATGATAGATGCGCTTCGCGTCAATATCGACGCGACGATTCATCGGTTAGATCGGCAATTCTGCTTTGCTATGGACCTATTAACTAATTAAGTCACTGGATGGAAGAATTTGAAAGTCATGGGGACATGCCTTTGCCCAGCAGTGGGATGACACAGGCTAACAGTAACTTAAGTAAATAAAATGGCTTCTCTAGTATTACAAACCCCGCAAGCAAAGTAACTCATTCATTCATTGAATTACTGAAGCGCAATGCAAACATTACTTTTCAATCGAACTGAGTCGATTTTTTATTATTGATCCAGCAAATAAGGCAACCTAAACAATTGAATTCTTACTCATTAAAAGAGATCTTGCCGTCTTTAGTGTTCCCTCACTTTTCCTTTTTTACGTCTGAGAAGCCTTCGAGATCATTAAAACGTAAAGTACCTAGTCCTAACCGATAAATGGTAGGTTTTCCTTTAATCCGCAACAACATATGTTTATTGCAGTTAAGATTTACGGTTTATTGTAATGCTTTCTTCTCCTGGTGTATAGTTATTTATAACGAAGTGGAATCTATGTATAAATGTGCTTTAGAGGATCTATAGCAAAACAAACAAGGCTTAAAATAGTACCTCAACTTAAGGCGATTAGACGAGCTAAATTAGCAACTCTATTTGTGGTGGTTCAAACTTCGTTCGAAATGCTGATAGAATAAAGTTCTAACCAGCTTGCACTACAAAGTGGTTGTTACGTCAGTCACTGCGGGCTAAATAGCGCGAAATGAGTGGTTTCGATCGATTTACAAAAAAAACTATTGATTGGATTAAAAAACTAAAACACTATCAGGCTAATATATTGCTTGTAGAATTATTTGCCAAAAAATCAGAATGATCGCATGCATATATTAGTATGTTTTTTTTTGTTTCAAAGATATTTTTAGAGATAAGTTCGTGATTTTTTTTATCGAGTCAAATTGTTTTCAAAACACTATCATGCTAGCATATATCCTGAAGAATATCATATATTTTTCTGGTCTTGTTTATATCAGTGAATCATATACTTTTAGTAATTATAAAACTCGCGTTTAGCTCATACAAAAACCTGTATTTTACCAAATTGTAAATACACACCAAATCTACACCTACTTTGATCAAAACAATTATAAAATTCAGAGACAAACAAAATCAATTAAAAACCTTATAATATTTTATTTCACATTAGCTGATGCCCGCGGCTTCGCCCGCGTACAAATTGTATACCAAAAGCTTCCTCGAGGACCACTCTGGGTATCCATTGATGCCAACAGCATGAAAATCGGTGCAGTAGTTTTTGAGTTTATCGCGAACAGACTGACAAACAGACGCGGCGGAGGACTTTGTTTTATAACATGTAGTGATAGACTGACCGACTGTCAGCGCGACAAGAATTCAGACCTGAATTCAGTTATTATAAACGCTCGCGTTCGCGGTTTATAATATCTAACCTTAGGTACACTGTCACTTACGGGACATCGGGATGACACCCCTTAGGTTAAGCCGTGCTTGCCTAGGTTGGTCTGTAGATGGGTGACCACCCATTACATCATACCGAGTTTCCTCCGTGCCTCAGAAAGCACGTTAAGCCGTTAGTCCCGGCTGCTCAGCTCGGCAGATCTTTGACAGTCTAAGAGGTAGTCAGTGGCCCAAAGAGTGACAACCAGTCTTACCAAGAGGTATTGTTTATGTATCGTAAATGCATCCGGTTAGACTGGAAGCCGACCCTAACATGGTTGGGAAAATCGGGAGCTCAGAATAATAGTTCATCACGGAAGGTATCCCTAGTGCAGTTTAGTTCTAAAATTGTCTAACACGTTAGATTGTAATATAACTGGAGAGATTGTATAGTAGTAGTAGTTGTTGTAGTATGTTCAGTTGACAATATTTCGAGAGTTTACAAACTCGCTAGAGAGATTACAATCTAACGTGTTTGACAATTTTATGGTGATATATACATGCACGTGACTGGTGCTACAACTAAGCACACAGTAATTAATCCGAGTTTGGCCGGCGTGGTCTCAGAATCGACCATGACTGTTATAGAGGCTGTGTTTCGGAATTCGCTTGTTAAACTTTGCGCATTCGTAGCGCTTGTTAAATTTCAGCGCTTCCTAGAAACATTCGGCTATGACCAAAATTTCTGCCTAATTTGACCGAATCCAAAGCTTCGGTCGGACACTAATGAGGATATATCTTGTGTCAAATAAGCTAGAAAATTCATGTATGTTGTACTTAGGGCCATACATAAAACGACAATTCGGACGGTAAGCTTTCGGACATTTCATTTTTCGCTAAAATTCATTGGACAAAATCAAAGCATTTATTTCAAGTAGGCCAGTTACAGGCGCGTTTGAATTGTCAGTCACAAGACATAAAAACTGTGAAAGTACTGTAGTTGCCTATTCCCTGTATCCCACTGTCATAATTAAGCAATATCGGCAACTCAATTACATAATGAATGTTATTGAACAGTAAAAATTAAAAGCATCGTGTGTGTTACGCAATTATCCCGTAGGCCATAAACATACGCCAGTTGCGAATACTACTCGTAGCGTGGCCCCAATACGATATGTTTAATGCAATTATAGGCCGCTTCAGAAACAGTGTACGTACTCCGTTTAGGGGACGGGCAGACGCCCCATCAAAGGGATGACGACCCGACTGTGTTGACCTCAGCTCGTAACTTTGTGATGCGACCCCTGAACTTTGTGACCTCTAAAGAAAGTTAACGTAAAATAATTAACGATAGTCATTTTTCTATAGTAGATTAAACACCGTGACTTTTTAGTCGTCTTACAAAAGCGGTTCACTCAATGTACCCGACATAAAATACCTCTAGGCGCGATTATTATTTTTTTTATCATTAAGTAATTAAGATAATAGGTACGAAGAAAAATAAATAATACATTAGAAATATGAAACATCCTGTTAAAAATGTTAACGTATCAAACTGTAGAGTATACCTACCTAGCGCACGAGTCGAGCAGATCATTCCATCACCATTTTCAACGAGACAAAACTACGCCTTGCGTCATAATAATAAATAAAATAAATTATTCAAATATCATAAATACCTATTTTTTATTATGTACTATGTACTAGTGAATAATTATATGAACTAGTAAACACTAGTATTGGATACATGAACTGGACTGCCTTTGTAAGACGACTACAAAGTCACGGTGTATAACTCTAATAACTCTTTATAATCTATAATTCTGGATAGTTTGGTGCAAATATCGTAGGCTGACTGTAGGTACCCGATACCTACCAGTCAGCCTCAAAACATTTAAACACCAACAAGAATTCATTTGATTGTCTGCAATTTGTGTTCCATAAAATAATAACAATATTGAGCTACAATTAAACCCAGTGTGTAATAATGTTTTCTGACTAAACATTGATGCAATATTATTATGTGGATTGTAGAGAATGAAATCATGTTATATGATTCAAAACAAACATAAGTAACCCTTCCTTGGTAGTCGGGTAAAAAACAAATGTTGTGTTCGATTTCACAATTCAAAAACATCACTTCGAATATGGTACTCATTGAAACCAGCCAACTATTCAATGTGATCAGATGTCACACGGTAACGGGTGCTCGAGCAAAGCAGAATAAATAAACATTTCAGAAGGAAGTAGCAAATCTAGCGAATGCTCAATTCACGCCGTTCAATGGTCCGGCATTTTTCAGAAGCAACCAATTTTGAACTACTAAAGCAAATCATTTACCTATCAAATGTGTATTGAAAGGGGTACGGTTTTCGCGCTGCAATATGTTGAATATCGATAAGGCTTCAATGTGTCGTTGGAAGCGGAGCTAAGAGGCTTATTGTCACAGGACTATACTGTTTTTAGTAACATTTGTATAATGTTTGTGAAAATAAACTCACTTATTACATTACTGTTGAGTATAGCTACTCGTAGCTCGCCGGATGTGCCATGCTTATTTCTCTGGATCTCTCAAAATTGCCTTTTTATAAAAAAACTCTACACGGAAAATGCACTCCTTTGAGTGCATTTTCCGAGTTTTGACTCAACGTTAATTTATCTTTTCGTTTCGTTTCTTTGAAGTTGGTTTAGTTTTTTTCTAAGGATTGCTTTTGTTATTCTTGTGAATTTCTGAGTTTTGTACCAGCAGATTATCGCCTTAACGCTCTGATTTGCGTCCTAATGAGCACTAATCCTCCTTTGTTTGTGATATTTTCTTTCTTTTCTATGGGTCAAAGAAAGTACTTCTCAGTAAAAGTATACCTATTTTGTCGATAATTCCTTGCGTTATTTTTCATAAAGTTTTAAAAATAAACTATTTTTGGCCTGTTCGCTCGTGTTATGGTCGGAAATTATAACATTTGAACGTTTTGTATAAAGTCTACGACACTCGGGAATGAAAGTAGCCTTCCCCATTAGTGAAAGAATTTTCGGAATTAGATCAGTAGTCCCGAAGAATGCTTCCTACATTCTAACCTACAAACAAAAACATCAAATTCCTACGTTGCATAAACATCGCGATAAACCTCAGCGACAGACAGACAAGAGAATGATAGTAAGAACTTTTTACTTTTTTTTGTCGGAACCGTGAAAAGCGGTTTGAATAGTATATTTCATTACAAGTGCGGAAAGGCTGTCATTGCAAAGAGTTCCGACAAAATGTCTACCCGAGCCGAGGCGCAGCCGAAGGCGAGGGTTGACAGTCGGAACAAGTTGCAATGACGGTTCCGCAGGTGTACTGTACGACTATTTTTAATACAGTTGCGAAAAAATGAAGCAATTTAATAAAATAATAAAAACACAATAAACTCAACTAACAAAAATGGCGCCAACCGTAGAATATAAGCAGAGATTTTTTTTCTTCACCCATTTTGGTAGGCAAAGGGAACTAACTATCCATTCTCCATATCCGATTTTTTTTATTGATATGAAATGAAAATGAAATTTAATGAGATGAAATGAAATGAAACCTAACCTAACTCATTCAATTAAATCACTAAATCTGATATTGAAATAAATTAGTAGCTTCTTTTTAGAAATATACGTATTTGTATGAATCACAAAAACTCTTTAGTAAAAACTTCATGGTTGGTTTTTCTTTTTAATAGACATTATTTTGACAGTTGGGAAAGAGAACGCACGAGTTCGGGAAAGGTAAAAAAAAAGCACTAGTATGTAATAGCCCACATCCCGAACGCTATTACGCCCCTGCAATACACCACTTTTTGAGCAACTGTATTAAAAATGTCTTTCCTGTTTACACTATGTCCACAATCCGTTTTAAGTCTCGTGAGTATCTCGTGTTGCAACACTTGCAACGTGAGTAAATAGACTTGTGTTAATTAAAATGGATGCATTAATTATTTCTGAGAAGAAGTGCCGGATCTCGACCGCTGTTGTGGCCGGCGCGGCGGCGCACTGTACAGCCTCGGTGCGGTGCAACTGCAATCCCTGAGGACAAAGCTTCCTCACAAATACGCGACTAGACACGTGCTAACTTGTATACAACGCTAGCCATCCGCCCCGGCTTTGCTCGTGTGCGACATGCTTTTTTTTGAAGGATTTATATTCAACAATACCATTTCCTCATTTTCGGGAGCCATTGGGTTTCTCAATGAAATCCTGGTCCGGACAACTACGAACGCAACAAAAATAAATCAACCAAATCGGACAGGCCGTTCTCCTCGGCAAATAGATTCTTATTTATTTAGATACATTGTCACATAAAACTTTATTCACTTAACAGTATTCTCTTCTATTGTGCTAAGTTTTTCACATTTTTTATAAACACTCTTATAAAAGAAAAATTCTCGACATTTTATCAAATAACAGCTTATGTAACAGTCACTCGGTATTCTTTGGTAAAAATACCGTTTAAAAACGTTCTGAATATTTTCTAGTTTTTTCTGCGAAAGGAAAAACAACGACTACATTAAATGCCATTGTGCTGCAAAAGTAAGCGATACTTACCATATAAAATATGAAACAAGAAACTGAACTCGTTATTGTCACTTCAGTGCACTGTCGCCCAAGCTATTTTCCAGGAAAGACTGCAGGGGTTGAAAAGTGGACTCAGTCGGGTCCGTATTTTGTTGTTTTTGATAAACAGTACTTATACAAGTAGATCCCACACTGTTAAATAATCTGTGTGATTGATCGGAACCCGGACGGAGGTCGTTGCTTCGATCACTCTCCGAGGAAATCAACATTCATCAGTGCAAGTTAAAAAGAAAAGGCAATACATGCACTAGTTCAGTAACATAGGCGTCCCCATGTGTTAGCAAAACGGACATTACTTACAACCCGGGCGCATTAACTTGACACCTGGCTCGAAAATAAATACTACGTTATTAGTATACTTACAGATGTTTTATCTCAGTAGGTAAATAAAATTATAAATCAGTAATACTTAAGTTTTTAGGTATGTTAGGGTTTTCATTTCAAACCTCGCCATAGGGCGGAATTTCGGAATTTCTATAGACAAACGTCATTTGAGCCAGGTGTCAAGTTAATGCGCCCGGGTTGTATGTATTGTGTTAAAGTAAGAAATAAAAAACCGGCCAAGAGCGTGTCGGGCCACGCTCACTGTAGGGTTCCGTAGCTTCCCAGACCATTAAAAATACCAACATTTTTCGTCAGCAAAAATAACTTTGTTTTTCATAGTATTTGTATGAAAAACAAAGTTATCATTTGCGTTTTTTTGAAAAAGTGCTATATAACTCAAAAACTATTCAACTCATCAAGTTGAAAATAATTTTCCTAGAAAGTTCATATAAAGGTCTACTTCTGTGATTTTTTTCATATTTTTTAAACTTATGGTTCAAAAGTTAGAGGGGGGGGGACACATTGTTTTTGACTTTCGGAGCGATTATTTCCTAAAATATTAATACTATCAAAAAATGATTTTAGAAAACCCTTATTCATTTTTAAATACCTATCCAACAATATATCACACGTCAGGGTCAAAATTAAAAAAAAAATCGCTCCCCACTTTACGTCTGGGGGAGGTACCCTAATAAAAATGTTTTTTTAAATTTTTATTTTTGCACTTTGTCGGCATGATTGATATACATATTGGTACCAAATTTCAGCTTTCTGGTGCTAACGGTCACTGAGATTATCCGCGGACAGACAGACAGACAGACATGGCGAAACTATAAGGGTTCCGTTTTTTGCCATTTGGCTACGGAACCCTAAAAATGTTAACAACTATGAATAGCGTCTAATACAATTGAATTGGAGACAATAATAAAATATCTAGTGACAATGCAAGCACAATTTCACACGCTCCTTGCCTCAGGTTTTATTGTTTTTACTTTCACTTTCAAGTAAAAGTATATTTCAATGAACCCGTGTATTTAGAGATTTTCCAATCATTTGAGTCTAGCAATAGTTAGGTTTTATACAGCGTCATGAACCTTGCCTGCGTGGCAATATTAACTTACATTAAAACCCCAAGCACTCGTAGCATGACCACCGTAAAAAATGTTTGTTTTCGAAGAAAGAATCGACAAATCTATCTGTCATTTTGTCGATTGAATGTCAGTATCGTATATCTATAACAAAGATATAGGTTAGTATAGATGATCTATTTAAAACATTTTTATCTTCTTGCCTCTGCCGAACCATGTTGAAGTTGACTTTCAGTCTGCCCGGATGCATCTCTGTATGAAGCAAAAATATCCAATTAGTAATCGTCCGAAAATATTTTGTTCGAAACTTTTAGTGTGGTTTCGAAAATATAATTTCGTAGCACCATAAAAGTTTATCAATACTTTAGAGAGAAAAACACCTTGAGTCTTTCGTAGTGTAAGGTATTTTTGTACGGGACCGTACATTCGTACTATTACTACTAGTTAATTGTAACAGTGCGGCTTGAAACTCGATTTCGCCACTGAAACACGGTCGGCATCGTACTTAAGAGCACTCGCCTGTATTTCTGTACTACACAGTAACATGCACCAATTTAGCGTTGAAACGGTGGATCATTTTGCAAATGCTCACATGTGATGTCAAATTCATGGACTGTCCTCTGTCCACTAGCCAATCTGTCCAGCCGCGAAAATGTCCAGGTGCGAATCTGTCCCATTACTACGGAGGGAAAATACTGACCGATATTTTGTTTTTCAAAGTTTTTAGGTGTGAAAATCAGTGCTGGTAAAACGGTAAAATCAAGAAAGTCTAAAGTCTGTAAATGATCTTATAGTAAACACCTTGGGAGGGCACCAAGTATACATATTAGACAAGTTGTCATATCCAGAAGAGCCCTTTGCTTCACGAGAAATATCTAATAAGGTAATTTACTCGTCAATGAGGTAATTTAAAAAAGACAAGACTTGTTCTTGTCTCCCCTAGAGTGCAACATTCACTTCGGAGAAAGTTGAATAGGATGTGATGTGAAATCAGAACTATGGTCAGCTGGGCATCGCTTGCAAAAGACATCCGTGACAATCATCATCAGTCTGTCTAGCTTTTTCTATGATCAGGTCGGCTTCCAGTCTAACTGGGTGCAGATGAATACCTGACCATGGTGAATAAAAATCTAACATTGCTATGCTGAAATAACGCATATTTATATATGAATTATTCCAACTATCGTAAACATATTGAACGTTTTACCTCTTCAGAAATTGAAACTTTTACAACGACGTGACGATGTTTATAAAGTTGTTGCAACAAAATTCAGATTTCACTTCGCCTCTTTATTCTTCGAGAAACAAGAACGGTTTGCCTCAAGTAATTGTGCGCCTTCTCGGGAATTCAAGTCTAAATATTTCATGAATGAGATAGAACAAAAGAAAACTGAAGGATGCACTTTAAAAGGAATGGAGTGATTTTTTCAGTGTTTTTCGCTTTTGTTCCAGTTACTTTATTAATTCAAGTGTTACAAACTCGTTGAGGAGAAAAATAACTACGCTTGCTATCTTATTAATATAAAAATATTGTCATAAAAGGAATTTATACTAACATGAGAAATTATGAGACTTTTACCTACTGCTATGGTATTACCTTGATTTCAATGCTATCGTCTATAGAATTTGAATACACTTTTGCAAAAAGTTAAACGTGCGTGACTCTGTATCATAAACGCCGTCGCCCCGTATCAATTGTACGAATTTTCTAATATAATAGAAAGTATTACCGATGTACGCTTGAATGATATATTCGTATTTAGGTATGAGTGTATTCATTACTTAGCATATAGGTGTCATATAGGCTGTTTAACTGTACGTTACACGCAAGGAATCTTACTTTCATGGGACACTTAGATCCTTTCACACCACGGAAGCAAGTACTAGACGGACTTGCTACCTTGGCGTGAAAGTTTACCTTTTTTACGAGTATCTGAAGCAACAGTTAGAGTAGGGGCAGCACTTATAGTAAAGCTGCAAACTGTATTTAAGCTTTAAGGACGTCTGTAAAATCATACCTGCTAAACACAAAGAGCTTGAAACAAAGTTCATCTAGAGCTCTTCCATTTGCAAAATAAACGTAACTAGTTACGAGTTTTTGCTGATTCAACACTTTTGAGATACCTCCCCAGAATTATTGGAAAACTGAAACCTGAAATCCAGTCGAACTGAAAACAAACGCAATTAGCATTTCATACGGCTTTATTATACCTCGAGTTCAAACAAGAAGTTTTCTTGCAGTTGTACAAAAATTAGTTTAAATGGCTGAAAGTACAAAGATGATACTATACAGGGTGTAAACCATCTCATCACGAAGCCGTCAACCAAGCATTCTGTACTTATATCAAACTAAAAATTATTGCAACGACTTTTTTTTTTGGTGAGAAAGATTGTTTTGTGGTAGAACTCAACGGAACGCACTTAAAACATTGTGCTGAAGAAAAAGTAAAAATCTCACAATTAAAACTTGTATTAAAACAAGTAAAATTAAATTAAAAATTTAAAAAACCCCCGAACCAATGTACTAAAAGTTAAATAGAAAATAATTAATTAATTGGCCATTTTGTGGTGGCGGCCATCTTGGATTTTTAATTTATCATAGTGTATAGTATTCTACTAGTCAAGCCCTTTCATTTGATACCCATATTGAGGGAGTTGTTGAATAAATATGGAACCCACCATTTTGTGGCGGCGGCCATCTTGAACTGATTTTATCAAACATAGCTAAGAATACTCCCGACTAATTCACCTTTCAAATAAAAAAACAAAATCCAAATCGGTTCATCCGTTCGGGCGCTACGATGCCACAGACACACATACACACACACACACACATACATACACACACACACATGGACACGTCAAACTTATAACACCCCGTCGTTTTTGCGTCGGGGGTTAAAAAAAAAACTTGTCGAAAAGTTGGAACTTTGACCCCAATACCTCCGTAACTAGAAGGTTCAGGTATGGTGTAGAACAAAAACATGATCGCAATGACGGGGAGAACAAGTGCCTGTCGGTTTCGTTAAGAGGTGTTTTACACCCTTATAATTTCAGAATTGTGAGAGTTGGCACGAAATAATCTTTATTCCTTGAATTGACGTACTCGTACGTAGATGCTTATGAAATTGGAAAAGAGCTCCATTCGCCGCGCCGCCGTGCAGATAAATGATACGTAAGTAGATAATAGTTACTTACTTGAAAATACGGTGATCTAAATTGTATCAAAGATGTAACCTTTGTTTTGATTGAGTACCTCAGTGCGTTATGCGAATTATGCAAGGTAGGACTCATATTCCTCAGCAGTGGGTGGCTGGGTGGAATAAGGCTACCAGTCATGATGATGGAGTTGACCCTATGAAACAAGAGTAATATATTATCATAATGAGTTCAAACTAGGTATCGACATAATCAACTCACTGTTGTCAGTAACTTGTCTTTTCAATTTGATTTTGTACTGCACTTACGTCGGGCATTGCAGAATAAAAACATAACAACAACAAAAAAAAAACAATCAATCAAATTGCACTTAGTTTTACACGGATTTATGAGTGAACATTGCACGACCAACAAAAGTAAAATCCTCTCATGCCTATTTTTGTAGTAAAAAGGCGAACCAGTATTATAGGAACACAAACGTAATCCGTACAATGCGTAACTGTCTGTTTGAAACGTTTTCACGTTTTTGACTGAAAGGGTTTCGATGTTATTAATTTAGTATACAGATACAGGTCACGATCTGGGCTAAAGCTTTAACGAATTTTCATCACGGTACACGGAAGAAACCGTGGGCAAAGCAAGTTACAAATATAGAAAATCAAAGAAAACGATATGCGATGTTTATCGTATTTAACGACCCGAATAGCGCAGCGGTAGTGAGGCTGATATACGTTCTGGTTCGAAACAAAATCAAAATCAAAGCATTTATTTCAAGTAGGCCAGTTACAGGCGCTTTTGAAGTGTCGAAACAAAGATGAAAATTAAATGTAGCTACAGTCCCAGTCACAAGACATAAAAACTGTGAAAGTACTGGAGTTGCCCATTCCCTAGCGTAGATCTCTATGGAGAAGAACGAGCAAGAAACTCCATGGACACTCTTTTAAATTATAATGTTGTTACAAAATCTTGGTTACATCATTCATGTTGAGGTGGTGCATTATGTGAGAACGATGTAGCAAGATGTGCACGATAAAAGTGTCCATAGTAAAAACAAACAAAAACAATTCAAAAGTAAAATAATTAATAAAAAGAAAAGCCGTGGCAACCAAGAGCTCAGTCCCAACCGACAGCGCCCGTTCACGAACATGACGCATGTATCAGCACCATTCAACTCGACCATTTTGAAGGGAATTAAATGACCCGACACATGCGCCACCATCAGCGGGATATTTGAGTGAGCATGACATACTCTTAACCGCCAGGGCACATAGTCAAAAAATAAAAATATCTATTTAGTATATCAACTATCTGGTGTCCACAACACAAGCCTCTTTGCTTAGTGTGGCGCTAGATGGCGCTGTGTGTATTGTCCAGCGATATTTATTTTATATTTATTACAATTTTCGCGAAATCAAAAATGTATTGCTTAAAATTTTAATTCCTTTCCCGTTTGGCGAAAAATGATGTTCCTCCGTGGAAAACAATATCAACCAACTTTAATCTAGTGATTTCACTGAACACAGTTGATGCTTATGATATTGTAGATCATGCAGATATTGAATTTCACCATTTCGAAATATTTTGCTTTTAAATTAGACATTCAATGTGGTAATACTGCCAGTCTTCTGGGTAGGTTTCCGAATTACAGCGACGACGTGGGATACATTTTTCATTTATACGAGTAGTATTTACTATTCTTATATTGTAAACAATTTCTATAACCCTATTTTCTTTAAAATAAATAAATGTTGTGGTAGTGTTACAGAGTTATTAAACTTATGTAAGAGAGGATAGCAGTCCCAGAATTGTCAAAAGTTGTGAAAAGTGCGTGCTGCTTTCGTTACGACGACAAACCGATATGTTTGTGTTGTCTATCCCGAGTACGGACTGTGACTTGTTTGTACAGCTGAATGGGTACGTCGACCCCTGCACCGCGGACCTAGCCGGCTCTATTAGAGAACGGATGCCAACTTTGAAGTATCGAGGGTCCATTACCACTGGGACATCTTCCAAACAATTGAATCGTACACAGGTCTTGATTTTAATTAACTTTTGTAAAAGCCATGACAAGGAGCTTGTGACACCGGACCATTAGCGATAAAATCGTCAATATTCAAAAAACTAAAAAATTCACTGAAAATTAAAAAAAAACAAGATGTGCTTGAATTTTGCTTTTCATAATTTTCATTCAAGGTTTTTTAGTTCCTTTTCCAGCTATGTTATTAGATTTGTGTTGTTATTTACATAAAATATTGCTTTTTAGGACGAATTTTAAGAATAAGTATTTTGAATTAAATTAAAAAACTATAACCCGTACCACTGTGCCCGCACTCCGCGCGCGTAATGCCTTCAAACCAAACTTTAAAACCAGTACTAAAACCTAAATTATGGTTTACGCTCGCTCTCAATCGTCAGAGAGAGCTTTTCCGCAGCAAGAGTTACTCGTATTTGTAACCAAATTTGCAGCAGGTTAAACGATGGAACTTTAGATGCCTTATTATTTTCGAGGTCACATTTTTTGTCAAAAAATTTCGGTTTTATTTTGTTTATTCCAGGACGACAGTCTTAACCTTAGTTCTGTCTGGCCCTGAATCCTCTTAGCACATTGCTGGAGGATTCAGGTATGGGCTGCCGGTTGAGGAGAGGTGGTCAGGTAACATCTAACCTTCTTAAAATTGATGATCTTAAACTCTTCATCAATTGCGACTGATGGAAATACTGATAGTAACTGAAAATTTTAGCAGCGCCATAGGGATGGAATTTGGTGTGGACAAATTTGCGTATGTAAATCGAGGGGATATTATGGTATCCGAGGGAATTCAGCTCTCGGATTCCGTACACCCGAGATCCTTCTCCTCTTCCGAAAACCATAAGTATTTGGGTATGTCGAAAGCGTTGATATTAACGTGACTGACATGAAGTTTAAGGAGCTTCCGTGAACGCCTGAAGAAAGTATTAAATAGCCTTCTTTCAGGCGGGAACAAGGTGCGTGCTTTCAACGGTTGGGTCATGCCGGTTTTAATGTACTCTTTTACCCGCGGAAGTACGGAGGTCGAGGCTTCTTTAACGCGAAGACCCTCCACAATCGTGATGTGTGCAGTCTCAGAAAATATTATTTCAAAGCCGAGGCGAGTATGCACTGAGATGTGGTCGCAGTCCTGTGGACGAGGGACTTAGCCCGCTGCCCATGGCTAAAAAGAACTGGTGCAAATGAGAAATACTTTAAACTTCGTGAAATATGGCAAGGCAAGGAACTTAACGGGCGCTTCTACCGGGCTCTTCATGGGTCCGATGTAAATTTTCTAGCGTCCGTGTCCTGCCTGCATTTCGGCGGCCTCTTTATATGAAACATCTTATTAATAAAAGAATATGGGCAGAGTTGTTTATATTCATGAAAAATCCGTAAAATCCGGATAATCCCTTTTGGACCAAAAATCCGTTACTAAAAATCCGTATTTTATAACAGAACGGATTTGCATTCCCTAGTAATGACTATAAGGTCAATTATAAGATTTTAAAATTTGTTGTTTTTGTGCTAAAGCGGCCATTTTAGACCCGCAGGCAATAACGCGAACGCGCGACATTGGACCGCGGACGCTGACAGGTGCATCAGCAGATGGATCACCACGAGCCATCGATCAGTCTATGTTCATTCTCGATAGACGCAACTCGCACGCAACGTTTAATAAATGGATATTGAGTGAGACCGTAACTGTTGCAGCTATTTATTTATTTCGTACTTTTAACGTCTACTTGAGTGTGCATCGCCGCTATTAAAAAGAAACTGAAAAGATTTTGAAACTATGGTTTTTTTATAATTTTATCAAAATTATTGAAACACAGGGTAATCTTTACTCCTCAGCCTCATTCACTACTTAGCATAAACTGATATGTTACTATTCTACAAGACTTCAAATACTACACTGCTCATTTCATCAAAAAACCGTTCGATCTCCCCCCGACTCACACTTATTTATTTTTTTGGTAAGTATATATTTTTAGGGTTCCACAAACATTTTTCAGCTTGACATAGCTCAAGAAACTTAAAAGTTTCCACAGTATTCTAGGCTAGCTCATATTGGTAGCCATTTCAAGCATTTTTACGAATGCTGCTCAAACTAGGTATAAGAATTTAACTGATGCATCAGACTGCAAAACGACACTTACACGATTTAAATGATATATAATCTGCGAACAAACCCGCGTCTTAGTTACGTATAAAAAACTACAATAAAACTATTTTCACATGGCTAAAAGTTAAATTAATAAAAAAAAAAGATTCCGACGAATTGACAACCTCCTCCTTTTGGAAATCGGTTAAAAACGTTATCATACCATTTATATGACACTAGCTGACCCATGCAACTTCGTCTGCGTCACATAGGAGAGAAAACGCTCACAAATGGAATAAAATTTCCCCCGTTTTTGCAACATTTTTCATTTATGCTCCTCTCCTATTGGTCGTAGCGTGATGTTATAAAAGCTTGTAGAAAGACTCAAATCGCTAAAGAAGACAGCGTTTTGCACCGTACGTCCGTCGATATTATTTACTTTATTTTTAATCGAGTGTCCAATGAAACGGGAGGGACTCTCGATTATGAATTTAATGAGAAAAATTGTGTTGCAATGCCCGTCAATTAACTGTTTAATCAGGAGTTTATACTCACTCCCTTAGCAGGTGAATGCTCGTGCCATCTCTATATGGGGAGATGCCTATGCTCAGCAGTGGGACAGCAACAAGCTGGTACTACTCGTATCTTAGGCATATCTGTCACTGACCTACTGAACATAAACTAAACAGTGTCAAAAAGAACATTCCCACAGAATTAATTTACTGAACTTTCCGGACACGTGTTGTTGTTATTTAATCATTTACAAATCACACCAACACGAAACTAAACCATGTTATAACTTGAACGTTATTAGAACTTCAGGTTAAATATTTTATTATTAAGCAGTGAAAATGTTTTGTGAGGGTGGAAAATGCTCAGTCACACTTAGTTGAAGTTTAACGCGCTCAATACAAAGAGCCGTTAAATATGACCGGTTTGTGGTTTAAATAATTTACTTTTGCTACCTAAATACTCTTATAGAACTATTCAAACACTTATAGCTGACCGCTAAGCTCTCAAACTCTCAACTGTTGAAAGTATTTACCAGGTACATGTACAATTGTACATATTATATGTTAGTACTTTCGTGTGGTAGTCTTTTTTATATTTAACCGACCGAAATCTCTAACTGTGCATTGAAGAAACATTTATATTAAAAAAAAAACATGTCTGCTATAGATAAAGATTGCGAGAAACAGAGTTCTTCATATTATTGTGTGAATTACGCCATTTCGAAGACTCGGTAATAGAATACATATTTTAATGTAGGTAAAGGTATAGATATCCACATGTGAGTTTCTTTGTTATAAAACCTTTTTATAACAAAGACAGTGCCACAATTCTGTTGGACTGAACTCGCTTTAATTCTTTCATGTGGCATGCATATTATTTTCCTGTTTGCTTTGCGATACAACAACAACTTGTGACAACTTGTAATCAATCGAAATTATGTAAATTACCGACAGGATTTTTTTATTAAATAGTGTCTGAATAAGTTGCGTTAGAGACCTAAAGAATAATGGTTGCATATTGTGAATTTTCTTTTAGAATACTCGACGAAATCTAAAAACGAAAGTGGTAATTGAAAGCACAATAATTATAGTTGCTACCAGTGCAATGAACCCTGTGCCATACGCTGGGGTACGCTACACGAGGGGAAGGGGACACAATCATTCTAAACGTAAAGTACTGGACATGGATACAAAGCATTGATTTATTTGCGATACGTGAATCAATAAATGATTGAATTCATATATGCAAATATACACCACACGGCGTAGCCGCGGGGCTAGTATCATCATCAGCATCATTTCAGCCGAAAGACGTCCACAAACAGCCAGACCCCGAACCTGTAGGCCATACAAAAATGTGATTGGTGCCCGAAACTTGAGGCTTTAGAAGATTTTGACTCAGATAAAACTGGCTTGTGTTAATGCCAGCTATCGATTGATACACGTTTTATGCGTGTCTGATGCAAGTCAAAGTTGTGCTGAAGATGCTATCAGTGAATGGATTTTAATTTTCATAGCTCATATCTCGAAAACGTGACACTTTATATAGAACGTTTTGTTTCCATACAAAACTCGTTTGTATTGATGCTAGCCATCGATTGATACTCGTTTTATGCGTATCCGAACAAATGCAAGTAGTGCTGAAAATGCCATCAGTGAATGGACTTAAACCTTGATATAGCTCATATCTCGGAAACGTGACACTTTAGGACATTTTGTCTCATTCAAAACTTGTCTGTATCGATATTAGCTATCGATTTATATAGCTCGTATTCCGGTACTTTGAAAAAAAATCAAAATGGCGGAAAAAAATCCGGCCACGCTTCATATAAAAATGTTCCAAGCCCATTCCGCTGAATCTTGCAAGCGAAGATACCCCAACATGCAACCTCACCAAAAACGGAGTCCTTTTGCGGCAGTGGCAGTAGCGACGAGTGCACAATGGTGCACAAGCATGCACATCCGCGTCAACCATGCGCTGATGGGTGGCGTCGTCGTTTTGCTCGCAGGCGGCTTTAGACAGACACTGCCAGTTATTGGGAGGAGCACAACGGCGGTTGAAATAAACCTGGATTGAAAAGCTCCATATAACGTGCAACACGCGCATTCAACAGTACAACTATCACGAAGCAGGTGCCTTTGCGAATAAGGTGCTGCAAATGGGAAAGGGTCGTTTGGAATCAGACGCAGACGGAAATATTTTATTTTCTGAAGAATTTTCCCAGCCAGCGACTACAGACGATAAACTTATCAATCATGCTTAATATTTCCTTTAAAAATTGCTTTTACAATCAATTATACACTCCATTCTTCTCACACGGTCAATTTATTTATATGCTGGTCGTTCAGTGCCCAAAAACTTTCAAGTTCGTAAAAAATTTAATGTTGTATACAGGACGGTATTAGATTAATAAATAGCACCCAACAAGGCGTTTGATGGTTCACTTTGAAAAGAAAGTTGTATCGGTCGGTTTTTAAGCCTTATCGTCACCTCGACATCATACTCGTAATTATCATTTCAGTCGAAATACGTCCACTGCTCCCCCAAAGTGTCGCCATATTGACCGGTCCCGTGCGACTCGCATCCAACGGATTCCCGCAACCTTCACCAGGTCATCGGTCCACCTAGTGGATCTTCCAACGCATCGTCTTCCGGTTCGCGGTCGCCACTCCAGAACTTTTCGGCCCCATCGGCCATCCGTTCTGCGAGCAATGTGCCCTGCCCACTGCCACTTAAGTTTGGCAATTCTTCGGGCTACGTCGGTGACCTTGGTTCTCTTGCGGATGTCATCATTTCTGATTCGATCACGCAAGGAAACTCCGAGCATAGCCCTCTCCATTGCCCTTTGGGTGACTTTAAGCCTTTTGATAAGGCCCATTGTGAGCGACCACGTCTCGGTCCCGTATGTAATCACTGGCAACCATAGATATAATAAAGAAGCTGGCAACACACACTGGTCATAGACTAAACAAGAAAAACTTTAAAAAGAAAGAAATCGGTGACCTTTGCTTGGTTAATTTGTCGCCGACTTCTGAAGCTAAAGTTATTTTTCACTTTTATGTGTTCTTGAAGTCGGTTTTATATTTTGTAAAAAAGTTTTATGTAGTTACTGTTTATACCTTCCATATCAAACAGAAAAATGAACAGTATTTTATTTATTTATTGTTTTAAATACATATGTTGTAAAGCTTCTCGCACAACTTATTAAAACTTCATACGCCTCACCACAATTATAACAGAAATTAAAATAAATGAGGAGCTCATTTTTAGAGTTCTGTTGCCAAATGGCAAAAAACGGAACCCTTATGGATTCGTCATGTCTGTCTGTCTGTCCGTCCGTATATGTCACAGCCACTTCTTTCCGAAACTATAAGAGTTCAACAGTAAAAAGTACCTATAATTTAGTTAAAAACAGTATAATACTGTTTAAAGCAGTATAATACTGTTTAAAACAGTATAATACTGTGTAAAACAGTATAGTTGGCAACCCTAGCTTGCAACTTCTGACGTGAATCACCCCTCGGAAAATTTAAACGACCTGTACCTACGAGTATTAGGAGTCAAACAGCGTTTAATAGATGTAAGCGCATCTAGTTAGCGACTGAAAGGGAGACATTTTGCAGCGTTCAACTTCAAATGTACGAGTATTTTGATGCATGTTTATACCATAACGTTATTAACATTTGTTTTCAACATAACGTTTTAAAAGTTCAAGCGTCAGTTTGCGAGCAATTAGGTCCTTAGTTGTGGACTATGCGAACTACGTCCGTGTGTACCTTTGTAACCAGAGGTATTTATTTAATTTGACATCAAAGGGAGTGCTTCGTTCTGAACTTGTCTTTTCAACGTAAAGCTAGTCACTCATAGGCAATTTCTAGGTTAGCAAGTACTTGCTTTTAGACTTGCATTGGTGTCGCGATAACTTTCTGCGTCCAACGTCCATTATAAAAGGTGAAAAAATACCCTTAACGAAGCCGAAAAACACTTGTATTCCCTGTCATAGAAAGATGAAGCAAGAAAAAAATATTTTTTACTTTAACCTTTTGACCGCCACAGCTTAAACGCACGCGCGTGCCCTCCACGCCAAGCCACAATTTTTTGTACTGTTTTGTCACATATGTGTGACGTTTGGCGTACAGGGCACGCGCTTGCTTGTCACGTATATGTGACAATGGCGTCCAAAAGGTTAAACATCTTGACGACCCCCGTACTATTCAATCCATCCATTAGCACATTGTTTCAAGTGCGTTACAATCCTACTGAAAAACGAAAATTATCACCCCAAAAATAATTGGGTACAGTTAGTTATCTTACCATCCGCCTCTGATTCTCTAAGTCTAAAGGAAATAAATTGGTGAGAAGAAAATAGTAACCTTAGCCATTCGGTTCGATACTTCGATAGCAAAGTAAGCTCCGTTCGTCACTCAAACGATACTCACCGATGTATGGTAAGTCTACGATACTTCAAAATGTAGGTAAATGCCATCAACTAGTAATCGATCCTAAAGAATAAACTAGGTTACTATGTTACTGAATCTATGCCTGGCTGTGACGTTGTAATGGATACCCACGTTTACAAACTCTAGGTTTATTTTAACGAACGAAGGCGGTCCATCAAATGCCTTGAAAAGGAAAAAGTTAGTGCATTAGGAAACTAGGAACGGGGAATTTATAATACTGAACGATTACTATGGATTGGCGTCAAAAAGGGATGGACTGTCTACTAGTTTTACGGGAGGCACTGCGAAATTTTGTGGGTAATTTTAATGAATCGATCGATTGAAATTCATTTCTGGTAGTTGTTTATTTAACGTTCACTAATCACCGAAATGTCGAAGTTAGCTGCCGCACCTATGAGGGCCGTCAAAACAAAGTATTAAAGTTACAAATTAAAAAATAACTTCAAGGTGCGCGAAAACTTAGTGGGGCGATTTTTCAGCCGCGTAAATTAGTCTTTGTGATGATGACACATTAGGCTTGAAACTATATGTCAAAACAGTCAAAGAAACGACGATCGCTTAGATTAGGACACGGCCGTAACGGTTTTTTGAGTATTCGCGGTAAGAGCGTTCCATTAAAACTCGAGGTATCAACAATAGTCTCACTCATATTACATAGAAGGGACAAGGACCCAACACAGGTAACTTGTACTGCAGCTGCGGAGATACAATCTCTTTGTACTGGAGATGGTTTATTGTGTATCTTGGTGGCATAACGCTACTATTCAAACTATTGTAAGTCTGTTACTTTGGGAATGGCTACACTACAAATGGGAATAATTGAAAATCCATTTACTGGTATAAAATTCAGAAGCACATATCCCATACAAATATTATAGCGATGAAAATAACTCTGTCTATCTATCACTTTTCACGCATGCTATACGTTCAGGCTAAACGGATTTAATAAGGCTCAAAAATAGACCATGACCTGGGTTAGAATTTTAAACACTTTTTGCCCTTGTTCCTGGTATAGTAAACGAGCGCAGAAGCCCGCCCGACACACCACCCATGCTTTTCAACGAAGTATACACCCCGTTCCTCACATACCTTTAAAAGTCTAATCAAGGGGAACGTATTCGGTATAACCCATTAACTGGGTCGTTGAGGTTAGATATGCGCAGTACCTGCATGTATAGTTAGCAAAAGGCTTGGTTGTTGAAATTAATAGTCTATTATTCTATTTCATCAAATGAATGAATCTTTATCATCGGTGTACTTTGTAATGTAAGAGTTGGTAACACTGAATGTACGAAGAAGTTCTCTGGTAGCCACCGTTGATGCAACTTGTTGTTTCATTCCTAATACTTATGATAACGTAGAACGCTCCCACAGAAGAAATTCCAACTTCCACGGTCCACGCGAGCGAAGGCTACTCCTACTCTCGTCAGACACAAAGCTCACCTCATCTAAATCAACGAACAAAATACATCATAATATCAACGAGGGGACACTGGGACAGTAAATGATGGCTGCCATTGTCTGTGTTATAAACAAGCCTTTGTAACATGAAAGCTGAACGGCCGGCTCGGTTGTACTTGAACGACACTAATGGAAATGCATTATGCATCAGCAAATTTATGATGACATCGACGTTAATCATGCTAACAAGCGCCGCGTTTTGGCGGGCACCCCGAATAGATAAAGCTGGAAAGCTTTGTAACTCGACGCGCTGTAACTCTTGAATTCAGTATACATAGACAAGCGTGCTTTCGCGTCATTATTTAAAAAAAAAACTACGAGCCAATCAAAAGTGCAGTGAGCCAAATGTAAAGAAGAAGCGACCGACTTTAGTTTTAATAAAAATTAAAAACAATCGATGGTTGTATTCAATTATCTATTATGTTACTCGTACCTACATTTTGTTATAACTGTGGACTGCACTCCGCAACCCTTCCCCTATTTCGCGGAACGTGAATGTCACCCTCCACCAATCGATCATAAATTAGCTAGGTAGGTAAATGGCTGGCGCATGATCTGCATAATTAAAAAAAACTCTATTAAACCTGGGACCAATGTGCATGAATGAAGGCAGGAAATTACCCATCGACACCGTTCAACGAAGAGTTTTAAAATCCCTTGGTTGATCCACTTTAGCGTTCTAAAAAACTGCATTTTTGAAGCCGGATATGGTTGTCTCAATTTTATTTAAGCTTTAAACCGCATCTAGTAGTACATACTCGTACTCGTATAGTATTTCCTGCAAACCAGCCATTTCTATTGTTCTATTTCATTTGAATTAAACTAAAAGCCCCACAAATAGCATCTGTCTGTGACTAAATGGAATGGATTAGTGACGCATCGCACAAAGAGCCACTGGTGACGATCATTTACGTACCTGTCATCGGCGGCGCGAAGATCGATCTCGACCAGTCAACCTGTCGCTTTTGTTAAAGCTCTATCAATAGTATTATCTGCGGTAGAGCCCTCCGGTTGCAATATTAAACTTATAGAACAGTACCGTTTCCGACACACGTCAGCGACGTGCCAGCTTCATGATAACTTCGAAATAGATCGTGGACGACACGTGAGATATCATCGCCGTCATAATTATATTACTTATGCATTTATTAATTCTGCATTAAGTTTTAATAATGTAATCAATACAGTAAACTGCGATGTGGTGCGGAGGAATGAGGAAAATGTCGTGAAAAAAGTTTTGAGTACGAATGTGGATGGGTATTTGAGTAGAGGAAGACCAAAGAAACGATGGATGGGCTGTGTTAAGAATGATATGGCAAAAAAGTGTCTCAAAATCAATCAAAATCAAATCATTTATTTCAAGTAGGCCAGTTACAGACACTTGTATTGTCGAAACAAAGATGAAAATTAAATGTAGCTACAGTTCCAGTCACAAGACATAAAAACTGTGAAAGTACTGTAGTTGCCCATTCCCTAGCGTAGATCTCTATGGAGAAGAACGAGCAAGAAACTCCATGGACACTCTTTTAAATTAATTTGTTGTTACAATATCTTGGTAACATCTTTCATGTTGAGATGGTTATATTATGACTGAGAACTATGTAGCAAGATGTACGTTAAAAGTGTCCATAGTAAAAACAAAATAATTCATTCGAGTAAGCCATGGCAACTAAGAGATGACCAGTCACAACTGACAGCGCCCGCGTCACGAACATGACGCATGGATCAGCACCATTCAGCTCAACCATTTTGTAGGGAACTAAATGGTCCGACACATGCGGCACCATCAGCGAGACATTTGTAGAGCATGACATACTCTCAACCGCCAGGAACATTAAAGTCAAGAACTGACGTAGGTTTCCAGTGAATGATAGCTTTCTAGTACATAGTACTCACACAATATTGGCTATGCGATTATATAATACTAAAGAGATTGAATCTATACAATGCAAAGATAGTTGTACAATCTTCAGCAGCTCCAACAATACCATTTAAAGCTATCAATTTTTGCGCTCTTGTCCTTGTGGAGCAGGATCTGCATTAAGCCTAGCATTTTTATCAGCGATATAATCGCTTAACTTGTAATATGCTTGCTTACATATGTAGTGTGCGTTTAATGCATGTTTTAAATTTCGTCTCATTAAGTTCAAGAATACTTTGTGGAATTTTATTACAGCATCTCATAAGACTCGCTAAAGTAGACTCATCAGTCTACATTAGCGAGATGAATCGACAAAAATAGAGAAGTATGAAAGAAGAAGACATGCTGCTCCGACAAGAGAATGATGACAGAAAATTGAGATAAAGATTTATTAATTAAATATAATCCCAGTCTTTATGTGAAAGACCAATAGGTAGTATTAAAAAAAAAAAAGGAAATCTACTTAAAACTGTTAAAAAACTAACAACCAACTATGAAAGGTCATCAAAAAACTCCTCAGTGCTGTCAGACGAAAAAAAAAACGTTTCTTTCAAAAGTTTTTCTTTAGAACGGGTAAAATTTAATCTATCAGCGCTCTTAAATGCTCTGCAACGACCGTAGTTACTTTTTTAGTTTCAGCAAGATTTTATGCAAACTATGATTGATATCGTTCCTAATTAAGTAATTAGTTCCATTTATTAAGTTAATGAAGAAAATTATATTTGGGAAGAGTTAATTTAATACAAGCTTTGGCTTTGAGTTATCAATTCTGTCAATAGGCACTAATTCAATAATAACATGTTTGGAAATGCCCGTCTTCGCAGCGACACGACGACGACGATGTAATCTTAACCTGCTAGATTCATGCACACAAAGCACTTCCTAATTAGATGCTTCGATAATATTAACACCTAAATTGCAATTACTACTACTATCTGGTTTCCACGACACAAGCCTCGTTGCTTAGTGTGGTATTAGACGACGCTGTGTGTAATGTCCTGGGTTATTTATTATTTTAATTCTTATTGGGATTTTATCTACTAAAATCAAATAAATAAATAATAAATAAATATCGCTGCACATTAACACACAGCGCCATCTAGTGCCACACTAAGCAAAGCTTGTGCCGTGGACACCAGATAGTTGATAAACTACATATATTACTTTTGTGTTTGTAAATACATACTTATTAGACATATAAACATCCATGACTCGGAAACAAATGCCCATGCTCAACACACAAACATTTGCTCCTACCGGGATTCGAACCCAGGACCCTAAAGGCAGTCTCACTACCACTACGCCATTCGGGTCGTCAAATTATATGATTCTTAAAACATCGTGATGAGGTAATCATAATCGTAAATTTATTTATTCTGGTAATTTACAACTATTGCCATTTATGAAAATACGAGTAGAATCACACTAAAATATACAAATAAATTATCCTCAATCATCGCTAGCACGGTGCATGTTGGAGCTAGCCCATATTCTGTGCATTAGAGGCTGCCAATAATAATAATTCATGCTATTTTATTTGATTTATAAATTGAATGAATTTGAATTAGTATTATCTGTGTTTGGTATTTATTTGTGTGTGTGATGTTAGATGTACCTACCTAATATGGGTTATGAACCTGAAATACTTAAATGTTTTCTTTTATAATTTAAAAAAAAATGTTAAATTTATTTGCAATGTTAAAAAATACGAGTAACTTACTTGCTAAATAAATGTTTACGCTCGAAACTTCCAACGCTTTTCAATATTGTCCACGAAACCTTTATTTATGTTTCGGTCCGAAAAGTTGAGCTGGCAAAAAGTAACTTTGAACTTATTTCTCTGAACACCTCATGTGAACTCGTGACTGAAAAGTCGCTTTTCCTTTCACGGGGATAATAACTTGTAGTAGGTACTGTTGTTAACGTATGCATAGTGTTGAACAGATTTCGCCAGTGTTTTTAAGTCGCATGTGATAAGGGGGTGACCTTTTGCCATCAACCGGACACGAATTCAGGTTCCATGGTTAGAACTGACAAATTCTTGAAAAAAACCTAATAAAACTACTCCAATCTTATACATCTTATACTTAGCATTAGCCTACAACCACTAAATCGACGAGGCAGATGCAACATCCATCTTACCACAACTAAGTTATTTCTAGTTCAGTCGATTCATTCTCATCTCTAGTCGCAAACAATCGCCGGAACCGTACCGATTCATGTCAGCTCCATGTATTGTCGATTGGTCGAGATAACTGACCGGAAGTGTGGCTACGATTTTCCAGTTTAGTTCGTGCAGGAAATCATACAACTGTCTAGTAGTTTCCCCTTCGTGTTACCCACAATACGTACATAAAAGTCAGGGCAATTTAATCGCTGTTTTTATCGTATCTCCCTGCAAACACAAATGGTTATTTTCCAGGCAATATGTATTCCAACTAAAATACACTTGTTTTATAAAAAGGCAATACATACGAGTACATAAACAAGCACCTATATTATTGGAAGACAATGATATTTTCACTACCGGGGATCCGGTTTTTCATTTCATTTGTGATGAGTACAGTAGATACTTGACCTGTTCGTAGAAAAAATAGTAATAAGTATGGCAAATCCTAATATTACTTTCCATTTGTTACAGGTGTATCTTACCCCTCCGGCGTGGATATTCATGTCAAATCTGCTCTGAATTATAATGGAAGAAGGGAAGAGGCAAGTACTATTACTTACTTAAGGTACCTTTAATACTAGGTGTAAACGGACCGTCAATCAAGCATTATGTACCTCAAACTAAGTAACTATTCGCAAAAATTATTATACGTATTTAGTTACAGAATTTATAATCATCAAAATCATCAATACACCCCTCAAAGTTCATGAAAGTCGAAGACAGACTGACCGAGAAAAATTCGTTCATCGACTCTTATGAACTTGGAGGGTTGTTGGTATTGATGATTTTGATGATTATAATTCTGTAACATAATACGTCTTACAGTCGCGATCGATATGTTTATCAACATACAACTTAGCACCGCCCTGCAAATTGCAAAAAAACGTAAGAAAATTTGAATTTCACGGGCTACCGTGGAGCTTCTTTCCACCTTAAGGGGGATGCTAATAATAAATAAAAATAAATAAATATCGCTGGACATTAACACACAGCGCCATCTAGTGCCACACTAAGCAAGGCTTGTGTCGTGGACATCAGGTAGTTGATATACTACATATATACCTTTTTTGTATGATGATTAAAATATGATTCGCGGCTATAACACGTAATAATTTGCAGGATTATAATCATTAAAATCATCAATACAACCCTCTAAGTTCACGTAACTATAGATAGTCAGTCATTCTCTGTCAAATTAGGATGACTAGAAACGTTATTATGATCGGCTACTCTAAAAGCTAAATTCATAATAAATCTATTCAGGTGGTCAGAGCGAGGCGTAAATGGAGCTGTCAACTCACCAGCATATATCTGTCAGTCCATAACGTTCATATCATCCATTAAAATTGATTGGCTGAAATGAACGTTGCGCTTACGGCAAATAAGTTTAGAAACATTTTAGTGGAGCGAATGGGGTAAAAACCCCATTCATTCCCCATTCCCCATTTCATTTCCAGCATATTTTATTCACTGCAGCAAAAAATCAAATCCAAAAGGATTTGATTTTTTGCTTGCATAGTGAAATTTTGGCAGCAAAAAATCAAATCCAAAAGGATTTGATTTTTTGCTGCAGTGAATAAAATATGCTGGAAATGAAATTTTGTAATCAAATACAGGGTTACTGGTAATTCGACGTATTCCTTGCAGGACGTTATATTAGGGTTATAATGCAAGAAATTAAGCCACCAAATGTTCTACCGAAATTCAGTGGTTTTTGAGTTAGGTCGAGTTTTAGTTTTTTATGAAAAATCGCAGATTAAATCATTTAAAGCCAATTTAAAAACGATTTACGAAACAAATGTACTGAAATTTAAATTATTTTCATAGCCGATGACACAGCAGACTTTTGCTGATAATTAAACGTTCAAAAAATTCAAAACTCTTAGTAGAATTCACTAATGAAACAATTTTTTTTGGAAATTTTGGCATTTCTTAATAGAAAGATGTTGCATAGTGAAAAAAAATAGTACTACGCCAGATGTAAAAAATACTAGAAAAATATCCTTGTCTTATCAGCTCTCTAAAATGGTATAAATCTTATTGAAAAGTTATGGACTAAGTTATGAAAAATGTTTTTGATTTTGTAAAAAAGGTAAAAGATATGCGGAAAATCAAAGAAAAGAATTTCGTGAATTATTATTATTTTTAATCAATTTCACTTTTAAAACTTAAATAACTCATTTTTACACGTCTTGTTCGACTAAGACTTTTTACCAGTGTTCCACATGTTTTTTTCTGTGGACTCGTTCTAGTGATCATGAACAAAACATGCGTGTATTCACCGAAATGTTCGCGCACATTTGTGAGACCACATGTAGTAGCGGTGGACTCGAGTCAGCGAACACTGATTCTCTGTTCGCGCACTCAATTTTGTTTTGATCTAATCCGTCTGATTTGATTTACATAATGTAAAACAGTATGTAGTTAATTTTGAATACCAAAAACACAATTTTCGGACACCTAGCGTCGCACGTTCTGAGAAATTTAAAATAAGTAAAAAAAAAACCTATTGCAAACAGTCTGCAAATCTTGTTTTCGACTGACATTGGTCAGTCGATGCGAATTTTTAATTTCTAATACTGTTTAGGAATCTTAGTAGATGAACAAGCACATTGCGTATAGCTTTAAGTTAAGATGGTATTGAGTTGAGTTGCCTAAGTATGCACATTATCGCGATATAGGTACTTTGGCAACCTAAGGCGATCATGGTCTTGACGTAACTTTAATCGACAACACGTTACTAAGCTTACTAATTAATATTATTTATTCGTTGAATGAAGGTCGGTCCCCTAGACTATTTAATTGAGTGCGCGAACAGAGAATGCGTGTTCGCTGACTCGAGTCCACCGCTACTACATGTGCTCTCACAAATGTGCGCGAACATTTCGGTGAACACGCGCATGTTTTGTTCATGCTCACTAGAACGGGTCCACAGAAAAAAACATGTGGAACACTGGTAAAACGTCTTAGTCGAACAAGACGTGTAAAAATGAGTTAAGTTTTAAAAGTGAAACTGATTAAAAATAATAATAATTCACGAAATTCTTTTCTTTGATTTTCCGCATACCTTTTACCTTTTTTTCCTTTTTTACTAAATCAAAAACATTTTTCATAACTTAGTCCATAACTTTTCAATAAGATTTATACCATTTTAGAGAGCTGATAAGACAAGGATATTTTTCTAGTATTTTTTACATCTGGAGTAGTATTATTTTTTTTCACTATACAACATCTTTTTATGACAGCATGGCAAAAATTACAGAAAAAAAATGTTTCATAAGTGATTTTTCCTACAGGTGTACGATTTTTTTAACTTTTAGTTATTCCAAAAGGTTTGCTGCATCGTCAACTATTTTAATAACTTACATTTCAGTACATTCGCGCTGTAAATTGTTTTTAAATTGGCTTTAAATGATTAAATCTGGGATTTTTCATAAAAAACTAAAAATCGACCTAACTCAAAAACCACTGAATTTCGGTAGAACATTTGGTGGCTTAATTTCTTGCATTATAACCCTACTATAACGTCCTGCAAGGAATACGTCGAATTACCAGTAACCCTGTATATGATTGCGTATATTTTTGATCATGAGTATAATTTGCCGTGATAATGCAAAATAACGGGCTACAACGATTTAAGCTAAGGTAAAGTTGAAACGCAGTGCAGGTATTTAGCGATTTTTAAAGGTTCTCAGGTTATTTGCCAAAACAGACATGGTAAGCTTAAAGTCATATACATACACACATGAGTCTCACTCAGCGGAGTCAGCCAAGAGGCAATACAGGTCCCTACTGACGAGCTATATAGGCACTTCATTTGAAGTCGACGTACAGCCTTCTTAAAGTATTGTTAAGGTATTGTATGTCGGTGCTTGAAACTTTATGAGTATATATCATCATATTTTTTTTCCGATAGATAAAATCTAATAAAGGTTTTATTAGATTGTATCTATCGGAAAAAACTCAGGTGCCGTTAAAGCGGGTGCCCACTGCCCAATGTGGCATACGTCAAAAAATGACGAATGTGAAGAAAAAGTCTTGAGGAAAAAGTAGTGAAAATTAGTAGTCCACAATTAAAATTGTGGACACTACGTCTTGTTATTTCATGCAACTGTCAAAGACCGATTAGTACCACACTTCAACCACAATATAATATGGACAGTACGGAAACTACCTACAAACGCTCGAAACAGCAAACTCACACAATAGTTTTTATTGTATTATACAACGGGCTGATGTCCGCAACTCCACGTCAAAGCGCGTATTTTGAGTATGGGCTATAATCCACCACGCGGGCCCAATGCGAATCACAATATCTTCGAATTTTTGGTTCTAGGACATGCCGTTTTCCTTCACCATTTTTGAGAGCAGTGGTGATGAAATAAATTACACAAATTAACTCACACAAACATGCGCATCAACGGGGCCCCTAAGCGGATACAGCGGTGCTGTCAGTAGCGCGTGCCGCGCAGAGACTAGTGGTCACGTAAAAGTTTATATCTCCTAATATTTTTAAAAATGCCACGAATGTATTGCGCGGTATACCAGTTCATTTAAAAAAAACTTTCCGTTAGAATGACATATTTTTTACACAATTAAATTTAATAGTAAAGAATTCCGAACGTGTCGTAACAGTAAAAAGTATTTTTCTGTACTTAAATAACTAACTATAATATCGAAGATATTTCTTTAAGTATTAAAGGTATTTTTTAATGTAATGATTTTTTAAATTCCTAGGTATCACACGCATTTTCGGGTTATCGTGATCGTCCAACCGCGGCTCGCTCCCGCCAAAATTTGTAAAAGGTTAGGTACGCCGTAATGAAAAAGTTATCTATAGTTCTACAAGTTCTTGTGTGTTAATATTGAACTGTTTTCCGTGTTTAAACTATCGTCTTTCTTTGAGATTATCCGACGCCATAAGATAACCTATGGTATTTGTAAGCTAGTTATTCCAATTCGATTAATTAATCACAACAGAATAAAATGTTTTAATAAAAAAAAAACAATATCAACAACATTAAAAGGGACAACCCTATGGCTTCAATGGAGCGTACGTGATTATAGCATCAACTACGCTTAGTTTCGGTACTGTCCATATTAATACTGTGCTTGCCAACTTATCTAGGTCGGTGAAAAAACAGAACTAAAACAAGTTACATGAAATTAAAAATTTCGACACAGGGTCATCATTTCGAAGTATTTTATTTTTGGAAAGAAGATCCTTAACGCGGTTTACGGGTAGTGCGTTTTATTAGAAATCGTCACGTAACGAAATGACGTATGCTATGTGTGTGTGTAGTATATTCGTAGAAATATAATATTCCTCATTCCCTTTTAATATAGTTTACATTATTCTACTAGTCAATCCCGATCATTTGATACCCATATTGAGGGATTTGTGAAAAAAAAATGTAATTCGCCATTTTGTGGTAGCGGCCATCTTCGATTGGAAATTTATTAGCGTATAGTATTCTGCTAGTCAAGCCCTTTCATTTATAGTAATACCCTACCTATAGTAATTGAAAGAGTGTTTGAATAAATATGTAATCCGCCATTTTGTGGCGGCGGCCATCTTGGACTGATTTTTATCAAACATAGCTACGAACATTCCCGACTAATTCTCCTTTCAAACAAAAAAAAAACAAAATCAAAATCGTTTCATCCGTTTGGGAGCTACGATGCCACAGACAGACACATGTCGTTTTTTCGTCGGGGGTTAATAAATGATTTGACATATCGCGTCTTGGCAATCAACGACACCTCGAACTGCACACTAAAATCAAAATAGCGACTACTTAAGTTGCTAGACAATGGACATAAAATGAGTTTAAAATCAATTTTAGCATTTGAGGTTGAATTCCCTGACGACTAGACTTCAGAAGTTTCTTGTATTATTTATTCAGCCGTCTCCAAGCAGCTATTGACATAAGCATTCTGAAGCTCTGTATTGACTGCAAATATTGAGAGAGCATGCTGAAACTGAAACATAGGTAATTCCAGGACATTTGGTTGTTCAAAGGCTTACATTTTGCCACCTGGATACCCGAATTGCCGCAAAGAAATGTGACTTTCGAGTAAAATAAATGTTTAGAAACACTTGTTTCTAAATGGGTTTGTAATAAAATTCTAAAATATCTGGCAAATTATGGTTGTTAGCCGCATATTCGATAGTGTCTTTTGTAATATTAACTCAGCTCATGAAAACCTAAATGAGCCTCACGCACGACTGAAAATAAGAGCAGAAACTGTTTAGCTTTTGAAATTGAAAAAGGTGTTTATCTTATCATTTAACATTAAAATCATTGAATTAAACATTAAAAATATAATAACAATATAATAATTTCAATTATTTTTTCTAGGAATTTTAATTCTTCGGAGGTTTAATTGATTTTCCCGTTTTACCTAATCGGAAACATATTCCATGAATTCGTTGCGAAGCTTTGAACCTATATTTACCCTATGTCGAACATATTTGCACTACATAGAAAGAGAATACATTAAAGGAGTATTTCAGTTTTACCAAGTTCTATTTTACAATTATTGTTCGACTTATGACTTATGGCGAATTATCACTTCACTACATCACTATCACTATCACTACACATTATAAAACAAAGTCTCCCGCCGCGTCTGTCTGTCCCTATGTATGCTTAGATCTTTAAAACTACGCAACGGATTTTGATGCGGGTTTTTTTAATAGATAGAGTGATTCAAGAGGAAGGTTTTTGTATATAATTTTACGCGGGCGAAGCCGTAGGCATCGGCTAGTGAGTAATAAAATAACACAAGACCGCAGCCGTTATATTCTTCTGTCGAAACGGTGAAGACAGATTACGGACACTGGACTCTGACAAATACTTCAGCCAGCAGCCCAGCACATGGTCCACCTTGTGTTCCCAGCCAGTCAGCAATTTGTCCGTATAACGCTTCGACTGTTCTATAAAAGTTTAGTCATCAGTGTTACTGATTGTGTATTGTTCGACAGCCCCATCCGGACCAGTGCCCAGTGCTGAAGGAAAGCGTAGCAGACATCGACACCGTTGCCATATACCCCACCTTCGAGTTTCAGGTACGTAGCTATTATTAACCATTTATTATTTTAAAGGAGTTCAATATGTAATACAGTTAGATTTGTAGAAAAATGGAAATATTAAATCGAGAATGTGCTTGCATGTTAATTAGTATTTTGTGTTTAATTTCATGTATTTTTTTTACTTTTAACACTAGACTCAGTTCTTCATACTTAATAAAAATAAAAAATTGTAAGAAAACACTAAGATGCATAAACCCCCTTTAAGGACTTTCACTTCGATAGATAGATATTGCGTTAAATTGTAAGCGGTATGTTCAGTTGACAATCTTTTGAGACTTTACATTCTCGCTTGATAGATTACAATATAACGAACAACAATTTTACGGTAACATATACAGACAGTTTTACAACTTTACGGTAACATATACAGACAGTGTGGTGCTAACAGTCTCGGAATAAAATGACAGACGAGACATACAGGCGGATAAAAGGACCCTCGGGACGATTGTTTTTTCCATTTTTTGGCACTACAGAACGGAATCCAAATAATAAGTACGAAAAGTGATTTTATTAAAGCCGTGTAGGTAGACCAGTCGAACAGATCGGTTTAACGATTTACGAAAAATAAAATATGATAATCAAAACATAGGGTCGATCCAGAACAAAACACATGAGTTAATTCGGCAAGAATTTTTATAACTTATTAAGTATTATAATATTCTTCCAATCAGAAAAAGAATCAACCAAATCGGTCGACAACTGTCGGAGAAATCGGTGAACATATTATTGTTTAAAAAATACATAATAATATACATGATATACAAAAAATACATAATAATATACATGATATATAGGGTTTATAGGGGTTATTTTTCAATGCCACCTGGAGGGAAAGTACTTACTCGAAATACTGGAGAAAGCAAATTTTACTCGAAGGTAACACTCTTTTACTTTGAGAAATTTGATCCATATGATTGCGCCTATCGATTGATTTAAAAAAGTACAGAATGTTATTTTTTCCGAACTTTAGTCGGTTCGATTCCCGAGTGTGGCAAACGAATTTTCGAAAATCTGTGAATAGAGATTTGTTTCAACCCCCGGGTGACTACACTGAGCAATGTTCAAAACTGATAAAATCCAAAAATTAATTAAATCTGTAATTCTGAAATTAATTTAATCTATAAAACCTCCCAAATGTCATGTCAATCATCATCAGTATCAATTCAGCATTCAATTTGAATGGGCGAGCATTGAAATTGGGCCACGAAAAATGAAACTTATTTTTTTTTCGTAAAGGCATTTTACGATTTATTAATAAACTTTAGTTTCGTACATAAATACAAAACAATACTGAATAAACAATACGTAGGATGGTACTTTATAGAGTTGCCTGGCTTTTATGCACGCCAGTTAAGATCGGCTATGTTCGCCACTAATCAAATAGGATTTCGACGCCCTCAACCGAGGACAGATTAGTCTACTACTTACCTAAAGCGATTGAAACCCGACGTTATTACGTTTTGAGTTCTCAAAGGTCCGTCATGTATATTCATCAGAGAAACAACTGCTTTATTCACTTTAGAACTTTTCTATTGTTGGATAAAAATTACAAAAAGTTAAGCATCGACTTCTACTGAAACTGAGTGGACTGTTTCTGAAAAAATACCCGATCTCCTTCCTTTTTATTGTTTTATTTGACCCTTACAAAAATAAATGACAACGTTTTATAAAACAAAAAACTCTTACTAAACCCTGTAAAATCGTTCTACATCTTACAGGTCATGTTCCTGGCTACATGGAGGCTTTGCTCCATTTACCAATTTTACAGTGTCCGTCCCATCTCAAATATACACCATTACACCCCCTCATAAGAATATTATCGCTTTAATAATAATATAAAATTACGTATTTACGATACTTTGCGTCAAAACGTATACATGTGTTTCGTTATTATGGTCGTGGCGCGCCCATCACCCTCAACGTAACGCACGCGTCTAGGCGTCTACGCATCCTACTTACAATAATCTCATGCACGCATTACAAATTAATTTAACGTCACATTTCTTAGGATTTGGAGTAATTTGGACTTACTCAACAATGTTTGTTTTTATTAGTTCAATGTAAGCATGTATGCAAGCTTTATTTAGTATGTAGGACGCGTTGAGTAGGTGTGAACTGTGAACGACGCGCGCCGAGTACAGTTATCATACAACTTTAATTTAAGAGTTCAGTTTTTTCTAAAAACGGTTTGTTTTTCTTCTTTTTATTACGTTTGGTTTTGGCTAGGCTCCATCAATCCAAACTAATATTATAAACAGGTAAAATATAACAGTTTGGAAGTAGGAGCAACTACAGAGCCGATTTCAAAAATACTTTCACTGATTAATATTGATAGTATATTTCAGATTCACAGTGAGTTTCTTTGACGCGGACGAAGTCTTGGGCAAGAGAAGCTTGTGTTAAATACACACGATTCTTCGATATAATCAAAGAAATATCGTTGGTTCTGGATCTTCCTTCTAAGCCTCAAAGGTAGTCTTGGGGTCTTTCTTTCACCCATTTTCGCGACGGTTAGAATACTCTTTACCTAATTATTACTGATGTTATCTAAAAAGGAATAGATTGACTTCTGAAATAGTTGAGTAATAGATTGTTTTAAACATTACTAACGAAACTTACCTATGGTTCTCTATCCATGTAATTTATTACCTAATATGTATATACGGATAAAGTTTATAAATCGAAACATAGCTGTATGGGCTGGCTGTATGTAGTACCTATATTATTAGCGTACAATAAACTTTTTTATCAGAGCGTGCATAAAAGCTCGTATAAAGTTACTGAGAGGTAATCCGATTATAACAATTAAGTCCTACCCGCTTATGCCAAGCATCTATCAGAAAAGCTGCAAAGTAGGTAAAAATATGGGTTATATTTTGCAAAAAAACGACCAACAATTATAACTTTATCACTGAAGAAGACATGCTAACTATTTAACATTTAATTCATTTACGTTCTTAGTTAGTCCCGTGTAAATACGGATGGAATGGAATTTTGCAACACCCTGTAAGACGGGTAGCCGGCCCTAATATAGTTGGGAAAAGGCTAGGTAGATGATGATTTACTTATGATATTAACTTTGTATACCTTTGTATACCGGAGGAGCTCGTGCCTAAATATGTAGTAACAGCCGCTCGGGCCGATCTTTAGCCGTGCTTACCTAGGTTGGTCTGTGGATGGGTGACCACCCTTACATACCGAGTTTCCTCCGTGCCTCGGAAAGCACGTTAAGCTGTTGGTCCCGGCTGTCATTTGTCCATCTTTGGCAGTCGTAACAGGTAGTCAGTGGCCCAAAAAGTCTGACAACCAGTCTTACCAAGTGGTATCGTATTACCCAGTACTAACTGTTGTGGAGGTCAGATAGGCAGTCGCTCCATGTAAAATACTGGTATTCAGCTGCATCCGGTTAGAATGGAAGCCGACCCCAATATAGTCAGGAAAAGGCTAAGCAGATGATAATGATTAACCTACCTAGTGTACGAGTATTTCCACGAAAAAAATATGAATGGAATTACAAAGTAAAAGTAGGAGAATCAATTATTAGCTTTTAAAACTTTACAGCGTAAAAGTAGGCACTTACATTTTAAGGAAGATGCTGTGTAAAAGGCAAAACTAAAACCATTTTAAAAGTGCTAAGCGATAGATACATAATATAATAAATCTTAAAATTGCTCTGTCACTTACGGGATATCTTCCGTGATTATCAATAATTCTGAGCTCCCGATATTTCGAAGCCGTTGCAAGGCGCCGTGATCGCGGGTGACTGGAGAAAGCGGGCGGATGGTAAATAAATTGTGAGGTGCAGACAAATCTATCTACCCATTCAACACCTCAATTTACCATATTTCACGTAAATAAAGATTATTCTATTCTATTCTATACCCTCTCTCTTAGGGACTACGCACACTTATTCAGCTCTATTCAGCTTATGCCCATAGAAAACAACGATTTTGTATGAGACGCATACGCGTACGCGTCTCATACGTTGAACGTTGTTTTCTATGGGCATAAGCTGAATAGAGCTGATAAGTGTGCATAGTCCCTTAGTCTTTTGACGCGCACTACTGGAACTCGATACAAAGTCACGGCAAAACACACAGTATCACTAGGTTTTGTGGAGTTTGGTTATAACCCGTGAAAGCTTAAGGCTTATGCTCCAGGGTAGCCGCAGCAGCAGGGTAGCGAAATTCAAATTTTGTTACGTTTTTTTTGCAATTTGCAGGCCAGCGCATAATAGCTTCTGCCAGCGGATTCACTCGCATGAAGTTTGATAATTGTCCTATGGGATCTTACCTACTACCGGGATAAAAAAATCCAATGTTTTAAAACCAGGTTATAAACTATCTGTGTCATTCTGTGTGCAAAATTTCATCTAGATCCGTTCAGTAGTTTTTGCGTAAAAGAGTAGGTAACAAACATTCATACATCAGCTGATATCAGCATTTAAAAATAATTATTATGAGAAGAATTTGCAATAACAAATTGGAATGAAAATATCGCTGTAATTCCCGCTACATTCAACTTTTCCCTCCTTCGTTGGCCTACGAGCCGGTGCCCATGCCGCCCATAGACGATACTGACTGAGGAATAAACATCTGATACTTTTAATTTTAATTTTTGAGCGCAACTAATTGTTGATCTCCGAGGAATGATTTAGTTGCGCTTAGATGGTTGCGCTTAGAAATAGGTGCGCTCTGAGGAGTACCTCTTTTTAACGAACAGTTTCAATCTTTGATTTCGCGAAAATTTGTAATTAAAATCGAGGTAGCGATGGCCCAGTGTTTCCACGTCAATCACTCTGGGTTTATTAGCAGTTTCATCGAAATTAAGGTGTATGTGAAGTTTATGCGTGTGATAAACTATAATTTAGGGCTTATTTTGTGTTTAATTTATTATTACCTATGGGTTGTACGCACGGTTCAACGCACTTATCGACGCGAAATCGACTCGAGCTGATCACATATGACCACATCTACATTTAATCGCATTTAGTTTAGCCAGTACGAAAATGGGGCAACTTACAGTTTTTGCACAGCTACCTGACCGACTTAGTACGCGAGTTATAAATGATGTGGCACATCTGTCCACTTTCCCCTACACCCATCCATTATATTTCAAAGTGCACTTTTCCGAAAACTTCATACTCGAAAATCGAACTAAAACATTGAGGTTTATTAAGGTTCCTTTCGCCTTTCCGCTTGTTCAAAAGGTTTGTTTTCAGACTAGGTCAGCACTTCGTTGTCTCTTATATTTTGTTGTTTGATTGAGGTGGACTTCAACATCAATCATACTTTCATTTTCGTTGGTCCAGATTTCATTTTTCCCTTTAAAGTTTTTGAAGCGCCTAGGGTCAACTTGATAGCTAACAACTCGTTTATGCTCCACCTGGGTATGCTTGTTGCTCCTCCGATACTACTAAATGTTGTTTTGTCACCGAAGCAACTGTTGTGGAAAATTGTTAGCGAGAAATAATAACCTGATGCGAAACGCTTCGCTTATACAGATGTACCTAGATAACGACAAAAGAGAGATGCATGCTAGTGCTGCACCACGAACTCCGACCGCTGTACACGCAACGTTTACACATTTTTTTTTTTCACAATGTGGTTTCAACATAACATAATACCAATGAAAAGAATTTTGGAACCATGCAATGGTAGAATCGAACAAAACTGCTTTTTATTACCCCGTTCAAAATTTTTCACAAAACGGTTCCATTCAATTTGGCCCTACGGGAAATATTTACTCAGTCCAAAATTCATTTGAGTCACGTGATCGGGAGCCGCTTGTCGGACGGGACTCGGCGGGCGCCGATAAAAAGTTAGCAGCGCGAACTCGGGGAGTTGTTACCGTTTTTTTACCTTTGAACGTTCGCTCTCGAATGTGCAGAACAAAGTATTGATAACGATTCTGATGCGAGCGGTATACTTACCGGGCTTCGCTGGATTTTGAGTCGCTTTTCGCTTTAGAATAAAAGAATAGAAGTACTGAAACGAGTGTAAAACTCCCAACAATATCTCGAACATCCGGATTATAAGCAATGTTTCTTTCCTCCATCCATTGTAAATAAAGCTGGGGTCTATTAGAGTAACAGATAATTATTTTCTTTCTCAACAGTTGGAAGAACACGGCAAATGACAGCGCGACGTGGAGACGACGTAAATACGATGTTGTTTATTTGCGACTGTTTAATAAACCTATAGGGAGTTTAGGTACATAATAGCCGCAGAGTTAGAAACTAAAGGGTAGTCGGAAAATGGTTAACCAAGAATGTAGATAACGTGGCCGCGCTGGCCACTTCTGAGTTTGAGCCATCATAAAAAAAAATCAAAAGTATCCTTATAACTATTTAGAAGATACAGAAAGTTACTGATTAGGTGATTATCAGTTTTGACTACCTATGACATATTTTACATGATATTTTTTATTGTTATTTCGAGTTTTACAATAAAAAATATGTACATGTAAAATCGGAAATTGTAAGTTTTTCAGAAGTTTTTAAGCAAAAAGCTCACTTTAACGTAGGTACGGATTTTTTCCCGCGAACAGGCAATTAATCGAAGAGCTACTGATAGCGTTTGATAGTGCAGTAAGGGAAATAATAAATAGAGTAGCACTTCGGCAAATCTAATCATCATCATCATCATTTAGCCGAAAGAAGTCCACTGCTGGACATATGCCTCCCCCAAGTGTCGCCACATTGACCGGTCCTGTGCGACTCGCATCCAACGGATTCCCGCAACCTTCACCAGGTCATCGGTCCACCTAGTGGGAGGTCTTCCAACACATCGTCTTCCGGTTCGTGGTCGCCATTCCAGAACTTTTCGGCCCCATCGGTCATTCGTTCTGCGAGCAATGTGCCCTGCCCACTGTCACTTAAGTTTGGCAATTCTTCGGGCCACGTCGGTGACCTTGGTTCTCTTACGGATGTCTTCATTTCTGATTCGATCACGCAAGGAAACTCCAAGTATCAAATCTAATATATATAAAAAAGTGTCAGTGTTTGTGATCGAACTCCTCCGAAACGGCTTGACCGATTTTATGAAATGATTTGGCAATATTTGGTAGGTCTGAGAATATGTCGTAATTTCCACGCGAACGATGTCGCGGGCAACAGCTAGTTAATTGATAAGGAAATGGAAATGTTTGTAAGTTTTGGGGATATTGGAGGTGATCTCCGAAACATCATCCAATTTGAAAAATTCGTTCACTAGTAGAAAGGGACATTATTGACGATATGTTTTATGTTAAAACGAGCGAAAGGCCGCGGCACAAGGTTGTTGTATTGTATTCCAGGCACTAACTACGATCTTCAGCGTTAGATATCAGTACTCAATGTACATACATTGAGTATTCCACTCCACAATTTGATTGCATTGCGTTTGAATCGATTTTGGGAATTACAGGCGAGATTTTTGAAATAAAGGCTGCATTTACGGTCAAACATAAATTAAAACTATTCAAGTTATACGTGTACTTACTTCTTTTGTTGGTTCCAAGTTAATACGCGCGGATATTCAAGCGCTAAAAAGACTTTGTGCTGGTAAAATATCTATATATAAGAGTCGTAAACCATGGAGTTGTAAGATATCAAACTCATCCTCTGCCTAGACGTTTCCCAAATATGTTGGGGTCGGCTTCCAGTCTAACCGGGCTCGATTCGTCACTGTTCCGATGGTCATCAAATATTTTCTCCATTCAGCACTCGCATGTGCTGTGTTACGAAAATGCATCTATAACTTCTAAACGCGAATTCCTCTATTTCAGTAGTGTTCACGATTAACTTCTTATTTTTATGGGCCGCTTCCCAGTCAGCTGATCACCAGTAAAGTTATGAACACTGCGAAATTATCCAATTTCCTCCCGGAAACTCGGTCCAAGTTAAATCCTTTGATTTTCTTCCAGAGTTAATCCGTAATAAAAAAACTAATAGCAGAATAAGCTTGATTCCTTCATCGAGGCACCCTTTTCCTTGATTGGTCCTTTGTAATCAATCTAAATGAATTGAAGGGATGAATAAATAATGTACTCGTATGTATGTAGCAACAAAGAAACAATTTGATTGGGGTTTTCGAACAATTTGTTTCGGCGACATTAGTATAAACAAGTGGAGGTGCTCTTCAGACTTGAACCACTTTCAATAGTGATAATCTAAATACACCATTAATATCCTTCTATTTGCGTCAGCAGCCCCCGTTGCATGACCACCGTAGAAACATGTTTCTTCAAAGAAAGAATCGACAATATGACAGATCAAAAATCGAATCTTCAATTTCGGTATGAAAAAGTTGAACGGGCACTTGGTATAATACCTATAGTAATGAGCCATGGTGTAGTCAGACGGCCCCAATACTTCTCCTGCTATCTTATGCATATTAAGTACCTACCTGGGTAAATACCTATCAAAATACAAGTTATTCATTATACGAACAATATTGTTACTGTTAGCCTGTGTAATCCCACTGCTGGGCAAAGGCCTCTCCCCATGACTTCCAAACTCTTCGATCCAAGAGCGTCCAGGGCCAATGAGGACCACTGGTCGTTGGTTTTGTCTAGCTCATCCCGCCAACGAACAATAACTATAAGTAAATTTTCTGACATAGGTATTTCAATTTCCTACAATTGAATACGGATTTTCAGCAAAAATATTATATGAAAACTGTAACTGCAGAATGCAAGTAAAGTAAGCATTGCCAATCCCGATGTGCACGTTGCTCTCGCTCGGTATCAGGAAAGCACGAACATGTATGGCGTATCGTGTAATCGCATTACCGGCGGTATTATTGAAGACCCCCGTACCGTAATAGCTGACGTGCATCATTCCATTCATACGCGTCCATTACGCCCGCAGTTTCACGTTCGCTTTCTGAAATGTGTACCAATGAAAGTGAGAAGCACGCATGGCTTCCATTCCATCTCGCATCTATTGTTTTGTAATTAATTAACGCTACGTCAATCGCGTGTGAAATTGTTGGGATTAAATCACCTTCCATTTTATTTCCACCTTCTTGTTTTATATTAATTTGTATAAACTTTGTGGCTGATGTAATCGGACTAATACTAAAAATAAGATTAGTTTGTAAAAATAATGTTAAGTATGACAAACCATGAGTTTATCTCCATGGCGAGTTGTGGTCACTGATACCGTGATCCAATTTTCTCAAAATGTTTTTACCCACTGATCATGATATCTGTGGCTACAGATAAACTGTTAAGTTACAGATTATCATAATAAGGCTATACGGTGTCACTGCTAGGGTACAGACATCTCGATCGAGGAGTGGGCACCACACCACAATCCACAAGCATCCACAACTCGGGCTCAGTATGGGTTGTGGGTATCGCAATGATTTCGACTAGGTACCTGCGGGCCTAAAATGGCCGCTTTAGAAGAATCATAATTTGAATCATCTTAAAAAAAATTAATTGGTAAAATGGACCTTATTTTCATAAGCATAAAGTCCATTTTAAGAATTTTAAATTTTAACGTGATTCAAATTATGATTCTGCTAAAGTGGCCTTTTTAGACCCCCTGGTTCTAGGATATGCCGATGTCCTCGCGTTGTTCTACACCGTTAAAATAAACTAACTGTAAGGGCCAATTAATTGCATAATGTTTTATTTTCAGCCAAGCTGGTTGCGCACAAAGGAGTTTTGGGACAAGTCCTTTGAGGATCGCTATGAAAAGATACACAACGATACCTCGCGGCCCAGGTTGAAGGTAAGTTCGATAACTACATAAACTACATTACCTATCTATCCTATCAACTTTCACCATCCAATACTCAAACGCCTTCGTCTAATAAGTGTTTGTCGTGTTTTTAAAGTGGCCGAAACTTTAGACTCTCGGATTACAACAACTTAAAATTGAGTTCTAACTTAGATTAACTTGTTTATTAACTTGGTATGTAAGTTTGACGAAGCCATATCTATTCACTTCCCATAATGAAGACCGTCGGGCCATTGCATTAAGTGTCAAAAAAAGTAGTCTTGCAATTTCTATTAATAATGTGGAGTTATATTTTTTCTTCCTAACAACAGGTAATAGTGGTTCCTCATTCCCATAATGACCCAGGATGGCTGAAGACCTTCGAGCAGTACTTCGAATGGAAGACAAAGAACATCATCAACAACATAGTGACCAAGCTGCATCAGTACCCAAATATGACCTTCATTTGGACAGAGATCTCGTTTCTGAACGCTTGGTGGGAAAGGTCTCACCCCGTTAAACAAAAGGTACATTGTGTTTGTAAAAATAGCTAAAGTTGTCATTGACAAATCACTTTAGAGGTCACGTATTTTCGTTGCTGCTTTTTGGTCTAGTATACCGAATCTAGTTTTATAAAATCTATCTGTAGACTTGCACATACGTAGGTATATTACTCATTACTATTTTCAGAGGTTATTGGGTTTCTACCCTATTCTGCTCTCTATAATAACTAATATCCAATCTACAGCATTGCCATACAGAAGTCCCTTGAAACACCTAAAATCTGTCGATCGTAATCGATCGATTAGTAATCATCAAAACCATAGACAACATTACAGAACATTTATGGTCACTGAAAGAGTAAAAAAGGGAAGATTACTTTCGTCGCCTTTTGGAAGCTTAGCGTAGCCACAATAGGCTTACGGACATGCAGTCATCCGTGCGCTAATTATAATTATAGGGTGTTCATTAATCCCATGACTCGAGCATTGTACTCATATTTTTTCTGCGATGGCTAACGCTCTAACCTTTTAAAATAGATAAAGAACATGTCATTGTAATTATTTTAAAAACTTGTGTAGTTTTAATAAAAAAAAAAAGATTAAAGATAAATGAGAATAACACTCTGAGAATAGGAGTATAATCATCCGTATCAATGACGGTCTGCCACTTGTCACACTTATGCCCTAATTAATAAGGTTGAAAAGTGTTCGACTGTTGAACTTGGTATGTTGTACACTAGCTAATATTGATCTCATTACAGTTATTGAAAAAGTTGATCAAAGAAGGTCGGCTAGAGATCACCACGGGCGGCTGGGTGATGCCCGACGAGGCGTGCACGCATATCTATGCGCTAATTGACCAGTTCATTGAAGGTACCAACAAACACTTTTTCTTCAAAAATTTTATTGAATTTCTCACGTTTTAGGTATTATATTTTAATTTATTGTTTAGGCCATCACTGGGTGAAAACGAACCTCGGCGTCATCCCGAAGACAGGCTGGTCCATCGACCCCTTTGGCCACGGAGCAACTGTACCATATCTACTGGATAAAAGTGGTCTTGAAGGAACCATCATACAAAGAATCCATTATGCTTGGAAACAATGGCTGGCGGAGCGACAGATTGAAGAGTTCTACTGGATGGCGGGCTGGGCAACCACCAAACCCTCCATGATTGTCCACAACCAACCTTTCGACATCTACTCGATAAAAAGCACGTGCGGTCCACATCCGTCGATTTGTCTAAGCTTTGACTTCCGTAAAATCCCTGGCGAATATTCTGAATATACTGCTAAACATGAAGATATAACTGACCATAATTTGCAAAGCAAGGCGAAGACTTTGGTGGACGAGTACGATCGTATCGGATCCCTCACACCACACAACGTGGTGCTGGTGCCGCTGGGAGACGACTTCAGATACGAGTACAGCATCGAGTTCGATGCTCAATACGTTAACTACATGAAGCTGTTCAACTACATCAATGCTCACAAAGAGATTTTCAATGCTGACGTGCAATTCGGAACGCCAGTTGATTACTTCAATGCCATGAAGGAGAGGCATCACCTTATACCGACATTAAAAGGCGATTTCTTCGTGTATTCAGATATCTTCAGCGAGGGCAAACCGGCTTATTGGTCAGGCTACTACACGACCAGACCTTATTTGAAGATTCTCGCTCGCCAATTCGAACATCAACTCCGAACTGCAGAAATATTATTCACCCTTGTGTCGAACTACATCAACGGACACCAGGGGTTTGGAGCTTCTGAGAAGAAATTAGAAAAATCCTACGAACAGCTCATTTACGCAAGGAGGAACTTGGGTCTATTCCAACATCACGACGCGATTACTGGCACATCCAAATCTAGCGTGATGCAAGATTACGGAACTAAATTGTTCACTAGTTTGTATCACTGCATCCGCTTGCAAGAAGCTGCGCTCACCACTTTAATGATCGTTGATAATTCGCTACACTCGCAGAGTATACTACAAAGCGAAACGGAGTGGGAAACATACGGCAAACCAGCCAAGAAACTGCAAGTGTCTTTCGTCGACAAGAAGAAAATTGTGTTATTCAACCCTTTGGCTGAAATCCGAACCGAAGTGATCACTGTAAGGGCCAACACCTCAAACATCCGCGTGTTCGATACTCACAAAAAGCAGCACGTGATGTACCAGATCACGCCGAGTATCGACGTGCAGGACAACGGCAAGCGAGTCGTGAGCGACACTAACTTCGACGTCATGTTCGTGGCTACTATCCCGCCGCTCACGTCCATCTCCTACAAGCTACAGGAGCACACCAACACTTCTCACCATTGCGTTATATTCTGCAACAATTGTGAAGACTCCCAGAAATCTAACGTATTTTCTATCAAGAAAATGATGCCTGGTGATATACAATTAGAAAATGCGGTGTTGAAACTTCTTGTCAATAGGAACACTGGATTTTTGCGACAGGTTTATAGGAAAGACATTAGGAAGAGGACTGTTGTTGATGTGCAATTTGGGGCTTACCAGAGTGCGCAACGACATTCAGGTGCATATCTTTTCATGCCGGATTATGATTCACCCGAAAAAAATGTTCTGCATCCTTATACCAATCCCAATAATATGCAAGATGATAACATAATCATAGTTTCCGGCCCGATCTCTACTGAAATTACAACAATGTACTTGCCATTTTTAGTTCACACCGTGAGAATATATAACATCGGAGACCCAGTGCTGTCGCGTGCCATTCTCATCGAGAACTTGGTAGATTTCGAGAGTCCTCCCAAAAATAGAGAAACTGAGTTGTTTATGAGAATTCAGACTGATATTCAAAACGGTGACATTCCGGAATTCTACACCGACCAGAACGGATTCCAGTATCAGAAGAGAGTAAAGGTGAACAAATTGGGTATCGAGGCGAACTATTACCCAATAACTACTATGGCGTGGCTGCAAGACGAGGAGACCAGACTTACTCTGTTGACTAACCACGCTCAAGGTGCGTCTGCGTATGAACCTGGTCGCTTAGAGGTGATGCTTGACCGACGGACACTGTACGACGACTTCAGAGGAATCGGGGAAGGAGTAGTAGATAACAAACCTACAACTTTCCAAAATTGGATTTTGATTGAATCAATGCCAGGTGTCACGCGGAGTAAGAGAGATACTAGCGAGCAAGGTTTCAAGTTTGTGAACGAACGTCGTTTCGGACCCGACCAGAAAGCGAGCCCTTACCAAGTCCCGTCCCAAACCGCAGAATTTCTGAGCCGAACGTTCAACTACCCCGTCAATGTATATCTGTTGGATACCAGCGAAGTAGGCGACATCGAAGTCAAGACATACCAATCTTTCCTGCAGAATTTCCCCGCCGGCATACATCTCGTGACTCTTCGAACCATTACTGACGACGTACTTGAGCTTTTCCCGAGTTCCGAAAGCTACATGGTGCTGCATCGACCAGGGTACAGCTGTGCCGTCGGAGAAAAACCAATCAGCAAGTCCCCAAATTTTACGTCCAAAACCAGGTTCAACGGTCTGACTATAAATAATTTAACTGCAGTCAGTCTGACAGGCCTGAAGACGTTCAAGAGCCTGAGCGGATTGGGCGATATCCACCTGGATGCCATGGAGGTAAAGACATATAAGATCAGGTTTTAAAGACTGTTAGAAGTAATAGGTGTAACACATTTGTAATTTTATTATAACTTACAACTTATTTGCCAGAACACGCTTCGGCAAAGCTTAAGATAATGTAGGAGGAATAAGTAGGAAAATCAATTTTTAATGGTAATTTTAGTATACTCGTAGCTGCAATATATCTGACCGTGTAATAGTATACTCGTATTAGTAGAACTATTTTCGATTCACTAAATCATGGTAATTTGCCCTGTATCATTTTGATATTATATTAAATTATATAAATAATTTATTGTCGAACCAATGGCTGTTTTAGTTCAACGGAAATTTCGACTTCTAGATAAATCTACCTCAGGACCAAATGTTATACCTGTTTATCTATTGATTCTATTACAAATGATTTAATTATACTAGTTCAATTAATTATAGTCTATATTTGAATCTCCTATTATTAATCTTCTAACTTTTATCACTGACTTTTGTAAAAATTGTTTTCTTCTATTGTCATGTATAACAACACAACACAAGTTTATGTTATGTGACGTTAGCGCTAAGTTTGGAGAAGGTACATTACACGCATAATAACTTCTTACATTCATAATAGTTTGCTGTGATACCATTCATGACATACTAAATGTATTTTATATTATTTTAGTTACCGATACTTTAATAGTTATAATTCAAATACTTTTCTATTGATCTAATGAGATTACTTGGAGAATTGAATCCTTCTTTACTCAAATTCTTATTATAAACAACAACACACTTTGTCTGTGACAAAAGCTTTTAGGTTGTGTCTCATGTTTTGAAATGATTTAAGTATTTTTAAGTTTGAAAGTGATATTTGAGTTACATGTAATATAGTAAGTTATAATTTAATCCATATGCTAGGCATACAATTTATATGAAAGGAAAGGTGTTGAAAGTCTATAATATATGAACTTTAACAATTATTTTCACCCTTGCCTTAGTTATTACGCCTTATTAATAAAAATTATGCAGTTCTAAAAGAACAAATAAGTATTCATATAAAACCGAATTGGCTCAATACGTTTAAAGATCTGTGTAGGGTTTTTTTTTAATAAGGCTTATGTTTCCAGTTGCATTTGATGGACCAAACTTTCTTTTTTCATTAGTTGTTAATCTAGCTTGTTCTTGTAACTGCGTTGCAAGTTGCTGTAGTTATTTTGTTGCAATTTCCACTTTAACTTTTGTGAATATTTTTTGTAATATATACCTAATTGTGAAACTGTATATTTTTTAAGATATTATTTTTATATTTTGAAATGGTCACTATTAATTTAGTCTAGTAGGTACAATTAAATCAACATATATTATATTAAATATTTACGGCTTGTCTTATTGTAACCGTTAGGATGACGCCGTGTCGGCCGTGCAATTTTGTATGGACACACTCACGCTTCCGAGCCGCTACCGAGCAACGGACATGGATTGTGTTACGGCCGACACTCGGCTCGGACCCAGCACGGTCTAGCGTGCGTCATCCTTTAAGATAGTTATGTTTTGGATTCTCATACTACACCGAATGGTTATAATAATTTGTACAATATTATGCACCAACATCATTTTTATAAAAATATATTATTGTGATAAGGTAGAACTCGAAATCATTACCATCGATACTATTAAGTCAAAGAAAATTAGATCTTAAATGGATGTCAAGATGATTAATCAATACTAATATTATTAAGCTGACCGTGATTGGTTTATATAATCTGTTTCTCCAAAAGTGGAACTGTAATATTTCGTTATATAATTTGGTTGTAATTAATGTTAATTAAACATAAACTAGCATCTCAAAATGTGTGTACAATTTCTGTCTGAAAACATGTCATGTAGTAGATGAAATAAAATTTAATAAAATATACAAGAACGTGTTTATTTTATAATAATATATTATCCCATTCATTCCAAACAACGGACAATGATCCTGATAAGTCTCTTTAGAATATATTTATTTAGTAAAGATAATGCAAACAGTTATTCAGGAATTAGAATTTATGTAACTTTAACAAAGGTATGTACCTATTTATAAAATTACTAGTAAAAGTATAGTCGAGTCATTTCTTCTTTATTCTACTCGCAATCCACTCGAGCCCTAAGTGTAATCTGAAAAGGGAAAAAGTTAATTAAATGAGATAAACAGTCATACCAAACATAGTAACAAATGAACCTATAGGGTCCCAACACCTGACAATACAACACTATTAATTCAGGTCTTTTGGGACTAGCCGAGGCGGTAACATGTTTCACACCCAAATGATTAGTTATAAAATGGTACGGATCGACTGGTGTTGTGTGTGTTCGGCGGCTATATCTCTAAAAGTTGAATGAGGATTTTCGGTCACTATTTCCTTCACTTTTGCGATGTTAACTTCAGTTGCAGACGTTGATGGCCTACCAGAGCGAGGCAAATCTTCCATCACATCTCGACCGCTTTTTACAACTCATAAGCACGTGTTTTTGATAAAGTCGATTCACCGTAACATTTTCAGTGACTCACGAAATTCCATTGGCGATGCAAAATTTAAGACAAACTCGTTAGGTATTCGATGTTTTTGTTCATAATGAAATTCGCTATACACACTAGATATGATATAACTAAAAACAGCACTGTATTTAAATAAATAACATATGCAACTCAAACTCCGCGCCAAAATGGAAAACAGTTGTGCCAATCTGTGATATATATGGCACACTCCACAGTGTGGAGCCGATTGGTGTCTGCGTATGTGGACTCCACACACCAATCGGCTCCACCACATTTTTTATCAGTAGGTATAACCCCCTACCTCTCCACTCACAAATCAAATACCGAGCACCAAGAAAACTAGACAGTTCTTAGTCTGTAACTAAGAACTGTCTAGTTTCGAGCTCACTAGTAACAAAACTATAGGTAGTAATGGAAATACAAAAAATAAAAGTTAAATACACGTAAAACAATCCTTGTGTATAATAAATTTAGTTACGTAACTAAATAAAGCGCTACCGAATCTTTGTCAATACATCATAAATAGATACCTACGCCCGACGAGGCGACATACGATACCGCGTAGACTAACTAAAGGGTGAATTTCTATAAAAACCTATGTACAAAACAGACAGTGTCACGTAATTTTCGAGTAAAGCTCTAAAATATAATATTCGCAACTGAGTAGTAACATCAAAACCCGATAAATCTTTCAAATTATAACTTTTACGTTGGTAAGTTAGTTCCACGTAAAAAGTTAACTCTTCACACACCTTTGGTAAACTTTGATTTATGACCCACAGATACACCTAGAGCCATCTAGTGCACTTGCATCGAACTTAATAACGCATGACGTTTGCAAAAGAGCGCGCAATGCAGTGATGTTTGAATATACGAGTAGTTTCATCGCTGGCGTCTCCCGCCATTGTAGCATCAAAAGACCCTTGGCCAATGAGTTTATATATAACATCATACACCTAGAGCCATCTAGTGCACTTGCATCGAACTTAATGACGCATGACGTTTGCAAAAGAGCGCGCAATGCAGTGATGTTTGAATATACGAGTAGTTTCATCGCTGGCGTCTCCCGCCATTGTAGCATCAAAAGACCCTTGGCCAATGAGTTTATATATAACATCATTGCCCTTGGCGCACTGTTTTAACTTCGGGTTTTAGTATTGTTGTATTTAATCATACATAATTCATACCATTTAGTTAGGTTAAAAATTAAAATGCATAAGTAAACAAAATACTTTATTTTAAATAACAGGGATAAATAATGATTACAGTTTTCGGTTGTATACTCTTCTCAGCTGTATGCTTAGTGCGAGTTTTTTGTACGACGTATCACCCGTATCATCGTTTAACGCAAATTTGTATGGCGCTGAGTAAGCGCCACCTAGCGTAATACGTGAGAACTACATATTATGAGTGCTAATTCTAAACGCATCGACAATTGTTAACTTGCGAGTGTGAGATTCTAGAATACGTTCATTCGTTTCGCGTTCATTCCCTGCTAGAAGTGGCGCGTACATTAGTAACCGGCCAAAATAAATTGACAGTCTTATTTTGTGTTCATAACAGAAGTGACTGCCGATTCAAATAGTTGTGGTTATACATTCTATACGGTCATTAGTTTTGTTTGTGTTTACGAAAGTTTGTGTTGTGATTTGCATACAGTTTTGAATATTATTGTTAAAAATAAAGACTAGCCCGTCCCAATTTGAAATGTTGGTAACATAAACGGAGCAGTGTAATTTATATCTTTTGGCGTGTAGTGAGTGACCTTAATCCATCTGTGAAGTTCGTAAAACTAAGTTTGTTACTTTTAAGGCATGGAGATCTAAGCAAATGATCTAATAATGCCCGAGTGGCTTGTAGTGGAGCACTCTATCATTGTTTATGTGGCCGTGCTTACGTAAACGTGTTTACGTTTTTTTTTTTTGTGGGCGTTAAATTACGTTTATCTTGTGTTTTTGCGGTCTCAAACATTCTTCAAACGAAATAATACGAGATTCCATTGTAAGTTTTATTCACAATATGAAATTAAATTAAATTACTTTGTTCTATGACCACTCTCACGATGCTCTCACCACAAAATCTTAAGTGACAACTTTCACGCTAGCAAGTGACTGTGTTTCGTATTCAAGCTCGCACTCGCGTTATACATGCAAATGTTAGCATTGTGCGCGAAACGGTCCTTACTTTCTTAGAGGAACTGGATTGTCACTATCGACGACGTCAACTCGATCTACGCGATACAGACGTTACTCGAATTTTAGTATGAAACTCGCACTAAGAATACTGGTTCATTTTCTAATCATTTCTTCTAGGCACATCCCGCACGTCCGTACAGCTTTATCTTTTTACAATGATAGTAAGTACAGGCTAGCATAATGTAAAAGGATCGTTATTTGCAACGTGTCTCAATAAATTATCATCTGAACAAAATTTGTACAACATTTTCTTCTTAGCTTAGCACTCTATTGCTAGAAATTTGGTATCAATTAATGATAAACAAAGTTAAAAAGTAGTAAGTAGGCACTTTATGACAATTATTAGGTACTAGTTACATAATAAAAAGGTTCTAGGGTATATATTCGAAAATTATTAAATAGCTAAGTAGATCCTCCTTTCATACAAACTTACTCTTCAGATTTTTACTGGAATTATTTGAGGTATTTTTTAACAAATTTGTACAGATAATGGTAACACCCAGACAAAAAGTTACTTGGTATCTTAAAATGATATCAGTATCACCCTGAACTCGACCTGCAGTTTTGAGATAGTAAATATAATAAAAATGAATATTATTGTATTAAGTTTAATAAGTAAACTATTCATAGGTAGAAAATCACAATGAAAATATCTTTGACCAGCAGTGGGACAGTGGGAGTTCCATTTTATTTTCTGCTCATCACTAGTGTCTCATAAATAAGTGATAGATTGGGTTATCACTAGGTAATAAATTGGAAAGCTTACTTTTTGTTTGTCCTGAAGTCTTCAACAAGGAAAAAAATGTAAGTAATAATGACATCAACATGTGAGTACGTATCGTTTAGATCCTGCATTAATAAAATTGGTTGCCCACTTTATGCACCTTTCTGTGGTATCTGTGGGCGATCCATATCACCGACAAAATAGTTTAAATTTATGAATTGAGCAATATTTGAGTATATTGTCAGCTGTTGCAAACTGATATTCATGCTTGATCATTGTTTTGGACTATGGGTCTACTTAACGTTTATTTTTCATTTTGTTTTGAATTTAATTAAATAGTAGGTACACTAAGTACAGTCGAGGACTTTAATTGATGAGCTACTTGCCACTATTCGTATTTTAGCCGTGTAATGCAAATCGGATTTTGTCGGTAATATTCGTACTCGTGAATGTATAATGAAATGAAATTTGAAAAGTAGTGAAAGTGGCTTTTCAATTTAAATCCTCGACTCTACAACTATAAAATAAAGTAGGTAAACTAACTAGATACATTATACATTTTATTAATAACTATTAAACAAACTGACAATAAACTATAAAAGGGCATCAAAAAACTCCTCCTGAACGCTGTCAGCTGGTAATGTGCCCAAGAGACTAGCGGCGCGGCGTTGCCACGTTGTATGGCAACACTTAGCATCTGGCCAAGGGAAAACCACTCCACTACTTGGGTCATGGGAAACGTCAACTAGGCGTTTCAGATTTTTCTTAAATACGCACTCGGACCCCTCGACTAGAAAAGGCTCGAAAATATAGTCACCACAAAGGTTAATAAGTATATTTACACCGCTTGAGGTTCTTTGCAGCCACAGCGGCAACGTCAGCACAGCACGACGAGGTTGGAAGATGTAATGCCCAAGACTATCACATGTTGCATCCTGTAAACTAATAGCCTGCCCATCTTCCAAGGGACATGTCGTCCGGTCGTATCCCACGTCGCGTGCCAAGCCATTAGGTTCAAAGCCAGCTAGAACGCCGACGGTGACAAGAACTCGTTGGATTATATGTGGTTTATGTTCGCATGCAAAACGACCCACACTTTAGCTGCATAAAAGGCCCTGGTGAGCGAGGCTGTTGACAACTTCACCACAGTGACAGCGTTAATGAGAACAGCAGGCGGCGCTAAGGCGTGAAGAAGCAGCGAGGAAAAAGGTCGTGTCACCGAACAATGTACCTATTCTTGACGACGTCAGTGCGTGAAGCCAAAGACCCGACTCCCACTCACCCAAAGCCAGCAGGCGTGCACGCTCAGCAGTAGCAGCAGACGTGTTCAGCAACTTGTCCTGAACTACTCTGCAGAGCGGCTCGTCCCAGCGGCTCTGGGAAAATGAGGATATGAAAGCCGGTAAACGAATACTAGAAATTTTGCGGACGCCGAGTCCTGTCATGCGAATAGGAATAGTAGCATATGCCAGTAGCTCGGTCATTTAAACATTTATAAAATTGATCATAAAGCCTGTCTGATAGTTTGGTCCATTCTGTCCAAAAGTTGAGTGTTCTTCCAGAAAGGCGAAGAACGAAGGACATAATATGTTAATTTTAGGGCCAAACCGAACGAAGGAAATAATATGGAAAGGAGATCACCCGGCCTCCATAAATTTTTGGGCTATTTTCAAAAGTCGCCAAGCAAAATGAACTTATTATTTGGATAGACCATAACAAAATAAACATTTTTTATTGTGACACCTAAGTCGTAAGTCAATTCACCGAGAAGTTATTCAACCACAAAAATATCGGAGGTCACCCAGATTGGGGTATTTTTTTTTTGCCGGCCAAATTAAATCAACGCAATTATTAAATAGAGCTTAGGGATATAAACATTTTTTACTATCCCACCTAAGTTCTATACCCAAATAATAACGATTACTATACTACAAATGCTACTGGTCGATGAAGACGCTAATCAAGGGAGATATGCCAATCTCCTTGAAGCCCAAACTCATCGATGTGTTTTTCCTGCCCGTCCTAAACAACGGTTCTCAGACGGCGCCTCAAAGAGATGTCAGCAAAGTGAAGGGGCCCGCAAGGGCCGAAGCCTGCCCGGGTTGCGAGACTGTTCGAAAGAGATACCGTGGCCCCGGAACATAAAGGGTGAGGAAGGAACATGGGTGGGTTTTAGTCAATTAAAGTCTGACACTCCCTCCCGCTCCGCCCAGAGTGGAAGAAGTTATTTGATGACTTCCCATCCGAAAAAAAGGGGTCAGTCAGGCCGAATGATGGTGATGGCCGAATGCAATTGGAGGAATCTTTCCGAAACATTTTTAACATTTTGAAGCATTTTCATAGATCGGAGACCCAACCAGACGAAGAGAGCAAGACGAAGGTACGAGTACCTAACGTTAAATTTGGAATTTAGCTGTCGAACAATTGGGTGGATAGCTAAGCTAAACATCACTGCCCGAAGCCACCTTGTTGACAGTCAACAGCTAGATTACAAAAGGTTGTCCCAATACAGTAATTTAGATGGGTGTCTGTAACATTGCTAAAGAAAACTTTAAACTTGGGGTACTTAATTCTTTTTAGGGTTCCGTAGCCAAATGGCAAAAAACGGAACCCTTATAGTTTCGCCATGTCTGTCTGTCTGTCTGTCTGTCCGCGGATAATCTCAGTGACCGTTAGCACCAGAAAGCTGAAATTTGGTACCAATATGTATATCAATCATGCCGACAAAGTGCAAAAATAAAAATTTAAAAAAACATTTTTATTAGGGTACCTCCCCCAGACGTAAAGTGGGGAGCGATTTTTTTTTTAATTTTGACCCTGACGTGTGATATATTGTTGGATAGGTATTTAAAAATGAATAGGGGTTTTCTTAAATCATTTTTTGATAATATTAATATTTTAGGAAATAATCGCTCCGAAAGTCAAAAACAATGTGTCCCCCCCCTCTAACTTTTGAACCATAAGTTTAAAAAATTTACCTTTATATGAACTTTCTAGGAAAATTATTTTCAACTTGATGAGTTGAATAGTTTTTGAGTTATATAGCACTTTTTCAAAAAAACGCAAATGATAACTTTGTTTTTCATACAAATACTATGAAAAACAAAGTTATTTTTGCTGACGAAAAATGTTGGTATTTTTAATGGTCTGGGAAGCTACGGAACCCTACAGTGAGCGTGGCCCGACACGCTCTTGGCCGGTTTTTTTAGTTTAACGTTTCATATGAAAATTACAGAAAAGCCCTTAAAATACAGTGTTCACTTAAAATACTTTTTCAGGTCTTGATGGATTGTCAGGCATGTATTTGGACTAGAGATATGTGTAAAATAAAAATATAGTAATTTTACAGCGCTACAAGGATTTTTTGGTGGTTAAATGACATTAGCAGGGAGAATTATTAGTGTTTACCAACATCTTAATAAGTCAGTGTCCCTTTAATTCTGTCGCATCAGTACTTTTTCACTGTTCTGAATACAGACTGTGTGTGTGACTATGAGCTGCTCACCTGGGACCACTTTGATACTGCTATTTTGAATTGACTAATGAAAGTGATGACGTGCGGCATCTATGCTTCATAAAAACGCAAAAGCTCAATAAGAGGACTATGCAGCACTATAAAAGGTGATCGCAAACTTATCCGGAACCGAAAGAAAAATTATCTCATCCGTATAACGTTATCTATTCGTCCGATTCGACGTGGATAAGTGTGGGAGGTTTCATAGTACTTTACGTATAAGTAATTCTAAAATTCGATTATTTTGGCTCTGATGAGAGTGCGTTTACCTTAAGTAGGATGCGTGCAGTGTGAGGCTCTTCTCCCTAAACCGAGGTCTGTACCCCACAGGGGTGTATTTACTTAGTTTAAAACCGTGTCTGGAGGCCTTTCACTCAAGGTACCTCCTAGGTTCACAAGCGAGATTCCAGTCACAAAAAAATGAGGTAAGTATTCCACGTCAGCTGCGCGCTCCATTTGTTTGCCAGACACGCACCCGCGAGTGGCTCAGCAGTAAGCTGTTGTGGAGCGGTCCTTTTACTCTCTGGATCTTTTCCAAAACAACTATTCTTACTGCCAGCGGTCGTCGTTCGCTTGAATCCTGATATGATCTTTCATCGCTCGCAAATCTTGCAGAAATTACCTGGAAAAAGTAATAAGAACTTTATTATTACACATTTCTTAGCATACAAAATACCAAAGTATAAATAAATAGATATAAACGGTGTATTTATGTGAGAAGATATATAAGCACTACTTCTACAATAAAAAATAAGGAAAAATAAAAGGACACAACAAAAAAATAAAAATAAATTATTTAATATTATACTTACATTAGTGCTAAGTGAATGGTGTACTTTCACGACACATTGATCTTGATTTCAATTTCGACAATTCACACATTGAGTGCAAATAGGATAAACCGTTCGTCTTTTCTTCAAACAAAATAATATTCTAAGGTCCATGTTCACCGAGAAGATAACAGTCTGATTATCTAAAACAGCTGTTTAAAACACATTTTTGTATGGGAACATGTCACATTGACAGCTGTTTTTCGATAATCAGGCTGTTATCTTCTCGGTGAACACGGACCTTAGTCTCTGTTTTCCTGCATACATACATAAATGTTGGCTTCTCGCTGTATGCGTGTAATACATGGTACGATTATGAATATATCTGACAAAATACTGATATTATACAATAAGAGGCTGCATTGAAGTTTCTAATAAATTGAGTCATGTTTCTTACATTAGTTTTGAAATATGAGATACTAAGTTCTTTGTAATTTAGAAAAAACTTTGTTTGATCATAGCAAATATCGGAAATGAAATGTTCCCAATGCTGGGATACAGGTTGCCTCTCTGTTAGGGCGTGTGGGCTGTAATCCAGATTGAATTGTGTTTCATAATATTACTGCTAAATGGTAATTATGTAGTAATTTGAGATTTCCCAAATATTACTTCATGTCAAGAAGAGACAAAACGCGTTTCCTAATCGTATAACAAGGTAGTTTTATTATTAAGTTTTACATTTTTGCAACGCCAAAACGACTCTCACAGTCGCAGATGTTGCAAATATCCAACAAATTAAAATTACCTTAAATACGAAATGCCAATATTTAAAGCGTTATCTTCACACCAAAGCCGCTTACATGTCTACGGCATGTCAACTAAACTTAAAAGCGTACGAAAGTCGGGCTCGGCGGCTTTGATGCGTAGAGTTCAGTAAGGCTGATGCTCCTGGGTAACCCGCGAAATTCAAAGTTTTATTAAGTTTTTATTGTACGCGATCAACATACAATCTAACACTGGCCAGCAATTTGCTAAAAACTCAATAAAATTTCAATTTCGCGGGCTACCCTGACGCTTTCACAAAGTGTCACAATAAATACAAAAGTAAATACAACACAAAAGTCAAGGACAAAACAAAACGAATTCAAAATATAAAGCACACATCATAAATGTTTTTCTAGACAAAGCAAATAATAATTGATACGAGGTTTGCTATAAATTAAATAAATAAACTCAGTGATAAGATATTTTTAAGATAACATAATTTACTAGTCACATAGTACTTAATTGCTGCATTAATAAAATATTCTGTCGTTACAAACTGAAGAAGTAATTAACTTGATAATAGTTCTAATCTACAGATAGTTGTTCCGGGCCTGGCTGTTTGTGAGTTTTAATGTTTGTAAAAGCACCCATGGTATAGAAGAAAATAAGGAATTTCTAAGAAATTAGGGTATTTAATTTAATTAATTTTTAAATACGTTCAGTGATTTGTGTTGTGGTGGATGCAAGCAAATATGTATTATCAGAGTGATCCAAATACTGACGTCAAAGAAAATACTTTTTAAATAAATATTTTTTTTTTGTATTAGAGTGTTAGACTCTTAAAACACTCAAGTTCAAGAAAAATTGTGATAAAGATAAATATTTCCCACAGCCAGGTGTATCCGAAAATGTCCCATGTATGCGCCGCCATTATTAACAGTTCTCGAGTTATAGTTTTTTGACAAAGCTATTTAAAAAATGTTTATTTATACTGTGCTTTATCACATTCCTGAATGTTAATAAATGAATAAAGGTAGATTCAGTATTTGGACTATCCAGTATAATGACAATATATTACTACCGAGTAACAAGGTCTTTTCTAGCCTGTCTTATTACCCTAAATATCGAGTGAGACAGAAAGAGCCAGTAACTTTATCAATCAGAGAATGATGTTATATTTTTATATTTAAAGAATAATTATTTTTATTATGCTAACAATTGGTTGAATATCTTAAATACTTTAATATGTTAAAAGTTCAGTTAAAAGTTAAAATTTCAGTTAAAAGTTCTTTTGTAGTATGTAGGTATAATTATAATTGTTATTTTTGTTGTTTTATGTCTAGTTAATTAAAATTAGAAACATGTATTATAGATTGTGTTTATTAATATTTGCATGCTATTTTATGGCGAAATGTGTCATCGCACTACAAGTTTCTTACCACCTTTTGTACCACATTTACTGCAAATAAATTATTTTAACTTTGACTGAAAAATCTAGGGTATTGCGAAGTTATTCCATGCGGTCAAAAATTAGTAAAGGTTGGCGAATACTCTGTCTACTGCTATACAAGAATCCAGTACCTATGTAAAGCGACTTTTTCATTTAAATTGTAGAGTGGGTTGTATTCCAAGCTATGGTTAGTTTTAATTAAATTTCAAAAGATGTTCGTGATGACGTCAGAGATGAGGCTGAAGACTTCGATGTCTTGGGTAAGGTTACGTACTCGTATAGTGCAAGAATTTTTCACGAATCCAACAATAATGCGTTTTTAGCAATAGTTGCTTAGGAAGAAAGGTGTGGTCTCCCCCTTAGCGGATGCATGTCACTAAATAGCTACCCTGTATACAGAGAATATCATTTCTTGGGTCGGTTTACAAGGTCAAGATTAAGTATTTTTGTCGTTCAAAGTTATTTCTAAATAATCTTATTAGTTATTATCACTAATAAGATTACTTAGAAGTAACCATCTATGATCCAGTAGAAATATAGTATTAAATATACGTCCAAATTTAAGTAAGCAAAGCCTATTAGGACTAATTTTGACAAATCAATCAATAAAACTCTGAATACGTTCGAATACGAATTTTTTCTCGTTCACGCGCGCCCAAAACTGAAAGAGTCGAAGTTGTTTGTTATGTTTCTATCAACTGAAAGAGCTGAACAAGGATTACTATAGGACCTAATCCGAAATTATTATATTTTAATCACAATCATTAATTTTATTTTGCCAAAAGAATAACAAATTTACGAATAAAATTACAGTAGTAATCATTACCTATGAAGCTAAACGATTAGATACACAATTAATAACTCAGTCCACAATAATACATTCTGAATGTTACGAAACCAATTCACGCTGACCCCCGTACTAGTTATTAAACTGTATTACGAATTACTGTATCACTACATATTATAAAAGAAAGTCTTCCGCCGCATTTGTCTGTCTGTCCGCGATAAACTCAAAAACTGCTATTCCGATTTAACACACTACGAGTATATTATAATAAATGGTACTCCCTTGCTTGTCCTAAAATTTTTGTCCGAAAATCATTATCCATAACACGTTTGCTATAAACTTCAGTAATCATAATGTTCTAAATACCGAAATTTTGTTTTACATAACTAACTTTACTTCTAATACTATTTTGTCATAATATCGAATACTATAATAATTGAATCTCCTAATTTTACATGACAAAGTCGTATGTCCTAAGTATTGTATCGCATAATGTGTATGATTCCGAATGGTCATTCATAAATTGTTAGTCGTTATAAAAAATCTCTAAAAGTTAGGTTTTACTGACAGAAACGAATCGATGCAAATCCGACTCCACGCAGTCTTGTCTGTCCTACCCCAAGAGTGTTATTTAAAATCGCGCAGGCGCGGAGGGGCGAGGCGGGCCGCGAGTTGAGGAGCAGGTGGTTGTAACACTCGCCACCGCGGCTGAGGCTGCAGCAAGCCGAAGCTGCGGTGGTGAGCGTTAAACCCATCTGCGACGATAAGCTCGCTTGAGGCCGCCGGAGCCCCGCAGCGCCGGAGCCGTGACAGAAACCATGCCTGCTGCATGATGCTTGCTCGTTTGCATGCTGCATGCTTGCTTGCATACTGTATGCTTGTTTGCATACTGTACGCTTGCTTGCTTATTGCATGCTTGCTTGCTGCATGCTTGCTTGCTTGCTGCATGCTTGCTTGCTTGCTGTATGCTTGCCGCAAAGCACCGATTTTCGGAAAAAATAAAGCTTATGGAAACCAGTAACTTTGAAACAAGTAAAATTAAATTGAAAATTTAAAAAAAAACCCCGACACAATGTACTAAAAGTTAAATTGATAATAATTCGTCAATTCGCCATTTTGTGGTGGCGGCCATCTTTGATTTTTAATTTATATACATATAGTATTCTACTAGTCAAGCCCTTTCATTTGATAGTCATATTGAGGGAGTTGTTGAATAAATATGTAATCCACCATTTAGTGACGGCGGCCATCTTGGACTGATTTTTATCAAACATAGCTAAGGACACTCCCAACTAATTCACCTTTCAAACAAAAAAATATATGTTATTTTGGAACCACGGACTAAAACTGTAATGCTGATTATAAAATGTCAATCATTATCTCTAATCTCTATTTATTATGATTAAGAAATAGTACATTTTGATACAAGTGGAGAAAGTTTGTTATTGTATTCGAGTCGGAATTAAAACACGAACCGTAGGTGTTTTTGAGCCGAGAACTGCAATAACAAATGTCGACGTGTATCAAACGACATTTTTCAATACACTTTTGATGAAATAAGTAAAATAAAAGAATGAAAAATATTTTTGGCATCAATTATTAGGACGGTTGAAGGAAAAGCAACGGTATGAGGCCGTTAAACAGCCTAATATAAAAAAAAAAAATTTCTTTTATATTTTTGAACACAAATAAATGTTAATTTGTTTATAAAAGTAAAAATTAGTTTTAGATAATCATGAATATCTATGATATTCTTTAAAAAAACAATTTGAATATTAAAAAAATGCCGTAAAGACGCATATTGTTTTGCGCGATTTAAAAAAATAAACATTATTAGGTATACGTATATTTAGTTATATCTGGCAATTTTCATTCACGCATACGTGTTGGAAAACTGACAGAAAACGCACGCGTGTGAAATAGGCCCTTCGCACACGGGCCGCAAGCGTAGGACTCGTCGTTACGACGCTACGCGTACGAGACCAATGTTGAAAGAAAGAAAGAAAGAAAGAAAAACCGTTTATTTTGCACAGACTACAAACGCGCAATAATAAAACGCAACCCTACAAAATACAAGAAGACATGAAAGCTAATAATAAAAAAAATAAAGATAAAATAAAATCTAATATTTCCTTCGCAGTTCGCAGAGAATACTATTCTCCGTCTACGATTGCCCTGAGATCCGTGTGGCATTGAGATAGAAAATATTATGTCAATGCCCTGTGGCATCTGTGGTCACACCACAGATAACTCTAGAAAATGCATGTCTATGGCATGGTGACACCATAGACGAGCATTTTCGACATGACATTGACACAACGATGACATAAGGAGATCCCAAAACAATAACAAACTACATAGGTCATAGGTACAGGTACAATACGAAACTTAAATCATTACATGAAGGCACGAACTATGTAAAACATAAATGAAACTGCGCGTCCCATCCGTGCAAAAATGGTCGATGCTCAGCTAAATGCTGTGGCTTCGGACGAACCGTAAGTCCTCAGCGCTGATTTTCAGCAAAGGCCAAAGGAGAGGAGTGACATAGTGACGCCGCCATGGGGTGTGCTATGGTGTCTCAGTTATTATTTAAAAACACTAATAATAATAATGGTTGAATTTCAAAGCAACTTGCTTTGAAATACAACCTTGTGGAGTCAGAAGTGCCATACTATAAGTATGCGCCCGACCCAGTTCTCGTAAATGGCAATATCACGTTGTATTGGGACCGACCTATCACCACCGACAGGACTGTTATTGCCAATAGGCCTGACATTGTGGTGATAGATCGATTGGAGCGTCGCACAATGATTGTTGATATAACGGTCCCGCATGACGAGAACCTCGTGAAAGCAGAGCAAGATAAAAAAAACAAATATCTAGATCTGGCCCGCGAGGTTGTCGACATGTGGGATGTGAGTACAGCAGTCATTGTGCCGATAGTCGTGTCGGCCAATGGCTTAATAGCCAAGAGCCTCGACCAACATCTTAGGAGGCTCTCGCTTGGCAGCTGGATCAAGAGCTTGATTCAGAAAGCAGTACTTCTGGACACGGCGCGTATTGTTAGGAGGTTCCTCTCTCAAGAGCCCTGACCACCGGCAGCTCGGACCCTGTTCCCGGCGCTGGTGGACTACTATTTTTTTATATTTTTAAATGTTTTTTATATAATCTTATATTAGAATATTTAAAAATGTAAATTTATATGTAAATAACGGAATAAAGGAAATAATGGTAAGTACTATTAAATGTATGTGTTTTGGAAAAGGAAAATAAATATATTTACATAATGATTGAGTTGTAACACGAATATCATATTTGCAAGTGTACCTACAGACTATTTTGTGTAAATAAAAATAAAAAATACATGATAAGTAGTATTGCCAACAAACAAAAACCAACACAAAAAGATGCTCAAAAACTAACATTATTATAACTAATTATTAAAATCTGAAATTAAATATCTATTGAATCTCCAGGTACTGATCACAGCATGGAAAGAGATTTTCAACAATGGTCAATACACCATCCCATGAATGAACCATTGGCGTGGCGGCCATATGCATTATGGAATGGCGTCGTTTGACCAAACGAAGTAAACTTTATTGCCTTGGATCCATCTAATTGAAAGGCGCAATGCATCAGCCGTGAGCACGCCTTGCATTGTTGAAGGCCTTCTCCAATTGCTCTTAGGCCGTGACCCCGAGGTAAGTTCCAAATGCACTGGTGCAATAAGATCTACCTATCATCGGATTGCTGCAGTTGCATGAAGCTTTTCTTTAAAATATTTAAAAAACTCCTTTTTGTTTTCAGGACTCTCACTGGTGTTGGAAGGTCATTCCAACAGTGTGTTGCACAAAGGAATCGTCGCGTAGACGTATCGTTTTGGATATCAGTTAAAATCATAGCGACAACAGCACCAGAAGTTTTGGACGTAGAGGATATTATACTTTCTTTTCGGACGAAGAGGATTTTTTATTGTTTGAATTGGTTAGAAGTATCCATCCTACATACGTGAACTAAATATTCGCCTTACGAATGATTATCAAGACAAGGGTAGTCTTCAACCAGTTTGACGAATTCAATTATTTTTTCAGTCATATTGAAAGTTAAAAGTCATAAGAAATCGAAAGTCAGTTAAATTCAGGTGTTTCTAAATAAAATAATGAAAAGTAAAGTTTTTACGCTTGTTTTTACGCCAGTCCGCTACGACTATCGTAATGACAATAAACACCTCCTACGATTCGCTGCAACACCGCTTCGTGTGCGGACTTGTTTGAACATGTTCATGCTCGTATTGCTCTCGTCGTACGCGCGGATTACGATACGCTTACGCTAAGACGCCATGTGCGAAGAGGGTTACATTGCATGTTGAACCTAATCGTAGTGCGATAAGAACCAGTTTTCGAGGAAGTGTTTTGAAAAGAAAGTTGCGGTTAACATGCTAATTACCCAGTACAACCAATTCTTAACTCTTCAATTTGTGAAATGTTTACCTTTTATGATTGTTATATGGTGTAAGTACATAATTAAGAATTTTCTGTACTTTTCTTCTAGCTGTAGGTAACCCTTAGCGAAATTGCACAAACAGATATATATATATGTCACCGTGAAATTGTCAAATACTTACGTTATATTGTAATATCTCTAGCGATATTGTAAAATCTCGAAATATTGTCAAACGAACATACTGCCTCGTCTTGAGACACTGAGATAAGTTGGCCCGGTGGTTGGTTGCGGTTGGCTGGTCTATGACCAGTGTGTGTTGCCAGTGATTACATACGGGACCGAAACGTGGTCGCTCACAATGGGCATTATCAAAAGGCTTAAAGTCACCCAAAGGGCAATGGAGAGGGCTATGCTCGGAGTTTCCTTGCGTGATCGAATCAGAAATGAAGATATCCGCAAGAGAACCAAGGTCACCGACGTAGCCCGAAGAATTGCTAAACTTAAGTGGCAGTGGACAGGGCACATTGCCCGCAGAACGGATGGCCGTTGAGGCCGAAAAGTTCTGGAGTGGCGACCGCGAACCGGAAGACGATGCGTTGGAAGACCTCCCACTAGGTGGACCGATGACCTGGTGAAGGTTGCGGGAATCCGGTGGATGCGAGTCGCAAGGGACCGGTCAATGTGGCGACACTTGGTGGAGGCCTATGTCCAGCAGTGGACGTCTTTCGGCTAAGATGATGAACATACTGCTTACAACAAAACGCATTATTTTTCGTGAAATGCATGCGATGGTAGTCAACTCACGCGGTGTGGAAGAAAGGAGGGGTCCCCCTTGCCCAGTGGCACCACTCTCATGAAAAGATAATGTACCATTCCTGAGAAATACCGATTATTATAACCTAACCTTAAAACACTTTATATTCCCCTAAAAAGCGTAGTCGACGGAGCCCCGCTTGGCGGGGCCCCTATTTCCGAGTGCAGGGTTTAAAGGGAACCTAACTAACCTAACGGGGGGGTGCCCCAAGTCCCGATTATGGGGGCAGAGATACTTCCGTATGTTCAGTTGACAATAGTTCGAGAGTTTACAATATCGCTAGAGAGTAACACGTTATATTGTAATATAACGTGTTTGACAATTTTACGGTGACATATTTATATATAGTAACACGATTCGCTAGTGGTCACAGTTACACTACTCGATTTTAGGAATAGAAGCTACAAGAGTTAGGGAGGCAACAAACTCTCCTGGCTGGGTAATTAGCAATTGGCAAGATAATTACCATCTGAACCACAGCTCATTTTTTCTTAAACATACTCCTCTATAAAGGCGGTCCCATACTGCGCCGTACGCCATCACGCATGTGTGAAAAGTTTATATAGATAATAATAAGGGCAGCCATAAGAAAATATAAATATAATATGTTACATAATGGACCGTACCCTTCTCCGGTGAGCGCACAACATGCCTGTATATGCCACGGGTGCTGCTTTATCGACGTCAGGTCTAACTGCTCCGATATCTCCGCCGCTGTCATTGAGCCTTTCACGTCCTGCAAGCAAGGAAACGGACTGGTTTTATTCATCGACGTAAATTGTACAAAGTAAATGAGACGGCCTGACACCAAATTTTACCGGGGATTCAAAGCAGGACGACCGTGTACTAAGGTCATTCTTGAGAATGGGAAAAAAGTAGCACATAATCGTGACCGGTGGAAGGAAAGGAGGGAGGCCTTTGTCCAGCAGTGGGACAATACGGTTAGCTATAACATTTAAATAAATTGCATCGATCTTTCGTTATGGACAAAGGCTATTTAAGAAAATAAAGCAGTACTCTTGGGCACGACACACATAGTGAGGAGGTTCCTCTCTAGACCTCGTTCCTAATGCCGATGGGCCAGAAATGTTTTTTTTAATATTTTGTATACTTTTGTTTTTAAATTTTAATTGATAGGATAAAAGACGATTAAATGAGTAAACAAAACAGAGAACATGTCGGTAACATTATCATAAGAACCAACGTAAAAATCCTTTTCCTATCCACCGCGTTTTACCCGCTACTTGTAAAACTCCTTAACCAACATGCGATGCATATGAGTCCCTATATACTCGTAGATCACGTTGGCGTTCCCAGGCATTCACGTGTTGCAAATTGCAAGTGCGCCACACTCCATCAGTGATAACAAGCAAATTGGACCCCTGTGCAGCCGACCTTCCTGCCAGGACCATTAAATCTGACGTCTGACGACCGGCAGCTGGCGTCCTTGTCACGTAATAGATAAACATCGCCCACTATGTGTGTAGGCAGATAAAATATCTCTAGGTGTTATTTATGCTTTTATTAGCTATGCTTGAAAACGATGGATGGATCTTGCGAGGAATGATATGAAAGAAAAAGGGAGGAGAGAGGGCGGTACTGCTCCGACTCCAAGTAACATGGGGAACAGCTGTGATTATTGTAAAGCAGCTTGAACCACTAAATACCGAGTGAAAGTATGAGTCAGTCAGGTATGACGTAGGTAAGAGAAAATTGAACAGCTTTACGTTGTATAAGATGGAAAATCTTTCTCTCTGCCCTCATATGCGCTTATAATTCGTCAACATTAAACGTAGGCATTTTAGTGATATGGCGTAGTTATGTTGACTAAGTTAGGCTAGGTTTTAGTACATATTTTATTACAATAAGTATTAACCCACATCTATAATTATTTAAAAAGCTGCATCGAGTATCACAGTGACTCATTTTCGAGACTACAAAACCTCTAAAGAAGTATTGCATATCGCTAAGGCACTCAGGCAGGGTTTTCAACTTTCACTTTCGATCACAAAATGCGTTTACTCAGTTTGTTAACCGCCAAGTTCGGGGCTACAGTTTATTCTGCATGTATTTTGTATATCTCGGTAAATCAACATGATCGTTCAAGGATACTTTGGTTAGCAGTGTTTAGGATATAAATATAATGATGACGCAATGAGATTGACACAGGTGGTTACGCGAGACATTATGATGGCAGTTTCGTTACATTATCTTGTTCAAACATGTACTGCTCACATTTTTTGGTTGTGTATGAGTGTCTTTAGTTGTAACATTTTAGGTTTGGTAAAAGTAATGTTTGCTCAGTGACCTCTAGCAGTGGTGGTTTCAGTATCCGTTTATCCAGCATATAAAAAAAAAAAACTTAAATAACGGACTCTTTTAGCCAATATTTTTTAATTAGTTTAAAGACTTTATTCATATTTAAACTATTTGTGCTTATCGCAAAAAGTTAACCATAATGATACGGGATTCTTTTGTTTTCGATTTACAAGTCGATCGTATAATTTACATTAAGTTTTCGTCGCGCATATGTGCAAGGACCACGAGACATATACGGAGGTGGTTTAAATAAACTTTATTGTCATCTCCTTTAAGCTGGTTTCAGACTACGCTATACTATTCTGCTATATATATGTCACCGTAAAATTGTCAAATACGTTATATTACAATATAACGTGTGTCTCTCTAGCGATATTGTAGTCTCGAATTATTGTCAACTGAACATACGGAAGTATCTCTTGCCCCCATAAACGGGACTTGGGGCACCCCCCCGTTCGGTTAGTTAGGTTCCTTTAAACCCTGCACTCGGAAATAGGGGCCCCGCGAAGCGGGGCTCCGTCGACTACGCTTTTTAGGGGAATATGAAGTGTTTTAAGGTTAGGTTATTCGATATTTCTCAGGAATGGTACAGTATCTTTTCATGAGAGTGGTACCACTGGGCAAGGAGGACCCCTCCTTCTCTCCACACCACGTGAGTTGACTATCATCGCATGCATTTCACGAAAAATAATGCGTTTTATTGTAAGCAGTATGTTCATTTGACAATAATTCGAGACTTTACAATATCGCTAGAGATATTACAATATAACGTATTTGACAATTTTACGGTGACATATATACTACGAGTATATAGCAGAATAGTATAGCGTAGTCTGAAACCAGCTACCTGCCTGCTTGCTGGTATTTGGCTTTACTATATAGCATGGCGTTCACATTAAGCGATATTATCGCAAGCATTTATAGTATATAGCAAGCTCAGTTGACCGCGATCTTTGAATAGTCTAGCGGTATGGCCGGGGTTGAGGGAGGAGGAAGAGGGCGGCGCGTGATATAGCATAGTATGAATTCAGCGTATCGCACCATTTTATAGCATATAGTAAGCCAATGATATATAGTATAGCACAGTGTGAACGTGTCCATAACAAATGTATGGTGAGCGATATTGTTGTGCTATGAACTATATACTATATGCTATTATATTATAGCGTAGTCTGAAAGCCGCTTTATGTTTGAGGGGTTAACCTTCGTTTTGTCACCGAGTAACTTTCATCTTCAGCAATTATGTACTTAATCACCTACTCAAGTAAATAAGCAATAATAATAATAATAATATGATTGTTTATTAATCCAAATAATACACACAGACCCAGTTCAATGTAACGAATTACAGGTAGTACGAAGGACAAAACATCGATATAATTTAAATATGTACCGAGTCTATTTATATTCTCGTTATGTCATTATGAGTTGAAACATAATATGAGTACTTTCACATTCCACAGACAGGTTGAAGGTTTTATTATATTCTTACTGCGACAGCCACTATTTTGAATACATTGTTACAAGTAGCAGCGGCAGGATTTTCTCACTTGATTTTATATAATTTAAACCTAGTCAGAAAGAATGTATCTGATGAATTTATCGAACACAAAATTATTGCGAGAAGACGGAATTAACTAGTTTCCTTCATTTATTTTTCAGCTTCGGTGTAAAGCGAGGGCGTAGCTTCCCAACGACAAGTCCTAGAAAAATGACGTCTATCGGAAGAGCCTGTGGAGCCCAAGGAAGTTCCTATGCCAGTAGACAGAAGCTAAGCTAGTCAATCATGCTAGTCTATTACGGACAATGGAGTCCACATACATTCAGTACAAAAGACTGAACCACCGCGTTTACAATTTGTCAGGAAAGGATAGATTAAGATCACCTGTTTATTCGCGTAGACTAGGAGGCAGGCTCTGGTCAGCTCCTCGTGTTTGAGCATCTGATGGAGCTCGTCGCGACTGATGCTCAGTCGGTGGCGATCCGTCGAGTCAATTACCATTATCACGAACTGAAAAGATAGAAACAATAGCATAGCAGTACTGTCACGGTCATAAATATTATATGAAATTTTATAATTGTCCAAAGTTCCTGAAGTATTGATAGATTAATAGGTTATGAACATATTTTTCTCTTTTATAAAATAGGTGTTTTCTCAAACTCGTCGTAAATCTCATGAGAACTCACTTGAACAATACATGGTGTACAGTATTGAGACGCTAAACGTATTTGAAATATATATTTGTCAAGGATGCCTTTGCCCAGCAGTGGGACACATGATATAGAAGAAAATGTGAAGGGTGCTAGGAAGGTGATGACTGATGAGATAATGAGGAAGAAATAGAATGCTGCGCCGGCGCCGACCCCAAATAAATTCGGATAAGAGCAGGGTTGAAATAAGGTTTTGAATTTTAACGTTAAACTTATTTAGTGATTAGTGGTGCAAGCAGGTCTAGCTGTTGCAATCAGATCATCTAATTGATTTTGGATATTTGTATAAAAGATAGAGACAGATTTTTTTTGAAGGCATGTAAAGTTGGCAGAGTCCAATCTTGTATCGCAATCTAAATTGTCAAAGGCCCAGAACTTTGGTTTGTGGAACAGCACCACAATTACACTTCAAGGCAGAGTCATTGGCTGCGGGACTGTTCGAAAGAGATACCGTGGCCCTGGAACATAAAGGGCGAGAAAGGAACATGGATGGGCTTTAGTCAGTAAAAGTCTGACTCTCTCCCGCTCCGCCCAGAACGGGAGGAGTCATTTGATGACCTCCCATCCGAAAAAAAGCCACCCCACTCCACACGGGGCACGTAAATTTGCCCAGCTGAAAAAGAGCGCCGGCGCAGTAGTCCGCAAGACATGAGACGAAGCACCCCACTATATAGAAGAGATTAGTCGCTGCAAGACTGTTGCGAGGGTGCACCGTCTGCTTGATGATATTGCAGTTTTTGCTAATGGTTAATGATCCGTCTAGAGTAACCCCAATTTACTTTGGATAGTTACTGTGCTCACTGCTCGATAGACACCACATCCCAAACGATATTAAGTCTGCACCTAACCTCTCTCTTTCGAAGATGGAAAACGTAAGACTGTGTTTTGTTCGGATTGGGTTCGAGTGAATTAGCGAGGTAGAAACGGTCCATGGGAGGATAAAAACTCCGACACCTGGCTAGGCACTTACCACACGATAAAGAAAAATACACGTACAATTTAACAAATATGTAAATAGATTCTGATGCCGTATAAAGTAATCGCAAGCCGTTTATTATGTTATTATAGGTAGCCTTTGTCCCACTGCTGGGCCAAGGCCTCCGTCTATTCCTTCCAGCAGCGGTCACGATTCTGTGATCAAGGAAGAAGAAAGATATAACAAGTCGTTAGTATAAATAAAACATCGCGTAGCTATAGTGCACAGCGTAGCTATGGCATAGGGGTTGTGCACAGCGTAGCTATGGCATAGGGTTTTTGCACAGCGTAGCTTTGGCATAGGGTCTGTGCACAGCGTAGCTATGGCATACGTTTTTTGCACAGCGTAGCTATGGCATAGGCTCTGTGCACAGCGCAGCTATGGTGTAGGGTTTTGGCTGTTGCGACACAGGCCTCTCCGCTATAAGAGTGAATGGAGTGGGCCCAACCGAAACCGGCCGCGCTCAGTGCGTTGTTAGTAGTCTCATGTCTTATATAGAAATTCTTCCCAACATTATTGAGCTCCTTGGGTTCTGAGTTACTGAATGATAGATGTAATGCAAGTTGAAGTGCAAGCAATGAAGTTACTTCGCTTTCAAGCGTTTTAATTTATGAACTTAAATTCGTCAGTTGTATTAAGAGCGCTCTTTTAGTGATGAATATAATTGTTTGTAATGTAATCGATTATAGAACCCGAAATCTACATATCTTTGAGAGCTGCAGTGCTCTTATAATGCTGCTACTTATGTAGTTACTGCATAGTTACTTGTCTTGTTCCCCGAAGGATTATGCAGAGGTGCGCTGTACCGTTTAGATTCAGCCAGTTGTGTAAGTCCAATGTATTAGAAAATTACCCTTTTTTTATTGATCGAGCACGAATCAAACCCTAAACTAGCGACGGATATACCCTAATTGAGAAACACACATTGGCTCAACCCGGAAATCTAACTCGAACTCAGACGCTCAGCAACGCGCTTGCGAGTCTTTCGACCGCCACAGACATGATTTATTTGATACCATGTTATCAGTTAGACTTGTCCTCACAGATTTGACACGATGCATTCAAGTTATCATTCGCTATGTGGCCATTAAAACCGTAGATAAGAAAACACAATATTCATTTTCAACACATAAGAATGTATTAATATCACGAGGTAAATATAAAAGGATTATATGTTAAGTTAATAAAACTTCATATATACAATGTTTTACTATGATTTATCCTGTTCACGCGTAATTAAGAAGACTCTGTTTAATTGCAAGTCTCGTAAGTCATAACTCATGAAGTAGGTAGGTACATGATATAGCTACATTTTGTTATGATTAGTAATGAAGTACAAATAGGTCTGCAAACAAAATAACTGTTCCTTATCCCTTATTTTTTATTTTAGTCATAATATTGAAGCTAGGTATTAGAATATGAATAATGAATAGGTTACTGCATAGGTAAGAGTAGGATAAAGAAGGTACTTACCTACTTCGTTCATTTACGGAAGAACATTGTTGTTGTTATACACGTGGGTAATTGGGTATGTGCATTTGGGAATTTCAGGTCGACCAAATTGATGTTGCAGGAAAATTATTTGTTAAAGGAAAATGATTATGTTGAATGTAATAATTTATAATTGCTTTAAGCGCTATCTAAAGATTATGTCCCTATGTTTGTGGTAGCCATGTTTCTGCTAATGGGGACTAGAAAATTTACAGTGACATTACTCTAAGGGCTCGAGGAAAGGAGCTCTTGGCTAAATAATAACAGGCGCTCGGGTCGATCTTTAGGTTATGCCTTCCTTGCCTAGGTTGGTCTGTGGATGGGTGGTCATCCAGGAAACCAACGACAGTTAACCGTAACGTTAAGCTGTAGATCCCGGCTGTCATTTGTATATCATTACTCGTGCAACTCGTAAGGCACTGCTTCCGGTTACTTGGCTACTTAGGTTTTGAAGATATAAAATCGAAGAAAACATTACCGTATTCAATTCATTAAATTTAGTAAGTGGTGTCGATTCTGTTGTGCACAAACTAAACTTAATTTAGGCTATTACTATCTTTTTCTCATCAATAAAACGAGAAAGAGACGGACGTAATTTAGAGCTGTCAAATTTAATTCGAACTAATATTTCCATACAAATGAAGGGTGCACGTAAAAACATGTCGACTAAAAACACGGTGAAACGCAAGGCATAAACTAGTTTGACATTTCTAACTTAGTGCATAGCTATAGCCGTCCTTTTCCCGCCCTGCCTTTTAGTAAAAGATAGCAATAGTCTAAATTAAGTTTAGTTTGTGAAGAACAGAATCGACACCATTATGAAATTTTGGTAAATTATAATTCCTCAAATTCGATTATAACTACATATTATGTGAAGGCGTACAAGATCGTAAAAATCGTTTACAAGGCCGAATTGCCGAGCTACTTAACACCTGTACTTATATGCCAAGGGTAATTTAAGTTAAGAAGGATATGAGAGACATTACAAAAACCGGAGATATTGTCGTTTAAAGACATAATGGCAAAATGTATGGATCTTTTATGTGAATGGATTTATGGACTGTTTATGGAGCAGCATACGTATTGCTATACTACGAGTATAATACTGCATAGGTACCTATCTTCTTGCCGTCGAGGGAAAACCAAAGTAACTAAATATTAAACCACTTGTGTTCTTTATTGAGGAAATTTGTAAAAAGACTTTAGTAGTAAAATTAGAAGCATATAGAACAAGTTACATTAAATTAAAAGTTGAAATCCCCCGACGCCCGTAGGGTAATACCATGACATATTTCACAAGCCCTTTCATTTGATACCCTTTTCAAGGAAGATGTAAAACCAATTGTAATTCACCATTTTAAGGTGGCGGCCATCTTGGATTTGAAATTTATTTTAGGGTATAGTATTCCACTAGTCAAGCCCTTTCATTAGATACCCATATGGAGGGAGTTGTTAAATAAATATGTAATCCGCCATTTGTGGCAGCGGCTATCTAGGACTGATTTTTATCAAACATAGCTAAGAACACTCCCGACTAATTCACCTTCAAACAAAAAATCTAAATTAAAATCGTAACATCCGTTTGGGAGCTACGATGCCATTGACAGACAGACACACACACAACATGTCAAACTTATAACACCCCGTCGTTTTTGCGTCGGGGGTTAAAAACTGCTTACAGCAAAGACATATGGATCATCTTTCTGCCCTTACCCCATTCTACTTGGGGTCGGTGCGTCTGCGCAACACGTTTTCTCCTTCCAGTCTCCCCTATCGGACGTTTACTCTTTTCTCTTTCATATCAATTCATCCATCTTTTATCTGGCCTCACCATAATATTTACTGCATTTTAATCTGATGTGAATAAGATTGTGTCGAAGACAATCATATTGTTATACATAGAGAGGAACAATAGGTAGGTATTGTGGTTTGTTCAAACAATAATACATAACAATACTCTATTTTATAATTTTATTACATGCGTACCTATATGTCACCATAAAATTGTCAAACACGTTATATTACAATATAACGTGTTACTCTCTAGCGATATTGTAAACTCTCGAAATATTGTCAACTGAACATACGGAAGTATCTCTGTCCCCATAATCGGGACTTGGGGCACCCCCCCGTTAGGTTAGTTAGGTTCCCTTTAAACCCTGCACTCGGAAATCAAATAGGGGCCCCGCGAAGCGGGGCTCTGTCGACTACGCTTTTTAGGGGAATATAAAGTGTTTTAAGGTTAGGTTATATTAATCGGTATTTCTCAGGAATGGTACATTATCTTTTCATGATAGTTGTTCCACTGGGCAAGGGGGACCCCTCCTTCCCTCCACACCGCGTGAGTTGACTACCATCGCATGCATTTCACGAAAAATAATGCTTTTTGTTGGAAGCAGTACGTTCGTTTGACAATATTTCGAGATTTTACAATATCGCTAGAGATATTACAATATAACGTATTTGACAATTTTACGGTGACATATACACACATAACATACATAAACTCACTCCTTATTCCCCTGGCAGAAACTACAGAACATCAGCTAAGACCCGTAATTCCTGCATGTGGTAGGTAATTGCGGTCAGTTGCTATTTTGCTAATACTACGCTTCTGCTCTTGCTAAATAAAATTTGTATTTTACATACGGTACTGATTATAGTACTTGTGCCAAATAATGATTTACCATAAGAAATGGAAAGAGATGATTATACCAAAATTTCTGAGTTTGATTCCCATGTTGGGCAAAGTGTCATAGGGTTTTTCTATCAGGAATTACTCATTAGCAGCCAAAGAGTCGGAATTTGGGCCCAGTTAATGGCAATTCGCACAAATGTCTCGAGGCTCCGCTGCTGGTTAAAAGTCTCATATGGTATTGACGGAAGGGGTTTGTGTTCAATTTTATTTATTTATTTATTTTATTCTCATAAAACGGTTCATGGCCGCAGTGCGACCTGGTTTCGAGACCGGATTTAATAGTTTCCTGTCGACGTACAGCTATACTTATTATAGTTCTGCTAAAAGATCAGAAGCATTTACTTAGCTGCCTAACCCTTCTAAATCATGGTCATACCAACAAAGATCAACTACCTTTAAAATATTAAAACAATAATTTACCTCACTATTAGTGTAGTATGTGTTCCATGCTGATCTCAAGCTCTGCTGGCCGCCCAGGTCCCACATGACGAAGCGAAGGTTCCTCCACACCACCTCTTCAACATTGGAGCCAATGGTCGGCCTGGTGTGGACAGCTTCTCCCAAGAGTAGCTGGTACAGTATTGTGGTCTTGCCGGCATTGTCCAGACCGACCAGCACAAGTTTGTGTTCTGTGGGTGGTACAGAATGAGAAATGTAAGTATCCGCATGTTTTAGTTAGAATCAATGGTGAGTGAAATATTTTTATTTTAAATGAGTTGGGTCTAGTAGCTATCTGTGCCAATTGCAGCATCGGTGCTAAATTTAAAATCCTCGAAAGTTTACATAAATAAATAAATTATGAGACATGGTAAGAGGTGGAGCACCATATTTGCACTGGCTGTGTCACAGATCAAATTCAGTTTAATTTAGAATTATATGCATAAAAGTCAATGTAGTATCAACAATCATGAATTTCAGATTGTTTTTTGTACCTAGTACCTGCCATTTTCGTCTTAAACATAGTTGCTGATACTTATAATCTTATTTCACGATTTTTTTTAGACTAGGCACTACCGTAATGATAGTTTGCATCACCCCACTGCTGGACAAAAGCCTAGCTCACCATGACAACCGGAGCTAGTATGAAATGTCATCATAATCTTCTTGCCCCTATCTCATTCAACTTGGGGTTGGCACAACAAGTTTTCTTTTCCATTCTTTCCTGTCAGATGTTACGGGATGACTTTCTCTTTTGCACGTTCCCCATAACGTGCGAAAGATATTTTTTACCAAAAAATTATGATGAATCATTATATGGTTACCTACAAAGAAGTGCGCCAAACACCCGAACAGTTACTCCAGTGCAAAATCAAAATACACACCATCACCTAGATTATTACTCAACCCTAAGCAATGTTTATAAATAAATCATCTAGACTTGAAGGTTGACAATAACAGTTTTTGTGAATATATTTCTAAGAACAAGACTGTTACAATGATGTCTTAATATTAGCATGAGTAACTAATACTGTTATAATATAATGATAATATTGCTACAATATAATGATGACAGTGATAGCAGAATGTAATTAGTCATCATCATCATTTCAGCCGAAAGACGTCCACTGCTGGACATAGGCCTCCCTCAAGTGTCCTCCATCCAATGGATTCCCACAACCTTCACCAGGTCATCGGTCCACCTAGTGGGAGGTCTTCCAACGCATCGTCTTCTGGTTCTGCGAGCAATGTGCCCGCAGTATGAGTACCAATTACTTAAATTTCTTTTTTTCATCCCCTTGCTTATTCTACCGTGTGTATGAATATGTTTCTAAACACTAATAGTTGGGCTTGGTAAGTTTTTGTAACTACAGAGCTAGAGTTCTCTAATATGTTTTGAGGAAATACAATAAAAACTTCACTTAAAACTTTGTTAGGAGTATGACATGTCTACCACTGTAGTGATAAAATTTAGTATAAAATCAATCCATATTATGAATTGCCACTTTGAATCAGCATTGACATTCAACATGGCAATGCTGACAGTCTTCTGGGTACATTCCCAGATGACAGTGATGCAGATGAGTAATTTGGCTCTTAAGTGTCTAGTATCCTATTGTTTTGTAAATATTTTGTTTACTTTTTTTTTTAGTTTGAGCTTAGTTTGTAAATTAAGTGTATGATCCAGCTATATTTCACATAAGTTAGAATTTGTTGCTTATTAAATCCATGGTTATCAACATTGTTATATATATTAAACACAACACTGGTTAGTGATTACGAAACCTGCATTTGCAGTCACAACAGTTAAATAAATATTAGAACTCTTATTTTTAGACCATAAACAGCTTCAGAACCAGAATTAGTTTAGGTATAAAAAATAATAATATTGGCTTCTAGATTAGAAAACTTTCTTCGTTGCAAATTAACATGTTTATTTTTGCAACACAGTTGGGTCAGTGGGTCGTCATAAGGGCGATTCTCAAGTCAATGTACTTAACAAATGTTTGAAAACTAATCTTTTTATATAATTTTCTAGTTAAATTTCTCAAATAAACTGGGTCAAGCTACTGGACAAAGGCCCTGTTTTATCAGTAGGAATTCTTAACTCAAACATGAAGAGCTTAAGTTTATAATACATCCGCTATCTCGTCGACAACGTCAAACTACCTATTTGTTTTATTTGTACAGTTAGTTACTTACCCTCATTCCCGAACAAGCTCCAGATCTTTGATATAAGTAAACCCATTTTAGCAAACTTTGCGCCAGTTCGCACTAAAAAGATCAAGGAGACAATGACTGTAAGGTAAACTACTTATTTATTCTCATTGTCGAAGGCGGTTACACAAGTACACGCAGTGTTATGACTTCAAATTCCACTGCATACTACTTAGGGAACTCTTTTCACGCTCTAGTTCACTTTAATATTTCACTAAATCGCATTTTGATTAAAAATTGTAGCAAAAATATGTTTGATACGGGTCTCCGTACTTTTCTAGCGACGTTACGCACAGAGTATATAATCACTACGTACGTTTAACGTTACGCAGCAGCGCAGACTATTAAAAATCGGAGATAGAATGACACAAAGGAATGACAAGTGGCAAACTGGCAAGTACAACTGTGATGACAGGACAGAATGACGTCTCAAAAGTCAAAACCTGTCAAAACTCATCGCGCGCCCTCTTGTTTTGCTGCGTTCATTCGAACCGTAAAGCGAGCTCCACATTCGCGCCACGAACAACTGTCAAATTCGCGCCCGTATTTTACCGCGAAGTCTTCGCGAAAAACATGTTCCTCCACATTCGCAATCGTTCCGTTTAGTTCGCGCGCTCGTTGAGAATGGACGCCGAATTAGGTAGCGCTATGTCCAGCAGTGGACGTCTTTCGGCTGAAATGATGATGATGATGATGTGCTTTGGCTCACTACAATTACGTGTAAGAATCTTTCACCTCTTTTTTATATAAGTCCCTTAGCTGGACATTCGATTTTCTTTTTTTTAATTCAGTAATTTCTATTGGTATTCTTAGGGCATAAATTTGCATCCATGCATCGTGTACTTTCGTTTTTTCTCCATGTTCTTTGTGTTTAGGATCCTACAAAATGGATTCGGCATGGTGTAGCACTCGATCAATACGAGTTCCAGCTCATTTGTCCAGCTGACGATTATTTTGACACAAACGTAAACAAATACAAAAAAATACGTTTTTGAAGGCACGCGCGAATGTGGACGCGCTTACTTACACGGGAGGTTCGCGCTTCGCAACGCTTCGCGACACTGGACGGGGAACAAGGCGCGAACTGGCGCAAAGCTCGTGAACAGCACATTCACGGTTCGCGGCTTTCGAGGGTGTTCGCGGCGCGAATGTGAAGCTCGTCTTAGGGTTTGTTTACACCGAGACGCAACGTGAGGCAACGACGCTGCGCGCGCTTTTTAAGGCGATTACACGAGCTAAACGCGAGTTTTATAATTACTAAAAGTATATGATTCACTGCTATAAACAAGACCAGAAAAATATATGATATTCTTCAGTATATATGCTAGCATGATACTGTTTTGAAAACATAATACAATTAATTTGGCTCGATAAAAAGAAATCACGAACTTACCTCTAAAAATATCTTTCAAACAATAAAAAACATACTAATATGCATGCGATCATTCTGATTTTTTGGCAAATAATTCTACAAGCAATATATTAGCATGATACTGTTTTAGTTTTTTAATCCAAGCAATAGTTTTTTTGTAAATCGATCGAAACCGCTCATTTCGCGCTATTTGGCCCGCAGTGGCTGACGTAACAACCACTTTGTAGTGCAAGCTGATTAGAACTTTATTCTAACAGCATTTCAAACGAAGTTTGAATCACTACAAATAGAGTTGCTAATTTAGCTCGTCTAAGCGCCTTAATAGAGCGGCTCAAAATATAACTTTATTTCTTTCACGAAAAGATACACATTCCATTGTGAGTGAGCGCGGCTCAGCGATGCGTTCACAAAAAAGGTTGAGGAACGATTTTGATCTCGAAAAAGTCGTTCCTCGACCTTTATGAACTTGGAAGGTTGTGATCAAACAAAGCGGGATCAAATAAAACTCCTGTATTATATGGATCCGGTATAGGCCTTTTATTAAAAACATACTCTAGGTTAAAAAAAATAGTGCTCTATCGATATAATTTCGAACTCACTATTATTTTGTAGGCATTTAAAGGATGAATTCATAGCTTGGCGCCGAGGGCACGCTTTTTCGTTTTTGACGTGGCGGTCAAAAGGTTAAAATTCAAATTGCAGATTCTAATCTGAAAGTCCGCACATAAACCGATAGGGTCAATCATGGATCAAATCTCTCTACAAAACATGATAAATTAAATGAAAGGAAAACCATGAATAAAAGTGCTATATCTTATTGAAATTAAGTATCCTATTGAATTTATAACTGTTCTTTAGACTTCATGGATTCTTCGTTTAATTTGTGAATGCAGATTTATTTCTTTTTAAAAATAAAATAATGTTTCCTTTGAGTAAAATAATGCTATCTCCAGTATTTCGAGTACTTTCCGTGGCATTGAAAAATTACACTCTGTATCTATAGGTACATATAAAATCGTTGAGACCAAAAAATCTATACATTGAAGATTTCAAAAAAAAACCGACCAGGGTGACTTAAAATAAGTAACTGAACATATTAAAACCATTTTTAAAATTTTTGTTTGTTTGTTTGTTTGACCGCGCATCACGTAAAAACTGCTGGACGGATTTTGATGAAAACTTCACTAATCTATTTAAATAAACTCAGAATAACATTTAGGCTATAGAAATTACGGAACATTTTGGAAAAAGGGGGTGAAAAGGGGGGGGTAAAGTTTGTATGAAAAAAATTTTTAGTTTGTTCTAGAATCATGAAACTCAGAGCACATACTTATTATTAAAAATAAAGAAATACTTGTTTCAGCATTTTTAAACAAAATTATCCAGAGACGTAAAAAAGGAGCGTTAAAATTAATTAATTTCATACACCTATAGAATAAAATCCAATGAAATGTAAACCTTTAAAAATTGCTACATATACTTCAAATCTAATACATATAAATATAATTTCTCAATTTTCTTAACATTTGATTTTTGAAGTGCGCCCAAAATAGCGGAACTCAAGAAAATCGGCTTTCCTCGGTATAAGTAGTTGGTAACAGGGTAGAAACGGTAAACGGGGCAGTAAGGGGAGCTGCAGCTACACGAAAATGGTCTTAAGAAACAATCCGTCATTTTTTCGCGAAATATTGATCCCCATTCACAGATTCAATTAAAAAATAAAGTAGGTACAGTCAGCAAGAAAATTGCTATTTTACATAAAACAATATTTTTGATGCCAATCGATCTTCTTTCTGACACTGATCAAAAAGTTCTTCCAGACCAACCCAGTTTAGATAGAGAACTCAAAAAGTCAGAAATTCCAAAAAAAAATAACTTAAAAAATAACTACGGGGCAGTAAAGGGAACTACCTTAACCGCTGCAGCTACATGAAAATGGTCTTAGGAAACCATCCGTAACTTTTCGTGTTTTGATCCCCATTCACAGATTTAAAAAAAACGTACAGTTAGCAAGAAAATTGCTATTTTACACAAAACATTTTTTTGATGCCATCGATCCTGTTTCTAATACTCAACGGTTAAGGTAGCTCCCCTTACTGCCCCGTTAATCGTTTCCACCCTGAATCCAAACTATCCAAACTTCCAAACTAATATTATAAATGCGAAAGTAACTCTGTCTGTCTGTCTTTGCTTCACGCCTAAACTACTGAACCGATTTGTGTGAAATTTGGTACAGACATAGTTTGGAACTTGAGAAAGGACATAGGATAGTTTTTATTACAAAAAAATAAAATAAAAAATAAAATTTATTCCGGACATACAGCGCCATCTATTGGTCGAGAGTCGGCATCAATTCAGTACTGAAAATTCATCGGAAATATGTAAAACCAAAAATCTGCCGGAAGTCACTATTCCACGCGAACGAAGTCGCGGGCAAAAGCTAGTATTATATATATTACAAATAAAATAATACTACGAAGAAGATGTAGACTATACGAATGTACGAGTACATAAGACATAAAGCCGGTAAAGTTACAAATATATTACAAACGAGTACAAATCCTACTATCTATAAATAAAAAATGCTTTGTCCTGAAGGACTGTCTGATGGATCAACGCACAGCCTAAACCGCAGATTGTAGAAACCTGAAACTTGGATGGTGTATTTTTTGTATGACGTAGGCATACGATAAGAAAGGATTTTCTGAAATTATACCCCTCAGGGGGTGAAAAGGGGGGGCAAAGTTTGTATGGGAAAATGTGATTCCTTGGTCCAATCTACTTCAACTTTTGCAATCAACAATATTAACAGAATTGATGGATGCGTTTCGTATTGCATTGAAATTCATCCCCTAACGGGGTTAAAAAGGGGTAGAAAGTTATTTTGGCGGTGATTTGTTTCGAATTTGATATCAGTAGGTACTCCTTAGAGATTCTGATATAAACTACATGTGTTATTTTGATACATGTTTCAAAACTGAATCTGATTTTATTCCAAAAAGGTTGAACTCACATAAAAATTTGGTGCAAAAGTGCAAATACTCTTTCAAATTGGAATGTCTCGAAAGTCACCGTAAAATATGAATACCGCATTTGAAGGTTTCTAAGCTTTAAATAGGTTGTGCACTTTACAAAGAGCATCTATATAGCACTTTAAGGCGATTACACGAGCTAAACTTGAGTTTTATAATTACTAAAAGTATATGATTCGCTGCTATAAACAAGACCAGAAAAATATATGATATTCTTCAGGATATATGCTAGCATGATACTGTTTTGAAAACATAATACAATTAATTTGGCTAAATAAAAAGAAATCACGAACTTACCTCTAAAAATATCTTTCAAACAATAAAATACATACTAATATGCATGCGATCATTCTGATTTTTTGGAAAATAATTCTACAAGCAATATATTAGCATGATACTGTTTTAGTTTTTTAATCCAATCAATAGTTTTTTTTGTAAATCGATCGAAACCACTCATTTCGCGCTATTTGGCCCGCAGTGGCTGACGTAACAACCACTTTGTAGTGCAAGCTGATTAGAACTTTATTCTAACAGCATTTCAAACGAAGTTTGAACCACCACAAATAGAGTTGCTAATTTAGCTCGTCTAAGCGCCTTAAGACACGGCGTCATAGCGTAGCTGCGTAGGGACGTAGAGTTCGAAATTTGAAATGGTAAGCAGTTGTAAGAGGTCCGCAACAGCTTACAGCAACTATATCGTGTCGCGGCTCATTTAATACACCTTGATAAGAACTGCAGACCTAGCTGGAGTATGACTGTCATCGAGTGTCTAAGTATGAAGATGTAAAGCTGTCAATAGAAGCCCTTAAAGCTGTTTTTGTAAACATGGTAATTTATCCTTATCCAAATAAATACGTTGTTAATCACAAGTATTTGATTTTGAACAAAATTGCCCTTGAGTACGTAAATTGATTTCAATACATATCTTAGGATACACCGTTTTAAATAACTCCGCAGCAATAGTACATTGTTATCCAAGGGGTGAAAGTAACTTATTTAGTCCCGAGACGGGGTTTGGCGCCCAAGCGTAGCGCGGGCGCTAATAGCTCGAGGGACTAAAGAAGTCTTTAACCCGAGGTAAACACTGTGCTTTTCATTACGAATACAAGGAAAATAAAAACAAAAACACGACAGCACTCGAAAAAAAAATGAAGATCGGATTGCCGCTTTACCGCCTATTTTGTTTTTTTTTGCTGTGGCCGGCTATTCAGCCTTTATTTTCACTATAGTCACTGAAAAAATTGTAAATATTTTGCCCAAATTTTAGTTATTTTAAAGAAATATTTATAACTAAATTATAACTAAGTTATTTAAAATAATTATATTCTGTAATTAATACTGAATTTTATGTTATTTCAATTTTACATCGCGCTGTAATTTACAGGCTGTATAGAAGTCGGAACATGGTTCAATAGAAATGTGAAAATAGAACTAGATTTTTTTTTAATAATGTGACAGCTGTCAGTTGAAAGTGATTCTCCCTAGGGCTGAAAAGTATTACTTTCAGCCCGCTCCTCAGGCAACTTCAGACCTACTTTCCGAGTATGAGTAATGAAAAATAATGATCATGTACCGGGCGCGCATTTTTATTATGCGGAAGGATGTGTGATGTGCTCTTTGACAATAGTATTATAGGTGCTTACGACCCACTCTCTGTAACCCTCTCTTTCTCTTATGTGACGCAGACGAAGTTGTGCGGGTCAGCTAGTTAGCACTATATATTTTTATTTACTGTAAAGGAGATCACCCAGCCTCCATATATTATTGGGCTATTTTGAAAAGTGCCGGCCAAACAAAATAAACTTTTTATTTGGATAGAGCATACAATTATAAACATTTTTATTATTACACCTAAGTTGTAAGTCGAATCACCGAGAAGTTATTCAACCACAAAATATCTGAGATATCAGGCACCCATCGGGTTGAGACCCTTGCCCAGAGGACAAACGGTATGTCTGTAAATCCTGTTTTTGAGCTCACCAATGTGTTCCGTATTTTATCTGTTCTCTTTACACCCAGAATGCTGCGCACCGTCACTCTTTAGCAGACCCCAAGTTGGAACTTTTGCAATAAGTTAAGTTCGAATTGAGTTGAGCCCCTAAAATACGAACTTCTGACCTAGTCGGGTCAGAGTTCCGTATGTTAGGACGGGCAGGCTAAACACAACGATGAGTTTAGGCTTCAAAGAGACAGGCAGATCTCCCTTGATTAGCGTCTTCATCGACCAGTAGCATTTATATTATAGTAATCATTATTATTCATTTAAAACTTGGGTGGCATAATCAAAAAGGTTTATATTCATAAGTTCTATTTAATTATTGCGTTTATTTAGTTGGCCGGCAAAAATAAGCTTACCCCAATCTGGGTGATCTCAGATATTTTGTGGTTGAATAACTTCTCGGTGAATTGACTTACAACTTTGATATAATAATAAAAAAGGTTTTTATGTTATGCTCTATCCAAATAATAATTTTATTTTGGTTGGCCGGCACTTTTTAAAATAGCCCAGTCTGGGCACGCATTCTAGTGCCAGGGTAAATAATTTTGGTGATATTATGTCTCCTTGCAGTCGCTCCATGTAAAATATTGGTATTCAGCTGCATTCGGTTAGACTGGAAGCCGACAACAACATAGTCAATAACAACAAAGTCTGTGTGTGCAACATAGTTGGGAAAAGGCTAGGTTGATGATGATGATGATTGTGTCTCCTTGACCCTCTGTAGATGGAATTTCTCAATTAACTCGTGCAAGGAGACACAGGCAGTAGCGTTTTGATAGAGGTAATTGAGAATTTGTATGTACTTACAGTCAGCAAAACAGTTAGGTATGCAGGCTAGCAATCTTCTTACGACTATCATAAATGTAAAAGTCTGTAAAGATCGATTTTTGTTATTCTTTCACGCAGAAACTTCTGAAAGGGTTTGGATGAAATTTTTCATTGCAAACAGTTCGATTATAACCTTTTTCCAGTTATAATAGTAGTAAGAAGATTACTAGGCTGTAAACCTAACTGTTTTGCTGACTGTACCTTTCATCGATGCGGCATCTCGCTATGGCTCTTTCTATGAACCACCACTCTATCGACTCAAATGCTTTCTCGTAGTCGAAGTGGTTTCCTGTACTCGTTACAATTCTCTATGACTGTTTTATGTTTGTAGGTGGTCATTGGTACTGAATAGCTTGAGCGAAAGCCTGCCTGTTCTCTTGGTTGGAAAAATTCTAGCTTTCTGGCGAGTCTGTTAACTATAACTCTCGAGAAGATCTTATAAATATGTGACAACAGGCTAACGGGTCTATAAATAAATAAAATAAAATCCATTTAATTCAGGTCATTGACCCATATTAGACAAAAAACAATAGTATACAAAACGTTTGCTAGCTGATTGATTAATTAATAAATAAAGTTAATTCAACATTGACAAAAATAATTAAAATATCAGAAATAAATGTCAGATCAAATCAATAAATGTCAATGGTACAAAACACAACAAAATAAAATAAAAACATTAAATTAAATAAAAAAATATATATAACAATGAATTAAATTAGAGAATTAAATTGATGTCAGAAGCAAACAAAAAAAAATAAAAAAATAAAAATATCTATACGGCGTGACATGGCAGCTGTATAAAATGTCAACTCAAGCAACAGCAATATGCCTGCTACAACAATGCCCAACGTAGGGGCAATCCAGTCGCTGAGCAATCATCGCCAGGACCGTGTTGGAGCTAGCCCGCACCCTGCGCACCAAGGACGCGCACCGCTTGCGCATGGTGGCGTGGAAACAGTCGGTGCGCGCACTGCGTGCTTCCGCAAACATGCCCGAGGCGCTGCAGAAGCGGGGTAGCCCCAACACTGCCCTGAACGCGTTGTTGTATTGGACACGAAGGGCATTGTAAGCAACTTGTGAGTAAGATGCCCATAGGCTGCACGTGTATAAGGTGGTGCAGAAAGCTTTGAAAAGCATGATTTTAACCTGATTTGAACAACGTGCAAACCTACGGGCTATCATATTTGCTCTCTTGGACAGTGCCCTCCGCTCCCGCTCAATGTCAACATGGTCTTTCAGGTCGGCTGTTACCCAGTGGTTTAGTTATTTAAATCGATCCACCCGTTCCAACGGTACACCATTCAAGCGAATAGGGGGGACTATAGTGCTAGCTTTTTGATGTCCCCTTTTCTGTGGATCTGGGTGATTATTGCGTTGTGCCATGATGCAGGTACATTAGCTTCCACGATGCATTTTGTGAGCACATTGCTGACGACCCTTCCATTGATTTTAATAATCTCGGGTAACACGCCGTCTTCCCCTGGTGCTCTCCTATTTTTAAGTTATTGTATAGGCAGCATTTCTTCATCTGCCCGGCTAGCATGGGCAGGGGATAAAAATTTTATCCACCGGTTATTTCCACTGGCAAGGGACAAAATTCAAACAAAAGTGGAAATAACCGGTGGATAAAATTTTTATCCCCTGCCCATGCTAGCCGGGCTGGGATGATATCAGGAATTTCTTCGGAACCTACATTTTGGATTAGTAATCGGGGTTGCCCTAGAGTTGCTATTGTCTGGCTCGGTGGTGCTCCGCTCTTATAAAGAGCTTCATAGTACTCTTTGGCTATATGCAAGTACAAGTAGCCTCTTTATTTGTGACTTCTTCTCCATTTCCGTTGAGAAGCTTGAAGCTTTTGTTTCCTGCCCTCGTTCAGCTTCAATTTAAGAACCCTTCCATTAAAGATGGTGTTTATCGCATATAGTGAGTTAGCTTGTAGAAAATTGAGGAACATTTTGTCCTCCAGCATTTCTTGCTACAAACCCATGGATCCCTATGCTAGTTTCTCCGCTGTTCTCCTTGTTACCAACTCGCGCGTTCAAATCGTTCACTATTACGGTATATGGTCTTAATTATTTTTTTCAGAGCTCGTAGTTCTTCGTAGATCTCTTCTACAATTTTGTCCTGGTGGCCTGATGTAAAAAATTAATTAAAATGTATAAAAAATTTATTTTATACATTTTGTAGTCTTCAACGTAGCCTTCTTCAACCACATAAGCAAGTCAGAAATGCTGTTTACTTCAACCCCATACAGTTACATGCTTTTGTTAATTATGAAGCCGACTCCTCCGATACCAGGGCTGGGGCCTTCGCGGTAGTAGAACATATGGCGTTTACTCGCCATGTCGTAGGGTCGTCATCGGGACTTCCGTGCCTTTTCTAGAGTGTACGCATGCCACTGAATTCCCCAGCACTCCCTGCTAACCCTACCGCGTCGGTCCGGAACTGCTTATTTTGGTTTCGCATTATCCGCAGCTGCTATCCTACATACTACAGTCCGGTTCACTATCCGCCTCCTGTGACCTGGTAGGTAGCTGAGGCTCGCCCCTACCTAGGTTGTTAGTATAAGTTTTAAGTTAATTTTACCTCATAATTGGAGTAAAAAATATAATCAGTTCCTTGATTGCTAATTTTGTAAGACTGATTTAAGCAATAGTACACTACGTTGTGTTTTTATAAATGCTTATTAAAATGATTCGTACTATATCAGTTTTTGCATCATACCTTATCTTTCTTTACATACAATTCACAATTTCAGTGCGCACGCACAATTTCTGTGTCACCAATACAATTTCGGTAAAAATAATAAAATTTCTGTGGCTCGCCAATTTCAGTGACCCAAATAACTCTCTAAGTAATTTAACTATGTTATCTCCATTTGTTATAAAATGTATATATAAGGTGTTAAAAAATTAACTGCAAGAATTTCGTGTACGCACTCGGTATCAAAAAAGAAATATATTTAAAAAACAAAGGTTTTTAAAGCATTTTTTGTTTTCACATTAAAAAAAAATTGCCAGTCTGCAAATGTGATGGGAAAAGTTAGAATCAGCTATCTACGTTTGCGCTGTCGCAGGGGTGAACGACCACGCGCGCGGCGCCTGCGCCATCCTGCGCGGTGCAGTCACAGTGAAAATATTGCATATCTTTGAAACGGATCGTTACTCATACAAATTTTTTTCCTGATTATCTTTTATTTGTGATTCCAAATAACTCCTCAAGTTTCTTGCAGCTAATTTTTTAACATCTTATATAATGTGGATAGGTTGCGCTTTATTATTAAAGTTTAAAAAAAAACCTGAAAATGAAAATGTCCATGTAAATTGGGTAAAAAATCGAGTTGTTGAAATTGACTCAGCTATATCTCAGAAATGATGATTCTTAGGACAAAGTATTAAATCGGTTTTTATAGATAACACGATCTACAATTTTGTCCGATATATTTTTATGATTAAGTTATTTAGCTAAAAAATGCAAAAAACCCATTTATACGACCTATGACTTTCAATTTTTTTTTGTTGCAAAGTTCGGACCGGGCGCGGCGGCGCGGGGACTTTTTATTCTAAGTATGCTTTTGACATTTCATTTTGTAATGGTGTTCCCAAGATTCGTATTAATTTTCAGCTCTATGCGAATTATTGTAACCTTACCCCTATTTTTTGAGCTAATTTAACTGGTTTAAGAGGTTATGTTCGGCTGTATCCGGTCATACAGAAAGCCGAGCCCAGCATAATTGGGAAAAGAGTAGGTGATAATGATAACTTCAGGATATCAATAAAAACAAAAAAGTACTTATTAAATTTAAGTATATTTAAAAAAACATGGTTAGTTTAGTCTATGTATAGTTGCTAGATACCAGTTAAGACCGCAAAGCAGTCATTGACCCCTTACATTTATTAAAGTTCTTAATTTTGAAATCCAAAAACAAGCTGTTTCAAGTCTTAAATCGTCATCTATCGAATCTAATCTTCAACATTTTTTCTTATGAAAAACGATACATACCATTTTTTTAGGTTCGTAGGTACTCAAAAACTCAAAGCATATATTTCAACTAGACCATTACGGCACTTTTAAATGTCAAAATTACAAAACAAAATCAAAGCTACAGTCACAGTCACAAGGCATAATAACTTGAGAAAGTACTGTAGTTGCCCATTCCCTAGCGTAGATCTTTATGGAGAAGAACGGGCAAGAAACTCCATGGACACTCTTTTAAATCAATATATTGTTACAAAATCTTGGTTACATAATTCATGTTGTGATTATACATTATGTGAGAACGATGTAGAAAGACGTGCACATTAAGAGCGTCCAGAGAAAAGATTAAATCAACATATAAAAAAAAAAGAAATTAAAATTAACCGTGGCAGCTAAGAGATGACCAGTCCCAACTGACAGCGCCCGTTCACGAACATGACGCATGTATCGGCGCCATTCAACTCGACCATATTGAAGGGAGTTAAATGACCCGACACACACGCCACCATCAGCGAGACATTTGAGTGAGACATGACATTCTTTCAGCCACCAAGGCATATTCAAGTAAAAAAAAAAGATAACTAAATGTAAATGGTGGCTTTACAGTACATATAACTCACACAAATGTGCTATGCAATTATATAATACCACGAGATGGAATCTATACAATGCAAGGATATTTTACAATCTTCTGCAGATTTCACAATAACTTAACAAGGGAATCAATTAGTTTGCCTATGGTTGTGGAGCAGGACTAACATTGAGCAAAGCATTTTTATCCCCCAAATTATAATATGCTTTATTTTAAACAATACCCCATGAAAGATGAATCTACTTTAGCCAGCCTGAAACCTGGCTGAACGAGTTGGTCCCTATTTCTAGTATTATAGTGGTGTCTGTCACCTCTTTTACTGAATAAATGCAGATTTTTCCTAACGTACAGTTTGATGTTTTCATACATGTATTGGCAAGGTACTGTCAAGATTATTAATTTCCTTAAACAGTTCTCTCAGAGAATCACGTCTACGTAATTCGTATATGGCTCTGATGGCTCTTTTCTGCAGAATGAATATAGAGTCGATGTCTGCAGCACGTCCCCATAGTAAAATACCGTACGAAGAGACATTAGGAAAAGGGCAACGACCGTTATTGCGATCTTTACTGGAAGCAACTATCAATTTCATACGAATTAAGTCAGTATTGTTGTTTCAGATAAGAAACACGTTTTTAAAAAAAATAAGTATAATACTCTACTTATAATACTCTACTTGTAACATAATAAAATCTTGCCTCCGGACCATGAAACTGATCAACTTTTGTTCAGTTTCATTTTTATGCATGGTTAGGTTTTCATGGCACAAATAAGGGGTGCCTGGGATAAGTTAGGTTTCTTTTGACAGCCTCAACTTGGGGGCCCTTGGATCGCGGGGCCTTGGGCAAGTGCCCATGGCAGTGCGTACGCTTAGGGCGTACCTGGCAGGTTTGGTATTTTCATTGCATCAACCCATTTGTTCAGATTTTTGGTTTTGGCCGGTCTGGAATCAAATCCGGTGTTTACCAACATTGGGTGCCACATAAATAAAAATTGTTGGATCTTGAACTTTTGCCGCTGAACTTAGTATTTAAAACTCAATGCTTTTATACAAAATAAATCTTTCCTGCCGATTTAAAAAAAAAAGACAACCTAAAGTTTACTTTCCCACCGTACAAGGAAAAAGACTTCAGGTACTCCACAGGTGTACTAGTTATACGTGCTTTGTACGTGTTATAAGTAGTTCATCGATGTACGTACGACAAGCACTTGTTTTTAAAACTGTATCCTCAAAGTCGTCAGCTCCATTGGTGGGAAATTGGCATGATTTAAATACAATGTTTCAATACCATCGTCGGTACCCGGCAGATTCGTTTGATACACAGACTTGGCAGTACGTAGTATCTTTTGTAAAGAGAAATTAGGGTCTCCACTACAGTGAACATTTGAAGGATTTTCAATGTTACACGAAAAACTTTGCCGATGCAGTGTCATAAGAGCAGCATTCGGCATCACATTTTCTATCGTACTTCTGTGTAAAACTGTTCTGTAATTCACAAGTGCAACATCACACGGAAACGAAGTTTTGACTAATGGTAAAAACGTGAAGTAGCAAAGGTGCGTTTCATTCTTGTTGATAAAAAATATATCTAAAAAGTAGTCCAATGTGTTGGCGAGGTAATAGGCCGATAAACTAGGTAACTTTACTTCTTTATGGTGCTGATGCGAAGTAACAGTTTTGTGACTATCATCAAAATTTTCTAGCAATATGAAATTTCTATGACTCGTGCTTCTACTATCAGCCAAGCCTTCATGATTGCCGCGACCGTCGTTAAATAGCACCCGTCGGTCTAGCATCATCAGTAACTGCCCTTCTTGTAGAGCAGTGACACCTTGTGCATGATCTGTAATGAAGGTTAATCGATTTCTGCTATCTTGTATAAAAGCCATACTTGTAATCGGGTACATATTAGATTCAATACGTCTACTAATATTTAAAATTCGCGATGTATATTGAAAACCATTGTTGTCTGTATAGATCTGTGGAGGATTACCGTTTCCTATATCTGTCTGAACGGAGAGAAACAGTTCTAATTCTCTGTTCTTCGGAGATAGCTCGTAATCTACTTTACTTTCCATATAAATAGCACTAGACAAAGGGCTTCTTAAGAGATTAAATATTTTTGTTGTATGTTGTAAGAGGCGGCCATAAATGCAAGACAATTCTTGCGTAACTAGTCCCGATACTATGAACACTACTTTCTTCCTGGTTCCCAATCTATATGCTGACAAAATGTCTAGCAAAGGCTTGCTCACATTAGTGTTGAACAAAAACATTCCGGAATTAACATCAGAGTCCCTGAATGCACCGTAGTCAATAGAAACGGTTTTCTCAATGTTTGTTTCTTTCTCAGTAACGGTTTTCATAAGGCCGGTAAATTCGTCGAAGAGCAGTCGATGTTTGTAACTTTCAAGCTGTATGTCACCTGCTTGTATTGGTTGAATTACAAACGGAAATGCTGTCCCGTTATTCAACACACGTCCAACATCACATGCTAAACAATATACCGCAGCAACGTTTTGCGAAGCATCATAAGTTTCTTTAATTTTAAATAACTCAAGCGCCATTGGAGGTACCATTACTGCAAATATAACTTTGAAGTATCTCCTGGATAACTTGATAATATTATCAGAATTATATTTCCATACAGGATTTATCTGAACTGTCACGTCTTTTTTCGTATGATCCACTATTCTAATGTTGGGATTTTTAGTTATGAGTTCTACTATTTCGGTCCGCTCGTGACTTACGGAGTTGAAGATATAAACTTGATCTCCTGGAGAAACTGTTCTTAATAAATTGATGAATTCACCATCCTTGTAGACATACTTTTGCAGGTGTGGTATGTTTTGTTCGGGCTTTAGACTCAAGAAACTCACTGACAATTCTTGTATATGCCAACAGTCTTTAACAGTGGTCAGAATCTGGCTTTGAACATATTTTAAGACGTTCGCTGTAACTGTTCCGCTTGCAACATTGCGATCAGCAAGTCGCGCAACTGTTTCCCTCGCTTTTATTAAAAGTTGAAATATAGCAGTCATATTAGTTTTTCGAAAAGTGTTGTAATTTAAAGCGAAAGAAAACAATATTTCTGTCGTTCGTAGCGTTGATTGAAGACGTCTAAGCAAAATTTTAATGAAAGGTCTAGATGTGTAAAAGCCAGTCCAATATGCGGGGCTTCCAGAATGTATATCAGCAAAATTAAGAAAATCTCCTTTTAGACTGTGATAGTTTTTATATTTGTCTTTTATAGTATTGAAATAATCTTTTGCTGTTCCGAATTCTATTGTAGCTTTATAAATATCTTTGTTTGCTGTTACAAATTCAACAATTTTCTGATAATTATTGTACTGAAAATCAAATTCAGATTGCATCTCATAAAAATATCGACCACCTAAAGGTGCAAGTATGTTGTTGTGAGGCGATATAGTACCCGTTTTAGAATACTGTTCTAGAAGCATTTCCGATTTTTCTTTAACATTATAAGCGCTGATATCAAGTTTTCTATCCTGTGTGGCAAAATTATAATCGACACAAAGAGGGCCATTCGGACCACACGCTGTAAATTCGGCTGAATTGAATTGAAGAAAGTGTGTCATAACCGCGTGTCTTGGATACCGATCTACACCCATTCTGTTCAATGCTTCATTCAGTTTGGTTGGATATGAATTTTGATCGTCCCAATTTTGTATCCAAATAAAATCAGTATATTGATACTCAGCAAAAAATTGTTCCCAAGCGTAATGTACATTTGTGATAACTAGGTCATTTACGTTGCTTGCGGAGAGGAGATACACCATTGTAGGGCTATGAGTTACACTGTTGGTGACCCATCCAACGTTTGGTACATAATTTAGATGTTGCTTCAGCCATTGATGACCTGAAAATGATTAAAATTGGTTTATGGTACTTTTTTGTCGGACACCTTAAATGTTCCCAGAACATACAACTAAACTAATCAATTTACCTTCTATGAGCTGATGGACGAGTCCAAATAAATGCGTAGTTGCTTCGTCCGGTTCAACCCAACCTCCAGTGGTAATTTCAAGTCTACCAGTTCTTAATAACTTTCGAAATGCCTAAATCACAGAAAAATAAATAATATTTCGAACGGTATTCTTACCATGTTTCATAAGTATAAGACATATTTTCTTACCGATCGATTTCTATGTGTTGTTGTTTTCCACCAATAACTCAAATGTGAAATTTCATTCCAACTAAACGTTAATTTAGTATAGAATTGCAATTTCTTTACGATATTCGATAAAATTTTACTAGCGCTGTCTTTATGATATTCTTCGAATGTTTTTTTCCATATTGTATCTACTTGCGTACGGGGTACTAGTATCACCTGGAAAATAATAATCAGATTAGGTGTTATAAATATAGGTATTATAATAGCTATAAATATAGGAAGAATAGCTAAATAACAGTGCATTACCTTTAGAGGGGGCCACTTTGAATTCATCATCAAAGATTCGTACCGGCTATCAAAAATATGATTCCAAAATTGCTTCTTCGCCATCCAGAAAGGCTGCGAAATTAACACGGGTTAGTTAAATTTTAACGTTTCCACACATAATAGGTACTACAGCAGAATGATCTTACCTCTATATTTAATTGCGAAAACCTTTCTTGAGCATCTATGTCAGCTGTCGCTGAACGAATTACGGAGCAAGTGAAAGGATCTGAAGTCAGATTATAGCTGAACATTGTACTATCCGGGGGCAAACCTTCAATTAGAAAATCCGCTTTTTCATTGTAAGGATCGATGTCTATGATACTATGTAATGCTCCTGCTGCAACAATCGGAGGTTCAGTTTGAGCTTTTAATTTAGGTATAAGAATAGCTTTCACTTTTACAGGTTCCTTTTCTTTAGGTGTATCTTGAACATCAGGAATAACCACAGTATTCTCCTTGCTACTCCCGCTTTGTTCAAATCCTTGAACGTTTTGCAAATCTTGTTCTCCTACGGGTGGGAAAAACCTGGATTGCTTTGGTATTTGATAATAGTTTTTGATAGCCAATTTTATGTTTTGATTGCTCTTGTTATTTGGCATCTCTTCAGGTGATTCCAAAGCCCTGTAGTCTTTATTCTTGGCTTGACTCTCATGTCCAATAGTCATTTTAAATTCCTTTGCAGTCGATGGTTTTATAAATTTCGCATTCGAATTTATTATTTTGCTTTTACTCGTCTGAAGTGCAGCCAGTATGGTTGATAGTTTTGGCCTCTGTATATTATGAAAAACCGTCTTTACTTGAGTGCCTCCTGGGAAATTGAACACTTCATTGTTGTTTAGGGATTGATAATTGGTATTATTTGTCCATACTTGCTGTGGACCATTTATATCACTGAATGGCCTTTGTACCATTTTCGATTGGTTACGAACGATTTTGCGCAAAGCTGTAAGTTAAACTTTTGTTAATATTGCTAGACCTAGCATCATGATTTTTCACATATTGGGTTGACAGTTAAATCACTTTTAAAATATATTAATGGTACTTATACAAGTGTATATGTTTCTTACTCTTCTCATAGCACACTGCGGGCGCCGTCAGGCTAAGGATGAGCAGGGCTACACACAAGACGCGAAGTGCACAATCCATAGCCGATGACCGACTAAATGAGGCATTACGAGTATTGCTTGAAAAATGAACCTCAACCCATTATTACAATGTTTACGTAAAATCATACAGTGTCATGTTCTGTTCCGTATGGATCCTTGTTTGCAAACATTTTGCATTGAACATTACATGTTTAGATAGAGGGTAAGGTTGACACGATTCTTTGTAGGTTAATTGCAAATGTTATGCTACATGTTTCTTTGTTTTTGGTTTCACACTAACTATGGTTGTAAACGGCGTGCTTTATGACCGCTGTATAATAAACGTGGCCGAGGTGAAAGAAGTATGTAAGGATCGAAGTGTCTGCCTACCCCCATGGGAAAAAGGTTACAAGGCGTGAGTTTATGTATGTATGTAATCAACATCATGGATGTCTGGATGGGCACGGATATTATTATATTGATTAAACGAAACAGTGGAGTCACACGAATGCTTAAAGTTGACACTAAGGAGTTGAGTTACAGTTTAAAAGTACAACCTAGGAAGAAGTAGAACAGCTTTTCCCACTAGGTACCTAGGTATCTAAACACTGCTACACTAGATACTCGTACCAACCCAGGTTGGACTACTCGTACTAAAAAGTTAGAAAATGCAAAAAACTTTTCCCATACATTTTGTTTGAAAGTTTTACTTTTTGATCTACAGGGTGTAAAGGTAAACCACCTCATCACGAAGCCGTCAACCAAGCATTCTGCACATCAAAAAAAACTTTTTTGCAAAAAAATAAAACCGACTTCATAAAAAACCAAAAACGTGAAAAATAACTTTAGCTGCTGAAGTCGGTGACGTTTGTATGATTGATTTAATTTTTTTGTCACCGACTTCAGAAGCCAAAGTTATTTTTCACGTTTTTGGTTTTTTATGAAGTCGGTTTTATTTTTTTGCAAAAAAGTTTTTATTTTTCACTTTTTAGTGGTTCACATATGTGCTTGGTACACATGGAAAGTGCATACCGTTACAATCACAACAAGCCCAAACACGACTAGGATACAATTGTCTCATTATGGAGTTCCGTGACTCTTGGCTTCATCATCAGATCTGATGGTAGAATGGTTCTTATCAAATGCAAATGCTTCACTTGTTGTAGAAAATACCAAAATTGCTGTACGTTATCCTATTTAACATACCTAACTGTCGAAATATGGGTATACTGTACACATCTGCGTACCCCCTCAGAGCATACAGGCGTGATGTTATGTTATGATGTTGTGTAAACAATAAACATTCAAGCGATTGCAGCAATCACGACAGATTTGCTGTCTATTATTGAAGAGTTCCGTTCCATATCTCCGAAGTTCGTGATCAAATCCTGACAATATTTCTATGGGACCAACTTGGAAGTATACCCTTTCAAACACAAAACTGGGAAACGACTTTTTTTTTTGGGGTGAAAAATCACGTTTTGTGGTATAACTCAATGTAACGCACTCAAAACATTGTGCTTATGGATGGATTGAATAGTACGGGGTTCGTGGAGAACCTTAAAGTAAAAATCTTACAATAATAACTTGCATTGAAAAAAAAACTTGTCAAAAAGTTGTAACTTTGACCCCCAATATCTCCGTAAGTAGAAGGTTCCCAGGTATGGTGTAGAACAAAAAAATGATCGCAGTGTCGCCATGTCGGGGAAAATAAGTGCCTTTCGGCTTCGTTAACAGGTGTTTTACACCCTTTACCTATATTAGAAACAGGATCAATTGACATGGAAAAAATATTTTGTGTAAAATGGCCATTTTCTTGTTAACTGTAATTTTTTTTGAAAATCTGAAAATGGGGATCAAAATTTCACGAAAAATTATGGAGTCTCCTTAGACGATTTTCGTGTAGCTGCAACGGTTAACATGATTTTTCACCCCAAAAAAAATGTTGTTTCCCAGCAATCATTTTTGCGTAAAGTTACTCAGTTTGATGTACAGACAGAATGCTTGGTTAACGGCTTCGTGATGAGGTGGTTTACACCCTGTATATTTAAGTGGGTATCTGTAGTATCTGGGTACTTATATTTGAACAGAGACTTACCTAAAATAAATACTTATTCCTTGTTTATCTAGCACAACTAAAATAGTACATTTTGATACAACATACAAGTGAGGAAGAGTAATGTCCCATTTTAATAAATAAAATCTATAAGTACTAATATTAGAAAGAGGTAAAAGGAGATCGCCAGAAATCCATACATCGTTGGGCCAAATGTGAACAGTAATCATTTATGTTTTATTTAATAGATAAAACACATACATATTAACACCAGAAAGTTTTTTTTTCAAAATTCTATGGGAATTAGGAAGAAAATAAGTTGTTGGGTCACTAGGTTAGGTTATGCGGCAGATGGTAAGAATTGTATATATAATGCCAAAATGTATTGTAAAATAATTACCATAAATAGACACATTGATTTTATGGTTGAAAACATATTTGTATGTTACTATTAACATACTATTGCATAGTATAAAAAAAGGAATTAGGTAGGTAGGTAAAATAAAAACAAGTTATTTTTTAATACTTTAATCATCTTCATTTTCATACTCAAAATCGGTGTCCAACAAAATACACAATACCAAGTATCCAAGTCCGTAAAATCAATCCAAAGTCTTCAGAAAAATAGCAGAAATCGAGTAAGCTTATCCGTAAGCGCATGAGTACGAAAACGAATTAGGGATGGGCAAAAATATCGAAATATCGATATTTTTCCATACAATTATCGATTTATATCGTCGATATTTTTAATCGCGATATATCGATATTTGATATTTATTTTAGACTCTTGAGGGTAAAGTAAATTTGAATTTAGAACATCGTGTGCACTAAGCATGTGAATTCAAAACATCATTAATAGTAGATTATTAACCAAGGGCTGTATGACATCAATTGCATACGAGGTTTTTGGCGCCTGAGCGAAGCGAAGGCGCTAATTAACCCGAGTATGCAATTGATGCTTACGCCCGAGATAAATACTCTGCTTTACATATCGATTGTGAGGTAAGTAAACAACAAGACAGCAGGTTTCAATGAACATTTATTAAGAAGAAAAAAATGTGTATTTAATTAAAATTAATAGTAAAATTATTACAATTTGTAAGAGATATGGTCACGTTCTTTTTAGGTATATTTATAGTTTGAATATGAGTTTGTGATGATAAGACTTGAGTTTGAGTGACTTGAGGTTCTTGCATCGTAAATGGCGGCAGTTGACTGGTACTATTTTCTTCATTAAAAAATGTCTCAGATGATGTGCTTTGACGTGGTGATTTTATGTTTATATTTTCTGTTATTTTAGAAGTAATTTTGCTTTTGTTTGCCATCGAATCTTCGATATAACCTTCGGCCACTTTGCTGGACTTCCAGCCGCCGTGCCTTTTTAACAGAGTGAGGTTGGCTCCCGAATCAGCCAATAGAGTCGCTGATGTTCTGCGAAAGCAATGCCCGGTGTATAACTCTACGTTACTCAGTTTTAAATATGTGGCTATTTGCTTTGGCATGCCTGTAAATTTGTTTTTTCCTATTACTTGTCTGTGGCATTTTCCTTTACTGTAATTAAGAAAAAAACGATTTGTATCCACGTTTTCAGGCCGAAGAGCTTGATATTTTTCAACATAATTTGCAAATTCTTCATGCACAACAAATGATCGGTCAATTTTAGTTTTCGTGTTAGGCAGTTTTATGAGTAGTAATTTGTTATGTTTTTCTACATTTTCTATTGTCAAGTTTGTCAATTCCACGGTTCTGCAGGCTCCCGATATCCCAAAAATTAGAACAACCTGTAAAAAAGACATAAGTTGTATTAAAGGCACCAAATTCGCATAGTATTTTTGTGAAATATTTTGGTAACTTATTAAAAAGGGCAAGTAAATACGTAGGTACCTTTATTGCTAAATAAATTTCATCCGGAGCTTCATTTAAGAATTTCTGTACTTCTTCTGCAGTAAATACCTTCGATTTCTTGCTTTTAAAGCCGTCAGACTGCCTTTTCAAGAAAGCAGTAAGTTTAGAAAAATCTTTCAAATTCACGTCATGTTTTGTCATCATTGTAGATTTTAGCATGGAATAAAAGCACCATAAGCTGGAAGGTTGTAGCCTCTTAGATAATTCATCAAAATATGATATAAAAACACTTTCAGAAAGAGATTTCACTTTTTTTTCTGACCGCCATTTCATAAATTCGTCGTATGCCTTTACATATCTTTCTTTCGAGTTCGGCGGTAATATATTTTCGACAACTGTTTTTGCCCTTTCTTTAATAAAATCGGGCGTTAGATCTATGTCTTCGTCACTAGACATGTTTAAAACTTTGGAAAAAGAACTCAAACAAGAAAATTAATTATTTTCGCGATGCTTTCGCGCCTACTAGTAGACTGCCTTTTTTTTTTCACGCACGCAAGCGCGTCAAATCTTGCTGGCCAGTTTGATTTTTAAATCGATTCCATCTAACATACGATGTGGAAACAAATAGTTCCATATTTAAAATAAAATCTTTATAAAATAAATTGTCTAGATTCCGATTCGAGTAATTAATCGATACCGAGAAAAAAAAATTAACTTTTTAAAAATATTCTTCGTGCAGTATGAGTATGACAGTTCTTTTTTCAAATTCCAAAACCTATGCTGTAATGATAGTCATACACCCCGGCATTCAGGGGTGTAAGGGTGTACTTACAGAGCAAGAGATATGTAAACCTATTTACTTCTACCTCTATGGTGCCGAATTTATCATACATTTTTTTTTAATTTGTTAAGAACTCAGACTCGGAACCTTCTTGGTGTACTTTTTTTAATATGTTTTGCGCGCGCCATTTTCTTTTCACGTCATATAGTTAACACCTTAGGTTAAAAACAAGGAATCCAACTTGAAAAAAAGTGAAAAACCTAAAATGACTACTCATTATCTAGCGACGAGGAAGTTTATTTGACGCCAATAGAATTAACTGAATTTGTTAATAATGCGCATTTTTTTTTGCGTTTATTCATTTCCTCGCTGAGGTGGGATGAAAAGTTACGTGTTGCACTCGAGTGCAAAGATTTTTCACCTCGAGCTCTTTTGATTCCCTTGCTAACGCTTAAGATTCTAAGTTTTGAATCACTCGCTTCGCTCGTGACTCAATTTTAGAATCTTTCGCTTGCTCGGTCATCAAAATTGAGCATGCGTTTAAAAAACAACTTTGCACTCTTGTATAACAAATAACTATTAACTCGAACCACCATTTCCTGAAATTAGCGCATTCAACCAAACAAACAAACTCTTCAGCTTTATCATATTAGTGTGTGTGTTAATTTACTTATGGTTTTCCAAATAAGGGCTTCCCTCGACAGCTTGCCTAGCGGCTGCATACATAGGTGTAAGTCGTATCTATTTTGTATATACTTAGGTAGTGTGTTTCTTATTTTTACTTTTTTTTACTAACATTAGGTTAAGACTTACTAACGACATATATTATAAATGGATTGTATTTGATCTGAAATAAAATTTATATTAAGTATTATCATTTACGTTTGCTTCCTTAGCCACTTGATGACAGTCATACTCTAGCTAGTTCGAAAGTTCTCATCGAGCTTCAACAAGGTGTATGCATTAAGCCAGAACACGATATAACTGCTGTAAACCGTTGAGGACTTCTTGCAACTGCCTTTTGTCCCCGTTGTTGGACCGTCAATGACAGTCATACTCCAGCCAGGTCTAAAGTTCTCATCAGAGTGCATGAAATGAGCCAAAACACGATATAGCTGCTGTAAACTTTTGGGGACTTCTCGCTACTGTCTTCCATCTCCGTCGTCAGAATATCGATGAAAGTCTTACTCTAGTTAGGTTAAAGGATCTCATCAAGTTGCATGCAATGATCCTAAAGGCGCTTTCAATTTAGACGTTTCGTGTCGTGCCACTGCGGTGCCAAAGCAGTGCGTTTGTCGTACTGCGTACAGACGTTTTTTTGTTTTCATACAAATCGCGCGGTACGGCAACCGTGCGACGTCGATATGCGCTGCAGTACCGGCGCCGTCACGAAAATCCTAAATTGAAAGCGCCCTAAACACGATATAACTGTTTTAAACTCTTGCGGATCTGTTGCAAGGCCAACTGCTTTCTATCTTCATTGACATACCTTTGGTGACAATTTTGAAAAAAAACACACCCTGCTAGGTTCAGGTCTCTACGATCAGCGGTTTAGGCTGTGCGTTGATCCATGAGTCACTAAAGCTAAATCGTCAGTCATTCATTTGTGCGTATTCAATATTCACCTCAAAAATCAAATTTCAAGGAAACTGAGATATAATAATTATATTTACCTGTATTAGATTTGAAGTATATTATGTAGCAACTTTTAAAGGTAGTTCATTGGACTTAATTCTATAGGTGTATGAAGTTACTTAATTTTTCACTCCTCTTGCTCAAAAAGACCGTCATAATAGCGTACCAGAGCGGGCGTAAAATTGCATTTATTGCCCTAGGGGAAAAAGTATTTTTTTTTTAATATTTATCGTCGGTGTTCTAAAACGCATAAGTTTTTATGTTGCCATTAAAAAAAAACATTTTATTTTAAAAATGGAACCAAACGCGCCGAACGCCGAACTCGAAGAAATGAAAAAAAGGCATTTGGCGCGAAATTTTATGTTTTTTTTTTTTGTATTATTTATTTGAATTATAGGTAGGATTCCTTTTCATCTCCTACGTTTACCCCACAGATGACGTAATATTATATTCTTCTTCATAGAGAACTGAAACTATGTTGCCGGGAAAAAACATCTCATTAAATTTGGACAACAGTACAAATTGTACATTTAATTGTTAATAAAATAAACTATCATATAAAATATGGTTATTTTATTTTCTCGCAATCGTAGTAAAAAGTACGGTGTAACACACGGCGCTAAAATCCCATTAAAACTCGGTTTCTATTTACTACCTCGCTAAAGCTCGGTAGTAAAACAACCTCGTATATAATGGGTCATTTTAGCCCCTTGTATTACAATGTACTATTTCACTGCTCTTGCTCAAAAAGACCGTCATAGTAGCGTACCTACCAGAGCGGGCGTAAAATTGCATTTATTGCCCTAGGGGAATAAAATAGTTTTTTTTTTTGTGTGCGTTGCATTCCAGCTACAGAAGAAATAAAAAAAGGCATTGGCGCGAAATTTAAGATATTTTCTATATTATTTATTTGAATTATAAGTAGGATTCCTTTTTATCTCCTACGTTTACCCCACAGACGACACAATATTATATTCGTCTTCACAGAGAACTGAGATTATGTTGCCGGGAAAAACATCTCATTAGAACAACAGTACAAATTGTACATTTCATTTTTAATAAAATAAACTATCATATTAAATATGGTTATTTTATTTTCTCGCAATCGTAGTGAAAAGTACGGTGTAACACACGGCGCTAAAATCCCATTATAACTCGGTTCCTATTTACTACCTCGTCTATAATGGGTCATTTTAGCCCCTTGTATCACAATGCACTATTAATTTTTAAATAAATGGAATTCTTTTTTTAAAATAAGTCATTTTTTAATGGTTAGCGTTCTGTTTTCATCTCATTTGTACGTTATTCGTCATCATGAAGACGTTAAAAATTCGAGTGATTATGGAGTATGAGTACCGCCGTGGCATCCACTCTCGTGGGGGTGCCTACGAGAGTGGATGTTTCATGAGAGTTTTCATGAGAGTGGTGAGCAAGGTCCCGACCCCTCCTTCTCTCCGTCTCCTCCACACCGCGTGAGTTAGTTGACTACCATCGCATGCATTTCACGAAAAATGATGCGTTTAATTGTAAGCAGTATGTTCGTTTGACAATATTTCGAGAGTTTACAATCTCTCTAGTTATTTTGCAATCTAACGTGTTTGACAATTTTACGGTGACATACCTATAGAAAAGCTGACTGCTAAACACCGACTATAACCTACTATAAGGTAGGTAACAACAATGATCACCTTATAAAATATCCTGATTTCTTCTTTACTTCTCGTCAAGTTCGAAAATCCTAAATTAATGTACAAATTCTATAAGCATGCGCGACTGTGACATGCAAGTTAGCGACCATTTTACTACCAACCTGCGGCATTAATGTAGGAATTCTAAAAGCATCGCGCAAGCGCGACTTTGACACGACAACGACATGAAGTTGGCGACCATTTACTACCAACCTGCGGGTAAAAAAGGGCGGGTTGTTTCATCGATCGACTCGACCCCCAATTTAGGGTGAGACAGCCGGCTTAGCTCTCAACACGAGTTTCGTTAACAGTCAAATATAAATACCGCTTAGTACTTTTTCTATGAAGTGACAAAAAGAAATGGTAAGTGTAACGTTTTGTGCGCGTGTAGTGTCCTCTATTTTTACGTCTTAATGCATAATTTTATTATTTACACTGATTTTACGTGTTGTTGACATAAGATTAAGGGTAAGTTGCTTCTTCTTCTAACTTTTTTCTACAAGGTGTAAACGGACCCGTCATGAAGCCATCAAACACGCATTCTGTAGGCTTATTTAAAAAGAAAGTCTGTTTTTTAATCTCGTAGACAAAATTGGCATATTTAGTTGCATAAAACAAAATAACTGTACGCAAAATGATTGCTGGGAAACGATTTCGGAAAAATATCATGCGTTACGGTTGGGACTCAATGTAACACCATTAAAGCACTCAAAACATTGTGCTGATGGAAGCATATAATTAGTACAGGGGTCATGGAGGTACCCTGTAGTGTGATCAGGTCGCTAGGTCGGAAGAGTTGAAATGATACGTCTGTTTAGTTTCGTGGTCTGGTTTAATGTGTCATAATACTTACGATTTGTAATAAAACAGTATTGCTGAAGAAGCACTTTAAATAAGCCTGTCTACATACATGCTTACCATTACTTACACACTACAACCCATTTAAAGTAAAGTTGTGTTGTAACATTAAAGACATGTAGTAAGTAAAAAACGTTTAACTTTGAACAAACAAACCGGAATAAACATTATCCTATAAGTTAATCCAGGTACTGTCTATGAGCCAAATTTGATCCAAATCTGTTCAGTAGTTTTCGCGTGAAAGAGTAACGAACATCCATCTATCCTCACAAAGTTTCGCATTTATAATATTATTAGTAAGAATTCTCAATTGGGCATTTCATTTGTATTAAAAGTTCTAATTCATGTAATTTGCTCATCTTCCAGGATCCGAATGTTATGACATCGTCTGGTCTGCTGGAATGGGAGTTTTCCTTACCATCAGATCAGATCATCTCCCACGGCTGGTACCACGGTGCACTCAGCAGGACAGCGGCCGAGAGTCTGCTCCAACAGGACCGGGAGTTCCTTGTGAGGGACTCTTCGTCTCAGCCAGATAACTACGTGCTCAGCTGCCGCTCCAATGGACAACATTTACATTTCGTTATACAACGGGTAAGGATCAGCAGCTGCGATGTCTTTTTAATTTGTTACTAAATTATTAATTAAATAATAACATCATTTCAGATCATCGTCCACCCCGACACGGTGTACGAAAGACATCAATATCAATTCGAGGACGAAGCCTACGACACGGTCGCCGATCTCATCACCTCTTACGTTGGATCTGGTAAGCCTATATCAGCCGCATCTGGAGCCAGAATCCAGTACCCAGCCAACAGGGTGACGCCTCTTACGAATTATATTCAGAACGATGATATGAATCTCGTCGTCTCGCCAGTTGGTGACGGCTCCTACGGAAACCCATACAGTCTATATAGCCATTTTGCAGCAAAGCCTGGAATGCAACTTAGAGTGCCTTTCAAGAAACAGCGATCTCACTCACTAACACCTATCGATATGGGACAACATGTCACTCATGGCAAAAGCGCCAGCGCTGATGGAGTCATTCAGAGTCAACAACACATTCACGGGAAAAACTTTTGCAGTGAGTCTAACTCCGGTTCGAACACCTGGGATGCCAATCTCCCAACTAGTCCTCCAGCCAAGCCAGCCAGATACGATGGACCAAAAGCAGATGAAAGACGATTAGAACTCCAGCGACTCTACCAAGTTTCGGGGTCAGATTCAGGCAATGGATCCGGAGATTCTACTCAAAGTTCAGCGCACAGCGATCCAAATAAATCAAGAATGGAAACTGATTACAATCTGGTGACACCGACCATGAAACAGCAATTTGATTATGAACTCACTGAAGCAAAACTTTTGCAGTCAGAAAATTTGGATTACGTGGTGGATTCAAGAATTAATTTAGAAAACTTTCAATCGCAAATCATACCGACTGGATTATCAAAACCGCTTGAATCTGAAACGTTGCACACGATCAAACTGTTGTTACGTACGTCTGGCCCGAGGATCTTAGCGAATCACATGACGAAAGTAGATTTGTATTTCTTCTTTGACGACGCAATTCAAATTGAAGGTCTTGAGAAAACTGCATCGGGATTGGAGCTATTATTTTTACCTCAAGGTCGACCCTTGCGTTTAGATGTTCTCGAAAGGTACACATATGAGCATGAGTATAAAATTCATTACTTTGGAGACCGACAAACGAGATTTCAAACCTGATTTTCATTTTCAGGATCGAGACTTTTCGTCTGTTGATAGCGGTGACGATATTGACCTGTCAGACAGACAGGCAGCGAGCTGACACTATCAACGACTGGATTCTGTTAGCAGTTGAAACAAAGACTGCGTTGGGAAATCTGTATGGGTTTTCAGCTATTATGTTTGGGCTGTGTATGCCTCAGGTATTAAACACTTCAATGCGTAGAATATAAGCTTCTAGCCACGACTAATAAAATATCGTTTTGTAAATTAACGTTTTTCTTTATTTCAAAGGTGGAGTGCCTGGAGAACGCGTGGAATATTTTGAGAAGGGTTTACACGGACAATGCGTTTATGTTCGAGGCTAAACTGAGGCCTTGCTTTAAAAGTATGAACGAAGGCACGAACCCTTTGCCTCCCAACACGACGACGCCGTATATCCTGCCACCAGTACTGTGCTTCCATTTATTTGGTGAGTGACTTGCAAACACAGCTGCGTTAATGCTGGGGCCACACTAACGAGAAATGCCATTAATTATTGCGATAATGCGTCCATTACCGCAATAATTAATGGCATTTCTCGTTAGTGTGGCCCCAGCATAAGAGTCCAAGAATACATTGCGAGAACCGTAACATTTTATACGGAGAGCCAACGCAAGTCGATAAATTGAGTAATTCTCTTTTACAGACGGCGAAGGCGGAGGCCTAATGCAGCCGGACGAGACATTCCCTGCCAGCCTGATGAACAGCCTAGAGTTTGACTTCAACGCGACAGCGGCCCACTTAGACGCCGCCCGGCACTTCCCCAACCAAATCGAAATGTTCAAACGAAACGCTAGAACTGTAGTACAAGAGATGTCTTCTTTAGGACCCGTTTTAGACCCCACTCTCCTCGAACTGTTCAGAACAGAGTTCCACATAAACTTCCTTTGGGGAGAAAGAGGGGCCCTAACCACGCCAAATCAAAGATTCGCCCGACTTACAGATATTTTAACTGCAATGGCAAATAAGTTGGCAAGTCAACCGCCTGACGCAGATGATAATGTTTAAGTATTTTTTAGAATCTTTTACCATATCACCGAAATTATCAAAACGCCAAATTTTTTTCCTATACATTACCTATGTACTTGTTTGTACCTGCGGGTTATTCTAACTAGTGCTAACCCGTAATCTACAGTCTAATTTTCACTGCGTATAATTTTCCTTGTGTTTAAATATATCGAATCTACTATATAATATATGGTAAGCCAAGAAAATACCCTGTACCTATATGAGTATGTAACGTGTGCTAAGTCTAGTCCTAGATGTTTAAGATGCAATGCGAGTAAATTAAACCCTAAATTAAAATTTGTATTAAATATCATTTAAGTATTTATATTAAATTTATGATCTCAAATTACTTATAACGATTACGATATTTGTTATATATTTGTAAAACGTAAGTATTATACGAATAATAAGCCGAACACCAATATTTTTTTTTCAAAGAGTAATGATCATAAGATAACTGTATATTATTAATGTCACAGCAGATAACTATGTCCGATAACATAAAAATCATCGTATTAATTGACATACTGCTTTGTTGGTCTGTCTGAAGCTCGCTGCAGGACAGGTATTGTCCTGGTTTCGATTTCCAGGTCAAGCAAAGTGTACCTGTTTCATTCCCACAAGTTCTACTTAGCTGTTCTACGGCACAACTAATGGAAACACATTTCCCACTACTCCTACTAATTCAAGGTGGTACAAAATGGTAGGAACTAGTTGGACCTAAAATGATGGCAATAATAATTCCCATTCGTTCTGTTTACTTACGGTTTTTGAGAAATTCTCAGAGGCTGCCACGGAGTCTGTATTAGTGCTCGGTTGACGTCAATAAGCTTGTCTCCTATTACAAAGGACTTAACATAAATGACGAAAAGGGCGTACCTAATACCTAATAGGCATGACGACAGTATCAAAAAATTGCAAATCTTATGGTCAGTTATATTGAACTCCCATGTAATACATAGGAGTTCAACATAACTGACGAAATGTGGGTGTAAAATTAGCTACACCTCTGCCTAACCCTTCAGGTGGTAACAGGCGTGATGTTATGTTATGTGTGAGAACTGACTACCTGATCAAAATGTGATAATGTGGGTAATTACTACAAAAGGCGTCCTTTTGGTAGGTCCGAACGCGGTGACTTACCGCAGTGTCTCAAAACGAGTCTATGACCAGTGTGTGTTGCCAGTGATTACATAGGGGACCGAAACCTGGTCGATCACAATGTGCCTTATCAGAAGGCTTAAAATCACCCAAAGGGCAATGGAGATGGGCTGTGCTCGGAGTTTTCTTGCGTGATCGAATCAGAAATGAAGATATCCGCAAGAAAACCAAGGTCACCGACGTAGCTCGAAGAATTGCCAAACTTAAGTGGCAGTGGGCAGGGCACATTGTTTGTAGAACGGGTGGCCGATGGGGCCGAAAAGCGAAAAGTGGCGACCGCAAACCGGAAGACTATGCGTTGGAAGACCACCCACTAGGTGGACCGATGACCTGGTGAAGGTTGCGGGAATCCGTTGGATGCGAGTCGCACGGGACCGGACAATATGGCGACACTTTGGGGGAGCAGTGGACGTATTTCGGCTGAAATGATAATGATGACGTCGAGGTGACGATAAGGCTTAAAAACCGACCAATACAACTTTCTTTTCAAAGTGAACCATCAAACGCCTTATTGGGTGCTATTTATTAATCTAATACCATCCTGTATACAAAATTAAATGGCTTATTATTTACGAACTTGAAAGTTTTTGGGCACTGAACGACCAGCATATAGTATTATAGTATAGCATAGTATAGTATAGTATAGTATTATAGTATAATAGTATATTATTAGTATAGCATATAGTAGACATTGACCGTGTGAGAAGAATGGAGTGTACAATTGAATGCCTGTCACTTTTATGGTTTGAACCTGGGTTCTGTAGATCACCATTGTAAAAGCCAATTTTTAAAGGAAACATTAAGCATGATTGATAAATTTATCGTCTATAAGTAGTCATTGGTGCCGATTCTGTTGTGCACAAACTAAACTTAATTTAGGCTATTACTATCTTTTTCTGACCAATAAAACGAGAAAGAGACGGACGTAATTTAGAGCTGTCAAATTTAATTGCAACTAATATTTCCATACAATTGAAGGGTGCACGTAAAAACATGTCGATTAAAAAAACTTTTTTGCAAAAAATATAACCGACTTCACACAAAAAAGTGAAAAATAACTTTAGCTTCAGAAGTCGGTGACCTTTGTTTGATTGATTTAGTTTTTTTTGTCACCGACTTCTGAAGCTAAAGTTATTTTTCACTTTTTTGTGTGAAGTCGGTTTTATTTTTTGCAAAAAAGTTTTTATTTTTCTCTTTTTAGTGGTTCACATGTGCTTACCCTTTCACAGCGTATCGGTGTGATTTTTTGTTATGAACTGTAAACAATAGACAGACGTGAGATTTCAGCGATCCCAGTACATTTGCTATCATTTATTAAGGAGTTCCGTTGCCTATCTTCCGAAGTCACCAGATCTTTATCAAATTGAAATGGGATCACTCCGAGAAAGTACTCTTCCTAAAACTACCCAAACCGCTTCTGGTGTGCCTATAAATTTAAGGAGTTACCTCTATTTCTCCGGGATCCCATTAAATGGAACTTTACACGTCTAACTGTCGAAATCTGGGTGTATTGTACACTTCTGCATACTCCCTCAGAGCATACAGGCGTGATGTTACGTCATGATGTTGTATAAACAATAAACAACCAAGCGATTGCAGCAATTACTGCAGCATTGCCGTGTATTTTTGAAGAGTTCCGTTTATATCTCCAAAGATCAGCGTCAGATCTTAACCAAATTGGAATGGAACCACACGGAAAGCACCAGCTTTCAAATAAAAGAAGAATCATCAAAATCGGTTCACCCAGTCGAAAGTTCTGAGGTAACAAACATTGTCGAAATCTGGGTATATTGTACACATCTGCATACCCCCTAAGAGCATACAGGCGTGATGTTACGTCATAATGTAGTATAAACAATGAACCTACAAGCGAATGCAGCAATCACTGCAGATTTGCCGTCTATTTTTGAAGAGTTCCATTGTATATCTCCGAAGATCAGCATCAGATCTTCAACAAATTAAAATGGGACCCAACGGGAAGCACCAGCTTTCAAATAAAATCATCAAAATCGGCTCACCCAGTCGAAAGTTCTGAGGTAACAAACACAAAAAAATACAGACGAATTGAGAACCTCCTCTTTTTAGAAGTCGGTTGAAAACACGGTGAAGCGCAAGGCATAAACTAGTTTGACATTTCTAACTTAGTGCATAGCTATAGCCGTCCTTTTCTCGCCCTGCCTTTTAGTAAAAGATAGCAATAGTCTAAATTAAGTTTAGTTTGTGCACAACAGAATCGACACCACTGGCTGGGAAAATTCTTCAGAAAATAAAATATTCCCATCTGCGTCTGATTGACCAGACGACCCTTTCCCATTTGCAGCACCTAAGGGACTATATACGCACACTTATTCAGCTTATGCCCATAGAAAACACGTGAACAACGTTCAACGTATGAGACGCGGCCGTACGCGCGCGTTCAGCTGAACGCGCGCGTATGCGTCTCATACAAAATCGTTGTTTTCTATGGGCATAAGCTGAATAGAGCTAAGTGTGCGTAGTCCCTTAATCTCAAAGGCACCTGCTTCGTGATAGTTGTACTGTTGAATGCTCGTGTTGCACGTTAAATGGAGCATTTCAATCCAGGTTTATTTCATCCGCCGGTGTGCTCCTCCCAATAACTGGCAGTGTCTGTCTAAAGCCGCCTGCGAGCAAAACGACGACGCCACCCATCAGCGCATGGTTGACGCGGATGTGCATGCTTGTGCTCCATTGTGCACTCGTCGCTACTGCCACTGCCGCAAAAGGACTCCGTTTTTGGTGATGTTGCATGGTGGGGTATCTTTGCTTGCAAGATTCAGCGGAAAGGGCTTGGAACATTTTTATATGAAGCGTGGCCGGATTTTTGCCACCATTTTGATTTTTTTTAAAGTAGCGGCCACGAATAAGAGCTATATAAATCGATAGCTAATATCAATACAAACAAGTTTTGACTGAGACGAAATGTCCTAAAGTGTCACGTTTTCGAGATATGAGCTATGAAAATTAAAATCCATTCACTGATAGCATCTTCAGCACAACTTTGACTTGCATCAGACACGCAGAAAACGTGTATCAATCGATAGCTGGCATTAACACAAGCAAGTTTTATCTGAGTCAAAATCTTCTAAAGCGTCAAGTTTCGGGCACCAAACACATTTTTGTATGGCCTACATGTTCGGGGTCTGGCTGCTTGTGTTAATGAGTATGTTTGTAAACACACCCACGATACAAGAGTTTCTAATGTGAAGCAGAACTTTGGCGGAGTTGGGTCAGCTGATGATTCAGCATAAATGCAAAAATATGGGATGGCACAGATGGCGCAGTGTCCTAGTGCTGCGTGTCGCAGTCGCGGCTTCGATTCCAACACGGATTTTGCAACGTCGTGGATTTTATCAAATTTTAATTTTGCTTTCAATTTTAAACATTTCTTAGTTTTTTTAATACGAAAGATTTAAAAATCGTAAAGCATTCAAATAAAATACCTAGAACTTACAAAAAGTAAAAACCGGGTTGGGATCGAACTCGCGAACCATATTTGTTTATTATGAATATAATGCAATATTGCTCATCCCCCTAAGTTATTAGCGCAATAGTATTATAGCCTATGTGTTATTCCAGACTATAATCTATCTCTGTGTTAAATTTCATCCAGATCCGTTCAGCCGTTGTGGCGTGATTGAGTAACAAACATCCATCCATCCAAACTTTCGCATTTGTAATAGTAATAATAATAATCTGTGGTGATAGTAGTAAGATACATTCATACTTTTGTTTGAATACAATCTACCGTTTTATACAAAAGACTAAAATTTACCCCCATGAGCCAAAAAAAAGGTAAAAGATGCCTCACTACTTAGGTATTTTTATTATTTTATTTTATACCATTTAACCTTTCTGAAAGATTACCAATCAATACATAACCTTGCCTTTTAAATGGGGTAAATATGGGCAAAACTTTGAAAGTGACTTTAAAATATTTGCTATTGGCAATTTGCTTCGTGAAACTTCACAATATCGTCCAGAGGTTTTGCCTGTTAAAGTTGTTTTAGTTCAGGCTACTACTGCTAAACAGACCTTGGTTCGTTTTTGGCCCTATCTGAATCCTACTAAACGTTGTTTTAGGGTGCTGTGGTGTAAGTGTTCTCTCAAAACGCCCTGCTGCCCCGCAGTCAAGTTTTCATGCTGAATACAGGCACAGAATATGCTCGAACGAATAGTGTACTAGTACCTAACCACTTATCGAATTGAATACTATCGACAAGGGCAGGATAATGATGGTGTTGTCTCTATCATTGTATATGATTCCATATGGCGTATTATTTTCAAATTCTCTCAAAATGGAACTAGTGATAACAAAAAACAACACTAGTTCCATCATGGAACTGTTAATGGTACTAGTGACAATGAACCTATCTCATCAGCTCCGTATATATGTTCTGTGCTCATCAGCGCGGCGGTTGCGAATGGGTATGCACACTGTGGAACTAATGGCGCTAGCATAGCTGGTTCCAAGCATCGTCATTGGTTGAAAATCAAGGAGTCATTTCATATTTTAAAATACCTTGACCTCATTGGTAAGATTGAGACCAGCTATGGTGGCGCCATCTACAATTAGCTTTTAACAGTAATTAAGTGCAGGTAATATGATTGAAACCAGTCGTGAATAATAAAACTAACTTTAATCATGAAAACATACAAAATATCAACTTAAATAAAGTACAAAGTCATCTCATACAAAATTATTTCAAGTTGTATTTCCGATAGTAAATTCCCTATATAACCATTGGTTCCCCAGGTAAGAAAGAAGGAAAAAGTTAAGCAAGAAACCAGAATAAAAAGATAGTGAAATAGTCTCTACTCCATACAAATACGGATTCCACTTGTGGCAAATCTGAATTTTATATAGTGCAGGCGCTTTAAGTAATTAGTTGAGTATACAAAATGAGAGGACCGGTTACTATAACTGTGGGAAAGTTTTACGAAAATACTTTGCTCTTTTACACTTATTTTATAATTATTAAAAAAACCTGGATTGTGTCTGAATCAAGATTAAAACGACTTCATAAATAGAAGAGGGGGGGTTAATCAAAACGATTCTTTTTTTTTTTCCAGCCAGATAAATATTATAAACGAAAGTCCACTGATCGTATTCGGCCCTCAGATTTGCATTCTCACTTCCTCTATAACCTGGTTTTTTACTTTATTCCGCATTTGTCAAGGGTTTGTGAACTATTCTTTTTTATAGAAAAAATACAGTAATTTAATTAAAAGATAAAGAGCGAAGGAAAATTGCGGAAGGATTCTGCAAGATGCAACTAAAGAAGGCAGGCACATGTTTAAAACTCAAATACACTTATTATTATAGCAAAATTTAAATTATACGGTAAATTACGGTTAATATAGTATACAATAAAAGCATAATTATGCTTATTTAAAATATTTTTCGTGATTAAATATAGCCAAGTGAATAGGATGAATGCTTCCTAAGTACTCCTAAGTCCGAGACAATCCTAATATTAAACGCCACTAAAGAAAACATTGTAATTCATACAATCATTTAAACCACAGTTCATTAAGTGTAAGTCTCCGCCTCCTCAAGTAGGCACAATCAAATTTGCCGTCGACTTGATCAAATTATGCCCAATATCCTGCGTAACTTCCTAAGTTAGTTGTATAAAACCCCAACGTAAGCGGTCATGTTTAGCATCACTCGTACACAATACACTACAACATGTACAAAACGTGATGATCAAAGAAAAGGTTTCTATCACCGGTAGGTGTCGACAACGCATTACCGTGTCATTAAACTAATTCATAAATTCCAATTAACAAAAATAAATTTTTGAAACAATCTACAATTAACATTGTAACATAATAATGGTTATTTTTTATTGACTACAGTTATAATTTATACTAATATTTGTGTCTTAGTTAAGTTTAAATCGCCACGCGGTCGACAGTCTGGGGCTGATTAGCGCGCACAAAACTCTAGTCATAAATGCGCGATTAAAACTTCAAAGACTTTGCGAAGAGCGCCACCGTGGCCTGAGTCTTGTCGCCATTGAAACGCCGTAGCTCCACAATTGCCTGAAACGATAACAGTAAAGTGAGTAAAAACCACACTATAGTTGGTGCCCGTTAAGAACTCAATAGCGGTCATTGCCCTTTCCCTAATATCTCTTAGTAAGTCATCATCATCTGCCTAGCCTTTTCCCAACTATGTTGGGGTCGGCTTCCAGTCTAACCGACTGGAAAACTAACCAGTATTTTACATGGATCGACTGCCTATCTGACCTCCACAACCCAGTTAATACTGGGAAATACGATACCATTTGGTAAGACTGGTATCTAGACTTTTTGGACCATTGACTACGTGTAACACTGTCAAAGATGGACAAATGACAGCCGGGACCAACAGCTTAACGTGCTTTCCGAGGCACGGAGAAAACTCGGTATGTAAGGGTGGTCACCCATCCACAGACCAACCTAGGCAAGCATGACTTAACCTAAAGATCGACCCGAGCGGCTGGATATTATTTAGCCACGAGCTCCTCGATATCAATATCTCTTCGTAAGTACTAAAACAAATAAACCATGTATCGTTTTTCATTAGAAAAAGTGTTGAAGATAATGATAGATGACGATTTAATACTTGGACAGGCTAATTTGGGATGTCCAAGTTACGAAATTTAATGTAGGTGGGGTCAATGACCGGTATTGCGATTTTAACTGGCAGCAACTATATCACTAGTCACGTTCGCTGATAGATAGTAGTGAAAATAGTGAGCTTGCTTCGAAACAAGAATTGGTAATCGTTTATCTAGGATTAGTAAATTATTGTAGTTCGGCTAATTTGCATGATATAAATATAATTCGACTATGTTACTTCCTGGTAATTTAGCTTTTTATTGTTGAAAAAATTGTTAAAATCGGTCCAGTAGTCGTCCGGGAGGTACCGTTGCAAATAAAAAAGTCATAGTAAGCCGGCTGAGATTATCATCGAAGGTTGATCTTATCTTTCCAATAAGTAAACCAATCGCCAGCTGCTCAAGTAGCGGCGGGTGTAGGATTGGGAGGTTACGGAAGTTGTAAAAATAAAATAAAAAATTAAGTCTTAGTACGCCGGCTGAAACTTTTCCCATTAATAGTTTACATCACAATGAGCTTAAAAAAATCGTCAGCTGCACGGTGGAGGGGGTATTATGCGTCAGCCGCTCGCATGAAAAGGTACTGGTCTGATGAAAAACTAAAAGAAATCTACCATCAAGTAGAGAGTGTGTGATATACTGCTTTTAGTTTTTTATCAGGCGTACATCATTTACAAGTTCATAACTTAACGGGTTCAGCTATAGCTAAGAACCATCCAGGTTTAAGAGAAGCAGTATTACGAACGCACTCACACCGGAATTTTATATATGTCACCGTAAAATTGACAAACACGTTATATTGTAATATTATAATAATTATCTCTAGCGATATTGTAAACTCTCGAACGAACATACTGCCTACAACAAAACGCATTATTTTTCGTGAAATGCATGCGATGGTAGTCAACTCACGCGGTGTGGAGGGAGGAGGGGTCCCCCTTGCCCAGTGGTACCACTCTCATGAAAAGATAATGTACCATTCCTGAGAAATACCGATTAATAAAACCTAACCTTAAAACACTTGTATATTTCTCTAAAAAGCGTAGTCGACGGAGCCCTGCTTAGCGGGGCCCCTATTTCCGAGTGCAGGGTCTTAACTTTAGACTCTAAAAGAACCTAACAAACCTAACGGGGGGGTGCCCCAAGTCCCGATTATGGGGGCAAAGATACTTCCGTATGTTCAGTTGACAATATTTCGAGAGTTTACAATATCGCTAGAGAGAAACACGTTATATTGTCATATAACGTGTTTTACAATTTTACGGTGACATAATTATACATACGAGTATAAAGAAGTAAGGATGGTAAATTATAATATTGTATGCAAACCCATACATACCTGTTCTCTGGTAAATCCAAGGGACATAATTTCTTCTACCTCAACTTCGCCGAAGTTGTCATTGGGCATGATAGTCTGGCTAGGATCAACTGTAATGATATTTAAAAAAAACTATCATTTAAAAATACCAGTACTATTATTGCAGCAAAAGATTTAGCCCAAGCGGACAAAATAATACGGGTCGATAACGAAAATCCCTGTAACTTACAAATGAATAATGGTACATGTATGAAATCGCATTTAATATCGTATGAAATAAAAACCATAAATGATCTACAACGTAATTAGAAAATAATGTAAAAAAAAAACCTTTCGTTTTAAATTTATTCAATTCAAGGTTGTTGTACGTTTGCTTGTTTGCTCACTTTTCAGGTCAAATCAAGAGAAAACACTCTTTTTTCGGTTAATTTTTCAACACCCTTCTAGTGAAATTAAAATGATAAATGTCATTCACCACTATCACTGAATTAAGTACTACCATGTCGCTAACAAACAGGTCATATCTAATTAAACTAATAATGCTTCTAAAATTTGTTGTGTTTTTATTAACTGATAAATTATCTACAACATAGTTTCATTCATGCCGCTAGCTCAATTATATTGAGAGTAATTTAAAATTTTTCGTACCGACCCGTATTCTTTGTCCGCGAGTGTACTATTACTTACCCATTCGGTTACCGGCAGCTTGGTTGTTGATTTGCATTGGCTCTGGTGGCGATTGGCGGCTAGTAGTCGGTCTTGAGAGGTTGCTACCGGACTCTGTTCAATGACAAATATGTTACATAATAGTCACAAACATCACAAAGCCAATTGTGCCAAATATACTTGTAATTCTAGTGGGGACGTTTTATAAACGATATACAATGCAGGACCACCGTACCCGCTCCACTTAGCTCGGGCTACACTCAATCTGAAGATGCACCGTATAATAAAAAAGTATTGGTCTCTGACCTTCAATATATCACTATTGTTGAATAACAAATTGAACCTCTTTTGTTATTTAAAATCTGGACGTAACAGGCCTGGTATTCGGTGGAAAGTGGCGAGGATACATAGGTCCTGTTTTGTGTCTATGATATAGCTATAAACTGATGGAAAACATACTGGATGTACTAAATTTCAAAAGATAACAAGCAAGTCAAATCTAGAGATGACATTTTTATTTTAGGTTAGTTCCCAACACCCTTCTAGTGCAAGCACCCAACTAGCGACCGCAGGTTTAAGACATTTTTTTAGGTTAGTTCCAAACACCCTTCTAGTGCAAGCACCCAACTAGCGACCGCAGGTTTAAGACATTTTTTTAGGTTAGTTCCAAACACCCTTCTAGTGCAAGCAACCAACTAGCGACCGCAGGTTTAAGACATTTTTTTAGGTTAGTTCCCAACACCCTTCTAGTGCAAGCACCCAACTAGCGACCGCAGGTTTAAGACATTTTTTTAGGTTAGTTCCAAACACCCTTCTAGTGCAAGCACCCAACTAGCGACCACAGGTTTAAGACATTTTTTAGGTTAGTTCCCAACACCCTTCTAGTGCAAGCACCCAACTAGCGACCGCAGGTTTAAGACATTTTTTTAGGTTAGTTCCCAACACCCTTCTAGTGCAAGCACCCAACTAGCGACCGCAGGTTTAAGACTTTTTTTTTAGGTTAGTTCCCAACACCCTTCTAGTGCAAGCACCCAACTAGCGACCGCAGGTTTAAGACATTTTTTTAGGTTAGTTCCCAACACCCTTCTAGTGCAAGCACCCAACTAGCGACCGCAGGTTTAAGACATTTTTTTAGGTTAGTTCCCAACACCCTTCTAGTGCAAGCACCCAACTAGCGACCGCAGGTTTAAGACTTTTTTTTTAGGTTAGTTCCCAACACCCTTCTAGTGCAAGCACCCAAATAGCGACCGCAGGTTTAAGACATTTTTTTAGGTTAGTTCCCAACACCCTTCTAGTGCAAGCACCCAATTAGCGACCGCAGGTTTAAGACATTTTTTTAGGTTAGTTCCCAACACCCTTCTAGTGCAAGCACCCAACCAGCGACCGCAGGTTTAAGACATTTTTTTTGGTTAGTTCTCAACACCCTTCCAGTGCAAGCACCCAACTAGCGACCGCAGGTTTAAGACATTTTTTTTAGGTTAGTTCCCAACACCCTTCTAGTGCAAGCAACCAACTAGCTACCGCAGTTTGGTCTGTGAACTATTCAATTACAAAAAAAATTAAATTCCAAAACCCTCAACAGTTGTCTGAAGCATTCGCTAGTAAATTGACTAAAAAGTCGTTTGTATTAATGACTGATGTCCCGATAAGTTTAGTTAAGCCAATTGTTAGCTAGGCAGACATGGGCGCCACCCCCAAAATTGGCGGCGGCGGCGTACCATTGAATTTAGTCAGACGGCGGACTTTAGATGCGTTAAAAATTAAAGTAAAGAATATCGGGATCCTGCCGTTTTGACAAAATAATTTAGACAAAAAATATTTGGGTTATTTTATTTTGCGTAAAATACGTTATACTTACAAAATTTTTGACTAATTTAAAATTGGTAAGATAGAGTTTGAACGTTCATTTGCCAAACATTAGGTTGGCGTTCAAATTATTTGTGGAGAATTTTTTTGACAAATTTAAAATTGGTAAGTTATAGTTTGAACGTTCATTTGCCAAACAGTAGGTTGGCGTTCAAATTATTTGTGGAGTTTATTCGCTAAGGAATAATTTGGCAAATGAAATTATGCGGAAAATTGTTTAGGAAGTGATATTTTGTCTTTTTGTTTAATGAAAAAAGGGAGACCCGCAGAATATCACTAAGAAAAAACTCGCTTTATTAATCGAAAACAAAAAAAGGACTTGTAATTTTTTGAACGTTTTTTTTTTACTATTTTTTGGCATTCCTTTTAGTTGTCATGGATGAAAATTATTTTAATTACCTTATGGTGGACTCAATAGAGATCGTTTTACGGTACTAGTCCAGCTTCCGAAAATACTCATGAAAGATTCTCCTTTTGTTATTTTCTTCAATAAGAATAATGTCCGAAGTACTTCCAACCAAAACTACTAGGAACGAGTTTTTGCATCATAAAGTACGGTTAAAGAGTTTACTCACACTAGTATTTACTAAAAGCTAAATGTCCGAAGTACTTCCAACAAAAACTACTAGGTTCGAGTTTTTTCATCATAAAGTACGGCTACAGAGTGTTTACTCACACTAATATTTATTAAAGGCTAGTATTTAACTGTAAATCAAAAAATCTTGCTATTTATTTGACTGAAACATCCCAATGCTAATCAAAAAACCGATTGCACAGCAAATTGTTACCTCAAAATAAATTATTACATATTTTAGAAACAATTAAGAGTTCGTCATGCATCGCTACTAATTGAAAAGCGGAGCTTTAATTACTAGCGCACAATAACTCCGTGTTTTTTTAAAGAATGATTTCTTTAACGCATACGTATGGCAAACACTAGACCCCGCCATCCCCTTTGAACCTAACCGGTCCGGGGTGCTACAAGACCCGAGCTAATTACGCTCGCTCTTGCATCATGTTGTCATTGCCGAAATGTTTTTTTTACGATGAAAATGTTGCAATTTTTTTTTGATATCCGCGTGATTGTTTCAGCTGCATCCGGTTAGACTGGAAGCCGACTCCAACATAGTAAGGAAAAGGCTCGGCAGCAGATGATGACGAAGTGTGAGTATTATGTCTGTGCGCTCTGGAAAATTTGATGTGCAATCAGTAATTTGGATGTAAAAATAATTAATTTAATTTTAATTTATATAAATTGACGGGTGACAATTTTTTTGATGTGCATTTAAAAATAAGTCTTTATTAAACTTGTCCTTTTTAAACTTATGTTTACCACATTAATTCAAACAAAATGACACGTACGAGCCGAACTCGCGTCGAGCGGCAAATGGCGGCGGCGGCGGCGGCGCGCCACAACAACGCGCTGCGGCCGCGCCGGCGCGGCGCCCATGTCTAGGCCAACAATTAAAAGCCAAATATGTTAATAATCCATTTTGTCATGTTCTCTACTCTACTTACTCGAAAAAGTACAGTCAATGAAGTCATGACATAATAAAATAACGAATAACAACTAAATACATACCGGAAATACGTCAAACATCGCAGCAGTTAAATTCTTCTAAAAGGAACATTTACGAAATTATCAAAATTGTAAAGTCCCCATGCATTGTCGAGTTGAGTCCCATTGTTTCATTTATTCCTCAACTTGATTTCATTACTGTTTCCATTCACTGACCCAACTTTCCCGACAAAAATGCACACGTTACCGACAAGCTGTTAGCTACTCCGCACATGCAATCAACTAAGTACACAGAAACAAGGGATTAGTTTTACGATTTTTATTGTTTTATAAAATATTACGTTACTATTTTTATTACGGTGCAAAAACGAATGACATCCCACAACTTTCCATATTTATCGAACTTGTCATTTCTTTTTGGCACGCCCACCTTGCTTTGACTTCTCCATAGCTTCTTTGACCATTCGCTCTTCGTGGTCCTTCATAGATTGGTTGACAATTTCGTCTTCGGAGTATCCGGACAGCCGGGCGCACTCGGGCAGCTCGGACTCAGGCAAAAACGGCGTCTCGGTGCCCGTCGTGCCGATACGAAGAACATTCCTTTTCAAATCTATGTTGCACTATGTAAAAAGTCGTGAATGTTTTAGTGAAACGAAGTTCCTACGAACAATAATACTAGGTAGATACCAAATACGCAGTATTAAAATTATTGTTACCTGATGTCTTTTGAGCATGTCTAACCCGAGCAGCATGTCCATGGGCTGCTCCTCAAGTACCGAGAAAGAAGTGGTGAGGAAGTCTTTCTCAATTCTCATCTGCACCATGTGGATTCTGCCTATAATTCGCTGCACCCCGACTCCTTTGGCGATGCCTGCCCATCTAGGGAGAAATGTAGGATATATATCGCACTGTGTATGTATATAATGAAAGATATCGCACGGCCAAAGTGCCTTGCGTTTCAAAGAGCAATGCAGAGCTGGCACTGTGTTGTCACAACATTGGATGCAGTTTCCTGGACACTTACTCATGCTTATTGCAATGGCGCGAGCTTATATGTTTAAATGCCCTTTCTTATAAGTTTCGGAAATTTCCGGGGTTAGAATGATGTCCGTCGATGTCCCTTGCAGCCTTCCACCCAGTATAATATTTAAGCAAGCAAGTACCTAAATATTTTTGATAAAATGCAGGTTATTGCTATAACCATCGAATATGTATGTAAATAACTTAATCATTTATACGCATAAACAATATCATATCATCACCATCAGCCTATTAATGTTCCCACTGCTGGAACACAGGCCTCCTCTCTATGAGAGGGAATGGGGTATCCACCACGCGCGCCCAGTGCGGGTTGGTAGATGTCACATGTCTTCGATTTTTTTGGTTCTAGGACAACATCAACAATATATTCTATATAAAGACGCTTAGCCGATAAAGCACTGTATTGGTTTACAAAACAACGAATCCGCAGAAATTAATTATAATGAGATAATCAAGTGTGGTGTATTGATATTGTAAAATGGATTTAGCCACCAGTTTCGTATTCGTTTTCCTCTGAAAACTATCTCATGTCCAGGTCCACACCCAGGTCAAGATCTACCTGTGTCACAAAGGCAAAACACAGACAGTTTACCAGTCTATTACTGTTCCATTGGTGGACATAGGCCTCGTTTCATGCAGAGAAGGTACGAGCATTAACCACCTCGTTTGCTAAACACAGGTTGACGATTTCAGACTTACATTAATAATAATTTTAAGTCCAGATTTCTTAAAGAGTTTTGATGACTGTCCTTCAACAATATCAGTGATACCCAAGAAAAACTTAGAAAGGACATAAATGAATTGAAAAAGTAACATTGGTAAACAGAAAAAACCATCACGATGGAAATATGGGATTACACGCGATTGTGAAATATTGTGTAAGAATACTTTTTGCTGGTCTTACGTGAATAAGCAATTATTGTTTTTGTAAAAGAATCTTTGACAATATACACGGTGTTCCTGCTTTTAATGTTCATCAAATCATCATCATCATCATCAGCAGCCTATTAATGTTCCCACTGCTGGGACAGGCCTCCTGTCTATGAGAGGGACTATGATGTTACACGATAAAAATAAACCTATCAATATAAAAAAAAAACACCGGGACACGAGTAAGAGCACGAGTGGGAAGACCTTCAAGGAATATGACATTGAAACCTACGGAAAGAAAAAAATGATGATAATCCTAAGAGGTAGCATTACTGCGGGTAATAATAACATGTCTACCAGACAAAAGAAGCTGTGGGCTGCACATGTTTTTTTTTTAAATACATACGGTAAGAGGTTGGTCTGTGGATGGGTGACCACCCTTACATACTTACAGAATTTCCTCCGTGCTTCGGAAAGCACGTTAAGCTGTTGGTCCCTTTTTTTTTTTTTTTTTTTTTTTGGGATGGGAAATCATCAAATGACTTCTCCCACTCTGGGCGGAGCGGGAGGGAGTGTCAGACTCTTACTGACTAAAACCCATCCATGTTCCTTCCTCGCCCTTTACGTTCCGGGGCCGCGGTATCTCTTTCGAACAGTCCCGCAACCCCGGCAGGCTTCGGCCCTTGCGGGCCCCTCTCTGCTGCTGACATCTCTTTGAGGCGCGCGTGGAACACGAACGCGCCGTCGACACGGCCTGTCGTCACTAGACGGACGGACGGCTAGCTAGCCCATAGCTAACCGTCCACAGGCCCGCATCTACGGTGGCCGGTAGCCACCACGTGGCCCCCGACGCCCGGTGCGTCTCCCGCGGCGGCCGGGAAGAGAGGCTCTCTCCCTCTCTCGTTCCGCCACCTCCTTCGCTAGCATGACTGCTTCGCAGAAGGAGGTGACGGCTTCCCATTCCGTCTCGCTCCGGACCATGGATTGAACCAGAGCCGGACGCGAGAGGTCGCCGCCGCCGATCGCCGCTACGAGGACACGGCGGTGCTCCGCCCACGCAGGGCAGACCTCCACCGTGTGCTCCACCGTGTCCTCCGGTCGATCCTCGCAGTGGAGACACCCGGGCGTCTCCTCCCGCCCGATTCGGTGCAGGTACCTCCCGAAACATCCGTGTCCGGTGAGGACCTGCGTCAGGCGGAAGGTGAGGACGCCGTGGCGCCTCTCTAGCCACTCCTCAAAGAGGGGACTTACCGCCACTATCGTGGCGTGCCCTGCACGGGGTTGCGACAGTCGCTCTCTCCATGTCGCCATGAGATCGCGCCGGAGGTCTGTCCGCTGAACGGCAATTTGCCGCGGCAGCGGAGTTTCCCCCCGGCGTAGTGCCTCCGCGCGCCATTCATGTAGGCGCGCGAGGACTATCGCCTCCAGATCCCATGGCGGCAATCCGGCAAGCAGGCCCGCCGCCTCGCGGGCGATCGTGCGGTATCCACGGACCATTCTCACGGCCACCACTTTCTGGGGCGCGTTCAGATAGTGGGCGGCTCGACGCCTCAAAGAACGCGCCCACACTGGGGCCCCGTAAAGGGCCATGGACCGCACGACCCCCGCGTAGAGCCTGCGGCAGGAGGCGTTTGGCCCCCCAAGGTTGGGCAGGAGCCGCCTGAAGGCAGCCCCGGTCCGTTCCAGCCTGGGGGCCAAACGTCGGAAGTGCTCCACGAAGTTCCACCGGCTGTCGAGGACGAGTCCTAGGTACTTCAACGTCGACTCGACGCCGATGGATACCCCTCCTACCGTCAGTGTGGATCTCGACGGTGGCGCATTCCGAGGCCCATGAAAGCACATGGCCTCGGACTTGTGCAGCGCCACCTCGAGACCCAGTTGCCGGATCCTCTCTACGACTATCGCAACCCCGCGTGTCATATTGTCGGCCGCCGCCTCGTGCGACCTCCCCTGTGCCAGCACCAGGGTGTCGTCTGCGTAGCAAACGACGCTGACACCACTAGGGAGGTCGGCGCGCAGCACCCAGTCGTAACCGATGTTCCACAGGGGCGGTCCCAGAACCGATCCCTGTGGGACACCGCACGACATCTCTCGCCGGTTCCAATCTCCGCAGCGACTGGGGTAGATGACGGCCCTGTCCGTCAGATAGTCCCCGACCACACGACGGAGGTAGGTCGGCACCCGGTGATACCGGAGTGCCTCCCTGATGCAGCTCCAGGGCAGGGAGTTGAAGGCGTTGGCGATGTCGAGAGACACCGCCAAGACGACTCCGCCCCGGGATATCGCATCCCCCGTCGTGAGGGCTCTCACGCGCATGATGGCGTCCACTGTGGAGCGCCCCTTGCGGAAACCAAACTGATTCTCCGCAAGATTCGGCCCCATCCCATCAAGGTGCTCGGCGAGGCGGTTTGCAATCACTCTTTCAAAGAGCTTGCCCACCTCGTCGAGCAGCACAATGGGCCGAAATGCGGACGGAGAGTCCGCAGGGCGCCCCGGCTTCTGGATGAGGACCAGTTTCCCCGTCTTCCAACGAAGCGGGAACTGGCCTCTCTCCAAGCATGCGCTTAAGAGCCCTTTCAGTCGGGGCCCGAGAGCCTCCGCATCCGAGGCCAGGACCCAGGCTTTGCCAGGCAAGCCATCGGGTCCCGGGGCGGTATTTTTGGCCTTGAGCCTCGTTACCGCCACTCTCAGGTCTACCCCAGTCACTTCCGGAGTGTCGTCGTCGTCGCTTGGGTCCTCTTCCGGCACCGCAGGTGGCGGAGCCATAGGCGGGGGCGGATGTTCCCCCCGCGAGGGGAACAGAGCGCTCACCACGTCCTCCACGAGGTCAGGCCGGAGACTCTGCGTCAGCGGGGGGGCCCAGGTGCGGAGTTTATTCCGCACCATCTTGTAAGGGCGCCCCCACGGATCTCTGTCGAGAGTCTCCAGCATCTCCAAGCGGGCCAGTTCCCTGGCCCGCAGGATCGCCTCCCGGAGGGCGGTCTTCGCCGCTCTGTATCCCTCGTACAGTTCCGCCTCAATGGCTGCCGCATCCGGCGGGCGGATGCGGAGCCTGCGATGCCTGGCGTACAGGCGCCGCGCATCAACACACGCCTCGCGCAGAGACGTTATTTCGCGCGACCACCAGTACACCTGACGTCGGGCGCTTCCTGGCCGGACTCGGGGCATTGCCACGTCGCATATGTCGGACATGGCCTCCCGGAACCACTCTGCCTCACTGTTAACGTCGGCAGGCCTGTCCGGTGATGTCACCCAGGCCTGCACGATCGAGGCTTCCAGGAGGAGCTCCCGGTCTAGCTGCTTCAGCGCCCAACGCGGACCACTCGGGGCCTGTTGGACTGGCGCGCTTGAGGACTGGGTGGAGACGTCAAACCGGATGTACCGGTGGTCGGAATATGTCTCCACCCCCTCCATGACACGCCAGTCAACGACACGCGGCGACAGAGCGGGGCTAGCGAACGAAAAGTCCACCACCGACTCGCCCCGCATCCGCACACACGTGGGAACAGAACCCCGATTAAGGACGTCCAGGCCCTTCTCCAGGGCCCAGTCCTCCACCATCCTTCCCCGCACATCTGTGCAACGAGAACCCCAAGCCAAGTTCTTGGCATTGAAGTCCCCGAGAACAAGCACGGGGAGGGAATGGCTTCCGACGACGACACTCAACTCTGCGAGAGAGTTGTGAAACTCGGCGAGAGTTCGGCTCGGGGAGAAGTAGACTCCCACCACGACGATCTCCCCGAACCGTGCTGCTACGCACCCCCGACCCCTCCTGACATTTTCAAGGGTCGGGGTACCGGCGGCGGCCGATGACACTATGGTCACCGAGCCGTCAAGGTCCGCCACCCAGTCTTCCCTGGGCAGGACAAAGTACGGCTCAGCGACCACAGCGATGTTAATCAACCACTGCGCCATGCTCTGGAGCAACAGATCCTGAGCACAGGCGCAGTGGTTGATGTTCGCCTGGAGGAAGCGTAATGGCGCCGTTATTGACATTCCATTACCGCTTCCTCCACACGGGCCCCTTGTGGGGGCCCCTCCGCAGGCGAACTTGCCGTGCTCTGGGCAGCGGCGGCGGTGGCAGCAGCGGCAGTGGCTGCGGCGGCCGCGGCAGCGGCGGTGGCGACGGTGGCGTTGGCGGAGGCGGCGGAGGGCCTTCCTTTGCCTCTTTTGCCTCTGGGCTTGGCGGGAGCAGCGCAGGCTTTGCTCCCAGCCCGGTGATCAGCCGGCTTGCGAGCCGCCGCACATGCGGGGCAGTGCGGCGCAGCGCTGCAGGTCACCGACACATGGCCGGGCTGACCGCAGCGGAAACAGAGGCCGCTGCGGTCAACCTCCGAGGCGCACTGCACTGACACGTGGTGTCCCACGTGGCAGCGATAGCACCTCAGAGGTCTGGGCTCAAGCAGTTTAACCTGCGCTGAGACCCAGCCCACCAGAAGCCTTCGGCCCTCCACTATGGCTTTCGCCGCCGTCACGGGGCAGCTCACCGTGATGGTTCGCATTCCCGTGGTGTCCGGGCGTAGGGTGCCCGCCTTGATTTGCTCGGCAGAGCACCCCCCGGACCTAGCGACGGCGGCCACCACCTCCTCCTCGGTGACCGAGTCGTCCAGACCCATGATGCGCAGGTCCGCGCACCTGACGGGTCTGGAAACTCGGGCCTCGTCCGCGTTTAGGGACGCTCTCAGCTTTTCAGCCAGAGCGTCAGCGGACGAGCCGCTGGTTTCACCGGGGATCTCCAGCATACGAGCCCCCGTTGCGGTGACTTTGAGCCGGAGGCCCCCGGTGATCCCGAGCTCCCCGAGATCCACCGTCTCCTTGGCCTTCGCCAACAGATCGCGGTAGGTCACACCCTTCTTTTCCGCCTCTGGCTGCAGCGTGATCACTACAGCTGCGGTCTTCGGGGCGCGAAGCCTAGCCGCGACCTTTCGGGCCCTATTCTGGCGCTGCCGCTCCTTTTTGCGGGCCTTTTTGGCCGCCTTTCGCCCCCTCTGCTTCTCCCCGACCAGCTGCCATCCGGCTTCAGCCGTGGGAGGTGCAGGGGGTGCAGGGGCCTGGGAGGGCGGTGGCGGCGGCGGCGGCCGACGTGCCGCAGGCGCGGGCCCACCCGCCACTGGCGCTGGCGCTGTCCCAGTCGCCACCTGTGCCGCTGCCTTGCCCTTCTTTTTTCGGGCCGCCTTCTTCTTCCCAGCCGGTGCCGCCGCCTGTTTGGCCGGAGTCGGCATAACAGGGGGCGGGGGAGGCAACGCAGCCCCGCCGGGGGGCCGACTGGACGGCCCCGGAGCGGATGCAGCAGCCGCGTACGAGGCTCTGCTCGTGCACGCGACCGCCTTGTTCGCGCCCAGGGGAGGACGCAGAACAATTCCCTCCAGGACGGAGAACCGCGCCTGGAAGGAAGCTAACTCCTTTTGAACCAGGTCCAGGACCTGGTTCTCCACCGGCAGAGGCTGGCTCCCCCTCTGTGCTTGAGGCGCCACGCGGGGGCCAGGCTCTCTCAGACTGGCCAGGTCCGCTTGGAGCTTGGCATTCTCCTTCTGGAGAAGCTCCATAGCGGCCGTCAGTCGGGCCACGTCCGCCCGCAGCTTGGCCACCTCGTCCCCTTGTGAAGGAGGAGGGGGGGTCCCCCTAAAGTTGGCCACTGCCGCCATGATGGAGGCGGAAGCCGCAGGTATGGCCCGGAGTTTCGATGAAACTTTTACCTTTACGGCCACACTCCTTAACGCGGCTTCCACCTCTTTTGTGAACCTGGCCTTACGCTCCTCCTCGGAGCTGCCAGATGCAACCGCCTCGTCGCCAGACCCGCGAGCTGTCAAGCCCGGGTGGCGCCCCTCTTCGGCCAACCGTGCCGATTTCTCGGAGGCAGAGAGCCCCCCTCTCTTGCCTCGGATCCCCCCGCGCTTGCTGGTGGGGATCTTGGGAGCAGAGGCCATCTGCTCCTCTTCTGAGGACGACGACTCGCCATCCTTCCTGGACCGCTTGCGGAAGAACTTGCTGTTCTCCGCAGCAGTCCCGGCCTTCTCGCAGCGGGAGCTCACTGAGCCTCCCGCAGCGCTCATCTCACTCAATGTGGCGTCGGACTCCGACGCCACATTCCTCCTCACCTCTTCAGTGCCGTTGCCGGCGGTTTGTTTTGTGTTTGTTTGTTTTGTTTTTAAATTTTTATCCATATTTGTTCCCACGAGTTACTTAGGAAAGTTTCGTCCACCCAGGCAGAGCCTTGTACCTGGGTAAGCCCAATACTGTAGGGTGTGGCCGGTGCCCTACAGGGGAGGCGCTAACGACTGGACACCCTCCAGCCATTCATCCTCTCGCCGCGCCTCGAAACTTAGGGTTGGGTGGTTTTTTATCTTAGAGGTAGCCTTCCTCTGGGCCAGGCAGTTAAGCCAAGCCCCCGACGGTGGCATTAGACATGCCTCCGTTCGCTGTCCGGCCAACCCGGCTCAGCGAACCCGCCGAAAGTTGTCTCTCCCAGGAATGCTCCTAGAGGAGAGACAACGAATGCCGCGTTGGTGCGCCTGCACCTCAGCGGCACGGTCACGTCCGCTGTGCCCTCTGCTTAGCAGAGGGTCACGCGGAGAGACCCACCATCGGTCCAAATTGGACCCCGCTCGTGATGCCAGACTCATTGGCCGCGGCAGTGCCAATCCCAAGGGATGAGAATTTCTTCTCATTCCAAGAGGAAGGACACTGCCGCGCCCGGGGTGCACCGGCCCAGCGGCTGCTGTTTCCTCCAGACGTATCGAGAGGAACCAGCAGCTGCCGAGCACACGTGGAGGACTTCTGGCATCGCACCCCGAGCTGTTGGTCCCGGCTGTCATTTGACCATCTTTGACAGTCGTTACAGGTAGTCAGTGGCCCAAAAAGTCTGACACCAGTCTTACCAAGTGGTATCGTATTTCCCAGTATTAACTGGGTTGTGGAGGTCAGATAGGCAGTCGCTCCATGTAAAATACTGGTATTCAGCTGCATCCGGTTAGACTGGAAGCCGACCCCAAGATGGTTGGGAAAAGGCTAGGCAGATGATGCCGGTAAGGTCGGTTAAAACACGTGTATATAGGAATTAACAAATATTCGTACATTAAACTAATATGTATTTACGAGCAATAGACGGGACAAGACGAAGAAAATCGTAATGCAATACTTGTTACTACTTCATAATGAATCGTTCTAGAAATCTTTTGGGAATTAATTAACCGTAGATATAGGTCGAGAATTGTCGAAACCCCATAAGGACGGGGGAATGGAAGAAAAAGAAAATTGCGAAACAATACGAGAAAGTTTCCTGCTCAGAAGGAACAACTTCTTAACATTTTTACACAAAAAGGTTTAAATTTTATCGGTCTTATTCATAAAAAGATAAAATAGGTTTATAAGCTTGTTATAATGGGAATCCCGAAAAGAAAAAAAAAACACAACGTAAACACAAACGTAAACATAAACGTTTCATAACGCTAAAAGTGCAACAGCTGATTTTGATGTAATAAAAAAAGGCTGCTCCAAGACTGTATTTCGAATTTTTCTGTAATTGATTTGAGCATCCATAAACCGGTCCCGAATTACCGTGAGCGCGATATTGATGTCCCTTCAATTGTCATAGATGACGTAATGGCATGCACCATCTCGCGATTACGCCGACCATGCCCCAAATAAATATCACCAAATAAATTCGGAATGCTATCCAAATGTCACAAGTGACGTTGTAGAACTTTTTTTTAATGCGTTATATGGCCGTGGACACCAGTTGTTTTGGCATTTTATCTATGGATTCAGCAGAACGACAACTTAATCACATTAAAACGTCTTATAACGACAACATAGCTATGACGGGTTTATAGAACGATTATGAATAGAGAATTTTATAGTAGGTTTATTAACTCTAATGAGCATTTTAACTAATGAGTGTTTAAAACCTATTTTAGGGGATTTTTATGAATAAGACTGTATGGCTTCAACTCTGCTGACGTACTTTGTAACCTTTGGCGAACTTCTGTATAATGTTTTACGCCCTATTTAAAAGACGGTGCTTTTTATCGCCGCCGCCGACGAAAACAAAAGAAATGGAGAACTGCGGGCCCAAATTTGTATAAAGGTCATCACCTGTTCGTGCTTTCAAAAATTTTCACAATTTATTTAGTAGCATATAGGATTTCAAACAATAGCTGTAACTTAATGGTTTCATTTTATTTGCTTAAAAACGTTTCACGTGTTCGTGTTGTCCTACCTAGTATATCTCCGTTCAAAATTGGCAATAATATCTTATTGTCACCAATTTTGTATGGCTTTAGCTTAGATTTTGGCAAGACTTTTTCTGTAGTGTCCATAGTTTATCACAATAACACCCTCTCGACCGAATCTCGATCAATATCAATGGGAATCAGCCAACTACGAAGGATATCAATTATCGTGCACTAATACAGGTCCGCACTTGGTGTCTGCCAGCGAGCCATGGAACGAAGTATACTAGGAGTCAACATTTCTGACCTTTTATGGAACAGTAATTATACTTCGATCAAATCGCAGTTTAACATAGCCGCCAAACTGGGCAGGCCACACCTGCAGCATGTCGTATTGAAATTGGGCCAAAGTGGTAACAGACAGGGTTCGGAACAACAGAACCCGGCGACGCGATAGGCCCAGGAGATATCACGACGAGCTCGACTCTTACCAAAAGGATTGTGCCCAAATATACAAAGACAGAAAAATGGAAAAGAAGGAAACCAGGCCTTTGCCCTGCAGGCTCTAGGCACGTATTAATATTATACGCAATCCGAAAAGACGACAATCCAGGTCGATTCGAAGGTCAGGACGTCAATCGATGTGACCGGGGAGATGAGACGGTTAGCCCAAACTGGGAATCGAACCTAGGACTCTACGCTCAGCAGCCTCACTACAACAGTTTGGTTGGTTTATAAAATGTCTGGTCTAGAATAAATTATTTATTTATTTATCCCAGCATTATACAGTCCCGTCATCACATTTCACATCGGCACTTCACCCACTACTGGGCTTACACTAGGCCTCTGCGTCTCCACGCTACAGTGCCAGGCAAATCCACGTTGACTCACACGGCAACAAACCTTGTGGCGATACACTTGAATCGAATACTGTCGAAAACGTGCCGTATGATCTCAGCATAATTTGCGACGTAGAGTACAATGTCATGTAAGTGACCGGTCAGTGACAGATTGGCCTCCTGCCAGCTGTATCTCCATAACATCTTTTGCCACAAAGAGGGATAAACGTAAACGGTTGTATTGTGCGTAAATAGTGTAAATACCGCTCCAATTATATGTGCGCGCATTGTGCTCGCAGGTATTGTATGTAGCCTCTCCGTGCACATCCTAAGCCGCAGTGGAACACGTTATCTGTTCCCGCATCAATAAGTTATCCAGCAGTGATACTCTAGTGGTGTGAACGTCGGACTGAGAAGTTCTGATTTTTCGGATTCATGTGTGTATTGTATAATTATCACTTGCTTGGTGAGGAAACCAGTATGACTGAGAGATATTTCTCGACGGCATGTTAAGCCAGAGGCCCATGGGCGCATGGGCGGCATAAAAACTCTGACAACAGGTTAGGCAACCGATAAAGAAAGAAATAAAGAATAGCATATCAATAAACACAAAACAGTCAATTTGCTATTGTAAAATGATAAGTTGTTCTCATAAACTGTAAGAAAAAAACACATATTCAGATACTCTTTTTTTTTTTAGGATGGGAAATCATCAAATGACTTCTCCCACTCTGGGCGGAGAGCGGGAGGGAGTGTCAGACTTTTAGTGACTAAAACCCATCCATGTTCCTTCCTCGCCCTATAAGTTCCGGGGCCGCGATATCTCTTTCGAATAGGCCCGCAACCCATATTCAGATACTCTTAAGTAACAAAATAATCATAAGAAAGACATAGAAGTAAATGACAGTTTGACGGTTGACTTGAATTGAATTTAAAAAAAATCCGGGTTCCGCCAACCCCAAGCAACATGGGTCAAGGGAAGGAGGATAATGGTGACATTATCCAGACATCCACAGTCTTTGTGAATTCATTCATTGTTTTCGTCATCAACAACACAAAATCTTCTAAAATTCATGAACGTTAATAATTTAGCAGAAACAATTTGGAAATACATAGTAATAATATATGTTAAGGCGACTAGATGAGCTAAATTAGCAACTCTATTTGTGGTGGTTCAAACCATTCAGGGACTGGGTAGTCAACATGTCAAAATGTTAAACGGTTGGAATGTGCAGGGGTCAAAATGTCTATACGGGTCCGTATATGTGACAAAAAGTATGAACGTCAAAATGTGCATGGTTAAAAAGTGAGAGAGTCAAAGAGTTAAAATTTATGTTTGGATCCAATCGAACAAGTGTCAAAAAATATAATAGCCAACGTGAACACGCGTTTATTATGGGTTACATGGACTGGCTGTCTATGTGGCAAGTTGCGAAGTCACAATTATTATAATAATTAGATTGAAATATAAAGAAAAACTAAAATAAGTTACACAAACATATTTCTTTTAGTTTAAGTAGTTATTAAAGTATTCTGATTTATGTTCGTAACTTTTACGTTGAAATAATGTAATTTATGATAACGTGTCGTAATAATAATAGACTACGGTGGGGGAGGATTTTTTGTTTTATTAAGATGACACCTATCTAGACAATCTTGAAAAGCAGAACGTAGTCTACATAGGTCCAACAAATTTGTATCCAAATCCAGAGCCGTTCTTGAGAAACCAATTACGTACAGATATTTAGAATTGCTCGTTAAAAGTAATAGGATAACAAGAATATTGAACTTTTTGACAGTTATTTATTTAGACTTATGCACGTAATATCAATCGAGCATTTTGTCTATCACACCTTTTGTTGTACTTGCATTTTGAGATGTGTACCATTTGTCACTAAAACATTGTGACCATGATTATAATTATGTACATTTTGACACTGGGGCATTCCAACCGTTGAACATTTTATAAAGTTGACCGTTGAATATTTTATAAAGTGACTCAGTCCCTGAATGGTTCAAACTTTTTTAAACTTTCACGATCAGAACACATTATAAAACATATGAAAACGGGTAACGCGATAAGTACCCGTTTTCATAAATGTATTATATTGGTTCAAACTTCGTTTGAAATGATGTGAGAATTAAGTTCAAATGAGCTTGCACTACAAAGTGGTTGTTACGTCAGTCACTGCGGGCCAAATAGTGCGAAATGAGTGGTTTCGATCGATTTACAAAAAATGTATTGGTTGGACTAAAAAACTAAAACACTACATATAATGCCAAAAAATCAGAATGATCGCATGTATTTTAGAATGTTTTTTTTTGGTTGAAAGAAATTTTTAGAGATCGATATTTATAAAAAATCACGAACTTACGTGATTTTTTTTTATCGAGTCAAATTAATTGTATTATGTTTTCAAAACACTAGCATATATCCTGAAGAATATCATACATTTTTTTGGTTTTGTTTATTGCCGTGAATCATATACTTTTAGGCATTATAAAACACGTGTTTAGCTCATGTAGTCGTCTTAATGGCAAAAGGAAAAAGAGACATCACTGAAATTATAACAAAACTTGCAATGCAGCTAAAGATAAACTGTTAGTAATTTTTTCGCTTTGCTGCTCTTATAAAATGGAACCAAAAGTATATTAGCTGTATAATAAACACACTAAGGTCCATGTTCACCGAAAAGATAACAGTCTGATTATCTAAAAACAGCTGTCGCTTTGACATGTTCCCATACAATAATGTGTTTTAAACAGCTGTTTTTAGATAATCAGACCGTTATCTTTTTGGTGAACATGGACCTAAAACAATGGAAAAGGCAGTAGTACACAGTTCAGTGTAGCCAAATTGATTCTGTGATTTATCATCATAATTATCAGCCCAGAATTACCCATTGCCGAGTATGGCCTCCCCTTTTTTTCTCCTACACATCCCGGTTCTGTGCGTCCCTTAGGTTTGGCAGGGCCAGGGCTAGTGTTTTCACGCTACTCTAACGCTATCGTCGACCCTACGAGCTCTAGGACGGCCCTGCCCTGGTTTCTTTAGCCTGAGATTGACCTCCACTAAAATGAAGGATACCATGACTGCCATTGAATTATCCAAAAATATATACATATATTATATAAAAGCGAAATTTAAGAATCAATATAAACGTAATCTTTACATAGTATAAAACAAATTCGCTCCCGCTGTCTGTACGCTTAGATCTTTTAAACTACGCCACGGATTTTAATGCAGTATCAGCAAATGACAAAAAATAAATAAAGTGATTCAAGAAAGGTTTATATTATTTAGGGTGACTGCTAATTAGTGAACGATACTTAAACACCCTATATATTGCACCCTTGCAAAACCGGGGCAGATAGCCAGTATGTCAATGTATATTTCGTGTCATAATTGCTATGGAATATTGACACTTACAGCTCCTTAACGCTGTTTAGGCGTGGTGACCGCAATCAGTTTCATTGGTGAAATCCGTTTTGGTTGTTTGAACTGAGATTACATACCTCGTGTCCACCAGTCGCATGATGTTGCATCGCTCCGCACATGCTGCTGACATGATTGTTGTCTGTGCACCAGAGTCGATAAATGCTTTCACCGGAAATCTAGAAAACATATGTGCATATTATTATATTATTCACATCATTGACCTACTTGCCTTAGATTTTGAATTCAAGTTTCAAGGTCTTAAGAATGCTACATCTATATTGCCTTATCAAGTATGGCAAATAATAGCCCTAGCAATCGATCTGAATGCAACAAAATTGCGTTCTATTGACATTTTATTTTATAATTGTGAGAACGCTTACTCATCAACACTCACTCTCACTAAAAATGAGACGAATATAGCTAAAAACACTACTGACCAAACTGAAGCAAAGAAAAACTAGTGTATAAATGATAAGCATACCCATTCACATGGCAATTGATGTACAGCATCACCACAGTGCCGAATGTTTCAGGGTTGTACTCCATGGCAGCTTCCATGTTGGCTTCTATATTCTTCTGGCGGATCTCCTCGGCTATCATTCGCTGCGCTTCTGTATCAAATGGATCTGAATTCATCATCCTGAAATAAGTCTAGCTTTAAGTCATGTCTCCCTATTGACACCTATCTCACGAAACCAATCTGTAATGTTTTTCACCTTATACGCTGTTGCTGGCGTTCCGTTCTAGCTAAGATTTGTTCGCGAAGCACAGAAGCAAATGTATCTATGAAACAAGATTTAAATTTACAACATTATTTTTTGTTACGGTTAATTACTCTCCTCTATATTTTTAAATAATTTATTTACAAACAAAAAAAAACATTTAAAAATATAAATAGTAGCCCACCAGTTTCAGGGACAGGATCCAAGCTATCAGTGGTCAAGGTTTCAGGGAGAGGAACCCCTAAACAATGCGCAACGTGTCAAGATGTACCACTTTCTTAATTAGACCCTTGAGGTCAAGGCTCTTGGCAATTAAAACAATGACAGATATGACTATTGGCACAATGATTGCAGAGTCAAGATGCTTGTTAAGCTAATCTTTCTTAGCTTACTGTCTACAATAGTGCTGTCAGTGATGATGGATTCAAGTATAACATGATATTGCCATTTTTGGGTTGGGCACTGTATCTGTAGCATGGTTAATTATTGGTTAGAAATAATTATGAATTCCTTGTCATTATTAAAAGAACCACTCTTATTATTCAAGTTGGTTTTCCCAATATTAACTGTTAATGTTATTTCAATCACCATTATTATTAATAGAGCATACCCTTTGTGAATTCAATGAAATTTCTGGAAAAATTGATTCATAAACCCTCTGAAATACTTGACTATTATGTGCAAATCATAATTTTCTGATTAATTTCGTTTTTGAGTTGTGGTTACTAATTAACCTAATCTACCTAAACAATTTAGTGCTACCTTTAGAAGATGCCTTTTATTTTTGATAAACAGTTTTGTATTGCAAATAGATTTGTTTACTTACTTGGTTTTATTACTAGAATTTAGAATCAATCTTTTGATTGAAATTGAAAAACCTTGAATCTATACTTACTAGACTTATTTCAAAGGTAATCTTTTGACAGTAGTACAACAAAAAACAATGTAATAATAAAAGGAGAGCAGCGGTGGCCCAGTGGTGGCGGCCCCGACTTAAAAACAGTAAGTCAAGGGTTCGAACCCAGGTAGGTGCATTGCTTTGTGTAATTTATTTCATCACCACTGCTCTCAAAAAGGTGAAGGAAAACATCGTGAGGAAACCGGCATGTCCTAGAACCAAAAATTCGAAGATGTGACATCTACCAAACCGCACTGGGCCCGTGTGGTGGATTATAGCCCATACGCAAAATACGCGCTTTGACGTGGAGTTGCAGACACCAGCCCGTTGTACAATACAATACAAAAGGAAAGCACTAGATACAGGAATAACTGTAAAAAATATAATTTCAGCCTTTTAATACACATTCCATGGAATGCTTAGAACCCCTTCCCATACAAATCAAATTATAGTAAAAGCTACAATATTATGTAAAAAAGAACCAAATGACTATCCTACAGTTATTTCTATTACTACACACAGGAAATTAACAACATGCACTAACACTTTAACTCTTGTTATAAAACAAGTGGGTACATGCAGTTACCTCCATATTTTACGCCAAGTAATGTAATTATGTGCGTACCTAAGTTTCCACTGAGAAGTGCATCAGCTAATCGGGGATTATTTTGTTTCAGGAGAGCAAGTTGATCTGGATTAGCCAAGAACATTTCCCTGATGATGCGTGGGTCTTCTTCAACCGGCGGGTTTCTAGCTGCCATTGAAGTGCTTGCACTTGCTGGTGGGACTCTTATGCCACTGAAGTCTAAACTGGCTAAGCCAGTCGGCAAAGCTGCAAAGATGATGAAGTTTTTAATTTATTTATAAAAAAAGTAGCTCAACCTATAAATATAAAAAATATTTATTGACAGTATCTGTCATTGTTTAGTTTTTTTTTAAATATTATTATTGTAATCCATTTAGCTCTCTTTGTTTGCATCTTGGCTGCCAGTAATAAAATTGACGAAAATACACTATGTCATCAATGACAATAAGCATGACAATGCAATTTTAAAACGCACAGTGAAAAGTAAATTGTGTTAAAAACTTGTACCTTGACTGGAATCAGTCTGGTTGAGGTTTGAGGCTGACTGCATCATGTGAAGAAGCACGATAACATCCCCGTCGCGAACACCGTGCTGTTTTAAGGATTTCTTATCGTCCAAGAGCGGTTTTCCATTGAAATTCAGGATGAAGTCTTTCGCAGGGAACCCGGATTCGATTTCACAAAACGCTTTAAAATTTTCCAACTCCAAATCTTCGGATACGTCCAAGACGAAGATTTCATCGTTCAGAGTTGTAATTGTAAGTTTCATTGTGAAATTTGGGTGATGCGGCTACTGCGAATGAACTGTGTTCACTGAGGTAAATACGTGTTGTTTGATTTAAACTTTGGGGATGACTGGCCAAAACATTTTTAATCTTGTATACGCCCCTTGAATACACTCGTTTTGTGTACACTAACACAAGCACAAATAATACTTTTGGAAATGTTCCCTGGGATAAATAAAAATTACTAATGAATGTATGTTACCTACTCAATAATCACAAAGGTGGTGAAGTGAACTCGCTCGGTAGGAGCTAGGGTTGTAATTCGATTCTCCTCTCTATGCTTCGTGCTTAGATCCGGTATTTTTATTATAACAACCATTGCTGAAAATTTTACATTTTTGATAAATATTTTGAAAGTTCAACTTTTTGCGAAGTTTTGGTATTTGACGTGTCATTATTTTTTAAATAATTCTGAAATTATCGGTTTTGTGACTCGATTCCAATGTCAAAACATGTCAATTTGGTTTACAACATCTGTGGCACGCAACAGACATCACTCACTTTCCTGGACAAAATCACAACACTGGGCGGGCAGTCATCGAGGAGAAAACTCGGTGGAAACCAGTGGAAACATCTCCTTTGTTACATATATTTTTCGTAGGTAGACGCGAGTGCGGAGTGTGAGCTTTTGTGGATATTTACTTAAATAAAAAGCATGCGTTTGTTTTAGAAGCGGGGGTAATTCGTGATCTTTTTAAATGTGTGTTCCGGATTTTATTTTACAATGTGAAATCGTGACGACACGACGTAGATTGGTGAGATATTTTTTGTTACAATTAAAAAAAAGTAAAAACTTCACCGAAATACTGGTTCTGATGGATTCTAGTCTTTGTAAGTTATTTATATTTGTCATTGAATTTTTTTTCTTTAGTGAAAGCTTGTACGAAACAAAGCGCAGCAGCCGAAAGGCGAATCATGTTTTTGTTATTGACTCATTTTGGGTATTTTCTCAAGCTTTCCCCTCAAATCTATGCACTTACTAGTGTGTCATTTGAATAATAAATAACTTCAGTATAATATTACTACTTTCAAAATGATTACTACTTATAAAATATAGTCCAAAGCATTTAAAAAGATTTGTATTCCTACCTACATTTTTTTATTGTGTCTGTGACAAATTGGATTTATCAGAAAGGTATTTTGGTTACTAAAAATGATAAACAAGCAACATACCTTATCATCTATTGTTCTTAAAAGTTCTTAGTTTGTCTTTTGTAAGTCTCCTCAAGGAGTGTATGAAAGACTTACCATTGTTAAGGTAAATATGCTCCATTTTCCAAAATACTTCACATGTGCAATCACAGTTTCTATGTAGAAGATTTTAAATACAAATACAAAGTATTAATTAAAAGCCTGTCCTCAGTGTCATGACTGGTAATTACACAGTGTTTAAAACATTGACTAGACACTGTAGGGCCTCATCTCGAGATGCAGACTCACTGCACTCCATATTCAGTGCAGGATTTAAAGATATAGAAGCCTTGGGGGTTGAAGAAGTAGAAGAGGATTTTTTTTTGGAACAAGCTAAAAATAAAATGACATACAAGGTGTACTGTACAACCTCTCAAGTTATGTCGCACCATGGATCTATCTGGTCATGGACACAATGTTTTTTTTTTCCTTTTTAAAAAAAGATTAGTCTTGGAGGCCCCTTCCTTGTAGAGGCCCGAGGCAGGTGTCCCTGTTGCCCTGCCCTGAATCCAGCGCTGTCTATTTTACCAATAGCTAACATCTTCAGCCTAGTCAATCTATAACTTTCCCACTCAACAGTGTGAAAATTATAGGTTGATTGACCCAACGGCCACTGGTCTACTCTCTGTGAACGGTAGTGGAATGTTTTCACAAAGTTGGATCAATGTGGTTTGGTTGATACCACAGGTGCTGTAGATGATTTAATACTTAGCAATATTTCAAGTATTGGATCACCTATCTATACTAATATTATAAAGCAGAAGAGTTTGTTTGTTTGTTTGGTTGAACGCGCTAATCTCAGGAACTACCGGCTCAAATTGAAAAATTATTTTTGTGTTGGATAGTCCATTTATCGAGGAAGGCTATAGGCTATATAACATCACGCTATGACCGGATATATAGGAGCGGAGCAGCAATAAGAAATGTTGCAAACGGGAAAAAAGCTTCCGTTGAGCAGGCGATGCGTTGCAATATCAAAACTTCACGCGAACGAAGTCATGGGCAGAAGCTAGTAGCTTATACAAGTTTTGGTTCACCAACAATATTATACAGGGTGACTGGGTCTGGACCCGCCATAGCAAATTCGCATATAGTGCAGGACATTTTCTAATAACTGAACCTGACTTTCCGTAAACAAAGTTGTAAAGTTTAGGAGATAGGTAAATTTTTACACTTTAATGAGATTTTCCAAAATTTGACCTTCAAGCATTCATAACTTTTTTTTGCTTTATTTTTGTGTTTTATTTACTATTCATTGGTAGTCATAAACATTGTTGAGTAAAATACCTCGGAACTTCCCTCAAACTAGGGTAAAAAAATAAAATAGTACGCTTTTTATAGAAAATAATGCCAAAACTAACTGGAAATCCACTAAGAATTTCTACTTTCCTAAGTTATAAATTTGCAACAAACACTGCACAATTAGCTTCAACAAACCTATAAGTAATGAATTGTTTGATTTTAACTAGCAACTTTTTTAATACAAATTTGATATTGTGGAAAGGTTATAAACTAGAGAACAAATTTTCATAAAAATTATTATTGAAACACCATAGCTTTTTTTTATTTGAGGTTGAATTTGATCATAATGCTTTTGATTTGGCATTATTTCCTTTAAAAAGCGTTACTATCTTATTTTTTTACCCTAGTTTCTGGGAAGTTCCGAGGTATTTTAGTCACCAATGTTTAAGACTACCAACAAATAGTTTAAAAAAACCCACAAAAATAAAGTAAAAAGAAGTTATGAATGCTTGAAGGTCAAATTTTAGAAAAATCTCAAGATAGTATAAAAATGGACATATCTCCTAAACTATAAAACTTTGGTTAGGGAAAGAAAGGTTCAGTAATAGGCATGACGACAGTATCAAAAACTTACAATTATCTATTTAGTCCGTCAGTTAGATTATTGAAAAATAATGGATACGTATTTTTTGTTTTTGTAAATCAATGAAGACAAAGATAAAACGCATCAAAACTCGGGAGTGGGGGCTCGTGACGTCAGAACTAGTTAAAAATTATACCTAGGCGTGACGTATTGGGAATTTTAGAAGCGTCGTATCTTCGTCAATTTTGATTTACGTAACAAAAGATAAAATACGGGTCAAATGGTTTTTAATAATCTACCTGACGGACTAACTAGTTTTTTTTTGTCGTCTCCCCTATTGGAAAATGACCTTCTCTATATGCGAATTTGCTATGGCGGGTCCAGACCCAGTCACCCTGTATATGTTGGATCACATTACCATACAGCGGCACAAATTACAGAATCCTACCTGCTATGATTCTTATTACATTACTTGTAAATATCCTCAGAAACAAAATAACTTCATTTTAATCAATCTGCTAAGTGATGCTATTACTGAGATAAACTTCTAATGATGATGATAATGAAAAACAAAGTTAATGCTGAACTGTCATGAAAAAGTCCAATATCAAAAATTAAATCAACGTCATCATTCTCTTAACCTAATTCATTTGGGATCGGCGCAGCATGTCTGCATCTTCCACACTTCTCTACTACTCATCATCCCACCAGACACTTCCTTTCTTGCCATCAATATCTGCCTAGCCTTGTCCCAACTATGTTGGGGTCGGCTTCCAGTCTAACCAGTTGCAGCTGAATACCATTTACATGGAGCGACTGCCTATCTGACCTCCACAACCCAGTTAATACAATACCTTTTAGTGAGACTGGTTGTCAGACTTTTTGGGCCACTGACTACCAATGACCGTCAAAGATAGACAAATGACAGCCGGTACCAACAGCATAATGTGCTTTCCCAGGCATGGAGGAAACTCGGTATGTAAGGGTGGTCACCCGATCGACCCGAGCGGCTTTTATTATTTAGCCATAAGCTCCTTTTTTGCCATATCATTCTTTATACAGTACTGTATACAGTCCAGAGGGGTCGCTATTTTAATATTTTATCAACCATTGACTAAAGAAACCTTGATGGCTGTGTCATAATGATAGACGAGAGTATAGATAGATGGACAGGACGAATCTATAAGGGTTCCGTTTTTTGCCATTTGTCTTCGGAATCCTAAATAGGAGAGGAGAGAAGAATGGTCGTGTCACTGAATAGTTATTCAGTATTGTAGTGTTGGTGTATGTTGTGCCAAACATAGTATATTGTTTGTTCTGCTTGACATTTCATTTGTACTCGTATGATGTCAGCTCTTGATAGTGTCATCCATGTCTAGACAATTTTTTTAGAATCATTGTAAGTGTTGTTGTTGTTTGGTCACAGTTTCTTTTTGTATTCATTTTTTAAGGTTCGACGAGTGCCTATTACTAAGACTCCACTGTCGATCAGTCTGTCTGTCTGTCACCAGGTTTTATCCCATGAACCGTGATGGCTAGACAGTTGACACTTTCACAGAATGTGTAGTTATCTATTGCCCCTATATCAAAAAAAAATACGATAGTACGAGATCATAACGGCGGAAGAAAATCCGGCCAAAAAATTCAAGCCCCTTTAACCTCTACATATACCTAGAATATTAATCTATAATTAGTATTAGATTTACTATCAACAACATTCAAACTGTTTCGTAAACTGAACCACAGACAAAGATATATGGAATCTGTTTAGTATCGCCTCTCCTACTATTTTCAATACTACGAGTATTTACTTCAACACTATGTAAAACAAACTGTTGTTTCACATTCGGAACTATTTTGAAAAGTACGCGAATGCAATCCATTGATTTAAACCAGTAGCCTGAATACGCTCTGTATTGATATTTTCTGGTAAACTGCTCTTTTAGCTTCCAAGCAACATTGGAGTAAGCCTCGGTTTCCACAGAAGCTAAGAAGAGAAACGACTGGTGACTGGTAACTGGGTGTATATTTAAGCATTGCTTCAGATGGACAAGTCACCTAATCTAATAGGAATCGGCGCATAGCCATTATTGAAGTTTTGAGGAGAGGATATGTGCTGGGGAAAGTGGTGGTGCTCCTCGTGCAGGAGGTGGGTGGCGCAGAGACTAAAGAATGCCTGCTCCTCAAGCCCTACGTGATTGTCGAGTGCAACCACGTCGCACGCGCTTGCTCTTGTAAGCGCTCCTCCTACTATTTTTCAAAACGCGAGCGTGCACTAGCGCGGAGTTTTAGCATACGCTCTGTGATTTGTGTGACGGTTTTCTTACCTCAAAAACTTGAAACAGCACTGATCCTTTCAAACCAGCTCACATATCCGCGTCTGTTTAAACCATTGGTTCCCGCTTATGTTCCTCGGACCACAGGGGGTCCACGAAAAGGAAAAGTACTGGCTGCGCAGTGTTAAAAAAACCGAAAGTTTTATTCGTTGTTAAATAATAAAAAAGGCTATAATTGAGAACCTATGAGACGCGCGATTGTTCAAGTGATCGTGCGCACTTCGTCTGCTTTTGCATCCTACATTCTTAAAATTCTTGTGTACGTATTATGACGAAGATTAAGCCTGACGTTGCCTGAATATTTAGAATTTAGTGGTCCCTGGTAACATGTATGTGATATCTGTATGGTTCTTTCTTCAAAAAACCATCTCAGACACTAATCTGCATAGTTCTCATTTGAGTTGAACAATATTGTCTGGACTTTAAAAGAGACTGACCTCTGAGTTTGTTTCGGCTGTTTCTTCTCAGAGTAGTCAGGTACGAAACACCGGTCCCATCTAGTTTAAAAAATAAGGACATGAAAAGTGTTTGTGAAAACCAATTTGCAAAATAAATATCATGTATCATTTAACAATGAAGAAATAAAAATGGTCCATGGTCAAATAACCAAACAAATAAGAGTTGGAGTCGCGCACAAAGTGCTCCGTTGCACCAAACAATATAATAGGAAAATGGCTGTGGCATACGGACGGACAGACAGACGGACAGGACGAGTATATAAGGGTTCTGTTTTTGACTCTAAAATAGTTGGGAAACATTGGCTGCCCGCTACACCGCTCTTATCCTCACAAATGTCTGGAAACTGAGTCTAAGACGTCCTTATTTAAGTCTTAGGGTCTTGTCTTACCGCAGACGAGGAAGAGACTAGCTATCTACTATATTCTCGCTCGAAACTTCCATCATATAAAGGGTGTAAAACACCTCTTAACGAAGCCGAAAGGCACTTATTTTCCTCGTCATTGCTATCATTTTGTTGTTCTACACCATCCTGGGATCTTTCTAGTTACGGAGATATTGGGGGTCAAAGTTACAACTTTTTGACAAGTTTTTTTTCAATACAAGTTTTTATTGTAAGATTTTTGCTTTAAACACCTCTACGACCCCCATACTATTCAATCCATCCATCATCACAATGTTTTAAGTGCGTTACATTGATGATTGCGTTTCTACCACAAAACATTTTTTCATCAAAAAAAAAAATCGTTTCCCAGCTATATTTTTTGCGTAATAAGTATACTTAGGTCCATGTTCACCAACAAGATGACGGTCTGATTTTCTAAAAACAGTTGTTTAAGACACATTTTTGTATGGGAACATGTCACATTGACAGCTGTTTTTGTATAATCAGACTGTTATCTTTTCGGTGAACATGGACCTTAGTTTGATGTACAAAACGCTTGGTTAACGGCTTCGTGATGAGGTAGTTTAGGTACATATATGTATAAATAATGTGGGTTCTGTGTCAGTAAAAGAGATAGCGACACATTGCATTGCCGACATGAACTGAATCACGACAAGTTTGTCGTAGACAAAAGAGCTATCAAAGAAAATGCTCAGGGACACTTGCTTGACAGGCAGAACAGTCACTGAAAGAGTCGTTGGTGGCTTACGCAGACGCAGCAAGTGCTTCTCGGTAATCGTCGACGGAGGGACATGTGCCTTATGCTTTAAATGAGAGTTCGGCCATGAAACTGATCATACATTTCTTTACAGAACTTCACCGACACCAGTCAATAACACTTCATTTGGATACCAGTGAATTAACATGTCATCGGTGGGACAGTTAGTTCCTCAGGTGACGCGACGCCCCCCAAACATGACTATCAAATTCAACGGCCCACATGTGGAGGGGTCTTTCTGCACTCAAATCGATTATAACTATGACCCTGTAATTAGCGTACTATGCGCTATGTACATCGCATTCGGAATAGTTTACACGTTATTCGGTAAGTGATTTGTAGCTTCTCTAAGTTTTTGCTGTTTCTCTTACGGGATGAAATGGCGGAAAAAATAATATTACATATGTATAGTTTAGAATGTAGCTTTAATTTAGTGAAGTTTAGATATGAACGGGGAACGACAAACACTATTAACACTGATACTTTTACACATATACATTGAGACTTTGGAAATTTTGGAATGAAAACTAGCTTTTACTGTGTTAAACATATCTCGTTAATCTAATAAAACATATAATATGAAGGTAGTACCTAGTCTAACCCAACTTATTTCAGCTGTCGATAATAACTGTAGATCTTTTAAATATTTCCATTAACTCTTAACTGACACTGACATAGTAGATAGCTAATTATAAAAGTACTTTTATGTTTTATTCTAAAACACATAAGTTACTTAAGTTGTTATGACCAATTTGTAGGTAGACTTAATTATAACAGACGAAAACAATAGACGCGAACAAACTGATTTGGTTATAAAAGTAGGTACATAGATGTGACTCAGGCTGGCTGGACAAATCTTCAAAATAGCTTGCATTTAACTAGGCACTTTATGTGACGACTAAACACCCTTATTTCAGAAGTTGTGACGCTACAGAATCTTAGATAATCGATTGAAAACGTGTCCAGCCAGCTAGAAAAACCACTTGTTGAAAAGTCAAAAATTTTAAAGTAAATTGTAAAGTCACAAATTTTAAAATAAGGGTGTTTAGATGTCACATAAAGTGCAGGGCACTTTATGTGACGACTAAACATCCTTATTTTGACCTAGTTAAATGCGAGCTATTTTGAAGATTTGTCCAGCCAGCCTGAGTCACATGGTACATAGGCATGTACTTACCTTCTTTTGGATAGGTATCCATAATTTATGTGTATATCGCACATTAATTTAGCTGTACTCATAATTAGTTAATTACCTACTTACATAATGTACTTCTTTGTTAAAAATTATATTCTCAGAATAACATCAGACTACGTTCAAATGTTTTGTAATATGTACGTAAGATAGACATTAATAACAAGTAAAATTAAATTAAAAATTAAAAAAGAACCCCGCCACTATGTACCTATTAAGAGTTGATTAGAAAATAATTCGCTGTTTCGCCATTTTGTGGTCGCGGCCATCTTGGATTTTTAATTTATCATAGTGTATGTATTGTATCTAGGGTTTCTCATTTCCCGACTTTTTTTTGTTCCCGGATACCGAGACTTCTCGAGCACCATTTCCCGGGAATTCCCGAGAAGTCGGGCATTTGATTAATCTCACTAAAAATGTATGAAAAAGGTTTTAAAATAAAATACACATTTTCGTAATCAACAATATGTTCATTTTAATCAGTCTTTGGCAATTTACAAAAAAATATGCCTTCTTAATTTTCTTTATAATCATTAATCACAGAGTTTTAAAACTAGAATAAAATATAAGTAAAATCTTTAAAATTAACAAGATATCAATCACAGACATTTTTTTTATATAATTAGCTGTTACTGACAAATATGATCACTGACTTATAATCACAGAGTTTTAAAACTAGAATAAAATATAAGTAAAATCTTTAAAATTAACAAAATATCCATCAGACTTTATATTAGCTGCTACTAACAAATAAGATCACTTTGATATATACGAGTCCCTAATGTAAAAGTCAATGTTTCGTTAAAATAAAGAATGATGTTTAAGAAATATGCCTTTATAAAAGTTTTGTAATAATAACTAACGACATTTAAATCACGTTCTTTTGATAATCATCTCTGTCTCCGTTACATAAATAATATTACAAATTAAGGAAAAAAATTCTGTTAATAGCAGCTTCGAAAAATTCGCTAGCAGGTTCTATTAAAATAAGATTTTAAAAATACTAAAGCATTAATTGATTTGTCTGATAGACGGTTCCTAATCTTTGTAACGACGTTACCAGATAAAGAGAATACTCGCTCATTTTCAGTTGACGTAGGCTTCACAGTCATAACGGCATGATATAAATTTTCTAGATTTGGTGTTCGTTTTCCGGTAGATTCAAATAAATGAAATTCTTTTTTTATCAGGCTTTTGGTTAACAACTGGGCTTCAGTAGTATTTGTACTCGTAGAAGCGGTCTCAATAGCCATTCTTAATTGCATCTCAAAATGGATAGGAGAGTCACCTTCAGTTTGTTGGACTTCTTGGACATTCTCGTCATCGTCAGGGTTAGAGATGCTTGGAAACAGTCGGTTTTAGAGTTCTTCTGTATATTTAATCAAATCAGTTTTGCTGCAGTTGGGCCAGTTTCGGTCACTGTTGTACGCAGAAGGATTGTGGAGGTAATTTATAAGTGAAATCAAGTTGATGTTCCGTCTATTATTGATCTTGTCTTTGAGATGGTCTAGGAATTTTGAGGCCAAAGCATTGTTCATCGATTCTAATTTATTGATCAATACATCAAGTATTGCTATATTTGCTTCGCGCATATGTACAGCATTCACGACATGTGTGATTGAAAGAAAGATAGTGCCGCGCTCAAGGTCATCGCTTTTTATTCGTTGTGTGACTTGTAAAAGAATGTAAAAGGGGAGACGAGATAGAGATAACACCCCGTCGTTTTTGCGTCGGGGGTTAAAAATAAATATGGAGCACCGTTTTGATGCACACAGTTATTAAGTTATAAAACCATTGCATCGCAATTAGGATCCCGCATGCTTTCGCATTTGCGCTGACAGCTGACTTCTTTTTTTATTTATCAGATGAATCTGCGGGCATAGTATTGCATTCGATATTATCTTCCGGATAATACGTAGGTAAATGCGAAAAACTTCATTAAAATCTTAATCTTTCGATACTTTCTCAGACAGACAACACTCTAAAACGCTAGGTCAAATACATGTTTAGCTATGCTCTTTAAATTATGGTAAGCAATATCACTAGTTAAGCTTGTAAGGAAGGAAGAACATTTGAAAATCCTTCCGCAAACGAAAAAAATATATGACAGTTAATAATAATTATGGGAGTTTGTCTTACTTATTGACTATGGCGAAATGCGGTGCACGACTGGAAAAAAACACTACATCGATGTTATATAAAACCAAAGCTGCGTTTTAAATCCTTTTCAATCCGTGAAAGAAAAAGACAATTAAAATATTTTTAATTCGAGTAAATGAAGTATCAATATTTTTTTGTGCTTTTTTTTTCTGATATTAATCAGGTTATTTATTTTAGGTTACCGATGTTTTAAAGCCAGCATGTTCCTCACGGGCTTCACCTTCGGGTCAGCTATCGTATATCTAATTTGCCTACAGGAATACCTGATGCCTCCGTACGGTAACGTCGGTAAGCCAATTCCCTTCATAATTTAACTAACTACTATTACTACACCTCAGCAGATATCGGGCTGCGGCCTAATTTTCCCTGAGTAAAATGTTTATCATTTCCAAGATGCGTTTAATGGCTAGTTCCAGTATCTAATAAATTATTAGTAATTTTGTATCGTAGTAAGCGTGTCTGGCGGTGCATTCACGCCGTGTCGGGCCGTGTTATGTACTTATGTCTTACATAACTACTGTTTAGGTGCATTGCACTAAAGAGGGCTTTCTATTTTTATAAAACCAATACACTTAGCTTAACGAAAAATCTGTTGGTGTCGCTTCGATTCGACATGTTTCTAATGAAATGGCTTGTTTACTTTGTTTGATTGATTGTAGGTGTGGCTCTGTGCGCCGGACTTCTGTTCGGGCTCATCACTATGCTGATCCAGTACGTGGGGCTATTCATGACTGGCTTCCACACCGGTGTGCTTCTCGCTATCGCAGGCCTGGCCATCTACGATCATTTCCTGGACTCCCGCCCGACTACAGTAAGTATTTGCATAACCTCACACATTAATGTCTATTCTACCACACTTTGTGCGTGATCATATCGTGACTATGCTTATGTAGGTCGCAATCGCAGAGAATACCAATTCGACGGACGCAGTATCTTTCTTACTGACGGATGTCTTACACTGTCGCCGAAATTAGAGCAGTTAATGTTGCAAAATTTTTAAACACCTCCATAGCAGTAGACTTGCTTGTTTAAAAATGATATTCTAGTTGGGCTCTGGTGAGGAATCCTAATAAGTCTTGTTGTGGTAAAATGGAATACTTAATAATATTTGAAATTGTAGTCAATTATTTTATATTTATACTTAGCTTAATGACGAATAGCGTCGACGATGACGAGGAAGGATGTCTTGACAATACTTTGCTTTATTTGCTAGTCGTCGTTCGTAGGTACCACCGACCACGTCATCGAACTCATCGATTCGGTGTAAATAAAGTGAATCATTGTTATCTCGTGTCAGTAGGTTCGGTAATCGGCCGTAGCTTAGCTTGACACACATATTCTAAATTCTAAAGTGAGGGTTCACTTTATATGAAACGTTCTGATTCAACATAAATATAGTCACAAAGGAGACCGCATGCAGCAATGCAACTCACACTATTAATTTTCGATCAAGTACCTATGTGATCTGATTACGCATTTATAAAACTCGATCCCTTCAGAATCCCAATAAATGTAGCATACCGGAAACCGGCAACGCAGTATTTATTTTCGGTCATGGAGGATGAGATAACGCAATTATAAAACTAAATCCCAATAAAAATGTAGGCTGGTGTTGGAACACCTACGTGGAAATGCACTTGAATAAAGTCATAGTGCTCGAGACGTCGATGTTCAGACATAAAGGGTTGCCAGGTCGTCAAACCTAATAGCCGGACAGACCAGCCAGCTTGGCCGGACATTTGGGTGAAAAGGCAGGACACCCTACATTATTGAGGTTGTCTCTGTATTAATGGAAACGACATAATTTTTATGTAAAATCAAGCTTTTTTTATTATTACTATAAATCTTGTTTAATTCTAATAAAAAATAAATAAAACAAATGCCAAATCAGTAAGTAAGTACTTTATTATTAATCAGTCGACTCGCCTGCGCTCGGTCACGCTCGGCGCTGGCTCTTTTGTTTGAAAAATGTAAAAAGCCGGACACCGTTTATTTTGGACACGCAATCAAAAAGCCTAACTATGTCCGGCTTTATCCGGACGCCTGACAACCCCATCCACGGTAGCCCGCGAAATTCAAATTTTCTTCGTTTTTTGCAATTTTCAACTCAGTGTCATGTCGTATGTTGATTAAAATATGATTCGCGGCTACAACACGTATACGTAGTTACAGAATAAATTATAATCATTAAAATCATCAATACAACCCTCTAAGTTCATGTAACGTGTAGCTGACACATTTAATAAAGACCGATAGGAACTGCTTCCCGGTGAATGTAATAGCCATTAAATCAATCGGATGCGTCGAAGCTGTAGCAGTAGTTGCATCTAACGATATAATGTGGGTATGTGACCTCAATTGCATGCTCCGATGTGTTTTACTCTCAGACGCACAAGTCCGCACAACGCACACCGCTAGCTATGCAATCTCTAGCTAGGGTTACCAGATAAAAAAAACTTGCATTTCTACTAAAAAGTCTTAACGTTATGCTAAGACCTCTCCCACGGTGCGACGTACCGTGTATTAATTACGATAACACATTATAGGTGTAAGTTATTTTTCTTGGTTCTAACTTGACATGCGCTTTAATCAAACATACATTATTTCGTTTTATGTGCGCGATGCGTGATTGTACAGAGCAGCGCGCGGTGGTTCAGTGGTGGCGGCCGGACTTACGAACAGTAAGTCGTGGATTCGAACACATTCGAAAAGGCGCATTCATTTATATGAAATAAATAACACAAGTAATGCCACCACTGCTCTCAAACGGTGAAGGAAAACATCGTGAAGTGAAGAAACACGTATCAAGAACCAAAAAAATCGAAGACATGTAACATCTACCAATTCGCACTGGGCCCGCGTGGTGGATTTTATCCCGTTCCCTCTCATAGAAAGGAGGCCTATGTGCCAGCAGTGGAAACATTAATAGTTTGATGATGATACGTGATTGTTAACCAGAGAGAAGATATTGTGGAAACAATTTATTTGCGTCAAATAAGTTAAACAACTAATAACTTTCCAATATTGGTTTTGGTGAAAAAGCCTGGCCAATCAATATTTTTTGGATATCGACTGGACTCCAGCTGAAGTCCAGACACAACATCTTGGCATAATTATCACGACACATCCTGATGTCTGGTAACCCTATCTACAGGTATTTTTTACCTTCTGGCATTTGTGTAAGTAAATCGTGGCTGGATTTCTTTAAGTTTCGATAAATGGGCCACTTGACGTTCGCAATTAGACTTTCACATGTATATAATAGTGGGAAAGAAGAATGCTGATCTGGATTTTGTTCTACACCATACCTGGGCCCCAATTCTGCTATTGCAATAGTGTCACAATAGTCTATCACTGATCTCATATTGTTCATTTTGACAAATTTGGTGATTAAAGGCGTCATTATGACTTTCCAACCACTGACACTCGATTGAAAGAAATGGCTTAAAATAGTAGTCTCGTACATAATGACAAATGAATGACTGACTTACGCGGTAATCTGCCAACATTTTGAAAGTTCCTTTGAGAATTAGAGCGGAAATGTGCTCAATTAGCACCATTTTGTACTGCAATAAATGTAGGCTTCTTTAATAAAGATAATTTAAAACACTTGTAAGAAAATAAATCAAAACACCGGCTGCTAGAAATAAAAATAAACAAAACGTCAGTAAATAGTAATGTCACATGTGACTTTGACAGCTAAACACAAAATATAATGGAGTTGTAAAGTTTCACATTTATCCGCGTTACACTTAACTTAATGTTTTTTGCTATTTACGAACTTCTTACTACTTCAGATTGCTTTTATCACAAATAAATAATATGTACAAATGTAATATGTACAAACATATAAATGTAATCAGGCATGAATAACTGTTTGAATTTAATAGTGTATTTTCGAAAATCATTTCTATTAACAGGTTTTATAATAATGGCAATACAACAATGTCATTCTAACACAATTGCGAATCAGGGCCCTGGGAACCTTCTAGTTACGGAGATATTGGGGGTCAAAGTTCAAGTTTTTATTGTAAGATTTTTACTTTTAACACTTCCACGACCCCCGTACAATTCAATCCATCCATCAGCATAATGTTTTGAGTACGTTACATTGAGTTCTATCGCTAAACATGATTTTTCACCCGAAAAAAAATAAAAGTGCCCCAACAATAATTTTAGCATAAAGTTACTTAGCTTGATGTACAGAATGCTTGGTTGACGGCTTCGTGATGAGGTTGTTTACTTCCTGTGTAATTTATAACCTATGTTACTTCCTGAAAATTTAGTTTTCTATTGGTGAAAAAATAGTTAAAATCGGACTAGTAGTTTTTGAGTTTATTCGTTACAAACACATAAGTTTTTCCTCTTTGTAATAATAGTGTAGATTAATAAATAACAGTGCTTTTTACTAATGTGGAAGAACAAACAAACACTGGTGTCTTTTTCATTGTAACTCTTAATAAAATGTAAACAAATATCAATTTATTTAATTAATAATATAACAATGCTTTTACTGCAGTTGGAAATACAAATATGATACAGATTCCAAAAATGAATAAATAAAGCACTTGTACAGTCCAAAACCCTGTACCGTTTTCGACGAAAACCGTCAGTGAATTTAAAAAATCATCTCAATCTTTGTTTGAAATTTGTAGGTTTTACATCATTAATTAACCCCCGACGCAAAAGCAATTGTCTGTGTGTGTGTGTATGTGTTTGTGTGTGTGTCTGTGGCATCAAAGCTCTCGAACGGATTAGCCGATTTTGATTTTGTTAGGGTTCCGTAGCCAAATGGCAAAAAACGGAACCCTTATAGTTTCGCCATGTCTGTCTGTCTGTCTGTCTGTCTGTCCGCGGATAATCTCAGTGACCGTTAGCACCAGAAAGCTGAAATTTGGTACCAATATGTATATCAATCATGCCGACAAAGTGCAAAAATAAAAATTTAAAAAAACATTTTTATTAGGGTACCTCCCCCAGACGTAAAGTGGGGAGCGATTTTTTTTTTAATTTTGACCCTGACGTGTGATATATTGTTGGATAGGTATTTAAAAATGAATAGGGGTTTTCTAAAATCATTTTTTGATAATATTAATATTTTAGGAAATAATCGCTCCGAAAGTCAAAAACAATGTGTCCCCCCCCCCCTCTAACTTTTGAACCATAAGTTTAAAAAATATGAAAAAAATCACAGAAGTAGACCTTTATATGAACTTTCTAGGAAAATTATTTTCAACTTGATGAGTTGAATAGTTTTTGAGTTATATAGCACTTTTTCAAAAAAACGCAAATGATAACTTTGTTTTTCATACAAATACTATGAAAAACAAAGTTATTTTTGCTGACGAAAAATGTTGGTATTTTTAATGGTCTGGGAAGCTACGGAACCCTACAGTGAGCGTGGCCCGACACGCTCTTGGCCGGTTTTTTTTTGTTTGAAAGGTGATTTATTCGGGGGTGTGCGAGCTATGTTTGATAAAAATCAGTCCAAGATGGCCGCCGCCACAAAATGGCGGATTACATATTTATTCAAACACTCTTTCAATATGGGTATTACTATAAATGAAAGGGCTTGACTAGCAGAATACTATACGCTATAATAAATTTCCAATCCAAGATGGCCGCTACCACAAAATGGTGAATTCCCTCAATATGGGTATCAAATGTAAGGGCTTCACTAGTAGAATCGTATTATCTGAGAAATGACCCTATGTGTCGGGTTTTTTTTTTAATTTTTAATTTAATGTAACTTGTATAAACACACACTGTTAGTCCGAAAGGTACCGTTGCAAATAAAAAAGTCCTAGATACTATAATCGATGTTTGATCTTATATTACCAATACGTGAACCAACCGTCAGCTGCTCGAGTAGCGGTGCGTGTAGGATTGGGAGGTTACGGAAGTTGTTAAAATAAATAAAAAAATAAGTCATAGTACGCCGGCTGAAACTTTTCTCATAAATACATAGTTTACAACATAATGAGCTTAAAAACAAATCGTCAGCTGCTTGGCGGAGGGGGGATTATGCGTCCGCCGCTCGCATGGACTTGTAAATGATACGGGTCTGATGAAACACTATAAGAAATCTACCACCAAGATAGAGAGTGTGAGATAGATTGTGTTTAGTTTTTATCAGGCGTGCATCATTTACAAGTTCATGCGAGCGGCTGACGCATAATCCCCCCACCACTATGCAGCTGACGATTTTTTTCAGCCGGGCGGCGTAATGACTTAATTTTCATTGTTTGCTAACCTAACCACCCAATCCTACACCCACCGCGGGTGCGTCAGCTCATCAGCTGAGTTTGGGTTCACTATCAGTCATTCGAGATCTATTGAACAAGATGGCAACTTGGCAACCGATCGGCGTAAAAAAACTACCTAAAATGCAACGGTACCTCCCGGACTATGTGGCATAGTACTTTTTACTTCAGTCAATATGGTGACAAACCAGTATAAAATATTAAGTTGCCAAATAAGACAATAAAGAATAATAAACTTTATTTTCGTACAGTCTAGACCTAGAATGGAATAATGTGTGGGTACAGACACAAGAGATGACTAAAGCATTGCGACATGATTATAATAAGCATGTGATCATATCGCACCGCATCCTCTAATTACCTTAATTCACTGACTGACTACGCACAACCGTAACCGCCGCTAAGTTCCTTGCAGGGAAGGTCCTTACATATCCCCTAAAGGGGTTCACTACAAGGTGTAAACGGAAAAATACCCTTCACGAAGCCCTCAACCAAGTAATTCTACGCAAAAAATATTCCAGGGAAATGACTTTCGTAGTTTAAGGCTGAAGCTCCAGGGTAGCCCGCGAAATTCAAATTTTCCATCTTTTTTTGCAATATGCAGGGCAGTGCTAAGTTGTATGCTGATGAAAACATCGTTCGCGGCTGCAAGGCATAATTATGCAGTCACAGAATTATAATCATCAAAATCATCAACACAACCCTCAAAGTTCATAAAAGTCGAGGGACGACGACTTTGACCGTGAAAAATTCGTTCCTCGACTTTCATGATCTTGGAGGGCTGCACCGATGATTCTGATGACTACAATTCTGCAACCACATACGCCCCACAGCCGCGAACGGTACTTCCACCAACATACAACTCAGCACTGGCCCGCAAATTGCAAAAACCCAAGAAAATTTTAATTTCGCGGGCCACCCTGGCGCTTTCACCTTAATAATCTGTCTCGGGACGGGCAGTCGATGCAGATTACGACGCAACGTTTTATCGATATGGTACTTATATTATCGATACAGCGTAGGTACCATCGATTTGGGATACTGTCAATTTATTAGGCCGTCGATGGAACGTTTTCGAAACAGCGACCGTCGATGTAGTGACTGTCGATATTGTAAACCGGACCCCAATGTAACGCACCCAAAACATTGTGCTCTTGTTATGGATGCATAGTACGAGTACTCGTATAGGGGTCGTGCAGATATATAAAGTACAGTTAAAACATTAAAACATGTATTAAAAAAAGAAACTAGTGAATAAGTTGGCACTTTGACCCCCAATATCTCAGTACCTACTAGAAGTGTAATGGTCTAAAGGGAGAACAAAGCCCTTCTTTAAGGGTACTTTTACACCCATTAGATAATAAAACTTCGTATGTTAATTCATGTTTGCTGATGGGAGATGTCCCACAATATCACCAAATTTTACGATACCCAATAAGCCTGCAGCAAAAGTTTATGTTCATTACACGAAAAAGCTTTTAATCAACGCTACTTGGCTTGCAAATAGGTTAAAACCCGGTCTGCTCTCTATAAATAGAATAAATAATGAACGCTTATATGGTACTTTAATACTGCTCCTTTCCTGGAATTTAAAAATGAACAGCGGACGTAAATATACTCGTATTACTTATAAAATTAAAACGAAATATTCTCTTTTAAAATAAGATAATTACAAAAAAAAAATCTTGTTTGTAATTGTAACAGAGAATATGTATTTCAGTAAAACCTTCATAGAAATAAACACAAACAACTTAGCAAGAAAGTAAAGTTGCACAAAGTTGCTCAAAACCTACTTGCACAAAGTAGCGATGAAATGTATTTGAAACAGTAAAAGGATTTTTATAATTCCTAGTAAAATGGACTTAATGGGCAGTCGGCCTGACGATTTCAAATGAAGTATAAAATAGTACAGTCGGCAGTGGTTACAAAACCAGTATAAGCTGGCCTCGTATTGAAACTCCATAATAAATTATGTCAGCTCATGATCAAGGTGCAACCACTGATTAACGGTTGACAGTACCTTTCCCGTAAGTACTTTCACAGTTTTTGTGCCTTGTGACTTGGACTGTACTACATTTAATGTTCATTTTTGTTTCGACAATTCAAAAGTTGAAGGAGGGGAGGGGAGGCCTTTGCCCTGCATTGGTATTGGGACACAGTGACTGATAAGAAAAAACAAAAGTGCCTGTAACTGGCCTACTTGAAATAAATGCTTTGATTTTGATCTTGTATACGTAGAGAGCGTCACCCTATACTATAGTTATAGGTATCATAATATCGAAATTCCAGAAAAAAAACAAAGCATTTCCTAGTTTGTAGTTCTGTCGTGACCAGAGGCCCTACTCCCTAACGTTTCGTCCATACGGACGGATCTATCCGCGTCTCTCACACGCACTCGTCTGCAGACGTGCGCGAGAGAGACGGATAGATCCGTCCGTATGGACGAAACGTTAGGGAGTAGGGCCTCAGTCCATACATACGCTTAAGTCTTTGTTTTTCCGTTTTCAACAAGGTGGTTTCAAGTAGGCAATTTGCGTCTATATTATTCACGAGAGTGTCTTCGTAAGTGGCATGAGTCATTCAACTGGGCCGATACTTGCATATGATGTTTATTTAAACCTTGGTAACGAAAAAACTAGTAAATACCTAGAAAAAAAACTTCAAAAGCAACACTCACGCAACAAGGTTGCTCCGTGCATCCATTGTGAACTTTTTAATTTACCAGGTAGGTAGGTACCTACTTGGAAATGCAAGTCTAGTTCGTAGCATCAACGCTCTATTACAGTACTAGGTACCTAGTACGCATTATGCAATATTACTTGATGTAAGCTTTATTAAATTCTGTCCATTTTCCTAGGTATAAACAAAGACTGCAGCTAATCCTTTTGCGAAATCCATGGAAACTGTTTCATCCCAGAAGCTTTGCGACAGAGAACGAAATTAATGTTAAAACAAGTTTCAAGTTTTTGCCAGCTTTAACTATAACTTGCATTTCCTACTCGTACATTATGTTTGTGTACATTATACATACAATTGTTTGAATAGTTAAGATAAACGTACTAACACTAAGTGGTTTAATATTAGGTACTTACCTAACATTCTTATGGATCTTAATAAATTTATTCATTTATTAGCTCATGCTCTAATGATCATGTTCTACATAAATTTCTGAGTATCACGGATTCGATTCGCAGCAAACAGTTTTTAAACACAATTTTACGAATAGAATGTAATTGATGCTCTATATGAGAGAATCAGACCTTTTTTTTTTAGGATGGGAAATCAGACCTTAGATGGATTTCACCTATGTAATAAATGTTACGTACAAATATAAAACAACTTTAAGATAAATGAGAACTTACCGTAGACCTGATAAAGGTTTATATCAATCAAGTTTGGTGAAAGTGAAGCTATAGCGATAGTGAAATCTAAATGATGATTAATTAATGAACACGTTTTAGCGACGCGACATGTACCTACATAATTATACAAGTCACAAATTAATGTGCAGGCGAAAGGAAAGTATGGAATACTGCTATGCGACTTTACTTAGACGATCAACAAACATCAGTGTGTAAACAAAATGGAATGCAAATGGATTAGATGCAATCAAGTGATAGTGCTCGGCTGAACCTTAGGGTTCGGCCAAAATAGACCGAGGTTTTAGCCGAAGCTGAAGGTTTTTATTAATCACGTTTAGCCATCGATTTTTAGGGCTATTGAACTTGTGGTTTCGGCTTCGGTCCAAGGATGTGGTAATAACCAAATAATTCCCTTCGGTTGTGACCAGAAATCGAGCTTCGCGTTTTGTTTTATGTTCTATTCAAGTGATGTTTTCTAAATACTTAATAAATAGTATGTAATCGGGACAAAGTAGAATTTAATGAAGGTTTAATATCCAGTACTTAGGTATTTCATTCCCAGCGAATCGATTAGTCAGCTAATCTTAAAATATAATTGCATTTACACCGATTGCTCTTTGGTAACAATGTGTCATCCCTAACAGAATTGGTAGGCCGTAGGTAGCAATCAAATGCAATTTTGCAATTGGATGATTTGCCCCAGTCAGTGGGTTGTTAATCGCAGTTAGTAAGTAATACAAACTAACACGGGTCGCTACTGGAGGCGGTGTTGCTGGCGTCTTAGGCCCCGTACCCATTATGATGTGACGAATAATTTGTCGTTGGTTTTTAGTTGGGCAAAAGTCCTGGATGACAGTTATCATGTCGTCCTATATATGTGAACACCTCTATTTAAATACACAAGCCACGACTCTTCAAACTACACGATTATATGTCGTCACGACATAGTGGAAGCGGGGCACGAAGCTTTGGCGATTAAATGCATAGGTAAACGCAATGACTGCGATGATGCCATTTTTATCGTTAAAGGAAATGAGTCATACCTTATAATCATGGAATGTACAACGTCAAAGATGTACAAGTATTTTTATTCACCAAATTTGAAATGTTGATGTAACATATACTAACATATTATATACTTAATACAAGCTTGGCTGACGCTGACAATATCTGTTATAAAATTCCGTTATTCATTTCACGAAAAAGATCATTTCCATAAAACAGTAATTATGCAATCTTACAGAATTTAGTTATCAACATAGCATAGAGCCCATAGAATATACTGCGTTCCACAGTCCACAACAACGAAGTTACGGACCGATTGATCCATTTGAGTAACTCACAACACAACTTGTTTAAAGTCAAATTCAAAGTGTACAAGAGTGATTTTTGGTGACACAGTAGGTCTTTTAAATTAGGTTATGGTACATATTGTACATCAAAAAACTAACAATTAGTATACACAATTAAAAAAAAACGATATTGCATACAACTTCACATAATTTCAATAAGTATTTAGAATATAATAAATTACTATGTATTATTAATAATCTCAGAATACAAGCCAAATTAGATGCCCACGGGCGGCAAAAGAACTGACACCAGGTTAGGCACTCATCAGACTCATCACACGGAAAAGAAACATCAGAATACAAATACTCAAATACTCAAGTCTTTGAATTTTAAAATATTAGTAATATCCGCAATTAACTCGCATTTTTTCCTTTTTAGGGTTCCGTACCTCAAAAGGTAAAAAAAGAAACCATACAGGTAATAAAAGAAGGTACATAAAACTCGATACAAAACTAAACTTCAGAGGTGTTTCGATTTTTTTGATGAGAAGTTTATGATAACCGAAGTTTATTTCAGCGAATTGGTTTATTCATTCTGTTTCACGAAATTGTGTTCGTTAACAGAAAAATTGTTATAGCGGTTTTCATATAATGAGAATTGTAATTAAATTGAGTGCGATGCATCTCTGAGTTTTATTATAATATTTCGTAAAGGATTATAATTGAATGGGTTCGACTGCTATTCTGTACAGAGGATCAGGAACCAACACCGTGATTTTAATCACTTAGCCATGCAAGCGTTTGTTTATCAGGTTATCTACTCATAAAAATTCAAATTCAAATATTTTTATTTGTAGAACATAATTAATTAAAATAACAATAAATGTTACCAGACAACAAAACAATTAAATGAAATAGAAATCAATTAAGTTATTTACAAATAAATTGAGATAAATAAAATGTCATTAAATTACAGTTTGTCTTCTAGGAACTCAGTGTAATTTCCACATGACATTTAAAATTAAGGTGACCATTCAAGTAAAGTTCTAGAAATCTGGTAGGTTGTATCCATAGCCTATTTCAATCCCTTTAGTGATCAAACAACAGCAGTGTAAAATGGGGTTGATCTATTTTTAGCCCCAGGCTGTGGCATACGGTTTCCCTCTACATATCATAGCCTCGAGAATGGAAAAGAAAACTTTTTTACAATTATTATTGTTTTTTCTTGCTTCTCGGTTCACAGAATGTCTTGTAACATTTTACTGAACCTGTTTACTTAATGGCGTTGGATTTCAATGAGGTAACGTAGATGTTTCAATACAACACTGGTTTAATTTAACACCTTGTTGTACCGTACACGTAACACGTACTTAAATGCAACTTATCAGCAATAGGTACGCATTGTTCATGTTCAAGAGTTCTCCTTTTTCATTCAATTGAAAGAAGCTATATAAAATATGAGACGTTGAAATGTTCAACAGATAGGTATAGTATAACATTTTGAATAATGTCTAATAATGAATCTCATCTGAACCGTGACTGATGGGGCTGACATTAAAATGGCATGTTTAATGCCGTCGCTTGCCATTACCAGTTCTATAAATGTCTGTTTATGGACGTGTACATAACGCCGGACATTCGCCATTTTTTTTTTCAATCTTTGCGAATCAGTAACTGCACAAATCAATATTGCAGAAAATCTTTTGAGGGCCGTTTTTTTTCATTTAGTATTCGGATCGTATTTACTAGTTCCAGTAATTTTACAGAGGTCTAATAAACAACCTTTTTTTGGTTTTTAAATCCGGAAGCTGTATTTTTTAATTTTATTACAGCTTCCGGTGTATTATAAAATTATAAAATACAGCTATACATTTAACGCAACATTTTTATGTACTTAACTTATTTGTTCGCAAAAATAATAAAACGAGAAATGCCTACGTTTCTACTTAACGTCATTTCTGGGCTAATAAACTGACCTAATTAGGTATAAAATAGAAAGAAATGATATGAAATGTTGCTGAGTATTATTAAGTGCGCTGAGCTGACCTGCTAGTTCCGACGAATGCATAATTAGGTCAAATGAAGATCTGTAGTAGATTCTCACAAATGGATTTATCCGATGCGGATGTAGCCCGAAGCGAATAATACATTGTACAATGAGCTAATAGTAATTTTCATTGCGATTGTCTGCATCCTAATTTCCTTTTCTGCGAATTTCTACTAGAGTGGGTTCGATGCCGTATTCATATTTCGTATTCGAACAAATTTAAATTAATATTAGGTATTTCATATGTTTCAGTACTGGCTCTGTGTGGTAGTATTGCTGTGTTCAGGAATATTCTTCGCTGTCATCAACCTGTATTGGAAGAAAGGTAAGACCGCTATCTTATCTAGATTGATAACATTGTGATAGTACTGACACTATTATTGTACCTATTTGTTTCGTACATATATAACTTGTGTAAGAAGGAAGTACTTGTCGTAATGTGCTGGTTATCCAGTTATCGTGACGTAGAATATGATCATGATTAGTGGTCGTCGGAGAGAGTATAGTAGTACAGAAGTTCTTGGATGCATTTTCCAACCGACTTCTGCGATGATTTAATGAGTAAATCACTGGATTAATCAGACAGGATATGCACAAATTCGTATTCTTCATCATCTTCCTGCCCATGTCCCATGCTACTTGGACTGGCGCAACACGCTTTATTCTTCCATTCTCCTCTGTTAACCGTCATGTTATCATTCACTTGTTTTCCTTTCACACATTCTCCTTCGTCAACCGTCATGTTATCATTCACTCGTTTTCCTTTCACACATTCTCCTTCATCAACCGTCATGTTATCATTCACTCGTTTTCCTTTCATACATTCTCCTTGGTCAACCGTCATGTTATCATTCACTCGTTTTCCTTTCATACATTCTCCTTCGTCAACCGTCATGTTATCATTCCCTCGTTTTCCTTTCACACATTCTCCTTCGTCAACCGTCATGTTATCATTCACTCGTTTTCCTTTCATACATTCTCCTTCGTCAACCGTCATGTTATCATTCACTCGTTTTCCTTTCATACATTCTCCTTCGTCAACCGTCATGTTATCATTCCCTCGTTTTCCTTTCACACATTCTCCTTCGTCAACCGTCATGTAATCATTCACTCGTTTTCCTTTCATACATTCTCCTTCGTCAACCGTCATGTTATTATTCACTCGTTTTCCTTTCACACATTCTCCTTCGTCAACCGTCATGTTATCATTCACTCGTTTTCCTTTCATACATTCTCCTTCGTCAACCGTCATGTTATCATTCCCTCGTTTTCTTTTCACACATTCTCCTTCGTCAACCGTCATGTTATCATTCCCTCGTTTTCTTTTCACACATTCTCCTTCGTCAACCGTCATGTTATCATTCACTCGTTTTCCTTTCACACATTCTCCTTCGTCAAGCGTCATGTTATCATTCCCTCGTTTTCCTTTCACACATTCTCCTTCGTCAACCGTCATGTTATCATTCACTCGTTTTCCTTTCATACATTCTCCTCTGTCAACCGTCATGTTATCATTCACTCGTTTTCCTTTCATACATTCTCCTCTGTCAACTGTCATGTTATCATTCACTCGTTTTTCTTTCATATCATTCTTCACACAATCCATCCATCGTTTCTTTGGTCTTCCTCTCCCCCTCCATCCATCAACATTTTTATTCATCACTCTTTTAGTTACATGCGGTTCATCCCTCCTCATCACATATCCATACCACGACAGTCGATTCCCTTTCAACTTCTCTGTAATTGGTGCAACTTTTAAGCCTCTTCTAACATACTCTTTCCTTACCTTATCCATTCTTGTGACTCCACACATCCACCTCAATATTCTCATCTCCGCTACATGTAATCTTTTTTCATCCATCTTCTTTACCGCCCAGTACAAATTCGTATTAAGAAAGGCAATAATACCGAATAGTCTCTTTGGTCTATAGGTCGCAACCGTGACTGCTGAGTATGAGCTCGAGGTGAGGGTTCGATTCCCTGGTTAGACAAAATGTCATTGGATTTTTACCATCAGGCATTTCTCTGTAGCAGCCACGGAGTTGGGATTTGTGCCCGATTGATGGCAATATGTTCGCTCCCTATTACCTACATGGAATAAGTCTATAACATAACTGGCGAAATGTCGGTGTACTGTCACATGAGTAAGTAAACGGAACAGAGTATAAGCTTCTTAACAACGTGCAAAATTGTTACCTATTTTGGTAGGGTTGTCACAATAGGTGAAGACAAATTAATTAAATATTTACTTACCTATTGTACTACTTGGGACAGTTATATGATACATTTTTATTTTTTTCTAGTATTATTCATACACACAGTACAATAAACAACCATTATTAATAAATACTAGGTTGTTACATTAAAATATTCTACTTTGTCACAAAACAAACAACGTGTTGACCTGACAACCCTGAGATTTTCAACTGGCTGTGACAACCTAAACCGGTTTTTCCCACTCTCGCCGCGTACGCGACAAGCGGCCAGTGGTCACGCACGTGGCGCAACCGATTCGCGCGATTGTATGAAGCTTATACTCTGTACTGTACTCTGTGGTACTATTAGGTCTACTGCCGAATCCTACGGGGATTACAGGCCAGATTTGATGTAATAGGAGCGAATAGTTAGTTAACTGTCAGGGCCCGTCGATGTTATCATCATCATCTGACTAGCCTTTGTCAAGAGTTAATATTGAAGAGTTAATATTGTTGTCAAATACTAACTCTTATTATAGCTTCAAACACGTACTTAGTCTACCTACATAGTTTTGAATAGACAGCCATCGCCACTCAGCTCTCAGCATTAGCATTGGTGCGAAGCCCCAGACGGAAACATGAATATAAACTAATATAATTACTGAAGTGATCAGCCGTTTGAATAGAGTATGCCATTGCAAGTATCATAGGATTCAGTAAATACTGAAATTCATTAGCTTTTGTTCTATTTTGTTAACAGGAATCAGGATCGACTGTAGAATCAGAATTGACGGAATAACTACTTTTAGTCCATACAAATATATGTTCAGTGTGGTACTCAAATGTAACGCACTTAAAACATTGTGCTGATTGATCAATTGAATAGTACAGGGGTTGTAGAGGTATTTAAAGTAAAAAAAAAACTAAAACCTTGTATTAAAAAAAGTTGGAAGGTATGGTGTAGAAAAAAAAATTATCGCAATGAGAGGGATAACAAGCGCCTTTCGGCTTCGTTAAGAGGTCTTTTACACCCGTTATGAACTAGTGAACACGAGTTTATTTTTTAAGGAATCTCAAAGCTGAGCAGCAGTCCAGCGAGCTAGCATGCGACTCAACCTATGTTAAACTACTACAGCAACTCGCACTGTGTTGACGTAACATACGAGTTAAGCCGGTAACACACTTACGTGGCGTGGCGCGCCAGAAGCATATCGGTTTCATACATTTAGGTCCACGTTCACCGAAAAGATAACGGTCTGATTATCCAAAAACAGCTGTTTAAGGGACATGTTTCCCTACAAAAATGTGTTTTAAACAGCTGTGTTTAGATAATCAGACCGTCATCATTTTGGTGAACATGGACCTTAGTATGGTTAGAGACATATTTGTCGTGTCGTGTCGTGGCGCGTTCTGGCGTGGCGCTGACTGCTCACCACCGATTGCGCCAGAGCGGTGGTAGGGGTTATGGCGCGACACGCCACAACACGCAAATGTGTTTCTACACCACGTGGCTCGTGGCGCGAGCTTGCCGAAGAAAACATTATGCACGTTTGAACGCTGCATAGGTTCAATATGTGCTGTTCAGAAATAACGCCAGAGTCCGCCACGACACGACATAATAGTGTGCACGGTCAACGTCACGACAGCAAGCGCCACGACACGCCACGCCACGTAAGTGTGTTGCCGGCTTTACTCGCACATGCGAGGTTCGACCCTAGCTCATCCGAATGAACTTATCACTACATTTTTTGTTTGCTTCATTCGCCTTGTCGCATCCTCATATATTCCCATTTGCATAGCAGTTTTTTATGATATATGGACAGGGATAGCAGTTTTTATGATGTTTATAAGCTTAGGTTATGTTATCTTTACGTTGTATATTCGTACCTAGTTTATATTTAAAAGCGTTTCGACTTGTTCAAATGTTGCTCTCATCACTGCTTTATATTCTCGGGGTCTTGACCACAGCTCATGAAAATGAAACAGTTTGCCCTCTTCTCGCTAATCCAAATCCTTTTGTTTTTCTTACTATGTACCACAATAGTACTACTCCAGCATACAGCTCTGAAAGGACTAGGCAGCTACTCTAATCATGAAAAGAGCGAGTACATAATGCGAGTAGCTGTGTACTGTCTACTCAGCAGCTCGCATTGTGTAATACAAGCATTACGAGCGATCGCGAGAACGCGTGTCGCGCATTAAGGCAAGTCGCCCTGCATCCTGCATCGTTTGAGGCTTTTCGGCCTCACGCGTTGCGACGGGGCCTAGCTATAATTTCGACCGCTGTGCATGTACTATTTATCTTTTTAACTATTTATTCCGCATGTTTCAGTTCTAACTATCTTCGGCACGAGCGTGTACGGGGGCGCTGTGATCGCGACGTCTCTCGACTACTTCTTCGAGCGAATGATGATGCTTAAATGGGTCAGTAGCATATTATTTTATTTGTTTTCATGTTATGAATCACATGACATGGTTTAGTTCTAGGGGGCGTCCTTCAACCACGCCATAATCCAACTGTCAATCATAGTCATCGTTATCATCATAAACATTTCAGCAAAACGACGTCTAATCCTTAAGATAGTCCGTCCCCCTGCGTCGCCACATTGACAGATCCTCCCGCAGATCTCTACATTTAGTTGCGTTAGTACTGGTACATGAGGGCCATCTGCGAGGTCCCGTAACTAATCTTCCGGGTTAACTTGATGATACGCGTTTTCTGCTCCACATTCAGCTTTCCCTAGTTCAGGTTCTGTTCGATATTCGCCATCCAGGTCTAAATTTCTCGCGGCGAGACAACTTCAGGGGCATCGTTCCTGTGAATAGGCTTGAGTGGCAGAGGCGGGTATGGGCACGGGCACAGGGGGAGAGGTGTGTACGGTCACAGGCAGAGGTGCACAGGTGTAGCAGGCGGGGAGCGAACACACACTACTCCGGTTGAATGGAGTGTCCTTCATTATGAACCAGAATATACATTGTTCCTATTAAACACCGGTCATTTCTTCTAATAATACACCTTACACAAATGTACTGTACAAGTATGCATCAGTACTGGCTATTTGTAACTAGGTCACAATTTCGCGAGTGATTATTTGTTTATTGCAATAATTGTTCAGTACGTCACTACGACCTGCAATTATGACCTTTAGTTAAAAGGTGTCTCAGGCGAGTGGTTTCCGCAATTTATCGGTGCTTGAGGCTTGTGTAAACTCTGTGCTTGATCGCTCTATTTCCCCGTCACTTCGCATTTGGGTCAGGCCAGTGCTTTTTATAATACCGAAGTGAGATCAAAATAAAAATGGGTCGGTGGATATTCATCTACCGACATTTGGAGTGGATATGAATACATATTATTGTTTTTCAAGCTACATTGCCGAGTGTCGGCTGTGCAATTTTATGTGGACACACTCACGCTTCCGAAACGCTACCGAGCAAAGACAATTTATGTGCTGCGGCGGACACTCGTCTTGGATTCGGCACGGTCTAGCGTGCGTCATCCTTTATAGTCGTCTTGTTGCAAGAGGGTCACTGACAACGGCTTCGTTGTCAAAGCCAAGCTAAAAAGCCTTGAACGTTGCCGCAAAGTTGCCAGCCTGTCGGATTTTTTATCGGTTACATTTCGGAGAATGTGGTTTGAAATAACGCGAACTAACTGCGGATGAAGACCGCGAATCGATAAGCGTTAGGTGGAATGCCTTCAGGCTCGGTGTAGCGCCGATATTCACAGGATGGCCGAGAATCGAGTAGTCGATTAATCACCAATCACAATTTGAAAAAGAAATTTAGTAACCTAGGGATCGCAATTTTTTTTTAAATAAAAGACTATACTTGTTAAATAATCGATAGATAATGTTTTAAATTTGTAAAGTGTTTTTTTGTTTGGATGGGTAGTGGGTACCCATAAATCATACCAACTGTATTTATAAAACACAAAGTACAATTTTTGTGATGACTGTACATTATTGTAGACCACAAACATAATAACAGTTCTGACGTAAATAAAAGTAGTCATACTGCGAATTATCTATTCTGTGACTGCGATAAGAATAATGTATATAAAGGAATATATTTGTCCGTTTGCTGTTGTAGGCATTATGCTAGCTCAGTATGGTGGTTTTAAAGTGTTTGCTTTGAACTGTCGTACTGTATGGATCGGACTGTATTTTAATTCCCATTGACATCATTAAGTAAGGTTTATTTCATTCCTTGATTTTTCTCAAGAATCTCAAGGTAGTGGGGCCAACGAAACGACGGTTTTGATTTTTCCCGTTAGCCCCAACAGTGAGGCAAAGTAGTGGGGTCTATGGGGATACTCCGCTTGTCCACGTATTTATCAGAAACTAGAAATGGAATAATTTCAATAATCGTACAATTATCAACTAAAAACCCAAAAAGACAAAAAATCCGAAAAAGTCTGCCAGTCTACCAAGTGGTATCGTATTTCCCAGTATTAACTGTTGTGGAGGTCAGATAGGCAGTCGCTCCATGTAAAATACTGGTATTCAACAGCATCCGGTTAGACTGGAAGCCGACCACAACAAAGTTGGGCAAAGGCTAGGCAGATGATGATGATCAACTAAGGTCCATGTTCACCAAGAAGATGACAGACTGATTATCTAAAACAGCTGTTTAAAACACATTTTTGTATGGGAATATGTCACATTGACAGCTGTTTTTGGATAATCAGACGGTTAACTTTTCGGTGAACATGGATCTAAATATAAACTGCTGAGTCTTGAAATTTTGTAGAAACATTATTTATGTAAAGAAGATTTGCAATAAGGATTTTTGAATATTCATTATTATTTATCCCCGAAATAGTAGTGATAGAGGATGAAAAACTGTGTAGGGAAGTTAATATTTTTTGGAGATGCGAAATCCGAACTTGATAATGTTATGAAAAAAAAAAATGACGGAGTTATATTACAATGTTCTAGCTATGGGAGCGCGCGAAACTGGAGCCTGCCGTGGCCCCGCCTTGCCGCTTGTCATGGCTGACGCTGGCGGCCTGGCCTGCCGCGGCCATCGTGGGCCTCACCGCACAATGCGCCCTCACCGCCACCGGTATCTACCATGAGCAGAGTGAGTAACACGCTGATATCAGCTCATCGTCATCTCCCTAGCCTTTACTTAATTATGTTGCGATCGGCTTCCAGTCTAACCGAATGCACCTGAATTTGAAATGGAGGGACTGCCTATCTGACCTCCACAACCCAGTCAACACTAGGTATACAGGTCTATACCGCTTGGTAAGACTGGTTGTCAGACTTTTTGGGCCACTGACTACCTGTCATAGATGGACAAATGGCAGCCGGGACCAACAGATAAACGTGCTTTCCGAGGCACGGATGAAACTTGATCACCAATCCACAGACCAACCTAGGCAAGCACGGCATAACCGATAGATCGACCCGAGTGCCTGTTATTATTTGGCCACGAGCTAATCAATATCAGCTATTAGTAGGTAGTAGGTAGTAAGTGTTAACAAAATGTGTACAGTGTTAAGGTAGCCCATATAAACGACCACGCTCCCACCCGGCAAAAAAAAATATAACTCAAATATAGGCATTATGTATTGCTCTTAAGATATACTTTGCATTAGCAACATACATTAGCAGACAGCTCGCTGTCAGCGGGCTTACCGCCGTCAATGCCAATGTAAAGTATGTCTAAAGAGAAATAATTATAGTCCTTATTTGAATTATATTCTTTTAGCTGGGTGGGAGCGGACTCGTGTAACTGGGCTTAGACCTTTATTTCTCATCATCATCTTGGTACTTGCACTTACGAGTATCCCGCGTTACTTGGGTTCCCCTTAGAGACACCCCACACTAGCGTCTTTCGAGCGTCGTCGTCGTGCCAGCGTCCGCGCAACGTCCACCCGACGTAAACTCAAACGTTTGACGTCGACGTCGGGTGGACGTTGCGCGGACGCTGGCACGACGACGACGCTCGAAAGACGCTTAGTGTGGGGGGTCCCTTAAAGATTTTTTCTTCTAGTCTCCCCTGTCAATCGTCAATTTATCATTTAGTCTTTTTTTTTCAAATCATTACTGTTACTGTTAGCCTGTGTCATACCACTGCTGGGCAAAGGCATCTCCCCATGACTTCCAAATTCTTCCATCCAGGGCAACGACCATCCTCACCTTCCGCCTGACGCAGGTCCTCACCGGACACGGATGTTTCGGGAGGTACCTGCACCGAATCGGGCGGGAGGAAACGCCCGGGTGTCTCCACTGCGAGGATCGACCAGAGGACACGGTGGAGCACACGGTGGAGGTCTGCCCTGCGTGGGCGGAGCACCGCCGTGTCCTCGTAGCGGCGATCGGCGGCGGCGACCTCTCGCGTCCGGCCCTGGTTCAATCCATGGTCCGGAGCGAGACGGAATGGGAAGCCGTCACCCCCGCGCTGCGAAGCAGTCATGCTGGCGAAGGAGGTGGCGGAACGAGAGAGGGAGAGAGCCTCTCTTCCCGGCCGCCGCGGGAGACGCACCGGGCGTCGGGGGCCACGTGGTGGCTACCGGCCACCGTAGATGCGGGCCTGTGGACGGTTAGCTATGGGCTAGCTAGCCGTCCGTCCGTCTAGTGACGACAGGCCGTGTCGACGGCGCATTCGTGTTCCACGCGCGCCTCAAAGAGATGTCAGCAGAAGAGAGGGGCCCGCAAGGGCCGAAGCCTGCCGGGGTTGCGGGACTGTTCGAAAGAGATACCGCGGCCCCGGAACGTAAAGGGCGAGGAAGGAACATGGATGGGTTTTAGTCAGTAAGAGTCTGACACTCCCTCCCGCTCCGCCCAGAGTGGGAGAAGTCATTTGATGATTTCCCATCCTAAAAAAAAAAAAAAAGGGCAACGACCATACAGCCTCTAGACTCCTAATAACAGGCGCCCGATGTCTGTCAACACATAAGGGGTATAAATCTTATAGCCGTCGTCACTCACCGAGTTCGAATTAGTTTCGACCACTCCTGTGAGCCGAAAACACTTCTGCATTACTCCTTTAAAAAATCGAGAAAATAGACATAATATGGCCCCGTGAATAATACGTTGGTGTGATAAAGAAAGCCGGACTTCAAGTTTCCTGAAAGACGGTATCACATTTCATCGGTAATTTAAAAGTTCCATAATCTAAATTAGATTAAATTTCTGACAATATTTATCGGAGTTCATCTTAAACTGGTCGTACTTGATGTCTTTTATGATTGCGTCCCTTTCTTTTGAAAGTACTTTTTTCTCTATCTCTTTTCCTCGATGTTACGTTAACATAATTAGTGATGTTCCAAATCGTACGACCACCTCTGTTGTCGATAAAGCAAAAAATAAAACCTATAACTATTTATTTATGCAAAAAATATATTTTTAGTAATTAAAAATTACAACATTTATTTATTTGTTAATATGTTCACGTCATTTTACCGAATATGGTTTTATCCCTATGAAAAACCGTCGCCGCCTACTAAGTTCATATATGTGCAGATATTTTACCTACATGATTCAATCGTAATTAGAATAAAGAAGGTAATTTAATGCAAGTAAAGTATGTAAAACATATTTTATTATGCCTACAGTAAAAAAAATCGATACTTTCTTGTTTGATTTAAAACTGTCCCATCCCTAGTGAAATGCAATGACCTTGACTTGGCCAATCAGAAAACAGTACCCCGTCCCCCTCGCGTACCTCGTACCTCAGCGAGTTGACAGAATAGTTTTCGTGCGTTAGATCGTGTATTAGGCGTCTATAGGCTGTATGGTCGTTGATCCAGGGCCAATGTGGGCCACTGGTCGTTGGTTTTGTCTAGCTCATCCCGCCATCTCCTGCGAGGTGTACCGCGTCGCCTTCTGGTTGTGTCAGGGCCCCACATTGGTTATTTTGGCCCACTGCTCGTCAGGCATACGGCAGACATGGCCAGCCCAGTCCCACTTTAGCTTGGCGGCTTTTTGAGCAACGTCAGTGATTTGTGTGTTTGGAGCGCAGTGTGGTGTTGCGTACATGGTCGGTAAGTTTGACGCCTAGCGTGCTGCGCTCCATTGCTCGTTGACAAACCTTGAGCTTGGACTTTTGAATGCTTGTCAATGACCAAGTCTGGGATCCTTATGTCAAAATGGGAAGAATGCACATGTCCATGATTTTACGCTTGAGTGACAAAGATAGGTTTCCTTTCATTAGCTATTTCATGGACCAGTAGCTCTTCCAGGCATTTTCGGTTCGTCTTATGACTTCCTTATCTTGTCTGGACTGGAAAGAGACTAACTGGCCCAAGTAGATGTATTCATGGACATATTGCAATTCTTCACCATTCACTCGGATCTTGTATTTGGTGGTGTTTGACATCAGTTTGGTCTTCGAAATGTTCATCACGAGTCCAACTTCAAAGCTCGTCTTACTGAGCTGTTTCAACATAAGCTCCAGTTCTGCCGCCGTGGAAGAGAATACGACAATGTCATCAACGAAGCGAAGATTTGTTATCTGAGCCCCACCAATTTCAATGCTGCTTCTCTCCCAACTAGCCGTAAGCTTTTTGAATACTTCTTCAAGCGCGCTGTTGAAAAGCTTGGGTGACAGCGAGTCTCCTTGCTTTACGCCTTTTTCTATGGAGAATGATGGTCCAACTGTCTGTAATCTGATTGAAGCAGTGCTGTTTAAGTATATGTTACGAAGCAGGTTGATGTAGGTGGGATCGATCGATCTCTTGGTTGTTCAGTGCGGCAAATATAGCAGTGTGTGTCAAACTATCAAATTCAAATCATTATTGAAAGGTTTTTTGCAATGGCATAGTTCATTAGTGCTTATAAAGGTTGTAGCCCACATAAACGACTTCGCTTCCCACCCAACAAAAAGAATATAATTCAAATATGAGCTTTATGTATTGCTATTTAGATTATACTTTACATGGGCAACATAAATTAGCAGACAGCTCGCTGTCAGCGAGCTTACCGCTGTCAATACCAATGTAAAGTATAGTCGTTTATGTGGGCTACAACCTTAAGTAAACTAAACTAAACTGTTTTTTTAACAGCTGTAAGTAATAATAATGAAGAATTAAACTAAAAACTTTGTTTCAGGCTACAGCTATACAGAAGTATAGTGTAGTCATAGCTGAAACTGGATTAACTGAACAGAAACTTGATTATAGAGTCCTCATTATTATTTCTCAAATATAAATGTAGTAAATAATCAAATTTCGCTAATACAATGAGCTTTTAGCTCGGACATTGCGCATGTGTTTGCGAAATATTTTTGCGTAAAAGAATAAGCAATGTTACCGTGACGTCTTAAAGCAGGATTTTAAATGTCATTCCAGTGTAAGAAAAAGACGGAGCTGTAGTAGACGTCTAGCGCGATCTCTTTCTCACTCTTGAATAAGATTAAGGTCTATGTTCACCGAAAAGATAACAGTCTGATTATCTAAAAACAGCTGTCACTTTGACATGTTCCCATTCAAAAATGTGTTTTAAACAGGTGTTTTAGATAATCAAACCGTCATCTTTTTGGTGAACATGGACCTAAAACAATCTAAACACCTAGTTTAGGAGTCAGGGAATTAATATTATTGTGACCTAGTCATAAGCCTTATTATGCTCTTTATTTTTGGTTCTTGTACTGTGATGGCTATTGATGCAAAAAAAATAATATTTATTTTATTTATTTAAGACGTCATGGTACGCCACCAGGACCTAGTAAATAAATTAAGTGGATTTGATGCAACTTTATTCTTCTTATCTAGTAACTCATCATACTTAATCATTCTCCTGCCAACCCGATTTATTAGTGGTCGGCGTTGTCATCTTAAAAAAAAAATATTCACACAAAAATCATTCATACTTCCCATGCATCGTTTCTTTTTTCATTAAGTATCTCGTGATTGCTGTAACAAAATACTTTGTTAAAGGTATAAGCGCGCAGAAGCGTCACATGAAAACCCAGCAGACTCGTCCGATCACCCGGGAGCAACGCACGGAGATGCGGCAGCGCAAATACAGATACCTGTACCAAGTCCGCACCGCACATGGTGATGTTATCTCGCAGGTATGTTCTGAAACCACCAACACGCACGTAGCACACATACAAGACAAGCGCAATGCCTCTTATGTATAGTCTGCGCAGAATTTCTACCAAGATACTTAGAGACAATGCAATCAACTCAAATTATCACACGTGTAATACGAAACTAACGAGCAATTTCACTTGGTCGGGTTATATTTTGGCGATATAAAGCGCTATCGTCTAATGTTTTGTGGTACTGGAACGCATCTGACATCATGGAACGTAAACATTTGGGCCACCATTTTGAAGTATTCACGCTGACGCTGTCGTTTTTTTTCATCCCCCCATCTCGGAAAGAGTATTTTTGCTCTTCGATATCTGAGTGCAAAAGCCGTTTTTATCGTCTTGAGGGTAAAGTAAATTTGAATTTAGAACATCGTGTGCACTAAGTATGTGAATTCAAAACATAATTAAACCTATTTACTTCTTACCTCCATGGTGCCGAATTTATCATACATTTTTTTTTAATTTGTTAAGAACTCAGACTCCGAACCTTCTTGGTGTATTTTTTTTTAACATGTTTTGCGCGCGTCATTTTCTTTTCACGTCATATTGTTAACACCTTAGGTTAAAAACAAGGAATCCAACTTGAAAACAAGTGAAAAACCTAAAATGACCACTCATTATCTAGCGACGAGGAAGTTTATTTGACGCCAACAGATTTGTTAACCCTTAAACCCTACCCATTCCTGGAGAAACACTATTACTACCCAGGGGTTTTAAGGACCCCAATACATAAAAATTTATGCTCACAAAATAAAACTACAATTCAATTACAATTACTGTTAAATATTATGAACGCTTATTTAACAATACAAAAAAAAAAAATGTTTTTGGTAACACATTCTTGGCACATAGCCTCAGTATGTTCACCGCAAAGAGGTTTTCGGCACATGCCACAGGTGACCTTGGTTTTCCGGTCCTTACCCCTTGGGCACATGGCACATCTTTTCTTAGCAGTGGGAGCAGAACTTGGTTCTTGCAATAGCCGCTTCTTTTGCAAGATTCCACCTAAGAGAACTTGAAGATTCATGGGCAAAGAGGGCCATGTAAAGCGTTCTTCCATTTGAGGGGTGATCAGATCTAAGGTAAGTTTTTTCAAGAAATGACGTCTTTTTGTAGCTCTTTTCGTGGTCATTTTTAGCAAGACATATGAATTAACACCTACTATATTCAGAATGCCATAAAAAATTGCCATTGGCCACCATTTTGATCTCCTAGACACGCTGTACTTGTGGCATAGCTGATCCATCAAGTCAACTCCGCCTTTAGTCTTATTATAATACTCTATCATCTCTGGTAATTGAATCGTTGCATCAGGATCTGCTGTTGGATATGAAACTTACCCTTTATAATATTATATAAAAAATAACAGCATTCACCAATATATCGACGAAAAGAAATGACAATATATTGCGTTATTACTACCCTGGGGTCTGACAAACCCATAAATTGCAATAAATCCGTCAAAACAGTGAAAGCGCTGACGCTCGACTAATTACAAGATGGCCGCCGACGTCACTAGAGATTAGACTCGAGTGACATAAAAGTGCGTTCAATTATTGCAAAAATATTTAGAAATATTCATCCTCTGGGGTTTGCTGGACCCCCGGGTAGGGTTTAAGGGTTTAACTGAATTTGTTAATAATGCGCATTTTTTTTTGCGTTTTGTCATTTCACCGCTGAGGTGGGATGAAAAGTTACGTGTTGCATTAGTTAAATTTGTGAGAAGTAAAAGAGACTTTTTTAAAATGAAAGTCTTTAATGTAAGCACACAGGCGTATACAATGAGTGATACATGTAAAGAGGCACTTAATACTACGTGACATCAACTTATATAGGGTGACTGGTAATTAGTGTACGATACTTAAACACGTGATTGTGCTCATGATAACAAACAACTTTTACTATGGGACCAAACATAAAATCGCAAAAAAAAAATCAGCTGTTCAGTACATTTACGTTCGCCTAATGTACTGAACAGCTGATATTTTTGTCGCGATTTCGGCTTTGGTGCCATAGTAAAAGTTGTTTGTTATCATGAGCATAATCACGTGTTAAAGTATCGTACACTAATTACCAGTCACCCTATATACTATCGCATGGAATGCTCGGGGCGCGGGGAATTCGTTCCATCATGTCTTTATGATAATGATGTTTGTTTCTAAATGTGGGAATTCGTCCGTCATGTCATTATGATAATGATGTTTGTTCCTAAATGTGGTTTTCTTGTTGGTTCTTAATTTTACTGATAACAATGTTATGGTCAGTAGGCACTATCATTTGTGGACGTGATCGGGTAATAATACACAGTCCTGGTCCCTAGGGTCTCTGAGGGGTGTGCAGGGTTGCGCGGGGATTGTCTGGGAGTTCGGTGGCTAGGTTGCGTACCGTAACTCACTCGAGTGCAAAGATTTTTCACCTAGTGCTCTTTTTATTCATCCCCCGACACGCTCGACGCGCAAGATTCAAAGTTTTGAATCACACGCTGCGCTCGTGACTCAATTTTAGAACCTTTCGCTTGCTTGGTCATCAAAATTGAGCACGCGGTTAAAAAACAACTTTTTCTAGGGTGCGTCTTATTTTATTTATTATTCTTAAATAACATAAAAACATTTTTGGACTTCCCATACAAAATTTCGCATCGGCTCGCGGCTATGATGCGTATCAAGCGTACAAACTTTTTAATTTATTTATTTTGCTTAGGGATCTGAGCCCACCCAAGACATGTTGTGCTTACTCTGTTACACCCTTGTATGACCGTGCATACCGGGCGAAACAGGGTGTAATGGGCTCGGCTTTGCCTTGCAGGTCATTAGCTTTTTTTCACACGAAAATAAAAAATCCAGGAAAAAACTGTAAAATAGAAATAGGTTTTTTTTCCCGACAAATTGGTATCGTGCCTGTGTCTTTATGCAAGCTCCCAACTGGCCTAACCCGCAACTGTTTATTTTTTACGACAGTCGTACGTCCAAGCCCTGCAGAAGAAAGCCCAGTGTGGAAACTGGAGCGGCAGCGGGGGTGGCGAGTGCAGCACCCTGCAGAGCGACTCGACCCACCTCACCGTGCTGGCAGGCTCCGAGGCCGCCCCGCCCACCGACAGCGACGACGACCTGAACCAGATCAGGGCTGCGCATTAAACTCGGTACACTCTCGTTCTTTATTTTTAGACTCATCATCATCATCATTTCAGCCGAAAGAAGTCCACTGCTGGACATAGGCATCCCCCAAGTCTCGCCACATTGACGGGTCCCAACGGATTCCCGCAACCTTCACCAGGTCATCAGTCCACCTAGAGGGAGGTCTTCCAACGCATAGTCTTCCGGTTGCGGTCGCCACTCCAGAACTTTTCGGCCCCATCGGCTGTCCGTTCTGCGAGGGTGTGTAACTTAAGCTATAATAGCAGATAGCATATTTTCACTTGAAATAACGTTCACATCATATTATTTTCATATGCTATAAAAACAAATACTTAACCTAATTTTATGTGATCGAATGCTACATGTACACATAAACTTCTTTTACTCTAATAACATTTAGTATAACGTTCATTTAAAAAAAAAACAATAAGTATAATGAATAATGCTGTTTTAATATAACGTTCAGTTGACCACACTTTCATTTGACCTAATTTTCATATTTACTGTATCTGTAATGAATAAGTAAATATCTGGAAACTTCATACTGTTGTATTCACCAACAATAGAGGGGGTCAGGGACACACACGAAAGATTTAGGCGTTTACCGTGCAATCTTAAGTGGCAGTGGGCAGGGCACATTGCTTGCAGAACGGATGGCCGATGGGGCCGAAAAGTTCTGGAGTGGCGACCGCGAACCGGAAGACGATGCGTTGGAAGACCTCCCACTAGGTGGACCGATGACCTGGTGAAGGTTGCGGGAATCCGTTGGATGCGAGTCGCAAGGGACCGGTCAATGTGGCGACACTTGGGGGAGGCCTATGTCCAGTAGTGGACGTCTTTCGGCTGAAATGATGATGAGTGCAATCAGTTTTTGCAAAAATTTAGAACACAAAGTAGTTCGTTTCAAATTATATTAAACGTTACTATAGATTTTAAATAATATACTAACTAAGTATTAAACTGAATATAAGTTCAAATGAACACTATAGAAAATGTTAATTAAACCATATAAAATTTGGTAAACTGACATTATATCAATAATTCATTAAGTATATCATTTCATCATTATACTAAAAAAAGTATATGAAATGTAATTAGGTCGTGTGATCGTTAGAACCATAGTTATAATAAAGCATAAACATATTCCCATACAAAAATGTCTTATAAACAGCTGTTTTTAGATAATCAGACCGTCATCTTTTTGGTGAACATGGACCTTAGTAGGCTGTAGCTGTGATTACAATCGGCTAGATGGCATTACGGTTGATCAGTCTGTAGTGTAACACTGACCCAAGCCTTTAGGCTTACTACTCATATTGTCATCAATATTACTTCCATTTCTTTTAACTTTATCGAGTTTGTGTCAAGTCGCGGATAACTTTTATAGCGCGATCTAGTTCTTTATTTGTGTCATAGATGGCACTGTAGTACTTTTGGCACTATGTGGCTGTAATACTTTTTTAGTAAACATAATAGGCTAGTTTCCACCATCAATAAATTGCAAATCTATTAAGTCCGTCATTAAGTGGAAAAATAATGGACGCGTATTTTTTGATTTTCTAATATTGACAAAGATAAAACGCATCAAAACTCAGGACGTCAGAACGCACTAAATCTTTTACTACGGTGTGACGTATTGAGAATTTTAAAAGCGTCGTATCTTTGTCAATTTTGGTTTACGTAACAAAAGAAGAAATACAGGTCAAATGTTTTTTGATAATGTAACTATAAGACTGACTATTTTTTTTTTTTTTTTTGTAATCTGCCTTATTGATGTCACCCTATGAAATATCAATAAGTACCACATAAAAATAGTTCAATCATCGTTACTGACTTCTTATTTTTTTTTCAGACTGTACGACTTACTTTCAAGATGACAACACATACACAAGGCAGGGAAACCAGATTACCGTATAATTTTATCCCATTTACTATGATACCCTGAAATGTTAGATAAACTCTGCGAATAAAATCCCGAGTTTTCAACGGAATTATGTTTATTTAAGCTGAAGAATTATTGTGTTAGTAGGTCTATGATATCAATATCTTCCTGCTTTTGTCATATTACTTGGGGTCGGGTCGGTACTTTGTTTTTCCGTTGGTCACACAATCCATCCATTTTTTGTGTGATAACATACAAAGAAGAACACGCCTTTTACTCTATCCTTAAGGTGACACGGAATCAAATCATCGTTAGTTTAGTATTCCGGAGTTTTCTTTTGAAAACCAATGATTGGTTTTAAATTTCAAAAGAAATAAATGGACGTAAAACCAATATTACTAATGCTTGAATGAAGTTAATTCCGATGATAAATCTTCAGTGGCATTTATTTCGCAGATTTCACTTTCAATGAACTATTTATTTTACAATTGTAAGAGGAATCCACTCATAAAATTAATTAATAATTATTATTGTAACGAATAATTATTACAAGTAGTGTTTATCATTACTAGTAATCGTATATTAATAACTGTATTTAATGTGAATTTATTGTTGTATTATGATTATAATTGAATGAGTCAGTGACGGAGTTCAAGGCCTACTTTAATTATTTATTTCCGAATATAAGTTAGTTTTAAGTGGACTTTTACGTCAATTTTGGGCTGAATTTTTGATGAATTTTTCATAGAAAATCTGTCTCTTTTTATCACATTTTATACTAATATTATTACTGAACATTCCAAAGTTAGCTGATTACATAAGCTGTTAGTACTAAGCTATGATAAAATACGTTGTTTTGACGCACAAATTGCGAGATTTCCCTATACACCAAATATAATAATTATTATCAATTATCACTGCCATTGGTACAATAAATTCTGTCCTAAATAGAATATTGATGGTCTTGGACTCCTTGCGATATGATTGACATGTTTATTTATACATTTCTAATCAAGTACTGATTACGACGGCTTCGTATGTTGGTACCAATATTGGCCTTAATGACCAACATAGTTGGCGCACAAATGCTGGCACAATGATTGGTGAAAAGCCTGTAAGATAAGGTAGAAGAATTCCAATGAGCTCTATCTATAGGTCGGTTAGGATGTTTGTTATTTTAGTGCGATATAGATGTCGAGGTAAGAGAGTTTGGCAGAAATATATAGGTTATTGGCATGATACATAACTTCTCACTTGCGTGATCTTATGTAATAGATGATGAAGTATTCATTTGCTTGGCAGTGACCTGCCTTTTCCCAACTATTTTGGGGTCGGCTTCCAGTATAACCGGATGCCGCTGCAGTATGAACCAAAACCGAATATTCATCACAATATACCAGTTGAACATCACAAAATATTACTATTATTGAGGCGGAGTCGTCGGTACAGTTGATAACCAGTCAGATTTTATAAAAGTTTCTTGCCAACATCTTATCAGCGAGAGAATAAAAAATGAACTGTCCAAGTCATAAAGACGTATTTAAGTACATACATTTCTACGTGATTACGATTCTTGAGCACGGTGCGATTTGGATGGAATGAACGGGTAAACTCTTGTGAAGAGTCTAGTATTAAGATAGATTACTGATTATTACTAAAAGTGTATAGGTAGAGATCGAATTTCTTATAAAATATCTTGGACTATTAGTTTTTTTTTTGCTTATTTGTTGTTGAACGGCTATAGACGCCAATGCAAAGCATACATTTTTGTAACGTAACGCTAAACTTTTTATTTAGATCTTATATACTTGATCGTTTGAGCTCAATCAAAACCAAATGCTGGAGAATTGGTATAGTTAAATGACACGTAAAGTTTTGTTCCGCTCTATATGTTTTCGGGAACACCAGTTTGCTCAAAGCAAAAGCGCAAAATATTAGATCAGCTTAGATGGTCAGATATCGTACATTCTGTGCACAGTGTGATAATTTAATTTTTTGGCCAAAGTTTATTTTAGTTGTTACATGGCTTAAAAAGTAAGTTTATTTTTAATCTTGATGTTATTATTTTGTCATTATATGTGCATATTATTGTTTAACAGGTATTTAACATATTGATTCTCAAGATTTAAACTGTATAAATAATATGAAATGGTAATCGTCATTGTACTGATGGGAATGTGTATGTTTTTTAAAGGATGTGCTCAGGTATATTTGCCTGAAGTGTACATTTTGGTACATAGCCTTGAGGTTGGGGATAATAATACTGACTACTGACGGCTTTGGCAGCGGAAGAATTTAAAGGGTTGAAGTTTATATACTCATTGATCGTGTTTATATAAAACACGATCAATGAGTTACTAAGATAAAGTTGAAAGTCAGCATCATCACAAAATAATTATATAACCTGAGTTCACATTAGAAAGTACAGTGAACTAAACATAAAAGATGAGCAGCTATTATATAATTAATTAAGATTTTGCATGCAGCATTGTGTTTTAAACATGGTTACACTGTGATGAACAACTTTGGTTTCCCCGCCTCGAGGTTATAACAAAAGGGTTTGTATTTGAAAAAGATAATGTGTATATATTGTATTGTAGACATAAAGTAGGATTTATATTACTAGCTTAGGACATGTGGCGCGTTTAAGAGGTGACTATTATTCTTTGTCCCTTTCTGTCTATAAACATAGTCTACTTCAACGCTCAATTTCTAGTCTTTATGTATTGAATTCAAAAAATTACGTTACAATATAGTTAAAAGATACGTATATATTTTGATCGTTTAGTTGCTAGTTTTAATATATTTGCATAATTTATCGATTATTTAGGTTTAATAACTAAAGACTTCTAATTTATTCCACTTTTAAATTGATAAAATTTATTTTATTTCTGTTATGTTTTCTAATATAATTTTGTAATCGACATTCTATCATTGATATGAGTTGTTTTTGTTTTATTTTATTCCCGATCCTGCACAATATATTGTATATTGTGACATATTATATACCTACTAATATTATTGTCCCGTACTGTAAGCCAGTTATAACCCTAGTCACTCAACACAATTTAGACCCTTCACTCACTTTAATCTTTTGACCACCAGTCAGCCAATAATTATATATATATATAGATCTAAACGCCTGTCATCATGTGGTGACAAATATGTTCCATTACACATGAAACAAACAATATAAGTCGATGGTAAATGATTTAATAGATCTTTGAATTATGAAAGTAATTAAAGATTCAGCCCCAGTGCAGTAGTATTAGTAAGCCGCTGTTGTTTCTCAGTGTTTCATTGTAGCAGCAGTCAAAAGGTTAAATATAATTATTTTAGACACAGTGTGAAATAGTTACGTATGTATATACATAAGATTAAACCATAAGAACTACCTTCTTGCCTTCTGTGTATGCCCGCACTCTGTGGCACTCGCTGTACTTGTAGTAAACTGTTCTTGTGGAAGTAATTTCCCAAAAAATATCGAATATTCTATCGCTTCAGTGTAACTAGTAGTTTCAGAGTCATGCCCACAGGCCTCTCAACTTGCCATCTCATCAATATTTATAGGAAACCGTTACATACGAACACTGCCGAATATCAACTGAACAATAAGTAGTAGGCTCGATCTAGACTGAGTTAGCCATGCACATAGTTGTATATGACAACGTTTTATTAATTAATTTAGTTTATAATTATTCAGGAATCGTTAAGTCTATGACATAAGATATACATACCACGTGCCTAGCCTTAAAACCAGCCTGAGACATCCGCACTTCGATATACACCCTATATACAAATTCGCAGTTTTGTTTGGAGTTATAATCAGATAGGACGCTAGGTTAGAAGTAGGTAAGTTATCTCATAGGTGAGTTTGGTGTCCTTAGTTTCAAGTAGAATATCTCACATAAAGATTAGTATAGAATGGTGGGGTCGGTACGATAGGGTCCATAGACAGCGTAGCTTCACTGGGCACCAAACTCCTAAGAGATAGGGTCTATGATACCTCGGACGTCTCCTTACATGTCCCTCTGCAATCAGTTTAAACATTTTGAGGAGAACTTTTTGGACGAATCGGCCTGATGTAGTAGTATTTATATTTAACTTTGCTAATATTTTCTTACAATGTAATCTCTTACCTATACATATATATACTCTTCACTTATATATTGAGTAAGTATTAAGGTGTAATATTTTGCATTTAATCTAAAACGTTCTGTGTATAAGAGCGCTACTGTAACGGGGGTTTTGGCCTGTAATGTAACAGTTCAAAATCAAGCATTAGGAACATCAGTGAGTGAGGAAAACTGAACTAGCAGTTCGTAATAAAGTTTCTAACATCGACTTGTTGCATTACAGGCGAATGGTCCCGGTGATGGAGCGCCTATCGCTCACAATGAGCTCACCGCAGGACTTAATGATAGAATTAAACACGTAATGCTATTTTTGTACATAGGGAAGAACCAAAAAACGATATTTTCGAAAAAAATCGGGCAAAAATGCGAATTTCGGTCCAGATAAATTAAATTATGAATTTCGCTTAGACCGGCGTATCGTATTTATCACAAAAATAATGTTTTGATGGCGTATTTACTGGACTTATTTGAGAAAAGTTACTGAGGTATTTGAGGAACTAAGGTTGAGATATACTCGTCGGTATTGATTCGCACCAGTTTCATTCTATAGGCGTTTTGAGCCACCACCACGGGAAAGCCGTGACTTGGCCTCATTCGTATATAATCGACGCCGACTAGTATAGCTCCCCCCGTACTATAGTCAGAAGTACAAGTCCCAATCCAGTGTATGATGGAGAGACCCTGTACGGGTCACAAAAACAAATTTTGGTTGTTTTCTTCTTCCAAAAACTTCGCTCAAGTGTTATTCTAAAGATTTTCTAGACGTATTTGCAAAATATAATTGTGGTGTAAAATTGTTCACATTATTGTTATGTAGCTGCAAATAGCCAGTCCGGTCCAACAAACGTTTGGATTCATTTCTTATTGATGTTTATGTAGTAGGTACATAGATAGGTGTCGTAGTATTCAAATGTTTGTATGAAATACGGTATTCGGCTCAAGCCGCTATAATGGTAAGCAGATAAATGTAGTTATAAACAAAATTTTCTCTCAAAAGGAATTTTGGTTTTTTATTAATATGTTTCTCTTTGGTATGTCTCCTGGTCTATTAGTATAAGATTTGGTGTAACTTTGACCTGTGTTCGCCTGTTTTTTGTATGAGAGATGTTTCCTAAGGGGATAACTTGTAATTTGATGTTTTTTGCTTACCGACATTGTACGAAGGAGTTTTTGCTAAGACGCATAGGTACTCGTATCATAAAGAGAGCGACAGTTGCCTCATGAGACGAGAATATGATAAAGCAACTAAGTGCAGTTAATCAGCTCTAACAATGTTTTTAGTATCCATATCTCTCATTCAAATAACATAAAGATAGGTCAATGTAAGACCTGATCTTAGACTAAATCTTTGCAGTATTCGATAGATATAAATATAAACTAGGGGTACATAGTTGTTTTTCTGTATTATTATGTAGTTGTTCAATGCTGAAATTCTGACAATGTGAGATGTGTGAATCCCAATATTGTTTTTAAAGTCCAATATTATATTTAGGGAACAAAGAATTATACTATCCTTACTGGTTTTGGCATTCAATGCTCGCCCACAGCAGTTGAGCATAAAGAGGAATGCAAGGGAACCTACGCAGTACCCACCATTCAGAATAAGTATTCATTTAAGTTTGTATCTATCGAATCCTAATTGCATAGACCCTGACTTTTATTTTCAAGGCAAGTGTCTCGTGGAGCAAAGAATTCGAAACAAAATTAGGAATGTAAATTGTGTCGATGCGCATTTAGCAAGGTAAGATAAAGAATTTGTGGTGCATTTATTGGCAGAATAACATAACGAGTCTTTATAAGAATCGTATGGGTCTGTGATGGTGAGATTTAAATTATTGATTACCACGAGTGGTAGGTTTACCTTCATATCAACATCATTTCTGAAGCTTCCAAGTTGTGTCCCCTAAATCCTGGTACTTATTCGAAATTAAACCATATAGATATCTCAAGTAAATAGGCATGTTTTATGGACTCGATCAAGTTATTCTGTTAACTAGATTATGAATGAAAGTGTGGTCTATTAATTGGTCTCTTAGAAAATGTCAGAAGACTATAATAAGTGTAGGCATAACGTGAACGATGTAAGTAATAGATATTTTTGGACTAAGCGTCCCATCTTGCCAAAACTGTAATGTAAGATCGTTATTTTGAATAAATAATTGGTTGTCATCTCACACAAAAGGAGTTTTTATACACCGAATACACAGAATTCATCAAAAACAAAATTGGTTTTTATTATGGTAAATGTACGGTCGAACAAGCTATTTGTTTTACACTTTACGTTGTCATATGTGGGTCAAACTGAAAACCAAATAGCTTGTTCGTCCGTTCATTTCAGTGTTTGTTTGTTGACGCAAAAAAGGAGTAATAGGCAATTGCAGGTTATCCATTCAGCATTTCATCGAGCACTTCTGATTATTCCCGCTGTCCACCCCCCTGTGGTGTGATTGACAGTACTGGCTTGGCAACCATCAGGGATTTCAATTTTGACAACACAAAAAAAATTTGCTACGTAAAACGGGGTGAATAGAAATGCAGGGGTGAATGGAAACAAAACTTTGGAATGGATTTTAAAGTTGAATTCACATGATACGGTACCAACAAGTACTCTATTGTGTTAACTAAATTATACTTAAATATAAAGGTACCTTGTTGGCAATATACATGATAAGTTCAGCGATAAAATCGCTTTTAAAGTTTTGTTTCAATTCACCCCTGCATTTCTATTCACCCCGTTTTACCCGGTACTTAAGGTGAAGCATGATACAATAATATACTATATACTTCGCCAGCCGGCGTAGCATGGCGTTCTATCTCTAGTCTACCAAGACTCGACAAAGCTCTTTTCCATACAACTTGACATGTCTTGACTCTAGGACATCCCCGAGCATGCGGCGACCCATAGACTCGAGTTTGTAAGAAGACAAAGACATTGAATGACTTTCCATGGCAACGGAGACGCAGCTAGTGATGTAGATATTCTAAAAATCCTACGATAACATTTACGTTTAGTTAACCAAAAAAAGGGTCAAATGCGCAGGTTTTATCACCTTTTGAACGTAACTCATAGCAACAACGAAACGTATTACTCGTATAGTTTTTAATCTGTGTCGGACTCAGATGAAGTGTAAACTTTATGTCACTTAATAGTTAGAGAGCCGACGACACTGAACCTAGTCTGATAAGACTCCGGGATGATATATAAAAATTACATATTTAATTAGCTTTTTTATTATTGGTCGAACACGAAATGGCGATGTTGCAATACAAAAAACCGGGAAGTGCAATTTAATAAAAAAAATTTTTTCGTGTTTTGTGTGATAAAGACTCCCAAGTGTTGTAAAATGGTTCGCACGTGACCGTGACACGTGTATTCAATCAGTACAAATCGAAAAGGAACCAGGTGACTGCTGACAAAATATCGAATCCGCGCGGCGGGCGACTTTCAATCGCTGCAGCAACCACTTTCTGCACTGTTAGGAAAACGCAGCAGTCGTTTTTCTTTCACAGAAATTGATGATCTTTCAGATTTGCGTTGGTATTTTCTAAGTATATCATCAGTCGGGGAGTCTTATCAGACTAGGTTTAGTATCGTCGGCTCTCTAACTATATAATTGACAAACAAAGTGAATTATTTTCGATTTCAAAAATAATAATGAAACATTGGAAAGATGTAGTTTGTATGTTTATTTTCGCATTATCACAATGTAAAAGTTGTACATGGGTAGAGTCCATGGCTCCTAATATGTCTGAGAGGCTGAACTTTCGCTGGTAACTAGTTGCCACAGTCTGCCTTCCTGCCTTAGTGTTCGGGAACAGGATCGCGGTTTCAGCCTGAAACAACAGAACTTAGATATATATCACACTAGCTAACACAAGCCTCTTACAGGCCACTAAAACTTTGGTTTTTAAGAGGGTGATTAACTGACCTTGTGTTTACTGCAACAACAAATTGCGTTAAAAATTGCTGACTGTAGTTTGGCCAATACAAATGTTTTGCTCTTAGCCAACACCCCTTTGGTAATATCCTGTCAGCAGAATTTTGATCCACATAAAAGTTGCCTATTATCTTTACAAGGTAGTTAGCTAGTTGGAAGGCGTACTTAACCTGGATTGAACTTACTTTAACGAGAACAGGCAGACCCTGTGATGTGTTAGGAAACAGATCTTCGCTCAGCTCCTGGCACAGATATTGCACCATCTGTTTGGTTACCTACTTTATAATTTTCGAGGAACTCGTTTTCCGACAGATCGAAAGCCCCGGTTAGAGCTCGTACAGCGTTCCTTTTGACCTTCCCTTCTTTTTCCTCAGCATATAAACTGAGGAGATGGCGACGGTAGGACCCCGACATGTTTTTCACGAAATCGCGTACTTAAAAATAATATGTTTTTGTAAAAATCCGCTTGTCTAGGTCTGATGTGTTGTAGACTTTTTGACATTAGATGACAAGAAACGATTCCTACAACAAGTGTCAAAAGTAGACAACAAAATATCGCCATGCTCGGCGTTGGAGACTTTTGTCGCTTGAGACTAGAGAACTTTCTTTTCCACATGTCAAACATCGCCATGCTAAGGACGATAGAAGTCTTTCGAAAATCTGTCATTTATCTGTCATTTTGTCGATTGTCAATCGACAAAACTCGTTTCCACGGCGGCCATGCTACGCGGGCAGGTATAGCATTCCGAGAGACAGAAGTCACGTGGGTGACACGCGTCTACGTCATAACCGCTATCAATGGTTCTCAAACTATAATATATAATCTGAGGAAATTCAATCTAGTAAAACATTGATCTAATTATTAAATTCCTACTAACTTTTGCCTTTAGCTGTACCCGCATTGTAGGTTTTCGGTGACAAAAAGAATCCTGTATCCATCCTAGGGTTCCAAGCTTGAAATTACAAGCGAAGGTTTGGTAGTCTATTTATGTGAACAAAGGTACCATAGAGACATTAGAGACAAATCTACTTAAGCATTCACTATATTATTGTATTGTATTGTACAACGGGCTGATGTCCGCAATTCCACGTCAAAGCGCGTATTTTTGCGTATGGGCTATAATCCACCACGCGGACCCAGTGCGGTTTGGTAGATGTCACATGTCTTCGAATTTTTGGTTCTAGGACATCATGCCGGTTTCCTCACGATGTTTTCCTTCACCGTTTTTTGAGAGCACCGGTGATGAAATAAATTACACAAAGTTATGCGCCTGCCTGGGTTCGAACCCACGACTTACTGTTCGTAAGTCGGGGCCGCCACCACTGGGCCACCGCTGCGCTCAAAAATTTTACTTAAAGGAAACATTACTTCATTCTTAAAAAGAAGCAGATCAGCATTCACAGATTTTCTAAAATTCGCTTGCCACACTCGGGAATTAAACCGATTAAAATTAGAAAAAATAACATCTTTTACTTTTTTTACATCAATCGATAAGGTCAATCATATGGATCAAATCTCTATAATTATCAAACCTGATAAATTAAATGAAGGGGGGGTGGGGGTGATTAGGTAAATCTAAATTTACAAATTCAATAGGATAAATTAAAAAAAGCACGCTTATTCAAAGGATGAACCTTATCAATTTGAAGAAAGACGATTTGCAATTTGCACAAACACGTGGAAATTGCAATGCTATCTAACGGCCTGGCCACAGCCAAGAGCGGCGGCGGCGGCGGCTTGGCTGTGGCCAGGCCATAAATAGTTCTTCGTCATTTTAACGTCACAGATAATATTTTCAACCGACTTCTAAAAAGAGGAGGTTCTCGATTCGTCTGTATTTTTTTTTTCTTTTTTTTGTTTTTGTTACCTCAGAACTTTCCACTGGGTGAACCGATTTTGATGATTCTTTTTTTATTTGAAAGCTGGTGCTTCCCGTTGGGTCCCATTTTAATTTGTTGAAGATCTGATGCTGATCTTCGGAGATATACAATGGAACTCTTCAAAAATAGACGGCAAATCTGCAGTGATTGCTGCATCCGCTTGTAGGTTCATTGTTTACACTATATCATGACGTAACATCACGCCTGTATGCTCTGAGAGGGTACGCAGATGTGTACAATATACCCAAATTTCGACAATGTTTGTTACCTCAGAACTTTCGACTGGGTGAACCGATTTTGATGATTCTTCTTTTATTTGAAAGCGTGTGCTTTCCGTGTGGTTCCATGTCAATGTGGTTAAGATCTTACCCTGATCTTCGGAGATATAAATGGAACTCTTCAAAAATACACGGCAAATCTGCAGTAATTGCTGCAATCGCTTGGTTGTTTATTGTTTATACAACATCATGACGTAACATCACACCTGTATGCACTGAGAGAGTACGCAGAAGTATACAATACACCCAGATTTCGACAGTTAAAGTTCGACGTGTAAAGTTCCATTCAATGATCCTGGAGAAATAGAGGTAACTCCTTTACTTTATAGGCACACCAGAAGCGGTTTGGGTAGTTTTAGGCAGAGTACAATCTCGGAGTGATCCCATTTCGATTTGATAAAGATCTGGTGACTTCGGAAGATAGGCAACTGAACTCCTTAATAAATGATAGCAAATGTACTGGGATCGCTGAAGACTCACGTCTGTCCATTGTTTACACCAGTTCATAACAAAAAATCACACCGATACGCTGTGAAAGGGTAAGCAATTGTGAACCACTAAAAAGTGAAAAATAAAAACTTTTTTGCAAAAAATATAACCGACTTCACACAAAAAAGTGAAAAATAACTTTAGCTTCAGAAGTCGGTGACAAAAAAACTAAATCAATCAAACAAAGGTCACCGACTTCTGAAGCTAAAGTTATTTTTCACTTTTTTGTGTGAAGTCGGTTATATTTTTTGCAAAAAAGTTTTTAAAGTATGTAACAGGTAATCGAATGGAACTTTGAGTAAAAGTGCTTTATCTTATCCCATTGAATTTAATTACTATTCTTACATACCTACAAATTCCGTGTGGCAATCGAACCCGCGACAAGAAATTTATTCGTCGAAAAGTTTTTGAGGACACAGCTCTCTCTTGTTCGCTGTCGCTACTACGAGTAGGTATGCATCCCAATCCGATAGCTGACCTAATACTTCAAGATCAGTATCACTTGAAAATATTTCCATTTTCAAGCCTATCATCATCATCATCATCATCATCAGCCTATAATGTTCCCACTGCTGGGACACGGCCTCCTCTCAATGATAGGGAATGGGCTATAATCTACCACGCGGGCCCATTGCGGATTGGTAGATGTCACAGTCTTCGAATTTTTGGTTCTAGGACATGCCGGTTTCCTCACGATTTTTTCCTTCACCGTTTTGAGAGCAGTGGTGATGAAATAAGTTGCACAAAGTAATGCGCCTGTCTGGGTTCGAACCCACGACTTACTGTCAAGCCTATAATCGGTCCAAATTGGAGGATATAACGTTCAGAAATCGATTTGCCAAAATAATAGATTTGCTACAGAATACGCAAGATATACTCGTAGATTGAAAAAAAACATCGGGGTAACGATTCATCGATTGGTGATTGAATTAAGTACTAAAAGTAGTAAATGGATTGAAATATCAGTCTCGACCAGCTCTACCTAACCACTTTAAAAGCTCAAACAAACCATCTCCTGCAATGATTTGCACTCCTAGTACTTACGTTGCCCTCTTGGGATCGAGCGTAGGTACGTGTGGTTCGGGGCTTTCAGTAATAAAGCCCGTAGGCAGCCGAATCTCGTCTCAAATCTGAATCTATGTAATATACCTACTACTAACGCTGGGATCACCTAATGCAACAAGGTCTTTATTCAAAGAAACTCTAAGAGTAGTGATTGTATGTCATTTTAGAGACTTCTTTAATACGTAAATTATTTACCGCAAACTGAAAATTGGGAGCCGTATTTTTTTTACGTTAACTTAGAAGTTTGAATTTTTCACAGCTCCAAGGGTCTGTTTACTTTAGACTTGTGTATCTGGCCACGCGTTCCCGAGATAAGACGGCCGGACGGATAAAGTGATCCTATAAGGGTTCCGTTTTTTCTTTTTGAGGTACGGAACCCTAAAAAGGTAAATTAAACTTAAAAGGACCATTCTTATTTCAACTATTAATAAAGGGATAAGGTACCTATTACTTATACATAGGTAGGTATACACATCTTCTAAAGGTTTTGAATACTTGTACGGCGGGTACAGGTAATAAAATGGACTTATTCAATTGAATAATTAATTTTGTAATATTGTAGCACGGCTACACAGCTACGGCGTAGCAGCCACTTTCTACGGTAGAGCCACACGTAGCACGTTATAAAAGCGTAGTAGCCTGGTCTACGAGTCGTAAATCAAACTTCTGTACACTTTCAATCAAACCAAAATACATTGTGAACAATACTTTATAGACCACACGTTATATTACAAAAAATTGGACTGTTAACACTTTTTTTAGATTCTTGCTTGATACTATTCTCGTTCCATTGCTGGACTGCGTGGAATGTCGGGAAAGTACTCTAGTTAACACCGGCAGCACCCTCTCTTCCGGCGGCGGCGCCGGCAGCTGCTGCGGCGTCGTCTACGCCGCCGACAACTGCTGCGGCGTCTTCTACGCCGCCGACAACTGCTGCGGCGTCGTCTGCGCCGCTTACATCCCGCCTCACGGGCTGACCAATTCAAGAAGTGAGAACCTTTCCTCTCCAAAAAACCAAAGACAACTCCATTTTCTAAAGCAGAAACTACGGAACTGGTTACTTCTTCGGTGTTGTTCCCATATTCCTTTCTCAGGTACTGCACGATCTCGCTAACTGTGGCCCCGGACTTCTTCTCCTGGAGGAACTGGATGATTAACTTTCCTGGGGGCTTGCCTGGGACCGGGAAGCTCTCAGGAGGCTTAGGATCTACCTCCTCTGTCTCCATCGACACTTGTTCCATTATTTAATTTAAATCATTAGATCAGACATGAAATTTTGTAAAAAATTAAGAATTTACTTTTGAACCCAAATTATCGGTTGTTAAATTTGTTACAGTGTCAAAATAGTCAACATGATGAGTGTAAGAATAGTCTGTTCCTATTTCAAAAAGAAACCAAGAGGAAACTCTATGGTAAATGTCGAGCAGTTAAGGTGCATCCACACCGCAGTTACTTTTTGTAGAACAGCGTTTCCTCTATACTGAGCAACATCCTATAGCAAATAGTAATTTATTGTTGTGTTGTTACACTATTTATTTCTCCCTCTCTAGGATACACAGACAATAATGCGCTCCACCCCTCTACGGGTTCAAAGACACTGTGATGAGATTACTCGTCTACTTCAGCGCTACCATAGTATAAAAAGAGGAAGTAGGTTCTCTTCATACAAACGCACCGCCCGCGGCTTGTATGTGTGCGCCATATTATCTTTACGTCGCCTCACGCACACTCAAACAAAATCTCGACCCGTTTCTTACTGCCGCCAGTCGAGACTAAAACCGCACAAGGTGCGCGCGTCACGGCTTTTTGGCACCGCTAAATAAATGAAAAATGTGTGATAATCGCAGGAGAACTTATTGCTGTGTGTTTGGAGTGTCCAAAATATTCGTCGATTTTCGAGATTACATACTGAACAGGAAAAGTAAGCAAGTCGCTTAGCATATAATTTATACTTGATCATGAGAATACCTATCTACTCGTACTTATTTTTTTGTTGTTTTATTTTTCTATCAGACAGACGACGTAGACAGGCCTACTTTCCCACATGAATGCCGATTTCTCAGTATTGTAGGTAAGTATATAATTGTATGTAAATAATTGACGAATTGTGAATCAGATTTAAATAAACCAAAGTTCGAATTGTAACCATTCTTAACAACAGAACAAAAATTGATAGTTAAAATTGACAATCCTGAGACAGGCAAGTACGGTAGGTGATTAAAACGCGGATTGTGCCGGAGATAGCCTACTGCCCCTTTTTATACTATGGCGCTACTTTGTCCTTACACTACCTTTTGCATGTTATGCGCTCCTAGTACTAGTGACTCTTTACTCGGTTCTGAAATAGAGGGTGAAAACGTGGTTGCTAGTAGAACTGGAAAAATTGTGTCATTTCAAGAAATTAAAGAAGTTTTAAAAAGTTTCTCCTGTTTTGTTTATTTTTAGCTTTTCAGTACTTTCCTACGGGTTATTTTTCCTATTTTTTTTTCAGTCTATTCACGTAAAGTGACATGACCATTGATTTGTTTCAGTTTTAGTAAAAGATCGCTAACTTTTGTGCTTTTTAGGTCTGAAATCCCCCCAACTAAAATGCAGGCTTATATTTAGCAAGCTTCGCTCCATATTGCGTTGGAAATCTATACGTTTTTTTATTGTTTCTGCTCGTAACAGCTTAAGTTTAACACCCATAGATGAGCCATGGGAGACTTGGGAGACTGTACGTTCAGTTTGTTTTTAGTATTGTTTTAACCGACTTCCTAAAGAGAATGTTATTAATTCGTCTGTTTTTTTTTGTATGTTCAGCGATATCTTCGCCAATTGAGAACCGATGTTGATGATTATTTTTTTCTTTGGAAGAATTTTATTCTGCGGTGGTCCCGTTTTGGTGAAGATCTGATACTGGTCTTCGGAAGTTCGCATCATAACGTGACATCATGATATTTATCACGCTTGTATGCTTTGGGGGTAGGGGGGGGGGGTACGCAGAGGTGTACAGTACAAACAGATAACTGGTGTTCCTCAAGGCGGTATTCTTTCTCCTCTTCTGTTTTCTATCTTTATTAATCTCTTTACTTCTGAGCTTCGGTGTGCGTATCATCTGTATGCGGATGACTTGCAGTTGTACTGTCAGGGGAGGGTTGACGAAATACGAGATCTAGTCGACAATCTCAATAGGGACCTGATGGCAACAAAAACCTGGCCCGGTAAATTTGGTGTGGCAGTAAATCCAAACAAATGTCAGGCAATAATCATCGGGAGTTCACGAAGCCATTACAAGTTGGATGGAACAACCATGCCACCAGTTCTTTTCGACGGTACGGTCCGGTCATCCCTTTTAGCGCCGATGTGAGGGATCTTGGCTTGTATATCGATAGCACTATGAAATGGCAGACCCATGTCGCCCGTGTCAGCCAGAAGGTTACTGGGTCGTTGCGGGCTCTGTACCGTTTGAGAAACTTTTTACCTTCAAATACGTAAACAATGCTTGTACAGTCCTTGATTTTTCCTATCATCGATTATGGTGATGTGTGCTACTTTGACCTGAATGCAGATCTCCTCGACAAACTTGACCGTCTTCTTAATACCTGCATTCGATTCGTTTTTAATCTGCGTAAATATGATCATGTCTCCGAGCACCGGTCTCTTCTTAAGTGGTTGCCCATACGTCAGCGTAGGGAGCAAAGGGCGCTTACCACCTTGTTTTCTTTCCTTATTTCTCCCACTTCCCCTAGTTACCTTGCTCCCCATTTTCAGTACATTTGTGCCAACCATAGTAGGAGTCTGCGATCATCGCATAACCGTGTTCTCCAATGCCCCTCTCACCGCACTGACTTCATTCACCGATCATTCTTTGTCCAGTGTATTTCTCTTTGGAATGCGCTTCCCCAGGAAATCAGGATGGCAACCAATTGTTTATCTTTCAAGATTAAAGTTCGAGAGTACATTCGCAAGAAACTGGCAGGTTCATCACAACAGTAATGTTTTCTCCATTGTTTGTCTTTTTATTTTAGTATATCCGTGTTAATTTTCTGTTTACAGTAATATATAGTTTGATATTTATTTATAGTATTTATGTATATATATATTTATAGTATTTTAAATATCCTTATAGTTTACCTGAGTATTCATCAAATTATTTTCAGATGTACACCTATCACTGCTTGTCTCTGCATCACCCGAAGGTTGACTGGTAGAGAATGCCTATGGCATTAAGTCCGCCTCTGTACTATGTGCTTGAAGTGTTAAATAAATTAGGTACAGTTATTGCGACAGTTAGGTATGTCAGTTTCCATTTGGTTGGGGATAAGCCTAATACATTTTTCATTGTTTACTATTGTAAACAATGAAAAATTAATGCACAGCAAATATTTGGATAGGACATTACAACAACGGCAAAAAGAAAAAAAAAACAAATCACAAGTCGCCGACTTCTGAAGCTAAAGTTAATTCTAATTTTTTTTAAAGTTGATTTTATTTTTACCAAAAAGGGTTTTTTTTTACTATTTCTTTTAGCGACCGCGACGTAACGTTGTCAGGACCTCAAACGCTTAAGTTCAATGTCAAAAGGTCAACAGCCTATTGATTTTGCCGTCGATGCCATACTTGTAAGTGACCTATTGATCAACCATGACCACCCCAATTCAAGTGGCGTCACGAGCAGCTATCTCTATTTTCCGCTTGCCATCTCATTCTACACGCGTCGAAAAATCAATTGTCTACAATTGATTTTTGTGGTTTTTGTGGGTCTGGGTCATATTTGTTGCGTATAGTACCCAACCATTCATCGTCAATATTGAAACTTACTATACTATACTATGTTTGTCAGTCTATTTTACTAGTTTAGTTCTCAGTTAGGTACTAGTTTATTTACGTAATCCTCAATATCGGTAAATTATCTTTATGATTTGTAATAATGAGATTACCTACGTAATAAAGCCACATTCCTGCTCAATCCGGAGTCTTTGAACAAGACTTATGTTTGGCCCACACATATTCAGAGGCTGTTTTATGTAAATAGTGATAATCTTGCTATTTACATTTCCTTGTTGCCAGGATCCACTCACAACCACAAATCTTCATGCTCTAGTAGGCTTTTATAGCGAATTTTCACGTATTGTAATTGTCCTTTCAGAGAAGACTGAAATTAAAGGGATCGTCGTGCGACTATAAAAGAGACACGAAAACGATGCATGCCTGTCCAGTTACTCTTTAATGAACTAGATGGCGCGACTTGATCTTCACTGGCTTGTGTTAATTTATTTACAACATCCTCCCCTATACTTATGCTCAATTTTTAAAAGAAGTAGCGACGCTTGACTTGAGTCGCTTTGGTGACTTATACATCAGTACCTAATTATCTCTCCAGTGCATAGGTATTGCAACTCAAGCTCCTTTTTAAATAAACGTTCTGCCGAATAAAATGGTGCCGGATGTTTGGTTCTGGAATTATCATCGTTTCCTGAAGTTTAATACAACTTGGGTTATCGCAATAAATACATAGTATGTTTCTCGAGATGTGGTCAATACTGTTCTTGTAGATGTTTTAGCCATAGTGCAGGACCTGTGCACGACCTTCTATCATCTTCAGAATTAGCCACAATAGGCATGAACATGAACGTTTTACTATCAACAGAAGGTTATTATATAGTATACTAGCCGATGCCCGCGGCTTCGCCCGCGTAAAACTATATACAAAAACCTTCCTCTTGAATCACTCTATCTATTAAAGAAACCCGCATCAAAATCCGTTGCGTAGTTTTAAAGATCTAGGCATACATAGGGACAGACAGACGCGGCCGGAGACTGTTTTATAATATGTATTGATAACCTTCTGTTAATTGTAATGTAAGTACTTCGTCATTGTTCATTTTTTACTAGCTTCTGCCGGAATCTATTCGCCTGGTACGTACCAACACTGAAAATTATCCCACGGAATCCTTGACAGTTTCAAGTAGTTTGATGTACTGCCGTCTAGTCTGTACATTATGGTCAAAATCACAACCCTCGTTTTTGCTTCACCGTAAGATTTGGTATTTAGTTTATGACTTATAGGCCTTTGCGAAACTGCGGCAGTAACTTTGGAGGCCAAATTGACATAAGAATGAGCGTTCTAAACATGGTTATTATTGTGTTATGTCCTACGGAACCTTTTTTTTAATGCAAGTATTAATAAAATTGTAATTTATTCCAAAAATACTAACCTTACTTTGTCCGTAGTATTCAATGCATATGTCGTAGCCAATTCGTATAACACGCCGTATTAAATAATGCGCCGGATTGTAAAACGTTGCCATTATGTAATGCAGCGTACCCATCGGTCTTCACCCTTTTATTTATCGCGCATTGGTCTGTGAGACCTGGTGAGACCGATAATCAGTCATTCGTGATTTGTTCATTTAAAATCCATGATGGCATTTTGCATTTGAAGAGCTCGTGGCTAAATAACAGCCGCTCGGGTCGATCGTTAGGTTAAGCCGTGCTTGCCTAGGTTGGTCTGTGGATGACTGACCACCCTTACATACTGAGTTTCCTCCGTGCCTCGTTGTTGGTCCCGGATGTCATTTGTCCATCTTTGACAGTCGTTACAGGTAGACAGTGGCCCAAAAAAGTCTGACAACCAGTCTTACCAAGTGGGTATCGTATTTCCCGGTATTAACTGGGTTGTGAAGGTCAGATAGGCAGTCGCTCTATACTGGTATTCATCTGCATCCGGTTAGACTGGAAGCCGACCCCAACATAGTTGGGAAAAGGCTAGGAGGCAGATGATGATGGCATTTTGCATTTCCTGTTAGCTGCATTATTAGTTGCTACCATCATTTCAGGACGAAACGTCTCTGTGCGAGTAGAACGTACGGCCGTATTAGGGCACCAACAGTCTGTTAGACCGACGCGAGTATAACAGGGTGTTGCGAGATTTATCTGCTGTGATTTTGTAAAAGCTATGACTATTTTTTTTTATTTATAGCTCGTAGGGTATCTCTTAGAAACTACTACTAACGTTTGTCAGAAGAAAGCCTATGCTAAATTGGAAGTCCCTCGGTTTGAGCGCGGTGTGCGAAGGCGCGTTGTCGTGGAGGAGCAGTAGCCCGCGGAGCCCTGTTTTTGATCGCTTGTTGCTCGTGCATGTGTAAAATATCGTGAAAGCTTCCCGATCTAACCTACAGTATGTTATCTCTTAATACGTAACTCGCATGTGGTCTTGGATTCATTCTTTCATAACCATACGCGGAAAGTAGGTCTGAAGTTGCCTGAGGAGTGGGTTAAAAGCAATGCTTTTTAGCCCTAGTGGAGAACTGACAGCACTGTTTCAACTGACAGTTACCTATCAAATTAGGCTTATCCCCAATGAAATGGGATTTAACATACTTAAGTGGCGAAATGTGAGTTTTGTCAACAAAAGAGTTAGGTATGCAGGCTAGCAATTTTCTTACGACTATTATAAATGTAAAAGTCTGTAAAGATTGATTTTTGTTATACTTTCACGCAGAAACTACTGAAAGGATTTGGATGAAACTGCAAACAGATTGATTATAACCCTTTTCCATTTATAAATACGAGTAGTAGTAAGAAGATTGCTAGCCTGTAAACCTAACTGTTTTGCTGACCCTCAGAACAGTTACAGGTTTTTTGTTATTGTTTAAACAACATTCATGTGATTTCAGCAATCGCGACAGATTTGCTGTCTTGAAGAGTTCCGTTCCATATAATAATAATAATAATATCGCTGGACATTACACACAGCGCCATCTAGTGCCACACTAAGCAAGGCTTGTGACTTTTCCTGCCTGAAAAGTCTCGCGGTTAATATCTGTAAATTATTTAATATCTGTATATCACTGAAGTCCATGCATGGATCATGATCAGATCATACCCTGTATTCATAACGCTTCGATTCGATTTCGATCCGGGAAGTTGTATGTCTATCTCACTCGTTTTCGTTACGCCAAAACAGGATAGACATACGACTTGTCGAATCGAAATTCATTTCGAGTGTTTGTGAATAGGGGGGCATGACAATATTATTTCTATGGGACTAACATGGGAGTTTACTCTTTCAAACAATAAAATATTTTACTAAATCGGTTCAGATGTTTTCGAGTTATCGGTGAACATAGATAAAATATTCATACGAATATATGTAACTAGCTGTTGCCCGCGACTTCGTCCGCGTTAACCACCCTTGTCACCTAGAGGTATAAAAGTAGCCTTCAACTTGTTCTCTGACCTACCAAAAATACACAAAAAAAAAAATCGGTGAAGTCGTTTCGGAGGACTTCGATAACAAACACTGTGACACGATATTTTTATGTATTAGATAACTTTGTCTGCGGCTTTGCTCGCGTTCAATTTGGGGTAATTTTAATTCAAAAAAACCGGCCAAGAGCGTGTCGGGCAACGCTCAGTGTAGGGTTCCGTAGTTTCCCGTCTGTCACAATAAGTGTTCAATCCAATCCGATTTTAATAATTATTTTTTTGTTTGAAAAAAGATACGTTCAGGATAATAAAATATGTTAACGAAGTTAAAAAAAATGCCTTCATATACGATTATACTACGAACTTAGTCCAGAGATTATTTTGTACAACTTTTTGTCTTTTTTGTACAAAAACTTGTTTCCATCCAAGTTCAAAATAATAAAGTTCTACTTTTCAGATTTTTTTCATCTTTTCTAAACTTATGGTTCAAAAGTTAGAGGGGGGGACACATTGTTTTTTACTTTTGGAGCGATTATTTGCGAAATTATTGACATTATCAAAAAATGACTTCAGTAAACCCCTATTCATTTTTAAATACCTTTCCAACAATATATCACACGTTAGGGTTGGAATAAAAAAAAAATCACTTCCCACTTTACATATAGGGGGGCTACCCTAATAAAACATTTTTTTCCAATTTTTATTTTACCACTTTGTCGGCGTGATTGATACACATATTGGTACCAAATTTCAGCTTTCTAGTGCTAACGGTCACAGAGATTAAGCGAGGACGGATGGACAGACAGACATGGCGAAACTATAAGGGTTCCTAGTTGACTACGGAACCCTAATGAGGGAATTTCATTGCGCAAAACAAAGAGTAAGTAAAATTCAAGATCGAGCAGTATTTTAAAGATATACATATCTGGGTTGCTCATAAATTAGTTGGTTTCAAAGCAGAACAGAGGAAATTTGCAGAAGTATTGTGTAAAATCTTAAATTATTGTCTAGGATGGAATAACTATGGCCGGTAAATTACATAAGGATACGTAGCTACGAAGACAAACAAAATTTAAAGAAAACTTAGATTTGTGTTCAGTGAAAACCATAAAAACGACACCCATGAAGGAAAAAGGAAGAAAAAATCATAGGTGCGTTTTTGGATTTTTATTTTGACCTCATTTTCGATATCAGCGACCCCAAAAACCATGAAAACGACACACATGACGAAAACTTTACTTCAACGCCATTTCGATTTTCATTTCGATCTCATTTTTGTAATCAGCGACCTCGAAAACCATGTAAACGACACCCGAGATGAAAAACAAAATACTTTTCCTCGGCGCTATCTTGGATTTATCAATAGGAGTAGGTACTCTTGTGAAGTTTCGAATAAAATAGTCTAACTAATCTTTTTTCCCCATACAAACTTTGGGGACCCGTTTCACCTCATTAGAGGGTGAATTTTGAAAAATCCTTTCTTAGTGCACCCCTAGACTACATAAGAAGCTTACTTGCCGAATTTGGAATCTGTAGACTCAGCGGTTGGGGCTGTGCGTTGATTTTTAGACTTTGTCACCCCATTAACCCCTCTTAGGGGTTGAATTTTGAAAAAACCTGAAACCCATTTCTACTGATTTATCAATAGGAGTACTCTTGTGAAGTTTCTTATGAAATAGTCTAACTAATCTTGTTTCCCCATACAAACTTTGGGGGCCCGAATCACCCCCTAAGAGGGTGATTTTTGAAAAATCCGTTCTTAGTGCACCCCTAGACCACATAAGGAACCTACTTACCAAATTTCGAATCTGTGGACCCAATGGTTTGGACTGTGCGTTGATTTTCAGACTAAGTCACCCCATTTACCCCTCTTAGGGGTTGAATTTTGAAAAAAACTGAAAACCGTTTCTTCTCATTTATCAATAGGAGTACTCTTGTGAAGTTTTGAATGAAATAGTCTAACTAATTTTGTTTTCCCATACAAACTTTGGGGGCCCGTTTCACCCCCTTAGAGGGTGAATTTTGAAAAATCCTTTCTTAGTGCACCCCTAGACCACATAAGGAACCTTCTTGTCAAATTTGGAATCTGTAGACCCAGCGGTTTGGGCTGTGCGTTGATATATCACCCAGTCAGTCAGTCAGTCAGTTTACCATTTTATATATATTATTATTAAATAGATTATACAGGGTGGAATTTACAGGGTGGAAAGTACTCTAAATACTGGTGATAGCAAAATTTACTCAAAGGAAACATTCCTTTATTTTTAAAAAGAAACATATTTGCATTCACAGATTTTGGAAAATTCGATAGCCACACTCGAGCATCTAACCGACTAAAGTTCGAAAGTATAACATCCTGTACTTTTTTGACATCAATCGATAGGGTCAATCACCACCACAACGTACCAAATCGACTACCGGTATATCGAGGTGTTGAAGTGTTTGTACAAACACGCCACTATGTCAGTCCGACTTCAGGACCAAGCCTCAGAACCTATCCTTCTAGAGCGAGGTGTAAGACAGAGAGACAAATACATAACATATCTCCGAAACTGTTCACCGCTGCACTGGAGGATGTCTTCAAGGTTCAGGATTGGAGAGGGTTAGGCTGCGGTAAGCTTACGCTAGAAATTATGCGGACGCCGAGACCACCAAAACGAATTGGTAGTGTGGCTTGCAGCCACGCTCGGTCGTCCAGGGCCACATTAAGAATGGATGTTATGTCGCACCCGATCCGACAGTCGTTGTGCCGACACGTTGACAGCTGGCTCAAGCACCTGAAACAGAGCTTAGAGAGCATCCTAACACGGTACGCGGTCAGGTAGTTTCCCCCCTCTGTTGCCCCAAAGTATGCGCGCATGACGTTTTCATTGTTTGATGACGTCCATTGCATGCGCTGCACACTTCCGCTGGGAGCTGGGACCCTATCAGAAGCCGGTGGGCCTCGAAGTCCTAAGCCGTCCGGCGGCCGGCGTCCTCCCCGTCGACGAGCAGGTGGTGGCGTCGTGGGCGGAGAGAAATACTCGTCGCTCGAGCTCGACGAGAAGAAGTTGCTTAAAAACCAATATAATGTAGGTAGAGTAGTCTCTTATGTAAATAAACATAGATTAAAAATCAGTTGACCTCGGCGCGGCACCGGCACCATCTGCGTCAGTTTTGTGTAAGCTCCACTATCGAGTGCGATAACCTCGCCACCTCACTGTCGAATTAAACAGGACATCGAGCGACGCATCAGCAAAGCGGTTCCTACAACAAGTAGCGATAACGCGCTTCACTGTGTTCCACTTCCACTCGATAGTGCGGACGATGTGAAGGCGTTCCGTCGCGGGTGTTAGGTCAGCCTGCAGCAGTTCTGGGCGCGGCACCGGTTCACCTTGCGCGCGCTGCGACGCTGCCCCTTCCGCGACGACTTCTTCAAACAATAAAACAATCTACATTACGTCTTGTTGCCAAAGTCTGACCTCTGGCGTCATGCATGTCTATAAAAATCTCAGCGATATTTAATAGTTACTTTATTAAGTAACGCAATAGCATTCAATAACAATATTCATTTTGGCATTTCGATCCGCATGTTTCATACGCATCATTACTCTGATAACTTCAAATTATATCTCTCAGGGGTTATCTTTGTTTATGATGTAGGAACAACATATTTATTGCGAACCAATTCAAATAATTTCTAATTAATTATGTTATGTTGCAACAATATTAAATCAAAGAATGTCCACCGCTCGTGATTACTTAGATAAAGTTTAGTTTGATACCAAATCAGGGACGCTTCGTGATCGTGGGCGCCCATAATGAGGCTACATTGCCGCCGGGGCTGTATTACCCTGGCAGTCCCAGAACCATCCGTACAGATTGCGGTTTCTGTTGGAAAATGTTAGCAGAGTAGTACCAACCTTTACAACTAAAATGTAGACTTTCAAGCCATAATATTTACTCGTTTTTGTTTGTATTCTCGAATAACCTCGCAAGTGCAGCGATTCAGACATGACGATGAAATCTGCAAATCTCAAGTGTGAGATGTACCTACCCGCCGTTGATGTTACATAACATTTTGTGACGTCAATCGTTCCTGTTTCTAATACTGATTAAAAAGTTCTATTGGACCAATCCAGGTTGGAGTACTAAATGTCAGAAATTGCAGAGTTTGAACCAAATTTTTATTTTATTTTAATTGATCTTGTATAAGATCAAAAACTCACTCGAAATCATAGCAGGTTCTAAGAAAAAATTGAGATCCTTAAAAACAAAAAAATAAATAAGTGAAATGATCACGAAGACGGTGATTTTTTATCAGTATTAGAAACAGGATCAATTGGCATCAAAAAAAATGTTTTGTGAAGAATGGCAATTTTCTTGCTAACTGTACCTATTTTTTTCAATGGGGATCTAAATTTTACGAAAAATTATGGATAGTTTCCTAAGACCATTTTCATGTAGCTGCAACGTTAACCGTAGCTGTGCACAGTACACCCAGATTTCGACAGTTAGGTATATTAAGTTCCATTTTATTTGGTATAAGCCTATTACCCTGAAATGTATTGTTAAAAGTGTAAAATAAATGCATAAGCTAATATTTGAAAACGATAACAAGTAAAAATGGAAAAAATATATATATTTAAAGGTTCAGTTCAAAGTTTTACTAATCGTATGGACGATAGGTATAGTGTTGAGGACAGCGATATCGTCCCGTTACATTTTAACGATAACACTGGTTACCTACTTGTAGGTACAATTATTTTTATCGGTTAAGGCCGCCAGGTCATCGTTTCTTAAAACATCAGTATAAATCGGTGTTGCCTCAATATTGCCCTATTACTCTGTTCATACTAAGTCACTACTAGACTAGTCACAAAATCTTGTGAAGCACAAATCGAATCTTCTCAATAATGAGTTAATAAAATTACTAGCAGACTTCGTTAGCGTGCCAAAATAAGAAGTTTCCCCAATACTATTGCACTTTGCAATGATTTTAGGATAACGCTCAAGCAACGTTCCTATTGCCAGCAAATAGCAGTGGTTTGTATTGTATTGTACCTATTGTACAAGGGCTGGTGTCCGCAACTCAACGTCAAAGCACGTATTTTGCGTATGGGCTTATAATCCACCACGCGGTCCCAATGCGGTTTGGTAGATGTCACATGTCTTGGAATTTTTGGTTCTAGGACAAGCCGGTTTCCTCACGATGTTTACCTTCACCGTTTTGAGAGCAGTGGTGATGAGATAAATTACACAAAGTAATGCGCCTGCCTGGGTTCGAACCCACGACTTACTGTTTGTAAGTCGGGGCTGCCAAATAGCAATGGTTTATTAGTATGTTGATTCTTGTTTATATTTGTAGATTGAACTCATTGTGTATGAGTAACCTCCTCCTATTTTTGAAGTCGGTTAAAAAGTGATTACCACGAAAGGCTGAACTATATCGGGTGATACGATGACTTATGTAGGTACAAAACTACACATTGCGTTAAGTGTCAATTATAGGTACAGGATAGGCTAGTTTCCACCATCAATAAATTGCAAAACTAATTAGTCCGTTCAGTTAGAGTATTGGAAAATAATGGACACGTATTTTTTGTTTTTGTAAATCACTGAGTACTGACAAAGATAAAACGCATCAAAACTCGGGAGTGGGGGCTCGTGACGTCACAACGCACTAAAAACTATAGCACGCCGTGACGTATTGCGAATTTTAAAAGCATCGTATCTTCGTCAATTTTGGTTTATGTAACAAAAGAAAAAATACGGGTCAAATATTTTTTTATAATCTAACTGACGGACTAATTAGATTTTTTTAGGACACAAGCCTATTGCAGCTAGGAATTTGGTTTGGGGTGCGGGAATTAAAATTCCTGAATAAAAAAGGAAGTAGTATGAACCACTTCCTTCCACTTCAATGGGTTATACTTATATCCAACCTACATTAAAAAACAACGAAAGCACTTTTGAAAGCACTGGACAACCGTACACTGGATTGAGCTCAACAAACAGAAAATCATCAGAGAAAAAGGTAGGAATTAGTAGTACCTATTCAGGAGCGGGCGTAGATTGAAAATGAAAAAATTGCTTCTTGATTCTATTGAGATCTGCCGCCATATTCACAAACGTTTGTAATGAGTTTCGATTCGACAAGTCGTATGTCTATCCTTTTATGGTATAACCAAAACGAGCGAGATAGACATACGACTTCCCGAATCGAAGCGTTGTGAAACCTCAAATAACTCGGCTCTTAGATTGTCAAAACTTACTGAATTTTCAGTGAAGGACTGATAAGTCTAAATCTATTGATTCATACCTTTTTCATCTCCTTACATCCAGGCCCAAGAATGTATGTAATCGTTTCCGTCTCCTTTAAATAGGACTATCGCAGAACAATATTCTTCCAAACAAAAAATAATCATCAAAGTCGGTTCACAATTGGCGAAGATGTCGCTGAACATACACACAAAAAAAACTGAAGAATCCATTAGGAAGTCGGTTAATAAAATAAATTGTTCGGGATTATTCTGTCCTGGTCCTGGCCCAGGTGTAAACCAAATCAATTTAATCGAGGACATAGGAATATTATGTCGTCACGTATAATTTCTCACTCTGTCGGATCGCATTCGGAACGAGGTGATCCGATAGAGAACCAGAGTCTTCAACACTCGTAAGCTGAAGTGGCAATAGGCCGTCGGTCATACAACCGATGACCGTTGTGGTAGACGTGTTCTTGAGTGGAAACCGCGTATCGGTAAACGTAAGGTGGGATGCCCTCAGGCTCGGTGGAGTGACGATCTTCGCAGTGTGGCTTTTAGCAAGGAGATGAGAGTTGCTGAGAATCGAGTTGAGTGGCGTGCGATTGATAAGGCCTATGTCCAGCAGTGGACTGTTGGCTGATGGTGATGATGACTGAAAAATTTGTGGAATTTGGTAATAAATAGGAATCTAGTTATAAAACGTTAGCTGTTGCCCGTGACTTCGTTCGCGTTTTAATTTTGATGTAAAAGGCACTTATTCTCATTGCGATCATTTTTTTGTTCTACACCATACCTGGGAACCTTCTAGTTACGGAGATATTGGGGATCAAAGTTACAACCTTTTGACAAGTTTTTTTTATAAATACAGGTTTTTCAACCGACTTCCAAAAGAGGAGGTTATCAATTTTCTTTTTTTTTGTGTTTGTTACCTCAGGACTTTCGACTGGGTGAACCGATTTTGATGATTCTTCTTTTATTTGAAAGCTGGTGCTTTCCGTGTGGTTCTATTTCAATTTGGTTAAGATCTGGCGCTGGTCTTCGGAGATATAAATGGAACTCTTCAAAAATACACGGCAAAGCTGCAGTAATTGCTGCAATCGCTTGGTTGTTTATTGTTTATACAACATCATGACGTAACATCACGCCTGTATGCTCTGAAGGAGTATGCAGAAGTGTACAATACACCCAGATTTCAACAGTTAGACGTGTAAAGTTCCATTTAATGGGATCCCCGAGAAATAGAGGTAACTCCTTAAATTTATAGGCACACCAGAAGCGGTTTGGGTAGTCTTAGGAAGAGTACTTTCTCGGAGTGATCCCATTTCAATTTGATAAAGATCTGGTGACTTCGGAAGATAGGCAACGGAACTCCTTAATAAATGATAGCAAATGTACTGGGATCGCTGAAATCTCACGTCTGTCTCTATTGTTAACAGTTCATAACAAAAAATCATACCGATACGCTGTGAAAGGGTAAGCACATGTGAACCACTAAAAAGTGAAAAATAAAAACTTTTTTACAAAAAATATAACCGACTTCACACAAAAAAGTGAAAAATAACTTTAGCTTCAGAAGTCGGTGACAAAAAAACTAAATCAATCAAACAAAGGTCACCGACTTCAGAAACTAAAGTTATTTTTCACTTTTTTGTGTGAAGTCAGTTATATTTTTTATAAAAAAGTTTTTGTTTTCTTTTATCAAATTTTTAACAGTGAAACTGTTGTTTTCAATTTTTACTTAAAACACTTCTACGACCGCCGTACTATTCAATCCATTCATCAGACAATGTTTTAAGTGCGTTACATTGAGTTCTAAAAAAAGTCGTTTGCCAGCAAATAAATTTGCATAAAGTTACTTAGTTTCATGTACAGAATGCTTGGTTGACGGCTTCGTGATGAGGTCGTTTACACCCTGTATTATGTATGTGTGAGAAAAAAGGTTGCCTATGTTTTTCCCCAGGACATAATAGAGAGAAAGAGATAGATCTATCTCTTTGGCAAAATTGTTTTTATTACAGTAGTTATTATTTTTATTCGCTAACTTTAACACACAAATAAAAATTACAAAAAAAAAATTGGATCTAAAATTACAATCGAATAAAACTGCGTTCCAAAAGTCAAATTGCCGATGTAGGCATCGATCACTAATAAAGAAGTTCTTTAAAGTTATTTATTAGTGATCGATGGATGTAGGTCACACTAACGGCTGTCAAGTTGAAATGGAATTGGGCTAGTCACATCTGTCGTAGAAGTAAGGGCTAAAGTAACCACAAAATGGGCCCTAAACAGGCTCTATATCGCTGATAAAAATTCTTGGCTTAATGCTGGTCCTGCTCCACAAGGACAGGGGCGCAAAAATTGATAGCATTAAATGGTATTGTTGAGCTGCTGAAGATTGTACAACTATCTTTGCATTGTATATATTCAATATCTTTAGTATTAAATAATCGCATAGTCCATATTGTGTGAGTACTATGTACTAGATAGTACTATAGTACTATCATTCACTGGAAACCTACGTCTTTTCTTGACTTGAATGTGTTCTGGCGATGGCGTTAGAGTATGTCATGCTCGCTGAAATGTCTCGCTGATGGTGGCGCGTGTGTCGGACCCTTATATTATATACCTAAATCTAAGGTCGGACCATTTAGTTCCCTTCAAAATGGTTGAGCTGAATGGTGCTGATCCATGTGTCATGTTCGTGAACGGGTGCTGTCAGTTGTGACTGGTCATCTCTTAGTTACCATGGCTAATTTGAAGGAATTATTTTGTTTTTACTATGGACACTTTGCACATCTTGCTACATTGTTCTCGCATAATATACCATCTCAACATGAATGATGTAACCAAGATTATGTAACAAAATTTTGTTTTAAAAGAGTGTCCATGGAGTTTCTTGCCCGTTCTTCTCCATAGAGATCTACGCTAGGGAATGGGCAACTACAGTACTTTCACAGTTTTTATGTCTTGTGAGTGGGACTGTAGCTACATTCAAAAGTGCCTGTAATTGGCCTACTTGAAATAAATGCTTTGAATTTTTATTTTGACAGCAGAAAATGGCAACGCGGCAGGCCTTAATGTGTGTGTGCCCGTATTACATTACGGCGACGTTTTTCAATCCGGCGCGCCATTATGTAATACGGCGTGTTATACGAATTGGCTGCGACATAATTATGCATTAAGGGGGATGCTCCAAGGTAGCCCGCAAAATTCAAATTTTCTTAGGTTTTTTGCAATTTGCAGGGCAGTGCTAAGTTTTATGTTGATAAACATTTCGGTCGCGACGGTAAGACGTATTAAGTTACAGAATTATAATCATCAAAATCATCAATACAACCCTCCAAGTTCATAAGAGTCGAATGACCGTGAAAAATTGTATTATATTTTTTATAATTTTCTAGATGACTGAGCTTTGCTCGGTTTTTTTTTTGGGTAAATGACGTTTTCTAAAACTGAAACCTAGTGAGATCGATACTTGACACGATAAATCGATCTCACTAGGTTCCCGAATCGAATCCTCATGAAATTTAGTAATCGAACCCCCTGAATACTCATGAAAATCGTTGGTACTGTTTCTGAGTTTCAGATGATATATGTCACCGTAAAATTGTCAAACACGTTATATTGTAATCTCTCTAGCGATATTGTAAACTCTCGAAATATTGTCAAAGGAACATATTGCTTACAATAAAACGCATTATTTTCTCACGCGGTGTGGAGAGAAGGAGGGGTCCCCCTTGCCCAGTGGTACTTACCATGAAAAGATAATGTATCATTCCTGAGAAATACCGATTAACATAACCTAACCTTAAAATACTTTATGGTCCCCTAAAAAGCGTAGTCGACGGAGGCCCGCTTCGCGGGGCCGCGGGGTATTTCCGAGTGCAGGGTTTTAAGGAACCTAAGTAACCTTACGGGGGGGGTGCCCCAAGTCCCGATCATGGGGGCAGAGATACTTCCGTATGTTCAGTTGACCATATTTCGAGAGTTTATAATATCGCTAGAGAGAAACACGTTATATTGTAATACTAGCTTCTGCCCGCGACTTCGTACGCGGATCCTGTTGCTTATGCCAGCGACAACGGGGTTGTCAAAATCGGAGATTTGTAACGTCTGATGTCGAATTCTATGAGCCCGGGGACGGGAAAATAACGGATCTTTCCCACCTGAGCAACACATACCGTTTGTTTCTTTTTGCCATTTAACAGCTTCACAAAAAGTACAATTTTGAACCATACCTCCGATGGCGGAATATGTGGCGGCGTATTCAATCATAAGAGTATACGTAAATGCACTCCGTTCCTTATCAACCCAAGGAAGGTCGCCATGCCTTGAGACACATCTGATTCTTCAGATGATATCGACATATTCTGTTCAGACAATGTCGAAGTCGATTAGAATTCAAACGTTCGTTGCGCTCTTCTTCTGTCTCTTCATGCCGTACTCCAGCAATTCTTTCTCTCTCACTTTCTAACTGATTTTGAATATTTTGTTGAGTACGTGATCGGGGCAATGTATGATAATCTCGAGCAGCAGTTAGTCGCACATCACGTTCATCACTCGTTTCAAAAGACCTGTTAGTAGATGTGCGAATACGCTGAGAACTCGAGCGTGATGCTGTATCGGTAGACAGTGCATGTCACGATCAGCGGACAGTCGCGCATCACGTTCCCCACTTGTCTCTAGAGACCTAGAAGCAGATGCGTAGATACACTGAGAACTCAAGCGCAATTCTCTATCCGTGAACGTCTCCGACTAGCGAGACAATGCGTGACGTTCACGATCAGCGGTCAGTCACGCATCACGTTCCCCACTTGTCTCTAGAGATCTAGCAGTCAATGCGTAGATACGCTTGGTACTCAAGCGCAATTATCTATCCGTGAACGTTTCCGACTCGCGAGACAATGCATGACGTTCACGATCAGCAGTCAGTCGCGCATCTATTCTTCACTGGTCTCTAGAGACCTGGATGGAGATGCGTAAATACGCTGAGGACGCAGGCGTGCTTCGCGATCCGAAGAGGTTTCCACGGAGCAAGTTGCAGCCTGATGTTTTCGAATAGCATCAAGTCTCTCCTGACGCTCTTCGGTAGATTCTTGGGATCTTATGATCCTCAATCTTTTAGCTCCTTTGGAACATTGGGAAAGATTTGACTTCTTTCTAGGCAGGGCTAAAGTTTTGTTGTGAAGATACCTGATCAATATTAAAATCTGATCGACTGCTTCCCGGCGCTACCGGGTAGGCTACCGAGTCGCGAAGATAAATGGAAAAGGAAATTAAACACTCAAATAACATAAGCCCGAAGACATATTTATTCGATACAATAAAATAATAAATGGGAGTTTTGGCCAGTTGAGAAAATTTTCAATGATATACCATCGTCATCGAAAATCAGTCCTAATCTGTTACCGCCTTCACCGCGTGGAGGTACTCCCAGCTTATGTTATTTTATACAGTGAAATTAGTGATAGCTTTGCAATAATTTTCGCATCAGATGTTTCTGATCTTCAATTTTTATGAGTCAGCAGGAAATGCCCATCAGACCGAACAACTTTTGCTCGTCATTCCTATATGTGTTATGGTGTAGCTGGGCTATTGGAGTTCCACATCAGGTGTTTCAGATCTTCAAATTTATTCTCTCAGCAGAAAATGCTCATCACGTGGAACAATTTTTGCTATGGTGTCGTATTTGTATCTCTTATAGTTTAGCTGGTCTGTTGCGATTCTGCATCAGGTGTTCAAGTTTCCAAGATAAATTATAGCCTTTAGCTGACCCACGTAATTTCGTCTGCGTCACATAAGAGAGAAAAACGAAAGGAAAAAAAACCCCGTTTTAGCAACATTTTTCATTCCTGCTCCGCTCCTAATGGTTGTAGCGTGATGTTATATAGCCTAAAGCCTTCCTCGATAAATGGACTATCCAACACAATAAGAACTAGTAGTTCCTGAGATTAGCGCGTTCAACCAAACAAACAAACTCTTCTGCTTTATAATATTAGTATAGATAACGTGTTTGACAATTTTACGGTGACCAATGTGTAGGTATGTGCATATTATATACTCATTTTACCCGCGAATGACAGCCATTTTGTTTTTCTAGTCGGCTAATCTAGGGTAAATTCAATAAAATACTAATATCTTTGAATGTAAGACATGAAGATGTGCAAATGATCTTATTGCAAGGGTAAACGACGAGGCTAAGAAAATATTAAATACCTAATAAAAACGGTCAATGCGGGGAAAATTTTGCTCTAGAGTAGAAAATGTAAAAAAACTAAGTAATTTTTTTGTAAAATTTATTAATTGAATACTAAATTACTCAATTGTAAATTCTATTAATTGTCAATAGAATTGAGTATATTATTATGCCCTTAAAGTGTCGGTAAATAGTAGCCAAAACACTGTATGCAAGAATTGCTCGTTTAAAGGTATTAGATAGATTAGATTTAGACATCCCACATTTAATTTTGTAATTCACATAACATTATCAGTTATCACTTGAAGCAGTTATCATAAACAAACATCATGGGAACTGAACGCAAGCAGGAAGACACTTATCAATCAAAGTAAGCGTCTGATTTAACATTTACCTTTTATATGGTGTCTGCGTTAAGTACGCACATCAACGATGTTGTTTATATTTACAGTTGGTAGTTCGGCGCGGGCGGTAGCACTCGTTCTACAGCTAAATGGTACACAATCTCCTCTCTACAGTAAGGCCAAGTTAATTGATCATTTGAAACTTCACCAAAATACAACAACATAGCCTTGTAACGGCTGGCATAAAATATTATTTATTTTTTCGAAGTTAGAACTGCAAAATTACATTACTTTTTTCAATTACCATTACATATTCATTGTAATATTAGCAAAAGAAAGTAACCTTTACCTGTACCTTTTTCTATGGGAGCTACATCTGCCAACAAACTGCTTTACAGTTTGGCAGAAGTAAATTTTTTTTGTAATATGAGTTCTCAACGAATAAACGCTTTTAACTATTTTTTTTTTTAATTTGAACAGACAGATGTCAAATGACTGTGATCTATTAAATTGGTCCTAACCTTAAATCCCTTATGTGTTTCTAGTACGGAGTTATGGTTTAGTAGGTACAGGCCAACTCGGCAAAAAATAGATAACGATAAGCTAGCTTTGAATTGGGAATTCCTAAAATCAATATTTATGTGTCATAAATCACGGTCGTGGTCGTCTATTTTTTCGTAGCCAGTAGGTAATACGCGACTGTATAAGTCCAAGACTGTGAAACCTATATTTAAAGGGCTAACACATTTTTTTTTAATTTTGTGGCCATAATCACACATCTAAACTGATTAGAATTATGGTTGTTATGGTTTAGATATGGCCATAAAATTTAAAAAAAAGGTGCCTGAGAAAGTTTGATTATTTTTCTCTGGAGTGTTCTATAGTACATTATGGTACAAGTGTGTAATATTGGTGATTACCGCTGAGGCGCCATTGAGACCCGAACCGTTAGGTGAGGGTCTTATGAGAGCCGAGGATGGTAATCATCAATACACATCATGTGTATCATACGACGTTTTTCAACAAACTTGTGAAGAGGATAATACTAAAAACTCATTTTATTTAGTAAATACTTAATAGATATTTGTCCTTGGATTTTTCAGGTAGTAAACATTCCATAACGTTAAGGGCGTTCCATCTTATATCGGGCGGTATACAGCATAAATCATTTTCTTCGTAACTAGTACGTGTAGACATTTTAATAAATAAATAACTATAATTTCAACATTGAAAACCAGTTGTGAATTTATTTTCGCAATGGCGGATAAAGTAATCAGTTTTCCTATGCTCGCGCATCTAACAATGGCGATCGGCCATAGTCTCTTAAAGAATTAGGTTTTTTTTTTTAAATTTCGCGGATAGCGTTTTAGCCACGGGAAAAAGGGGGGTACAACATTCAAAAATTTCTTTATTACAGAGAAAACAAAAGTTAGATAATTTCAACTTGTACGTTGAAATTATCTATTTAAATACGAAGTTGCATGAAATGAGCAGGCAATAGGTTCATTAATTTATTTGTACTATTGAACACGATCTTTTTTGTATCGAAACTTTTTAAGAACAAAGCAACTCAACCACAAAAAAAACCCTATAACTCACTTGTGAAAAGTCATAGTTTGATTCATCATCAACATCATCATCATGATGATGATAAATCAAACTATGACTGAACTGTGCCTAAATGCGGTGAAATTAGGGCCGTTTTATGAGTAAGTGTGTTGAAAAATAAATATCACAATTATTGTTTTTGAGTGTAAACCTTTTTAAACACTCAAATATAAAAAAAAATGTGATAGCCGTCTTAAGATTATGGTGTACACAAAAACTAAATAGATTTGTGATTTTTTGAAACTGTCGTCTTGCCTATTTCTAAGTAGCGGCCACGGAATCTGGATTTGTGCCTGGATGATCGCATTAAACTCGTTCCCTATACTGTGGAACTAAATCATAACTGGCGAAACGTACATTTATTGTGTTGGTACTATTAGATACCCCTCTGCCTGACCCTTCGGGGCTTACAGGCGTGATGTTATGTTTTCCTGGAGGATCTTTTGGTATGTCCGGACATGTCCGACCCGTGTCTTAGGTGCGCTCTATGTACACATACATAAAGGGTGTAAAACACCTCATAGCGAAGCCGAAAGGCACTTGTTCTTCCCGTCATTGCGATCATTTTTTTGTTCTACACCATACCTGGGAACCTTCTAGTTACGGAGATATGGGGGGTCAAAGTTACAACTTTTTGACAAGGTTTTTTGTTTTATAAATACAGGTTTTTGTTGTAAAATTTTTACTTGAAACATTTCTACGACCGCCGTACTATATAATCCATCCATCAGCACAATGTTTTAAGTGCGTTACATTGAGTTCTGAAAAAAAAGTCGTTTCCCAGCAAATAAATTTGCATAAAGTTACTTAGTTTGGTGTACAGAATGCTTGGTTTCGTGATGAGGTAGTTTACACCCTGTATTTGCACCGTCACGAAATCACGAAAGCATGTTGAACGCGTTGGTTTGTTTAGCCGAACCTACCTTTATAATTTCAGACTTGTACAGCGACCACCATCGCAAGCTGTCTACCCGACCCCACTATAATTCAGTTGTTGTGTCCGTGTTGTATCTAATCGCTGCTATCCGTGATTCTGTGGATCGTGTGAGTGGGTACGATTACGACGATTTGGTGATATTGGACAGATACACGGCCTTTTTTTTAATCAATTGGCTATAGGTACTTTACAAACTTGCTGAGTTCGGTCCTTACTTCTAAGATTGGTTTTTGGTAAAATAAATAAGTAATTAAAACTATAATAAGTAAGTACTACAAATAATATTTAAGCATTCAAAAAAATAGGCAAGTGAAAAACCAAAAAAGATTTTTGGGTAAAATTTTCAAACAAAAACAAAAATGGGAATAGTACATTATGGTACAAGTGTGTAATGTTGGTGATTACCGTAATCATCAACACACACGTGTATCATACGACGTTTTTCAACACACTTGAGAATAAAATAATACTAAAAATAACTATAATTTCAACAGTGAAAACGAGTTGTGAATTTTTTTTCGCAATGGCGGGAATAATTCATCAGTTTTCCTATGCGCGCGCATCTAACAATGGCGATCGCCCATAGACTAAAAGAATGAGGTTCCTATTTTTTTTTTTGGCTTTTAGCGGGTAGCGTTTTAGCCACGTACGAAATGGGGAATTCGAAGTTTTATTTAAAAAAAAAAGTAAAAAAAAAAGAAAACAAAAGTTGCATTTGAGTGAAAGTTTTATTTATTAAAAACTTATAAGTTGAAATTATCTATGTAGATACGAAGTTGTATGAAATGAGCAAGCAATAGGTACATTAATTTATTTGTATTATTGAACACGATCTTTTTTGTATCAAAACTTTTTTAAGAACAAAGCAATTCAACCAATAAAATAAAAAAAAACCCTATAACTCACTTGTGAATAATAGCATTGAAAAAGTCACAGTTTGATTACAGGTGTCATTATGTGCCTAATTGCGGTGAAATTAGAGCCACTTTATGAGCAAGTGTGTTGAAAAAGTATTTTGCAATTTCTGACTGCAAGAAATTGCAAAATTCACACATTACATTTAGTACTCCATCCTGGGTTGGTCCGATAGAAGTTTAACCATATAAATAGTAAATACCTTTCTGATAAATCAAATTCTCACAGAGACAATAAAAAACGTAGGTATAATTATTACTATGCTTTGGATTATACAGCGTGTTAGGTTAAACGAGGGACATATTGAGGGAAGGTATTCAGTATTCGATTCTCAATCCAAATAAGTAAAAAACCTATAACCTTAATTTTTGACATTATTGTCTAATTAAATACATTACTCATGGACACTGAGAGCGCAAGTAGGTGTCACGCGGCAAAACACGTGCCGGTCTTGAGCTCCGTGCGCAAACTCCGCCCCTTTCCTTTGTAATGTCCCCGATGCACCGACAGGGCACACCCCCGCGCCACCCCGCGCTGACCTCAGTGTATGCGCGAGCGCCGTTACTTCCGCATATCTGTCTAATATTGCGTTTCCGCGTATCGCATTTAACAAACAACCCCGCTTACTTCGCGATATTTATGAGTGTTCTGTAAACGTGTTCTTGAATAACCAAAAATAACGTCTTATCTTCATTCCAGTGAAGAATATTGGGATTATGGTTCGTGCTTAAGTGTTATCTAGTAATATTGTGTGAGGAACCGTTAATTATTATGCAAGGTGTCAATCAACGACTGCGAACATTCGGTCAGTACCTAGTTACCTAGATATTTGCCTGTCCAAAGCCAGATTTAAAGTATGAAGGGAAAGTGGATTATACCTAGAAAGGTCATTGACCCGCACACATGTTCTGCGATAAGCGCATGGCGCACACGTTGCGAAACTTAGGCGAAGTTTTTGGTATGGATCTATCTGTTATGTATTAGTGTTTTCTTTTTGTTCATATGTTTATTAGTACGAGTATCATGTAAGCATGGACTATTGCGGGTTTGAATAAGTCCCTCGTTTAAACTAACATACTGTATAATCCTTAGCTGTGTACCTACCACCAGAAGGACCTAAGCCCGTTTATCCATACGATAGAGCCTATGCCTACTCGTAATTCCTTTATTTATTTTTGTACACATTCATTACCTACATGTAAAAAAAAGATATAAAAAAAATATTTAAAAAAAAATTAAAAAATATAAAAAAATGTAGCCCACCGTTACTATAATTACTATTACTGAATTAATTTGTTATTGATATGAAGCTTTTTGATCAGTATTAGAAATCGATTAGCATCAATAAACTGTTTGGTGTAAATGGCCATTTTCCTGCTAACTGTATTTTTTTTCGAAAATCTGTCAATGGGGATGAAAATATATGGATAGTTTCTTAGGAGCATTTTGTGTGGCTGCAACGGTTAAGTTAGATCCCCTTACTGCCCCGTTTACGTTATCCATCCTGTATATATATATGTCACCGTAAAATTGTCAAATACGTTATATTGTAATATCTCTAGCGATATTGTAAAGTCTCGAATTATTGTCAAATGAACATACTGCTTACAATAAAACGCATTATTTTTCGTGAAATGCATGCGATGGTAGTCCATTCACGCGGTGTGGAGAGAAGGAGGGGTCCCCCTTGCCCAGTGGTACCACTCTCATGAAAAGATACTGTACCATTCCTGAGAAATATCGATTAATATAACCTAACCTTAAAACACTTCATATTCCCCTAAAAAGCGTAGTCGACGGAGCCCCGCTTCGCGGGGCCCCTATTTCCGAGTGCAGGGTTTAAAGGAACCTAACTAACCTAACGGGGGGGTGCCCCAAGTCCCGTTTATGGGGGCAAGAGATACTTCCGTATGTCCAGTTGACAATAATTCGAGACTTTACAATATCGATAGACAGATACACGTTATATTGTAATATAACGTATTTGACAATTTTACGGTGACATATATAAGGGTGACTGGTAGTTAGTGTACGATACTTAAACACGTGATTGTGCTCATGTTAACAAACAACTTTTACTAAGAGACCAAACCTGTAATCCAGAAAAAGATTTTAGCTGTTCAGTACATAAGGCGAACTGATCAGCTGATTTTTTTTATGCGATTTCAGGTTGGGTCCCATAGTAAAAGTTGTTTGTTATCACGAGCACAATCACGTGTTTAAGTATCGTACACTAATTACCAGTCACACTGTATACCTACTTGGACATTTAAAAAAAAAATATAATTCAATGAGACAACGGGCCATATTTGTCACATACTGGTGTAGGCCTAGATACGTAAGAACGGTACCTATAGCTACTATTTCAATATGTCATCATCATTCTCTAGCCCTTTACCCAATGGATTTGAAATCGGCGCAACCAGCCTTCTTCTATACTTCTATATTACTCGTCATCTCAAGAGCCAACTCCTTTCCAGCCATATAATTCTTCATACGGTCCATCTATCGTTTCCCTCTAGTCTCATAGCCTTCATTCATACTTAAAATCTTCGTCATTCCGCCGCTTCACATGTCCGTTTCCACGACATCCTCATGATAACCGATTACGACACGACTTATCAGTCATCGACGCCACTTGCAGACTTCATCTTATGGCATTCATTCCCTATATTTTCCATTTGCGTAACACTACAGCCGGTCAATTCTGTAAAATTCAAACAACAACTCGCATCTCACATCGCTAAGTATTCAATAGGTTCAAAATGACCAAAAAAATTAAAGTATGTGTAAGCATCACCTAGTGACGGAAAAATTACTTAACAGAATGCCACTTCTTACGTCATCTCATACTTTATCTGTCAAATCACCCTGTCAATTTAATTCAACTCGCTGAAACGCTTGTAAGGGTGGCGCTACGTAACTAGTCTACATTCGAATTATCATCCGAGTTTATAGAATGCTAATCAAGAAACTGACAACGGATTCAGATTCGAAAAGAATGAGGTCTTACAGAATCACACCCCTGGCCTTGGACCTTAGCATTCATTTTGTGGCCTAACATTCTGATCCATACCTACAAGTCAACAGGTATAACCATCGGTTACCCGGTCGGACTTCCCAAGAGTTCATACCGCCGGGTCGCGAGCTGGAGTGCAACGTGCACCACTCTCAAAACCTCCACCCAGCGCTACTCACCACAACAGAGTATGCACGCCTAGAGGAATTGACTCCTGAGACCCTGGAAACTCATCAAGTAATCGGTCCCCAAATATACACCGACGGCAGCAAGTTAGAGGGGAAAGTCGGCGCTGCCCTAATTTGGTGGGAAAACGGAAAAGAGTCAAAGTCCAGCACCTTTGGCCTGGAGCCCCACAACACGGTCTTTCAATTGGAAATATACGCTCTCTTCAAAGCTGTCAGGATGGAAGAGAACCCAGTGCGGACTCCGTAAGCATCTTAAGTGACTCAAGATCGTCACTTGACCTGCTGAGGAGTCCGTCCGTCACTCACCATTTGGCACTACAAATCAAGAGATGCGTCCGCGAGATCAGAGAAGAAGGCTGACAAGTGAGGCTCTTTTGGCTCAGGGCCCATGTGGGAACCACCGGAAATGAGAGAGCGGACGAGCTAGCCAAGGAGGCAGTCCTAACAAAAGATACAGCAGACTACAGCAAGGTCCCCGTATCGTTCGTGAGAAGGAAGATACGGGAGGGGACTTTAAAGAAGTGGCAGGCGCGCTACGAATCCTCGAGTACAGGATCGGTCACAAAAGTGTCCTTCCCAGACGTCTGACGGTGCTCTCACACCGGTCCATGTTCAAGTCCTAACAGGACACGGAGGATTCTCTGCGTATCTCCACCGCTTTCACCTCAAAGACAGTCCATCGTGCGTCTGTGACCCCAGCTGCGACGAAACCGTCTGGAAACTCTTTGAAAGCCCCAGATTCAATCACGACAGAATGGAGCTGGAAGTCAAGATCGAAACCCAGCTGAGCCAATCCATACTCCATACCATCATGGGGAGACCGCCTACCAGAAAACCATTCTTGGCATTTGCAAGCAAAGTCGCCACAGTCGCAGCAGAGGCTAACAAAACGGACGCAACCTCACAAAGTCGAAGCCGACTACCATCTGCTAGGCGAACAGTCCCGACCACAGCAACAACCACAACAACTGCAACACAGTCAACAACAACACAAAACATAACACGTACAAGCCTCACCATTACACGAGACACACACGGAAACACCAACGAGCAGCCAGTGCCAGTGGCAGAAGCAGCCACAGCCGATGCTAGCCTACAACCAGCGCCTAGCGCCATGCCCATCACGGAATTCCTGGCATGTGGAGGAGAGGGAGTCCCAGGCGTCAGGCTGAGAGGTGTCGCTCTGTTCATGAACAGAGACACAGAAAAGCTAGGCATAAGCTTCTGCATAGGTTCAAGCCGAGCTGCAGCCCGTATCCCTATCTCACCAGGCCTTGCCGCCTTGATCAACGGAAGCACCACCAAAACGAGCATGAAAGGCAGTAAGTACGCCGCACTGCCTCAAGTGGAAGTAGCCACCCACCGTTGCCACCTAGTAAAATGACTCATTTCGAGTTTCTGACGGTCTGACAGGCGCTAGGCGGACAAAAAAAAATAGAAAGAGTTCCGTTTTGAATATTTGGTAAAAACGCGTTGCGTTTGAACTCACTCTTCTATTACAAAAATTGACGGCGTTGTTACCAGATTGATCTAAGTGACATTTTTACCAATAATGAGGTTATCACAACATGCGGTCTACAAAGTGGATACATTTCATGCCACACTAATAACAAAATATATACCTAAAAAAAAAAGTCTCTCAAGAGTTTAAGCTTGATACAACCGCGCGAATCGGTTGCACTACTGCAAGCAGGCGGAGCAGGTGTGACCACTGCTGCACTGGCCGCTTGTCCCCAACGCGGCGAGAGTGGAAAAAACCGGTTTACACTGTCACTTGTTGTCAGAGCAATACACGTTGTTTGTTTTATGATAAGTTTGAATATTTGAATGTAAAAACGTGGTATTCATTAATAATGGTTGATTATTGTACTGTGTGTATGAATAATACCAGAAAAATAAAAATATATCGTACTTTAACTATCCCAAGGAGTACAATAGGTAAATAAATATTTGATTAATTTGTCTAAACCTATTGTGACAACCCTACCAAAATAGGTAACAATTTTACACGTTCTTGAGAAGCTTATACTCTGATCCACTGTTCTTCTATCGTAAAAACTTGTGAGATCTAATGCCTTTAAAGAATGACTTATCCATCGCACGGCACGTTATCAAATAACAATGATGACGAGTATGACGACCCGAATGGCGCTACGGTGGTGAGACTGCCGGCTCCCGGTAGGAGCAAATGTTTGTGTGATGAGCATGGACACTTGTTTCCGAGTCATGGATGTTTATCAGGGCAGGGCACATTGCTCGCAGAACGGATGGTCGATGGGGCCGAAAAGTTCTGAAGTGGCGACCGTGAACCAGAAGACGATGCGTTGGAAGTCCACACTAGGTGGACCTATGTCCAGCAGTGGGCGTCTTTCGGCTGAGATGATGATGATGAATTTACCATTTAGGTTGAAAATTAATTGATTAACAAAACAAAAATGAGGATACAATTTATTTGTGACCTAAAGTATCACATGCCTACATTTTACACGGAAATTAATGAAGGGATTCGTCAACAAAATTCTTTAAACATTGGGTGTTTTTGGGATTTGAGCAATGGTAATCCCCTTTAGGCGTTATTTTCTTCTTCACTTTATTAATGACGTGAAGCATAAGAAAGACGTTCATGTAGGCACCAACTATTTTACTCAAACCTTTTCTATTCCGTGTCACCTGAACTAAAGTGTCTGGGTACTTAGTTGGAGGAAGGCGGGCGGAGTGGCGGCTAGCGCGGGGCTAATTGCAGCAGGCCAGTCAGCAGTGTCCAGCATCATTACCTAATTGGCGCAAGTGGCGCGACTAGCCGCATCCGCCGCCGCAGACGCTACTCGGGCACACTGTACACCTAGCCACCCAGCTGGCTGGCTTACCGGATCACCTCAGTCTTCATAGTTGCTGCCAGCTAAGAACGCATAAGCGTTCATTGACCCACCTAATTTTATTAAAGTTTTAACTTTGAACTCTAAAAATACGCCTGTTAAAGTCTTGAATCGTCATCTATCGTGATCTTTAACATTTTATCTAAAAAAAAAACGATATGTGGTTCATTTGTTTTGGTTCGTACGAATTAGGAAAAGGGCAATGACCGCTATTGCGATCTTAACTGGCAACAACTTTCATATATATGTAGGTACCTAATAGAAGATTATGCACCAAGGGGATAAAGTAGTGTCTTATGTAGCGGGCGCCGTATTGAATCCCGAGCAAAACGAAGGATGTTAGTGTTAGCGAGTTTTGCTCGGGAAAGTTAAGACAAGAATCCAGAGTGCAGCGTGGGAATCAAGGTCTCCCAAGACGAAGGCACCTTTATCCCCGTGGTGAATACTCTACCTTTCACACCATCTACGAGACAATAAAAGCAATAGTACTAGAATCAAAGTATTTATTAAAATAACATTTACAGTCTGTTAGTAGACCTATTTAAAGTACTTAATTTGTTGTATAACAATGAACAAAGCAAAGCAATTTTCAGTATTCGTGCCTCTTTTTAATTTGTGTTTTATTTGTCTTTTATTAATTATATTCTATCTCGTGGGGCCAGTTCGATTTTCGAACAATTTATTTTTTAGTGCTCATAATGGTGAATGCATGGAATTAGTATGTACCTACTAGGTCCTATCGTAAATATTCGTATGCGATTTATGTTCCAAATTCAAATCACATTACTGACCAGCGGGTCATAATGAAATTCAGTACATTAAATGCCCTGCTAGACCTGAGGTCGTAAATGACTTACTTTAGGTTAGGTTTGCATGACATATAATTTGACATTGTCGAGCAGGTGGTGTGAAAAGTACCTTCTCACCGATCTGGCTGTTTAAAAACTTCCTTCTTTATCCAGGCGGTCTTCCTTTGAAATGCGCTCCCCCAGAGTATCAGGGACGTTGACTTGTCGTTACACTTTCAATGTGAAAGCTCGAGAGCACCTTCACAAAAAGTTAGCAGATTCGTCTAAGAACTAAGTTGTAATAGTTTGTATTGTTTAACTCTCTTAACGTTTTTTTTTTGTTATATATGTATGTATAAATGTATTTATTCTTAGTTATAAATATTATCTAATCTTTTTTTCTGTTATTGCACCTACTGCGTATTGTCCCAGCATCTCCCTAAGGTAGAATGGTAAAAAATACCCAAGGCATAAAGTCCGCCTTTGCACAGTTTCTACTTGAGCATACAATTTTAATAAATAAAGAAGTACCTACAGTCTTTTGTTTTTTAGGTTCCTGGGTGGAAAATTCTCATCCATTAAGGAAACGCCTTTGGCGTTGCTGATAAATATCTATGGGCTTTTGATTACTATGTTTTAGTTAAATTTGATGAATTTTGTATTAAAACTAGCTGTACGCAACCGGTGACCTTGGTTCTCTTGCGGATGTCTTCATTTCTGATTCGATCACGCAAGGAAACTCCGAGCATAGCCTTCTCCATTGCCCTTTGGGTGACTTAAGCCTTTTGATAAGGCCTATTGTGAGCGACCACGTTTCGGTCCCGTATGTAATCACCGGCAACACACACTGGTCATAGACTTTCGTCTTGAGACACTGCGGTAGAAAGTGACCTAGACTGCACCAAGGATGAGTTCTCAGCCCTTACCTTTCGTGTGATAATGGCCTGGAATTTACTGGTACAACTTACGACCCACGGATTGAAATTTGGTTGCGGATTGCGGACCCACCTCATGTTAAATTGGAAAATATATTAGTCTGTGATTAGACCTGTCGTACTGTATGGATCAGAATGCTAGGCAGTAAAAAAAGATGGATGAAAAACTATTACATGTAGCGGAAATGAAAATGAAGAGGTAGAGTGAGGACTGACCAGAATGGACAAAGTAAGGATAAAGAAAAGACTAGTTCTGTTATAAACCGTTAAAGCTTAAAACAGTGTTTGGATAGAGTAAGGAATGCGAATATTTGAGGAAGTTTGAAAGTGGCGCCTGTAACAGAAAAAATAAAAGGAAGGTAAACAACCTAAGTATATTTATACATGTAATGAGGAGGGATGAAACGTATGTGTGACTATAAAAGTGATGGACATGAATGTTTTATGGATGGAGAGGGATCGGAAGGCTAAAGAAAAGATGGACGGATTATGTGAAGACTGATATGAAAGAGAAAGAAGTAAATGATGCCGTGACGTCTGACAGGGGAAAATGCAAAAAGGGGAAGTGTTGCGCCGACCTCCAATAGAATGGCTGGAAGGCAATAAAGAAGAAGGATGACCGGAAAAAGAATCTAACAACACAATAGCCAGAAGACGAAGATATGTCCGTACTTCAAGAAAGTCTACGTGCACCATTAAAACCAACACCAATTCCTAAAAACGACCAACCAACCTCACGATATTTGGATTTTAATGACTTTATAATGAATTATAGTTGTTTGATCATGGCAAGATTAAAACAAAACAATTTTATTTTTCGTTACTGAGAACCGATATATACACTTCCATCTTCATCAGACATCCAAATTTATGTCTTCAACAGTCTGAGAACCTATAAGATGTAAATAAGGGTATCTCAGACCTTAATCATAATGTGAAATGTACATTTGTACAAGCACCCGTGCTCAATTAGATAAAAGTTGAAAGCTTGGTCATTCTTACTATTTCCGTTACTGAGAACCGATATACACTTATCTGGTCATCATTAGACCTGCAGAATGTATCATGTTGAGTACCTGCGCTCAATAAAAAACTAACGAAAGCTAGGTCATTACTCAAAGAATATAAAATAAATATAGGTTTCTCAGAGTGCGAATAAATTAGGCAAAAACGACAAAACTGTGACACATCTGTTTGTTTATCTTCATTGTAGTATTGGTCGTTTGCCGGTAGGGGCGCCAAAAAAACAAAACCCAATACAGAGGTCAAATCGTCAAGGTCATTGAACAATGTTAAAAACAGTGTTAACGGGACATCGACGCACAAACGAATACCAGACGTATTTAGTATCCACATCATTCCGAACCTATTTCGCCAACGCACTACACGAGTGAACCGAGATACCGAAACTCCCAGTTGACTGCAATGAGATGATCGCGCCATGTAGAGTTTTGGTTTCGGTGAGTTCCAGAACTCACCGAAATCGCAGAACATTTATTCAGTTTAAGTTCTGCAGATTATTAAGCCTTCTGTTACCATTTCTCCAAACTGCTCTGGATCTCAGGTTGACCTGACCTTCTTCATCGACAAGAACAATGTCGTCGGTAAACCGCATGCACCAGGGTGCCTCTTCCTGTATGTCTGATGTCCCCTACAACTACACTGAACTTGTCGGTGTTGTCAGCAGCTGACCGGACGTGGGTACAAGACGTACTGTATATAGCACCAATTAACCCTACATACTCGTACTTCCCAGGTAGGCTTCATTCTCTTTCGAGGCCCACCTCGTAACATCAAAAAGGTGAAGCTACGCAACGCGCCCTGAAAGACTGACCCGGACATGGTGCTGCGTGTGATCTCACCTGCAGTATTGAGTTTCAGAAAAGAAAATGCGACACAGATCGAGTTGAAGCTGAAGCTGAAGCTAGCTAATACGTGTCTGCTGACCCGGCAGAGAGTCAAAACACAATAAAATTAATATTCTTGATACTTAATTAATTAAAACAAATTAATGCAAAATAAATGTAAATAAGGGAACTGGTATTACATACATAATGCGGTGCTATGATCCTTATGCGTGGCGTGCATATCTAATTAGGTAATAATTATGTAACGTTCTTCCTATAGGTATGTTAACATTCAGCCTCCTACCAGTAGGTATGAGTTGAAAATGGGTTCGGCTACGTACCTTCCTACTCATAGAATTGGTGAACTTAATTACTTAAATTGATAGTAATTCCTACAAAGGAGCTATGAAGGTAGGTACATTCGATGAAGGGCTGCGCATTGTCACAGCATTGACGACCTCTCAGCGCTGTTGGAGTGTGGTTGGGCGTTAAGGGGCGCACGGGGCGCACGGGGCGCACGATAGCGCACGGGGCGCACATAGCCCGGCCGCGCTGCGCCAGCGCCGCGGCACTGGGCGCCGCAGTCCACCCGCGACGCCGCTCCGCGCTACACGTGTGCCGGCAACACACAGCGACCCACATGACAGACGGTCAGTAACCACGGTGCCGAATTTTTGTGTATTATGAATTTAAAAATATCCCACGAGCTGCGCCGCCACGCGGTGTCAGAGCGGTGAGCGGCGCGAGGGGCGCGGGCCCCCGCTTGCCGCGCGCCGCGGCCGAGCTCGCTGGTGGGGCCCCGCCGCTCAAGGCAGCGAGTGCGACACATCGCACTGTCTGCGCGAGCAGCAGCGCGCCCGAGCCGACCCTGCTCGCGCTATACGATTAAACGGCCTCTGTAACAGGAAGAAAGATAATAAATTGTTCACTAAAATACTTTTAGTTAATTAGTTTTATCGCACTTTGTTTTGGATGTATGTACATTTTGTGCCAATACATCTGAAATTCGTAGCTAAATAACAACGATCTTTAGGTTAGTATGCCGTGTTTGCTTAGGTTAGTCTATGGATGGGTGACCACCTATTACATACACCTATGCCTCGGAAAGCACATTAAGTAGTTGGTCCCGGTTCTCGTTTGTAGATCTTTGACAGTCGTTACAGAGGTAGTCAGAAGCCCTAGAAGTCTGACCACCAGACTAATTAAGGGGTTTCGTATTACCCAGTACTACCTGGGTTATGCAGGTCAGATAGGCAGTCGCTTCATGTAAGATAGGTACTGGTATTCAGCTGCATCCGGTTAGACTGGAAGCCGACCCGAACATAGCTGGGAAAGGGTAGATGATGACATCTACACAGACTCAGCACTGGAAGAATAAGGATCGTTATGTATTTGTTTGGTTCGAATAAAATGTTAGATAGCATAGGTTACTTATACTTAATTACTTACTCATAAATACGAAGCTAGCGCAATGATAACGATTTTAGTAACTCTCTCCCCGCGCTTTTATTGTCTTTTCATCTGGTCTCACATAAACACTGATTAAGTTCAGATTAAGTTAGTACGTCTACTATTATATAGGGTGACTGGTAATTAGTGTACGAAACTTAAACACGTGATTATGCTCATAACAAACAACTTTTATTACGGAAACATACCCGAAATCTCGAAAAAAAAATCAGTTCAGTACATTTATGTTTCCCTTATGCTCATCATCATCATCATCAGCCTATAATGATCCCACTGCTGGGACACGGCCTCCTCTCCCTAATGTTCTCTGAACAGCTGATATTTTTTTCGCGATTTCAGATTTGGTCCCGTAATAAAAGTTGTTTGTTATCACCACGTGTTTTAATTTCGTACACTAATTACCAGTCACCCTATATATATGTCACCGTAAAATTGTCAAACACATTAGATTGTAATCTCTCTACCTCTAGCGATATTGTAAACTCGAAATATTGTCAACATTTTCCTGTTTGACAATTTTACGGTGACATAATACATTTAAAACGATTTATACCTACCGTAAATAGGTGTGAAATAATTAACATCGTAATAAGTTTTGGGTATTTATTCGGTGAGCGATACACTGCGCCCCGCTGCCCGCCGTCAACGCGCCGGATTCAAAGTCCGACCAGCTAGTGTGTGTGTGTGTGGTGGCCGCCTGGCAGCTCAGTTTGTACAAACGTTGACGTCGTTTACTCAGCGCCATCGTTTATTGAGTAAATACATTTCGAAATTGTCAAATAACCTAGTGGTACCCACTGCAGCGCGATGTTCACTGAACGTTGGTTGGCGCAGTGAACACACTCACGTCTGCACTGACTCAGCCGCCACCACGAGGGGTGCCCATCTGGGAACGCTATCGAGCAGGTCTGAATCTCTGCAGCTCAGTAGTTCCCCAGCTCCGGGCAGCAGGCCGGCTGCCGCGCGGTCTATTACACAATCACAATTCTGATTCGGGAGAAACAATAACTAGTTAGTTACGATTTGCCCATAAAGATGACATTAACGTCTATGGCTATAGGATAATGAGACGTTGAATATCTCAAAGTATAAATATATACTTATGTCTGTACGAGTATATATGTCACCGTAAAATTGTCAAACACGTTAGATTGTAATCTCTCTAGCGATATTATAAACTCTCGAAATATTGTCAACTGAACATACGGAGGTATCTCTGCCGCCAAAATCGGGATTTGGTCCCTTTAGGTTAGTTAGGTTCCTTTAAACACTGCACTCGGAAATAGGGGCCCCGAAGCGGCCCGTCGACTACGCTTTTTAGGGGAATATAAAGTGTTTAAGGTTAGGTTATATTAATCGGTATTTCTCAGGAATGGTACATTATGTTTTCATGAGAGTGGTACCATTGGGCAAGGGGGACCCCTCCTTCCCTTCACACCGCGTGAGTTGACTACCAGCGCATGCATTTCACGAAAAATAATGCGTTTTATTGTAATTTGTAAGCAGTATGTTCATTTGACAATATTTCGAGAGTTTACCATATTGCTAGAGAGATTACAATCTAACGTGTTTGACAATTTTACGGTGAAATATACATACGTTTTCCATATCCCCTTCGAGTAGATTGACTTTGTGTTTTGCAGAATAACAAATTCAGCGAAACTTGAGGTTTTCGTAGGTACGTTTACGTTGTAAGCGTGGCGTCACATGCCGCACGGAAAAAATTAATGAAAATACAATTTTTGATAATATTTTTATTAATGTTTTCCTCAGTGGAACACACGTTCCACACAATGTTTCGTACACTTACACAATATTCATAAGTATTATTATTGTTAAATAGTAAAAACATAATTCGCGGTCGGTTTTGTCGCCGGATCCGTGCATATCTTCACGTCACACGATGCATGTCAGGTGCTGCGCGGACGGTGGACAATATGCAACACAACATCTAATCGACGTCAACCAATAGATGGAAAAATTACGCAACCAAAAGACTGGGTTCATTTCAGTTGTCAGTTTTGCCCGTCGGACAAAATTAAATAGTCCATCGTCTGCTCAGCTCTGAGTGTGCCACTGTACTTATACCCGCACTGGAAACAAGCACTTCTCCTTGTTTTATGGACCAAAAGGTACATTAAGATTTTTTAAAGTGTTGGATCACTCATATACCATCATTTTCCACCTATCACCGTATTCGCTGAAGGAAACGCTCTAAATGAAGAGCTATGGTAGTATGGTTGCCACTGATAGTAAATTTGAGGTTTAAAAAATGGACAATGGTGTCGATTCAGTTGTGCACAAACTAAACTTAATTTAGACTATTGCTATCTTTTACTAAAAGGCAGGGCGAGAAAAGGACGGCTATAGCTATGCACTAAGTTAGAAATGTCAAACTAGTTTATGCCTTGCGCTTCACCGTGTTTTTAGTCGACATGTTTTTACGTGCACCCTTCATTTGTATTGAAATATTAGTTCGAATTAAATTTGACAGCTCTAAATTACGTCTGTCTCTTTCTCGTTTTATTGGTGGGAAAAAGATAGTAATAGCCTAAATTAAGTTTAGTTTGTGCACAACAGAATCGACACCAATGTGTGTCGCCAAGCCAAGGCTCGTGGGCGCGATCCTGTTATTCTATCTCGAGTTTCGACCTCTCGCGGCGGCGCGCGGCGGCGCCCGCTCTACCACATTAGCATGCTACAACTGCCATGTATAGATTTACTTATCTATATAGATTCTATTTAAATGTTTTATTAAAATATCAAATAGTTCACAAGTTAGTTTCGAAAACCAGTTTGAATGTCAGATCAAACTTCGCCTCTCCATCCGTTAATTAGTTCAAGGCACTATCGTTAAAACGGCAGTTTATTATGAACTGCGTATTAACTTTACGGGTTTGGTTTCTATCTTTTGCAATGAGCTACTTGGTGATACATCCTTCGATCAATAAGATACATCAAATAAACTCATCATCTTATTTGCCTAGCCGTTTCCAAACTATTTTGGCGTCGGTTTCCAGTCAATTTGGGTGCAGCTGAGTACCAACATGAAACGAATGCCTATCTGACTTCCACAAACCAGTTAGTACTCTGCGTAATACGATACCCCTTCGTAAGACTGGTTGAGAGACATTTTTACCACTGACTACCTGTAACGACTGTCATAGATCTACAAATGACAGCTAATTACTGCTGCTCAACGTGCTTTCCGAGTCACGGAAACTCGGTATCTAGTGAGTGGTCACCCATCCACAGACCACCCTGAGGCAAGTCGACTCGAGCGGCTGTTATTATTTAGTCCCGCGTAGAGTGATCGAATAAAGTGCAAGACGTAAAAAACCGGTCAAGATAATTCCCTCAAAAAACGCCGTAACAACAAATGTTTCTTGTATTTTTATCCTTTACTTCAGCGGTCGGCAACCTTTTGTCAGGCAAGGGCCACAAGATGACAAAATAACGTAAGGCGGGCCGCACTTGTGATATTAAACCCTAGAAGCTCACTAGGTATATCCCATAGAAAAAATTAAAAGCGAAAAAAAAATACGAAAAAGCCTTTGGAAAATCTAGTTTTACGAAAAATTAACAAAACACTACAAAAACAACTGCAATACTTAATATTTATTGAATTTTTCGAGAATTGCGCTTTGTCGGTACCTACCGACTTTGTTTTGGAATTTTGACACTTCTTTTAGTTCTTGTATTACTAAGTTGCGTTAAAATTGGCATTTAAAACGAATCTTTGGTAGCTCCTAACTTTTTAATAGATTTACATTTTACTATTCTGTTTCCGCTCAGACAAAAGTAATAATGAGAAGAAACGATATCAATACTCAATACTCAATATCATATTTAAATTTGGATGTACAGTTTCAAATAGTGGGAACTGAGTAATTCCCTCCCGAAATTTCTAAAAAAAATTTGAGCTGGGCTGGATCCACACTATACGGTTCGTTCATGTATTTATTTTGATATTTACAAAACTTACACGGGCCGCATGTAACACGTCCGCGGGCCGCGGGTTGCCGACCGCTGCTTTACTTAATTTTTATTTTAACTCGAAAAGACATACGATCGTGAGGTTTTGTCGTGGGCTCAAAGTATGCCTGGGAAGTACGTGTACGTGGTTCTAACCCAAGTACGGTTTACAGCAGGCACCCGATCTTCAATGTGGCTGTCGGCTTGCACCAAGGGTCGGCTCTAAGCCCTTACCTCTTCCTGGTGATAAGTGACGCTCTTACGTTGGACATCCAGGAAGAGCCTCCCTGGTGTATATTACTGTTTCCCGGTTACATTGTGCTAGTTGCCGAGAGTGGCCTAGAGATCCAATGTTGGCCTGAAATTAATTAAGTAGAACCAAATGGAATACTTGTTTTGTGATTTCGGCGGTCTCTCCAGTCCTGTGCCTATAACGCTAGCCGGAACGCTTTTACCGATCTGCTCCGATTTTCGATACCAACGATCCAAGGATCGCAGGATGAATGAAATGGCGACAGGTCACTGGAGCACTGCCCTCCTTTTTTGGGGTGAAAATAGACATTTTACGTAAAAACTAAATGTGAAGCGTTCAGCACAAAAAATGCTTGGTTGACGGCTTCGGCTTCGTGTTTACACTCTATATTTAAAAAACAACTTACTCGTTAAATATTTAAATGTACCTATTTATTAAAATATTTATAATGATATTCAGAGAATAGCCGGTGGTCACTTTGCTCTAAAGTTATGTATTGGTATGATTTGATCTGGATAATTATGATGGTAGGTGGCGTTACGACCACGGTTATTTTAATGTGACGTCGCTTGGCCTATAACTAGCGGGCAATGAAAATGCTTCCGACGATACCTTGTCATTTGTCAAATTATGATAGGTAGTTCAGAAGTTATGAGGGGACAGATGAACATAATTTATCAACAGTCATAAATCACATCACATTACATCAGTCAAAAATATAACCCTAACTTTTGCTTCGCCGCAGTCGAGTAAAAAAAACAAACAAGACGAGCAGAAGTCGCGGTTAAGGCGCTACCCCAGGCAAAATTAGCAACTCTATTTGTGGTGATTCAAACTTCGTTTGAAATACTATTAGAATAAAGTTCTAATCAGCTTGCACTACAAAGTGGTTTTTACGTCAGTCACTGCGGGTCGAATAGTGCGAAATTAGTGATTTTTATTCTTTATAAAATCAAATTTCCGTCTTTTGAAAAAAAAAAAACTAGCATTATGTTCATTATTAAATTGTCTATCCATTAGTATAAGAAGCAAATCAAAATAATGTTAACTTTACGAGAAGAAGCATGTTATAAATATTTTTTTCTCATTTTTGTGGTTTCATTGTGAGGGGATTTATTACACATTATGAGACTTAAAATAAAAAATAAAACTACCACTTTGCAGTCTAAGAATATGTAGAAATTTAATGTATTTTTATTACTTGGTATTTCTTTTGGATAAAGAGGAGTTGGCTCCAAAAAACTGCACAAAAAACGGATTTTGCCTGGGGTAGCGCCTTAAGGTTCCTTCACAAAGCCGGACACGTGTCGTCCGGCTTTGAGTTATTGTGGGTGTTGAATTGTTGTGGGTTTTGATTAAAGGTAGGTCTTTAGGTAAGCACTTCCGCTGTCCTGATTTTCTTTTTTACACTAAACAGAGTAAGTACCTATAACAATATTTCATAAAAAATGAACATTTTCCTTAATTTTTACGATTTGAAAAAATAAAAATAAGTACGCGATCGTAACAAATATGAGTTAATAATGATTATAATGATTAAAATTCGGTAAATATATGCTGAACTAAATATATGTAAGTATATTTAGTTCAGCATACAGTCTGACCTGCAAATAGCAAAAAAACGTAAGAAAATTTGAATTTCCAAAATAGTTTAACAGAAAAAGACTTATGTTACAGACACAGTAGAGGGCGTGGAGGGCGCGGCCGCGTGGCTGCGGCGCTGGTGGCGCGCGCTGGTGGCCGAGCTGCTGGCCACGGCGCTGCTGGTGTGGCTGGGCGTAGCAGCCATGATGCCGGTGCGCGGGCCCGGCACTGTGATGCTGGGGCACCCCGCCATGGCATTTGGTTTCGTGGTGATCGGTAACGCGTGCGCCTTCGGGGCCGCGTCTGGTGCGCACATGAACCCCGCGGTGACCCTGGCAGCGCTGCTGACCGGGCGCCTGGGTGCTGTGCCGGCGCTGGGCTACGTGCTGGCGCAGCTGCTGGGCGCTACGGTGGGTTTTGGTGCGCTACTGGGCACCACGCCGGCGGTAGTGGCGGCGTCGCCCGCTGGTTGCACGCTGCCGGCACCACACGTGTCAGCGGTGAGTGCTGCGCTGCTGGAAGCGGCGCTTACGGCGGTGCTGGCGATGGCGTGCTGCGGCTTGTGGAGCGCTCATGACCCCGCGCGCCCCGACCCCGCTGCTCCTATCAAGCTGGGACTTGTCGTCGCTGGCCTCGTCTACGCTGGGGTAATGTCACTAAACATCATACCTGGTGCCCCGAAGGGCTGGGCAAGAGCCAGCCACAAATGGCTAGCAACTTGATTCAGTACACACAATGCTAAGTGATTAACGCTGTCACGGTTGCAGGGGCATGCGACGGGTGCTAGCATCAACCCGGCGCGCAGCTTCGCGCCCGCACTGTTGCACGGCTACTGGGACTATCAGTGGGTGAGTTCATTTGCGACGTGCGACTCTACCATGTACAGCTTTCGTTTTCGTTTATTTTAAGACTTACTCTAAACCCCTAAGCGATTCCTGGTTACTGAACATTATCATTCCGAACAATTTATGTACCAACCCTGAATTTGAGCGTAGGCCATGAGTTTAGAGATGTCAGCAAAGTGAGGGGCCTGCCGGAGCTACGGGACTGTTCGAAAGAGATACAGCGGCTTCGTAATGTAAAGGGCGAGGAAGGAACATGGATGGTTTTTAGTCAGTAAAAGTCTGACACTCCCTTCCGCTATGAGTTCACAGTAAAGAAAGACGTGTAAGCTTGTCTAATGTCAATAGCTAATAAAGATAATGCGATTTGGTGAATTTCTTAAACACAAATTAATGTTAATGCAATGTTTCATTGTTACCTCCAATTTTGATCCCTGAGCTATTCAAGAATCAGTGAATGATTCTTAAGAATATTCAGCATTCAGGGGCTATTTCTTCGACAGAATAAATATATTTAGTTGCTAAAAAGAAGTACTTATTCAGAACGAATAACCCAGTTGAAGGCGTCAATCAGCCGTGTTTCGGTTCATACAATTAACTAAAAAGGAAGCCAGCAATCAAGAAAAAAGCCTATTCTACCAGAAAACGGCGTACTTTAAAGTTAAAGGAGAAAGATATGAAACATGACATGTTTACTAGTTAGTCCATAGATTGCTTGCATCAAATCAGGTAGTTCTGATTTTTTAGTGTTAAGTGCACTGCGAAACGAAATTTTAGTTCTGGAATGTGTAGAACGCTTGTGCTGGCTGAGTAGAAGATAAATAGGTACGTGTCGTAAGATAAATAGCATTTTTGTTACGTGTATAATGTTTTATTAATGTACTTCTGCCCTAAAGCGAATCTGTCATAAAGCGAATCTGTCATAATGCGAACAAGGAATTATTTCTGTTATCTGTACCTAATAATAAAAATCTAGTAGGTGGACGAACCTCAACCTAGGTACCTTCATTTAAAACTGGCCAGTAAGAGTCCCCGTAGACAGCTGTAGACTTTCTATCGGCCGATAGGGAGTCACGCTCTTAATCAGTATATGGACATGTATATGCTAGTGCGCATTATTACAAAGCATCATTATCGAAGGGTCGGATTTGAAAGATATAAGCCAGAAAATAAATAAAATGGTGGAAAAAAGGCAGGCAACGCTTCATAGAATAATATTCTAACCCCTTTGAAGACATGGCCGAACATTCTCAGAGGCTGGCTTGAATTGTAAGTAAGTATAAGTCCCAAACTCTACGTGTCTGTGCAGGTTTACTGGGCGGGACCGCTGGGTGGCGCGGCGCTGGGCGCGCTCCTGCACCGTTTCGTGCTGACGCCGCGTGTGACGCGACAGAGCACGCGCGCGCCGCGCGACATCGATATCCCGCTCAACGACAAGAACGACCAGGTCTAGACTACGCCCACCTGCCCGCTGAAATTACAATATAATTACATAATAAATCTTTCTTCTTTCTCTACATAATAAATAAAACATTCTAATTAGGTAGTACCTACCTGTAATACTTTTTTACACTCATCTTAAAATGTTTTATTTCCGTAACCTTAATATTTAAGTAGTCGACCGCACATAAGTAAGTAGTAAATGTGACAGGCGAGCGGTACGTTGCCACGGCAAATAAACTGCAACCTCAAGAGGAACTGCTTTTTCTAGGTCAAAATCGTTCCTCGACCTTTGTGAACTTGGAGGCTTGTATTGATGATTTTGATGATTATAATTCTATAACTACATACATCTTACAGTCGCGAACAATATTTTAATCAACATACAACCTAGCACAGCGGGGTTACCACAACGTCCAAATGCGATTCAATTTAGGTTTGAGCTGTCAGTTTTCTGACAGTTTTTCTATGGAACTGACAGCTTGCGACTCAGTTTAGGACCTGAATTGAATCGCATTTAGAGGTTGTGGCAATTTGCAACAAACGTAAGAAAATTTGAATTTCGCGGGCTACCTTGACGCTTTCACCTTAAGCACCTTCTGGCCGAATTCATACTATTATAAATAGATATAAATCGTATTCCTTGCACATATCATTGAAATCTCAATATAACTGTTCTGCCTATAATTCGAAGATGTTGAGGTAGTTATACAAATGAGTGGATTAAAACGGAAATGTTTTACTTGGCATATGAAATAATAGTGCATTGTTATCCAAGGGGTGAAAGTAACTTATTTAGTCCCGAGACGGGGTTTGGCGCCCAAGCGTAGCGCGGGCGCTAATAGCTCGAGGGACTGAATAAGTCTTTAACCCGAGGTAAACACTGTGCTTTTCATTGCGAATACAAGGAAAATAAAAACAAAAACACGAAACCACTCGAAAAAAAAATGAAGATCGGATTGCCGCTTACCCGCCTATTTTGTTTTTTTTTTTCTGTGGCCGGCTATTCAGCCTTTATTTTCACTATCGTCACTGAAAAAATAGTAAATATTTTGCTCAAATTTTTGTTATTTTAAAGAAATATTAGTAACTAAATTATAACAAAGTTATTTAAAATAATTATATTCTTTTCAACACACTTGCTCATAAAGTGGCTCTAATTTCACCGCAATTAGGCACATAATAACACCTGTAATCAAACTGTGACTTTTTCGTTGCTATTATTCACAAGTGAGTTATAGGGTTTTTTTTTTATTTTATTGGTTGAATTGCTTTGTTCTTAAAAAAGTTTCGATACAAAAAAGATCGTGTTCAATGGTACAAATAAATTAATGTACCTACCTATTGCTTGCTCATTTCATACAACTTCGTATCTACATAGATAATTTCAACTTATAAGTTTTTAATAAATAAAACTTTCACTCAAATGCAACTTTTGTTTTCTTTTTTTTTTACTTTTTTTTAATAATAAAACTTTGAATTCCCCATTTCGTACGTGGCTAAAACGCTATCCGCGAAAAGCCAAAAAAAAGAAACCTCATTCTTTTAGTCTATGGCCGATCACCATTGTTAGATGCGCGCGCATAGGAAAACTGAATAATTATTCCCGCCATTGCGAAAAAAAATTCACAACTCGTTTTCACTGTTGAAATTATGGTTATTTTTAGTATTATTTTATTCTCAAGTGTGTTGAAAAACGTCGTATGATACACGTGTGTGTTGATGATTACCGTCCTCGGCTCTCTTAAGGCGCTACCCCAAGCAAAAGCCGTTTTTTGTGCAGTTTTTTGGAGCCAACTCCTCTTTATCCAAAAGAAATACCAAGTAATAAAAATACATTAAATTTCTACATATTCTTAGACTGCAAATTGGTAGTTTTATTTTTTATTTTAAGTCTCATAATGTGTAATAAATCCCCTCACAATGAAACCACAAAAATGAGAAAAAAATATTTATAACATGCTTCTTCTCGTAAAGTTAACATTATTTTGATTTGCTTCTTTACTAATGGATAGACAATTTAATAATGAACATAATGCTAGTTTTTTTTTTTTCAAAAGACGGAAATTTGATTTTATAAAGAATAAAAATCACTAATTTCGCACTATTCGACCCGCAGTGACTGACGTAAAAACCACTTAGTAGTGCAAGCTGATTAGAACTTTATTCTAATAGTATTTCAAACGAAGTTTGAATCACCACAAATAGAGTTGCTAATTTTGCCTGGGGTAGCGCCTTAAGAACCTCGCCTCACGGCTCGGGTCTCAATGGCGCCTCGGCGGTAATCACCAACATTACACACTTGTACCTTATTGTACTATTATTTAATACTGAATTTTATGTTATTTCCATTTTACATCGCGCTGTAATTTACAGGCTGTATAGAAGTCGGAACATGGTTCAATAGAAATGTGAAAATAGAACTAGATTTTTTTTTAATAATGTGACAGCTGTCAGTTGAAAGTGATTCTCCCTAGGGCTGAAAAGTATTACTTTCAGCCCGCTCCTCAGGCAACTTCAGACCTACTTTCCGAGTACGAATAATGAAAAATACAATTTTGACAATAACCAATTCAGTGAAATTAAGCAATAGTGGTTGGATTTTCATGGGACTTTTTTTATTGAGTAGGTATCTATAGAGAAAAAGTTCGATGAAAATCCGATCACTATAAACTTCGTTCCACCTTTTAAGTATTTTGTGTCTAATTGCACTCGGCTGATATCATTACGTACGTATTATTTACATAATAAGAAAATTGAATAATTCTTCAGACATCGGTTTATTAAAATTGTTTTGCCGTATCATAGGCCTCCCCCATATTCTTCCACGTTTCCCGATCTTGGGTTTTCCTCTTCCACATTGACCCCGCTATCGCTTTGAAATCGTCGTCCCACCTTCCTATAGTCTTCTGTTCCTTTTGCCTCATTACTATTCAAACGTAGTCATACTATTTCGTATTAAAATTTCGTGTGTTCAGTTTACGCTCATGACATGTGTTTTTCATCAAATAAATAGTGATCCCGTCATTTTGATATCAAAATAGCGGTACCACTTTCATTGTAGAATATTAAACATGTTATTGGTGTAGAATTTAACTATGAAAGTGTGAAATAGTAGAAATTGTATAATATCCTATTTACACGATATTCCCAAAAACCTGGCGTGGTCCCGTCATCTTGACGTTCATGATCTATTATAATGAAATTGTCCTATTGTCATTACTATAAAACCCGTTAGTACAATTGTTTTTTCGAAATCTACTACTAAAGGAGACAATTTTTTTGTTTGGTGAATAATCCACCCACATAAATTGAGCATGAAATCAATATACCTAGGTAAGTTTACTAAATGTAATGAAACATACCTGAAAACATATATTGATTTCTTCCTTATAATCTCTAGATTACAGTGGTTATATTAGTTAAGCCTTATCTAACCGGAATACTGAGAAATTCGAAAATGAAAACGTGAATCCAACAAACACCTCAAAACGAGCAATACTGTTTGAGTAGATAGGTTTAACCGGTACTTTAAGTTAATGCTGAAATCAAAATCAAAGCATTTATTTGAAGTAGGCCAGTTACAGGCACTTTTGAATTGTCGAAACAAAATGAACATTTAATGTAGCTACAGTCCCAGTCACAAGACATAAAAACTGTGAAAGTACTGTAGTTGCCCATTCCCTAGCGTAGATCTCTATGGAGAAGAACGGGCAAGAAACTCCATGGACACTATTTTAAATCAAAATATTGTTACAAAATCTTGGTTACATCATTCATGTTGAGATGGTATATTATGTGAGAACAATGTAGCAAGATGTGCACGTTAAAAGTGTCCATAGCAAAACCAAAACAAAAATACAACTCAAAAACAAAATTATTAACTCAAATAAACCATGGCGACTAAGAGATGACCAGTCACAACTGACAGCGCCCGTTCACGCACATGACGCATGGATCAGCACCATTCAGCTCAACCATTTTGAAGGGAACTAAATGGTCCGACATCAGCGAGACATTTGAGTGAGCATGACATACTCTCAACCGCCAGGGCACATTCAAGTCAAGAACTGCCGTAGGTTTCCAGTGAATGATAGCTTACTAGTACATAGTCACACAATATGGGCTATGCGATTATATAATACTAACATTGAATCTATACAATGCAAAGATAGTTAAGTACAATCTTCAGCAGCTCCAACAATACCATTTAATGCTATCAATTTTTGCGCCCCTGTCCATGTGGAGCAGGACCAGCATTAAGCCAAGCATTTTTATCAGCGATATAATCGCTCAACTTGTAATATGCTTTATTACATAGTGTGCGTTTAATGCATGTTTTAAATTTCGTCTCATTCAGTTCAAGAATACTTTGTGGAATTTTATTATAGCATCTCAAACAGTACCCCATGAAAGATGAGTCTACTTTAGCGAGTTTAAAGCCTGGCTGAACTAATTGGTCCCTATTTCTAGTACTGTAATTATGTCTGTCACCTCTTTTACCAAAAAGATGCAAATTTGTTCTAACGTACATTATGTTTTCGTAGATGTATTGACAATGTACCGTCAAAATGCCAATATCCTTAAACAGTTCCTTTAGAGAATCGCGCCTACGAAGATTATATATAGCTCTGATGGCTCTTTTCTGCAGAATAAATATAGACTCAATATCAGCAGCCCGTCCCCATAGCAAAATACCGTAAGACATTATACTATGGAAGTAACTAAAATAGACCAGTCTAGCGGTATCTACATCAGTAAATTGACGGATTTTTCTAATGGCATATGCTGCTGAACTTAGCCGCCCCGCAAGAGATGTTAAATGAGAACCCCATTGTAGCCTTGAATCAAGCCTAAGCCCCAGGAAAACCGTTTTATCTACGAATTCAAGTTTCTCATTATTCAATAATATATCACAATCACTACCCTTAACATTCGGTAAAGCAAATCTTATGCATTTGGATTTTTTTTCATTTAATACCAAATTGTTTGCTGTGAACCAATTTTGGACCTGAAGTAGGGCATTATTCACGTCATCTAAATTTTGTGCCCGTCTGTTTATCTTAAAAATTAAGGAAGTGTCATCAGCAAATAACACCATATTGTGAGGTTGGTTTTTCAATAAATAGGGTAGATCATTTATATATACTAGAAAGAGGAAAGGACCCAATATTGAGCCCTGTGGAACCCCCATTTTTATTTTTAAACCCTGTGAATTAACACCATTTATCTGAACATGTTGTTGTCTATCATTCAAATATGATCTTACCAAACTAAGTGCAAGTTTACCCAGTCCGTAATGCTCAAGTTTCAAAAGTAATGTGTGGTGATTTACGCAATCAAACGCTTTGGAGAGGTCACAAAAAATTCCTATGGCATCTTGGGACTCTTCCCACGCAGTAAATATGTGCTTTCATAAGGTTACACTGGCGTCAGTTGTACAACGTCCCTTGGTGAAACCATACTGTTGATCATGTAAGATTCTGTTGGTGGTAAAATGATAGAGCATTTGATCAAGCATTACTTTTTCAAAAACCTTGCTAAAAACTGGCAACACGGATACAGGTCTATAATTGTTAGTATCTTTACTGTCCCCGGATTTGAAAAGAGGTATGACTTTACTGTATTTCATTAAATCAGCGAAAACTCCTTGGTCTACACATAGATTAAAAATTAAAGCTAAGTATGGGGCTATTGTCTCAAGTATGGATGTACAAACTTTGATAGACATTCCCCATAGATCTTCGGTCAGTTTGATTTTTATTTGCCGGAAAGCAAACCACCATGGGGTTAATGTGTTTAAATTTAAATTCAGCCAGGCAGCCAGACACATTCGCCTTTAATAAACCCATTGAGACTTCAGGAGAGGAATTTAGAGCCTCCGTAGTTTTTAATGGTATTTCTGTAAAGAAATTTACAAATTCTTGAGCTACTTCCTGATTAGAGCTTTTAGGACCACTTGCTGTATCTAATGTGTAGCTAGTGTTACGTATTTTCTTCCTGTTAGTCTCGTTATTTATGACTTTCCAAACTGTCTTTATTTTATTTTCTGCTGTTTTGATCTTGTTGCTAATGTGCAGGGCTTTAGCAACCTTGCATGTATTTCTAAAAAAATTTGAATACTTAGTAACATACTTGTTAAAAGTTTCAGTGTTAATAAAAGGCTTAATTAAGGCCATAAAGCTCAAATAGTCTTTCCCTACTTTTTCTGATGCCTCTAGTTGCCCAATCGCTAAATATGAATTTAGGGCAAATACTTTTTGTCTTCTTTTCAAAAGTTTTGTTGAATTCCGTGTGAACTATTGAAAAGAAACGATTATAAAATTGATTTATATTAATATCGTCATGGCTCATAACACTTAACTTGTTCTGTAGGGAAATATTAAACCTATTTAATTTGCTAGAAGTTATAGGTCTAAATTTAATCTGTACTTTTTGCAATGGTGTATTACACCTATAAGTTACAGTTTGTCCGCTATGGTCAAACGGCAAACAATTTACTATGGCTTTATCTAAGTAATCACAATCGCAGAAAACATTATCTATACAAGTAGCAGAAGATGTTGTGATTCTAGTAGGTTCAATAAAAACGTTAATCAGGTCAAATGACTTAAAAAGATTTAGTAACCGACCGCTATTTGAACTTTCTCCTAAAATATTGATATTGAAATCACCACAAATTATTGTAGATTTATTACTGGCTGCAAGTTTTGCCAGGACATCTTCCATTATTGATTCAAATATGGAAAAGTTTTGATAGTTTGGGGGTCTGTACACACACTATTACATGCTTATCTAGCTCAACACAGGACAGTTCGACGCAATGTTAAACCGAGAAACCTACTATGTCATTACGTTGCTTATATTTAAAACTATTTTTAATTAATATTAGGGAACCTCCACGAAGCATAGTTTTACGGTTAAAGCAGCTACCCACCATATAGTTCTCATAATTAATAAGCATTTGGTAATCCTTTAGCCAATGTTCAGTAAAACAAAATAATGATGTCAAACTTACTTTTTTCTAAAAACAATTCAATTTCTAATAATTTGCAAGACATTCCTTGGATATTTTGGTGGAATAATTTTAAGGTGTTCTGCTGAGGCCCTTTTTTATTAACTAACTAGCTTCTGCCCGCGACTTCGTACGCGGATCCTGTTGCTTATGCCAGCGACAACGGCGTCGTCGAAGATCTGAAACGTCTGATGTCGAATTCTAAGAACCCGGGGACGGGAAAATAACGGATCTTTCCCACCTGAGCAACACATACCATTTGTTTCTTTTTGCCATTTAACAGCTTCACAAAAAGTACAATTTTTAGCCATACCTCCGATGGCGGAATATGTGGTGTATTCAATCATAGGAGACGTAAATGCACTCCGTGCCTTATCAACCCAAGGAAGGTCGCCATGCCCTTTTTTTTCGGTTGGGAAATAATCAAATAACTTCTCCAACTCTGGGCGGAGCGGGAGGGAGTGTCAGATTTTTACTGACTGAAACCCATCCATGTTCCTTCCTCGCCCTTTACGTTCCAGGGCCACGGTATCTCTTTCGAACAGTCCCGCAGCCCCGGCAGGCTTCGACCTTTGCGGGCCCCTCCCTTTATGCTGACGTCTCTTTGAGGCGCACGTGGATCACGAACGCGCCGTCGACACGGCAGGTCGCCATGCCCTACGGCTATATCTTGAGACACATCCGGTTTTTCAGATGATATCGACATTCTGTTCAGAGAATGTCGACGTCGATCAGAATTCAAACGTTCGTTCAATGAACGTGCATCGCGCATCACGCATCACGTTCATCACTCGTTTCAAAAGACCTGTTAGTAGATGTGCGAATACGCTGAAAACTCAAGCCTGATTCTGTATCGGTAAAAATTTCGGATTCGCTAACGATTAGCGGACAGTCGCGCATCACGTTCCGCACTTGTCTCTAAAGACCCAGAAGAAGCTATGCGTAGATACGCTGAGAACTCAAGCGCAATTCTCTATCCGTGAACGTCTCCGACTCGCGAGACAATGCGTGACGTTCACGATCAGCGGTCAGTCGCGCATCACGTTCCCTATTTGTCTCTAGAGATCTAGTAGTCGATGCGTAGATACGCTTGAAACTCAAGCGCAATTCTCTATCCGTGAACGGCTCCGACTCGCAAGACAATGCATGACGTTCACGATTAGCGGTCAGTCGCGCATCTATTCTTCACAGGTCTCTAGAGACCTGGATGTAGAAATACGCTGAGAACGCAGGCGTGCTTCGCGATCCGAAGAGGTTTCCACGGAGCAAGTTGCAGCCTGATGTTCTCGAACAGCATCAAGTCTCTCCTGACGCTCTTCGATAGATTCTTGGGATCTTATGATCCTCAATCTTTTAGCTCCTTTGGAACATTGGGAAAGATTTGACCTCTTTCTAGGCATGGTTATAGTTTTGTTGTGAAGATACCTGATCAATTGAAATCTAAGTAACTGCTCCCCTGCGTTACCGGGTAGGCTACCGAGTCACGAAGATAACTGGAAAATGAAATTAATTCTACAACAGGTGTCCGAGATCTTCGATTTTTATAAGTCAACAGAGAGTGCTCATCAGATTGAACAACTTTTGCTAAGACGTCATTCCTATATGTGTTATGGTGTAGCTGGGCTCTTGGAGTTCCACAACAGGTGTTTCAGATCTTCGATTTTTATAAACCAACAGAGAGTGCTCATAAAATTGAACAACTTTTGCTAAGACGTCATTCCTATATGTGTTATGGTGTAGCTGGGCTCTTGGAGTTCCACATCAGATGTTCCAGATCTTCAAACTTATACTCTCAGCAGAAAATGCTCATCATGTAGAACAATTTTTGCTTTGGTGGCATTTTTGAATCTCTTATAGTTTAGCTGGTCTGATGCGGTTCTGCATCAGGTGTTCAAGTTTCCAAGATAAATTATAGCCTCATAGCTTCTGCCCGCGACTTCGTTCGCGTGAAGTTTTGATATCGCAACGCATCGCCTACTCAACGGAAGTTTAAACTGCTTTGTTCCCGCTTGCAACATTTCTTATTGCTGCTCCGCTCCTATTGGTCATAGCGTGATGTTATATAGCCTATAGCCTTCCTCGATACATGAAATATCCAACGCAAAAAGAATTTTTCAATTCGAGCCAGTAGTTCCGGAGATTAGCGCGTTCAACCAAACAAACAAACAAACAAACAAACAAACAAACAAACTCTTCTGCTTTATAATATTAGTATAGATTGAGTGCAAGAATTAATAGTACCTTCTGTTGTCTCACTTTCTAGTTTAAATTTATATTAATATTTGGAGTGAGGCCGGAGACTCCCGTGCCATTCTCAGACAACAAGACCCTATCTGTAATAGACCCTAATTGAGGATTCACCATGGTGACAGATGGATCCTCCTCATTGCAATATTTGTAAACATTTATAGCACTACTGCTATATTCATTTAAAGTCACCTGTACATTAGTAGAATTACTAATAGTCGCAGTGTTAATAATGGAACTAAACTTAGACATACTATTTATGTCTGTGTGAATATTAAAAGCTAATAGCGAAGCTATTTTGTGTCTACATCTAATAGGTAGATACACCTTACCCCGTGTCGACTTAAGTTTACCAACAATAGTGTTGATATCTAGATATACAAGTCTGTCACTATAGTGACCTGCCAGAAAATGTACATGGTTATTTAACATATGTATATAATTGTTTTTTCTATTACCCAATTTTTCAAAATAGGGAAAAGCACACAATATGATTTTACTACAGTTTAGCTTTAACAACTCTGATACACATTCGGTGATATCTTCCTTTTTAATCTTAGAACTATTACCCATACATATAGTTATGGTGGTATTAGGATTACAAACAGTTTTTGTTGCAGATGCCATAACCTGTTTGTAGGTCGACCCTGGCATACAATAATTTTGAGTACAATAACTCAGGCTATTACTGATCAATTTCCCAAGCCCTCTACCTATACTATCAGAGAACATAACTGAAATATTAGAATCTAGACAATTAGGTGAGACAAAATTACCTAATCAGGTATTGTATCTCAGGCTGAACATCATTCCTGGATTCCCCCTGACAAGTACACTGAATGTTGTTGAGAGTCAGTGAGTCCACTTTGTCTACCAATGCATTTGTAGCAAGAATATGCTCTTTAATTTGATTTTGTGAGCGTTCATATATAATATATAAAGATTTTAGTGACTTACACACATCAAAAGTGTCTAGGGATCAAGCATTTTTATGCGGATTTCTTGAGATTGAGATGTGGCGTTTCGTGTGCTTTTCTGATGAGTCTCGTTTTGGTATGAGACCGGATACAAGACGTATACGACACTGGAGAACCCCTGGACGCCAACAGCGATTAAAATCCTGCCAGGAAGTCCATCCTTATAGTGGTGGAACCATCATGGTATGGGCGGGTATTTGGATCGGCGGAAGAACTGAGTTGATTTGGATCAGAGGCAACCTCAACGCTCAAATTTATGCTGAGACGATTGTATCAGACGTCATCGTTCCTCTACAAGTGCAAATCGGTCCCTTATTTCAGTTAATGCATGATAATGCACGACCGCACACCGCAAGAGTTGTAAGACAGACTCTCGCCGCAGCTAACATCAATGTCCTGCCCTGGCCTGCTCAGTCGCCAGACTTGAACCCGATTGAGCATGCATGGGATATGCTACAGAGAAGAGCTCTGCCGAATATGGAGGGTATCCAGTCGCAACAAGACCTTTTTTTGTTGTTGCAACGAACATGGGCGGCCATTCCACAGCGTGATTTGGATGAACTCATTTTGAGTATGCCAAACCGATGTTCTTGTGTCGTTAGTGTTCGCGGTAGAAACAGGGATTATTAATTGTTTAAGTTACCCAATAAAATTTTAAAGAAAACTGTTATTTCAGTCTTTTTTTCGAACTTTAATGTTAGTGGTTCAAATGTCAAAAATCCCTTTATTAGGAAAATGGCAAATTTCTTTATTAATGCAAAGGTGACTTGGTTTATCGTTACTGTGACAAACGAAAACACTTTATTTGATGAATCCTTAAAGAAAATTTTAATTAATATCAATCAGGAGAAAAGTTATTGCAAAAATATATGTTGATCCCTAGACACTTTTGATGTGTGTATTAAGAGCCTGTATTTCTGATTGTAAGCGCTGAGTGTCAATTTCATAAATATTTATACTATCTTCCAATTTAATCTGATAGTTATTTAATTTATTAACTAGAGAAACACGTTCCTTCCTTAATTGGATAGTTTTGGAATGGTGTTTCTGTTGTTTCTTGTATTTATTACATTTTTTAATGATTTTATTTAGTCGTGCATATTTCTTAATTTTATTTTGGCTTATTTTATGGCTGTAGTTATGCTGTAGTAAGGAGTCCTCTGTAAGGTCTATTGTTGTAATGGAATGAGGGTTACAATTTGTATTTACTAATTCCCTGTACAAATGTTCAGTTTCCATAGCCTGAGTATAATCCTGTTCCTTTTTTAAATTTAAAAGTTTAACATTAGCATGGACTAATTCCTCCTCTAGGTCCCTAATTTTACACAAAGCCTCCTCATTTAATAATAATAATAATAATATTAATCTGTGGCCCGAGTGTCAAAGTGACAATACGTAATTTTTTCCTGTCCCGAATTTTAATTTATTATTTTACAAATTTAACCAAATAGAAGCAATAAATAATGACAAAGAAGAAAAAAAAAAAAACTCAAACAAGCTGGACATCCAAAATATCATAAAATGGACCTTAGTAATACGGAACTAGTCAACACCACATCGAAAGAGGCAGTCAAAATGTCACCATGTTAACAAGGCACCGGGCCAAATTACTACGAGACGCACACCCACCATCTCCGGGCTCGTCGCTCAGCTCCGCCTCGCAGCCGCCGGGACGCGCCACACCCGTGCGCACCGTGTCACCGGTCGCTGCAGTTGCGTCGAGCTCGAGCGACGAGTTTTTCTCCCCGCCGTCGACACCACCACCACCACCATCACGAGGACGACGACGAGGAAGAGGACGGCCACCAGCGGGCTTGGGACCTCGAGGCCAACAGGCCCCGAGCAGGGTCCCCGCTGCCGGTGGAAATGTGTCGCGCATGCGATGGACTCAGTCCATGAATGAAAATGTCATGCGCGCATATTATGGGGCTACTGAGGGGGGAAGCAACTTGATTGCGTACCGTGGTCAAATGCTCTCTCTGTTTCAGGTACTTGAGCCGGCTGTCAACGTAGACGCACAACGACTGTCGGATCAGGTGCGGGTGATCCAGCGTAACCATATGTTGGATGACACCGTACTTGATCGACTACGCTCCGAATCACGGAGTAACCTAGTTACGCCTGCTTCGCCAATGATCGCAGTGCAGCTACAAACTATCCCCAGTACGCCACTGCGATCTGACTACGATGGTGAAGAGGATGGGGACGAAGTTATATCCGTGAGTACCCAGTGCAACGTACAATTGAGGAGCGCTTTGGAGGACGCGTTCCGGGAGTACCGTTCCACACCGCCTGAACTTAGACCACGTTTGCCCCGTTTGCCTATGCACAAGAAAAACAAGGCGCTGGTGTGTGCTCTAGATTCGCAGCTGTCAAATTGCTTTGACAGCAGCAAAGACCTCGCCGATACTCACTCAATATTGTACTGTGGAGCTGTAGCGGCGTGTCGTGTAGCTCACGTCAAGTTCCCCAACAACGACAGAACTACACGACCGAAATTAGCTGTTCCAGCTTGGCAGTGCAGAATTGAGCGACGTATCGGTGAGGCTAGGGCACTCATCGGCAAGTTAATCTGCTTCAGGGAAGGCAATACTCGCCCAAGAGTGATGCGCTTTGTGAGGCGGGCGTTCTCGGGAACTGATATTAGTTTTCGAGATTACTTGGCCCGCGTCACAGAGCGTATCGACTTCCTGAAGCAGAAGATCTGTGCATGGGCAAGCCGTATTCGTCGGTATAAGCGGCGAGTGGAGCGATACACTCAGAATCGCACATTCCAAAGTGATGAAAGGTGGGTATATAGGGCTTGGGAGCGACCGGACCAAGGTGTGACTGACACGCGTCTACCGGATGATGATGCCATGTGTTCATTCTGGCGCAGCATCTGGTCGGTGCCTGTCAGTCACACTGAGGGCGATTGGATCCGGAAGGTTGAACAAGTGTGTGATCAAATACCGCAAATGGGGGCAATCATCATCAGCCCCCAAGACGTAGCTTGTGCAGTCCGTCCGCTGCCTAACTGGAAATCTCCAGGGCCGGATGGACTGCACAACTTCTGGATCAAGTGGTTCCAAAGATCACATGCTCGCTTGGCGTCCCAGTTTCAATCAGCCTTAGAGTCAGGGTTGCTGCCCCAGTTCATGACGACAGGAATTACCCACCTGCTCCATAAATCAGGTAGTACCGCGGAACCCAAAAATTATAGACCAATCACTTGTTTACCAACGGTCTATAACGTTCTTACATCCATTTTGAGAGCAAAAATCAACAAACATATTGAGAGCAATTCTATCATGTCTGCCTCTCAGAATGGATGTAGGAATGGGTCCCGCGGTACTAAGGAGCTGCTCCTCATTGATATGGCCATTAGCCAACAGGTTCGCCGCTCCCGAAAGAATCTGTCTACATGTTGGATAGATTATAAGAAGGCCTATGATTCTGTGCCTCATACATGGCTCATGAGGGTGCTGGAGTTGTACAAAATAAATGCAACTCTACGCGCCTTCCTTGAGTCATGTATGGGGCAATGGAAAACGGTCCTTCGATATCCAGGATGTCGACAGATCCAGGGGAACGATGAACCTGTATGGATTAAACGGGGGATATTCCAGGGCGACAGTCTGAGTCCACTTTGGTTCTGCTTAGCCCTGAATCCTCTAAGCACATTGCTGGAGAATTCAGGACTAGGCTACCGGTTGAGGAAAGATGGTCAGGTTATATCTCACCTGCTTTACATGGATGATCTGAAACTCTTTGCCCCCAACAAATTGCAACTGATGGAGCTACTAAAAGTAACAGAAACTTTTAGTAACGCCATCAGGATGGAATTTGGTGTGGACAAATGTGCAGTCATGTATGTAAAGCGAGGGGAAATTATGGAATCCGAGGGACTTCAGCTCTCGGATTCCATACACCTAAGATCTCTTTCCTCATCCGAAAGCTATAAGTATTTGGGTATGTCGGAAGCGTTAGGCATTAACGTAACTGACATGAAGCAATCGTTGAGGGAGCGCTTCTTCGGTCGCCTGAAGAAGGTTTTAAATAGCCTTCTTTCAGGTGGAAACAAGGTGCGCGCCTTCAATGGTTGGGTCATGCCGGTTTTAATGTACTCTTTCGGCATACTCAAATGGACTCAGACGGAACTTGATGCCCTGGATAGGAGGGTACGCACACTGCTGACCGCAAATCGAATGCATCACCCACGGTCGTCGATGATGAGACTGTATATCCCTCGGAAGTGCGGGGGTCGAGGCTTCTTAAATGCTAAGAACCTGCACAACCGAGAGGTATGCAGTCTCAGGGAATATTTCCTGGAAGCCGACGTGGGGATGCACCGAGATGTGGTCTCAGTGGACAAGGGCCTCACCCCGCTCTCCCTGGCTAACGAGAACTGGCGCAAGCCTAAAGTATTAGACACTAATGACCGCAGGGAAGAATGGCAAGGCAAGGAGCTTCACGGACGCTTTTACCGGGCCCTACACGGCCCTGATGTTGACTTCTTAGCGTCCGTATCCTGGCTACGCTTTGGTGACCTCTTCGGGGAAACCGAAGGTTTTGTTTGTGCAATTATGGACGAAGTTATGATGACGAATAACTACCGTAAATACATTGTGAAGGACGGCACGGTTGACATATGTCGGGCATGCCACCGTCCGGGAGAGTCGATCCGACACATTATTTCTGGGTGTTCTAGTCTGTCTAACGGAGAGTACTTGCATAGACACAACCTTGTTGCCAGGATTATCCACCAGCAACTTGCTTTGAAGTACAACCTTGTGGAATCAGAAGTGCCATACTATAAGTATGCGCCCGACCCAGTTCTCGTTAATGGTAATATCACGTTGTATTGGGATCGACCTATCACCACCGACAGGACTGTTGTTGCCAATAGGCCTGACATTGTGGTGATAGATCGATTGGAGCGTCGCACAATTATTGTTGATATAACGGTCCCGCATGACGAGAACCTCGTGAAAGCAGAGCAAGATAAAAAAAACAAATATCTAGATCTGGCTCGCGAGGTTGTCGACATGTGGGATGTGAGTACAGCAGTAATTGTGCCGATAGTCGTGTCGGCCAATGGCTTAATAGCCAAGAGCCTCGACCAAAATCTTAGGAGGCTCTCGCTTGGCAGCTGGATCAAGGGCTTGATTCAGAAAGCAGTACTTCTTGACACGGCACGTATTGTTAGGAGGTTCCTCTCTCAAGAGCCCTGACCACCGGCAGCTCGGACCCTGTCCCCAGCGCTAGTGGGCTACTGTTTTTTATATTTTTAAATGTTTTTTAAAATTTAGTTTTATAAATAAATATTTAAAAATGTATTAAACATGTATTGTAATGAATAAAGGAAATAATAATAATAAACCATTTATTTCGGGTAACAAAGACCCATACATAAATACCTTAACCTAAATATACATACTAATAAAATTTTTTGTTAGTATAGTAACTTAAAAACTATGTTAGTACACGATGCACTTCACTTGCACGATCTTTTGTGCGTTCTTGTGGAATCTGTCCGCGGAAACGACGGAACACCACATCCTGCGGCCAAAAACTTTCTTCCATCACCAAATGTAGCATACACGTTGGGATACGCACCACAAACGCCTTGAAATTGACGTTGCGGCGCGACTCCAGTAGTTGTACTCTTGGCGTGTACTTCAACCTTCGGCGCACGTACTCCTCGATGTCCTCAGCCTCCGTGGTGTAGTGTAGGCGAGAGATGTACACCGGGGTGTTCGGCTTCGCTGCGCGCAGTTTTACGTTGGGCTCAGATTAGCGCGCAGATTTAAGTTGCTGCAGCTGTGGAACCCATCCGTGACCACCCCTGGTTGATGCTGTTCAATAACAAAATAATATAAAACAAAGTCACTCATCCGTGGTCCATGTAGGTACTTGAAAGATTTTGATTTGATAGACTGATTTACGAGACAGGATTTATCATTAATTTAGAAATAGCGTAGGTAGCATCACCTAGCCATTACGTGATACATGCGTCACGTTCGTGAACGGGCGCTGTCGGTTGGGACTGGTCAGCTCTTGGTTGCCACGGCTTTTTTTAAATGAATATTTTTATTTTTGAATTGTTTTTGTTTGTTTTTACTATGGACACTTTTATCGTGCACATTGTGCTACATTGTTCTCATATAATGCACCATCTCAACAGGAATGATGTAACCAAGATATTTTGTACTTAACAACATTATGATTTTGAGTGTCCATGGAGTTTCTTGCCCGTTCTTCTCTATAGAGATCTACGCTAGGGAATGGGCAACTACAGTACTTTCATAGTTTTTATGTCTTGTGACTGGGACTGTAGCTACATTTAATATTCATCTTTGTATCGACAATTCAAAAAGTAAAAAAAAAAATAAAAAATTCTTTGATTTTGATTATAACTTTCAGTAAGAAGTTCCGAAGAAAATTACGGAATGACAGAAAGAAATGGAACTTTATTTATTGTATTTATTGATTGAAAAGTAAGCTTACTTTTTAATCTACTTCTACTATTTTGTTAGTATTTTGTTGGAAGTACTTACTTATACTGTGGGTGGGTGGCCTAATCTGCAAACAAAAGAAATTATTATATAATATATATATATATATATAAAATATTGTCTCCTTTGCAGATTTCCGATCTTAAGTTTACAATATTGACGATTAACTACATAGGTAATTCAATCTTTTACCTGCCACTTGTATGGCTTAAAAAGTGACAAGATGTCAACAGAGCTAGAAAGTGATATGTCTGATAACTTGTATATCTTCAATAAAACATACAAGTTATCAGATACGTCACAGAGTCACAGCCTTTCTTGCTGAATATTCGTAATTACAATGCTTGTCGCTCTTAAAAAAAAATACAGGTTGGAATTTTTCAATGCCACCTGGAGGGAAAGTACTCGAAATACTGGAGATAGCAAGTTTTATTCAAAGAAAACATTCCTTTATTTTTAAAAAGAAAGAAATCTGCATTCACCGATTTTGAACCGACTAAATTATTTTGCCACAAAAAAGTAGGTATTTTGAACCCGGGATGGATCGCCTAAAGTTCGAAAAAATAACATCCTGTACTTTTTTGACATCAATCAAGAGATTTGATCCATATAATTGACCCTATCGATTGATGTCGAAAAGGTACAGAATGTTATTTTGTCGAACTTTAGGCGATCCATCCCGGGTTCAAAATACCTACTTTTTTGTGGCAAAATAATTTTCGAAAAACTGTGAATGCAGATTTGTTTATTTTTAAAAATAAAGGAATGTCTCCTTCAAGTAAAATTTGCTGTCTCCAGTATTTAGAGTACTTTCCCCCAAGGTGGCATTGTAAAATTTCACCCTGTATACCTAGGTAGAATTTTTCAGGTGGGCGTGGATGGCCAGATATAACTGCATATAAAAATATATAGGGTGGACTTTTTATGATCGATTGGCATCCATAAAATATTTCGTGCCATTTTCTTGCTAACTGTATTTTTTTAAATCTGTGAATGGGGATCAAAACACGAAACACGAATAGTCTCCTAAGACTATTTTCTTGTAAATAACCTTAGTTAAATTAGAAATTTACATCAGTTATTTAAAATTGACTACTTTCCTAAAAAAAAGTCGAGTAATTGAGCAAAATATATTTTTATTAAGGCGCTTAGACGAGCTTAATTAGCAACTCCATTTGTGGTGGTTCAAACTTCGTTTGAAATGCTGTTAGAATAAAGTTCTAATCAGCTTGCACTTCAAAGTGGTTGTTACGTCAGCCATTGCGGGCCAAATAGCGCGAAATGAGTGGTTTCGATCGATTTACAAAAAACCGGCCAAGTGCGAGTCAGACTCGCGCACCGAGGGTTCCGTACAAACCTGTAGGTATATAAGTAAAAGTTATGGTAATTTAAGATTTTCGGAATTTTTCCTATATGTGTACTTTATAACGTTGCTTCATGCCAAATTTCAAGATTCCAGGTCGTCTGGAAGTATCCTTTAGGTTTTGATTCCCTTGCGAGTAGTTGCGAGTTTCAAAATATGCGGCTTTAATTGCTGTATCTTTTGATTGCGTTGACGTAGAAGTTTGATTTTGTTACAGCTTAAAGATATTATAGACTTGAGTATTTGTTAAGAATTTCAATATAATACCACTACGCGTTCATGAGTAAAGGGGTAATAAGTTTAAAATTATTAAAAATATTTTTATTATATGATGTAACTAAAAATGTATGCTTTTCGCAATTTTTCCTTTATCTGTGTTATAAGACGTTGCTTCGTACCAAATTTCAAGATTCTGAGTTCACGGGAAGTACCCTGTAGGTTTTGATTCCCTTGCGAGTGTCGAAAATTTGCGGCATAAACGGGAGTATCTTTTGATCGCGTTGACTTAGAAGTTTGATTTTTTCACAGCTCCAAGAGACCATAGACTTGAGTATTTGATATGAATTTCAGCTTGATACCTCCACGCGTTCCTGAGAAAAAAGGTCTTGACAGACAGACAGACAGACAGACAGACAGACAGACGGACAACAAAGTGATCCTATAAGGGTTCCGTTTTTACCTTTTGAGGTACGGAACCCTAAAAAACTATTGATTGGATTAAAAAATTAAAACAGTATCATGCTAATATATTGCTTGTAGAATTATTTGCCAAAAAATCAGAATGATCGCATGCATATTAGTATGTTTTTTATTGTTTGAAAGATATTTTTAGAGGTAGTTTCGTGATTTCTTTTTATCGAGCCAAATTTATTGTATTATGTTTTCAAAACAGTATCATGCTAGCATATATCCTGAAGAATATCATTTATTTTTCTGGTCTTGTTTATAGCAGTGAATCATATACTTTTAGTAATTATAAAACTCGCGTTTAGCTCGTGTAATCGCCTTAAGTTCCACGTGGTTGAAATTGCGGGTTACGGTTTATAAAGTAACTAGCAATCCGTCCTGGTACAATTTACTAACAACAGCGCTACCTTTCGGGTCCGGAACTATCCTATCTTTCAATCTAGAACCAACGCACAATCACAAAATCATAGAAATCGGTTGGGTCGTTTTAGAGATTATTATAAGCGTGTTGACCTACGAACATAGTGCAGTGTGATTTTTATACAAATTCTAGCTTCGCACGGCTAGTACTAGGTAATCGTAATCGGATAATAATGAAAGCTCCGAAAAAATAATTAGCCTACTTGAAATATGAAATTGACTGCTTTAATACAGCTGTCTACTCTGAGTGCTAAATTAAACAACCATTTTCGTCAATGAATTAAATTTTAAAAGCTATTGAGTCAACTAAACTTCGTTCTATTATAATTTTAGGCAATGCTAGTATATACTTAAAGAAATATTGTGTAAACTGATGCTCGTCTCTTTTAGAATCTATGTAGTTGCAAAAAGTCAGTTATAATTTTTTCATAAACAATTTATTTTGTGCGTAAACCTACCAACATTTTTGTGCGCCTGATCAAAAAAGTTAGAAGCAACTTGAAACGGATGGCAGCAAGAGTTCAAAGCATCAGGCGCAAACATCTCCCCCGCAGTTAAAAGTCTCCGGCTTAAAAGACTCTCACAGACTGTCACTCGATCAGAAGCTCCGTCGCTGGCAGAGTTGCTTAAAGGGTCTCCGGTAAGTTCCGGTAGGTTTCATCTGGACCAGGAAAGAGCTTGCTAATACGGACCATACTCAAGCATAATAATTGTGGCAAGTTGTCTCCTTGAAGCAGCACTAGTTCACAACGTTCTGGACCGAGAGCTCCCGACCCGCGGCCCCTAATGCAGGTATTCACGCTCCCCGAGTATGAAGTTTGGATTACGGTGCCTTTGAGTAGTTAAGTTATGAGGTAGCAAAGGTGTATAAAATTGGTCCTTACTTTCGTCATAGTATAAAGAAAGCTCAGTTTTGATATATTTTATTTGTAACAATATTATAAACCACCTCTGACCATTTTCAGACATTTCAGACGGGTCCAACAAGTGTCAGACACCCATTAAGTCTATCGTAGGTACGATCGCTAATAAGGGGAACTACCTTAACCGTTAGAGCTACACGAAAATGATCTTTGAAGACCATCTATAATTTTTCGTGAAAGAAAAGAGAAAAACGGATAATATTCAGGTTTTATTTAGTCGACTTCAAAAAGGAGAAGGTTAGTCAATTCGACCGTATATTGGATATGTCAGCGTCACATTGTAAAAACCGTTACATTGTAATATAACTAGCGAGATTGTAAACTGTCGAAATATTGTCAACTGAACATAATTACTGTTTACAATATAACGCATTATTTTTCGATAAATTATAATCTGTCGAAGTGAAACCGTAATATTGTGAAATGTATGCTACAGAACACAACTCGCGCGGTGTGGAGGGAAGGATGGAAATCATAATGCAGCATTCTTGAGAAAAACCGATTAATGTAACCTAACCTCGAAACAAGCGTAGTTGATGCGGGGCTCTTATTTCTGTCTCTAGGGTTTAAAGGAAACTAACTAACCCATCGTCGGGGTGCCACAAGTCCCGATTATGGGCCTGATGATGAAGACTAAGGACATTCAGGGGAACTGCTCAACGTTTTACAGTAGCTGCCACTTGGGTTTGGACTTAATTCATTTCTATTGATGAGAGCTTTGGACCTCATATGGGTTATAAATACCATTACAGGTCTGATGGTGGAGACCATAGACAGTTGAGGGAATTCCTCAACGATTTACAGCAGTTACTTTTTGTTGGGCTTGCTTCACACGGTTCAAAATGCCAAAATGTTCGTACAAAAATATTATTTTTGATGATGGAGACCATAAACAGTCATGGGAATATCTCTACGATTTACAGGAATATTTCAAGTTTTTTTTTTCAGTTGGTACAAACATAATACCTACCTACCTGATAAAGATTGAAGTTTGCATGGCAAATATTTGTATAGGACTTTAATAATAAAAATGGAAAAATAAAAAAAGAGGTAAAAATTAAAATATGAGACGGCACCGACGAAAATTTTCGGTTTTTTTTTAAGGGTGTTTCCGATATTTTCGGGGTCGCTGATCGAAAATGAGGTCGAAAAGTGAAAATCCAAGACGGCGCCGACGAAAATGCAAGAAGACGAGATTCTTATTCTTATCCTATAATGCACACAAAAATAATAAAGAAAAACACAAAAAAAAAAAATACAGACGAATTGAGAACCTCCTCTTTTTAGAAGTCGGTTGAAAATACACACAAAATTAGAATCACATCATTCAGATCACAACAATACATAGACAAGAAGACGAGATTAATTTGCTTACTTACATCAATAATGCTGAGGTTGCTCTTTCTTTTTAACGAAATTCTTTTTTTTCCGGATTAAATTTCGCCATTTCGATTTATTTTCATAGTGGCAGCTAAGCATATGGACTATATTAATCGATAGCTGGTATCAATACAAACAAGTTTTGTATCAGACAAAACGATCTAAAGTGTTTTCGAGATAAGAGTTATCCAAGTTAAAATCCATTCACCGATAGCATCTTCAGCACAACTTTGATTTGATCAGACACGCATAAAACGTTTTCACCTCAGGACCTCAAACCTGCTTGTTTGAGGTGCTGACGTGAAAACGTTTGCTGTTTCCAGACAGTGAACAAAATTGAATTTTGCTGCGAGCGTGGGTAACTTTTTTGTTTTTTTTTTTTTTAAATACCGAAAACTGTGCAGGTCTACTCACAAAATCCGAAAGATTTCAACTTCACTTTGTCCTGTCACTTTCACTTCGATACGAAAAGAGCGAGAGATAGAAACAAGTCAATTCGAAAATCAATTTTCAAATTTGATATCTAGCAGGCCCAAAAAAGAAACAAACAGTGAAACCACGTTCGGATACCGATTTTGTAAAAATCGATAACCATAATATTGAGAATTACGTGTTTAGGTTTTAAACGAAAAATTGTTATATTTCGAATAATCGAATTATATTTTTTAAATTAAATCAAGGTGAAGAATTTTAAGAAAAAAATACTAAGTTTATTATGTATCTACTTATTTATTTATAGTTTTAACAATCTTTAATATTGAGACAGGATACTGCGAGTGTAGTTTCAGAACGCATTTTATAAAAATAGCGGTATTCAAATTTTTGTAGTATTATTCTCTGTTACGTTTACAATGATTAGAATGTTTCTTTTTTACCTTTAAGTCTATGTTCTCGCTGCTGAGGTGAAAAGTTGTATGTGTTACACGGGACCAAAGTTATTTGCATCTCGTTTTGCTCTCTTGTTGCACAAATAACCATTATCAGTCGATAGCTGTCACTAAAAAAAAAAACTTACACGTACGTAAACATGTTTGTATTGACACGGTGCATGGTATCTATCATAGCTATCTATCATGGGGGTTTAGGTTTCCGCACTTATTCCTTGAAGTGGACAATTGTGCGTGAGCCATGGTGGTCGATTACTCCAACCAACCCACCTCCCTCCAGAAGCAGATTAAACTTCCCGGTCTCCTCAGGACATCTGCAAGTGATCTTGGCGTTCCCAGGATCTCCTCGCGAATCCTTGGTAACGCCTGTGCACTCCAGGAGCACATGCGCTACCGTCTCCTCCGCCTCCATGCACGCTCTGCACAGGGGACTGTCAGTGATTCCTAGGGAGTGGAAGTGTTTGTTCAGCGAGCAGTGTCCAGTGATGGTCCCCGCCACCAGACGCAGGCTATCTCTGTAAAGGCGCAGAAGGCGCCTGGTCAGCTTTGGATCCAAGGATGGCATAGCTTCTTTGGATTGCCTACAACCTGGTATCGAGGCCCACCATTTCTCTGCTTGTATTCGGATGTGATCCTATAACCAGTTCCTCAGCTGCTTGAAGGGAATGGGCACAATGGGTTCGGGTCCGTAGGGTTTTGTGCTGGATCCTCTTCTGGCAAGTTCGTCAGCCGCATCATTGCCGAGTGATCCACTGTCCTCTAATCCATTGCAGCGTTACCGTGTTGTGATTCAGCACCGTGATTCGTTCTAGGGCCTTGTGGCATTCTAGTGTTAGTCTCAACGTGATCTGGTTACTCTTTAAATTATATTAAAGGAGAGTATACGAATGTTGGTATCCGTAACCTCCCTGGCAGAGGCCAGGGAGGTTACGGATACAAGGCGGCGGAACACTACAGCATAGAGCTCATAGAGGAGTTGTGCGACTACTCAGGCACAAAAGAGCTAAGAATCTACACTGATGGATCCAAAACCAACGATGGGACAGGCGTCGAGATGTTCTCCGACGACCTCAACATTAAAATATCCAAATCTCTTGGTAGGTTCAACTCTGTCTACCAAGCAGAGTGTGTAGGCATTATCCAAGCAGCAGACGCTATAGAGATAGCGTGTGCTGCTTGGAAACGCTATAGAGAGTGTTTTCTGTAGCAGTGAGTTTTCAGAGTTCTGTCGATAGGTGATGCCATCATCGGCTGTTCTTTGATTGCATCTTCTCTGATGCGTGTGTGTTTTATTCTAGAGTCGTTACTTAGGGTGCCGGCTAACTCGAGTCTGAAAATCGCTACGGCCGCCTCCTCTCTTACCACGAGGTGTAGGGGTGGTAGCCCCAGCATCACCTGTAGGGCAGCAGTTGGTGATGTTCTCATGCTGCCGGAGATTGCCACGCAGGCAAATCTTTGTAGTTTCTCGAGGTCCTTTTGGGTCGTACTTAGGTTGGTCCTAGGCCACCATACAAAAGACCCGTATGTGATAATTGGTCGGATAACTGTGGTGTATAGCCAGTAGGTGATTTTGGGGCTTAGGCCCCAGTTTCTCCCGAGGAGTCTCTTGTATTGCCAGAGGGATATACTGGCTTTGTGTTTTGCCCAGTTAAGCTGTTTGTCGAGATAGATACCTAGGTATTTGGTTTCAGTCGATAGGCTTAGGGTTGTCCCAAAGAAGCTTGGTAGTTGCAACGTTGCCAGCTTCCTTTTCTTTGTGAAGAGTACGAGTTCAGTTTTGGTAGGGTTTCTTTTTTTTTTTTTTTTTAGGATGGGAAATCATCAAATGACTTCTCCCGCTCTGGGCGGAGCGGAAGGAAGTGTCAGACTTTTACCGACTAGAACCCATCCAAGTTCCTTCTTAGCCCTTAGTGTTCCAGGTCCGCGGTATCTATCGAACAGTCCCGTAGCTCCGGCAGGCATCCTTGCGGACCCCTTTCTTTTTGCTGATATCTCTTTGAGGCGCGCGTGGAACACGAACGCGTTAGTACTGGGTAATACGAGTACGATATCCCTTGGTATAACTGGTTTTCAGACTTTGTGGGCCACTGTCTACCTGTAATAACTGTCAAAGATCTACTAATGACGGCCGGGACCAACAACTTAACGTGCTTTTCAAGGCACGGAGGAGACTCGGTGTAGGGATCTTAGGCCGCAAGGGTTGATTAAATAGAAACACTTGAAGATGAACTGAGGTAATTATATTGACACTTATTTACAGTACTGATTACATAACTTTTAACACAAACTTTTGAAGAACTATTACAAACTGTTATTACACTATAATTACGGATACAGGAAAGACTTTTACTTCGAAAATTACGACGACGACAAATATAGTAACCACTAGGTGTTATTATGACGGAGTTAGCGCGAAGACTGCCCGTAACACCCCAGAGCGCCTCTATTTATACTGTTACACATAAGCGCACGTCACGGTGGTAGCATATTTCGTTGCCGCCCACTCGCCTATCTATAGCGAGGAAGCCGGGAAAACCTCGCCCCTCGACTCCCCGCTCCTCACCCCTGTGACCCAAATAAAAATGGACTCGCCCAACGAACCCGGATGTAGAATACAATGGGGTTTCTCGACCAATCAGCTTGTTTGTTTACCCTCAAGTTAGGACTTTGTCACATTAATTTATCATGTTTTTCATACAATATTACTAGATTATTGAGTTTAATCGTGTTTCTGGGCTATATTCTGACTTTACATTATTGGATTATGTTGTATTAGGGTTCAGGCTACCTATTGGGGTACTTTTTAACATTGTTAAGTCCCGATTTATGACAGAAATCATCAAAAAGCTATCTATACCTATTAAATATTAACTTACTGGCTTTAAAGCTTGGTCTTTACAGGGCGACCGATCAATATTATATACTTTGCTGTGTTCTAGGTATTAGATTAAAGCTAGATTCATTTATTAATTATAAAATAGTATGAAATGGTTGTGCTTCTCAACATTTCCACCCCCTGTAGGAGGGTTCATCCGACTACATTTCCATCTGTGGGAAGCACAATCACTTTTACGACGGGTCGACGCAGGACCCCATGATTAGTTTTTATATCTACCACTCTTATTATAGAGTCCGCACCAGGATAAACACTTTTAATGACCCCTTTGGTCCACTGATTTCGTGGTTTACTAGCGTCTGTAATCACTACCACGTCACCCACTTTTACGTTAGGAACGTCACTTGTCCACTTGTTGCGTCGCTGAAGAGTCGGCAGGTACTCGCGCAGCCAGCGCCTCCAGAAGAGGTCGGCCAGCGCGTTCACCCGTCGCCACATGCGGCGGGAGTCTAGGTCGGCGGCATGCCGCCGCGTACACGGTGCATCTCCTGCGGCAGTGCCCAGCAGGAGATGGTTGGGGGTCAGCACCACTGGGTGCTCGACGTCGTTGCTCACATACGTGAGAGGCCGGCTGTTTACGATCAGCTCGGCTTCGGCAAGGAGGGTATAGAGAACCTCCTCGCGGGGGGCACGCTCTCGCAGCGTTGCCTTTAGTGCGTTCTTGATTGAGCGCACCAGTCGCTCCCAGCACCCGCCCATATGTGGGGATGCCGGGGGACTGAAGTGCCAGGCGATACCGCGGCCCGTCACCTCGCTCTTCAGCTTATCCTGGTCCATGTCGCGCAGAGCTGCGCGTAACTCGGCGTGTGCCCCGACGAAGTTCGTGCCGCGGTCGGAATACATGTCTGAAGGTCGCCCGCGGCGCGCAATTAAGCGCCTCAAGGCAAGGATGGCTGAGTCTGCACTCAGCGATGACGCCAGCTCCAGGTGGACGGCGCGGGTGGTGAGGCACGTGAATAGCACGCCCCACCTCTTCTCCCTGCGCCGACCGATGGCGACCTCCATGGGGCCAAAATAATCGACCCCACAGTGGACGAAGGCTCTTCTCGTAATTTCCAGTCTGGCCACCGGAAGGTCACCCATTTTGGGTGTCACCGGCTTGGCCCTCTCCAGTCGGCACCGCTGACAGCTCGCGGTGACGGCCTTAACAGATGACCGCAAATTGGTCACCCAGAATTTCTCGCGTACTCTGTTTACCACAGTCTCTTGATTGGCGTGTAGCGCCTCCACGTGATACTGATGTAGGAGGCGCCGTGTGAGTGTATGTTTCCCATCTAGAATAATGGGGTGGCGCTCCCCGAAGTCGAGCTCGCTACAGGCGCCCAGCCTGCCGCGTACTCTCAACAGCCCATCTTCAAACAGCATAGGGTCCAGTGCCCGTAATTTACTGTTATGAGGCAGTGGGCGTGCCTCTCGAAGTGCCTTGATGTCAGCTGCGTAGCTCTCCGCCTGCGCCAGACGCAAGAGGCGCGTCTCAGCCTCGCGCCGGTCGTCCGCCGTCACTGCAGTCGTCTGACGCCGCTTGCGACATCGATCTGCAAATATTCGTACACGCGCCACAACGTTAACGGCGCGCGTCCAGGAGGGTAACCGCTCGTAATGTAGCAGCGGTTCGGCTTGTGCTGCGACTGTGTGTACCCGCTGCACTCTCTCGAGGTCTTGCTCTGCCACCGCGTCGAGATCGGTGTCGGCCGGCCACTGCTCCTGGGGACAGCGAAGAAAAAGGGGACCCGACAACCACTGATTACTGTTGCCAGGCCAATCCATCCGGGTGGCCTTGTCAGCGGGGTTCATCGCCGACGGAACCCAGCGCCAATTGGCCCTCTCTGACCTCCTATCTATCTCAGCTAAGCGGTGTGACACGTACCTTTGAAATTCTAATGCATCTGAATTTATCCACTTGAGGACAGTTTTACTGTCTGTCCATAGATGCACACTGTTTATTGATGTTCCTAATTCCTTGACAACTGTGTCAGCTAGTCTACAGGTCAACACAGCTGCCTGCAACTCTAACCGAGGAATGGATGTTACCTTTTGTGGCGCTACTCTCGCCTTACCTATAACTATAGCGACATCCCTATTCCCTTCTGAATTTAAACCTACTATATAGGCTACCGCCGCGTAGGCGGACTCACTTGCGTCGCCGAACACATGCAACTCTAATTGTTCTAACTGTAGGCCGTACCATCTAGGTATCGACACGTCATTGAGATGATGTAAATTACGCAGCCATTCAAACCATAACTTGGCTTCCGTCTCTTTTAACTGTTCATCCCATTGAATACCCGTGTGCCATATCCGTTTCATGAGGATACGCGACTGTATGACACACGGATATAGGAAACCTAAAGGGTCAAAGATCGACATGATGAACCTAAGATATTCCCGCTTAGTTGGTACTACGTGACCCTCTATTATGTTTTTAGGTAAACGCTTAAATGACAGGTCAAAGGCCAACTCGTCTGTGTTCGGTGACCAAATCATTCCTAATGTGCGTTCCGTCGCACCTTCACCTTTATCTAAATTAACCCGGTCAGGCAATTCAGTGCTTAGTTTGTCGCGCAACTCCGGAGAGTTTGTGACCCACCCCCGTATATTAAACCCGCCTGTGGCGTGGACGTGTGTGACATCCTCAATCAGTCTATGGGCTTGCGCGGCAGACCAAGCACTATCTAGGTAGTCGTCCATATAATGTTTTTCGTGTATGGCGGCTACTGCTTCGGGGTACATTACTCCATGTTTGGTTGCATTCTTATTGAGTATGTAAATTGCCGATGTCGGTGACGACACGGCACCGAATATCATGGAGTTCATGACATACACGTCAGGCTCCTTATCATCGTTAGTTGTCCAAAGAAACAGTTGTGCCCCGCGATCTTGTTCTCTAATTAAGACGCGTAAGAACATGTCGGCTATATCTCCAGTGAAAGCAATGGGCCCTAATCTGAATTTAAATAAAACGCCTAGCAGGGAATTGAGTAAGTCAGGCCCAGTTAATAAATTATCATTTAATGATGTCCCATTGTAGCTAGCTGCGGCGTCAAACACTAATCTCAATTTCCCCGGCTTGTTGGGATTCGTTACCCCGAAGTGCGGTAAATACCAAACCGAATCGGACTTGACGCCGCCCTCTACTTTACTCGCGTACCTTTCAGCTATCAACCTATCTATCTGTGCTGTGTAAGCAGTAGCGTATACAGAGTCTTTATGTAACCGACGTTCGATTCCCGCTAGACGTTGACGTGCGTATTTATAATTGTCAGGCAACTGAGGGTTGTCCCGACGCCATAACAGGCCTACTTCCCACGCACCGCTCTCGGTTTGACGGCTAGTTGCATCTAAAATAGCCTTGGCTCTCTCTACATCCTTGTGTTTTCTAGGCACTTCTGAAATTCCTATCGCTTCTAGCTCAAACTGTTTTTTAACTAACTCATGTAAGTCAATAGTTGACTCTACTACACAGTTTAAAGAGTGTTCATTAGTGTCGTGATAGCTACCTACAGGTCCGTGCACAACCCAACCTAAGCTGGTCAAAGAGGCAACTGGCTTACCGGATTTCCCTCGGCGAGTCTCCTGGCTGGTCAGCAGCTCCCAGTTGTCCTGACCCAGCAACAGCAGTGGTCTGGCTCCCCTCATCTCTTCGCAACCCAAGTCGCGAATGTGGGCGTGTTCCGATATCACTGCGGCAGGTACTGTTTGTGCGGGCAAGTCCAGGCTTTTTAATGTACGACACTTCACTTTATGCGTTTGCCCGTTCGGTCCGCGCACTGTCACGCTAATAACTCTTGATGAGTCGTCGACGATCACTTGACCGCGCGCACTGTGTAGTGTTAGTGGAACTTGCTTCCCACTGGCACTTTCCGCTAGAGAGTCGTCAATCAGTGAAACGGTCGCCCCGTCATCCAATAGGGCATAACAATGTTTGTCCTCTCCGTTCACTGTTACACACACGGGCATTATCTTCAATAGTGCCTTCCCAGTGTAATCACTAACGTTCGTGACGCTCTCGCTCTTCTTGTCGGCATGTAACAACGTGTGGTGAGCGTAATTACACGACGCGCACCTACTTGCACGACAGAAGTTCTTTCCATGTTTCTTGATAATGCACTTGAAACATAACTTGTTTTGCTTGACGTGTTGCCATCTCTCGTCGACACTCAACCCAGTGAACTTCTCACACTTAGGTAGTTTATGTTTATCTCCACATAGCGTGCATTGTTCCTCTGTAGCTTTAACTTGTTGTTCATTATCAGAATGTACATGTAAGCGTTGAACATTTCTAGTCTGCTTTAGTGCTTGTACGTTTACTCGAGGCTTTGTGAAGCTAGTCGATGCTGTGGGCGTACTCATTTCCAACTGTACATAATAGGACCCCTAGTAGCAATTGCCGTTGGCTTCCTTATGCCAACAGTTGGGAATGTATTGGCAGACGGTTAGTTGTTCCGCCAACCTAAACTTAAAATAGGCCCATTGTCATAAACATGCACTATTTGCCCAACGAATAGCCAACAAAGGGCCTTCTGTTACTATTCCTACTGTTGGGTGATTTTTGCAGGGATTTCAGTTATTATAACAACATTGGGCCAACTAACGACGAGCCTGCTGCATCTATTCCTACTGTTGGGAGATTTTGTAGGGATTTAAATTACTAAAACAACACTGGGCCAACTAACGACGGGCCTGCTGCTTCTATTCCTACTGTTGGGAGTTTTTTGTAGGGATTTAAGTTATGATAACAACTTACATCGGTCCAACTTAAACATTTCAATGGGCCTGTTAGGGATGATACGTATATACTGGTACAGGTATAATTACCCAGTATGAGCTTACTCGTACTCTCTGAACTCTTAGTAACTCTTAGATTTACGAAACATATTATTTATATTTCTGTTTATATTTGAGATTCATGGTTTATACCGTAAACAAAGTGCAAAATTGAAAATTAAGGATAATTTAAGAAGGACATTCCGTCACTAAATGTCCTTGGTGGGCGGTATGTTCATGCCGAAACCGTAATGATAGTATCGTAAAGGTTCAAAAGTTGTACCCCAACCTCGATAGATGGCGTTGTAGTCCAATTAGAAGTCGCTATCGTTGTGTTACCACGATTTGGTTGGGTTCGAGTGAATTTTAGTAAAAATATTACCAGCTGAGGCGCGGCCCGCGGGACAAACACGTGTGGCGTAAGGCGCATGGCGGTGGCGCGGGTGCGCGGGAGGGCGAGTAAGTGGCGCCACTACCTCGCCCCCTGCGCACCCGCACACGCGCCACCGCCATCTTACGCCACTTGTCTTGTATATGACCCGCGCCTTAGATCAGAAAGCAATTTGTGTTCACACAAGGTTGTTAGTTCAACACTACCAGCTCGGTAGTAAACATTGGTAGAAGTTGAACTTGGGCCTTTCGTAGGCAAATCCACGTTGGCCCCATCGCAAGTTGGGCCTTCGTAGGCAAATCCACGTAGGCCATCAGTTTTGGGCCCAACCCGCAAACTGCCCGCCAATTGTATTCATTTGCCAACTAACCAGAGGTATGTGGCCCAACTAAATGCCAACAAAAAATGCTACTAGGGACGTGGCTCGGGCTAGATGACTCAAGAACTCTGCGAGTATTTCTAGACTGGGTGAAACTCGCACATCTATGCCCTGGCTTGTTGCCATGCCCATCGCAAAATCACCGTACTGAGCACGTTGTACAGAGGTAAGTTTATTTAAAAGCTCACTCACCAGTTGTGGGTTGTTCAAGTATCCATTTGCTTGTATACTTTTCAGGAGCGACACACAATTCCTCACTGTTGTTGAAAACTTTCTAAGTTCGCGACCACTCTCAGTCACTTTAGGCAACGCTCGCACTTTCCTTAGGGCACATTCTAGCACAAGATTAGGATGCCCATACTCTTCGTCCAGCGTTTTCATTATTTCGGCTGGGTTCGTAGAGGTACGCAATAAATCCTCTACAGCTATCTTTGCGTCTCCTTGCAGCGATGTTTTCAAGCGCGCTAAATTCTCATGCGGCTTGAACTCGTACATTACTGTTGTGTCACGGTACATATTTTTATACGACAGCCACTCAGCTGGGTCGCCTTTGAAAAAGGGCAACTCGTAGGCTTGTCTTGGTACCGGCCGCGGGCGCGCTAAGCTTGTTATAGCGTCCGCCAACTGGTCAATCTTCCTGTCCCGCGACCTGCTCCTGTCTCTATCATCAGCGTACGTGTTATCCCAATCAGGCACTTCTCGAGCCTGCGGTCGTGGAGTTCTCACCGTGGCTGCAGGTGTCTCGTTGTCCGAGTACAGCGGATCACGAAACTGTACCGACGCGGGCGCACCCTGTTGGAGCGCTGGTGTGTAGTCAAGCGGCGGTACGGACGTTGACACTTCGCGCACGGGCGCGGGCACTTGTCGCGGCGGTGGGTCGCGACACACAGCGGGTGTGGGAGTTCTTCTTTCAGTGGGCGCCGTGTCCGTGACCCATTCTTCCACACGACGCGTCGCCCCTTCGTCATCTGAGTCTTCCTCGGCCGCGGCGTCTATCTCAGCGAGATCGGCTACAAGCTTCTTCTGTACTAATCGCTCCTTCATGTGCACCAACTCTCGTTCAGCCTCGTACTCAACCCTCCGTCGTAGATAGTCGGCACTTCTCTGGCCGCTCCTCGACGAAACGTGGCTTGTCTCGGACCTCGCCCTCTGTATTCTCTCCGACCTCACTGGCGTGGTCATTTCTGTGAAGTCGATGACACGACCTCCACCCGCCAATGGGATCACAGGGACAGGAACCGACGTTGTCGTAGGTGCAATTGAAGGTGATCCCGGTGCCCTGTCAGACGGCAACCCAGAGTCAGCTTCCAAAACTCGACGCCTATTCATTTCGGCCTCCAACCGGCGCAACTTACTCCTCGTCGTAATAGTGCTTCTTTCACTCATCTTCGCGCGTGCTCAGCAGATCCGGCTCGAAGGACCAAATATGTAGGGATCTTAGGCCGCAAGGGTTGATTAAATAGAAACACTTGAAGATGAACTGAGGTAATTATATTGACACTTATTTACAGTACTGATTACATAACTTTTAACACAAACTTTTGAAGAACTATTACAAACTGTTATTACACTATAATTACGGATACAGGAAAGACTTTTACTTCGAAAATTACGACGACGACAAATATAGTAACCACTAGGTGTTATTATGACGGAGTTAGCGCGAAGACTGCCCGTAACACCCCAGAGCGCCTCTATTTATACTGTTACACATAAGCGCACGTCACGGTGGTAGCATATTTCGTTGCCGCCCACTCGCCTATCTATAGCGAGGAAGCCGGGAAAACCTCGCCCCTCGACTCCCCGCTCCTCACCCCTGTGACCCAAATAAAAATGGACTCGCCCAACGAACCCGGATGTAGAATACAATGGGGTTTCTCGACCAATCAGCTTGTTTGTTTACCCTCAAGTTAGGACTTTGTCACATTAATTTATCATGTTTTTCATACAATATTACTAGATTATTGAGTTTAATCGTGTTTCTGGGCTATATTCTGACTTTACATTATTGGATTATGTTGTATTAGGGTTCAGGCTACCTATTGGGGTACTTTTTAACATTGTTAAGTCCCGATTTATGACAGAAATCATCAAAAAGCTATCTATACCTATTAAATATTAACTTACTGGCTTTAAAGCTTGGTCTTTACAGGGCGACCGATCAATATTATATACTTTGCTGTGTTCTAGGTATTAGATTAAAGCTAGATTCATTTATTAATTATAAAATAGTATGAAATGGTTGTGCTTCTCAACACTCGGTATGTAAGGGAGGTCACCCATCCACAGACCAACCTAGGCAAGCACTGTTTAACCTAAAGATCGACCCGAGTGGCTGTTATTATTTAGCCCTAAGCTCCTAAAAAAACTAGACTAAACTCAACATTCCAGCTTAGTAATCACTATACAATATTTATGATTTTATTGATTTTGGGCGTACTATCCTAAAAACACACACATATATACTGAAAACACACATGTTATAAGCCGATATGTCGAATCGGACAACAAATCCAAATGTAACCTAATCATAACTTTTTTTCCTCTCGTCAAGGTCTATCCATCGATGTACGATTCAAGTCCATTGGTCATAAGGACCAAAACGCCCGAACCTATATACTTTTGCTATGTTTTTGCCGTTGTAATGTTATATTATTTTTAGACAGCGGATGTGTCTATACTTAGATTATTTATTGTGTTTTATGTGTGTAATGTGATTTACATGAGTTTATATTGGTTCAAGGGCCAGTGTTGGAAATATACTTCAAGGAGTTTGTCTGTCCCATTATAAACTCTATATTGTCTAGTCTTAAGTTTTCTAAACAGATGTCGCTCGTCATCTGATCGTTTGCCTGGGGTCGTTTGTGTGTGTGTGTTCGGAGTACAATACATTTTGCAATCTTCTTATGTGTTTTTATTGAGTAGCTCACGGAAACCAACAAAGACAATGGCAGTATCGTCAGAGAAAATGAGCCCACCATCAATCTTCATGTTACAGAGGTTAAATAAGGTCGGTCCAAGGACACTGCCCTGAGGGACTCCGAAAGTGACGGTTGACTTGGAACTGATGTACATCGCAAGTTTGAACTTTTGTTTGCGATTGTTGAGGTAAGATTTAAAAAGTTCAAGAGTTCCCCTAATGCCGATGCGTTCAAGCCTCTGTAAAGGTAAGCCCCTTCGTACACAAGGCTACGCAAATTTTCGATACTAATGTTGTATACCACATTAGTATTTAGTATCATTAAGTCGCGAGTATCGAGTAGCGCACGGTCCGTACACACGACATTGAATCGCAAGACGCGAATTGCCTATTCAGTCGCTAAGCAGATCACACTTTTCCCAAAATGTCAATAATCTAAATGCCATCTTGGAAATCGCTGCGACTTCCTTCTGAACAGCCTCGCGCCTGCCCTTGAATCTCATATTATGCCGAACAAGCTGACTTTCGGACTGCCCAGCCCTGTAGCAATCAGACTTTCAAAGTGACGCAACACATTGAAGATGGTTTTGAGGCGAATAAAGTGACGTGTGCGTAACACGCTCAATATCAGAAGACTCCTGTTAAAGGTCAATTATTTCACAAAAGATATTGACTTCCCCAAGTAACGCAGTCTTGGAGGCTTAAAAAAAATCTGTCTATTGACAGTCTATTCATGGTTAATCTTTAGATAGCGGGCTTTCTAAAGATGGTTTCAATAAAGAATTTTCTTTTAGAGTAGTTTTTTTTAGAAGAGAAATTTCGACTCTAAAACTACTCTCTCTAAATAATCGAGCTTGAGAAAAAAACTCTATATTCTAGAGATTTTTTCTCAAGCTCGATTATTTTTAGAGCATTTGTTCTATAGCACTCTTATTTTAAGTAGGTACGTTTATAGGTATATTGAATGTGCTTAGATAAATGCTCAAATGCAAATAGTTAATAAAGCCTAAAGGTACCTAACTTGAAGTAATTTTATAGAAAATGATATATTTAAAAAAATATATATATTTTAGCTATGGGTACTCTTATCATTGTTTGTAATAATACATTTTAGTTAGTCTAAAAAAATGATAGTAAAAACGTGTTTTTAGTGGGTTTTATCCTAAAAATGGCTTAATAAAGTGCATTTAAGAAATGGCTAAGCGAGAACCTACTAACACTAAATATTGAAAAATCTAAATTCATCCGTTTTCATATGCCAAATTCACCAGTTCCAACCGAGTCTACCGAGTTATTGAAACTTCATACATGTGCCGAGCCTACGGGCTGTGACTGTTTGTCCTTAACGCGAGTGACTAGCATCAAATACCTTGGAGAGACGAGCGACTTGACTGGCGTCCACAGGTGGTTGCTCTCACTAACCGTATTCGACGGCTTATGTTCAAGAAGCTCAGATCTACTGCAGATAAATCAACAATCTACATGGTATATACTGCCCTCTGCCAATCTGTGCTAACCTACTGCATACCTATATGGGGTGGTACATATAAAACCTTATTGCTTATGCTGGAAAGATCACAGCGAGCAGTCTTGAAGGTAATTCATAATAGGCCTCGATTGTATTCAACCACTAAACTATATGGTGAATGCCGCGTACTGACCGTGAGACAGCTATTCATACTAAAAACCATTCTCCGAAGACACTTCCGGGTCCCTTTAAATGAAATTACAAATAAAAAGCGCTCCGGTGCAGTTGTAGGTATGTCCCGGCGTTGGTTGCAGAACAGCTTTTGCAAGCCGCCAATATGAGGTCGCTAGCTCAAGATTGTATAATGAGGTGAATAAAATACTGGCAATATATAATTTAACTAAACTTGAATTAAAACATAAGTTGAACAATTGATGGTTATTAACTCTGACTTATGATCAGACAGAATTTCTTTTAACAGTTAAAAAGTATGCAGTTGCAATGGGAGTCCAATATTGTTTGTAGGTATGTGAAAGTGGTAGACATTTATTGATATCTTTTTGTTTTAACTTTACAGTAGATTTAAGTTGTTTTTCAGTTATATCATTTTGTATAACTTTGCAGGAGATTTATGTTATGTTATTTTCAACCGACTTCCAAAAAGAAGAGGTTCTCAATTCGTCTGTATTTTTTTTTTATTTACTTATTTTTTTAAATTATTATTTTTCTTCTTTATATTTTTTTAAGGCAATATCTTTATAATGTTTCACAGTTTACACATGTTCAACTTCAAGGTTGTGTCTAGGTCAACAGCTCGCTAACTCCTATAATACAAGCTTGACTTAGTTTAGGAGTTAGAGAATTTTAATATTCTATGTGACAGCGTAGTTAACCTCTTATGTAAGCTTTTAAATTGTTATTAGATTAAGTCATTTTTGTACCTACCTTAATGGAAATAAAATATTGTTATTATATTGTCATTGTTATTATTGTTATTTGTCTTCACCTATTGTGACAACCCTACCAAAATAGGTCACAATTTTGCACGTTGTTAACCTTTTGACCGCCACAGCATAAACGCACGCGCGTGCCCTCCACGCCTAGCCACAATTTCATCTACTATTTTGTTACACATTTGTGTCATTTGGCGTACAGAGCACGCGCTTGCTTGTCACGTATATGTGACAAAGGCGTCCAAAAGGTTAAGAAGCTTATACTCTGTTCCGTGTACTTACTCATGTGGTCGTGCGCTGGGCTTGCTTGTAACAGGTGTGTGATTGGTGCTGCGATTACCCGCTAAAAACGTAAGTACTCATCTTGGGTGGCACGGGAGACAAGAATTGTTCAATTTTGGTGGATGGCTGGTTGTCTGCATCAGTCCGCGTCATGGTGGTGACCAAAAATTGCTACCTATTTGCTACCCATTGCTACCTATAGTCAATTAATTGCTACCTAACATGGAAAAGAATTAAAGAGACTTTAAAATGACCAGCCATTCTGATGTCAGGATGGCTGGTCAACTCTCCGTGTGAGTAGGTAAACTATTCAAATTCATGTTATTATTTTAACTACCTGCTACCTGATTGCTACCCTCACGTATTTCAATGTAACAACAATGTACACAAGTAAAAAGTTATGATCGTTTGATACTTTTACAGGGACTGGATTTAGGTTATTGAATAAAATAATATTTTAAACTATTACAAAAACGTCCCTTTTCATTGAAAAACACTGACCCAATATAGTAATGAACTAGTTGACCCACGCAATTTCGTCTGCGTCACATAAGAGAGAAAAAGCTTACAAAAGGAATACATTTTTCCCGTTTTTGCAACATTTTTCATTTATGCTCCGCTCCCATTGGTCGTAGCGTGATTTTATATGAACTTTCTCGATAAATAATAATAATAAAATAATTTAAAATAATAATTAATAAAATAATAACATGAATTTGAATAGTTTACTCACACGGAGAGTTGACCAGCCATCCTGACATCAGAATGGCTGGGTCTCTTTAATTCTTTTCCAAGTTAGGTAGCAATTAATTGACTATAGGTAGCAATGGGTAGAAATAGGTAGCAGTTTTTGGTCACCACCATGACGCGGACTGATGCAGAGAACCAGCCATCCTGACGGTGACCATTTGAACGTGTTCTAATAGTAAGTTACACGTCATAGCTAGCTGCCTGGCGGCCGGACCACATAAATTGTTAATTAAAAAGATATCTCTTGTGGTACTAAAAATATAATATTCCGATGAAAGTAGACTTTAGGTAGGTATTATTTCGAACTATAGCATCTGAATACTAAACTGTGGTCCGGCCACAGAAGAGTTGTAACACACCAAAACGTGCCGCCTCCCTACATTTTGTATTGAAACGTTTTGGAACGGCAAGATGCCTGCGCCGCGCCTTCGCCTTACGCCGCTTCTGTGTAATTTGCGCCTTAATGTGGTCGTACTGTACATGAAATATGCGGTGAGTGACAACTCGTATAGTCAGAGATGACGAAAACATGCTGTGATGCATGTGATGCACGAAAACTAAAAAGATTCCATAACTTATTTATTTAAAACATTTTAAAATTAAGGTTTACGCGTAGGTATATATCTGATACATAATGTTCTTTTATTTGGACTTACAAATGTAAAATACTTAAAAAATAATAAATAATGTTGGAATAAAAGTATTACCATCCTAATCTACATTTAATTTAGCCATTCGGTGTGAATCAGTGCCCGACAAAGTAGTTGATGTTCGGAATCCATAAGACTTATCTGGCGAAAATGATGGCATCATCTTACTTAACATGCATTGTGAAGTTAGATATCTGAGATAGCGACGGATTCGAAGCTTTTGAGGGCTTTAATTCTTGTTTATCGTTATACATGTACGCTCTTAGCTCTTCTATCATTTCACGATACTTTGTGATTGCTTTCTGGTTCATGTACGGTTTATGATCCACCCGTGAGACACGTGGTATCTGCTTTCTTTCAAAGTTTGTGGTCACGTTCACCATTCCGAGACGATTTCTTAACATTTTCTGTATTTATTTATAGTTTCAGTACATGGAAAGCTTTTCAAATAGATGATTTTATTTTATTCTTATATTTTACTGTTTGGACCTCTTTCTAGTTGTGGCATTTATTTTCAATATTGACTTTGCTATCACCGGTCTTCGCTTTAGTCGGGCTCACTTTCTGAACAACTTCCGCCCCATCTGTTGAACCAGTTGACTTCGGATGTTTCGACGGAGTTCCAGGTGCTTTCTTCTTACTATAGACTGCCAGCTTACTTCTTACAATTCCGTCAGGTCCTGTAAGGCTCTGTGGCACCCATCGTTCATCCGGTCCTATACAGTGTCCGGACATGGACTTTTTTGAGCTTTAGCATCCCATCTTGCTGAAGTTGGGGTGAATTCTGTGACTCACTCATCATTGTCCGTATCGCTTGCTGGTCTCAATGGTACTAGCGTCATCCAAGCTCGAACAGGGGTCTACAATAGATAGCTCTAATGTATAGGGTAACCGGCGCAAGGGTAATTCGGTGAATTAGGATCTGGTAAAGGAAGTACCCCTATTGCTTGAATGTACGCCTTTAAACAAATCTCTTGACACTTGACCCTGAATGAAGGCTGTAATAATCTACTCTTTCTCCTTGTATCTCTACGTTCTCTCCCATTACGTGGCCTCTGAATTTTGTGAACCTCTTCTGCTGTCTTTCTTATTGTGTACATAAGTGGTGGTTTTTCATCGTACGGATATTAAAATAGGAGTCGTTCTTTAGAGAATTTCTTGAAAACTTCCATTTGGACGGTGTACTCTCCGTCACGTTTTGAGACTATCAATGTAGGCTTCATTTCATAGCTTCATTTAGAGTTTCTTCTTGCGCTGCATCTTAGTTCGATTCTTAATTTCCAAGCGGTTTTCAGTCTCTCCTCTCTGCGCCCTGTACCTTCTCACAAATATTGCGTTTGCAGCGCCCGGCTTCCAGTTTGACCTGGTCTAAAAAATACAGAGATTGTATTTTTTACTGAATGAATTGAAAAGTATTGATTGCTTGATTTAATGATTGCCTATGTCTTAATCACGTCATATAATCTAATCCAACGTGTTAATACTGTCCTCATAAGCCAAAAAGCGGTATCTCAAAAAAATACAAATTTCTGATTTCTGTTGCATCTGATAGCTTAACAAATTCCCTACAGGTTAAATGAAGTTACATTGCGCTATCTCAACTAGAAACCACCTAAAACCTACTAAGAAAATATTGCATATCTCAAATTTATACGATACTAGCGACCCGCCCCGGCTTCGCACGGGTACAATGCTGGTACTAAATACACTACAGAAAAACTGTGAATGTTGTATATAAAAGCACAGCGGCCCGCTCCGGCTTCGCACGGGTATTAAATATGCCTATGTCACTCACTGAAAAAATGATTAAAATCGATCCAGTAGTTTTGATTTTACCAGTTTTTTTTTTATTTGATTCTCCGGCTCTCTGTATTCGATGTCTATCCCTATCTCGGCTGCGACGAACCTCAAGATTCTCTACTGAAGATTCTCTCTCTCTCAGCTCTATATCTATCCCGAAGCTGACTAAGTCGAGCCTCACGCTCTAATACTGACGATTCTCTGTTCCTCTGAACCGTATGCCTATCTCGATCCCGGCTTCTGCGAACCTCACGCTCTACTGAAAATTCTCTCTCTCTCTCAGCTCTATACCTATCTCGAGCCTGACTGAGGCGAGCCTCACGATCCGTTGACGATTCTTCGTCTCTTGCTGAACGTACTCTTCTGGCATTCACTGTACTACGACCTATGTTCGAACGACGACGTCTTCCAGACATGACTTTATAATTTGTGTACAAAATTTACTCAGTTCTATATGTATGATTACCTATGCACAAATTGCCATATTATTAGTATGTGCCGCAGTAAAAAATATCTAAATACTTACCATTTAGAAACAAAAACAAAAGATACCTATTCTATTCAGTTCTTTTTTTTAACTGGAATACCTCAACTTAAACTAAGATTTTAATTAAATTAAAAATACTCGTACTTAAAAAGTAATTTGCTATTTGTGCGACTAAAAACAAAAGATAATCAACAATCATCAACAACAAAAGATACATATTCTACTAAGTTCTTTTTCTGAACTTACTTATCTCACCTTAAATTACGATTTTTGAAAATAATTTCCTAAATATTCACCAAGATCTTAATAGAAAGTTCCAATCCATAAATTATGGTTTTATATAATCTAATCTTATCTAATCTTATGTACTTATAATTACTATAAGTGCGATTTGAAAATTAACCTTAGAATAGTTCAAATAGACCCCGGCCAGCCGGTACCGGCGCAAACGCTACGTCCCGCAATTTTTAAATCTGTAATATCTTCGAAAATATTAATTTAAATCACATGCTGTAAAGGGCAATTTTGATCTACATGAAATGCACAACGTATCTTATGTATTTAATTGGATAAGGAATGATACTGTATCGTTTAAAATAGCTTGGTAAATAACCCATTTTTTGTGTAATATGTAAAAGATAAAAATGGTTTATCCTTAGGAGATAAACATATGCTGTGGCGGACTTTTTTATTCATTTTTTTAAGATATACTCGTACAATTCCGTAGTACATAAATTTGATCTATCTCGTAAGGTTTAGCCAGCGTTTGCATTGTCAGCGCAGAAAAATATGTTTGTTACGACATCACATTACAAATCTTTAAATTTCTCGGCTTTTCTCTACTATAATATGCATGTATTATACATATAAACCTTCCTCTTGAATCACTCTATTCAATAAAAAAACCGCATCAAAATCCGTTGCGTAGTTTTAAAGATCTAAGCATACATAGGGACAGAGAAAGCGACTTTGTTTTATACTACATATGTATTGATTACTAAGGAGCTGAGAGGTATATCATTATTTTTAAACACAATGGCCGTATATTTTGGAAATCGCCGCTAGTATTATTGGAAACAAGATTTTAAAAACGATTGCTCTTCCACCTCCAAAGAAGAAAACCATGCTTAACGGAATTTCCCAAGCCAAGAAGAACAATATTTTGAAATCCCTTCAAAATATAATACCAGGCAATAGACTGTCCTCCTGGAGGGAGCTCCCTACTTCTGAGTGATTTATGACATAGATGACTATTTTCAAAATTTAAAATTTTCTAATTATGTTAATCTTAAGTTTATCAAAATTATTTCCAATTATGCACTTTTTTCGTGTTTTATTTTCTTTTACATGGATTTTTAGCAAAAATGTATAGAAAAACATTTGTATGAAAATTCTTATGAACACACTATAACTAAAAGCGGTTAAACATATTATTCGAAGCCCAATAGCGGTATCTCAAAAATGAGGTAAAAAAACATATTTTTCCTTTAACCGACTCCAAAAAGGAGGAGGTTCTCAATTCGTCGGTACCTTTTTTTATATATGTTCCCCGATTACTCAGAGATGGCTGGACCGATTCGGATTTTTTTTGTTTTGTTTGAAAGGGTATACTTCCCAGGTGGTCCCATAGTCATCAAGCCAGGATCTGATGATGGGATCCTGGAGAAACAGAGAGAACTCTTCAATTTTAATAGGCACACTCGAAGTGATTTGTGTGGTTTTAGGAAGAATACTTTTTCGGAGAGATCCCATTTCAATTTGGTGAAGTTCTGATAAAGAACTTTGGAGATAGGCAACGGAACTCCTCAATAAATGATAGCAAAAGGGCTGGGATTGCTGAAATGTTATGTCTATCTATTGTTTACACCAGTTCATAACATAACATCACGTCGATACGCTGTGATGGGGTAAGCACATGTGAACCACAAAAAAATGAAAAATAAAAACTTTTTTGCAAAAAATAAAACCGACTTCAAAAACACAACAAAGTGAAAAATAACTTTCAAAAATAAGCTTCAGAAGTCGGTGACAAAAGTCACCGACTTCTAAAGCTTATTTTTGAAAGTAATTTTTTTGACAAGCAGTTTTTCCACCGCTGAAACATATTAATAATAAAGCATTCGAAACGCAGCTAATGCACGTTTCGTTTTAACCGAATACTTACGACTGCCTTTCGACTTTTTAGATTTCTTCTTTTTTTCCTTGTCACCTTCTTCTCCCTTATTAAGTTTAGTTTCTTCAGCACCTTCTTGAGGTTTATCTTTTTTTCACATACACGCTCTTTTTTGTTTGTTCTTCAGCCGTTACTTCTTTAGTTTTTTATCAGTATTACTGTTATTTGATTTAGGTCTTAAGGCCCTTGAATTCCTTGTACTTCAATTTTCATTGTGTTCTTCTTCTGACCATGCACTTTCAACTTAGATGTACTTCTTATTGTACAGTTTGTTGTACATCAGGACATGGATGAGGCTTAATACGCGCTGGCTGATATCGCATGTCGTCTCCAAGACACTCTTAGCCTCCGCAAACTGAACAGTTATTAGTTTTGTTTGAAAATTTAAATGTGCACTCACAGTCGCAGACGCATGGGTCATCTCCGTCGATTTATTTGGTTATTGTTTTCGTTGACACCCCAAAGCGATACAATCTTTAACCTTTACGGCTGCGTCACACGACTATACGCAACACATGTTGTGAATTTCGTCGAGTCGTATTTCTACGGTACTGTCCACAGGACTGGGAGGTAATTGGAGATGAGTAGGACATACTGTTGCAACATACGTCGAAGGCCCATTTTCAATGTATAAATTACACGCGAATGGAGAGCATGGCATCGGGTCCGGATCTACCCCAGTGGGGCATTCAGGATGACAAACTTTGGATTTAGCATCAGATTTTCCAGAAGTTTTGGAAACGGAGCCTTGGCCAGACTGACTGGTTCCACAAGTTTTTGAATCGGACCTAAGTGATGTTATGAACCCTTTGTAGATTTATTTTCGAAATTATATTCTACTGTGAAATAAAACACCTCATACACGGTCGGTACGGGTTTTTTATAAGGGCACCCTAATCCTTCACAGACACTCCCTCCACTCGACGATGCATTCTCACAGTCTTTACTACAAATAGATTCACATGATTCTCTCTTGGTCAGTGACGCTCTCATCTTTTCTATGCAAGCACATTGAGTAGACAAACCTTCGTGCGTTGCCCCGTGAGAGAATACGCCTTCATGCCGTAAAAAGTCTTGAATGGTAGTAGTCAGTGTACAGTCTTTGCTTCCACACGGCCCTATTAGATCATCGATTATAAATTCTTTTTCGTCTTCCTCTACAAGGTTTTCTATGTAAGCCCTAATATCTCTCGCAATTTTACATTCTGGTTTACCACATGGACCTCGGATATTAGCAATATCGAAAGTAGCGGCAATAGATCCTTTGACCTTTTTGCCAGCATCGATACAAAGTGGGCACGGCTCATGTACTGCTTCACTCTTAAACCGATCAGCGAACGGACCCTCAGGCCAGTTTGTCTCTCGACAGTAACAAAGTCTATCAATATCAGTAGCTTTGACTCTCGGACTTATTGTTGGCCGTGGTGTTAACATCCTCAAACTATCATTACAGGACACAATGACCTTTCTTACGTAGTCAATAATAAAATCGATGTCCGGGCAAGTCTCCGGTGTTTTGTAAATCGATTCGGGAGGATTATCCGCATGACCCATACAACAATAGTCTTTTTCATTAAAGAAGGCCAGATTTGCTGCAGAAGCATTTTTAAAGTCAGCAAAGACCGTTTTATTTGGCTTTGGCTTGTCAACAGTAAAATGGTTTTCTATCTTTTTACAATTTGCCTCGAAATCTTCATCTGTCGACTTCAAAGTACACATGTAAGACGTCGTTTTGGAATTAAGTCCAGTGTAGAGAAACTTTCTGATAGAAGGGTCCTCTGAAAGTGTTCGAAATGACGTTGTAAGCTTATCGCCCAAGAATGTCAATTTTACTTGAATTGCTAGTGTCACTAATAACTTCCCTTTGCCTTCTTCAAATATATTATAATCATCTTTTAAGGCCACTGGAAGAGGATCCCCACAGTTGACTATCTCTGATAAATAAGTCAAATATCTCGGGTCCCAAGGTATGGAAGTTGAGCCAATAAATACTGATTTATCTTCCTTACTCCATAACGACAGTTCCAAAGGGCAGTTCTTTATATTTTGCATTAATATCTCCGCGCTACTTGAAAATAACACAGACTGGCCGGATTGTATTGCCGGTTCTGGTGGCGGTAAATCTTCTGCACCCTTTTTTCCTTTTTTGGGTTTTTTTGGTTTTGGTTTCTTTTTTCCTTTTTTTCCCACTGGCTCGGGTGGCAGAGGGAGCGGTTCTGGCATAACTATATCCATTTGTTTTGGATCTTTAAGCTCCAATGAAAATACGTCTGCAAAATCAGATTTTATAATAAAGCCTCGAGTGTCTGCCACATGAACACCCTGTACTTTTTCAAGCACCACCTCAAATAGGAACATTGCAGTTCTAACCATCGGCATCGACGTCATGTTTTTAGTTTGTTTTTTTGCTTTATATTTTTTATTCAAAAATGTCGAACGTAAATTACATTATAGTGTAAACTATTATTTGAACAATAAACACTTTTTAATTTTTTGTTATTACTCCTGTCAAACGATACCACAAAGCTACTAGTTTTTTGACATTATTTGATGGCATTTTCATAAGTTTTTGATATAAATTTCAGCCAGATGTATAAAATATTACGATTACGACCTCCACGCTGGAATTTTCTTAATGTTATGAAAAACAGCAATCGTTACTTACTTTAAGCCAAGGTTTGGCTAGATTAATACCTAACTTAAACTATAGCTGCTTATGTGTATCTGAGGCTAGCTAGACTATCGATAATCATCATTCTTTTGTTCTCATCCATACCATGCATCTTCTTGTTCAAACTTCTCTAATATTCTTATGTTGAGTTGCACGAAACCAACATTAGTTTAACGGAGACTTTAAATTCATGCCATCCCTTACATTTTGTATCAAAAAGAAAGTGACAGCATCAATTAAAAGTTTTATCCACCGGTTATTTCCACTGACAAGGGACAAAATTCAAACAAAAGTGGAAATAACCGGTGGATAAAATTTTTATCCCCTGCCCATGCTAGCCGGGCTGGACTATTTATATTTATCATTATTTTTGAAATTTTTAAATGCTAATAATACGAGTATGTGGTGTTGTCTACTGCTTATTAGACCGTGGTAAGGGGCCGCCGTAGCTAGGAGAGGCATTGTTGGGCAATGGCCTACCTCAAAAATTATCATTGTAATTAAAATGATTGTTCATCACTGTTTGTTTGTTCGCGATAAACTCAAAAACGACTGCATCGATTTTCATGCTGTTTTCACCTATAGATAGAATGGTTCTCGAGGACGGTTTAAGTATATAATTTGTACGCAGGCGAAGCCGCGGGGATCAGCTAGTAGGATAATATAATTTAATTACGATGGACTGAAAATATTTCTATTCTGTTCTAATGACACATAAATAATTCTACCTTGGTTTTGGACCGGTCAATGTGGCGATACCTGGGACGGCATATGTCCAGCAGTGGACGTCTTTCGGCTGAAATGCTGATGATGATGATGATTCACTACCGGACTTTTAAATCGGACTCGGTTTATTAGCGGAAACAAAGGTCAAGCTTCAAACGTCGGGACAAAACACTACATCAATCAAACAAAGGTTACCGACTTCGAAGCTTGACCTGTGTTTCATTGATTTGATGTTTTTGTCACCGGTTTCTGAAGCTAAAGTAATTTTTCAGGTTTTTGTGTTTTTTTTGTGGTTTATATTTTAAAAAAAGGTTTTTTTTTAATTTTACATTTTTAGTTGTAATGTCCTATACTTACAAATATTTGCTATGCACTTATTATACATTGTTAACTACACATGTCATGGCAATGGGTTTATAGTCGAAATCTGGGTGTATTGTATACATCTTCCTACCCTTCATCCTGCGTTTTATTATTATGCTGCTTTTTTCAAAATAAATGTTTTATTCAACTTCGTAATTAGTGTTTTATTTTTGCCTAGTTCACATTACACAATCATGGTCTTTCGCCCGAGTTCGATTGCTAATTCGTCAAATGAGTTTGCGTTTCCGGGAGATTGGACGATCACCCTTCATTAGCGTCTTCATGGACCAGTAGCTTTTCCAGGCATTTTCGACTCGGCGATCGATTTCTCTTTCTTGCCTGTTTTCGAAAGATACTAACTGTCCCAAGTAGATATACTCATCGACATACTGTATTTCCTGCCCATCTACCTCCACCCTACGCTTAGTGCTGTTGGTCATGAGCTGGGTTTTGGTAACTAAACATAAAAAAAATATATTGTATTGCAAAAATGGGTTTGCCTTCTGGGGTGGTTGTTAGGAATGGAACGCAACTATAAAGTAGTTCTAATTTTTAGAGTTCCGTAGTCAACTAGGAACCCTTATAGTTTCGCCATGTCTGTCTGTCCGTCCGTCCTCGCTTAATCTCTGTGACCGTTAGCACTAGAAAGCTGAAATTTGGTACCAATATGTGTATCAATCACGCCGACAAAGTGGTTAAATTAAAAATTGGAAAAAAATGTTTTATTAGGATAGTCCCCCTATATGTAAAGTGGGAAGTGATTTTTTTTATAATTTCAACCCTAACGTGTGGTATATTGTTGGAAAGGTATTTAAAAATGAATAGGGGTTTACTGAAATCATTTTTTGATATAATGTCAATAATTTCGGAAATAATCGCTCCAAAAGTAAAAAACAATGTGTGTGGCCTCTAACTTTTGAACCATAAGTTTAGAAAATACGAAAAAATCTGAAAAGTAGAACTTTATAAGGACTTTCTAGGAAAATCATTTTGAACTTGGATGGAAACAAGTTTTTGTACAAAAAAGACAAAAAGTTGTACAAAATAATTTCTGGATTAAGTTTGTAGTAGATGCAAGCATTTTTATTATTATCCTGAACGTATCTTTTTTCAAACAAAAAAAGAATTATTAAAATCGGAATGGTTGTATTGTGACGGACGGGAAACTACGGAACCCTACACTGAGCGTGGCCCGACACGCTCTTGGCCGGTTTTTTTAGTCTTTGGTATCGCTTGTCTTCTGGTACATTCGAATCAATTGCCTTTTTAGGCGAAAAGCCCGCCACACTATTCCAAGACCAATGTAACTCCTAAAAGCCAGAATCTACAGTGGCTACCATAAAAGTGCTGAGACAATGAAGCTCGACGAAGTCCCAGAGAAACAATTTAATCTTAATCTTTATTTTTCTGATTAATGAATCCCGCAACGAAATTAATCAGAAAAATATAGCGAAGGCAAGGACACAACGAAACAAGGCATAAAGAAACGTTTACAACTGCGGTAGCCAGCTGCCCAGAATCATATAAAAATATTAGCATTATGAGTCCTAAGTTGTAAGCGGTCATATTTGATACCAATAACCATTGAGCTATACATACTCAATAACGCACGGAAATTATTATTATTATTATTTTTAATAACTTAGGATGTAACCTATACATACATTATCCAAGATATTATAATATTGCGTTAATTCGGCCTAAGACTATACTCCCATATTTGATGTGCAGATATTTACAGTCAGATTTATAAAACACTAGCTTCTGCCAGCGGCTTCGCCCGCGTGAAGTGCGATAATTGTCCCATGGGATCTTACTACCGGGATAAAAAGTATCCTATGAGTTTCATCCAAATCCATTAACTGATTTTTGGGTGAAAGAGTAACAAACATCCATATACATCCATCCATACTCACAAACTATTACTAATAAATATTAGTAGGATTGAAAAAGTGGGCGTTCAGATGTCTTTTCGCGAAAATGTGTTCAGGCAAGTGTCTTTCGTGGCTGATACCTTATTTGATTATAACAATGGCCCGGAAACCTTCTATGAATACGAAGTAGATGGATAAAATGATAAAGAAATAAGGAATTACATCACTATTTACTTTTTCTAGAAACATTCACAATACATTTTAAGTTGAAGAACACCGTCGACTTGACCTCTTTTTACAGGAACGCTTGCAAGGTTTATTTCTGCGGCGTTTCGCTCGCCGACCGCAGACGCGGGCTACATTCGCCACGTACCTGCTTCCCCGCCGCTCGAGATAGCCCAGGATGGCACTCCTCTTTAATATCTCTTCTGCCTTGGAGGTTAATGCACTGGTCTTCCAAACGTCGCCGAACTTGTCCCGAAAGTAGTTCGTGATCTCTTCCGCCGTGGCGCCATTTTCGTCTGCTACTTTATGAAATGCGCTCATCACCAGTTTGCCTGTGTTCTGGTCTTGCTCCAGGTGGCGACGGTCGCGAGACATCGTATCACATCTATGTTTTTGCTTTTGTTACGGATATAAGGAATTTTTGATGTTAAAATCAAAGCATCAAAGAATATGCAAATATGTCAAATAAAAATAAGATCTTGAACGTCATGACAGGGGGACAAAGACATTTAATTATCTATTTTCAATTTATTTACAGGGCCCACAATGTTGTGAAAGGAGGTTTTTTTCCGAGGCACCATTGTTTATTTATTTTATTAGAACTTTATGCACAGTGTATAAAGGCGGACTTAATGACTTGGGATGGTGAAACTTAAAAGAGTCCGCACTATAGCTTTTAGAAAAGTAAACTGAACTGGCTATTATGACACGATCATATTACTGTACTGCATAGTAGACCCCATGGTTACTGTGTTCTTGAGTGGAGGCCGCGAGTCGGCAAACTACAGCATCGTGCCCTCAATCTAGGAGGAGCTACGTCTCTACAAGGTACGTGATAGCAGCTGTGTCGAACTCGCGAACCACGTTTATTAGTTTTTGGAAACTAACAGCTTAAAAAAAAACACAAAAAGATAATACTGACTGCGATTCGAACTTCCGAACCCTGGTTCACAGGGAGGCCGCTGTACCGTTAGGCTACCTATTCCTGTGACAAATGGGAAAAAAATTTTATTCTAAAACATGTTTTGACAGTCGTCAGTTTTCAAACAGTTGAAGAATGTTGTTGAAAGAATGAATATAATGCAATATTGCTCATCCCCCTAAGTTATAAGCGCAATAATATATAGCCTATGTGTTATTCCAGACTATAATCTATCTCGGTGCTTAATTTCATCCAGATTCGATCAGCCGTAGTGGCGTGATTGAGTAGCAAACATCCATACATCCAAACATTCAAACTTTCGCATTTATAATAGTAGTAAGATTTAATTTTACCATATTTTGAAGAATCTATAAATTCTGTAATTTTAAATGGATATTACAGTAGAATAATGTATAATTACGAGGATTTATAATTACGTGAAATGTGGCACATTGAGGTGTTAAAGTCCACCTGCAGTGTGTAAGATTTGTCGACCACTACGAAAGGTAGTTGCTATCATTTCAGAGTCAGGGTTAAGCTGACCCGGGGTTGTGCGTCTGTTCGAAAGAGATACCTCGGCCCCGGAACATAAAGGGCGAGGAAGGAATATGGATGGGTTTTAGTCAGGTAAAAGTCTGACACTCCCTCCCGCTCCGCCCAGAGCGGGAGAAGTTATTTGATGATTTCCAATTCTAAAAAAAAAAGGGTTACGCTGACCGACTTTCACAACATGACTTGGTATCTGGTGTAGCTGGTGTGATGGTGTAACACAATATCACCCACATCATCATCATCATCATCATCATTCTCTCGCCCTTATGCCAATTCATTTGGGGCCGGCGAAACATGTCTTCTTCATGTCACATTTTGCCAATAATCAAAGCAAGTTTAGCATTGAAATAAGTAAGATAAACAACAACTTTGAAATGCAAACGACTGGCTCCTTGACAGATTTTATGTCAAAAAGTCCTGGGAAAAGTCGGGGAGAAAATATATTCAAATGTTTCCTATTTTCTTCTGCTACAAATCATTATTACTTTGGCCTTATCCTGCTTCTTTCATAATTCTCTTGACGACGCGCGGCATCATCATAGTAGCTACCCTCATTCTAGCCTTTCTTTTTTTTTCGGATGGGAAATCATCAAATGACCCCTCCCACTCTGGGCGGAGCCGGAGGGAGTGTCAGACTTTTACTGACTTAAAACCATCCATGTTCCTTCCTCGACCTTTACGTTCCGGGGCCGCGGTATCTCTTTCGAACAGTCCCGCAGCCCCGACAGGCTTCAGCCCTTGCGAGCCCCTTCCTTTATGCTGACATCTCTTTGAGGCGCGCGTGGAACACGAACGCGCCGTCGACACGGCCTACGGTGGCCGGTAGCCACCACGAGGCCCCCGATGCCCGGTGCGTCTCTCGCGGCGGCTGGGGCGAGAGGTTCTCTCCCTCTCGCGTTCCGCCACCTCCTTCGCTAGCATGACTGCTTCGCAGAAGGAGGTGACGGCTTCCCATTCCGTCTCGCTCCGGACCATGGATTGAATCAGGGCCGGACGCGAGAGGTTGCCACCGCCGATCGCCGCTACGAGGATCCTCATTCAAGCCGGTCATGTCGATCATTTCTGTGATGTTTCCCAACTCTTATAACAAACCTCATTACCTAAAACTTTCCGCCTCATTAGATGCGCATGCCACGATCAGTCGTTGAATTCCGGTACAATACCCTCATCAAATGAAAGACATGTCTAATTCATACAATGGTTTATTAAACATTAGCTTAAAATCAAAATTGTTATGAAAACTAAATTGATTGGATTAAGTTATAAATAAATCTACATAATCACTTTGGTTCTTTAACGATCGATTTATGCGTCCGACGTGTATATCTGTAAAAGAAAAGTTATGTTAGGCAGATACTTCAAAATCATCATTAACATTTGGACCCAAAGACGTCCACAGCTGCATCGACCAGTCCTATGAATGCGCATACAACGAATGCCCGTGATATTCATAGAAGCAAATACAATTATAGGTATAGTTTTGATTTATAGATTTGTTTTTAACCATTGCTATAGGTGACTTTGTCCCATGTTGGATAGATTTGTTTTTAACCATTGCTATAGGTGACTTTGTCCCATGGCAAGAGACGCATGATCTCAACTTTAAAAAAAATGTCCATTGTCTCCAAAATGTGACCTCTTGCTACGGACTTTGTATATAGAGGTAGTTGAGTTACAAACGCGTCCAAATATAGAAACAAGAGTAAAGCCATAAGACGCAATTTTAGAAATAGATTCACTGAGTAAGACCATGTCGAATCGACAGCCAGAACAGCCTAAAATATACCAACTAGTCTAACCTTATGATATTGGTATTTCTACCAGTTGAGTTGGTGAATTCAGACGGTCAGTTGCTCCGCACAAAATATTGACATTCACGTGCATCTGGTTAGAAAAACATAAAATATCATAAAAAAAAAAATTCAGAAAAATGAAGCGAAAGAATTGGTATACTATTGCATAAGGATGCTCAGGATTGCGGAAAAACTGCCGTCTGACATCCATAGTTTTGCAATATAAGTAATCCATTATAATCTGACTACAGATTAATAATATTTAAAGTATTTACAAAAGTGTGATTGCAAAAAATTGCCGTTTTCTCTACCCGCACAGGCTGATGATATTATGGCGATCTGATTCCCGTCTTAAGAGCATAATGACACAATCATTGAATTAGGTGAACAATATGATAAACTAAGGACTTGAACGAACGGTTTGTAAGTGTCTTGAGGATACTTGAAAATATTGCCTACGAGAATATTATCACATTCGAGCTTCTATTAATGTCGATTGCGCTATGTGATTATTTATAGCAACCAAATTGAGTCGTCGATTTCAGCAATTGGAGACCTGAGTTTAAGAGAAAAGTTTTATACTACCATTTTTAATGAAAACGACAGATTGTCTGAAATTGATGTTTTCTGTTGCACTATAAATTCCATTAAAAAAGGTTTTGACTGATAAATGTAATCAAACATTTTATCCGTATTATTAACTTCTTCTCCAATTTTTGCTTGTTCTTGTAATAATTTTAAGCTGTCATGCTATTGTATATTGTTACATTAAGGAAACTATAGGTCTGTTTATGTAAATGTTTAGATTTAGAATATGAAAACGGTGTGACCGTTTGTTTTCTGGTAAATAAATAAATAAATAAATTTTAATAGGTGATGAATGGGTCTTTCGTAATTTTCACAACATCCAAAGAAGCTAAGATCTCTTATATTTTTAAAAAAAATGTCACACCAACTCTCCAAAATAAAGAGCATTAATACCCTCCAGACGAATGCATTTCAGATAGATATCAGAGAGCTCAAGCGGGTACTGAGAAACTCAAAAACCCTTTGCCCGACTTGAGAATCGAACTCAGGTGTGAGGCGGGGTCACTCAGGCTTAGCATTCACATTAACGACCACTAAGGGGCTGCTTCCACGCGCACTCGCGAATCGCGGCGCTATTTTCGTATTGAAATACGTTGAATCGCCGCGATTCGCTCACTCGTGGAGGCCCTTTGGGACTAACTAAGGCAGTTGATTCTACCTGTCTAACGCCAACACACCTTTTTCCGCAACTTCATGTTCCTGCCGTCGATGTACTCTTGCAGCGCGAGGTAAATGAACCTGTACTGCAATTTATTCTGCACCATGCCATTCCGCTGTGCTCTAACCAGTTTCACTGTAGAGTGGACGTCGATGTCACAGTTGAATCCTATAACAGAAAAGCACTTCGGTAACGTCATGGTATACCCTAATTTATCTAATTAATGGTTGTTAAATGGGACTCGAGCATAACTGGCGGAATGTGGAACTTCTGCCTAACTCCTTAGAGATCCCAGGCGCGATATTGTTATAGCAAGCAATTCTCTGAAGACTTGAATAAAAGTAAAAGACTAAAATCTAGAAAATAGGTAAAGAGTAACTACTGAATCAATAACATTCGCCACTGAACAAAAGTAACAATTCGCATATGGTTATGTGCACGAATAAATACAGAGCTACGGCTTAAATAAACAAATTAGAGTTAGAAAATGGTAAAAAATAGAAAGGCATTCGCTTAGGGATACAATAATGGAACAACGATGTGCGACTCGCACACCGAGAGTTACGTAATACGAGTAACTTGTAGGTTTTTTGTTATTAAACTACTTATAAGACATTGCAGCTTCTTGCCAAATTTCATGATTCTAGGTCAACGAGAAGTAACCTATAAATTAAGAATCCCTTAAGAGTGTCGAAATATATACGTATTTTGCGACATAAACTGCCGCATCTTTTTTTAACGGTACCTTGGAAGTTTGATTTTTTCACAGCTTCAAGGGACTGTAGACTTCAGTAACTATATATGGTTTTAATTTCAACTCAATACCTCTACGCGTTCCCGATATAAAGGGTCTTGACAGACAGACAAGCAGCAAAGGGTTCCGTTTTTTCCGTTTGAGTTATGCAACCCAAATTACGATAAAACAAATCGAAGCAGTGTTATAGTATTTGTTCTGCTACTAGATAAATCAACTAATAGAAGATTCGCAAAAGCACACACAATCAAACATACTTAAATAAATAATTATTCACTAAGTGTTTAGTCTCACCAGATGTTTTAATTTTATCAATTAGAATGTCGAGGACTATGAATGTGCCCGTCCTGCCGACGCCAGCTGAGCAATGCACGCACAGGATGTTCTGAAACATTTACTTCAATGTTATAGAAGTTTGGATAACAAACATAAAATAAAATCTTTGGGACTTTTAGAACAGCCGAAGTTAAAGGGAGAATCTTTTAAAGCCACTACTTCAATCTTACTTTTACACTTCATTAGTGCAATTATTACAAAAGGAGTGTCGTCAATGGATAAAATATAATTAAATTAAAATATGAATAAAGCTGACTGAAATTACAGTTATGTATAATAATCACATGCAAAATAAAACTAGAAAACAGGTCTGGATACCATTGAAATCTCAAAAGGTCACTTCAAATGCAGAAGCAGAATCTCTTAAGTATTTCATCACAAAATTAGCCTGAACTAAAGATTTTCGTGTATCGATATTTGCAATATAAGGAAAAAACGATCGCTGCTGGTTACTTAACTGTTGAATAATTCTAAAAACCAACCTGTTCCGGTGCATCTGTGTCATGTGAGTTCTTTATCATTCTCCTGTTGATGTCGTCTATAAAGGACAACACTCCGTCTGGGTCGCCAGGGGCTCCGTGGTCGGGCCAGGCCTGGAGCGGAATATTAAGAAATTATTCTCAGTGATATCGTGGAAGGTTGCGCGAATCTGCTGGATGAGAGTCGCATGGGTCCGGTCAATGTGGTCACATTTGGGGGTGGCCTATGTCCAGCAGTGGATGTTTTTCGGCTGACACGATGATGATGATGATTTCGAGGAATTAGTTGCTATTGTAGGTCACAGACATGTATAATAATCAAAGGTCACAGGTTAACAATTGATGTAAACGTGAGAACCCAGTTTTTTTACCGAAAAATTACGAAAATAACAAAATTCTTACCGTGAACTGATATTGGAAGACAGTTCGACAGCTCTTGTCATCACAGACATCGAACTCCCTCAGAAGGTACTCCTCATAATTTGTCTCGGTTATAGACTTGACTGTGAGACCATCAAACTTCTCCTCATGACCTGACAGAGGCCAGTAGCGTTCGCACTTTTTCTGCAAATAAAGTCAAGTAATATTCCGTCAATGATAAGATCCAACAATGTAACAATAAAAAAAAATGTAACAAAGTTTTCTTTTTTTCTCTACTCATTGATTCCGTCTTTTTTTGTTTTATGTTATTTTTTTAATAAACACTACATAAACTTGTTGTAATTTTTTTTGCAACTCAGTCCCCCACTACGGGACTATCTATTGAGACAATTTATAAAGTGATCCTACACACCTCCTACATATTTATAATGTTATTGTAAATTTATAAAACATTTATTTTCGCATTGATATTATTACCTATTTTTACGCAATTATAAGGTATTTTTTTTTTAAATGTGGCAACACTTCATTTACTCACACATAGTGAAAAAATGGCGACACTTTCTTGTTCTATGTTCCTTTTTTTACTTAATCTGAGTTCGTGATGAGGTTGTTTACACCCTGTTTACACGGCAACATAAATAATAACAACAAATAACTTTTGTGTTCTCTGATGTTACTCAGTAACACTTGGAAACGTTGTTCTACATAAAGGAACTGCGGTGTGGATGCACCATTAAGTACTTGGACGTTATTTCAAGAGATAACATTGATGGAAAAGTAGTTATATTGGATTGTCGTTGGCTGCCGGAAAAAACATAAGTAATCCCATTATGATGTCGTTCAAGGGTTACGAAACAATTTGAAATGATGGTTACATAAATCTAGGCCCCGCCGGAGGTGAAGAAGTTTTACCAAATTACGTACCTTCCCATTTTCGACTTCGTTAGTGATCATGGCTATAACTCGGACATCTTCTTGCCAGATCATTCGCCAGAAGTCGTCCTTTGTGTTGGAGAGACAGCCTTGCGCCGCGATGTATGATTTGTCTTTTACTGGTATCAGAAAATATACAGTGATATAGTGTTATTACAATAATATGCACTCGACTTATTTTCGGATTACGGTGGCCTATTTCAACGGAGTTTCGCCAAGAACTCAGAAGGAATTATAGTGCACAAAAATGTGTAGCGACAGTCAGATAGACACGTCCGGGGAGAAAATAAGCGAACATGTATTGAGAGACGCTGGGTTGCAGGAATATTACTACAATTATTACCTATACAGGGAGTTTTTATGACGTTTTGGCTTAAGGGGCTACCTCACGCCAACGACCTTGAGCGAGTGGGAGAAGTTTAGCAATAGCGTATACCCGTGCGTGAGAGTGGTCAGCGATACACTGCCGCCCGTCGCCCCGAGGAACCCCGCTTCAATGCGCACCAAGATTATTCAAAAAAAACAACCCACCTTGATTTATCAAACACAATACGGATAAAAGCCGTATACTAATATAAAGGGCATTAAATTGTCTTTGAGATGATCTAAGTTTCATGCAAATACGCCAGATAGTTTTTGCGTGATGATCGTTTATTTTGCCGCGTTAGACATTACTTAACAAATTAATTACACTAAGTTTTATATAAGTTTTCGTCTTATTTTCATTTACAAATTTCTTCTTTACCGACGTAACTGATTTGTTTTACTTTGCTTACCAGTTACATCTCGACACAGGTTTCCGTTAAGTTTGTCCAAATTAAACGTCTTTTTAACTTCTCTGAGAGCTTCATCTGACAGCGACTTGGTTACCAGCGGCGGAGCTTTCTTTGATTCACTGCTCAGTATTAATGCTGAAATTAAAAGAAAATAATACTATGAGTATCATCAACCTCATCAGTCATTAGTCCTAATCCCAATTTATTTGGGGTTCTTCCCGTTCTTCCACACTTTTCTATTACTTGGTTGTATCTCAGTTTCTATTGCTAAGGTTCTAAAAAGATATGGGATGAGAATGATAACTTGGTGACGGACTTAGCTCAGATTATATATATCTATTGCTGTGAAATTCTACGAGCTCTATCCTTGTAAATTGGTAGAACACGGGAGACAAACGGGTACGACCCGCTAATAAACATTCAACCTCAGAAATGTTAATGACCTTAGATTATCATGTTGTGGCGACAGCCCTGCGCGACATGAAAATAAGTCTCCCCCCCCCAAAGGTGGAATCATGTTTGAGCCCCTGCAAGCGGATGGCGGACCTTATTCTTACGTTGAAGCAGCTGATAGAGAAGTGCCAAGAATATAGCCGAACCATGTGCATGACTCAGGTCGATTATCACCATTCCGGTTTCGTGCATGTCCGCATGCATACATACTATCTAAACCCGTATCAATCAAGCAGAGAGTGCCAATGATGTTATATATGAGAGTGCATACTAGGCAACACCATTTCAGTCATTCAAGACACCATGAAACGACCGAATGAACTAGATGTCAGGTAAAGGAAACTTCGAAATGGTTGGCAAAGAATGGATTTTAAGAAAAAATCAGGACGAAATTCTAAAAATCAGGCAAAATTACACACTGCCTGAAGACATGCTTCTATAATTCGTGAGTTCCGCCCACCATGATGTTATTCAGATGGAGGCAGAGAGTCATGCTCGGCGTCAATAGACCGAGTTCCAAACGACGAAGTCTTTGATATTTGAAATGGCATTATGTACCCGGTGTGGCAGATGGAGTATACTGTGACCAAGTGGTGTCCACGGATCTAGAAAGTAACGTGTGGGTCTTCCGGTGGCGAGATAGGTAAACGACATTGCTGCCATTGCGTGTACATGAATTCTGGATTTGGTTGACGTACAGTCGTGGAGACGAGCTCAAGCAAAGAGCGACCATCCAGCAGTGGGTAAAGTCGGGCTGTGGATGATGATGATTGCGCAGGTACTATGTTAAACTTATTGTTCTCGAAGAAAACCATAAATATTCAAATGAGACAAAACCGCATGTACGTGCGAGCATCTTTAATTCGCTCATTGTTTTTCATCTTCATTAGTATTCCATTTGGTCTTTAGTGTGACGGATACAGCTTCACTTTGTTTAAAATGTTTAAAAATATTTTTATAGTCAATAAAAAACAAAATCAAAGAGTACTCCAAAATTAACTACCTTTACAACCTTTTGCAATTCTAGTACTAACTACAATGTTTGCTCTCTTCAGAACAGAACTTGAGATTTTTTCGACAGTCCTGCACATTATCAATTTGTCTCACGGGCCAAACAAATATTTTCCTTGTACTTCCACAATTCGAATCACGTAGTAATAAATCTGTTGTTCGGTTATTGAATCTACAAACGTTATTGCCAATTGACGTGCTATGGAATAGGGGATTTTCCCAGAAATCAAGACCAACCATAATAAATCTAAAGTAGGTAGCGTAGAACATGAACATAGATCATTCTGAAATAACTGGAAGCATCGAGAATGCTTCATTCAATCAGTTATTAAAAGATTGCTGTTTGATACTTCGCACAGACAAGACAAACGTGACACAAAACTGGCGAAGAAGACCGCTGATGCAATGTTGAAATCAGAGAGTTTCATGGACTCAATCTAAAATCTGAATATGGACTAGATACATTTTTTGGTGTACCTAACTACTCTTTATGGTTTCAGAAATATCTTTGATATCCTATTTATGACCCAACAGCAAGGTATCAAAAGGGGCAGTAAGAAGATAGATTTCTCAGAAAGGTTAAAGGGTATTCTATTAGAATCATTTGGCAATTTTAAGCAATATACTTTAATGTACAACGCATAAATCGATTAGATCTTACTCATAGCTGCACATAGACTAAGCCATTTTCCCACAGGTTCCTATGACCAGAACTGAGTTGGTTCACCTTCTGGACTGGATATTTTTTGAGTAGAGTTACTTAGTTCGGTGAACAGAATACTTGGTTGACGGCTGCGTGAAGGGACTTCCACTCTTTTTTTAGGTTTCTACTCACATTGAACACTGTCCAGGCTTTCGTTGGAGGATTGTACTGAGGAGGTGGAGTCGCTGAGTCTTGAAGATCGGACGTAGCTTGCATTGATGTAGTCGGAGTCCGGCCGGTTGTCTCGCCGACGTAACACCACTCGGGTCTGATCATCTGTTAACAAGAACAGGGTTGAGAATTGTAAAGCATCGTTCATCTTATTAGCTGATAGACGTCCACTACAGTACAAAGGCCCACCCCTAGAAGCTAGCATTTTTCTAAACAAATAATGTACGCGCGTTTGAGAAAGCCTGTGTACGTGGCACCATTTCCATTCCTAAGCAGAATTCCATTGTTTACTTGGAGTAATACTTATCATTTTGTCTCGCTTACACCAGTTCTTTTACATTCATTCACTGTCTTTCTTTTACATTATCCTTTCATCGTCACACTCTTATACTGATCCCTATCATAATATCACCTGCTTTTGCTTATGCCTTTTTTAATGTAAGGCCCTTGTCCGGGAGTGGACCAATAATAGGTTGGTATCATCGCCAATGTAGCGAAACTTACAAGGTAGGATATTTCTATATCTGTTCTTGGGCACGTTTTCCGGTTTGGTGCCCTCGAAGTTGGTGAACACGTGTCTGTCTTCTAGCATCTTCAGCGAATGGAACTCTCCGTCGAAACCGGACTTGCTGTCCAGCTTCTGATAGTCTTCAATCTCCTGGAAGCAGGGTTTAAAAGCCAAATTAACACACATTGTAGTATAATCATGAATCTCTTATGAATTGATTTTCAACTCAACTTCGACAAAAATGACATAGAAAATTCAATGTCTTTCCTTTCTTCTCGTCTGTTCAGTAATACTGAGTACTAAGCTAGTAGTTATTTGGTGTTGAAAACCAAATACATAATTTAACTACAAATTTCATTAGTTTTTAAACCAAAAGCTATTTGTTTTCTCCGTTGTTGTCTTCATACACAATTAAATAATCTTATCTACTAATAATGAAATGTATATTTCCCACCGTTTCTTGCGTAAGATTGGCCTGCATGACATTATCACGCGCAAGCGCTATGCAGACAGACTCGTGGCATTTTATAGAATGCCCAAGCGCATGTTGACAAACACGTGCTAATTTAATGGGTTATATCTTAAGCACGCCATGTTTTATTCAACCAGTCACTAGGTATAACGATAAAGCTCTTTGTCACAAATGTTATGATGATTGTATTCGCTCATACTGTTTGGAATGACTTGCGACAGCAACGGCGCCATTTGCATCTAGCATAGTGTTCGTTAAACGTATACGCTGCGCTAGCGTCACCTCAATTCCAGTAAAAAAAAGTACACGCAAAACAAACGTGATTTCAAACTACCCCTGAAGCAAAGGATCCATTAGTATATATGTATCTAACGCCTGTGTGACATTGTTAATAGCGTAAATAAAATCGATGTGCCTGTACGATGTAGCATTGCATGGTAACAATGTGTGTCGCAAAACATGGCCAGAATTCTGGGGTCTTGTCAGTTCTCACATAGAGAGGTGTACTAGCATACTTATTTTCAGTCAAATTGGACTACTTACATTATAGCATCACTGCATTCTACATAAAATACTTAATTAATGAAGGAGAGGTAAAACTGATCGGATTGCAAGAAATCTTTGACCAAAAAGCTAAATTATGCGAACAATGCATGGTTCCTGTGGGAATCACCACTTGGGTAATACAAACGACATTCCTAGTCGGCTCCAAATCCCAGTTATTAGATAACACGATACTCATGGCAAGACTAGTTGATTACTCTCGGACTTCTGAACAAAAATGACGATCCCGTCCAAAAACTGCGAATAACAGTCGGGACTGTTTTATGTGTTTTTCAAGGCACGGAAAAAGGTTAACCAAAGTAATTTTATACCTGCATCTCCTGCACTTTGCGGTCTATGTCGTGTACGCGTAGTCTCGTACCACTGACTGGCTGCAACAGTCGCAGGACATCGCCAGACGTCTCAATCATAGGGTAAGACCTGAAGTGCTCTATCAGCCCGACCAGATCTTCGAACTGCTCCCCACTACCCACGTCGTATTTGTTGTGCTGTGGACAAACGAAAATAAACTTAATTATATTGATGACGGCATTTCTTAAAATAAAGAGAAAAAATATGACGGCTGATAAGAATAATATTTCCAAACACAAACTACAACAACAACAATAACAATATTTCCTAACACAGAAAAAACCTGAATTAAGAAACCTACAAAAACAGAACGTCAATTTTATTTCCGTTTACCGCGTAAGGTTAAGATAGGATTTTTTTTTTGTAATTCATCTTAAAAGTACAATCCTCAGATTCTAAATTCAGTAAGAGTACATCGAGAGTTTCGATGTACTCCTGAACTTATAGGCCCCGATTATTACCGGTTCCCACATAGGAAAAATGAAGGGAAGGGATGCGCTGGTCGAGAGCAGCGACTCGAGGATCTCGTTGATACATATAAAATACCTACATTACTGTAGATACGTGGGGCATAATATGCTATCAGTATCTGACGCGCTCGGACTTCTCCATAAACCATTTTTTTTTTACAATTTTGATAATCTATAGACGCTCATTTTTGTCTTTTTATCATTTAATCTTCAAAATCCAATGTGTCTCCACGACGCTCGAGTAAATCCACATTTAGCATCATGGCCACTAAGAGCGCATCGACTTCCTGAAGCAGGTAGTTTATTCAGGGGCGAACCGCAGTATAAGCCGTCAGCCAAGCATTCTGTACATCAAACTAAACTGTAGGTACGCAAAAATTATTGCTTTTGGGAAAATCACATCATTTTACTGTAGGACTCAATGTAGTGGAGAGATTGAATAGTACCGGTGTCGTGGAGGTGTTAAACTATAAATCTTACATTAAAGCCCGTATTTAATAAAAAAAAACTTGTCAAAAGGTTGGAACTTTGACCCCCAACAATAAGGTTCCCAGGTGATACGTATGGTGAAGAACAAAAAAATGATAGCGATGACGGGGAGAATATGAGATTCGTTATGGGTCTTTTTACTCTTTTTACACCCTTTATGTTTCTGTAGGTTGTTTTATGCTTGCTTGGTGTCTTCAAACATAGGCAACCGGAGGCGGTCAGGTTTTATTTCACCCCTCCCAACAAACTATGACATTATTGTTGTGTTAATTAATCTGTTTCCTTCAGTTAAATGTAGCACGCAAAATTCAAAATTTAAATCAACTTCAATTATTCAATTCAGAAACCCATCATATCTGTAATAGACTAAGGCAAACGGACCATTTATTGTGCCCCTGGTATTTTTAAAGGTAGCTTCAGTTACCTACTAGTGTTCCATAAGCTTCTGACTATGATAAATAATAGAATAGATGAATAGATAAAAAAGTTATAAGACTAAAAGCGTAATTAATAGTAATAGTATATTTAACCGTAGCCTAAAAAAATACCATTATTAATACCTATATGGCCAGTCAGTGCAGCCAAGGGCAGACCACTGCGGCAATAGTCACGTATAGTAAGATGTCCTTCTTATTCCATGGTGTTTCCTTCTACGTTCATTACTATGCCTGCGCAGGCGCCGCCATACGGTCACGTACGAATTCTACTCACGTTCAACTGTTTACTTATGTTTTATAGGAAAATTGTGCGTTTGTACGATCTAATACGACGCTTGTTTGGATACTTGCCATAGGATATTGTTCATGTTTTGTTTTATTTTGAAAATGTAAGTTAGGTACTAGCACTAGCTGGATTATGAAGGATTAGGCACGGTTGTGGAATGTGGGTGTCATGCATGCCCCAGAACATGCAGTCAGTGTAAATTTCATTAGCTTTGGAAATGAGGGAATTTGGTATTCCAAGTCGACTGTAGTAGAAACATTCTATTCAAATGGTCTCTCATTGACTGCTACTACTAATAACTTTGACTAATTTTTGGATTCAGGATTTGAACGTGACAATTGACATACTTTTGAGCTGGTGTTGATCGATACGAGAAGAAAAGAGCTTAGAAGGAGAAAAGCCTTCAATTGTGCATTTAAACAGATCTTTCTAAGGATTTGACGCTAAATTTTCGAAATCAGTGACGTAGGAATTTACTGCAATAATAATTATTATTATTCCTTTATTCTTAACAAACTTAAATTTTTACTTACTAAACTAAACTAAACTAACTAAACTTAAGAAAATTTATAAAAAACATTTAAAAATATAAAAAATTGTAGCCCACCGGTATCGGGAACAGGGTCCAATTATTATTAAACACGCTAAGACAGGTAAGTCCGTTTATTATTCATCAAACCACACAGAGAACCTACACTAAGAAAATCCCAGAGAAAACTATTGAGATAAAAACTAGTTCACTACTTAGTAAAGGTAGGTTCACATTCAGGTGAGTTGTATAGACACGCGAGTGGTGAGGTATTCACACTTCCCATGCTGTGATGGGAAGGCATTATTGTCTGGGCTCGTGGGAAGGTGGGGCACGCGGGGGGCTTTTTGCTGTGAAACGTACGAGGATTTGATGGCTTTGCTCTCATACTTCTTATTGAAATACACTTTATAGGGTACGGAAGAAAGTGGAGACGTATCACTATCGTTTTTTAATTTCCATGAAGTTGTGGGGTGAACCAGTTGCCATCAACCGGGCACAAAACTAAGCTCCTAATAACCCGAGCTGACTTAGAATCGAACCTAAGAAAAAGAAGCCTCCCAGCAAGACAGGCGAGCAAGAGTTTGGCGGGTAGATGTTTTTTAGGGTTCCGTAGCCATATGGCAAAAAACGGAACCCTTACGAATTCGTCATGTCTGTCTGTCTGTCCGTCCCTATGGCACAGCCGCTTTTTACCGAAACTATAAGAACTATGCTGTTGAAACTTGGTAAGTTGATGTATTCTGTGAACCGCATTAAGATTTTCATACAAAAATAGAAAAAAAAAACAATAAATTTTGGGGGTCCCCATACTTAGAACTTAAACTCAATTTTTTTTTCTTCAGACTCATACGTGTAGGCTCCCGGGGTATCTAAGGATAGGTCTTCAAAAATGATATTGAGGTTTTTTTCTAAACTGAATAGTTTGCGCGAGAGACTCTTCCAAAGTGGTAAAATGTGTGTACCCCCCTGTAACTTCCAAAATAAGAGAATGATAAAACTAAATAAAATATATGATGTACATTACCATGTAAACTTCCATCGAAAGTTGGTTTGAACGAGATCTAGTACGTAGTTTTTTTTTAATACGTCATAAATCGTAAACCGCAATTTACCAATCATTCAATCAACTACATCGATCAAAGTTACAACGAACTACAATTTTTTATATAATCTTACTTGCTGCTATGGAACCCTTCATGGGCGAGTCCGACTCGCGCTTGGCCGCTTTTTTTTCCTGGTTCCTGGTAAATAACTCTTAGAGAATTGCCAGCATCTGGTGGCGTCAGCTCAGAGCCGCCGGCGCCGTGTGCTGGCAACGATGTTCAGACTACCTACTACCTATGGTTTAAATCTACTAATCACTGAAAAGCAATTTAAATATTTTTTTCACCATTAAATAGTGTTGCTCTGGGAAGAGCACATACATGCAGGTAATCTTGAAAACAGTTGAGTGGGCCTGATTAGGAGACGAGGTTTATTACTTTTGGGATCTGTATCACCTGTATTTTTCTAAAAAGTATTGTCTAAAGGTGGGAATGGTAATGTGTCCCCCCGTACAAACGAATGATGATTGTGTGCACATCTAGGCTAATAGGTCGTCGAGAGGTAATGAGCTGAATATTCATTATAAATGCAACAAATTGCGACAATGTCACAAGTTACGAGGCATTTAAAGGGAACAAGGGCTAACCCTAACAATAAGTTGCATATTAAGCTTGTTTCCACCATCAATAAATTGCAAATCTATTTAGTCCGTCAGTTAGAGTATTGGAAAATAATGGACACGTATTTTTTGTTTTTGTAAATCAACGAATATTGACAAAGATAAAACGCATCAAAACTCGGGAGTGGGGGCTCGTGACGTCAGAACTCACTAAGAATGATACCGAACAGTGACGTATTGGGAATTTTAAAAGCGTCGTATCTTCGTCAATTTTGGTTTATGTGACAAAAGAAAAAATACGGGTAAAATATTTTTTGATAATCTAAGTGACGGACTAATTAGATTTTTTCAGTTAACAAGCATATTATAAACACTATAATTATTAAACATATTTAATAAAAATTATTAACGTACACATAACATCACGCCTGTAATTTCCGAAGTGTTAAAGATTAACGGAATACCCACATTTCACCTACAGTTATATTTTAGTGCCGTGAAATACGATTACAGCTAGGGTTCTGGTTTTGGTTCTTCTCTAATAAGCATGTTCCTTAATACCTGTTACCATCAACCTAAACCTACTCTTTATTGATATTTATTGATTACGTCTGCGTCGTTTATGTTATTTAAATACCACTTAGTACCGGTTTCTGAAACATACAACACATACAACGATATTTAATTTTATATTCACTTATTGGCACGAAGTTCCTTATCGCGCGTTGTGAAAGGGGGCTAGACGGAAAAAATTCTTACGAAAAGTTGTCACGACACTTTTTTCTTTTTAAAAATAAATGAAGGTTGCAATGCGTTTGTTTCATTTCTATTTCGCATTGAACAGTGTGGTGTCGCGGCGATTATTTTATTACAATTCCTTCACTAGTTAATCGAAAGAACTTCGTTCCATCCGGGTGTCCCTTGACACCTCTCAAGTTTTTTTATTTATTCACCTACAATGCCGAATGTTATAAACAATTTAACTTTACTTCACACTTTTTGCCACTTTATAATCAAGCGATTAGTAGTTTAAGTAAAAGACCAACTAGGTACCTATTTAAATAAGCAAAAGCAGTTTTTTCTTCTGTCAGTTTTTTACACGACGAAATAGCATACTTTACTTCGTTAATTAAAATACAAATGATTGCTTCAGACAACTTAACATAATTGTAACGTAAAAAATCCAGTCTCTTTTATTTCCCATTTTTAAAATGCAATAATAATTATTCGTTCACACAATAAATACACATTTAAATTAAAGAATCAAAAAACCCGACTGCAAAATTAGTCCAATGTATAATATTTATATTTATTTTAAAACCTTCTTTTAATTTCCTTTATTTTGATACCCTACTCGATAGGTTTGGTTGATAAAAAAAAAAAAACAAATTGCAATTTATTTATCGCTAAAAATCCACCAATATTTTTTTAAAACATCATAAGGTTATTAAGGAAGGAGACAATTTTTGGAGCTTCTACCGCCCACATTATTGTAGCATTTAATAATGAAACGTCTTCCTTATATCCTCTAGATTACTGTGGAAATATTAGCCAAAAAAAATGTAGACAAAATGTAGATGCTAATTATAATAATTATTATTGAAGAATGCTAATTACAATAGTTATTATTATATAATAATTTTGTATACATTTCTCACTGTTACATAACAAATCTTGAAGTTCATATTGAAGACACGTAACTAGTAAGTACAAAAAACAGTGTAGGAGAAGTTTGCCATAACTCCGATCCGGTTTAATATGTAATAAGATTCTTACGTGGGATAAAATGTTATGTTGTTATTGTATATGGTAGATATACTGTACATTATTATGTAGGTACCTTAGTTATCTATCATGTATAAACAATTTAATAGATCACATTTGACAACTGTCAGTTCTAAGTAAAAGTTACCTTTTTTGCTTTTTTGTAATCGTGATTAAACTGTTACGCAATTATGCAGTTCTAACTTCGAAAAAATCAATAATATTTTATTTTAGACGATACAAGGTTACGTTGTTGTATTTTGATGAAGTGTCAAAATATGTGATCTATTATTTTGGCCCTACAACGTCACTTCTTGAACTCACAAATGTCTAATGAACAACTTACTATTTATTGTACATCAAGCTACTGCAATCTGTCAAATTTCTTCAATAGCATTATGTGCAAGTTTGATTGGGAACATTTGAAGCTTTCGGGTAGCTTGGTGTGTTGGCGTCTATACTTGAATCGATAGTAAACATAAGATCACAGCACACATCTATCAACTCGGAAAGGGATCGTCGCCGTTTCAACTAGAGCCATTCAGGCGCTTAGACGAGCTAAATTAGCAACTCTATTTGTGGTGGTTCAAACTTCGTTTGAAATGCTGTTAGAATAAAGTTCTAATCAGCTTGCACCACAAAGTGGTTGTTACGTCAGCCACTGCGGGCCAAATAGCGCGAAATGAGTGGTTACGATCGATTTACAAAAAAACTATTGATTGGATTAAAAAACTAAAACAGTATCATGCTAATATATTGCTTGTAGAATTATTTGCCAAAAAATCAGAATGATCGCATGCTTATTAGATTGTTTTTATTGTTTGAAAGATATTTTTAGAGGTAAGTTCGTGATTTCTTTTTATCGAGCCAAATTAATTGTATTATGTTTTCATAACAGTATCATGCTAGCATATATCCTGAAGAATATCATATATTTTTCTGGTCTTGTTTATAGCAGTGAATCATATACTTTTAGTAATTATAAAACTCGCGTTTAGCTCGTGTAATCGCCTTCAGTATGATTTGTATGAAACTCCCTACTGCAACTCACACCAATCGGAATCGTAACGTAATCGCCTCGCCTCGGGACAAGCTCAGGAACCGCGATGCGGGGTGGTCAAACTTGTGGTGGTGGGTCGTTGTCGAATTTTTCACGAACGAAACGCAACAGTTTTCTTGATGACAAAAATGATTGCAGAAAACGGTCGTGCAACTGGTTTGAAGACGGTTTAGAGGAAGAAACTTATCCAACATGCGTTGACGTTCGCTGAATTGCGTTTTTGTCGAGTGAAATAGTTGCAGTTTATTACATCTATTTGTAAACGAACGCGAGGACTATATACTTAACGCGGAACGACGCGACGACCCGACGAGTGACAAGTGAGAAAGATAGTTGAATCATTGCGTTCTCGACTGTATTTTCATAGCCGTAAAATACAAAATCGCACAAAGTAATTCGAAGACTGCTTTGTGCAACGAAGACTGTTTGAACCCAGGACGTAAAACGGTTTCTACGTTGCAGAACACAAAACGATCTTTGAAAACGGTTCGTCTTCGCAACGCCCACCACTATCAACTTCGTCGTCCTAGCGCTTACGTCTCTCCGTTCACCCTTTATTTCTATTTTATTTTTCCTCTTCGTCCAGTGCTACGTCCATAGATAATACACTATATATTACAAGACAGATGCGCAACTGTGGTTTTCGTTTTTAAAACTGTGTACCCAAGCTGTTAGATGGCGCTGTTAGTTTTTGAAGCCAATTGACGACCCGAATGGCGCAGCGGTAGTGAAGTTGCCTTACGTTCTTAGGGTCCTGGGTTCGAATCCCGGTAGGAGCAAATGTTTGTGATGAGCATGGACATTTGTTTCCGAGTCATGGATGTTTTTATGTAAGTATAATAAGTATGTATTTACAAACAAAAAGTATAAATGTAGTATAACAACTGTCTGGTAACCACGACACAAGCCTTGCTTAGTGTGGCACTAGATCGCGCTGTGTGTAATGTCCACCGATATTTATTTATATTTAATGTATGGAAGTTTTACCCCCCTGGCTATGTCCGGTGAGGACCGGGCGGATCAGCACCTCAAGTTGTTCTTTTCCAAAGCAAAAATCCTATTCAACTGTATGCAGCAGAGTATAGATTTATTTATGGTTTCATCGTCATTAAATATCGATACCTGACACGTCTGTGAACGGCTAATTAACGTACTTTGAAGTACTATGTGAATAAGTTTCATACTTTTATTATGACTGAACTAAAAGCACCTACCTACCTCCTAAACGTTAAGCTTCTTACAATTAGGCGTTAATTTAAGTTACTACATAGGAAACAATGGAGACGTAAGTACTTATCCATTTTTTTTGGATTCCGTTTAATAATTTATAAAACTTCATTATTTTTTTCTTCAAACAAATTTGAATAAACGACTTTTTTCAGGAATGTAGGTAAACACGCACATACACAGACGTAATTACTAGAGCTTTTATCTTTTAAAAGTTAATAAGTATTGTTACCCATTTTTAGACATTTTTATAGGCCGACGAACCCTTACTGCGGTCAACACCCGGACGGGACAAGTCTAGCGTCTAGACATGCGCGCGCAGTACACCGGGGCGAGCAAGGGGATGGAAACCCTATAAAAGCCGGCTGCTGTGGCTCAGACCTCAGTAGTTTGAACTACTCGGGGGTAGAGAACTACCCGAGGAATTCAAGTTACTGTGCAATACCCTGTCATCGGCATTAATTTAAATTGCCTCAAGAGTTATTTATGAAATGATTTAGGGAGACCTATGTTGAACAGTGGACGAGTTTAGATAAATATAATGATGATGATGTTGCGTGTGGCAGATGGCAATGAATCTTAAGAATCCAAGTGTTAAGTGTAATAATTTATTTAGACATCAACTGGGTCACGCACCAACACAGTCACATAAGGAATATTAATTGAAATTGACTCCTTACACACTTAGTTCATTCTTCCGATTTTAGTTTTTTGTTGAATTATCCATACTTCAATACATTATCTAGTATTTAACCGATGCTGTCTGTATATCTTATATTAAATCACTTTTTATACAACGCATAGGTACTGGACATACGGGTGCTTTGGTCTATGGATAAGACACCCGCTACGGTGTTAGGTCTTTTAGGTCTACGAGTTATGGATTGGTTCTAGGTATTGGTTCGACCCCAGACCGATACTTTGCATAGCAACAGCTCTTCAAACGGAAGGAAAATAACGAGAGGAAATCACCGTTTAAAACCAAAAAGAGAAGATAAATGATATTCAGCAATTGACGTGAAATGCAATCCAAACTGGGCCAACGTGGTGGATTAATGGAAACGCTGACCCTCACAGATTGAAGCTCTGTTTTCTAATCCCAGCAGAGTGAAGATGCGTCATCCTTGCATTGTTTGAAGACTCGCCTCCTCAGTCCAGGCCACAAATACTAATACTTACTATATTTCCTAGTTCTTTACTTGTTACGATGCGAGATAAGAATATGGGCACAATCATGTCTCATGCATATCTTATAATACCTGAATTCGCATCATTTGCATTCAACCCACAATATTCCCAAATAAGGTATCATACTATGACTTCTAACTTGATTCATGCTGCGAAGATTTCTAAGAACGAACACCTCATGCTACCAATCAACATGTATGCAATTCTGACTCACCTGTTTCAAATGATAATGCGCAAAACGATCAGAATATTCTAAATGGATTATATGCTAATTTCTTAGTAACGGAACGGGTAAAGCTGGATAAAACAAACACTGTTTTAAGCTATCATGGTTCACAACTAAAGTTAAAATGATGATGATGATGATGATTTTAAAAAATCAATAGCAATCACGGAAGATATCATGTAAGTGACATTTTCTTACTTCATGACAAGACATGCTGCACAGACCCCATTGGGATAATTCCGGCAGGAGACTTAGGTACGTTCGCACTCAAATTCAAAGAAAACAAATGAGTTTTGATTTTGAATTGCTTGCTTCAATTTCTTGGTTTCCAGTTCCAAGTTCCAGCAGCAATAGATAGACTTTGAACTTAATTGGAAGAAGGATGACATAGTTGAATTGAAAGTATGTTTGAAATTATCATAATATACAGAGTGGAAGTCAGAACCCAGAGAATTTTCACAGATTTTTTCGTCGATTATTAAAAATGAAATAGTTGCTTCCTACATAGTACAGTTTTGACAGTCGGTCAAAATGAATAGAACTGCTGATTTTTAGATCAATTTAGTCACTTCAAATAAAGGGTGTAAAACACCTCCGAAGCCGAAAGGCACTGTCTTGTTCTCCTCGTCATTGCGACCATTTTTTTGTTCTACACCTTACCTGGGAACCTTCTAGTTGCGGAGATATTGGGGGTCAAAGTTTCAAGATTTTGACAAGTTTTTTTTAAATGTCAGTTTTCAATATAAGATTTTTACTCTAAACACCTCTACGATCCCCGTTCTATTCAGTTCATTCATCAGCACAATGTTTTAAGTGCGTTACATTGAGGTATACCACAAAACATATTGTTTCTTCCTCCAAAAAAGAAAAGTCGTTTCCCAGCAATAGGTACTTTTTGCGTAAAGTTACTTAGTTTGATGTACAGAATGCTTGGTTGACGGCTTCGTGAAGAGGTTGTTTACACCCTGTATAACAACGCAAGAAGTAATGTTGACGTTACAGAATAGAATCACTATACTGGGCCAAGTATTTTTTGCACTGTTTTACGAGACGACCAATAATTTACAATGAGTTATTGTGATAACTGAGGACTTAGCCGCCTGTGGGTGGACAGGACACATATGAGCAAAGTTATAGATTATTTATAATTATTTCAAGACTAATGTTATGTTTTTTCCTGGACTTTAATAATGTACAGTCTCGGGCACAATTCACATTTATCAATTGGGAATTTATTTATTTATACACACACAACGAACAATTTAACCATTGTACTTTGTGTGTTTTGTCCTGTGCGGGCTAAGAAATGCTCTTTCTTTTCTTTCAACGACTTTCAAAAGTGATTTTCTCCAAGTGTATTATTACCACAAAGATTTAACTGTTTAACGTTCTTACGAACGTAATTAACGTTTTATTTTGAACGCATAAAAGTAGAAACAGTTATTTCTCGAGGCTTTTGAATTATGGTAGCAATTAATCACCTGCCTAAATTCACATGTTTTACTTATTACTGCTCTAGGTTGTACAATTAAGTATTGCTAATACCTAAGTACTTTGAATGAAATTGGCAGTTTCATTAGGTGACAGGCGCCTGCTATTATACCTATGTAGCAAAGGAATCTAGTATATGAGTGTATCTATATAGGTAAGTATGTGTACAAAGAGTCATTTGTATACGTATTACTGAATAGTAACATTACATTGAATTACGTAGGCGTCCGTCACTTACTTATAGGGTGTAAAAAAACGCTTGAAACAACGTCTTCCACCTTCACGACCCCTTTACTAATCATTCCATCCACCAGAACAATGTTTTAGTGCGTTACATTGAGTCCTACCGAAAACCGTGATTTTTCACCCCCAAAAAAAGTCTTTCCCAGCAAAGTTTTTTGCGTACCAAGTTACTTAGTTTGATGTACAGAATGCTTGGTTGACGGTTTCGCGAAAAGTCTGTAAACACCCTGTAGGTATAAGTTTCAGGTGGTACCTAATGTGGTATCTTTATCAATCAATCAATCAGTTTATTTGTGAGACATAGGTGTAGGTCTTGCTATGAAATCACTAATAAGTACCTACATAGAAGGATGCGGCTCCGGGCATGAACATCGCCACATAAATACAACTACTCTCCAGTACTATACTAATACTATTCAGTATGATCTGTCAGTGTTCGAGTCTAAATCCAGTCTCAAATCCTAGACAGTGCCAAAACACAGGTACCTATAAAGTAATGTAATCTAAAATCAAATTAGATAACTCACGCAACGTTTATACGCGAAACTAGGTATGCACACTAAACAAAATAAAACTAATTATAAATTGAAAAAAAAATAGCATATCTACCGTGGAATGTGCATTATCTACCTTTAAATGGCAATGGTTGAATAGATTTGCGCAACGTAATTATCGTCTGTGTGATATAAATAATTAACAAAAGTGTGTCAAAAGCACGGCAGGCGCGGCGGCACCCTTTGTGGTGGTCAGTCGGCCACCTTTCACGTTTATGCCTCTACAATAACACGTCCAATGGAGTTCCAGTCTTATTGTATGAGGACATCGTTTGCGACTCACAGGTCCGGAAAAGTGCTTTTAGGTTCTCCACCCGGGATTCCGCAAAAAACAGCACGGAATCTGGATGTGTTCCTGGTTGATGCCAATTGGAAATAGGACGAAACTGACGATGTGCGGAAGTGTACACCTCTAGCAAGGCGTGAAATTAAGATATACATGTATTGCCAAGTTAAATTAAAACGATCAACAAGGTTAATTATGTATGTTAAACACAATGCCACGTAAATACTTAATAAGCAAGAAGAAATCGTGGGACATTTTTCTTCAGAGAACCACGTGAATATAGTAATTCTATGAAATACATATATATATGTCTTACAGCTTAGGTACTACGTATTTCGAAAAATCCATTTAATTTAAATTATATGCATCAAATAGTAGACACCAGTTACTATTCAAGAACGTAAAACAACAAAAACATAACATGTTAATTTACACAAATGCAATATAACACAGACAAATCTATTGACAATACGAGTCAAAACGAGACTTTAACTCCTAAAAAAAACTAAAAGAAAATTATGCAATACCATGTGATGTCCTATTTTAAAATTTTATTTCTTTATTTTTGATATTAAAAAGTACTTACATGGTTAAATTCGGGGAGTATTACAACACAAACGTTTAAAAACCCGGACATCCGTCGAAAACAGTCAATAAGTGTGAATTTAAACTTTATTTGTGCAATTTGTTGAGTAAAAATTACTTACATAAGTATGTTCGGAAGTAAACGACGCGGTAGAGTGGCTGCCGCGCAGTGTGCCCGCTTTGTTAGCTATATTAGCATATGTAAACATCAGACCAAGTTTTTATGTACCGCGCGTGGGACACACTGACGCGCTGGCTGTGAGACATGCTCGGGATCGAGATAATTATAGCGTTACATCATAACGTTACAACCAGTGGTCTACATTGGCCCTGGATTGAGGAATTTGAAAGTCATGGGGCAGCAGTTGGATGACACAGGCTAACAGTAACATCATACGTCTGCATCTGCCTAGAACCGCGTTTTTTTTAAACCTTGGGGTTAGCTTTCAGTTAAACCAGATCCAGCAGCTGAAAGCAGAATGTAGCAGAGAGCTTAGTGATTGTGTAACACGATACCCAGTAAGACTGGTTCTCAGATTTTCGGGCTATTGATTACCACATAGGTGAGAATTTATTTAGTAACTAAACAATAGTCGGTTTGACTCAACTTCCTGCCCTTATATCCCATGTTACTTGGGGACGGCGCAACACGTTCTCTCCTGTCAAAAGTCACGCAATCCTTTACACCTTTTTCCTTCAGACCAAGGAAACGATTGATAGATTGTGTAAGGAGTGATCCTCACTCAATCTATCAATCGTTTACTTGGTCTTATGGCCGAGAATCGGGTAGGTACCTAATGTGGTTGTGTCACAACTTGGAGGAGGTCTATGTGTCTATCAGTGGATAAGGCCGAGACGATTTAAAACTTCTTTATTGATTTTTTTCTAAAGTTTGCAAAAATAAAGATTTTTTTGTGCTTTTTCTCAAAAGTCTGGCCGCAAACCGCCGCAGTCTGGCCGTATTTTCCACAAACTAAAGCAAGGTTACGCACCTCAATGTGACCTTGTCGAAGGTAAATCTTCAACGGTTGACCTCTCGTGAATCAAAATATGACATCATTATGTATGATTCCTGTAACTTTATGAAGTAGGTACCTATCTCAACAAACCGCTGTCCAACCTTCCAGCCGGTGTGTCACGCAGTTTGATCTTGAAAACAGTCATCGATACAACCCACGCGGTTCGTTTGCATTGCTAAGATATTTCTGACATAGACAAAAAATAAAATTATTACAATGTCTTAAATAGTTTTATTGACCTGCCTTAGTTGATGATACAGTATTATATTATTGAGAGACCATCTGTCCAGCTTATTATTTTTAATTTTAACAATTCGTTTGTTTTAACAAAGAACCAGTCAACTTTTGTTTTGTCTTGAGTTTATTTAGTTATTAGTTTAGTTTAGTTTAGTTAAATATTCTACTTTATTTAGTTACTTACCTAATTTAGTGTTAAATTATTGTAAGTATTTTAGATGTATTAAACACGTCATACTAATTATTTACATACTAATTCTATAAAAGACATAAAAATTATATCCAAGTACCTATCTAAAAGGGTTACAGGGCGTCGAAAAATTAACACGTTTGTGTTTATTAATATTTGCTATTTGTAAGGTAGGTACTATTTACTTGGCGAAATGTGTCATTGCACTATCAGTTATTTTTATTACCACATTTACCGCAAATAAATAATTTTGACTCTGTTCAAAACTTCAAAATAATAGTCTGCTAAAACAATATATTGAGTGATGAAGGTCCTTCGTGTCTCCTGTCGCGAGGAAACCGGCATGTCCTAATGACATGTACCAATCCACACTGGGCCCGCGTGCTAGATTATAGCCCATTCCCTCTCATTGAGAGGAGGCCGTGTCCCAGCAGTGGGAACATTGAAGGCTGATGATGATGATGATCAGTATCCACGCACCAACAGACTAATACGAAGATTAACATTATATGTTGCCTAAGCAAATTGTTTAGCACGTTAATTTCTGACATTTTGCAAAAAATTATCCATGCATGCTAATCGCCTAATTGTCTATGTTTTAATGGCCGCTCATCGGTGCACGGTAGATTTATTAAATACTACATTTATGCGGGACTAATAGGTAGTAATTTTTTAATTGTAAAGTTCATCTTCAATCATCTCTGGTTATCATCATATGACTAGCCTTTTCCCAACTACGTTGGGGTCGGCTTCCAGTCTAACTGAATGCAGCTGAATACCAGTATTTTACATGGAGCGACTGCCCATCTAACCTCCACTACCCAGTTAGTACTGGGTAATACGATACCCCTTGGTAAGACTGGTTATCAGGCTTTTTGGGCCACCTGTAACGACTGTCAAAGAGCTACAAATGACAGCCGGGACCAACTGCTTAACGTGCTTTCCGAGACACGGACGCAACTCGGTATGTGCATACTTATGATAAAACAAAATGGTTTAAAATGATTAGATATGTTTTAAGAACCTCGTGTTTATATTTTAATGTCATTGAGCAGAGAAGTAATTAATAAATAATTCCAAACGACACATAAACAAAAACCTCTAAAAAATGCCTCACCCTTAACCTTATCCCTACTCCCATACATGGTGACTGGGAAACTCGGCCAATTCCTTAAAGGGGGTTATACTAGAAGTCCAGTTTTGACCCCTAAGTACTTGACTGAACTTAATTTGTTGCTAATGTCTTTCTAGTAGTATGACCCCTTTGTAGGAAAAAGTCGAGTTTCCCTGTTACCCTGTTTTTTTATTTTTTTTCTTTTTCTGAGAAAATATGACATTGGTGTCGATACTGTCGTGCACAAACTAAACTTAATTTAGGCTATTGCTATCTTTCACTAAAAGGCAGTGCGAGAAAAGGACGGCTATAGCTATGAACTAAGTTATGCCTTGTGCTTCACCGTGTTTTAGTCACATGTTGACTAAAACACGGTGAAGCGTTTTTACGTGCACCCTTCATTTCTATCGAAATATTAAATCCAATTGAATTTGACTGCTCTAAATTACGTCCGTCTCTTTTTCGAAAGAGAAAAAAATAGCAGTAGCCTAAATTAAGCAGTCTCAAATACTGTCTTTTAATGTGTTTATCTTAGCTGTAAGTCTTCCATAGTTAATAAATAAATAATAATAATAATAAAATATTATTTAACCATTAAATAAATTAACCATTAAAGAATTAACATAGAGCATAGGTTTCTGGGACTGTTTACGGAGTCATTGTTTTTGTTATTCATAGAGTGTAAGTACACAAGTTGTATTTAAATATACATATGTATATGTATGAGTGTGTGTGGTCATCACGGTCAAGGCAGCCATGTTAGGTCATAGAGAAATCTAGGCGGATCTACCCTGTTTAGAATAAGATTAGGCTAATCAAGTATAGATACTTATGTGATACACAGTTTGCAGTCTCGAGAATTGAATATAATGGGTGTGACCAGTTACCCTTATTAATGATGCCGAAAGGCACTTGCTCTCCCTGTCATACCCGAGAACCTTCTGGTTACGGAGATATTGGGGGTCAATATATTCCAACTTTTTCACAAGTTTTTATTTTTAATATCTACATGTTTTGAATGTTATTTTTTTTTAAACCTCCACTACCCCTGTGCTATTCAATCCAACGTAAAACGTGACGTTTTCTCTCTCAAAAAAAATTGTTATCCAGCAATATTTTCTGCGTAGTTACTTAGTTTGATGCACGGTGCGGTGTAGGTAAGGCCCCGATTACACCCTATATTGTATACATTTACTAATTTCTTGAAGTTGAAATACCAATTTCTATGTTTTAAAACAAGAATGCTTGCAGAATTTAGTTAAAGTACTCGAAAACTGTAATCTACCCCTTTTTCTTTTTTTTTAGGATGGGAAATGATCAAATGACTTCTCCCACTCTGGGCGGAGCGGGAGGGAGTGTCAGACTTTTACTGACTAAAACCCATCCATGTTCCTTCCTCGCCCTTTATGTTCCGGGGCCGCGGTATCTCTTTCGAACAGGCCCGCAACCCCGGCAGGCTTCGGCCCTTGCGGGCCCCTCTCTTCTGCTGACATCTCTTTGAGGCGCGCGTGGAACACGAACGCGCCGTCGACACGGCCTGTCGTCACTAGACGGACGGACGGCTAGCTAGCCCATAGCTAACCGTCCACAGGCCCGGACTGTAATATACCCCTGGATTAAAGTTTTTGAGTTTTGTTTTTGAACTTGTAGTTCAACGACTACTTTTTTTACAGTGTGTGTACCTACTTCTATACGAAAATACAATCATCTTGTAAAGTTGTCCAATGTTAAAAGTTCTTTTGTAGTATGTAGGTAGGTATAGTTATAATTGTTATTTTTGTTGTTTTGTGTCTAGTTAATTAAAATTAGAAACAGGTATTATAGTTTGTGTTTATTATATTTGCATGCTATTTTATGGTAAATTGTGTCATCGCACTACAAGTTTTTTACCACCTTTTGTACCAAATTTAATGCAAATAAAATATTTTGACTTTGACTTTGAAAAACTCTTTTGGAGTCGGCTTTCAGTCTTACCGGATGCTACTGAACAGAATTTACATCGACCATAGTATTATACTATGCATCGATCGACTGTCTATCCTTAACAACCCTGCAACTGGGTAATCTGATACGCATTGGTTATACTTTTTTTTTTTTTTTTTAGGATGGGAAATCATCAAATGACTTTTCCCACTCTGGGCGGAGCGGGAGGGAGTGTCAGGCTTTTACTGACTAAAACCCATCCATGTTCCTTCCTCGCCCTTTATGTTCCGGGGCCGCGGTATCTCTTTCGAACAGGCCCGTAACCCCGGAACGCATTGGTTATACTTGACAGTCAGACTTTCGGGCTTGAAATCTAACCCACCCATCCACGGAGTGTCATCGGAAATAGTAGCTTAACCTTGAATACTGTTATAAGTTAGTTTAAAAATATATATTTAAACTAAAATGAATCAACATTCAATATTTACGTGCTAACTCGATCTCATTCTAGCCCATTTTCAGTAGAAATCAAGGTCACATGCTCGATAATCCTAACATTAGAGCCGTGTGTAAAGTTCGATGACCTTACCTCTTACGTGATATCTACCTACTTGTGGCACTAGGGCCCAAATTCTTGTCGAGCTAACGGTCGGTCGTACACGGTCGGTCGTGACTTCAGCGAGAACAAAACACGGCTGTCAGTTGCCGCTTACGTCAGCGTCGCAGTATAGAGTTATATGTCACCGTAAAATTGTCAAACACGTTATATTACAATATAACGTGTTTCTCTCTAGCGATATTGTAAACTCTCGAAATATTGTCAACTGAACATACGGAAGTATCTCTGCCCCCATAATCGGGACTTGGGGCAAATATTTAACAAAAGTTAAACAGCATCAGCTGGGAATCTATTAAAAACCGAGCAAATAATTACATACTGTAAACTAAACTAAACGGGGACGGACAAGATTGTGGATTGAGAAGCGATCGTGACTAAATATTAACAGATCGATCCTCAGGTTAAACCGCACTTGCCCAGGTGGGCCGTGGCTGGGTGAGTTGGGTGACCACCCATTCCCTACATTCCGAGTTTTCTCTGTGCCTCGGCCTTGGTCCCAACTGTCGTAATTGTCGTTACAAGGGGTACGATCCATCTGGTAACTCAACTTTCCCATTTCGACAAATAAGCAAAATACCATCACAAAAGTCCTGTTTCGTTTTGATCTTCATACATTGAGTCTCGTTTCGTCAAAGGCATTCTTAGTATCATATTTCCCAGTACCTACATACTAGGTTGTGGAGGTCAGACAGGCAGTCGCTCCATGTTAAATACTGGAAATCAACCCCAACATAGTTGTAAAAAAAATACTAGGCAGATGATGAAACTCGTACGGACCGATTATGAAGCGGCGGTAACTGGACACTGACGCATACCTCAGGACAGGGATTGAATGTCCACGGCCGCTTCGATCTTTGTTCGTAGGTAACCTTTTTTATTTCACAAGTGGGCGACTTTGAACCCAAATTTAAACTAAACTAACGAACACATATCTTGTAACAAGCAAATGTCCTCTGTTCTTCTTATTTTTTGTTCGTTACGGCCAATTGTTTTGAAGATTACGTGTCATTTAATTGATTAATACGGTCGCCATATTTGGTTGGGGATCATTTGGGCAGGTTTAGACAAAGAGTTAGGAATATTTTGACGAGGAGTTCCGCATATTAGGTTTTATGGTGCTAAAGTGAGTAATCATGTTTTTAGATTAGCATTGTTCATGTTTTGAAGAGTTTTAATTTGTTCTAGCTACGCAGTGCTATGCGCGCGTTCTCCTTTTAGTTTTACCTATTTATGATATAAAAGTAGTTAAAAGAAAACCAGGTAATAAGACATTAAGAGTTTACTTACCTATAAAGGGTGCAAAATGTCTCATAACGAAGCCGAAAGGCACTATTTTCCCGTCTTTGCGATTTTTTTTGTTCTATACCATTAGGAACGTTCGAGTTTTGGAGATAATCGGGTCAAGGTTCCAAACTTTTCCAGAAGTTTTTTTATTACCATGTTTTTATTAAATATTTTTACTTTACACACCTTTACGACCCCCGTATTATATAATCCATCCATCAGCACAATGTTTTGAGTGCGGAACATTGAGTTTTACCTTAAAACGTCATTTTTCACCCCAAAAACGTTTCCCAGCTATATTTTTTAAGTAAAGTTATTGAGTATAATGTACAGAATGCTTGGTTTACAGCATCGTGATGAGTCTTTTTATACCCTGTATACTTGATAGTCGTCTAGTTATTCCAATGAACTCAGAATAATTTAGCATTCTTTGAAACGTGACCATTACTCAAAATTACGCAAAAAGAACATTAGGATACTTTTCATTTTAACCAAAACAAAGCCATTCACTGAACTGGCTGTTTATATTGATTCGGTACAAGAAACTTTCTTCCTTTCCATGAATACAAAAATAACAAAGCAACAGTTGCGCAACGTAACCAATAATTACGTAAACCCGTTACGAGAAATAAAATGACAAGTTCTGGAAAACCCGTCAAGGAAGAAATACATTATTTTACCGAACGAAAGTTACTGGATATTGGCACTCGGTGGAATCTTCCGTAATTGGGCTGAGTCATGGGTTTATATTGACCCCAAGCCAAAACAGTGTAAAACAAAAAATATCCATCTTTTTCCTTTATGCTCCGAAAAAATCATTCAATTTCGAATCAAGGGTAGGGGTTTATCGAGATTGCCTATTTATTTATGCAGTAGTAAACATATAATTATATACATAAGTACGTAAATACATAACATAAATGTTTTACCGTACACCAAGATCATCGACTACATCAGTTAGTTAAAAATAAAGAAACAAGTCTATGGTCGTTATTCCATTCTCACCAGGGGCTTTTTCATTTTACTGACCGCTTCGATTTCGTCTTAGCTGACTTCTAGTGAGGCTACCTTACGTTCTAAGGGTCCCGAATCCCGGTAATAGCAAATGTTTGTGTGATGAGCATGGACATTTGTTTTCGAGTCATGGATGTTTATAATTTTATATGTATTTAAGTATGTATTTACAAACAAAAAGTATAGTATAATTATCAACTACGAGTATCTGGTCACTGACTAGATACTCGTAGGTAGTTGATTGGCTTGCCTTGTTGTTTAGTGTGGCACTATGGTGCTGTGTGTCCTGCGATATTTATTTATTTATTCTGGCAGATCTTTTGTGAACTGATGTGGCTCTGGAATCCTTTTGGGTCGGTTTGGAGGGCGATTTTCCTTTTCACTCGGCTATGGCGAAGCCAAAAGGATAGGTTATGATTTTAGCAGTCTATAGTATGTATGTATGTATTTACGGATGTTTCTCCGTAGTGTTGAAACTATTCATCCGATTTTCAGGAATAAGCAGACAATCGATTTGTTATTGTAACCACGGTAACATAGGCTACATTTTAACCGACTTCAACATTAGGAGTAGTCGATTTTACCTTGTAAACCCCGAATTTACTAATAGCGTTATTTTTCAGTAGTTGTTTTTTTTGTGTTGTACCACCCAAATTCTTGTTTTGTATTGTATTGGGGTATGATTTCCTCTTTTTTAAGCCATTATTGATAAGTGCCTACCAGTCAAGATGAGGGGACGGTCTTGCCCAGATCCAAGTAACATACAACAATATACAGGGTGAAAAACTTTCACACATGGTAAAATAGTCATGTTTATCATGCACTGTTTTAAGCTTTCACGGTTTAAAACTAAACTTATATTGTCACTTACGGAATTTTGTGATTCCGTCAACCCGCGATCATGGCGCTTGCAACAGCGTCGAAATATCGGGAGCTCCACCCGATATTTCGACGCTGTTGATATAAACTATAGATATATAGATATAGCTCAATGGCTTACACAAAATCAACTGCCTCAGCGAAACTATAATTTAAAAGTGCTAATTGAACTTAGGTGTGAAATTAACGCACATGCAGTTAAGACCGCTAGATCTGGAGAAATTTTGTCACAGAATTCCTTTGAATACCTAAAGGTGGGTGAAATAATTTATAATTTATAGGGGTTGAAATAAAATTACGTAAAGTAATGCGCTTCCCTAGGTTCGAATTGTGTAATTTATTTCATCACTGCTGCTCTCAAAACAGAGAAAGAAAACATCGTAAGGAAACCGGCATGTCCAAGAACCAAAAAATTCGAAGACATGTGACATCTACCAATCTGCGCCGGGCCCGCATGTTGGATTATAGCCCATTCATAGAGAGGAGGCCTGCGTCTAGCAGCTGATGGTGATGATGAAAGGGGTTCAATAAAGAGAATATGGGATTAGAGTTTTCATGGAAGTTCATCATTTTGCCAGATGACAAATGCCATCGCACACGGCTTGTCTCTACTACCAATAATAATATTATAGGGAAAGATTCGATTATTTTATTGTTTGTTTGTTTCGATTTAACTCTAAAACTCCTCGACCGATATTAAAAATTAATTTACCATTAGAAAGGCACGACTTAACTGAGTACATAGGCTATATTTTATACCCGTAATCCCAGGGGAACGGGAACTATGTGGGTGAAACCGCGTGACGTCCGCTAGTAATAATAAAGGGTGTAAAACACCTCTTCACGAAGCCGAAAGGCAGTTATTCTCCCCATCATTGCGATCATATTTTTTTTGTTCTACACCTTACCTTCCTTAGGAACCTTCTAGTTACGGAGATATTGGGGGTCAAAGTTCCAACTTTGCGGCAAGTTTTTTTTTTTTAATACAAGTTTTTAATGCAAGATTTTTACTTTAAATACCTCTACGACCACCGTACTATTCAATTCAATCATCAGCACAATGTTTTAAGTGCGTTACATTGAGTTTTACCACAAAACATGATTTTTCACCCCAAAAAAAAAAGTGGTTGCTCCGCAAATTTTTTGCGTAAAGTTGCTTAGTTTGATGTACAGAATGCTTGGTTGACGGCTTCGTGATGAGGTGGTTTACACCCTGTATATGTTTGTTGTGAACCGTACTTACACGATCGTCCTTGTTTAATACCCTCGTCGTCACAGTTATGGTGGCAACAGGAATTCCACAGTTCACTAACAACATGCTTCGCGTTTTAACATTTCACACAATTAATTCATAATGATGCATTTTGCGCATACCTCGTGTGCATTGTGGAAAATGTCGGAAAGTCCCTGACTTCATTATAGGTTAGGTTGTAGTGTGGTAAGTTATCGATGCAAATGAGTTTTTTCAAGTTGTTGCTTCTGATTTAAAAGCTCCAAACAAATGATAATCCTACCCCTCAGCACATTCTTGCTTGTTTTAAGGTTAATTTTCTTTTACTGTTCCACACTTCAGGGTCTAGAAGAAGGAAACTGCAAGCAAAATCGCTTTACGACCGTTTTCTACTTTTAACAGACAGAGATAGCAACCTACCGATACTGTCAGTCAGCTATTGAAAATGACAGTTAGAGGCGTTCCATATATCTATTTCCATATTTTCGGTAGCTACCGTCAGTCCAATATTGACGCTTCGAATTTTCCATCACGGTTTAAACCGCTATCTAAGTAAGTAGTGGGCCTGGCTTCTTTGCATTTTATCTCCACAAGCGTTTGATCGCCACTTAAAAAGGTACCATGGAAATTATGTCCGTTATTTCGTGTAGCAGTTTTTAAGGGCCATACCAGTTACTTGGGTACCTGTTGGTGTCGGTTCGTGGATTTTAATAGCTCCTCATCTATATCTACTTATACTAATACTATAAAGAGGAAAGATTTTTATTTTTATTTTTTTTTTGTATTTTGTCTGTAACGAATAAACGTAAAAACTACTGGACCGATTTGAAAAATTCTTTCAGCGATGGATAGCTACATTATCAGCGAGTAACATAGACTCCCACGGGAACGGGAATAATGAGGACATCTGCTACATCTGAGTTCGTTTATATGGATGAAACCATATAAAAGAAAATTTAAAAAGAAAAACGCTGAATTCTGTTCCATATCTAATGCTATTTCTATTTCACATAGAGGATGACGCAAATATTGACTGAGATATAATTGCTTTGTCGTTAGCCTAGTAATAGGAATATATACCTACAATAAGCCTGTAATAGTTACATAACTTACCTTAAAATAATTACCCTATGTGTCGGGGTTTTTTTTAATTGTGGCCTCACAACTTGCAACATCTTACTACCAACCGGAGTGGTGATGATGTCAGATGCTCAGATCTGAATGAAGATATATAATTATTTTTTAAAGAGTTTAAAAAAACGAAAGAAAATATTCCTCTGATTACACTTTAATATTATAGTGGAAAGGTCTGGCAGTTTTTCAATACCAAATGTGCTGTCAAACGTCTCACTATTGAACAAAATCATGCGAGTTTTTGGGAACTGCCGATAGAAGCTAAAATTAAGAAATTCAAAATAAACTCTAACTGTTCTATGAAAGCGTTCGGTGAAGAACTGGCGATAACGCGAGTTCCATGATTTTTGTTCACCCAAAAAGTGCTCAACGCTGCTAAAGAAGTTTTCACTAGTTTTCACTTCAAAAATGCAATTTTCTCGTGACAGTAGCAGAGAAATATTCTATAACATAACAGATAGCATGTTTCAATAACTATTATACCTATGTCAATAACACCATAGTATTAATATTAAGTAATTATTAAAATTAGTTTTAAACATTATTATATATTACTTATTAACTATTTTTTATATTATATTAATTATTCAAATTAGTTTTAAAAACTGACTTAAGTCATGCATATGTGTCACGTATATTAATTGTCCGAGACAGTACATGTTAACACAATAATTTGATTATTCTAATTTGTCTCCAATCATTGCCAATCAACTGCAATCTTGACAAAATGACAGAGGTCACAATAACAGATATCTACCCAATTACCTAGTTTATTCAATCAACTCTCTGACCCATGGTACGTATAATTATTTCTAGAACTAGAATTAATAATTTATAGTATCATAATGCCTTATTATTTGAATTGGCAACTGCACAGTGGCGAAGGGTGAAAAAAGAGTCAGGGTAAGCCGAGAAAAAAAATTAGAATGATTTTTTTTTTACTTGACTTTTTTATGTTTGTTTTGACCTCATTTTCATTATCAGTGACCCCAAAAACCACGAAAACGACACCCATGAAGAAAAAACCGAAATTTTTCGTCGGCGCCATCTTTGATTTTCATTTTGACCTCTTTTTTATCATCAGCGACCCCAAAAACCACGAACACGACACCCATGAAGAAAAAACCGAAATTTTACGTCGGCGCCATCTTTGATTTTCATTTAGACCTCTTTTTCATTATCAGCGACCCCAAAAACCACGAAAACGACACCCATGAAGAGAAAACCGAAATTTTTCGTCGGCGCCATCTTTGATTTTCATTTTGACCTCTTATTTATTATCAGCGACCCCAAAAACTACGAAAACGATACCCATGAAGAAAAAACTGAAATTTTTCATCGGCGCCATCTTAGATTTTCATTTTGATCTCATTTTCATTATCAGCGACCCCAAAAACCTCGAAAACGACACCCATGAAGAAAAAACCGAAATTTATCGTCGGCGCCATCTTGGATTTTCATTTTGACCTCATTTTCATTATCAGCGACCCCAAAAACCACGAAAACGACACCCATGAAGGAAAAACCGAAACTTTTCGTCGGCGCCATCTTTGATTTTCATTTTGACCTCTTTTTTATCATCAGCGACCCCAAAAACCACGAAAACGACACCCATGAAGAAAAAACTGAAATTTCTCATCGGCCCCATCTTGGATTTTCATTTTGACCTCATTTTCATTATCAGCGACCCCAAAAACCACGAAAACGACACCCATGAAAAGAAAACCGAAATTTTTCGTCGGCGCCATCTTTGATTTTCATTTTGACCTCTTATTTATTATCAGCGACCCCAAAAACTACGAAAACGACACCCATGAAGAAAAAACTGAAATATTTCATCGGCGCCATCTTGGATTCATTATCAGCGACCTCAAATACCACGAAAACAACACCCATGAAGAAACAACCAAAAAATGTCATTTTGGATTTTCATTTTGACCTAATTTTCATTATCAGCGACCCCAAAAATAATGAAATTGGCAACCATGACAAAAAAAAAACAAAAAAAAAATTAAATAAAATGCAGAGGTACCATAGTTAAAAAATAAAAGTGAACAACAAAATAAACATCCAAATAAATAGCCAAATACGAAATCCACCATTACTAATACTATCTCGTTCTTCCCCTATCATACTTTCTTTTTCTGCCCCTGTCGTAAGTCGATAAAATTCGGTTTACTGCACAAAATAATGTCATTCATCAAGAATGAATGATGTCCGATTCTTTACGAAATTCAACGAGCGATAACGATTTCTTTCCATCTCGCTCACGCGCACGCATTTTCTATTACTTTCTCTATGAATAACTCGGTTTGCTTCGGCTTACCAGAGCCATACTATGGCGGGCTGGCTAGTGAGGTCATGACGTTTATTTTGCTTAGAAATTAAGCTGCCAAAAAGCCGATAGCGCCTGCGGGTTATTTTATAGCAAAATGTTATTGAAGGGTATTTTTTTTTTATTAAATGCGAGTAGGCGTTTGGTGATGCTTGTAAGAAGTAGTGATTGTGCAATTTTTCAATTACGGTAGGTAGAGAGTGGTTGTGTTCTGAACTTCTGAAGGTAAGCCGGTGGGAATTGAGTTGTTAGGAGCCTGCGCCACTGCAACTGCATCTGTTGGAATCATTTATTGTCAGCATGGTAAGGTAAGCCTTTTTCCAACTATACTGGGGTAGGCTTCCAGTCCAACCAGATGCAGCTGAATACCAGTATTTTACATGGAGCAACTGGAAAGAAACGTTTCCCAGCAATAATTTTTGCTTAGAGTTACTTAGTTTGATGTTAAGAATGCTTGGTTGTCGGCTTCGCAAATGGTCGGTTACACTTGTATAAAACCATACCTACATATAAATAAAGGGTGTAAAACACCTCTTCACGAAGCCGAAAGGCAATTGTTCTCCCCGTCATTGCAATCATTTTTTTGTTCTACACCATACCTGGGAACCTTCTAGTTACGAAGATATGGGGGGTCAAAGTTTTTTTAATACAAGTTTTTTTGTAAGATTTTGTCTTTTAATACCTCCACGACCCCCGTACTATGCAATCCATCCATCAGCACAATGTTTTAAGTGTTTTACATTGAGTTCTACCACAAAACATGATTTATAACCTCAAAAAAAAAAGTTGTTTCCCAGTAATAATTTTTGCGTAAAGTTACTTAGTTTGGTGTACAGAATGCTTGGTTAACGGCTTTGTGATGAGGTGGTTTACACCCTGTATGTCTAATGACCACCATCGTAATCGCGAAAAAATAATTAACGGCCCCATACATAATTTCAAAACCTACTCAGCCAAATGTATGAGACAGCTGATTATTTTTTCGCGATTACGATGGTGGTCCCACAGAGAAAGTTGTTCAGTTTGATGATCTGCTGTAGCACACCCTTTCATATGATTAAACCCTTTCTGTTACACGTTGTATAAATGTATGGTATATGTATGCCATATGTATAAAACCATACAGTCTGATGGCGACCCGTGAAATATTAGGCGCGAGCAAAGGAAGATTTGCAAACGGGTAAGTCGGTGTATTCCTGCTAACCCGTGGTTCGTCCCACTGGTGTTCGTTCAACTAGAAAAATCAAAACTGTCGTTTCGTTGACCCCACTAGGCTAACCCTACTGGTGGGGTCAACCGGAAGTTTGCAATTTTGTTCCCGCTGATCCCACTGGTTCGTCCTACTGGTGAGGTCAATGTCTGCAAAGTCGGTGGACTGATCCCGCGGGATCTGCCTGTGTGGGATGAGAGCGTCTAGGACATCGTTTTCGATTTATATAATGAAGACTTACCTGTCTCCTGATCATCACATGGCTGACTCTCCCCCGAACCCCGACAGAGAGCACGTACTCCCCTGGATGCGCCAGCGACTCCCTTACCAAAAAGGAGCCGTTCTTGCCTTTCTCCATGATCAGGTGCTCTGCCTCCTTTGCTGACATCACGCCGTGGAACCATCTGTGAAAAGATGAGTTTAAATTTAGATCACGTTTTCGGCAGACCTATTTTTTTTTTTCTTAGATTTTGTTTGGCAAGATCGTGTAAGTAACATATTGTTTTTCTTTTAAATTATGGAACAGAAAGGTTTTATTATTTGAATGTCTTCGCTTCGGATGCTTTTTACCTGGGGATATGATAGAAAATATACAAGACGACGCGCGACGCTTATTACCTAAACCTAATAATCAATGTCAAAAATATTAGTAACATATTTATATAAAACAGTCGCATTCCATTACAATAGCATTGCTTAATCAGCGTATAAGGTGCTCACCACTAGGACACAGTCCTAGCATCTCCCAGTGGAAGGAGTAGGCAGAACTGCAGGGTGCTCCTTATCTCAAATTTTCGAACTTTGGCCGGTTCCTCACTACGGTTTCCTTTACAGTTTTGAGAGCACTGGTGACGTATTATAACAAAGCTACGCAACTAGTTTTTATACGAGTCGAAGACCCACGACAGTTCTTTGGGAAAATAAATGTTTTAGAATGCAATCGTTATAAAACATCAGCATTGCTCCTCTGATCTCAATCACGTAGGCACAATCATTAGGTACATAACAGATACGCAAGCGGTCGTGGTCCAGTACCCAGCCCTTGAAGCTCCTCAGTCATCCGACAATGCGACACAAAACGTTTATTAAAATAATCGATTGCGACAAAAAAGTCGCCTTGAAGCTTGAAGACGATGATAGGCTGCATAACGTGCCATATTTTTTTCTGAGAAAAAACATTAAGGTGCATACCCAACTGCCTCTGATTGAGGAAGTACATTATTTATTGAGAATATTTAAAGGTGAACTTATGATTGGTATTAATCACCTACCTACAATAGGTACCTATAATGAAAAATAATTAACCGCGAAAGCCGTTGTTTGGTCAAGAATCTAAAGAAAGAGAATACATTTTAATTTAGCACAGACTTATAACGAACATATTTATTTAATGTACTTAAGGGGCCTGCGGAGCATGAGAAGTTCATACAAACGTAATACCAAAATAGTTTGTAAATTAAGGGCGCCTTCACATTACGTCGCAAGCAGTGCGGCAGCAGCGCGGCAGCCACGCGATAGCAGCGGATGCCTTCTCATTACAAATACAGCCGCGCGACTGAATGTTCTACCGTACGTATGATTGCAATACTGGCTCGAAGTCGACTGACAGCACGCGGCTGCCGCACTGCCGTCCAGTATGGACAATCACGTGTCGCGCGGCTGTCGCGCTGCTCTTTTTAGTATGGAATTAGCCGCCTGTGAACAGCGCGTCTGTCGCGCTGCTATAGTCGCGCTGCTGCCGCACTACTTGCGACGTAATGTGAAGGCGCTCTAAACATATTCTTAAGGTAGTGTGTATTTGTTTTGATTGGTTTACAGAATATATAGGTTCCCAAACACATGTTTAGAATGGATATTGATTTAAACAAGAGTTATGAGAAAAATAAATTTTCTATGGAAATTTTAAATTCCTCATATCTCGTCTTTATATAATTCTCCTTTCATAATATTTATTTGGGAACATAGATATTCTGTAATCCAATCGAAATATATACACACTACCTTAAGTATATTAGGTACGTTTGTATGAAAAACGCATGCTCCGCCGGCCCATTAATCAATTTCAGGCCAGTTGGAGCTGCAACTAAAAACCAAAACTGTATAATGTCCCGGAGAGTAGGCATTCAAGAAGATCAGTCAAAAACACAACATTACCTTGGAAATAAATAAAAAAAACTACAGTTAGGTACCACTCAATGATCAAGAAAACGAAACAAAGTTCTCGTTTAAGTACAGTTATTCATTTTCAGCAATTTTCAACCAGTCTTACCATGGGGAATATCATATTACCCAGTACCTACTAACTATGTGGTGGAGGTCAGATAGGCAGTCGCTCCATGTAAAATACTGGTATTTAGCTGCATCCAGTTAGACTGGAAGCCGACCCCAACCAACATAGTTTGGAAAAAGGCTGGGCAGATGATGATGAGACGGGTGCAATAAATGTTGCTGGAAGAAGAGGGAGAGGAAGGGAAATATGAAAGAGATAGGAGTAAATTATGGAGTGACATCTGGCAGAAGAGAATGGGAAAAGGGTAGAAGATTCATGGATGTCGGGTGCCATATTATTCTTCGTACTCAGAATATATCCCGCGGGAAAATTTGAGGGCGGAACATAGTAAAAACATGCTTGGAATACAAGCATTATTTATTTATTTACTCGAATTGCTTTGCTGTCTATGAATAATTAACCATTTCCCAGTTTCATTGAGTTTGAGTTCATTGACCGATCAGGCTAAAGACTGTGTGAAATTAAACAAACAACAGTGAAATATTTAAGTATGAACAATGAGTTCACTGACGGTCTACTAATTTTCACCCTAATGCTCTAAGTTATAAGATTAAAAATTGAACGACCGCCAGTGAACTCGGTAGTACATTCGCCAGCACATCAAGGTACCACAAACTGACTTTCTCGAAATGATTATAAACAGTAAATTGTTAAACTGTTTGTTGTTAAGCTCAAAATCGAATGAGAAAATTTGACAGATTACCGAACGGAACGAGTACATTCAATTTTCTGCTAAGGAGTGGAAATAGAACTGTCGATAATTCTAATTAAAAAATTGATTAGGTAACAGCTTGTTCTAAATCTTGAAATATTATAAGTTATTTATGAATGAATAGATAACACAGTCATATTATTATGACAATGTTAGTAATCTAATTTTACTTGCAGCTTATTACTGTAAATATTTTGAAAACAAAAATAGCAGATTAAAAGGGTAACTAATTTTATTTTTCGCCCGCTAAGTGTCTCATATTCTCACTACGTCTTACAGAAATAAGACTTATGACGTAGCAGTGGGGGCGTTATACAGGCTGGAAGGGGCATTATACAAGGTAGAAGAGTCATGATACAGCTTAGAAAGGGTATTATACAGGGTGGAAGGGGCATTATACAGGGTGGAAGGGACACCGACGCACAAACGGTTACCACGTGTTCAGTACTTCATGCCAAACTCCTACTACTTTTTCATTTTGACGACTCGAATGGCGTAGTGGTAGTGAGGCTGCCTTACGTTCATAGGGTCCTGGGTTCGAATCCCGGTAGGAGCAAATGTTTGTATGATGAGCATGGACATTTGTTTCCGAGTTATGGATGTTTATATGTATAATAAGTATGTATTTACAAACAAAGAAGTATATATGTAGTATATCAACTATCTGGTGTCCACGACACAAGCCTTGCTAAGTGTGGCACTAGATGGCGCTGTGTGTTAATGTCCAGCGATATTTATTTATTTATTATTTATTTGATGTTAAATATTTTCTGTGGGGTGGTGAAGGAAGTTGGAATGATGTACTTAACACGTGGTAACCGTTACTGCATCGATGTCACTTCTACCATGCATACTGAATATTCTTATGTTATACGACAGATACGTACGGCGGTACGACAGAACGTTAGTTTAAAGATAATTAGGAAAACAGGATCCATATTCAAAGTAATCAATATAAGCAAGTCAATATTGTAGAGGTATTATTTGACACTTGACCTCGTATTAATTGTGTTATCAAGCTAATGTTCATTAATCATGTACTGACCCGTATACGCCTAGAAGAGGACATGTTACATGCGCCACCCGTATTTTTATTTACAGCAACAAGTTATTTCGGTTGTCAGCTTATCCGGCAGATTGATGGTCTTTTCATAATATAACATAGCACCTCGCTTGTTTACCCCGAAGTGATAGGCAGAAGTGAAGGTACTCGTACACCCACATTTCACCAAGTATGTTTAGCTCCAGCCCCGTGTAAAATGGGGCGAGCCTAATTGCTATCAACCGGGCAATTAAGCAACTCTTGATGGTAAATTTTTGCGCGACCTGGGATCGAACCACCAGCCCATAACGTTCGTACTGCTGTGATACAGGCTGCTCTCTGCAGTCTCTGCGGATCAGAGTGGACATTATCCTGCACTTGCATGCAGCCTAATATGGTGCGCGCCACAAATGTTTGTTTCCAGAACATTTCAATTTCTCGAAATCCTTGTAAGCATACACAGACATGAAGCTAATACAATCTGTTTCAATTTCAATAAAATTTCTTTGATAGATTTTTAACTTTATCGCTCAAGCGATTAGGTACAAAGTAGATTTGGGATAATTTCACAGTTTCGAAAAGCTTTACGGGCTGGTGTCTGTACATCATCTTTTATTTTGTACTGGCTGACCCACGCAACTTCGTCTGCGTCATTAAAAGAGATAAGTACTGATCTTTGATTGATTTAGTTTTCAACCGACTTCCAAAAAGAGGAGATTCCCAATTCGACAGTTTTTCTTATGTGTTTGTTACCTCAGAACTTTCGACTGGGTGAACCGATTTTGATGAATCTTTTTTTATTTGAAAGCTGCATGGTGCTTTCCGTGTGGTCTCATTTTAATTTTGCTGAAGATCTGATGCTGATCTTCGGAGATATACAATGGAACTCTTCAAAAAAACCGACTTCAGAGAAACCAAAAAAGTGAAAAATAACTTTAGCTTCAGAAGTCGGTGACAAAAAAACTAAATCAATCAAACAAAGGTCACCGACTTCTGAAGCTATAGTTATTTTTCAATTTTCTGTGTGAAGTCCGTTTTATTTTGTGTAAAAGAGTTTAGTTTTTATGTTTCACTTTGGGGTTCATAATTATGTGCTTACCCTTTCACAGCGTACCGGAGTGATTTTTTGTTATGAACTGGTGTAAACAAAAGACAGACATGAGATTTCAACAATCTCAGTACATTTGCTCTCATTTATTGAGAAATTCAGAGACAGCAACGGAGCTGTTGCCTATCTTTGAAGTTCTTCATCAGATCTGTACCAAATTGAAACGGGGTCAATCCGAGAAAGTAGGTACTCTTCCTGAAACTACCCAAATCGCTTCTTGTGTGCCTATAACATTTGAAGAGTTCTCTCTATTTTTCCAGGATCCCATAGTCAGTGTTAGTATAGATTGGGCATGCACATATGCATCGCTATGACGGGAAGAACTAGTGCCTTTTGGCTTCGTTAAGAAGCTTTTTACACCCTTTATAGGGGTCGGCTTCTAGTTCGAATGTAGCTAAATAAATACCAGTATTTTACATGGAGTGACTGCCTATCTGACCTCCACAACCCAGTTAGTACTGGGTATTACGATACCCCTTAGTAAAACTGGTTGTAAGACGTAAACTCAAAGTAAGTGTGTTTAAATAAAACCATAATCGAAGCGTAGAGTTCGCAGTTACCAAGTTCAATCACACTAGCACAAAACGTCTAGTCATCATTCATTAGTAACTTCCATTTGTTTACATGCTTGAAAAGATTGCAAGCACCACTTGACTGAACACGGTTTAGCCACAAAAAAATAGGTGAACAAAAACCCTAAATAAAATAGGAAATGATTTGAATTCAATGATTCTTTTCCGGAAGTGTACCGAAGTAAAACGTTTATTTAAGAAAAAAATAAGCAATTATTCAATGATGACAACCATGGGCAATTGATCATTGACTATTTGAGGTTTTGAGGTTGAGTCGACCTACACGATAACTGACATGCTTGCACTGTCCTGTTGTTCTAAGATCTAAACTAACGTGTTTAATAAATAGCAATAGGCTAATAGGTATTTGCAAGTAGTCTAGTTTACATTATAAAACATATGTGAACAGGTATTTATCGCGAATTTTACCTTTAATATAAGGCCGAAGTTTCTAAGTAGTCTAAGTAGAAGAGTCTCGCAAGACTTGCGAGACTCTTGCTGCAAGACCAAGACCAAGACCAAGACTGAGAGCGCAATACCAAGACCAAGACCAAGACCAGGTGTATTGACGCAAGACCAAGACCAAGACTGGCTAAGGTCTCGTCTTGGTCTTGCATTTGGGCAACACTAGTCCTGACTGGATAGGTCCACTCTAATGTGTGGTTCTTTCTTTGAAAGACCATCTCAGTTTCTTTTCAGAGTCGTCAGGTATAAACACAGGCCTCATCTAGTTTTTAAAAGAACTTTACTTTGACGATAAAAGTATTTAATAAAAAAATTACAAAATAAACATCGTTTAACAGTTGAGTTAACGTAAAAACGCTGCTTAGTCGTTTTTAAGTTATAAACGCTTTAACCAGAAATATTTAAGTGTGACGACTTAAACCGTAAACTCGCTAATAACAGCCTTGCTTTCTCCACAAGGGAAAATAATTATTGACAAGTTAAGCAAGAAAATAATGTTCCTTCGCAATTATTCTTGAACAGGATGTGCTAAGGAGTTTCTTTAAAACCAGGCATTTCGATACAAAGTAGGGGATGGGAAAAAACCACTTTTCATATTGCCTGTAGCGTTTAACTGTATGCCGTTGCCATTAGTTGGTTTGCGGAGCATAATGAAATCTACACTAATATTATAAAGAGGAAAACTTTGTTTGTTTGTTTGTTTGGTTGTAATGAATAGGCTTAAAAACTACTGGACCGATTTCAAAAATTCTTTCACCATTCGAAAGCTACATTATCCACGAGTAACATCTACACTAATATTATAAAGAGGAAAACTTTGTTTGTTTGTTTGTTTGGTTGTAATGAATAGGCTTAAAAACTACTGGACCGATTTCAAAAATTCTTTCACCATTCGAAAGCTACATTATCCACGAGTAACATAGGATATATTTTATCCCCGTACTCCCACGGGAACGGGAACTATGCGGGTGAAACCGCGGGACGTCCGCTAGTAATGTATAAAGTTAAAATAAAAAAATAATAGATTAATTTTAGAAACAACGTAGAACGCTGTCAAACATCGTGAAGAAACCAGCATGCCTGTGAGATATTTCTTGGCGGCGTGTAAAACCAAGTCAGACGCCTATAGGCGAGATATAAACTCTGACACCAAGTTCGGCACTAACCACACAATATAGAAAAAAACACTAAGTTGTTTTCTTATGTATTATGTTTCTACGTATTTCTGACAAAGTATCCGGCGATCAATCTCTGCCCTGTGAAAACGAATAAATCAATTATCTCAGATAATATGAGACCGGCTAGATCGACTTTTCGCCCCCGTAAAGCTCCACACATCTTTCGTCGAAATCGTTTGATACGTTTTCTAGAACGTGATTCGCTGCCTGGTTATATGGGATATGGGTAGTAATCTCTTCAACTCGTCTTTAGTTAAGTTACGAACAATAGTGTTTAAGTGCAAAACTGTTAAGTAACAATTTATGTATCTCTTATTTGTCCGAAATAAAAAGATACGAGTAAGATTTGATTTGATATGAATCGAAGATATGAACACTTTACATTTAAGGCCGTTTTCTATAAATTACTTAAGTAGTAAGGTACGTATAACTATCAGTTAATATGCCTACGTCCGTGGCTATCGGGGTATCTATCTATCTATCATGAAATATCCTATCTGCGTCACCTACCTGTCGCTTGACGGCTTGATGCATAGAAAGGTTAAACAAAGCTTTTCTGTGACGTTTTGTTTCTATCGGTCCGTAAGCTAAATGTCAAACAGACAGCGATAACAACCTACCGACACCTGTCAGTAAGTTTTTGCCCGTCAGGGCGGTGAAACTTCCATACATTGGCTTCAAACAAAATTTTCATAGATAGTGCTGCCATCTGTGTGTTTAGGTACAATAACTTTTCAACTGTCATAACGAGAACAGCTATTTTAGACTACTTGCTAGTGAAGTAGATAGCCTAGCGGTGACAGCGATTGCCCTTGTGACTAATAGTTCACAAGTTCGAATCCTCAGAATTTCTTTTTGTATTTATTTGGTTGAACAAAAACTAACAGCGCCATCTAACAGTTTGGGTACACAGTTTTAAAAACGAAAACTAGAGTTGCGCATCTATCTTGTATTATCTATGCTGCCCGTTAAAAGTATAGGAAAAAAAAAACAAACTAAAGCTTAAAACACCAGTAATGGACCTGTGATCCATATGATGATGACATGAACTGCAAGTTTACCACCATAAATCAAAATTAAAATTACAAAGTTAATTAAAATTTTCTTAAGTAGGTAGTTTTAAAACAGTGGTGAAATGATTTAACAATCAGGGATCGTCACTGTTAAATTAAATAACGTACTGACATTATTGTTCAAAACTGAAAAGTACCTAACAATAATTTCTCAGTATTTGCAATAATTAATCTGCAAAGGTTGACTCTTTAAAGCAAATAACGGTTTCGTTAAACATAGCATCGAAAAGCCTGTAATCCTGAAAGGTTATACAGAGGTGTACCTACTCGTACACAAAAACTTTGCCAGAACAGTTATGTTTGAATGGAGCTTGATGTGCTGCTCGGGGATATATAGAAAAGAAAAGAAAAAACGAAAAAGCGTTTATTCGTTGAGAACTCATATTACAAAAAAAAATTTACTTCTGCCAAACTGTAAAGCAGTTTGTTGGCAGATGTAGCTCCCATATAAATTATTCTACTTTTATGTTACAACTCGCAGGTACTTTTACATTGATAGCAAAGAAACTTAACTAAACATTAACTAAAACTAAACACAAATATCTTACAATAGCACAAAAGCATGACCAGTAGTGAATTGAAACGCCAGTACTATATTCATTATGCTTTGGGGCTTTGGCTTGTTTTGCTTTAGGGTGCTGGTTTTCTTCCTCAGACAGTAAAAAGTCAAGCACTTGAGGGACACAGTTTATATTTTGCTCACAACCAACAGTTCAGAGTTGTATTTAGATACATCACTTAATAAGCACTACAGAGTACAATAAACTATTTAAAAGTACTTAATAGGAAACTGTCTTTTTACTACGTTTTATAAATTTAGGTTATATTATTAGGTACGGACGCGCACACCGAGGAAAATGGAATTCTTGACAATGTTGCCAAAAACAAATATTAATATTAAATTAATTGGTAAGTAATATTAAATTAATTAATTGGTGTTGCCAACAATCTTTAAACCATGGGGTGCGTGCCCATAGCTATCAACCGGCCACATCCAGACTGCAACGTTGCTACTGAGTAATTCTTGTTGGAAATGTTCGATAACACTTGACTTGACCCGAGATACAAAACCCCTCTTGCTCAGTAGACGATCGAGGCGATACAAAACGCAACAAATGCAATTCTAATTAAACATTCCTAACCTTCCTGTGTATACATAGTATCTACATAATTGTCATATAAACAACAGATTGTCACTTTGTTTTGTATATATTTACAAGCGTACGTTACTCGAAAACCACTAATGTTTCAGTTTTATGGGTACAGGACCAATTACGTGTTTACTGTGTACTTTTATGGTAGGACCGACATGGTATGTTAATTCGTGACTCAGATGGTTTCAACGATATTCATATTATGTACTCAAAAATGCTATACGAATATGTGCCTAATTGCGTATAAAAGGAAGGTCGAAGAATCGTAGCCCGTTCAGATAAACATTGATCTTATGAAGTGTCCTAACTTGGTTGTGGAGGTCAGTCAGGCAGTTGTTTCATGTAAAATACTAGATTTAGCTGCATCCGGTTAGACTGAAAGCCGACCCCAACATAGTTGGGAAATTGCTAAACAGATGACGATGACATTATTCCCTGATTATTAATATTATAAAGCTGAAGAGTTTGTTTGTTCGTTTGAACGCGCTAATCTCAGGAACTACTGATTGAAATTGAAAAAATCTTTTTGTGCTGGATAGTCCGTTTATCGAGAAAGGTTATAAATTATATAACATCACGCTACAACCAATAAGAGCGGAGCATAAATGAAAATTGTTGCAAAAACGGGGAATATTTATTCCTTTTGTGTTCTAAACCGATTTAGATGATTCTTTTTTTTATGTTGGGAAATCATCAAATGACTTCTCCCACTCTGGGCGGAGCGGGAGGGAGTGTCAGACTTTTACTGACTAAAACCCATCCATGTTCCTTCCTCGCCCTTTATGTTCCGGGGCCGCGGTATCTCTTTCGAACCTTGTGGTCCCATTTCAATTTGGTTAAGATCTGATGCTGATCTTCGGAGATACTATTGGAACTCTTCAAAATTAGACGGCAAATCTGCAGTGAGTGCTGCAATCGCTTGGATGTTTATTGTTTAAACAACATCATGACAGAATATCGCGCCTGTGTGCTCTGAGGGGGTACGCAGATGTGTACAATACTCCCAGATTTCGACAGCTAGGTGTGTTAAATTCCATTTACCTATTGGGGATACGCCTATTACCGCGACATGTACTGTTTTATTTTATTTTATTGGAAAGGGTGTACTTCGAGGGTAGTTTGATGAGTGTTTGGTTACGTTCTGATTATGGGATCCATGACAAAGTAAAGGAACTATTCAATTCTTAGGAGCAAATTTACGATACTCGGCGAAATCTATTAAAGGCTACCCGGATATTTGAGTCACCGACTCGGAAGGTAAAATTTTATAGGCACACAAGAAGCGATTTGGGTAGTTTTATGAAGAGTACTTTCTCGGAGTGATCCCGTTTCAATTTGTTACAGATCTGATGAAGAACTTTAGAGAAAGGCAACGGAACTCTTCAATTAATGATAGCAAATGTACTGGGATTGCTGAAATCTCATGTCTGTCTATTGTTTACACCAGTTCATATCAAAACATTTAAAAATAACTTTAGCTTCAGAAGTCGGTTTGTAGTTTTTTTTTCCTTTCTATGTTTCTTGATAGTTTTTACGACCCGAATGGCACAGCGGTAGTGAGGCTGCCTTACGTTTTTAGGGTTCCGGGTTCGAATCCCGGTAGGAGCAAATGTTTGTGTGATGAGCACGGACACTTGTTTCCGAATCATGGATGTTTATATGACAAGTACGTATTAATAAAAAGTATCTATGTAGTATATCAACTATGTGGGGGTCTAAAATCGCCGCTTTAGCAGAATCGTAAATGAATCACGTTAAAAAGTTTGAATTCTTAAAATGTACTTTGTAACCATTACCATAAAGTCCATTTTAAGAATTTTAAAATTTTGTTCATTAAAATGAATCACGAAAATGAAAAAATCTTAAAAAGGACTTTATGTCTTCTGCTAAAGCAGCTATTTTAGACCCCCTGGTGTCCACAACACACGCCTTGTTGCTTAGTATGATCTTTCTAGGCAAGACCTAAGTATTTTGTTGTCTATCTTGTATTTTAGACGGAGTATCCTCTCAAAAACCTTTTCATGCGGCAGGTAGGTGTAGTCTTCATTCATTCTAAATAGTTAGAAATCAAATACTACGGGAAACCACAAGAAATTGTAGAAGCCTCTGATTAGGTATCAAGTACAATCTCAAGGAAATAAACGAGTAGTAAGATTATTACATAACATATCTTGTTATTTAAATACAGTTAGAAAGCACATATTGCTATTGAGGTAAAGCCTTGAAATAAATGATGGATTTTCTATAGATCTTTAGGTTTTTTCGAACGATCATAAATGGATGAGATGAGGTAGAACTGTTATTCTATAACAGTTTTACTGATCAACTAGTTATCTTACATAATGTCTATTTATCTTACTTATAGAATACTATTTTTGTAAGACAAATAAATCACGAATGAATTTCGGTATCTGGAAGTTCAAATTTATTATTTACAGCCTTCAAATTGTAGTTAATAGCTTAAGCAAACTGTTAATTTGATACATCATGTTTTTGGTTCACGGCCGACATTTTTTTTTTCTTATTTTGGAAACAGTCCTCGCATGTTAATAATTTTATTAACTTTTTTATTTATGACTAGCCGATGCCCGCGGCTTCGCCTGCGTAAAATATGTACAAAAACCTTCCTCTTGAATCACTCTATCTATTAAAAAAACCCGCATCTAAATCCGTTGCGTAGTTTTAAAGATCTAAGCATACATAGGGACAGACAGACGCGGCGGAAGACTTTGTTTTATAATATGTACCTAGTGATAGTGATGTAGTGGTTAACCCTATTTTTTTTTTTTTGTGATGGGAAATCATCAAATGACTTCTCCCACTCTGGGCGGAGCGGGAGGGAGTGTCAGACTCTTACTGACTAAAACCCATCCATGTTCCTTCCTCGCCCTTTATGTTCCGGGGCCGCGGTATCTCTTTCGAACAGTCCCGCAACCCCGGCAGGCTTCGGCCCTTGCGGGCCCCTCTCTTCTGCTGACATCTCTTTGAGGCGCGCGTGGAACACGAACGCGCCGTCGACACGGCCTGTCGTCATTAGACGGACGGACGGCTATAGCTAGCCCATAGCTAACCGTCCACAGGCCCGCATCTACGGTGGCCGGTAGCCACCACGTGGCCCCCGACGCCCGGTGCGTCTCCCGCGGCGGCCGGGAAGAGAGGCTCTTTCCCTCTCTCGTTCCGCCACCTCCTTCGCTAGCATGACTGCTTCGCAGAAGGTAGTGGTTAACCCTGTGTTTACCAACCTGGCATAAAATGGAAAATATAAACTTTCTTTAATCATTTGCTTGATGATAATAAAGGATGTAACCTCACCCGCACCTCTTAAACGAAGCCGAATGGCACTTGTCACTTCAATCATTTTTTGTACTACACCATACCTGGGAACCTTCTAGTTACGGAGATATTGGGGTTCAAATTTCCAACTTTTTGACAAGTTTTATTTTAAATAGGTAGGTACTAGTTTTTATTGCAAGATTTTTACTTTAAGCACCTCTACGGTCCCCGTACTATTCTATCCATCCATCGTGCGTTACATTGAGTTCTACCATAAAAATATGATTTTTCACTCCAAAAAAAGTCGTTTCCCTGAAATATTTTTTGCACAGAATGCTTGGTTGACGGCTTCGTGATGAGGTTGTTTGTACACCCGTTTATATTATCATAAGGATTTAAATAATCTTTGTTTTTTTTTGCAATTTATACGTCAGTGTCAGGCTGTATGTTATACAAAATATGATTTGCGACCAACATCAATACAACCCTCTAAGGTCCATGTTCACCAAAAAGATGACAGTCTGATTATCTAAAACAGCTGTTTAAAACACATTTTTGTATGGTAATACGTCACAGTGACAGCTGTTTTTAGCTAATCAGGCTGTTATCTTTTCGGTGAACATGGACCTAAGTTCATTGAATTCCATTCAATCACTATTTCATAACAAAGGGGGTTTTCTTATATATTTACGAATGTGTAACTAGAATCAATGATGTTTCCGTGTAGAGTTCGACGTTCAAAAAATGCATTTTGTTTTTTTTTTGTTGTAAAACTATCATAAGTACTTATTTATGTCATAAAAAATCCGCATAGTTTCAACTACGTACTATCTACGCGCATGGAGAATACACGGGCTCGATACTAGTTCAGGGTACCAGGAGCCCACACAATTGCAAGAGGTGTATGTATGTATGTCTAACTATCGTTCCCGCCGCGCCGCGGACACAGCCTACTAAATTGTTCTGTTTTCCATCAGTCTGACCACCTGTTCTTTACGGAACACACACAGACGATGTTCGTAAGCCATACATCAATCGAAATAATGTAGTACTTCAATTCTATAATTATATACCTATATGCATTTCACTCGCTCACCGCTATAGAAAAGGAAACTAACCGGTTTCTCTTTAATAGCGATAGCAATTAACAATAAATTATAGTCATTACGTGTATTATTATGTGCATTTTGCATAACTATTGTACGATTAATATTCTGTGACCGGTAAACTATATCTTGAACCGGTTTCTTGGATTATTCAAGCACCTTGCAGATGTTGGGGTGAGCTCACACTGAAGTGAATACCGCAAATTTATTTTGAGAGCAACCTTCAACATAATTTTATTATCCTAATCTTATTTTTATCTTCACATTTGAAGATGTTGGTAAAGAAAATATTGATTTATCTGAGTAATTGAAGGTTGAATGAATTTGAGTGTTAGTAAAACATTATGGAAGACTTAACTTTGATCGATATCAGTTTTGACAATATTTACTTTATTATAACATCGTTTCCTACCTGCATGTGTGCATTTGCATGACCCGAGTTTGTGGAAAGTGACATTATACCAGCAATTACGATGGTAGCGAAAAATCAAAATGTATTTGATTGATAAGCTATCGAATCGAAAAGCTTCCGCCCTGCATAAAACTCTTTTATTATAATGAAAACAAGATGAATTAGATTTTTCTATCAACGAACGCGTATACAAAGTTTCATGTCCGTGCTATTAATAGTTGAGGAGTTCTCTCGAGATCAAGTCACATCTGCCATCACAATTTATTGTTAACAAACAAAAGTACCAATGCATTTCAGCTCAATCGGATACCAACAAGTGGTCGAAAAATGGTTTACAAAAAAGGTCCCCGATATTAGGGTTCTCTCAATTTCAGAAGCATTCATCAATGAAAGTACAAATTACTTACAAGGATGTCACTGAATAGTGCTGCAGAAAGTTTTAAACGCACAACTCGAAAAACGCGGGTAAAAAAAAAACTTAAATTAAAAAACCCGTCGTCAAAACGGAGCCGAATGTGCAACGAATCATGACGAAAGCAAACGAATCCTCGATGCGCACCTGTCTTTAGTATACAAAACTAGTCGAACGAGTGCGAGTACTTAGTAGTGGCTGTCAGGGCGAGGCGAGGAAGCGAAAGTTCCCTTTGGGGAGACCTTCGGCTGTACTCGTGCGAGCTATGTGACCAATGAACTACGGTGCTACCGAATTGAATGAAGGCAATTTTGTTATTATTGTTCCTTGATCCAAGTCGGGCTTGATAGCGCATGGTGTGTTTTATAATGTTTTTTTAAGGTTTGACAAAACATTTAGAATATTGTGTTAAGAGGGCATCACAATTTTTCTTGTATTTGAGTGTTTTTGAAGTCTATTGTGATATTTATTTTGAGCACTCCGTTGAGAAATTATTAAACTTTCTCGTGCATATTTTTTTAATTTTGTTGGCCTAACTAAACCATAATCACATAAGTATCTAATGTTGACTCTGTACCCTTACAGAGAATCGGTTATAGTTTAAATATCCAAATTAACCGTTGCTCAGGTTCATAGCTTTTTAAAATAAGGTTTTGGAATAATAGACTTATGTCATGTACTTACTTACTTATAATTTCCAACACACAAAATCAAATACACTTTATAATCAACACTTGGTATTCTTCAACATAACTCGGGTTATAGCAGTCGACTTCTCGACGTCTGATGCACGACTGAGCTCGCAAGATTGGCACGACAACCAACGTGACGTTCTCCCACCATTCCGCCTACATTCCAATCAAAGCAGTATGATTGGTTAGTCGTGCCATCTACGAACTCAGCCAGTACTACAGTGGTCAATATAATACTTTTAATATTAAAATCGAATATAATTTTACAAATCGAATCGGATAAAATGTGATACAATTTACTATTGATAACAGTCGGCCATCCAAATTACGATATACGTCCTCGTGTAATTCATAAATAGGTAGGTATATTGTAAAAGTATGTAAAGGAAAAAAAAATATATAAAAGGGACTATCTAAATAAACCTGGGCAAAATTAACAATTATTGAAAACATTAACGTATAAACATTATGGTTTAATGCTTTATAGAAAATAAATGATTAAACATTATTCACAATAACAATTATGGGCATTATTTTATGGCCCACTATAATTAATGGCGAGCGTTATTTCATGGCCCACTATTATTATTTATTAATGGCGAGCATTATTTCATGGCTCAATGTAACATTAACAATTATTGAATACATTAAAGTATATAAGCAATATGGTTTAAGATTTTATAGAAAATAAGTGATTAAACACAATATTCACAATCAAAACTTTGGGCATTATTTCATGGCCCACTATAATTAACGGCGAGCGTTATTTCATGGCTCAATGTACATCGGGCATTCTTTCATGGCTCGATGTACATTTTTGGGCATTATTTCATGGCCCACTATAATTAATGGCGAGCGTTATTTCATGGCTCAATGTACATCGGGCATTATTTCATGGCTCGATGTACATTTTTGGGCATTATTTCATGGCCCATTTTAAGCACCTGGCATTATTTCATGGCCAGGGATGACCTCAGTAGACATTATTTCATGGTCTAAGGGTCTGACAAAATAACGGGCATTATTTCATGGCCCAGATAGGGTAAACCTTTAGGTAATACTGAAACAAATAAAGGTTTGTTAATCACAAATTGAAAAATAATATTAAATAATTCGGTTATTCGGTGTCATTGCCAGACGATTCGTCATGTGGTCTATTAAAATTCAACCAGGGCTTAATTTTGTCACTTGCAACAACTGTCGAATAAGGCCGATTAGATTTTCGTGTGAGGGGAGTGTCCTCAATTTGCTAGCGATCAAAATCATAAACTTTTGTGATTCTATAGGGTCCCTGAAACTTCGGAACAAGTTTTTTGCTATTTCCTGTAGCTGGGACTTGTCGTTCGACCCTCACAGGATCACCTACTTTATATTTTGGAGCTGGACAACGCTTTGCGTCATAAGCCTTCTTTTGCGACTCTTGATAGGTACTGACGTGAGTGTTAATGTCATCCCTAATTTGTGAGAGGCCTTGACTCTGAGAAGAACCAGTAATGTCGTCTGCCAGTTCGGATACAATTCTACAGTCATTAGGACCCGATGGTCTAATGCCAAATAGAGACTCTGAAGGTGTTCTATTTATACCCTTGTTAAATGTATTGTTCATCCCCCACTGAACGTCAGGTAGATGCTCATCCCATTTATTTTCAGGGGAGCCAACACACTTCGTAGTCAATGCATCAACAAGTTTCCTGTTATAGCGTTCTACCTGACCATTCTTGGGGTAGAAACCGCATTCAACACGTGTTTAATATTTTTTTTCCGTCCATGAACCTTTTAAAGGCTTCGCTAGTAAAAGATGTTCCACGATCCGTTATTACCCTTTTTGGGACACCGAAAATAACCAAAATATTCGCGGAAAACCTTTACAAAGGTGGACGTTTTTGTGTTTTTTTTTTACGGGTTTCAAATAAATATACCGAGTAAATGCGTCAATCAAAGCTAAAATGTACAAATTTCCTCTGGCACTACGGATGAAAGGGCCCACATGATCTGCATGGACCGTATCAAAGGGAATATCAACTTTTGGTATAGGGTGTAAAGTACCAGGTTTCTTACCTCCAGACGCCTTTGAATAAGCGCATTCTAGGCAAGAACTGATATATTTTTTTTTTACAAAGTTGTGCATCTTTGCAAACCAATATGTCGCTTTGATACGTTCCAGAGTTTTGTCAAGTGCAAAGTGGCCTATATCGTCGTAGTTCTGTTTGACAATCTGCCACCTTACCCCCTTTGGGACGACCCACCTATCGCCATCACTAGTTACCCTGTAGAACCTATTATTCTTCAGCTTGTAATTTGATTTTATATCAATTACGTCATCAAATTGGGGGTCTTTTAGAATACCAACAATCCTTTGTATCTCACTATCCGAGTCTTGGACTGTGGCTAACCCATCACAATCACTAACGACCATAACATCATGAGCCTGCTGCACAGGGTTCCGACTTAGTGCATCGACATGAGCCATACGATGTCCGGCCCTGTACTCAATGCAAAAATTATATTCCTGTATTTGTTCCCACCACCTAGCAACTCGTGGGATCATATCTCTCTTCTGAAAGGTGGCGCGAAGAGAGTTGCAGTCAGTTATAATTTTAAAGGGCATACCTACTAAATAAACGCGCAACTTCTGTAAGGAAGAAACTACGGCAAGGGTCTCCAAGTCGTAAGACGAGTAATTTTGTTCCGCGGGCGTTGTCTGCTTACTAAAGTAAGCGATTGGCCTTAGTACATCGTCTCTATCTTTTTGCAGCAAGATACCTGCCACTCTAATCTAACAAGCGTCCGTATGAAGTTGGGTATCCGCCTTCGGATTATATAGAGCTAAAGTGGGACGTTGTACGAGCTCCTTTTGTAAACGACGGAACGCAGTTTCCTGCTCCGTACCCCATGACCATTTAGAGTCTTTTTTCAAAAGTTGTGTAAGCGGTTTCGCAATAACCGAGAAATTTTGGACAAATCTGCGGAAGAAGCTAGACAGCCCAAGAAATTGTCTAACATTATGTTGGCTCTGAGGAGTTGGGAAATGCTTCACAGCTTCTACTTTTCTTTCGCCAGGACGAATGCCATCAGCAGAAATTTCGAAGCCTAAATACTCTAAGAGGAAAAAGAAGCATTTGGGGAGTTTCAACGTAAGACCTGCAACGATAGGACCTGTAGACAACGGGTTCCTTATCTTGGAGATCTATAGTCATGTGACCAGCTTTGGTATTCCCCAATTCCGATAAGTTAAATGCAAAACAGGATCGATACTTAATAAGCAGGTTAAGTAACAGGACTTTATGCTCGGGAGAGAGTTCAGCTTCGAGATTTAAATCAGCATAGACTTCATATCATTGTTGCCAGTTGAGGAAACGTTCAAAACTTGCATACTGGACTCTTCCTGAGCAATGCGACCACGAGCACTAAAGGGGTTGCAGAAGTATTACTGACAACGATTTGTCCTGTTCCACCTTTTCCCATCTGCAACAATCCAGTGGCTACTGAATAGCGAACACCATTCTGGAATCGAATACTTCCATCGACAAAGATTTCACCCTGATGCGGCGGATCTGTATATACGTCCACAATAGCAAGACCTAAAAACTCAACAGGGTCTTTACAAAACAAATCTATTTTGCAGTTAGGTACTTTATGTTGGAACTGAAGTTCAACGATTTCCAAGGCATCACTAGTTTTGCGAATGACTACATGTGACTGCTCCGTGAACGTTTGACCTACTAAGAGGGGCACATGCATGGCATTATCTGCAATTATCAGCAATTCGAGATCAGCCTCTACGGTATGGATAATTATTTGAACCCTTTGTTTACCTTTGCAATGGACAACTGAATTGCCGAAACCTCTAAGTACTGGGAGATTTCGATACTATAACTTGAACCTATATTTCAAAATACTGACAATCTAATCATTGAGCATTCACTCCCAAAATCTATAAATGCATTTATGGGAGAACCGTTAACAACAGCAGTCTTGAAATACTTTTTGTTTGATTCCGACACTGGAGTTGTTATTTTTGAAGAACTAACCGCGCCTATGTCATCCCTATCCTCTACTCGCATGACGTTTTTCTCTTTAGTCGATGGCAGTTTAGCATAGCACTGTTCCACCTCATGACCTACTTTATTGCATCGACTACACTTCCTTAAGGGTTGGGTGCACTGAGATGTGATATGACCATCCTTCTTGCAATTCGAACAACGTGTTGGCCTTGGGTTAACGCTATTTTGGTGTTTTGGAGGTTGTCCTTTAACTATTTTACGCTCGTTATTGAATTTTGTATTTCGAGCATTACGTAAGTATGAAAGAAGCTTGTTAGGGTCATCAAACTGAGCTGCCTCAGCTCCTAACCTAAACGACCGATCGTCGATACCATGTAAAATGCATTCTACGGCCCTCTTCCCACTTATACCACATCTATTGATTAGGGACAGCTTGTCATAATAATACTCTTCCAAGGAGTCCGTGAATCTAGCCCGTTTGGCCAACATATCGCTCAGCATTTGGCCATAGTTTTCTTCCGATGGGAATGTGGCTAAAAGTTTCTCCTGCCATTCAGCCCAAGTAAACAAGACCGACGGAAGGCCTTCGTACCATCTTTGTGCTATACCCTTTAGTTTTGGAAATGCAAAATAAATGACTTGTTTTTGTTGACCACGCATAAATGGTTGCGCATTCATTGATTTTATGCAACCACATTGTCATTGTCTATTCCCGTTTACTTGGGTCGAACTCTGGAATGGTGTTGTTCAGGGAACCTAATTTATCTGCATTATTATTAGACATAGATTTTAAAACATTGACAAGGACCGAAAGAGTAGATAATTCTAATAAAGGAGTTTGCTCACCTGCGGTCTTATCTCGAATCGCGGCTTGCACGTTTCTCCCTGCGCTGGCTTGCGGCTGCCTTACTGGGCTACGCGAACGGCAGCATGTGCGGCGGTCCGGACGGCTCGATTCTCTGCGGTCAGAGCTGCGGCTCGATGCGCGGCGGTCCAAGCTGCGCCTCAATGCACGCTGCACCGAGCTGCGGCTCAATGCGCGGCGGCCCGGGCTGCGGCTCGATGCGCGGCGGTCCTACCTGCGGCTCGACGCTCGGCGGTCCAGGCTGCGGCCCGATGCACGGCAATCCGGACTGCATCTCGATGAGCGGTGGTCCAGGTCGCGGCCCGATGCGCGGCGGTTGCGTATGCAGGAACTCTCCCGACTGCGACGATGCACTGTCGAGCAGCGACTCGGACTCCTGATTGACAGCTCGGCCGGCTGCGTGACCGATTTAAGTCCCGGCTGCAGGCTTGACGCCTTACTGGGCTGCGTGACCACCGGTGCCGGTTAGCATTGGGTGACCTCGTCAGGTCTGTCGGTGTGTAGAGAACACGCTTGCGTTCGTCCCTCTCCATGAGGTACCCCTGGAATATTAATTATATCCCAAAGAAATCGTTCTTTAAAACAAAATCTAAAATAAAATAAAACCATAAAATGAACACGTTATACAGGTGAAATCCTCGAGAACATAGGTTGTATTTTAAAAACTTTGTTAAGTGGTTATGAAAAGCCACCAATCAATCTTTAGACAGCAAACATAAGCATGGTTAAAGCGTAAGTAGCATAATAATAAAAAAAAACTAACTAATCATTACATTAGGTAGTTTGTAAATATTCAGTTAAATAAAATACTACCATTACTTTCACATCCACATGTTCGCAAAACGCGTTGCTGTTTGTTATAAAACTCATAAACACTAATTAAAACAACTGCTAGGTTTTTCACTTATACAACATTTCACTCGTTTATATACCAGAAATAGCAACTTCATAAATAGCCATTAAATAGCCATGAACCCAAACAATTTACCGTACCCGTTATTATTTTAAGTACAAGAAAAATAACGAATTTTAGAGCTAATGGAATAGGTACCACAATGGTTTAGTAGGTAAACCCCACAGGTAGATAATTAAGGGTAAAAAGAGAGAGAGAGAGAGTAAAAAAATATTTAATTGGCCCAAAACCAGGAATCTTTATCCCACTTCTGAAATGTTGACTCTGTACCCTTACAGAGAATCGGTTATAGTTTAAATATCCAAATTAACCGTTGCTCAGGTTCATAGCTTTTTAAAATAAGGTTTTGGAATAATAGACTTATGTCATGTACTTACTTACTTATAATTTCCAACACACAAAATCAAATACACTTTATAATCAACACTTGGTATTCTTCAACATAACTCGGGTTATAGCAGTCGACTTCTCGACGTCTGATGCACGACTGAGCTCGCAAGATTGGCACGACAACCAACGTGACGTTCTCCCACCATTCCGCCTACATTCCAATCAAAGCAGTATGATTGGTTAGTCGTGCCATCTACGAACTCAGCCAGTACTACAGTGGTCAATATAATACTTTTAATATTAAAATCGAATATAATTTTACAAATCGAATCGGATAAAATGTGATACAATTTACTATTGATAACACTAAATTCTCAGTTTTGATGTATGATTATAGTTTAGGTGTGGACACAAAATTAAAAAAAAATATATGCCCGGGAAAGTTTAATACATAATTTGTGCTCAAAATAAATATGTCACAAAAATCATCATCAAAATTATGATAGCCCTCTTAAATCTTACTGTATAGGTATTGAAAGACTTGAAATTATTGTTTGAATATTATATTGAAGTAAAACCGCTTCCACTTTGAGAGGCGCTTTGCGGAAGTATCGCTAATTATCTTTATCAACATACAATAAAGAGTGTGTGACATTATTATAACTCAATCAGTTATACACAGTTCCATATAGGATTTCACGCACATAGTATGCCTAGTTTAAAAAATCTCAGTAATGAACGGCAATTAATTAAGACCTTTATTTATTTCTTTAATACTTTCATACATTTATGTCGGGCGCTTTCCGGCTAAAACCCTGCCATACTTAACTAAGAAAACGCTTCCTAGGGTAAAGTTTCCATAACATCATAAATTAACCTAGAACAGTCAACAGGGTTAATTAATCTGATATTTTCTTGGTATCATCATCAGCCTATATAATGATCCCCCACTGCTGGGACAAGGCCTCCTCTCAATGAGAGGGAATGGGCTATAATCTATCACGCGGGCCCAGTGCGGATTGGTAGATGTCACATGTCTTCGAATTTTTGGTTCTAGGACATGCCGGTTTCCTCACGATGTTTTCCTTCACCGCTTTGAGAGCAGCGGTGATGAAATAAATTACACAAAGTAATGCGCCTGTCTGGGTTCGAACCCACGACTTACTGTTCGTAAGTCGGGGCCGCCACCACTGGGCCACCGCTGCTTTCTTGGTATATCAAAATGCAACAAACACCAAATCAGGAAAAGGATTTTTAAACGCAAAACTGTTGGCGTATTATCAGTAGGTAAAGAGTAACATGGAAGGAGACAAAGGAACATACATTTTCACTTCAACTAACAAAAGTTAGCATGATAAGAACATGCCGGAAACTAAAAGGTTTTAAACATGTACGCGTACATAAAAAAAATATAAGTAGATAGTTATGTATATCATTCGAGGTGTTATATAGCTCTTTGCATGTGACTAGCCTAGTTCTGGATGTGTAGGATGTTCAGGTACTCGAATCACATAAGTTAGTTGGCAAGTGTTCAATTTTGAGATTAATTGTTTGCATTTACCGGAATATTACACTAGCACTTGGCCCGGGAGTTCATCCGAAAAAAATATGATAGCTCGGCAAGTTAGCATGATACTCGTATTCAGGGTGTGAAAAACCTCTTCACGAAGACGTCGACCAAGCATTCTGTACACCAAACTAAGTAACACAAAATAATTGCTGAGAAAGGAAATTTTTTTTGGACCTAAAAAATAATCTGATTTTTGTAGCGCACAATGGTTTGCGCGCTACGACGAACGAAAAATGAATCTTTTGTCAGTTTTTTTTTGTTTTCGAGTTTGATCTTTAATTCTTCCTACGTACCGTACAAATTTAGATAAAGTCCTCTTAATAATATTATACACCTATTTACCTATTACATATTATTGATGAATAAGGTCTTTAGTAATCAGTATTTTTGATACTTGTACATATTTTTATTTCTAGTATAGAGTAAAGTGTGTATATATTGTAAATAATTAGTCTGTGGTTTAAAATAAAATTTTATAAGGTCTTATGTGGACTAAGTAACTGTTTTTGGCGATAGGACAATAAAACATACTTCCAGAGCTTTTATACCTCATATAAATGGGCCAATATCGACCCAGAGTGCAAAGCGGTTCCGTAGCATTTTCTTGACAAAATATGTACACATGTAGATATAGTACCTATTATGTTTACACGTCGCATCCAAATCGCACAAAAATACCCGCATGAACATTATTTATGATATACAATCAACATTGCGTGCGATTTTGCTTGAAGCGATACCAGTAATTACTGAACAGCTATTAAAACTAAGTACCAACGTATTATACATAATATATGTAGGTAAGTACACATGTGTATGTGGGAACTTGAACAAAGTTTAAAAACGTGCGAAATTCTACTTTATATAAGTACAACGTTTTGTAAGAGGCTGTTTTTTTATTCTAATGTAGTGGCGTTTTCATGTGAACTTACAATCGGATGACGTCACCGCAAGGTGATGTAACTTTGACTTATTTTTGACTGTTTTTACAAGTTACGTTTTCAATTCAATTTTCATGCTTTTTAACTGGGGAAAAAAGGAGGAGGATTCTTTGCTTCAAAAGTTTCAGTAAACACAACGTCCACATATTATTTAAATATTGTTTTACCGATAGACATAAAATATCTTCACATTTCGCTCTTTGTACAGTTTCCTAAATAAAGAAATATCTACCTATCTTAAATACTGAGTGACAAAAAATGACAGACATCTACGTCTTTTATCTTCTCTTGGCATATGACAGAGATAGCACGAGAAGCATGAAAACACTATAAGACTGGGGAGTTTTATCCCTTCCATACCCCTTATATGCTTGTCTATGTCCTACCCGCAAGTGACGATGCTACGCACATGTATTAATAACTGTAGAAGGTGTAAACAGAACCTTTACAAAGCCGTCAACCAATTATTCCGTACATCGAACTACATAATGTACCACTACCAGTGGCGAAGGTTCCATACAACTCGATTCCTACCGGATTCCCTTTGAAAAATGGCACAATCAGTATTCTGTAGACAAATAATATAATCAATTAAAGATATATCCTCCGGCTTGCCTCTTACAAAAATTGACCCTTCGCCACTGACCACTACTCAAAAGTTATTGCTAGGAAACGAATTAATTTTTTGGTGTGAAACATCGCGGTTTACTTACGGTGGGCCTTTTCCCAACTACGTTGGGAAAAGGCCTCGGCTTCCAGTCTAGCCGGATGCAGCTGAATACCAGTATTTTACATGGAGCGACTGCTTATCTGACCTCCACAACCGTGTTAGTACTGGATAAAACGAGACTCTGCCCTTGGTAAGACTGTTTTTGGGCCACTGACAACCTGTGACGACTGTCAAAGATCTAAAAATGACAGCCGGTACCTACTGCTTAACGATACGCACTCAAAATATTGTGCTTATGGCTCAGTGGAGTATTTAAGTAAAATTTTATTCCATCAAAACTATAACGCGTTTAAAACTTGTACCTTATGCCTTATAGCTGGTGTGGAAAGGTTTCTCCAGGTATGGTCTAATGCAAAGAAATTATCGCAAAGACGGGAGCAGCAAGTGTTACTCAGTGTTACTCCATTACATGCATCTACTGTTCAAAATCAAGTACCCGTATCTATGTATAAACAAGTCAACGCGATTACTGAAGGAAAATTAATTATTTAAGATACAAGTTTTTTTGTCTTTTACATTAAAATGTTTGCTTAAGTAATTACTTAAACTTGACTATAGATACGGGTGTTACTATCCACGAAATAGTAGCGATAAAACTATTTACAAAAAAACTCCTTTAGGTAACCGGTAATTCTTTGGCACTGGGGGGTCCTAAATGGAAGTTTTACGAGTAGCAGAACAAAAACGTGCATTTTTAGAATTTAAAATTGTTAACGTGATTCATATTATGTTCTGTTAAAGCTTCTATTTTAGGCCCGCTGGTCTTTAGATGTGAAAAAAAATGTATTAATATGTAGGTATAGTTAGCTATAGATCATGAAAAATAAAGTAAGTAGGTATGTAAATTAATAATAACTAATATTAATAGCAAAGAGTATTATATGATTAGTATTATTGCATTTATATAAAGTTTTGCTAGTTAGTTGTTCAAGTTTTCGAGGGTGCTATTATACATTGCTGAAGCCATTTTTGATTTTGATTGACCCCATTATTCGACTTCAGCACTCTTGTTAAGGCGACTACAGGAGCTAAGTGCAAGTTTTGTAATGCCTGAAAGTATAATATATGTATAATTCACTGCAATAAACAAAACCAGAAAAATATAAGATATTCTTCAGGATAATAACCTATACACTTACTCGAAAAAAAAAATCTTAAACTTATCTCTAATAACATCTTTTAACGAGTGAAAACCATACTAAAATACATGCGAACATTCTGATTTTTTGGCAAATAATTCTACAAGCAACATATAAGCATCATAGTGTTTTATTTTTTTAGTCCAATCTATACATTTTTTGTAAATCGATCGAAACCACTCATTTCGCACTATTCAGCCCGCAGTGACTGACGTAACAACCACTTTGTAGTGCAAGCTGATTAGAACTTTATTCTAACAGGATTTCAAACGAAGTTTGAACCACCACAAAGACAGAGTTGCTAATTTAGACGAAAATGACTCGCATGACCAGTGGCGTAACTATACCATCTGAGGCCCTAGGCAAATCCATTGTATGGGGCCCCGAGAAAACTCACATCACAGTCACATTTTAATTTAGTTTTAATCAATCACTGAGATAGTTACCCAATTTTAACATTGTGTCCATTTTAGTTAAATATCTATTTAAATAAAAATAAATAAATATCGCTGGACATTAACACACAGAGCCACCTAGTGCCACACTAAGCAAAGCTTGTGTCGTGGACACTAGATAGTTGATATACTACATTTATACTTTTTTGTTTGTAAATACATACTTATAAACATCCATGACTCGGAAACAAATGTCCATGCTCATCACACAAACATTTGCTCCTACTGGGATTCGAACCCAGGACCCTAAGAACGTAAGGCAGCCTCACTACCACTACGCTATTCGGGTCGTCTATTTATTAAAAGCATATACATATATTTATAACAACGTCCTCCCATCTAGTAGGGTTACTAGTAGGTAGTTGATTTTAGGAAGGTAAAAGGTTAATAAGTAATTGATTTTAAGTAGGTACGGTCGAACAAGCTATTTGGTTTACAGTTTAACCAACAAATCACATTGTAAAATGTAAACCAAATAGCTTGTTCGACCGTACTTAAAATTGTGTTTAAAATGTTAGGTCACTTTTGAGCTCACAACCTTTCGGGTCGGGGGCCCCGTCAGGCCCGGGGCCCGTGGCCTGCCACCCTATAGTTACGCCACTGCGCATGACATGAAAACTTCGCTCGCACAACTGCCATCTTTAATTTTGATTTGACTCTTTCCCGCCCCTTTTCTTCCTCTGGTAATGGTTGTTAAAAATGGAAATAATGAGGTCGACTGTGCTAAGTAGAAGCTAATATTTTAGAAGTGGCGCCAAAACTAATTCCTTCAAGTACAATGAAACAGTGACACTAACGCCTCGCTCAACAATGTTTGCTGAACAACTATTTTAAATGTAAAACGCTATTCAAATGTATTAACTACAGTAGGTATTCTTTAGACTTTATCGGGAAGTAGTCCCACGAGTTTTAGTTGTCACAACTGGGGAACTTACCTTCTGAACTTGACTAACAAATGTGGTTCTATCGTTTTATCAGACCTTAAGAGGCCTGCGGAGCATGCGTTTTTCATACCAACGTAATACCAAAATAATTTGTAAATCAAACATATTCTTAAGGTAGTGTGTATTTATTTCGATTGTATAACAGAATATATAGGTTCCCAAATACATATTTTGAATGGATACTGATTTAAACAAGAGTTATGAGAAAAATAAATTTTCTATAGAAATTTTAAATTCCTCATATCTCGCCTTTATATCATTGTCCTTTCAAAATATTTGTTTGGGAACATAGATATTCTGTAATACAATCGAAATAAATACACACTACCTTAAGAATATGTTTGATTTTCATATTATTTTGGTATTACGTTTGTATGAAAAACGCATGCTCCGCCGGCCCCTTAAATCCCCGAAGGATTAAGCAGTATAATTTATAGTACACCATCATTTTGCAAGCCTATTGCCAATCCACACTCCGTGACACATCATTAGCCTAGCCTTTTCCCAACTATGATGGGGTCGGCTTCCAATCTAACCGAATGCAACTGAACACCAGTATTTTACATGGAGCGACTGCCTATCTGACCTCCACAACCCAGTTAATACTGGGTAATAAGATACCACTTGGTAAAACTGGTTGTCAGACTTTTTGGGCCACTGACTAAAAACACTCGACACTCCGTGACTGCTACTAAGAAATTCTGGATTGAAATTCCAATAACAATTTACGCTACTCGGGAATCGAACCCGGGACCTCATGGCCAGTCGCGCTTATGGGGTAGAGTTGTTATTACTCATGGAGCAATAGGTCCATTGATATGAGTCCACTCACCACACACCAAGACCCATCCGCTATATATTATAGATACTCTGTGCCCATCCGTCCCGAAAGCACGATGACGTTTAAGCCGTTGTCATTCGAAGATCATTGACAGTTGTTCGGCCAATCAGAAAACTGATTGTCTGACAGCTAGTCTAACCATGGAATATCGTACTGTTCAGGGTAACCGATATGATTATACAACTGAAGCATTAATTTCAAATTCTGAATGCAACAAAAAGACTTGCTAACTATTGCAAAAGATGCATTCATTTTCGTTTCATGAATCGAAAACAGACATAGATGGCTAGATTACACAATCACATAAAGGAGGGCTGCTTCCCAGTTGTGAGAACATTACCTATTGATAGATTATTTATACAATAAAATTACTGAATTTGTTAACACTATGTTCGGCATACTATATGATTATTGAAGCAACTGACAACAACAACATTGATACAGCAAAGAATCACCATTGTTTTTGCAGCTAACTTCAGTATTCTTACCACTGTTCATGTCTCTGGGTACGGTTGTGGGTTCTGTATAGCTAGCCTGCTATGTATGAAGAATGAGGTCCTAATTCAATAACAAACATTAAAACAAAACGCGAGTACATCATTTACCGGTAGATTGACGCAAGTAACACCCTATTTGTACGTTTTAATGTGAAAATTATTTTAATAGCACAATTATGCGGTGCTGTCGGCGACACCTTGAAACTTAATGAGTTTACGACCAAATAAAGAGCGGTTTAAACAATACGTGATAAAGAGTTTAGACTGAAAGAAGGATGCAGTAAGCGACAGCACTCAGTACAGTCACAAGCTTATCATGCTCATGCTCCTCAAAGTGTATCTAATAAGATACACTTCTTCCAGATGATGATTTTGCTAAGTGTATACATATTTAGCTATATACATATGTCACCGTTAAATTGTCAAAAACGTAAGATTGTAATCTCTCTAGCGAGATTGTAAACTCTCGAAATATTGTCAACTGAACATACTGCTTACAATATAACGCTTTATATTTCGGTAGATTGTAATCGACGGAAGTATCTCTGCCCCCATAATCGAGAGTTGACAATATTTCGAGAGTTTACAATCTCGCTAGAGAGATTACAATCTAACGTGTTTGACAATTTTACGGTGACGTCATATACATTATTTGTGCTCGTGATTGTACGTTGTCTATAATAGCATGTTGGGGTACTGCTGAGGACGTTGCTACTGTCTTGTACTCCTACTGCGTCTATTTGTCTTCATGTTAGGCTGTTACCCTTTCGCCGTCAATGAGGCATTGTTTTATAAGTCCAATCAAGTCTGATCAGAGGCCTACGTGACACTGACATTTACGGATACAATTACGGATTTAGGTTTGTATCGTGATATCGTGAATCTTACAAGAATGTCTCGTTGACAGACTAGTTAATATGCTTTGCCATAATATAGTTACCTATCAAATGAAAGGGTTTGCTGAGAAGCATAATCGAGGAAATATAAAATGACGTCACTTTTAAGGGTGCTTTTTAGATTTTTTACATTTTTTTTTTATAAACTCAGTCCAAAACGTAAAAATCATCTTATTCCTAAAATAAAAACCCACGGAAATGGACTGCAAGGTTAAAAAAATTGTAAAAGATATTATTTATTAGTATAGTATATTTTTAGTATTTATGAGTAGTATGTATTCTTTATTGTTTATATTTAATCTGTTCTATAATGCTGAATGAATCCCATTTTCTCTCCATCTTTTACACACTATGTCTACATCTCTTTTTAGTATCTCCTTTCGCAGCTGGTATACTGGAAGAGATTTCTTTAGAAGTAAGCATCACCTTTATACTATTTTCTGTACCTTTCTTCTTTTCTATATTGAGTGTGTACATAAATTGTTAAATAAATAAATAAACAAACCCCAATTAGTCACTGACATCATTTTTTTCTCGTATTATTTTCACCAAACCCTTTCATTTGGTAAGGACCCATAACGTGAAGATGCATAAAAATGACTTGTCAGCCATCTTTGGGACTTCGCCACATTGGCCTTAGAGTAGTCCGATGCGACGGCAATCCGACACGTCCATTGCTTAGGTATGTGATTTCCGAGGCACGGGAGTATCTAACCGAAAAGGATAAAAAAGGAGAGAAAAAGGAACAGAGAGAGTGCACCTGTGACTGCGCACACTATTGTGCACTATAACATATCTCCCGCGCCGATGGCTAATCTTCGCCTAAGATTGGCCGCCGTGACCGAAAACGATCAGGGGGACTATTATTATTACTATTATTTTATAATAACATTACGTGCTAATTAAGCACTGTCATCCAAACTAAATAATTATGTCTGCGAAAAGCTCGAATCAGAAACCGGGACGACGACGGCACGACAACCGGGACAACCAATTCTTAGATGTTTTTACATAATTAGCTAGTTACACGTGATTGAAAGAATTGTTAAGCAAACATTTTTTTAACACACCCTGAGGCTTACGGTCATGTTTCCTTGATTGAACATTACGAGTTTCACTTTTTTCAAGACTTGAGTCACTTAAATAATAATAATAATATTTTTTTTTTTGTTATTAATTAAGTAAACCTAAATTACTTAACTGTAAGCACTTTTTGTGTGGAACATCTTTCCATTATAATCTGGAGGAGGGCGTTGGTGGCTGCGCTACAGTTTATACTTTTGCAGCTTCCATCGTTTTACCTGTTAACCTTGTGTCGTGTTATTGTTCCGAAATAAACTTTTCGTATTTTTATTATTTATTTTTATCTGAGATAATTTTGACCCCTTATCTTTATTGGGAAGGGTGATGTAATTTTGAGGATAATTTGAAAATCATCGCAAATAAACCATATTTTGTTTGTTAAAAAAACGCGAGCGGTACTTATAAATTAATATTATTTTTCAATACTTATACTGTTTAATTGGGTGAGTTAAATAATAACAGCAGCTCGGGTCGATCTTCGGCTTGAGCCCCATTTGCCTAGAGTGGTCCGAAGATAGGTGACCAACTGTATTACATACCGAGTTTTCTCTGTGCCTCGGAAAGCACGTTAAGCCATTAGCCCCGGCTGTCATATCTGTAACAGTCATTACAGGAAGTCGGTGCAGCATTAGCCCGAAAGTCTGACAATCAGTCTTACCAAGCGGGATCGTATTACTGACTACTAACAGGGTTGTAAAAGTCAGATGTGCAGTCGGTCCATGTAAAATACTGCTATTCATCTACTTCTGGTTAGACTGGAAGGTGACTCCAACATAGTTGGGAAAATAATAGGCAGATGACTGTTATAAATAATGAAATAAATAAATAAAATCGGAAACATCCTGCGAAAATATTATTTTTATACATTAGGCGAATTTCACGTCGTCACGTGACAAACTCGACTTTCGTATAAAAATGTGGCGTTAATTACGCGATTCATAATTACGTTCGTTTGGTCTCACCTTAAGTCCTTGCTCTCTTAATGTGGCTCACGAAGCAGAAATAGAATACAGAGGCAATAAGGGTGCTACACAGATGTACGGATCGGCACAATATGGCTCAGTCGAGTGACCAAATCGAATATATGAAAACCGCGAATTATTATTTAGTGATGGTAGATCCAGAAAGGAGTTTTGCCCTTTGGCACAAGCCGAAATAAACCAAATAACTGCAGCTTTCTGCTTCGATCATTAAGGCCGTTGGTTATGTTATAACACTGACAAACAAGTGTATGGCCGAGAGTCACGTGTAATATTTTGCATTTGTTGCATAATAAATTAATTAATTCAAGAGCCAGAAATCATTGAAAGTTTCAAAATTTGAGTCTGCTTTGCATATAAAGTGAAGCGCACATTACATTACTACCGCATCAGGCCGCAGCGCAACGGATATCAACACAAACTCCGCGATATGACCACGGAAATAGAGGTTCTATTTAATCTGTGGTATCTAATCTGTGGTATGCTTGTAGTGTGTGTCGGTTCAGAGAGTGACATGGAAGAGACATATACATATATGGTGGGTAGCTGCTTTAACCGTAAAAATATGCTTCGTGAAGGTTCCCTAATATTAATTAAAAATAGTTTTAAATATAAGCAACGTAATGACATAGTAGGTCTCTCGGTTGAACATTGCGTCGAACTAGATAAGCATGTAAATGTGTGTGTGTGTGTGTGATAGATTTCATGTACTTGCAATAAAAGCTAAAGAAACGACATTTGCCACAATTTAAAAAAAAAAATCTTTTGAAGAAGAAAGAAATTACCCTTGCGAATGGGTAATAGAACCAATTCTAAGTATTTCGTATTGTATTAAAGTTTAACTTTCAACGGCATGAGTGAAATATTTTGTTCAATTTTGATTTTGAAAAATTTTTAGAATGCGTTCCGGTCTTTCAATGCGTTCTTCCTTCCAAATGTGCGTCAGCCTTAAAAGTTAATAGCCGCGTAGGTGCGATTGTATTGCAAAACGTTCGTTGGTCAATTCATTCATTTTTATTCCTCATTCGAGGTAATCAAAGTTGGTAAAAGTTTGATGTATATATATCGGCTTGTAAATTAATTGTTAATAAAGATGTGTGTATTAATTTATGTAGGTATGTCCATTTTCATAGGAAAAGTATGATTTGTTAAAGAGCCATAATTTCATGAAAATGCATATTTCCAAGCATTTGCATATTATTCAGTCTCTATTTATCACTCCTTTATATAGAAGTTTCTATGGATATAGGAGTACCATGCTATATCCATAGAGCTTCGACAGTTAATGCACACATGATACTACTACTGCACTAACTGTCGCAGTTCGAAACTAACACGGTCTCGATTTCGAATAATAATAGTTCAACAGACATAATACTGTTCTGAAATATGATAATTATAATTGGATTTCGATTTATGATTTCAGTAGTGTGTAGTGTTTGCTGTCACTAGACCTTTACGATTCGGAATTCTCATTTTTCTTGGTTTTCATGTCTTGATTTTGTTTCGTCTAGATCAGTGGTTCCCAACCTTTCTTAGACCAGGGACCACTTTGGTATGTTCATTATTAACAGGGACCATATGGTCCTTGATAAACATGGACACTGACAGGATTATACGAGTAACTAGGGGAGTGAATCTTTAACTCACACTATACGAAAATTGGATAAACTGATGAGAACCTTTAGAATTAAGATAGTTATGGATACAAAAGCGATCGAATTAAGCTCGAAAAATTTAGCAAACAGATTCTCTATTTAGTATAAGATTCTCAAAAAAAAAATTACCATTTTGCCTCTGACAGGTTCAATAAAGGTCGTGGCTCACTTGACAAGCACCGCACCAGCACCGCACCAGCACAGCTCCTGACCGGCGGCGCCTCGAATATAGGCTACGGCGCGCGGTCCGCGCGCCGCAAGCGAGGCGTAAGCACGCGGTCCCCTCGCTTGCGCCGCGCGGGCCGCGCGCGGTCCCCTCGCTTGCGGCGCGCGGGCCACGCGACGGCCACTCGCCGTCCGCAAGGCGCAAGCTCGCAGTCCGCACGCTGGTAGTAATAGTCCGGGAGGTAGCATTGTATTTTAGGTATTATCTCTAGTAATTATATTTTGTTAATGTGGACTCCTCACTTACCGCAGTGTCTCAAGACGAAAGTCTATGACCAGTGTGTGTTGCCAGTGATTACATACGGGACCGAAACGTGGTCGCTCACAATGGGCCTTATCAAAAGGCTTAAAGTCACCCAAAGGGCAATGGAGAGGGCTATGCTCGGAGTTTCCTTGCGTGATCGAATCAGAAATGAAGACATCCGCAAGAGAACCAAGGTCACCGACATAGCCCGAAGAATTGCTGAACTTAAGTGGCAGTGGGCAAGGCACATTGCTCGCAGAACGGATGGCCGCTGGGGCCGGAAAGTTCTGGAGTGGCGACCGCGAACCGGAAGACGATGCGTTGGAAGACCTCCCACTAGGTGGACCGATGACCTGGTGAAGGTTGCGGGAGTCCGGTGGATGCGAGTCGCAAGGGACCGGTCAATGTGGCGACACTTGGGGGAGGCCTATGTCCAGCAGTGGACGTCTTTCGGCTGAAATGATGATGATGATGAATGTGGATTCGTGGTTTAATTCACCTACCCCGCGAACACCCTTTCCATTACAGTTCTGAGATTTTTTTCAGTTCAGTATAATTATGTAAACTATTTATAAAAAACGTTTCAGCCGGTGTACTGTAACAATTGATTCAGTTATTGTAACATAAGATCAACCTTCGATTACAACAATATCAGTCGGTTTATTAGGGTTTTTTTATTTGCTTTTTTATTTCTAACCGAACTAGGTTTAGTGTCGTGGGCTCTCTAACTAAATTTGTAACTGGCCATATATTAAACAAAGAGTACCCACGACGTGGAGAAGCACGACGGCGCAATGACGTTGTTTCGCGGGCCACTCGCCGTCCGCGCGCGGTCCCCTCGCTTGCGGCGCGTGGACCCCTCGCTTGCGGCGCGCGGACCCCTCGCTTGCGGCGCGCGGTCCCCTCGCTTGCGGCGCGCGGACCGCGCGCGGACGCCGAGCCGCCCGCGAGGCGAGTCGTATGGTAGCGGCAAGCGCGTTGACCACCCGCCGTAAGCTTTTTCATATGGACATTAAAAAATATGTTACGCGACACACGATTTAATGCTCTAATTTGAATGGCAAGTAAATTGCTGGGTTGGAGCGGTGCTGGTGCGGTGCTTGTCAAGTGAGCCACGACTTTTAGGTTGGGTTGAGCTTGCATCTTCTGTGCAAGTTAAAAAGTACGAATAACATTTTAATCTTTCGCGGACCGTAGTCGAGGCTCCTGCGGACCACCAGTGGTCCACGGACCACAGGTTGGGAACCAGTGGTTCTAGATAAATATAGCTAGCTACATTTAGATTTCGGTCGTTTGTTGGACTTTTATAAACCGAGGAAGGGGTAGGTAGGTACTCCTCCGTCGGTTTTATAGAAATAAAAACAACATTAAAAAAATCAAAATTAAACAACCATTAAAATCAAAATTAAAATAAGATAGAATTAAAATACATTAAAAATTAAAATTACAGGTCTTCCTCTTTTACGAGTGCCTGTCGGACCTGGCCATGACGTCATGCGAATTGTCCATCTTTCATCTCTCAGCGTAGGTGAGAGCATCTATCACCCCTGTTTTTTGCCTGATGGTAGTGTGATGAATTTTCTGACATTTCCTGATTTTTGTGACACTCCTCTCCATACTTCGCTGGCAGGACGTGATTTTATTTTTAACTCTTCGAGTGAACTTCCACGTTTGACAGGCGTAGGTTAAAGAAGGCAGAAGACATGAGTCCATGACTTTGCTCTTTAGTTTCTTAATTGGCATCTGACTTTTTAAAATTTCCTTTAGGCTCCAAAACTTTTTCCATGTCGTTACTATTCTTCTGTCTACTTCTGCATCGTAGTTTAATTTTTGGAAAGAAATTTGTTTGCCTAGATAGATGTAGGTCGTAACGTACTCTACTCGTGTGTTGTTCAGGCCTATAGAGTATTGTGCGGCATTTGTCGTAAGTTTTGTTTTGTTCAGGTTAATTTCTAGTCCTACCTCTCTGCTTGCTTGTTGTAAGTCTTGTAGCATTGACTCCAGCTCTGTGCTATTCTCTGATAAAAGGACGATGTCGTCAGCGAACCTCAGGTGACTAATATGTGTCCCTTCTATGCATATAGATAATGATTTATTGTTTTACACTGTGAATGTAAAACAATAAATCATTATCTTATTTACAAATAATTAGGTCTTTGTCTAGCTAAACTTTTACTCGTAGGATAATGGAAATCCAAAGTTATTTAAAACAGTCATTCACTGTAGAATAGCTGTCTTGTAGATATTTAGCTATTTTATGAACACCTATTGTAAATACTATTTGTCAGCAGGTATTTTGTATATTTAGAAAACGGAAATAAATGATGCTTTGCGGGCCGCCATTTCGTTTTATTTTTAAAATTGCAGCAAAGCTAGAATTTTGTTTATTGTAGGCGCCATACAATTTTTGGATAGCTTATCTTTCGAAGACTTTAGAAGATTTTGTTTCATACAATAACTGTTTGTATTGATGCCAGTTATTAGAATTTATTAAAAACAACCTGGTCGTCTACTAAAATAAGTAGACTAAAATAATCAACTGCCCTTGAATCCTGGGATGTCTTTAATTCAAAAAAATATCGCATTATACCTACCTATCGAGTAAATCAACTCTCCTCAACCTTCTAAATTTTGTCATGACGGTCAGTTTGTATGTTACGAGTAAAAGGCCTATGTGTAGGAGGCAGACATTACAATGTAAGGCAATGTTATGTTATTTTAGCAATGTTAAAATATGTTCTGAATTTAATACTAGTTGACTTTTAGCGATTGCGTTTACGTGGACCTTAATATACTACCTAATGGGTTGCCACAGTGTACCACGGCTGTAATAGGGTAGACAACAAAACAATATTTATTAGTTCGTCAGTTAGATTATCAAAAAATATTTGACCCGTATTTATTCTCAATACGTCACGCCTAGATATAATTTTTAGCGTGTTCTGATATCACTCCCGAGTTTGATGCGCTTTATTTTTGTCAATATTCATTGATTTACAAAAAAAAAATACGTGTTCATTATTTTCCAATACTCTGACTTATTTGCATTTTTTAGATACTGCATCGTCATGCCTAAGTATTCCTGCAGGGTTTGGCTAAGGTGGTGGATAACTTCACCCACGTTTTGGGCCTCGATTCCTCGATTTGCTATTCTACTTGCTACTGAGAACAAAGACAAAAACCCAGGAACATTTTACTTGACCGGTAAATCGATCTCATATTCAGTGCTGGCTTTAACATCAGTAGGTACACCAATGGAGTTTTTTCTTCTAAAAGGATTCCATAATTTTATATTTATCGCAAAGATGACGACTTACAATAAGGAAAAAGAAGACATGCCAACCCCAAATAAGAGGATGAGTATGTCATGTACTGGAGAACAACAATGGCTGCTGTAGCAGAATCATAGGACGACCCGAATGGCGCAGAGGTAGTTAGGCTGCCTGGGTTCGAATCCCGGTAGAAGCAAATGTTTTCGTGATGAGCATGGACTGTTTCCGAGTCATGGATGTTAATATAGTATGTATAATAAAAATGTATTTACAAAACTAAAAGTATCTATGTAGTATATCAACTATCTGGTGTCCACGACACAAGCCTCGTTGCTTAGTGTGGCACTAATAGCGCTGTGTGTAATGTCCAGCGATATTTATTTATAGATAATTGTTACTAAGACATATTTGTAATTCGTAAAATGGTCACAATAATTCACATTATTAAATGCGTCTACGATCATTTTAAGAATTTTATCGTGAATCATATTATAATTCTGCTGAAGTGGTTATTTTAGGCCTCCTAAACTGGACTGCACTGCCGGAAACATACCTAGATGACGGATAAGGATGAATGATGATAATAAAAGATGATGAATTGGAAATTTCCAGGCCTTCCTTTGTAAAACATACACGGAAACGACTACTTTCAACCATATGAATCAAATCAAAATTTTAATCACTATCGTAAGTAAAAGCTATCGTGGCGGTGGGTTTTATCGTAAAGTGTACAAATGTGACCTGATGATAACGTCACGTGCTTACTCATCTAATCAATGCGCTCTGGATTGAGATGTGTGGAAGTTTCATATGTAGGAGTATAACAGGTGCAAAAAGACCCATAATTCATTAACTGTTAGCGAAGTAACCACAATAGTTACACAATCGCGTCAGATCGATTCGGTCGGGGTCCACAGCTGAAGGGTTAACGAATCTGAAAGGTAACTTGTTCTTGTTGTCTGGGAACCTTTGACTTTAGACCATTGTTACCTGGGAACCATTTAGATACACAGACATTGGAAGTCAAAGTTTGAACTAGGTATACTATGTATTTCGCAAGATTATATAAAAGGTTTTGAACGTATAACTCACTATGACCCCTGTACTATTAAATGCATCCAACACAATGTTTTGAATGCTTTACCAACGTTGAGTCCAACTGCAAGCTGTGATTATTCAGCACACAAACAAAATCGTTTCCCAGTGACAATGATTTGTTACTTAGTTTAATTTATTTACAGAATGCTTCATTCGGCCTAAACTTGGCATACAGAATAAGGATATCTAAAAAACAAAACTATACTTTTGTTAACAGTATCGGTAGGAACCTATACTTCCTTTGGTACGGGTCAAGTTCCAATAGCAAACGGTAAGCTTTGTTCTTAATCAAATATTGTTTTTTTCCCTCTAAAACTATAATCAAAATTCTAAACACTACTATCGTCGCATTGGGTTTTCTAAATTGTGATGCAGGTGGTGACCTGATGACGTCACCCCTTTAGTCAGCTTATAATGCGCTCTGGATTGCATGCATCGTGAGGTTTTAAACTCCGTTTGAATTATTTTATGGCTGGGTGTGTCTTAGAATATTTTTGAGGTAGGTAGATCTTTCGAGAAACTTAGGTAACGTTTCTACAATTAATAAAGTAGGTATAATGGAAAAATAATGCTAATTTTCATTCGAAACAATTATTATTAGTTTCATACCAGCCTGCTCCGACTTTCGATCACTCGGTTCGCTCGTGCAAAGTGATGAAATAGATCGTAATGTAAAGCACAGAATTAACATGGGATGGATGAAATGGCGGCAGATCTCGTCAGATCAGACGCCTGCATTTTCCTTACGCTCAAGGGGAAGATATATAGGGTGACTGGTAATTAGTGTACGATACTTTAACCCGTGATTGTGCTCATGATAACAAACAACTTTTACTATGGGAGCAAAGCTGAAATCGCGAAAAAAAAATCAGCTGTTCAGTACATTCATGTTCTGCCTAATGTACTGAACAGCTGATTTTTTTTTTCGCGATTTCAGCTTTGCTCCCATAGTAAAAGTTGTTTGTTATCATGAGCACAATCACGGGTTAAAGTATCGTACACTAATTACCAGTCACCCTATATAAAACCATGTTTAGACCTGCTGTCTTGTACGCTAATGCGTACCTACAATGGCTAATGCCAATAGCCCAACATTCTAATGAATGTTGGGCCACAAAAAGTAAAGGTGTTATAGGAACAATCGTTTTTTAGGGTTCCGTTGCCAAATAGCAAAAAACGGAACCCTTAAAGATTCGTCATGTCTGTCTGTCTGTCTGTCTGTCCCTCCGTATGTCACAGCCACTTATAAGAACTATGCTGTTGAAACTTGGTATGTAGGTATTCTGTGAACCGCATTAAGATTTTCACACAAAAATAGAAAAAAAACAATAAATTTAGGGGGTTTCCCATACATAGAACTGAAAGTCATTTTTTTTTTCATCAAACCCGTACGTGTGGGGTATCTATGGATAGGTCTTCAAAAATGATATTGAGGTTTCTAATATCATTTTTTTCTAAATAGTTTGAGCAAGAGACCCTTTCAAAGTGGAAAAATGTAAATACGAGAAGTAAAACTAAAAAAAATACATGTTGTACATTACCATGTAAACTCCCACCGAAAATTGGTTTGAACGAGATCTAGTTAGTAGTTTTTTTTTAATACGTCATAAATTGAAAACAGCAATTAACCTTTCATTCAATCTGCTACGGAACTCTTTATGGGCGAGTACGACTCGCACTTGGCCGCTTTTTTTTTATTATCATTTAGAAATCTAAATATATAGGTACCTACCTACCTAACTAGATAACACATTATAATAGTGCGACATTATACTATCACTATTAATAGGTTTTACATAATCTTATGATATTTTAGTTTATGATAAACGTGTTCGAGATGTTTTGGTCTGAATCTAATCCACTTTAATTTATGAGTTCATATTTTAATAGTTGGAATGTGGGTGGATGGGCTGTCTTGGGTGAATAGCGCGGTTTTCTTATAAATAGTAACATAAGTTTTCTGTACTGTTCCTGACCCATCCTGGAAATGGGCCAGAATCTGTCGATTAGTGAGTGCCTGAAGACAGTCGTCGTCACCGAAGTAGGCCTTTTAGTATCTATAATTTTTATGGTGTACATAATAAAGAGTATTCGGTTCTATTCTAATCTGTTCTATTCTATTCTATTTGGACTCTTTCCTGCCTGATTGGCCAGAGGAGAAAGTTGGAAAGGAATGGGGGTCTAAGTTTCTCGATCTCGATACCCATCTAAAAACCAGTCTATTCAAACGTCCGTTTCTTAGGCATAATATCAGTTTTGCATTTTCATTCAAAATAGAAAATAATCATGTTTTGAATATCAACCGCACGTCAAGTATTGATCTTATTTGTGAGAACCACCTAGAAACATACATTATAAATATTATATTAGTATGTGGACTATAATTATGTGATTTCATCATCATTACTCTGAAGAGTAGGTACTATTCTTTTTATTTTTACGGCCTGGATCAAATTATTTCAATCGACATACACGAGTGGATCGTTATTGACGAAAATTTCGTGTCCAGGTCCTTCCTCGTCCAGCGCTCGCGTAAGAATGGAGCGAGCTGAATTGCTGCAGACTTTAGAGTGGTTTTATTTTGTTTATTGTAACGTTGTCTTATTATACTTACTGACAAACGAAAACTAATGAAACGTATTTATTGAAGATTGAAATTTTATTTGATAAAACGAATCAAGACAAGGCCGCTGAATCAAGACATTTCTGGCTTAAATTAAGCTTTCTTTACGATTTGTTTTGTGAAAAGTCCAGGAATTTAACGAAATTCTAGAACTCCAACATTCAAGTAAAACATTCAACTTATCTTTTAGTAATTTTACCTTTTATAAGAATTGAATGTAACTATGTGAATTTGAGCGTCAAACTGCCAATACTGCCATCGACGACGGTTTTTCTTGCAAAGAGAATGGCACTATCGTTATTCAAAAGCAAATACAGCTGGAAATTACAGCGTCAAAAAACATGAATTGGCGTAAAAAGTGTAATAGGAAAACATCGTGAGGAAACTCGCATTTTCTACAACCTAAAAAAAACACTTGATCTTCACTTGGTGGATACGCCAAACTGATTAATTAGTGATTGTGCATGTCGTGCAACTAGTGTTTGGATCAGCAATATTTTAATAAATCGTTTATCATTGTAATTATTTGATCACCAATGATTCTTGTTGTCTATAAATAAATATATAACATATTTAAATAATAATCAATCAATTCCAAACTAACGTCGGGCTTAAATTAAAGGTAAATTCGCGATAAATACCCGTTTTATATGTTTTATGATGAATTCCAAACTAACTATAAACTTAAATGTCAAATTAATCAAAATAGAATCATTACTAAGAAATATAAACTAAACGGGAAATAATTGACCGGTTTTTAAATAAAATACCTACTTCTATTTGTCAATTTTTTTGTAATGCGCAATAATGACGTGTTCTCAGTTATTTGTAAACCAAAAGGAAAAATTAACGGAAAACTTATAAATGAAGGAAAATTACCACATTTATTTTTTTGTGTTCATAAATTCCGATCCAAAACTCATTAAGTCCGAGCATAGAGTTTAATTAAGTACCTAAGTATTTAATTTCTTGCCAACTTAACACTAAAAATCGTAAAATCAAGCCTTTATAGATGCTTAGTTATAGCTTAAAATCTTGTGTTGTGTTGTGGATATCAGATAGGATAGCGGTTCACAAAAAAATACTGCATTTAGCTGGATCCGGTTAGACTAGAAGCCACCCAACACAATTGAAGACAAAGCTAAGCAGGTGATGATGACAGAGTTTTAAAGTTTCCATGTAATAATGTGGATTCTCGATTTGCGCCCTAGTAGTAGTAGTTATCTTACTTCTTAGTACCTAAACTACTTTTATGAATGCAAAAGTTTCTGAGGATGAATGGTTCGTTACTGTTTCACGCAAAACTATTCAACGAAATTCGATGAAAGGCTCACGGATAGTCTATAACTTAGATTAACACATTTATTATACTTTATACCGCAGTGCGTACCTAGTTTGATAATTGTTCTATTAATTATCAAACTGCATGCGGATGTAGCCGGGACATAAAATAGTTGTTCTAGTCTATCATTGAAATGTGGACTCTACTGTCAACCTTCTGAGATCAAAGGCGTTTTGATATTTTATCAAATTATCAATGTAAACGAAGCAAACAAATTGGACGGCACGTGGGCTTGCTTACCAAAAACACGCGGACAACATTCTGGTAATATACGAGTAGGTACCTGTTAACCGCCTACAGCCATTTACTAAAGATACTTCGACCTCTGTAACTAGCGCGGGCGCTAACAACTGATACGCCAAAACGAGAACTTCAAGTAACGCCAGCACATAAAGCTACTACTTACTATCTGTCATTTTTTTTTATTCCTATATGTAAACAGACTCATCACGAAGCCGTCAACCAAGCATTCTATACTTTAAACCAAGTAATTTTACGCAAAAAATTTAACTGGGAAACGTCTTTTTTTTTGTGGTGAAAAATCATGTTTTGTGGTAGAACTCAATGTAACGCACTCAAAAAATTGTGCCGATTGATGGGTTGAAAATTATGGGGGTCGTAGAGGTGTATAGAATAAAAATCTTACATTAACTTATATTTAAAAAATAGTTGTCAAAAAGTTGGGACTTTGACCCCAATTTCTTCGTAACTAGAATAATAATAATAAATATTATCATTGTGCCGATTGTCGTGACGGCCAATGGCCTTATTGCCAAGAGCTTCGATGACCATCTATCAAAGCTCTCGCGCTCTTAGGCGGCTGGATCAAGGGCCTGCCTTCGATACGGCTCGCATTGTGAGGAGGTCCCTGTCTCTGCGGCCCTAACATCGGTAGCTTGTGTCCTGCTCCCGATAGATACCGGCGGACCGCATTGTATTTATATTTTTAAATGTTTTATTTAATCAGTTTTTTAAAGAAATATGTTTTTTTAAATATATAGAGTAAGGAGCAAAATAAATAAAGGAAATAATAATAATATATTAATTCAAATTTAGAATATGGACGGAAAATAGGTGGTGAAGCACAAAAAAAATATCTCAATGACCGACGGGGAGATCAAGTGCTTTTCGGCTTCGTTAAGAGGTTTTTTTACACCCTTTAGATTTACAACTTTATCACTAAAGTAAGGTTAAAGGTTGATTGGGATTTGCCAGTTTATATATGGTAGCTTGACGTGCTAGCGCGAGCGTCTGTACAACCATCATAGTATACTTATGTACGTCGAATTGGCGTAATACTTGCGTAGTGCGTACTTGTTTCTTAGAAATTATGTCATTATTACCATTTTAAGAGGAGCTTTTGCATTTTAATTGTGTTGCTCATACTTTGTGCTCGCTTGTCGGCATTCAAGTAGGAAAACTACGTTCGCGATTTAGTATCCAAACTTGTAAACAAATATAAGTGTTTTTACACAACTTCAAAACTAACACTATACTGATAGACTGAAACAAAATGCCTGAACAGTGTTTTTTTTTTACTTATGCATTAAGTTTTAATAAATAAACATTAATTAAAAACTTCAGTTTGCGCCTCAACTTGACGATGTCATTCCGAAATCAACTTTTTTGACTGTTTTGACACTGACAGAAGATTGATTTTTGATTTTAGAATTTGAAACATGGACTTCGATATAGGTAGTTTAGATACGAGTAATAAAGAGTACCTACACAGCACACCTGGGTAATGCAGTGGAGGAATTTCAACGTAATCGAGCAGATGTGCTATTGATCGATGTGTTTGTTATTTTTACGGTTGAATTAAATGTAATTGCATGTGCACTTGTTACAAAGTTCTAAGTATAACTTCCATGTGGTCGCGATTTCACGCTTATATTTCACGGAGAGTTAGGGTGAAGTGAACATTTATAATGTAGTACAATCACATTTAGTCAGTTATTTTCAAGTCTAATGTAGATAGGTACCTAACAGAGGGCGAGCCTATTTGCCATCAGACGGACCCAAATGCAAACTCCAGGTTGCGACTGAGAACAGCCTGATGGAAAAACCCGTTGCGCGACTAAAGATTACTAGAACAAGGAACGCAATTCTTACCTAATTATTATATCTATTATTTTACCTAATTATTTGACTCTAATTCTGTTCCCGGATCTTAAAAAAATGATCATTGAGAAAACCCCTTTGACATTCGATTAAAACATATGAGCAAGGTTAACGGAATTAGGTAAATTGTCTAATGGAAACCCAGAGACACAAATATCCTGTTACAAACTAGTCTCTTTGTTTATCGATATCATCTTTATTACATTACTTACAGGCATAAACAATAGTCAAGCAATGTAGATAGAATTATTAACACATCGATAATTCGGTATTCTGTTTACACAAACACATTCCCGTTATATAAAGATTAAGTAGAAAACGAATGATTAATGTGAAGTTAGTTGGTATCAGTATCGGTATCGAGCTTGTTATCTGGCGGCATACATGGTGGGTGCATCCAGGGCACACGGCGCGGATGACTCAGGGAATGTCGTCACAGCAGTCTTGCACCTTTTTTGGACTCGCTTTTATCAAAACGAGTATCCGTTTGCACATTCTTTAGAGTAAAAGGAGGAGGTACTTGGTCTTGATCACTCTGGACCAGTTGTAGTTGTTTTTGTTTTAACTGGTTTTTCTTTAGTTTATTGGAATATTTCTGATGTTGATTGTGAATGGGAATCATGCAGTAGTAGTTGTTACATGTTGTTTTTGTTTTGACACTTGTATCAATTTTTTAAAAACTCATACTCGTTTTTAGTCAAACTAAGGCGCAGCGTAGACGACGGACTTTTTGTGTGTACATGTCTGCGGCAGAAAAACCTTGCGAATTGTGTGATTGATGTGTTTGACTAGTTTTTTGTCCACTATAAGGATCTACTGTTGGAAAGGATCCTACTGATCGCCTGTTAGTTTGTCGCAGAGTTTTTGTCTGTCGCAGACAAACGTCTGTCGTCTGTCACCTTAATGTGATCGCATCTTTTATGTGTTCATTTAAATTATGCTTATATTTATTTAAAAACGGGAAAAAGGTATCAGAAGGAGTGGTACCTATATGCAAAGCCTTAGTGGGATTACCAATAAATATAAATAATGCAAAAAATCTGTAGAGTCGAATGGTGTGAACTTATGACTAACAGGTACAATTATTTATTAGCATAATATTACAAATCTCGAATTTATGTCAATGCGTTTATGTATTGAGAGTTGAGACTATTGAGACAAATACATAACAGCGTAGAAACTTTACACAAACAACAAATCACAAGTCTATTCCGTTGTTTTTTTTGGAGTGGTTCTTTCCTCGGGGTCTTTGAGTTACAGAAAATATTTAAGCTCTCAGGTTGCATGCACCAGTAAATAACATATTTTGTGTATGTAACATTGGGCATTACCGTAAGCTAACAACAAGTTATTTTTTCACAGTAAATCTAAAATGGTCTTAAATGACTCAAACTCTCCAGTATTGATTGACTACTAATTGAATGTTTGAAATATGCAGGCTATATGATGGGTTTGTCACCACCGATCACAGTATCTGATCACGTTAGCCACGGCGAGTTGTATCCACTGATACCGTTATCCGTTTCCCTCGTTATCGTGTTACCCACTGATCACGATATCAGTAGCAACATGAATAAAAAAAAAACAAAAGCGAAACAGATCACGGTGTACAAGAAATAAAAATTGATCTTATTGTCATCAAAAATACAATCAAAAGCTATCCGATTAATCGAATCCAACAGACACATTATAAATAAATAAAAGCACAAAAAAAAACAATATATCGCAAGCCATAGTAAACAAAACAGCAGTGAGTCTAATTTATTACCATTTGATATAAAGATTTTCGAAATGTTGATAAACTAGCCCCAAAAATGTAAACAGTAGTACTTACTTTTTCAGCATAAAAGCCTTGCTGAGTTCCTTCAGGACTGTAGAAACGATCGCCCCAGCAGCCGGCACAGCCAGGACCGAGGCATCCATGCAGGCAGAAAGCGCGGCAGGCGCCAGGACTCCCAACCGACTCAACCTCGGATTATCCTTCGACATCACTTTAGTCTTCGAACCCTAGACTGTCCACTTGAACGGTCAACTAGTCGTATAACTTGTAACTTGCGCGCGACCGTCACCGCTTGCTAGCGATCCGCTTCGCACGATACTTGAGAGCTGAATGCTGCCTTGATCGAAGCCTGCGCGGGCGCGCGTTCGCGACGCCCTTACTACGGCCCGTCGAGCGAGTTTACTAACAGATGCAGGCGGGGAGGGGCAAGATTCTTTGAGTTCTCGACCCTTGTTGAAGATGTCCAGCACTGGTGACGTATTGATTGCACTAGTCGGGTTTTACCTTTCTGCGAATATGATTAAGTATCAATAAGTGAAGAACTAACGGTTTTAATATTGGGTATTTCTTCAGTCTTTAGTCATGTAATGGATGTGTTAAAAACGTAATTGTACCTATTCCGTCTAACTTGATTAATATGGTTAAACTATTTCGAGACGAGTATGACTGTGATAAATTTATAAGTAATTACTTAGCCGACCCGACCGATGCGCGACGTTGTCCTGTCAACTATGAATATTGAATTCGAATTGACCTACTACCTACCTACCTACCTACTATTTTTTTTTCTTTCGTAAGAACCGCACGTAGAGAGGAGTGGAAGACTATGGGGGAGGCCTTTGCCCAGCAGTGGGACAATACAGGCTAATAAAAAAAAACAGAACCTTTTCCTGACGAAGAAGACTTAGGGACCAAAATAATAATTAATATAAATGTAATATAATATAATATACAGGGTTACTGGTAATTCGACGTATTCCGTGCAGAACGTCTTAATAGGGTTATTATGTAAGAAATTAAGCCACCAAATGTTCTACCTAAATTCAGTGGTTTTTGAGTTAGGTCGATTTTTATTTTTTTATAAAAAATCCCAGGTTAAGTAAATAATTTTAGTAAGATTTACGGTACGTATGTACTAAAATTTAAGTTATTATCATAGCTGATGATGCAGCAGACCTTTGCTTATAATTAAAAGTTCAAAAATTCCTAAACCTTATATATTTTTTTTTTTTAATTTTTGGCATTCCGTCATAAAATGATGTTGTATGGTGAAAAAAAATAATACTACGCAGGATGTACCAAATACCAGATGTGAAAAATATCCTTGTCTTATCAGGTCTCTAAAATGTTATAAACCTTATTGAAAAGTCATGGGGACTACATCATCCTCCCTCATCCTCATCCTCGAGTGACACTTGCTCGAGACAATACATTACAATCACGTCACGTCACAAATCAGTGCCGTACCAATTATGAAAGCTGTTTTTGATTTAGTAAAACAGGAAAAAAAAAGGTAAAAGGTATAATATCTACTAAGACGTTCTACCAGTGTGCCACATGTTTATTTCGGTGGACTCGTTCTAGTGATCATGAACAAAACATGCGCGTGTTCACCGAAATGAATTTGTGAGAGCACACGTAGTAGCGGTGGACTCGAGTCAGCGAACACGCATTCTCTGTTCGCGCACTCAATTAAATAGTCTAGAAGACCGACCATCGTTCATTTGTTTACCGAATAAAAGATATGAATTAGTAAGCTTATTAACGTGTTGTCGAATAAAGTTACGTCAAGACCATAGTCGTCTTAGGTTGCGAAAGTGCATCTGCATACTTAGGCAACGTCAACCCAATACTTAACTTAAGCCTATTCGCAATGTGCTTTTTCATGTACTAAGCAGTATATTAAAAATTAAATATTCGCATCGACTGACCAATGTCAGTCGAAAACAAGATTTGCAGACTGTTTGCAATAGGTTTTTTTTTTGCCTCATTTTCAATTTTCTCACAAGCTCTGCTGGGAACGTGCGACCGACGCTACTGGTGACCGACATTTGAGCTTTCGCTTTTATATTTTTTTATTATAAGTATTATTAATAACATATTGTTTTACATTATTGAAATGAAATCAGACGGATTAGATGGTGACCAGTCAGATCACCAAACATTAATTCACAAACTTTTACTTGACAAGCAACGATTAGAAAACACATTATTTGTCATTCCATCATTATACAACAACAAGTTTAACAAATAATTCACTTCGCAAAATAATTTTCACATAAACTTTTATTTAATAACGTATTATTTGACAAACAATTCATTATTTTTTCGTTTTATCTCATAAAACAACGTTTGAAATAAAGACGTTACACAAATTGATTGTGCCATTTAAAAAAAAGACAATAAATGAATTTGGTTTCCTCTATGCACAAATTTTGTGACAGAAATGAGTCGCTGCAGAACCGACTCCACGTAGTCTTTTCTGCCCTACCCCTAGAGTGTAATTTAAGCCCGCGTAGGCGCGGAGGGGCGAGGCGGGCCGCGAGCTGAGGAGCAGGTGGCTTTAACACTCGCCGCCGCGGCTGAGGCTGGCCGGCTGCAGCCGGCCAGCAAGCCGAAGCTGCGGTGGTGAGCGTTAAAACCCTCTGCGACGATAAGCTCGCGTGTGACCGCCGGAGCCCCGCAGCACCGGAGCCGTGACAGAAACCATGCCTGCTGCATGTTGCATGCTGCATGTTTGCATACTGCATGCTTGCTGCTTGTTGGTTGCATGCATGCTGCATGCTTGCTGCATGCTTTCTGCGTGCTTGCTGCATGCTTGCTGCATGCTTGCTGCATGCTTGCTGCATGTTTGCTGCATGCTTGCTGGCGTTGCTGCTCGTTTGCTGCATGCTTGCTGCTCGCTTGCTGCATGCTTGCTGCTCGCTTGCTGCATGCTTTCTAAATGCCTGCTGCTTGCTTGCTGCTTTCTTGCTGCTTGCTTGTTGCATGCATGGAGTATGCCTGTTTGCATGTTATGAAAAAACTATGCATTTCCTTATTTTTTTCTTAAAAAAGAGTAATACAAAAAATACTAGCCTGTAAATTATTTTGTTGAAACGTGATTTGTCCAAACGTATCTAAGTAAAAAATGAAAAATTTATAAATGAATAAATATCATCTGATGCATTTGATAAAAGAAGTATTTGCCAAATAAATGTTTGTAAAACGAATATTTTTAAAATAAAACTTTTGCGGAATAAGTTGTTTGCGAAATAAATAGTATACGAAACGTTGGTTGTAAAATGAATATTTGTCAATGGACTTTTGGTAAAACATTAGTGAACCGGATTAGATCAAAACAAATTGGGCTTATTTGAAAACGCGAGGCAAAGTAACTGAAGTTAGTATTTTTAGAATCACAATAACCAATGTATAGTACTCGTACATTTACGAATTTGATCGTAAAATCATACGGAATCAGACGGATTAGATTAAAACAAATTGAGCTTATTTGAAACCGCGGTCAGGCAAAGTAAGTTACTTTGCTTGAACGCGTTTGAATCAAAATAACCAATGTACTATTTTTACGAATTTGATCGTAAAACGTCGGCAAACATTTTGGACATGGGCTCTCGTATAACATGTTCGCTCACAAAGTTACCCACAGTTTTGCCGGTGTGATTGATATTAACTAAAAATGAAATAGTCTTCACGAAATTGTTTAGTTTGATTTTCCGAATACCTTTTATGAGAAGAACGCCTTCCTGTACCTACTAAATTACTTTTCAATAAGTTTTAAACCAGACAAGGATATTTTTCTAGTAATTTTTACATCTGGCGTAGCATTATTTTCTTTCACTACACAGCATCTTTTTATTAAGGAATAACAAAACTTACAAAAAAAATTGTTTCTTTAGTGTTTTTTTTCTAAAAGTTTAGGATTTTTTGAAAGTTTAATTATTAACAAAGGTCTGATATGTCATCAGCTATGATGTAAACTTCAGTACACTAAAAGTAAATCGTTTTTAAATAAGATTTAAATGATTTAAGAGATCAAGTTTTAAATCAACATAGATTAAAAGAATTATAAAAGAAAATTATTATCTTGATTTCGAACCTTGGGAAAAGGTGAACGAAGTTTGTGAGGTTTGTAGCAGGTGGCGTTCTGAGGCGAAAGGGACCACGAGAAAAATATTACATGTAAAATAAGTAGATAACTATAGCGAGACGGTTTACATGGAGAATGGCAGAAGAAAATGTGTTGCGTGCACCGTCCCCAAATAACTAGGACAAGGGAAAAAAAAGTGGAAGAATGTTATGCTGACAAGAGTAGGTCCAATCACACAAATTAGGGTAACTATTGTATTATGGATGAGTCTACCAGTTATTGTTCTCTGTTACATGGGTAGTAACACCACAAATGCATGATTGTTATGACAGTAATGCATCATAATGAGAAAACTAGGCAATTTGGCATGCAATAGTGACGTCCCAATCAATCATACCTATCATTTGTGGACCAAAATGACATACATTAGCGTATACTCAACAAGAGAATAACGACAGTAACTAATAAGGTAAGTACTTAAACCATTACTACAGGTAGGTAAACAACTTATTGAATGTCTAACCGGATGCAGCTGAACAGGGACCAGAATTTTTATTGGGGCGCAAATCTGACGACCACATTTTTTACTGGATTTTGGTATTACTGGCATGAAAGAAATACCTAGGAATATCTTTAATTCTGCCTAGTGATCGCGAGCAGCTCTGCGTAGCATGAGATCGTGGGTTAAAGAAAGAAAGACTCTTTCACTTTCTTCTTATTTCTTCTTCTTTAGATCGTGAGTTCGATTCCCGGGTTGGGCAAGGTGTCATTAGGTTTTTTCATCAAGAATTTCGGAGTCTGATTTTGCGCCCAGTTGAAGACAGGCTCGTTTCTGATGACATGGGATTTAAAACCTGACTGGCAAAATGTAGGTTGATTATTAAGTATACCTCTGTAGCTCTGTCCAACCCTTCGGGGTTTAAAAGTGTGATACTTTGATGCTTCGCTTTTGTTTATTATTAATTCCTTTCTTTTATATACTGTTACATGGAGTGATTTGACATGAATACTTAGTTCAGTATTTTATAATTTTTTACTTAATTTTTTTCTTATTATTTTATGTGTGTGTATTTGACATGAATATTTATTTATGATTATTTATTTACTTTGTGACTGTGACATTTAATAATTTTTGTAATTATCATTGACATTTATTTTGTAAATTATTATTAACTTTAAGTATTTTGTTATTGTGAATGTGAGGACCATGTGGGTCTCATTTTTTTTCTTTCTTTTCCCATGACGGTCTGGCAGTTTGAGTACTTTAAGCGACCTTCCCAAATGTCCTTTCTTTGGTATTGTTCGTCGTTTCGTCGAGCTCCTTGAGTTAAAAGTTAGCGAGCTACACGATAACTGACAAATGCTTGCACTGACTGGACAGGTCCACTCAAATCTGTGTGGTTCTTTCTTCAAAAGACCATCTCAGACACTAATCTGCATAGTTCTCATGTGAGTTGAACCAGATTATCTCAGGACTTTAAAAGAGACTGTGCCCTCTGAGTTTGTTTCGGCTGTTTCTTCTCAGAGTAGTCAGGTACGAAACACCGGACCCATCTAGTTTAAAAAACAAGGACGTGTAAGTGTTTGAGAAAACCAATTTGCTAAATAAATATAATTGATCATTTATGTTATCTCTAATTCTAGTAACAGGAAATCGGCTAATATAAAACACGGCAGAATCACTGGCTTTGCCACCAGAGAACCAGTAATTCATCTACATATAAGAAAAAAGATATACATATAGGTGAGATAAATAATGACATGTCGTAACATACACACATATACAGTCGGCATTTATCCGCGGGGAAAGGCCGATATTACTTACATAGAAAATGTAATAAGAAAGAATTGATCAGGGGAATTACTATGACCACTTACACTTTATACTGTATGTATACTTTTTAGTATTTAATCATACTTCTATAAATTATGTAGGTAAATTTTATCTTTTTGCAATTTCATTCATAAATTATTATCAATGACAAGAAAAAAAAAGCAGCTGAGAGCATTAACTCAAATTATTATAACGCACCTAAATCCTAAAAAGTAGGGTCCAATTCACAACAAAAATAATATTCTGCATTAATACAGAAAGAAGAAGAAAAATAATTAATACAGAAGAAGTTCGATTGACCACTTTCCTTTGTTCATTAATGATTAGCGCCTGAATAATTCATATCTACAGGAAATGATTGTATGATGTGATATTATACACTACCGTGAATACTTTAGGATCGTAATGTATGTTGTAATATTTTGTACCCTACATGTAATGGATAATAGTATTTAGTGTACCGAAACTCAATTATGAATCTTAATCTTTACATAAAACAAAGTCGTTCTCCCTGTATGTACGCTTAGATCTTTAGATAGTTCTAAAGAGAGAGAGAGTTGTTTGCGTTCTTTGTTTCAGCAATATATGGAGTGAGTGATTTAAGGGGACTACAGGGGCTAAATTAGCAACTCTATTTGTGGTGGTAGAATAAAGTTCCAATCAGCTTGCACTACAAAGTGATTGTTACGTCAGTCACAGCGGGACGAATAGTGCGAAATGAGTGGTTTCGATCGATTTACAAAAAATCTATTGATTGGACTAAAAAAATAAAACACTATGACGCTAATGTATTGCTTGTAGAAATTGTTGTTATTTTAGAAAGGTTTTTACTCGTTAAAAGAAATTGTTAGAGATAAGTTCGTGATTTTCTTTATCGAGGAAAATTAATTGTTTAATGTTTTCATAACACTATCATACTAACATATATCCTGAAGAATATCATATATTTTTCTGGTTTTGTTTATTGCAGTGAATTATATACTTTCAGGCATTATATAACTCGCGTTTAGCTCTTGTAGTCGCCTTAAGTAAAAGTGCCTATGCCTGTTTTACGTTGTCATGGGTACTATGTCTATGATAATTAAATTCTTGTTGAATAGCCCCTCTAAACAGTTAATGATATCAATGCACCTACAAACATGCGTACGTGAGATATAACAGGAAAGAAATTCTTTCTACAAAATTCCCCTTAGCCATGCGCTTAGGAGGAAAATCCCAGCCATCAACACGTCTTGCTAAGAATCTTGCACAAATGTTGTAATGATTGCATCTCCAGTATAAACTTGATATTTAAATTCAAATTAAGTTTACGTTTATCGAACTTGTTTTACCAATCAAACTGAGCCATGCAATTATCTTCTCTATTTAAAAGCATGGTTTCTTATTAACCAATAGTTCGTACCGTTTCTTTCAAGGTCACTTGCTTCGTTCATTCTTATGTCATTTATTCAACAACACCTTCATCCGCTAGGTTTTAACCTGGTGACTTGTCTTGAAGTATTGAAACAGTGTAGGACATAATGTTTATTACAGGTACAGATGAGTTTTCGACACCTAGTGACCCGAAATATTTGGGTGGCTTTCGTTACATTCGTTGCCTAAATCCAAGGCAAGACTCGTTCGAGGTAAATCTCATCGAGACAGCAATCATGTCGAATTTGTCGTGCAGAATAAGGCCTATTCAAATTTCTGCGTACATCCGATCACCTGGAAGCCTACTGAATTTTTTCGGAAAATGCTCGGTTAAGTGGTCTTCGCATTCAGTAAAGGCAGCTTCGAGTAGTGCCTTATTTCGAGGTGGCTCAAGTAAACCTATTACGAAAGAGTTAGTGCGAATTTAATACCAATTCGATCGCGTTAACGTTAACATTAATTTGAACCTTACACTTAACCACCTTAAGCTGAAGTAGCATCGTCTGGGAAAAGCGATTACAGCATACAAATCGAAGTTTACTTCGAGTAAATACTGTCACTGATAAAAAGCGCAATAAACCGACAGATTAACATTTAAAGTGTTCACTCCGATAACCACATATACCAATGGTATTATTGGCTATCTACTCAGGCACTAACAAGCTTCTATTGTTATATTATTCCGTGGCCTCTCATTATGACGCTTGTGTTGTACCTACACACTCATTCTCCTCACTTTACACATAGGTAAACAAGTAACCACTCACCACTGCTCTCAAAACAGTGTAGGAAAACATCGTGAGGAAACTAGCATGTCCTAGAGCAAAACCAAAAAAAAATGAAGACATTTATGTATCATCTACCAATTGCGCACTTAACCACTAAGGACAAAGAATAAATAATAGTATTAACTTGGATTGATGCCTATTTATTGAGGTAATAAATAGGCATCAATCCAAGTTGAGTCTCTGAGAGGAGCACTGATAATATTATAGTGTGACTATGCTTAGAAGAACACAAAGAAAGAAATACCGTGATCCCATGTTTCAGTTACACCCTAAAGCCAAATGACGAAATTGTCCAGTTCGACACGTTCACTAGAAGCGTCATTAACAAAAAATATACATTATTTCAAGTAGATTACGATGATTTTCGCTTTTTCCCGTTATTTGTGAGTATATTTTAACGTTTCTATCAAAAGATTTTTTTCTAAAACCGTTGCCTACTGTTTAGTACCGTAGAACTTTGTGAATAGAAACGAAGCTCGTGGTGGTAAATTGAGAAACCTAGGGAGAGAACGGGACTTTATTTAATGTTTCCAACAAGGTCATTAAATAATTAAGTATAGGGAATTAAGAGGCCTGCGGGGCATGCGTAGTTCATACAAACGTAATACCAAAATGATTAGTAAATCAAACATATTCTTAAGGTAGTGTGTATTTATTTCGATTGGATTACAGAATATCTATGTTCCCAAATATATATTTTGAAAGGACAATGATATAAAGACGAGATATGACGAATTTAAAATTTCTATAGAAAACTTATTTTTCTTATATCTCTTGTTAAAATCAGCTTTCATTCAAAATATATATTTGGGAACCTAGATATTCTGTAATCCAATCGAAATAAATACATACTACGAGTACCTTAAGAATTTATGTTTATTTTACTAATTATTTTGGTAATTACGTTTGTATGAACTACGCTTGCTCCGCAGGCTTCTTAACTTAACAAAATTGAGTAGGTACTTGATGGTAACATATCGTATTAATTCCACATGTTGTTTTTGTTCATTCGTCACCCTTTTAACTTAGAGCTTTTTAAATAAATTTCCGTTAAGTGAGAATCGCCAGGATAGCCCGCGAAATTAATTTAATTTTTCTTACGTTTTTTGCAAGTAGCAGGTCAATGTCTGGTTATATGTTTATTTAAATTTGTGTTATTCGCGAACGTAACAAATTTTATGTTAGAGTTATAATCATTTAAAATCTTCAATACAACCCTTTAAGTTCATCATTTATCCGCATTGAATCACTATTTCGTGAAAAAAAATCATTCATTGGAATTACATGAATTTATGAGTTGAATTGATGATTTCAATAATTATAATTCTGTAAATACGTACGTATTTTGGCCGCAAATCAAATTATGTTCAGCATACAGCCTGACAAAGACCGGAAAAATGCAAGAAAACGTAAGAAAGTTTTAAATTCACGGGATGCCCTGGCGATTCCATCGTAAATAAAATATGAACCAATAACACAAATAGGCACGTCATGAGTACGTACATATCTAGTTAATGATCGAATAATGTCTAGAAAAACTACATAAACAGAAACTCTTGCGCACGTCATGTAGATTAAGATCACGTTGTGATAACGTCACTGTTTTAACAATAAATGGTTGAAAAATATTCTCTTAAAATTTCACATTCAGCTAGCTAAAGTTTCTATTAAACGGGCAAAATACTTGTGTATTACCGTATGATATATTATAATAACTGTCACTAACGTTCTTTTTACTTTAATAGGATACTAACAGATTATTCCGTAATAATTGTGTATGTCCGCGTGATCGGGGCGAACGTCAGCGCGCGAACCGAACAAGAACTCACTAAGATTGATCAAATAGGTTTTCCTGTAAACACATTAAGGATGTTGAACAATTGATTATTTAAGTACCTAGTTCTCGGCGTGAGAAAGGTTGTGAACTTGAATGAGATAGAAAGAAACTAGATTTAGTTCGAAACTAAGACTGCCTAGTAGCATTTTTTGTTGGCATTTAGTTGGGCCACATACCTCTGGTTAGTTGGTAAATAATGCATACATACAATTGGCGGGCAGTTTACGGGTTGGGCCCAAAACTGATGGCCTACGTGGATTTGCCTACGAAGGCCCAACTTGCGATGGGGCCAATGTGGATTTGCCTACGTAGAACCAACTTGCGATGGGACCAACGCGCGTGGATTTGCCTACGAAGGCCCAACTTGTGTGAATTCTGGGGGAACGGCGCGAACGCAGTCCCCACTACCAAAAATTACGCATCCGAGTTATCCACATTAGGGATAATCGCAAGGGTCAACCTAACCGCAGTGCAATGGGAAGGCCTCGCCCTGGGGGAACCGCCTATTTGATCACGGTTTCCCCTATGCCAGGTAAGTATGATTTGACTACAGTACCGCGCGAGTGTCATTCGACGCCGGAGAATCTTAACACCGCGATTCAGAAACGTGACGTAATTGTACAGCGCCATCTAGTTTAAAGATACGAACTAAATTGTGCGGTACTTACGCGTCTACTTTCCCAGAATAACGGTCCCTTTACTTAGATTGCACTCACAGTACAATGTTAACAAGTTAATATATAATTATGTCACCGTAAAATTGTCAAGCACGTTATATTACAATATAACGTGTTTCTCTCTAGTGATATTGTAATATCTCGAATTATTGTCAACTGAACATACGGAAGTATCTCTGCCCCCATAATCGGGACTTGGGGCACCCCCCCGTTAGGTTAGTTAGGTTCCTTTAAACCCTGCACCCGGAAATAGGGGCCCCGCGAAGCGGGGCTCCGTCGACTACGATTTTTAGGGGAATATGAAGTGTTTTAAGGTTAGGTTAGTTAATCGATATAAATTCTCAGTATCTTTTCATGAGAGTGGTACCACTGGGCAAGGGGGACCCCTGCTTCTCTCCACACCGCGTGAGTTGACTACCATCGCATGCATTTCACGAAAAATAATGCGTTTTATTGTAAGCAGTATGTTCATTTGACAATAATTCGAGACTTTACAATATCGCTAGAGATATTACAATATAACGTATTTGACAATTTTACGTACATATACATAGACATTTATAATTATATCAAGTACCATTGACAAGATTGCACTTAGTGAAATATCTAAGTAAGATAAATTGAGAACAATCAGTTACGAGATACTGACGGATCATAGCAACAAGGGAATTAAGTCATCTTCTTTAGAATATTCTGAAGTGGTAATCCTATGCTAATACAGGGATACAGGTATTGTGTGTCGGTTCACGTTTTAGACGACTTACAACTAGTAACATGGTGTGATATATATTTACTAGACTATAATAAAGGGTGGAATTTTACAATGCCGGGTTTCTGCTACCCAGTCGTCTGCGTATTAATAAGCTCATACTGGGTAATTATACGTGTACCAGTATATACGTATCATCCCTAACAGGCCCATTGAAAGGTTTAAGTTGGACCGATGTAAGTTGTTCTCATAACTTAAATCCCTACAAAAATCACCCAACAGTAGGAATAGTAACAGAAGGCCCTTTGTTGGCTATTCGTTGGGCAAATAGTGCATGTTTATGACAATGGGCCTATTTTAAGTTTAGGTTGGCGGAACAACTATTCGTCTGCCAATACATTCCCAACTGTTGGCATAAGGAAGCCAACGGCAATTGCTACTAGATGTTTTTTTTTTTTTTTCTCTTTATTTGTTTATAGAGGGTTTGATCAGTATGACCATGCCACCCTCATAGGGGCATTCTATGTCTATCTACGCTTAATACCTATGTTTACAATTTTGTATAGTTTTTTGGCTGTCCTGGACAAGGGCGCAGCCAAAATACTATAATATATATCAACATCAATAGATTTTAGACAATTTTCTATGAAAAAGTTACTCCTCTCAACCTCATTCCGGACACATTCCGCTAAAATATATGTGTGGTATCCTCTACCTTATCACACTCAGAACAATTCAAGATCATGTGTATGCTATATTTGTGGTGCGAATATGGGGCCGAGCAGCAGTCCGTGGAGTGACTTAGTAGAACAAGATTTAGAAGGGACACAATACCAAGAGGAAGTTAATATGCAGACGGAGGGTGAAACTAGGTTGGAGAAGAGGAAAGGAGAGGACGATGATACGGAATGGACTAAGGTAGAATCAAGGCAAAAAAAGAAGTACAAGACTAACATAGATAAAATAGAGATTTACATATCATATAGTAAAGAATTGCCTAAGCAATTTGCTTTGGCCAGATTATTTAAAGATAGCGGCATCACCGATATTTTAAGGGTAAAATATATTAACCCATACAAAGTCCGCCTCGATATGGATAATGAAGTAAGCGCAGAAAGATTAGAGAACTGTAAACAATTACTTGAGAAGGGCTGGCACATACAACGGGCTATGGAAAAGAGTCTATCATATGGGGTTATAAGAGATGTGGATTTAGATTTAACCGATGAGTACATACTAAACACAATAACATGCCCCACACCAGCCAAATTGGTGTCAATATTACGACTTAATCGACGTAACTCGGAAGAAGGCTGGACCAAAAGTGAAGCCGTGCGTCTTTGTTTCAAGGGCTCCTTTATACCACCGTATATATCTGTGGATGGTCTAAGGATTAAAGTGGATCCATACGTCTTTCCTGTGTCACAGTGCACCCATTGCTGGAGGTTGGGTCATCCTACTAAAAGGTGTTCAAGCAAAGTTAGTTGTCCAAAGTGCGGAGAAAACCATGCTAACTGCGATACTAGGTCATTTAAATGTGTCAACTGTAACGGTGCACACATGGCTTTATACAAAGGTTGCCCGGCATTCCTCAAAGAAAAAAGGTTACGAGACATTATGGCGGAGTTCAACTGCACGTATAGAAAGGCCCTCACTATTTATGTAGCACCAAGTTCTCCAACAGAGGTCGTCCCTAAGATATCGTCAATCAAAACGTTCCCTACGTTGCAAACTAATCCTCCCCCTGTACAAGAATCGACATCGTCGCACCGTGATGCTACACCTTACGTTGAAATCGTTAAGACGAAAGCACAAATACACAAAGGGGAACAGGTCAAACCAGCCCCACAATCTTCGTCCAGAAAACAATGGAAACGTAAGGACGCTGCTTCTAACCGATCTGAATACGATCTTTTTTTAAATCCAGAGCCACAGGATACCAGCAAACCGGAGGTGTTGAAGGAGGAGGTTGAAGAAAAACAAGATTATCCGTATCTGAATTTTTAGATGAAGATGCACGTAAACAAAGGCAACTCATGCGAGAAGAAATGTTAAAAGCTCGAAAGAAAGGTCTATATTCAGTGATCCGGAACAATCAATTATACGTCCAGGGAGAAATAATAAACATGAGGAATAAAACATACCAACAAAACTATGGAACTAATAACACATACGATAATACATTGATAACGCAAAATAATAGCAATAATGAACACAAAGAAATAATAAGTGACATTAATACAGAAAACAACTCCTTTCGAAGCCACAGGACAACATTTTAACATTTTATTTCAAAATATACAAAGTATTTACAATAAACAAGACATATTTGAAGCTTTCATCGAAGACAACCCAACATTTAACGCAATATGTTTATCAGAAACCTGGTTATCGCGCGAGAAACTAACCATGGTACAATTTAGCGGATATAATATAGCTGCCTCATACTGCCGAAAGACGCGAGGAGGTGGTGGCGTATGCATCCTGCTCCAAGATCACATCGAATTTAGAGAGAGGAAGGATCTTACAGACATGTCCATAGAATATATTATTGAATTATGTGCAATTGAATTACCCAAAGAAAATATTTTATTACTAGCAATATATTGGAATAAAAGAGAGGAAGATATATTTATAAGTCAATTAAAAAATATTTAAAACTGTTTAAACAAAAAATATTACAATTTTGATATTATAATAGGCGGAGACTTTAACATAAATGTTTTAGAGAGCAACAAGAAAACTAGTCAATTCCTAGATCTAATGTTAGAATTCAAACTTACACAACACATACAAAAACCCACTCGTATTACACAAACTACATCTACATGCTTAGATTTAATATTCACAAACTGTAACATAAATAAAATATTCACAAACATTGAAGAGTTTGGTTTATCAGACCATAGCGGAACATCAATACATATCTCAATGCCACATGTAACCACATCTCAACCTACTTGGTACGCAAAGAAGAGATTATTTAATGACACCAATATATCAAAGTTCAAGACTGCATTACAAGTTGTAGACTGGAACAAAATAATAATAGAAGGCCAAAATATGAACGACAACTATAAAGCATTCAATGATACGCTAACTAATATCCTAAACAAATGCATACCCTTACGTAAAATTAAATTAAAATCAAAATTTAAGAAAAAATGGTTAACCAAAGGTATTAAAACCTCCTCCAAAAATAAGAGATTATTGAAAATACTCACACTTAAAACAAATAACCCAATACTATCACAACACTATAAAAAATATGAAAAAATATTTAAAAAATCAGTAACAACAGCAAAAAAACTGGAATACATTTACAAAATAAAGAAATCGAATAACAAAGTCAAAACAATGTGGAATATTATAAACGAGCGAACCAATAAAACCATAAAAAAAGACAAATTTAACATAAAATTACAAACAAATAACAATAAAACAACCACAGAGCCCAAGGAAGTAGCCAATACGTTTAACAAGTTTTTTGTTTCCATCGGTGAGGGATGTCCGGCGCGAACAAACGATGAGGCGACAAGCATACCAGTGGTTTCACATACGGAAAACACAATGTTCCTCACTCCAGTAGACCCTTACGAAATAAATATCATGCTAAAAACACTAAAAAATAAAAAAAGTCACGGCATGGACGAACTTCCACCCAGTTTACTCAGACAATGCGCAGATGAGCTTACACTACCATTTTATAAATTAGTAAACCAGTCTTTTGAGGACGGCGTATTTCCTGATCAACTTTAAATAGCATTAGTGAAACCTTTACATAAGAAAAATGACAAAACAGAGCCTAGTAATTACCGTCCAGTAGCGTTATTGCCAACAGCTTCAAAGATTTTTGAGAAAGCAATGTGCAACCGCGTTTACAGTTTCTGCGAAAAATATAAAATATATGATGAATGCCAAAACGGTTTTAGAAAAAATCGATCAACAGCATTAGCGGTCTATAAATTTATACAAGAAGCCCTAAGCATAATTAATAATAAAAAGTACGCAGTAGGGTTAATGCTTGACATGACCAAAGCCTATGATAAAGTGCAATATGATATTTTATTAAAATCCGCGGTAAATCATATGAATGGTTCAAATCGTATCTGGAAAATAGGGCACAGCTGGTAGAGATAGAATATTTCAATAACACTCTAAACGAACTTCAAAAGTTTCGGTCTGACAGAAAGGCGATTACCGCATCAATACCACAAGGAAGTGTTATTGGATGCCTTCTATTTCTCATTTACATCAATGATCTCCCAAAATTTATATCTGAAACCGGACCTTGCGTTTTGTTTGCGGACGACATCTCCATTCTCACCCAATGTCATGACAACACAAACTTAAACAGTACCCTTCATGAAATTCTCAGTAAAATAATAACCTGGATGAACGAACACAACCTCGAAATAAACTTTGCAAAGACTAAACTCATAACCTTCCACCCCCACCAAAAAAACCCTCTAAATGTACTTTTTTCTTTTAATAATCATACCATAGAAACAGTCAATGAATTTAAACTATTAGGCATAACTATAGACAAAAATATAAATTGGAAGTCGCACGTACAAAACATTAAATCTAAACTTTCCAAATTTTTATACGCTTTTCGTGAAGTAAAAAAAACCACTAATTTACAGACTGCCCTGGTTACATACTACGTCTATACTTATGCATGGCTTAGCTACGGCATTATAATGTGGGGATACAGTACAGATGCACTTACACTATTCACCGTTCAAAAAAAATTCATCCGGATCCTGGTTGTTTCGGCTACCCGACCCGGGAGTCAAGGTACCTGGGACAATCTCCCACTAGTAGACGGGCGCTCCTTGCGGAGTAAGCTGGTGACGCTCGCCTCCACGCACCCCTGAATGCGTAAAGGGGGGGGGGGTACCGGCGACCTCGTAGACTATCTCGGAGACCTCGGGGGAAGAGGGGGCAGGCAGGATCAATAAATAAAACCCGGAATTTCTTCTAGTCGGCTGGTTCCCTAGGTTTCGGCTTTTCTTGCTTGTCCTTTTCTTGTTTCTTCCTCGATGGCTGGGCTGCGACTGACGATCGTTCGCCGTTGTTCGCGTCTTATATACGGCCCTGTCCGCCCATAACGAGAGCCGCGATTTTTAAGCCCAATTTCGCGTTTGTTTTCGCGAAAGCCGAAACCTTTGGAGCCCTATATTTTATTTATTTATTAAAATAACCCTTATAATATATACATTTTTAAATAGCTTATTATCTATATTACCATATGACATAACAATATTACACCTTACATTAATTACAAAAAATATTCTAGAACAAAAACTATAAAAATTACAATGGACACAATTTTCACTATCTACTTTTCCTTATATTTTCTAAACCACTGGACCGATTTGCGTTATTTTTGCATGGATATCGGTTTTAGACCAAGTCCAACCTTTCTACACTAATTTAAAAGTTCTATCTTAATAAACAAAAAATCACTTTTTCAAATTACGTAATTATGAGACAAAAATCCTAATTTGCAGTTTTCTATGTCTTATTGGAATTTAAAACTGGGATCATGACATTTTCTCATAATTCTATGATGATTCTAATTAGATTCCGTTAAAATATTTACTTATTTTCAACATTAATTTTCATCACAAGTTTTTTCAAAACAAACAATACTAATTCCCTACTAAAACGACTCACGATGCATTATGCGTACGTCCACTACTTGCACCCTGGTGTGGAGATAGGGTCTCGTCGCCGACAGTCTCCCCCTCGTGCGTCGCACCATCCTCCAGGCTCGGCGACACTCCCGGCACCAACAGCACCACTCTCGAACTGGGTCTTCGCAGCACTCCTCCTCGCGTTCCGACGTCGACGATTCTTGTTCGCCCATCTGGCCCAGGATACACCTGCAGGATTCTGCCGCGTGGCCAGGTGTACCTCGGCAGGCTGTGGTCGACGATAAGCACGACGTCTCCCACTTGCAGGTCTGTGGCGCAGGTTCTTCCCTTCGTCTTTCTCGGCAGTAGCGTGGGCAGGTATTCTCGCAGCCAACGTTGCCAGAAGTGATCGGCAAGTCGCTGCGTTGTCTTCCAGGTGTGTTTGCCCACGAGCTCGTCGTCTTGGAAGCTGCCGACTCTTGTTGCGCCGCAGGATCGCCCGATGAGGAAGTGGTTTGGAGTGAGTGCTTCTTCTTCAAGGTCCTCGGAGAGATGAGTGAGAGGCCGAGAATTGACGATGTGCTCGGCCTCCAGCAGGAGGGTATGTAATACTTCCTCTCTCGGATGTTTTTCGTTGAGTGTGGCGTCTAGTGCTGTTTTAATTGATCGCACCAAACGTTCCCATGCACCGCCCATGTTAGGTGCACCAGGAGGGATGAACTTCCACTGCACGCCGATCTTCTCTGCTTCTAAGGTGAGAGTCTCTTGGTTCATGGTGTCTAGTGTCTCTTGCAGCTCTTTGTTGGCACCGACGAAGTTAGTCCCGTTGTCACTGTAGATTGTCTTTGGCATTCCTCTTCTTGCAGCGAATCGTCGTAGCGCCATGATCATGCTGTCGGTGGAGAGGGAGGGAGTGAGCTCGATGTGTACAGCCCGTGTTGTTAGGCATGTGAATAGGGCCCCCCATCTCTTCTCTTGACGCCTTGCTACTGTGATGACCATGGGGCCGAAATAATCGACTCCAGTGCACGTGAAGGGAGGTTTTCCGTGCATCAATCTTTCAACAGGTAAGTTCCCCGTCGGTAGCTCTTGAGGTTTACCTTTCTTCGTCTTGCACCACTGACATTGATGTTGAACAGCCTTGATAGCTGACCTCAGCCCTAGTATCCAGAAGCGCTGTCTTAACTCGTTCATTACTGTCGCGTGATTGCCGTGATTAAAACGGCGGTGAAATTCTTCTATGATGAGTCGCGCAGTTTTATCTTTGCTGTCGAGCACGATGGGTCGCTTGTAGTCTCTGGTCACGCCCTGTATCGCGTCGATTCTTCCTTTCATTCGCAGGAGACCTTCTTCTAATATTATATCGAGTTTCTTTAGCTTGCTGCTGGCTTCTATCTGTTTTCCTTGTTGTATACTTTTGATATCTTCTTTGAAGCTTCTCTCTTGACTTCTTTGTAGCAGAAGAGTTTCAGCTCGTTGAAGCAGGTCTTCGTCTATGGTTATGCATCTTCTTTCTGGTGTTTTTGAAGGTCGGTGTCGCTTCTCCATCACCTTCTTTTTTCCTTTCGTCGGCTTCCAGTCAGGATCTTCTCTGCTGGCGTGGACCTTTTCTCTCGTTCTGCAGCGTTGTATGAACTGCAGTACCCTTGCTGTGGCTCGCCAAAGTCTCTTCCAGGAGGAGAACCGTTCAGGATCTGGTGTTGGATGCGTGATTCGTGCTGTTGTCACGACGTCCACAGCTTTTTCTTCACCGGTGGTTTCTTTCTTGAAAGTTCTTGCCGCGGGCCAGTATTCTTCCGCTTTTCTCAGGAACTCTGGTCCAGCATACCATCGATGATTGCAGCTAAAATGTTCGGGGACGTCGCGTGTCGCGTCGTCGGCAGGGTTCTGCGCCGTGGGCACCCATCTCCATTCCTGTGGTTTGGTGAGATCTTCTATTTCCGCCAAACGATGAGCCACGAACGTTTTGAAAGTTCGGGGGTCAGTCTTAATCCAAGATAGTACGATGCTGGAGTCTGTCCAAAACGTCTTCTTTGCTATCTTCAGGTCTATTTCTTCCGCCACTGAGTGTGCTAATCTGCTTCCTAGGAGGGCTGCTTGCAGTTCAAGTCGCGGGATCGATACTGGCTTCAGTGGAGTGACTCTTACTTTCGCCGCCACCAAGCTGACGTGGTAAGTTCCATCTTGATCTTCTGTCCTCCAATATACAGCCGCTGCATACGCTGCTTCACTCGCATCTGTGAACGTGTGCAGCTCCCCCTCGGTGCGATGTGGCGCCAGACACCTTGGAATCTGAAGGTCCTGGAGCAGCTTCATCTTCTCCAGGTAGGTTTTCCAATCTTCGTACTCTTTATTTTCTATCTCTTCATCCCAGCCGACGCCGCTTCTCCATATGTTCTGCAGCAGCTTCTTGCCCTGGACGAGGACTGGTGATGCTAGACCCAGCGGGTCGAATGTTGACATAACTGCGCTGGTAACTTCCCTTTTTGTAGGTATCTTGAAACCGTTGGCTATTTCTTCAGGCGTATTACGTAAGTTTGCCCTGAAGCCGATGGAATCCCTTTCCGTGAACCAGCGTAATCCCAGTGTCTTTTCTTCCTTTTCACCAAGATTTACTTCTATTTTCTCTGTTGTTTCAGTCTTCACGCCTTGTAGTAACTTAGGTTGATTCGATGCCCAACCCCTGAGTTCGAAGCCTGCCTTCTTGTGTATGAAGTCTACTTGTGCTATTATCTTCTTGAAGTCTTCTTCGGAGTGGAAACTATGTAGATAGTCGTCCATGTAGTGGTTCAGTTCGACAGCCCTTGTAGCCTCTGGATATTGTTCCTTGTAGTCCGCTGCGTTTCGGTTCTTTACGTATATTGCTGTGCTTGGAGATGAGGTTGCGCCGAAGATAACTGATGTCATCCTATACTCTTTCGGCAGCACGTCGCGACGGTCCCCACGCCACAGGAACCTCAGGCTATCTCTATCTTCTGGCCTGATGCGAACTTGCAGGAACATTTCTTTGATGTCGGCTGCCACTGCTAACGGACCTTGTCGAAACCTCAATAGTACGCCGAAGAGTGACTGCAGTAGATCTGGCCCTGGTAGCAGAGCGTCGTTGAGACTTCTTCCTTTTGATTTGGCTGCAGCGTCGAAGACGATTCTTATTTTCTTCTTCAATGGATGTACCACAGAGAAGTGAGGGAGGTACCACTTCTTCTTGGAGTCTTCTTGTCCAATTGGTGCTTCTTCTGCATACTTGCTGTCGATTAGGTGCTGGATCTGTTTGTTGTACTCTGCTTTCAACTGAGGATCTTTGTCGATCTTCTTTTCTATGTTGGTTAGTCGGTTTCTTGCAGACGTGTAGCTCTCTGGCATTTGTTCATCTTCGTTTTTCCACAGAAGTCCAGCTTCAAATCGTCCATCTTCTAATCTTCTGCAGGTTTTCTCCAGGATGGTGAGTGCTCTTCCTTCTGAGTCTGTAGTGGGTCTTCTTGGTTGCACACCGAGTGCCTCGATCGCGAAGTGATCCTTGATAGCTTGATGCATCTCTTCTTCTGGCGTGTTGATGTGTAGACACGTGTTTAGGAAGTGTACTACTTTCACACCTCCGGCGTCTGACCCGTGGAGCACCCATCCCAGCCCCGTTCTTGAAGCTACTGGTTCTCCTGGTTTCCCTCTTCTTACTTCTTGTGTCACAATCAGCTCCCAGTTGTCTTGACCGATGAGTAGCTGAGGTGACTCCCCTTCATAATATAGAGAGTCGGCGATCTTCTTTAAATGTTGACATTCTTCTATTCTTTTCTTCTCTAGGAACTGTGGTGCAAGCTTCAACTCGTCGATTGTGCGAACTCTTCTCAGGATCTTCTTGTCGCTCTGATGAACCCCTTTGACTGTGAGGTCCAGCGTTTGAGAGTTCTTCTTCCTTAGTAGCCTGCCCCCTACTGTTTCGATGACCAGTTCTTCTTTATTTCCTTGAGCGCCGACTTCTTGTGCCACTTTTTCGTCTAGGAGTGACACTGTTGACCCTTCATCCATAAGGGCCAATATCTTCTTTGATCCTTTTGCCCCGAAGACTTCTACAGGAACTATCTTCAGGTATGCCCTTGCGTTGTTGACTGCATTCACTGATGCTGTAACGGTCGCTACTTCTTGTGGTGCTTCCGTCTTTTCCCCCGAGGTCTTGTCTTCTGGTTCCACGTGCAGCAGGTGATGATGCCACCTTTTGCATTCTTTGCACGGCGGCTTCCTGCAGCTCTCCTTCCGATGTTTTCCTTGTAGACATTTGAAGCAGACGTGACTCTTCTTTACTATTGCCCAGCGATCTTGTACCGACGTCTTCTGGAACTTTGGACATTCGACGAGGAAGTGTTCACCCTCACATACAGGGCAAGTCTTCTCTTGTTGTTTTGAATCTCTTCCCCTGGTGTCCTTTTCTTTGGAGTCTTTTTCTTTCGTAGAATGTGTTGCTTGTCGAGTGTTTCTTCGAGGTGCACTCTTCTCTTCTGATGTTGCGAAGGCTCCACACTTGTCCGCTTCTATGTTCAGGAACCTGGACACCAGTGTCAGGTCGGAGAACTCGCCTTCTTCTGATGCAGCAGTGAAGTCGTACCACCGGAACTTGAGGATTGTTGGTATCTTCTCGATAATTTGTTTGACCATTTCAGGTGAATGCAGGTACTGAGGTTTCTTTAACCCCTTGATGGATGCCACGCTGTTGTTGATCTGACTTGCGAAGACACATATGTCCCTTGGATTTTCAGATATCTTCGGTAATGCCTTGATCTTGTCCAGCTCGGCCAGCACCAGCGCATCAGGTCTTCCATATCTTCTTCTAAGGGCTTGCATCACTTCCACCGGAGAGGCTTCGGAGTACAGCAGACTCTTGATAGCTTCTCTTGCGTTGCCCTTCAGTGCTCTTCTTAGTCGAGCCATATTTTGAACTTCGTTGAACATAGGTGCTGTATCTTCATAGACGACTTTGAAGGCTAACCACTCGCTGCTGTTGCCGTCGAAATAGGGTAACTCGTGGATGTACTTCGGTTGTGCCACTGGCCCTCCTCTTGTGGTGAAGGCTTCTTTCAATGCCGATGCTAGAGCTTGAATTTCAATCGTAGCTCCATTCGTTGAAGAGTTCTCTTCTGGCTTCACTTTCTGGGATTCCGGTGGCTGCTGACCTCGTAGCTCTGGTTGTTCTTTGTTGCCTTCGCCTAATACAGATTTCTCGATCCAGTTCTGCACCTGTGCTGTTCTGTCTTCCTGGTCTCCATCCACGGAGTCCTCTTCTTCACACTGTGCCAGCTCCAATCTGACACGAGCTAGGTTCGCCGCAGCCCGTGCTTGCTTCAGCTCCAGGCGTGCTAATTCTTCTCTGGCTTCCAGCTCCCGTCTTCTGGCCGAGGAACTTGTGGTCTTCGTAGACCTGGCGCGACGACTGACCCCCGTCGGCTTCAGGGTCACGTCTAAATCGCGAACCCCTTGTTCCGGGACATCTTCTGGGATCTTCTCGGTCGTCTTCTTCTGGGCGGTGTCTTCCTTCTTGCTCTTCTCTGACTCCGCTGTGGTCGTGGTCGCAGTCGCAACTGTGTTCTCCGTCGTGGTAGTCTCTGTGGCCGTGGTTCCCGAAGAAGTGTTCGTGTTTGAAGTAGCTGCTGTTCCTGATGACGCGGATGCTGACGTGACCCCTTCTGACCCCGACGTTTCTTCTGTCGTGTCCCTTTCGGAAGGACGTGACTCGGGGCGGGAGGAGGCATCCTTCTGCTTCCTAGTTACTGGCATCTTGAACGAAATCTTCTGTTTCTTCTGAACTCTTCTGTCTTCTTGCAGGGATCCGTCGCTCGAAGGACCAACTGTTTCGGCTACCCGACCCGGGAGTCAAGGTACCTGGGACAATCTCCCACTAGTAGACGGGCGCTCCTTGCGGAGTAAGCTGGTGACGCTCGCCTCCACGCACCCCTGAATGCGTAAAGGGGGGGGGGTACCGGCGACCTCGTAGACTATCTCGGAGACCTCGGGGGAAGAGGGGGCAGGCAGGATCAATAAATAAAACCCGGAATTTCTTCTAGTCGGCTGGTTCCCTAGGTTTCGGCTTTTCTTGCTTGTCCTTTTCTTGTTTCTTCCTCGATGGCTGGGCTGCGACTGACGATCGTTCGCCGTTGTTCGCGTCTTATATACGGCCCTGTCCGCCCATAACGAGAGCCGCGATTTTTAAGCCCAATTTCGCGTTTGTTTTCGCGAAAGCCGAAACCTTTGGAGCCCTATATTTTATTTATTTATTAAAATAACCCTTATAATATATACATTTTTAAATAGCTTATTATCTATATTACCATATGACATAACAATATTACACCTTACATTAATTACAAAAAATATTCTAGAACAAAAACTATAAAAATTACAATGGACACAATTTTCACTATCTACTTTTCCTTATATTTTCTAAACCACTGGACCGATTTGCGTTATTTTTGCATGGATATCGGTTTTAGACCAAGTCCAACCTTTCTACACTAATTTAAAAGTTCTATCTTAATAAACAAAAAATCACTTTTTCAAATTACGTAATTATGAGACAAAAATCCTAATTTGCAGTTTTCTATGTCTTATTGGAATTTAAAACTGGGATCATGACATTTTCTCATAATTCTATGATGATTCTAATTAGATTCCGTTAAAATATTTACTTATTTTCAACATTAATTTTCATCACAAGTTTTTTCAAAACAAACAATACTAATTCCCTACTAAAACGACTCACGATGCATTATGCGTACGTCCACTACTTGCACCCTGGTGTGGAGATAGGGTCTCGTCGCCGACACTGGTAAATATACAACAGACAGATAGCTGTAAACCACATTTTAAGGATCTAAATGTTTTGACTCTGCCTTGTATATATATACTAGAAATATCCAAATTCGCTCACAGACACCAAGACTTTTACACTAAACGAGAAGACATACAAACAAGATACACACTCCGACACAAAACACGACTCAACCTACCACCATCCCGCTTAAAAATATATTCTACAAGTCCTCTGGTAATGTCAATCAAAATATATAATATGTTACCCGAGTCATTAAGAAAAGAAAAAAAACTTAATTTATTCTCTAGTAGGCTAAAAAAATTGTTATTGAGCAAATGTTATTACAGTGTAGACGAATATTTAAATGATAAATCTTTAAAACGGGAAAAATAATGTTCTTTTTGTCTGTTTCGAGAATAAGTTAGATTATAAGATATTTTTACTTTTTACTACTACTACCTTTTTTTTTGTTGTTCGTGTGTTTTGTTTTTTAATGACATTTTACTATTATGTTTTTATCTTAAATGATTTATTTATTATTTAACACGATTTATCTTTTAATGACATGTTTTATCTTATTAGCTCACATGATTTAATTTTTTTTTTTTTTTTTTATATTATTTTAGACGATTTATTTTTTTATTGACATGATTTATTCTTTCGTTAACTTGATTTATTCTATTGAAATAATTATTTTCAAATTTTATTTGTATTATTTACTTTTAAATTGTAAACGTTATCCAACTTTCAAGTGTTAAATTGTATTTTTGAATTGTAAACGTTAAAATCCGTGTTGTGTTAGTTTTAAATGAATTTTTCGATACAATGTAAAATTTTTTTATGAAATGACCTCTAAATGATAAGTCCTCTCCACATATATTATCTTACTTTTGCTGTGCCCGACAGGGTCCACGATTGTCTCTAAATATATGTTTACCACCTAAGCCTACATTGTGGAATGCAATAAAGTATTGAGTATTGAGTATTGAAAAGAGAGAGAGAGAAGTGAACTTTGGAGAATTAATTGTAAGATTGAAAGAAATAATATTTTTGAAAAATACATCGTTTATAAGTAAGATTACAAGCGTTATAAAGTGTTGCGTCGAATGGATTATTTTAGTGGTGGTAGATAATATTTCAGAGTGGCCTTTAATAAAACAGACATTAGGTTTTTTTTTGTGTAAACCATGACCAATAACAGGAAAAATGTAAAATTGAATATACTCCAATGGAATGCGCAGAGTTTAAGGCCAAAGTTAATTACATTTCAAAATATTTTGCTACAGGAGAAGGTCCACATTGCCGCCGTTAGTGAAACCTGGTTGGAACCGGATAGTCATCTCAATGTGAAACATTATAATATTTACCGTAAAGATAGGGAGGATGGTTACGGTGGGGTTGCTATCTTTGTACATAGATCGATTCAATCAAGTATCTCTGAACTTCAAACCTCAAGTCAGGGTATTGAACTATTGTGTGTTAAAGTATTCAATTGTGGTGAAATCGAACACATTATTGCGATATACTGTGCGCCAGCTGTGCGTACCAGCCAGCAAGACTGGGATTCAGTTTTTTCTTTAGTTAACAAGAAAATTCTTGTTGTAGGGGACTTTAATGGGCATCACACCAATTGGTCCTACAAGACCGATTTAAGAGGATCTCAAATCTGTTAGGCTAGTTTAGATAACGGTTTTGTAACCCTAAATGATGGCAAATCCACCCGTGTAAGTTAGTTAATAACCAAGTTCAACAATCCGCGCCCGATATTACCTTAGTCTCCTCTGATTTGGCTTTGTCATTTAACTGGGACATTATGAACGAAACTCTTGGAAGTGATCACTTAATGATTAAAATATCGACCAGTCTCTATATTGCACCTAGAAACACTTATCGACGGAACTTTAAAAACGCTGATTGGGATAGCTACAAAAACTTACTTGAAAAACTATTTACTAACTTTGACCAGTCAGGCAATCTTCAAACCGACTATGATAATTTTATTGAGTGCCTTAATTTGGCAGCAGACGTTCATATACTAGATGTTGTCTTAAAAATCTACAATTCCATTATAGAAACAGCAATGAAGACGGTTGTCTCAAAAATCATCCATTTTTAAGTTAACACTAGGCAGTATATTTCTAATTTCCGGACTAAAGTTAAAAATTGTGGTCAATCTGCAGAGTACACGTACGAACTTCAGTAGGATTTCTGTGGTAGTAAAACTTTACTTCGAAGTTAACAAAGAACCCACACTCTAAAGTCACCGTGGTACACAATGATGTTATCCATATCCATACCAATCCATACCTCCATACCAATATTATAAATGCGAAAGTAACTCTGTTTGTATGTCTGTTTGCTACCTTTTCACGACAAAACGGCTGATCGTAATTAAAGGCAAGATGTATTTCAACCTAAGGAAGGACATAGGCTATATATTATCAGGCTAATTACTTACGGGGGTAAGCAATATTGCATTTCGTCTATGTTTTTCAACTGTTTGACAACTGACAACTGCCATAACATGCATTGTAATAGAATAACTATTTTAGATAATTTGTCACTAGAACAAATGGTGACGGCTAGTACCTCTTTTCTCTTTGGCCTTTCGAACAATGTGTCGCAAGTTCAAGCCTCAGTATCACACAGACGAGAAATACTTTTTGATTTTGTTTTCCAATAGCACAGATATTATAATACTTCAATAGTAACTTTGGTTCGCACGTTCAAAACCCACCCGGTTTTCACTTTTTGTAACAATTTATTTTGTTTTTTTTTAAAGCTTTAAGATTTCCAAATCATTTTTTTTTTACATACTTTTTTTAACACTTAAACGACAGTTTGGGAATTATTTATTTCAAATAATAAATCTGTAAACATGGCGCTTAAGCTATTAAAGGATCACACACAGAACCCTTTTTCTACTATTTCTTAAATTTTCGTCTGTGTCTGTGTGTCTCTACGTAGCCCTTTTGTTATAGCATCAAGTGTAACTTATAAAACCAATGTGGTTCGATTCAATGCACAAATTAATATTGTGCATAACTTGGAGAAGGTTTTGATTTTTGTTTCTTTGTAATCGGTGCTCTCCATCAATCTTTTGATGGAGAGCACCGTATATGACTTTAAAGTTTCATGATCTAAGGATACATGCAATGACATCTATTGAACCAAAATGGTACTAATGAATAATAATCACAAGAGAAGAAGAGAATAGTCAACATGGCCCTGCTTTAAAAATCAACATAGCCGGTAGAGTGTCTATTCGAATAATTCGAATAATTTCAGCCATGTTTTTCGTATCCCGCCAATTCCTACGTCTTTCACCAGGTCAATACACCTTAATAGTGGTTTAATAATGAGGAAAGTAAACAAGAACCTGATTAGTCCCGTCTCGCCGCGGTCTCACAAGGATTCAAACACTTCCTCCAATCTAGCACCAAACTCACTTTGTTCCAGTCACTTGTACTTGCCCATTATCACACACTGATGTTTCTTATTCTAATCTATCGCAAGAAATTGGATCGACTTCTCAACAATTATTCTCGGTTTATTTCAGGCCCTCGTTAATATTAATGTTAACATTTCTTCCTTCCATTCTGAGCTTAAATGGTTGCTTATCTGACTCAGATAAGCAACCATTAGGACTAACGCTGCATGCTCTTCACGATTATAAAAGATCCCGATTATCTAAAAACTTATTTCAAAGTCTTGGGCAGTTCTCACCGTCCTCGACTTCGAGCTTCCAAAAATCTACTCCTAAAATTGCAATAATTAATAAGAATCTTCTTTTATTATTATAATTGTGAAAGTTTGCGAAGACGGATGGATGGGTGAATTAGGTTTGTTACTGTTTCATGCAAAAACTTCTGAATGAATTTGGATGAAATTTGGCAAACAGATAGTTTATAAAAATACCGTTAGTACAATCCCCTGGGACAGTTACCGAACTCCACGCGGGGGAACATGCGGGCATGGTGAAATAGAATAATGGACGGGTCACAAATAAAGAAATAACAGATCTCTTTAATGCCTTTTATAGTTAGGAAACGTTACACAAATTATACTTAAGTATACTTATAATTATAACAAAAAATGTACCGACACGCATTTTATTTCTAAAAAACATAAGAAAATAACTTGATCCTAAAACCACCTTATTACAACATACAGTCTAATTACTTACTAGTTTCGTCAATTACTTTCACGTTATTGTTACTTACTAGAGACGGTACCGATCCCGCAGATGAGTTGCTGCAGGTAAAAGTCTTCATTTCTATAGCGCAGGGCACAATCGCGGTAGTGGATTTGGGGAAGGTCCAATCTAAGGACTTGTGCTTCTTCTTACTCTCAGTTACGAGTACACGTGTCACTTCTTTTCGGCATACGGTATACAAGTAGTCATCGGAGTTTGAACGCGTTTTATCGGTACTGGTCGTTGCTTCTTCTTTGGCTTGGGTTTCGGTAGCAACAGGCACGTTCAAGAAGCTAGGTCTGCCTGAGAGTTGTCCCAACTCTCTCCTTTGGTATCTTCTTCGAACGTTTCCTCTCTCGATCTCATCTCTCCGGGCCAGCCAGTAGTAGTGCGTGATCGGGTCCCGCGGGCCCCAGTGTCGAGACGGCTTGAACGAAGACATCAGTTTCTGCGGAAGAGCAATCGTTTCCTCTAAGTAAGGAACTAGTGATGAATTCTTAGCATGCGTGGCTAGACAAGGCTGTGGCCTTAAAATTAAGGTAATAGGAAAAGTATATTAGATGCCGCTTAGGGAAATGGCGTCACATTCGCACTCGCATACTAAACGTATTATCTGCCTACGAGTAATAAGGAACTCGATTTAATGATTCACTAAATTGCAATAGAGCAGGTCATTAAACAGGTGTGTCAGTTTTTAAATTCGATCGCTAATTGCATGATAGTGTTTGGAGTTTGTACTACACACACTACGAAATGATGTATCATATTTTATCTAACTGGTTATCATTATCAATTAACTAATAAATATAAATCAATGTTCGTGATATATTTGACATTATTTATCAGCGTTTACGGGATTCCGAATTACTGTTTCATGCAAAAAATTGTCTTTCTATAGGAATTTATGCGATCAGCTGATGAGAAACTTATGACACAAATTCATACAACATGTTTGAGAAAGATAAAAAAAGTTATGAATAATTTCCAAAAGTCACAGAACAAAAGTGTTTCAGTTTCATGGTCTGAGTCATCACACGAGAGCTCTTGCGATTATTCTGTTACACTCTTAATAATATAATTGCGAAACATAATATTATAATTATCATCTAACCACGATCGCAGCGAGATGCATCGCTAGCGGCTCAAGTTATGTTTGACATTCAATTATTAAGAACGAAATCTACATTAGCCTTAGCAAAAGAAGACCAAATAACAATAAACATACAAATTAAATTCGCTTATCAAATAAAATAATAGCGCAACTTTACACATTTCTTACCCCAATAAAATCGTATTGAACCTGCTTCGCTACAGCAACTGAAGCAAAGACAATGAAAATGAGGAATGCTAGTGCAGCAGTCGAAAGAATGGAGATGGCTGGCCAAGGTTCCTGCATCCAGTTCATGTCTCTGATAAATATCATCGTCATCCACCAAGCAGTGAAGGGGGCAATTATCCCAGGGGCGGCACACCAACCAAGCACCCAGAACCTTGATAACTCATGACCCGTCAGGAATTCCACGTCTTCTACTAGAACTTTCCAACCTAGAAAGAAGGGAAAATAAAATAGAATGATCATAGCTTTACTTATTCAAGCTGTAATAGTGCTTTCGGTTATGCTACAGAACATAATAGTACTAGCTGAGGTTAACTAGGTACAGAGGGAAGTTATTATACTTGACTTAACGTGGAAATTGGTTGTTAGTCTTCATCAGACATAATCTTTTTGGTAAGTAAGTAAGTAGTACGTTGTACCTATCAACCTTCAACATGTTCCTGCCTTTTTTGTCCCATGTTTCTTTTTCTTCCAGAGTACCTGCCAACCTTATAAAACTAAAATAAAGCCTTCAAGCCTCCTTATTATTTGCTACGCGCTTACCAAAAAGTGGACCTTGTCACGGCGGATTTTTGAACACGGAGAAAATTTGTCGTGATAAGAATTTTCGAAGGAGTCTGTTCCGTCATTTACAACAATAAAATATTGTGGGGCCGATTTTAAACGAGGTCGAATTATAAGCTGCTAATGAAAGATGATCATCGCAGTAGTCAACCAAATGAGAAGGCTACGCCAGAAACAGTGAGAATTATTCAAAATTCATTATTAGATGAAAGGCGTCAATTAAAAGTGCGCAAACTTGTACAACGTATCTTGACTGGAACAGGAAGCAGCTGCGCCTATTTTCAACCGATTTCAAAAAAGAGGAGGTTCTCAATTCGACTGTATTTTTTTTGTGTTTGTTACCTCAGAACTTTCGACTGGGTGAACCGATTTTGATGGTTCTTTTTTATTTTTTATTCGAAAGCTGGTGCTTCCCGTGTGGTCCCATTTTATTTGCTGAAGATCTGATGCTGATCTTCGGAGATATAAATGGAACTCTTCAAAATTACACGGCAAAGCTGTGTGATTGCTGCAAACGCTTGGTTGTTTATTGTTTATACAATAACATAACGTAACATCACGCCTGTATGCTTTGAGGGGGTACTCAGAAGTGTATAATACACCCAAATTTCGACAGTTAGGTGCGTTAAGTTCCATTTATTGGGGAGAAGCATGTATTGCTTTTTTTATTTTATTGGAAAGGATGTACTTCAAGAGTACATTGATGAGAATTTGGTAAGGATTACTTCTGATTATAGGATCCATGACTAAGGAAAGAACTCTTAAATTCTTAATAGCAATTTAACGATACTCTGCCGAGTCTTATATAGGCTGGCTTGAAATCTCATATCTGTCTATTGTTTACACCAGTTCATAACAGAAAATCACGCCGGTACGCTGTGAAGGGGTAAGCACATGTGAACCACTAAAAAAAGAAAATAAAAACTTTTGTACAAGAAATAAAACCAACATCAAAGAAAACAAAAAAGTGAAAAATAACTTTAGCTTCAGAAGTCGGTGACAAAAAAACTAAATCAATCAAACAAAGGTCACCGACTTCTGAAGCTAAAGTTTTTTTCACTTTTTTGTTTTCGCTGAAGTCGGTTTTATTTTTTGTAAAAAAGTTTTTATTTTCAAAATGATTCCTTAAAATGGAACAAAATAGAGTTATGAGATTTAAAGTGAGGTTAGAATCCTGAGCGTAACGAGGGATACAAAGAGACGAGATGCAAATAACTTTTCAACTCAACAGCGAGAACATATACCTAAAGGTATAAAACAACATGATAATCTTAATTCAGCCTTTTTTACAGTAAACATCAATTCTTCGGGTGTTAAATAGCAGACTTCGTCACTGGACTCACTTATATGTATTTATTATTATTACTTGATTATCCAAATTGTATTGTACTTTGTAGCTAGCATACATTGACCTAATCATTGCTAGCCTAACAGAGAATAAAACAATAAAAAATTTAATCTGAATATTTTTTTTAAATGCGCTCTGAAACTACACTAGCGGTATTCTGTCTCAATATTAAAGATTGATATACTTACCTATAATAAATAAGTAGGTAGATACCTCATAAACTTCGTAATTTTTCTTCAACATTCTTCATCTTGATTAATTATAAAAAATAATTGGATTATTCGAAATATAACCATTTCTCATTTAAATCCTAAACACATAATTTACAATATTGCGACTATCGATTTACAATATCGGTATGAGAACGTTTCATTGTTTTTTTTTTTGATCCGGATATGGAATTTGAAAATCGAATTTCGAATCGACTTGTTTCTATCTCTCGCTTTTTTCGTATCGAAGTATCGAAGTCAAAGTGACAGAACAAAGTGAAGTTGAAATCTTTCGAATTTTGTGAGTAGACCTGCACAGCTAACGGTATTTAAAAAAAAAGTTACTTTGTCTCACACTCGCGGCAAAATCGAATTTTGCTCACTGTCTGTAAAAAGCAAAACCTGCTTGTTTGAGGTGCTGAGGTGAAAAAATATTAGAGGGGTCGCATCACTCGCAGCCATTGTATTGCTCACCCTAATTCTGTGCCAGCTGCTTAAACTACTCACCTTTCATTTGTAATTCCCCTTTTCTCTGAATGCAATGTCTTTTGACTAAATGGTTTATTAGGTCACAACATCGACATTGGATGACGACGACTTTTTTGTCGCGAATCTACCAGAAAGAGAGTTTGGTTGCACGACTCGGCGGCCGACCAGTTTTGTTCAAGATTGCGAAAAGTTAACAAAGGGACCAGCGGTTATAATAATTTGATGTTCTGTCCGATATTCATTTCAATTACATATTTGGACCGATCGGTACAAGAGAAGGAAACAAGTAACTTGCAGCCTTAGGTTTTGATCACAATACCAATAAATATAAAGCGGGGCGTTGAGTCACTTGTGTATGCAATGAACGTATCCTTTAAAGTCAAACAAAGGTTAAGTGCTGCAAAACGGATGGTTGGATGGACTTTGTGTGTATTATAAGCCAATATTTTAGCCACTAACGTGATCTGTACAAGAGAAGGATTCTTGTCATTCAGATAATTTGTTGTCATTGTAGTAGTACAATGCAGTATCTGTGATACTACGGTCACCGGTCAGTGACCCACACATTAACAATACAATCCCTGCATCCTCCCCGTCACAATGTAAGTATATAGTGCGACATCTCAGAACCAATAGACCTAGAAGTGATTATTTTGCAAAGCTATCGTTGGGATCTCGCAGTGTCAGAGCTGTCGAATAGAGTCAAAGTACATTGATGGACACATTTTCTACTAAGAACCTAAGAAGGGAAAACAAACATTAAGTAGATTTACGTAACTAGATTCTTAAAGGTAAATCAAATGAACCAATTACCGTATATGAACACGAAGGCCAATATTTCAAGCACAGTGGCGATGCTGACAAGAAGTGGTACAGCGTAGTCTGTCAGCAATTTGAGGGCCGGCAGCCTCCCCCATAATGCAATCAGGGTGATGAAGGCGCCAACCAGCGACCCCGCGAAGGAGACGAGCCGCCATTTCACACCACCGATACGACGGAAACGATCGTATATGGGGTAGAGTAGAGAGAGCTGAAAGATACAGTATTAATTAGTATTTGTTCGCCTGCGACTTCGTAGACATCTTTTTTTAGCGAAAACTTCGCTCAACTATATCCAATCACTACTAAACGAGGCAATGAAGCTCGAAGAGTCCCGAAAATAATAACAAAAGAACTGAGGATGAGTAGCATGAGAGTGAGAACCGAGCATCGTATTGTAAGCATCTACATAACATGGCATAATCTAATCGGCCTGGGCCTCGATTCTGCTATTACAATAGTGTCAGAGTATTCGATCATTGATTTCATAATGATCAAGTTCTGTCAAATTTTGACAAGTTTGTTAATTCTACCATCATAATGGCGCCCTTATGACTTCTCAATGAACAACCACTGACACTCCATTGAAAGAAATGTCATAGAATATTAATCTCGTACATGAAATCTGTCATAAATAAATGTTCGCATTTAGTAGTAGATTTCGAAAACCTTTTGTACTAAGGGTTTTATAATAATGACAATACAATAATGCCATTAAAACACAATTTTATTACGAGACCATTGACCGACCATTGTGAATTAGCAGATTACGAACTTTAAGCAAAATGACAATGGGATGAGAATGGAATCGTGTTGGAGTGACGAATTTATTACAATAGCAGAATTAGGCCCCTGTAAATGTTCCTACTGCTGGGACACAGAACTCCTCTCTGCGAGAGGGGGTGGGCTGTATTCAACCACGCAGGCCCGCTGAGGGTCGGTAAATGTCACAATGAATGTGTTAATTTGGTTCGGTTCGGTAAGACTTCCCGGTTTCCTGATGAACTTCGCGATGTTTTCATTCATACAGTACATGACATCTGAACTCCACAAAGCAATTAAGCTATAGATAAAACAATACCAAAATAAAGATGCATGGGTTGTCTGAGAAATGATACGAGAGGATACGGAACCGTAAAAAGTAGTAAATGACGTGACGGTTGACACTGACAGGAGCCTAGGAAATGGAAGGAAACGCGTATTGCGGGGACCACAAGTAACATGGACCAGCAGCAAGATAATGATGGTTAGATGACCTTTTTTAATAGCCTCTTATGTGTCCCGCTGCCGGGCAAAGGCTTCCCCTTTCTCCTTCCAAACCTGTATATCGTGTGCAACACTTGGTCGCCCCGTCAATATCAGATCGTCGCACCACCATCGCCGCTGTCTACCTCGACGGCGATTTCCTCCGTCTGGCATCCAGTGAGTGATGATCTTTACCCACCTCTTCGGGTGCATTCGCGCTACGTGGTCACCCCACTCCCACTTAAGCTTGTTTGATTTTTCTCCGACATCTGCAACCTGAGTATTATTATAATGGAACGCAGAGTGATGAACTTACCATAGTAATTAAACCAGAGAAAAATAAAGTAATGAAGATGAGCAATGGCCACACTAAGCTAGTAGTGAAGTCATCTCCGAGTTGATAAGCCTGGATCAGCACTGCGAACACACTGGTGTCCTTTTCTGGACCGCCTATGGAGAACCAGAATGCCACGTTGACCCATGTTGACAGCACGTTCGCTATTAAGAATGCTGTGGCGGTCCTGAAAAGTGAACATACCTTCAGATCATGCCTGTAGTGCCCAATTTCGCCAGTTACAGTCCACGTGATAGGGGGACTAGCCTATTGCCATAAATCGAGCACAATTCCAATCTCTTGGGATGCTATTACAAAACTCTCGATATTAAAACCCGAAAATACTATTAAACCCAATCCCTATCACCCAGCAACTAACGGTATACTGTCTATTTAGTACTGACTAAGGAACTCCCTACTGTACTTATCTACTGAACATTTAAAGTGAGCATAGAATTTGTTTTACCTAATTTAAAAGCTTAAAAAAACTATCATAGTGTTGCAAAATAACTTTGTAAGGTTAAGCACCCACATGGCAGTGTTTAAATTACAAATTTTCAGGCAAAATGAGACCGTCGTTTAATTCAGTTAGGTTACCCATACATTGATCGGGGATTCCCGACTACTCGTAAGTACACCTGGGCCAATACGTTGGATGAATTTCAACGAAATGAAGCAGATGTGCCATTGATCAATCACTTTGTACTAGGTTTATTTGTAACTGGTGAAACTAAATCCCAAACACCTGTTTAAAAGTTCTTAGTAATGGCTGTGTGGTCGCCTTAACATCATCATTTAACATCATCATAACGACATATTGACATAAATCAGGCACAAATCCCAATACCACAATGTTACTCAGAAACTCCAGAAAATCCAAAAACAATTCCTGGTCCGGCATTCTCCCAACCCAGGATCCCATGATGTTATTATAGTAGTGAGGTCTACAAGGAGTTATTTGTTTACCCGATTCAGAATAATCGAGAGGAGAATTAGTGAATTAATTAATTATTAATTTATTCATTAATTACTTGAATTAACTTTGTAAGTTTTTAATGTATTAGTAACAAGTAACTAAGACAGGTAAACTCATCATTATGCCTAGCCTTTTCCCAACTATGTTAGGCTCGGCTTCCAGTCAAACGGCATGCAGCTGTATATTATAGCTGTATTACTTTATATGAAGCCACTGTCTATCTGACCTCCACTACTTAGTACTGGGTAATACGATAACCTTTGGAAAGATTGGTTGACAGACCTTTGGGCCAATAACTGCCAGTAACAACTGTCAAAAATCGACAAATAAGAGTCGGGACCAACGGCTAAAGGTGGACGCACATTTATCCGCGCCGAAAGAATCGACCGCGCCGAAGGAATCGAATTTTAGAATTATTTGTATGAAATTCTATGAAGCCTCGCACACTTATCCGCGTCGAATCGGACGAATCGATAACGTCATTCGTATGAGAAAAAATTCTTTCGGCGCGGTCGATTCCTTCTGCGCGGATAAGTGTGCGTCCACCTTTAACGTGATTTTCGAGGACATTCTTACAATTACCTAGTAAAAATCATTGTCCCGGTGTGTGTTTAGGCTAAAATTCACGGAAATGCAGATTTGGGACTTCCAATTTGCAGATTCTATTGAATGTAGACCATCAAAAAAATGTTCTCACGAATATCCTTTACTTTTATAATAATAGAATACATTATCGTTATATATGCCTTTAGGTAAATTGTAAAATGAGCGTAGGCCCTCTTCTCACTATGTCGTAATAACAGATAATCGTGTAGTTTTAAGTGTCGTGGCTTGTGCGTGTATTTAAACGGAAGGACCCAAGAGTTTTGCGAGCTAAAAACCAACGATAAATTAATCGTCACGACATAGTGGGAACGGGGCCTTATGCCAAAATGTAAGAGGCCTGTTAAGAATTTGAGAGTAGCTAACAATAAAACTCCAACACAAAATAAAGCAGTGATAACATGAAAATATCACATGTATCAGCTACGAAAGTGCTTGTTTTTGAACATCAATTTCATTGTTAGTAACCGTGTTGTAAACCGAATCGTATGCAAGTCAATAACTTATTTCAAAGTTTTAAATGTAATTCTTGTACAGGTTTGGTAGAATGTACGAGCTAGCAAGTTTCTGGCCATTGTTATATCTATTATCGCGATCAGGCGACCGGATGCTCTCCATTAGATCAGATCCTCAATTGGAGCTGCGGCCTGCGCTTACTGCACTATCAAAGAGTGGCTGGTACCAGAATAAACTACAATCATAATAGAAGTCAAGTATTTTCTTCGAACTTAACGATTTATTCACTTCGTTTTCCTTGCCGTGTGTACCTATGGGACAGGGTATTGGAAAGTGTTTATTTCGAGAAGGGGCAAGTTTCGGTAGCTTTGGTTTCTTTTTAAATACATTTTCAGTAAATTGAAGAAAGAACGAAAAAATAAAGAGCGTCAATCCCATCTTTCTTCTAATTTCTGATTGTCATTGCTAGGAGATTTCCCGAAAGTCCATTAGTTAGCCAACCTACAGGTCTGTTCACTAATTAACATGGTATTCACAAAAAAACAGGGTTTTTCTAAAAAAAATGTTCCATTCATTATACTTAGGTACTGAAAACTTTTTATAAAATTCAGAGACATTGATACGTATTGCTCAAAATTCGGGAAGCTTCAAATAAGTTGCTGAATCTAAAAGCTTGACTAACCTATAGCTAATATCTGTAAATAGACACCTATTTATTTGTAAACTATATTTAAGAATAAACGTTAGTAAACAACATCAACGTGATTCAGACACAAAATTGCCACCACGAGTTTAATATCTATCACCGTCGCAGGAAATGTCTGTCAAAGCAGATTGAAATAACTGGCTATGATACGAGCTAAGGAAAACAAATAAAGTTACAAACGAAATGAGTGCTGTCCATAATTCATTTGTAATGAAGATAATAATTTGATGCAATTGAAGTGGGCGGGGTCTCGTAATTTAGTATGGTTATTTTTCTAACAAAGATGTGCGAAAATCTGCAGCGAGATCTGCATCATCATGCATTACAAATTGATCCAACCACTGCCGAGTAAAGATATCCCTATATTGAAGCACTTTCCCTGCTCTGCGCGACCCTCAACCAGGTCCGTGAGAGATGTGCGTAAAACTAACCAATCACATAGCAACGGCTTTGAAAAAGAAACGATATTATTGGTTATTTTCATACACAACCCTCGCTAAGTTACCTTGCACATCTCTGGGGTTAACGCAGCTTTAGACCTTGCCTCGTGTAACACATTATCAGAGTGTTCTAGTTCAAGGTTCACCTGATTGCAGTCATTATGCTCTCATAATGAGCACATCAGGTAGTACCATGACATGGTCATTGCAGCACTAACGAGCTCTAGAGTATAGGCATAAGGGCCGCCGTACAAACGAAGAGGAAAGGAGCTAATGTATAAATCAACATTTCAGTATATGCTGTGTCAAAATAGCGCAGGGACTATTGGTCGTCGTTCGGGACATCTTTACTTCTTTCCGCATGGCCAAAACATGGCCTAAGGAACATAATTCTTCTCTTATGTTCAAAGGATTGCCAAAACAGAACGATATTTTAGTCGTGTCTAATTATAAAGGTATTTAGTGAGGTATGGCCATGTGATACAACCTATGTACCGCATATTGTAGAGGCTTTTAGGGACACATCTTCCTTTCCTCGGATAACTTTTTTTTAAATCATTGTTTTTTTAGAGGCTCTGAACTTACAAAGGTACGTCAGCCTCATCATACCCTTATAAAACGAAATTAAAAACCAATAAATAAGTACGGTACGGTGTCAGATTGGTGCATTCAACAATAGCAAAGAAATATTATAAGTACAAGGTTTTAAAATTAACAAATTAAACCAACTAGCGAAATTCCGCAAAAGTAAGAACAAAACTGACATGAAAAACTTACCACTGCACATTTGTACTGGAATAAATGGTATCACCAGACGAGATGAGAAATCCACCAGCTACCTGAGAAGCCAGCAGTGCTTGTACAATAGCCCCGTGCCATATCCCAGGGTCTAGGAAACTCTTCCAGTTTTCCACTTTCGAGAACGAAGTCAAATGCTCCCCATTACCGATGCAGGCCATGATCACCACAAGGAGGACGATCACAAAAGGACCCAACATGTAGAATATCCGTTTCATCAGTTTTACTGGATTGTAAAAACTGAAAAATACTCTGTTGGTAAAATTGTTCATATGTAGTTGTTACATCGTTGAATCAACTACAACAACTACAAAATAATATACATGTACGAAGAGCTACTAAATCAGTGGAAAGACATATTAGACAGAGCATAGTGTTTTGCTTGACTTGCGACAAGCACTAGAATATGAACAAATATAAGAAAAAAATCACTCAGCTTTTTATTATTATCAGCTATTTGTATCCCACTGCTGGGCAAAGGCCTCAATCTTTCCACTGATCTTTCCATTGACTTCCAGTGCTGTTATTTGTCAATCCTTGTGGAAAGAGTAAAGTTCGTCCCGCCGCGCCCTCGCCTTTTGGGACTGCTGCGTTGCCGTTTGCTGCTGTTTGGGACCCATTGTTTGGTTACTTTAGCCCATACCTCCTCCGGCATGCGACTGATGTGGCTAGCCCAGTTCTATTTGAGCTTAGCAGTCGTGTAACCCAAATCGGCAATTTGAGTTTTGGAACGCAGTATCGATCTCCTTATTATGATCAGCAAGTTGTTTGCTATTGCTCACTGACATACCCCGAGTGCGTACGTCTGATGGTTGGTTAGTGACCAAGTCACTCGGCTTATATCAGTTTAATGTTTGACTGCATTATAATCATACGACTGTTTAATACTGCATTCGTTTTTAAGGCGATTACATGAGCTAAACGCGAGTTTTATAATTACTAAAAGTATATGATTCACTGCTGTAAACAAGACCAGAAAAATATTTTTGATAGTTTTCAGGATATATGCTAGCATGATAGTGTTTTGAAAACATAATACGATAAAAAAAATCACGAACTTATCTCTAAAAATATCTATCAAACAAAAAAAAACAAACTAATATGCATGCGATCATTCTGATTTTTTGGCAAATAATTTTACAAGTAATATATTAGCATGATAGTGTTTTAGTTGTTTAATCCAATCCATAGTTTTTTTGTAAATAGATCGAAACCACTCATTTCGCGCTATTTCGCCCGCAGTGACTGACGTAACAACCACTTTGTAGTGCAAGCTGATTAGAACTATATTCTAACAGCATTTCAAACGAAGTTTGAACCATCACAAATAGAGTTGCTAATTTAGCTCGTCTAATCGCCTTAACCATAATAATAACAGTGAGATGTTGACGAATGATCTCAACTATAGAACGCAAAAACTGAATTAAAAACGTATATTGAGTAAACTTTTTTTCGAATCTCGACTATTCAAATGGGTTTAATAAATAATGATTCTAACCAATACTTACACAAAAGGAAATACCACCCAAAGGACAAGTATGATCAGTGAGACCGCTAGATAATATTCTGGTCTCTCGCTCACAGGTGCCATAAATGTATCTCTGGAACAAACATACAAATATTTACTTTCTATTTAACAAAAGGCTATAAATAACAGCCCACTATAGGGCACAAGCTTCTAAGTAATTAAAGGCATGGTCAGTAGATAATCTTGGTTGCAGTGTTAGAAGATGCAACAGGGCCTTTTATTTTTCATAGGCCAGATAAAATAAACAAAACTTAACTGTTTCGTTAAATAACAAAAATCTTTGAAAACTCGTTGCGTAACCCTTTGATGAATAGAAGACTAGACATACATTCGATTGAAGTAATAAAAGGAGGAATAGGAGATCCCCCATTATGAGCCTAGTTACACGAATCAGATATGTGCCAAAACAATCTAGTATTTTGCTTAATTGGGTTAATTTAAATCTTAGCCTCAATTACAATGGCCAAGTGTAGAAAATAAATAAACTTAGGTCCCGGGGACTCAGATGATCGATTGCTAACAGTTACACTTCTTCAGTCTGTCAAACGATCTCTATATTAATTAAAAATGACATACTTATTCAAACTACGTAATTATATGAGCTAAACTTTCTAAGTAGGTATTTTAGGTAGATTTCGTCATTTTTCCTTTTAAATTAACATAAATCAGTTTTGTAGTGACTCTAATAAGAAAGTTACTCTTATAAAAAGAAATAGTAAAATGGCCTAAAATGTAAAACATTGTCTGATTTTACGAATTTGCCCATTGCTGGGAGACGTGAAAATTGGGCTCGTGAACCTTCTCAAATGCATTTATGGCAAAATTCTAAAATTCCAAACTCCGTAGAAACTTGGGCCTGGCGTTACTGCCAGGCCCAAGTTTCTACGGAGTTTGGAAATTCTCCTTTCAAATTCAAACAACTTACTTGAGACACGACGATGCGTTCACAGTGTTGACATATTGGTCCTGGAAAATCAAAATATTGTTTAGTACTGCTAGAAACAAATCATAGACTTCAATCAAAAAATATGGCAAATGGTTACACAGTTTTATTATGAGCAGAAGATTTAAAAAATATGTTCAAAGTGTTATTATAGCCGGATCAAAATTCAGATAATGCAGGATAGGATGATGATGAAATGGAAGAAAAAATACAATAAAACTCCAAAAAACTTACTTGTTCAAGTACCAGCTCAACACATTCCCAGAATGGTAAGGAATTACTTATGGTATACAGCAAATATGTTGATGTCATAGCTAAGAAGATAATTGAGTATACTGAGCCCAAGAAAGATATCAGTAGCCTCAGGTATCCGACTCCTACAAAAAGTATAACTATCTGAATTAATTGTTTATTTTTTTATTTGGTTCTTTTTCAATCGATACATCCCGGTGACAAAAATGAATACGCCCTCCAACATTCAATGTTCGGGTCGTGCCAAACCAAGGCGAACATGGTTCCATGGTAGGGAAAAACAACACAGTTTTTTGACGGGCACAGGACGAATGAAAGCCCAAAATGTGTAGTGATTGCTTCGAATCACCTTTGGTGTTTATAAAAAATTGCCGCATTGAACTAGTGTTTAATGGTAGCAATTCCATGCATCTACCAGTATATACCTAGATATACAACGTGTAACGAAAAGGGTATAGTCATATGAAAGGGTGTGCTACAGACCATCAAACTGAACAACTTTCTCTATGGGACCACTATCGTAATCGTAAAAAAATAATCAGCTGTTTCATACATTTGGTCGAGTACCTAGGTATTGGAATTTAGTATGGGGCCGTTGAAAATTTTTTCGCGATTACGATGGTGGTCCCATGGAGAAAGTTGTTCAGTTTGATGGTCTGTAGCACACCCTTTCATATGACTATACCCTTTCTGTTACACGTTGTATATGATACTCTGTGACATGCCGTATCGATTACACATTATTTTCATGGTAAAATACTTATGATACAATCACTAGATAGTAATTTATTGGAACCACATCAGTGACGTCAATTTAAAATAATTATCGCAATGTGCAATCTACTTTTTGTCCGTACCAGTTTACGGAACCATTATGGACTTAACACACCAATGTGACCGTCAGGATGGCTGGACCAAACGAGATATGTATATGAGACCAAGATCCAGATTATTTATTTATTTATTTTGAGATATGATTTATTTTAATTGAGATTTCAAGATCTCATAGTTTTAGCATTGTAAAATATTTACTACCTATTTGCTACCTTGACATATATGTATTTGTTACACTACTTTAAAAAGCTCCTTTATATAGTTATTAATAAAAGCCATTAAAACGCCTGTACATAAATTATTGACGTCTTTTCTTCTCAGAATGTTTGCTAACAACGTTTTTGCAGGCGCTTAGTGGCTTATGAACAACTTGTTTCTGGATATCCATAATTAAGGTTCATTTTTTATATTAAAAGTGGTCAGCCAACCTGACGTCAGAATGGCTGACCACTTCATTTTTTTGATATCTCTCTTAACGCAAAGTTAGCAAATATTTCATTATAGGTGGTGAATAGTAGCAAATAGGTAGTAAACAGTGCACATGGTCTCATGTACATAGCTCATTTGGTCCAGCCATCCTGACGGTCACCCAATGTCGGCCACATTAGTTCGCTTTTACTTGACATTTCGCCGATATATTGGCGGTTTTGGTGTGGAGAGTCCATTAGAAAGCTACAAACCTCTGAAAAAAGGTACAGCCCTCCAAACTCCAACTGCATCTTGCTGGCTTAGCTGCCCTACCGAAAGCTGCAATAAGGCCAAGGGCAGTGCCACAATCAGCAGTGCTACGGTCACTGCTAGTCCATACTGCACCCCTCCGTGGATGAAAGCGTCGCGAGGGAATTGCCAAGTGGCGTGGAAGCTCACTGCCACTGCTGCCGTGCATAAGTGTGCCCGGATCAATGGCCAACTTATCCATTCCTGGGAATCAGAACCACAATTTGTATTTTATTTTAGCAAGTCTTTAAAGGACGGACCACGGTTTGATCACTCTGTCTGTAGTCGATTGTTACTTGCCAATTACAAAGTGTAGGTGAGCCAGACATCGCATTATCATCTCGGCGGTCTCACACTTATGTTTTATAACATTCAATGTTCTGCTGGTAGTGTATTTATGCGGCTACTTCTTTGTAGCTACTTTTTTGTACTTGGCAAGATCCTTTTATGTACTTATAGTTAATTATGTACCTATCTAAACAACTATCACTCAGTTCATCCGTAGACAGACATGGTCCATAAGTCATTCTAATCACTTTTGACACCATTCGAAACTTTCAAAGGTCAAAAATACCGACCTGACGGTCAAAATGATGATGGACGTTATGTTAAAAAATATACATTCACATTTCACGTCTTTTCGCCATGGGGTAGGCAGATTTCACAGAACGCCACTCGCTCGATCCTCACATACTCTTTTTCCTCGTCCATTCATCAGTTACCTACAATTTAGGAAAACATACGCAATGACTAGCAAATTTATGGCAGAGAAATAAGGCTTGTGGACCAAGACTGGTCGTCTTCATTGATATGTAGAACTACTGTATGGGGATCCCGTTGAACAAGCCCTGGTGAGTGATTTTCAGTTGATTGAATCTTCAACTTGTAATACTAATAATTATACAATCACTTTACAGTGCTAGAGCTGCCATAAACTGCTCCACGCTCTAAGAGATTTATTTAGTACATGGAAGACTTACAGCTAATAAATACAGAAAAAAAAAAGGAAACCGTAGGCACCAGAAAGCCTATTACAAGTCCTCACGTATAGACGTATGATGATGCAAGATAAAGGAAACAAGAATAATATTCTAAGGTGTAAAGATGTTGGTTTAGTGATAAATGAAACACGAATAATACCTATTGTTGATCGGTCCAAAATTTCCCGAGTCCCATCGAAGACAGATCGAAGACAAGAAAATAAAAGTTTGACTGACTTCGCTACATAATATTATAAAACAAAGTCCTCCGCCTCGTCTGTCTGTTCGCGATAAACTCAAAAACTACAGCACCGATTTTCATGCTGTTTTCACCAATGGATAAGAGTGGTTATCAAGGAAGGTTTTAGTACATAATTTGTATGCGGGCGAAGCCGCGGGCATCAGCTAGGTCAAGATAATATTGGTATTTTGTTTGATGCCAGAAAGGATAAGATTCAAGAAGACAGCAAATGGAGAGTCTTATTTGAACAACATATAACCATTATGAAATAGCCGAGATCTAAGTACTTAGGTCACATCTTCTTGAAGTCTGGGAATGCTAGACCAATAACCAAAACGTTATTTTCGCTTTTTGTGGAAAACTCAACCAGTTTGACAAAAATAGACTATAATTATATAGACTTATGTGACGGAACCGCCGCGCGCCGGTTGGAATTATAAAACTGCTTGAAAGCAAGCTGCAACGTCCACTGCAATGTCTGATTTGCATGCAAACTAATTAACTAGACATGTTTATGAACATTTAGACGGTTCTATCACCGGGGCCAAAAAGTTTTGGTCCATTAGGAAAACAAAAACAAAAATAATTGTGAGTGCCTACCAACCAAACAATCAGTGCTATAATAACAAGGTAAGTATTCATATTATATTTATTTATATAAGGTGTTAAAAAATTAACTGCAAGAATTTCGTGTACGTACTCGGTATCAAAAAACATATATTTTCAAAAAAAAAACTTTTTTCAAGCATTTTTAGTTTTTACATAAAAAAAAAAACATTTCCAGTCAAGTTAAAATCTGCTGTTTACGTTTGCGCTGTCGCAGGGGTGAACGACCCCGCGCGGCGCCCTGCCCGGTGCAGTCACAGTACAGTCAAGTGCGCTTATTCAATAATTTTGTGCGCAGTGAAAATAAGCAAAATTTTCACTGCGCATCTTTGAAACGGATCGTTACTTATATGCAATTTTTTCGTGATTATTTTTTATTTTTGATTCCAAACAACTCCTCAAGTTTCTTGCAGTTAATTTTTTAACACTTTATATACTATAGGAAAGTTTATCAATGAAAGAAAGAAGTTCGGAAGAAGAGAAGAGATTTCTTTAGAATTTAATAAAAGTCTTAATTTAAGAGGCCTGCGGAGCATGCGTTTCATACAAACGTAATACCAAAATAATTTGTAAATCAAACATATTCTTAAGGTAGTTTGTATTTATTTTAATTGGATTACAGAATATATAGGTTCCCAAATACATATTTTGAATGTACACTGATTTAAACAAAAGATACGAGAAATTTTAAATTCCTCATATCTCGTCTTTACATCATTGTTCTTTCAAAATAATTATTTGGGAACATAGATATTCTATAATACAATCGAAATATATACACACTACCCTAAGAATGTTTGATTTTCATATTATGTTGGTATTACCTTTGTATGAAAAACGGCCCCTTAAGAACGAGGTTTCACGGTTTGTAATTTGGAACATAACAAAAAGTAGGTATACTTATTTATATTTTATTTTTTTGCGCATGCTTAATTTTGCCAGACATAACGAAATCCCGTAACAATCTGAGTACGGACCAATTACGTCTTTTAGAAATGTGTCAAGCAATCAATAAAAGTCAATGTCACGACAAGTGGCAAATTATGCCACTCAAGGTGGCTTACTAGGCAAACATACTCACACACGTATTCTGCGGCTCTACGTTTCGATCGAAAACCCATTGTATAATCTGAAAATATTGTCGGAGTTAGTGGTAAAAATCTACGGTCCTGTGTGGTTCCGTATTAAAACTCAGCCGCGTTGGATCTATGGAGCCAAACATTTGTTTTTTTAATACAATAAAGATAGTCTCAAACATGTGATAGAGCTCGTTCCCGTATTATAGCAAAATGGGTATTTCAAAAGAGCTCGAGGTGAAAAATCTTTGCACTCGAGTGCAACACGTAACTTTTCATCCCACCTCAGCGAGGAAATGAATAAACGCAAAAAAAAATGCGCATTATTAACAAATTCAGTTAATTCTGTTGGCGTCAAATAAACTTCCTCGTCGCTAGATAATGAGTGGTCATTTTAAGTTTTTCACTTGTTTTCAAGTAGGATTCCTTGTTTTTCACCTAAGGTAGGCATTATGACGTGAAAAGAACATGGCGCGCGCAAAACCTATTAAAAAAGTACACCAAGAAGGTTCCGAGTCTGAGTTCTTAACAAATAAAAAAAAAGAATTATGATAAATTCGGCACCATAGAGGTAAATAGGTTTAATGATGTTTTGAATTACATGCTTAGTGCACACGGATGTTCTAAATTCAAATTTACTTTACCCTCAAGACGATAAAAACGGCTTTTGCACTCAGATATCGAAGAGCAAAAATACTCTTTCCGAGATGGGGGGATGAAATAGTATATTTTATAACGAGGGACTAAACGAAGCCATTATATACCCGAGGTGGTTTGACTCCCGAGCTTGCGAGGGAGTCATTAAAAAGCGAGGGTATAATATGTTGGCGTTTAGTCTCGAGGTGCAAACTGTACTTTTCACTTCGAGTGCGAGAAAAATAGTCATTTAAAACCGAACATACACTCGACAAAAATTCTGAACTGAGCGGTCAGTTTTTTCTTCTATCAGGTCAGTCACAGATTAACAATTTAAAACACAACACAAACTCTCAACATTGTCGCAATGAAGATGATCCACACTCCACAGATAATTAGTACCTACATTAACTGCAGCGGCTAGCAACAGAGGCATTGCACATACTTTACATACTACGCATATTTGTACGCCTCTGGGCAAAACATAGAGGATCTAACTATCTGTAACATCATTATTGTAATTTGACCTATGTTTACAAATAAAGCATTTTGATTCTGATTCTGATACTTTTCAAAATCAACGATGCACACAAACAAAAATAATTTTTCTCGCGTTGAAGAGTTCATTTGTTTTTTTTTTTTCAATAAACCGCTTTCTATTTGCCAGCCAATTCGAAATTTAAATAATACCTTTGTACCATTAAAAAAAAAAAAAGTTAGGTACTGTTTTGTGACCATGTTTCAGAGTAAAAGATCGTTCCATTTTTAAATTACTTTTTACTCCCTAGGGAATAAACGGTCACTATAATCCCGCTTCGTAGGGCTATAATGGCGTACTTTTAGAGCATGAGAAGTGAAAAATATATTATTGCCATGTTAGAGGACGATCGAAAATAAATAATAGAGAAAATGCTCTTCGAAGAATTTTAAAGATACGTATCGTTCTACTTACTGGCTTTACTCCTTGGCGTGTATTTAAATTACCAGAATTCAATTTTTGTGCTCAAGATCTTACGGATCTCATTTATCGGGAAAACCTTACGGTAGCACCTCTTGCCAAAACGATTCCTACCTACCGAAGCGATTTAAGAAGTCTTGGCACTTGGCAGATTACCATAAAAGATTTTCGCGGAATCCCACGTCACACCCAAGCAACCGAAAGATGCATGAAATTAGTTACAGAATCTTGATCAGCAGCTTGTTGTTGGAGTCGTGTCGTATTTTTCTTTGATAGGTCATATCTCACAAACGTAACACTTTAGAACATTTTGTCTCATACAAAAGTTGTTTGTATTGGTACCTGCTATCGATTAATCTATCTATCTATACTTACATATAATAAAATCGTTGAGAGCAAAAAATCTGTACATTGAAGATTTAAAAAAAACCGACCAGGGTGACTTAAAATAAGTAACTTAACATATTAAAACCATTTTTTAAATTTTTGTTTGTTTGTTTAATCGCGCATCACGTAAAAACTACTGAACGGATTTTGATGAAATGTTCACAAATCTATTTAAATAAATTCAGAATAACATTTAAGCTATAGAAATTATGGAAAAATTTGAAAAAAACGGGATGAAAAGGGGGGTAAAGTTTGTATGAAAAACATTTTTTAGATTGTTCTAGAATCATGAAACGCAGAGTAAATAGTTATTATTAAAAATAAAGAAATACCTGTTTCAGCATTTTTTTTAAATCTCATCCAGAAACGTAAAAAGAAGGTTTTGTGTTTAAAATTAATTAACTTCATACACCTATAGAATATAATCCAATGAAATGTAAACCTTTAAAAGTTGCTACATAAACTTCAAATCTAATACAGGTAAATATAATTTATCAGTTTCCTTGAAAGGAGACGGAAACGATTACATACATTCCTGGGCCTGGATGTAACGAGATGAAAATGGTATGAATGAATAGATTCACACTTATCAGTTCCCTGACTGACAATTCTGTAAGTTTCGACATTCTGAGAGCTGAGTTATTTGAGGTTTAGTAAAAGTGAGGTTATGTTACAGTCTCTATAAAAGAGCTGATTACTTATACCTAAGTTCTTTAAGCACTAATGATGAAAGTGGAGAATGTTTGAAATGTCATATTATGATTATATACAATATTTGACTTTCAAGTCAAATAAGAAGCCTTAAATAGATAACACAAATGGATTTATCGAAAAGGCGTCCAAAACATAAAAAATAAACATATTTTAATGTAGTACATGGTTTATTCATCTTATGTTTAAAATTTCGTCTAGAAATTGTGCAGGTGGAACTATAATATGATCTTGGTACCTAGCCTAGCTAGGTTATATTTACTTTCAGAGTAAGGTTCAAGCCACTGCCGAATCACTGACGGAACTGTTTCTCATCCGAGGGTCGTCGGCCTAGGGTAGGTACTGCAGTGATTAGTAGCAATCTCACAATTATTCACACAGCGATCAATATGTTCAACGCCGATGACAAAATCCAAAAACAAATTCCAAGTCAAACGTGTGAGCGATCTTCGGTGTGTGCAGTATGGAAGCAAGTGTCGTACAAAAATAGGCAGGGTCGGAATCCGTAATAAACAAAGCAGTGGTTGTTGAAATTATAAAATAATCGGGAATTAACTCAAAACGTATCGGAAAAACGAAACAAGCCGAAATTTCGGTTTTTCAGATATAAATTGACATTATCTTTATTAATTACATGCATGCATTATATATACATTACATGTATTTATACATTTGAAATAGAAAAATATGACAAATTTTTAGACCATATCTCAACTTATTACATTTTGGCCCATCGTTTTCCATCTCCTTTGTTTTTACAGGTGAATATTGAATACGCAAAAAATAGCGATTTAATGACTGACGATTTAGCTTTAGTGACTCATGGGTCAACGCACAGTCTAAACCGCTGATCGTAGAGACCTGAAACTAGCAGGGTGTGTTCTTTATATGATGTAGGCATCCGATATGAAAGAATTTTCCAAGGTTGTACCCCTATGGGGGTTAAAAAGGGGGAAAATGTTTGTATGAGACAACGTGATTCCGTGGTCCAATCTACTTTTATTATTTTATTATTATTATATTACTTACTTGAAATTTTGCATAAACCTTTTTAACAGAATTGATGGACGTGTTTCGTATTTTATTGAAATTAACCCCTCACGGGGTTAAAAAAGGTTAGACAATTATTTTGGCCATGGCGGTGATTTGCTTCGAAGTTGATATTAATACTCGGATCTTTTGATTTAAACTACATTTTATTTTGAAACATGTTTGATATCCGATTTTATTCCAAAAAAAAAGGTTGAACTCGCTAAAGCTCTAAAATTGGAATGTCTCGAAAGTCACCGTATTATATTTTAAGGTTTCAAAGCTTTAGAGCTTATGCACTTTTAAGACACAGCCTCATAAGGAAAACCTTAAGTAGAATATATAAATATAAAACATTCGCTGGACATTAACACACAGCGCCATCTAGTGCCACAGTAAGCAAGGCTTGTATCGTGGACACCAGATAGTTGATATACTACATAATTATGTACTTTTTTTGTAAATACATACTTATCATACATATGAACATCCATGATTCGGAAACAAACGTCCATGCTCATCACACAAACATTTGCTCCTACCGGGATTCAAACTCAGGACCCTAAGAACGTAAGGCAGCATCACTACCACTACGCCATCCGGATTGTCCTATATGAGCAATGCAATGCAATATGCAAAGATTTTCGAGAAATTAAATTGTTACCTACTAGAATCTACCCTAATATTATAAAGCTGAAGAGTTTGTTTGTTTGGTTGAACGCGCTTATTTCAGGAACTGATTGATGTTAGTGTTGGACAGCCCGTTTATCAAGGAAGGCTAACATCACCAATAGGAGCGGAGCATCAATGAAATATTTCCCAAAAACAAAGATTTATTCCTTTTTCTTTACTTCCGTTGCAAGCGCTGCATAACGCGGTTAAAGTTACACAGCAATCTGCACGTACGAAGGAATTGTTCCTCTTAAGTATTTAAAAAAAAAGTCCGCGATAGCATAATGTCTATTTTTTAAGGTTGACTCACACTTTCTCTAACCCTCACTCGCAGACGAAGTTGCGCGGGTATGTTGTTATAGTATGTTACATGTAACACGCGTGGCCACAACTTTGAGGGGGCCAGCCAAAAACACAAAAACCCTTTCTGAGCGATTTACCCCGTTAGGCCAGTGGCCATGTTACTGCTGAGCTCTATTTTTCGTCATCTCACACACTCCATCCATTGTTTCTTTGACTTAAAGCTTGGAAATATAGTGTTATATGATACAGGAACATAATATGTTGTTGATTGTGAGCATCGTTATTCAGCGTATTTTCCCATTGAGAGAGAGTCATCTTCTAATGGATTCGAATCGTCGTCGTTATGATATTCTTTTGTGGCGCGACATAATTGCATTCTATGATATTTTCAAATTGTGATGATTTTCACAATTAATCACTGAAGTTGAACAAATTATTTTTGACAAAATTTTCAAAAATCCCTGTCGGGGGCCTTTTTTATTAGACCTTTTTATGACGAATAATTCCCTGATACAATATTTTAGCGTTTCTTGTACTACATAACTATTTCAGCAGCGCGCGGCCCGAAAGGACGATTCTTTGCGTCTTTTAAAATTTTAATATAATTTTAATTCCAAATATTCAGATAGCTTCCTTTCGCAAAATGTTTTTAAATTCTAGCCTATAACCTTCTCAGGGAATCTCTCTTTCTATTAGCGGCAACCGTATCAAAATCTGTTAAGTATAGTACCTGAATTTACCCTTCACAAACAGACCCTCTGCCCGGTGGAAGACTTTAATTTATATTTATGTAGTGATAGTGATGCTGATGATGATGATGAAAGTGATGATGATACTTAGGTATCATATAGCCTAGGTCCTAGGTCATATAGCCTAGGTCCTAGGTCATATAGCCTAGGTCCTAGGCCTACCAATAAAGAGATTTCTACGTAATAAGTAAGATTGAGTTTGTATTCATGAAACTAACCAAAGTTTCTTTTAAGAAAGTCTAAGAATATCAAAAGTAAGCTGTACAGATATTGATTAAAAAAAAAGATATATAATAATTGTGAACTAAACAAATATGGCTGAAACTAACAGCTAAAAGTTTTTCATGTTAAAACTACCGTACCATTGTAACTAAGCAACGGAAAACAAAATAATGAATGAGTCATACCTTTAATTTGTGAGCACCGATCATCTCCGACCGATTTTACCAAGATCCACTAGGCACACATGACACTTACATCTACCGTAACCACGACTGTTGACATAATAACACTGCACCAGAACTGAAGAAGATTTAGCAATGTTCTAGATAATCTGGAGATAAAACACGGTATCTATTGGACGACACAATCGATCTGTGAAGGCGGCTTATCAGCGACGCTGCTGCTCTCAAGTGTTCCCTTGTTATCGCGCCACGACAAAGATACAGCGGGCTAGGACATCGCGACCAAATTCGTGACTCACACGACGGTATTTCGAAAGTAAATAATGGACATTGATGTTTTTAACACCGTACAATGCCTATCAAATGTTGTTTACCAACATTAGACGTTTTGTAAAACTAAATCCCTAAGATACAGTTCATGTCAACATTCTATGTCATCGTATATAATGATTAGCGTGTGAGTATATAACTGTCCACTGATAAAAGATTTTCAGTGAAAAAATATTTCTAAATCACTGAAAATATTTGAAAATACCGTTTTACATGGCAAAGGAGACAATTTTTTTTTTGGGCCCTCCTTGTCGTTGCAATTATTATTCATATTACACCAAAAAAAAGTAACCTTTTTACTATAGTATTGAACGAAATATTACATGAAAATGAAACCGGAATCTTAAAATCACAATAAATAAGCTATGTTACGAGTATAATATTTTTTGCGAGTCAAATAATTCCTGCAGTGGTCAATTGGAATTTTTGCCATTTACTTCTTCTGTTTATTTTGGTTTTCGTAAGTGTTTTTGCAGATTTTTCGCATTTATTCAGGTTAGACATGGCTTAGTTAATTTAACCACTGTAATCTAGAGGTTATAAGGAAGAAATCAATGTTATTATTATTAAATGCTACAATTTATGTGGGTGGCCTAATCTCCGAACAAAAAAAAAATCTCCATTGGAATGATAGTACAGCATTGAGCAGCAAATCATGTTGTTTAGAAATCTTGATGAAGAATTCAATTCAAACTTTAATCAAGAAACGCTGAGCATTTGTATTAAAATCTATTGATTATAAAATGCACGATCGACAGATCCTACTTGTTTTTTTTTTATTTATAATTCAGTAAAAATCCATACAGATTACTTTCACTGTGACAATGGGTATCTTGTGAAGATAAAAAGCCAGGACAAAGCTAAAAAAAAATGTAATCTAGATCCAAAAGCTAAGAATTATAAAATTTATCATAAAACTAATTATCAAAAAAATAAACTACATATTTCGGCGTTTCTCATTATTGAAGTTCGCTAAAAAGGTTATTGCCTAAAACAGTGCTGTAAAAATAAACAAACAAGCTAAACAACGTACCTCACTCGTTTCCATTGTTTTGTTATGATGCGCGCTCAGACGACTGTTAGCGATCATGCGCCGAACACCGTCTGTCGACGCGAAGGGTGGGCTGGAAAACTACTTTGACATGATTTATAATGATGCACCAGGCTTAGGAACTCAGTTACAGAAGGTCACAAAGTGAATATGCGTTTCAGAACGAGCTAATATCGAAAGAGATCCACTTAGTGGTAATCACGCGACTTTGTCCGTGTGGAATTAATGTTTACATAAACTTTACCACACTATTACTACTTTTCTTCTAAGGTTTTTTGGGTTCGCTGTCGCTGTTTTGATGACGTTAAATATTAATTTTGTTCAGCGGTTTCGTGAAATCCCTACGTCATGCGATATTTTTTTGCCGGAAAGTCTACCTTCCTAAGTCAACGCCAGTTATGTTACCAAAAACTTGATCAGAAGAATGTTCTGTTAAACAAACTGCAACAAAGTTAACGCGGTAAGTACCTATGAAACTGTCAGGAAATCGAGAAAACGATTCGATGAAGTTTTTTTTCCAGTGTCTCTGAAAGTTATTTTGTTTTTCAAGTTAAACTCGCTTTCCAGCTTCATCATGTTTTTCAAAGTTAAGAAACATTTTCGTTTGTCTTACCTGTTACTAATAAGTATTATTAATGATAGACACGGATACTAATATGTTTTCGACAGTGAGACATTAGTTAATATTGTTTTGTTTGTGCTAATCGGATGCCAGTCGGCACGGGACCGGTCAATGTGGTGACACTTGGGGGAGGCCTTTATGTCCAGCATGAATTGCGAGCTTTCCAGATAACTCAATTAAGACAACTATGGCAGCAAAGTGAATATTGTTTTACAGTTAACAACTATTCTGATTATTGGCCAAACAAACTTAAAAGTGCAGCCAAGCAATGACACACTAGCTTCACGTTGTACGAGGTGCTTCACGTTGGAGGTATTCAAAGAAAAATGAACTAGTAAACTGAGTATTGATCAGTTACAGCTTACTATTATTTATTTAGATACATGCTTGTTGTGGGCTGTAGCCCGAAAGTTAAGCTGCTACCGTTTTCAGCATAGATAAGTAAAAGATTTGGAAGTTATGTTCCGGTATATCATCATTATGTAGGTACGGGCACTTTCCTTTTCCTTAACTAACAGTAGCAGGTCCACTTTATAGTGTCCCGAAAATATTTAACACACTACAACTTATGTTACATTGGTGCTTCGGGTCTGAGTAGTGGAGGGACAACTCAGCCCCTAGTTCGGGTACTGCAGGGTACACCGTTAGGGTTGAAAATCTTATCTTGACTGCCATTCGACGCCCGCTCTTGTGGTGCAGGCGAAATGAGAAATATGCTGTCGCTCCCTACATGCCGCCTCCTTCGCATCACTTCTCCGAAAAAACAGGCGATGACAAGCGGAGCAGTCCACGCAGTGATCAATGTTCGCAAGGGTCCAACTTTCGCCGGAGTCCAACTTTTATAACAAGTTTTCGCAATTTTGGGGGTTCCCCATACTTAGAACTTAAACTCGATTTTTTTTTTCCTCGAACCCATACGTGTGGGGTAAAAAAAGCGGCCAAGAGCGAGTCGGACGGACTCGCCCATGAAGGGTTCCGTAGCAGCAAGTAACATAACATAAAAATTGACGTTTCAGACGTTAAGGTCTAAGGTCTAAGGTTCTTCAGACTTTAAGGCCGTAAAAGATCTAAAAAATTGCAAGCGGGACCAACGGCATAACGTGCTATCCGAGGCTCGGAGGAAACTCGGCATGTAATGGGTGGTCATCCATCCTCGGTCCAACCTAGGCAAGCACGGCTTAACCTAAGATCGATTCGAGTGGCTGTTATTATATAGCCACGAGCTGCTCACTCCGCCATACTCGTACAGTAGAAAAAATAGAAAGTATTCAAGATTTATGTAAGAATAAAATTGCCTACTTGCTGTGGCTTTTTGCCTCAAGTTTCCACTATTGCAGCTGCAACTTTAATGTTGGGGTCGCAACTGGTTAAGATGGAAACGCCAAGGTAGCCCGCGAAATTCACATTTTCTTACGTTTTTCGCAATTTGCAAGTTAGTCGCAGGTCGTGTGTTGATGAAAACTGAGTCGCGTAAGTAACACTATGTTTGCAGAATTACCTATCATCATCAATATCCCAACCAATAACTTTTTCATGAAAAAATCATTCAAAGGGGTTGAATGTGTTTTCTTATAACAACAAAACAAAACCAGGCGTCTTCCTGTTACTACTTTCTTACTATAACCATTATGGTTAGAAAACGATAAAGGGGGAAAATGTTTGTATTAGGTTTGCCCACCTCATCCATCCTCATCGTTCGACGACCCGAATGGCGCAGCGGTAGTGAGGCTGCCTTACGTTCTCAGGGTCCCGGGTTCGAATCCCGGTAGGAACAAAATTAAATGTTTGTGTGATGAGCATGGACATTTGTTTCCAAGTCATGGATGTTTATATGTATAATAAGTATGTATTTACAAACAAAAAGTATATAAGTAGTGTATCAACCGTCTGGTTACCACGACACAAGCCTTGCTTAGTGTGGCACTAGATGGCGCTGCGTGTAATGTCTGCGTGTGATATTTATTTATTATTTATTTATTCATCCCGTCATCCAAGTCTGCAGTTCAGCGTCCTACTGACTTTATAGCGTGTATACACTAGGTCAGGATGGGAAGAATCATCACCGCGCAAATGTGTAATTTGGCTTGAGTGAGAAATTGTCACTCAAGTGCAAATTACATAGTTATCTGCTGCTTGCAGGACCCATCGAGTGGAGTCTTCCGAGTGCAAAGGCCGTGCATGAGCGGGTCGTTCTCGGAAGGAGAGATAAATCGTATATTGGTTCCCTTTATCTAAAGTTCCTGTCATGTCTGAGTCTATTGATCTTGCCCAATATTGTTATTTTACGCATTCTAATACCGTACGTCGATTTTGGTTAATAGATACGGTCAGGCAGGATACTCGTTTCTTGCGAGAAATCAACTTGCTGTGAAATTACGATTGGAAAAAAATATTACCGAGTTTGTAAACACTAAAAAGGAAAAAAAATACTTTACTTTCGGAAGTCGGTGACTTTGTTTGTTTCATGACTTTTTTGCCACCGACTTCCGAAAATAAAGTTATTTTTCTGAATTTTTGTGTTATTGTATCATTGTTTATTCTCCATGACCACTGTACCTTGTACTTATTCAATGCATGTTTTGAGTGAAACCCGAAAAAAGTGGAATAGACTTTACAAATGTCACAGCGACAAAGTGTGACATGATCACAGGACCTAACTCTAGTTGAAATAACAATAAAGCAACCTCCTGCGAATGATCAGATACCACATGCTATCAGCTGCGGCTGTATTTAGGGGTGTGACTCTGTGAATGCTTGTGCACGTGTCGGAAAGCACGCTTGACGTGCTCAGCGATGTGCCACCAATAACTAGTATGGATTTGAATTATTCATTGAGAGCAGCGGTGGCCCAGTGGCGACTTAAAAACAGTAAACTGTCGTGGGTTCGAACCCAGGCAGGCGCATTACTTTGTGTAATTTATGTCATCACCACTGCTCTCAAAAACGGTGAAGGAAAACATCGTGAGGAAGTCGGCATGTCCTAGAACCAAAAATTCGAGGAATGTGACATCTACCAACCCGCACTGTGCCCGCGTGGTGGATAATAGCCCAAAAATACGCGCTTCGATGTGGAGTTGCGGACACCAGCCCGTTGTAAAATACAATACAATACAATATAATATTAGTAAGAACTAAGAAGTAAGACTTATCATTACAATATAAGATTCTGTAACGCTATTGTAGTGCTAACCTAACCCATGGAGAAAAACGAGAGCGAGATTGTTTCTGTATTTTTTTTTCTTAAGTAAAAAAAAACATAAAAAATCATGTCATTTACGGACCTCAACCATTTTTTTGATAAAAAAAGCTGTAGTTAGCAGCAAAAGCGTTGTTATATAAGTTTTTATTAAGTGGTTCCATATAATACACATATAAACTATTTTTTCATCCCCCCATCTCGGAAAGAGTATTTTTGCTCTTCAATATCTGAGTGCAAAAGCCGTTTTTATCGTCTTGAGGGTAAAGTAAATTTGAATTTAGAACATCGTGTGCACTAAGCATGTGAATTCAAAACATCATTAAACCTATTTACCTACTTCTACCTCTATGGTGCCGAATTTATCATATTTTTTTTTAATTTGTTAAGAACTCAGACTCGGAACCTTCTTGGTGTACTTTTTTTAATATGTTTTGCCCGCGCCATTTTCTTTTCACGTCATGTTGTTAACACCTTAGGTTAAGGGGCCGGCGGAGGATGCGTATTTCATACAAACGTAATACCAAAATTATTTGTAAATCAAACATATTCTTGAGGTAGTCTGTATTTATTTCGATTGAAATACAGAATATCTATGTTCCCAAATATGTTTTTAGAGAGAATAGTGATGCAAAGACGAGATATGAGGAATTTAAATTTTCTATAGAAAACTTATTTTTCTTATAACTCTTGTTAAAATCAGTGTCCAATCAAAATATACATTTGCGAACCTAGATATTCTGTAATTCAATCGAAATAAATACACACGACCTTAGGGATACGTTTAATTTACAAATTATTTTGGTATTACGTTTGTATGAAATACGCATGCTCCGCAGGCGTCTTAAAAACAAGGAATCCAACTTGAAAACAAGTGAAAAACCTAAAATGACCACTCATTATCTAGCGACGAGGAAGTTTATTTGACGCCAACAGCATTAACTGAATTTGCTAAATGCGCAATTTTTTTGCGTTTATTCATTTCCTCGCTGAGGTGGGATGAAAAGTTATGTGTTGCACTCGAGTGCAAAGATTTTTCACCTCGAGCTCTTTTGATTCCCTCGCTAACGCTCAAGATTCTAAGTTTTGAATCACTCGCTTCGCTCGTGACTCAATTTTAGAATCTTTCGCTTGCTCGGTCATCAAAATTGAGCACGCGGTTAAAAAACAACTTTGCACTCTTGTATAACAAATAACTATTTTTTCATGACGTCACTATTTAGCTCATCTTGTGATAAGTCTCATTTGCAATTTTAATCTGGCGAGATCGCGAAAGGTTTTGGGCGTAGGATCAAACTTGCAACATTGGTGTGAGATCTCGGTGTACCGATTTGCATTCGTCGTTGTTCCGTGAGGAGCGTTTTCGTTAAATCTGACAACCAGTCTTACAAAGGCATATCCGATGGTTTTACCACATTACCAAGAGTACTATGTTGTGAAAGATAGATAGGCAGTCGCTCCATGTAAAATACTGGTATTCAGCTGCATCCCGTTTGACTGGAAGCCGACCTCGAATAGGCAGATGATAAATAAAATTATGTAAATAAACTCTGATATAATATAATATAAGTATGGGAAAGAACCCTGTCAAAGAAGACTTGTTCACAAAGCAGCTGAAATACGTGACTACGTGCATATAAGATTACTAAAAGATTACGTAAGTACCTATGTATAAACGACTAGGCAAGACACGCCGATCTCCGGTGTATAGCACGATAGACCGAGATGAAGATGATCAGATGAAAGCAAACCCCACGCGGAGCAGGAAAAAAAAAAACATTTATTAAAAAATATAAAAGTCTTTCATAATGTTCCAACTGCTGAGACACGGCCTCCTCTCAATGAGAGAGAATGGGCTATAATCACCACGCGGGCCCAGTGCGATTTTTTGGTTCTAGGACATGCAGATTTTCTCACAATATTTCTGCCTTCACCGGTTTGAGAGCAGCGGTGATGAAATAAATAACACAATGTAATGCGCCTGTCTGAGTTTGAAACCACGACTTACTGTCAGTAAGTCGGGGCCGCCACCACTGGGCCACTGCTGCTTTCAATCATGTGATAGGGAGGGACCCTTAAGTGATTAATTGTTAGTGATCTCTTGCAACATGACTAATAGCTATCAAAGAAATGTACGGACCATGATAGCGGTCAACATTCCAAGGGTGCGTGACCGGCCCTAAGCCTCCACTGTGCAGTCTCTTGTTGTGTATACGCTGGTGATGGCAATAATACCCAAGGGATTGGTTACCCGCTCCTCCAAAAGTGCGGTCACTGCTCTTGGCCACGCACATCGCCAGATACAAGTGCGAATATCTGGGGCATCCAACGACTATTAGATCCAACAGTTTGGATGGCCTTGGCGGCGGTCGGTGGTCATTCTTGCCTTGCCACTAAGGAAAGATGACGCTGCGGCCGTACCCAACCGCTTGCACCGCTTACCTAGGACTGCTAAGTCATCTACAATGAAATCCCCTAAATGATGGGTGTTTAAACAGGGACAATACCTCGGACAAAGTCTCGTTTGGTTTTACTCTTAACATGTTCTTATGTTCTATGCCGGGATTGTTCAGTGAGTCCAGGAAGCATATGCCGTGCGAGGCTGTCAGGCTCCAAGTCGACAACCGATCAACACCGAGGCCGTACAGAACGTCAAGCTTCGATTACCGCACTCGTGTTTGCGGGTATAACCACCTCTAGTTTAGCAACATAGGTATGGAAAATCATCTTGTAACGCTACTCTGTCTCCAATAACACGCAATCCGGAATGCTTTACATGCTTTTTTATAGATTCTATAGTAGGTATACAACAACAACACCGTCCTTATATTATAAAATTCGCACTAAGCCATTGTACCCGATTGAATTATAATTCTCACTACATTGTTCACATATAATTTTTCTTATTTTTATTGAATTCGTCGTAAAGTAGGTTTCGTTTCAGTATTTATTTTTTCACAATACGAGTATTTTTATTACGCGGTCGTAATCGAAAGCCAGTTCAACAAAATATCTAAGCAAACATTCTAATACAAAATGTATTGCATCGTGTACATAGTATTTACTTATTTCATATTAAGAATTGGATGTGTGCCTGCAGGTCTTAAGATTGGAAGTGTGAGAGACGCTAGAAACGATGAATTTCCGTTCATAGTGAGATTGGAAAGCCGAATAACATTATCATTTGATGATAAAATGAGTGCTGAGGACTATATTCACTTATGTACTGGTGTTGTCCTCAGGCCCATGTGGTCGCTGACGGCCGGCCACTGCATCGGGAGCACCACCCCGATGAAGCACCTCACCGATAACCTGAAGATCCAGACAGTTATACGATACGGATCTTGTTACAACAGTAGTACAGCCGAAGTGACGTCGACCGTCCTCCATCCCAGCTTCCATGACCCTCTACTGAGGATGCATAATGACATTGGACTACTGAGATCCGAACCGATCCAGCTGCAGAAGTTCGCTGTGCTCAGTACAATAGATATCAACACTTTAGGTGGCTACGAGGTAACTCTGGCTGGTCACACTAACACTAATGGATCTCTGAAAGTAGAAGGGACTGATTATTCGTTTTCGAAGACGCCACCACAGTTGCTGAACGCGTTTGTAGTACGATATGAAAGTAAGAATGAATCAACGCTTCCGACAAAGTGCGTGGCACACCGCTGTGTGTCGTCGTCGAGTGAGTGTGACGCAGACTCGGGCGGGCCCATGCTGCACGCGGGTGGTGTCGTAGGCATCATCACCATCAGCCTGGAGAATATAAGACTGTGCTCCGCGGTTAATGACGATGGAGTGGTCAGGATGGAACTCATAACCCCGACGACACCGCACGTCAAATGGATCAACGAGACTTTGAACCGCGATGCGATATGAAAATTGTAAAATGTAGTATGATTGTAACGATAACTAAATTCTTGTTATTTTATTGTGAAGATTAAGTCTTCTCTTATAATAATAACTATTAGGTCTTTACCTATGAAATTGCCGTTTTTCATGAAATAAGTTAACGCCCTTTTTTCTCCATATTTTTTTATTTTTATTTATCAAAGTAATTACCCATGCAATCAATGCATTGTTGCCAACGTAGTGGTAGCTACCTAATTGATGACTTTTTTTAAAAAAGTCTGCTGGACGGACGGCCTCAAATTCTACAGAGGCATTTTGAACTGCCTCTCGGTCATTGAATTTATTCCCCGCCAAGAAGTTATCCAAATTCTGGTTTCAGTGTTTGCGATTGTCGAACAGAATCCATTCTTCGTCGCAAGTAACCATACGATTCAATGCCTGTTGAGCAGTTCAAGGCTCGACACGAAGCGTGCTTCGCGCTGGCGATCATTCAATTCGTGGATAAATCCCATTTGTCAAGCTTTTTTACCTTGCTAATTCGACGCAAATGGACCAATATGGTTTGATGCTAACATCGAAAGCTGCAGCTAATTCAGCTCTAGATTGAGAATCATCAGCTTCCACAATCTCCTTTAATTCGTCGTTGTCCACTAAAGTTTTCGGTCGACCACGGGGTTCATTTCTTAGGTCGAAATTTCCAGAACGGAAGCGGGCAAACCAATCACTGGTGGTGCGATCGTTAGTAGTGTTTGCTCCGTATAGGTCGTTGATGTTGCGTGCCGCTTCTGCCGCCTTGCTGTCACGACGGTACTCATACTCCATAATCATTCGAATTTTAAACGTAGGTATCTATGATGACGAAAAACGTACAAATGCGATGAAATATAACGCTAATCATTAAACAAATGACTAATTTTCAAAAAATAAAAACATTTTGAACTAGAATTCTTGGCAAAAAAAGGAAAAAAATGACTTGAAATAGCCAGTACGGCAAAACGGCAATTTCATAAGTAAAGACCTATTACATTGTTCATTTTATTGTTATGAACAAGTAATTTTAATTAAAAAATTAAAAAACCCGACTACCAAAGCACATTGTAATACAAGGGGCTAAAATGACCCATTATAGACGAGGTAGTAAATAGGAACCGAGTTAACGTGGGATTTTAGCGCCGTGTGTTACACCGTACTTTTCACTACGATTGCGAGAAAATAAAATAACCATATTTAGATTGTTTATTTTATTAAAAATTTAATGAGATGTTTTTTCCCGGCAACATAATTTCAGTTCTGTGAAGACGAATATAATATTGTGTCGTCTGTGGGGTAAACGTAGGAGATAAAAAAGAATCCTACTTATGATTCAAATAAATAATACAGAAAAAATCATAAAATTTCGCGCCAATGCCTTTTTTTATATCTTCTGCAGCTGGAATGAATGCAACGCACACATCCTGCCAAAGAGTTCGGCGTTCGGCGCGTTTGATTCCATTTTTAAAATAAAACGTTTTTTTTTATGGAACAGTAATAAGTCAATTCTTTATGAATTATGAGTAAAGACTTACGAGACGAAAATTAAAAAGAATAACTTTTTTTCCTATTATGACGGTCTTTTCGAGCAACAGGAGTGAAAATATGAACCCATATTTATACCGGGTGATTTTTTGCAGTGGGCGTGGACCGTGGATGGCCAAATCTGAAACTATGAGAAATAGCGAAAAATGCTCAAGGAGTCGATTTTGATGAAAAACTGACTACTAAAAGTGTATTATTGATTTTTTTGAATATCAATATATCCCTATTCTCTAGCCAGGAATCGAACCCGTTGATTATGCAAAAAAACGCACAGTCAGTATTATGGCACATTTCACAGCGTCGCTATTAAGGATCAAATTCTGAGAAGAAATGACATACCGTAGACTAAAGGAACCAATTAATTTTTCTTAAAATACGTGTGCAAATCTTCATTTTTACGTCTCGATGAACTCAAATTGTGTTAGACCAGTATGTAGCCACCTGCACAGCTCTAACATTAGCTTCGATTAGTTCTTGATAGGTGCAAGTGGTTGTGCAAGATGGGCAGGACAGGAGGTGGACCATATCCTTAAGGGGGGCTACACACTGTCAATCTGTTTGGGATGGATCGGCCAACCTGGGCTCGCAATCGGTTAAGGGACTTCCAGATTGGCCACTACAGTTTCTGTCCGGGCGGCAGGTGTTCTTACGGGTTATTTAAATGTGGAGGGATGGGATGTTCGCATCTCTCTTTGACGCTTCGTCTTCTAAGGAGATCGTATATCTTAAAAAGATTTAACGGCTCTTATGCCCGTACAGGGGTAGCCGCGCGTGGTCTTGTTCCTGTTTTCCCTTTTCTATGCGACTTGCTATTTTTCGGCATATATTTGCATGAAAATACCTTTTTTTTCGGATGGGAAATCATCAAATGACCCCTCCCAGTCTGGGCGGAGCGGGAGGGAGTGTCAGACTTTTACTGACTAAAAACCATCCATGTTCCTTCCTCGCCCTTTACGTTCCGGGGCCGCGATATCTCTATCGAACAGTCCCGCAGCCCCGGCAGGCATGAAAATACCTGACCACAGACACAACATTGCAAGGGAGTAAGCCTTAGCACCCCGTGACGTTGCGACAGGTAGGTATCGTTAAGTACATCAATCAACCATCATCATCTGGCAACCTCTTTAGCGTGGGCGGATCGATGTAACACTGAGCATGCAAACAGCAGAAAAGAAAATAGGGTGGATGTCAGGCGATGAAGAATGTTATTCCTTGTCCCGAATTTCTAAGGAGTCTTTAACAGGGGTCAGGCGATTAAAAGTCTTTCAAAATGTTTGAATGTTTGGTTTAGGAGGGATATCAGCTCGGTAACTTTTAGGGTCTTTCGGGCATTTTCCTGGCTCAAAAAGAGCAATCACTTTAGCACGCCTCCAGAATTTCGTTTTTTTTTTTCAATCTTTATGACAGAAATTGAAAAGCGATAACATCCAGGATACTGCCACCGGTCCAAGATGTTTTAATTGGTCGGCCGTGATATCATCGAAACCAGAAGTTTTAGGCCATTTTTTAGTTTTGATCCCGTAGATTGTGTCTGATAAATTAAAAGGGTTACTTATGTTGGTGACATTGTCATTTAGCACTTCAGACAGCTTTTTCATTTTGGCTGAGCGATGCGGTGGTTTACCATTAAGGAGCAGCTGGTGAGCAACTTGATTGGCGGTCACCTGGCCCGGGTTTGCATCTGGTGTAGAGCTTTTTTAACTCGCGACGCAAGAATGACGAGATCTTACAAGTTTGACGTGTCTCTGTGTGTGTATGTCTGTCTGTGGCATCGTAGCTCCCGAACCGATGAACCGATTTTGATTTTGTTTTTGTGTTTGAAAGGTGAATTAGTCGGGAGTGTTCTTAGTTAAGTTTGACGAAAATCGGTCCAAGATGGCCGCCGCCATAAAATGGCGAATTTCATTTTTTTTTTACAATTCCTTCAAAATGGGTATCAAATTAATGAAAGGGCTTGACTAGTACAACAATGTAAGTATACCATATTGAAAGGGAATGAGGAATATTAACTTACGAAATGAGATGAGGAAAGTGGAGTGATGACTGGTTATTTAACTTTTTGTACATTACATGTGACGGGTTTTTTTTTAATTTTTACTATAATTTTACTTGTTGCTGTTGTGGGTCATATCTATTTATGTGACTAGTTACATACATTTATTTCTGTGGCCATCGCTTACTGCACGCATAGGTACTCGTAAGTTGTTCACCGAATCCTAGTGTTTGATCAGAATAGGTACTGCTCTGTATTGAATGACTTCATAATCTGTATGCAAATAGTTACTAGTAATCAACGAAACGTCTAACGAAATCACTATTAGCACCAACTCAATTGTAAATTCTAATTATTATTATTTTTTTTACTTTTGCGTGCAACCGCGGAGAGAACAAAATGTTGTGAAGGAACTGCTTTGTGGGTGCCAGCGATCAAATTCAATATAAAATGCGAAAAAACATAGAATTTAACTTTTTCCTTAAATTTAGCGCATGTCATTACTTCCCAGAATTCATCTGGGAATTCGGTATGTAAAGTAAAAATTAACCTACGCTGATTCCAAAACCATTTGGAGATTTTAGGGTCTTATGCCTTATTTTTCTATTTTTAGCTTTCTATATCACAAGATTGTGTTTATTTTCACAATAATACTTGTAATCATTTGACTTTCATTTGACCTCTAAATGACGTCATAACGTAGCCTGAATAGACTACTTCCTTCGTTCTTTTCAAGATAAATAAAAAAATAAACTTTTGTTTGTCATACCGTCAGTGTCAAATCAAAACTGTCAATGCTAGTTACTGTGTTATTTATTTGAATGCATCGCGCGCTGATAATTTCGCGTTCAAATGATCTTCGCAACAAAAAAGACGACGCCCAGGCTTGTATTCCACATTTACTTCCTTGCACCACTTCTTTTTTAGCGTTTCTTTCACATTTACAAACAATCTGTGTCGGCTATTTGTTGTAGTGTTTTTACATGACGGTACGAAGCATTTAGCACTAGTTGTCGACTACAGATTCATTGCACGGATACGCAGCACGGATAATGGATAGATATTAAAATTTGCTAAAAATCGTAGGAAAAGAAACTCAAACAAAAAGTTCACATCAAAGTCACGATCACAGCATTCACATTTCACAACAAAATAAAAACACGTATCTGTCAAGCGTCAACTGTCATCAATGTCAACTTTGAAGTTATCTATTAGTGTTTTTGTATGTACTGAAAACGTGGCAAAGACTTAAAGCTATTCAGGCTATGAAATGACGTCATCACGAATAATACTTTAAAAAATAATAAAAAAGAAACTGTTACTTGGAAAAAAAAAGCTTAAAATTAGTTGCTTAAAATTAAATGTTTTACGAAATAAAAATGTAAAAAAATTACCTGAAAAATACTTTACATACCGAATTAATGACCCCCTATTAGCGGCAATATGGAATAGTGTAATAATACAGTTTGTGGTTTATTTTTCAAAATCAACGGGTTCGTTTCCAGAATATTGATTTTCCAAAAATCTATGATGCAGTTTTAGTTTCACCAAATCCAGCTCGAGACTCCTTTGAGCATTTTTCGCTATTCCTCATAGTTTCGGATTTAGCTATCCATGCCCGTTTCAAAAAGTCACCCTGTATTTTTGGTGGCAATGCCGCGATGGCGTTTGCAACGTTAACTGGTAACGCCATCTATGAAACGATATTGAACAGCGTAGGTTATTGTAGATGGCGTTAGCAACGTTAACTGGTAACGCCATCTATGAAACGATATTGAACAGCGTAGGTTATTGTAGATGGCGTTAGCAACGTTAACTGGTAACGCCATCTATGAAACGAACATTAAAAGCGTCGGTTATTGTAGATGGCGTTAGCAGCATTAACTGGTAACGCCATCTATGAAACGATATTGAACAGGGTAGGCTATTGTAGATGGCGTTAGCAACGTTAACTGGTAACGCCATCTATGAAACGATATTGAACAGCGTAAGTTATTGTAGATGGCGTTAGCAACGTTAACTGGTAACGCCATATATGAAACGAAAATTAAAAGCGTAGGTTATTGTGGATGGCGTTGGCAACGATAACTGGTAACGCCATCTATGAAACGATATTGAACAACGTGGGTTATTGTAGATGGCGTTAGCAGCGTTAACTGCTAACGCCATCTATGAAACGAGATTGAACAGCGTAGGTTATTGTAGATGGCATTAGCAACGTTAACTGGTAACGCCATCTATGAAACAAGACTTAAAAACGTGGGTTATTGTAGATGGCTTTAGCAGCGTTAACTGCTAACGCCATCTATGAAACGAGATTGAACAGCGTAGGTTATTGTAGATGGCGTTAGCAACGTTAACTGGTAACGCCATCTATGAAACGATATTGAACAGGGTAGGCTATTGTAGATGGCGTTAGCAACGTTAACTGGTAACGCCATCTATGAAACGATATTGAACAGCGTAAGTTATTGTAGATGGCGTTAGCAACGTTAACTGGTAACGCCATATATGAAACGAAAATTAAAAGCGTAGGTTATTGTGGATGGCGTTGGCAACGATAACTGGTAACGCCATCTATGAAACGATATTGAACAACGTGGGTTATTGTAGATGGCGTTAGCAGCGTTAACTGCTAACGCCATCTATGAAACGAGATTGAACAGCGTAGGTTATTGTAGATGGCATTAGCAACGTTAACTGGTAACGCCATCTATGAAACAAGACTTAAAAACGTGGGTTATTGTAGATGGCTTTAGCAGCGTTAACTGCTAACGCCATCTATGAAACGAGATTGAACAGCGTAGGTTATTGTAGATGGCTTTAGCAACGTTAACTGGTAACGCCATCTATGAAACAAGACTTAAAAACGTGGGTTATTGTAGATGGCTTTAGCAGCGTTAACTGCTAACGCCATCTATGAAACGAGATTGAACAGCGTAGGTTATTGTAGATGGCTTTAGCAACGTTAACTGGTAACGCCATCTATGAAACAAAAATTAAAAGCGTAGGTTATTGTAGATGGCGTTAGCAGCGTTAACTGGTAACGCCATCTATGAAACGATATTGAACAGCGTAGGCTATTGTAGATGGCGTTAGCAACGTTAACTGGTAACGCCATCTATGAAACAAGACTTAAAAACGTGGGTTATTGTAGATGGCGTTAGCAACGTTAACTGGTAACGCCATCTATGAAACGAACATTAAAAGCGTAGGTTATTGTAGATGGCGTTAGCAGCGCTAACTGGTAACGCCATCTATGAAACGAAAATCAATTTTGTTGGTTTGTAATGTTTGTTATATCTGTCTTGTCACTTTCAACGTCTTGCAAACGTCAAAATAAACCGAATAACTACAAACCGGGAATTGAAACAACCTCTCCCACCTCGGTAAAAGAAAACAGTTGATTAGCTTGTTAAGGTCTACAAAAAGATGACGGTCGATGATAAACAAAAACACAATTTGTAAGGGAACATGTCACAGTGACAGCTGTTTTTAGATAATCAGACCGTTATCTTTTCGGTGAACATGGACGAAATAGGTTGATTTGCTTTGGTGAACATGAAACGAAACTAAATCCTTATTATGTTATTATGAAGATTAATTTATTCTTCTCTTATAAACATACCTATGTTGATCATTTTATTGTTATAAAAATTTGTTTTTACATTTACATTGTGGCCGAATGTGTCCTGCTCAAAAACATTTAAGTATATCATATCCTTCATATACCTTCCACATTTTATGCGAATAAATATACACTTGCGTGTACAAAAATCGGCCCACCCCTTTATTTTCTTTTTGAGAGACGATGTTTTTCTTTTTTGTTTATAATTAATCATGTTGAGTATGTGAAAGTGCACAGAAAGTATCCCGTAATAAAAACATTTTTACAAAAAATAAAACTGACTTCAGAGAAAACAAAAAATTGAAAAATAACTTTAGCTTCAGAAGTGGGTGACCTTTGTTTGATTGATTTAGTTTACTTGCATATTTCCAATGTTATTTTTCACTTTTTTGTTTTCTCTGAAGTCGGTTTTATTTTTTGTAAAAATGTTTTATTGGCTCACATGTGCTTACCCCTACAGCGTACCGGCGTGTCTATTATGAACTGGTGTAAACAATAGACAGATATGAGATTTCAGCAATCCCAGTAGGTACATTTGCTATCATTTATTGAGAAGTTCCTTAGCCTATCTCCGAACTTCTTCATAAGATCTTCACCAAATTGAAATGGGATCACTTCGAGAAAGTACACTTCCTAAAACTACCCAAATCGCTTCTTGTGTTCCTATAAAATGTGAAGAGTTCTCTATATTTCTCCAAGGTTTTATCATCAGATCCTGACTTGATGATTATGGAACATCCTGGGAAGTATACCCTTCAAACACTTAAAAAGAAAACATCATCGGTCCAGCCATCTACGTGTAATCGGGGAACATTGAATTGAGAACCTCCTCATTTTTGAAGTCGGTTAATAACGACGTTATGGTAGGTGACTCAAATATCCGGATAGCCTATAAAAGATTCGGCCGAGTATTATTTTATTTTATACTTTTCGGGAAACTTACAGCTAACAAAAACAATGCTCTTAAATTATACGGATTCGAAGGCCATTTACAAGTTTCCGCAGATAAAAACATTCGAAGTAAAATACAAAAAGAAAATCAAGTCAAGTATCGCTAATTTGCTCTTTAGAATTTAAGATTTTCGTTCCTTTGTCATGGATCCCATGATCAGAAGCAATCAGAACCTTACCAAATTCTTATCAATGTACCTGTCACGGGGCCTTATCCCCAATGCGTACTCCTTCAGAGCATACAGGCCTGATGTTACGTCATGATGTTGTATAAACCAAGAAAATATATATAAACCACTGCAGATTTACAGTCTATTTTTGAAGAGTTCTATTGTATATCTCCGAATATCAGCATCAGATCTTTAGCTAATTAAAATGGGACCACACGGGAAGCACCAGCTTTCAAGCAAAAAAAGAATCATCATAATCCCTTCACCCAGTCGAAAGTTCTGAGGTAACAAACACAAAAAATAAAAAAAAATACAGACGAATTGAGAAGCTCCTCTTTTTGGAAGTCGGTTGAAAAGGGAGAGCGATTTGCGCAAGCTTGCATTGAGGAAAGAGTAGCATTTGGAGGAGGTTCATGGATAGTTTGGGGCGGTATCTTTTTGGATGAATAAAATAAAACTTGAGTTCGTAACCTGGTCTCGTCTTGGCACTTTGACTGCCCACCGCTACATTCAGGAGGTGCTGGAACAGCATGTTATGCCATACGCTGGTTTTGTAGGCGGAGGATCCATGCTCATGCAGGATAATGCTCGACCACATGTTGCCGCATCAGTTCGCCAGTATCTGCACGACTTTGAAATTCCTGTTTCGGAGTGGCCAGCGAGGGGCCCTGACCCTAATCCCATAGAACACATGTGAGATGAGCCTAAAAAAAGTCTCAGGGCTAGGACTCATACTGCAAGAACTCAAAGAGGCTATCCAAGAGCTTTGGGACGGTATCCTTCAGGAATTCGGCGTAAGATTGATAATTTCGATGAAAAACCGTATGAAAGCTACAATTAGGGCAAGGAATGGCAATGCGAGCTATTGAAACCGCTTTTTTGTTTTTTTTTTGCACGAAATCTTTTTATTCTTCTTTAATCGGCGAAAAAAAAATTGTCGTTTTGAAACCGTTTTTTGTTTTAGGCCTGATAAGTTAGAAAACAATTTTAAGCTACAATTTCCAATAAGGTTATCAATACCATACCTTTTCATCTACCACACTGTATTTAATTTTATTTTCTGTTACCAAAATTTTTTGAATTATCTTGTTTCAAATGGAAGAGCACGGGGTGGGTCGATTTTTTTGCACGCCAGTGTAGTTTTGAGTCACTGTCCAAGGCAGAATGATCTTTGAAGACATTACTTTATGTTCCATAATGGGTTGCTGCCGTCATAGCTAAAATATTTGCGAAAGCACGTGTCATGTGTGTATGTGTGTACTTGTATGTATATACTGTTTGTGTTTTATGTTGTCGAGTTTAAATATTGTTATAAGAAATGAAAATATCAGTTTGGATTTTAAGCTTTATTGTAAAATAATCATTGTCTTAACAACACTAGATTCATAAACTACATCTAAGGTGCAATGATCTATAACACATAGTTACTTTTTGTGAAAACTGTCAATAAAATTACAATCATAATTATACATTAATAATTTCATACTATGTTTTCAATGTCTATTTAAATAAACTTAAGAGTAAAAACAGCGGTATTGAGAAATGTCATCAGCAGAAAAGTAGGTCTGAAGATCAAAGATATCATATCAGGTAGGAACCCACAGCAGCTTGTATTAATACTAAAGACTTGATAATCACTTCCCAGTTAATATATTCGTTGACGCGTGTCATCAGTTACCATATCACAATGACGATCACATTTCCAAAAACAAAATAAACAAAAATCCTTCCACCATTTAACTTTAGTTATTAAAAATTAAAAATCTAAATAAAAGTACACCAAAAGTAATTTAATCACGATTTAACATTGTAAAATCATTATCAAAAGAGATTTCAATAGTATCTATCTAATAAATAAGACGCTTATAATTAGAACACTAAGGTTGGAAATACAATAATAATATCATACGGTTTCAAGTTCTTTAACCATGTATTTAAAATACCTTGGGGCTGAGAACTTGCCCCTCGCGAAATATTACAGCCATCGCTATAGAATCGCCTTTCACAGTTTCACTCTATCTAATCTTCACGATCGTCCAATAAACATTTTTGTCATACTTCGTTCGAAATTCCACTTTCAAGTCTTCAAATGCAGTCTTGTACTGAAGTTACAGTTCCGTTACAACGAATTCACTCCATGTACGGAAGGACAGGGTTTAAGTTACGTTAGGTGTTATTCTGCAAATCCCTTGGATATCCATGTCATTAAAACGTTGTGCATTTTATTTCGTTTTATTGCAGTGAATAAGTAATACATGGTAACCAAATACGCGGACTTTTTTAATTTCCCTGTTAAATTATTAAAAGCAAACTTCGGTAATTAAGAATGTTATAACGGACAACGGTGCGTCTGCGCAAGCTTTGTCGCAACACGCTTAGATTTGTAGACAGTGAAGTGTAAACAATTTTTATTATCAACTATTATTATTATGTTATCGTGATAAGTTATACATCAATTTTATTTGTACAACAACGATAAATCTCTGCTATTCCTACGACATCTATGTATATAATAATAATGTATTCAAGACAATATTGTTTTCCTTTTTATTATAATGCGCAGTAAAAAGGAAGGCTTGCTAGCAGTGCACAAATATATCAGTTTAATATCAGATTTAGAGCGTTGAAGAGCACGAGTTACTTCAGGTACGCGACTTTTGAGACGCAACTACAAACCGCTGCGGCAACCGCAACACTAGGTAGGCACGACTAGCTTCTATGTAGCACTATGAAAACTGATCATAACCATGTCCAGTGATCGGAATAGGTAGAGGTATTTAGGTTCATTGACCGCAAACATTGATGTTATTATGGATATTCCACGGGATTCCCACTGATACTATGGGATTTTATTATTATATAATTTGTTCAAATAAGCGAATTATTGTTGAAGCGTTTTGATTATTTTAATAAGATTTTAAATGCAAATACAAATTGTTCTATTTGATAATGTTTTGATTTTCTGAGGATCAAATAATTTGTATGGTAATATGTTTTTGTACCTACAACTTCAGAATAAAATAAATGTTAAGTAAAAAACATTTTTGTGGTTTAATGAATCAAGTTTATCTATTTATTATACTATCCTTAATCCCGTCCTTCTTATATTTACCCGTCAGAAAGGAAGTGTAATCTTTCATTAGTTCCGAAGGCGAGAATAGTTTTTTTTTATGATTTTACTACCTACTTAAAAACCAAATCCCGGGACTCGGGGAATATCCATATTATTCTAACCTATGGCAAGTACATAAAAAAGCTCTACCTATTCCAATCTATGGTTATGACTGACCCGTTGGTTGAGTAATCGGAAGCGCGACTGTGGAGTACGACATGAAACATACCTGGCCAAATGTGGGTGTACCTAATCAGGTAAGCCACAGCCTAACCCTACGTGATTCACAGGTGTGATGTTACGTTTTGTATGAAACCTGTGACGACAGTGGCAATCTTGCCACCTGTGGAAGCGTTTTTTATAGTGTGTCATTGCGGTGAGACTGTGTTCCGTCTGCGGTCTGCCGTAGCGGGCGCCTTCGAAAGAGCAACTTGACTCGCGCATTTCATCAAGCAGTACATCTGTCAGACTGCAAATTAACGGCGTATAAACATTTAAAATCTCAACGTTAGAAATTTCACAACTTACATTAAATAGAAATACATTTAAATGAGCATATTGTAAATAAATTCCGTCCATTTTTATTTTATATCACGCAAATAAGTTCAAGCATCTGGAAAAGAGCATTCGTCTGCAGTTTGACTGAGTGCGGGGAATATTTGAAAAACAAAACTTCATAGAACACTGCCTTAAACTAAGTTAATCTACCTAAAATAACAGCCAGAAAACTGACTATAATACGTCAGTCTAAGTAGAGGAGAGTAGACATCCTACAGATATGGACTAGGCTTTCTTTAAGTAGATAGAACAACACTGCAGAGTCACAACAATTACACATTGGACATCGAAGATCGTAGATTTACGTCAAATACGACAATAATCTATTGAGCTAACAATAAAGGAGTAAGCACACTTATCGACGCGGAATACGCTTGACCCGATCAGAAGAGTTTTGTGACCAAGCAGGCAAGCAATGAAAATGACGAGGCTAATGACGTCATTTCCGACTTGGTGTCCGTTTTTTTGGTTCTGTTTCGGACGAAGCGTCTGAACATCGTGTGGTGGCGTGGTCCGCAACCGCGAGCCGCGTCGGTAAATGAAATCACTCTTACGAAAACATTTATGAATACCTATCTGTACTTTAAAATGTAATGTTTACTGGAGATGGACCGAATTGTGTATTCTGCGAAAAAAATTAGAATGCAGAGTTCCGCATAAGTTCCGTTGAATTTCTCGCGCCTTTACAACCAGGTTTGTTGGAGTGAACGAATTTCAGTCCATCTCTTATGTTTACTATAGACACAATAATCAGAGGTAAAATGACATATATTTTTACGGTTGACAACACTGAGATTATTTTTATTCTGGTTACATTTAATATTCTTAGTTCACAATATCGATTTAACATTTAAATTATGAATTTAAAATCATTCTACAACATATGGATATATGGGAGCATTATGAGAATGCCTGAATTTGACAGTAATTATTTTGAGTTAGTTCTTATGTCCGGGAAGCAAGGTCGTATTTTTCGTGTTATTTTAATGTCTCATTTGTGTTATCTTTTACCATGTTAAAATAGTGTATTCAGGCAGTAACTATGAATGTGTAACGTTAAGGAACTTCTGGTTAGTGACATTGTTGATCGAGGTGTTGCGTGTCATGACATAAACTAGTTCGGACAAACATGCGCGTGAGCAACGTTGCACGTTTATAGTTACCTTAGTGAGTACACAGCTTAAATATTACCCAAAATATTTTTCCGTTAGATATTCGTAGGTTTGTCCGTGTTTTAAAGTATGTTTATCATTTCCTTATTCGTGAAGTTATTTCGTGTTTTAAGGTTAAAATATCGTATTTTCGTCGTAAAATCTCGCGTAGTATTTCTTAAAGTTAATTAAGTCCGTATAATAATTGTTCAGATACCGACGTAGTTTAGTGGAATCCGTTTACAATCGACAATGGCTCAGTCAAATCAAATGTTATCACCAGGTGTAAGCTAATTTAGGTCGTTGTAGTGTAATTTTTGTTGACACTATTGTTTTTTTTTAATGTTTATTGGCCATAGCGTATAGGATCCTGGTGCTCCATGTTTGTGTATGGCGCACTCCGTGATTCAGAAGCCCTGCGCGTGCCGACACACGCCGCAGCCTAGCGCGAACTCTTCGCCGGTTTCTGGATGCGAAACGCGCAGGGGACATTCTTCGGATGAGCCGGGTAGTTGCTCGCCTTTGGGACCTGAACAAATGTTATATGCACCGTTACAACCTTAATAGTGATCATATTGGGGTTATGTACAAGCGCAACCCGATTATTTCAAGCACACGTTAAAACGATTAGACACTAAGCATCGCCATTGACGCCATTAAAGGTAATCGATCGTTCATCGAGCACTAGCAACTTGCACCACGAGGAATAATACCAGTCCATCATACGACCAGTATTTGGGTATGTGTCACTAGACAACGGTCAATGGTGCCGATTCTGTTGTGCACAAACTAAACTTAATTTAGGCTATTACTATCTTTTTCTCACCAATAAAACGAGTAAGAGACGGACGTAATTTAGAGCTGTCAAATTTAATTCGAACTAATATTTCCATACTAATGAAGGGTGCACGTAAAAACATGTCGACTAATAACACGGTGAAGCGCAAGGCATAAACTAGTTTGACATTTCTAACTTAGTGCATAGCTATAGCCGTCCTTTTCTCGCCCTGTCTTTTAGTAAAAGATAGCAATAGTCTAAATTAAGTTTAGTTTGTGCACAACAGAATCGACACCATTATCATCGATCGACCACCATTTTAAGTGATACAAGAATGATGTGATGTGAAGATTTGTGAAATTGTTTTACAAAGTCTATCAAGATGCGTTGTTAATCCCGATTTTTGGTATCGGCATAAAGTTCCTATTACCGTATGGTGAGTAATACGTACCAGCGGGGCACTGCGGCAGGCTCTGCTTGGGGATGCTGGTGACGCGCTGGAAGTCGTCGTGGCACGAGTTGCAGAAGTGAGACGTGCCGAAACAGAAGAATACTGCCACCTGTTACACATCACACGTATATATTTGACTAACAGACGTCACCCGGTTTCACCCGAGTAGTTCCCGTTCCCGTGGAAGTGCGTGGATAAAATGTAGCCTAAGTTACTCGCTGATAATGAAGAAACGATACTGAAAGATTTTTTCAAATCGGTCCAGTGGTTTTAAAGTTTATTCGTTACAAAAATTCAAAAATACAAACATAAATCTTTCCTCTTTATAATATTAGTACTTAATTATAATATTAGTGTTTCAAAACGACGTCCCGAATGGCGTAGTGGTAGTGACGCTGCCTTACGTTCTTAGGCTCCTGGGTTGGAATCCCGTTAGGAGCAAATGTTTGTGTGATGAGCATGGACATTTGTTTCCGAGTGAAGGATGTTGTTATGTATAATAAGTATGTATTTACAAACAAAAAAGTATATATGTAGTATATCAACTATCTAGTGTCCACGATACAAGCTTTGCTTAGTGTGGCACTAGGTGGCGCTGTGTGTTAATGTCCAGCAATATTTATTTATTTATTTAAAACATTATTTGTTGGTAACGAAAACTGACAAATAACGCGTAGAAGGCTAAGCCACTGAGTATTTTATATTGTAGCCTACTGTCAGCTTTTTATTCAAGATGAGGTTATCCTTCCCTATCTAGCATTGTGGTCTTATCGCGTAACAAGTGGAGACATATCCACTACAAGCCGCACCACAGCAACACTTAAAAGACCTTCCCAACATATTCGAATGTCCTCTTCAGAAACCTATGAGGGTACTCAGAGCAAGTTTCGATAACATCAAGCCGTGATTCAATTGGCAACCACACCACGACTCCACAAAGAACTAAGGAATTCTTGGAAGTCTGGATCTCTTTTGTCAGAGTACTGGAAGTCATCATCATCATCATCGGCCTATTAATGTTCCCACTGCTGGGACAGGGCTCCTCTCTACGAGAGGGAATGCGACTATATAATCCACCACGCGGGCCCAGTGCGGATTGGTAGATGTCACATGTCTTCGAATTTATGGTTCTAGGACATGCCGGTTTCCTCACGATGTTTTCCTTCACTGTTTTGCGTACTGGAAGTAGTCTTCTGCAAATCTGATATATAAGGTCCCATTAAAATAGATGGGCAAATTTTAACACAGCGTTCAGTACATCTAACCAAATATTTCCAAGCAAAAAAACACTAATTATAGTGATTTTATTTTGCGCACTAATAATTTTTAATTACTTACTATCTTTTACATATCCTAACAACACTATCCTAAAAAGGTGATGTGCAGTCAACTGAAAGTTACTATGGTTAAATACAGAATGATACTAACAGAACTGACTGGGTATTGAATGGGACCTTGTATACCAGAATGATGCCCCAGTAAAGCAGTTGCAATTGTTTTAGTCAGGTCGAAAATGGCACTTTACTGTTGTTGTACGATCTCACACCCCAGTGCTGATTTTATCTAAATAAAAAGTTCACCATATGACCATAGATATTATAGTATACTCACAGAGCAGCAGTAGCGGCACTTGTACTCCAGGAAGTCGGCGCCGTGCTTGGGGCAGGTGCGGGCGCCGGCGACGTCGCTGCAGGCGCCGCACACGAGCTCGGCCGGCTCCCACCAGCCGCTCGTCTCCGCCTCGCAGCGGGCTAGGCCGCCGAAGTATGCCTGGATGTGAACGCGTCGCATTGAAAAAGGTTCCCTAGAGCAACTAATCATCGCAGTCAACTTTAATGTAGTTGTACTACGAAAAAAGTTTGCAGTCCTGCTCTAATAAACATTACATACGTAAACATAGGTCAAAAACATGAAATAAAGCACGTTGACACCTACCTTCCCGCACTTATGACACACATAGTAGGCGTATCTCTCCATGGCGTAGGTCGCGGGGTCGGGCAGAACCTTGCCCTTAGCCCCTCCGGGCAGGGCGCATCCCTCGTATTCCAGCCGCATCAGGGCCTTTCGCTTCACCTCCTCGTATAGCTGTCTGATTGGAGCCAGTAACTCCTCCAGTGTCCAGTGATTCATGTCCTCCTACAATAAATTGTTATTTGAAACTGCAGTACAAGTACGTAAAATTCGATAGGACTCGATAAGATAAATTTGACAGTTGTTCTCGATAAAATGAGTTTTTACGGAGTCAAAAACTCATTTTATCGAGAATGACTGTCAAATTTATCTTATCGAGTCCTATCGATTCCTACGTACTTGTACTGCTGTTCAGTAAGTATATTTAAACCAGAGAAGAGAGCGCATCGAGAATAATCGTCAATCTTCGGAAAATATACGAACATGCAATGATCTAGATTAGAGTTACGATCGTGCAAGTGCCGATTGCAGGTCTCTCCCCACTAAGACAGTTTTTAAATGTTACGATCTGTGGTGAATCGTTATAGTTATAAAATACGAAGATTGCCAAAGCGTATAAGTTTTTTAGTTCAAGTGTATATCTTTTAATTTTATTAGAAGCGCTATTTCTGTTAAATCCGTTAACCATGATCGAGCCGTATCAGAATTCCAAGAACGCATGATTTCCTAATAATTAAAGTAAGTGACACATAACTTACCTTGCAAATGGGGCATTGTGAGAAAGAGAAGGTAATCCTGGGCCCAATCCATTTGTTGGCTAGAACTTTTCTGCAGCAGTGAAGATGGAACACGTGACCGCATTTCAACTGGAAATTAAACAAAGTTTACACAAGAGGTATTTTACATGGTCGTACTTTTCGGGGACAAAAGGAGTGATGGTGTTAATATTTTCAACATCAACCCGACCAACTCAACTTTCTAACTTTGGGTTGCTACTGTAAAATCCTGTAAATACTGTAAATTCCTAATGGAATAAGTAAATAACGCTATTATCAACCTGGGAATCAGACCCAGGATCCCAAGCTATATTTCTTATTAGAATACGTGCCATTTACTTAGGAACCAGTATGTTTACCCCTTAGCCGATATGAACTTACCTGTAAAGCAGGTGCCGCCTGCAAGGGATCGGTGAAACAGATCATGCACATGTCGTCGGCGTCTTGCCGTAGTGGCGCGGCGTCGTCTGCGCCTGCGCACCCGAACAGGCACGGCAGGCAGGCGCGCTCGGCGCGGACGCCGCCGCACAGGTGGTTGCATGGTAGGACGCGGCTGCAGGCCTCTTTGCCGTGGTCCTATTAAATATCGAGATTAACGCACTCAGTTTTAGACGTAACGTACGTACTGCACACCATGCAGTGGTGGTGTAGACACATGATCCTGTACAGTCGGGCGGCGAAATCGTATATCATTAATTATGAATACTGATACTATTGAGAGCTGTTGAAAAAAATAAAAGAAGTGTAGTTTGTTAATTCCGATCGGAAAATGCCGCTCGGCTCAGCTCGAACTATGTCGAGCCGAACCTTCATAAATGAAAAAAGAATGAATAATGAATAAAGTTTAAAAGGTGTCAGCTAGTTCAATGAACTCTCCGAAGATTCTTTTCACACGCTCCCAAGTCCCGACGGGTAACAAGCCGACTAAGTTGTGCCAATTGATAAGTAAATAAGCCCCCCCTTATTGGAAAATGGATCAATGCATTCACAACCGCGCTCATTACGTCCTGCGGCGCGACAGTTGAGGCCGCGGTCATTATTGGATCTAATGCATTTGCTCGAACCCTTTATACTTCACCGCAGTGCGTGAGACCATTCGATGAAGACATAAAATCATGTAGTAGTGTATATAGCAATGTAGCATGGCTGCTTGTCCTTGGCCTTTTATCAATTTTATTACATTTAATAATTTGCACGGTTGGCGAAGCGGTTGAGCGATTGATTGCGTGTCGCGGGCTCGATTCCCGTACGGAACAAATATTTGTATGGCCTACAGGTACTTGTTCCGGGTCTGGCTATTGTGTAGTGAGCTTAAATTTTTGTAAACGCACAAACGATACAGGACAAATTCCTAGTTTGGGACGTTTTTAAAAAGTCATCATCTACCTAGCCTTTTCCCAACTATGTTGGAGTCGGCTTCCAGTCTAACCGGATGCAGCTGAACACCACAGTTTTTTAACGTTTCTAAAAAATAAAAGGTAAAAAAACCCCTCCGGCCATTTTCGCAACTGCGATTCGCAACCAGTTGCGAATTAGGAATTTTTACTCTTTGTTCGCAACCAGTTGCAAATCAAGAAAACTTATGCCTTAACCGCAACTAAGCATCCTGATGATTAAGTTTCGTAACTAGTTACGAAAAAACAATTTGTTTTCCTTCTTTGCAACCATCGTTGACTGTTTGTTGACACTCTTTTTTGTTGATTAGTATAAAAACTTTTCAAAAAGTTTCGGCCACTACAATTATATCCAAAGGCAATTGCTATAAAAAAGGTATCTTGACACTGAACTCATCGTGACGTTCTCACGTCGTTAGTAATATCACAACAAATAAAAAATATTGTAGTATTTCAGTCTATTTTAATAAAACATTGTAAGGATGTCTTCCAATGAGTTTCCCCCAACGTCCAACAGAAAAAGTCGACGCTTAAATAGATATTTAATCAGCCGAAAGACGTCCACTGCTGGACATAGGCCTCCCTAGGATTTCCACAACCTTCACCAGGTCATCCGTCTACCTAGTGAGAGGTCTGCCAACGCAACGTTTTCCGGTTCGCGGTCGCCACTCCAGAACTTTTCGGTCCCATCGGCCATCCATTTTGCGAACAATGTGCCCTGTCCACTGCCGCTTAAGTTTAGCAATTCTTCGGACTACGTCGGTAACCTTGGTTCTCTTGCGGAAGTTTTCATTTATGATTCGATCTCGCAAGGAATAATTACTGGCAATACACACTGGTCATAGACTTTCGTCTAGTTTTTGTATTCATTATCTTTTTCTCCCATCGCAACTATGTATGTTCGCGAAGGACTTATTCTTTGTTCGCAACCAAGTTGCGGTTATGGAAAAAGTTTCCTTGATTCGCAACTGGTTGCGAACGAAGAGTAAAAATTCCTATCTCGCCACTGGTTGCAAACCGCAGTTGCGAAAACAGCCGGAGGGAAAAAACTTATTAAATTATCGTTAAATTATTGCATCGTAGCCCAAAGAAGGCATTAAATGGTCCAACAATGGGTCACACCAAAGCGGTATTTATTAAGGCAATGATCCGTATTTTACTATGGTCTATTTCAGAGTAACAAGGTATAGTTAAGGGCATAAAACTGAACGTCTTTCTTCATGGGAACATCATCGTGATCACGAAATCAAAATTCATCTGTCCTGTACTTTGGGTCGAGCAGGTATTAAACTGGCCACTCAGATTTGAATCTGTAAAAGAACTCTCACCTGGCACTGCTGGTCAGCACACACGTTCCCGATGGCCAGTAGTCCGGCATTGCCCCTTGTGCCACAGAACCGGCATACGCCCGCGAGCCCGGGCGGGCCGGGCAAGATGGCGGCGCTTTCTCCCGCGCCTACGTCACTGATACCGCTCTCCATGCCCCTAAACTCGGCCAGACCCTTGAAAGTGCGGCGGTCGACTAGCAGAAGGAGCCAGAACAGCTTGGCTCGGCCGCAACCCTCGTGGATGTCGATGCGGATGGCGCTTTCTTCTTCTTTGCATATCTGTTGAAGATATTTTTCAGAATTAGTAATTCAAGTGGATAAGTATTTACGTGAGCGACTATTTTTGTTAGTTGCAAATGCAATAGCTTGTCCCACAAAATTCTGACTGCTCCTGGTTTTTTTGAATTAGGCAAGTTTTTCCGTATTACCCCAGTGTCTGTTTACTGCCACGACTCTGTGAGAGGGAGTGGGCCCATAACCCACACGCGGGCCCGTGCAGATTGGTGAATGTTAAATACGACTACTAAGACGTCCTCCTGGAAACCCACTTCCCAGACTGCGACCTCTCCGAGGACAGAACCTGGGCAACAGAGCCAACGCACAAATCAAATGACCAAGACTGGGCCAGAGCCCGAACCATAGTAAACACAGGAAGAATAAAATGGGCAATAAAAACTTTCAAACAATATAAATCCGCAGGCTTAGACGAAATTTTCCCCGCCATCCTACAATGAGTAGACGTCCTAACGCCATGGCTGACCGTCATCTACCAAGCCTGCATAGCACAGAAATATATACCACTTGCATGGCGAGAGGTGAAAGTCATTTTCATCCCTACACCAGGCAAATTAGACTACACACAACCCAAAGCGTACAGACCAATAAGCCTAACATCTTTCTTACTGAAAACCCTCGAGAGACTACGATCGACACATTCGGGATGGACCTCTTCGGGACAGACCACTTCACAAACAACAACACGCGTACTCCACAGTGTATTGTGTTGTGTATCATTGTAGCTATGTTCGTCATTTTAGATCATGAAAATGTGTCGTAGGTACTCTTAATATGGGCAAAGGAATGCAAAGAAATGAAATGAAATGAAATGAGAGAAATGAAATGAGAGTGGAATGAAAGACGATTTGAGATACACTGAATATATTTAAGAATAAACATTATTAATCATGTTTATTCTTAAATATATTCAGTGTATCTCAACTCGTCTTTCATTCCACTCTCATTTCATTTCTTCTACGTAATAGTGGACACATACTACAACAGGAATTTCAACAGAATCTGCGCTGCACAGTGTGATCTCCAAGATCGAATGTACAGTGGACCACAAATGCTCGTCACTAGCCGTCTTCATTGACATAGGCGTTTTTGACAAAACCATCTTTCGTAGCATCAACGCAGCCCTCGAGTGTTGAAGGTAGATACTCCTTGTGGCCCTCGCTGGCCACTCATAATCTGACACATGTTCTGGCAGCTTTTATATTATGCTGATGTCAATCGTATAAGAAAAGTCGTTGAATGTAGTTCCATATCAATATACGTATAATTACTGGTACACTGTGCATCTCTTTATTTCCAATTGGTTATGGGCCCAGGTAATGCCCAGTAAATACCCAGGTATTGCCCAGTTAATGCCCAGTTGATGCCAGTCAAATAATTGTGATTTTTTCGATGATGTTGACGGATGACGTAAACGGTTCGTCAGGTTCCATTTTTGGAATTAAAAAGCTTGACGGAGCTGCAGGATTCCAGGTTTGGAAGTTTCACGTAAAAAAACTATTTGGAATGTAAAAACTGGTGGGAGGCTGTGGAAGCCGAGGAGATTAGTCCTGCTCTCAAGGAAGCTGATCGAAAAGCACGAACTACCATATGTCTGCTGTTAGAGCCTTCATGTTTTGCCCACGTGTACAACGTGAAGACCGCGCGTGAGGCATGGCGCAATCTGTGTGGCGCATATGAGGATAAAGGCTGGGGCAGACGAATAGCACTACAGCGTCAGTTATGGTCATGTAAGTTGGAAAACTTTTCATGTATGGAGAATTACGTGTCAAAAGTAATATCCCTAGCACAACAATTAGCTGCAATAGACGCGAAAGTATCAGACGACTGGATCATTTCCATTTTACTTGCTGGATTAACATCAGACTACAACCCGATGATAATGGCAATAGATAATAGTGGAAAGGAAATTAGCTTAGAGCAGATCAAAACTAAACTGCTGCAAGAAGCTAACAGACAAGCTGAAGATAAAGCTGGAGCTGGTGAGCAAGCATTTCTTTCTGAACAGAAAAAGGCATCTAAAAACAATGCTCGGAAACCAGTCCGCAAATGTTTTAAATGCCATAAACCAGGACACAAGGCAGCTGAGTGCAAGCAGTTTCATGCCGGTGTGTGCCTGAGTACGGCAGATACAAGTGCCACAAAGAGAAGTGGCTGGTATGTGGATAGTGGCTGCTCAAACCATATGACCTGGAATGTCGAAAAGTTATGTAACTTGGAAAAAGTAAAGAGTGACTTGAAGATTAAAGTGGCCAATGGAGAAGAAATACCAGTTGAAGGTAGAGGAGATGTTAAAGTGAGCGGAAGTTCAGATTTCACACTGAAAAAGGTTCTACATGTTCCTCGACTATCCATGAACTTGATATCAGTGAGCGATCTTGTAAAGAAAGATTTCGCGGTTAATTTTGATAAAAGAGGTTGCACTATCAAAAATAAAACCGACCAAATAGTTGCGACTTGCAATGAGGTTGATGGAATTTTCAAATTAAATGAAAAAGAACAATACGTCAACGCGACATTGTCAGATAAACCTCTGTCAAACCTATGGCACAAAAGGTTAGCGCATTTAGGTAAAAATTACATGCTGAAATTAAAAGATATGGTGACTGGTATGGATTTCGACAGTAAACAACACATTGAGCCATGTATTCCATGCATTAAAGGTAAGACGTGCAAAAGCCCATTCAGAAACAAAGGCACACGAGCAGAACAGATTCTAGAGTTAGTACATTCGGATATCTGCGGTCCGATGGAAGAGCCATCATTTGCTGGTTCCATATACATGTTGCTATTTATCGATGATTATACGCGCAAGACGTATGTTTATTTCTTAAGAAATAAGAGTCAGACTTTTGACAAATTCCGAGAGTATAAGGCGGAAGTAGAGAAAGAGACTGGTAAATCGATAAAATGCCTTAGATCTGATAATGGTACTGAATTTTGCAACCATGTTTTCGACAGGTTCTTCAAGTCAGCTGGTATAAAGCACCAAACGACAGTTCCTTATACGCCTGAGCAAAATGGCGTAGCTGAGAGGGCGAACAGATCAATTATAGAAAAAGCAAGAACGTTGCTTTGTGAGGCGAATTTAAGCATGAAATTTTGGGCTGAGGCAGTACGTACTGTAGTTTATTTAAAGAATCGAAGCCCCACAAAGGCTGTTTTGAATAAAGTACCTGAACAACTTTGGTCCGGTAAGAAAGTAAACTTGAGTCATTTAAAAATCTTTGGATGTTTGGCGTTTGCATTAAAACCGAAGCAGAAAAGGAAAAAGTTAGACATGAAAACCGAAGCCTTGATTTTTATTGGCTATACCGATCTTACGAAAGGTTACCGACTCATGCACCCACAGACTGGTAAGATAACAGTTGCGAGGGATGTGAAGTTCTTGGAAAATGTGTTTCCTGGTACAAATGTAATGAAGAACGCAGTTGTTCCTTTGTCCATTGAGGAGGAACGAATTGAACCTGCGATTTTGGATGCACCTCCTGATGTCCATACAAATGTTGAGGAAGATTTTCAGGATGCAGATACAGGAAGTACCGAATCCGCTACGAATGAAGACGTGAGTACAGAGACGAGTACAGAACCGAGATACAACTTGCGCTCGCGGAAACTGGTTGACAATACGAACACGTGCATCAACGTTCTCGCAGAAATTGACGGCGATCCGACGACTGTAAAGGAGGCCCTTGCTAGACCTGATCGTGCACTGTGGCAGAAGGCCATGGACGATGAACTACAATCGTTGAAGGAGAATCAGACGTGGACACTTGTTGACTTACCACGTGATAAGAAGCCGATTCAATGTAAATGGGTCTTTAAGATTAAGCGAGATAGTGATGGTAAGATCTCAAAGTACAAAGCTAGGCTGGTAGCGAAAGGATTTACACAGGTACGTGGGGTAGACTATAACGAAACATATTCTCCCGTAGTGAGGAGCTCGACTTTGCGACTTTTATTCTCATTAGCTGTAGAATATGATTAGGGACATAGATCAGTGGGACGTGACGACTGCTTTCCTTTATGGCAAATTAAAGGAAGACATTTATATGTTGCAACCTGTAGGTGCTATCACCAAAGGTCAAGAGACTAAGGTATGCAAGTTAAAAAGGTCGTTATATGGTCTCAAGCAAGCATCGAATGCTTGGTTCAATGAACTTGACCGGGAGATGCTTAGTCTAGGTTTCACGCAATCGAAAATAGAGCCGTGTTTATACCAAAAGTTACTAGGAGATAGGGATAGGGATAGAATAGTTATAGTTATTTACGTAGACGATATTTTTATTTTTTTTTGTGATATACACAAAAAGGAAAAAGAAAAATTGAAAACCGAGTTATTAAAAAAATTCAAAGTCAAGGATCTAGGTCGTGCTAGACATGTCTTAGGTATGCGACTTAGGAGAGACGAAAACAACATTTATCTCGATCAGGAACAATATGTTATTAATGTTTTAAAGGATTTTGAAATGACGGACTGTAAACCAGTCAACACCCCCATGGAAACGGGTATCAGACTAGAAAAAGCTTCAGACTCTGATAATAGGTTACCCTATCAAAATCTGATAGGATGTCTGAACTATTTAGCTCAAAATAGTAGGCCAGATATCGCGCACGCTGTTAGTGTTTTATCACAATTTAATAATTGTTATGATGAATTACATTATAAGTGTGCAAAACGGGTGTTAAGATATCTAAAAGGGACATCAGATTTTGCCCTAACCTTCCGAAAGTCAGGTAAATTAGAACTTCTTGGCTACGTGGACGCGGATTGGGGTGGGTCATATGACAGAAAATCTTTTACGGGTCTAATGTTTATATTAGGCGAAAATTTAATAACGTGGGAGAGTCGTAAGCAACGGTGTGTAGCTCTGTCGTCAACTGAGGCGGAGTACATAGGTCTCAGCCAAGCTTCAAAGGAAGCGATTTATTTACGGAGTTTGTTAAATAGTATAACAAATAATACTTGTGCTAAACCTGTTGTTATTTATAACGATAATCAGTCTGCACATCACATAGCGAGAAACAAGATGAACCATAATAGAACGAAGCATATCGATATTAGGTTTCACTTTATTCGCGAAGCAATATTGAATGAGTCAGTAGAGGTGACGTATGTGTCTTCACAAGACATGCTGGCAGATATGTTAACTAAGTCTCTGCCAGGCCCCAAATTCAAAAACGCTTTAACGAGATTACCCATTAAGAGGGCGGGTAACGAAAGTGTGACTTAAGTTTGATATGTACTTTGTTTAATTTTTTATATTTGCTAGTAATGGTTTTAATCTCTTGTTTTTGTGTCATTTTAAGATGTCTTGGTATTTGAAGACGGTGTGTGGACATGTGGCAGATTAAGGGGGCATGTTGAAGGTAGATACTCCTTGTGGCCCTCGCTGGCCACTCATAATCTGACACATGTTCTGGCAGCTTTTATATTATGCTGATGTCAATCGTATAAGAAAAGTCGTTGAATGTAGTTCCATATCAACATACGTATAATTACTGGTACACTGTGCATCTCTTTATTTCCAATTTCGAGAAACACGGTGTGGACTCGACCCTGCGAGGCTGGATCACAAAAATGCTACATGCTGCATAGTAGCGAAGGGCTGCCCGCAAGGTGGAGTCCTCTCGCCACTACTGTGGAACCTCGTAATAGATAGCCTCATCAATCGCCTCAATAGCAGAGGCTACTACACGGTGGGGTATGGCTATGCTGATGATCTGACCATAATAATAAACGGAACACATGAAAACACACTATGCAACCTTATGCGCCAGGCCCTAAGGATAGTAGAAGACTGGTGCAAGGAACACAAACTAGCAGTGAACCCCACCAAAACTGAACTCGTCCTCTTCACAAAGAAAAGGAAGCTGGCAACGTTACAACTACCAAGCTTCTTTGAGACAACTCAAAGCCTGTCGACTGAAACCAAATACCTGGGTATCTTTTTGGACAAACAGCTGAACTGGGCAAAACACACTGATTACATCATCACAAAAGCCAGTATAGCCCTATGGCAATGTAAGACACTCCTCGGGGGAAATTGGAGCATTAGCCCCAAAATCACCTACTGGCTATACACCACAGTTATTCGACCAATTATTACATACGGCTCTTTAGTTTGGTGGCCCAGGACCACCTTAGTACGACCCAAAAGGATCTCGAGAAACTACAACTACCTGCGTGAAAATCACCGGCAGCATGAGAACATCACCTACCACCCCTACACCTCGTCGTAAGAGAGTACGCGGCCATAGCGACTTTCAGACTCGAGGTATCCGGCACCCTAAGTAACGACTCTAGAATCAAACACACACGCATTAGAGAAGATGCAATCAAAGAACAGCCGATGATGGCATCACCTATCGACAGAACCCTGAAGACTGCTTCAAAAACACTACAACATAGAGCTCATAGAGCAGTTGTGTGACTACTCGGGCACAAAAGAGCTAAGGATCTATACTGATGGATAAAAAACCAACGATGGGACAGGCGTTGGGGTGTTCTCCAACGACCTAAACATTAAAATATCCAAACCTCTTGGAATGCTCAACTCTGTTTACCAAGCAGAGTGTGTAGGTATTATCCAAGCAGCACACGCTATAGAGGTCAGGGAGGTTACGGATACCAACATTCGAATACTCTTCGACAGTGCCTCAGTTTTTTAATCCCTAAAGAATAATCAGATCACGTCGAGACTAACACTAGAATGCCACAAGGCCCTAGAACGAATCACGGTGCTAAACAGCACAACACGGTAACGCTGCAATGGATTAGAGGTCACAGTGGATCACTTGGCAACGATATGGCTGACGAACTTGCTTGAAGAGGATCCAACACAAAACCCTACGGACCCGAATTCATTGTGCCCATTCCCTTCAAGCAGCTAAGAAGCTGGTTAAAGTAACACACCCGAATACAAGCGGAGAAATGGTGGACCTCGACACCAGGTTGTAGGCAATCCAAGGAAGCTATGCCATCCCTGGATCCAAAGCTGACCAGGCGCCTTCTGCGCCTGGACAGAGATAGCCTGCGTCTGGTGGCGGAGACCATCACTGGACACTGCTCGCTGAACAAACACTTCCACACTCTAGGTATCACTGACAGTCCCCTGTGCAGAGCGTGCCTGGAGGCGGAGGAGACGTTGACGCATATGCTCTTTGAGTGCACAGGCTTTGCGAGATTCGTGAGGAGATCCTGGGAACGCCAAGATCACTTGCGGATGTCCTGAGGAGACCGGGAAGTTTGATCTGCTTCTGGAGGGAGGTGGGCTGGTTGGATTAATCGGCCGCCATGGCTCACGCACAATGGTCCACTTCAAGGGCTAAGTGCGGAAACCTAAACCCCATGATAGAATGGAATAGACATACGACTATCGAATTTTTGGTTCTGGAACAGTTCAGTATCATCATGATATTCTTTTTCCCCGTTTAGATTAATGGCAGTAAAAGGGTTTACGACCTACGACACGACGATGCCGTTCCCACCGATCCACCATAAGTTTGCCCTGCAGCTAATATTATTGTAAGGTTAACCTGTCGGTGATGCGTCCTGGCCGATCTGTTGAGATGCAGGAAGCGGTCGCACTCGGCACACAGCGCGCCGCAGCTTCGGCACTCGATGACGGCGACCGTAGAGCCGTCGTCGTGGTTCGAGCAGAGAGGCCGACCGTCTGGTTCCCCGCGACGAGACTCACGCCCGTCACCCGAGCTGTTTATACTGGAAAGAAGTAGATAAGTATGAGTTTTCTGAGGAGTTAATAACCGCGTCGACCGATAGTAAGTTATACGGTAGATGATACCATAAAACAATAATTCTAAGACACCAATCTCTTAACAAATTAGATTTTTGATTGCTTTGCAGTCAATATATAGTTGAGTCATTGAGTTGACCAAACAGTGACGTCACAGAGTGCTATTGCCATACAAAATCTATCTGAGAACCGCGTTTTGACAGCTCTTAAAAATATCAATCGATAGGCGCCTTTTTCAGAATGCCAGCAATAATCACTAAAGTAAACTCACAGTTCCACATGTGATTGCTCAGTGACACACAGAGCCGCCAGTGCGACCCACATCGTAGGCGCGGCGATGCAACGCGTAGGCCTTCGGTCCGACTCTGACAGCTGAGCCACGGCAGACACGTACGAAGCTAGCGCCTTCCGCGTCTCTAGACCCCAAGCTGGTGATATTTTGTCCTGTAACAGTTTATATGTATTAGAGTTTATCCCAAAAATAACTAATAAGGCGACTGTATGACAATAAGACACGTAGCACATTCATGTACAAACTTCATCACGCACTGCATCACCAACAAGATGTAGAAACTACATAAATCACTTCTGCAAGTTCTGCAACATCTACAACATGTAGAATAGTTATTTGTTATACAAGAGTGCAAAGTTGCTTTTTAACCGCGTGCTCGATTTTGATGACCGAGCAAGCGAAATATTCTCAAACTGAGAATCTTGAGCGTTAGCGAGGGAATCAAAAGAGCACGAGGTGAAAAATCTTTGCTCTCGAGTGCAACACGTAACTTTTCATCCCACCTCAGCGAAGAAAACACAAAAGGCAAAAATTGCGCATTATTAACAGTTTCAGTTAATTCTGTTGGCGTCAAATAAACTTCCTCGTCGCTAGAACCACTCATTTTAGGTTTTTCACTTGTTTTCAAGTTTCTTTTTTTAACCTAAGGTTTTAACAATATGACGTGAAAAGAAAATGGCCCGCGCAAAGCAAATTTAAAAAAAAAAGTACCCCAAGAAGGATCCGAGTCTGAGTTTTTAACAAATTCAAAAAGGTTGTATGATAAATTCGGCACCATGGAGGTAGAAGTAAATAGGTTTAATGATGTTTTTAATTCATAAACTTTAGCACACGATGTTCTAAATTTAAATTTACTTTAACCTCTAGAGGATAAAAACGGCTTTTATATACGGTTTCCGAGATGGGGGCATGAAAATGATATTTATCACCTGCAGCATAATACCTAGACTCCACTTATGAGACGTAGAAACCTCATTTAGCTACAATACGTAGACGCGATATTCATCACTTCTGGATTACCCAACAACAACACGTACACACAACATACGTACCACGTACGCGTGCAACACGTCGAAAATATAAGTTTAGAAAAGCAGGATAGCCCGCGACATTCAAATGTTCTTGTTTTTTTGCAATTTGCAGGCTAGTGCTAGGTCGAGGAATGTCTTTGACCTTGAAAAAGACGTTCCTCGACCTTTATGAACTTGGAGAGTTGTATTGATGATTTTGATGATTATAATTCTGTAACTACATACGTCTTACAGTCGCGATCAATGTTTTAATCAACATACAACCTAACAATGGCCTGCAAATTGGAAAAAAACGTAAGAAAATTTGAATTTCTAAGGCTACCATGGAGCATCCACCTTAAAGGAAACCTTCAAACAAACTATTTAGTAACATCGATCATACCTCAGCCATATCGGACAGTAGCTTAGCAACTAGATGTGCGTGTTTCTTGGTGGTCTCTCCTCTCATGAACCAGGTGGCAGGCGCGGCTTGCCCGACGCTTCCACCCATCGTCACCGTGGAGGGGGTGGCGCCACTGGTGCCCTTCACCTTCACTTGGACGGTGATAGCTTTGCCGAGGTAGCACACTAGGTGGTCCAGGAGTGTCACTCTGGAACAAAGAGAGGTAAGTATTTCAGGGGGTATACGTTTCAAAGAAAACATGACTTTGCGATCCCGGATGGATTACGCAAACGTGTACTTTTAGGTCCATGTCCACCAAAAAGATGACGGTCTGATTATCTAAAAACAGCTGTTTATAACACTTTTTTTTGTATTGGAACATGTCACAGTGACAGCTGTTTTGCGGGGCCCACAGATCCAAGTAACTGTATGTGCTTACCTAAATTTTTCAGTAGCATTGAGCTGTAGGTCTTTCAAATTTGAGAACGTAATTCTGTCTGTTTGTTATTTATCCTGGTAGTACGTATCTAACCATTCATGTCAAAAGCTATTCATGTCGATTAAGAATGTGATAAAAGTTTTCTTACCTTGCATTGAGTTCATTGCCATAATTGACAGCCGCCAACATCTTCTGCGGAGGTACTTCTGTGATCATGCGCTTGAGTAGTGATATAACCTGAAATCACAAGTGCCATTCAGAAATGTGAAAACTATAGTACGCGCCACGAGAAGCTTAATTATAATTTTTGCTAACAAAGAATTTCTAGCGGCAATTCAATCAACAAAAAATACTTCCAAATTCAATCAACTCTAATTATCATACGCGTAATACGAAACTAACGAGCAATTTCACTTGATCGGGTTATATTTTGGCGATGTCGAGCGCTGTCGTCTGTTTTGTGGTACTGGAACTCATCCGACATCACGGAACGTAAACATTTGGCCGCCATTTTGAAGTAATTCACACTGACGCTGTCATTTTTCAATTTGATCCAACGGTTGCGAACCCGAATGTGTGTTAACAAAATGTATAGCTTGTCGTGGCGGGGACTATAGATAATAACAATTTAGTTTAAGGCGCTTAGACGAGCTAAATTAGCAACTCTACTTGTGGTGGTTCAAACTTCGTTTGAAATGCTGTTAGAATAAAGTTCTAATCAGCTTGCACTACAAAGTGGTTGTAACGTCAGCCAGCGGGCCAAATAGCGCGAAATGAGTGGTTTCGATCGATTTACAAAAAAACTATTGATTGGATTAAAAAACTAAAACAGTATCATGCTAATATATTGCTTGTAGAATTATTTGCCAAAAAATCAGAATGATCGCATGCATATTAGTATGTTTTTTATTGTTTGAAAGATATTTTTAGAGGTAAGTTCGTGATTTCTTTTTATCGAGCCAAATTAATTGTATTATGTTTTCAAAACAGTATCATGCTAGCATATATCCTGAAGAATATCATACATTTTTCTGGTCTTGTTTATAGCAGTGAATCATATAGTTTTAGTAATTATAAAACTCGCGTTTAGCTCATGTACTTAATCGCCTTAAGATAAACTCAAAAACAAGCTTTAAGTGACGCCTTACCACCCTCATAACTATTTAGACCTCGGCAATACCTTTGCCTTGGGCGGGATATTTCGAACCAGTCAAACAAACTCGAGCGGTCAACGAGTAGCCAATAGATTATTTTGTAAACAATTCATTCAGCTACCTACGCATTGGGTCTTCTACCCATAATAGTTACGACTAGTGCAGATCTGGTAAGCACGGCTCAAACAGAAGGTGGCCTCGTACCTGTTCCTTAGATAAAAGTATAGCTTAAATATAAACTTAGTAGTGGTGGAACAAAAATGTCAATATACCGAATGTAACTTATTAAACTCAAGACCTCTCTTGTGGTGTCCCAGACCCTGAAACCGAATTATTGTTCTATGGTTTTTGTAAAGTTAACTTTTTTTAGTTTTACCATACATGTTTATCAGCTGATCGCGTCTGTTCCCACAGCGTCTAGCGTCCAATTATATTTTTGTGTAATTTTAGTTACACAAAAAATATAAGAATATATAGTTTCTCGTAGTACAAAAGTTGTTCTTTTTTATAAAAAAGATCAACTTTTGCACTACGAGAAACTTTACGCAAAACCTCCCATGTCGTCTCTCGGATTATGGTCCGAGAAACGACATGGTTCTAGGACATGCCGGTTTCCTTCACCGTTTTGAGAGTAGTGGTGATGAAATAAATTACACAAAGTAATGCGCCTGTCTGGGTTCGAACCCACGACTTACTGTTTGTAAGTCGGGGCCGTCACCACTGGGTGTTTTCAGGATTCATATTTATGTTTGTGAGTTTTCATTATGTTTACGAGCTTACCTGACGTTGCACCCTCTCGCTGCCCGTGTGTAGGAGGGCCAGCAAATCAGCGAGTAGTTCTGTCCTCTGCGCTAAATGTGCGCGTCCTACTGCACTGCCACTGAGTGCCAGTAACTGGAATGTTTTCATTTACTTATAAGCATTGGAGATGGCGGGACGAACTGGACAGGTTCCGTCCAAACTGGAGGGAGGACGCGCGGGTTCGCGAGAGGTGGAAAGAGTGGAGGGAGGCCTTTGCCCAGGAGTGGGACAGAGCAGGCTATTAAAAAAAAAAAAAAAAAAAAAAAAAATAAGCATTGGCTTCAGGTGATAGACACAGTATACATATTTAGCAAACGGAAGCGAAGATGTTTAAAAAATGATATCGAGGTATCCACAGTAATGGATACGTATAACTGTTTATTCTAACTTGGAACTAAATATCAATCGCCGAAATTAACCTAAATCGCCACCAAATCATAACGAATTCAATTAACACGTCATTTCCTGAATACTGGTAGGAGTAAATGTTTGTGTGGTGAGCATGGACATTTGTTTGCGAGTCATGGATGTATATAATTATGTATAATAGGTATGTATTTACAAATAAAAAAAGTATCTATGTAGTATATCAACTGCTATCTGGTGTCCACGACACAAGCCTCGTAGCTTAGTGTGGAACTAGATGGCGCTGTGTGTAATTTCCACGGATATATATATATATTTTTTAAATAGCGAGTAAGTACACCAAATAGGAAAATATGAATCTTATAGCCCTTTGAGTGATATTCCCAACAAGTCTCCCGCGACCAGAGACCTACTATTTCCATTAGACTATTTTCCATAGAAGTTGTTCTAATGTCATGATTTTATTGAACATGTGCTATGCACAACCTCATATCTTCCTAACAATATTATACCATAACCCATCAGAGATTGATGGGTAGTCGGAGGTGGGAACACAAACATTTCGCTAGTTTTGTAAATCTTACTAAAACAATATTGAGAGTTAACTTATATAAGGTGTCTATGGTTTTTGCTTGTTATTTATTGCTACAAATGAGTTGAGCAAAGCAACATACGGTCAGAATACGGGTATGTCGTCGACCGGTTGACTGAATCATAGACTTTTACGGACAATGTACAAACCGTGCCAAAAAAGATGAGACACACCACTTGTATACGAGTGAAAATTTGTGAAATATGATTTATGAGTCGAGGTAAAACATTAAGAAGACAAAGTAGGAAGATGGTTTACGACCTGTACCTTTACAATGTCAAATAGTATATTTTATAACGAGGGACTAAACGAAGCCATAATATACCCGAGGTGGTTTGACTCTTTCTCGTTTGTTACCATGTTTCAGAGTAAAAGATCGTTCCATTTTTAAATTACTTTTTACTTCCTACGGAATAAATGGTCACTTTAATCCCGCATCGTAGGGCTATATTGGCGTACTTTTAGAGCATGAGAAGTGAAAAGAAGTATTTCGTAGCTGCGCAAGCTCCCCAATACTGACGCTCGTCACGTCTTTCGTGGCATGGTCTGTATAACAGCTGGATGGATGTAAAACGTACCAGCGACAGCATCTCGAAGCAGTAGTTATCCTGCATGAGCGGCGGCGGCCTGGCTGGCTGGTCGTCAGCTGTGCGCTCGGCCGCCTCGGCGCAGAGCAGTGCCGTCTCCCAGTCGTCCCGCACCCGCGCCGCCTCGCCACCGATAGCGGCCACTATGTGCGTCATCACCTGACGAATACATACAGGGTGTAAAGATGGATGGGTTGTGTGAAGAATATTTAAGAAAAAGCGTGACGAGACAGAAGAATGGAACTAAAAACGTGTTGCGCCGACCTCGAGTATCATGGGGAAGGCAGAAACATTATGATGGCCATGCAATACTTTTGTATTCTGTGAATAACGCTGCTGATTGCATAATTGTTAGATTTAAGTTTTCTGTCTGTAAGCTTTATTATGTAATTGTTTGTTGTTCCAAATAAAAAAGAAAATACAAGATCCTGTATATACCTGTCTCTGCAGTGTAGTAAGTTTGTGTCCCGCGAACAGTATGCCGACGACATGTTCTCTGAGGTCACTGTCGTCTGCCGCGGCGCCGTCCTCCACCGCGGCGCTGGCCTCCGTGCCCGACTCGCTGCCGCTGCGGTCCCACTCTAGCAGTTTGCCGAACACCTGCAATGACAAAGAGCTTGTTAGAAGCTGACAAGGCGATTTACTACTATTTCATTGCGCAACATTTGTCAGGATCTTAGTGAATTATATGAATTCTGAGAACGGTGTCTTATTAATAGATTATAAGAAATCCCTCCTCCACTCCTGGTCAAAAGCTTTCCTAAGGTTTTAACAATAGTAATAAATCAATATATAAACAAACCTGAGACGTAAGAAGTCGGAACACCCTCAAGGTGTCAGTCTCAGACAGTCCATGCAGTACATGCGCGGGAGTGGCGGCGGCCGACGCGAGCGGTGCGGGCGAGCCCAGGACTCGCACTTGTCGCACGCGCACGGCCGGCTCGGGCCCGCGCAGCTCGCACCGCACTCGGACTGACGTACTGGACCCTCCTGAATCAGATGTTACGACTTTTAGAAAAAAAAAAACAGTATCTAACGGTTAGACACTGTTTTTTTTCTTTTCCCTACGTCGTCGTTAGACTCTAACCAGTCTGAGGCGTTTAACGTAGAAAAAGATTCAGACCATGACGTTTTTGAGATAGGCCGAGAGCAATTAGACAAAGAATGTGCGGAAGGTGGAAGTTTATCGTGGTCGGACTTTCATGGGACTTTTCTTAGCTCAACACTTTGTTACTATTTTCCTGTTAACTTATAAATTTACGGAGCGACATATCACGAAATAGCTGGCCGGTAGGACATCACGCAAAGATGATTATGATGATTAGGATTAACAACAGTCGGACCAAAAAAGGGGAAGCAGTGGCCCACCACCCCACTGGACACAACACCCTTCTAGTCGGAGGATCCTCCCTTATCTATGAGAAAGAGAAAGTTTACATTCTGTTCGTTATGCCTCCAAAGCTAAGATGATGAAAATAATGTTTTTTTTTTTCTTTAAATTTACACTACATTTATTAGTGGCTAGTTATTACTTACGTGGCATAGTGTAGCAGAGCCAGGTGGCATACTTAGGGTCCACCTCTACATCTTGCATGTGGAACATCTCGCTAGACCCGCCACTGTACAGAAACGATACCAGCAGCGTCTTGTTCTACAATGTGGGAAATGATAATAATTATGAACAATGCGAACCAACAACTAATCTTGCGTTATTATTGCAATTTGTTCAATCAAAAATTTAACACAACACATATTATGTTCAGGAGTATCACAACAGTAAAATATTTGGAAGGTATTTGCGACGTTGCCAATTTACAGAATGAACTTATCATATTTATACACTAAACTGAAAAATCAACAGTTTACACTTACCGCAGGATCCCTCGTATTATCGAGATGCACGCACAAAATATGCGGGCGGTCATCCGGGGTACCTCCAGGGTACGACATCTGGATCCACTTGGCCTTGTTCCTGTCTTCATCTCCTGACTCCCAGAAGGTCTCAGTACTGCCATCTGTCAGGGCACCGGCCATGCCTTGGCGGGAGGACACGCTGATGTCACACCAACCCGTCACGTCAGGGCAGCTCCAAACGTAATTCTCCTGGAAAACACATAAGGGACATCTTAGTTGGTTGTTTACCACAGGACTTGGCCAGCTTGTATAAATTCGCTTTTTACTGGATATGGACAGTTTTTGACCAGAATTGAGTTCTTAAGAGGGCCCTTCCCGACCCGTCTATCGTCAACGCGAGCATTGTCAAAAAGTTTTTTGTTTTATCCAGAGCCACAGCGGCGATCTTCTTTCAACTCGCCTCGCCCCGACCCCGCACTACTCGTCTCCTGCGCACCTCATACCGCCTGACACGATGACATTGAACGAAAAATTGTGTACGACAATTTCTTAAACTTGTTCCAGGTAATACGTGTTTTTTCATTATGTCTTTCAAGTTTGTGAAATAAATATTTGTCAATTAAAATTTCCACTACATGTGCAAGATTTCTATCAAGATGTTTTCTTTGCTTTTTCAATTTCATGACTACATTAAGCGGCCAAACTTGAGGTAAAGTTGTGCAAAACAGCAATTTTAAAGGCAACTGAAATTGTTTCTACAAATTTTTATTTTTGCTTTGATAGAAACCTAGATATAGTGCACAAGATACCTATTAGTTCCAAAAAATAAAAGATAGATGTGTACCAACGGCATTTAATCACTGCTTAGAAATGCACTTGAAAGAATGTTCTTTCAAAAAGTATTGGTCTGGTTCTTTGCACAAAGAATCGATGTATCGTCAAGGTAGTAAACAATGGGTCAATAAACGACGTGTTAAAAAAGACCCGTTTACTTGCGAATATCTGTACGATCAACATACGAAAACAATGATATTTTATATAAAATATATTCACACTACTTACTAGTTCGTTGTCATATAACCAGTTAGTTGACGCCTCACAGTTTTGCAGTCGCCATTAACAACTTGTGACAGGATAAAGTTTCACAAACCGATGGAACTTTTGTAAATCAGGTGATACCTTGTTGAGATAGCTATGGAAGCTCTCCTGTATGGCTCCCAGCAGACCTTCCTCGTAGGCCCCATCCTCCGAGTGCGACAGAATCTTGCTGATCACACTGAACACTTGCGATCTATCCCAGCAGCGTTAACAGTTCGCAAGGGTGGTTAGTTACAGACATAGATTACACAAATGGCGGTGCATAATTAAGCATGACATGACAACTAAACTGTTTAGTTTGTTAGTGAAAATGAAAAAAGAGAAAAGAAAACTACAGTAACAAATAAAAACCAAAAATCTAACAAAAAAAAAAGGTATATAAAGAACCGTGTACGCGACGCTAGTCCAGAATAATTAGAGAATCGTTTTTTGAGCTTTTCCTAAAGTTGCTTTGATTTAGAAAGTCCTGATATTAAATTATTTGTATAACTTAGGCACTTTCAGTATCATCCATCAGTTGGTAGGCTGTGCAAACAGCAGGACAGGCAGGACACGATATATTTGGATATAATGACAGTAAAGTCTTGCCTGTGAAGGAACGTCCTATCATGTGGCGAGTAGTGAAGGGCCCAGCATCTGACAGCTTGCAGTCCCGCAGCACTGGCGGGCGGCAGGGAGGGCGCTAGTGCGCTCACCGAGCCCAGGAACGCGTGGAAGGCGGCGCGGGCGCCCCGGGCGGAGCGCGCACCCGGGCAGATGGCGGATGCTGAGGCGGTTGGAATCACGCCGCGAGGACTCTCGTTTGCTGCGTTTTGCTAAGTTAGACAAAAAAAGTTTTTCATCACATTTACAAATAACTCAAACTCAAACTCAAACTCAAACTCAAAGCATTTATTTCAACTAGACCATTACGGCACTTTTGAATGTCAAAATACAAATAAAATCAAAGCTACAGTCACAGTCACAAGGCATAATAACTTGAGAAAGTACTGTAGTTGCCCATTCCCTAGCGTAGATCTCTATGGAGAAGAACGGGCAAGAAACTCCATGGACACTCTTTTAAATCAATATATTTTTACAAAATCTTGGTTACATCATTCATGTGTGATTAAACATATATGTGAGAACGATGTAGTAAGACGTGCACATTAAGAGCGTCCAGAGAAAAGATTAAATCAACAATATATAAAAAAAAGAAATTCAAATTAACCGTGGCAGCTAAGAGATGACCAGTCCCAACTGATAGCGCCCGTTCACGAACATGACGCATGTATCGGCGCCATTCAACTCGACCATATTGAAGGGAGCTAAATGACCCGACACACACGCCACCATCAGCGAGACATTTGAGTGAGCATGACATTCTCTCAGCCGCCAAGGCATATTCAAGTCAAAAAAAAAAAAGATAACTAAATGTAAATGGTGGCTTTACAGTACATAGAACTCACACAAATGTGCTATGCAATTATATAATATTACGAGATGGAATCTATACAATGCAAGGATATTTTACAATCTTCTGCAGCTTCCACAATAACGTAACCTGGGAATCAATTAGTTTGCTTATGGTTGTGGAGCAGGACCAGCATTGAGCCAAGCATTTTTATCATTAATGTAATCCCCCAAATTATAATATGCTTGCCGACATAGTGTGCGTTTTATACAAGATTTAAATTTCGTCTCATTCAGTTGTAGAATGTGAGGAGGTATTTTATTGTAACATTTTAAACAGTACCCCATGAAAGATGAATCCACTTTAGCAAGCCTGAAACCTGGCTGAACGAGTTGGTCCCTATTTCTAGTATTATAGTGGTGTCTGTCACCTCTTTTACTGAATAAATGCAGATTTTTCCTAACGTACATGATGTTTTCATAGATGTATTGGCAAGGTACTGTCAAGATATTAATTTCCTTAAACAGTTCTCTCAGAGAATCGCGTCTACGTAATTCGTATATGGCTCTGATGGCTCTTTTCTGCAGAATGAATATAGACTCGATGTCTGCCGCACGTCCCCATAGTAAAATACCGTATGACATAATACTATGAAAATAACTAAAATAGACTAGCCTCGCGGTATCAATATCAGTAAATTGACGGATCTTTCTAACAGCATATGCAGCTGAGCTCAGCCGTCCTGCAAGAGATGTTAAATGAGGACCCCATTGTAGCTTTGAATCGAGCGTGATTCCCAAGAAAACTGTCTTATCGACAAATTCCAGTTTCTCTTGATTCAACATTATGTCACAATCACTACTTTTGACATTTGGTAGGGCAAATCGAATGCACTTAGTTTTTTTCCCATTGAGTACTAAATTGTTAGCGGTGAACCAGTTATGGACCTGCAGTAGGGCATTATTTACATCGTCAAAATTAGTGGCACGTCTGTTTATCCTAAATATTAACGAAGTATCGTCAGCAAACAACACCATTTGCGGGTGGTTGTTAAATAAATGGGGTAGGTCATTAATATAAACTAAAAAGAGGAAGGGACCCAGAATCGAACCTTGTGGTACACCCATTTTTACTTTTAAACCCATTGAATTGACACCATTTATTTGTACTTGCTGCTGTCTATCATTCAAATACGACTTTACTAAACTAAGCGCAAGTTTACCTAAACCGTAATGCTCAAGTTTCAAGATCAGGGTTTCGTGATTTACGCAATCAAATGCCTTCGAAAGGTCACAAAAGATTCCTATGGCATCTTGTGCCTCTTCCCACGCAGTAAATATGTGTTTTAATAAAGTGACACCGGCGTCAGTTGTACAACGTCCTTTGGTGAAACCATACTGTTGTTCGTGTAATATTTTATTGGTGTTAAAATGGCAAAGCATTTGATTGAGCATTATCTTTTCAAACACCTTGCTGAAAACCGGCAACACGGATACTGGCCTATAGTTATTGGTGTCTTTACTGTCCCCGGATTTAAAAAGCGGTATTACCTTGCTGAATTTCATTAGATCCGGGAAGACCCCTTGATCCACGCACAAATTAAATATTGAGGCCAAATACGGCGCTACAGTCTCCATAATTGAGGTACAAGCTTTAATAGACATACCCCATAGGTCCTCGGTTAATTTGATCTTTATTTGTTTAAAAGCTTTTAAGACTGTAGTGGGGTTTATATGCTGAAATTTAAATTCATTTGGACAGGCTGAAACGTTTGCTTTTAATAAATCAATAGAGAGCAACGGAGAGGAATTTAAGGTTTCAGTAGTTTTAAGTGGGATACTGGTAAAGAAATTTACAAATTCTTGAGCAACTTCATTGTTGGAGCTGACAAGGCCACCTGAAGTCTCTAGTGTGAAGTCATTACTATGTTTTATATTTCTGTTTGTTTCACTGTTGATAATTTTCCAAACCGTTTTTATTTTGTTATCGGCTGATTTAATTTTATTGCTAATGAATAAGGATTTGGCTACCTTGCAGGTGTTTTTAAAAATTTTCGAGTAATTAGCAACATATTTATTAAAAGATTCTGTATTGATGTAAGGCTTAAGGCCGTACAGCTCAAACAATCGTTCCCTACTTTTCCTAATACCCTGTGTTGCCCAGTCACTAAAAATAAACTTTGGGCCAATAGTTTTGGTTTTCTTTTTTAAAGTGTTATTGAACTCAGTGTGCACTACCGAAAAGAATTCTTCATACAATTCATTTACATTGTTTCTAATATGGCCTGGTATATTTAGCTTGCTAATTAAATTATTATTAAACTTTTCTAACTTGCTGGGTGTTATTTGTCTGGTCTGAATCTGAATTCTTTGTAATTGTTTATTGTACGCGAAAGCAACTGTCTGCCCGCTGTGATCTGAAGGAAGGTAATTTACGATAGATTTATCTAAGTAGTCGCAGCAACAAAAAACATTATCAATACATGTAGCAGTACTTGTGGTAATTCGGGTTGGTTCTGAAAAAACGTTTGACAAATTAAAAGATTTAAAGAGACTTAAAAATCTACAGCTGTTTGCATTATTCTCTAAGATATTAACATTAAAGTCCCCACAGATTATTATTTTTTTATTACCAGTTACAAGTTTTGCTAAAGCATCTTCCATTACTGACTCAAAGATAGAGTAGTTCAGGTAATTAGGGGGTCTGTAAACGCACACTATTACATGCTTATCTAGCTCAACACAAGATAATTCAATACTATGTTCAACCGATAGATCGACAATATCATTACGAGACTTAGATTTAATGCAATTTTTGACTAAGATTAATGAACCCCCACGCATCTTAGATTTACGGTTAAAGCAACTGCTCACATTGTAATTCTCATAATTTATTTGCATAACTTCATAATCTTTCATCCAATGCTCAGTTAAACAGATAATATCAAACTTAGTTTTTTCTAAAAATAGTTCTATTTCTAATTGTTTGGAAGAAAGTCCCTGAATATTCTGGTGAAACAATTTTAAGGAATTCTGCTCAGCCCCTTTTTTACAATTAATTGATTGAGAGCTAGAAGATACCTCGAAGTTGTTGACGAGTTTAACTAAAGTTTCACTCGTACCTTCTATTGTCTTAGTGACTAGTTTAAATCTAAATTAATATGTGTATAATTAAAATTAGTATAATTACTAATTTCAGTAGACCTATTTACAGAAAACTGCGACATACCACATATGTCTGAGTTTATACTAAAAGCTAATAGCCGAGCTATTTGACGTCTAAAACTAATAGGCAAGTACGCATTACTCCTAGTTGACTTCAGTTTCTGAACGAAACTGTTAGTGTCGAAAAATGTCAACCTGTCACTATAGTGACTAGCTAATAAACACATGCGATTGTTCAGGTTATGGATGTAATGATTTTGCCTGGTTGACAATTTCTGAAAGTATGGAAAGGCACACAGAATTATTTTCTTACAATTTAGTTTCAACAGTTGAGTGACATTGTCAGTGATATCATCAATATTTATGTTCAAACTGTTACCAACAAATATAGTTATAATAGCATTAGGATCTAATTCCTTCCTAGTAATGGATGAAATTATCTGGTTGTAAGAAGCCTGAGGTGTACAACAATTCTGAGAAGAATGACTCAGATTGTTACTAATTAATTTTCCTAACCCTATTCCTAAACTATCTGAAAACATAATGGAGCAACCACATTTAGTACTACAACACAGGGGTGAACTACTTTCTGTGTTTCCTACCGGTGATGACCCTTGTACATTGTGTAGTGAATTTTGAATGGGTATACAGTCCGGAGCACTGCCCAACCGAACTGGGTCCTCCGTTACCTCAGGCAAGAGAGTGACCGGGCTGGATTCCCTTTGTGATGTACATTGAGTGTTGTTGAAGGTCATCATGTCTACACAGTCTGCATTACTATTACAACTATTGACTAACTCATTTGCAGCGAGAATATGTTCTTTAATTTGTTTTTGAGAGTTCACATACTTAGCATAACATGACTGTAGTTGACGCTCTAGTAGTTGAATGTCAGACTGTAAGTTTTGAGTGTCTATTTCATAAAACTTCTTACTGTCCTCTAATTTAGTTTGATAATTTCTTAACTTGTTTATAAGAAAAACACGTTCCTTTCTTAGTTTAATGTTTTTGGAACTATGTTTTTGTTGCTTTTTAAATTTATTGCATTTCTTTATAATTCTATTTAGTTTTGCATATTTCTTTATTTTATTTTGGCTTACTTTATAAGTACTACTAGTGTATTTCAAAATAGAATCTTCAGTAAGATCTATTGTTGTTAAAGAATGTGGGTTGCAATTTGAATTTAACAATTGATTATAAAGGTAATCTGTTTCCCTAACCTGAGTACATTCTCTTTCTTTCTGAAACTTAATAATTTGATTGTTAGCGTGGAGCAGTTCATCTTCTAAGTCCCTAACTTTACACAAAGCCGTCTCATAATAGTTACTGCAGTCGTTGAAACCATCTGTGACCACCCGCAGTTTGTCCCGTTCATCAACAACCTCCATGTATTGTTGGTGCAGGTCCACTAGCTCCCGTTTCAAGCTAGTGTTTTTGTTAACGACTTTCTCGATTTCAACCTCATGTTCCTCTCTATCCAATAACAGCTGCTGACATTTGCTGTTTGATTCCTTAAGTTCATCAAGGGCCGTTCTCAACTTAGTTTGCAACTCCTGGGTAGTAGCCTTACGGGTCATCACAGGCATGGTTTCAGGGAATAGGACTGAAAGTAGAAGTACAAAGAATGGTGAGAACTAATTGAATGGACAAAATTAGGAAAGCTAGAAATTAAAGGAGAAAATGAGAAAAGAGTGGAATATGTGATTAATAAACTGGTAACTGAGGTAGGCTTATGAGTCTTACACAAAATACTTTAATAAGATGATTTAATTAAGTTAAAGTTACAATGATTTATGTCTTTTACTATTTTCATAAAGTGGGTACCTAGGACTCTTGGCAAAAAATTATTGGATCATACTGACTAAAAATGCTAAAAATTGATAAAAAAATAAGCAATGTTCTCTATTGTTCTGTGTTAAGTTGATTAAATAGATAGGTAGATAGTTCACTAATTGTACTCATTCATTTGTACTCATTTAACAAGTGATAACTAACACTGAACCAAAGTTCAACTACAAAAATAGTGCCAGATTAATCAGAATAATGATTTGAAAGCTATTTATTTACTAATGTGAGATATATAAACATTAAAAGGAAACAATTATACTCCCCAGATTGATCCACCTGTTCGTGATGTAGGTTACCGGTTGAGGTAGGCAACCAAACACTATGTTTTATAGCGTATTTTTTCGTGAAAACAATAATCCTGGGTATTTATGCACTTAGCAGTATTTTAATTACAATAATACATGTTTTTTACACTTAAAATTAATTAAATATAATTTTAAATTACGGAGCGAAATTTTGACATGTCACTCAACCAGTGTTGCCTCGACTAACTAGCACTTCGACCACGACTTCGTTCGCGAAAATTGTGATGGTTCGGCTAATTTGCATTGTATCAATATAATTTATAGCCTACTTTACTTGGTAAAAATGTAGCTTTCTAATGATGAAAGATTTTTTAAAATCGATTGAGCTTGAGTTAAATCGATACAAATAAACAAATAATAGAAAGCTTTCCTGTTTATAAATAATTGGCAAAGTGCGACATTATCTTGCGTTCTTAGACCTCCAAAGCGGAGCCAAGCTCAGTGATCCTATCCACTACACATATTATATTCTCTTGGTAGTACCAGAAGAGCGTAAAAGCTCTGCACTATCGTAACTTTCATAGATAATCTTCTCTTTATTACTTGGCCACATAATAAAACGCACTCTGTGGAAATGTCAACGATTTTGTCATTTAAAAAGTTACATTCTCTCTAGCGTAACACTAACTTATTGATTGAATCTGGCTGGCAAACTTTAGGCACAGAAATCTTAAGTTTTTAAGCCCGGTGGGGGCTTTCTGCTATACAAATCATTTAATGCCTAAATAAAAGTACACTAATGAATTTTCAACTCCTGCCCCCGTATTCACAAACGCTCGGAATAAATTTCGATTCGACAAGTCGTATGTCTATCCTTTTTTGCCATAACGAAAACGAGCGAGATAGACATATGACTTCCCGAATCGAAATCCAATCGAAGCATTGTGAATAAGGGGTCTGGCTCACAGTGCCGAAAGCTTAATTCTAACAGTACCGTATCACTTAGGCATTCGTTTGGTTAGTGTTAGTGAAAAAGTAACATTGTAAAAAAGAAGGATCCAAATGGTAAGTTACCTCTTTATTATCGTCGACGATGGGACTGGGGGGCGGCACGATGCGCGCGTACTTGTCGAGCGCGTTGCAGAAGAACCACATGACGTCGTGCACGCACGTCGGCTGCGTCGCCGAGCGGAGGAGCCAGTTCAATGCCTACAACACACCATGTGCTTACGTGTCGTAGCGTGTTGTGACGCGCCAGAACCATATCGGTTTCATACATTTAATATGTGAAGACACATATTTATAGGACGTGTCGTGTCGTTACGCGTTCGCGTTTTGTATGAAACTGGCGCGTCACGAAACGCCACGGCACGTAAGTATATTTTCGCCTTTACGCTTCGTCCCTGATCTCGACACTGTCACTTGCGACGTGGGTCTTGTCAAAGACGCGCGCGTGTGTGTCATCATCATCATCATCGGCCTATTAATGTTCCCACTGCTGGGACAGGCCTCCTCTCTATGAGAGGGAACACGTGTGTCTCTTGTTTCAATTGCGTCGCGTGTCGCGGTCATTCCTGGCGTGGTCCACATTTATGTCATTTGCCAATAAAAAAAAATTGAGTCAACACTTTTTACGAATTAATCGATAAATCTCACCTCAAAAGCATACTGCCTCACAGTATTGATACGGATAGCCGCATCCATCTTCTGTCTGTGCGCGTGTAGGTCTCTCTTACCCAGTATGAATGACATCACGGGGCTATTCATCAGGGACTCTGAGTCCACCTTAGGGGCTTCGAAGGCGGAGAGAGAACCGCCTGCGGACTCGCCTCCACCGATGAGACGGCGGAGTGATGCGCTGGGCTGAGCTAGCAGGGAGGATCCGGCGCCTTGGGAGAGAGATAACTACAGTTTACCATCTTGTTTTAAAAATATCAATAGGAGACTGGTGACTCTACAGTTAACAAACTTATCTAATCCATGAACTGGCGAGCAGCGAGTCAGATCACACAAGGGTTCCGTTAGCGGCATAAAAATCGACGCATGCGGATTCCTATATCCTGCGGAAAAAATTACACGCCCTAAGTTTAAGGCCAAAAAAAGTCCGTGCCTGCGTCTAATTTAATCACATGATGGATTACAACCTAGTAAATAATGTACTTGTGTACAAGACGCAGGTCAGTAGTAGTAGTAATCATTGGTGAGGCGATGCTTGAAAGGCTCATGTACAAAACTGAACAAAATTCAGCAATACGGTAAATGATACCATAAAACAATAATTGCAAGACGGCAATCTCTTAAAAAAATTACTTTACTTTGGGACTGAAAACCCGATTTATTTAAAATTAATTGCCAAATTCGATTTAAAGTTGCTTTGAAATCAATAAATAGTTGAGTCATTGAGTTGACTAAACAGTGATGTCACAGCGTGGTATTGCCATACAAAATCTATGAGAGAACCACGTTTTGACAGCTCTTAAAAAGTATGTCAATTGATTGGTGTCTCATCTACCCTATGATGATCTTGATGTACAAATAAGTTACCAGATAGCGTGTCCTGATCCATGGGCGTGTCTGGCGACAGCCGAGGTCGCGCTGCGTCGGCGAGGTTGCGATGATCTGCCTGGCCCATGGACACGGAGCGATGTACTCGCGGCAAGTTGGAGCCGCCGCTGCTTTCCAGGCCACCGAATGCTGATGTCTGTGTTCGAACAAAGATAGCTTTAACTTGCGTCTTACAAATTCGAAACATTGAAGCAATCTCTATATTTTATTAACTGTTAGCAAAGTACTGTAGGGCCAAGATCACATTAGACAACTTTATTAAAATTCAACAACTTAACCTTGTAACGGCGGGCATAAAATATTATTTGTTTTTTCAAAATTAGAACTGCACTATGGCGTTACTTTTTTCAATTACGATTACATATTATTTATTCTACTATAGTAGAAATGACATTAGAAGGTAATTACTGAACGTCGTTACAATGTTACGTCAGTCAACCCTTTTTCTTTTTAAATCCTAAGGACGTAAACCAAAAAAATCGAAAGTTGGTAAGTGAGACTGGAGAAAGGTCGTGGAAAAAACAAAGGAAATAGTTTTAATACGATTTTGAACGAGATGTGAATATAGACGATATCATTGAAAATGAATTAATAATATATTTTGTTAAATTATGTTTTTGTCTTATAACGTTCCTATAATCCTCTATTCCTATTTACGATATAAAATAATAATGGGACGGGGATTACACTGCTATCTTTTTTAAATAAAATTACAGTATTTATTCAGTTATTACGAAAAAATACTTATGGGTTCTGTAATTTTACTCACATTCATAATGATTGAAGTATGTATCGATTTTTTTAAGCAGGTCACCTCACTTTAAACCTAAAACTGACAGATGCCAAATGTGATCTATTAAATTGGCCCTATTTTAGACACAATAGATATACAATGCGTCCAACCGATTCGGTCGGGATTCACATTCAAGTTATTTTGTTGAAAATGGCAATAACTTTTGAGCGTGCCGCTTGAGACGATGGAGACAAAAGTTTTTCGGTAGCCTACCTATGATTATTCAATCCATTTTCGACTTTTTCCCTCATTTTGTCTAGTCCCTCATGGTCAACTGTGCTTACCAAAGGCGCAACCGCAGGCGGCATAGGCCTGCCCAACGAGTGGTACCGCGCCGCATCGGACGCGGCATAGGTCTTAGGGGCAGCCCCTAACGCCGGCAGACATTGGAAGGGTGGAGCTGGTTGCCACACGCTGCCCGGGGGTGTGGGCGGGGAGCGGGACGCATTGTCTGCCCACGCCGCCATGCTGATTGGTTCTGCGAGATGTGGTCAGTGGTAAAGAACAATGAGCACTTATTAAATATTTTAAAGAGAACAAAACTCAAAAGGTGGAACGAAGTTTATAGTGGTCGGATTTCAAATAAGCGTTTAATGGATGAACTTAGGTCACTCTATTACGCTACAATATGAATTCGTCAAATTTGAAGTTATTCACGAACGAAAACGGCACGGCATTAAGTCCGCCTTTACGTTACTTGTGCATAAAGTTTTAATAAATAAATAAAAATATTCCGAAGGAAATTAAAAAAACAAGAAGTGAGAGCGGAAATTTTTTTTTTACTTTCTTTTCCACTCCTCTAGGAACTCAATAAAAAAAGTCCCATCAAAATCCGCCCACTATAAACTTCGTTTACCTTATTCTCTAATTGCACTCGACTAATAAGACTTCGAAAAATTATTTAGGAAAGACGAATGTGGTAACATTTAACATTCCTTAGAACATTTTCATAATCTATTCTACTCGAAACTTGATACGAGAGAAAAATAAGAGTAACCACCACATACCTGGAGTGGTAAGCGGTGCTAGATCCAATAGGAACACAGCATTCTCCTTGATAGTGTTATGGTCGATAATGATTGGCTGTTCTAAGCGCTCGCACACCGACATCTCTGCCCGAGTCTTGGCTACACCTTGCCTTAGATCAGGAGCCGTCTTTATCGCCTTGTCGTAGCACTTATCGCAGAAAATGTACCATTGCTGGACAACTATAAAAGAAAATAATCATTAATAACAAAAAAATCAACATATATATAATGTTACGTTAACCTTATTGTATGAATACAAAAATATGTTACGTTAACTTTATTGTATGAATAAACAATTAAAATGTATAAAAGTTTGTCGCCGCACCGCGCGCTTTGTATGAAAACAAACGAACGTCCGTACCCAGTACGACAAGCGCACTGCTTCGGCGCCGCAGCGGCGCGACACGAAACGTCTAAATTGAAAGCGCCCTTAGGGCTGAAGTAGTAATGGCCTGAAGTTTCTACCGAAAATCTCATGACTGTAAGTACAAGTAAGGAAAACAAATTATAAAGTAATGTTTTTGACTACCCGAATGGCGCAGCGGTAGTGAGGCTGCCTTACATTCTTAGGGTCCCGGGTTTAAATCCCGGTATAAGCAAATGTTTGTGTGATGAGCATAGACATTTTTTTCAGAGTCATGGATGTTTGTATGTATAATAAGTATGTATTTACAAACAATAAATATCTATGTAGTATATCAATTAGGTATCTGGTGTCCACGACACAAGCCTCGTTGCTTAGTGTGGCACTAGATGGCGCTGTGTGTAATGTCCAGCAATATTTTATTTGGGGTGTTTTGTATTTTTTCTAAAATTGTTTTTGTGGCACACGTTTGTCTATTTCTATGTTGACATAGTATCTAAGCCAAATAAAATGGGAGAGGGCGCTGACTCCTGACATACAGGTAAACCTAGTTCGGGGGTCAGAGGCTTCAAACAATTAATGTATCATAAATTGTGTCAATAAAGAAAAAATTTGAATTTGAATTGTTTAATATAGAAATATAGAAAGTGAACTGGTTACTTTTGATCATCTGGCCGCAGTAGGCCGTAGGGTACAGGTCCTCGGTGCCGGGTTCGGGGTCAATCTGCTGGTAGTTGCCGGCGCGGTCGAAGCCCTTGCACGTGGCTGTCTTGCAGCCGGGGTGGTGGCTACGCATGTGCGCACACAAGGGGTGTAACACCCTTTTTCCGCCGCATGGGTCGCATATTCCTGTACAAGTAAAGTTGTATGATTAAATTGAACACGAATCAAGAAATTATGTAGTAGAGAACTTACGGCCAATTCTTATGTTAAAGAGAACCACTGAGTTGTGACCAGAAGGAGTGTCGTCAGTCCATCAAAACGAAAATAACAACATATAGCGGTGTTAATAACCGGCTAGTCGGACATAATTGCGTTAGCAGTCTTAAGCCCGCTGAATACACGCACCCACCTCTAAGTACTGAATGCGTCCACGCACTAGTAGCTCTACTATACAAACTGTGATACTCACTCTATGATTCATGTTCGTGCACATCGCCACCGTCCTTCCATTTATACTAAACAGATATCATCATCATCAGCCTATTAATGTTCCCACTGCTGGGACACAAGCCTCCCCTCTATTAGAGGGAATGGACTATAATCCACCACGCGGGCCCAGTGCGAATTGGTAGATCTCACATGTCTTCGATTTTTTTGATTCTAGGACATGCCCGTTTCCTCACAATGTTTTCCTTCACCGTTTTGAGAGAAATGATGATGAAATAAATTACACAAAGTAATTCGCCTGCCTGAGTTCGAAGCCAAGACTTACTGTTCGTAAGTCGGGGCCACCACCACTGGACCACCGCTGCACTAAACACATATAAAGTAATGCAATCAGTTATTACCATAACGAGCCATGTATTCTTTCCTTTTGCTAATGCCGCTGTGCCTTGGTTCCTCGTTTTCATTTTTCTCCACATTTTTAAATCTAATAGAAAAATAAAACGTTTAGAGGATTCAAACCATACTTTACAGTCACAAAAGCACTGAACTTGATAACTTAACTTTATTTCTTTAAAACAATAATGGTGCTGGTAGATTGCTGTGATTTGAGTCCATCCAAATCACATCGATATTTATTATTATTACAATGACTAGTACTGATAAACAACGGGATATTACTTAGAAATATGTACAAAGGTCTTACTTGTCTGTGGCCGACGTCAGTTGGTCGGCATCGTAGAGTGCGTCCCACAGCGCAACTAACGCGCGCAAGGCTGGTGGCAGCACGTTCACTACGTACCGCGAGGATCCCGCTACGAAAGATTTATTTATTAAAACAAAAGTATTTAAAAATCCTATTATGGTGGAATTAACTTTGGTGGGGAGACTTGCGGATTTCCATGGAAAATCGATTCGACGATTGGGTTGACCGAATAATCTAATCAAACATTGACTTTTTAGGGAGCACATTAGCCAATGTTACGATACGTTAGTGTAGTGCTCGCAAGCGCCTCTACTCGATTTCTTCTTTATCGTGTGGTTAGTGTTTAATCTGATGTCAGTTTATGCCTCCCATGGACCTCAGACTTGGCTGAACATGCCATCAAGAAACATCTCTCAGGCATGCTGGTTTACCTCACGATGTTCTTCTTCACCGAAGCAGGTGATAATTATACCATACGCACATGAATCCGAAAAATCAGAGGTGCGTGTCTCAAGCGTCTCGTGTGTGTTCGAGCTCGCGACCTAAGACTTAGCAATCTGACGTTCACGCCACTTTAACGTTCAAGCCCCGCCACACTATTCCCAAACCACTGTAACTCCTGAAAGCCAGAATCAACAGTGGTGATCACCAGAAAAGCGCCGAGACAATGAAGCTCGACGAAGTGAAGTGTTTAACCGTCTTGGATTCCGCAACGAAATTAAATCAGAAAGTATAGCGAAGGAGTAGGAAAAAACCGTAATTTCCGCTTCCCTCCATATCAGCAGGAGACAGAACGAAACAAGGCCAATGGGCACAAAGGGACGATTCACTACGGTTATCATTGCTGCATTGCACGTCACCTGGCTGTCATTGCTATGCTATGCTACTACTCGCTACCACTACACAACGCGGCAGCAAACAATGAAACGATACAATACAAAAAAAATAACTGACGAACCTGGTTCAGTGCTAGGTCCTGGCATATTGTCTTCTTCTCGTATCGGCATATCAAAGTCCACCTTGCGCATGCGACTCGTACTCGCTTCCATGCCGGAACGCGTCAACGTTTCCAACGTCGTAGGGTGGATGCGTAGGTACAGACCTGCGGAACCCGATAACGCGTTAGGTTAGGCACAGATATAGCTATACCAAGTGTAATATAACAGCGAAAGTGATCATGGAAATGTCATAATGTGTTGATTGACATAAGGAATACTGAATAGCTTTTAAGTCATTGTAGAAATAAGAATCACTTCGAAAATTATTGTCTTTTGTATAGAATATACGCTTTTAGCATCGACAGCGATGGTACTGCGCGGCTATGCTACTTTATTTATAGTGTCGCAGCCAAAAGTTGAGCGTTGCATTGGAATGCCGGGTTCCGCACTGCCAAAGCTTCCGCGGGGTACACATCATTCGGCGCCAGTATTGCAAGTTTCTCTCGAACTATTGCGATCGAAGGGTGCTCTCCATGTTTTCTTCTCTGATTATCCTTACCAGCATTGGCCACTTCGACGGAGTGCCTCTGAAGTCTGGCGGGCGTGACGTCATGCGAGGGCCGCGTGACGACGCGAGCGCCCTGTTTCGGCAGCTGCGGGTGGAACTTCAGGAAAGCTGCGCACGCGATCGCGTCGTGGACTATGCCTGTGAAAGTCAACATGAAATTGTCATCTTAGGCTAAACAAGTTGAGTTGCGGGACTGTTCGAAAGTAATACCGTGGCCTCGGAATATAAAGGGCGGGAAAAGGACATGGGTGGGGTTTAGTCAGTAAAAGTCTGACACTAAGCGGGAGGGCGCTTCGCCCAAAGTGGGAGGAGTCATTCGATGATATCCCATCCGAAAAAAAAACAAAAAAAAGGCTACACAAGTAATCAGATTCACAATTTAAACTATAACTCTAAACATAAAATTAATAGGAAATGAAACTAAACTACAAAATTTTGGTATTAAAAATCAATTTGTCGAGATTTGGGTATAATATAAATTACAGAAAATGAAGTGTACCCAAAATCAAAGAAAATTATGTAAAGAATTAAACGAAGACATTAAGATAATAGTGGGAACCGTTCTTAGTAAAGTAACGATCATTAGTCATACTTATTTGTAATCTTTCCTAGAAGACACCTACGCAATTTAAGTTCTTACTAAAATAATCATTATGTTTTTGCTATGATTTTGTTTACTTGGTAGTATAATAATAGAATATTATTTATCATGTTCTTTTGTTATGTCCAAATTTTTATAAAGCAGTCATTTATTTAAATTCGGCTTTTTGAATGTCAAATATTACGTCAGTCTCCAAAACACCCACCCGCCACCACTTTCTAGCGTTCTATAGCTGGATAGAAGACTTCTATCCAGCTATAGAACGCTAGAAAGTGACGATGATTACTTGAACAAATCTGACGGTTATAAGTTAGAAAAATAACAATAAAGGAAACTATACCTTCATGCCACAGCAGAGCACCGAATACCGCTCGCAGGCTCTCAGCCTGCGCAGGACTAAGCGCGTGCTTGCGCGGCGGCGGCGGCGCGGGCGCAGAGCGCGACGGTAGCGGCGGCGGTGGCGATGATGATGTGCGCTTGTACGCACGCGCTCGGCTGGCTAGACGTTCGCGAGCCATTGACTTTGGGCTGAGGCGACCGGGAGGGTCCTGAGTAGAGAAAATGATGAAGAAAGGTCTAAATAAAAAACACACGAGTATACCGCCAGTGTCAACTGCTTTTATTGCATCGAAAAGTTTATTTCGTTGCAATAAAAGCGAAAGAGACTTGGTATCAAACTTGCTATAAATATTGTATAGGTACTGTTTCTTTATGTTCTGTTAACGTAAACGTCTTGTGCTGAACCCAAATAACATGGGACAAAGGCAGTAAGGGCGTTATCACACTAGCGAGTTGCGAGCGAGTGGAAAGCGGGGCGAGAGCGCAGCGAGCTCGCCGCGAGTTGGCAACGTGTGCGCGGCGAACACGCCGCGAAGAAACACAAAATGAATGATAAGACTAAACGCGGATCGCACACCGCGAACTCGCTGCCCACCCGCGGCGTGTGATAAGCCTCTAAGATAAACTGCTAACAATTACTCAAAGAGGTAGATCAAACCACATCCTTTCAAGGTTTTTTGTTTTTAATGCAAAATAAACATTTTTTTCTTTCTTTCTCCCTCATTCCTTTAATGAATCCCTGAACTTGTTATTTAGGTACCAGACAAAGCTGAATTAATATTAATAATAAATGTTCAACTTTCCTTAATAATATCGTCACAAAACCAAACACTGTTGAGTAATAATTAATTTTGTTATGACATACTCTTGAAAATTAGTATTCTGTTATTTCCCTAACCTTGAAAAACGTAAATTAAATGAACATAAATGTTTAGGTACTTTTCTGAGAAATATTTATTTTTCCTGTTCGCATAATTATTATGAACAAAGAATTTGTGTGGTATAACTACCACTAAAAAACCGATCACGCTCTAATTAAATTCGGGATTTACAAGGTAACATCAACTCCTCCTATTGCTGATGTCGTTTAAAATGTAGCCTATGTTACCCGAACCAATAACGAATCAATTGACGCCTTACTCATGAAAATCAGATGCAAATAGTGTAGGCGCTACGGTGAAACATACGTAAATACAAACATACATACATACATTCATAGATAGAGTGCTAAAATCATAAGACTTCCTTTTGGCTTCGCCGTAATCGGGTAAAAAGAACTCACCCAAGAAATAAAAATAATATGATTGATCATCATTCTCTTGCCCTTATCCCAATAGGGTACATGCCACCAAACAATAATTTCAAGACACCAATCTCTAAAAAAAAACGTTATATTAGGCCTGGAAACCCGATTTATTTTCAATTAATTGCAAAATTAGATTTTTAGTTGCTTTGAAATCAACAAATAGATGAGTCATTGAGTTGACTAAACAGTGACGTCACAGCGTACTATTGCCATACAAAATCTATGAAAAAAACACGTTTTGACAGCTCTTAAAAAGTATGTCAATTGATTGGTGAGGCATGTACCCTATTCAATTCGGCGCTGCATGTCTCTTCATCCATAGTTGTCTATTTTTCGTCATCTCATAAGACACTCTTTTCTTGCCATTTATTCTTAACACAGATAAGCATAAATATAAATGTTAAGATCATAATAATAAATAAATATATATTATTTTTATCCTTCCTCGAGTTATGACTCGGATATCAGATAACGTAACATGTAGATAAAGGAGCTTCTTTGTCATCATTCCGGTGTCGCTTGCAACCAACTTGGCTTATTAGTAGTGCATGTGAAGAACACACAGCTTTCAACAAATACACATGTATTTGTTGAAAGCTTTGTGTTCTTCCTACCTACTTGAACAGAGAAATATGTGCGCTATAGGGTCAGAACAACACAGATTAATAGATAAACAGGTTAAAAAAGCTATTAAAATAGATGTCAGAATACCCACTTGGTCAAAGTAGCACTAGAAATAAAGCTTTTATCAAGGTCATCCAAAATCGCATAGATGCCAAATTAAACTCTCACCAACCACCGGAACAGGCCGGGTTCCGTCCAAGTTTTTCAACTACAGACCATTTTCACACTTTAAATTAGTTAATAGAAAAATATTCAGAATTTCATAAACCTCTATACCTGACTTTCGTGAACTACACAAAGGCTTTTGATAGTATAAAACATAGCGCCATATTCTCAGCTCTACGAAGCCAAGGCATAGAGGAAACATATTTAGAACTGTTAAAAAATATTGACTATTATAATAGCACAGCTAACGTTAAATTAGATTCTGTTGGTTCAACATTTAAAATTGCCAAAGGAGTAAAACAGGGTGACCCGCTCTCTCCTAAACTATTCACCAGCACCCTCGAGGAGATATTCAAAAACCTTGCTGACACATGGACAACGCAAGGTATTCCGATCGGTGGTAAAATGCTTTCGAACCTTCGTTTTGCAGACAATATTGTGCTTTTTGCATCTGAAGCGGCTCAACTGCAACAAATGCTCCAAGACCTGACCACTGCAAGCCTTGAGGTTGGATTGACGATGAATCAGTCGAAGACTAAAGTCATGACCAATGCCGTTAAATATGGGTTCCATCTATCTGGCAGAATCTTGTTGCTCCGAAATTCATTTAACATAACACACTTGGCATAATTTTCTTTATACGAATATACTAAAGGCATATTTTTTTTTAAATATACTTATTGTTTGGCTGAATGTTTTTATGTCCGAATTTGGAATGGCATACTTTTAGATGGCAGAATTTGTTTTGACATAATTACCTTTGGCAGTGTTCAAATTTCGCATAATTTCGTTTAGAATAATGTTTATTTAGAACGACGATTATTTGATATAATTTCACTTGGCATACTATGAAGATTGCAGAATTCCATTTGGAATAATTTTATTTGGCATTATTGCCATTTTTCAATGCCACAAAATAGCATTTATAACCTTAATTTAAAATTAAAATATTATCTTAAAAAGTCAATATATTGTGCTAGAAAAGTTAGTGACAGAAACGAATCGCTCCAAAACCGACTCCACGTAGTCTTGTCTGCCCTACCCCTAGAGTGTAATTTAAAATCGCGTAGGCGTGGAGGGGCGAGGCGGCCCGCGAGTTGAGGAGCAGGTGGTTGTAACACTCGCCACCGCGGCTGAGGCTGCAGCAAGCCGAAGCTGCGGTGGTGAGCGTTAAACCCATCTGCGACGATAAGCTCGCGTGGGACCGCCGTAGCACCGCAGCGCCGGAGCCGTGACAGAAACCATGCCTGCTGCATGTTGCATACTGCATGCTTGCTTGCATGCTGCATAATTGCCGCATGCTTGTTTGCATGCTTCATGCTGCATGTATTCTGTATGCTTGTTTGCATGCTGCTGCATGCTTGCTCTATGCATGGTATATGCTTGTTCAGATGCTTGCATGCCTGCTGCTGCATGCTTGCTGTATGCATGGTATATGCTTGTTCAGATGTTTGCATGCCTGCTGCATGCATGGTGCACGCAGCATGCAAGCATGCGTGCACCAAGCACGCAGCATGCAGGCTTGCTTGCATGCTGCGTGTTGCATGCTTGCTTGCATGCTGAATGCTTGCTTACATGCTTCATCCTTGCTTGCATATTGCATGCTTGCTACATGCACGATATATGCTTGTTTGCATGTTTGCCTGCTTCTTACAGAGAAATAAAAACCAAGTGTTCACAATCAACTGACTTTATGAATTTTCTGTGATTTGATAAATGAATCTTTCCATTATTATGCATATGAAATGTATGCCAAAAGATAATTCTGCCTGTTAACTTTCTGAGATATTATGATAGTTCTGCCTTTATAAACTATCGATTTGAAAATTATGCCAAAAGATGATTCTGACTGTGAACTTTCTGCGATAAGATGGTTCTACTTTTAAATCTTATGCATATGAAATTTATGCCTAAAGATGATTCTGGCTTACAAAATTATGAGTTTGAACGTATGATAAATGAGTATCTGCCAAACAATTTTCTGCGAAATGAAGTTTATGCTATCAGCTGGTATGCAAAATAATATTATGACATAAAAAGTTCTGCTATAAAGGGTGGACCCGTTAAATATAGGGTCGAGGTCGATGGGCAGGAAATGCACTATGACGACGAATATATCTACCTGGGCCAGCTAGTTTCCTTCAACAAGAGACAGGACAAGGAGATCGACCGTCGCGTCGAAAATGCCTGGAGAAGCTACTGGTCCACGAAGACGCTTATGAAGGGCGACCTTCCTATCTCGCTCAAGCGTAAGCTCGTCGACATGTGTATCCTGCCTATCCTAACCTATGGTGATCAGACTTGGTCTTTGACGAAGGCTCAGAAGTCCAAACTCAGGGTTTGCCAAAGAGCGATGGAGCGTAGCATTTTAAATATCAAAATCACCGATCGAATACGCAACACCATAATACGCTCCAAGAGAGGCATCGCTGATGTTGGCGATAAGTCGGCGAGGTTAAAATGGGACTGGGCGGGTCACATTTCCAGAATGGGTCAGGACAGACGGGCAAAAATCGTCACACAGTGGATGCCTGAAGACGGTCGTCGTCACCGAGGCAGGCCCAAGAAACGCTGGCCTGACGGTTTGGACTCGTTCCTGTCTGATTGGCCAGAGGAGGCAAAACACCGTGAGAGATGGAAAGAAATGGGGGAGGCCTTTGTCCAGCAGTGGGACAGAATAGGCTAATGAAAAAAACAAAAAAAAAACACTCTTCGGTACAATCCGTACTACAAACTCGTGCGGCGGTACATTGTTGAACAATGAAGTCGTCCTCAATATTAATTATAAATATTTAATTTTATTTGGCTTATTGCAATCTTTCGTTCAATATAGCGATTGTACATCAGTTAATCAAATTTAGGTAGGATTTGAACTGAGCCAAGCGGCTCTTCCCCGAAAGTATTTCTACATACATGTATTCGGTTTTACCGCCTGGCAGTCCTATATCATGAAGATCGGAACATTTGTGTAGTAAACTAGAGTGAGAAAACTAATGTCAAGCTTTTAAGTGAAAACTTCTTTGGGTGAACAAAACTCATGGAACTCGCGTCATCGTCACCAAAACACTTTCATAGAGCGGTTACTCAAAATCAACCGTATACAATTAAGATTAAGTTTATTTAAGATTGATTCTATTCAATAGAATATTTTCGAAAGTACTTCGCTACTCAAGTAGTGGCGTGGTCAAGTCAAATATTGAATGTATCCATTTATATCGATACAAGAAAGGTCGACGAAACAGTTCAGAACTTACTTAGTATTTACTGCTATCGGAAGTCCCGCATGTTTTTTTGGTTAAAAAAACTGGTCTGGATTTTCCTTACTATGAATGACATAGACAAGTACCTTGGACGCCCCGATGTAGACTTGCATGGTTGACATGCTGGCACTGTCGCTTCTATCCGGCGAGGTCTGTGTGCCGGTCTGAGCGACCTTGCTACTGCTGCGGCTCTCGATGGTCGGCTCTGGTTCTATTTCGGTCTGAAAACACACAATCATATGAAATATATAGAATTTATAAAAGTGAGACCCATAATCAGTTGTCAAAATTTCAGGGAAAATAAGCGCACGCGCCTTGGGCGTGGTGTTACTCCTGCCCGTTATACAATACAATTAAGAGCCCATGGTGTGCCACTGTCTGGCAAAGGCATTCTCTTTGCACTCTATGTATAAAACGTCTAGGTCCAGAATGAATCACTCTGATATGTGAGCCTGCTGCGTTGCCTTTGGTCATTTACAGGTACTTAGGTCACAATTAGGTCATTAGTTTGGTTCATAGAACATCTGACATGGGTAAATTTGTTTAGCCAAGGTTATCTTTTAACATGACAATTTTCACAAAAAAAACAATGTCATAATAATTTCCCTTAAATCCGAGCAAACCAGACATCATCCTGCATACGAAGCAATGTCACAGTTCGTCTCTGGTTTCCTGGAACGTCATAGCAAATCGTCATTGTAACTATCGGAAAGACAACAACTGTTGATTATAGCCAAACAACTGGTCCTGCGTTCGACGCTACCTTAGTCATCCGCTGGATTGATACAATGAGTCATTAATTGTATTATTTTCTAAGAACAGCAGGTTTACTCCGAATAAGTCAAATGTTTTTGTGCCAAATTGACTCCAAATCGAATTGTCAAAAAGACTGAAGAGAGGCAAGTATGCAAGATCATGTCATAATACAATTTGAATGTACATCTATGACGTAATTAGAGATCGAACCAAATTTTGCTGTCACATATACGTGACAAACAAGCGCCAAAAGACACAAATATGTGACAAAACAAAATGGTAATTGAAATTTTGGCTTGGCGTGGCGGGCACGGCATGCTCTGGCGGCCAAAAGGTTAAATATATATTTATTTGTCCTTTACCTATTTCGGTATCGCATTTGTCTTACCGCAATTCATGAAACAACAAGTTAGAACAGCTATTAACTTAGTCACAATGACCTCGATAGTAAATTGTCTTGAGGATACTGCCTACTCGACGCAGTTATTTTCTTGGTTACTTCTAACATTTTTGCTAAAGAATAATTTATGTTTGCATTATCTGTGCCAAACTTCATCCAAATTCGTTCCTTCCTTTTTGCGTGAAAGACCATCCCTCCTCACGAACTTTCGTATTTAAGATAAGAAGATAAATAGAAGTGAAATGTATCTTATCAGGAATCATAGTGGGAAAACTAGAATGTTCTACAACCAAAAGAGCCTCCTAGAGAAAAGGGCCACTGTGGTAGCTTAACCGCAGCCGGTGAAAACGCTTGAGGATGGCGAGATTGCCATTTCCATTGAGACATCGAATATTTGAGCCACCGCGGTCTGTAATGGCATGGACAGCTTTGACACAAACCTCTTGAATGGCGATGGGATCCCCGTTGTCACCAAATCGCTGCTTGATCGGCGACCACCATTCGTCACTATTGCCATTGCTGCGCCGCTGGGCTCGTCTGCAATACCAAAAGGCATTTATATGGCAACTTTTAAATACTTAATTGTACAAATCAATGTTACACAAACTAGCGTACACACAGTTTTGTCATTTTAACGCATAATTATGCTTGTAGTCGCCGAATCTTTAATGTAACCATTTACGCTACATTAAAAAAATGCACAAAGTAAAACTGTTGCCACAGATGTGTACCCTATACTTGTTATTGCAGATCGAATGAAGCAAAAACAATGAAGACATACTTGGGCGAGCCCGCAGATGATAACGCCGAGATCTGTTCAGCACGGATGACCCGGTCCCGCTTACTGGGCTCCGATGAGCCTGGCACCATGCAAAAACTGCCATCCGGCTGGGGCTGAACATGGAAATAAATACACAAATTAAGACAATAAGGAAGCTGGAAGAATAATACTTGTGCCATATTTTACTTCTTCAGAACATATCGATATTCTAGATCCTCTACAAAGTAGAAGTTTTAGAAAAACTTCTACTTTGTAGGATCTCATAAGCTTTGTCACAGTCGCTTACTAAAAATTAACTATAAATACACTATGTTTATGTAGTAAGTTTCAATTCGATACGACACTTAGAAGAAGGTTAAAGATTTGATGACATTGTTTGTTAGTTACAAGTAAGCTACTGTAAGCGTGCCGCAAATAGTTATAATCACCTCAATGATAGGAAAGCTGTCGTCAATGCAGGCGATTTCTGTAAAAAAAAATGTTACTGTAGTTTCAGGGCTATGTACAGCCAGCAACATAAGTTAATCAACTCTAAAGTTATCCACTTTTTAATTATTCAGCAAAACATTTACTTGAAATCAGGAACATGAAACATTCATCTAAATTCTAAACTAATATCATAAAGAGGAAAGATTTGATTTTTAACCCCCGACGCAAAAACCACGGGGTGTTATAAGTTTGACGTGTCTGTGTGTGTGTGTGGCATCGTAGTGCCCGAATGGATGAACCAATTTTGATTTATTTGTTTTGTTTGAAAGGTGAACTAGTCAGGAGTGTTTCTAGCTATGTTTGATAAAAATCAGTTCAAGATGGCCGCCGCCACAAAATGGCGCATTACATATTTATTCAACAACTCCCTCAATATGGGTATGAAATGAAAGGGCTTGACTAGTAGAATACTATACCCTATAATAAACGTCAAATTCAAAATGGCCGCCACCACAAAATGGTGAATTACATTTTTTTTCACAACTCCCTCAATATGGGTATCAAATGAAAGGGCTTGTAAAATTATGACCCTTCGTATGTCGGAGGTTTTTAATTTTTTTAAATTTAATGTAACTTGTTGTTTGTTACGATTTTACTCAAGAAATACTCAACCAATTATAAAAAAATCATTTTCAATTAGAAAGCTACATCTTTACCGAGTAACATAGGCTATAAATTATATTGATATCATGCAAATTAGCCGAGTTATCACAATTTTCGCAGACGAAGTCGCCGGCGAAGTGATAGTGAAAAATAAAATAGCAACTTTTAGAAAAATGTTCCAATAATATCAAAATATTAACGCCCCACTACTGAAGATAAAAGTCACTGCTATCCATTGCAGTTGTTAGGGATTCGTATCTCTGTAGGCTCATCTGTCTGCTCACAGCTGATATTTTTAAAACCGTAATGGGTGGACAGTGAGTGAACATTGTAGGCTTTGTTGATTCCCAGATGCTGTTTAATTTTTGTTTAACATTTATCTTATTTGCTTTTTTTGTTTAGTAAGCAACGACTTATTGTCGGGCCTACGCTGTCCCCCATACTAAAGTACTAATGCTATAACTTGTACTTTCCGAGTATGAGTAATGAAAAAGAAATTAAATATTGTACTGTAGTACGAAGCCAGAAACCCTTAACGATAAAGTATGAGTTTTCTGCTACAATTTTCCACTCAAATCAAGCAAGAATGTCCACTTAAAGTTTATTTCCTTTTGAACTTTATATCTTACTAGCGGACGTCCCGCGGTTTCACCCGCATAGTTCCCGTTCCCGTGGGAGTACGGGGATAAAATATATCCTATGTTACTCGTGGATAATGTAGCTTTCGAATGGTGAAAGAATTTTTAAAAACGGTCCAGTAGTTTTTAAGCCTATTCATTACAACCAAACAAACAAACAAACAAAGTTTTCCTCTTTATAATATTAGTGTAGATGTAGATTTGAGGTAGGAAACCCTGGAACGCAGTCTTTCTTACTATACATCTTTAGAAGTAACAAACCAAGAACAAATTCCTTTGCCTCTTATGATTTTTATTTACTAGTGTTCCGTTACAAAGAATAAGGAGGTGCTACAAACTTATTCGGATCAGCACATTCTATTCGGCAGTATATGTTAAAAAACAAAGCCTACCCAAAGGAATTACTACACATATTCGGCATTCATTCGTCTCGCGGCGATCGGTAAACTCTGTCCAGCATCTACTTTCACTAGATCAACTTCGCTTCGGCTCGGCACTATTTAAGCTTCGCCAAGCAGCTACATTATTCGATTTAGCCGCTAGACTTTTCCGGTCGACACCGAGTTTTTAATTCTATACCTGCGACCGGACTTATCTGGTCCTAAACCATACTATCTTCAAGCTGGGAACAACAATACACATTCACAAATTTTCATTGAAGATAATAAATTAAATATAACCCTGAACAATCACTGAACTTTCTTACCTGTTAACAAGCTATCGCCCTCCTCTTGTGACCACGACTGCATGTCGCCTTGTGCATCGCCGTAGCCGCTCCAAAAGCCCGTACATTCAGACTAAAATTTAAAAAAAAATATTTGTCGGAGAAGCAGCATCCTACTCGACATCATCAGTGTTCACGAAGTCTAGTGGGCAACTCTTCAACTCTTCTTCGTTTACTTCCTCTTCCTCCAACATATTTATTATGTTTGAGACAAGCCGTGCGCCGAGTGAGGTTGCACATGAACTTTTAAAAACCCTGGCTTCTTCTCACTGTAGTTATAAAGGCTCGTTTACATATGCTTCTAGACTCAAGAAGCATATAAAGAATGGAAGCTTAGGTACAAGAGTTCCTTGCTGGATTAGGCCGAGTTTTGCCTGCAAGTGATTGAATTTTTGAATTTTATGAAGAAGAAGAGTTGTCTTTCCTTTGATGTATTAATTTATGTACAAAAATAGTGCATGTGCTCATTACAAGCTTTTGTTAAAATTGTTTTGTTTTTCAGTTTTGGGTACCTCCAGTGGCGGCGGCGTGGTAGGCTCGACGGGCACCAGCAGCGCTCTGTCGAAATGGCGGTGATGTGATAAGCACCATCCCACGTCTGCACCTCCCTCAATGTAAGCCCGTACCGAATCTGAGCTCAAACGAACCCAAGTGCCGTCCTTGTTCAGGAGCTAGGAAATACAAGCGGATAAGTAATGATGGCCATTTCTATAGCGTATAGTATAATAGTAGTCATTTCAGTCGCTCCACGTAAAAGCGGCATCCGGTTAAACTGGAAGCCGACCCCAATATAGTTGAGAAAAGGCTAGGCAGATGATGATGGCCATTTCTATGTTAAACTATTTTGTAAATCTTATTGTTTTACGGCAAGGCATGGTTTTTTCAAGTTTCACATGTGCATTAATTTTTACTATCGCGCGGTTACATGTACTGCCGCCTGCCGCCCGTGATGTTTTTTCATTAATTCATTACAATTATTTAGCGCTGCAGAGTACTCGTATTTAGAGCTACGATATTAAGTAAAATATAGTAAGTCAAAATTGCCAGCGAGTGAAATAGCTGTGTTATCGGAGCGGACAGATGGACGCGAAATTGTTAAAATTATGCCGTCTGTCTGTCCATTCCGATCCCATTTTGGCTTAATCATCTGCTTTGCCTTTTCCAAATGGTAGGTATAACCAATTGGCAACGGAACCCATAAAAGAAACTCACCTCTTCAACAAATGCGATGTTACCGCCAAGCGGTATTCGGCCAATTTCCTCGGCCTGCAGAGAGGGACTGGCCCTCACTCGGAGCCCACAGCTGAAGCGCGAAATGAAGCGCCTCAGCTTCAGAGGTGTAGTAGGAAGTGTGCCCCCGGCCTTCGCGGTACTCTCAGCAGGCTCTACTATACTCTCGGCCACTTCAATGGTCACTTCCTGCAATGAAGTCACATGGGTGAGAGAGTGACATCACTAATGGATGCAGAATCGTGCTGAGTCAGTATGAACGAGCTTTGTGCCCATATAAAAAAAGTGAAGAAGACATGATGCACCTCATTTTGGTTCGGAGGACGCGACTTGACCCCGCTTCTGGTTATTCGCGTTAGAGCATGCATATTACATTTAGAGCAAGCATGTATCTTTCCGCGATATCACTCCCAAAATCAACAGCCCACGACGATATAATAGGCCAGTAAATTGCTCTAATTCATACAATTACACAAATCACCCGTGAAGAGTAAATTGGCACTAAGTTATTTTTGCACCGCGGCGTTGTCGACTCAAAATGAAATCCAATACAATAAAAGTTAACAAAAATAATAATAAATTAACTCTATCATTAACACTTAAAATTGGATATTTGACCACCATGTTTATTCTTTGTTTGGAGTTTCCATAAATTTAACCCTTGCAAGCACCATGATCTTGGATAAACTAATGTTTTGCGCGCTTGCTGGCAATACCACGGCATTTTTACGGTTTTTACAGAATTGAACCACTTGATTTCAGGTTCTTGACAACTGAAACACGTTCCCCGCATCCGGTGTTAACTGTTAGGTATTGTTAATGTTAAAAACTATAAAGTTCAATCTATTGTATTCTATTCCATGCTGCTGATTCATCCGTCACTCAACAACGTCACAAATCGGGACAAAAGTTTATGTATTAGCTAATCAAACTAACCTGTGACGCTGGATGATCATCGAAGGTGCATCTGAATATATAAGCTCCCGGAGATCTAGGGACCCAGATCGCGGCATAGGACCCGTCAGCATTCTCTCGGACCGGCAGTCGCTCTGCCGGAATACGCCCGCCATGGACGAATACGCTGCGTAAGGAAGTGCCATCACTCCACGGTTCACTCGCCAAGCGAAGCTCCTCAAACGAATAGTCTTGATAAGCCTGCAAAGAAATAAAAGATTAATATCACTCGCCATATAAATATTGGACCAGCCATGCAACTCCTGAAAGCCAACAACAGTGGCGACCACCAGAAAAGCACCAAGGCAATAAAGCTTGACGAGTCCCAGAAAACGATTCGAATTTCATGGATCCCGCAGCGAAATGAATCTTAAAAGAACAGCTAAGGAGTAATATATAAAACATGTTTTCCAACAATATTAAAAGGCAGCTTTGAAGTGCAAAATGCAATCAGTCAATCATAGTATTTGAACCAATTTTTCCTACACCCACTCTTGATATCGTTGCGGGTTTGTTTCAAAACAAACGCTCTTCAAAGGACGTTCGAATATAGGTACTTCTTCTTCCTGTAATTCATCGAAAGATTTTGAAAAGAAACGCTTTTAGGATTAGGTCATAGTATTCGATACATTTTTTTTTAATAGACGCTGAAGATCTTTGCGCAGTTTTATAGAGCCGATCCATCATTACCATCATTTCAGCCGAAAGACGTCCACTGCTGGACATGGGCATCTCCCAAGTGTCGCCTCATTGACCGGTCCCGTGCGACTCGCATCTAACGGATTCCCGCAACCTTCACCAGGTCGCCGGTCGTCGGTCCACCTAGTGGAAGGCCTTCCAACGCAACGGCTTCCGAGAGCCGATTTGCTTGATTTTGTAATCTTCGCCGTTGCAGTTTAAATATTTCTGAGATAAATCAGGAACTTTTTCCTTACTAACTTATTTTATTTGTGTTACGGACCACTTCACGAAGCCGTCAACCAAGCATTCTGTACATCAAACTGAGTAACTCTGCGCAAAAATTATTGCAGGGAAACTAAACATTGCACTGTGCTGATGCATCCACATCCATTGAGTAGTAAACGGGTCATGAAGGTATATAAAGCAGAGTATTAACATTAAAACCATCTATCTAAAACAACTTGTGAAAAAGTTGTAACTTTGACAACAATGTCCCCGTAACTAGAAGGTCCCAGGTATCATATGGTGTAGAACAAAAAAAATATCACGTGATGAGGAGAATAAGTACTTTCGGTTTCGTTAAGGGTCTATTTACACCCTTTATACATAAATAGACGTATGTACATAACATACTAATAAACACATATAACCCTACTTTGCTTCGTGCCAAAGCTTAGTATCTTCTCATAATTATAGTTTGTCAAAGTTCTCATAAACCGATTATTAACCCCCGACGCAAAAACGACGGGGTGTTATAAGTTTGTGTGTATGTCTGTGGCATCGTAGCTCTCGAATGGATTAGCCAATTTTGATTTTGATTTTTTTGTTTGAAAGGTGAATTAGTCGGGAGTGTTCTTAGCTATCTATACTAATATTATAAAGCAGAAGAGTTTGTTTGTTTGGTTGAACGCGCTAATCTCAGGAACTACCGGCTCGAATTGAAAAATTTTTTTGCGTTGGATAGTCCATCTATCGAGGAAGGCTATAGGAGCGGAGCAGCAATAAGAAATGTTGCAAGCGGGAAAAAAGCTTCCGTTGAGCAGGCGATGCGTTGTGATATCAAAACTTCACGCGAACGAAGTTACGGGCAGAAGCTAGTGTTTGATAAAAAATCAGTGCAAGATGGCCGCTGCCAAAAAATGGCGGATTCCATATTTATTCAACAAGTCACTCAATATAGATATCAAATGAAAGGGCTTGATTAGTAGAATACTATACCCTATAATACATTTCAAATTCAAGATGGCCGCCACCACAAAATGGTGAGTTACATTTTTTTTCACAACTCACTCAATATGGGTATCAAATGAAAGGACTTGACTAGTAGAATACTATACATACATACACTGTGATAAATTAAAAATCCAAGATGGCCGCCACCACAAATATTTTTTGGTTTATATTTTTTTCACATTTTTACGTGTTTTTAAAGGTCACCTGAATAACTTTTTCATGAAATAGTCGTGAAATACTCATTCAATCGACATTTTTGAACTTGGAGGATGATTTTGATGATTATAATTCTGTAACTACATTCGTTTTACAGTCGCGAATCATATTTTAATCAACATGCAACCTAGCGCTTGCCTGCAAATTGCAAAAAAAAATGAATTTCGCGGGCTACCCTGGACCTTGAGGGTCTCAAGCTGCCACCCAGGCAAATCTTTGTAGCTTCTCGAGGTCCTTTTGGGCTGTGCTCAGGTTGACGAAGAAACTTAGTAATTATAGGGTTGCCAGCTTACTTTCTTTGTGAAAAGTACGATTTCGGTTTTGGTAGGGTTTACTGCCAGTTTATATTTTTTGCACCAGTCCTTTACAATATTCAAGGCTTTACGCATTTTATATGAAATTTATAAAAAATGTTACAAGATGTCACTTATGTTTGCTACTTCATGACTTATTTTGTTGCCTACTTAGCTACGATTATTTTATGTTTGCCATGTATCGTTATACTGATCACTGAATATCCGGGTAATTCCTATCCGAATTATCCGGATAATCCGGATAGCGTTATCCAAGTATCCGAATTATCCGGATACTAAAATGAGCGGATAATTGCATGCCCTATCTGCGGCTCTACGAGGTACGGTTTCAAAACGACTGGGGTGTATTATTATACTATTTGTCGCGAAAAAAATGACATATTTGTTTTATGAAACACAAAATTGTAATTACAAGTTGACTAGACTTGTCGAAGATTTCTGACAGGCGACCTCAACCAATGTCAGCGGCTACTTCTTACTAACTAATTACTTATTACCAGTGAAATGGTGCTAACATCGACAGACAATAGTAGCAACAGCGATGAAGAATATTTGGTTCAACCAATACGTAGGCGTCGCCGTCGTCGAGCATTTAGGACAAGTGTTGTTGTGTATAAGGCCCAAAATTATTATTTTCGTCTCCATTTTACTTGTCTCAAGTACTAATACCGAACAAATCCTAGGATGGTTGTCAAAATTATAATGTACTAGCGGACGTCCCGCGGTTTCACCCGCATAGTTCCCGTTCCCGTGGGAGTACGGGGATAAAATATATCCTATGTTACTCGTGGATAATGTAGCTTTCGAATGGTGAAAGAATTTTTAAAAACGGTCCAGTAGTTTTTAAGCCTATTCATTACAACCAAACAAACAAACAAACAAAGTTTTCCTCTTTATAATATTAAGTGTAGAATACAAACATTTTTATTGCCACCCTCATACTGCAATATCATTTTAACAAAAATGTATGCTGTGACATAATTGTCGCAGTTTACGACAGTTATGTCGGTAACCATGACAAAAAAGTCTTGACAATTTTCTTAAATACGGACATTTTAAAACTGACAATTGTAGACCTTAATGAAACGCGATTGACACTGACAATTTTGTAAACTATTTACCTGTCGCAATCGGACATACTTGTCACGTTTATGAAACAGAATTTGTAGCTACAATTCCACAATTTTGTCAAAAACTGACAAATTGTCAACTTGTCACTATGAAACAGGGCCCTGGGAACCTTCTAGTAACGGAGATATTCGGGGTAAAAGTTCCAACTTTTAGACAAGTTTGTTTTTAAATACAAGTTTTTAATGTAAGATTTTTACTTTAAACAACTCCACGACTCCCGTACTACGAGTATTCATTCCATCCATCAGTACAATGTTCTGAGTACCTACATTGAATTTTACCACAAAACATGACTAACCGACAAAAAAAAATACCCCAGACACATAAGGTCATAATGTTATGGTTTTTTTCTTGGAACGATGTTCCTTAACGCGTCTTACGGGTGTCAAGCCCTTTCATTTGATACCCTTATTGAGGAAGCTGTGAAAAACAATGTAATTCACCATTTTGTAGTGGCGGCTATCTTGGATTGATTTTTGTAAAACAGAGCTATTAAGAACACTCCCAACGACTTCACCTTTATAACAAAAAAAAACAAAATCAGAATCAGTTCATCCGTTTGGCTGCTACGATGCCACACACACACACACACACATACACGTCAAACTTATAACACCCCGTCGTTTCTGCGTTGGTGTTTAAAAAAAAGTCGTTTACCAGCAATAATTTTTGCGTAAAGTTACTTACTTATGTACAGAATGCTTGGCAGACGGCTTCGTGATGAGGTGGTTTACACCCTGTTAAATAGGGTACCAGTTTGCTGAAACGGACTAATAGTAAACACTTTACCAATGCATAAAAATTGAATACATTGTTCGAATCGCTCCTGGGAAGCGGTAGCGCTTGAAACTGGAGGAGTTCGAATCCCAATAGAGAGGGGCCCGCAAGGGCCGAAGCCTGCCGGGGTTGCGGGACTGTTCGAAAGAGATACCGCGGCCCCGGAACGTAAAGGGCGAGGAAGGAACATGGATGGGTTTTAGTCAGTAAGAGTCTGACACTCCCTCCCGCTCCGCCCAGAGTGGGAGAAGTCATTTGATGATTTCCCATCCTAAAAAAAAAAAAAAAAAAAAAAAGGTCGAACGAAATGATATCATATTTTCGTTTACGAATCTACAGGAGCAGCCTTAATGATGATAATGACTTTGTGTACACCTCTGCGTAACTCTCCGAAAGGTACAGGCATGAGTTTATGTGTCAATGATATTGTTTACATGTCCGACAGCTAGAACCATGCAGGTTTCTAACGCAATTACTAGATAAATCAATGCCTTTGACATGCACATATTGTTGATCAATTAGATATCATTGTCTTGAGGTATTCCGGTAATAGCCTTGTCAGTAATCAGTCGCTGGCTGTGACCCTCGGGAAACTCAGGCAAATGTCATTGAATTTCCGAGATCAATAAATGTATAGTACCTAATTACCTATAGCCTGTAGCGGTAACACTGACTTAGCGTATCACGGAGGTTCAATAGTCTCACTTTTATCATTACATATTATTAAAAAAAAGTCCTCTGCCGCTTCTATCTGTCTGTCTGTTCGCGATAAACTTAAAAACTTCTGCACCGATTTTCATGCTGTTTTCACCAATGGATAGAGTGGTTCTCGAAGAAGGGTTGAGTATATTATTAATACGAGGGCGAAGCCGTATAGGTTAGCTAGTATTTTGGAAGTCTAATATTAACACAATTTTAGTTTTAATTTTTATTGTTCATTCAATGCGTTTCAAATGAGAATAGGACTGACCTCCCACCATATTGTAATGAAAATACATTTGATATTTTGTTTTTAGTCCCAAAAAATGGTTTAGATTAGCCTTAAACGAAGCAAAGACTGCAACACCGATAGAGAATTAGCTATTACAAAAAAAAAACATATCCGGTGCCCCGGTGGTTTAAACAAAAATAATTGGTACGTAAATCAGCCGTTTTCAAGATGAATTTTGAATCAAAAATTCCAGGCTCACAAAAAACGACAATAAGATACAAATGTCATCATTTGCCTAGCCTTTTCCCAACTATGTTGGGGTCGGCTAATCGGCTTTCAGTCTAACCGGATGCAGCTGAATACCAGTATTATACATGGAGCGACTGCCCATCTGACCTCCACAACCCAGTTAGTACTGGGTAATACGAGTACGATACCCCTTGATAGGACTGGTTGTCAGGCTTTTTGGGCCACTGATTACCTGTAACGACTGTCAAAGATCTACAAATGACAGCCGGGACCAACTGCTAAGGAGGAAAACTCGGTATGTAATGGGTGGTCACCCATCCACAGACCAACCTAGACAAGCACGACTTAACCAAAAGATCGACCCGAACGGCTGTTGTTATTTAGCCACGAACGCCACCTTATGTATTCTATAGAATAGATTAATATACATACTATACTACCTATGGCTTGCTTATACCTACTGGTTTTGTTACCTCGGAAGTGCGATCGATTGCACCTAATGCGATAGGTAATTAACCTACCTAATGCACTGTGTTACGCTGAACTATTTCGGCGGACTTTATTAGGAGACGGTGATTTGTTTTTAATAGGTTAATAATCCATGGAAATCCAATTTTCGACCTACAAGATACGCTCATAAAAATAAGGCTTCCTTGGCAGTCGGGTGCAAAAAAATACAAAACAGAAAATATTAGCGTTTCCCGTCAGGGTAAAGAAGGTAGGAAAGAAATAAATTTAAAAATAAGCGCGAGCCTTCTAGGATGTCTGGAAAAAGCGCCCTTCACAAACACGCCCCCACTATCGTTTCCAAGTGCCAATTAACTGTACCGTTAATAATTGAAGCGAACATGAACAACAACTTAGCAGGAGGAACGAAGACAGTACCTACTTCAGATATACTGCCAGAGAACTACCGAGATTCAGTGTTGCGATAAGAATTTGTAACGCAATGTATTGTAAATGTTGCCTACTTTAGGATGAAAGAGTCAGGGTAGCCCGCGAAATTATTATTTTTTGACATTTCTCGACCTTGATTATAATTCTGTAACTACATAGGTACGTCTTACAGTCGCAAACAATATTTTAATCAATATACAACCTACCACTGGCCTGCAAATATAACAAAAAACGTAAGAAATCTTGAATTTCGCGGGCTACCCTGGAGCATCCACCGTAAAGCAAGCCTCATATCATACGGACCTGGTAGAAGAAATGATGTTGACCGTATCCGACCAGCTAAATAAATAAGAAAACGAAATGCTAAAAACGGAATGCGTCGTTCATTTTATTTTGAAAATATTTGTTATTGACGAGCTGAACACGTTTTTCTTGAAAATCGTCGTTTTGCAAACAACTGGTGGCATTTGAGTCTATGAACTAAGAAACAGTAGTAGTTTAGTTTTCAAACTTACTATGTAGGTACTGCGTCTGTAAATAAACACGGTACAAAGACCTTTGCATAAAAATATCCTGCGGTAATAGGAAGGAAGGCACTTATCTTCCTGTTTACTCTTCACTAAGATTTTCTAGGAATTACTCGTACGCGAAATTGCAAAGTTTCCACGTTGAAATTGTATGCTTTTGTTTCGTTGCCTGAAATAATCATTACTTGTTTAACATAGATCGTTATCTCTGCTACAATAATCATAGAACGAATTTTAGATATTTTTTTTATTTTTTTAGTAATCATCATTTTCCTGAGGCATGTTTTGGCAAAAACTCACGGAGACCTAGTTTAGGGGCTCTAATTTGCAGATTCCGTTGAATACAGACTACTTATCACAATATTTTTTTCGTATTACATATATTATCTTATACTTGAATAATCATAGAATATTTTTTCACTGAGCTTGCTTACTATACCTAAATGCTTGCGATAACATCGCGTAATGTGGACGCCATGCTACATGGTATAGCATTAGGTCCTGCTTTGCTATACTATACATATAGCAGAATAGTATAGTGTAGTCTGAAAGCCGCTTAATGGCAAATCAATAAATGCATTTCACGCTATATTTATCTAAATCATTATTCTGTCTCTTTCATCTTTAAACGATTGACAGAAATAGAACGAAGTTTTAAAATCGTTTAGTAGCCCAAGTAACACAATCCCGTCTAAAAAGGGACTATTAGATATCTAATAGACTTTAATTTTATTGTCTCCCTTAAGAGTAAAATATCACCCAAGTATTATTCAAGAAAGCTTATAGACACAGTTTAGTAAAAGTGGGCACAACCTTATCCCTTCTCATAAGTATGAGTTAAGAAAACTTGAATAGATAGAGATAAGAGTTGTAAATTTTCAAATTGTCTGTAGAGATTTTTCTAGTGTCTCACTAAACTGTTTATAGACCACAAATCTTGCTAGTAGATAGTTTATAGATAAAGTTGAGAGCTGTGAAAGTGTGAAGAAGTCTTTACCCGTCAAGTTTTTAAACCAAAATTAACTCAAGACTATCAACTTTAAGTTACATTTGATTTGTAATAGACAACGACACATAATGGCGCAGAACTCACAAGAGTTATTTAAACTTATTATTGTATTGCATCATGGCGTAACAAATTTCTTATTTCTAACATTACTTGTGTTTTAGCTAGTTAATTAATAATGGGTAAACAAGCAAATCTATATGCGATTGAAATTCTATCGTCGAATATTATATAAAACTCTCTTAAAATAAGAGCGCCCGCTGTAAATGTAATATTTAATATCTTTTTACCAAATATGAACATTATTTATAAAAAGATTTGTTTTTTAATTGCTTTTTAATGTTCAACATATTTATTTTATTTAAAATATAGTCATTTAAAACATGTTAAATGTTTAATTGGACATAATTTAATGATAAAAACATAAAAATAAGCATTTAAATGTGTAGCGAACATCATTTGAAGCAAAAATAAAATAAAATTTAATAAAAAAACGAATTTAATAGAACAAACACTCTAGAGAATTTTCTGTAGTATCTAGCTCTAGCTCTATGCCAAGAATAATTTCACTTGCTACATACTAAACTATCTAGTGAAAGAATAAACAGATTTATGAGTAATTTAAGATTACCTAGTAACTGTCATCTCTGTATTCCTTTTTATCTTCTAACTGTATTTCTAGACGTTCATCAGTGAACAGGTAATTTGATGTGATGTGAAGAAAAGACCATTTTGTGCAGTAACAGAGCAATTTAATTAATCAATTCAAGAGAGTAAGTAATAAATAGCACACACTGAGGGCGCCAATAGTTCGAAGGACTAAAAACCTTTAACCCCAGGTAAACACTGTACTTTTCATTACAAATACAAGGAAAATAAAAATAAAAACATGAATGAACTAAACTCGAAAAAACAAATGAAGATCGGATTGCTGCTTTCCCCCGCCTTTTTTTATCTGTGGCCGGCCAGCCAGCTACTCAGCCATTATTTTTAACCGACTTCCAAAAAGGAGGAGGTTCTCTATTCAACTGTACGTATTTTTTTTTTTTTATGTATGTTCACCGATTACTCGAAGACGCCTAAACCGATTTGAAAAATTCTTTTTTTGTTTGAAAGGGTATACTTCCAAGTTGGTCCCATAGTCGCCAAGTCGGGATCTGATGATGGAATCTTGGCGAAATAGAGGGTACTCTTCAAATTTTATAGGATAACGTACAGCAATTTTGGTATTTTCTACAACAAGTGAAGCATTTGCGTTTGATAAGAACCATTCTACCATCAGATCTGATGATGAAGCCAAGAGTCACGGAACTCCATAATGAGACAATGTATCCTAGTCGTGTTTGGGCATGTTGTAATTGTAACGGTATGCACTTTCCATGTGAACCACTAAAAAGTGAAAAATAAAAACTTTTTTGCAAAAAATAAAACCGACTTCAAAAAGAAAAAGTGAAAAATAACTTTAGCTTCTGAAGTCGGTGACAAAAAAATTAAATCAATCATACAAACGTCACCGACTTCAGAAGCTAAAGTTATTTTTCACTTTTTCTTTTTGAAGTCGGTTTTATTTTTTGCAAAAAAGTTTTTTTCATTTACATCATCGAAAAAATGATTACTATTTTGCCCAAATCTATGTTATTTTAAATAAATTTTTGAAACTAAATTAAGTATACTTAATAAAGTTATTTAAAAAATATAATTCTTTAATTAATACTTAACGTAGTATAGAAAGATGGAACATGGTTCAATAGAAATGTGAAAAAGGAACTAAGTAGTTTTTTTTTTTGAATAATTTGCCAGCCGACAGTTAAAAACGATTCTCCCTATTATAGGGCTGGAAAGTATTAGTTTCAACCAGCTCGCGCTCCTCTGGCCACTTCAGACCTACTTTCCGAGTATGAGTAATGAAAAAGATATTTCTGTTTCATTCATAGACAAATTTTGTGATGTTGTAGGGGTGGCAGTTGTATCTTCTGTCGTAGAACAATTTCCCGCGTTTTGGAAGAAGTTACTTGAGAGTTTCGATTCTGAATCTGAATTATTTTGCAACTGATCTTTATTTTTCTTTCTTTTTAAATATCTTCTGATTTTTCGACAAAATCCAGCAGGCCTTTCAATTTTTTCACTGTCTTCATTGCATAAAACCATCCAATTTAGATGCAAAAATGCACGAACAAATGCACTTAATTAAGCCATTTTTAGGATAAAAACCACTAAAAACACATTTTCACTATCATTTTTTTAGACTTACTAAAAATATCTATTAAAGTATTTTATCTAGACTTAAGACTCTTTACAAACAAAGGTATGAGTACCAAGAACTAAAATAGAATGTTTTATCTTAAAATAAATCATATTGGTGTCGATTCTGTTGTGCACAAACTAACTTAATTTAGACTATTGCTGTCTTTTACTAAAAGGCAAGGCGAGAAAAGGACGGCTATAGCTATGCACTAAGTTAGAAATGTCAAACTAGTTTATGCCTTGCGCTTCACCGTGTTATTAGTCGACATGTTTTTACGTGCACCCTTCATTAGTATGGAAATATTAGTTCGAATTAAATTTGACAGCTCTAAATTACGTCCGTCTCTTTCTCGTTTTATTGGTGAGAAAAAGATAGTAATAGCCTAAATTAAGTTTAGTTTGTGCACAACAGAATCGGCACCATTATCTATAAAATTACTTCAAGTTAGGTACCTTTAGGCTTTATTAACTATTTGTAGAGCATTTTATCTTAAAACATTCAATATACTCGTACCTATAAACGTACTTAAAATAAGTGTGCTATAGAACAAATGCTCTAAAAATAATCGAGCTTGAGAAAGAAAACTCTTTATGAATACATTTTCTTTATTTAAACCATCTTTAGAAAGCTCATATCTAAAGATTAACCATGAATAGACTGTCAATAAACAGATTTGTTTTAAGCCTCCAAGACTGTGTTACTTGGGTAGTTATCGCATTTAGTCATTTATGGGTGCAAATGGGCCTATGGAACCAATTTACAATTACTTGAGTGTTTGGAACACAGAACGCGTCTAAGTTGAACGCGACCTACCATCTCAGTGCATTTCTGTACGAAAGAACCATCAGTGCGTCTCATGACGAGTGCTAAGTCCGGGGTTCCTACAGATGATTATACCACAATAATTACCTTCATCATAGAAATGGCATGGAAGCACATGGTTTCTCTTACGGTGGGTTGGTAGGGCACGTCGGGAATCTTGTTGCGTTGGTTCTCGACGTTCGACGAGCGACTGGAACCGGAGCTCAGCCGTTGAACTACAACCTGCGGGACAAACAAAAAAATAAATTTGCTAACTGATAAGTTCTCAAAACTTGCCATGAAAATAAAAAGTTTTTATTTCAAATCATATACTTATGTCGACGCGTCAAATTAATTTTAGTTTGTAATAACTTACTAGTTAAATAATTCAGGTTAATCAAATCTATTTTAAAATCATTTACTTAATCGTTTAGTTAGCTTTTCTAACCATTATCGTCAATTCATTTGATTTTGTAATTTTAATTAGGATTGGTATATTGACCATCTAAAGTCAATATACCTACCAAGTTTAAAAAACTACTAATTATTAAGATGTGAGTTACATAAAATGATTTATTACCTAAACCATATTGTTAATTCATAATGTATGATTTGTAAACATTAATCGGTGTGTTTTTATCTAACTATAAGTAGTAACATTTGAATAAAATAACATTAAAACTAAAATGGCGTCCATACGTCCACCTTTGATAAAAACACATCCGATTTAAAATCAAACGCTAAAATTCATTTTCAGGTTTTAAAATGACTTATAAATTGAGTTAGTATTTGTCTATTTATAATAGCAATTACATTCATCTTTGTTTGGTTATTGTTTATTTAAAATGTCAAACATTTATGCAAGTTCCGGTGGCGCGATCGACCATGTTGTTTTCTTTGGTTGAGTTTAGTTGGATCGTCAAAAAGTTTTTGAGAGCCCATTTTGCCGCTGGAAATTGTAGAGAGTAGAAGATTCAGGAGATTCTGTGAGTAAATAGTTTTTGTAGGTTTAAATTGCTGTGCTTAGTAATATTATTAATTTAATTAAGTGCATAGGTACATTAAAGTGTACCAAATTATAAAGTGTTGTTCTATTGTTTGGTGTTTTCATTATCCTGCAATGTCTGAGAATAATAACGAGAGTAGTGACGTCAGCAATGCTGGCGTCACTCTTTCTAAAAATTTAAATGGGAATACTCCGCCGTTATATATGGGTCTATCGTATGTTAGTAGGTACGGTCAAACAAGCTATTTGGTTTACATTTTACTATGAAATTTGTGGGTTAAACTGTAAACCAACTAGCTGGTTCGACCGTACCTACAATATTATATTACTTCTAGTCCTAGAACTTTAAGCAGTCTCTGATGCTGATGTATTGGGCTCACTCAGCATACTACACATATGTATCGAGCCGTGGCGATACGAAATGACGAACAATCTGCAGAACTGAGTTAGAAGGGAAAAAAAAAGTTTTAATGCGTAGGTATACCTATAAAGTAAAACCTTTCAAATTGCCTACCAAAATACAAATGAGCGTAGCGAGGGCCCCGCTACGCCACTGACTGCATGGCATAGCCCCGGGCGACTCGGCGCACATGATCATAGTCATCAGATCAGATAATTACTAAATGTCATCGTCTATGTAAGTACTAAAAAACAGAACAACCAAGCAATGACGTACCTAGTTGCCTAACGTGTAGCACGAGGCGGCAGATTGCAAGGGAAGGATGGCACGCAAACATTTAAAATTGTAAAAAAATACTAGGTAGCTGCCTTCTTGATTCATGCCAGCCTGGTACTGTTCGTAAGGTTACTGCCCGTAACTAGCACAACAGCTGTACTAAGTACTAGATCCTATACAATATTTTTGAGTAGTTAAACTAGGTAATATAAATATTAACCCACCCCCGTCCCACCAGTGTGGACACGGGCGATGAGGCAACGGGAATCACCATATAAATTAATATCAAGAAACTTTTCTTCTTGACTATACAAATTATAAAATTGGTCAGCGGGATCAGTTGACCAATTCAAAAATTCAATAGGTCGATTCATCCCGCGGGATCCACCTGTGTGGGATGAAATTACTAAAGAGCCGAAACTTCGTCTGCGTCACTTACATTCAGTCAAGAAAGTATCGGGAGTGGATTATTTGTTCATGGTTCCAAATTCAAATTTTTGTTTTTTGTTGTTGTTAGATTGGCACAACTGTTTTCCATTTTGAAGCGGAGTTTGAGTTGCATCTGTTATTTATATTAAATACAGTGTTGTTTTTAGTTATTCTATAGTGTGTTTAGCGAATTTTATAATGGACAAAAACATCGAACAAAGAGTTTGTCTTAAATTTTGCATCGCCAATGGAATTTCGTGTTCGGGGTCACTGAAAATGTTACAGAAGGCTTATGAGTGAGACGGTGAATCGACTTGCAAAAACACGTGCTTATGAGTGGTACAAAGCGTTCAAAAGCGGTCGAGATGTGATGGAAGATTTGCCTCGCTCTGGTAGGCCACGTATGCAACTGAAGTAAACATCGCAAAATAGTAAGAAATAGTGACTGAAAATCCTCATTCAACTTTGAGAGAAATAGCCGCCGTCGTTTCTGAAGGAGCATACTTTGAAGGTGAAAAAGTATTTTGGATGAATATCAAACATTTTGAGTATTATTGTTCTTTTCCCGTTACTTTCTTGACAGAGTAGTAAAAGAGAAAAATCCCACAAAAGGAATAAATATTCCCCGTTTTTGCAACAATTTTAATTTATGCTCCGCTCCTATTGGTTGTAGCGTGATGTTATATAGCGGATAAATAGACTATCCAACACAAAAAGATTTTTTCAATGTCAATCAGTAAGTTCCTGAGATTAGCGCTTTCAAACAAAAAAAAATCCTTCGCTATATAATATTACTAGCTACTGCCCGCGAGTTCGTTCGCGTGAATTTCCCGCTTGCAACATTTCTTATTGCTGCTCCGCTCCTATAGGTCATAGCGTGATGTTATATACCCTTCCTCGATAAATGGACTATCCAACGCAAAAAGAAGTTTTCACGATTAGCACGTTCAACCAAACAAACAAACTCTGCTGCTTTATAATATTAGTATAGATATAGATGATAGAAATTAAGATGGCGACGTATTTCTAGCAACCCCTGACGACAAAAACAACCGCCAAAAAAGTGAGAGTCAGCCTCGCGCATGAAGGATTCCGTCCGCACCATCGTAGAGCCCCTTAAATATTTAATTTATTTTTATCATTATTTTGTTCAAACACTGTTTTAAGCTATCACGGTTCACAACTAAATTTAAAATGTCACTTACGGGATATCTTCCGTGATTTGTATTTATATTGAGCTCCCGATCTTCGACGCTGTTGCAAGCGCCATGATCGCGGGCATAGATAATACACTATATAAATATAGGTAATACAAGAATAGCGGGGTGACTGGAGAATGCGGGGTGGATGGAAAAACTTGTTAGGAGCAGACAAATCTGTCTACCCTCTTTCTTTGTCTTTTGCTTCGCGCACTACTGGAACTCGACACTAACTACCACCACCCATATATATAAAAGTACTCTGTGCACCACCCGCATTCTCCTCCCCGTTTCGGCGGTCCACCGCCTTCACAAGAATAGGTCCCAAGGGGGTGACGAGTACGACATGGTACTCGTAATATGTGACCCAGTTGAAGGGCACCACCCCATCTTCAAAGTCCGGTCAGTATGCTCGCTCTCGGGCATCATCATTGAGAGGCCTAAAAAGCTTAAAGTCGTCGGGCAGTGTCATCGCTGCCAGCTTTACGGCCACAGCCAAAAGCACTGCTACGCACCGCATAGGTGCGTAAAGTGCCTCGGCGATCATGCCACGGCAGACTGCACCCGTCCTAAGGACAGGAATCTCTGCACAGAGCCGCCTAGTTGCGTCCTGTGCGGTCAGTCTGGCCACCCGGCTAACTACAGGGGCTGTCCCAAAGCCCCCAAACAGTCCGCTGGTAAGTTGGCCAATCGCGCCAACCAACGCCAGCAGAGGGAAGCTCCCTCTTCTTTTCAAGTCCCCTCCAAGGTCCTCCCCGAGCGGCTCAGCCCGCAGAGGCCCTCCCCATGGAACATGCTGAACCATCAGCAAGCGTTCCCAGCCCTCGCGAAGTCCCAACCCAACCCCCCCATGCCCGGTCTAATGGAAAACCCTGTACCAGCGCCCACTCCCGTGGTCGCCCCTCAGGCCCTTCCTAAAACCCGCGCTCCCGTCACTCAAACCCGCGCTCCCGTCGCCCCAACCCGCGCTCCTGCTTCACAGGAATCCAACCTCAAATACTTGATGAAGTATCAGCCCCTTTGCACCCCTGAGGCCGACCGCATGGTGGCCGAACTCAGGGCTGCAACGGACCTTCAGCAAGTAGTTGATATCATTGATGCCTATCCGGTCATCAAGTCAGCCTTAAGCAACCTTAGTTTCGCGCCGTAATGGATATCACACCCGGAATCTCTTGCACCCAACCCCGGTCCCTTAGATTAGGTTACTTTAACGCCAACGGCATGAGAGGTCAACGCGACGAGATCGCCTCTTTCCTCCGTGACCACAACGTTGATGTACTCCTCATCCAGGAGACCTTCCTTAAACCCAGCCACCGCGACCCTAAGATTGCAAACTACCGTTTAGTTCGCAATGATAGGTTACGTTGCCACAAGGGTGGCACTCTCATTTACTTTCGCAAGGAACTGCACTGCATCCCTATCGACCCCCCTCCTTTAAAGTCCCTACTTGAGGTTTCAATCTGTCGGCTAGCTATGACCGGTCATCAACCGATCCACTTAGTGTCTGCTTATTTGGCCCCTACTAACACGTCGGAAGATCACAACCTCCTGGTTAATGATCTCACCCTCCTTTTCGGCTTAAGTGACTCCGTGATCATCGCGGGCGATCTTAATGCCAAACACCCAGCCTGGAACAGTAGAATGACGAACCCGAGAGGGAAAGTCCTCTACGATCTAGGTCTGTCTCTCAACTTTGACCCGATCGCTCCTATCGAGCACACCTATTATCCCGACACTCCCAGCTATCATCCTGACGTGCTCGACATAGCGCTGCTCAAGAACGTGAACCTTCGGTTACACTTGATTGAGACGTTACACGAGCTCCATTCCGACCATCGTCCAGTGCTCATGCACTTGATTCCTCGCTCGGGTATCATTGACCCCAGCCAACCCCCTCCCACCACTCTCACCACTGACTGGAGGAAAGTAAGCGATATGCTGAAATCTGAAACGTCACCGCTTCTTGATGGTATTCCCGACCATATTGTCTCTGTCGCAGACACCGAGGCCGCAATCAACTCGTTTACAGAACACGTTCAGTCCATACTGAAGGATTGTTCTCGAGAAGTACCAGCGATGAGCGATCAACGCTGGATACTTCCCGACGACATTCGTGAACTGATAAACGAGAAGAATGCGGCCATACGTGCCTACAGCTCTTGGCCCTGCGAAGCGAACAAGATTCACATGCGTTCCTTACAGCGTGCTGTAAAGAAACGCACCAGTGAGTTTCGTTCGAGTCAATGGGAAAAGACGCTCAGCGAACTTGAGCCCACTCACCTAGCTTTCTGGCAGCTTCAGAGGAAGTTGCGCACCTCGGAAGAGGTTTCTTCTCCACCCCTCATCCGTCCCGATAAGAGCGTCGCTTTTGACGACTCTGAAAAAGCAGAATGTCTGGCCGACAGTTTGGAATCCCAATGTTCACCGAGCACTCTACCAGTAGACAAGCAGCACCTTGATGAGGTGGATGCAGAAGTCGAACGTAGAGCATCGCTTCCCCCTGTAGAAGACCCCGATGACCCTCTCCCCGTCATCACCCCGGAAGAGGTCAAAGATATCATAGATAAGTTACAGCCTCGGAAAGCCCCAGGCGCCGATGGCTTCACTAATAGAGTTTTTAAAGCCCTCCCCGCCCGGCTCATAGTCCTTTTGGCTGCCATCTTCAATGGCGCCCTGAGCAATAATATGTTCCCCCAAGCGTGGAAAGAGGCCACTGTTATAGGTATTCCCAAACCTGGGAAACCGAAAGCCCAGCCTTCGAGCTACAGGCCGATCAGTCTCCTGAGTGCTCTCGGCAAAATCTATGAAAGGCTTATTTATAAGCGTCTCAGAGATTATGCCGAGACAAAGGGCCTCATCCCTAAAGAACAGTTCGGCTTCAGGACCGAACATTCTTGCATACATCAAGTCCACCGCATCGTCGAACACGTTAGCGCTGGTTTCCAGCGCGGAGCGATGACGGGCGTGATGTATTTCGATATAGCGAAAGCCTTTGACAAGGTCTGGCACAATGGCTTATTATATAAGCTATACCAACTCGGTGTGCCTGACCGTCTCGTGCTCATCTTACGAGACTTTCTGTCAAACCGTACCTTCCGCTACCGTGTGGGTAAGACGTTATCCTCTCCCCATCCTATCCGTGCCGGAGTCCCTCAGGGCTCCGTTATCTCTCCCCTCGCGTTCACGTTGTATACTAGTGACATCCCCAAGAACAAGAAGGTTCAGTTAGCCCTATTTGCCGACGACACGGCAATTTACTACACCGGCCGTTCTATGACTAACATCCGTCGCATCCTCCAAACAGCTGTCGACTCGCTCGGCGCTTGGTTCCGTAAGTGGAGGATTGAGGTTAACCCTGACAAGAGCCAGGCAGTTCTGTACTATAAGGCACGCCTTAAGCGTTCGCCAGGTCCCCCCGTCACTATGTTTGGCAAGCCTATCCCTTGGGAGAAGCAAGCCAAATATCTTGGAGTTATTCTTGACGACCATCTGTCATTCAAGGCTCATATCAAAGCAGCTCGTGACCGAGCTGCCTTTGCTATGGGCCGACTCCATTTCATGATCACTAGGAAGAGCAAGTTGTCACTCAAGTGCAAGTTGCGTCTTTACACCGCAGTCATCCGTCCCATCATGACATACGCTTGTATCGTATTCGCTCATGCCCACCCGCGTCATATCCACACGATGCAGACCTTGCAGAACCGATTCCTCCGTAAGATCACCGGTGCCCCCCCGTACGTCCGTAACGACAGTCTACACGTAGACCTTAGAATCCCTACCGTTAAGCAGTTCATGAAACGCCTGTCCAAGCGTTACTTCGACACTGCCATCAAACATAGGAACCCCCTAATCGCATCGGCCGCCCGGTACGACCCATCGCGTATTAGCTCAGTCCAACGTCCGCGTCACACCTTAGTCACCCCCGACGATCCGATCACTATCTTGCAAGAGAGTAGGAAAGATACCAGTACAGTTCGTAGATTGTACAAATACAAACCGAAAACCTTCCGACCTCGCCGCCGAGGTCCGGCGCGTAATCCCAAGTCAATCCCTCCTCGACCCTTGCCTGAGCCAGCCCGCGATGCTGAGCCTTTAGCAATAAAACAGTCCCTAAATAAAGACAATCAGATCCAGCCTGTCCCTTTGCTGCCCCCAGCGACGCCCTAAGCCGAGGTCCGTACCCCACAGGGGGTGCCCTTAGAGCGCTGTCGCTTAGTTTTTAGTCATTTTTGCCCTGGCTGGAGGCCTTAAATTCAAGGCATCCACAGGACTTGCCCGGTTAAGCAGAAGCCAGTCTTCGTAGACTGAACTGCGAGATGCCCTATCCAAAAAAAAAAAAAAAAAAAACCCGCATTCTCCAGTCAACCCGCGATCATGGCGCTTGCAACAGCGTTGAAATATCGGGAGCAAAATATAAATAAAAATGCACGGAAGATATCCCATCCCGTAAGTGACATTTTAAGTTTATTATTTGTTGTTAGAACGGCAACAGAAATACACATTCTGTAAAAATAACTGTCTACAACAAACAGACGGAAGGATAGCAGAGGCTTGGCTTGGCTTGGCAGTGGGTCCCGTAGCGTTGAATAGGTACCCTTCAGCTACGAGTTTATACCAAGTTGGCATTGCCTTCAGGCTTCAACCAGTCTAATCGCTATTATTGCATGGGTTTCTTTTACTTCTTGTTCGCAGCTAAATTCATTACTGAGCTCTAAGAAAATAAAATAGTATTTATTGGAAATATTATTAAGTATTGGCTATTGAGTGAAACTATGACGATTTCTACGAACGGTTAGGTAAATATAATTATGTTGTGCGCAAATTGAATTCCAATCACACCAAAGTAAAACAGCAAGATGTTATTTTACGGACTATGTTTATGGAACTATGGACTGTGTGTTGCGCTTCAACATGCTCGATGCAACCTCTGTTAATTAAGGCGATTACATGAGCTAAACGCGAGTTTTATAATGACTACATTTTTATGATTCACTGCCAAAAACAAAACCAAAAAAGAATATGATATTCTTTAGGATATATGTTAGCATGATAGTGTTTTGAAAACATAATACAATTAATTTGACTCGATAAAAAAAATCACGAAGTTATCTGTAAAAATATCTTTCAACCAAAAAAAAAACATACTAATATTACATGCGATTATTCTGATTTTTTGGAAAATTATTCTACATGCAATATATTAGCATGATAGTGTTTTAGTTTTTTAACCCAATCAATAGTTTTTTTTGTAAATCGAGCGAAACCACTCATTTCGCGCTATTTGGCCCTCAGTGGCTGACGTAACAACCACTTTGTAGTGCAAGCTGATTAGAACTTTATTCTAAGAGCATTTTAAACGAAGTTTGAACCACCACAAATAGAGTTGCTAATTTAGCTCATCTAGTCGCCTTATGTCAGTCAGATATTTTAATTATGCCATGCTCGCGCACCATGCTCGAGCAAACAATATTGGCCAATCAACGTAGACGGAATTTAGTTCTCAATAGGTACATTTCGTATTGAAACCGAAATTCCGTCACCAAACTGTACGCACAGCTTTGTTCGAGTCATCGATAAAATGTCGAAACTTCAACGTTCTCCCGTAAAGTCTCCAGGAATATCTGAGGCTCATTCGGAACCCGATGTGGCGTCCGTCTTAGCTAGAGAGAACCTAGAATGCGTCGATACAACCTCAAGAGCCAATAAACGCATAAGATATGATGACTCTTTTCTTAAACCAACAGAAATTGATGAACTGAAAGAAATGCTTCTTTCATGGAAGAGTGAGCAGGCCGCAGTTTTACATGAACATTCTACCACCTTAAAAACAATTGTCTCTGAAATAGCCGTATTGAAAACTCAATCACTTCAAATCCAAAAAACAAATTCAGAGATTGAGAAAGCTGTGGAGTGGTTCAACCAAAGTTTTGAAGAAGTGCAAGTGCGTATTGATAGTCTAGAGAAAGAGCGAACATACTACAAACAAGCATTTGAAAGCTTAGAAAACAAACTGCAAGATATAGAACTCAGGTCCCGTTCTGCATGCATCGAAATACGAAACGTACCCCTCAACGAAAAGGAAACCGCCGAATCACTTTCAAAAATTGTGTTGCAAATTGCCTCTAAGGTACAAATGGATATGCAGCCAAATGGAATAAGGGATGTTTACAGACTTCCTGGTAAACCGGGTGCAGTGAGACCAATAATTGCTGAATTTTCTACAATCCCGATAAAAATGGAGCTCACCTCGTTAGTTCGGTCCTATAATAATAACCGGGAGAAGGGAGAAAAGCTTAACTCTGCACAACTTGGTTTCAACTGTGAAAACCGTCCCATATATGTAAGCGAATACTTGTCTCCATCCGTCAAAAAATTGTACTTTCTTGCAAGGGAATTTGCTAGTCAAAACAATTATAAATTCTGCTGGTGTAAGAATAATAAGATATTTTTACGTAAGATTGAGGGTGATAAGCAGATATTTATAAAATCTGAAAGGTGTTTTGAAGACCTCAAAAAACCGCAATGACTGCTTTTAGTTATATGTTCCTTTCTTTGTTATCCACCAATTTGTTTATTTTTAAGTCAACTTTTTATTTTCTTTAATTTTAATCATTGTTATCCACCAATTTGTTTATTTTTAAGTCAACTTTTTATTTTCTTTAATTTTAATCATTATAAAACACAACACACGCTCACTCAAAACACTGCAAATACTCTGTTATATCTTCCAATCACCATATACACAAGCAAAACTCAAACTAAATTTATTTCAATACCATCTACATTACCATTTATGACACGGGGACAAAATTTAAAGCTGTTGTTTCAGCAAACCAGGTTTAAGTTCAGGGGTCAATCGCAATATGGTATAATTCACTTTATAATAAATGGCTAATCATTTAGATCAACTTGTGACAGACTTGGATGCATATCAAGTATGTAAATCATATAAAATCTCGGTAGATGATTGTCATAGATTTATAAATAAAGCAACTAAACAAATAACAGTACTACACCTTAATATTCGCAGCATAAACAAAAACTTCGATGGTCTGGTAGCTTTCTTGCACCAATTAAAATCTGATTGCGATATCATAGTCTTGACTGAATGCTGGTTACGGAAAACTACTATCATACCTACCTTAAATGGTTATAACGCTCACTCTACGAAAAATACAAAAAATCAGAATGACGGTGTTGTCATGTTTACAAAAAAATCACTTCAGTGCACAGTTTCTGAACCTGAAGTTACTGAAGCAAATTGTCTACTTTGCGTAGTCGAGAACAATGCTGCTATCTTAGGTGTGTACCGCCCCCCCTCATACAAACACATTGACAACTTTATTAACACCCTAGACGGTACATTAACGCCTCTTTCTAAAATGAACCATGTTGCTCTAGTGGGAGACATCAACATCGACATAAAACCTTACAATAAAGATAGGCACTCTAATACATACCTCACCTTCGCAGCCTCTCACGGTTTATTACCTGCTCACCTTTATCCTACCAGACTTGAAAACTGTCTCGATCACGTCCTACTACGAACAGATCAGCCAGGGACCACCATTGTGATAGAGACACAAATAACAGACCACCTACCTGTATTACTAGGCATCAATCTAGAGAAACCTAAGCATAAATCCACGTGTGTTACCAAAACTGTTGACATTACAAGCATCCAAAATGAAATACATGCTACTTTTTTTTTTTTTTCCCCCGTACTCATGGCAAATGACGCCAACGAAGCTGCTAACATTCTGGTATCCATTTTAAGACAAATTATTGAGAACTATACTCGACTCATTAAGGTCCCAAAGAAAAATCGAAATATAAAGCCATGGATCACTCCCGGCCTGCTTCGATGTATTCGTAATAGGGATAAAATGCATAAAAAACTAAATTCTGACCCAGAAAATGCTATTCTAAAAGTGACTTACTCACGGTACCGTAATTACTGCAACTCTCTGCTACGAAAACTCAAAATTAATTACGAAAAAACCGAGTTTCAGAAAAGAAAGAATAACCCTAAGGCTACCTGGGACCTAATAAAAACAATAACACACACCAAACCCACCACAAACCCACCTACAAATCTTCTGAAAACTGAAAAAGACGAGCAAAGAGCAGCCAATGCAGTCAACAGCTATTTTATCAGCATGGGAAATAACCTAGCCACTAAAATTAATCAAGGTAGTTCAAAATCGTCACACCTTCCCAGCCCACTGCCCGCGTCAAACTCGATGTGTATTTTGGAAACCGACGACGAAGAGGTTGAAGGGATTTTAAACAACCTGAAATCAGATTCAGCTGTAGGAATTGACGGTATCTCCACCAGCATTCTGAAATTAACACGCAAGAGCCTAGTCCCATGTATTACACACATATGCAATCTAGCGATTTCAACTGGTATCTTCCCTGACACGTTTAAAATAGCCCTCATTCATCCAATCTATAAGGGGGGGGACAGGGATAGTGTAAACAATTATAGACCAATCTCCGTTCTACCATCTATGTCTAAGATACTAGAAAAGATCCTTAACAAACGTTTGCGTGACTACCTCCATGCAAATAGTTTTTTCGCTGGCAGTCAATATGGCTTTAGGACTGGTAGATCTACTGAAGATGCGGTTGTGGCTTTCTCTGAAAAAGCAACTAGGCATATGGATAAGAGTGAGAGGTGCTTGGGCATATTTCTAGATATATCCAAAGCATTTGACTCTGTCCCTGTCCCAAAACTCTTATCAAAATTGGAACGCATAGGTATACGTGGTATTGCCCTAGATATATTCACGAGTTACCTGAAAAACAGATGTCAACTTGTTAAAATAGGTAAAGTAGTCAGTGATAAGGCAAGCATTGAATACGGCGTCCCACAGGGAAGCATTCTGGGCCCAACACTCTTCCTCATCTATATTAATGACCTATGTTCTCTACCCCTCATAAATTGCTCGGTTTTTACTTACGCGGATGATACAGCACTGCTTGTGCATGGCGCGGACTGGAGAGAAGTAGAAATGCATGCTCAGTCGGCATTGGACGCAGTAATGAATTGGCTTACAAATCATCGTTTAACATTAAATTCAGAAAAGACTAAAGTAGTACCATTTTCCATAAGTAAAAAATCCCAGCCTGATAGGCCGCTTTTAATAAAAAGTCACTCATGTCCGGAGCACTCAAGACTTCCTTCGTGTACGTGCCCTGTACTGGCAATTACAACAAATATAAAGTACTTGGGCGTGTTGATAGACAGACATCTCAACTGGTATACTCACGTAGACAACTTAGTAGCAAGGACACGAAAACTTATTTACATTTTTAAAAAACTACGCTACTCAGCTGACACAAGTACTCTCCGAGTTGTCTACTTGTCGCTCTGTCAATCACTTCTTGCATACTGCCTGCCAGTATGGGGTGGGGCCTGTAAGACCTACTTTCTAAAATTAGAAAGAGCACAAAGAGCAGTTCTTAAAGTAATGCATTGTAAGCCCTACAGATACCCCACAGAGGAACTTTATAAGGACTGCGAAGTGCTGTCAATTAGAAAACTGTTTGTGCTGCAGTGTATACTAAGAAAACATCGTATGCCAATTAAAACTACCAAGAAACGTCGAGCTGATATTGTTTTTCCACCGGTAAGACACCATACTACATTTGCTGAACACCAGTTTTCTTTTCTCAGCCAAAAAATGTACAACACCATCAACAAATTGCTCGCCATACATAATCTTAATTTGCATCAATGCAAAATTGTGGTAAAAGCTTGGTTAATGAAAAAAAGCTACGACGAAATAGAAGATTTACTATTCTCCCCTACGCGATAGCTCTAAGCCCGACCCAAACATTTCATAACACTTTATACCCCATCAAAACATATACACCCACACACGCACCCACACACTCACAAACACACACACACAAACACAGTCACACACACCCTCTCAAAACACACTATCATGCAATATTTTTTCTTTCTCTTTCTTTCTTTCACTTCATGTATTACAAGGATTGTGATTTGGTTATTGAAATAATGATTTGTGTTTATTTTATGTTTTCAGATTCTAGAAATTACTTTTTGTTAATATTTTTTTTCTTCTTTTGTCGCTACATTTTTGGTTACCTATGAGGTTATGACATACATAAAGACTTTTTAATGGAAAAAAACACTGTCTCCCAAGTCACAGGTGAAAACCTAGTTTGGGAGCCAGGGGACCTATCTGTGTACATAATCTGTATGTTGTTAAGATGTCTGTAACAATGTTGCCACTGTAATGAAATAAAGAATTTTATTATTATTTATTATTATTATTAAACTCGGAAACTGACTCTTGTTGCACAACTATTTGGGTCATGCAGTGTATTTCACACTGGTGGCATTTTTTCATTTATTTCTACTAGTTTTGTCCAACGTGCTTCAGATCCTATAGTGGCGTTCATCAATGACAGAAAAGACGCGCATGTTTTTAAGGCCTAAATATTACATGAATATTTGAATTGTTTTTATAAATAGAATTTATTACATGAACATCAAAACGTATTATTACGATTGAATCTCCAAACTATGAGAAAAATTTTAAACTTCCTACTTTTGGATAACGTGTTTCGCTTTCGACCTTCACTCTATGTGAACTGAGTTAACGATACAGTGATCATTTATTAATGAAACTATTACGCATAGCTCGGGCAATAATCATTCATCCACGTAATAGTACAATGAGATTAATTTTACCTTTTAGCATCAAGTACCTTTTTTCAAACGTTTATTTAGCTTCACTTCAAGTGTCAGATTAAACTACGAAGCTCACAAAAAGCATAGTTAAAACTGCGTTAAAAGCACTGTAGTAGAACCTTTTAAGCATTATGCAACACAATGATGTTTCAGGTTTGTACCTATGCATGCATATTGGATATATGCCAATCCGTCGTTTCCGTCTGTTACAGAGCGTGGAAAGCAAAGGTCAGTCTCGATTTTAAAATATCCGAATGAAATGAAATGCCAACATTTCATTTCCAGCCTCTTTTGTTTGCTACTGTACTAACTGACCCAGTCCGTGGAATATTTAATACTAGCTTCTGCCAGCGGCTTCGCCCGCGTGAAGTTTGATTAATGTCCCATGGGATCTTACTACCGGGATAAAAAGTATCCTATGTTTTAATCCAGGTTTTAATGACGACCCGAATGGCGTAGTGGTAGTGACGCTGCCTTATGTTCTTAGGATCCTGGGTTCGAATCCCGGTGGGAGCAAATGTTTGTGTGATGAGCATGGACATTGGTTTCCGAGTCATGGATGTTTATATGTATAATAAGTATGTATTTACAAACAAAAAATATATATGTAGTATATCAACTATCTAGTGTCCACGACACAAGCTTTGCTTAGTGTGGCACTAGGTGGCGCAGTGTGTTAATGTCCAACGATATTTATTTATTTTAAACTATCTGTGTGCAATAAAAAAAATCATCCAAATCCGTTCAGTTGTTTTCGGGTGAAAGCGTAACAAACAAACTTACATTCACTTTATAATATTAGTAGGCATTAGTTTTTACACCATCAACACCATACAATTTTTTTCCAATTAAACGAAATTAAACCGAATGCTTCTATTTCCCAATATTATTCAGTTCATTAAAACGATATACACATTTTATTTAGATAAAAAAGACATGATGAGAAGAAAGAGATGAGATAAGTAGGTACATACATAACCTCTTCCATTATGTAACGGGCTGTGCAGCAGTTCATAATATTTACATTATAATGTCAATCCAGGTAGAAATTTAACAGCGTTGTTTGACTTCCTCGGAATCGTTTGTGGGACCTGAATGTGCTGAAGGCAGTTTTCAGAATGTACCTGCCCGCTGCAAAATTCAGCCGTTAATAAAGCGCAGGCCACACCGCCACCTAGCGAGTGAGCCAGCGAGCCGGGCGAGCCTCGTTTCATACTTCGTTTCGGCTTTTCTGGTAGAACGCGGTGCAGTGTGAACCAAAGTATGAAAAGAGGTAAAACGATGCCTCGCCCGGCTCACTCGCTCGCTCGCTCGCTAGCTGGCGGTGCACGGTGTGGCCTGCCGCCTGCCCTTAAGGCCCTCACACACAGGGTCTCTTGACTCCTCCAGGCTCTGTGGCTGCTACTGAGAAATTCCTAATGGAAAAGCACACTAACTCTTTACCCGACATAACTGGCGAAATGTGGATTTACTGTTAGGTCACGTGCGTGATGTTATGTTATTTTACTCACACGGAAAACAAGTTGTAAATAAGATTATAGCAATCTATTTTTAGCTTAGTATTTTACCTATCGTTTAAAATATTTAGCAGTTTATACAACGTGATATCAGTTTTAATTCAGTTACTGTGGTGGTCAGTGTTAATACCACACGAAATCCGCCAACATGTCCGCAGGGGCTTATGCTGTTCATTTCAGCGAATATGGTCTCATTTTTGTAAAATATTTAGTTATTTACATGAAATGTCACAACACGAACAATTTTTTTTGCGATTTCATACTTGCCCCCATTTAAAAGTTTTTCATTATGATGAGAACAATAAAACCCTGTAAGAGGTTTCAGTTATTTCAATTGATACATTTTATAATGTTTCATTTTACCCTTTGTAAGGCCATGTTGAAAGATTTGAAGGTCATGAAGGCAGGCTTTTGGCCGTGTTGTAAAAAGCTGCAGCGACACAGTTCACGTAACCACTGCTTGTCCCTTGTTGTTACTGCGATGTGGTGTGGTTGTGGTACGTGTCAAATTCCAATGCTCCACACACACATACATACTCGCGAATCAAAAACTCCCATTTGGTATTTTTCCGATAGGAAAACGAAATAACTCAATGAAAAACAATTACCTTAATGTACTTAAGTTAAGAGGTGAACACGTGTGACATTTTATTAAGAAGGTACTTATATATTCGTATTATGTGATGTTCTATGGAATTTTGGCGAATGATTTAGCTGAAATATTCGAAACACGACGATCGATTAAACATGCCTGGTGTTCAGGCACTTTAATTACAATTTCCGATGCAATGTGTAGGTATGGAAGACGCTCGTTTTCAGAAACAACCGCACCTACTGTTCAACATTCAACGCTAAGTTCAACGTTTAGATTTCAAAATCCAACAATGCAATAATTTTATATTTTGAAGTTTGTGAAACCGGACATTGCTGCATTATTAGATTAGTGATTTTGGATACTTGTCTCGATATTGCGACTACAGTTTCTGACCATTAACAGGTATAGTACGATTTAAGTATGTCATAGTAGCTTCTTTTGTAGGCTATAACCGCTCTGACGACTAAAATGATTCTATTCTTTTTTCATGGCGAACTTTCGCGGTCGATTCTGTTGATTCTGGTTTTCAGGAGGTTTTACGTTTGGGAAAAAAATAGTACCTGACAATTATTATTTTTCCGTATAAAGAGTACCTAACTAACACACACGGCCTATGCCATCCACGGTAGCCATACCTGAATTCGTGCGCAATTTGATATCCCATCATGGCGTCAATCTATACACAAGAGACTCCCGCAGTCCGGCCATTGCGCTCTTGCATCCTGAATCAACCATCGGCAACGCTGCAACGATAAACCCCAGCCCAGACGCTGGCAGAATAATCGACATCGGCGCAGTTGCAGTTGCCAAAAAGATAAAAAAAACCCTTAAGGGGCCGGCGGAAGATGCGTATTTCATACAAACGTAATACCAAAATTATTTGTAAATCAAACATTTTCGTAAGGTAGTATGTATTTATTTCGATTAGATTACAGAATATCTATGTTCCCAAATATATTTTTTGAGAGGACAATGATACAAAGACGAGATATGAGGAATTTAAAATTTCTATAGAAAACTTATTTTTCTCATAACTCTTGTTAAAATCAGTGGCCAATCAAAATATATATTTGGGAACCTAGATATTCTGTAATTCAATCGAAATAAATACACACTACCTTAGGAATATGTTTAATTTACAAATTATTTTGGTATTACGTTTGTATGAAATACGCATGCTCCGCAGGCGTCTTAACTAAACAGAATTTAGTACCTAGCAATAATTGCTAGACGTACTTACTAAATTCATTACATTAAAATTTGTTTGGTTAAGAGCTTTTTTTTTCTTTCTTTCTCATTAAAATTTAGTAGCTTGGTAATGATTGCCAACCCAATGATATATAAAACTATAGATATACGTTGCCCGCGCTCTGTAGTGGGAACATGAATGCAAGGCAATTGCCGGAGCCCGGACTTTCAAATAGTCGCGTACCAACCAGTGCCGCGGCAGTACCTACGTGGCATTAAAATAACTTTTGTGTATAACTTCCTCAAACAACGAAAAAAAATGCCGTCCTGTGTTTTTAGGACATGTAAAAACTATACTACTAACTAACTACTTTTTTTCGATGCCTTCTAATGGCGGCTGGCGCCTGAGGTAAGTCACTCGGCCAATGAGCATGCACCACAGAATGACAACGGAATTAAAGAAATATATTTATCTCTCTCTAACAAAAAAAGTTCCGTAGATGACATCTAGCTACCGACAGTATTTACGCTGTTTTCGACAGCCGTGATGTTCATGCATGAGTGAGCATGACGCGTCTATTTATAATACGTCATTGCAGTATTTACGCTGTTTTCGACAGCCGTGATGTTCATGCATGACGCGTCTATTTATAATACGTCATTGTACCAACCTACTAAATTTTAATGAGTTTTATCAGAAAAAGTATGAGTTTAGGTGTTATAGGTCAATGAGGTGGCCGAAAACACGGGTTTAAATAAACCTAGTTCGGGCAAGTCCCCACACTACCTCAGAAATATATTTTTTTGCAACCGCAATCTTGTGGAAAGTAATACGTTATGTGATGTAGCGCGTTCCAGTGATGAAAGGATGTGCCCTGCAAATACTGCAAACGTGAATAGAGAGCATTTATCGAAAACGTAACGTATCCCACACACAACTGTGTCCGATATTTAAGCTTTCCAATATTTACTGAATTTATCCCGCCCCTGCAATTGGAAAACATGGAATGGAATTCACTATATGTATGTGAAAAAGGTGATGTGGATAAATAAAAACAGATACGCTTCCGATAAGGCTTCATATTTACTGACTCAGTTTTCTTTACTTAAGGTGAAAGCGTCAGGGAAGCCCGTGTTATTCTTTTATTTACGTTTTCTGCAATTTGCAGGCCAGTGGTAGGTTGTATGTTGATTAAAATATTGGTCGCGACTGTAAGACGTATGTAGTAACAGAATTATAACAGGTCGAGGAACAACTTTGACCTTGAAAAAGGCTGTGCCTTTAGGTCCAAGGTAGCCCACGAAATTCAATTTTTTTACGTTTTTTGCAATTAGTCAGTGTCAGGTTGTATGTTGATTAAAGTATGATTGAACATGGAACAGGTTGAAATGAGGACGACAGATATAATACTTAGTACCACTTTGTTTTGTTGTGTATTTTTAAATCGGCTGCTCGTCGAAATGTCTGTGTAGGGCAGGACTCGAAAGGAAAGCTCTGCACACATGATTTGATTTTGTGTGTGAACTTTTTCTTATACAATACTTATTTGTAAATATATATATATATACATAATATAATAATATATATGTAAGAATAATTATTTATTTTGTGCATTTTTTTTGCTTCCAAAATTTTAATGATTTAAATCAGAAAAAGTATGAGATTAGGTACAATGAGATGGTCGAAAACACGGGTTTAAATAAACCTAGTTCGGGCAAGTACACTACCTCAGAAATATATGTTTTTTGCAACCGCAATCTTATTAAATCGTACCTTACCCCCCAGTTAGAAATATTGTTTTGTATTGTTTTGATACAGACTAAATTATATGTACACTAGCCGATGCCCGCGGCTTCGCCCGCGTAAAATTATATACTAAAAGCTTCCTCTTGAATCACTCTATCTATTAAAAAAACCCGCATCAAAATCCGTTCCGTAGTTTTAAAGATCTAAGCACAGGTCCATAGGGACAGACAGACGCGGCGGGAGACTTTTTTTTATAATATGTAGTGATAATAAGTACCAAGGTAATGCAATCGCAGTCCGTGGAATTATTCGAGGGTTGCTAATTATCGACTTTTTTGGAACGAAGTTCTTTATCGCGCGTTGTGAAAGGGGGCTAGACGGAAAAAATTCTTACGAAAAAGTTGTCACGACACTTTTAAAAATAAATAAAGGTTGCAATGCGTTTGTTTCATTTCTATTTCGCATTGAACAGTGTGGTGTCGCGACGATTATTTTTGTTGAGTGAACATTATATTTGTTAATAATAAAAAAAAATATTATTATAACTTAAAAAAAATAAAATTTTATTACAATTCCTTCACTAGTTAATCAAAAGAACTTCGTTCCATCCGGGTGTCCCTTGACACCTCTCAAGTTTTTTTTTTTATCTCGAAATTGCCAAGAATTTCTCGAGAATTCTTGAGTCGACGATTTTTTTTTAATTTAAATATGAAAAAACTCATAAAATTGTCAGTATGCTGTTTTAAGTTTTCAAGGTTTAAATTAAACACACTTACGGGATATCTTCCATGATTGTTTATTCACGGAAGATACCCCGTGTTCGTAACTGACAATTTTTTTCTCGGCTCGACTAAGGCCAAATTTGTCGGGAATTCCCTCTTTCTCATCGAGTTTTGATGAGAAACCTTAGTACCTACTATGGAAAGTTGGAAAGTAGCTAAGCTTGTTTTTCCTTGCCAAAACAAATTGTAAGTTCATAATTTTTCATCCTTGCTGATGGGACTAGCATTTCTCCTGCGCAAACAAATTCCTTTGTGTTCTTGGACACTGACCCAGAGGGAGTTGAAAGAATTATTATTCTTATGAGCCTGAAATCGTCCAGTGCCCCAGCATTGGATAGTATCCCTTCTAGTTTCTTAAAATATGTTTAACAAAGAAGTTGTTCCCATTGTTACCCACCTGGCCAACCTTTGTTTCAAAAATGGTACTTTCCTGCCCCTCTGAAAAAATCAATTATTACACCGGTGCACAAGGGAGGGAACAGAGACGATGTCAATAACTATAGACCTATCTCCGTCCTACCAGCCCTGTCTAAGATTATTGAAAAAATTACTAACACTTGGCGATTACATGAGCTAAACGCGAGTTTTATAATTACTAAAAGTATATGATTCACTGCTATAAGCAATATATTAGCAATATATATTATATAGAACGTTGGAAAAAACTTTTAAATTTTCACAGTAAGCAATATAGTATCCCACAAGGAAATGTGGGCAGACAACTAACCACACTCCTAGCCACGGAAATAAAAGATCTCACAAACAACCTTCCAGGAGAAGGAAACTCTGAAAGAATTTTCATCTTATGTAGTACAATACTACAGAGAGACAATTTAGTTAAATCAGGCCAGGATATCAGGCGAACACTTCAAAGAAGATTGGAGATGTGGAACTCAGGTCATTATGATGAATTAATTGAAGAAACTCTAATATACAACTCGAAAATAGCATCAAAAAACAAACAGAAACAAGACATTGATCATACTGTCCGAATATTTGGCCGCCTCATGTTACAAGGAAAAATTAGACAAGCAAATAGATGGATTACGGAAAGATCTGGGGGTGGAATCTTGGACCCAAATGGAAAACTAGGAAATAAAACAGTACATCAAATTTTTAAAGACAAACATCCTTACCAAGTAACCCCACAACTATCAGATTTTATAGATCAACCTGACCTCCCAATTATGACAAAAGTCGATATCACCTCGAACCATATAGAAAAAGTTGCCAGACAACTCTCTGGCGGAGCTGGACCAAGCGGCACTGACTCAGAACAATGGAAATCACTCTTACTTCGCTATGGAAACCACAGCAAAGAACTGAGAGAATCAATCGCAGCACTAACAAGAAAACTAAGCAGTGAAATTGTCGATTGGGATAGCATAAGAGCTCTATTAGCAAGAAGAGGTATAGCATTGGATAAATGTCCAGGCGTCCGACCTATTGGCATAGGTGAAATACTTCAACGCATCATTGCAAAAGCCATGGCGACCGCAACAAGCCTAGATGTTCAACTAGCATGCGGCTCTGATCAGCTATGCGCAAGTATGAAATCGGGTATTGAAGGTGGAATTCATGCCATGACCAAATGTTTTAATGAAGGTGAAGATGATGAAGGACTCCTCCTAATAGATGCCGCGAACGCCTTCAACGCGCTGAGTCGCCCAATCGCTCTTTGGAATGCTAGAATCTACTGGCCGCGCTGTGCAATATTTCTTTTTAACACATATAGAGGCTTCGCAGTCATTTGCCTATCAGGCTCAAAAGAATTCATCCTAAGCAAGGAACGAACAACACAGGGTGATCCTTTAGCAATGCTAATGTATGCAGTCGGAATTCTACCTTTAATCCAAAGCTGCAAAGACCCTGGAAAATATATACAAAACTGGTATGCTGATGATTCTGCTTGTTTTGGTAAATTTAAACACTTAAAAGAATGGCTAAAAAAACTGATGAAACAAGGCCCGAAATACGGTTATTTCCCAGAACCTTCTAAAAGTTATATCATAGTCAAAAATAAATCAATTGAAGAAGCCAACAGAATATTTGGAAACTTTGGGGTGAAGATTGTACTTTCACATCGGTTTCTAGGCGGTGTCATCGGAAACGAGAATGGACGAAAAGAATACATTAAAGACAAAGTTAACGAATGGATCGAATGTATAAGACTACTATCAAAAGCAAGTAAAAAACATCCACAACTGGTACATACAGCTTTTACAAAATCACTCCAATGCGAATGGAGATACCTACAAACAGTCATGGATAACACCTGTGAGGAATTTCATACATTAAAACAAACCATCATGACAACGCTGATACCATCAATCCTAGACAGAGAAATAATGTCATTTGAATATGAACTATTCAGTCTACCGGTGAAACTTGGCGGATTAGGTATCACCGACCCCATGAATAACAACGACTGTTATAAAACATCGGTAGAATCAAATAGAATACTAATGCATGCCATCAAATCCGACGAAAAACTAGACTTATTATCCCATATAACTCATGCTACAAAGACTGTCAAAGAAGAAAAATTATCGCGGGAAAAGAGAGACGCTGAAAAAAGTAATTTCATAATATCTAAACTACCAAATAAAATGAAAAGATGTGTCCAAAGAGTCGTTGAAACGAACTCTTCACAATGGCTAACTATCATCCCGACCACGGCTAACAATACCGATCTCACAGCTACCCAGTTTAGAGATGCTTTAGCTATTAGATATTCTCACGAACCTGCAAACCTCCCTGAGACTTGCGACGGTTGCGGAGAGAGTAATTTCGACTTAAATCACGCACTAAACTGCAAGAAAGGAGGATTAATAAAAAAAGGTCATGATCAACACAGAGATGACTGTAAAAATTGGGCTGAGCTAGCATGGGGAACTGGCACAATAGAACCCATAATGCAAGACGCAAGTATCAATCAACCAGCACTTATAGGTGATATGTTACTAAACAGTGTGTGGGAACCTGCAAGGAAAGCGTTCTTCGACGTTCGCATTGTAAATGCTGACGCTTCCTCTTACAGCAACCTCACATGGCAAAAAACAGCACAGAGACATAGCCGAGAGAAACACTCAAAATACGACCGAGCAGCTGAAGACCTAAGAGCCTCATTCACCCCGTTAATCATTTCATGCGATGGAGCCATAGGAACGGAATATAACAGTTTTTTAAAAAAAACCGCATCAAAGCTTAATGAGAAATGGGGAAACGCTTATTCTCAAATAGTGTACTGGTTGAAAGTGAAAATACAAATCTCAGTTATAAGAGCAGTTTCAATGAGAGTAAGAGGCACGCGAAAACATGTCAGGGCCTTTCAATGTGAAGATGGAGCAGGAATACTTTAGTGACAGCTTGATCTCGTAAAACAAAATTACCTACATGTGTTTTTATATATGTGTGTGCAATGTATTTTTATATATATTATGTGTGTGCAATGTATGTAACTCTGAGTTGTTTCTATAATAAACATTATCTATTTCACGGGATTCATATATTAGCATGAGTGTTTTAGTTTTTTAATCCAATCAATAGTTTTTTTTGTAAATCGATCGAAACCACTCATTTCGCGCTATTTGACCCGCAGTGACTGACGAAACAAACACTCTGTAGTGCAAGCTGATTAGAACTTTATTCTAACAGCATTTCAAACGAAGTTTGAAGCACCACAAATAGAGTTGCTAATTTAGCTCGTCATGAAGATATGTTGCCTTCTTATGTACGTAAATAGCGGCGAATTATAATAGCCAACAGAACAGATTCTTCCTTGAACGATTCTTGCAACAGAAAGACTCCGTATTCCGCCTTGTTGATATCAATACTCTATCCACAATCCACTGATAAAAAATCAGATTCCAATGCTATTATTGAAGTTCATGGAGGTATCATGGACATTATTACAGAGGAAACGGATGTCCGTCGCTCAAGAAAATAGAAACTTACGAGTTCATATTTTTAGAAATGTGAAAGGTACTGTTTTTCCGCATGGATAAATTAATGTACTTCACAAGGATAATTGCTTCTAAAGGCACCATTTATATTATTTCACAGAAACTGAACATGTATGAACTGCGATCAAGAGCTGTCAGTATCATCATTGGAAATGGTCTAAGGAATGTAACAGTGGCAGCTTTTGAACGTGGTTATAGACGTGCTGCTCGCCCTAATAGATGAAACTACCTCTAGCTATAGAAGCCAGCGCAAAGCCTATGCTATTGAAATGTATCAATACGCTCTGGTACGGTCCACTACTTCACAAACAGAAGGTCTGTGCTTGTGTCCTCGCTCTGGAAACGTTGTATCCTGATTAAGTTTTGGTTACCTACAGGTACTAGGTATGTAGTTACCCAGTAGATACCTGTCGCTTGCATATGATAGGCACTGATGGAAATACAGGAAATTGTCTTTCGTACTATATAAAATCTATTATAATAAACGTATGTTAAAAGATGAGACATTATAACTGTATACATTAAAAAAACAATGTGAGTTAATTAAGTATGAATATTCATAACAGTTCAAACGTAGAAAGAATAGAAAAGAGACCTGCACTATTAAATCAAATACCTCTTTTATTACTTTATTTGAATGAATAGAGGACGAAAAAAGTATTGTCGAATAAAACACAAACATGAATATACTTAAACAAGTTACATTAAATTAAAAAAACTTAAAGAAACCCCAGACACATAAGGTCTACCCAATAGTGTACATTATTCTATTAGTCAAGCCATTTTATTTGATACCCTATTACCCATATTGAGGGATGTGAAAAAAATATAATTTATCATTTTGTGGTGGCAGCCATCTTGGATTTGAAATTTATCATAGCGTATAGTATTTTACTAGTCAAGCCCCTTCATTTGAAACCCATATTGAGGGAGTTGTTGAATTAATATGTATTCCACCATTTTGTGGCGGCGGCCATCATGGACAGATTTTTATCAAACACTAGCTTCTGCCGTCTTCTGGCTTCGCCGGGTGAAGTTTGATATTTGTCCCATGGGATCTAACTACCGGGATAAAAAGTATCCTATGTGTTAATCCAGGTTATAAGCTATCTGTGTGCAAAATTTCATCCAAATCCGTTCAGTATATTTAGCGTGAAAGAATAACAAACATCCATCCATACTCACAAACTTTCGCATTTATAATATTAGTATTGAAGTATTGATAGCTAAGAACACTCCCGACTAATACACCTTTCAAACAAAATCGAAATCGGTTCATCCGTTCGGCAGGTACGATGCCGCAGACACACACATACACGGACAGACACGTCAAACTTATAACACCCCGTCGTTTTTGCGTTTTGAAAGGGAATGAGAAATACTTACTAACGAAATGAGATGAGGAAAGTGGAGTGATGATCGAAAATAATTCGTTAATCGTTAGGTCCTCCTAACCTAACGATTAACGAATTATTTTCGATTTAAGAGCGGGCCTAACGCCAAGAAAAATTCTGATTTCCCCCGCGCGTCTCGCCACACCCGCATTAGTGCGTTTGTCAAACACGGGCGGCGGCGCCACGATGCGCGACGCGCGGGGCCGAACTCGCGTACTTGAAATCATTGAGCTGAGTATATGCAACATAGATAGATGAAACCACTTTCTTTCTTTTTTTTAGTTAATTTTTAACACCTTCAATGCATTCCTATGTTGTTTGTATGTACCTAGTGAAATAAAATTTTTGAGTACCTACTCCATTTCATCTTAGTTTTATTTATTGTAGACATCGGATAGTTAGATGCATTTATTTACTATAATTTTTGGGCAAGTAATTATGAAAGCGGCTTTTTTCAACATAAATTCCAGAAATTCCGGGAATGCATAATTAATAGAATACAATGGTTGGAAGTGACTTCTTAAATGTGTGGTATAATTTTTTTCGGCAAACCGGGATCACATAACTATTCGTATGCTTGTATATGTCACCGTAAAATTGTCAAACACGTTAGATTGTAAAATACCTAGAGAGATTGTAAACTCTCGAAATATTGTCAAACGAACATACTGCTTACAATAAAACGCATTGGTTTTTCGGAAGATTGTAATCTTTCGAAGTGAAACCGTAATATTGTGAAATGCATCCGATGGAAGTCAACTCGCGCAGTATGGAGGAGAGGGAGGGAAGGAGGGGTCCCCCTTGCCCAATGGTACCACTCTCATGAAAAGATATTCTACCATTACTGAGAAATACCGATTTATATAACATAACCTCAAAACACTATATTCCCCTAAAAAGCGTAGTCGACGGAACCCCGCTACGCGGGGCCCCTATTTCTGTCTGCAGGGTTTAAAGGAACCTTACTAACCTAACGTGAGGGTGCCTAAAGTCCCGATTATGGGGGTAGAGATACTTCAGTCGCATGCATTTCTCTATATTACGGTTTCACTTCGATAGATTACAATCTACCGAAAAATAATGCGTTATATTGTAAGCAGTATGTTCAGTTGACAATATTTCGAGAGTTTACAACCTCGCTAGAGAGACTACAATCTAACGTGTTTGACAATTTTACGGTGACATAATATAATTATGAAATTCATTTTTTAAATGACTTATCTTGACGTTTGTTACGCCATTTTGGTAATCTACTTTTCGACATTAGTTAGCATTTGATTCTGTAGTCAGAAAGTTAAAAAAAATATCAATTCCGGAATACGGAATAAAAAGAAACGTTGCAGGTATCCATACATTCGATTCTATAATCAGAACTCTAAATTGGCTACAAATAAGAAACGATCGTAAGAAATATCGTATAATCATCATAATAATATTTGTTTATTAGTTTTATTCAAAAACACTGATGACTGAAGCTTCATTTACATGAGGCCATTTTCTTGGACATACAAGTGCAATAAGTAATTGAATGTAGGTAATAATTTAAGCGCAATAATTGACCTTCAAGAATTGCAAGCAACTTTTTACTTAAAAACTTGAAAGCAAATATTATATATGTCACCGTAAAATTGTGTTCCTCTCTAGCGATATTGTAATATCTCGAATTATTGTCAACTGAACATTACGGAAGTATCTCTGCCCCCATAATCGGGACTTGGGGCACCCCCCGTTAGGTTAGTTAGGTTCCTTTAAACCCTGCACCCGGAAATAGGGGCTCCGTCGACTACGCTTTTTAGGGGAATATGAAGTGTTTTAAGGTTAGGTTATATTAATCGATATTTCTCAGGAATGGTACAGTATCTTTTCATGAGAGTGGTATCACTGGGCAAGGGGGACCCCTCCTTCTCTCCACACCGCGTGAGATATACAATTGCATTTACAATTTAATAAAAAAGCGACCAAGTGCGAGTCGAACTCGCCCATGAAGGGTTCCGTAGCAGCAACTCAAATATAAAGAATTGATTGAATGTAAGGTAAATTGCGGTATACGGTTTATGACGTATTATAAAAAATACTTACTAGATCTCGTTCAAACCACTTTTCGGTGGAAGTTTACATGGTAATGTACATCATATTTTTTTTTTAAGTTTTATCATTCTCTTATTTTAAAAGTTACAGGGGGGAACACACATTTTACCACTTTGGAAGTGTCTCTCGCGCAAACTGTTCAGTTTAGAAAAAAATTACATTAAAAACCTCAATATCATTTTTGAAGACCTATCCATAGATACCCCACACGTTTGGGTTTGAAGAAAAAAAAATTGAGTTTCAGTGCTAAGTATGGGGGTACCCCCAAAGTTGATTGATTTTTTTCTATTTTTGTGTGAAAATCTTAATACGGTTCACAGTATACATCTACTTACCAAGTTTCAACAGCATAGTTCTTATAGTTTCGGAAAAAAAATGGCTGTGACATACGGACGGGCAGACAGACAGACAGACATAACAAATCCATAAAGGTTCCGTTTTTTGCCATTTGGCTACGGAACCCTAAAAATACGTACTGTTTGCGTGCAACACTCTTGTCGTTATGCAACTCAAGCTTCGTAACGTTACTACTCAAGGAACCACCGATTTGGTTTTTGAAATCATTACTGAAAATAATATATTACGAACAAGTAATATTAAATTAAAAAAATTAAAAAAGTCCTCCGACACAATGTAAAAAAAGTTAAATAGAAAATAATTGATTATAGTTCAGTCCTAGGAACCAGTAATCACTCCACTTTCCGTGTCTCATTTCGTTAGTTAGTATTCCTTATATCCTTTGAATATAGTATACATAATTGTACTAGTCAAGATCTTTCATTTGATACCCATATTGAAAAAAGGTAATTCGCCATTTTGTGGTGGCGGCCATCTTGGGTTTTAAATTTATCATAGGAAGTATTCTACTAGTCACGCCCTTTCATTTGATACCCATATCGAGGGAATTGTGAAAAAATATGTTAGTAATCCGCCATTTTGTGTCGGCGGCCATCTTGGACTAATTTTCATCAAACATAGCTAGGAACACTGCCGACTAATTCACCTTTCTAATAAAAAAACAAAATTAAAATCGTTTCATCCGTTCGGATGCTACGATGCCACAGACAGACACACACACACACAAAGACACGTCAAACTTATAGCACCCCGTCGTCTTTGCGTCGGGGGTTAATAAAGGAACTTTGGTAAGCACGACAGGTGGTCAAGCTATACAAAACCAGTTTATGCAGATCTCTCATTGTACCAAAAATATATACATGGTGAGGCCACGTTATACTGGAAGTGTAAAAAAATACTTAGCAAAAGTATTGTAAATAGGTATTCATAATTCTTTGTGAAAACCTAGGTGCATACATAAGGTATGTGAGATTTCGGTAGTAGGAAACGATAAACGTACTTCTCTAGTGATACATTTTGGTCATTATTCTAATTATTTTCGACCTCGATGGTACTACCGAAGTACCGACAGAACCATCAACAAACTCGATCACTCGATTTACATTATTTTCTGGGAACTGATAACTGAAACAAGCGAGTGTTGGGAATCACATTAAAACATTTTTTGTTAAAATGGACTTTACGGTCATAAACATAGTCCATTTTAAGAATTTTAAATTTTTAACGTGATTCATATTATGATTCTGCTGAAGCGACCATTTTAGGATACTCGTCTATTTTAAATCTTTACTAGCCGACCCGACCTACCTACTACCTACCTACTACCTACCCACTACTTTCAGGTAATAACATAAAGTATAAGTAATAAAAGAAATCCTTTTAAATAATAACTACCATAATTTTATTAAATTTATAATAATATACCAACATAATAGTTAATTCGTACGGGTTGTATCAGCCGAAAGACGACCACTGCTGGACATAGGCCTCCCCCAAGTGTCGCCACTTTGACCGGTCAACGGCGACTTGCATCCAACGTTGTATGTAATTATAATAATTTCAAACAAAAACAATGCACGATCAAATCAATCATCCGTTTATTTTGAGTTTACTATGCGCTTAGGCACGTAAAAAATACATAAGTACATTCGACCACGACAATCAGCCATAAATTGAGTGCTCAACTGCTTTACTTCTCGCTTCTTCCGTTTTGCTATTGTATTTTTCTTGTTAGCCATGTTACTCAACAAAAAATTAGTAATATTATGATAATAATAAGGGCGGCTCGGCGCGGAGCAAAGTGACATAGACTGCCCGTCTCAACAGAGCGAGGGCAACTGATCGGTGAAACAAACTGATGTCTCAAGCTCGCGTCCCGCGAGACGGAAGACGGCGCATTTCGCGGATTAAAAATGTAGTAAGCGCCAGATTCTTTCGAGTCTATTATCTCTTAAAATAGCAAATATTTTGAAAAAATTCTCAGAGTCTGCCCTAGGTTATACATGAGTGATAATATTTATGTAGTTTATGGTTCAGTAATATGCACCAAAATAGAATAAAAACCAAAATTGTTGAAAATTAGAGGTAACTTTGTGACGATTTTCTATCGAGAAAATTTTATCCTATTATGTTTTTGCTCAGACCCAACCCTCACATTTATAATGAAGTTTCTAGACATATTTTTTTTTCTAATTTGAACATGATTTACTACTCTAAAAATCTAATCTAAGATTGAAGATTTTGCTTTAGGCCCGCTCTTAACTTTTACTGTCGGGGTTTATTTTTTAATTTAATTTTACTTGTTGCTCCTTTTTCCAAAGGTGACTTAGACCATTTGCACCTTTCCTAATAAAAGTTATATTAAAAGAATAAGGAAGCGTATTTCCTCTTCGCCCATACTTGTGAGAAAATTTCATGGAATTTAATATAAGTGCAAGGATTTTCTTCTAGACTAGACGCGTCGCCATAATACTTTTCATAGACGTAGCAAAACAAACCTTAGGAGTATTCATTGAACGATCAATAGTTTTTTGGTATTACAACCCGTTTAATTTAACTTCTATGTAATTAATTAGGTGTGGACATACAGACAACAGGTAAAACTACAAAAGCTCCTCAAAACTACAATTGATTGCTTATAAAACTTTTTCTACAAAATTGCTCCACAATCGATTGATAGGGAATAAATAAAGACGAAAGACAATGTTTGAAAACAGAATAAGTGACTTTTCCCACCTCCCTTCTCTTTCCTCACCTACGCGAAGCGGGAGACTAATAAGTGGAGCTAGGGCTATATGCGTATAGGTACCTTATTGTTTAATTTATACTGGGAGGATAAGATTATCAGAACAGCTGGCCCAAATTGGAGCCAAATAGCAAAAGACAGAGACTAATGGGCCGCTTTGGAGGAGGCCTTTACCTGAATTGGGGTCCTTGCAAGAGAAGATAACTAACAAAAACACACAATAACATTGAATACAAGAAACTAACCCACTCATTTACACATTCCTCTCCAGTCAACCCGCGATCATGGCGCTTGCAACAGCGTCGAAATATCGGGAGCTCAAAACAATAAATAATCACGGAAGATATCTGGTAAGTGACAATATAAGTTTAGTTTTAAACCGTGAAAGCCTAAAACAGTGTTAGAAATTATTTACTCGTAATTATTAAATATTATTATAACTAGCTTCTATCCGCGTACGAAGTCGCGGATCCTGATTGCTTATGTCGTCAAAATCGAAGATCTGAAACGTCTGATGTCGAATTTTAAAAGCCCGGGGACGGGAAAACAACGGGATGTGCTCACGATCAGCGGACAGTCGCGCATTACGTTTCGCACAAAGACAGATTTTTTTTTTTGGTTTCGTGCTCTATTTCTGTTTCTAAATCCCCCTCAATTATTATTTTTTTAATATATTCAATGTACAGACAGTTTTTTACTGTTTTATTATATGTACAAAGAATAGGGTTTTTTTGTTTGTTTTATTCATTCATCTGCCTAGTCTTTTCCCAACTATGTTGGGGTCGGCTTCTAGTATAACTGGATGCAGCTGAATACCAGTATTTTACATGGAGCGACTACCTATCTGACCTCCACAACAATGTTAGTACCTAGTGAGCAAGAAATAGGATAACTTTTGGTAAGACTGGTTGTCAGACTTTCGGGCCACTGACCACTTAACGACTGACAAAGATTGAAATTGACAATTGACAACTGAGACCAACGACTTAAGGTAAGCGACCACATGTCCGCATATAGTAAGCATCGGACGCATCGCATCAAACGGATCGTAGTATTCCTTGTAGAAAGTCACACAAGTGCATCCACTGATCCGCATCGGACGGATTGCTTGAATCTGTTCAACCAGAAAAATCAATTTAGCTTGAGACATTCGAAAATATTGGAAGAACTTGGCGACATCATTTGACAAATCAGGAAGTAGTATATGAAATTCTCCATAAATCGAACTTTTCTTGAATAGTTCGTGGGTCAACATTTTATTTCTCTTTTTTTAGGTTTTTTTTTGCATTTTTTTCCTTTTCTGCGAATAAACAATCAATTCGCAATATTGTCCTTCTTCAATCTTCGTTAATCCGAATGAAGTGTCATCAGCAATCCAATTGCTGGTAGTTGCGTCGGCAAATCCGATCGCTGCCGATACAGTGGACGCATTGAGAAAAAATCATCCGTTTGATGCGATGCGTCCGATGCTTACGATGCGGACATGTGGGCGCTTACCTTTAGCGTGCTTTCTGAGGCACGGAGGAAACTCGGTTTGTAATGGGTGGTCACCCATCCACGGACCAACTTAGGCAAGCGCGGCTTAACCTGAAGATAGACCCGATCGACTGTTGTTATTTAGCTACGAGCTTCTCCTAATTTTTATTTTATTTATTGTTTAATTTATTCTTCTCTCTATCAATGGTGTGTCAGCCTTGGTTGTGAAGGCTTGGGAAAAGGTGCGTGTATTTGTATTCGAGTCATAATTATTTTATTGTTTCATTAAAATACAAACAGCCTGGCTTCGATCGAGAACTGTTACGTGGTTTAGGCTTCATTGCATCCGTGCTCTTCATATCGACTGACTGAATCCTGAAGTGTTCTGACATGGATGGAATTGGCAATAATGAGAGTAAATTAAATCTGCAGTACGAAAACTATTTGCAGACTCATATAAAATAAATCATAATTTAATTTGTAAAACACGTGAACTGGAGAAGTGTTGATGTTATTATATAAATGGATGTAGCCTACATTTAAATATAGACAATAACGGGAGTAAATTAACTCTGCGCAGAGTTAGTTTACTCCCGTTATTGTCTTGCATGCAATACGAAATCAATTTGCAGATTCATCTACAATTCAACACTAATATTATAATTTTTGTGTGTGTGTATGTTTGTGATGAAATAACTAAAAAACGACTGTGCCGATTTCAAAAATTCTTATTGTAAATCTACATTCACCCTGAGTAACATAGGCTACATTTTTCCCCGTACTCCCACGGGAACGGGAGCTACGCGGGTGAAACCGTGTGACGTCCGCTAGTTTCAAATAATTCATAATTAAATTTTTAAAACACATGGGCTGGTGAAGTGTTGATGTTATTGAATGAATGGATTTATTTAAACATGGATTGATACACAGAAAACGTGATGTACCTACTTGCCAACCTTGTTGTTTTCAGTAGTTACCAACTTAATGGCATCACTAATTCTTTCTACGGCATTTCTTCAGAGAGCCTTTTTGTGGTATCATAAATCGAACGGGTACCAAACATTGACAACTTAAGTAGCAGATACTTTGACCTGCTGCAGATAAACTGCAGACACAAGACACTCCCAATGTTTTTGTGATGACCCCTAAAACCCAGTTCGAAGATCGCTATTGAATGTACGTCAATGAAAATCAATAACTGTCCATCAAATTCGGCATGATTTACCCGAGGTCATTTAATTGTAATACAGTACATGAATACGACGTCAGTAGCACAACCACCCGGGGTTGCGGGTCTGTTCCGGGGTTGCGGGCCTGTTCGAAAGAGATAGAAAGAGATACCGCGGCCCCGGAACATAAAGTGCGAGGAAGGAACATGGATGGGTTTTAAAAAAAGTAGCACAACCACCAATTAGCAGTATTTCAGTTTATTTTGGTTGTAGAATTCGTTGTAAATTGGACGATGACAGAGTAATGTTAAGGATTACGGTTTATCCTTTGTCTAGATTGCGTTTCAATGTGACCAACACCAACTGAACATCAGCAAATTATTTTCAAGATATAAGTTAATGATTTTAAAAATCACTTTGGCCATTTTGTTTTAGGTCAAGGCTTGAGTGCTTGTAATCTGTGACAAAAATTGGTCAAATTCAATCAAGTTACACTACAAATGAGAAGACATTAAACGCACTACACTACGTATGAAACCCCTACAAAAAAAAATACGAGCCGAGAAAACCATAAAGCCTCCAAACCCCATTTAAACTTGTTGAATATCAGATCGAAAGAACTAGGTATGCGAGCAAAAGCAGAATGTAGTTGAGTGGTTTGTTAACAAGTAGTGAACTGTAATCTGATCGAGGTTACTCGGAGTCTCGGAACGATAATATTGCGCGTTGCATTTGCATTCAATTAACTCATCTGAACTTAAGTATTTAAATTCCAAACACTTTGTAGATGATAGCTTTAATTCAACGGCGGTCCCTTAGCGTGAGTTAAACGAAATTTTAAAGCAATATTTATAACTAGCTTCTGCCCGCGACTTCGTACGCGGATCCTGTTGCTTATGTCAGCGACAACGGGGTCGTCAAAATCGAAGATCTGAAACGTCTGATGTCGAATTCTAAGAGCCCAGGGACGGGATAGTAACGGATCTTTCCCACCTGAGCAACACATACCGTTTGTTTTTTATGCCAGTTTACAGCTTCACAAAAAGTACAAGTTTGAACCATACCTCCGATGGCGGAATATGTGGCGTATTCAATCATAGGAGTATACGTAAATGCACTCCGTTCCTTATCAACCCTAGGAAGGTCGCCATGCTCTACGGCTATATCTTGAGACACATCTGATTCTTCAGATGATATCGACATTCTGTTCAGAGAATGTCAAAGTCGATCAGAATTCAAACGTTCGTTGCGCTCTTCTTCTGTCTCTTCATGCCGTACTCCAGCAATTCTTTCTCTCTCTTTTTCTAACTGATTATGAATATTTTGTTGTGTGCGTGTTCGGGACAATGTATGATAATCTCATATAAGACGTCGTTCCTATATGTGTTATGGTGTAGCTGGGCTCTTAGAGTTCAACATCAGGTGTTCCAGATCTTCAAACTTATTCTCTCAGCAGAAAATGCTCATCACATGCAACAATTTTTGCTATGGCGTCATTTTTGTATCTCTTATAGTTTAGCTGGTCTGTTGCGGTTCTGCACCAGGTGGTCAAGTTTCCAAGATAAATTATAGCCTATATATTACCCAGACTTAATATCTATACAACAAAAAAAAAACATTCAAATCCGTCCAGTAGTTCCGAAGATTAGCGTGTACAAACAAACAGACAAACAGAGTTTTTTTTTGGATTCGTGCTCTATTACTGTTTCTAAACCCCCCTCAATTATTATTTTTTAAATATATTCAATGTACAGACACAGTTTTTTTACTCTTTTATTATATGTATAGATGATATAGATGTCACTACTAAACTATAAGGCATAAAAAAAACATAACGGTGCAATTAACTATAATTACACTCACTTGCAAGAAAGATTTTTATCTTTTTAATGCCACTTTAAACCCTAATGATTCATTAAAGTATTGCAGGAAAGAAAATAAGATGCATTTTAAAGCTCCTTTAAATTTTAATTATGGAAATGTCAAACTAATCTAATGAAGTGTCAAACCACCCATTTAACGGTATTTTGTATTGCACGAAGCGACTTTAGCGCATCAGAGCTCATTAAATTACATTTTAGGGGATATAATTTTTAATGGGTCGACGACGGGCCATTAAACCGATTTTACGTAGTATTTACTTTTATTTTCGCTGCTGAATATGTCGTTGACCAGCCTATCGTCGCTGTCTGATCCAGAAGATGTTCCTCGCCGCCGCCAGATCCCAGACAGAATAAATTTATTCGAAAAACATGATGGAGAAGAGTTCCGGTTGCGCTACCGAATTTCAAAGGAGGCAGCGCTGCAGCTTCGAGACCGCCTCAATCTGGAGCCACAGACCCTGAGTAGTAAGGCCATTTGTGGTCTTACCCAGCTTCTAATCTGTTTGCGGTTCTTCGCGACGGGGTCCTTCCAGATAGTACTAGCTGATCTGACGAACATAAACAGCTCTACAGTTTGCCGGATCGTACAAAAGGTATCTCGCAAGCTGGCTGCATTAAGCTCCACCTATATCAATATGCCTGAAAGGAACGAGCTCCGAAAAGTAGCTGAAGATTTTTATGCCATTGATGGGTTCCCACGTGTGGCAGGAGCTCTTGACTGCACTCATGTAAAGATCAACAGCATTGGGGGCTCATTAGCTGAAATTTTCCGTTGCAGAAAAGGATATTTTTCCATAAATGTTCAAGTTGTGTGTGATGCATCACTAAAAATAAGGGATATTATAGCTCGCTGGCCCGGCTCGGTGCACGATTGTACCATTTTCAACAACTCACATTTATGTGCAGATTTCGAGAGGGGCAAATATGGAAACTACCATATATTGGGGGACAGTGGATATTTTAATAAAAATTATTTACTTGTACCATTTTTGCAACCTCGAACAAACGCAGAAGAGGCTTATAATAAAACTCAAATTGCGACCCGAAACACCGTGGAGAGATGTTTCGGAGTTTGGAAACGGCGGTGCCCATGTTTGCAGAAGGGAATCACCCTAAAGAAGATTGACACTATTCTCCAAGTAATAGTAGCGACTGCTGTCCTGCATAATATTTGCATTGAATTGGACGAAATACAACCTCCAAATGATTTTTATGTGGACAGGGAAGAGATCTTTCCTTCAACTTCGGCCCCTGGTACATCACATCAAAATGAAACATCTGTGCGATCAGCCCTTGTAAACACAATATTCTCCTAGTACGTAGTTGTTGATATATATGTAGGTAATAAAAAAAATATTCAAGTTATAATCTTTCACTTTCACATCCAATGAATTTGAAAGAAAAATGTCAGTCGTCAAATAAACTGTATTAAGTGTCAAACGCGTTTTGTGTCGGCCAATTAATACACAAATTGTGAATACTTTTCAAAACCAAACGCAACCATTCATTCCATTCATTTTTTTGATTTATTGTTGGCAACGATGTTTAATGCTCTCATTAGTTAAAGGATCGAGTTTTTAGCCTTAGGTAGTTTGATGCAACAAACTAATGAAATCATTACTTTAATGATTTCATTAGCGATAAAGTGGCATTAACTAAAGAAGATTTAATGTGAAGCTTCTTGCAAGTGAGTGTTAATGTGATAAAATCCTACAACTCTGAAAAAAACCTTTCTCTCTCTCTGCCTCTCCATATTACGTCTATGTATTTACGGTGTAAATCTGACCAAGAAAATCGGTCCAAACATGAAAGAAACGTCTCGTGGCCGCCGTGCTTTGACCGTAGCGGACGCGAAGCCGTAGTAGGTTCGAGGCAAACGCTACGCCGTAGCGGACATAAATAATGTTGATTGAATAACTGAATGTTCGGCTCGTAAGCGCTACTGCTGAATGTGTGATTGATTAGTAATCCTGACTTCGGACTGGCGGGTCCAGTTGATGGCAATGTTCGTGCCCCAGTTACATAAGACTTACACATAGGTATAAATAGCTATTATTACCACTACATTACATTCTAATGGAAACACTAAGTTGTAGTGTCGCACAGCTTTTGTGCAAGGGAACTGAATTGATTTAAATTATTACTAGCCTTAGTTATTTTGACGGTGAAAAACGTAACACAAAAAAACGCAACCAAAAATGTAAGACAGTAAAATTGATTAATAGATCAGTTATGTTTAGATCAAATGTAATAAGGGCCTATTCCCATCAACCGGGCACAAATCTCTCTTCGAGGCGAAGCACGCGGGGCACGCGCGCGCGTGGGAAATTGTCTATGGAAAAATCCAGTAGCGCCTGCTGGGAAGGTCAGGCCTTTATCGTCATAGAGACAAACGAAATCCAATCAATTCCGGTGCACTGGGCTGAAGTCCTTTGCTACGTGATGCCTAATGGCACGTGGCACACTATACACACTTCAGAGAAATGCCAAATATGTAAAAGGTCAAAGAACGGAGCGAGTATGGATCTCGGAATTAAGTAGCAGTTAGAGACCTGTCAAATTGAAAAATCCGGCCATGTCCGTGTCGGAGCACGCTCGACTTTTTAATTTATTTCTTTATTTAGCATGAACCATTAACACTAAATTAAAGAATCCTTACACTCGGTCTTCCCACAGAACCACAAACATTCTAACATTCTCGTCAAAGCGTTCTCTGGTAGTTAATCAAAATATTGACAAGCACAAACTGTTTGGCAAGAATACAAACATAGACCCTGTTTGTGCAGATGACGCGATACAAAGCTATTTCGACAGCAATCAAAACGGCTTTGGCCAAAAATCGGTTGCATAAAAATATTTTTCATCCCCACATCTCGGAAAGAGCATTTTTGCTCTTCGATATCTGAATGCAAAAGCCGTTTTTATCGTCTAGAGGATAAAGTAAATTTGAATTTAGAACATCGTGTGCACTAAGTATGTGAATTCAAAACATAATTAAACCTATTTACTTCTTACCTCCATGGTGCCGAATTTATCATACAATTTTTTTGGGGTATTCCTCAGAGCGCACCTATTTCTAAGCGCAACCAAATCATTCCTCAGAGCGCAACCATACATAAAAAAATAGAGAGGGGTATGATGAATTCATTCATTATATCGATAGACAGTTTTAAATCAACTGTCCTAACTGTTAATATATTAAATCGGACTTCCAGGCAAACAGATATTTACTGGAACTAAGTGTTCAAGCAACTTTTGGTCAGTAATGTACAGGAAGTACTAGGCTATCAGGAATCGAAGATGGTATTTCAATCACATGTTTGCTCTGAGATAATATTAAACAGTAAGTTTCTACCTACTTAGATACCCGGAATATAAAAAATATATAAAAAAACTACTCCTTGAACTTCTGCTAGCCTAGTACATTTTGAGGGCTATCAATTTATTATTTAAAATACGGATCGCATGAGCAAAATAACTTTACAAATTAAAAGTTGTATTTCGTTTTTAGTGTGACTGTATTCTGTGACAGCCATGTCGAGTCGACGTTAAGGGACTCGACGCAGAGAGGGAACGATTCTTTAAAACTGTCTATCGATATAATGAATGAACCTTTCTCTATTTGTAATCATGGTTGCGCTCCGAGGAATGATTTAGTTGGGCTTTAAATGGTTGCGCTTAGAAATAGGTGCGCTCTGAGGAATACCTCATTTTTTTTTATTTGTTAAGAACTCAGACTCGGAACCTTCTTGGTGTACTTTTTTAATATGTTTTGCGCGCGCCATTTTATTTTCACGTCATATTGTTAACACCTTAAGTTAAAAACAAGGAACTTGAAAACAAGTGAAAAACCTAAAATGACTCATTCATTCACTCATTACGAGTATCTAGCGACGAGGAAGTTTATTTGACGCCATCAGAATTAATTGAATTTGTTAATAATGGGCAATTTTTGGGTTAATTCATTTCTTCGCTGAGGTGGGATGAAAAGTTACGTGTTGCACTCGAGTGCAAAGATTTTTCACCTTGTGCTCTTTTGATTCCCTCGCTAACGCTCAAGGTTCTAAGTTTTGAATCACTCGCTGCGCTCGTGACTCAATTTTAGAATCTTTCGCTTGCTCTGACAGCAAAATTGAGCACGCGGTTAAAAAGCAACTTTGCACTCTTGTATAACAAATAACTATTCTGTATTTTGCTTTTGCTAAATCTACCAACAGGGTGTGCAAACTAAACGAATGCTTCTGCATGTATGTGATAAATAGTAGAGGACGCTCAATACATAGTTTCAAAACGAAACAATGAGGTTATCGCAACTGTTTTGGAATCTCGAACCTCGCTATTGTCAAAAAAAAAAGCTTGAAAAAGCTTGGAATACTATAGTATATCGATATTTCACCATGAATGTGTGCTTTGAAATTCATAACGAATGTTTGAGTAGAATTCTAAAACGTAGCACAATTGTTTGTGAGCAGTGATGCTAGTTACGGCAGCAGGTTTGTTTGACCACAATTAAAACTTGTTAAGTAGCCTACCTCAACTCTCAGGGCCGGTGAAGACACGTTTTCACCGTATTGATCTCGAATGAGTATGGGCAGCGTGATCTTGGCGGACGGACGCACCGGCTGCGACGGCGCCTTTAGCTCGCATTTAGACGGCTCGACGCGCGAAGTCGGTGCCAACCAGCGAGCCAAGCGGCCCCCAGCTGTACTTTCCGCGCCTGCCACGAAGTCAGTCAGGAACTGTCGCTCAGTCGAAATACACCTGTTAACAAACAAAACCTCAATTTAACACAAAGTTGTACCGCAAACTAACTGTAACATACACACACCTACTTATCAGTTAGACATGTCAATAACTTGAACTTCGAAGCCGTGTAAACCACTAGAAATAATGAATAACTTGAAATGCAATATAAGTTTATGCTCTTCAGTTCAAAACATTTTAATTAAACAGAAAACCAACTTGCTTGTTACCAATTGCGTCACAAACTGCTTAACCGTTTACAATTTCCGAAATGCCGTCAATTAACATAACGTACCCCACTCGGCGGGTTTTGGAAGAAATTCGAACTCCTCAATATGGCACCCGTACCTAATCAGTAATGCTTCTTTGTTTTATGAAGCCAGTGACGCTCGCGCTACCAAGATGAATCTAACGACGACGTATAATATGGTTTTCACACAAATTTTTGAAAAGCTAGTGCCAATGAACCACTTGACAAATTCACAAAATTGTAATTCAATCGTTTAGTGCCGTAATATGCATTTATATTTTGCATTTTTGTAATTTGACGAAAACGCTGGACGCAGTGGATGCTATATTGCTCAATGGTCATGACGTCAATTGGCTGTGTAAACAAATGATGTGTGATCTTATTATTAGAGAATCATAATAGTTGTCAGTTGACACTTCTAAGTTTACATAGCCTTATGACGTAATAACTAATAACATAGCGACTACTATTTAATGGTCTTATGAAACAGATTAAAAAAGCTGAAACCTATGAATTTAATTTTCAAATTATATTGCTATTTTATAAACTAAAACGTTCTCCGACTGCTTTTTGCCTAAGCTATCTCAATAATATATTTTATATTTTTTCTCATACAGAGTAATGAGCCACACCGCCAGCTAGCGAGTTTCACCTCTTTCCATACTTTGGTTCACATCGCGAACTACCGAAAGAGCCGAAACGAAGTATGAAAATAGGCTCGCCCGGTTCGCCCGCCGCGCTTGCTAGCTAGCTGGCGGTGTTGCCTCGCTAATACGCGCGTCAACGTCAGAAAAACACTGCCCAAACACTGTCCAGTTAAGAGCTAACCAGAAAAGAATACCGACTGCCTTATGTTGGTAACCCATATCTGGTCAGGTACTAATTAAATTGCACTATATGATGAAATGGCTTACTCGCTTTAAATGTTCTTGATCTGTCTACTGATTAGTTTCTCGGAAAGCATGTTAAGCCGGTAATGACGGATGTCATTTGTCGTCGGTTGTACTTGTTGGTCAGAAGCCCGAAAGCTTGAGCTCTAACCTAATCAGGGAGAATCAAAAAGTAGCTCAAATTAAAATATTGGTATAGTGGTACGCTACATCCGGCTAGATGCTAGGTGGCAAAAGAGGCATTATTAAAAACTCTTCTTCAAAAAGCGGAGGAAGTACTCCACTCAAAAATAATTGTTGATCTGTAAAGTGGCGAGCGAATACCCTATTCAGACGGAAGCTTACTGCAAACCGATGCACCGACCTCTAGTTTGCAATGTTCTCATTAATGAACGTGAAGAAAGAAATTTCTATTGTTCATGGTATTCGTTGAAAATGCGGGATGAAATAAATTGGTTTTCTTGGAAAAACTACATATCCAGCAAGCGTTTGTCATTGTTTGTTGTAAAATAATAGAGAGCGTTTATAAATTTTAGCTCAGAATTTTCTATCTGAGAATAAAAAGATTATGTAATATAAATACGATGAGCGGTTTACCTGGAAGATAGAGACTACTTTATTGTGGATTAATTGGTCTACTATGGGTAGATATGAACAGAAAATACATAGAAATGTAGTAACTCAATGCTGCTCATTAGATGCACCTATAAATCAGTTTCGTCGAGTTCATGGTAGATAGTTGCGTTATGTAAACAATAAACAAAAACCATCTAAACCGGTGAACTAATTTCATAATGATACAGTTTACGATGGTGTCCGAGTTTTGGAAGTTATTTAAAACGCAGTCCGTCCACAGGAGCGCAATCCAACGCCATCATGGTATTAATATTGAAGCTTTGTTTTTAAAATCTCAATGAAATTATGAAGTCCAGGTTTTTAGTTTAATAACTTACCATATAATACTTAGATTTTTTTCAGTTATTGTACGATTTGTTGTAACGAATTACTTTTAAAATATACGTTCTTTATGTACTTTTGTAATCCCTTTTGAAAACCCTTCGTTTTGATACTCCACTCGGCGGGTTTGGAAGAAATTCGAACTCCTCTATGTGGCACCCAAAATCAGTAGGTATGTTTCTTTGTTTCTATGTAGCCAGGTACGCTCGCGCCACCAAGATAATATAATAAATCGTTTATTAATAAAAAGGGGCACATTTACAATTAAGTATCTTTAACAAATAAAATAGAGCACTGTTTCTTGTTGCCTGAACTAGGTGGGACCTGTTTCAGGCTAGAAGGTGCATAAGGTGCGTACTTAACATAAATAAATTAACATTCAAAGAAAAGTCATCATCTGCATGAAACAATGAATGCAACATACATAAAAAAGCTTACTTGTAGACAACAATTTAATGTTTTGTCTGTGCATAGGATATGGGTTGTAAAAAAGTAATTATAAACTTTTTACAGTTAAAATAGTTTAACATATATGTACTTAGTTTTTTATTTAATCTATTGTACAGATATGGGCTTAAAAATGAAAAGAGTCTTTCCACAATGACATGTTTGGAGGTTGCATTAGAAATGATTTTATCATTCCGTCTCTTGTCAGCATTGTACGTGAGCATGGTGCGCTGTTTTAATATTAAGTGCATAATGAGTAGCTGGTTGGTCAGCACGTTGCAGGATTTATACCACTGATCTGTGGGAAAGTAAAGGGGATGGAAGTTTGCTACCTTCATATGGCCTCTAATTTTCTTAGAAGCACAGAAACAGAGACAGTGTCAAAGGCTTTCGCTAAATCAAGGAAGACTCCTATGACAATGGCTCGCCCGCTCGCTAATTAGCAGGTGGTGTGGCCCGTGTGGCCACGCTAATACGCGCGTAAACGGTCGTACGAGTCGCGCGTGGGCAACAGGCACACCTGGGTCCTGTTTTATAAAGCTGACCATCCGACAAGTCGACATATATGTCAAAATTTACACTCCGATTTATTTTTAATATTTTATAAAAACTTTCCGGCGCCGAAATTGTCGGAGCGGAAAATTCACAAATATGTCGGATTGTCGCGAAAATTTAACAATTTTATGTTTTATAAAACTTTTTGAGAGACAATTGTCAATTTGTCGTGAAAAACTTGTCAAATCTGCTTTATAAAACACAAAATTGTCATAACGTTATGACATATTTGTAGAATTGTCCGACAATTCAGGCAGGAGCCCTCTGTTAAGGCGCTTAGACGAGCTAAATTAGCAACTCTATTTGTGGTGGTTCAAACTTCGTTTGAAATGCTGTTAGAATAAAGTTCTAATCAGCTTGCACTACAAAGTGGTTGTTACGTCAGCCACTGCGGGCCAAATAACGCGAAATGAGTGGTTTCGATCGATTTACAAAAAAACTATTGATTGGATTAAAAAACTAAAACAGTATCATGCTAATATATTGCTTGTAGAATTATTTGCCAAAAAATCAGAATGATCGCATGCATATTAGTGTTTTTTATTGTTTGAAAGATATTTTTAGAGGTAAGTTCGTGATTTCTTTTTATCGAGCCAAATTAATTGAATTATGTTTTCAAAACAGTATCATGCTAGCATATATATATATTTTTCTGGTCTTGTTCATAGCAGTGAATCATATACTTTTAGTAATTATAAAACTCGCGTTTAGCTCGTGTAATCGCCTTAAATGTTGAAGGTGTAAAGTGTTTATAAAAGGTGTAATTAGAACAAATACTTGAAACGAGGAGGCAACGACGATCATAAAATATATGCTCTGATCTGCTTTTCAAGCAGAATCATTTTCTCTTTCTCAATTACAGATTTCTATTGAAAAAAGAACGGAAATGTAAAACTACCAAAGTATATTTAATAAAGAAAAACCCCAGCACTTACACCAGATAAATATATTTTACGTGCTTTGCATTATATGGGTTCACAGTACCACGTTATTGGTGAAAAACATGGGCTTAGTAAAGCAAACGTACATCATTGTATTTATTATTGGGACAAGCCCGCCACACACGCCCAAACCACTGTAACTCCTGAAAGCCAGAATCAACAGTGGCGACCACCAGAAAAGCGCCGAGACAATGAAGCTCGACGAAGTCCCAGAGAATGAATTTAACTGTCTTGGATCCCGCAATAAAATTAATCAGAAAGTATAGCCGAGGAGTAGGAAAAAATCCGTAATTTCCACTTCCCTCCATATCAGCAGGAGACAGAACGAAACATGGCCAATAGGCACAAATGGACGTTTACAACTGGGATAGGCCCAGTTGCCTAGCACCACGGATAAATATTAACATTAATGGGTCCTAAGACTCCTAAGTTGTGAGCTGTTATATTTGATTCCAATAATAGGTATGGCAAAAACGCTTGAACGCACGGAAATTTGCTCTGGTTTCCACAAGGCCCGTATAGTAAATAACTCCGGATGTAACCTGTACACTATCCAACATAATATCGCGTTCATTTTGCCAAAGACTACACTCCCACAAAATGCGATGTGCAGATTGTTCATATTCGCAGTCAGATGTGGAACATTGACAAAAAGGCGAGTCAACAAGCTTGAAGGAAAATAATTTACTCTTAAAGTTACCATGACCCGTGAGAAATTGGGCAACACAGTGATCAACCTCCAGCCATGTCCTATCCAGCCGCTCACGAACGGATGGAAAGAACTGCTGGAGGTGTCTGCCCTTGATGGAATTATCCCACCTACATTGCCATTCAGATAAAAGTTCCTCCCAGACGTCGGTCTGTGGTTTGAATAATCTAGAAATCCTAGCACGATCGCGTATGTTTAAAAAGTCTGCGTCCGTGGTCTCACGCGCGTTATAGTACATTGCAGCCCGCCGCTGCACCTCAAGATCGACTGGAAGTACGCAACGGTAAGGCTTCAATAATAACCGTCCTATACGCTTTGCATAAGAATATCAAAGCCAAACGCTGGCTTAGAAGCAATTTACGTCGTACCGGTTCTATGGTGGCCCTATCGGCCCAAACAGGTGCCCCGTAGCACATACAACCCAAGTAAGTAGCCACATAGATGGTCTTTAAAGTTAAAAATGACAGACCCCACGTAGATTTGGATATTCTCGTTAAGGCCTAAAAGTTCTTTTTAGCTTTTTCACCGACAGTTTTTATGTAATCAATGAATGAAAAATTCCAAGGTAGCACACGGACTGCTTTCTTTTCACGGGAACGTTATTAACACCGTACATCATTGCATAAGAAGGGTATATTGTGGAGCCGTCACTTGTTCACTACTGAATTAGGTACTCGGACAAGAGGTTCGCTAGCCTTATTATTGTAACCGAGTCCCAACAGTTTTCATGGAGCATAATTTGATACTTAATGGCATACCAAGGAGAAAGAAAAACTAAGGAAACCTTTCTCTCAAAAGTCGACATAATTGTCATGAGAATCTGACAATTGTTTCAGACAATATCAGAAATAATTCGACTGTGGTTTTTTGACATATTAATACACTCGATTTCAAATGAGAAATATGTAAAGATTTCACGTGTTGATTTTTGACATGGATACTATTATAAAACAGCCTAAGCGTGACATACTTGTGATTGTCAGCTATATAGCTGTATGTGTATAAAACAGGGGACGGCCGGCATGAGCTTCCAAAATGGAACGAAAATTTTTTATAAGCTTTCAATAATATCTGACCTACTCGTTAAATGATACATTGTGAAATTTAACTTTGTAAATGGTATCACTACATTCACTTCTATTCTTGGAAAAGCTTAATGTACGTAATTCCATTAATGAGGACACCTTCCATAACGTAATGAATATTGATGTCTGATTATAAATGATGATTTAAAGCCTTAATAACCCTTTATGGGAGATATTATACATCACCAATTATTTTATAGATAAATAATTAGTAGTAGCCATAACGGTTAGTGTGGCTCAAGATCATGCTCATGGCACACTATACAAGCACCGCTCCAATCCAGCAATTATGATTAATTTTTATAATAAAAAAATATAATTTAGAAGTGGCGGAGGAAGAGAAGGCCTGGCGGCGGGTGAGGGAGAAAGGGGGCATTTTTTTTATTTATATTTTTTTTATTAAAAAAAAACATACATTTAAAAGCGGCGAAAATAACCACGTGCCCTTCTAACCTGATCTATCCGTGTCGGGAAGTTGGTATAGATTGAAACTAGTTTTAGCCTAGGCCAAACTATCATCATCAATCTCAAGCATTGCTCGTTTAAAGATGTTATAAGATTATACATTTTATAGGAAGTTTACGTAGCTGACTGTACATCTCACGTATTTTACGTCAGATTTACAAGGTCGCGCGAGTTGACGGCAAAAAAATCGGAAGGTGCCAATTTGAGACCACTTGCGAGATTCACAGTCGCCAGTTGACGAATAAGCCTAGAGTGTAACTCGAGGTGAGTTACTTTATGTTAATTCACCGATGACATTTTTCTATGCATTACAAATTGGAAAATCGTGAAGGGGATTATTTGGCTACTATCAAAATTACATTTTAAGCTACAAGGTGTGTACTTGCTGAGGTTTCCCATCGGCAACTTCGGTTCTGGGGAGCCAAAGTGGACGAGTTCCCAAAGTCACACACCACCTAACTTTTCACTTATAAATAGAAGAGGTCCTTGCTGAAGTCTGTACCTACTGAACTTCGTAACTATACAGACTTCAAGGTCTCATGTTTTAAAATGACGATCTTCCACGCCATATATGCCATAAATTTTATCCTCTGCTTACCTCCCTCAAGGCATGGATTGACAACATTTTCATTAGTACCTACTCACTTTATAAAAGAAAACCATTCTACAAAGCTTCTAGATCCACAGGTGTAAGCTGTGTGATCTGTCAGACACTACTTAAATATTGTTTTGTAATTAATATATTACAATATTACTGCAACAGTTAGCCCACACCTTACCACTGTTGGGTATAGACCTCTGTCATTTTCCAGTTATTTCAATTCAGGGCTAAACGCAACATAAACTATCAAAAAAAAAAATGGTACAAACAGAAAGGGTCAAGAGGAGCGTTTAGCCCAGATTTCGAGATTCTTTTGTTTGCAACAGTAGCGCATTCATCATGTCATTACGCTGGTGACTGAGGAGTGCATGGGTTATGTTGTGGTTGTGAGTGCACACGCACACGCACACGCACGAACGCGCCGCTGCTTGCAGGTTCGCTAGCTAACTGCGAGCACCCGCCGACCTCTGTATCTCGAGTCATAGGCATGTGCAACGTTCAAACTTTATCGATGACGCGCGGGTATAGTATTATAAAATTTAAAAGAATTCTGTTGTTTCAATTATTTTTGTCCTAATGATTCCATAATTAGGAGACAATGGTGTAAATATTAGTTAATTTGAAACTGCTCTTGAAAAATAATTAAATAAGTATTAAGATACCGAGAATGGTAAAGTATTATTTTATAATATAATTATATTTTTGTGTCAATAGGCTCGCTCCTTATTACATGAGACTTACAAAATAACTGCATAACTGTGTGTGTCAAATGTGGGTGATACTGTCAGGTACACAGTACAGCGTAGCTTTCAGGCGTGATGTTATGTTGTGTTATATTTTTGTAGTATATTTTAATTAGACCAATATTTTTTGGATTCGCCGCAGTGGGCACTGCGCCGAATCCAATGTTATGTATCCTTTTCTCTGTTCCCTAACTCCTAAATGCATGAACAGTTTTGGATAAATTATACCTGTGCTTTTACTAAGACTCCACTTGGGCCGGGTTTTTTTGTTTGCTTTTCTTTTTTCAGTCGGGTGTTTTAGTTTTCTAACTTCTTTTTTACTTACTTAAGTACTGAAAATTTATGAGCTGTTATGTTTTTGCGCTCACCCCCCGCGGTTGAACTCGCGCGAACGTATTTTTATATAATGAGGTTTCGAAATGAATAAAAATAAAATAAAAAAATAGCCTCAGAATAATGTAGACAAAAACTTGACAAGTAGTCATATTCTTATCTATCTTTGCATGTTTTTATTAAAATAAAAACGGGCCAAGTGCGAGTCGGGCTCGCCCATGAAGAGTTCCGTAGCAGATTGAATGAAAGGTAAATTGCTGTTTACGATTTAAGACGTATTAAAAAAAAACTACTTACTGGATCTCGTTCAAACCAATTTTCGGTGGAAGTTTGTTGAAGTACATGGTAATGTACATCATCTATATTTTTTTTAGTTTTATTATTCTCTTATTTTAAAAGTTACAGGGGGGGGGGACACATTTTACCACTTTGGAAGTGTCTCTTGCGCAAACTATTCAGTTTAGAAAAAAATGATGTTAGAAACCACAATATCATTTTTGAAGACTGTGCAAGTCTGCCTTAGGCTTTGTTTTGAAACCTCCTTTTTATACCTTTTGTCTATTTTTTGATACTTATTGTTCATGGATTTCTGATGGACAGAATATAACTTTTGTTCTCACTACCACGAACCAGCGATTTTTATTTCGGTAGTTAATATTGGTCCTTCTACGGAAAATGGAAACACGTTCAGCAGTTTCTAAACGCGCAAAAGCGGCCGTGCAGTGTGCAGGAGACGGCACCCAAGTTGCGGCGAGGGACACTGCCCCGACCACGACACAGAGCGTGGACGTGCCCCCTCAAGCCGCGGCTCCGGCGCCTTCCCGCCCGGCCAGCGCCGCTACCTCACGCTCATCCGCCACCATCGTGGCGCGTCAGCTGGCGGCACAGGCGCAGCACGCGCGCCATTTGGCTGATTTGCAAAAAACTGCAGAGCAAAAAGCTCTGGAGCGTGAGCGTCAGGTCGCTGAGCTTCAATTACAAGCTGAGCTCGCCGCCATAGAGGCGGACGCCAGCCAGCGCAGCAGCCACGGCATGCGTAGCTGTGCTAGTATTCAAGATTGGGTAAAAAATGTAGTGCCTAATCCCGATGAGCGAGATTTTTTAAGTGCCAACCCACATTTCAGGTACGGCGATACAGCCCAGTGTGAAGCACCGGGCATGGGAGCGTCCCACAGCAAAGACGCTGTCGCGACCACACACGCTCTCAACCAAGATCGTAATGAAGATGGAGGAGTGACTCGCTTAATCAACTCGCTCGGAATATTAATAAACAAAGTTAACAAGCAAACTCCTACGAAGACTGACTTGCCTACGTTCGACGGCAAGTCCTATTTAGATTGGCTAGCTTTAAAACGTGCGTACGAAAATACAGCTCAAAATTTTTCGGCTACCGATAATTTAGCGAGGCTTTCGCATGCGCTGCGCGGAGCGGCGCGCGATGTAGTGGCAGGCCTGCTGGCGGCGGCGCGCGCCCCCGGTGTGGTGCTCGCTGCGCTCGACGCGCGCTACGGCCGCCCCGAGCTCGTCGTGATGCATGAAGTATCTGTGATACGTGCGCTGCCTAAGGTAAGCTACGATAGCAAAGATATCCTTATTTTTGCCAGCCGAGTACAAAACTGTGTGGAAGTAATCCGCCTGTTAAATCAGCCGGACTACTTACGCTCGCCCGAGCTGTTTCAGGCACTGTGGAGCAAGCTGCCACCGCTATTACGACCACGGTGGTTGGATTACGCTCATTTGTGCGATGGCAGCTTGTCTAAAATCGAAATGTTTGCCAACTTCCTCTCTCGTGAAGCTGACTTGCAGTGTAGGTTCGGCGGCGCCATTGACTGCTCGTTGCCTACTGTAGCACGTCCTAACACAGATAACAGAGGCTTCAGGGATAGGGTGAACGTTTTAGCTGAAACTGATCATCAAAATTGTAGGATTTCAACAGAAAAAATATCAACAACAAATAATATTTGTCCGTTGTGTCAACAAAAACATGAATTGAAGTTTTGTGATAGGTTTGTCAAAATGACAATAAATGATCGTTGGCAATTTATTAAAAAAAAAAAAATATGTCATAGATGTTTAAAGAAAGGTTGGCACAAAAATAAAACTTCTTGTATTAAAAGAGTGTGTTCAGTAGAAGGTTGCAACATGCGTCACCATGCTTTATTACACGGGTCGAACTTTGAGCGTGCTGTCACCACGCATGTCGACGTGGAATACGACGCTGAACCATCGACATCCAGCGCGGCCGCACCCCCGACGGCGACGTGCAGCGCGCCGATGCAATGTAGCGCGCCCGCAGCCTGTGATGAGACCGGCGCGCCATCGTCTGACGATTCGGATCACGATGTCTTGGCTCACGCATCCTCATTATCAGCCGCGGAACCTGCGTTTCGGCCGTTGTTGAAAATAGTTGGCGTGACCGTTACGGGACCTTCTGGTAGCATTGATACGTACGCTTTGCTGGACGACGGTTCCACAGGCACTTTTATTGATTCTAAGCTGGCGGCTCAAATTGGTTGCATGGGCCAAGAAAAACTCATTCATTTGGACTGTGTTGGTGGCCTAGGTATGGATGTTAAAATTCAGTACGTCAATTTCAGAATAAAAGGCCGTCATTCGAATGAAATTCATTCCGTTAAGCGAGCCAGGTCGATGAGCGGCTTGGGCGCTGCGCGACAGTCAGCGCACCTTGAGAGCGTGCGTAAGTATCCGTACCTGGCAGACATTTCTAATGAATTTTGCTACGAAGACGTTAAGCCCATGTTGATTATAGGCATCGACAACTGGCACTTATCTCACGCTAAAGCTACGCGCAAAGGAACCAAGACACAACCCGTAGCTATTTTAACTGCTTTAGGTTGGGTTTTGTATGGTTTCGGTTGCAGCAAAACTAAACTGGTCGATGTTATCAACCACGCCACGGTTAGCGAACCTGATATAGCGAACGATCAGTTGATTCTGGAAGGTCTTATTAGGGAGCAGTTTAAAATTGATTCAATCGGCATCTCTAAACAAGAAGCTCGTAGTGCCAATGACGAACGCGCCGTGCAAATTCTCGAGCGCACCGCTCGCCGTCTGCCCAGTGGCCGCTTTGAAGTAGGCTTATTGTGGAAGGCTGATAAACTGGATATTCCCGATAGTTACAAATTAGCTGTGTCTAGGTTCCTTAGTTTAGAAAAGAAAATGGTGAGAGATCCTGACTATGCTGAACGCTACCGTCGGAATATCCATGATATGCTGTCAAAGGGATATGCTGAACCGTGTTTAGCTCCTCCTAACTTGGGGTCTCCGTTGTGGTACCTTCCTCACTTTGGAGTAATTAATGCAAATAAACCTGACAAGTTGAGAACGGTACACGACGCAGCCGCCAAGTCCTGCGGTGTGTCATTAAATTCAATGTTATTAACCGGTCCAGACCTTTTGCAACCTCTACTAGGTATTCTCATGCGCTTCCGTGAGGGCAAAGTAGCTCTAACAGCTGACATTCGTGAAATGTTCCCTCAGATCAAAATAATTGAAAATGATAGGGATGCCCAAAGATTTCTGTGGCGCGACGATCCGAATGAGCCTATACGTACATACCGCATGTCATCCATGATTTTTGGCGCTGCGTCCAGCCCCTTTACTGCTATCCATATTAAAAATAAAAATGCATTAGAGTGGCAGGATACATACCCCGATGCAGCTCGAGTAATTCTACACGATCACTACATGGATGACTGCATCACTAGTTTAGACAACGTTCATGAAGCAGCCAAGCTGGCTGCGGACATTTACAACGTACATTCTCATGCTGGCTTTGAGATGCGAGGCTGGATATCAAACGATCCCATGGCGCTCTCGTTGTTACCAAAAGAGTCCTTGTTGGAGGCGGCCGTTGTGAATGACGTAAATTTAGGTCACCTGGCTAGTCATGTCCGCACGCTTGGCCTTATCTGGCATCCCCCCTGTGACGTGATTGGTTTTAATACGGGAGTCCATAAGGGTGTGTTGCCACAGAAGCTCACCAAGCGAGAAGTGTTAGCCCAGGTGATGCGAGTCTATGACCCTCTTGGAATCATTGCGCCGATCGTAGTTCGAGGCCGCATCATGTTTCAAGACGCTTGGCGTAAGGGTTTAGATTGGGATGAGGAGCTCTCTCAAGATGACAACACTGTGTGGAAGTCGTGGTTTCAGGATTTATCCTCTGTATCTGTTTTACGAATTCCACGTCGCTATAATTTGTATGATTTCGAGTTAGCAGGCTGCGAACTTCATGTGTTTTCAGACGCCAGTGAGTCTGCCTTTGCCGCTGTCGCTTATTGGCGGTTTCTGTACGGTAACGGTGAAGTTAGGCTCTCTCTTATATGTAGCAAAGCTCGCGTGTCACCCCTCAAGCCTGTCTCAATTCCCCGTTTAGAGCTCCAAGGTGCTTTGATGGCTGCTCGTCTTGCTGCGTCTATATGCGAAGTCCACCGACTCAAACCGACGAGACGAGTTTTCTGGTGTGACTCAATGACGACCTTAGGTTGGATTCGCAGCGACGCTCGCACTTTTAAGCCTTTCGTGTCTCATAGAGTAGGTGAGATACTGGAGCTAACGGACGTCTGTGAATGGCATTGGATTCCGAGTGATTTAAACGTGGCAGATGATGCAACTCGGGTCAAACGTTTTGAGTTAACTCCAGAATCTCGTTGGATCTCAGGTCCTGCTTTCTTGCTCTCCTCGAACTGGCCCACTGAACCCTTGATCGATGTCAGTGGTCTAGGCCGTGAAGAATTTAAACATCATGTTCATCTTATCACTGATACTGACCTGCCCGCACCAGTCTCCGCGGATCCGCTGCGTTTCAGCTCATGGATGAGAATGGTGCGAGCAACAGCAAAAGCGCATCGATTCATTTTTTTACTGCGTATGCGTAGTCTACAAAGACGAGGTGATGTCGCCAATTTAACTCGTCTTGAAGGAAGTTTATGTACATTTATTCCCTCTTGCACATCCTCTCCTAATGTCCCCAATAACCTCAATGTATCAGCAAGAATAACAGCAAATGATTTACGCCTGGCCGAAACCCACATCTTATGGCAGTCTCAGCTCGATTCCTTTAAAGAAGATTACTTGCAAATAAAGAATCAACAGCCGTTGCCTCGTAATAGCCGCCTGTTCAAGCTGTCGCCATTCATTGATGATGATAATCAGCTGCGAATGTCAAGCCGCATTGTAGCCACCTCAGCCGTATCAGACGACGTTAAGCGTCCAATAATTTTGTGTGGAAAACACCCGGCAGTTCGTCTTTTGATTCATAGATATCATCAGAAGGCCGCGCATTCACACCTAGATTTGGTAATCAACGAGCTTCACCAGCGTTACTGGATTATTGGACTCAGAAACGCTGCTCGATTCGTAGCTCATACCTGTCAGCTGTGCAAATTGCGCCGTGCTAAACCGTTCCAACCACCTATGGGAAATATGCCAGAAGCGCGCTTAGCTCATCATCAAAGAGCCTTCTCATTCACCGGTCTTGATTATTTTGGGCCCGTTAATGTCACGGTTGGCAGAAGAAAGGAGAAGCGCTACGTAGCCTTATTCACATGTTTGGTCGTCCGCGCCGTACATCTGGATCTGGTGCACAGCTTATCGACTGACTCAGCGATCATGTGCCTACGCCGCTTCGTGTCACTCCGAGGAACCCCATTGGAAATTTGGTCCGATAACGGCACTGCCTTTGTTGGGGCCAGCCGGGAACTGCGAGAGTTATACGGTGATGCGGTTGAAGAATACGCTGCCAACGAGTCTATAAACTGGCGTTTCATCCCGCCCTCGGCACCATTTATGGGTGGAGCTTGGGAGCGCCTTGTCCGAAGTGTCAAGGGAGCACTAAAAGTGTCACTCCATGAGCGGACTCCCTCTGATGAGGTACTCAGAACTGTGCTGGCTGAAGCTGAAGCCTTGGTAAATTCACGGCCCCTAACTATTATTTCACTCGATCCTAATGCCGAAGAAGCACTAACCCCAGCTCACTTTCTCCTAAATGGATCACCAGGACGTCCCGTTCCAGCCACGCTTCAGGAGTCGGACCTCTCGAGCAGAAGTCATTGGCGGAGAGCACTCAGACTAGCCGATCATTTCTGGCAGCGATGGGTTCGAGAATACCTGCCTTCGCTGTCACCCAGAAGGGGTGGAGGCAGCGCGCCGTCAATTGCGGAAGGAGATGTGGTCGTAATATGTGACTCAAATTTACCGCGTGGTTCATGGCCCAAAGGCCGAGTCGCGAGGTTGTTCCCCGGCAGAGACGGAATAGTACGAGTGGCCGATGTTGCCACTGAGGCCGGCACATTCAGGAGGCCCCTCCAAAAGCTGATTAAGCTGCCCATTTCATAAAAAAGGGGAGAATGTGCAAGTCTGCCTTAGGCTTTGTTTTGAAACCTCCTTTTTATACCTTTTGTCTATTTTTTGATACTTATTGTTCATGGATTTCTGATGGACAGAATATAACTTTTGTTCTCACTACCACGAACCAGCGATTTTTATTTCGGTAGTTAATAAAGACCTATCCCTAACACGTATGGGTCTGACGATAAAAAAAAATTGTCTTTCAGTTCTAAGTATGGGGAACCCCCAAAATTTATTGTTTTTTTTTTTTATTTTTCTACACTAATATTATAAAGAGGAAAACTTTGTTTGTTTGTTTGTTTGGTTGTAATGAATAGGCTTAAAAACTACTGGACCGTTTTTAAAAATTCTTTCACCATTCGAAAGCTACATTATCCACGAGTAACATAGGATATATTTTATCCCCGTACTCCCACGGGAACGGGAACTATGCGGGTGAAACCGCGGGACGTCCGCTAGTGTGTGATTATCTTAATGCGGTTCACAGAATACATCTACTTACCAAGTTTCAACAGCATAGTTCTTATAGTTACGGAAAAAAGTGGCTGTGACATACAGACATACGGACGGACAGACAGACAGACAGACATGACGAATCTATAAGGGTTCCGTTTTTGCCATTTGGCTACGGAACCCTAAAAACCTCTTAACAAAGTCGAAAAGCACTGGTTCTCCCCGTCATTGCAATCATTTTTTTTTACCTGGGAACCTTCTAGTTATGGAGATATTGGACATAATATGACAAGTTTTTTTTTAAAACAAGTTTTTAATGTAAAATTTTTACTTTAAACACCTCCACGACCCCCGTGTTGTACAATCCATCCGTCAGCAGTTCAGCACAATGTTTTGAGTGCGTTACATGGAGTTCTACCACAAAACATGATTTTTCAACCCAAAAAGAACAACAATTTTTGCGTAAAGTTACTTAAGTTTGTTGTACAGAATGCTTGGTTGCCGGCATCGTGATGAGGTCGTTTACACCCTGTATTTTTAAAACACCGACTATTTCATACCTTAAGACTCCGCCTTCATTTAAGATACATAATTATTCAAATGAATAAATAAAAATATAAAAAATAAGTCTGTAAATATTGTATAGAACAGCCGATACTTATGTCTTACGTAGCTGAAATTATACCACTCAGTATGTTTATCACATCTTAAAAACCTTAAAAGCAGCACAATATATAATTTGAAGTTACGAGTATATTCGTTTGTGTTCATAGAAATATTATGCCCGCTTGGTTAACAAGTTAGGAGTTGTTAGCAGATAGTCAACAAGTTGCTACCCTCAACTTTTTGGTCTATCTTCACTCAAGTATACAGGTTCCTGAAGTTTTTCACAGCTAGGCTTGAACAATTGTGTTGTAAATACTATGATACTTAATTTTGCCCTGTTTAATTATTATTTTTTTACTTACTTACCTAAAAATTGTTAGCTGCTAATTCGACAAAGAAATTAATAAAAAAAATTACACGATGAATCAGAACCCCAGGGAAAAAACCTAATCAAAATTCTTCAGCGCTCAGTTAATACAGCGCGAAAAAATTAATTTTAATTTGTCATAATTATCGTCTCATTAAAATGATCACGTTTTAGCATTGAACATTCTAATGGTGATAACTAAATAGTGTTTTGAGTGTTAATAATACAAATGAAATCGCATCATCGATATCTATAATAAGCGGGAGTGCGAGTGCATGGCATCACTAGCGCATGGTGAGAGACAGAGGCGATCCGAGTGATACCGTACCGGCCCGCCAGTCTTTGCATGACGCTCGACGCGCGCGGTCATACGCGCCCACGCGCGCACCATGACGCCTCGCACGGCGTTACTCGCGGTCCTCGCACTCGCTGCGCTAACTCATCTCATAAGTGGTGAACATCAAATTGGCATATGCAAATTGGACTACTGCGTTTGCACACCAGACGCTCACCCATCATGGAAGATCGTCAACTGCACTCTTCGGAATGATCAGGTACGTCTTAACTATACTCGTGTGTTTCAAACAAACAAAAGTGAACGTGCTTCGCCAGATGTACGGTCAGTCAGACGCCCTCGGTTATTCGGACATTAACTTATTCTAGGAATACAAAGTGTCAGAAAAGTTTTCCGCTCAGATATTTATCTCAAGTTTGTTGAGCGGACTTCTTTGTACGGCGGGGCACGTTGACTAATCGGAAACTAGTTTAATTATTGCTAATGTAAATCAAACATACGATAAGTAGCCCTTGCTAGAAGGAAACGATAAACAACGGAAGGAGCTCTATTCTGATTCTCAGCACGTCGAAACATGATACAGACACAAAAAACTATGTTATGTCCATGATTTTTGTCGTGTTAAAATGAACAAAACGTCATGCCACAGGACTAATTTAATATAGAGTAGCATTTCAAAAATAGCACCAAGCTAACACCGACACATCTTAAATGGAAATTGTTTAGTTTTGAATCACCTCAATTTACCTACGCTACGTGACCTCAATAGTTACGCACATTTCGGATGCAGCTGGATTTGGATACATTTTAAACTTTTAGTTACTTTTCAAATGAGACTACAGTTTATTTTTATTAAAAAATTGAATATTAAACGTCAAATTTTGTGCCAAACAAAACATAGCTACTTACAAGAAGAGATATCTCCTGCTTTTGTGACACCAATTCCAAAGTGCATTCTGCAACACTGTCCGAAGACACTGACATTATCATCTTCAAGCTTAAGTGTTTTAGACAACCATTGACTTAACAGCTATCTCAAAACAGCTTCATTACAATATGAACAAATAATCATACGGCGGCAGTCACAAAAAAGAGTGGCTGGAGCAAAAAGTTGTATTTAAAAATGAGTTTACCTGAGTCCCCGACCCTCGACCCATTGTCTGAACTCTCAACAAGGCAGACGTGCATACATACAACCAATTTTTTTACGATTTAGGTAACCTATACAGTTAGCACACCTTTGAAACTTATTTTCTTTTATGCGTCACTCAAATAATACACTTTATCGAGCAGTAATGATCTCATTACTCATACACACCGAATGCTAAATTAGATGGACAATCGTCGTCTTTGTTAATAAGTCGACGCCATTAGGTACTTCAGTACAGATTTCTACTACATTAATATTATTATCTTAACTGCTACGTCAATATTTGAAGACCGTGTTGTTTTAAACTTGATTTATTTTAGTCGTTTGGAGAGACGTCGATCATCCGTTTCTACTGTAACTATTACTTTGTAATACGGATGGGCCAGGCCAGGCCAGGACAGGCGGCTGGTCGCCAAGACTCAGGTCCGTAATGTCCGCCACTCTCCCGACCCGGCTATTTGCGGTGGCGGCGCACCCGCAAAATTCAAGTCTAGTTCATACACAAATACATGCGTCCATGTAGACGTCGACTCAGATATTCTAAATAAAAATATGTATCGTATGAAGGAAACCGGCGTCTCGCATCGAAACAATGTCAAACAGCGCTTAGCGAAATATTGGACACGGTTCAAAAACCTTAAAAATATATACTTAGTAGTATATGTCAATGACCGATGCGGTATTACCTGTTGTAAATACAAAAAAGAATCAACGCATATTATAGACAGACAGTTGTTTTATACAATTCATCTACCACCACAATTTCTCAATTGAACACGAGCACTATATAAACTACGTAAATAGAGACCAAAAGATAAATACTTAAAGATGAAATTACATAAAGCAGATGAGCTAATAAAGTAAACAGGGATAACTGATAACAAATGCGAGGAAATGAAGATCTAAATTCTTAGAAAGTCTAAAAATATTAATGATTGCCTGTGAATCATTTTAGAACACATTGCGCATCAAAAACAACTGCCATTTCGTATGAGCTAACGGTACATTTGGATAAATTGATACGTATGCGTGTTAGTCCACGCGAACACAGTAGTGACCACCGATTGTAGCATCGAATAAAACAGGAAGTTAATTACTGTCGCAGTACGTATGCCCTCGCGGGGCCATTGTCTACTAGCCGAGGACTCCACATCTGCATGCGTGCGATGTACAAAAACAACCAACCAATACCAATCTGTCTCTATTTCCATTAAAAACATATGAGCGCCTTTAATAAATAAATGGACGTAAATGACGATGATTTTTAAACAAATAAGATTATATTTTGAAATAAACTAGAGGATACAAGGTAATCAACAGACGCATTCAGCTACAACGAACTGCGTTCGGTAAAGTCGAAGATGTATTCAGGGATTGTTACTTAAAACGATGGACGAACAGAGGAGTACAAAATGAAGCTTGCTAAACTGATCGTAATACGGATATTAAAAAGACCAAAAAAGAAGAAACTGATTCGGTGTCCATAAAACTACACACGTAGTTAACAGACTACTTGGCAAAATGTGACCGAGATTAGAAATTTCAAAGGCTTGGAAAGTTGAAATAAACCAAATTCAGATTTCCACAAAACGGAGGATGCGACGCAATAAAGTCCATGGGCTTCTCGTCTTTGTTAGAAGCAGTGCATGTAATTCAATAAATGAATACCGTGGTGGCCAAGAGAATGAAGGATCCCGAAATCATAACTAATGGGGCTTTGTTTAAGTTTTAAGTGGGGCTAAGTTAGGTAATCTTGGGTATAATTGTCGATGATGAAAACAAAATTGAACTTTCTTGTCTGAAATCGCCAACCTAGTCTTAACCTGGCGTAGGGATTAATACTTGATCCTTCTCTGTATGAGAAGTGGGTTTTTCCTGCTGTGGGACAATTGGTCGCTATAGTTTCCTATAATTGTAGAGCAATGATACAATCAAATTGTTTCGGAACTACTAGACCCGTCGAGGACATTGCCATTGAAAATAGGTAACACTTATGAACAAAAACTTAAACCGACGGAAACTGAGACTGAAAAACGTAAAAAATACATTCCTTTTAGTCTAAATACACATTTTGAGGCGGTGCCAAATATACAAGTAAATTAATTACGTGTGGCGTAAAATGGGTAGCTTGATTGATCTATTCTTTTTGGTTCTTATTTTACTTTTATTCACTTCAGTTCTCTAATATTTTGAGGTGACAACAGAACCACAAGTAATTAGTGCCAAATTTCGAAATAATCGGTTCACAATTGAAAATTTAGTAATTAAACAACAATGAACCTCTATTTTTCGGATCCGTGGCTTAGGCCCCCCAGTGGTCGCGGCACCTGTGGCCGACGCTCCCGATTCGATTTAGTTAATTTAAAAATCAAGTCTACTGTCAGGCACAAAAATGTTTTACAAAAATCATCATCATCATCATCATCTCAGCCGAAAGACGCCCACTGCTGGACATAGGCCTCCCCTAAGTGTCGCCACATTGACCGGAACCCTTAGGATTCAGAATTTATTTTCGAAATTTTAATGGAGTTAACTTAAGAGAAACGACATTGTAGAGGCCTAAGTCCAGCTGTTGGCTGACGCTGGGCTGATCATGATGATGGTAAAGTTAGAGGCACGCCCTTTTTTTTAATCGGTCTTTTCTATGAAAAGCACTATTCTATGTCACACATATACAGAGTGATTGGTAATTGGGTGCAGGCCTTGAAATGGGGAATACTAGACCTTATTTGCAACCATTTTAAACCGATAATTTGGGGTCCAAAATGGGAGGTTTTTGAGAAATCGAACTTTTAAAGTGTTCCTTGAAATGTTCAACCTTTACACCGTAAAGTGCCGATACTGAGAAATCTACGCCATTCAGGATATTAAACTGATACTTTTCTGATAGCTCATAAACTAATATATTTTCCGAAAATCCATTTGTCAAATCAGTACATCTGCCTTTGGAAAATAGGCGCCATAAAGTTCATCTACTGAAAATTTCTTGAATGTTTTCTTTTTAGAGGCCGGTTTTTTCAAAATAAATGTATCACACTTGTGCAAATTACAGAACCGACTTTGTTGCCTCATTAGCTTTCCTAAATGGTACACGAGCCGTAGGCGAGGGTGTTTTTGAGCCGAGAACTGCAATAACAAATGTCCACGTGTATCAAACGAAGTTTTTCAATACACTTTTAAACAAATGAAATAAAAGAATATAAAATATTTGTGTCATGAATTATTACAAGACGATGATTTTTTTTTCCGCGCTTTGCTTTCGCCAGGTTGAAGGAGAAGCAAAGGTATGAAGCCTTTATATAGCCTAATATAAAAATAGTTTTTTTTTTTTTATTTTTTTTTTATTTAGAACATAAATAAATGTGAATTTGTTTATAAAAGAAAATATTAGTTTAAAATAATCATGTTTATCTATGATATTGAATTTATAAATACAATTTGAATATTCACAAAATGTTTACGCCGTAAAAACGTAGATCGCTTTGCCGAAATTAAAAAAAACATTCACCTCTGACTCTATAGTCAGAGGTGAATGTTTTTTTTAAAATTATGCATTGAACCAGATTGGACTTAGTATAGGTCAGTATAGTTATCTGTGGTAATTTAGCTTTCCGCACATGTGTGGAAAAAATATCAAAAACGCACGTGGCTGAAAGGTGAATGTTTTTTTTTAAATTATGCATTGAACCAGATTGGACTAAGTATAGGTATAGTTATCTGTGGCAATTTAGCTTTCCGCACATGTGTGGAAAAAATATCAAAAACGCACGTGGGTGAAATACACTGCATTTTGAATCTCATCGTAGTGCGAAAAGAACCAGTTTTCGAGGAAGTGTATTGAAAAAGCTTTTTTTTTGGAAATTATAAATAAAAACATATGGGAGTTCATATTATACATTGAACACAACATGTCAAGAACGAGGTGTGAAGATGCATCAAGTACATGTGCTTGTTAGTCAACTTCAATATGTCGGAATTTATATTGTTGCAGAGCTGTATAAAATGCTTAAAGCTCCACGCTTACACCTGTTGCTCGAGAAGCCGGGTTACTGTATCTCGAGACGTTAGAACACGAAGGGACCGATCCGCTGACAATATATCGAAACTTGCACACTACCCGAGCCTTTCATTAATTATTTCGTCTGCCGGCATTAATAGCTTCAGTCGTGATTCTAAGTACGTAGTCTGATTTAAAATAAATAAAACATTTCAGTTTTTTTATGTTTATGCAGCACAATCATGCAAATAGTTTACATAAATAATACAATAAAATAATAATATGGCTTTCATACAAAATAGATATATATCAAACATGATATATATCGGATATATATCTTAGATAGGTATCCGATATTTTGTTATTTATAATAAATATCGGATATTTTCGAACCCTGCTTTCGATATCCTTGTGTGGAACGAAAGCAACGCCAAACAAAATATTTACAAGCAAAAATTGTATCGAAAATTAACCATATTAATTAAAATTGGAATTTCAGTTTAAAACGCAACACATGAAATCCCAGTTTAACAATCACGAACTATCCTTTGATCGATTCGTACTCACGTTTCAGTTATTTACATTGAAATACGGCGGCAGCCTACTAAAATAATCCGATCTATTGTAGAAAAATAAATAAAACTTATCATATGAGCCGGTCTCAGCATGCATGGTGAAACGCAGCGCGGCCGGCCCGGGAGCATCGGACAAACCATAAAAAAACGTAATGAGAGATCGCTTCCTGCGACGACCGAGGCCACTACTACGGTATTCTGATACAAACTCCATCCACATCGGACATTAGTAACGTTTTACGAGATTTTATGAATTCCCTTTCAATATTATTTTAAGGATGCAACATAGCATGACAAACAAACTTGTTGTCACTGCTAATATACCTAGCTATAAATTATGATAAAATAAATAGTAAATAATGCAAGTGAATTTACTGTTGATATAGGTAAGGTCCCTCTCATAGAGAGGAGGCCTGTCCCAGCAGTGGGAACATTAATAGGCCGATGATGATGATGATTGGTAAGGTTGAAAAGTGGTCGACTGGCAGTGAGCGCGGTAGCAAGTACATAGTATTTAAATGTTTATTAACAAGAGCCACCAAGAGCCATCCTACATAACGCGAGATATTTAACGAGGTTACAATTTACTGTTGAAATAATTAAACAAATATTTGGAAAATACCCTTTGTAGGATGACTGCGTCCGGTTAGACTGGAAGCTGACCCTAACATAGTTGGGAAAAGGCTAGGCAAATGATGACCCTTTTTAGGATGATTTAATTCTGTACTTAAACCAAAGCAAAGCGGAAGCACACGGACACAATGTTTAAGTAAATACCGTAATTCCTACGTTTGTAAAAGGTAAAAAGAATATTTTTCAATACACTTCCTCGAAAACTGGTTCTTTTCGCACTACGATTACGTTCAAAATGCAGTGTATTTAGTGTTTTTATATTTTTTTCACACGTGTGCGGAAAGTAAAATGACTACAGACCACCGTTACCTATAGTTAGTACAAATTGGTTCAATGCCTAATTAAAAAAAAAACATTCACCTTTGACAATAGAGTCAGAAATGAATGTTTTTTTTACTACTTACGTCTTTACGGCGTAAACATTTTTTGAATATTCAAATTGTGTTTAAAAATTCAATATCATAGATAAACATGATTATTTAAAACTAATATTTACTTTTATAAACAAATTAACATATATTTGTGTTCAAAATTCAAATATATATAAAAAAATACTATATTTTATATTAGGCTGTATAACGGCTTCATCCTTTGCTTCTTCTTCAACCTGGCGAAAGCAAAGTGCGGAAAAAAAAATCATAGTCTCGTAATAATTCATGACACAAATATTTTACATTCTTTTATTTCTTCAAAAGTGTATTGAAAAACATTGTTTGACACACGTGGGCATTTGTTAATGCAGTGCTCTGCCCAAAAGCACCCTCGCCTACGGCTCGTGTGTTAATACCACCTCGTACTACTAAAGCAAACCTACTATAACAAACTTTCTCCACTTGTATCATTATGTACTATTAATAGCGTGTATCGTAATACTGTAGAAATATCTGCTTTTCTACACGGATGAAATAATTTCATTATTTCGATTAAAATCTACTGAAGCAGACGATAGTGAGGATTCAGAGTGAAATTGATTTTGACAGTAATGGGCAGCAAATGAATAATGATAAGCTGCAGTTGAGACTATTGAAAAAAGCAATCCTTTTGATATATTATTTATTAAGAGCCCGATGTGTCCAGTATGATAAAAGACCTGCCTTCACTCTTATATACATGTCACCGTAAAATTGTCAAACACGTTATATTGTAATCTCTCTAGCGATATTGTAAACTCTCGAAATATTGTCAAACGAACATACTGCTTACAATAAAACGCATTATTTTTCGTGAAATGCATGTGATGGTAGTCAACTCATGCGGTGTGGAGGGAAGGAGGGGTCCCCCTTGCCCAGTGGTACAACTCTCATGAAAAGATAATGTACCATTCCTGAGAAATACCGATTGGCCCAGTGGTGGCGGCCACGACTTACGAACAGTAGGTCGTGGGTTCGAACCCAGGCAGGCACATTACTTTGTGTAATTTATTTCATCACAACTGCTCTCAAAAACGGTGAAGGAAAACATCGTGAGGAAACCGGCATGTCCTAGAACCAAAAAATCGAAGACATGTGATATCTACCAACCCGCACTGGGCCTGCGTGGTGGATTATAGTCCATACGCAAAATACGCGCTATGACGTGGAGTTGCGGACACCTGCCCGTTGTACAATACAATACAATATAACCTAACCTTAAAACAATTTACATTCCCCTAAAAAGCGTAGTCGACGGAGCCGAGTAGTTCCGAGTGCAGGGTTTAAAGGAACCTAACTAACCTAACGGGGGGGTGCCCCAAGTCCCGATTATGTGGGCAGAGATACTTCCGTATGTTCAGTTGACAATATTTCGAGTTTACAATATCGCTAGAGAGAAACACGTTTTATTGTAATATAACGTGTTTGACAATTTTACGGTGACATAGGTATACACAATTCAATCTGTAACAAATTTTAAATGTAAAACCTGAAATTAGTATGTTCAGAATATAGGTCATTCTATCCCAAAAATTATGAAAACTACGTAAATTATAGTCACACCATCCCTGTACAGTCAAAACCAACTTAAATGGATCATAACCCAAGGTAATAAGACTTAAAAGTGCAGCTTCGTTTGTATTAATACAAATTAGACAACCCGAATGGCGCAGCGGTAGTGAAGCTGCCTTACGTTGTTAGGGTCCCGGGTTCTAATACCGGTAGGAGCAATTGTTTGTGTGATGAGCATTTGTTTCCGAGTCATAGATGTTTATATGTTTATTAAGTATGTATTTACAAACAAAAAGTATTTATGTATGTAGTATATCAACTGTCTGGTGACCACGACACAAGCCTTGCTTAGTGTGGCACTAGATGGCGCTGTGTGTAATGTCCAGCGATATTTATTTATTTAAATTCCGCCATTCAATGCGAAATAAAGAAAAATGAACCTTATTTCAAGCACATACAAGTCTTTACAAAGTTAGTTAAGTGAACTTATGAGTTAGGCTAGGACTATATCACCGGCGCGCGGCGCGGGCTCTACCTTTATTGAAAGCAAACTTAAATGTAAAAATATTAGTAGGATGGAACCCATTGGAAAATGAAGAGAATATAGCAAAAATGAAAGGAAAAATAATTTACTGGCGATCTGTGTGAGTGGGAAGGGAATATAAAATTATTTATTTACTTTGCACATCTGTATTTGGGTTAGGTATAGGATAAATAGGAAAAAAAATAGGGGAATTCCATAAAAATACTAATAAATTAATTTGAAGAGGGGTACAGGCGTCCATAATAAGTAGTTTTTTAATAAGAAAAGCCTATTCTAGGGCAGCCATGACAGTTGTGTGACATGACGTTTGACGACTTCGACAGTTTGAAGAAGTGACATCTTCATCTGTCTTTGCTTTGAGTTTGGATTGGATCTGTTCAATCCAATTTCAACGTCAAAATGACATTGTTCGCATACAGCTGCTCTGATCCATGTTTAATTTTGTGTCGTGTTGCTCTCCTTGACCAAGCTCATTTGAATTTTGAAACGAAGTGAAATTAAAGAAATTTAACAATGAAAAACGGCTACTGTATTATACAGCAATATTTACATATAGTGTACATAGTGCTGGCCCCGGCTCCAAACATTCCTGGAACATCTCCGTTCACCTAATTTGGTCCAGTAGATTCGAAGCAATCGGCTGTGACAGACGAAACCGCCTCCACGCAAGTTCAACTCACACTTGGCCACTTTCTTTACACCATCAGAAAGAAGAGATTTCAACAAACAAAAACAGCACCGAATTTTTTTAACAAGCAGATATTTTGACTTCAGAATTTTCGATTGAAAATTAGGACTTGTAGTTTTGCCGGAAATCGAGATAAACCGTTTTTAACCCTTAAGCCCTCCCCTCCCACTTCCCGACCTCAGATCGCCCGCAAATTATTTTCTTTCATTTTTGCTATATAAATAAATGATGTTTATTTTGCAAATTGGTTTTCACAAACAATTTTACACGTTCTTATTTTTTTAAATAGGTGCTACGTAGCTGACTGCTCTGAGAAGAAACAGCCGAAACAAACTCAGATAAGAGGTCATAGTCTCTTTTAAAGTCCAGTATTCTCTTCCTTTTCTAATGGGTTTCATCCTACTATGTTTTTTTTTACCATTTTCGGAGGTATCTGCACTGGGCTAATAATATAGTGACTTCAAATACACCGTCGATCACGGTCGAGAACAGATGTGTTTACGGGCACATTACTTACATTACCTACATTTAAAAGTAACAAAAGGGTGTGTTACCGACACGATTCAGACTGGCCGGCTCGCCGTATTGCGCATCTAACGTATTACCATCAATCTAACGTACTTACCCGTTGATTTTTTTGAAACATAAACCATTTTTCGAAATGTTTTTTAGTTTAACGAGCAGTTATAGTCTTATGTGTACCGATACTCCTTGTCAAACGTTACCCACTCTATTGGCTTCACTCCCGAATCACTTAATACCGTTTTCAGATTATTTCGAGTATAGCCAGGAGTTTAATCTGACCTAGATAGACTTTGTGACTACTATACGTTAAACAAAATAAAGGTAAATACTAAGAAATGCCAATAACAACCTTTTCCAAACATAAAATCACCATCAATTTACCGTTACAGTTTCAGTGACGATAATATCCCGTGAGCGTGAGCAAAAAGGAAAAATACAACATCGAAAGGTTCCTAGAAAAACAATGTTCACAAAGCATTTTTGAGTTAATTGAAAACAAGGACCACACGCGGACACAAGAAGAGTTTCTGCGAATTCTATAAAGCCTCCTAGACTCAATGTAGGTGATGTTTACAACCAAAAATATATTTTGTAATTGAAACAAAAAAACGCAATATCAACAAACACAGCTGGCGAAATGTAGGTGTACTATATTAAGTACATTTGGCGACACTTTAAGCTGTTCATTTCCGGTAAACATGGCCTCGCTTTGTATATGTCACCGTAAAATTGACAAACACGTTATATTGTAATATCACTAGCGATATTGTAAACTCCCGAAATATTGTCAAACGAACATACTGCTTACAACAAAACGCATTATTTTTCGTGAAATGCATGCGATGGTAGTTAACTCAAGCGGTGTGTAGGGAAGGAGGGGTTCCCCTTGCCCAGTGGTACAACTCTCATGAAAAGATAATGTACAATTCCTGAGAAATACCGATTAATACATACCCTAACCTAAAAACACTTTATATTCCCCTAAAAAGCGTAGTCGACGGAGTCCCGCTATTTCTGTCTGCAGGGTTTAAAGGAACCATAGGGCAAGGGGGACCCCTCCTTCCCTCCCCTCCTCCACACCGCGCGAGTTGACTTCTATCGCATGCATTTCACAATATTACGGTTTCACTTCGATAGATTATAATCTACCCAAAAATAATGCGTAATATTGTAAGCAGTATGTTCGTTTGACAATCTTTGGAGAGTTTACAATCTCTCTAGTTATATTACAATCTAATGGTTTTTACAATGTGACGCTGACATACACATTTCCCGTTCAGTGAGAGACCCGCATAAACTGGTTTTGTTTAGCTTGATTGGTCGTCGTGCTTACACCTCTGCCTAACCTTTCAGAAGTTGCAGGCGTTACGTTATGCCATTTTTATGTGAAACGCTATAAAGCTCAACCAATAATACAATCAAGACAAAATAATCTTGTTTCCCTATACATTGAAAGTAGAAAACGATTTGTCAGCACAAAAAGGCAGAAGTTCTGGCTAACCTAAAAGGATATGACATATTACAGTTTTCTGTTATTTTTATAGTCACCGTTGAATCCTCTTCTTAACGGCTAATTTATTAAGCAGTTGAACACAAGTGTGTAGAAATAAATCTTATTTAAAAAACCTCGTAAACTTTCGTTTGACGTTTACCGGCTGTCGCATTATCATAAAATGTACATCTAGAATGTAGCATTCCGAATAATTAAAACAAAATCGGTCGAACCGTTTCGGAGGAGTACAACCACACACACCGTGCGTGACACGAGATTTTTATATGTATACAGGGTGGAATTTTTCAATGCCACCTGGAGGGAAAGTACTCGAACTACTAGAGATCGCAGATTTTACTCAAAGGAAACATTCCTATGTTTTTAAAAAGAAACAAAGCTGCATTCACAGATTTTCAAAAATTCGCTTGCCACACTCAGGAGCCAAACCGACTAAAGTTCAAAAAAATAACTTCCTGTACTTTTTTACATCAATCGATAGGGGCAATCATATGGATCAAATCTCTTCAACAAACATGATTAAATTTAACGAAAGGAAAATCATGAAATCTAAAGAACAATCCAAATTCGGTGGGATAAAGCCTTTTTATTCATGGTTTTCCTTTCATTTAATTTATCATGTTTGTTAGAGAGATTTGATCCACATGACTAATGCGGCTTTCAGACTACGCTATAATATCCAAGCATATAGTATATAGCTCAAAAAATTAAATAGTACGCTTTTCAAAAACAAATACCAAAAAAAATCTTTCAACCTGAAATAAAAAAAAAGCCATGGACCATTAATTAACTTTAATCTAAGTTAGTTCTTTAGTATGTCACCTTTCCAACGGTACCATATTTGTTGTTTGTGTTGATGATTCCCTATCCAAAAATCTTCGCCCTGTCAGAATTTTATTGACTTAAACCCGTCAACCCTTTGTGTTGCGGGCCGCGGTATCTTTTCCTGATGTCCGATATCTTTTCCTAATTTCCTGTTTGACATTGTAAAAGTATTTTTTGTAATAATAAATAATGTAAGCACTATGCACTAAGCACTTAATTTCTACCTACCAAGTCATACATTATCAAAAAATACTTTGCACATTTCGCTTCAATAAACCTTTACTGAATTGTTTTTTTTAAACTAGCAATATTTTGAATACAAATTTGGTACCTTTGGAAAGGTGACAAACTAGAGAACTAACTTAGATTAAAATTAATTATAATTATGAATGTCAAATTTTGGAAAAATCTCAATAAAGTATAAACATTGACATATTTCCGAAACTATTAAACTTAAGTTGAGGAAAATAAGGTTCAATAATTAGTAAATGACCCCCTCTATGCGAATTGGCTATGGCGGGTCCAGACACAATCACCCTGTATATTATTGGATTACTATATGCTATAAAATGGTGCAATAAGCCGAGTTCATGCTATGCTATATCACGCGCCGCCCTCTTCCTCCTCCCTCACCACCCGCCGTACCGCTAGACTCTTCAAAGATCGCGGTCAACTGAGCTTGCTATATACTATAAATGCTTGCGATAATATCGCGTAATGTGAACGCCATGCTATATAGTATAGCATTAGGTCCTGCTTTGCTATACTACATAGCAGAATAGTATAGCGTAAGTTATGGAGTCAGGCGTTACTTTGCGGAAATCCATGGCATTAAATGCTATGAAAAATATTTAGTTTTAATACCGCTAGACAAAAATATCCAGGTCTGAAAGCAGGACACAAATCCCACCGTCATGCATATGCACATGCACATATGGGCCCACCCTCCCGCCCTCATGCATATGCACACATACAAAACAAGTGAGAAATAATTAGCATGCCATGCAACCAAACCTTTACTCGACACGTGTTTCGCCCCTCCACGGGGCATCCTCAGGAGTTGTTGACTCGTCGAGCGTTCCAACTCGAATCATTAGTCATTATCATTTTCATTATCATTTTAGTATAGCGTAGTCTGAAACCAGCTTTACCCTATCGATTTATGTCAAAAAGGTACAGAATGTTATTTTTTAGAACTTTGGTGGATTTATCCCGGGTTCGATGCCCGAATTTGGCAAGCAATTTGGCAATTTTCGAAAATCTGTGAACGCAGATTTGTTTCTTTTTAAAAATAATGGAATGTTTTCTTTGAGTAAATTTTTTATCACCAGTATTTTGAGTACTTTCCCTGTCTGCGTGTATGACCAAACGTATGAATGCGGAGGAGGTGTGTATTTGAAACGAAGGCTACTCTGTTACTGATTCTAATAAATATGCAGCAGTGGCAAATAAAACAAACTTCACGATAGTTATGTAATCATCAATGTTATTTTAGATCAATATGCGCAAATCCCATTGAAGTAGCATTTGGCTGGACGTACATCACTAATATTTATTTCAAGAGTAGATAAATGTTTATATTATGCTCATAACCTCTGTTGAAGTAAACGGAAACTTCATAAAATAAACGAAAGTGGGAAAATTTTACATTTTACAAGTAACTGTTTTTCACAGTATTTTAAAAATACGGGGGGACTCAGCTCACCTAAGCTTTACAATCTGTACGTAAATGAGCTGATCTGTGAGCTCAGCAATACCAATATCGGGTACTCCATTGACGGGCACTGCGTAAATAACATCAGCTACGCGGATGATATAGTATTGCTGAGCCCATCGGTCGGTGCACTTAGGAGGCTTCTCGGCATCTGTGGTGACTATGCGGTGGCTCATGGCCTCAGGTACAACGCGACATAGAGCGAACTTCTGGTGTTCAAAGCGGGTAACAAATGTTACGTCCCACCAGTCACACTAGGGGGCGCTCAGCTCTCTAGGGTGACAAAGTGCAAGTACCTGGGACATTGGATTACCGATAGTCTGTCTGACGATGTAGACTTGGAGAGGGAGCCCAGAGCATTGGCAGTTCGATGTAACATGCTGGCCCATAGGTTTGCACGTTGTACAGAAGAGGTAAAAAATACACTCTTTAGAGCGTATTGTAAAACTATGGACACTTGCGCCCTATGGGTCGGCTATGCAAAAAGCTCGTACAATGCTCTGCGAGTCCAATATAATAACGCCTTCAGAGTTTTGTTGGGACTACCTCGCTTTTGCAGTGCTTCAGGGATGTTATAGCCTCCCTGATGCGGCGAGTGTGCGGTAGTTCGAATAGCTTGGTGGCTATCATGGCCGACAAAATGGACACTGGATGGCTACTCATCGTGCGTCATTTAGATATTTAAAATGAAATTCTCATTATATAATGTATGTGTGTATCTTTTCATTTTATGTATGTTTTTGTGTACTTTCATGTGTGTGTGTGTTTTATGTATGTTCGATAAAAATTGTAATGTTTCATATATGGACTCGATGGTCTGAAATAAATTTTATTATTATTATTTAAAGCTTTGACAGGTGTTTGCTAGCTCAGTCTGAGCTCGACCACTCTCTTGTCGACATGCAAAGCTTTAAGGACCAAAAAAGTCTGTTTATCTCGCCGTTTGCGACGAACTTTCACAATTAATTGGGCAACGTTCAGATTCTTAATTTCTGACGAATTTAAAAATGCAGAGTAATTTCGCTCATTCGGGCAATATGGTGATTGGACACTGATTATGATGCCAATGAATGGCATCATAATCTGTATTGGAACAACATCATTCCTCCATATTTTCATTTAGCGAAGATATCGCTGAACATGCATGCAACAGGTTTTCGGAATGATTTACTGAATACCTGGAACCGTCGTTTTATGCGTCGATGTCGCTTCCATCCTGTATAGATATTATAAAACCAAACACAAGAAGTACAAAACGAAATTACATAACGCACTTTCGCTTGTTGCATGAAGTCATCATTACTCTTGGTGAAGGGGCCGAAAAGAGAGATTTATAAGAAAATAATTACGGGTACATGCATTTTTTTAACTAAAAAATGGCATAAAAAACTTTATGAATGCAAAATACTTATCATTGGAATGATATTGTAGGATATAAATAAGGATATAGGAATACCGAATAGGTTCCTATCATGTAATTGTATGAAGTCTGCCATTGTTCTAACGATGATGAAATGTGAAATACAGTTATCTTCTCAAACAATTTTGACTAAAGAGATAAGATAAAGTAAGCTTTAAGTACATTAAATCTACGAATTATAATGCAAGTGCTGAGAGTGCTGGTGCTTTTCTGCAGGAAGCTCTTGTTAAACTTACGAAGTAAAGTTGGAAGTTATGAAGTCGACTTAGTTATATTTGGTTACCTTGTGAGATTTTTATTATTTTTGAATTGCATCAACCCGGAAACCATTCTATTTTGTGTTAATTGTAGGTACTAAATCATCAAATTATAAAGGGACTCTTTGGTCAACGCCTCTTTATCGTCAACATCCATTATATTATATAATATTAACGCAATTATTTTCTATTGACAGGTCTTAATTTTCTAACTTGATATGATAGGAATGTCGGAGCGTTCTATTTCTAAAATAGACGTGGCTTTTTTTGTTTCTCGTCCGATGCAATCTAATAAAATCAGCAACAAGTTACGGGAAGTACAAAACTTGTGACTTCGCCCCGCGCCCCGCGGTGATGTGGGTTGTTGAATCCGGCTTATTCACTCTTCTGTGCATTTAATGTTTTTTTTTTAGAAAAATCAATTAAATGAATTGAACAATGTTTCAAAGAAATCTAGATCTTCAGCATTGAGAACACAAGCAAGTGGAGAATTTGGGAATTATGACACATGGGGCTTTATAATATCCCATCCCGTGCTAGGCACGTTGAGGAAATATGAAATGTTTAGGGTTTTCTGTTTGCTCAAAATTCTTTAAAACTAGTTTTAATTTTAAATATTTTTTACACAGAAAACCCGGGCTCAAAGACTCCGGGTGGGCTAATATCTTAGTTTTCTTGGAAGATTTTCGATGGGAGATATAATTTAGACGTCCTTTGAGCGGCTCCTCCACGTTTTACCAGGAATTCCGTCTTATATTTAAATAAAATGACCCGATACATCGCCATGCACTTTACGACAGTGTATATCTGTAGAGGGAACTCATAACGTGAACGCCTTTTAAAAGTTTCCATTTTGAAATGAACGTTCGGTCAACTTGTTTATTTACTGCATGTCAACCGCAACTCAACAATATTCACTGTTGTGAGTTAGTATGAACCAATACAAAGTCAAGCTGTCAAGCTTGTCCTGCCATCTTCGCCAAACTTATTTCATTTCACATAGCTGTGTTGTAATGCCTCATATTTTTCAAAGACCACTTTTATAATTGCTTTTCTAAGTGGATTAATCAGAGGCTTAAACCAGACATTGCCTGGGTATGAAGTATGAAAAGAAATTAATACCTATCGCAATTTCCAATCGTATAAAACTACTTCTTTAATTAAGTTGCGGCTTCTTTCTTCGGCTTATCGGCTGCAGCTTCGGTATCCTTTGATGGAACTAAGCTGAGCACATTGATCGAGTTGCTTAAGTTCAAATGGCTTAATAAACCGGAGGTGTACCTATACCTATTTAGTACTTACACATTTCGACAGTTATGTTTAAGTCCCATGTTATAGGGAGCGAGCCTATTGCCATCAACCGGACGCAAATACAGACTCCGTGCCTGTTACTGAGAAATTCCTGATGGAAAAACCCAATGACACTATTCCCGACCCGGGAATCATCTAACCCATGAGCTCATGTTCAGCAGTCGCCCTTGCGGCCACTAGACCAACGAGACAGCATGTACTGAACAAATCAAAATATCCACGCGAACGAAGTCGCGGGCAACAGCTAGTATGCAACTTTCTGCAGCTTTCCCCAAATCTATTGTTCAATGCTATGAATAAAGTATCGAAACTTCCGGATTGCTAAACAAAAGCCAAATCGTTGTTTTTGTAATTACAAAGACCTGTGGAGCTAGGTGGCATAATGTTTTGCATTGAACATTTACTAAGACGTTCGGTAATCTAATAGTTTCCGATGCAACGTTGTTGGAAATTGAGCTGCGAGCTGTCGGGATATAGTTGAGAATTGATAAATTGTCGTTTATAGCAGAACATTAGTCAAGTGCGGGTATCTTTATGAGAAGAGCATAGGTCCTTTATGCAGCTCTCCCTTCATTAGATAAGTCCAAGCTCTCAACTCTTAACCAATTAATAAAGCGTTACCGATGTGGCTGTTTTAGAATTATATTCGTTACCACGTCAACAGTTTTCGAGGAAATATTGATTGAGATTTACTAATACGTTAATAACGGGATTTATTTGTGTGCTATTTTCGTTAATCCCGATAAAAGTTTTGAATCAAAGCTTTGCAACGAATGCGTCCCCAAGTATCGCATGTTACAAGTAAAATTAAAAATTAAAACCCCCCGCCACTTGATGTATTAAAAGTTAAATAAGAAAATCATTGGTCAAACCAGTCATCACTCCACTTTCTTCATCCGTTTCGTATTCCTCATTCCCTTCCAATATAGTGTACATTATTATAGTACTTATTCGAGCTCTTTCATTTCATGCCCATATTGAGAGTTGTGAAAAAAAAATATAATTCATCATTTGGTGGTAGCAAACATGGCTAAGAACATTCCCGACTAATTCACCTTTCGAACACAAGAAACAAAACCAAAATCGGTTCATCCGCTCGGGAGCTACGATGCCACACACACACACACACACACACAGACACAAACACTCATTCAAACTTAGTAGACCATAACTGGGAACCATCTAGTTACGGAGATATTGGGGGGCAAAGTTTGAACTATTTCACATTTTTTTTAAATGTAAATTGTGATGTAATTTTTGTTTATAATGTAAGAACTTTAGTCTATGCAAAACAATGTTTTAAGTGTGTTACATTGAGTCTTACTGTAAAACATGATTTGTCACAAGTCGTTTCCCAGCAATAATTTTTGCGTAGAGTTACTTAGTTTGATGTACCTACTTACTTACAGAATGCTTCGTGAAGCGTATTTGAAATCGTTATTATGTTGTATTCTAATGGCACGTAACTGTCTACAATTTCCTGTCGTACTCGTAGTTCTCTGCTAGTGACAATTATTTCTGACTTGTTGACCCCAGTCTGCCGAGTTTGCAGTACATAGTTTTTTGCATCACAATCACAATATACAACGAACAAGGAGGATAGAGACCTCGCTTGCTATTATCTGCCACTTATTACGTCCAAGAGCAGTAATATTCTTAGACATAATGTCTGATGTAATACTCCGCAAACATATTTACTGAGTCTGTTTTCATGGTTATTGTAATTGTGTGTTTGTAATGCTTATTACGCCGCCATTTACTTGGGTTACAGATAACTTGACATTCTTTAAATACCATATTGGAGATTTTTTTGTTACTCGAATCAAATAAGAGGTTATTTCATCATTCATAATTTGATCCATAGGTACTGTCAACCAGATATAATAATTATGTCGGTTGCAGTACCTACTTTACCTACATTACAACAACACCGCTTGATACACAAGCGGTGTCATTGTTTACCGGCAAGGTTGCTACAGAAAACTATTATAATACCAATTACGTATTCGTATTGTTATTATAAAGCCCCTGAACGTTATAGAAATATTTGGACGGAAATAGAAAACAGTAAGAAATCATGCAAATTTTACTTTAAAAACATGCATTAAACGCCATCGACAGTCTCCAATAAATCCGCATTGACATTTGTAAAATCTTGTGTAAATTGTCTGTAATTGGAAATCAGCGAAAACTCGTTTCTGTAGTGACTCAAATGACTCAGTTACACTTGAACCATACAGTGTAGTAGCTTCGCAATGTCCATACCAATTTTAACATTACGACACTGTAGTAGAGTTTATTCTCTACCGGAACATACATGTGCCGAGATGCTGGCGCTTTGCGACGCAAATCTGGGTAATTGACGCCCAATGAAAAAGGTGAACACCCCGGTCTGGCCTTAGGTCACAAACTTTATTAGTAGGCAACGGGCACATGATATGTACCTTGCATTAGATGTTCCGACGACGAAAAATTGTTATTAAATTAGTTTTTATAAAAAACAACAATCGCATTGATAAAATCACAGCCTTTGTTGTATTACATCCTGCCTCATCACTTTTTTCTGGTTTTTAGTTACCATAATGCCGACACTTTACTTACATGTACAAAACAGGACGATTTTGGGACACTATTATTTGCGAACCCACATGCCGAGATTATAGATACTTGAGCACAGTAGTATCGAGATCCCACCCATCTATTGTTTCAATTGACTTATGCCCCATCAGTCAGCCGAAAGTGTCCGGGCATTGTGTTCGCCTTCCGTCGAATTCACCTAGTTCTGTAATGCCCATGTCCATCCAACTGGCAAACTAGAGCACGGCCTAATGCTAGCCCGTCATTGGCTTCCGATCTGTGACATTATAAAGTAACAAGTAGCAGTGTAATTGCGACTCGCGTTATAAGAAACGAGTCATGCTGTTCTGACCCACCGTATGGCTCACCCAACTAACAGGTTTCGCACGCAACAGAGCCGACTACCGACTTAATTCGCCGACCACAACATTATGTCTACGAGATAGATCATTATTTGTCTTTATTATTTTCATTCTCTTTTAAGTTTATCACGGATTTCTTGTTTTAATAGCTTCTATCTAAGCGCCTGCTTATGCTGTAACTTACCATTGCTTGTTAGTAATCCGGTTCCTATCAATAGGGCAGGAATGGAATGCAAATGTAGGTTCTACATGGACAGGTCTTTGAATCATCAATACACCTGAAGTATCTTGGCTCACAATAGGGTAAATTATGAGAATACTACGTCTAGTCATAATTTTATTTCTCAAGTAAAATTTAAACAGATATACTTAACTGGAGTCTGAGGTAGTCGAAAATTCGCATTGACCAGTACTTGAGTATCTCGCGGTCATCTCAGAACTTAACACCGTACATGGCAACACTTACAAAAGTGCTCAGACTCGACTGTGACTCATGTTGATTGAGTACACAACACGGGGACACATCTGGGAGCTTTATCGTCTTTCTGTGAATGAAAAAAGTGAATCCGTGATACTTCTTGGCTGAGACGACAACCGTGACGTCTTTAACGCAGCTCAGTTGACGAATTAAATTCAGTATTTAACATTGAAACTACACCACGGCATGGTATGCGAACTATATTTAAACCGATAATCTCAGGCGTTTAGAATAGATTCTGTTTGTGTATTCACTCAATAATATAACAAATCTGAGCGTCTGCCATGGATGTGGCATACCTAATGCAAATTAGTAGTCTTACCTTAAGGCGCTACCCCAAGCAAAAGCCGTTTTTTGTGCAGTTTTTTGGAGCCAACTCCTCTTTATCCAAAAGAAATACCAAGTAATAAAAATACATTAAATTTCTACATATTCTTAGACTGCAAAGTGGTAGTTTTATTTTTTATTTTTAGTCTCATAATGTGTAATAAATCCCCTCACAATGAAACCACAAAAATGAGAAAAAAATATTTATAACATGCTTCTTCTCGTAAAGTTAACATTATTTTGATTTGCTTCTTATACTAATGGATAGACAATTTAATAATGAACATAATGCTAGTTTTTTTTTTTTCAAAAGACGGACATTTGATTTTATAAAGAATAAAAATCACTAATTTCGCACTATTCGACCCGCAGTGACTGACGTAAAAACCACTTTGTAGTGCAAGCTGATTAGAACTTTATTCTAATAGTATTTCAAACGAAGTTTGAATCACCACAAATAGAGTTGCTAATTTTGCCTGGGGTAGCGCCTTAACGATTACATTAACATTAATATTGATTTGGTACATCTAGTTTGTTATGATGAGTATGACAAAAGCTTTTTGCAAAATGATATACATAATCATTAACACAAGTAATAAGTACACTACCGAATACTTAGAAGATATTATAAACGTAATAAAGTTCAAGTAGCCAGCGCTGACTTGAAATCCGATTGGTGTCGGTTTGTGTGCATGTGTGCGCGTTTATTTTTATTTTGCTCCGCGTATGTGAGAGCGGACGTGTCATCTATTCGCTTCTTTGTAGTTACATAGTTTGAGTCCGAAGAAGCGGCAACTTCGGCTACTATTCCGAAATTTTACAGCCGCCAAAATTAACAGAGCACACTGCAACAAATACGTAACAGTTATGAATTTTTCGTTACGCTCATTGTTCTACTATCTTGCGCGCTGAGTCATATCGTTATCTATGTTAGTGGGAATGAATACCAGCGACTCGATAACAGATACTGTACAAGAAGCCGCCATTAGTCGATAACATAGCGTCTAAAATGGGGATTGTTCAAAATATTTGACCGCATCAATTGATAGGGACAACAGTTGCAGTCGAAAGTGAGCGTGGATATTTATTTGGTCAAGGCTAAGCTAATGCCGCTGTAGAGGGCGCGTAGGTGTCCTCCCGGCCAAGTCGTTCACTTTCCCCACATCATGCGTAATTTAATCAGCAGCCCGTATCCGTTGAACCCCTCTACTTTAAGGACCACCGAAATCGTTTATCTTGTTTGAATTTTAGCTCACAAGCTGCATAATATTATTATGTGAAAACGGGTTTTAATGCTTAAGTTATAGTTCATATACATAAAAACATTGATTACGAAATTATTCAAATACGAATTTGTGACCTTACCTGTGCCTTACCTGAGTTTTTGATCGCAAAGGTTCGTTATAGCATAAAGCTCGTTTAACGTCATTAGTGTACCTACCGTAGGTAAAACAAACGCGTGTAGAAAAACATCGTTATCGGTTAAAACAAAGCGTCTGTTATGAACCACTTAGTATTGTCTTATACTCACAGGTTCAAGTTAAACATTAACATGACCTGATTTAATAATAATACAACTTATTACGTTCGTAGTTAGTTATTCGTGTTAGTCATTACATTAGCATTACCTGCTAAAACAGTTCTGAAGATACAATAGCTTAGAAACGAAACGACAAAAATACGCGCAGCAGATGTTTTATAATTCATAGCACTATGACGTCAGTTGTTTGTCATAATACTTACTGAAAACTACTGCGGTCAGTCAACATTCAACAGATTTAAAAACTATTTTGTGGTTTGCAGAAGCTCGACCTCTTCGAGGGAGATCTACCAGAAACAACGACGGACTTGATAGTGAGCGGGGCCGGAGTGCTCATGTTCGGCGCCAACTCCCTGTCGAAGCTACGGGATGCCAGGCGCATCCACATCACCGGAGCTGAGATCGTATTCATGAGGTCTTACGCCGCCTCCAATCTGGATGTTCTCAGCCTCCAGCTGGACGTTGAGAACGTAGATGTCTTCCGTATGGAGGAGAAGGCCTTCGTTAACATCAAAGGTTAGTGCTTTTAAACTTTTAAACTTTATGCAACGCGATTCTTCCTGCATTCTGCGATCGATAATGCTCCGCCTAACATAACAGGGAGGCGCCAGGGTAGCCCACAAAATTATTTTATTCTAACGTTTTCCGCTACATGCAATCGTTTTTCCTACATCTTTTTCACAGCCCCACATTAATTAATACAAAAATACAATACAAAATAGTTTATTGTGCTAATGAGATATAACATTACATGTAAATGTGTTAATGAAATTATCTTGCGTTTTTAGCAATTTGCAGGTCAGTGTTGGGTTGTATATTGATTAAATTATGATTGACGACCGTAACAAATATGGCTTTTTAAAGTTATTATAATAAAATGACATCAATACAACCCCTTTACGTCCATTTAATTCCATTGAATAAATTTGAATCAACACTTCATGAAAAAGTCATTCAATGGGATTTATGAACATAATTATGGTATTGAAGATTTTAATTTTATAATTCTGTAAGTGCGTGCGTTCTTCTGCCGCACATCATATTTTGTTCAACATACAGCTTGCCACTGACCGGAAAATTGCAAAAAACGAGAATTTCATTAATTAATGCTGGGCTGTGAAAAGAGGGATGAATATTGCAGGTAGCGAAGATGAGAATGTTGAGTCCATCTCAACATTCTCATCTTCGCTAGACTGTGTGGTGGAGTGACAAGAATGGATAAAGTAAAGAATGAGTATATTACAGGAAGTTTGAAAGTGGCGCCTGTTACGGTAAAATTGAAAGGAATTCGTATAATCTTGGTATGGAAATGTACCGAGGAGGGTTGAAACACATGTTACTAAAAAGTGATGGATATTAATCTCGATGTATGGAGAGGGAGAGGAAGGTTGAAAAGGTGGAGGGATTGTGTGAGGAATGATATGAAAGATAAGGAGTAAATGATCCCGTGACGTGAGACAGGGGAAAATGTTGCGCCGACCCCAAGTAGAACGGGACAACGGCAGGACGATGAATAAGAAAATATGAATATGCGGACCACCCTGGCTTTTCTTTCTTATTGTATCCATGTGATTGCATACTTGGAACTCTGTTTCATGTCGCAACGCGTCGATAAATTGCGCAGCGATTTTCTAGTAAGTACTCGTATAAATAAATAGGGTTTAAGGGGCCGGCGGAGCATGCGTTTTTCATACAAACGTAATACCAAAATAATATGAAAATCAAACATATTCTTAAGGTAGTGTGTATTTATTTCGATTGTATTACAGAATATCTATGTTCCCAAATGTATTTTTTGAGAGGACAATGATACAAAGACGAGATATGGGGAATTTAAAATTTCTATAGAAAACTTATTTTTCTTATAACTCTTGTTAAAATCAGTGTCTAATCAAAATATATATTTGGGAACCTAGATATTCTGTAATTCACTCGAAATAAATACACACTACCTTAGGAATATGTTTAATTTACAAATTATTTTGGTATTACGTTTGTATGAAATACGCATGCTCCGCAGGCGTCTTAATATTGGTGAGCCGTAAGTGCAGATTTATAGGTAGCTTTATGCACAAGCGGTCAAACCATAAATGACATTTTGTAAGTAGGAATTTCTAATCCTGGTGACGGGGAGCTAGCAGCATTTCTCCATGCTATTCAGTATTTACTACGACTCGATTTGTTGCAAATATTCACTATGAATTGGGAATTGCTTAATTGAAATATAATTATGGAGGATTTTTAAAATTTGGTGTTGAAATGTATCAGCATTGTCTGGCTATCAGTTTATCACACCGGCAATAATGTTCTTCATTAAAATTTAGATAAGTCTAGATTATTTGATTTGTTAAGTGTTCACCACCGATTTGACTATTGATATTATGTACTCGCAACTAGGTTCTATTCTAGATTCTCTCGTAAACATATCTATTTCGTCCGCTATTAGCGCCAACAGAATCATAGGTAGGTATAACAACAGAATGATAATGCGAGGAATAGATACAGACTCTTAGATTAAGTACTCGCAGCTGATGCAAACTTATAACACATCAGAAATATTCTTTGATGATTTCGATTCTCTTCCCACATTTCCGACTTAGATCGGATCGATCGGAGCAAAAATCGACGCAACATTATCTCTATACTTGGGATTTGTGTCTTCATTTTAATATGGCGCAGTCGGGGTTTTGTTTTAAAGTGATTGTTAAATCGATTAAATTGGATTACACGAGAGATACTCGTTTAAGAGCGTTTTTCATGCCAAGAATCTCGCTAGCAAAGCAAGATACGGCAATGTAAATGCGATTATGTTGTAGCTTAGATTGTAGCCGGTTTGGGTCGGTGGCCCGATAGTGGCGAGTCGCCGGATGGTTTGATTATCAGGTCGACGGCCAATATTCCACTAGATGGACGACGTTCATTATTTTATTGTTCTGATTGTGCTTGAAGTCTTGAGATGTGGATATTCGGTGCATTTATAATATTCTAGGTGTGCCATATAATTGCTGCTGTTACTATACGTTCTCTCTGGTAACCCTTAATCAAACCACTATCTAAGTACTTGAGTCAGATAACTAGTAAATGAACTGCCTGTTGTTTGTTGATAAAAATAAAAACAATAAGCTAGGTCATAGAAGTGGACAGTGAGGTACGAAAAAAATTAGGAAAACAAGCCTTAATATTGGGTTCCAACGTGCGACACATAAGTATTCGAACTTAGCGATGCTGAAACCGCTAAGATGTTTACCGTAAGTACACTAGCCTACAGACACTAGACAATCTTGCATCACTTATCTCGATCCATACATAAAGAAACAAAAATAAAGCTTTGAGCACAATAACTGCATAGTCCGTGCATATGCAGATAAGCATTAGATATGCCACCGCGCGGACAAACACAACAGAGGTCGCTTACAATACCTCTCTCCTTCATCTTCAGAGAGACGTAATGCGATCTAAGAATTAGAGCTTCATTATTGTCACCTTTATCACAATACTAAATGAAGGCAGTACCAAGTATTTCTATCTAACGAAACCAGGACATACGAGTTTTATATGCCTAATTAAGTAATCGAGGCATTCGTCTGATCTGAATGACTGGTCTGATGTAATTAGATAATCTCTTAAACGATTCGGCTATTGATATTTCCGGTACCTAACTTACCTACTAGGTATTAGGAACTTACGATCTAGTATTAAACATGCTTTACAAACTTGTAGCTAAGATTTGTAAAAAAGCACAACTCTAGATTAAGTGCAATATTATGACTTATTCTGAAGCGCTGTTTAGGTGCAGAATTATAAAAGATGTGAGAGAGAGATGCTAATTTCAAACAAAAAAGTTTATAATCTTTATACAATAACAAAACAATGGCAACAATGGCCAAACGAAGTTATAGAACAGAAATCACTGAAATATGGTGTTTTTTGACTTAGCAATAGCGTTTGAAACTGTCTAAACTACATAGTAATGAAGTAAGATGAGTTTCGTGTTAATCACATTATATTGGACATCAAAGGTAACCTAATAATGACACAAATTAATAGACACCAGCTCCATTATTACATTTTAGTAGTGAATGCATTGACTAACCCTATGAGTCTATAGACAATGTAGGACCAGTGACAGACCCTGTGTGCTATTGACAAAACACAGTCGCCAATGTGGACAACAAAGACGTAAGAGTAATAAGTATTGTTCTGTTACGTGTCATCCCAACGGAGCGCTGCTTTAACACAATACTTCACGCATTAGCTGTTGACAAACCCGCTCGTATTGTCCGACCCGCATGCACTATACTGCACATCGTCAGTAGGTACTGAACTCTGCTGATTATTATACATCACAATACTGTCGCCTAGTGTTCCAGTTAAATACCGATTGGCAAGTAATATTAATTTAGGAGCAAATTTAGACACGCATTATTATTTTTTTGCTTTGCCCTTCTCTAGGAACTTCTCCTGTATCGTGTCGTGTGCCGTCTTAATCATATGTATGATTCACTGCAATAAACAAAACTAGAAAAAATACATGCTATTTTATATAGGATTATAACTGATAGAATGTGTGAATACTGTTAGAATTATCTAACAGTATTTCGAACGAAATTTGAGAGTATAGATAAACAAAGTATAAACTAAAAAAAAAGTAAAGTATATAAAAAAAGTGTGTTAAAGTACGACTACTCCTGTAGTCCCCTTATTATGCAGTACAGGACAATTGATATCCTGTTGTCGTTTTATACGGTTTGACGAAGTCCATCAATAATATACGGAATAAATGTTATAAACAAATATTAACTGTCGTGGTCAACCTAACCTAATCAAAACGGAGAAAATGGCAGTGCTCGATGATTTCCTGCAATGCACATACATAAGTTCGAGCGAGCGTATCATTAGAGACGATGTCGCAACATGTCGACATGTGGACAGAAGCTGTGGTGTGCACTGACGCACATGTCATACCACGTTGCATACTTGCAGACAAAAAATATACAATATGCTGTAACCACACACCCAACCTAAAGATGGAGATAAGACTGCGTTTTTAGATCGACAGCCCACTACAGACACCGGCAGCTATTTAGCGGAACATAAAACAAAGGCCCAATATAAAATACGGTTTAAGGATGACGCACGCTAGACCGTGCCGGGACCGAGCCGAGTGTCGACCGTGCAATTTTGTATGGACACACTCATGCTTCCGAGCCGTTACCGAGCAACGGACAATGGATAGTGCTACGGCCGACACTCGGCCCGGACCCGGCACGGTCAAGCGTGAGTCGCCTTTAATTGTATAACCTCGTATTTATACCTGCTTTCCTATTTAAAATTACAACCCCTTTGAAATTAAAATCAGATCAAAGATAAATAATATATTTTTACAGAGTTAAATAGTTTTTGGTCAAATATGTATGTACTTTCTTGAAACCTTTCTGGTAGAAAATGTAAAACTTTAAACAGCTAACAAGTAGGAAGATAAGCTCGCCACTCGCAACGTGTAACGTCGTTTATGTTTAAACAAATATACCGCATTGTGGCTTCCAGGGAGTTTGTAACGGTGTGTGTCCACCACGTTTGCTCGGGACGGCAATACGGGAAATGCTTGCGGCCTCTCAAAATAAACCGGCATCAAAATTATCCACAAATCATGCTATAGTAGGGCAAATATCGGCGATCGACTTAAACGATTTACTTACTTATAGAAAAACACGTGACTATACATTCTATAGAAATATACGTTAATGTCGGAGCTCGTGGCTAAATAATAACAGCCGCTCGGGTCGATCTTTAGGTTAAGCCGTGCTTGCCTAGGTTGGTCTGTGGATGGGTGACCACTCTTACATACCGAGTTTCCTCCGTGCCTCGGAAAGCACGTTAAGCTGTTGGTCCCGGCTGTCATTTGTCCATCTTTGACAGTCGTTACAGGTAGTCAGTGGCCCAAAAAGTTTGACACCAGTCTTTCCAAGTGGTATCGTATTGCCCAGTATTAACTGGGTTATGGAGGTCAGATAGGCAGACGGCGGCCATTGCATCTGTGCGAGCGATACACATTATATTTACGCGGGTGTGACAGAGACAGGTAATAACAGGTCATTGTACGAAATTCTTCCTGTTCCGCGACCGGACTTTAATATAGCTCACGTGGTCGGCTTAAACTAAAACTTTTAAGTATAGCTTTAGTAGGCTATAACATCATACCTCTAATTATTCATGATCTCTGGAAAACGCCCTTAGATACGTTTTATTTTACTTCTCTTGGCACTGGATTAGCCTTTTGAACGATAACCGCAAGAATATGCAGAAAATATGTCACCAAAATTCTCTTGCCCTTATCCCAATGCATTTGAGGTTGGCGCAGCTTGTCATTTTCTTCCATACTACTCTATTACTCATCATCTCATCAGACACCTTTCTTACAATAACATCCTTTACACGGCCCATTCAGCGTTTCTAAAATTTGGATCAAATAAAATCACCTAGGATTTTAGGTGATCGGTTGCCAAAACGCTTGTCCCATTCCTGAAACGAATTATTTTTTCCAGTTAGGATATTAAATGTCCTCTTTTTTGAGTAAAGCAGGCATGAATTTTTTATGGTTTCTCAGTCGCTGGCTCATGAATCGATAAGCTTCGCCTGTAAAGATACATCTTGCAATCGGGAACAGTTATCTGACCACGCATTTTTTTATCGTCTAGTTACAATTTCGCGGTAAATTGTTGAATAATTAGGTCATAATGGGTAATATTTCGTTACAAGAATGGGACAAGCGTTCTGTCAACCAATCACCTAAAATTCTAGGTAATTTAATTTGATCGAAATTTGAGAAACGGTGAATGGACCGTGTAAAGGATGTATGTATAACTCTCGCGAGTGAGTACTTCAAAAACAGTTACTGAAAGAGAAATTCATTTTATACTTAAGTATCTAACTTAAGTACTAATTTTGCTGTTAAATATGAAAGACAATATATAAGGCCAAAGAAAATCCTTTCATTAAAAACAAATCTTATACGTGACTTCCCGCTCGCCACGGGAGGGCATCGGCTCTTGTAATACAGGTTTATCAACTAGTACAGAAGTCAGGAAGGATTTAACTTGACACATTACCCCCTTTCATGTGTGATAAAACTTAATATGTTATTGTGCTCAAGTATTTGGTTTCTAAATAAATAATTCAGTGACTGACTACACGATGCGCAAACGCTTGCCATGTACAAGCAAGCTAAATGTTGAGACTGTGAACCGCTGCCGTGATGTCAGTTATTTATCGGCCACAGTTAACATGCAGTCGTTATCTCCGCACACATAGGTATTGACAACTTAAATAGGAGCTAAGGAAATATAATCTTACCCACTAATATTAAAGTACAAACTATTCTCAAAAGATGGAGGAAAACCTTTTGCCTGAGGAATACAGCATATCCTAGAATCAGGCATACAAAAACATGCCAGCTCAATTCTTCTCGCAGGGAGACCCGTATCTCATCAGTCTGAAACGATACCGTCACAGGCTTATAGACGGAGTATGCGTACTCCAAACCATCCCGTGTAGTTCTAATCCCGGGTGATGGCAATAGGGCTTGTCTCGGTTATATTGGGACTTAGATCATAACTGGTGAAATGTGCTTATGGTAGATTTAATCCCCTTTCAAGGAATACAGTAGTGATGTAGTGCTAACTGGCAGCTTTGTTTAAAAGGATTTAAAAGTTGAAGTTATTCAAACAATAAAGCATATTTCGCAAGTTGTTCAAAGTTTCGCTCACATTACACTCAACATGGCCTGCGCGCGGCTGGATGACTAATTCTGGACTATTTCTGTGTCCCCGCCGTTCATAAAGACCTACATATACGTATGTATATTTATGTGTTTGTATTGCATTACTGTCGAATAACTCGCCGCTTAATTATGTGCTTAACATCTGTACGGTGTTGTGAAAAGCATCGTTTTACGTCTTTCTTAGTAATTGATTAGAATTGCGTTTACGACCTGGAACTAGGTAATATAATAGTACAGCTGCAGTATTTCACTATCAGCGTGATACACTCTGTGGGAAATAATAACGACCATTGGTTGTTCGGTCATTATTGAAAAAATAATAACATGTGCAGGTTTTGCAATTGGATTTAAAATTGATATTTGTTTGAAATACCCGGTTCGTTTCCGCAGTATAAAGTGCTTGGAACATTTTTTTATGAAGTGTGGCCGGCCAAAAAGTTCAAACCACTGACTTCTGAAGCTAAAGTAATTTTTCCCTTTTTTGTGTATTCTGAAGTCGGTATAATTTTTTGTAAAAAAAGTTTGTATTGATTAATTAAGTGCAAAATGTTGACCTGCCTGCGATTTACTTTAGGTTTGAGGTTACATAATATCAATGTTTAACCAACTGATGTTTTGATGAATTAATGTCGGCTAAGCTTGTAACAAAAGCCGCAACTAAGCATTGTCTTCTATATCTGAATCTAGGTACCAGTTCACATCACATTTACAACGAACGTCCAACCAAATTGGCATAACATTTTGCAGTCGTTAGTTAATATTACATTTTTGACTTTACCGCCAAGTTATCGCTGAAAGACTGTCACTTTGTCTAGATGCTCTGGCCTTTTCTTACAAGGCCGCTGTCACCGTAAAATTGTCAAACACTTTATATTACAATATAACGTGTTACTCTCTAGCGATATTGTAAACTCTCGAAATATTGACAACTGAACATACGGAAGTATCTCTGCCCCCATAATCGGGACTTGGGGCACCCCCCCGTTAGGTTAGTTAGGTTCCTATAAACCCTGCACTCGGAAATAGGGGCCCAAGCGGGGCTCCGTCGACTACGCTTTTTAGGGGAATATAAAGTGTTTTAAGGTTAGGATATAATAATCGGTATTTCTCTGGAATGGTACATTATCTTTTCATGAGAGTTGTACCACTGGGCAAGGGGGACCCCTCCTTCCCTCCACACCGCGTGAGTTGACTACCATCGCATGCATTTCACGAAAAATAATGCGTTTTGTTGTAAGCAGTATGTTCGTTTGACAATATTTCGAGATTTTACAATATCGCTAGAGATATTACAATATAACGTATTTGACAATTTTACGGTGACACCGCTGATTCTTGCCTCTACGACGGCGACGTCACATGTTCGTTATTAGCATACGGTCGGCTATTGGTTCAAGACCTCACTTACATTGACATTTGGTCAGAAAAGTGCATCATTGATTCGAAAGGCATTACTATGTAAGTTTGTTGGCAACATTTCGGGGAGTCATTGTCACAACAGTTTGTTTTGGAAATCTGTTGTTTCCTACATTTTATGCATGAAGACAAATCATACTTACTTTTTTTTTTCGATTTCCTGCTTTGACCCATGGTAGGTGAAAATTGTTCATAACGATGAGAATCATAACGAGGTTACCAAATCTATGATTGTACGAGTATGTAATACCTACGGCCGACTTACGTAGCTAAGTGCAGGAGGTCATAAATCCTCGTCTAGATGTGCGGAATCCCGGCCTCGTTCGTATAGTTCGTGTAAAGGACACCCTTGATTAACGCGTTAAATCTGTACAATCAGCCCGACACCCATACAATCCATTCATACTATTATAAACTCAAAAGTAACTTTGCGTCTGTCTGTTGTATCTATGTTTTCGCCCTATCGGCTGCAGGGTTATGAAGAAAACTGGTAAACTATGATCTGGTTGAGAACGTGTTACTTTTTTGGATTACCATCGAATAAGAACACCTACCATGATATAATCTAAGACATCATCGTTTACACGCTCAGATAAACGGGCTTAGCAGTAAAGAATTTAATAATAAACCAGCTTTTAACCTAATTACCGATTACTAACACGACAGTGATTGCATTATTATTTGTGCTTTTGCGAAATTTTGAGTATATAAGTTCACAAAGCGAACTGAAATAAACTTCGTTGATTAAAGGTTGTCTCTAGCTAAAGGCACTTTTTTCAGTGACAAACATACTGATGCGATCCCAAACAATTTGTTCTACTTTATTGCGGAACCCTCGATGGGCGAGTCAGACTAGTTCTCGACTGTTTTCCTTATTTGACTAGTAATAATGTCTTTGTCACTAATTGACCAAAATACTTAAATCTTGTGTACTATGTATACTAGCCAAAATTAAAGGACATTATTATATTCTTCTACTTTATGCAGGTTAGTGGAAACCAGTTCCATTGGTTCCAATGCAATCTTTTCTCGATTGGTGTCGCAGCCAGTTAGTAAGAACTCTTGAAATCACCAAACGTTATACATTGCTCACTTAACAACACGTATTGTAAGGTCCTTGTTGGTTGGTCGATATCGACGTACTCATTCAACTGAACTTAAGCACCGCTATACGGGTTTTATTCACTTGTTAATAAAGGTATTGCATTTAGAAAGCTTTATATCGTAAGCTTGTAAATGTCACTCCTACATTACAATCAACGCTATTGACTTTAACGGGAAACGATACTTTAATACAACTGCGGCCGCATGTCTTACTTTTATGCCTAGACATCAAAAACGAATGTGCTAAGGCGAAAATTACGTACTCGTATATTACGAAGATAACAACTTATTAGTTTAAGTCTAAATCGAAGACACCTCCGGACTGGATAGATGACGGTAAAGGAGCGCCATCTCGCCAATCCTCGGATTGCGTCTAAAAATACACTATTTCCCCGACTCGATATTACTGTGCCAAAGGATAATGAGTCATGAGACAGGAGAGTGTAATACAAAAGCTTACATATTATGGCTTAAATAGAAGCTGCTGTACTTACTGCTCCCAAACTACTGAACCAATTTTTTATACATTCATGATTAATGCATGAGAGAATGAATTCTGTGAATCCGTTCTACTTATTACGTTATAAAAATATTGTAACGAACTGTGTCAAGGATGTTTCAGAAAATATTATATAAATCCATCGCAAAATTAATAACAAAACAATATTAATTGATTCCAGGTCCACTTTCCGTCACGATCGAAAATTGCGAAACTGTCTCGGCGGAGGGGCAGACTTTTTCATGGCTGCTTAACATGAATATCACCAACGTTGGTACTCTGCAGCTCGGGCCCGGTTCCTTCACCCTAGACCCCTCTGCCGGCAACGTTGGCGAGCATGGGCCGGGGATGTCGGTCAGTATACCTTCTCTCCAGCCAACTACAACGCAAAGCGCATAGCGAAATATACTGCAAATGCGAATAAGACGTTTGAGAAATTGCAACAAAGGAAACCGAACAATAATGCTCAATTTAACTTTCTCATGTTACAGATCAGGATGAAAAACCTCACTGTGCCCGCCATCCCTGCCTTTACCTTCGGATCCTCTGCAGCTGAGATTGTTCTGGACAACGTTAGGATTAATGAGATTTTCGCAGGAGCCTTCTCTGCCAATACGTACAACATCGTGATGGCGCTCAACTCCTCGGTGCAAAATATCGATGAAGATGCCTTCTCCCAGCGATCTCTAATCAACAACCTTTATTTCTTCGGCTGTAAAATCAAGCAAATCGCTTCAAGAGCGGTTCAATCGGCTGTCGGAAACCTAAATATTTCGTACACCTTGTAAGTTTTGAATACCGTATTTGTAACGCACACCCTACATGTTATTTGAATTACTAGAATATAACATCATAAGAAATACGTAGTGTTCTGACTGTCAAAACTTTTACACCAAAATTCATTAGCAGCGTCTACTGTTAATTTATAAATTATGTTTCTTTCATTTCAGGATTGAAAATATGGACACAGGAGCCATCAACATAACTGTTGCTTCCGTTGTAATCCGAGATACCGAATTCAACCAACTGATGGAGCGAAGTATAGAACTATCTTCATGGAATAAACTGCACATGGAGAGAAACTCGTTTGACGAACTCGTACCAAATGCGATAGTTGCCTTGGATACTTTGACACATGAGCAATCTGGACATCATCTAGCTTTTATTGAGAACGAAATTGAGACTGCTCATCCTAATAGTCTCAAATTTATAGGCCAAGCCCAAAAACATACTGCGTACTCGGTGGTTTACAAAGATAATTATTTTGGGAAAACTTGCTATTGCAATATAAGTAACTGGCTGCACGAAGTCTTAGCCACTGAGGAGGATGATCCTTATAAGACAGATAGTTATTGTACGGTGGACGAGTTCTTGGCGCGCTGTTTTAACGAACCAGAACAAAATATATTGTTCGATAAGTTCCTTGATGGAGTATGTAAAAAAGATTCAATTACATTTCACTGTGAATCATACGTACGAAAAGCTGATGGAACATCTACTGAAATAAAGAATCCAAGATTTCCACATAAAAATAAGCACGAACAAATGATAAGTGACCGTGATAAGAAGGTAATTGGAATTGTAGTAGTAACCTGCCTAGGCTGTGTGGTTATAGTGATGATAATAAGCTTAATACGATGGATGCGCCGCAAGGGCTACTGCATTAATGTGAAGAATTTACTTATTTCTTCAAACTCTTCTTGCGGCTCATTTTGCGAACGAATCTGCACGTGTGGAGTCGTTACTGGTTTGGATAATGCAAGATCAATATCTCGACTCTCAGTAAATGAGTATTCGGAGCGTCACTGTTTAAATGAACCAACACGAGTTCATGATATAACGCAAGAGACAACTGTGCATGACGAACTCGTGCCGACTGAAGATAAAACTACTCAAACCTTACCAGAAGAGCTGACAAAAGAGTTACTGGATAATCTTAAAGAGAGATTAGAAAGTCCAGAAAATTACATAGAGGCTCGTGAGACCATCGAACATCTGTACGTGCTTACTAAACTAGAAGAAAACCGTAATGCTATGTTACCCAGGCTGAAAGTAGAGGAGAATATTTATGAGCTGCCATTTCAGAAAACGAACCCTCGCGTTGGAAAGAACAAGAAGCAAATGGTGAGCATTGGAACTCGTACGCCTTCTCTGGATAAGCTTTTACCTCTCTCACCGTACAACAGACAAACTGCCCTAGCACATGAGTATTTCGAACCGAAAGATTTTGCTGTGCACCTGTACGCGGAAATAGCTAATAACGAAAAGGAGAAAAGGACGCTTCTAGGAAACATGCCCGATGTTGTTGGAGAACAGGCGGTGCCGCGTGGTCCCTATCTTCGTGCCGTGCGGGAAAAGCAAAACTCTGCGTCAGGATCCCCAGCTAGCCCACTTTCTAAGTCCCTGAAGAAAGCGTCTGGATCCCACGGCATGTCTACCATCAAATCGAACTCGTCCAATACATCGGCTAAGATGATAAATCGTCCTCTGCCGGAGAAGCCCACCACCCTGGACCCTGGCGAAGGAACATCCTTACGGCACGGTTGAGGGTGGGCCCAAGCGCGGCCGGCGCCAGCGCTTAGCGACAGGGCTGAGAAGAGATGCCCTCGCGAAGAAACGCATCGCCGACCGCCGTCGTCGCCCGGACAACGTGGCAAGGACTTCTACATGGAATTGGATCCCTGCGTAACAAGCTAAACGGGCGAATGATAACGACGCGACAATCGAGATGATGCTTAAACATTTCTTTGCTGTGATATTAATTTTGTTTACTTTAATTTGTAATTATTACCTTTGAGTGATGTGTCGTGCCAGACACTGTTGTATGTTTATTTGTAAATAATTTATGAGTTGTAATTAATTCTTAATGTTGAGCCGAGCAACGGCGTGATCTATTGATATTGTAAGACCCTATATTGGATTAATTTCTTGTTTAACAATGCTTTATACATTGACGCTTTTTAATAAGAATGTAAAGTCACAACATTTGATGTTATCACACAATGATTCTTTCCTGTAACGACACCTATGCATAGAAACATGGACAACTGGTAATATATAATCAATTTTCAATGTTATACTAATAAATGAATATGTTAAAAGACAATTACAGTAGAAACATACCCATTTTATTGCTAAAATACTTGATGTTATCAAATATTGATTCGCCTAACGACAACTGTGCATAAAAACATTGACTACGGATAACATAACTATGACTAATTTTCAATATAATACTAATAAATCAATATGTTAAAGGACAATTACAATAGAAAGATAGTCATTTTAAAATTAAAATACAAAAAATATAACCATTATATACGTACTTACTGATCTAAATGTAAATTTTTGAATTTTTCAGTAGTATTGATGTTAAAACATTTAACCATAGCATTGTAATAGCAGTAGATACATTTCTGAATCATTGAATAATTATAAAATGTTGTATTTAATCTGTAATGAATATTCACCCCGAGCTATCGTCCCAAAGGTTAGTGAGTCCTTTTAAAAGTTTTATTTGTTATATGAAATCCTATACCTATACGTATTTCTATAAAAATTTACACCTCAGAGTATACAAATATATTTTGTCCTCACTTTCGACTAAATTTACCCTAACGTACTGAGATCAAAATATCAATAATTATGAACCCTTAGGGTTAAATATTTAAGATATTTATATTAGGTCCTATTTATTTTAGTCCTCAAATCGCTGTCCTAAATATTAATATATATATTAGATTTTAGATTATTTAAGAAATAAATTTAATGATTTTATTCAAAAATATTGATGTCTCACTGGAAACTACATACGTTTTGCCATAAAATAAAACAGTCATTATCTATACTATGTTTATTTATACTGAGAAAGATGAAGAATATGAGATTTTGAGAGACTTCGTGTAGAAAGAGGTTATGTTATTCCATTTTTCCAATTATTATAATGAATAAATGTTATGAAACGAAAAATATTCAATGCATTGTTTATTTTGTATCTTAATTCTACCCCTGACTACGTTTCGAAGGGGTGACACATAGCATCGCTGAATTAGGTTATTCGTTTAGTTCGACTCCTCAAAACCCCTAAACACAATAATTTAGATTCAGCTAGCCAGTTTGTTTAAAGAATGGAAATGCAAACACATCAAAGATAAGAAATCCATTCAGATAAGATATTAGGCACGAACCTATCTAATTTTTATCTTCTAGTTTTCATTAGACTCCACTTTTCTTTTAGGCAACCCACATTCATTATGTGGTGCAAAACGATAAAGTTAGTATTTCGTTTATCTTATCGCTCTTTAACATAAAAACACAATGTTATTTGTGTTTGATATGAAACTCGATGCACTGCACAATCAATTCCTAATCAACTTCTGTATTTTTGACATAGTTTTATCCACACAAATAACATTGCAAATACATAAATGGCTTACCTAAATGCACTCATAATCCTACTAATTTGAAAACTAAGTAGGCAAGAATCAATGAGAATGTGATATTACTATAACTTCATTGTCGGTACTACGAGTATTGTTACATTCTATCGCACGTGGATCGTGAACGTAGACACAATGGAAGTATTGCGCCGGAGCCTGCTGCATATGTTTTTTTTATTTTTTTTAGTTACACGCCACCACGGCCACTGTAACTCCTGAAAGCCAGAATCAACAGTGGCGACCACCAGAAAAGCGCCGAGACAATGAAGCTCGACGAAGTCCCAGAGAATTAATTTAACTGTCTTGGATCCCGCAACGAAATTAATCAGAAAGTATAGCGGAGGAGTAGGAAAAAACCATTATTTCCACTTTCCTCCGTATCAGCAGGAGACAGAACGAAACAAGGCCAATAGGCACAAAGGGACGTTTACAACTAGGATAGGCCCAGTTGCCTAGAACCACGGATAAATATTAACATTAATGGGTCCTAATCCTAAGTTGTGAGCTGTTATATTTATATTTGATTCCAATAATGGGTATGGCAAAAACGCTTGAATGCACGGAAATTTGTTCTAGTTTCTACAAGGTCCGTATAGTAAATAACTCCGGAAGTAACCTGTACACTATCCAACATAATATTGCGTTAATTTTGCCAAAGACGGCACGCCCATGAAATGTGATGTGCGGATTGCTCATATTCGCAGTCAGATGTGGAATATTGTCAAAAAGGCGAGTCGACATGCTTGAAGGAAAATAATTTACTCTTAAAGTTACCATGACCTGTGAGAAATTGGGCAACACAGTGATCAACCTCAAGCCATGTCCAGCCGCTTACAAACGGATGGAAAGAACCGGTAGACGTGTCGGCCCTTGATGGAATTGAAATGGGTGGAGCCTGCTGCATATTAGTGATTCAATGTATTCTGTCGTTATACTCGTACTACTTCAAATTATCTTTCTTACATGTATTCCGCGGGTCTTATGAAATGCAGTCAATATCACATATTACTTGTGGTCACCGCAGCACGTTTTCTTCCTCAATTCTCCCTTGTCATTCGGTGTGCCATGTTTACACCCTTTTTTTACGTATCCTTACAAAACCCGTCACATTTTCTTTGGCATTTATCTCCCTCTCCATCATAAGGAGGTCGGGCAGTCGATATCTAATATCCCTGTAAGCTGGTATATTAGAAAACACCGGGACTGCAATGTTTTGCTAGATACCTAGGTAGTCAAAGTTGCATGCAGTTCGTTCAGAGGGCCTAGCGAAATTTCTTGGTACCAGCCATAAATAGGATGGAGAAATGAATTTGTTTTTGGATGGAAAATAAGCCAAATGAAGTTTGCGTCAATCCTGTTGAGAGTAGTCATAAAAATAGAAGTCTTCCCCCACAAGCGCATATACCCTTGTCAAAGCAGAGAAGCACCTCCTAAAATTAGGCACCTATAATAATTTGAGCAACCTACTCGTATTTACATTTCCGCAACACAATGTGGGTCTAGTATTAGAGCAAGTCAAGTGACGCAGAGCACAATATTGCCATTAGCGTGAACGCCATCCGCCCATCAGCTTGGCTCTAAAATTGTTTCGACTCACCAAGTGGGTTATTTCTAATCATTACAGTGTGGATATCAGAATATCCCACACAGAAGCACCATCCCGCGTTTTATACGCTAATATGTCCAAATCAGTTCAATTTACGAGACACTCTCGCATTGGCATTTTAGAAGCAACTTAGCATAACTGTCTTATACTACAAGACACAAGATTATCCAACATGCGCCACAGGTTCTTAAAAATTTAGGTACCCGAATGATAACACCTTCAGGGCCTGAAGAATAAGCTAAAGTAGTTATATCTCAAGTAACAGTAGCGTAGTAGCAGTCGCGCTAGTGACTACTTGACCACGAGTTGACAGCTACGTTGTTCTCAACGGCGCTGTCAACTAGGACATGCAAAGAAACATAAACAGCTGAACGTAAGTAGCAGAAAATCAGCGGTCACAAACCTAGCGTGCTCAATGTAACAGGTTGTTAGGTACGTCGCCCGCAAACGTGCGCAATCAGCCGGCAAGCTAGTGCCGATTGAGCGATAACCAGTACCGTCGTGCATACGGAACTACGGTAATCCAGGATATTAGGTAACTAAGCGCTCTACACACTAACTGAGAGCTTACATGGTAGGTAGGGTAGCCAGACTTCGAGTAGCAATTACATTCCTTTTTAACCCCGACCGAAAAAGAGGGGACGAGGGGTGTAAATGTGTTATAAATTGGAAGTGTGTACCTGTGTGTCTGTCTGTGGCTCCTGAACGGATGAATCGATTTTGATAAGGTATTTTTCGTGATAATAATCATCTTAATAGAGTAAGCAAAGTTTCTAGAAAATCTGCTCAGGCATTTGAAGATCATCACGTCACTTCTAGTAGATGAAGAGATAAAAACCACAATAACAGGGTGCGATAAAGTCGATGGTAGCGTATCTACCAACAATACAAGTTTAAAAATGGTTGCCTGTAAGTCGGTTTACGAACGATAATTTTACGTGATAACGTAATTTCTCATCATATTAGTGATTGTAACTTAAAAAACAATATTGTATTAAAAAATAATATTGCATCCCTCTTTTCACCCCCTTATGGATTAAAATTCTAACAACACCATTACGTTAACTTCCAACCATACGCCTAGATAATAAAAGGGACATGCCCAAGTTTCATAGTGATTTTGGCCATGGGTGCACACTTATGAAATAGTGTAATAAATGTTATACAAATCGTCAATTGAAAAAGAAAGAATTGGTATTTCGTTGTATCACGTGTGTGTATTATAAATATTTTTCGTGTGCGTTTCGTGGCCAAAAATGGGAAATTGCCTGTGTGATTTTGACTTCGAAAATTAAGGCCTTCCATACACAACTTCATCCCCTTTTTAACCCTTTGGGGGTGGAATTATCAGAAACGCTGAAACACACGTATTAATTAATTTTCAAACGTCAGCCTAAACACAAAATTTTAAGAACTTTAAAACTGACGCACCCCTTTTTCATTTCCCTTAAGGGTTGAATTTCGAAAAATCCTTCCTTATTTCTTGTCTACATTATACAGGGAATCACTGCAAAATATCAGTTTTGGTCTAAGGGCTTGCTAGGCTAGGCGTTGGATGGGAATGGTGCTGTGTGTGTGCAGACACTTTTTCGAGGGTGCAACCGGTGTTCATCAATTTATAAGACGTTATCACGTCAAAAACATGAACAACAAATTAAATTAATAATATTTAATACGGGTAACATTATAATAATATCTAAACATTGTCTCTTCGTTCAATAAAGTAGAATATTTTAATCCAGGCGTCCGTACGTCATTGTGTCGGAAGACCGCAAGAATAATGCCGGGGACTACCACCCTCTACTTTTGTGCAAAGACAGGTAATTTGATTGAGTTTTAATCTAGGTCTACCATCAGGTTTGTCTAGGTGGATTTTGTTGGACAGTGGATTGAAGTAAAACCCTTTGTTTTACTTAAAGAAATCTATTATTGCATAACACGAGTAGAAAAACATGCATCTTTTTTTGGCGGCTAATTTCATTCTTATGTATGGTGCACGAGAGAGATCAAAATACATCTCTATTTCTATACTTCAGTTCGTTACCTTACCGATAATGCTATGACTGATTCCTAAGTGCATAACCAGGTGAAGTTTTTTATTTTAGTCCATGGTGGAGGCTACACTAAGGGTATGTGCGCACTACAAAAATAAATCGTTGCGACTTTTAAACTGCGGAATAAAGCCGCAAACGACAATAATTCCTATGCGCACTACGATTTATTATCTGTCTGACATCGTCAAAGATCGCAAGTCGACTGACCGCTGCGCTTGCGATTTTTTCCGCAATGCGCGAAGCCAGTACCGCTTCATAGGGTACAAAATATACGTACGTGCGAAAATAAATCTCCAACGATTTATTTTCGCAGTGCGCGCATTGTAGTACATTTCTATTGTTCACAGATTGTCGAATTTTCTTCGCAACGTTTTATTTTCGTGGTGCGCGCATACCCTCAGACAGATAATCAGAATAAATCGTAGTGCGCTTAGGAATTATTGTCGTTTGCGACTTCATTTCGCGCAAAAGTCGCAACGATTTATTTTCGTAGTGCGCGCATACCCACTTAGTTTTAATTTTATGCTACAAGATCTATACAAAGTGTAAACGGACTCTTCACGAAACCGCGAACTAATCGTTCTGTACATTTAACTAAAGTCACTACGCAAAAATATTGCTGGGCAACGACATTTTTTCTTGGGGGAAAAATCACATTTTCTCAGAAGGCCTCAATGTAACGCACCCAAAACATTGTGCTGATGGAAAGCATTGAATAGTACGGGGTCAAAGGAGGTATTTAAAGTAAAGTTATAACATCAAAATCTTGAAAAGATGGCACTTTGACCCCCAATATCACAGTAACTAGAAGGTTCCCAGGCATGGTCTAGTCTAGAACCAAAAAAAATATCGCAATGACGAGGAGAACAAAGTGCCTTTCGGCTTGGTTATGGATATTTTAAACCCTTATATGTAGATATTAGCTATTATAAATATGAACCCAAAATGATTACCAAAACTGATTGTTTTAGTTAACCCAACGGACCGTGAGTTAAGCGAGCTTTAATCATCAAAGTGCGTGCACATTAATTACCTAAAAGCAAAATGAGTTACAGCAATCCTGAATAATCGACCGGCCGCAGCCAGGAGAATATTGCATCTAGTTTTGGTAGGGTTGTGGCATCAAAATTTAATTAACTTCTGCTATTATTCGTTATCACAGTTGATATCTCCTTTTTATAACCACATCAAACAATAAAGGATGTATAAAGACTCTGAACGAAGCCGAAAGGCACTTATTCTCCCCATCATTGCGATCATTTCTTGGTCTAGACCATACCTGGGAACCTTCTAGTTACGGAGATATTGGAGGTCAAAGTTACAACTTTTTAATGTTAGAACTTTATTTTCAACACCTCCACGACCCTCGTACTATTCAATCCTTCCACGAGCAAACGTCATTTCCCAGCAATCATGTTTGCAAAGGGTTACTTAGCTTGATGTACAGAATGTTAGGTTAACGGCTCCGTGAAGTCTCTTTCCATCCTGTATATCTATCATTTCTTTGGGATTCCCGTACTTTTATAGCCATCCGCATTCATCCTCTAACTAAACTGTCTTCAAGAAATTTTCATAGCCCATCGCATTAAACAGATTCCAATGATTTTTGTTTATATTTATTATCTAGGAGTTTTTAAGAATTAAGTTGTTTATCATAAGGTTGTCAAAGGGATGGGTTTAATTAGATAAAAACATGAATTGCATTTGCATCCCATGCTGCAATGCAGTTTATTTGCTCGCTCCAAAAATGTTACTTACTTTTTCATTGAAAAACTTTTTTACAAAAAATTAAACCGACTTCAGATAAAACAAAAAAGTTAAAAATAACTTCAGAAAAAACGCTTCAGGAGTCGGTGACCTTTGTTTGATTGATTTAGTTTTTTTGTCACCGACTTCTGAAGCGATTTTTCTGAAGTTATTTTTAACTTTTTTGTTTTATCTGAAGTCGGTTTAATTTTTTGTAAAAAAGATTTTATTTTTCACTTTTTAGTGGTTCACATGTGCTTACCCCTTCACAGTGTACCGGCGTGATTTTAGGTTATGAACTGGTGTAAATAATAGACAGACATGAGATTTCAGCAATCCCAGTATATTTGCTATCATTTATTGAGGAGTTCATCAATGTGGATGAGAATTCGGAGATATGCAACGGAAGTACATCCTATCCAATAAAAAAACAATACATGTCACCGTAATAGGGCTTATCCCCAATAAATGGAACTTAACACAAGTAACTGTCGAAATCTGGGTGTATTATACACTTCTGACTACCCCCTCAAAGCATACAGGCGTAATGTTACGCCGTGATATTGTATAAACAATAAACAACCAACCGTTTGCAGCAATCACTGCAGCTTTGCCGTGTATTTTTGAAGAGTTCCATTTATATCTCCGAAGATCATCATCAGATCTTCAGCAAATTAAAATGGGACCACACGAGAAGCACCAGCCTTCAAATAAAAAAAGAACCATCAAAATTGGTTCACCCAGTCGAAAGTTCTGAGGTAACAAACACTGTCGAAATTTGGGTGTATTGTATACATCTGCGTACCCCCTCAGAGCATACAGGCGTGATGTTACGTCATGATATAGTATAAACGATGAACCTACAAGCGAATGCAGCAATCATTGCAGATTTGCTGTGTATTTTTGAAGAGTTCCGTTGTATATCTCCGAATATCAGCATCAGGTCTTCAGCAAATTAAAATGGGACCACACGGAAACCACCAGCTTTCAAACAAAAAAAGAACCATCAAAATCGGTTCACCCAGTAGAAAGTTCTGAGGTAACAAACACAAACAAAAAAAATACAGACGAATTGAGAACCTCCTCTTTTTGGAAGTCGGTTGAAAAGAAGTGCCGAACGGCCCCTATGCCGTTATGAATAGGGGGTCAAATAACGGTTGAGGATACAGGACCTAATTAAGCTCCTTACAAAATGTCGTTTGGAACTCTAGCAACTCAAAGAAGGTGTATTGCTTTCGAGCGGTGCCTGCACACCATGTGACAACCACCTAGATTTGGTTTCTCGGTACAATTTTAGGACAAACGATAGTACTAGCTTTAATTTAACGTTAAATGACATACTACTTAGTACATCTGTACTACTAATTAGCAGGCTTTCATTGGCAAAAAAGTAATTACGCCTAGTCTTAACAAAAACTATTATAAGACCAAACTAGATTCATGATTATAGATACATGATTAACATTGGTCCTAATTTAGCCCATAACTAACGATGATGTAATCTGATTTCAGTATATCCGGCGCACACGTATGGTGTAATGGTGTTGAAGCTACGAGTATTTTGCAGATTTTTTGAAGTTTTATAACTTTTTGTAGGTAATTGTTTACGTAAAACATTTTTCCGTAAATAGCTACAAGGGGATATCTTATGTAAATGCGAAAGTTTGTGAAGATGTAGGTATGGTTGTGTGTGGTTGGTTGTGTTGTAAATTCAAAATACTTTGATGAAGCTTAAAAGAAAACGTGGAAAAAAAATACGATAGGCTCTCACTCTCAGTCAGCGGACCCCGTAATAGCACAGAGTACGGAACCACATATTGCTTCTTCTAGTAAAGAACTTCAGTTTAGATTACATACACCTACCCATATGAGTTACTGTGGTCTCTTCGAATGTAATTTGGCTTTAGATCTCATGGTAATCGAAGTTTATAGTTTCAGAACGCTCATTAAAATTCATTAAATATCGTAGAGCGAATGTTGTATCCACTCACTTAATTAAATCAGCTCGCTTGCAGATTTCAAGCTAGAACTTAACAAAAGCATTTTTTAAATGTAGTTCAGCTAAAAAACTGGGCCTTCAATTAAACGAGCTCCAACACCAAAGGGTTCCTGGAAATGCAATGTTCACAAAAGAAAACCTGCAAATTGCAAAAAACGTTAGATAATTTGAATTTGGCGGATTACTCTGGCGCTTCCATCTTTAATCAATCAAACAATCTTCTTCAGGTGAAAGAAAAGTTTAAATCTCAACAGTTTGAACAGCTCGCAGATGATCTTGTAAAGCTTCAGTTTCACCTTTAAAGGTTATAAAGGTAAGTAACTAGAACCCTAAAAAGTACCTAGTAAGTGTCCGGAGTACTGGGGATCTAAAAAGGCCACTTTAGCAGAATCATAATTTGAATCACGTTAAAATTTAAAATTCTTAAAATGGACTTTATACTTGTGAGCGTAAGGTCCATTTTACCAATTTAATTTTTTTAAGATGGTTCAAATTATGATTCTTCTAAAGCGGCAATTTTAGGCCCGCAGTACGATGCGAGCCGTGAATCGGAATCATATAAACAAACACTCATACGCCGGTCGTTACGTAAACTAACGGACAGCATTCAAACAAAGTTACGTTCAGTCGGAAGCCTGCACAGTGTCTCCATTATATGCCTTTTGAACAAATATAGCCAATCAATACACAGAACTTTCAACTCTATCTTCTGCATGTAAAGGTGGTCGTACCGTCTTTTTACAGAAGGAAGAATTTGTTTATTTTTGCGGTCAATTAATTGAAATGCGGTTAGTTACGTAGGTATCATGACTACGAGTGCTACGCCCACATTTGTGAAAGAAAGTGTGAATAAACTTGAATGTAATGTAAGATTTACGATGAGCACGTAATTCCTATCCACCCGAGATAACTTTCGTGCGACTATTCGTAGAGCACTGGGTGCTAAAGGAGTGCTAAAAACTCATTCGGTTTGGTAGTATTTGTGAAACAACAAAGCCGATGACTCGTGCCGGACGGCGAACACCTTTCTGTATCTAATAATTATTGCTAAATAATATTTTTGTGATAGGCCGACGGATTTTTCCAAAACGGTAACCTCTACATAAATGACCTCGAAAAAAACTCTACAACTTTGCAGACCGGCCGTGCCGAATCAAGCAGACGAGCATGAGCAGCACTCCAGGACTAAGAGCACGAAGGCGAACGAAAATACAAGGTAGGTATGTATATGTCACCGTAAAATTGTCAAATACGTTATATTGTAATATCTCTAGCGATATTGTAAAATCTCGAAATATTGTCAAATGAACATGCGGAAGTATCTCTGCCCCCATAATCGGGACTTGGGGCACCCCCCCGTTAGGTTAGTTAGGTTCCTTTAAACCCTGCATCCGGAAATAGGGGCCCCGCGAAGCGGGGCATCGTCGTCTACGCTTTTTAGGGGAATATAAAGTGTTTTAAGGTTAGGTTATAATAATCGATATTTCTCAGGAATGGTACAATATCTTTTCATGAGAGTTATACCACTGGGCAAGGGGGACCCCTCCTTCCCTCCACACCGCGTGAGTTGACTACCATCGCATGCATTTCACGAAAAATAATGCGTTTTGTTGTAAGTAAGCAGTATGTTCATTTGACAATATTTCGAGATTTTACAATATCGCTAGAGATATTACAATATAACGTATTTGAAAATTTTACGGTGACATAGACACACCCAAACAATACCAACTTCGTGTAAAACAGAATAAGAAATTTAGTTTGAATTGCGAAGAAGTAGGTACACAAAACAAGAAATACTTGTGTCGCATAGTATGCAACGAGATATTATAGTACCGTAGACGTTAAATACCTACTTCACAACTAAATATCAGAACGGAAAATACCTTAACAGCAATTACGCCATTAGTATATTAATAATAATGAACGTTGTAGAACCGGTCCTTTAGAACAACAGGTATTTAAAACTTGGAGCTCACATATTATTATTTTGAATGGTAGGTATTTGTCCGACGTTCCGCTAGAAATTATATTTGCTTTCAACACTATATCAGCTATCTCGTATTATGACAAAAGAATTATACAATTTCAGCAGATATGAATACGTTCGTCACCATCAAAGGTTTATTTTTTTGCTACGAAACAATAGAAATTTGCTTTGCTTTATTTACCAATTAAGTTTTTTCGGATGCTTCTTTCTAATCGATGGTACAAAACATTATTTTATTAAGGTCCATGTTCACCGAAAAGATAACAGTCTGATTATCCAAAAACAGCTGTGACATGTTCCCATACAAAAAAACTTTTTTCCAAAAAATTAAACCGACTTCACACAAAAAAGTGAAAAATAACTTTAGCTTCAGAAGTCGGTGACCTTTATTTGATTGATTTAGTTTTTTTGTCACCGACTTCTGAAGCTAAAGTTATTTTTCACTTTTTTGTGTGAAGTCGGTTTAATTTTTTGGAAAAAAGTTTTTATTTTTCACTTTTTAGTGGTTCACATGTGCATGCCCTTTCACAGCGTACCAGCGTGATTTTTTATTATGAACTGGTGTAAACAATATACAGACATGAGATTTCAGCAATCCCAGTAAGAGACACACATTTGCTACATTTAATGAGGAGTTCCGTTGCCTTTCTCCGAAGTTCTTCATCTAATCTTTACCAAATTTAAATGGGATCACTCCGAGAAAGTACTCTTTCTAAAACTTCCCAAATCGCTTCTGGTGTGCCTATAAAATTTGAAGAGTTCCCTCTATTTCTCCAGGATCCCACTATCAGGATCCTGACTTGATGATTATGGGACCTTCTGGGAAGTATACCCTTTCAAACAATTAAAAAACAAATTCGGTCCAGTCATCTTCGAGTAATCGGGGAACATTGAATTGAGAACGTCCTCCTTTTTGAAGTCGGTTAATAACGACGTTATGGTACGTGACTCAAATATCCGGATAGCCTTTAAAAGATTTGGCCGAGTATCGTTAATTTGCTTCTAAGAATTGAAGAGTTCCGTTCCTTTGTCATGGATCCCATAACCAGAACCTAACCAAATTCTCATCAAACTACCCTTGAAGTAGGTACCCTTGCCAATAAAATAACAATAGGCTTATCCCCAATAAATGAAACTTAATACACCTAACTGTCGAAATCTGGGAATATTGTACACTTCTGCGTACCCCTCAGAGCATACAGGCGTGATATTACGTCATGATGTTGTATAAACAATAAACCTACAAGCGTTAACAGCAAGCACTGCAGATTTGCCGTACATTTTTGAAGAGTTCCATTGTATATCTCCGAAGACCAGAATCAGATCTTCAGCAAAATAAAATGGGACCACATGGGAAGCACCAGCTTTCAAATAAAAAAAGAATCATCAAAATCGGTTCACTCAGTCGAAAGTTATGAGGTAACAAACACAAAAAAAAAAAAAAAAAAAACATACAGACGAATTGATAACCTCCTCTTTTTAGAAGTCGGTTAAAAATGTGTCTTAAACAGCTGCTTTTAGATAATCAGACCGTCATCTTTTTGGTGAACACGGACCTAAGGTCCATGTTCACCGAAAAGATAACAGCCTGATTAGCTAAAAACAGCTGTCACTGTGACATATTACCATACAAAAATGTGTTTAAAACAGCTGTTTTAGATAATCAGACTGTCTATCTTTTTGGTGAACATGGACCTAAATGAGTCTGCTTAAACACTCGGTTGGCAATAAAAATAAGGCACCGACATTTATATAAAACATCTAATATGTTTTGTTCAAATGTCGGTGCCATATTTTTTACACATTATATAAAATTGCGAATCTAATATAACGGTTTTTAGTTTATGTCAATTATACGATGTTCGAAGGTTGCAGCTATCTTGACCTCAGTTTTCAAGTGATTCAGTGCCGCAGCATCAAACGGACATGACATGATAGAGGATGGCAATAATTTGATTTACCAAGTTAGGCCCAGTAGTACCTATATGTATGTGAAAGGGGCTGAGCCTTAGGCATTTCACCGGGCTCTAATTCCATACCCCGGGCTACTACCGAGAAATCCTATATCGTTCCTGGGTCAGTTTCATATGGCGACGTGACCACAACGATTAATTGTAGTGTGTATTTGACACTGAATGTAAACTGAGTCTGACAAGTAACGTTCAACCATAGTATTATACGCCGTTTGCTAGCTGTCGCACAAAAGCCATAGAGCTCGTTTATGTGGGTACGGGGAATATAAGGATGGGATTAGATTACATAAGTTTACATGTCATAAAATATGAATATTATTGACGATAGCCCCGCAGTTTTTTTTTAATTCAATGGGTATAGCAAAGTATTCACCTCGACTCTCCCTAAGCTTAGGAGTACTATTACTTATCTATTCTGTGGCTTAGGACAAAAAAATTGTCCACGCTACCCACGTTGTTGTCATGTGACACAGCTAAACTGTTTGCATCATAAAGTAGCAATATCTTGACCTTTGACAAAGGCCATCAAAGAATTCACCTTGAAAGTTCTCAAGCGGATGATTGAGATAAAAATGTTTGGTTACGCTGATAACCCAGTGGCAGTGACCTGTCGGCTGTCGGCAAGGGTAGCGATGCACTTTGATGTGCGTGCGGAACTGAGATTAAACCACACGGTTATCCCGAGACTTATGATAACTTCGGATCAGAACTAACTATTGATTTGTGTACCAAGTAGCGCTGTTTTCAAACGTTAAGGCGCTACCCCAAGCAAAAGCCGTTTTTTGTGCAGTTTTTTGGAGCCAACTCCTCTTTAACCAAAAGAAATACCAAGTAATAAAAATACATTAAATTTCTACATATTCTTAGACTGCAAAGTGGTAGTTTTATTTTTTATTTTAAGTCTCATAATGTGTAATAAATCCCCTCACAATGAAACCACAAAAATGAGAAAAAAATATTTATAACATGCTTCTTCTCGTAAAGTTAACATTATTTTGATTTGCTTCTTATACTAATGGATAGACAATTTAATAATGAACATAATGCTAGTTTTTTTTTTTTCAAAAGACGGAAATTTGATTTTATAAAGAATAAAAATCACTAATTTCGCACTATTCGACCCGCAGTGACTGACGTAAAAACCACTTTGTAGTGCAAGCTGATTAGAACTTTATTCTAATAGTATTTCAAACGAAGTTTGAATCACCACAAATAGAGTTGCTAATTTTGCCTGGGGTAGCGCCTTAAGAGCGGGCCTAACGCCAAGAAAAATTCTGATTTCCCCCGCGCGTCTCGCCACACCCGCATTAGTGCGTTTGTCAAACACGGGCGGCGGCGCCACGACGCGCGACGCGCGGGACCGAACTCGCGTACTTGAAATCATTGAGCTGAGTATATGCAACATAGATAGATGAAACCACTTTCTTTTCTTTTTTTTTTAGTTAATTTTTTAACACCTTCAATGCATTCCTATGTTGTTTGTATGTAGTGAAATAAAAGTTTTGAGTACTCCATTTCATCTTAGTTTTCTTAATTAGGTATTTATTGTAGACATCGGATAGTTGGATGCATTTGTTTACTATAATTTTTGGGCAAGTAATTATGGAAGCGGCTTTTTTCAACATAAATTCCAGAAATTCCGGGAATGCATAATTAATAGGATACAATGGTTGGAAGTGACTTCTTAAATATGTGGTATAATTTTTTTCGGCAAACCGGGATCACATCTATTCGTATGCTTGTATATGTCACCGTAAAATTGTCAAACACGTTAGATTGTATAATACCTAGAGAGATTGCAAACTCTCGAAATATTGTCAAACGAACATACTGCTTACAATAAAACGCATTGGTTTTTCGGTAGATTGTAATCTATCGAAGTGAAACCGTAATATTGTGAAATGCATCCGATGGAAGTCAACTCGCGCAGTGTGGAGGAGAGGGAGGGAAGGAGGGGTCCCCCTTGCCCAATGGTACCACTGTCATGAAAAGATATTCTACCATTACTGAGAAATACCGATTTATATAACGTAACCTCAAAACACTATATTCCCCTAAAAAGCGTAGTCGACGGAGCCCCGCTACGCGGGGCCCCTATTTCTGTCTGCAGGGTTTAAAGGAACCTTACTAACCTAACGTGAGGGTGCCTAAAGTCCCGATTATGGGGGTAGAGATACTTCAGTCGCATGCATTTCTCTATATTACGGTTTCACTTCGATAGATTACAATCTACCGAAAAATAATGCGTTATATTGTAAGCAGTATGTTCAGTTGACAATATTTCGAGAGTTTACAACCTCGCAAGAGAGACTACAATCTAACATGTTTGACAATTTTACGGTGACATTATAATATGTATAATTATGAAATTCAATTTTTAAATTATTTATCTTGACGTTTGTTACGCCATTTTGGTAATCTACTTTTCGACATTAGTTAGCATTTGATTCTGTAGTCAGCAAGTTAAAAAAAATATCAATTCCGGAATACGGAATAAAAAAAAACGTTGCAAGTCAATTCATTCGATTCTAAATATAATCAGAACTCTAAATTGGTTTTTAATTTTTCTACAAATAAGAAACGATCGTAAGAAATATCGTATAATCATCATAATAATATTTGTTTATTAGTTTTATTCAAAAACACTGATGACTGAAGCTTCATTTACATGAGGCCATTTTCTTGGACATACAAGTGCAATAATTGAATGTAATAATTTAAGCGCAATAATTGACCTTCAAGAATTGCAAGCAACTGTTTACTCAAAAACTTGAAAGCAAATATTATATATTATATAAATTTACAATTTAATAAAAAAGCGACCGTAGCAGCAACTCAAATATAATGAATTGATTGAATGTAAGGTAAATTGCGGTATACGGTTTATGACGTATTAAAAAAAAATACTTACTAGATCTCGTTCAAACCACTTTTCGGTGGAAGTTTACATGGTAATGTACATCATGTTTTTTTTAAACTTTTATCATTCTCTTATTTTAAAAGTTACAGGGGGGGAACACACATTTTACCACTTTGGAAGTGTCTCTCGCGCAAACTATTCAGTTTAGAAAAAAATAATCTTAAAAACCTCAATATCATTTTTGAAGACCTATCCATAGATACCCCACACGTTTGGGTTTGAAGAAAAAAAAATGAGTTTCAGTGCTAAGTATGGGGGAACCCCCAAAGTGTATTGATTTTTTTCTATTTTTGTGTGAAAATCTTAATACGGTTCACAGAATACATCTACTCACCAAGTTTCAACAGCATAGTTCTTATAGTTTCGGAAAAAAATGGCTGTGACATACGGACGGGCAGACAGACAGACAGACATAACAAATCCATAAAGGTTCCGTTTTTTGCCATTTGGCTACGGAACCCTAAAAATACGTACTGTTTGCGTGCAAGCAAGACTCTTGTCGTTATGCAACTCAAGCTTCGTAACGTTATTGTACTAGTCAAGATCTTTCATTTGATACCCATATTGAAAAAAGGTAATTCTCCATTTTGTGGTGGCGGCCATCTTGGATTTTAAATTTATCATAGGAAGTATTCTACTAGTCACGCCCTTTCATTTGATACCCATATCGAGGGAATTGTGAAAAAATATGTAAGTAATCCGCCATTTTGTGTCGGCGACCATCTTGGACTAATTTTCATCAAACATAGCTAGGAACACTGCCGACTAATTCACCTTTCTAATAAAAAACAAAATTAAAATCGTTTCATCCGTTCGGATGCTACGATGCCACAGACAGACACACACACACACAGACACGTCAAACTTATAGCACCCCGTCGTCTTTGCGTCGGGGGTTAATAAAGGAACTTTGGTTTATGCAGATCTCTCATTGTACCAAAAATATATACATGGTGAGGCCACGTTATACTGGAAGTGTAAAAAATACTTAGCAAGAGTATTGTAAATAGGTATTCATAATTCTTTATGAAAACCTAGGTGCATACATAAGGTATGTGAGATTTCGGTAGTAGGAAAAGATAAACGTACTTCTCTAGTGATACATTTTGGTCATTATTCTAATTATTTTCGACCTCGATGGTACTACCGAAGTACCGACAGAACCATCAACAAACTCGATCACTCGATTTACATTATTTTCTGGGAACTGATACCTGACACAAGCGAGTGTTGGGAATCACATTAAATAATTTTTTGTTAAAATGGACTTTACGGTCATAAACATAGAGTCCATTTTAAGAATTTTAAATTTTAACGTGATTCATATTATGATTCTGCTGAAGCGGCCATTTTAGGATACCCGTCTATTTTAAATCTTTACTAGCCGACCCGACCTACCTACTACCTACCTTCTACCTACCCACTACTTTCAAGTCATAACATAAAGTATAAGTAATAAAACAAATCCTTTTAAATAGTAACTTCCATAATTTTATTAAATTTATAATAATATACCAACCTAATAGTTAATTCGTACGGGTTGTATCAGCCGAAAGACGTCCACTGCTGGACATAGGCCTCCCCCAAGTGTCGTCACTTTGACCGGTCAACGGCGACTCGCATCCAACGTTGTATGTAATTATAATAATTTCAAACAGAAACAATGCACGATCAAATCAATCATCCGTTTATTTTGAGTTTACTATGCGCTTAGGCACGTAAAAAATACATAAGTAGGTACATTCGACCACGGCAATCAGCCATAAATTGAGTGTTCAACTGCTTTACTTCTCGCTTCTTCCGTTTTGCTATTGTATTTTTCTTGTTAGCCATGTTACTTAACAGAAAATTAGTAATATTATGATAATAATAAGGGCGGCTAGGCGCGGAGCAAAGTGACATAGACTGCCCGCCTCAACAGAGCGAGGGCAACTGATCGGTGAAACAAACTGATGTCTCAAGCTCGCGTCCCGCGAGACGGAAGACGGCGCATTTCGCGGATTAAAAATGTAGTAAGCGCCAGATTCTTTCGAGTCTATTATCTCTTAACACTACAGTACACGCGCCCCTTTTTTTTACTTGAGTACACGCGTGGCCTACTATGGTAGGCCATTTTAAAATATCAATAACATGTATATTCCTAATTATCTGAATAAAACAACAAATGAAATTAAAAGGTGTTTATTTAACTTAGACCTAGAACCTTACATTTAACAAAAATAATTAAGAAAGTATTAATAATCAACAATTTAGTAAATATATAAGAAAAATTAACAAAAATGGCACTTCTGAGATCAACGTAACTTTTTTTTAACTTAAAACTAAACTGTATTTATATTTTCTTTGTTTTCATAGCATTCAGGACACACTACTGCTTGGTGATCGGGACAAATCCATTTATTGCAAGTCTTGCACCACTTTTTTGTCGACCGATTTCGGGCTCTCGAGCAGAGTGCACATCGACCAACTCGTCCTATCTTTGAAGACAAGTCGTGTTGAGACTCTTGGGGTTCTTGAACTGTGTTGCCCAAAAGAGCGTTTATCCTGAATTTAAGTTGTCGTGGTAGTGTTTCAATGGATGCCCGGCGAATCAAAAGCGGTTTTATCAAATTAAAAGCCAATTCGGACAAAAAGTTACGCCTGACAATTTTTTCGGCAGGGGCCTGCAAGTCTGGCTCTGACTGAACTTCATCATCTTCACTCTCAATCACTTCTTCATCTTCAGTACCTATTTAGCTCTTGCAGCCACCTTTCCACTTGTGAATTAACCATTATGTAATCGGATATATAAATCTGTAAAAAAAGAACTAAAATAAGCAAAAAAAATACATTTTACAATTTGTAACTTAAATATAAATAATAATAATTGAATATACATACATATAAATACATTATTAATAATTAGAGCATAATATAATAGCGTTATAAATCGATAATACATCAAAAGTTACATACCTGAATTTGGTACACCAATACACGCGCGGACTACTTTAGTAGTCCCGCGGTTTTGGCGCCAAATTGCTTGCGCGTGCGTCGCGTACGGGGTCGCGCGGGGTACTGAGGTTGTGACAAATATACCAGACGAGGCTTACCTGGAATCACTAGTTTCTAGCGCGCTATACTAAAAAGTTATTGGAAAAAGAGTTACCCTGGTCTACTATAGTAGGCCGCGCGTGTACTGTAGTGTTAAAATAGCAAATATTTTGAACAAATTCTCAGAGTCAGCCCTAGGTTATACATGAGTGATAATATTTATGTAGTTTATGGTTCAGTAATATGCACCAAAATAGAATACGAACCAAAATTGTTGAAAATTAGAGGTAACTTTGTGACGATTTTCTATCTAGAAAATTTTATCCTATTATGTTTTTGCTCAGACCCAACCCTCACATTTATAATGAAGTTTCCAGACATATTTTTTTTTTCTAATTTGAACATGATTTACTACTCTAAAAATCTAATCTAAGATTGAAGATTTTGCTTTAGGCCCGCTCTTAATTAAAATCTAACAGTTCTCGTTTTCCAACTTCAACATTCGACATAAAAAAATTAAGTAGTTTGGTTCTGTTATTGATGCTTCTCCATGAACTCGATAGATGGCGTTGATCTAACTACGTTACTAGGTGCTAAAGGCAAAACGCTTGAAAAAATACACGTCACCTATGCTCGTTGACTGACAATTTCGTCCCAAAAAGTCCCTAAAAAACCTAATGGTTATATGCTTCCGAATATAACCATTAGGTCCAACTGAAATTAAGTGACGTTCTGTTCCTTGCAGTAACGCAATCAGATCAACGCCATCTATCCAGCAACTAGGGAAGATTTGAAAAAGAAACTCCCTCATTGAAACGTGTATTCTATTTCAGTGTTTTCAACTGAATGCATTTTTAATACTAGAATATTTTACAACAACAACACATCATCAATCATCAGGAACATCTCCAATCATCAGCGATATCAATCAATCGTAGGTAGGTAGGTACTCGGTCGCACAATATTGAAAAGTCTGTCTATTTTAGCTTTTAGAAATGAAATTGACTTTTCAATATTGTCAGTCAAATCAAAATGTGTTTATTATGAGAATACCTCAGTTGCTATTCTATCCAGGAGTACTCACTTATTGAACCGGTAGAGAATCGACACGTTACAGTTTTGGACTTAACGACTACATTTGCCTGAGAGGCTGAAACATTCCCATGGACAACGAAGTAATGTTTCGAAATAGTTGCAAGAACGAGCAATGACTCGATGACATGACTAATATAGGTGATCATAATTCGCAGTAGCCCGAGTTACTAGTATACAGTTGCAATTACTTAAATAAATAGTACTTACTGCAGCAATACCCGTATTTGATCTACTGTTATTTTTTTTCGTAGTGCAAAATAATAATGGGCCCGTCGCGGTCGTCAAAGGGAAAATTGCATCCTACACGAGATTTAAATTTTGTACGGTTAAGTGAAACGGTATGATGACAGTTTATTTTGTAATTGCCGTGAGTTCGAGTTTGTCATTGAAACTGGCGTTTGGTCTCGTCTCCCTATACGACTACTCATTGTAATCTACTTGCAGACAAAGGAACTAGTCATACGAATTTAAATTTCAAGCCGTGATTACGTTATTATAAAACTCAATGCAGATCCATTTAAATTTCCTAAGTCTGTGTAAACAGCCGTTTGCTGGATAAATTCGACAAATAATTGACCAAAGCAGTCTCTATAAAGTAATCTATGAACACTGCTCAAATATCGATTAAGGCACTAGTCCACAAAGTCCTACAAATGGAACAAATTGAAAAACATTTTTATTTCTCATCCTAATAAGAGGTTTTCTTTTTGAGTAAGTTTAATAAAACATATTTTCCAAGAACTCCGTAGATGGCGTTGAACTGATTAAGTTAATAGTTGTCAAAGCCAAAACGCTTGAAAAAAAACGTTGTATCACATCACGTACGCTCGTTGACTGACACTTTCGTTTGCTTAAGCTTCCCAATATTTAAACCATTACATCCAAGTGAAATGATGTGATGTTCCGTTCCATGCAGTACCTAAATTACCAAGTTCAGCACCATCTATCCAGCAACTAGGGAAGAGTATCAAAAGAAAATCCCTCATTATAAGGGAACTACGTGGGGTTTTAAAACTAAGTTCGGTAAATTCAAAATCATAATAGTTCATTGCTAGTCTGCCACTTTGTTGATACAGGTCTATCAGCGACTGTAACCACTATTAATCTAGATTCTAGGGTGTACTATTACTGTATAGTAAATTAAAGATACACTTGCAATACGATAACGACTGACCACTGAAAAAAAAAATTTGATTAAGTTTTATTACTTCAAGATTGAGGTTCATCCAGACAGCGTGTGGTTAGGGCACTCTTTACCTATTCTAGGACTTATGCAGATATTCTAGAAAAGCACCATTTTACACTTTACAGCTAGCAACGTACAGTTCAGGGCACGTTTGCGAAAATACTGTGGCTTTGAGCTGGTCTAGCGCAACACGGTGTTTACATTAGAATAATACCTAAGTAGGTACTTACTGATTTTGTGCCACAGTACTATGTGTCGTCACCTCAACACGTTACATTTAACTAGGTACTTCCTGTTATTAATATGAAGAATACTTTCGGGGAAGTGTTACGTATATTTGCTAGAAGTTGGCGCCATTCACAAATAAGCTTTATTTTAGTTTGAATACGAATAAAAGACCGTTACAATTTGTGTATTCTTATAGAAATATATGTTTCTCCCTAAACCGCAAATTGACGTAAAACATTATGTAGGTATATATGTCAGCGTCACGTATGTAGTAAAAACTGTTAAATTTTTATATATGTAACTAGCGAGATTGTAAACTCTCGAAAGATTGTCAAACGAACATACTGCAGCTTACAATATGACGCATTTGTTTTCGTTAGATTAAAATCTGTCGACGTGAAACCGCAAAATTGTAAAACCCGTTGGATTGTAATCAATCTAACGGGTTTTACAATTTTACGGTGACATAATACACAGATGGTATATGTGCACCACATGGATTTTGTTACGGTCGAATTTAAAGGCACAAAAGCCGAGGCCGTTTCAACAAGTGTCACATTACAGCAAGCATGGCAGTACCCGCGAAGTACTCAAATTAGCGAACTGTTAGTATGGTTTGGAATGGTACATTTTGATTCAATTTGAAAAACTGTGTTATTGCAGCCTAGGCGGAATTCACAGGCGCGGCGCGCCGGGAACTGCAGTGATAAAATGACGACGATTTACAAATAGTATTTTTGTCATTAATTATTATACTTACGAGTACCTTACTAAGAAAGTGAAGTGAAATTATTTAATTTGTTTTTTTTTCCGCGCTCTGCTTTCGCAGGTTGAAGAAGCAAAGGTTTGAAGCCGTAAAATAGCCTTTATGAAAAGTAAAAAAAACCGCTAAGTGCGTTTCGGGCCACGCGCTGTGTAGGGTTCCGTAGTAGCCCGTTACTACAATATACTAACGATTCTGAAGTATTTTCACTTCGATTTGTCACTTAAGAGGATTTATTCTAAGGATTTTGTATTTGGTAAGTACACAAAAACTTCTTTACAAAAAATAAAACCGACTTCAGAGAAAACAAAAAAGAGAAAAATAACTTTAGCTTCAGAAGTCGGTGACCTTTGTTTGATTGATTTAGTTTTTTTCCAATAAAATAAAATAAAAACAATACATGTCATGGTAATAATCCTCAATAAATGGTACTTAGCAAACCTAACTGTCGAAATCTGGGTGTATAATACACTTCTGAGTACCCCCTCAAAGCATACAGGCGTGATGTTACGTTATGATATTGTATAAACAATAAACAACCAAGCGTTTGCAGCAATCATTGTAGCTTTGCCGTGTATTTTTGAAGAGTTCCATTCATATCTCCGAAGATCAGCATCAGATCTTCAGCAAATTAAAATGGGACCACACGCGAAGCACCAACTTTCAAATAAAAAAAAACCATCAACATCGGTTCACCCAGTCGAAAGTTCTGAGGTAACAAACACAAAAAAAAAATACAGACGAATTGAGAACCTCCTCTTTTTGGAAGTCGGTTGAAAATTGTCCAATTCCCAAGTTCAACGACCTAACTACATTTTAGCAAGTCCTTACAAGCCAACATAAGATGAACTAGGCTTATCTCTTCTCAAAGACGTAATCTTCATGATTTCTTTTATGAAAATATGTTTTTTTTCGCAAAAAATTTGACAATTTCAACATTGCCCAATTTAAGGGTTGCATCAAAAAAAAAAATGTGAAGTTGTCCGTATTCTTACTTAGAATGATAAAAATGTAAAACAGTTCAAAAATTTTCCATAGGAAAAAAGTTATGGCCAAAAAAACGGATTTTAGAAAAACCGCCCCCTCTACCCCCCATGGACGAATTCCGCCCATTCACGAACTTAGCCTAAGTTTTGACATTTTCGATTTTTTGGCCAAGTTTGAAAGCAATCGGTTCATAATTGCGACCTGTAGTGTGGCTAAATTTTGCCTGTCACCCATAATAATATACATACCTACGTATAGGTACATATAATTATATCCTCGTCTTTAGGTGAGAGACCAATAAGTAGTTTTTTTTTTAAAGGAAATAGCTACCGTACCTAACTATTAAGCTAGTAAGACAAGAAAATCATAAGATTATCGCTTACAAGGGGAAAGTAAAATGCTCAAAACTTATGAATTACGACAGCGTTGGTGACAGTGTCTGGTTAAAAATATGGCAACGACTTCAAGTCACGGTTTTGTCTGCTTCATGTAAGCATGATCCGAGTACGTATTTCATCGAATAGCGATTTGAATTACTTATCTGCATTTTTAGTCATAAAATTAAGCTACATACATGCCACTACCCTGGGGGTCGCTCTGTACTAATTCCAAAAGTATAATTTGATGCTGGCCATAAAAATCACCCTAAAGTTGTGTTCTTCCCCGATTTTCTTCATTATCACTGTATTCTTAATACAAATCAAGCTTGATTTGAATGATGCAACATTAGGTACCTATTTAAGATCATTAATATTGTCTGTTCATGTGGATTGTCCATTATAAATCTATCTACTGCAGCAGTCAGCTGACAGTCTGTAATACAATTATTATTTCATTCGTGCGATACAATATAATTTCCAGAAATTTCAATTTTTTGGCAAACAAATGCGTAATTCAAAGACGTTAAAGCACACTACCTAGAGCGAAGGTCACGCCAACCGCACAGGCGCTTGCGCACACCTCTCGGCTCGCTTCCATTCTCATATCAGTCGCCTGCGCGGGAACTGAGCGTAACTGACGCGCGCATTGTTGCGCATTCCACCTTATTTTTATTTAATTAAATTTCTGAATTATAGCGTCATTTACTGCACCAGTGACACGTAATAGTTCCAGAACATCTTTTAAAACTGCACTTCTTATCGAAATGTTTGTCGCGTGTGTACAACAGTGATTCTGAGTTTTGTTTACCTACCAATCAGTTGTTCGAGTTAATCACTGAACTGCTCTCATGAGGTGAGTACTATTATTGTTTTTTTTAACGTTCAAATGTTGGTTATTAGAGTTGGCTCGAGATCAAAGTTTTGGAAACACGTGGCTCTTGAGTATGAAGTGTAGTTGTGCGTCAGTAGTATTGAAGTGTATGAACATCACGGAACCAAAAGCGGTGCAAATTGATTCATCTATCATGTGTATGCGAACGAATAATTTATTAATCTAGGTATACTTTTTACGTGTATTTTATTTATGTTTCTGTTTGCTACCTCATCTAAAATGTCTGAGTCATCTACAACCTGCGTGTGAGAGGAATTCGTACTGTCTTTTAACCGGTCACTCTGGAGAAAGAGATGCACTTATTTTAAAGCTGACGTTAAGTTTCGCGGGAGTACATATTTACAGCTGTCAACATTTTTAAAGTGTAAAAGTGTATAGGTACCTACAAAGTTGTATTGCAAACTTTTTCATGTTTTACATTCAGCTGGTCAGCATGAACAAAATATACGTTGTACTGAAAGCTGCGACATACTAACATTTCGCATGCGTCATGTCTTATCTGATTACATAGAACCACATTCTATGAGTGGTTCATGGAACGAGTACATTATAAGCATAACATAAGCACGGCGGCGAAAGTGCCGACCCATCCCGTGTCCCGTAGAGTGCTGTTAAGCGTAAACAAACTGAGACCGAGTTTTGAGAACTGTCGATAGTGTAAACGGACACCGAGGTCTTTATTGAACTTAAGTAGGTACCACTTTATTATATCAGGCAGTCAGTCAGTACCTAGCTATTATCCAGGGCATCGTAGTCCATTTCTCGTATGTATTAGAATTATAGCCGTAACAATAAGAATGTCAACTAGAAGCGGTTACAGAATCTTAAAATAAAGTCTACTGAGTAAATGAAAATACTGTCAATTTCTTTTATCAACTACTTGAATGCAGCTCAATTCGTATGCCAACTATATTTGAGCCGGGAAATGGTCAATTAGGGCTTAATTCAATAAAGTCAAACTGACCGAGGTCGGTGATTTAACCTTTTTAGCGTTGATACTTTCCACGACATAGTGTTCAACTAGAAATGGTCCGTCCTAACGTATTTCGAAGTTCCCTTACTTTTTATTCGGTATGCGACGACCACGGACCAGAAATTGCAACTACGTGTGCACAGTTTCAATCTATAAATCCGATGTGTTATGTTATGCGTGACTTGAAACAATAATAATAAACTGCGCATTTATTCCGCTCGGGGACAGTCAGGAAAAAAGTCAAGAACAACATAGAATGTAGAATTTTCATATGTTGCGTCAAACTAAGTTGTAACAGAAGCCAGTGCTACGTTAACGTCACGGTGCCGAGAGGAGCGAGAGGTAATTCTTCTGTCCGCTTCCTGCGACCTCAATGGCTGCTCCGTTTCATTCAAGCCAAGAGGTATTCGACACTTTCGCCTGCAAGACTGTCCAGTACAAGTCACAAGGCGGTCAAACAGACAATAAAGAAACTGTTATACAAATATTTACGCGCAATAAAACTCTTTGCTCATTTGCAATGTAATAAAAATAGCTTATGCCTGCGGGACAGCTATTGAAAAGCAAGTTGTTAACTTAAACGTCGATGCTATGATACGTAGCCAAACAGTTTAGAATAAAATATAATAATTCATTTAAAATCCTTTTTATTAATAATAATAATCTTTTAAAAATAATGTATCCCTGTTTCCCTTAGTCACGCCATCACGCATGAACGGCTGGACCGATTTCACTCTCCTCTCTTTTCTTTTTTTGTTGTGTTTGTTACTGTCAGGAGAAGGTTCTTATGAAACAAAAATGTAGTAGGTAGGTAGTAGTAGGTGTGACAGGACAACGTCTGTTGGGTGGGCTAGTTTATAATAAAATTAATGCACCTAAAAGAAACAATATGCAATATCCAACCTCAAGCGCTTTAAAAGAAGCTCAATTTAAACACTTTTAACTATTAAAGCCATCTATAAGACCTAGCGGTGTTTTAAAAGGTATTTATAACTCTGCTTTATATTAAAGGTTGAAAGAAAGAAAGAAAGAAAAGAAAAAGCATTTATTAGCACGCACAGGACAAAACACATAAAAGATATCAGTTTAAAACTTACTAATAAAACTTACAAAGAAAAAACAAACATATATTTAAAAATTAAAAGAAACGATACTCGTCCTGTACGAGGCCAAAAGGCTCCTATCTCAGCATGGTGCTGTAACATTAAAAAAAGAAACGTCACAGCGCTGGTATTCTGATAGGGCCCAAAGTGAAGGTGACAACAACGTACGAACAATAACTCTATAACACGTCTTTGTATCTTCATTGGGATTACATGCTACTGAACTACAGTAAACCCCTTGAACAGCTATTGTAGAACATTATATTTATTTATTATATATTTATTCAGGTTGTAAAGAACTCATTGAAGCAGCTTGTGTGCTAGTTGGGTATTGTCTGTCATAAAAAAAATATAATCACCAGAACCACAGGTGTGCGCTTCAGTTCATTCCGTTGGGGGAACTGGTTTGAAATTCAGTTGCAAGATTTGACCAACACATACTAACAAACAAACTAACAAGGCCAGTTGAATAAAAGCTTAAGTATATTAAACAAAACGGAGCAAATGTTTACTGTTCCTCATTCGATATTCAATCAGAACGCAAATAAAAGTGATAACGGACTTCACCAATGAAACTGAAAGCGCCGAGCTACCAATGTTATAAGCTGTTTTGAATATACATAGAAGAAAGCGCATTTTCTTTAAGACAATAATTAGACCACTAGTTATAGACTTATTACTTGACCGTACAAGTAATGGTTCGTCAAGTAGTTCCAAAGAACTAAACGGATACAACAGTGATTAAAACCAGTTCGCAGGATTTAAAATTAAAATTTAATATATTCATGAATGAAGTTTCTCGATAACACGCATGTTTAATGCCATTATTACCTAAATCAGGTCACATGTCTATCAGGCAATTGACCTTTACGAAGATGAGGTCACCGGAGGCAATTAGGATTAAGTTCTTACTACCTGTCGTGGATAAAAATCTTAAGCCGTAGCAATATATTATGGCCGTAGGACGGAATATTTGTGTTAGACTGTACTGTTGGGTATGAAGACGCGGTGAACTTGACCATAAAGGAGATTTAAAATCTACTTCTAAGCATACTATTGTATATAATCAAGTTGTAACTGAGGCAGTTATGTTTCTGGGGAGTCGTTTCGCCAATTCTCCTCCCCAGACAACACTAGGAAACTGCGAAGGGCGAGCGCTTTGAAGGGCTATCTGATGTAATTTTTCAGGTTCGAAAAGATCTTCATAATTCCCAGCCTAATTTAAATACATTCATGACTTTTGAATTTGAATCTAAAAAAGAAAATTTCGGATTAATTTAACAAGATCTTACGAGTAACATGCCAACCTGCATTAGGGTAGATAATTTCGAGACGGTATACGGCCTAGATTATTTATGAAGTCATTAAACATAATTCTGCACCAGTACGTGCGTACGAGTTTGCGTTCCGCATTCGGTTTATTTGCTTTTAATAAACTAGAAGGGACGTGCTCCATTTTGTAACATTATAATGTTACAAAACGTTATACGTTTACATTATAATGTTAACGTGAATTTTTAAGTTTGTGCATGGTTAACAACTTCGTTTACCTTTGCTGACGTTGAAATTTGTTTTTTCATTGCTCTCGCAATACTTGTTTTTATTTTTGGCTACTGATATCGGGATAATTGGGTGCATTCTATGAAATGGGTGATACCTACTAGACCGAATTTGCAACACACAATTTGGTGGCCAAACCACTTCTCATTCTAAATGGCCTAAGGCCCGATACACGATAAACTAAACATAGCTTTACATTTATCGCGTATCAAATATCAAAGTGAAGTAAACGTGAAGTCACTACAGAGATCTAGACATAATTCATTGAACGAAGGACACCCCGGTTACACAATGACGTAATCAGTGAATAATCAACTAGATGATCATAGAAACCCACGAGCCAGTGTTTGTTACCATATCGATGGCAAATTGAGCGTAAAAACGATACACAAACAGACATTAAAACCTTATAGAGCTCACGTGAGAAGGCTTACAGCATCTATCTGGGCTGGCAGTCTCGACAGAGATAACGACAAAAACGCTAACTTTCGAATTTGTCGAAGTTTTCGGACCCTTCATATAGCTTAGTGATGGTAACCAAGTATTTTCTACAATGTGGAGTCTACAAACGTGCTGATGGGTGCATTGAATAGGTCAGGGGTCTTCGAGGTATTTCATTTATTTTAGTTTATTAATTCTCTTCGTGTGTGAGTCCGATTCGCACTTGCCCAATATTTTAGGGTCCTGACGTCTAATGTCTGGTCTGTCTGTCACGGAGGCTTTTTCCAAGCCAGTTTGGCTAGTCAAATATTAATTTATTCTCTTTTCCTTCCCGGTATAAGCAGACATAGAATGTTTATCGAACGTTTCTCATATATTTTTTAGTCCAACTAGGTATAAAATTATGTTCATGCGCTTTCGTAATAATGATGGCAGGCGTAATCTGGAGCTTAAATCGCAGTAGTGTATTGCTTGCGTTGTTACTTCATAAGTTTCATACTTAGATAAGTAAAATGTATTGCTCAGTTATGAATATCTTACTACTTATTATAAATGCAAAGAGTTTATGGGTGTTTGTTACTCTTACAGGCAAAATATACTGAACGGATTTTGATGAAATTTCGCACACATATCGTTCACAACCTGGATTAACACCTAAGGATACCCGGTTTTTTATCCCGGTACTACGATCCTGTAAGTCGAGTAACAAATTCCACGCGAGTGAAGCCGGGGTCGTGAGCTACTTAAGTTAAAACAAGAACCAAATATGCATTTCCGCCAAAGTACTCATATGTTCTAAAACAACCACTTGTTTTAGAACACAAGAGTATTTATTACAGATTGAATACAACACTCGTCAAAAAGAGAACAATACCATGTCAGAAACAAATTCAAAATGCGTGTTGACTTTGTTGCAGACATGCATTGTTAACTATTTTAGTTTACCTGACAGTATTTATGGACAGGCTTGTTCATATAGATGTTGACTATGATTACTGTGTTTGTTTTGAGCTTGCAGATAATAGGGAATTAGGAGATTAATCTGCTATTTAACCACTCACAAAAGCTTTAAGGCTTCGTTAGGGAATAGAATGTGCTATGTAAAATACATGTGTAAATCGAAAGCACTTGCTGTGAAACCGTGAATGAAGAATATAAATATGTAATTTTAAATAGATTGATCTGAGTTTGTATGATTATTTTATATAATTTATGTATGGATTTGGGTTAGGGTATGGGTTTGATTCTCAGGTCGAGCAGTGTTATTGGTTTTTTCCTTCAGAAATTGCTTAGTAGTAACCACTGAGTCTGGACTTGTGCCCGGTTCATGGCAAATGCTCAACTCTTATTACATGGCATGTAGTGATCGATGATGGCATGGGACTTAAGGGGACTACAGGAGCTAACTCTTCGGGGACTGCAAGCGTGTTATTATGTGTTATATTTTATTCCGAAGTTAATGAAATTGAAAATGCATATTTCGACGTCTTTAGATTCACTTTCGGCCATCGGCAGATGATATTTATTCAGGTTTTTATTATTTGACTATAATAATAACACGAATTTTGTTTAGCCGAAGTTCAGATTTTTCTAGTCATGCTTCGACCACTGGGGGCATAAGCCACGGACCCGAGTGAAACACGTAAAGTTTTGCTTTAGTGGACACATGGCACAGCTTTACGATTGTGTGAGAATCATACATAAAATGACCATTGCAGGAAAGAGTCAACTTTACTTACCCGTTTTTTAATAAATTATGGTCTATAACTCGTATGATTATGTATTGATAAAAATAATTAATTTTAATTACATCTCCAATGTACGTAACTTTAATGTACTCGTGTTTATATACTGCGCCGTACATTTCCTGAAGCATGTAAATCATAGTTCATAATCACATCTTGGTTGATCTTTGAATAACTGTTCATAGCACAAATATAGATTAGATGGAATGATGCTGACGTGCAATTATAACGAATATTGTACCTACATTCCTTGACATATCGCCTAGGTACATAGTGATGTAGGCGATATGTCACAGTGTGTGTGTATACATACAGTAGGTATGAAGGTTTACCGAACCGTCCATACGTAACGCCAGACATGGGAAGTGTGGAGTATTTCGTGCAAGTATTCCAGTGCTTTGCAACCAGCCCTGAGGAATTGACGAATCAAGGGTAAAATTGAAACGACAGGGGTGCTACGTGCATATTTGTGCCCGGTTGATGGCAAAAAGCTCGCCACTATTACATAAGACGTAAGCATAACTGTGTGTACTATTAGATACACCTCAGCGTAACCCTTCAGGATGTTATGTTATGCGAAATAAATGCTTTGGGTCAGATTAAATGCTCAAAGAATACTGCCGAATGTAATGTGCCCACATTCCAAATTTCCAATATCTAAATTTATGACAACCCCCTTGAAACGTCAAAGACGAATGGTAACAAACAAACCACTAAAAATATTGACCTGAGTTTATCAGAAGTTCAGAAGTAATTGGAGTCATGCAAATACCTATCTTATTCAGACAATGTTGTCCATTTATTAAAATTGGAGCAGTTATAGAACAGTCTAGTATTTCAGTCTGACTGATTAATGACATGGAGCTTTACAAAACACTCTGTAAAAATTACCTTTGAAACGTGGGTGTAGGTACTATTTGAGACACCTGTGCCTAACACTCGATGTATTGAGTGACGAATACGATATAAGTATTGAATGTTCGATTAATAATATTAATAGAACATTCGATATTATGAACGTTCGAGTATTTAGATGTTCAATTTATAGTGGTCGATTGATATTCGATAATTTGGCATTCGATATGGCATAGTACACCCACACAAAAGTGTGGAGCAAGCTTATGCACTCCCTTTAAACCTTTAGTGGCAAAGCATTAAAAAACAATGCAGTCGTCAGGTTACACAAATGATTAATATGAAGCCTGAAACATGCGATAACAAAGGTGCAATAAACGTTCTTTAAGGGGAATGCTCCTAAGTAGCCAGCGAAATTCAAATTTTCTTACGATTGTTGCAATTTGCAAGCCAGTGCTAGGTTGTATGTTGATAAAAATATGATTCGCGGCTGGAAGACGTATGTAGTTACAGAATTATAATCAATAAAATCATCAATACAACCTCCCATGTTCATAAAGGTGTACTTTGACCCGACTTGAAAAAAAAACGTACAAAAATTTAAATTTCGCGGGCTACCCTGGAGCATCAGCCTTAAGACGCCATGTTTATAAGTCACTAGGTGTTGCCTTCGTACGCGTGAAATTATTATAAAAAATATCACTTCCTTAGTTAGTAACAATTTCAAGGGTATTATATTTTTTGCGCAGAGCCCTGGTTCTTTCCATAAAATAAAAGTAGCCCTATCTGCCAGTAAAGGTCCCGTCAAAATCGTCTACTCGTTTTGGAGAGATTATCCGGAACAGACAGCTAGACGTTTTATGTTTTGTTTGTTATAAGTGGGGATATAGTTTCATATGCATTCAGTACATTACAGACAGTCACTTAATTGCATTTATTTATTTCGATTAGCGTCCGATCCTGATTCGCACGGTTTTATAGCTTCACCAAACATCGAAATTTCTCTAATGGAAAAAATCCTCTACTTAATTATGAAAAAAATATCATGAATCCATGGCGTAGTTTGCAAACTTGTTACATGCGTAATGGCAGGGAAAGACAGGCATATACTATACACACACCCACATCATTTTGTTACTAAGTATTTATGTTTAAATCTCTTGTAATAAGGGCGCACGCAACCTAGCACAAACACTCAATTTGAAATCGCACCCACGACCCAAAAGTTACGCTTACAACCACAATTATCAGTGATAATTATCTTGATAATAACAAAAAGCATTATCAATGTCAAAACCTATGTATCCGCACGCGTTTTGCAGCTACAGGGGGTCTAAAATGGCCGCTTTAGCAGAATCGTAAATGAATCACGTTAAAAAAAAATTAAATTCTTAAAATGGTCTTGTTAACCGTTACCATAAAGACAATTTTAAGAACTTTAAATTTTGTTCAATAAAATGAATCACGAAAATTAAAAATTCTTAAAATGGACTTTATGGTAATGGTGTCAAAGAACATTTTAAGAATTTAAATATTTTAACGTGATTCATTTACGATTCTGCTAAAGCGGCCATTTTAGACCCCCTTACCTTATAAAAACAGATGAAAGATGTAAAAAATATTTTTAAATTAAAAACACCCCTGACAATGTACAAAAAGTTAAATAGAAAATAATTCGTTAATCGTTAGGTTCTAGGTACCAGTCATCACTCCACTTCAGTTTTGATTATTACTATTTTGCTATCTAAAACCAGAGTAATAGTTACTGTTTGGAATTAATTCTAATTGGTATTTAATTACCAAAGAAATTAATAATCATGATCATTTTGAACCCTGGTTGAATCAACGTTACATTTCCTAATTAAACCTGAATGGTATTTGAAGACATAGCTCTAGAGCAAGATTGACCACAATTATCGTAATTACCGTGAGTTAATCGGATTGATTAGTCTGAATCTAATATTGGGAAGTTAGAATCTGAACAGTAAATCCTAGACTATTTGTTAACAGATAGATTACCTACTTAACAATAATCATGCATATTGCAGATCAGATAGGAATGTAGGTATTATGATTAGTTTATGGAATCGGCAAGGGCAGTGTCAATGTAATCATAATAATGTGTGTGTGTGTGGCTAAATAATAACAGCCGCTCGGGTCGATCTTTAGGTTAAGCCGCGCTTGCCTAGGTTGGTCTGTAGATGGGTGACCACCCTTACATACCGAGTTTCCTCCATGCCTCGGAAACCACGTAAAGTTGTTGGTCCCGGCTGTCATTTGTCCATCTTTGGCAGTCGTTACAGGTACAGGTAGTCAGTGGGCCAAAAAGTCTGACAACCAGTCTTACGAAGTGGCAGTGGTGCAAAAGTTCCCGATTAATCGGGAGATCTACTGATTTTGACTTTTCCCTCCCGATATCCCGATTTAGCGACCCTGTCTCCCGAATTTTTAGTGTAAACTAAAGTAAGGATTAAAATATATTATTATTTAGCATTCTAAAGACGACAACACCGAAGGTGACCTGGTAACACTAAACCAATGCACGGGTAGGTAAAAATTATATTATCTTTGGCACGGGGATTCCCCAAAAAAACTTATACACACAACACGTATTATTAGACCGAAATGTCTTACAATAGAGTTTATTATTGTTTGGTGTGGAATTATTTCGGTTCGGGTTGTTTAGCGAATCTACTGGGATGTTTAGTTTATTATTTATGGTATGGTTTCGTTCGTCCGCACTGTTGGTGTGAAAAAGTAATTTTAAAGTATTATTTGTATGAATTGTTGTATGTGCTATAAGTTACGATGTCCGACTCAGATGATTCTAATAATAGCCCAAGTACTAGTACCGGAGTTTTGGGCAAGCGTTAGCAGCATGAAATGCGACGATGGTTCACGAATGTTTGAAAATATTTGTTCGTTTGTTTTTAATATTCTGAGTTTACCACACTCATCTGCAAACGTCGAACGAATATTTTCGTCAATCAATCTAATGAAAACTAAACAGCGCAACAAACTATCCACTGAATCAATTATTGGTCTTCTGCACACAAAAAGATGTATAGGAGAAAATAATGAAAAAAATGTTTAATAAAATAGCAAGCAAGAAGTGGTATGAAAATGAATAATCAGTAGGTAATCACTGTACCTTTCATATTTTTAATAAATCATTTTAATTAATAGCATAAAATACTGTTGTTTTATTTTGCCAAAAAAATCTCCCGATTTCTCCCGATTATTACCTGGTATATTACCCGATTTTTTAATTTTCACTTTTGCAACACTGCGAAGTGGTATCATATTACTCAGTTTGAACTGGGTTGTGGAAGTCAGACGCTAGGCGGATGATGATGAATAATAATGTGTGTTATTAGTTTATTATCTGCTATGTTTTGATTTATTTACAACTCCGACACAGAGTCGCTAAGAACAATTAGGTACAGACGAAATAAGAAGCTACTCAACAAGCTACAACAACTGTCAACTTTCTTTAATAGATTTTCAACTTTATTGATAAAGGATTAATTCTTATAGGTTCATGGTTGGTTTACCGTTTCGAGTAGTTTGATGTGCTGGCGTTAGTACACCTATCCTAAATGTACTAGACTGGTGATAACTTTATGATTTTGACTTTATTGTGTTTTTGAACTGAAGTGATGACCACCTCATAAGCAACGTACCTACCTACCTAGAGCTATTATTCATAATATTAGCACCACAGAAGTTACATTCTGTTTCAACTTCGTGTGAATCATTTTCGCACTGAAAATTTCGAAAATGATTCACTTAAGTACTTACATCAAACCGATTTTTCCTAGAAAATACACTACGCCAGCACTGAGCCAGCTGCTTTCTGTGATTTCATTGCTAACGCACGGATCAGTTACAAAAATGTAGGTACCTACTGCAGAATAAATTCGAATCGCAATAAACGAGGGCAGACATCAGGCGGCACTCAACATTTCAGAGAACACTGTATTGTAAGTAGACACGCGTAATTCACTGCCATTTTTAACGCAAAAAAACGACCCAAAGATCGTAATTAGCATAGCCAGCAGACGCATTAAAGATGGAATGCCCCTATAGATGTACATTCTTGCTATATTTAAGTAAACTCACGACCGAATCCGTGCGAGGGCGCGGCCAGCAAACGAAAGTACCATGATACCGGAGCAATCGTGAAAACACACCGATTTAATTACTTTTTGTGTAGGTACAGTTCAAAACGGACAGGGGAACTTTTCATTCTATATTTTACACATTGTTGCTAGTTCAAATAACGTTCTATCGGAACTTTTCATTTTATTCGTCAACTCTGAATATGAATGCCACTGAATGTAATTAAAACTTCCATTTTCAACTCACCATAATTCCACCGGCAACTGACTTGTTCAAAGCTAATTAGACTCTAATGAAGCGAATCATCAACACGTCGATAAACACTAATTCAAACAATATTGATTTACTGGTCGGTAGTCATCCCTTGACCACGTGGCACCCGGTATAAAAAGTATCCTTTGTCCAAAGTTCCTAACCCAGTTCAGGTGCCCAGGCTACCTGCGTGACATGTCATCAAACGCCGTAGTCTTTAAGGAGTGGAAGTATGCCTCTTAAAAAGATTATTTAAAGAAGAATTTTTGAAAAGGTTGTAAATGATATACCAAGATCAGTAGGCAAAGCCGGAATTGTTGAAAAATTGCAATTAATCAATCAATCTAAATTCAATGTACTCGTATCTAGGTCATAGATTTCAATAGTGTATCTATGAAGCCTATCTAATAGACCAGGTTTCAAGGCAGTAAATTGTTTACAACTCCATTAATTCCAGTTTGTTTTATTCTCCTTTGTGTTCCTCGACTGACATTTGCGTTCCGAACGAATAGAATTAAAAACATGTGCATATAATGCACGTACGTTTAGGAAACTGTATAGACGTGACATTTCAATATAATAATCATTAGTAAATCATGATCAAGTCAAATCGCACCAAGGGTTCCCCATTTCATCATTCAATTTCATCATTCTAGGTCAACGGGAAGTAGTTCCCGCTGTCGTACAAAGTTTGATTACCTTGCATGTCCAGCTCCAAGGGCCTGTAGACTTGAGTAGGTATTATATGGTTTTAATTTCAACTCGAAACCTGCACGTGTTTCTGAGATAAAGGGTCTTGACAGACAGACGGATGTACGGACAGGAGAGTGATCCTATAAGGGTTCAATTTTTTCTTATTGAGGTACGGAACCCTAACAAAAGGATCCCGACGAATTGAGAAACTTTCTTTTTTGAAGTCGGTTAAAAATGTTCATGACTGTCTTCCAGATACCTTTTAATGCGCAAATAAACACACAATGACATAGCTAGGCGTTATCACATTACATCGGGGACGCTATCTCCCCTGTTAGTCTTGCTAAATACATGTACCAACGCAGCGCTGAATTACTCACAGGTTTAAAAGCACGTAGTATCGTTTTATACCAAAATCATTCATAGGTACGTCATTCGCTGCAATAAACGAAAATAAGACGAGGCGATCAGTCAGGTACCGTATTACACTGTAATAGACGTCCCCAAACTCAAACTCAAATCGTTTATTTCAATTAGACCATTACGGCACTTTTGAATGTCAAAAAATGTCCCTTACGCTTTATATGAATCCTCTTTATTGAAAAAAAATATTCGTCAATTCCACTATCAGCTTCAAGAACTATCCGCAGTTTGATTACTGTCCGTTATCTGAGGTTTTATAAGTCGCACCAGTACTGTACCTACCTCCACGTATCTGATAACAGCGGTCGCGATAACGACCGATACCTAGCTGACTCAGATTGACTTCATTAGCCCGTGAATGCGTTGGTCTATAAGTTGGTTTACAAAATACGAGGAAAACTGAATGTTATTGAAGTGAATAATTTGCTTGTAGTTTAAAGAACTTGTGATGCTAAATACCTAGCTAATTGAGGTGTTTATTGTTTTCAGTGTGTGAATAACAGAGTGAGATGGTGACGTGAGAACAGCATGCGCTGGTCGAAGTGGTGGTGGGTGATCGTGGCGCTCCACGCGCGCTCCCTCGCGCAGTCCAACACGCCAACCATCTGCGAGGAGGAGGCCTGTCGCTGCGACCCCTTCACCAGAGTCATATGCACATGCACCAGAGAATATACCGTACGTAACACTTATAATAGTACTTTTGTCCTTGCCAAACGTGACTGTTTCAAGATGATCTAATGTGTAAACAGTGACTCATATCATCTTTATGATCTTATAAAAATTTACATAAAATAGTGATCACTACCTGCTTATGTTAATATTGTATCTATTCTCAAGGTACATCGTGTCACACTCGCTCGCCAGAAATTGCATCTAAGGATACAGTAATTTCTCAATAGCATTATATGATTTTTTGTTGCAGGAGGTGACCCTACGGCCAGACGGAGCTTACAGAGTTCCATCTACTGCTTATGGTATCATTATCGATAACTGTACTCGGGTAACCTTCCTGCCCGACACAGTTCGAAATCTTAAACGACTTCGTAATATAGAACTAAGAAATGTGGATCACGTTGTCATTAACGAGCGAGCGCTAGCTTGGTCTTCGTTCTCCAATCGGAACGACCCAGGATTACGGATCTCGATAAACAATTGTACGATAGACGAGATCGCCTCTCACGCCATACAGGGACGCGTCAACGATGTCGTCATCAGTAACAGTCGAATCAAGGTCTTGAAGCCGTTCGCGTTCTCCAGCCTCACGGGAGTCAACAACATAGAGTTGTCAGACAATGTCTTCGAGAACATTGAAATACAAGCTTTCAAGAAGTTCACCGTGGAGAACTTTGTACTGCGCGGCGGCAGGATCAATACGCTTCCGAGCAGGTTTCTGTCGGACGTGGAGGTGACCAACCTGTTCCGGATGGAAGGAGTTACTCTTAAGTATTTGTATAGTTTAACTTTTCTTGTCAATTCACCAAAGAGGGTCCTCATAGAAAGTAACTACATAGAAACGTTGGAAGGAGACGGATTTCACATAGTTACGAGAGGACCAATTACGTTTAGAAATAATACAGTGACCAATTTAAGGAAAGGTGCATTTTTTGGATTCACTGTGGACTTGGAAATAGCTTCGGTCATGGGGCCGCAGGAGTTGCTCATCGACAACAACACGGTCACTAATTTGACGCCGTCTTCATTAATGTACAACCGTACGAGACTGACTTTAAGAGTGGACGGATTAAACCTAAACACATCTTGTGCTTGTGAACTCGCTGAGAACTGGAAGGAAGTGTTAAAAGAACAAGGTGGTACTGTAACGTGCTGGTACGGACTGGAGGGCTACTTCATATCATTGCCGACCTACGTGGACAGTAGGTGCGGCCCGTTCAAACAAACCTTTTGGATATTCGTGGTCATAGGGGTCATTATAGTGTTAGTTCTAGCGGCCATAGCCATATTCTTTATAGTTAGACGAGAAAACGAAAAGAAGAAGAAAGTGCAAATAGTCATGCCTGATGGAAAGACTTACAGGGAAACGGAATTCCACATTGTTGTCGAGAGAGCAGAGCTTCTGACTACAGATTTATGATTGGTTTGTGTTGTGCGAGCCTTTGATCTCTGTCACCATTGTGTATTATGGTGACAAACAATAGACGACTAGTAAACCGGACGCTCCGTGTTATCTGTGCATTCAAAGGTTACAGGTCTGGCCTGGCTTTAAACAACAGTTTTCACGGCACGCTTTTGCTGTCGCGACCCCCGGCAAGCGTTCGGCTCGTGGCCCTAAAATGTAATTAAACGTAATTGTGGCAGCATCAGGGGGTCTAAAATGGAAGCAGAACATAATATGAATCACGTTAAAAATTTAAAATTCTAAAAATGGACTTTATGACAATGACGATAAAGACCATTTTTAGATTTTTTTTTTTAACGTGGCTCATATGATGTGCTGCTAAACCGGTCATTTTAGGCCCGCAGAGCTCCGCCGGCCGCTCCGTCATTATACAAGTGCCAACATTAGTTTATCACAGATCAGTATTACGCGATGTGGTGTTGCAAAAGATACTACTTCGGTTTTTGTTAATGGTAGTGTTAAATTATTGTGATTAATAAAAAGTACAACGAGTATTTGTGTTTCATTATCACGTATCCGTGACAGATGATAGCTGTGCGAATGTTTAGCGAATATTGCGAAAGTAACACTATAATGTTAGTATTTAATGACGCACTGCATCGCGAACGTGACGAAATGACCTACAGTTTATAACTGACTATTAAATTGTGTGTAACTACAGAGCTGTGGCGACCTACTTGCTAACGTAAAACTTGGATGTAAACGCACTTCTAGTAGTTTTGCAAACGAGCTATCACACAACACAACAAAAACACAAATGCTACGCTCCTTTATGAAGGTACCTTCTGTAATTGTAATTGCTGATATGCGCTTATGCATAGTTGGTGTTTTATGTTTAATGAACAGTGTAATGTACAGTGCAAGCCAACAGCTCCTCATAGTCTCCTATTTATTTCAAACAGATAAATCAAACACTATGTCAACTTCACTGAAAGTATGGACATTTTCCATCAGCATAATCTGAGCGCTTAATATTATTGCACATTCTCGAAATGACTTAACTTACTTAGCCACTTTATACCGATAGGTGCGGTTATTGTATAGGCAACATTGTATTATCCTACTAAAGGCATTAACCAAATGCAGCGACTTGTGCACGTTTTTGACATTTTATGACTTGACCTATAGCCATTTGAACCAAGAGGTGCTAATCTATTAGGAGCCATAGTGCCTAGGCATAAGGACACAAAATGGTTTAATGGTGGCGTTGCTTTACACACTGCAACTTTTACTGGTTTCAAACAATTGTCGAGAAGAAATAAATTTTCTATCGTCACAAAGGTTGCATTATTGGCCGTTTTAACAATGAGCTCATATAACTCTTGGTGAAGGTAAACAAACCTCTTAAATGATTTCTTTGTAGAAAGAGCGAATACGATTGGTAAATAAAACAGTTGAAAGTTATGATAATATTGCGCTGGTTTGAATTAGTCCTCATATAACTCATATCTTACCTCTAGGGACACTGCGTGATTCTAATTCGAAGGCCACACTGTACGGCTCACAGATGTGTATTATTATCAGCCAGCGCATGATCGTATTATGATGCTTAATTTCATACAGTACAGTACATAATTCTGAATATTTCGATGTGGGGGCCTTCAGAATGATGTACTGAACATGTGATAACCGTTGATGCGTAGGTGAACCTTCCACCATGTATATTTCTAGAGTAATTTGACAATTTGAGCAACGATGACAATACGCACACTTACGGTTCTCCCTCGACGATAAATCTTCCTGGTACCTGTTGTCATACATATTTCATATCACATACTTGCCGAAGGAGTAGCCAGCTGAGAATTCCATGCCATCAGTTTCGGAATATAACTAACAATGGGACTATTGATGCTCTTGTCTCTATAGATTTAATGCTAATTGAACTTGAATTGTTATTTAAAATAAACTGAATTAATGTTTGATCTTCTGTTGCCACTTCCTGTACAGTTCATCAAATAGAGGACGAATGTATGAATCAATTTTCATCTTAAGTATTTTATAGTCATTTGATCATCTTAGTGGGTTGGCTTCTAATAGTACCTATATCAAAGGATGTTAGAAAAATATGCAATTGAACTTATGCTGAATATCTCCCTCTTCTTCATAGAGGCATACTTGTGAAAAATCTTCATCGCCGTTTTCCATCGCCGATTTCTTTTATGCACAACTTTAAACACAATATGTATGTATGTATCGCATATTGGAAACAAAAACATGACTGTTTTATACATGTAATAATAGCGGCCTAACATTCCTCGCGGTACAATAATACTTGTAGTTTCTGTTTGTAAACAAGTACAACTATGTGGATTGTAATTACTTTGAATTCAGGAAGTTTAATGTATGATTATAATTGTGCAACAACTAATGAAATATACCTGTTGTATAATTGCTATAAACTTGCTCAATAGAGATACTGCTATAAGTAAGATCTTGTTAACATTGTGGAATGTAGATTAAACAATAATCCGTATTTTTGTAATACAAACAAAGATAATTGCCCCATGACGAACATCACTCGAGGACGGCTCGACCGATTTGGGTGTTTTTTATTTGTTGTGATTGATCATCTTCACTAGTAACTCGCACCCGCGCGAAACCGGGACGGTGCAAAATAATATAACGTTGTTAAAAAATATACTTTTTATTTACCTATTTTTAAATGCACATAAATAAAGTTACAATCTATTTACATCAATTAAATACATTTTACCAGTATTTTTGATTAGGATTGCGAGTTTTTTTTATACAACAAAGTAAGTTTTTTTGATTTACAGTAAAATAATAATGTACTTACTTTTAAAAATAGTTGAACGCGAAAATCAATACTAATATTATAAAGCAGAAGTTTGTTTGTTTGTTTGGTTAAACGCGCTAATCTCAGTAACTACTGGTTCAAATTGAAAAAATATTTTTGTTTTGGATAGTCCATTTATCGAGGAAGGTTTTAGGCTATATAACATCACGCTACGACCATTAGGAGCGGAGCAGGAACGAAAAATGATGCAAAAACGGGGATTTGTTTTTCCTCTCGTTTTTCTATCTTATGTGACGCAGACGAAGTTGCGTGGGTCAGCTAGTACCGAATATTCCAGATGTGAATTATGTATTTTACAGTCCTTTCGTTATTATATTACCTTCAATTTTACATCACTGTGAAAAACACAGTGATGTTTATGATACATAGTTGTAATATAGTTGTTGTTGTTGTATTGCGGTTACTGACAAGCCTCTCAAAATCACAGGGAACTTTTTCGTTACTTCAGTTTGTTTTAGGGTTTCGTACCCAAAGGGTGTCAGGACCCTATTAGCTCTGCGCGGCTCTGCTGTCGGTCGTTCCGCCTTTCACAGGACTGTATAGAAGATAGTCACTTGATTTTTTTCACAGAGTGTGTCACTATGACCGCTATAACAACGAATACTATAATGCAAAAAATTAAACGGGTCCCCATTTCAGAAAGTTTCTTTTTTTGCGCCTCAATAGCTTGATTTTACTGAACGGTGTAACAGATATTTATATTACAGTTTTCAAAGGTAAAATAACCGTGAAACGACTAGGCAATTATGGCATTTCCAATAAAGAACATCGGGCATTTCGCTGTGGAGCACATTTGATAGTAAGTACTTCTTTCTTTCGGCCTCCTTGTATTTAATAGGGTAGACGACAAAATAATAATAATTCGTCCGTCAGTTAGATTATCAACAAATATTTGACCCGTAATTTTCTCTTGTTACATAAACCAAAGTTAACGAAGATACGACGCTTTTAAAATTCTCAATACGTCACGCCTTGGTATAATTTTTAGCAAGTTCTGACGTCACGACTCCCGTGTTGATGCATTTTATCTTTGTCAATATTCATTGATTTACAAAAACAAAAAATACGTGTCCAGCCGTGTGATACTGTCTTCAGGCCTATTCTGGATATATATAATTATTTGTTTCCAATACGCAATACTGTCAAAACAAACGACTCACCGCAGCAACGGTTGTCCATCCAGGACATGGTGTATTGAAGGGGGCGAGGACAGTTCCAGTCCTCGTGACAGCAACAGAGCCTCGCTCCCGTCCTGTGGTGGTTCTCCTTCCACGCCAACCGGGCTTCCACGCATCATGGCGTTCACTTGTACCTCCACTATGGTTGCTAGACAAAGGGAGATATACAAATACATGTAGTACTTATGATTGTTAAAAATCAAATACAGTTAAGTGTGTGACGTTTTTCACGTGTGATGATACCTTAATAAAGGGAGTAAAAAACCTCTTAACGAAGCCGAATAGCACTTGTTCTCCTCGTCATTACGATCATTTTTTTGCTCTACAGTCTACACCATACCTGGGAACCATCTAGTTACGGAGATATTGGGGGTCAAAGCTCCAACTTTTTGACTAGTTTTATTTTAATACAAGTATTTTTTTTTGACACCTCCACGACCCCCGTACTATTAACTCCATCCATCAGCACAATGTTTTGAGTGCGTTATATTAAGTTCCATTTACTACAAAACATAATAACAATAATTTTTGCGTAAAGTTACTTAGTTTGATGTAGGCTTGGGTGATGACTTCGTGATGAGTCTGTTTACACCTTGTATTGATATATTATGCTACGTAATTGCCTAACCATCTTAAGGATAAATGTCAGGCTACGTGCTAAACATGATGTCATGAGTGGGATTCCTAGGTAGGACATAGTGTAATTGGTTTCATTTCATTTCTCAATAGCCTGGAGTCTGAAATACACTCGAGAGCAATGAATCCGGGTCACTTAAAGAATCCTAAAAATCTCGGAAACTAAAAATGCTAGGTTAATGCAATAAATTGTATTTAATAGACAATGTAATACTCCATAAATGAAGGTATTAAAACTTCTTAGTTATTGTAAAGTTATATCATAAAAAAATCAAATTTGAAAAAGGGCCACTTTCGAAGATGGAACTACGAAATTACAGCATTTGGTTTTGCTTTTGTTTGTAATCTGTCATTTATGTGGGTACATAAACCATGTTGATAGTGCTCTATATTCATTATTCAAGCTGAAATTATGTCGCTTACGCCTGAAGAATGCACCAGAATACTTACAATGCTGGAAACCGGCCGGAGTCAGCGCGATACAGCCAGGACTGTCGGTGTGTCGCTGTCAACAGTACAAAGAGTTCTCCGACGTTACGAAGAAACTGGTTCTAACCTACGCAGACCAGGAACGGGCAGAACCAGGTGTACCACAGCACGAGAAGACCGATACTTGGTGAACACCATGCTTCGAAATCGCTTTCTCACAGGAACTGAACTCACAAATCAGTTTCGACGCCTCGGAGGAAGTAACCCAAGTGCATGGACAGTAAGACGTCGGCTTGCTGAATCTAACTTAAAACCCCTTAGACCTGCAAACGGCCCTAAACTGGAGCGTGGGCATCGTATTTCAAGACTAAGATATGCCCAGAGCCACGTAAATTGGAGTATTGAAGATTGGTCAAAAGTTATGTTCTCCGACGAATCAAAATTTATGCTCTACAAGCACGATGGAAGACACAGAGTGTATCGAAGACCAGGGGAAAGATTCAAGCAAGCATGCATCGAAGAAAAAGTAGCCTACGGTGGTGGGTCTGTACTTGTGTGGGCCGGAATTTCTTCTGAAAGTCGCACAGAGCTGGTGATCATAGAAAACGGCTCTTTAACTAGCGTAAGATATGTGGAAGAAATCCTCAATGATCACGTTGGTCCATTTATGGTCAATTTAGGTGAGGATGCTATATTTATGCATGACAATGCCCGACCTCATACAGGTAGGATTGTGAATGACTACCTTCAAGAGATGAACATTACTCGTATGGAGTGGCCAGCGCGCAGCCCGGATATCAACCCGATCGAGCATGCTTGGGACGAGCTAGGCAGATGCGTAAAACAACGAAACCCTCCCCCAATCACGCTTCGTGAGCTCAAAATTGCTCTCACAGAGGAATGGGAGAATATTCCCCAAAATCGTATAAGGAACTTGGTGTACAGCATGCCAAACCGCGTAAACGCAGTAATGGAAGCACGAAGAGGCAATACGAAGTATTAAAATTCAAGAAAATCGTAATAAAGTTCAAAAATTTCATGTTTCCTATTTTAGTTTTAAGGAGAGATCAGCAGTTTTTTTCTTTATGTAATTTTGTGTTAATAAAATGTATGGTGACTCATATTTTTTTTACTTTCATTTAAGGAGTATTACATTGTCTATTAAATACAATTTATTGCATTAACTTATCATTTTTAGTTTCCGAGATTTTTAGCATTCTTTAAGTGACCCGGATTCATTGCTCTCGAGTGTAGTTCTTGAGACTTAAAAATAACTGGCAAATGTGGCTTTACTACGGTGCAATATCGTTTGGTATAAGACAGTTAACAAATAACGAAATTGCACAATAAATTATGTACAGTTACTAGTTATGATTCCGTACAGTTGCAGTGCTCATCCATTGCTTAGTTTTGGACATAAATAGCAACATCGATTAGTATGGCCTCGTGGCAAGAAAATTATGGAATTATGCTTCAATAGGTTCCCCACACCTGCATCGATACATTCTGATCACGGCCGGGGTTCCCGTCGCTGTGATTAGGAACAATATATCATTACACGAAAATAAATAATTTAACTGACCACAATTCTGATACGTTTCCTCTTAAGATACTTATACCTTATACCGAGGACGTAAGATTTGAATTTGTAAATTATGTGTTTGGGTATTTTGGTTGTTATGTATGAGGCTCCTATGACCTTTAAACTAAATAAGTTGAAAACCTTTTGAATTCTTACATATTTATGAATTGGACTAAAATATAAATCTCGAGCTAGTTAATAGTATTAAAAAGTTATGCTTTGATTTTTAACTACATATTGGATGTCTGAAAATGTTTTCTGGATAAAGTTGTTTCCCTATGCAGAAATAGACCACCATACACCATAGATTAGAGATTCTTTGATTAGATGCACGATAGGGGCATATAATCAAAGTATTTAGTGTGTTTGAGGAATCGCGTAATTATATAGTGAACAAGTGTCCTTTGTTATAGATATTTCTATTTATAAATAACAGACTCATTGTTGGCGCTAGTGAACTAAACGCAGATGAATAATTCGTTCATTCACGAAATTATCAGCTAAAACAAGAACCTATTAAAACGGAATCATAATGACGATATAAGATACCAACAGTGAATATATTATGTCCTAAGACACATTGAGCGTGCTAGTAGATTTTCAACTTTCGGTGCTGAGCTTAAGGTTGCAAATAACTTCCGGAATTTGAAATTTCCACCATTGATATTAAAGTATATAATTATAGTTTAATACTACGAAACAAGATACGAACCTTGAAATTTTATTAATTTACATAAGTATTAGTATCATGCATAATAAATGATGCAAAATAGATTCTACAGGGTGTAAACCACCTCATCACAAAGCCGTTAACCAAGCATTCAGTACATCAACTAAGTAACTTTATGCAAAAAATATTGCTGGGAAACAACTTTTTTTTTGAGGTTATAAATCATGTTTTTTAACTCAATGTTACTGTGGTGATGGATGGATTGAATAGTACGGGGTTCGTGGAGGTGTTAAAAGTTAAAATCTTACAAAAAAAACTAGAATTTATAAAAAAAGACCCCCCATATCTCCGTAACTAGAAGGTTCCCAGGTATGGTGTAGAACAAAAAAATTATCGCAATGACGGGGAGAACAAGTGCCTTTCGGCTTCGTGAAGAGGTGTTTTACACCCTTTATAGTTGGGTGACAACATCCATATTATGTGTTTATTATTTCCTTTTGTATATGTCACCGTAAAATTGTCAAACACGTTATATTACAATATATTAAAATATAACGTGTTTCTCTCTAGCGATATTGTAAACTCTCGAATTATTGTCAACTGAACATACGGAAGTATCTCTGCCCAGATAATCGGGACTTGGGGCACCCACCCGTTAGGTTAGTTAGGTTCCTTTAAACCCTGCACTCGGAAATAGGGGCTCCGTCGACTACGCTTTTTAGGAGAATAATAATAATAATAATAATTGGAAATCACCGGGACCGGACGGACTGCATAACTTCTGGCTCAAGTGGTTTAGTAGTTCACACACTTACCTGGCATCCCAATTCCAGTCATCCTTAGAGTCTGGGTCCTTACCACAGTTTTTAACAACTGGTGTTACCCACCTGCTCCATAAGTTAGGTAGTCCCGCGGAACCCAAGAACTACAGACCGATCACGTGTTTGTCCACGGTCTATAAACTTCTTACATCCATTTTGAGAACGAAAATTAATACACACATTGACAATAACTCTATTATGTCTGCCTCTCAAAATGGATGTAGGAATGGGTCCCGTGGTACTAAGGAGCTACTCCTCATCGACATGGCCATTAGCCAACAGGTCCGTCGAGCCCGCAAGGATCTGTCAACATGCTGGATAGATTATAAGAAGGCCTACGACTCGGTGCCACATTCATGGCTCATGAGGGTGCTGGAGTTGTACAAGATAGATGCAACTCTACGCGCCTTCCTTGAGTCATGTATGGGGCAATGGAGAACTGTCCTTCGATATCCAGGATGTCGGCAGATCCAGGGGAATGATGAACCTGTATGGATTAAACGGGGAATATTCCAGGGCGACAGTCTGAGTCCACTTTGGTTCTGTTTAGCCCTGAATCCTCTAAGCACATTGCTGGAGAATTCAGGACTAGGCTACCGGTTGAGGAAAGATGGTCAGGTCATATCTCACCTGCTTTACATGGATGATCTGAAACTCTTTGCCCCCAACAAATTGCAACTGATGGAGCTACTGAAAGTAACCGAAACTTTTAGTAGCGCCATCGGGATGGAATTTGGTGTGGACAAATGTGCAGTCATGTATGTAAAGCGAGGGAAGATTATGGGATCCGAGGGACTTCAACTCTCGGATTCCATACACCTAAGATCCCTTTCCTCATCCGAGAGCTATAAGTATTTGGGTATGTCGGAAGCTTTAGGCATTAACGTAACTGACATGAAACAATCGTTGAGGGAGCGCTTCTTCGGTCGCCTAAAGAAGGTATTAAATAGCCTTCTTTCAGGTGGGAACAAGGTGCGCGCCTTCAACGGTTGGGTCATGCCGGTTTTAATGTACTCTTTCGGCATACTCAAATGGACTCAGACCGAACTCGAAGCCTTGGATAGAAGAGTTCGTACATTGCTGACCGAAAACCGGATGCATCACCCACGATCATCAGTGATGAGACTGTACATCCCGCGGAAGTGCGGGGGTCGAGGCTTTTTAAATGCGAAGACCCTCCACAACCGCGAGGTGTTCAGCCTCAGAGAATATTTTCTAAAAGCCGACGTGGGTATGCACCGAGATGTGGTCGCAGTGGACAAGGGACTCACCCCGTTGTCCATGGCTAAAGAGAACTGGCGCAAACCTGTGGTACTTACTACCGATGACCGCAAGAAAGAATGGCAGAGCAAGGAGCTTCACGGGCGCTTCTACCGGGCTCTTCATGGGCCCGATGTAGATTTTCTAGCGTCCGTGTCCTGGCTACGTTTTGGCGACCTCTTTGGGGAAACTGAAGGTTTTGTTTGTGCGATTATGGACGAAGTTATGTTGACGAACAACTACCGGAAATATATTATGAAGGACGGGACGGTTGACGTGTGTCGGGCATGCCACCTTCCGGGTGAGTCCATCAGACATATTATTTCTGGTTGTTCTCGTCTAGCTAACGGCGAGTACTTGCACAGACACAATCAAGTAGCCAGGATTATTCACCAGCAACTTGCCTTGAAATTTAATCTTGTGGAATCGGAAGTACCGTACTACAAGTATGTGCCCGACCCAGTTCTCGTGAAAGACCATGTCACGCTGTACTGGGATCAGTCTATCATTACTGACAGGACTATTGTCGCCAATAAGCCTGATATAGTGGTGATAGACCGATCAGCGCGCCGCGTAATGATAATCGATGTTACTATCCCTCATGACGAGAACCTCGTGAAAGCTGAGAAAGAGAAACAAATTAAGTATCTCGACTTGGCACACGAGGTTCGCGACATGTGGAATATGAACTCAGTTATCATTGTGCCGATTGTCGTGACGGCCAATGGCTTGATAGCCAAGAGCCTCGACGAACATCTGTCGAAGCTCTCTTTAGGCGGTTGGATCAAGGGCCTGATTCAGAAGGCAGTACTCCTCGATACGGCTCGCATTGTGAGGAGGTTCCTGTCTCTGCAACCCTAACCACCGGTGACTTGGACCCTGCTCCCGACACCGGCGGATCCCTATTTTTTATATTTTTAAATGTTTTTACATCTTTTTGAATAAATATTTAAAAATGTATAAAGTAAGATGTATACTGAATAAAGGAGATAATAATAATAATACTTTATTGATACAAATCCTTACACACAAATGCTTAATATCTAGCAAAGTTTACAAATAGTAAAGGCGTACAAAAAATGAAACCCTGACTCCTAAACTAGGAAAACCTGTGACTTAGGGGTCAGTGTTCTACTGCCACTTGGACACTATGTACCTTATGGAAATTGAGAGCTGGTAAGCTGATATTATTTTATAGAGTACATTATTATGTAGTGTTTTACAGAAAAAAGAAAATAAATTTGTAATCCATAACAAAAGTTAAAAAAAAAAAAAAAAAAAAAAAAAAAAAAAAAAAAAAAATGACCAAGAAACTTAAATTTAAGGTGACATTTAAAAGTTAAATTTGAAAAGTATAAAATTGCTGTGTGGTGGATACTGTATGTGTGTCTGGAAATCGTACGTAGAATATAAAGTGTTTTAAGGTTAGGTTACATTAATCGATATTTCTCGGGAATGGTACAGTATCTTTTCATGAGAGTGGTACCACTGGGCAAGGGGGACCCCTCTTTCCCTCCACTCCGCGTGTGTTGACTACCATCGCATGCATTTCACGAAAAATTATGCGTTTTATTGTAAGCAGTATGTTCGTTTGACAATAATTCGAGAATTTACAATATCGCTAGAGAGATTACAATATAACGTTTTTGACAATTTTACGGTGACATATATATTTCGCATTCAGAAAAATAATGTGAATACATGTTGGAGGATCTTCAGGGTATAGAAATAAACGAGTTCAAGCGCTAGAGCGTTCTTTTGAGATTTTAAGTTTGTCTTATCCAGCTGCGTCTCATCTTACGCCCTAATTGCGTTTCTATTAGAGTCCCCGCCTCTAGACTTTCTAGTCTGCAGTCGGCGGGGACTCTCTTTGACTATTAGCAGATATAAGAGTATAAGTATGGAGCGGGTGTTAAGAGTGTGACGATGGATGGACGGCGTGAAGGATGTGGCTAGAGGTGACTGCTGAAATGACGAGTAATACGAGAGTACGGAAGAAGATATGCTGCGTCGACAGCCAACAAATTGGGATAACAGCAGGAGTACGATTAATATAAAAATCTTAAAGCCATACTTACAAAAAGTCAGTGGCGGTATTTCAATATCCGGCGCCAAGAGTCTGGAAGCACAAGCGGCGCCAGCATACACCAGTTCCATTTCAAGGGCCACCAGCCCTATGCGTTGAGTGGTCAGCGGCGTGTCTTCGTAACCCACGCATAAGCATCGGAAACCGAAGCGGTTGTCTTCACTGAAAAAGGTATTATTCTATTGTATACATGACTAGCGGACGTCACGCGGATTCACCCGCGTAGTACCCGTGCCCGTGGGAGTACGGGAATAAAATATAGCCTATGTTACTCGCTGATAATGTAGCTTATCATCGCTGAAATAAATTATCAAATCGGTTCAGTAGTTTTTAAGTTTATTCTTTACATACTAAAATAGAAATCTTTCCTCTTTAAAATATTACTTATTAATACATATAATTTATAGCTTTAATCGTCATATACGGTTCGTACACGACACGGTAGCCGGTAATCGTAATCTCCGGAAACTCAATGAAGTTTTGTGAATGGGTATTTCTAGCGTGGCGTCGTGCGAAGTAGTACAATATAAAGTACAAGGTTTCCCCGCCGCGTCCATTCAAACAACTATCCCATGAGTACGTAATAATTAGAACTTATTACCCGCTTGTATAAGAGCAGCGGTGACCCAGTGGTGGCGGCCCCGACTTACGAACAGTAAGTCGTGGGTTCGAACCCAGACAGGCGCATTAGTTTGTGTAATTTATTTCATCACCACTGCTCCCAAAACTGTGAAGGAAAACATCGTGAGGAAACCGGCATGTTCTAGAACCAAAAATTCGAAGACATGTGACATCTACCAACCCGCACTGGGCCCGCTTGGTGGATTATAGCCCATACGCAAAATACGCGCTTTGAGGTGGAGTTGCGGACACCAGCCCGTTGTACAATACAATACAATACCCGCTTGTAATCTAGAATGAAGGATAACTTACTTGTTAGACTTATTGAACTCAGTCAGATAGTCGGATGCCGTTTCCAAAGAGAATATAACTTCATTTCCTGGTACCAGCAGTGCTTTCTGCGGCCAGTCGCTGGGACTGCAACAAAAGGATGCATGTTACCGAGGCGTTTATATTTGTCTTCTTGTACAGATCTTCGGAATTTTCATACCTGTACGGAAACACCATCACTGACGTGTTATGACGATATAAAATATAAGGCTGTTGCAATTACAATCACGGGAGTACTTGCTGTATTTAATTACCCATGTACACAAAATTCTATTTTAGACAATTCTATGCAATTCACAACTTCTTTGTGACAGATGACGACATTTACTGTGTAGGAAACCTGACGGAGAAAACTTCATACAAAGGAGCGATGGTAGTCCCACTAATACAAAACGTGGCAGCACAAAACCCTTTGCGTCTGTTGGGGTTACTGAGAGCGTGACGTTCGCGCTAATTCGGAGACACGAATATGTATTACCGAAGCGCATATCAATTCTGGTTTAGCTGTTTACAAAAGCTCTTAGGTCCATGTTCACCAAAAAGATAACGGTCTGAAAAAAACAGCTGTTTAATACAGATTTTCATGTTCACTAAAGCGAATGAACCGATTAAACACGCTAATCAACTGTTTTCTCTTACCGAAGTGGGAGAAGTTGCTTAAAGTCCCAGTTGGTAGATAATCGGTGTATTTTGACGTTTACAACACGTATTTCGGTAGAGTGACAAGACAGATATAACAAAAATTGCTAAGCAACATAACCATTGATACATGAAGGTTGTATATCTTCACAGTTCATCATCATCATCATCATCTCAGCCGAAAGACGTCCACTGCTGGACATAGGCCTCCCCCAAGTGTCGCCACACTGACCGGTCCCGTGCGACTCGCATCCAGCGGATTCCCGCAACCTTCACCAGCCCGCGTAGCATGACCACCGTAGACACGACAGAGAGTCGACAAACCTTTTGTTCATCTGTCATTTTGTCGATTCAATGACAGATGAACATTTGTCGAGTCTCTCTCGTTTCTCCGGTGGTAATGCTAAGCGGGCAGGTCATCGGTCCACCTAGTGGGAAGTCTTCCAACGCATTGTCTTCCGGTTCGCGGTCGCCGCTCTAGAACATTTCGGGCCCATCGGCCACCTATTCTGCGAGGAATGTGCCCTGCCCACTGCCACTTAAATTTGGCAATAGGCTTGTTTCCACCATCAATAAATTGCAAATCTATTTAGTCCGTCAGTTAGAGTATTAGAAAATAATGGACACGTATTTTTTGTTTTTGTAAATCACCGAATATTGACAAAGATAAAACGCATCAAAACTCGGGAGTGGGGGCTCGTGACGTCAGTACTCACTAAGAATCATACCGAACAGTGACGTATTGGGAATTTTAAAAGCGTCGTATCTTCGTAAATTTTGTTTTATGTGACAAAAGAAAAAATACGGGTCAAATAGTTTTTGATAATCTAAGTGACGGACTAATTAGATTTTTTCAGTTAACAAGCCTATTCTTCGGGCTACGTCGGTGACCTTCTTCACAGTTACATCCAGATTATTGTGAGAATTTTACGCGCAGTCTGCTTTGTATTATATTTTGGAACAGGATGACGTTTTGGACGGGTTTGAAACCGTTGAAAGACTTTTGCGAACTCCTCATTTGAATTTGTACTTGGCCGATCGGTGCGGTTGCTCTCAATTACGCCTTGGTGCTTTTACATTAAATTAGTGACCATTTATTTTTCGCCATGCATGCGTAAAAGTAGTTATGCGCTTTGTTTTACTACCCATTATATTTAATTTAAAAACTATTTCAATCAAACAAAAATTCAAAAGTCCATACACCACAGATAATTTGATGGTTCTATAGAACTGTCATATCAGGTATAATGCAACCATTTTAACATGTTTCGCATTTGTACGGTTTTTTACGTGTTAAGTTACCTACTCTATTTGACTGTATTATATAACCATTCGGTCTTTCAATCAAAAAGCACTCGTTTACCTATCCGAGCTAGAAAAAGTTGTGGTGAACACCAAGATTGTCGCCGCATTTATAAACAACTGTTTACGTTTAGCGGGCCGATAACGGAACAGTCGGTTATTTTATTGTTGGTGAACATGGCCCTTAGTCAACATTGTTATGGCCACAAATTGAAGGAAATGGATTGCGTTAAAATAAAAACCTTTTATTAAATAAATAACTTGATTAATTTAAAATCAAGGAAACAAAGTTAATGCTTCACATATTAATAAATTGTCAAATGTCAACAAAGTCAAGTCTTTTAATAATATATTATACGAAACGTCCGCACGTATGCGTGTGTGTCTAATACATGGTAGTGTGTTATTGTATTTTTATGCATAATTTTAAAAATATTATTATATTAGTTTTCTGCACTCCTAACCTATATAAAAAAAAACTCCTTTATAAACTATAAGTGTGTGAAATTTCATACTCATCCGTCCGCTCAATATTCGTAAAAAGGGGTTCAAAGTTTTCTCTTCACGTATTAATAATATGATAACTTACTCGTTAGCCAGTCGAGGCGTCACGCTGACGTACGTGCAGTTGTAGTGCATGCACACACCGTCACTATCTTGTTCTTCTCCAAGTTCTTCAACATCGCCTTCATTTGTCAGCTGAACTAGGCGCTATAGTGAAAAACAAAATAAAATTAATAGAATAGATTCTATCATAGAGTGCTAAATACTGGAAACCTTAGAATTCATTCGCATCTTTACAAATGTTAGGCAAAAATTCTTTCGAAACATTTTAGAGTACTTCCTACACTAGTAGTCTTCATTTTCTTTCGTATCCACGGTACGTCTTATGGCTAGTGCCATAAGACGTACCGTGGAAGCCAGCGCAAGGTAGTCCTTGCGCTGGCTTCAAGTCTAAAAGACGTACCAGTAATGGCCAGCACATACCGGGGACGGCAGAGCATTTTAACTTTACCCGATGTAAATTCAAACGTAGCCAGTGACAACAAGATTCAGATTACGATGTTCAGAGATCGACTCCAAGGTATCAAAGGGGAAATCCCCTTCGCTGCATTCAACATTGTAATCTGTATCTTGGGTACAGATAAAATGCTCTGGCCTGCCGTCCCCGGAAAGTGCTGGCCATTACTTGGCCGCAGTTAATGGTCAAGTTATTCGCGATGTGACTGGCGTATTTTGTCATCTAAAGTAAAGGCATAGGGAAACTTTAAACACGCCAGCCAGCCAGGCCATAAATTAGTACATTAATAGGATTTTACCCCCCTGGAAAGATGCCAATGAATTCAATCATTTATAAAACTGAATCCTGACGAAAACACAGTTATAATTATGAAGGGCACACGTCTAGAGGAGCTCTAACATTGAAACATGTTTTCGGACATTTTCTTCCAACTTTACCTTGCATGTGAGGATAGGTAAATCTCGCTAAAGTATTGTTGAGGAGTTACTTCATCTATTTACACTAGAAGCTAGAAATCTACTTGGAAATGATGGGAACCACTAAACTGGTTATAAAGAGTAAAGGCATACTATAATGAATGAAGTAGGCGGAGCATGGTTTGATTGCATTCATCACCCGGGCTAAGTTTGGCAAATACTCGTAGCTGCGAATTTACTTCAATTTATCATACTCACTTACTTATTCAGAGATATTTCAGAAAAACTTGATTGTACGACTGTGTTGGTTGTTTGCCACAGTACATTTTGATACATGTGGGTAAACTTCGTTATTGCAGCCGAGACGGAGTTTACATGTTTTCAACGGTATTATGGAGCTGAGAACTACAGTAACAAATGCCACGTGTATCAAACGACGATTTTCAATACACTTTCGAAGAAATAAAATAACAGAACGAAAAGTATATTTCGAGTCTTCGAAGACGTGTTTTGAAAATAAATTAAAACCATTGCTATGAGAGTTTCAGGAAACCACTATGGCTTTTCTTTTGAGGCCCGTTGTGCGAAAATGTTATAATTTGAAGTATTATATCCGCGGGCGTGGCTTACACTCATCGGTTTGTAAATCTATAAAGGCCTCTCAATAATATTTCGACGAGCTTTGTACTTTCAGGACTGAGCCGAGAGTTTCAAATTCCCCAGCACGCTCAATCTCCCTTGCAGAAAATCCACCATCCAAAGTTCCACCGTGAGCTTTTTAGCTTACTTTTTCGTCATTATCATCATCAGGAACGAAACTTGAAACTGTCTCTTAAGACTAACAATAGGGTATCCTATTGTACGTTTTAAGTTTCGTTACTCTTTGATATAACCATAGTGGCCCTATCCCCATCTTAAATGCCTACGAAACTTCATGAATATCAGAAGGTCGGACCGTATCACGAACGACTTAGGCTGAGGCTACACTAGGCAGTGATTTGCGATGCGACTGGAAGAGCGAAACGAGAAAAACTTGGTATGGCTACATTACAAGCGAGATTCCGGCGTATTTTCTAGTAAATTCGCTTCAATTTCGCTATGTTGGTGTAGCCGATGCCGTGATTACAGTAATGTTGTTCCGATCGCATAAAGAAATCAAAGATCGCTAGTAATATTTGATGTACAGTGTAGCCATATACGTGAGCATTAATTTACTTGTTTTAATCGCTCATGTGTCGCAGGTCGCGTCGCGGCCTAATGTAGCCTCAGCCTTAAGGTGAGCCCAAGCCCTTGGCATAGACGCCAACTTAAGACGCCAGTAGACTCTGGATGCACGAAGAGAGATTAGCGAAGCGTATCTTCTCTTGTGAACTCCAAGGTGAAAAACGAAACATAGTGGTCAGTTCAGAAAAAACACTTCAAAAGATGCGAAATTGACCCTTTAATAAAAAAAGCAGACAAAATCGGCCCGAGTGGAGACGTCGCGTCGTGTGCATCGGTAGGTCAACGGTTTTTAAGAGAAACGAAGGTCGAATTAGATTTAAAACGAGATGACCTTAAGGCTAGACCCCCTTTACCGCGCAATGTCGTTAATGGTGTTCTGGCATGTCCGTTTTTTGCTCGGAGTTTTTCGGCCAAGTTGGATATGCAAGCCTCTTGAAAGCACATGAATGAGCAGCAATAAAAAAGCTCTCGCATACCACGCTAAAAAGCCATGGACTGCAGTCGCTGTAATCCGCTAAATGGTCATCTCCCAAGCACAATAACAGTATGTATTACATAAGCACTATAATACCTCACACGTTGAAGTCTAGTTTCCGCTCGGATTGGCCGCCATGACAGAAGGTCAGGAGGGCTCTAACTCGAGAAGATTCGTTAGTATGTCATAATAGGCATTAGCACTATAATGCATGACGTGCGTGATGGACGAATTTCTACCTTATATACCTTTCTGAAAGGCGGATCTGAAACCCGGACCTCATTGGCGCAATGGCATCGGTGTTTTGGTGTTCCGGCCACGGCGTAGACGGTGAGAGAGTCTTCCGGCTGCGTGGTGATGCTGCGCGGGTCCATTTCTAGGACCACCCAGGATACGCTGGTTGGGAATAGGACCCTAGAGAGAAATAAAATTTTAGTATTTATTTTTAAATGTTGATGTTGCACACAAGTATCAATAGTTGACATTAATCAAGTGAATATAATCTGTTGGAAAAGCACGAATTAGTAGATCATTCCAGTTCGAAGTACTTCGGGTCCACGCATGCTCAGAGTAACAATGTGATACGATTAACACAGGTTCATAATAAAGACTTAAAACATAACTAAACACACTAACTAGTATTTTGTGTACTCTAACATAGTGATAAGTTTTCTGTTACTAACCATTTACCTACATTGTTATTTTGTGTACTAACATAGTTGATAAGATTTCTGTTGCTAACCTCTGCTATGGACTTTAATTGTCTGAAAATAAACTATTTTTTTTGTCTACCACGTTTGAAGTACTATTACAACGACAGCCCGCCTAGCATGACCACCGGCGAAACGAGAGAGACTCGACAAATCTTTTGTTCATCTGTCATTGAATCGACAAAATGACAGATGAACAAAAGATGTGTCGACTCTGTCGTGTCTACAGTGGTCATGCTACGCGGGCAGGTCACAAGTAGTCTCAACGCGGAGCCGAGCGTATTAATCTAACCGTAATGTTTAATTAAGGCAATGATTTAGGTGTCGCTCAATATGAGTGAATGAGCACGAGCACTATCCTCGGTACACACCCTTCCTATATACATGCATAAACTCACGCTTTTACTTATGGGGCTAAGCAGCAACTATCCTTACAAACACTTAATAGCGCCTCGTCTTTCTTCACCAAGCACTATTAACATTATAATTACGGTGATATTCCAAACCTCATATTAGTGACGGTGGCCTGCTTGTAAGGGTGGTCGCTCTCGAGCCACGTGTAGTAGTGGCCCGTGGTCGTGGTACATTCCTCCACGTTCGGCACTAGCAGGTTCATTGCAGCTACGTGAGGGAGTAGCTTGTGAATCATCTCCAGGATTTTTATGACGCTCTGTAACAGAAAATCAACATCATTTTTACTTTAAATATCAACCAACGCCAGGTGCGCTTAACACTGAAGAATTAAACATAATATTTCAATTCAATTCAATTCAATTCATTGTGATCCCCGATGGGTTAGGCAGAAGTGTACCTAACGGTTCACCCACATTTCAGGCTGCTACAGAGAAATTCCTACCAACACACTATTCGTGAACTCGCGAATCCTCCTTGACTGAGTAAGATTTATTTCTATTGCTTTCAATACTGTATACGAAAACATCGTGAGGAAAAAGGCATGCCCTAGAACAAAAACAAACACGAATTGCTTCATCGCTGGGCCCGTGTGGTCTACGAACCACTCCCTATCACAGAGGGAACGTTATAAGTTCACTATGCTAAATCCGTCTCACCTTAGGATCATCAACACCTTCCAAGTTAGCCAGTGTATACGGGATCAGAACATTGATAGCTGGTGATGTCTGCAAAACTGAAGCGTTTCTTCTCAAATCCTCAGCAGTGAGCTCGTTGCGAAGAGTGCAGAACAAGTCGGATGCTCGCTCCATGACGATAGAGGCCGTGCGGAGAGTGATGGAGCGAAGCGAGCTCAGCAAACTGTCGGCTGACTCCAAAGAGTTTGAAACGGTTTTTGATGTCCTGAAAGCGAATAGGAAAATTAGTTTCGCGTTGATCGCACAAAATGTTTGTACTTTCATTCCGCTAACAATGGAGTTTCATGATGAAATCTTTGCTGAAAAATAGCGCAAATGTTTGTCAACCACCTTTCCTGGTAAAACACACAAGCTTAAAGCCACTAGCACACCAACACTATTGCTTTAATCGATATGATATTATACCCCACATTCTGGCACCTATTGCTGGCAATAAGGGGCGAGACTTTGGCCATCAGCTGGGTCCAAATACAGACACCGTCGAAAAAATCCGGACACAACCTGATAACACTTGTGAATTTCTTTGTAAAATGTATGTGATGTGGCTGTACTTATTCAAATAAATAAATAAACACTTTTATAACAATTGAATAATCATACCCATAATAAACAAGACCGGGTATCTGCCCCCTCGTTAGTGTGGTGCCGTTAAAGCTGAGCGAGGAGGAGGCGAAGCGGAAGATGGTCCCATCAGGTCCCATCACTGATGGTAGACCGCAGTCGCCGTTGGAAGTACGTCCTCCGTGGTTGCAGAAACGTATGGCGTAGCGTAGATCCTCCTGTACATTGTAATAAGTACTTATAGGTGGTTTCTTTGCGTCAGAATAATAAATACACCTGTATTTTCTATAGTCTTTCCCTACTCTTATTCAACATACAACAATATTTGCCTCAAACACTGTTTTAAGCTATCACTGATCGGTATCGTGACCTCAATAAAAATACCAATCACGGAAGATATCCCGTAAGTGTCATTTTAAGTTTTATGTTTTCCTCCTTCGTCCGGATCACATACACATAACTTTTTACAATGACAACTGACTTTTACACATTTCAGTCACCAGTGCCACTTAATGACTTCCTCATATCATTCAACATTTATGTGTTAACATAACATAACTAACTACAACTACTCGGCAATAGTAAAGCTTTTTATCATTGAATGAATATTTGTAATCACATGACTATTTCCTAATATTACCTCCTGCTTAAGGAATTAAAGTTTGTATCTAAAGATACAAACTCTATTAGATCTATTCATTCGCGTTAAGCCCCACACCTCTCTAAGCATTCTCAGGTAAGTCGCACGCATAGTATAATAGACCAGTGGGCCAAACCCTTCACGTTCCATGACTGAGCTATCATCATCATCATCATCATCTCAGCCGAAAGACATATGCCTCCCCCAAGTGTCGCCACATTGACCGGTCCCGTGCCACTCGCATCCACCGGATTCCCGCAACCTTCACCAGGTCATCGGTCAACCTAGTGGGAGGTCTTCCAACGCATCGTCTTCCGAACCGGACCGAGCTATAAAGTAAAAATATTAGTTTACCTTCAAAGGAACAGGCCGTTCGAACTTGATCTGCACGGTGTCGTGTTGTAGCTCAGCTGTGGCGAAGTTTCCGTGCACGACCTCCACGCTCACCCAGCAATGCGTTGGGTTGGCTTCGTCCTCTGATGCACGGAGCTGTGAAAAGGAAGAAGATGGTTATGAATACGGAAGACTTCGAAAACTACACGGCATAAGTATCAACATCGTCTTCCATGTCATTGGCGACTGCACAATTCGTGTTCAGGCGTCATCTCTGTGAGAAGGAATGGAAGTTGATCACTCACGCGGGTTTGAGAGTTGGAAGTTACATTTCTTTTAATTTATGGTTCTATGACATACCGGATTCCTCATGCATTATGGTCCTTCACAGTTTTGAGAGCATGCAGTGGTAATAAAATACTGCTCTGTCAAGAAAGTAACGGGAAAAGATCAATAATACACAAAATGTTTTCATCCAAATTTATTTTATCACCTTCAAAGTATGCTCCTTCAGAAACGACACACTTACGCCAAAAGTAATCCAATCATCAAAACATTTTTTAAAAGCTGTTGCCGGAATGAGTTCAGTTCTCGCCGCGAATTCTTTTTTTTTTCGGTTTTGGTTCAGTTGGAAGGCGCCACTCTGGAGCTTTTTGACTAGTTTGCATGTCAAACTCGTAAACCCACGTTTCGTCACCAGTAACAATGCGTTTCATGAATGTTGGCTCGGAATTGACTCGTTCTAGCATGTCCTCAGCGACTCTCATGCGATTGAGTTTTTGGAGAAAATTCAGGTCTTTTGGGACTAGCCGAGCGGTAACATATATGTTTCATACCCAAATGATTAGTTAAAATGGTAAGGATCGACTCGTGAGAGAAAGTTCGGCGGCTATCTCTCTCAAAGTTGAATGAGGATTTTCAGTCACTATTTCCTTCACTTTTGCGATGTTAACTTCAGTTGCAGACATTGATGGCCTACCAGAGCGAAGCAAATCTTCCATCACATCTCGACCGCTTTTGAACGCTTTGTACCACTCATAAGCAAGTGTTTTTGATATAGTCACCGTAAGCCTTCTGTAACATTTTCAGTGACTCCGAACACGAAATTCCATTGGCGATGCAAAATTTAAGACAAACTCTGTGTTCGATGTTTTTGTCCATAATGAAATTCGCTATACACACTAGAATAACTAAATACAACACTGTATTTAATATAAATAACAGATGCCACTCAAACTCCGCGCCAAAATGGAAAACAGTTGTGCCAATCTAACAACGACAAAAAAAAAAAACAAAAAAAAAATTTGGAACCATAAACAAATCATCCATCCCCGATACTTTTTTGACTGAATGTAAATTACACTAACTGTCAGCTTGGGTTTAAACTAATGAGTGACAAAAAATATAAATTGGAACCATAAACAAATCATCCATCCCCGATACTTTTTGACTAAATGTAAATTACACTAAGTGTCAGCTTGGGTTTAAACTAATGAGTGACAAAAAAAAATAATTTGGAACCATAAACAAATCATCCATCCCCGATACTTTTTTGACTGAATGTAAATTACACTAACTGTCAGCTTGGGTTTAAACTCATGAGTGATACCCCACCGCGAAGCTTTAATATGGCTCTCACCCGTACATCATGCAGTAGTTCGAGCGAGTACTCGTAGTTGCCGAGCCCCCCGTACACCAGGACCCCGACGAGCGTGACCCCGGCCTGGTCCACCGTGAAGCAGATCGCGTCTGGGCTACCGTTACCGGTGTTCCAAGCGCGGGACTGGTTCACACGCATGAAGCGGGATGGGGTCACGAGGTGCTTCACTGTGTTGGAGTCGGAGTCCTCCTGTAATGAAATATTGTAATGGTTTTAGATAACATCATGCTTTTTGTCCCAGACCACTTTTTATAGGGAACAAAATACGAGAATGTTTTGCCAATAATGGCAGCACGGACAGGTGTCCTTTCAGAGCAGCAAGTGGGTTCACCGACCGCACCTGTCGCGCCTCTTTGGTGAATACAGTGTAGAAAATAATTTGCACCTGTGCATTTTGTTTGATGAAGGATAAGTATAATATACAGGGACCTTTATTTATTCAAGGAGCAGACAATTTGTTCTTATGACGAGATTGTAATTCAGATTAAGAAATCCTCAAGAAACCCATAATAATACATAATCTGGTTCCATCGTCCATCAATAGCTGGAATACACATTCCAGCTATTGATGGACGATGGAACCAGATTATGTATTATTATGGGTAACACTACTTGCCTCGCTGATTTAAGGAATTTCCTATGACCTGGTAAGTATCTGGTTGTATGCTTTTTCAATTTAAAAACTTAGGAAGCATGATTATAATGTCGAACTTCGAGTAACACGTGCTCTTACAGAAAGATTTTGTCAGAAAACTCACCCTAATACTCGTGGCACTGGTAGACAGTTCAGCAACGACTCTGTCGGTAAGATTGCAGCAGAACTCGGACCGTTTCTCATGCTGCATGTTATTATATGTCACCCTACAGGATGAGAAGTAAAAAACTCACCCGAATGTTAGTAGCATTGGTCGACAGCTCAGCCACGATCCTAGCAGTTAGTTTGCAGCAGACCTCGGATAGTTTCTCACATTGCATGGTATAATAATATGTCACCCTGTAACATATCATTTTTTAAATATGTTACATTTATAATAAACTTTGATGGTACCAACCTTCATTTCTGTTTCATCCAATATTATATACCATTACACAGCACAGTTACCTTATACCTCCCACATGGCTAGGTACTCATACATTTTCATCAACTCAATTCCACGCAATAATTGCTAATTTTACATTTTATGTAGACTTAACTCGTCAACAAACAACAATTCTGTCTGACGTTTGACATTTTCATTTTATCAGCATAAAAATCATAATTCCTATACTATTGGCTCAATCTTGTGAGGAGTAGCGGAACCATTTCCACGAGCAATCATCCAAATATATGCGTCCTCTCATTCTTGCATGGATGTCTAGCTATTTCCATCCTTTTCTTTTCATAAAAACACCTAGCGTTGAGATTCCACACTTCATCAAACCTAGCGCTATCTAGTGACAAATAGCGGCAGAGTCTGTCGTGCGTGTATTGCCATCTCTCTCACACCTAAATGCATAACCATCCTGTCATCTCGTTCATGCAATAGCGCCCGAACTGACATCTGGCGTGGAGTAGGTTTCTTGCTTTCACATTTGAACGTCCTGATATAGAACCTAAATTATCTATGGTACCTATAAACTTATAACAATAACTTTATGAATATTTAATCTACAATGGGAGTAATTAGTTATTTAGAATCTACAAATCTTCCTCTATTTGATTCTATATAACTCTTCATTTATCTTTAAATAATTTTCTTAACCATAGACTATAATCGGATCGTTCGAGTAACGCACAAGTCTGCATTGTTTATGGAACGGACTGGGAAATATTCGAGATTTATGGTGAAGAAAAACGAGTTAAAATCAAGATTCTAGAAAATAACGGTAACAGAACATATAAATAGGACCCGACATGCCCCGGGAGCTTTTTTTTACTTTTCTCTCTGAGCGTCGACCTAACTGATTGTGAAAAAGTCACCGTGAACTATTAACACGAAATAATTGGAATACGTGGTGTGTGAATTCATTCCTGATAAACCTCGCTAATTGCGTCCCTAGCTGCATCATCGTGTGAACACCGCTATTTATTCATCAGTCCTCGATTCTCAGCGTCCGGGTAAGTCTATCTGCTAAACGGCAATTATGTCTACCAACATCTTTTCATGTCACTGCTTTGGCATAACGCTGTGTTTTCTCTTTCCTCGACAGTTTTTTATTTTCTTTGTCTGGACTGAATTACCCGGCCGGGACGAGTACCTGCTAAGCAGTGGAACACCGCCAAGCCCTCAACCGCTGACCTTTGTCCTTGAGTGACCGACGTACGGGAGCCCTCCTCAAGATACTAATCTCAGGTGTAACCGTTCTCATATTGTTTTAACCTGCTACACTTCATTCTACTTTTCACGTTTATGATTCACCCATAAGCGTGTGGCGCCCAGTTATCATCTCTAGACTTCTCTTCTTCTATGTATTCTAATTAATAACCCATATCTAGCCTGATACATTGTAAGCTTATTTTAAGGTTAGCGATAAGATAAAACCTCTGATCCAGTAAAGTTCGTGTAAACTTTTGTCTCCAACTCAGTGAGGATTCTGTAATCCAAGGCCTTCTGCCAGTGCAACAAGTGAGCTGCAAGAAATTGTTGTACCCACGCCCTGTATTTCCTATAAGTTTCTTTTCTTGAACAATTGTATATAATCAATAAAGCTCCATTCTTCTTTGTATTTGGAATCTTTTATTTTACAACTACACTTGGAGCATGGGAAAAAATTCTTGTTACAACCCTTTAGGACGAGAAGTAAAAAACTCACCCGAATGTTAGTAGCATTGGTCGACAGCTCAGCCACGATCCTAGCAGTTAGTTTGCAGCAGACCTCGGATAGTTTCTCACATTGCATGGTATAATAATATGTCACCCTTTAGGACGAGAAGTAAAAAACTCACCCGAATGTTAGTAGCACTGGTCGACAGCTCAGCCACGATCCTAGCAGTTAGTTTGCAGCAGACCTCGGATAGTTTCTCACATTGCATGGTATAATAATATGTCACCCTATAGGACGAGAAGTAAAAAACTCACCCGAATGTTAGTAGCACTGGTCGACAGCTCAGCCACGATCCTGGCAGTAAGTTTGCAGCAGAACTCGGACAGTTTCTCGTTCTGTTTGATCTCGCCGTGGTCGTGTGGCTGCCCGCACTGGCGCGTCATCATCTGCTGCTTGATAGGAATCATCACGATGTCCAGCAAGCGAGGTAGCACGTCCAGTAAGTGCCATTCAGTGTGGTTTGGCCTGGCTTCAGAGGGGTCCGGTTGCTGTTAAAAAAAGTGAATAAAGTTCATAAAATCTGACTTGATTAAAATTATAGCTGACAAACTAATTCAAGAAGTGCTGGGAAAGCAGCTCTGGTCACATCGATAAGTAATTAAGAACGCATTGTTTGATATTGCAGCGGCATCAATATTGCCAATATTAGTGACAGGACGACTTCATTCCTTTATTTTTATGAGGACTAGCAAGCTTGGTGGTCCACACTTTTGGTATTTGCTTTCAAAATCACAGAACATAAAAAACAGTAGAAGTCGCATGTGGGCGGGGCGCGCGTACCCCGAGCTTTGCACTGTTCCGCAAAGTGTTTCGCCCGCGCACACGCCACGCACATCAGTCTAGATAGAAGCGTCACAGTGACAATAAAAAGTGTAAAAAAAATTAGCGGAACCAAAAATGTATCAAATGGCGGTATATCATATCATCGATAAGTCTTAATTTACTTTATTTCGATTAAAATTTGAAAAACATTATTTTATCAACAAGACAAGAACAAAAAGACTTTATTGTTTAAAGCATAGGGTCTACTTTCTTTTAAACTCAAACATATTATTCTCGAAGATTCCAACTACGCACATGTCACAGTCCGCTACTCAATTAGAGATTGACGTTATCGATAATGAGTTATCGATATTTTAAACTTACAATGTTCTATGATGTATCGGCGAAAAATTAACCGTGCGTGCGATTTTTTTATGATTCTGTTTTAGGAATAGGTAGTATTTCCATGAAATGTTAAAACCTTTACCTTTACTAATAAAGCGCCATGCGATTTCTACTGTTTTTTTATGTTCTGTGTTCAAAATAGTCACGTAGACGTATGAACCAAAAACTAGCGAGAATCACTATTGCGGTCCATTTTCTGGCATTTTAACAATAAATGATTATGAAATAACAATAACAAGTAAACACGAAGCGTTGGCACTTGTACCCACACTCAATAACACAAGATTCATGCGCCAATGTTAATAAAAGGACGACTTTATGCTATTTTATTTTTGAATGGGAATAGGTACTGGATTTACACGATTAAATTAGATCAATTCACATTAAACGATAAGTCCTAACCCTAACATTTTTATAACACGACGTAGATATTGGTTGCATATTTACTACAATTTTATTTTAGTTCATACGCTAATTTTATACAACAAGCGGATTTAAATGTACTAGTATTATAGCACTAGTATTATACGTTGTGAAAATAAAACGTAAATCAAATAAATAGCATTTTTGTGTGCATATCTCTAACTTTTTAGTGCATATTTGCATGCATAATTGGTCCGTTTTAAAGTGCAAGTAATCCGATATCATAACATTATATTATTAGATACTAAAGAGTATTACTGATGACAGTAATAAGCAAGTAATAGTCTTGTTGCTAGAAATAAATGATTTAATAACACAATAATAAAAACGAGCAAAGATCCGCACAACTAGTGGTGTATCATTTAAAGGAACTAATAAACTTACTTTCGTATTGTTAGCCCTAGGAGGTATTGGGGGCGGTTTCTGCGCGTGTGACGATCGCGGAACGGTTGCTGACTTGGAGGGCACCTCTTTAAGTACCTATACAACGTCAAAAAGTACATATCAGTTTGCTAAGCAATAATTTTTGGCAAAATATTTGTTCAGTTCAACCTGCGTTACATAATCAATTATTATGATGACGTAAGTGGGCTACCAACAAGCTCGGGTCGGTACATTCGGTTCGCCAGTATTAGTGGGACTACAAAGCTAACTCTTCAAGTCAGATTTGTTGTCCCACAGTTAGTGGAACAGTGCCAAATTGCCAATGACCGAATTCTGTCCAACATAATTATAATACCATTGCTGAATGTTTTTTCTAGTCAGTTCGGTACAACTCGAGCCAAACAGAGTGTCTTTTCCCCGAAAGTTCCCCACTCGGCTGTGCACATTATATTTTATGATTTCAACTCGTATGTATGTTCATCTCTGAAGAAACAAATGTTTAAAAGGTGCCGTGTTTGGTAAACATGAAAGGGCTTTATTAGAACATCAAACTAAAAAACTGAACTCGCTTAGATTTTCAAATTCGTATAATATTTTATTTATTTATTTATTTATTCATGTACACACAAAATACATAAAAGGACAATATATTAACATAGAAGAGCACAAAGGTACTGCTTATTTCAAAAGAAATTTCTTCCAGCAGACCTGCGAGAGGAAAGTCTGATAAGAAATGTAGACACAGTGTGTAGAAAAGTCAAACAAGGAAATTTAAATTAAAACTTAAAACAAAACTATGACTATTTAATATAAACATACATACAAGTACATACACATATTATTAAAAAACAAAATAAACTACTATTGTAAATATTTACCTATAACATACATACATATATATGTAGAATATTACTGTATAGAAGAGAGGTAATGCTCTTTGACTTGTTTTTTAAAGAGAAATAAAGTTTTAGAATCTCGAATGTTAGGCGGAAGTGAGTTCCACAAACGTACTGCGTGAACAGAGAAGGAGTAGGAATACAGTTCAGTTTTATGGGATGGGAAATTAAGATGATGCCTTAGGTGGGATCTACAGAGAGCATCAGAAGGACGGGTAAAGGAAAAGCGATCGCGTAGGTAGCTGGGATATGCAGGGTTATAAAGGATATTGTAAAGGAGGCATAATATCCGAGTGTTCCTGCGAAGACGGATAGGGAGCCACTTAAGCTCCTTGCGGAAGTGAGAAACATGGTCATATTTCCTCAGACCATACACAAAACGAATACAAAGATTTTGTAAGCGCTCAAGCTTATTTAACAGCTCCTCGGCGGCATCCTAATAGCAGGCATCAGCGTAATCAATAATCGGCTGAATCAGAGTTTGAGCCAGATAAACTTTGGTTTTGAATGGCAAGAAGCTCTGTAAGGATTTGAGCGAGTGAAAAGAAAAGTGAACCTTACGACTAACCTCATTCACTTGAGCTCGCCAAGAAAGGTTGCTGTCAATTAAGACACCAAGGTCCTTGGCTGTTTCAGAATACGCAATGGTCGAGCAGCCCAGAGATAACGGAGTCAAAGATGGTAAGTCAAGTGCAGTGCGGTAGTATTTGCTGCCTATGATCATGGCCTGCGACTTATCAGGGTTAATCTGTAAGCCGAACGACTTAGCCCATTGATAGATGCTTTCCAGGTCATGATTCATGGCATTGATTGCCGACTCCGCATCAGCTAGCAAGAAATGTCGATACAGCTGCAAATCGTCTGCGTAGAGGTGGAAGCTAGAGGTGATAACCTTGATAACAGTATTAATAAATATAGAGAAAAGAAGAGGAGAGAGAACGCCACCCTGAGGTACACCAGCAGTAAGATCACACCAGTCAGAGTAGATATCTTCCTGGCGGACACACTGAGAGCAACCCCGAAGATACGAGTCAAACCAGGCTACCGTAGAGGCAGAAAAGTTAAAAGATTGAAGGATCCCAAGAAGGATGTCGAAATCCACTGAGTTGAACGCGCAGCTAAAGTCAAGTAACACTAAAACAGTCAGAGATTTATTGTCCATAGCCCAGCGGATATCGTCAGTTACCTTCAAAAGTGCAGTTACAGTACTGTGGCCTGTACGGAAACCAGATTGAAATAGGGAAATAAGAGCATTAGACGATAGATATCTGGAAATTTGACCATGAACAATGTGTTCGAGAACTTTAGAAAGGAAGGGCAGAATGGAGATAGGCCGAAAGTGGGACAAGGACGAAGGATTGCTAACTTTGGGAAGTGTTATTATGTGAGCCTGTTTCCAGGCCGACGGAAATATACCCGTGAATAAAGAAAAATTAACAATATGAGTAAGGATGGGAAGCAGCTCTGAAATAATGGGATTTATCATTCTCGAACACAAATTATCATGGCCCGCAGCAGAGGAAGAAATAGAGAGAAGGGACTTTTTGACAACGTCTTCAGAAACAGGATTAAAATTAAAAGGATTACAATTTGGTAACGGCAAGTTAGAGAGCTCAGATAAAGTTGAAGCTTTGACGTTCGGGTCCAGAGAAACAGGTGGTACAGAAAAGTGCCTGTTAAGAGCGCACAAGTCGACATCTTTGCAGGTAGTTGTGGGAGATTTACCGATACCGACAGACTTTAAAAATTTCCAGACATCAGAGGAGCTACGATCAACGAGAGATTCATGGAAATAGCGTCTCTTGGCATCCCGACACAGACGATTGCAGCGGTTACGCAAAGCTTTGAAGTGAATGAGGTTAATTTCCGTGGGCCTGCGCCTATACCTACTCTTCGCCTTATCCTTACGAGCGATGTCGTTTTTTATTTCAGTAGTCATCCACGGAGCAGGCTTATGCTTAATTTTAATACGGCGACGTGGGGCGTGTTTATCGTAAAGATCTAACACAATTGTATTGAAGCTGTTCACTTTTTCATCGATACTGGCACTTTTGATAACATGACTCCAATCAATAGCACCAGCATCGCGTTTCAGTGCCTCCAGATCTATGCTATTAAAGCTCCGAAGAAAACAGAATTGAGGCTTAGGTTTAGGGGGTCGGATACGATAGGAAAGGTAAATGAGGTCATGATACGAAAAGGTTGCAGTGAGCTGCCCAAACTCAGCAACATTGTGAGGTGAAGAAACGATCATTAGGTCAAGGAGAGAAGGCGTGCAATTTGGGAAGTTATGGGTCGCGGAAAGAGGTAAAATATCAAGGTTAAGAGAAGATAAAAGCGAACGGAGTTTATGTGAACGAGTATCATTTTTAATTAAACACGTGTTAAAATCACCCATTAAAATGACATGCTCGTATGATGGGCAAAGATTACTCAGCGTGGATTCTAAAGAGTCAAAATAGTCAACGTGAAGGTTAGGGGAGTAAAACACAGCAAGCAATACATTGGTATGATTTAAAGTGATCTCTAGAAACAAAGATTCAGCCGCCCCAGAATACTGAGATGGAGACGAACTTACAATTTTGTGCGGTATATCGGCGCGTATGTAAATGGCAACACCACCACCACCCTTGCCAATCCTGTCATTTCTGACCAGAACAAAACCAGGCAGTGAGTAGTGCGTAGAAAGGAGAGAGGGTTTGAGAAAGGTCTCAGATATTAGGAGTGCATCAAGATGAACACTGCTAAAGGATGCCAGAAGATCGGAATAGTGACCAGGAACGCTCTGAGCATTAATGTGGGCTATATGCAAATTATTGGGATAGTTAGAAAAAAGAGAGGAAATATTGTCATGCAAAGTATTAAGTGTAGGCTCACTGTCCGCACTAACAAAGCTACAAGTCGAGGAAGAACAAGAGAAAAAACTGTCATTTAAGTCAGCTGGAATATTCATAGATACATACAATATATAAATACATATAACAAAAATCAAATCAGAAAATAACAATAACTACAACTAAATATACGGCTGATTGTTTCCAAATACAACCACCCTAACTCACTAGAGTGTTGGAAGAAATTGTACAATAAATGATATAGTAAAACCATAACATTCAACAAAAAAAAAAAGAACACGAAAAACAATAATGCAAAAAAAAATATTTTAACTACAGAAACAAAAAAAAAAAATTAACGTAAAACGAATCACAACCGCAATGCACACAAATACGCATAACCACGAAACAGGTATGGAACGCTATACGTCAAAACGATAATGTCATATTTACAGGTCAGTGACAATCAAAGTAGTGAAGTGACATATTGACTTTGGAAGTTTTGTAAACATACCGACATGAAATAATTTAAGTTAAAACATAATTCAAGGTGATACAAAGAACATAAAATGTTGAAGTACCGGCGTGGTTAAAAGTAAAGAACCTATGAAAAGTGATCGTACAATGCGGCTAAGTTATAAAGTAACTTGGAACAAAACAAACAAACTAATAGCACTAAACATTAGTTACGCCGGCGCGCTTTTCTTTGGCCTCTAGTAGGTGTAGCGGTAACTTCGGATGTGCTCGTACTCTTTGGAGAAGTATGTACGTCTGACAGCGCAGCATCACCAGAATCACCTGTGGCCTTGGGGAATCGCGAAACCAGTGCCTGAAGTTCACCCGGAGTTTCAATTTTGTGTCGCTTTCCATCAGACGTGACAATTGCTATCCTGCCCTCCACCGACCAGCAGTTCGGCACCCCAAAATGCTTGCGTGCTTCCATAAAAGTACGGTGTCTTGTGTGCGTCAAGAACTCTGAGATAGTGATGCCAGTACCTTTCAAGGACTTTTTACTCTCCCAAATCAAGTGACGGTGCTCAGTGGTGTAAAGTCTCACTAGGATAGGTCTGGCTTTGCCTTGCGCAGAACCTAATCGGTGGCAGACATGAAGGTTTTCCTTTCTGATCTCCGTCAAGCTCATTTGGTCGGTTAATACCTTGAGAACCACATCATGCAACTTTTCATTTGCTAGCTCAGCAACTCCATGAAACAGTAGGACCTTTCTTCTCATCATTGTTTCATGCCTGTCAAAGCCAAGAGAGAGCATCTCTATTTGGGACTTAAATTTCGAGAGTGTCTGCCATACAAAAGTTTTAAATTCTGTGAACTCACGTGCAAGTGCTGTGATATCAGGTCCTGGCTCAGATCCTGAGGATGCATTTTTGAGCTTGTTGTCATACTCAGCCATCCGAGAGTTGAACAGCTGCTCCAATTCTTCCAAACTTGTAGCCATTTTAGTGTCCATAAGTAAAGATGGTTGGGTAAAAGTAAATGATGGAAGAGTGTGATGACAGAAAGACTTGGAAATTGTAAATAGTGAGAGTTGGGTGGTTAAGAAAAATAAAATATAATTATAACATTAAAAATTCAATTTAAAATATAATAAAATAAATTAAAACTGGGAGTAACCAAAATATGAGTGTTAACCCTGTGTCTACCCACACAGGAAAGTCATCATATCATCATATTCATTTCTGTACATTTTTAAATATTCTAATATACAACTATTGAGATGATATCTTTTGTATTATACTTTTAACAACGCGATTATTACGTATTTAGTCGGTTTTAGTTTTTAAAATTATACTTGTTGATAACTACACTCACCTTGCTATCCGGACGTCGGTTCTCGTAAGTATTGATATAGCTCTGCGTGACCGGAACTACGTACTGTAACACGTCACGCAAGCTCCGCGACGCACACATTGCAGCGCAAGTCGATGTCAGCTCACGGATCTGCGATGGCGGCACTACACCGTCCTGTAAAGCATGTTCTATTATTAGTAATTGTACGCAAGAATAATATGAGAAATAATCTTTTAGCACCATAATTATCATATTACTACAAGCGACTGTGATCGAGCATAACATACGAATAACATTTCCTAACCTGATGCAAATAAAGTTCATTTTAAGGTGAAGCGCGACTAAGCTAACTCGAAGTCCGCTCTACAGATTTAGGCCTTAGCACTAGGATCATAAGGGGGTGACCACATTCGGCACTGAATCGGCTTAAGCAGGTCAGAAAGAGCAATGCAATGAAAGCGAATAGTTCGAAACAGGGTCGAGTCGTGTCGCTCGAACCGAACCGCGGTCTGAACCGCTCAAGCCGATTACCGGACGATTAGTGTGGCCACTTCCTAATATAACATATCGAGCTTTAGAAAAATACCTACAAGAATAATGTCTAAAAGGCATAAATCTGTTAAAATACGGTTTTTAGGGTTCCATACCCAAACAATATAAACTAGACCCTATTTCTAAGAATCCACCTGTCCATTAGCTGTCCGTCTGTCTGTCACTAGACTGTATCTCATGAACCGTTATAGCTAGACAGTTGAAATTTTCACAGATGGTGTATTTCTGTTGCCACTTTAACAACAAGTAATAAAATAACGATAAATTAAAAACTAAAGGGGGCCTACGATGGTACAGAACTCATCATGGACGAGTCCGAGTCGCTCTTAGCCGGTTTTTGCTAAAATTCGAAGAGACATAATTATGTTCGTGTTAATTGTGTTAATTTTATTAGTCGACATACCTTTACGTGAAACAGCAGAGAGCTGAGATGATTCCATTTCAGTGTAGGAGTAGGAAAGAAGGCATGGAAACAAGCTGTGATCGTATCATGAGCTTCTTTTAGTATCGACGTAGTCAATTCTAAAGCGAACTGTACGTAACAGACTCTGTGTGCCTTGTTTTTTCCCGGCTTTCTCGGCAGCATGGAGCACGTCGGTGTCTGGTCCGCCATTATCGCCTGAATCAAGTTCCGTACCTCAGCAATAGCTTCGAAGTAAGACATGTACTCGTGGGAGTTCCGCTTCCTATTATTTTGTGGGTATATCTCATTGATGTAAGACCGCACAAGTCTCAAGCATGCCTTGATGACATACACTAGTCTCTTCTGATGCTTCATGACGGTCAATTTCTGATAATTAATCGGAACAAGTCCGTTTGTTTCTAGAATGACCTCTTTGAAGGTATCCCAGCTCCATTGTAGTAAAGTTATGAGTGACTTAAAGCATGGTACAGTCACTTTCCTGGACAAGTTTTTGGTTAGAACTATGATCGGATCACCGAAGTCCACCACTTTGAGAGGTAAGGGCTGGTCTGGGCTGACTGTATTGTATATAAAACACGGGATTTGTCCGGCGTTCACGTCAGTGCCGTTGTTCGATTTCTTGGAGGTTTTGAAATGGAAACCTACTTCGTCGTTGATGACCATTGCCTGGCCAGAAGAGCCGCAATCAGAGGATGGGCCACTTATGCACGCCCATGCGACATACCACCGGTTTGCCTGCAAAAACGATGAATAACATAAATATCTACTAGTGGTGAAAAACTGTCCGAATTAAAATAAAACCGTCGTACTACTACGTCGTCATACTGCCCAGTATGACGTAGATTAAATACATATAATAGCGGCACCCACGGGACAAGAGTGGGTTTAGGTATCTATGTCGACTTATGACGAGCACGTTTTCATGAATTTCCCCCAAGATGACATTCGGGACGACGTTCACGAGAACGACAGTCGCGGTCAGTCTGTCGCAACTCGGAACAATTTTTTTATCTATGGACTTTACAAGACAAATAATGGCGGATTTGCTATCACACTCCCTCAGTGGGGTTTCTCTTTCTTGCAATATCCCGTCAAGTGTCAGCCATGTTGTTTGTTGTCAAAACTTCATTTCGCGCCGTGTGTTTGAATGTAAATGCGTGTTTGATTGTGGATTTTAATCGTTTTAAGTGTAATTTCACATCAAAATTAGTGAAGGGTCATCAGAAGTGAACTTTGAATTGAAATGCCACCAAAAAGACGGTTTATTACTTGTGAAATATGTGAAAATCGAGCAAGTCGTTCGAATAATGTTATAAGGATGTTTATGGCGAGATTTCCTTTAGATGAAGCCCGGTAAGTACTTAAATATGATACTTTGCAGCCTACTTTTAAGCTCTACGTTAAAGCAGGCTAGGAACAAGTAAAATTAATAAAATTATCTTATTTAAAATATGTGCTAGTGTTGTACTGCAACTGGTAAACATATCGATAACAACGATATTGTTTAACATTGAAAAAAAATAAGAAATATAATATTGCGTGAAAGATTAGGGGCACAATGTTTTACATATTTAAATATCTAATTCTTGCTCATTTATGTAGGCACGCAGCCTACATAAATGAGCAAGGAACGGTTGTGCAATTTTAAATTTAATTTTATTTAAAATTTCAGATGCAAATAGTGGGTCAAGTTTGTGGGCACAGAAGATTTAATATACAGTTCCCGTTGAAAAGTTGCATACATCTACGAGATCTACGCTAGGGAAAGGGCAACTACAGTACTTTCACAGTTTTATGTCTTGTGACTGGGAGTGTTGCTAGATTTAACTTTCATCTTTGTTTCGACACTTCAAAAGTACCTGTAAGTCCTGTAACTGACCTATTTGAAATAAATGCTTTGATTTTGTTTTTATTTGAAAAACACTACATGTCATCACAAAATAATGATAAAAATTTAGAAAGAATCAGTTTTTATTTTCATTTCATTTGATTGTTTGATTTTCTTTTCGCTGATTATGTTATTTCATTTCGGTAATAAAATTTGAATTAAATCAGCAAAAACAGTATTTTATTTTATTGCGGGTCCGCATTTAAGTCCAATCTTGTATTAGTACCAAATATCCCCCTCATCAATATTGGACTCATAAATGCGGATTCAATACCTAAACATTAAACATATTTAGTAGGGGCCTCAGTTTTTACGCTGCATATTTTATCGATATCGATAAAAAGCTATTTGGTAAGCACTATTTGGTTCATTAGGTTGGCACTCCTGCTTAAACGTAAGGATTATATAATCTGTGCACCTGTTGTTTGACATCTTTGTGGTATCTGTTGGTGTTGGATGCCATGTAATGCGTTTCCAATGGAATGTATGGAAGTCCCGTCTCTTAAACGTAGTGATTATATACTCTGTGGTCGCGGTCATGAAACGCGAGACGGGTGATACGAGATCAGTATTCAAGAAAACTCATACTTGACATTCACTGTCATAAATACTGCCATAAATCTTAAATAAAATTGTCACGGTTTCACTCACCGCCATCGGTATAGGGTTGTCAAACATGACAGGGAAGCGGTCCCTAGGCGGGCACTCGTACACGATCTCATCGGTCTCGACCAACAGTTCACCGTCGCCCTCTTGATCACCGCCATCAACTCCAACGTCATAAATTTTCACCTTGGCTGTGTAGTCACCGCGACCGCCGTATAGGCCGATACCAACTGGAAAAAAGAAACATTACATTTGTTTATTTAGCAGAAAACTTACTTTCAATAGATAGAATATGCTAGAATATGCTGCATACTGCAGTGACATGAACTAAGATTTCTTCACGCGTAAATAGGGTAGCCGGGATTATATCCGTGATTTTCTTTTGTTTCTGTGAGCTCTCGATATTTCGACGCTATTGCAAGCATCATGTTCGACCCATCAATCATGTCCCGTAAGTACTTTAAGAGTAGTGAAAAACCGTGAAAGTCTAAAACAGTGCATTAGGCTAGACGACTTGCTAAGACCCTTACATACTACTTTCGACCGTTTATGTTCTTACATCTGGCGTTTTGAGGGATTCTACCCACTCCATGGAAAAAAAGCGTGAAGCTTTGTAACTATGTGGAAATCTTAGCAAATTAATGACGTATCAGTGGCACGACATCAGAAACCCTAATGACGCATTTGAAATAATATGAGATTATGAAACTGCCAAAACCAACCTTAAGGTATCAATTTTGGCACGATTCCATTAGCAGACTTGGACCCCATGTGGATACTAAAGTTACGCAAACTTACCCAGTCATCATCTGTCTGCCTTTTCCCAACTATGTTGGGGTCGGCTTCCAGTCTAGCCGGATGCAGCTGAATACCAGTATTTTACATGGAGCGACTGCCTTTCTGCTTCCAATACCCATTTATATTGGGTAATACGATACCCCTTGGTAAGACTGGTTGTCAGACTTACCCAGTATGATATCAGTATCGCACATGAATCGTATTGCTTCGACGGAATGTCCTGAATAGCCCCAGCCGCCGCCGTTGCCATCGAACCTGTTCACAGTCTGATAGTCTTCCTTGACCGGGAGTAATGGCGATCCTACGCTATCACGTTTGGAATCCGATGAATGTAACCTACAAAACAAAGGAACTATAGTGCTCTGATCATAAACATACAATGAATTTTAAAGACTTGTGTTCTAGGTAAATCAAAGTTGCACAAGATAGTTTCAGCAACATATTATATGTTTTCGATTTTTGAAAACAAATTGCTGGCAACATACCCTAATACTTGTGTGTGCAACAAGTGTACAATTTGCTGGAAGCAAAATTCAGAAATTCGTGTGGGTGTTACTTTTTCAGCAACACAAAAAAACAAAAGTTTCTGAAACAATTTTGCTTTACTTTTTCACGGCTCTACATTCCACATACCTGATATAATTTTTTGTCTAGCCTTTTCCCAACTATGTTGGGGTCGGCTTCCAGTTTTACCGGATGCAGCAGAATACCAGTATTTTACATGGAGCGACTGATGAATTCCACATACCTGATATCATGAGCATAAGTCAAAGAATCCAAACACCCCAACAGATGCAACGCAGCATGCATCCTTGTAACAGAGCATCCAGGAGCCGACGGTATAGCCAACTCCTGGTTTAATACCGACATATTCGACAGGGTCACATTATCCGTCGGCCTATTTTCATCTCGACACGACAGGTCAAAATTCTCCAAGTTTTTGAAATCTTCTAAGCGTTTCATGCTTCCGTAATTCGGGTACTCAAATTCGCCTTCACCGAAGTAGGACTCGGGATCGTTGCAACATTTTTGCAGCTTGTGCGAGTCAAAAGCTAAGATGTTGTAGCATTTCATGACCCTCATCTGTGGTTGGTAACACCAGAGGACGTCGTATAAGGGGTCTAGGCAAGCGAGGCTGTTGACAAAGTCCACTTGTTCGGAACCAGTCCAGGTGTTGCATGAGCCGTCCATTTTGTTTATGGTAATGCATTTAAATGTATGTTCCGGCCGGTTTGGTAGTATTACTGAAAAAAAAAGAAGAGGTCACAGAATTTTTTGTAAGTTTCGGTATATAAGGATTTATGGAGCAACATCATCTGTCCGTCGCAGTTGCATGCTATCGACTTGATAATAAATAAACATCACATGAATAAGCTCATCATACAAGGTCACAGTTAAATAGCAAATAGTGTGATTGCGTAATTCCAAAGTTACATTTTTCAGGGGTCGAAACAGGTTCAGTGTTCAAAAATACTGATATTACTGACCAGAAATCTAAAAAAACTGACTTTTACTGACCATCTGAACTAACTTAAAATAAAAGTTTCATGTGGAATTGAAAAAAAAAAATATTATTGGCCTCCACCATCCCCATAGCCAACCATCACCACCTTTTTATTATTAAAAAGTTTACAAATAGTTATCAGTTTTAATATTTGTTAATCAAACCATCACTGGGCCCGGCTAAGAAAATTAGAAATGACTAGAAATTTGTTTTTTGTTGACACAATCTAAATGTATATTTAAAATGCTAATGTTAGGACGGGAAGACAGGGTTTTCTCTATGACCACCAACTCCAATCATCTCCCCTTTGGCCTCCTGGTGAAAGTAAGGAAGTTTGGTCGCGGTTGTGGGCGGCGAAAATGTGAAAAAGTGTTGCAACTGATGAAATGAATGGATTTGAAAGGTGAAACCCGAGCAACGCCGGGTTTGGCTGCTAGTAGGTATACTATAAGATATATATTTCTTAAGCAAAATCTAGAATGAAGAAGGTAGGCGTAAAAAGGAACGACACAGACAGGCAAAATTGTGTCAGTAAATAATTAATAAGGTTCCAAAAAAATATAGTGATCTCAAAAAACTGATAAAACTGACCATTTTCTCAAAAAACTGACTTTTACTGACCATGCTAAAAAAAACTGACTTTTACTGATTTTACTGACTAGTTTCGATCCCTGATTTTTGTATCACATAAACAAACAATACTTACTAATAGAATTAGTATTGGACGTAATAGTTGAACTGAACAGTGTATCTGTCTTGATAAGAGCCTGGGACACTTGTACAAAGGTCTGGTCACCAGAAGCAGACACCCCCTCTGCTTTGCAGTTGTGGCGGGGGCCCAGCCTGGGGACACGACCGGGAGTCGCGTACCAGATGGGGCTGCGATCTGTTCGAAGTGGCTCCTCCATTCGCGGACGACCGAGTGAGCCTTTCTGTGGAAAGAAGAGTAGGTTATTGTTTGTCCGCCCGTGTACAGTAAATGTTTGCGGTTCGGTAATCTTCGTGTTTTCAGTAAACAAACATCGCGGCAGAGTAACCACCTACAGAGACAAAGACGCTATGTTTGGTTCGGCAACAGTTTGTCATAGTGCACTATTATTTGCGCGTTTATATGCTTGTTTTTTTTTTTTGTTGAATGACCTAGACCTACTCTAATCACACCTCTTTATTTATATTGTTTTGGATTTTCGAAATTTCGTTACTCTATCTTCGTATCGTGGTACCACAAAATAGGCAATTATTTCAATCGATATTAGGATCTCATCATCGCGTCGCTTGTTCGTATAGTTCCGAATATAGTCCATAAATTCCGAAGCACATACCAGAGAGTTCTGTATGTCTTCCGGCTGAATGACTACATACCTGATAACTGCCAAACGTGTATAGCTCTCCCTCTCTAGTGAGTATAGCTGTGTGATTGCTGCCAGCGGTGACGCTCATAGCTTTAGGCACGCGCACGCGCACTATTCTGTGATGAACCGATATGTCGCCAGCGCCCAGCTGACCGCACTGGTTTGAGCCAAAGGTAAAGACTTCACCTAGTAACAAATATTAACATGAGCAAACAATAAAAAAACGCACGGAAAAACAAACACGATACAAAATTAATTGCATCATGGCACTTAGGGATGCCGAATCTAACATCTGTTTAATAATACGTAAAATACGCGCTTTGACGTGGAGTTGCGGACACCAGCCTGTTGTACAATACAATAAATACTTATTTTTGAACGTTTAAGAATCTACGCACTGTTACAAACACTGATCAGGATCAACTCCAGAATAAACATCATAACGGCTAGGGATCAGTAACAACAGTCACCGAGCTAATAATAGAATCCCGGCGATGCGTGATGCTGAGCTGATGCGATGCTTACGTTGGGTGGACGTCTGTTTTGCCTACGAAGCGTGCACCCAACGTAAACCCGTAACCACGTACTTCGAGCCTGTGGATAGTAAACGGCCCGGTTACAGCCAAACAAAGTTAAGAAAATGAACATTATTATACGGGCTGGGTTATAATGAAGGGACATCGACGCACCAACGGTTAAAACGTGTTTAGCACATCATTCAGAACCACAAAAATCTGCTGTTTCTAAAAAAATTGCAATAGCAAAATGAATGGAATAGCTGATATTTAAAAAACGCCGATTTAAAACTTCTATGTGTACGGGTTCAGACGATACCGATGACTGACGATGTGTTTGGGCAACAAGCCCGCCACACACGCCCAAACCACTGTAACTCCTGAAAGCCAGAATCAACAGTGGCGACCACCAGAAAAGCGCCGAGACAATGAAGCTCGACGAAGTCCCAGAGAATGAATTTAACTGTCTTGGATCCCGCAACGAAATTAATCAGAAATTATAGCGGAGGAGTAAGAAAAAAAACTGTAATTTCCACTTCCCTCCATATCAGCAGGAGACAGAACGAAACAAGGCCAATAGGCACAAAGGGACGTTTACAACTGGGATAGGCCCAGTTGCCTAGCACCACGGATAAATATATATATGTGTTTGGGCAGACGATATTGCTGCTATTGCGGGAACATCCTGGATGAGGTAAGCACAAGAGCGTGGAGCTTGGCACAAACAAAGAGAGGCCTATACCCAGCAGTGTGTGAAGTTGGTCTGTGGGTGATGATGATAATATGATGGTAACCGTTTAAGTGTCCTTGTTTCTACCAAGTTGATTTCTGTTAAGGTTTCTTTAACTTACCATGCTCAGTGAGCAAAACTGTGTGGTGCAAACCACAAGCGACGGCGACAATGCGGTGTCCACCAGGCACGGCAACTCGAGCCGGCGGCAAACAGGTTACTTTGATACTTGCATCACGATCTGCCTCAGCACTAGGAGCTTGGTGGTTTTCAAACACCGCGAACCGGACCCCTTCTTTTTCTAGAAAGAAAGAAAATAGTCATTTAACTCTGTTAAATTTGCCCTTAACAAAAATATACAGCTTTTTGCTGTACATTTTCCTTCAATTTATTCAAATTTGTTGGGTCGTGTATAGAACCTGATATGTGTTTGAATGGATTTGGGAATGAATGTACAATGTACATGTCGAGTCGTACGGGACCGGTCAATGTGGCGACACTTGGGGGAGGCCTATGTCCAGCAATGGACGTATTTCGGCTGAGATGATGATAATGATGATGGCAACATGTAAACTGGGAGTACTATGTTATGTATGGAATGCGAGTCGTCGCCTACAATTGTGGTGACTAAAGAGTGTGGAGACTGGTGAGAATGCGTGATTCAACATTAATTATATTAATGTTGATCTGGAATCACGCATTCTGATCTGTGGTCATTCTACACATGATATTCTTCAGGATATATGCTAGCATGATAGTGTTTTGAAAACATAATACGATTAATTTGATTCTTTAAAAAAAAATCGCGAACTCATCTTTAAAAATATCTTTCAAACAAAAAAAAACATCTAATATGCATGCGATCATTCTGATTTTTTGGCAAATAATTCTACAAGCAATATATTAGCATGATAGTGTTTTAGTTTTTTAATCTAATCAATAGTTTTTTTTTTTGTAAATCGATCGAAACCACTCATTTCGCCCGTGGGTTCGTTTCGTGGCCCGCAGTGACGCCGGACGCGTGTTTTTTTTTTTGCGGCAACTCTATTGGTACACGTTAACAAAAATATTTTATTTGTTAAAATGTAATTTTCACCTGGTTGTCAAATAGGTGAAGGTCGTTCTTGATCCTCTACTATCATGGTTCAGAATTACCGCTGAACGTAACAGAAAAAAACATGGCGAATTTATAAATTATGGTAATGACGTGGAGACGAGTGCCTTACGGATTCGTTACGGGTCTTTTTACATCTATTACGTCTTATTAATCCGAATACTTTTGTGGCATCCCTTAGAATGAGTCTGTTCTCTTGTTTGTGAGTAGAGTTATCAAGTAAATAAGTATTCTAGTTAATCATTAATTTATCTACGTCATAAATACTCACCGGATTTTCTGTCGGCTCTAGCCATAGCTCCACCACAGACGTTGTCAAGACCTGTGATAGTGAAGACAGAATTAACACCTCTATTAAGAGGATAACGGTGGATATTTGACGGCCAGAGCGACAAGGATTCAGGCCATAGATTTTTATTATCGCTACTAAAAAAAACTAGTTTTATATATATATTTTGACCTAGTAGTTGTAGGTTTTACACTTTGGTAGGAAACAGTCATTTTTTCCAGGCGGTCGGTTTGATGTACAGAACTCGCGGTATCCCTTTGAGCTTCGATGTCCTTCCCACCCCGTATAGTGACCCGACACCAACCGTCAGGCTGTAACCCAACAAACCCTTCTGGACCGACTTTCCACCCCTATCCTAAAACCTCTACACTCTCTCTCTTTCGCTCTTCAGCTCGTGTTTATTTTTCTTATAAGAAACAAACCCCGTCCTTGATCTATTCGAACTTAATATGTCTATTCTATGTAACTGAGAGATTGCTCACCGCTGTTTATGTCGACTATAGCAGAAGCTTGTCCCTCGTCATCATGATCTGTGGTATGACGGAATAGGTATTTAGGATGTTCGAACTGTCTATAAACAACAGTCATCTCGCATTGTGCCTAAACAGTTTTGGTCGAATTCCATGCAAGAACAGTAGCGATTGGGATGCCTCTGCCAAAATGATTTATTAACATAATATATTATTATAATATATTGTTTTCCATTCTATCGTAAAGGGGTTTGAATGAAATGGCCGGACTAGCTTACGCATTTTTATTTTATTTCGTTTTAATTAAAATCTATATTAATCGATAGCTGGGACAGTTCAACTGAAGAAAGGATTGAAACTTCATGATGAGTCATGTCTCAGAAACGTGACACTTTAGAACGGTTTGTCTAGAACAATACTTTTTTGTATTGATACCAGATATCGATTAATATAGGTTTCATGCGTGGATAATCAGATCAAAGTTGTGCTGAAGAAGCCATCAGTGAGTGGACTTTAACTTTATTAATTTTAAAATTAAATATAATGGCGGACATTGGGCCGGCTAGGCTTCATACTAAAATCTTCTAACCCTAACGGTTGAGGTTTTTATGTCGCGAAGAAATAGATAGGTATCCGTATTGGTAAATTTTCCCATTATGTATAACTGCCCCAATTTCCCGTCATATTCTAGTTGGCGTCGGATACTATGCTAATTCGAAAGGGCTTGACACATTTTTGTATGAAGCGTGGCCGGATTTTTTTAAAGAAGCGGCCACGCATAAGACCTCTATGTCTGTCATCAATACAAACAAGTTTTGTACGAAACAAAACGTTCTAAAGTATCACGTTTCCGAAATACGAGGTATCAAAGTTTAAGTAAATTCATTGAGCTTCTTCAGCACAACTTTTATTTGATGATGATGGCAGCTATCGATTAATACACGTTGTATGCGTGTCTGATCAAATCAAAGTTGTGCTGATGATTCTATCAGTGAATGGATTTTAACTTTGATAGCTCATATCTCGGAAACGTGACACTTTAGAACAATTTGGTCTCTTTCAAAACTTGTGTTGTTACCAGCTATCGATTAATATACTGTCGTCATAAGGAATAAAGACGCATCTAACATTTTTGTCAAAATTGAGTTACGAACATATTCGAAATCAGTGAAAAAAATGGCATCCACCAGTATTTTCATATTCTCATAAATTAACCGGAACCCTGTAAATCTTACTGTTAAATAAGACGCATCTGCGATATTCATTAAATATAACAAAGAAGAAAAGACTCTTCTGCGTAGATGTGAATATATATAGAACAGGCAGGCGCATGTGGCAAATAGTGCCTTTTCTACTTAGTATTGCTAGTTGTGCGGGGTAAACGGCGGGCTCACGGATGGTATACTACACTCCTGTTGTGTCCAGGCAGACAGAGTTCGAGCTTTAACTACGGAAAATCGTAAGGCAAACTTCCTCGAATACAGGACTTCCTACGGCAGTCCACTGCCGTAGGCCCCCTCAATCGCACACCATTCATCAATTTGATTCTCAGCAACTGTCATCACGTTGCTAGTGTTGCTACCAACCACTGAGAACTGATTGAAGACCTTAGACTTTAGGCTCTGTGGAATACGCGATGAGAAGACCCAGGGCAGCTTCACAAGTCCCTCTCAAAGTTGTTCTTACCAAACTGCAGTTTGCCCGAGGTAAACATATTCTCGAACAACCTCGAGAGAATCAAGGTAGGCCATCTAGTATCTGCTGCAAGTCGTGCAGCGATTCAGCCGCAAATCTCAAGTGTGCGACGTACGTCGTTGATGTTAATGCCATGTCCTACCCATTTTTGCGTCTTAAACACATCCTCTAGTGCGTTGGTGAACGATTTCAATTAAATTACGATGTATATAAGAGAAAAACTGTTTAAGAACAGAAAATTGCCAACCACACCACAAAAAATAATAAGTAGAAAGGACGTATCTAGCCAAAAAGGTCTGTTCTTTGTAGTATCACGTATTTTGTTGTATTTTTTCACTAAAAACAAAAGAAAAAGTTATTTATTCAATACATACAATGATATTATAAGTAAAAAGGTGCAGATAGGTTATTAGCATTCAGCAAGCGGCATATTAAAATGTGGCTAATTAGCCAACCTTGACCATTCTTGTCACTTTGACGGCGTCAACAGACGCACGTAGTTTTGAGTTTTTAAAACACAAAATATTTATTTTCTCCGTTTCGTACTTCATGTAGCGCATGCGTGGCCGCTACTTTGAAAAAAAATCAAAAATGGCGGAATAAAACCCGGCCAAAAAGTTCAAACCCCTTTCGTATATGTAACGAATTGAGAAAATGAATGACTTGAAAATTAAGTTAGGCAGGCGTACGTAAAAACATTATATTTGGCTGTTGAGATGAGTAAAAGAGAAATATGGGAGAAGAAGACATGCTGTGCCGATCCCAAAAAAAATGAATTAAGGGGCCGGCGGGCGGAAAATGCGTTTTTCATACAAACGTAATACCAAAATAATATGAAAATCAAGTCATACATATTCTTAAGGTAGTGTGTATATATTTCGATTGTATTATAGAATATCTATGTTCCCAAATAAATATTTTGAAAGGACAATGATCTAAAGACGAGATATGAGGAATTGTTTAAATCGGTGTACATTCAAAATATGTGTTCGTGAACCTTTAAATTCTGTAATCCAATCAAAATAAATACACACTACCTTAAGAATATGTTTGATTTACAATTTAGTTTGGTATTACGTTTGTATGAAATTCGTATGCTCCGCAGGCCTCTTAAGGGCATGATCGTGATGATTTCGTGTGGCGTCAGTTTTTTGCGTAAAGAGATCAACTTTTCATAATTTAAAATAAACGACGTTTTCAAAGGTTACATTTTACATGCAGGCGGTCGAAGCTGCTAGCAAAAGCTAGTACCAATATAATACACTACACTGATAAACTACGTTGAAAACGATCACTGAATACAGGCTAAAGATAAGATATATGGAGTTCCACTAGCCAATTTAACTTGACCTCAGGGTTTAAATCGGTCAATGCAAAAAATGCGGCAAATAAAAATGACATTCTATCAACACTACTACTTACCGGTTCTTGAATCGGATCTTGATGAGGCTTCGCCATCATCGTCAAGGTCCGTGACGGTGACAGTCGAGGATCGCTCTGGACGACTTGTGACGACAAACCCGTCGGCGCATCGTCGGCAAACACCGCATACGGCGCATCCGCTGTCGCCTTCGCCGCAGCCGCATTTTCTGTTGTGAAAAGAAATATCGACGTAGTATATAACTTATGAACGCCAGCTCCAAACAGCGAAACATTTTGTTTACACTGGTCATGTACAGCGCCATGTATCGTTTAGTGGTGAAAGCTGGTCTAGAAAAATGTGATTTTTCAAAGTCATTTCCCAGCAATCAGTTTTGCGTAGGGTTACTTTGCTTAGCGTACAGAATGCTTGGTTAACAGTTTGGTGAAGAGTCGTTTTACACCCTTTATAAGTGTATACATAAATACTTACTCTCCAGCCACTCTATTGGGCAGGTGCGAGCAGTGACACGCGCTAGAGAAACCCGTACAGTCGCGGCACAAGATACACACGCGGCAGTAATCCGTCGTCCAGGTATGCGCCGTCGTGCACAGTCGGTAGTCGGGAGCATCTTCATATCCTTTAGGGCGGCGAAGTGGGTATATCTCTGAGAAAGAACGAAATATATGTATATTAGTTCAGTGTCAACGACTTTTCTTAACTTTCAAAATCACAAGAATAACAAGGAGCTCTGAGTCAGCCCGAAGGCGTCGTGGCAGACCTCGTAGAAGATGGCTAAACGAGCTGGACAGAATCTGCGATCAGTGGTCCACATTAGTCCGGGATCGAAAAAATGAGTCATGGGGAGTTGCTTTTGCCCAGCAGTGGGATGACGCAGGTTATCAGCATAAGAATAATAGTGCTTTCCGAGGCACGTAGGAAACCAGGTACGTAATGGGTGGTCACCCATCCACAGACCAACCTAAGCAAGCACGGCTTAACCTAAAGATCGATCCAAGCGGCTGTTATTATTTAGGCATCTCCTCTCCTCATAATAAGATAGTTGATACTCGTACTACTGATCAATTGACACAATTATTATGAGCTCTCAGAACAAACGCATTTCTCATAGATTTCGTACGACAATAGCCACCTGTCATCATCATCTTGCTCTGGTCCCATTCTATTTAGGGTCGGCACAACACGTTTTCTTCTTCAATTTTCCCGTCAGACGTCACAGCATCATTCACTCGTTTTCCTTTGATATCATTGCTCACACAATCCGTCCATCAACATTCATGCCCATCACTCTTTTAGTCACATGCGATTCATACCATACATACAATGAATTAACTCTCGGATTCATTGATTTTAGATATTATTTCAATAAAGACAATGTCGATAAATAGTTTGACAGTGAAAAACGCTCTGCGCTGCGCTCCGCGGCTCCGCCATATGTGCGCCGGCCTTAAGGAAAAAAATAATCGCATCAACAACTTACTCTCTTTCGTGTACCCAAATTCACGTCCACATTGGCCCTTGTTGTTGATGCCGAATGTGTAGACTGATCCGAAGCTCGTCAGAGCAACCGCATGCGCTTTACCAAGAGCCACCTGGGAAAAGTATTAGTATTATTGAGTTGAATATAGTTTCAACTGTAATTTGCTGCTCTCCGTGGTCGAATGCTTGGCCATTTTTTTACCGAAGAGCAACGATTTTCACAAAAAAGTATTCATTTCATGGAAAACAAAGATCTTACATCGAAATAAACATACTTGTATAATCTTCTCGAGTCGAAAGCCTAGTACTTGTCCGGTCGCGTCGCAGTGTTGCGTGTCTTTGCCGAACATCAGCAGACGACCCTGTCTGGTCACTAACGCTGTTGAGCCATAGTTGCATGCGGCGTATACAATGAAATGGCCTTCCGCCTGAAACAAACGAGTTTAATTACATTTGGATGTCTAAAAGCAGATTCATTATCTAAAAAATGTTACCGCGTGAAGTACACCCGGAAAACGAAATTAACAGGTAGTGTATATTGTGTGAGCTCTAATATTATCCAAGAAGTAAATGAAATAAGGGACTCGGGTGTTACTTTTGATAATGCTCTGATTTTCATACCTCATGTAGAAAATATTATCAAAAAGGCTTCAAGAATGCTGGGGTTTGTTGTTAGGAATGTTGCCGGTTTCAGGCGTAGTGGTACCAAGATTTGCATTGTACGAAGTATCTTGGAATACTGCAGCCCTATCTGGAGACCCCACTACGCAACGCACAATCTGCGATTAGAGCGAATACAGAAACGATATATGTGGCATCTGGCTTATGCTAGCGGAATCGCCAGATGGAAACGCGAAACGGTCGTATGTAGCCAGACTCACACATTTTAAAATGGTGACATCGGAGAAGCGCAGAAGAATCGCGGATTTCATTTTTCTTTACAAAATTCTCCGGAACAAAATTGACTGTCCCCACTTGCTAAGCAAGTTCCGATTTCGTGCTCCAGCTAGACTCCTTCGTACCCCTATAACACCCTTGTACCCCACTCCACGCAGAACAGTTCTCGGCAGAAGTTCCATTGTCCCTCGGCTCTGTAAACAGCTAAACGAATACAGCGATCTTATTGACGTGCATTTAGACTCGTTTGGCAAGTTCCACAGAATAACATGTAATAGTATGTAACAATGCATTTCTTTTTGACATTGGCTGTAGTTTGAATTTGATTTTTATGAAATTTAAATTGAGAATTTGATTTTGTATTGTATTATTTTGATTGTGCTTTTAATTCTATTTTTGTGTTTAAATTTGATTCTGTTTTTAATTTTGATTTTGTAGTTAATCATGTAGGGTTTGAACTTTTTGGCCGGATTTTTTTCCGCCATTTCGTTTTTTTTTCAAAGTAGCGGCCACACATAAGACCTATATAAATCGATAGCTGGTATCAATACAAACAAGTTTTGTTGTGGGCAAAATGTTCTAAAGTGTCACGTTTCCGAGATATGAGCTATCAAAGTTGAAGTCCATTCACTGATGGAATCTTCAGAACAACTTTGATTTGATCGGACACGCATAAAACGTGTATCAATCGATAGCTGGCATCAATACAAATAAGTTTTTTACGAATCAAAACGTTCTAAAGTGTCACCTTTCCGAGATATGAGCTATTAAGGTTAAAATCCAATCACTGATAGCAACTTCAGCACAAGTTTGATTTGATTAGACACGCATACAACGTGAACCAATCGATAGCTGGCATCATCATCAACTCAAAGTTGTGCTGAAGATGCTCAATGAATTAAATTGAACTTTGATTGCTCATATCTCGGAAACGTGACACTTCAGAACGTTTTGTTTCGTACACAACTTGTTTGTATTGATGCCAGCTATCGTTTTATACAGGTCTTATGTGTTGTGTTCACTTGCGGCATAAGCCAAATAAATATCTTTTCTTTCTTTCTTTTCTATGCGTGGCCGCTACTTCGAAAAAAAATCAAAATGGCAGAAAAAAATCCGGCCACACTTCATACAAAAATGTTCCAAGCCCTTTTATTCGGTATTTAATTTTGATTTTGCATTTAATTTTGATTTTGTATTTTATTATTTGTTTTGTTTTGATGATTTTAAGTCTCATTAATCTGGATTCAACTTTAATTAATCTGGTTACTTTTATTATTTTATGGGGCATGCGGTGCTAACCTGAAAGAAATTGTTAACCTTTGATTTAATAATCTTTTAATTTAAATTGTAACAGTATAAACAATTGTTGGTTGGCCTGAAATAAATAAATAAATACAGTCAGCCGCCAGACGGACTTCGCCTTCGAAAAGACTATAATTATTTGTATTTTTTAAGGTACAGCGCATCCGTGCTTAGCGTCACTGCCTGATACATTTTGTTGTTGTTTTCATGTAAATATATGTCTAGAGTCTGGCAAATGAAAGTAGAGACTGGAAAAGCGCGGCAAATTAAAAAAATCTGAGCCTAGTAACCCCAAAATCTGTATGAAGTACCCGGAATAACCTGACTTGATACTTTACAGTTATAGTTGGGCCAAAAAAGGGAACCCGTGGTACTTTTTGTATGGAAAGTCGTATTTTAAGGTGAACGCACACTATTATCAGAGCCGAACGTAGCGAAAGAGCCGAAAGAATCGATTTTTAGAAGAACTTGTATGAAATCCTATAAAACCTCGCACACGTATCCGCGTCGAATTGGACGAATCGATGACGTTATACGGATGAGAAAAAATCTTTCGGCGCGGATAAGTGTGCGTCCATCTTTAATCAGAGGAAGCAAACTGAAGTTTTGGGATGTAAAATCATGTCTACCCATTATGATTAAAACCAAAGAGGCATTTCGTGCGTGACAATTCGAAAATGATGATAATTATGTAAAATATCTGAATTAAAAAAAAAACAACAATATTCCTTAGCATTTTTTATAATTACGAATACAAACAAAGTATCAACATCAAAGCGTCATACTAACTTATGAAATCCAACACCACACGTAAACAATCTTGTTTCTGATTGAATTGGGCGTCTTTCTCCTGTATTTCTTCATACTTCGAAATCATGCGAAACAACATCTCTCGGGCTCCACATTTAATCGTTTTATTCATGTTTAAGTTGAAAAAATGCTCTTTAAAGGTCCCAATAAATCAACAACAACACGTCATCCTACTCGTATTTTGACAAATTGTGATTGACATAAATTAAACATTGCCATATGAAAAGTTTGCAAATAATCCGAGTGTCTACTTTCATTTGCCAGAGTCTGTCATCTTTGTTCCTAAAGGCTAATCTCGAATAAAATTTTGTTATTTGATTTTATTAGTGCTTGCTGCTTGAAAGAAAGGTAAGTTTTAGACCCGATAAAGTGGCGCCGTGCGGCAGGGTAGGCCGCTAGTAGTCATATACATAGAAACTAGTCGCGTCGCTACGAGTTCTAAATTGCGATTAGGCAGATTTTGACTAGTGTTTGCAGTAGTTATCGCCTTGGAAATAGACTGGTAAACCAGCAGGCAAGCGCGTGACTGACACCGGCATCAATAGAAATCTGGGACGCCCGAAACTACGCTATACTAGAGATCAGAACTCAGAAGTGCTACCACTATTAACACGTTTAGTGTGAGTACTATGCGTACTTCATCCGACAACCTACTTCACCAAAAGTACCACTGAACTATTTCAACATTCCTTTTATTCCTAATATTAATTTTCTTTCTTTATTCGTTCCTTACCTTGAATATCTTCTTGGGGCGAGTGGGTTTAGGTTGGCGCCTATGTTTTTGGGCGTCGCCATCCTCGCCTCGGCGTGCAATGCCCGTGAATAGCGCGGTCCCATTGTCCAGCACCAGGATTGCGTGGACACCTTCGTGACCAACTGCCACCTGTAATACGAATACAACTTAACATCACGCCTGTAATCCACGAAGGGACAAGCAGTGGTGTACTAAATGATACACCCACATTTCGCCAGTTATGTTTTAAGTCCAATGTAATAGGGCCGAGCCTATTGCCATCAACCGGGCACAGATAAGGACTCCATGGTTACTACTGAGAAATTCCTGAAGGTAAATCCTAATAACATCCTAATACCCAACCTGGGAATTGGACCCAGGAGCTCATGCCCAACAGACGCGCTTACAACCACTAGCCTGCAGCGAATAGAACTCTTAGAAAATATAGGCATGAAGGAGTGTGTGAGGGATATCACTGACTACCAACTGATGGCTGTCAAAAGATATTTGGCGTCTATTGCGACCGAAAGAAGCATGCGAAAAAATACCAATAAAGTAGTACCAAATTTTAAGTGTGATCTGTAATAGTGGTAAAAAGAAAGTGTAACTATCTATCCGGGATGCATACAAATATTTACATTAGTTACACTTGACAACACTCTGTATATAGGGTGACTGGTAATTAGTGTAGATCTGGTAAGATAAGTACTATAAAATCTTGTTGTTATGTTCTGTAAATGGGGCTTTAGTCCTTAAGTTCATTTGAATATTATAGAGTTTCGTATACCAGGGTAGCCCGCAAAATTCAAAGAAGAACAGTCATTTGTAACCCAGACCCAACACGAATGAGTCATAATTATGTTAGTTTTTTTATTATTTTAAATATTGCTAAAATATATATTTATATTTTTTATATTGTCATGTCGTTGACTTATTTCTGCAGGGTTCGAAATGGCCGAAAAAGAAAACGTATAAAAAGCGTAACAGGGCGAATCATACTCCTTGAACTTGTAATTGTAGGTATTAACTTCTTTTCTACCACCTATGGTATTCTCATAAAACCGACTTCAAAAAGAAAAAGTGAAAAATAACTTTAGCTTCTGAAGTCGGTGACGTTTGTATGATTGATTTAATTTTTTTGTCACCGACTTCAGAAGCTAAAGTTATTTTTCACTTTTTCTTTTTGAAGTCGGTTTTACTTTTTGCAAAAAAGTTTTTATTTTTCACTTTTTAGTGGTTCACATGGAAAGTGCATACCGTTACAATTACAACAAGCCCAAACACGACTAGGATACATTGTCTCATTATGGAGTTCCGTGACTCTTGGCTTCATCATCAGATCTGATGGTAGAATGGTTCTTATCAAACGCAAATGCTTCACTTGTTGTAGAAAATATAAAAATTGCTGTACGTTATCCTATAAAATTTGAAGAGTTCCCTCGATTTCGCCAAGATTCCATCATTAGATCCCGACTTGGCGACTATGGGACCAACTTGGAAGTATACCCTTTCAAACAAAAAAAGAATTTTTCAAATCGGTTTAGGCGTCTTCGAGTAATCGGGTAACATACATAAAAAAAAAAAAAAAAAAAAAAAAACATACAGTCGAATAGAGAACCTCCTCCTTTCTGGAAGTCGGTTAAAAACTACGCAGAAAGGCTTACCTGTACAACTTTGCACCTCTTGGCGTTGGGTGTTTCATTCCTGGAGAATATAGTCTCCTTCATCAGGGTCCATCGGCCGGTAGGCGAAGCTGCCTTGTAGCCAAGACTAGTGCCTTTGCCAGTATAGTATACCTAAAAGAAGTATAAGCATGAATTGTAAGGTATTAGTATAAGATATGATTAAGAAATTAGTTAAAACTAGGAGGTAGTTGTCCACACTTTTTGTCTTGGCACTTCGCTAATAAACGTCTTTTGGATACGTTGTTATTTCCTTGCATAAATAAGTAACCTGCTTAATATCTCTCAGTGGCGACGAGAATACGGGATTTCGCATTAATCGAGTGTTATATAAACGTATTGAAAACGTAAATATGTCAATCGGAAAAATTTCCGAGTTTAATGTGGAAGTGGACAATTGGCGGTTGTACGTGGAACGATTAGAACAATATTTTATCGTGAATAAAATAAGTGAAGAGTTAAAGGTGCCTACATTAGTGACTGTGATGGGAGCGAGAGGTTACGAACTTTTGGTGAATCTTTGTACTCCGGATAAACCAACCAGTAAAACATTTAAAAATTTAACGGACATTTTGGAGAAACATCTTCAGCCACGCCCCAGTATTTTAGCGGAACGATTCAAGTTTCATCATAGAAAACAAAATACGGGGGAGAAAATAACCGATTACATAGCGGAACTAAAGAAAATGTCTAGAACGTGTGATTTTGGTCAGTGGCTGAACGAAGGTTTGCGTGATCAACTGGTATGCGGGTTAGCAAGTGAAACGATAAGACAGCGATTGTTTGCAGAAGAGAAGTTAGATTTCCAGAAGGCATGTACTTTAGCTATGAGTATGGAGTCAGCAGAAAAAGACGCAGCCTTGATGGAATCCAAAGGCACGGGCGAGGTTGCAGCTGCAGATTGCCTGGCGATTGCGGGAGTGCAGAGGAGAAGGGAGGCGGTGATGCCACGGGGCCGAGGCAGCGGACGAGCGCCGCCGCCGGCGAGCGGCAGCACGCGCTCCAACGTGATGGTTGGCGAGATGCGCAATGCGGCTACCCGTCGCGGCGCGGGCGCATCTGTCACCGTCGTCGCCAGTGGACCAGGCGGGGCCACGCCGCCCCAGTATTGCCGAGTATGTGGCGCTAATCACGACACGAAGTCGTGCAGGTTTGCACGCTATGTGTGTCGGGTGTGCAACCAGGCGGGCCATCTACGACGAGTGTGTCCGGTAGTCAATAATGCGGGACATAACTTTATCGATGACACTACCGAGTTCAGTAGCGGTGGCAGTGACGAGGTAACAAATATTAATCAGTTATCCTTAGGAAATTATCCCCCAATTTATATATCTCTAGTGATTGCTAACAAATGTATAAAGATGGAATGTGACACCGGTAGTGCCGTATCTTGTATTAATTATGATGTTTACAAAAAGCATTTTGCTAATATGAAGTTAGAGAAATGTAACTTGTTATTGAGATATTATACGGGTGAAACTATTCGCCCAGTGGGTGTCATAAAACCGGTTGTTAGATACAAAGATAGAAGTAAAAACTTGAACTTGTTTGTAATTTATAACGGGAAGACTATTTTGTTAGGTAGACAGTGGATAATGGAATTAGGTATAAATATACCCACTGTCAGTAGTAGTGATTGTTATGTAAACAGTGTGTCCTGTGAAGATTTTAATTTTAAGGAATTTAGTTCCAGATATTGTGAGGTGTTTGAGGACGGCTTGGGGCGCTTCACGGGTGGCAAGGTCACCATTCATTTGCGCGAGGGAGCGCGGCCGGTGTACATGCGCGCGCGACCGCTCGCCTACGCGCTTCGCGAGCCTGTGGAGCGGGCGCTCGACCAGCTGGTGCGTGATGGCGTGCTCACTCCTGTCGACCGCTCCGACTGGGCTACGCCCATCGTGCCCGTTGTCAAGAAGGACGGTAACATTAGGATTTGTGCTGACTATAAATTAACTTTGAATAAAGTGTTGGAAGTCGACCGTTACCCATTGCCAAGGGTAGAAGACTTACTGGCTCGCTTACATGGTGGACAGCGGTTCTCAAAAATTGATTTGTCGCAGGCCTACGCACAATTTGAACTAGATAAAAGTAGTGAATGCACGGTAATTAATACCCATAAGGGCTTATTCCGGTATAATCGACTCGTATATGGTCTTGCGTCAAGTCCAGGAATATTTCAGAAGAAATTAGAGCAACTATTCGCTCACTTGCCTTATGTTGGTGTATTTTTAGATGACATTGTCATTAGTGGGCGAGACACCCCGTCACATTTAGAGAACCTACGTAAAGTTTTCGATATATTAAAATCAAATGGGTTAAAGGTTAAAAAAGAAAAATGCAGTTTCTTTGCCAAATCGATTACGTATTTAGGATATGTCATATCGAAGGAAGGCGTACACACTTGTCCGGATAAGGTCAAAGCCATAATGAAAACCCCCACTCCTACAAACGTAAGCGAATTAAGGTCATTTTTAGGAATGGTAATGTATTATGCAAAGTTTATTAAGAACATAAGTTTTATTCTAGCACCACTTTATAAGTTATTACGAGCAGGAATAAGTTTCGTATGGGACGAACAGTGCAAAACCGCATTTAGCACCGTAAAGGGGTTGTTGTCCTCTAGTGAAGTATTGGCGCACTACTCCCCCGATCTGCCACTGATTCTGACAACGGATGCAAGCAGCGTGGGAGTGGGCGCGGTGATCTCACACATCACGCCGGACGGCGAGCGGCCTATAGCTTATGCTTCGAGATCACTTACTAAGGCAGAAGGTGCCTATGCCCAAATAGAGCGGGAAGCTCTCGCTATAGTGTATGGTGTTAGGAAGTTTCACCAATATCTTTATGGTAGGCGTTTTAAGTTGAGAACAGATCATAAACCGCTGACATGCATATTTGGTAGCAAGGCTGGTATTCCCGTGATGGCCGCCAGTCGTATGCAGAGATGGGGAGTACTGATGTCAGGATATAATTATGATATTGAATATGTCTCATCCTCTAAAAATTGTGCAGATGCCTTGTCGCGGTTACCACAACACCACAGTCAGGCCTATCCCGTAACAGAGGTAACATATCTAAACTTTGTCGAGGATTTTTTACCAGTTACACACAATGAAGTAAAGAAGGCGACTGCTACTGATACAGTATTGAGTAGGGTCCTTTTATATACTCAAACCGGATGGCCACTGCAATGTACCGACGAAACATTAAAGCCGTATTTTACAAGGCGTAATGAAATTTATTCAGAAGGAAATTGTCTAATGTGGGGTTATAGATTAATTATCCCCATGACATTGCGTTCTCAAATACTCAAACAGTTACATAGTAGCCATATGGGTATAGTAAAAACCAAATCGTACGCTCGTAGCTATGTGTGGTGGCCCAAAATGGATGCTGATATTGAGAACACATGCCGGAGTTGCGACACCTGCGCGGCCGAGTTGCCGGCGTCGCCACACGTACCGCCGCAGCCATGGCCGTACATTACACAGCCATGGTCACGGTTACATATTGACTTCTTAGGTCCTTTAAAGGGAATGAAATTTATAGTTATTTCAGACTCGACCTCAAAATGGTTAGAAGTGTTTAATATGGTACGCACCACAGGGGGAGCAGTAGTTAAAGTTTTAAGAAGTTTGTTTGCTAGGTTTGGGCTCCCCTTGGAAATAGTATCTGACCAAGGTCCACCATTTACGAGTACCGAGTTCAGAGATTTTCTAAGGGTCAATGGTATAAGACAAACGTTTTCCCCTGCATATCATCCGGCGTCTAACGGTGCAGCGGAAAATGCGGTGAAGACATGTAAGAATGCAATAAAGAAGGCTATCACAGATGGATTAGATATCGACGCGGCTTTACAAACCTTCTTATTAGCCTATAGGAATACGGCACATAGTACCACGGGAGAGTCACCAGCTCAAATATTGCAAAAACGCCCATTACGATCACGGTTAGATTTACTAAGAAGGGAGAGAGCCGTTGTCGATCGTGTGAGTGATGCGCAGCGCCGTCAAGTTGAGTACGCTGGTGGTAGGATGCGCGAACTAGAGGCAGGTGAACCGATTTGGTTCAGGGATTACAGGGGTCAACAAAAATGGGAAAAAGGAACAGTAGGGCATAACGAGGGTTCACGTCGTATTTGTGTCAATGAAAGTAACGGTCGACAACACACTAGGCACATAGATCAGGTACGCCGCAGATCACGCATGTCCAATGTTACCTGCCCTGACATCGCGGTGCGGGATAGTAATGACATGCAAGAGGGTCAAGATAGCGTTACCCCTACAACTGAACAAGGTTTGACTTGTAACGAGCAGAGCGAGATTGAGATGGGAGGAGGTACGAATAGTGGTGAGCACGATGTGATGCAGGAATCGGACGAAGTTTTTAGTACACCTCCACGATCCATTCCACCTGCTGCACAGGCTATACCGGAGTCTAAGTCTTCGCCATCCGTGTCGCGCCCCACAAGAGTCCGCAAGCCGGTTATGAGATTTCGGGTAGAATGATTTGTGTATATTTCTATTCTATTGTATTATGTTCAATGTCAAGTGTCTTAATTTAAGGGTGGAGGTGTAAGGTATTAGTATAAGATATGATTAAGAAATTAGTTAAAACTAGGAGGTAGTTGTCCACACTTTTTGTCTTGGCACTTCGCTAATAAACGTCTTTTGGATACGTTGTTATTTCCTTGCATAAATAAGTAACCTGCTTAATATCTCTCATGAATGAGACCGCGTTCCGAATTAGGCTATAAATTATTTGAGCGTCCATAAACCCGTTCCGATTAATTACTGTGAGCGCGATATCGATGTCCCTTGAATCGTCATAGATGACGTCATGACATGCGCCATCTTGCGATTACACCGATCATGCCCTAAATAAATATCACCGTGAACGCTGTCAAATGACCTGATGACAGCTCTTAGCTGTAATAATCGTGAAATCTAAATCGGAACGCAAAATATTGATGTGAGCGCTGTGAGTAATTATTTTCTAAAACGGAATGCACTCTGAGTGAGAGGCGCGGTATTGACTCCTGTCAGCGCGCGCGGATAGAGCTGAGCGATCTGCGATACGGTCTCCACAACGCAATCACTTCTGACATCCTACACATATTTTCGGGTCGGCCTGATGTGGCAAGATTCGGCACAGCCGGACGGCAAAATATATCTGGCGTCCGATCTGTGCAGAATGAACATATGCGTTCTGCTTAAACTTTTCAAGCACAGATATTTTGAATAGCTACAGAATGAAGTCCACAGGAAAACCGTCTAAACTTGACACAACAAAGTAACACAGTCATATTACTCTTACAACTATGTACATCATCATCATCATCATCGGCCTATTAATGTTCCCACTGCTGGGACAGGCCTCCTCTCTATGAGAGGGAATGGGCTATATAATCCACCACGCGGGCCCAGTGCGGATTGGTAGATGTCACATGTCTTCGAATTTATGGTTCTAGGACATGCCGGTTTCATCACGATGTTTTCCTTCACCGTTTTGAGAGCAGCGGTGATGTAATAAATTACACAAAGTAATGCGCCTGCCTGGGTTCGAACCCACGACTTACTGAACGTAAGTCGGGGCCGCCACCACTGGGCCACCGCTGCTCGCACGGTATGTACATACCTTTCCGGAATGAGTAGTCAGAAGAGCAAAGTCTTGCCCTGCATGTATGCTCAACAGAGGGTCTTCATCGCAATCATCAAGCTGCATCGCTACTGGTGCATCCAACTCCACCGTTCGCTGTGACTGTCCATCTTCAAACGGACTGCGGCCGAGGACTAATGTCCTGCGCCTGAGTAGATGCACATTGATCTCTTTCTGTGACACCAGAGTCGTTGTGGCTGTGCCTTCATCCCGTTGCGGCGGTGCGTCAGCGTCGTACAGACGGATTGTAAGGTTGTCCTGGAACAAATGACGATATGATATTGCAAAAGCACACAATGGTAATAATGTTCAAATTGCTAAAATTCAAGTCAATTAATCTGATGTCAAATGATTTTATTGGCTTTTATTATTTACGGTCAACCAGTTACATCAGTTAACATTCGATAAGACAGCTAGTTAGATAATATTCTTTTGTGAGAAGAAAAGTTTTACATAATTATACTAACTTTGACTAACTGTGAAATAAAAGAGGTATACTTACAAAATTAGTTAATAATATCAGTCCTAATTGTGTTCCGTCCGTAAAAACAGCTGACTTGGTTTCAACCGGGGCCGGTTGGCCAGGATCCAGTCGTATCATATTTCTCACTTCCAAAGTCTCTCTATCTATTTCATAAACTTCAGTCTTTTTCCTGCCTATCCTTAGATATAATTTATTCTGAAACATAGTAAATTTACAGCATTGGTTAAATCTCTGAATAAAAATGAAAGAAAATTACAATCATATTTTATAATGGGAAGTGATCACACTTATTGACGTGGAATCTATTTGAGTTGGTTAGAAAGCGCTTTCTGTCCATCCCATAGAAGCACAAAAGGTTCCCACACTACGCCGAACTAGTCGCTTTTGTAGCTCTCTCTGACCGATTTGGATAAGTCTGTTCACTCCCTCAACTAGTTATAACTCACCTTACAATAACCTAGCCAGCCATGCCGGTCGCTGGCAAAGAAGTCTGGCTTGTACAAATAAACATGCTGCCTTATGGAGCTGCCATACCCTGATCCAATCTTTAGCAGGCCTTTGGACGTAAACACGTATAGGAAGCAACCGTCGGAAACTAACGAGCGGACCACGAGCTCGCCCGAACCGGTTAGTTGCGAGGGTAGATCGACGGGGAAGCTGTTCACTAAACACTGGTGGGGGACGCCATAGTTCAACCAGAGGTTGCGGGACGGAGAACCAAGTATCACCGATTGGACGCTCCGCTGGAGTGTGATTAGGTTTGATGGTATCTGTAAAGAATTTTTGGATTTGTAATTAATTTTATATTAGGTATGTTATATAGCCTGAAGCCTTCCTCGATAAATGGACTATCCAACACAGAAATAATTTTTCAATTCGAACCCGTAGTTCCTGAGATTAGCGCGTTCAAACAAACAAACAAACTCTTCAGCTTTATAAAATTAGTATAGATAGAAGTATAGATAGATATTAGTATAGATTGGTAGCGTATGATGACAACTGATCGAGCAAAACCCGTCACATAAATACATAATCTTGGCGGATGCATTGGATGTCCCAGGATCTGCACGAGCGATCTTTCTTTCTTCAGTAGATTACCTACAGATTACACAACTACCATGACTATATGAAAACCCTCCTTAGCATTTTTGATCTGCGAGTCTTTGTCATATGCGCTGACTGTTAGCGAGCGATGCGCACACGCACACTCGGTTAAATTATATCATACGCGCTATTTTTTAACTGTTTCTCAGTTGAATTTAAATTCATTATGAATTCATCAATAAAAACTGCTAAAGCATCTTAATCTATCTACGCTAGGCCTAAAAGTGGTACTCGTCAATAAGATTTCCCGCATATCAAAGAAAAGAACACATTATTTTCCTTGTTTTGTTAGTTCTACTCGCTCACCTGTAGGTCTTGTTCGGAGAGTGCAGGTGCGGACATAGTCAGGGACGCCACAGCGTTGAGGATGAGTTCTGATTCGCCTCGGGCCACTGAGAGGGCTATGAGACATGAGCTACTGAGAGCAGTCAGATTGCTCGGTCGTTCCATTGTACCACTGGGGCTGCTACCACTGGCGACTTCCACGAGCATGGTGTGGAGGTTTATTATGATCTGAAAATGTAAGAATGCTTGTTGAATGCAGGTTCGCCATCTGTGTCATCGCCATTTGTGACTCTTGGCATACTCTTCTTTTTTTTCTACGATGTGGCGACGAAGTAGGTATATACTTACTTCTGTAGGTTCCTGTGCCAGTTCCTCAGGAGCATGACCCTGCAGTATGTCCAGTAAAGCAATAAGGGCCTGTTCACAAAATTGTGCATTGCTGAACCGCGCTTGCGATATCAGGGAGAAGACGGATTTAAGGCCTATTCCTGTAATCTGTGAACACACGAAGAAAACATCATTTTAGGAATCAGAATGATTCAGTGCTTGCCTAGGTTGGTTTGTGAATGAGTGACCATTAATTAAATACTTAGTTCGCCGTGGCACAGACGAATACGTGCCTCAAACTTAAGCACGTTAAGACGTTCGTCCCGGCTGTCATTTCTAGACCTTTGAACCCCAAAAGTCCACACAGAACTAAGTGGTTTATAGTATATCTACACTAATAATATTATAAAGAGGAAAACTTTGTTTGTTTGTTTGTTTGGTTGTAATGAATAGGCTTAAAAACTACTGGACCGTTTTTAAAAATTCTTTCACCATTCGAAAGCTACATTATCCACGAGTTACATAGGATATATTTTATCCCCGTACTCCCACGGGAACGGGAACTATGCGGGTGAAACCGCGGGACGTCCGCTATATTTTATAACGAGGGACTAAACGAAGCCATTATATGCCCGAGGTTGTTTGATAATTAAAAAGCGAGGGTATATTAAGTTGGCGTTTAGTCTCGAGGTGCAAACTGTACTTTTCACTTCGAGTGCGAGAAAAATAGTCATTTAAAATCGAACAAATTTACACTCGACAAAAATTCTGAACTGAGCGGTCAGTTTTTTCTTCTATCAGGTCAGTCACAGAATAACAATTTAAAACACAACACAAACTCTCAACATTGTCGCAATGAAGATGATCCACACTCCACAGATAATTAGTACCTACATTACTGCAGTGGCTAGCAACAGAGGCATTTGAGGCACATACTTTTCAAAATAAACGATGCACACAAACAACAATAATTTTTCTCGCGTTGAAGAGTTCATTTGTTTTTTTTTTTCAATAAACCGCTTGAACCTACCGCCTACCTTCTATTTGCAAGCCAATTCGAAATTTAAATAATACCTTTGATCCATAAAAAAAAATAGTTACTCTTTTGTGACCATGTTTCAGAGTAAAAGATCGTTCCATTTTTAAATTACTTTTTACTCCCTAGGGAATAAACGGTCACTTTAATCCCGCTTCGTAGGGCTATAATGGCGTACTTTTAGAGCATGAGAAATGAAAAATCATTTTTCAACCGACTTCCAAACAGAGCCTCCTCTGTTTGGAAGTCGGTTGAAAAATGATTTTTCCAATTCGTCTGTATATATATAATACAGGGTGTCTCATTCAAATCAGTCAGTATGGGAAAGTCTGAAACTATAAGACATACGAAGATCTGTTCTGAGGAACCATGTCATCGATTTTAATAACAAGAAAAACTGCATTCATACATTTTAAAAAACATCTGTACTCCGTTCGGGAATCGAACCCGGTTATTTTGAAAAAAAAAACCTACCGTATTTCTATTTAGATATCGATTGTGTAGGTCTTAAGCAATAAATGTCTGTATGAAACATGATGTCTAAAATGAATAAAATGAATAAAATGCATTGTTTCCACATACTTTAATTTATTTTAGTAGGTGCTCGAAGTGACCACCGCCTTTTTCAATACAATATTCAACACGTTTAGGTAACGATCTTACAATTGCATTTTGTATCTTCATGAGGTGAATTTGCGTTAAAATTTGGCCAATAATGTATGTAATGCAATGCCAATGTCATTTGTATGTAAAGCGGTGTATGTATAAAGTTGCAACATCAGCAAAGAGGTACAAACAACCATAGAGACAATTTTAAATACCTGAACTTGTTTAATATTGTAAACGTGGTCAGTTCAAGCACCTACTAAAAAAAATTAAAGTATGTAAGTTATTTTTCACTTTTTTGTATGAAGTCGGTTTTATTTTTTGCAAAAAAGTTTTTATTTTTCACTTTTTAGTGGTTCACATAATTATGTGCTTACCCTTTCACAGCGTATCGGTGTGATTTTTTGTTATGAACTGGTGTAAATAATAGACAGACGTGAGTCTTCAGCGATCCCAGTACATTTGCTATCATTTATTAAGGAGTTCAGTTGCCTATCTTCCGAAGTCACCAGATCTTTATCAAATCGAAATGGGATCACTCCGAGAAAGTACTCTGCCTAAAACTACCCAAACCGCTTCTGGTGTGCCTATAAAGTTAAGGAGTTACCTCTATTTCTCCGAGATCCCATTGAATGGAACTTTACACGTCTAACTGTAGAAATCTGGGTGTATTGTATACTTCTGCGTACTCCCTCAGAGCATACAGGTGTGATGTTACGTCATGATGTTGTATAAACAACCAAGCGATTCCAGCAATTACTGCAGCTTTGCCGTGTATTTTTGAAGAATTTATATCTCCGAAGATCAGCGTAAGATCTTAACCAAATTGACATGGAACTACACGGAAAGCACCAGCTTTCAAATAAAAGAAGAATCATCAAAATCGGTTCACCCAGTCGAAAGTTCTGAGGTAACAAACATTGTCGAAATCTGGGTATATTGTACACATCTGCGTACCCCCTCAGAGCATACAGGCATTATGTTACGTCATGATATAGTATAAACAATGAACCTACAAGCGGATGCAGCAATCACTGCAGATTTGCCGTCTATTTTTGAAGAGTTAATTAACGATACTCGGCCGAATCTTATAAATGTATAGGCTATCCGGATATTTGAGTCACCTACCATAACGTCGTTATTAACCTCCTCTTTTTGGAAGTCGGTTGAAAAGAAAGAACTCTATAATATCGTTATTTTCTGAGTGGTTTCCAAGCGGTGGTAATGTAAATAAAATTAATTGTATTATGATTGTGACGATCGAAAGTAACGTATCAAAATTCAAAATTGGAATAATGACAACAGTGTTGCTGGCAACATGTAACTATTGTTTCACAACATTATTTTCAATGTTCACAGGGCATTATTATTACAGCAGGTATAAGTCGGTTATTTAGTGCAGTGCGATGCGCGCTCGATCACGGACGTGTTTCCACTGTGCACGGCACGAATTTTATTCGCGTGTTGCGCGGCCTTAGCCGCTGCCCGTAATCACTATGAGTTCCAAACAACTTATAGTGAATGAATAGCTGGCATTCCTAGTCCATGCCATCGACTATATGGACGAGGTGAGCATCCTGCAAATATGCCGGTCCAATTTCAAGGTGGATGACATCAGCAGCGGGAAACTGTTGCTCTTCCAGTCTCTTGGAAAACTGGACCAGATGCCCTCTCGGCGCAGAGATGGAACCGAGAAGAGTATTCAGGATATCATCGATATGCTGAAGAAGACTGACCCGGACGACGTGCCAGATTTCGTGGCGAAGGAGCTAAGTAAACTGCCTCCCGTCACTTTCGATCACGTCGACGTTACACGACTGCTGAAGGACATCACTACCTTGAAAGCGGAGATGACCAAGATGCAGTCCAGAATGGAGGTTTCAGAAAAAACCAACACCGAGCTACGTGCAGAAATAGCATTATTGCGCAATGTTGGTTCGGTAATTGGGTCACCTGAGGCCTCAAAGGTGAACACACGTCGAGGCGCGCAAAATGCAACCGTCGGCAGTTTTGGATCAGCGAACACAAGTGCGTCACCAGCTGCCGAAAACGCTGAGCAAGCGCCGCCCGCCGCCGTCGTCGCCCGCGCTACAACACCGGCTGCGGATACGTCACGCGTAGGTACGTCGACCCCTAAACGTGCCTATGCTGCTATCGTCACCAGCGGCAAATCTGATACGCCGCAGCCTAAACAAACCAGAAAAGGGGAAAAACGGAAAGTGGGTGCTCATCCTGCCCTGACTGCGGTCCGATGCTCCGTGCCAAGAACGAGCCAGGTTGATGAGGAGGGCTTCACTAAAGTAGAAAGGAAGAAGAAGAGGCCCTGTATCGTAACCTGTGCGGTACCGCACCGAGTGGACCCAACATGCTGCTGCGCGCTGCTGTGCCTACGACGCAGCTGTACATTTCACGTCTGCATCACTCCACTACAACTGAGGAAGTGGTGCAGTACTTGAAAGTGAAGACCAACTTCATTCTGCGGGTCGAAAGGTTGGAATCGCGCCACAACATCAACTTTAGGTCATTTGTGGTTCGAGTTCCAACCCAACATCTACAGATCTGCTTGAAAGAGGACTTTTGGCCGAAGGGTGTCGTATATCGTCGCTTCCGAGGACGGTTACGCGACACCACGCAGCGGAAACACGACGCCGACAACGCTGCGTGTATAGTTTTAGTATCATCATCATCTCAGCCGAAAGACGTCCACTGCTGGACATAGGCCTCCCCCAAGTGTCGCCACATTGACCGGTCCCTTGCGACTCGCATCCACCGGATTCCCGCAACCTTCACCAGGTCATCGGTCCACCTAGTGGGAGGTCTTCCAACGCATCGTCTTCCGGCTCGCGGTCGCCACTCCAGAACTTTTCGGCCCCATCGGCCATCCGTTCTGCGAGCAATGTGCCCTGCCCACTGCCACTTAAGTTTAGCAATTCTTCGGGCTACGTCGGTGACCTTGGTTCTCTTGCGGATGTCTTCATTTCTGATTCGATCACGCAAGGAAACTCCGAGCATAGCCCTCTCCATTGCCCTTTGGGTGACTTTAAGCCTTTTGATAAGGCCCATTGTGAGCGACCACGTTTCGGTCCCGTATGTAATCACTGGCAACACACACTGGTCATAGACTTTCGTCTTGAGACACTGCGGTAAGTTGGACGAGAGGATACCGCGCAGCTTCCCGAACGCTGCCCAGCCGAGTCGGATTCGACGATTGACCTCTTTCTCGAAGTTAGACCTACCTAACTGGACCGTTTGTCCTAGGTATACATAATCGTCTACAATTTCGAGTGTAGAGTCTCCGATCTTGATAGGAATGGGTGTGACATGGGCATTCAACATGACCTTCGTCTTGTCCATGTTCATTTTTAGACCCACTCTTTCGGAAGCTCAACTGAGGTCATCGAGCATTGTACTGAGGTCCTCCATGGTCTCAGCCATGACCACAATATCGTCGGCAAACCGAAGGTGAGTGATGTACTCGCCATTGACGTTAATGCCTAGCCCTCTCCAGTCCAGAACCTTGAAGACATCCTCCAGTGCAGCGGTGAACAGTTTCGGAGATATGACGTCTCCCTGTCTTACACCTCGCTGCAGAAGGATAGGTTCCGAGGCTTGGTCCTGAAGTCGGACTGACATGGTGGCGTTTTTGTACAAACACTTCAACACCTCAATGTACCGATAGTCAATTTGGCACCGTTGGAGAGACTGCAGTACAGCCCAGGTTTCGATCGAATCAAAGGCTTTTTCGTAGTCCACAAACGCTAAGCAGAGAGGCAAGTTATACTCTTCGGTCTTCTGTATAACCTGCCGAAGCGTATGTATGTGGTCCACGGTGCTAAAGCCTTTTCGGAAGCCGGCTTGTTCGGGTGGCTGGAAATCGTCAAACCTGCGCGCGAGACGATTCGTGATGACTCTTGAAAACAACTTGTAGACATGGCTTCGTCTGTATGGTGCCGGACGTAAAGAATAGCACCATCCCATATCTTCCCGTGGGTGTCGTAAGAGGCGACTAAGGGACTTACCAGAGAATGGGCAGCAGCGTTCTCTGTGCCTTTGTAACAACCGTACTGCGATCGCCAACCCGCCTGCCAAGCGTGGCGATTATGGCAAAACCCCCCAAATGGACACCGCTTTAAATAAAGTTTTAGTATAAGGTTTAAAATATGTATTAGTTTATTATTGTGGTTTAATGTTATTTTATGTATTTTATCTATGGGCCTTAGTTGCCTGATAATAAAATGATTATTATCTCCTTTATTCGTTGTATATCTTACTTGATACATTTTTAAATATTCTTAAAAAAACATATAAAAACATTTAAAAATATAAAAAATAGGGATCCGCCGGTGTCGGGAGCAGGGTCCAAGTCACCGGTGGTTAGGGTTGCAGAGACAGGAACCTCCTCACAATGCGAGCCGTATCGAGGAGAACTGCCTTCTGAATCAGGCCCTTGATCCAACCGCCTAAAGAGAGCTTCGACAGATGTTCGTCGAGGCTCTTGGCTATCAGGTCATTGGCCGTCACGACAATCGGCACAATGATAACCGAGTTCATATTCCACATGTCGCGAACCTCGTGTGCCAAGTCGAGATACTTCATTTGTTTCTCTTTCTCAGCTTTCACGAGGTTCTCGTCATGAGGGATAGTAACATCGATTATCATTACGCGGCGCGCTGATCGGTCTACCACCACTATGTCAGGCTTATTGGCAACAATAGTCCTGTCAGTAATGATAGACTGATCCCAGTACAGCGTGACATGGTCTTTCACAAGAACTGGGTCGGGCACATACTTGTAGTACGGTACCTCAGATTCCACAAGCTTAAATTTCAAGGCAAGTTGCTGGTGAATAATTCTGGCTACTTGGTTGTGCCTGTGCAAGTACTCGCCGTTAGCCAGACGAGAACAACCAGAAATAATATGTCTGATGGACTCACCCGGACAGTGGCATGCCCGACACACGTCAACCGTCCCGTCCTTCATAATATATTTCCGGTAGTTGTTCGTTAACATAACTTCATCCATAATCGCACAGACAAAACCTTCAGTTTCCCCGAAGAGGTCACCAAAACGTAGCCAGGACACGGACGCTAGAAAATCTACATCGGGCCCATGAAGAGCCCGGTAGAAGCGCCCGTGAAGCTCCTTGCCCTGCCATTCTTTCTTGCGGTCATCGGTAGTAAGTACCACAGGTTTGCGCCAGTTCTCTTTAGCCATGGACAACGGGGTGAGTCCCTTGTCCACTGCGACCACATCTCGGTGCATCCCCACGTCGGCTTTTAGAAAATATTCTCTGAGGCTGCACACCTCGCGGTTATGGAGGGTCTTCGCATTTAAAAAGCCTCGACCCCCGCACTTCCGCGGGATGTACAGTCTCATCACTGACGATCGTGGGTGATGCATCCGGTTTTCGGTCAGCAGTGTACGAACTCTTCTATCCAAGGCGTCGAGTTCGGTCTGTGTCCATTTGAGTATGCCGAAAGAGTACATTAAAACCGGCATGACCCAACCGTTGAAGGCGCGCACCTTGTTCCCACCTGAAAGAAGGCTATTTAATACCTTCTTTAGGCGACCGAAGAAGCGCTCCTTCAACGATTGTTTCATGTCAGTTACGTTAATGCCTAACGCTTCCGACATACCCAAATATTTATAGCTCTCGGATGAGGAAAGGGATCTTAGGTGTATGGAATCCGAGAGTTGAAGTCCCTCGGATCCCATAATCTTCCCTCGCTTTACATACATGACTGCACATTTGTCCACACCAAATTCCATCCCGATGGCGCTACTAAAAGTTTCGGTTACTTTCAGTAGCTCCATCAGTTGCAATTTGTTGGGGGCAAAGAGTTTCAGATCATCCATGTAAAGCAGGTGAGATATAACCTGACCATCTTTCCTCAACCGGTAGCCTAGCCCTGAATTCTCCAGCAATGTGCTTACAGGATTCAGGGCTAAACAGAACCAAAGGTCTGAGTCCCCTTTGGTTCTGTTTAGCCCTGAAGCTAAACAGAACCAAAGGGGACTCAGACTGTCGCCCTGGAATATTCCCCGTTTAATCCAAACAGGTTCATCGTTTCCCTGGATCTGTCGACATCCTGGATATCGAAGGACCGTCCTCCATTGCCCCATACATGACTCAAGGAAGGTGCGTAGAGTTGCATCTATCTTGTACAACTCCAGCACCCTCTTGAGCCATGAATGTGGCACCGAGTCGTAGGCCTTCTTATAATCTATCCAGCATGTTGACAGATCCTTGCGGGTTCGACGGACCTGTTGGCTAATGGCCATGTCGATGAGGAGTAGCTCCTTAGTACCACGGGACCCATTCCTACATCCATTTTGAGAGGCAGACATAATTGAGTTACTGTCAACGTGAGTATTAATTTTCGTTCTCAAAATGGATGTAAGAAGTTTATAGACCGTCGACAAACACGTGATCGGTCTGTAGTTCTTGGGTTCCGCGGGACTTCCTGACTTATGGAGCAGGTGGGTTATACCTGTTGTTAAAAACTGTGGTAAGGACCCAGACTCTAAGGATGACTGGAATTGGGATGCCAGGCAAGTGTGTGAACTACTAAACCACTTGAGCCAGAAGTTATGCAGTCCGTCCGGTCCCGGTGATTTCCAATTCGGTAACGGACGAACTGCTCTGGCTATATCCAGTGGCGTTATTAAAATTGGTTCCATTGTGGGAATAGGTTCACACACTCGCTCAACATCACGCATCCAGTCAGCCTCAGAATGACAAACGGGCACCGACCAGATGCTGCGCCAGAAGGAACTCGTGGCGGCATCATCCGGGCGGCACACGTCCGTCATATTTTGCTGAGGTCGCTCCCAAGCTCTGTATACCCACCTTTCATCGCTCTGGAAGATGCGATTCTGCGAGTACCGATCAACCCGCCGCTTATACCGCCGTATACGGCTCGCCCATGCATAAACTTTCTGCTTCAGGAAGTCGATGCGCTCTGTGACACGGGACATGTATTCTTGAGGACTGATTTCCGTCCCCGAGAATGCCCGCCTCACAAAACGCATCACACGTGGTCGTGTATTGCCCTCCCTGAAGCAGTGTAGTTTGCCGATGAGTACCCTGGCCCCATCGATACGGCGCTCAATCCTGCGTTGCCAGGCTGGTACGGCTGGTTTTGGTCGAGTAGCTAAGTCACAATTTGGGAACTTGACATTAGCTAAACGACATGCCGCAACAGCCCCGCAAAACAGGATCGAGTGTGTATCAACGAGGTCCTCGCTACTCTCGAATACATTCTTGAGTTGTGAGTCCAGGGCACACACCAACGCCCTATTTTTTTTATGCATGGGTAACCGTGGTAATCGGGGCCTAAGTTCAGCAGAAGTTGATCGATACTCATGAAGTGCATCCTCCAGTGCGCTCCTCAATCGATCGTTGCACTGGCTACTTACCGTGGCAACCCTATCATCTTCCTCTACAACAGCAGGGTTGGATCGCGGTGGGTTTGCATCAATAGATGAGGCTTGTACCGCGGTTTGTGCCGGAGTTAAGATGATACGGTTGCTCAGTACCTCTGTGCGCAGCCTATCAAGCGCGGCGCCGTCCAACAGGTGATTGCGTTGGATGACCCGCACTTGATCCGATAGTCGTTGAGCTGAGGCGTTGACAGTTGGTTCAAGATCCTGAAACAGAGACAGCATCCTAACACGGTACGCAGTGAGGTTAGTCCCCCCCTCTGTAGACCCGTAGTATGCGCGCATGACGTTCTCGTTCATTAGTTGAGTCCATTTCATGCGCTGCACACAACCACCGGTAGCGGGGACCCGGCTCGGGGCCTGTTGGCCCCTAAGTCCCAAGCCCTTCGGTGGCCGGCCTCTCCCCGCACGACGTACAGGTGTTGGCGACGTCGGCGGAGAGAAATATTCGTCACTCGAGCTCGACGCAACTGCCGCAACCGGTGACACTGGTGATCCGGGGTCCGGTGGCGGCGAGGCGGAGCTGAGCGACGAGTCCGGGGATGGAATAAGTGCGCGTCGGGAGGCGGCTCTCGTAATCATTTTGTTTAAATATCATCTCATCAATCTTCGTTTTTCCAAATGTTTGAGTATTGACGTCTTTGACAGACGTCATGGGTCGTAGTGAAACAGATTTTCATCTTTTCAATGTTTTGGTTTGCTTTCCGGTTTTTTTTTTCAATTAATTAATATTTGAGTGGTTTCAAAACTTTATTAGAACTATTGTAAAAGCGCTTTGTATAAAAACCAATAAATTATATGAAAATAAAATGAAGATGATATTTTTGAGCGATAAGCTCACGATGTTGCCAGTTATATATTTGATTATTATTATTATTATAAGTGAGAAGACTAAAGAAACACTAAATGGACTGTGAGATTGATACTAGGCTAGAAAAGTAGCGATGTAGTAGAAGAAAATAACATACTGCGTCGACCCCAAATAAATTGGGTCTAAAAGCCAGTATACCTTTGCCCGCTATTAGGAGATGGGCTAATAAGAAAAAGCCAGGAGAATTATCATGACCACAGATATTATAATACTTCGTCATGACTATTATGGACGAGTTCCTCGGGTGGGATATCCTTACCTTTGGTAGTTTGCTGACTGATATTGTCGGTGGTTCTTCACCGTCGCTGTCATCAGAACAGTCAGCGTTGTTATGTAGATGCCGCCAGCGAGCAAGTATAGCCTTCCGAACGCTAGCGTACACCGCAAATTGTGATGGGTTGGCCAGGAGTGCAGGGGCATAGCAAACAGCTAGGGCGTTCGCCGCTTTTAGACGCCGGAGTTTTTCTTTCTTGCCGATCCTCTTGTGGGATCGCCTTTCTCTCCTAAAATTGATGTTCTGTTTCAGAAATCGTGTAAGAGACAATCAAAATATAAAATCTAAATCAAATGGGTACCTAAAAGATACATCCGGTAAAAATATCGCCTGATTAGTCTAGTCCAGTGGTTCCCAACCTATAGTCTGCGGAGCCTCGAATATGGTCCACGACAGGTAAGAATGTTATTCGTACTTTTTAACTTGCAAAGAAAATGCAAGCTCAACCCAATCTAATTGAACCTATCAGAGGCGAGGCGTTATAATTTTTTTGAGAATCTATTAACTTATACCTATTTCCGTATGAACGATTGCTAAATTTTTGAGCTCACTTTGATCGCTTTTGTATCCTACACTATCCTAACATAATAAAAAGGTTTTCATCCCATTATTCAATTTTGGCATTGTATGTGTTAAAGACTCCCCTAGATATAATTTTGTTTGGACGATAGGTTGAATTCTCTAGAATACAAAACAAAACACACTTACTTGGTGCCACTCCAACATATTGCCCGAAAGTACTTCTTATAGTTCTCAGGTTCCATACATCTTAACTCTGGCACTTGCATTCTTAGAGCCATGCTGATTTTATCTTTTTACTTCTGTAATATTACGATTGTGCAACACGTTGAAATCAATACCTAGGTTTAGGAATATTCATTTTATCACACAAAATTTCATACAGTCGCATTACACCTTTATTGCATTGCAATTTGCAGAGCATAATATAAACATTTGTAAAGCCAGCTTAGAATATTGTGGTATGTGATTTTTGACAGCGGTCACAGTCAACTTTTTTAAGAGCAAAACATCAATGTCCGCCAATTATTTAAACAAAAGTAGAATTGTTAGAGCCTAAATTGGCTTCACTTAAAGTTATCTTTTATTATTCCTCTTTGGCAACAAGCCGATGTCTACTATTCTGCCAGTTGAACTGATAAACTATTCACTTTGTTGAAGTAATCCACAGAACATAAAAAATTGTTTTTTATGTTCTGTGAAGTAATCGCAGTTTGTGGTAAAATTACACACCAGGCTAAATATTAACAATTTTGTTGTTTAAACATATGGACAGATTTAGGATTAATATTTTTCATACTATTATGACATGAAATTGGTATTTTTCATGTGTGGAATCAAACTGTTTTATTATTTAATTTGACTTCCATTTTATTTCTAAGAGCATTTTTTAATTAAATTGTTGCGGTCATGGAAAAACCTGATCTGAAACAAGCAAGCAATATTTTTGTTTATTCGCAAAAGCTGTCGACAAATCTAATACCTAAAAGCAATATTCTGAGAAGATTTTAACAAAGTTATAATACACCTTTTTCGCAAATAGAGTTTCACTGTGTTATTGCATTAAATTATTAAAAGTACAGTTTAAGTGTAATGCAACTGTATTTACTTTGTAATTCACGATTTATTAACCTTTTCAATACTATACCTGACTCACTTGTAACGGCATTCTGGTTATTTTACACATATTATTCAGTTTAATGAAGGTATTATAATCCAAATCGTTAAGAATTCCTGGTTCAAACGGATTCAAACGTAGATAGCAGTAATGTCAAAAAATCAATAAACACTCGCAGCTAGTGATGGAACAAATGAATCGGTATTACAACAATAACCGTTACTCCCGAGCAAGACGGTTTAATAAATTTTACATCAAGTAAAACTATATTAGCAAATCAATGTAAACGAAGTTTTTAATGAAAGAAGACATAACTGTTCTACGTATCTCGCATTCGTTTAGCACCTTGTACAGTCGAGGACTTTAATTGATGAGCCACTGGCCACTATTGGTATCTTAGCCGTGTAATGTAAGTCGGGTTTAAGTCCTTGACTCTACATAATTAGAAAAATAAAATGTAATTATTAATACCTTAGCCTTAAGGTTAAGAAATAAATGCCTAGACTTCCATTCAATGTACGTACTCGTATTAATTTTTGTACCGTAATTAGTTACTTTACTCTTTGACCGTATTATGGGATTTTCTTTTTCAACTCTTCCCTAGTCGCTGGATAGATGGCGCTAGTCTGACTACGTTACTGCAAGGAACGGAACGTCACATAATATCACTTGGACCTAATGATTATATTCGGAAGCTGGTGCAAACGAAAATGTCACTCAACGAGCGTATGTCACGTGTGTTTTTTCAAGCGTTTTGGCTTTGGCACCCAGTAACGTAGTCGGATCAACGCCATCAAGTTCATGAAACTATTTTTTTTTAAATTGTCAAAATGAAAACCTGTCATTGTAAAAAGGAACTTTGTTGGTGTGATTTGATCTGGCTGGGCTGTTTGTATATCTGCCAGTTACATCTGCATACACTTCAACCAACTTGTCTGTGCAGGCGGGAAAACAGAAATAAAGTAAATGTACCAAGTTTGACATTGATTTATTTATTTAAAGCTTATTTTATTTATATTACAAAGTAATCTATAGTTATATACGTGGTTATTCTAGTTAATAGTAGTTAGGGATTCATATGACTTCTTTTTTTTTTTTTTTTTTTTTAGGATGGGAAATCATCAAATGACTTCTCCCACTCTGGGCGGAGCGGGAGGGAGTGTCAGACTCTTACTGACTAAAACCCATCCATGTTCCTTCCTCGCCCTTTACGTTCCGGGGCCGCGGTATCTCTTTCGAACAGTCCCGCAACCCCTTCATATGACTTCTGCCTTTGTAATTGATCCCTTTTGGGTGAAAGCCTCCTTCATCTTCTTCCAATCCTCTCTTTTTGTCCGGAGATTCCACCAGTTCCTGCCTGCAATTTTTATTATATCGTCTACCCACTGTTTTTTTAGTCTTCCAACTTTTCTTTTTCCTAGTGGGCCAGACCGCCAGACCACTTTGTCGTCTGCGAAGTCCACCTTTTATTTGAGTATCTTGTTTCGAAGCTTGTTTTCACCTTTATTTTCTTCCTTATCTCTTCGCTTTTTACTTTCTCTATTCTTCTCTATTTTATTTCTTATCATGTTTGTTAAGACCCATGTCTGGCAGCCGCTAAAGTTAGAAAGTTTGACATATCGATGCATTTTTCTTGACAAGCAGACATTGAACTACAAATGCAATGAACGTTCATATTGAAAGGTTGATGCTGTCACCTAAAGGTCGAGGCACAAATTTTTCAAGGTCAAAGTCATTCCTCCGATAGTCCCATAACACCCGGCGCTTCTGTACAATTCAATTAAAGAAATTGTTTTCTCGTCTACTCAATTCATTTTGGAGCAATTAAAAACACAATTTGATGTAGTGGCGGTTACTAGCTATTATATTATGTGTGCTAGCACACTGACAGGCCTTGCGGCCCGTCCGCACTACACACAGCCGCGCGGCTTCCTTTGAAGTAGATCGACTCGCGTCGGGTTGCGCGAGGCCGGCCGCACCCATCCACACTAACGAGGCTCGGACTCACAGAGCCGCGCGGCTCTGGCCTCGCACCCATCCACACTCACGAAGCTTGGCCTCACGGGGCCGCGCGGCTCTAGTGGGGACGCTCTTTAACACTCGCCGCCGCGGCTGAAGCTAGGAGCAAGCCGAAGCTGCGGTGGTGAGTGTTAAACACAACTGCGACGATAAGCTCGCGTGAGACCGCCGGAGTCTAGCAGCGCTCGAACCGGGACAGAAACCATGCCTGATGCATGTTAGCTTGCATGCTTGCTTACATGCTGCATGCTTGTTGCATGCTGGCGTGCATGCTGCATGCATGGTGTATGCTGGTTTGCATACGGGATGCTGGTTTGCATGTTTGCCTGCTTCTTACAGGGAAATAAAAATCAAGTCTTCACAATCATCTGATTTTATGATATTTTTGTTAATTTTTTTGTTTATTTGATAGTTGAGTTTTTCCATTATTATGCATAAGAAATGAATGCCAAAAGATGACTCTAACGGTAAACTTTCTAAGATAATTATAATAGTTCTGGCTTCAAATGACTATCGATATTAAAGGGGTTTGAACTATTAGGCCGATTTTTTTTCCGCCATTTTGTTTTATCAAAGTAGCGGCCACGCATACGACCTTTACTAATCGATAGCTGGTATCAATACGAACAAGTTTTGTTCGAGAAAAAATGTTCCAAAGTGTCACATTTCCGAGAAATGCGTTATCAAAGTAAAATCCAATCACTGATGGAATCTTCAGCAAAACTTTGATTTGATCAGACACGCACACAACGTGTATCAATCGATAGCTGGCATCATCATCAAATCAAAGTTGTGTTGAAGATGCTCAATTAATTGAATTAAACTTTGATAGCTCATATCTCGGAAACGTGACACTTCAGAACGTTTTGTTTCGGACAAAACTTGTTTGTATTGATGCCAGCTATAGAATGATACCGGTTTTATAAGTGTCTGATAAAATCAAAGTTTGGCTGAGGATTCCATCAGTGAATGGTCTGCAACTTTGATAGCTCATATCTCGGAAACGTGACACTTTAGAACATTTTGCCTACTACAAAACTTGTTTGTATTGATACCAGCTATCGATTTATGTGTCTGTAACTGTTTAAAATGTTACAATAAAATACCTCCCTACATTCTACAACTGACTGAGACGAAATTTAAATCTTGTGTAAAACGCACACTATGTAGGCAAGCATATTATAAGCTGGGGGATTACATTGAGGATAAAAATGCTTGGCTAAATGCTGGTCCTACTCCGCAACCATAGATGCAAACTTATTGGACAATTATTGTGGTAGCTGCAGAAGATTGTAAAAATATTCTTGCATTGTACAGATTCCATCTCTTAGTATTGTATAATTGCGTAACACATGTGTGAGTACCATGTACCGTACGTAAGGCTACCATTTGCAGTTATCTTTCATTGACTTGATTAGGCCTTGGTGGCTGAGAGAATGTCATGCTCGCTTAAATGTCTTGCTGATGGTGGCGGGTGGGTCGGGTCATTTAGTTCCCTTCAATATGGTTGAATTGAATGGCGCTGATCCATGCGTCATGCTCGTGAACGGGCGCTGTCAGTCGGGACTGGTCATCTACCATGGTCATGACGACCCGATTGGCGTAATGGTAGTGACGCTGCCTTACGTTCTTAGGGTCCTGGGTTCGAATCCCGGTAGGAACAAATGTTTGTGTGATGAGCACGGACATTTGTTTCCGAGTCATGGATGTTTATATGTATAATAAGTATGTATTTACAAACAAAAAGTATATATGTAGTATTATCAATTATCTAGTGTCCACGACACAAGCTTTGCTTAGTGTGGCACTAGGTGGCGCTGTGTGTTAATATCCAGCGATATTTATCTCTTAGCTGCCATGGATCATTTGAATTGCTTTATTTTTAATTGTTGATTTATTTTTTTTACTCTGGCCGCTCTTATTGTGCACGTCTTTATACATCGTTCTCACATATATGTATAATCTCAACATGAAAGATGTAACCAAGATTTTGTAACAACATTTTTGATTGAAAAGAGTGTCCATGGAGTTTCTTGCCCGTTCTTCTCCATAGACATCTACGCTAGGGAATGGGCAACTACAGTACTTTCTCAAGTTATTATGCCTTGTGTCTGTGACTGTAGCTTCGCTTTTTTTTTTCGTTTTATCGACATTCAAAAGTGCCGTAATGGTCTAGTTGAAATAAATGATTTGAGTTTGAGTTTGTAGGCCTTATACGTGGCCGCTACTTTGAAATAAAAAAACAAAATGGAGGAAAAAAATTCGGCCACGCTTTATACAAAAATGTGTTCCAAGCCCATTATGCCAAAAATGATTCTGACTGTGAACTTTCTGCGATAAGATGCTTCTACTTTTAATGCTTACGCATGTGAAATTTATGCTGAAGATGATTATTCTTGCTTACAAAATTATGAGTTTTTAACGTATGATAAATGAGTGTCTGCCAAACTATTTTCTGCGAAATGAAGCTTATTCTATCAGCTGGCATATAAAATAAGTATATAATACTATACATAAAAAGTACTGCTCTATAGGGTCATTCAGTCAAAGAATCATTCTTCCTCCAAGTACCTATTCACAAATTAGATCCAAACTTTTTTGGTAAGTACTCAACATGTTTATGTCATAATGAATCAGGAATGATAAACACACAATCATAAATATTTGTACAACTCCTGATAAAAACCATTTGACATTAATATCGCTGGACATTAACACACAGCGCCACCTAGTGCCAAAATAAGCAAAGCTTGTGTCGTGGGCATTAAATAGTTTACTTTTTTGTTTGTAAATACATACTTATTATACATAAAACATCCATGACTCGGAAACAAATGTCCATGCTCATCACACAAAGATTTGCTCCTACCGGGATTCGAACTCAGGACCCTAAGAACGTAAGGCAACCTCACTACCACTACGCCATTCGGGTACATTATTAGACATTTGACTCTTGTATTATACAAAGTGTATTATCTATGCATTTTATTTGACCTTCCTGAAGACCTTACTCTACACGAACACCTCCAGCGGCGAATTCATGCGTGCGATAGCCTCATCCCCTTTGAAACATGCGTAGGTATTTATATTATTTTGTATGAAAATAGGTGAAAAATTTGTGTTTGTTTAGTATCTTACCATCTTGTTACGCAGTAGGTGCCAGAATATGAGCGTCGTCGCCGAGGAAGGCCTCCAAAATGCTATGCTGGTGTGTCGACTTCGATTCGTTTGTACGAGTTTTGCCGAAAAAATCGTACGAAGAGTGAATTGGAAGGCTATGGAAGAAGCCTTTGCCCAACAGTGGGACAATATAGGCTGAAGAAAAAATACTTTTTACTACTACCAATCCATCACGCACTACCCTCAGCACCTGCTGTGCTCTCTTGGAACATTGGAGCCTACTCGAAAATTTTGTACGCAAACTAGCGCTAGCTATAACTCAGAAAACTATTTACTGTTTGGGTTACCACTTTATAACAGTGATAAGATTTAAGGTGAAAGGGCCAGGGTGGTCCGCGAAATTCAAATTTTCTTACGTTTTTTGCAATTTTCAGGGCAGTGCTAAGTTTTATGTTGATAAACATATCGGTCGCGACTGTAAGACGTATGTAGTTACAGAATTATAATCATCAAAATCTTCAATACAATCCTCCAAGTTCGTAAGAGTCGATGAACGAATTTTTCAAGATCAAAGACCTTCTAGCACTGCCCTGAAAATTTGCAACGAACGGAAGAAAATTTGAATTTCGCGGGCAACCTTGGAGCATCTCCCTTAATTGGAAACACAGAGCAACACAGGCCACCGGCGGACATTGGAAATCACAATATTATTTAGTTTAAGAAACCATTAAGTAAATAGAAAAAATAAAATAATTAATTCAATCAATAATAGAAACGTATTTCAGTCACAGACGTATAAAGAGTAGATTTCAGTCATGGTTACACTATCAACCATCTGTCACCAACTGATAACAGTCCGAACATGCAATGGAACAGCTATTTTAAACATATTGTCACTGGAAAAAATAGCCCGTTGCGTTGGTGAGAACGACTGTCCTAGAAACAGTGGATCGTAATAACAAAATCTCTGTCAAAACTCACTTTTTGTATTTAGTTTGTTAGATTTTGATTTAGGTCGCCACCACCACGAAAAGATGGCGCTGTCTGTATGATGACGGAAATACGGTTGTTACTACCGTCTACCCCCAAAAATGTTGTGTATTGTAGCCTTTTGCTCATCACATTCCTGGATTTGAACGGGTTTAAAATGTCTTTTTAGCTGGTAACTACAGACGAAAGATAGACATAACGAAGAGAAGATCTACTGATAAACAAACATTATTTTTTAAGTAATTTATTCAAAAACGTTGTAACAGTAATGAAAGCTGCTAAAATCGGTATCCATCCATAATTTGTTATTTTTATACGTTACCCAATGAAATAATATTGAGTAATGGAAATCGAGTTTAAAATTATTTTATAAGATAATTTTTAATCGAGTCATTTTTTTGGTCAAGTCCGTTACATTTTACCGGTTTTTTGAAGTTTGAACAACCCTGTCGCGCCATTGTGGTGGTTGGTGTTCCTCGGTTTGTCATTTTATTACAGCTTGTGTGTTTTTAACAAGAATAAGGACAGTAATGAATATATTTTTTACGAATGTTATACTGCAAAAAACAACAGTGACAATAATGCGTGCCGAACCTTTTATACCTGACTAACGAACAGCTTTGAGTCACCACGGTTAGTTCAAATTGATGGCTGAGGTTATTTGTTGTGACATAGCTAGCTATATAATATCTGCAACAATTTGTCATCAGCGTTTAATAAAATGATCGTTTTAATGTTTGGAGATATACGGTAACACAGCAATTATTTATTATCGAAACTATTGGCATCAGTTCATTGAAAATTTGAGCATGTTCTTTCATAATTTTACACAATACAAGCCGCGCGACTCTTGGCGTTGGACGTAAGCTTTACAAAGAAAATAAGTTTTTTTTCTTTAGTCTGTTTTGTTATTGCAATTTGCGATACTATATATTCAATAATTATTTTGTATCACAGTGAGTACCTACTCAACAAATTATGTTGTTCAATAAGTCTTGATAGAACTTTGTGTGCAAGTATGAAAGAACCCAAAAGAAATCTGACACATCTGTATCATGAAAGTAGCTGGAAGAAACATTGAAATTAAACATAGTTTGATTACAGTATTTAATTCAGATGCTGTGTTGACTGTAATTGAATGTTTACATGTTAACAGTGCACTTTTATTTTATTTGTATACATTTGCATGTATTTGTTTTGTACCGTTTTATTTTGTGCTTGGTATTTTAATTTCATTGTGGGATATCTAAACAATGAGTCCTGGTTGGTAATATACTGAGTTGTTGATAACTATCACTTAAGGTCTTGTTTATAATATTGACTCAATGTGTGAGAGAATGTTATTACATCTTTTTGCAAGTAAGTTTTAAGTCTTTGCACCAATCATTTGAAGTTTAGTTTACTCCAGGTAAACACAGCACAACAAGTTCCCATTTATTATTTTTAGCTTAATAAGTGTTTGTTTATATAAATTATTTCCTGGAAATCTATATAAATTATTCAAAATTATGTTTCTAGTTGAAATAAAACAATAATAAATCTAAATAATTTGGGATCAATTGATTACTAAATAAATAAATAATTTTATTGTAGATTATGAGAACATGCTAAATTAGAAGGTAAGAATACTGCAGGCATCATCCATGTAAAAGTGCAGGCATGGTGATAATAATTGACCCCAAATGTCATTTATTTGAGCATTTTCCTAACATCTGTTTGAGCAAAAATTTAATATTCCAAGGAAACTTATTCTAGCAGTGGAAGTAACTAATTACTTTGGTACACTTATCTACAAAATATGGCCGTGAGTCATTGTAGGTCAACTATTTAAATTTACTCATTAATTTGATAAGCTTGTTGGGTAATCAAGCCAATTAGAATTTTACAAACATTAATTGTTAGGAATCCATAGCTCCTTCCTGATAGTAAGGCTAACAGAATGGATATGCATCCTTTATATCATTTTTGTTATTTATTTCATAAATTATCATGCTTTTCTGTTTTATGCATTGTATCTAGTTATAATATGAAGATGTAATATTGAAATAATCTTGAACTCTTCTTATTTTCTTATACAAATTCCATAAATTATACTCTTTTAAAAATTATTATTCTGTGAAAGCTAGTGAGAAAACAGAAAAAAAAATGAAGATCCTTCAAGGAAACAGTGCAAGAAATGGTGTTGCCAAAAAGTACTAAAAATAAAGTGCAGCACATTGTGAACTAATGCAATAGTCAACAAGCAGATTATTATTATTATTTGTATGCTTCCCATGTGTAACTTGGAAATTTGTTTTGTTTGAGACTAACACCCGACCCTAACCCTAGACTCCTTGTAAGTAAACAATGAGTCTTGAATCTTGAGCTAATCCAGTAGTGTGTGACTATGTTATTTAATGTTTACGTCAGAAATAAAAACATTGACCTATTTGTGTTGGTGCTGGTGTGTTCTTTTAATTTTATAATTATGTATTTGTGTATAATTTTATGAACCTTATTTATTTATTTTTATTGTATCATATAATGGGTAACATTTTTTAAAGTACTTACTTTTTAGTACTGTTCATAATATCAATGTATCTATAGATACTTCTCACTAGTTTTGATTATTTACCTACAATGTTACCATTTATTTATTTCAAGCCAACATCAATATCTGCTTCAACATAGCACTCAATTTAGTTAAAAACTACATAAATTTTGGATTAATAGCCTGCGTAAATGTCATTACACAGGCATCTTCAAAGTGGTCACTGAGTAGGGGCAGCGATGGAGGCTGTGGCGCGCGCCCTGGACGTGCTCCCGCTACTCCAGGAGCGGGTAGCGGCCTTGACCGGAGGCCGCGACCGCCGCGGGGGGCCGATTATATGGTTCCCGGCGAATTCCAGGCGAGACCGAGTCGCGCCAGATGACTATAGGCGCCTGCTGCACTATTTGATCAGTATTCCTAGGTAAATCTTTTAGTTTTATTGTAATTTATTTGTTGCCAACAAAATTATAGTTCTATTTAAATTAACAAGCTTAGTTCGTGCTATTACTTGATTAATGTTAGTTAATCTATTGTTCTCTATTCGTGGTTATATTCCAGGGCCTAAAAATAACTCCACTGACCCCAGATGTCACTTATGTTTCCCAAGGCCAACTCAAACCTAGATGTTTATTTTTGTGACAAATGTGTGTTTTGCTTAACCACCTTTCAAGTCTAGGCATTCGACCTAAAATCAAAATAAGCTGTCAATTTTGTGTTAAAAATGTATGTTAAACGGTATGTTAAAAAATAGGAGTTACTTATTTTGATTTAGGTCAATAGAGCTGACAGTGCCAAGCAGTAAAGTGTAATAAAGTCTTTTTTTTGTTATGAGTTCCGAGGGTTACATTTAGGACCGAAATATGATCTATTGATTTATTACTCAAGTGAATCTCGACACTGTTGCAAATGTTTCCAAGTAGTGGGCGAATAATGGGTAATTTCATACACTACATGAAACTTGAACAAAAGGCCCAAGGCTCAACATACTCGTGTACTTCAAAGTAATTGTGTACAGTATGGTAGCTTTCCTGTGGTTAGTAAATATTCCATTCAACTGAATGTGTTCTAATGAGTACTATTGTGGCAAGAGTTGCTAAGTTAGGTAATTGACATCATCTTTGTAAAGGTAACTGCTTTATTTGGTATAATATATTAGTTGAAGTTTATGTCTTATCCCCATAAATTATAGCTATTCGCCGCCGCTATTCATCCACCGCTACAAGATTACGCCATTGTTATAAAGTAATCTTTGGTACCTAACTTACTTTTGATTATTTTGTACAGCCTTTGATTGCCTCATTGGCACGTGCTATTTACGGTGCAAGCTTTTTAGGGCGGCTGATTGATGGCAATAAGTTTGCGGGCCCTTTTAAATGAGACTTAAAAAACTTACTGGCAACATGAGTACACCTCTGCCTAAATCTTCAAAAAATTAGGCGTGATGTTATTATTTTCTTTTGTTTTAGTGATTCGGTGAGAACACATGGATTCACAATATTGATTGATATGAGAGGTTCAGCATGGGCAGCAATAAAACCTATCCTAAAAGTTCTGCAAGAACACTTCCCTTCATCCGTCCATCAGGCACTGGTAGTAAAACCTGACAATTTTTGGCAAAAGCAACGCACAACCATAGGAGCACATAAGTACAAGTTTGAAGTAAGTTTTATATGAAGCAAGACTAACTAAGAATTAATAAAAAAAAAAAAAACTACATTTTCTTTTGAAGTTTGTTGTTATTTTATAATATGACTTCTTTTTCAGACGACCATGATTAGCTTAGAAGCACTTCCTAAAGTGATAGATATTTCGCAACTTACACCCGATTTAGAAGGTACATTACAATATGATCACGCGCAATGGATAGACCTTAGATTGGTAAGCATAATCATACATTATTCAGTCGCCTAAATTTTACAATTACAGGAATTCGTTGTTGAAGATTGTGAGTAATGCTATCGTGCTTCCCATATAGCCCACACCTCTCGGTATGCGCCATACGTGCGCTGACGCACACTCTGACACAAATGACGTCATCATCATCGCGTTGGTGAAACTGTTTTGGAGCGCGTGTATAAATACACAAATTAAATATGTTTCCTCTATTTACGAGGCGCACAACCTGGAAAAATAAGTAACACTTAAAACAGTACCCACTTCTCCACATACCGTCGTTTAGCAGACCTAAACGACGGATGTATGATGGATGGATTGTGGATGTATGATGTATGTATAATGAATGCGCTAACTGTTGTAATGACAGAAACAGTTAACATAAATTATTATTTTTCGTAGAAAAGTGTAAAGCAATATAATCGGCGGTTTCGTGAATTGTTTCTGCTATCCAATCCACTCGCCACCACTCCTCGTAACTTAGTAAGCGGGACGTAAATAATGCACCGTCTGACTATTGTTAGTTGGCTACCCTTATTCAGCGAGTGAAGAAGTCATACCTTAAAAGTGGAACTCACGTTTGTGTCGGTCCTTTGTTATGTTTAGGTTATACGAGTATGAACGGCGAACTCCAGAAGTTATTGTTTATTGTGAATACATTTTACATGGGTTGTTTTTTTATAGGCTTTGGAGGAGCTAATGTGGCAAGCTGGTGAGCTGCTAGACAGGCTCGATGACCTGCAGGAAGATGTCGCGAGGGCAGATTTCGCCGATGACGTCACGGGCGCAAGGAGAGCAATCGACGCACACGCAGACATCAGCAAACGACTTGCTAAGGTCCCTGTCGACGAACTGGAGGGGCAAGGTACTTGAAACTCATCATCATCATCATCATCATCAGCCTATATAATGATCCCCCACTGCTGGGACAAGGCCTCCTCTCAATGAGAGGGAAACTCATACTTACGTTGAAACACGGCTTTGAAAAATCTACAAGACCTGCCATAATAATTCTCAATTTCTCAATTACCTGCTCACTTACACAATTTCAGCTTCAGACGTAATTTTGAAGGGGTAATTAAACTCAATAATCTAATAGTTCGAAGTGTTAAATGCGTTTATAATCAACGATCGCATAATTACGTATCCATGTATGTTTAAAGTATGCACATAATAAATGATAAAGTGCATTAGAAAACGTTAAATTGCGGAATTGCTTGTCTATTTATTTTTGATTCATATAACGTGGTGTTACGGTTGAACGGCGGGCAGGCAGGCAGGTGGTCAAGCGATTGTTGTATAACCTCAGGTTTCAGCGGGTTGTCTGCGCACGCACTCGATCTAGTGGAACACTGAAGGGTGTCGTGTTATGAACATTAGTGTTAGTGATGTGTTTCGATTGTTTGTGGTGCTCTGAACAACCTGGTACGGCAGAGAAGCATGAGATTTTGCACAAGACTACCTTATTTAAAGAAGGTGAGCAATAGAGACGGATTTAAAAAAAATCATCCCCTAATCAAACCGCTAAACTGATACATTTTCATCTTCAGTAAACATAATACAAAACTATTCCATTAAAAAAAAGATGTAGAAACATTGTTCTAACACTAAACCATACTCATTTACATTTGTGTAATCACTTATAATGTGTTTTGCCTGTATTTCTTTCGATTACAGAAAGTTCAATTTGCACAAGACGATGTTCTATGTATTATTGCTGCATATACTCGTATGTACATTTAAAAACACATTTACTGTGCCATTCTTAACTAGAAATGTTCAAGCGTGCTGATGAAAGGTGATAAGCTAGTAAACAATATGCAATCTGCAACTTTCAGTCGTTTCGAACTAGAGTGGTTTAAACAATCCGCCATAATGAGTTTCTGCTTGATTTGCGGCTGTATTGACCGACTTTACATCGATTTAAACATTGTTGTTTAACAGACAACAATGTTTACTTTAGCATCAACATAATTATTATTAAATGTAGCTGATAGCGTTGTCTTATGTGTATGTTACGCTACAAGTAGAATAGTAGGCCCATAGACCCGTGGGGCTTGATCAAGCTACTGCCAGATCAAGCAGATCGCGGGAACCTGTCACGAGTCCTGCTTGCGTATTGCGTCGCAGGTCGTGAACGGACCGTTGGGCAGTGCGATTTTGCGTGATTGATGTGTTTGACTACTTTCTTGTCCACTATAAGGATCTACTGATGGAAAGCATCCTACTGATAGCCTTATAGTCGACAAAAAAGGACAAAAAAGTAGTCAAACACATCAATAACCCAAAATTTGTAGCAGACGTTTTGTCTGTCGCACACAAAAAGTCTATCGTCTGCGCTGCTTAGTCTTCAACCTAAGTTGATAGTGAAAAAGTTAAGGCAGGAAAATCTAAATGCTAACGACCTTCATAATAAAAAATAAATAACTTCTCCAGGCGAACGTGTCCTACAACGCTTAGAAGCAGCGGAAGCGGTGTGCTCCGAGGCTAGCGGTAGCGGTGGCGAGGCCGCCTTCCACTGCGGCTCGTCGGGCGCCGTGCGCGCGCAACTGTCGGCCGTGCGCTCGGCTCACGCGCATGCGCACAAGCTCTGGCAGCACAAGAAGATGCAGCTCGATCAATGCTTCCAGCTGCGCTTGTTTGAACAGGACTGTGAAAAGGTTGGTTGATCTTTTTATTTTAGTTGATGCTTAATCATTGGCTTTATTCAACCCTAGCCTGGGTTTTTTTTTCAAATCTCATCCATTAGGATGTGTCAGACTCACTATATATCTAAACTGTTGGATTCATTTCGGAAGAGTCTCGACATAAACCCTGATGTGATTGAATGAAACAACTTTATGTATCATGCATAAGAAAAACTTTTTTGTGCCAATCTGAGGGTATAATGGGTGTAAAAAAGACGAATCCGAAAGCGCTTATTTTTCCCGTCATTGCGTTTTGTTTCGTTCTGGACCATATGTGGGATCATTCTAGCTATGGTGTTATTGGGAGGCCAAAAAAAAAATATTTTTATAATACAAGTGTTAAATGTTATAACTTTATACCTCTACGACCCTTGTACTAGTCAATGCACCCGTCAGCACAATGTTTGAGTGCGTTAGTAATTTTTAAATAAAAAAGTCGGTTCACCACAATCATTTTTGCATAGAGTTACTTAGTTTGATGTACAGAATACTTGTTTGACGGCTTCGCGAAGGGAGCGTTTACACCTTTTCAATCCACACATTGTCCAAACTGATAATATTCAGTTAGCATCGGACCTTCAAACCAATTAGAGACATGTTAAACAAACTCAGCGTCACAAATCACTAATAAACATTTTCGTACCTTCCCCAGATGTTAGAGTGGATCGTGAATCACCGCACCGCATTCCTAGCGACGTACGTGGAGATCGGCCGGTCTTGCGCCGCCGCTAAGCGGTTGCAGGAAGAACACGCCAGGTAACTATAGCACCTACAAGGTCGTTAATATGCCACTTTTTTTCCCCTCATTACATAAACGTATCATCTCGCCTGTAAACCCGAAGTTTTAAGCAAATGTGTACCCAAATTACACCCACATTTCGCTAGCTATGTTGTGTAATAAGGGAGATAATTGCCATCAACCGAACGAATCTAGACTTTGGGCTGCTACTATGAAATTCTTGGTGGAAAACCTACCTAATCTGGGAATCAAACTCTGCTGCTCAAACAATAGCGTTTGCTGCCACTGCACAAACAGTTGTGATTGAGAGAGGCAGTTCAGATTTAATTGTAACCATGATCTATCCTCGAAAATTAAAGCACACATTATGAAAGATGAAAAATTGCGTAGTACCAAAAAAAAAAAATGCTAAGCTTATAGTCGAAGGGTAAGCTAGGGGAAAACTACACACAAACTCACTACAATAGTCGAAGTTATTACAAAAGGTGGTAGTAGGCCAGTTCGAAAGAGATACCGCGGCCCCGGAACATAAAGGGCGAGGAAGGAACATGGATGGGTTTTAGTCGGTAAAAGTCTGACACTCCCTCCCGCTCCGCTCAGAGTGGCAGAAGTTATTTGATGATATCCCATCCGAAAAAAAAAAAAAAAAGATGGTAGTAGGTATAAAACTTGGAAGCTTCGTCTTCGTGGGGGACCTCTGTAGCGCGTCATTCGTTTTAATTTGGGAACACGAGATCACATGATTTTGGCACCTTTTCTGGTTGAACCGTGTGCTCCAGTCTATCAAAACGAAATGTGTCTTAATAACGCCCAGCTGTACTTGTTTTGTTCCAAGTCTGTTCATGATACGCATATGCTTAACGTTCTTACCTTACAAGTGAAGTTCGTATTTTATGCTTCTACCTAATAAACAATATGATAGGCTAGGGTGGCCAAAACAAGCTGATTTAGACTCATCGCTTATAAAACAATTGTTATTTTGTTGAAAGTAATAATATTATGATCATGTACCTGCTTTAATCTGTTTATACACGCACAGATATTATTACTATAATTTGCAAAACCATGCCCTACTGTTTGTAGGTGTGTGGCCTTAGCTTTTTTTCCGACCTTGCCGACTTATTCAAAGCGAAAATAATAGGTTATGATTTTAGCAAGAGAGGTTCTATAGAATAACAGAATAAACGCAGTACCTTTTAGGTAGTGATTCAGACCATCAATCTGGAGAGCTTTCCCAAAGGAACATGGTTAAAAAAAGAGGTATTGATTTTATTCTGTTACAGCGTCAGCGTGCATCAAAATCCTCCCTTTATAAAATAACCTTGTATTTATTCAGGTTCGCAGCTGCCTGTACGGGTGGCGGTCGACCGAGCGTGGCGCGCGTCACCACGGCCGCTCGACGCCTCGCCGACAAGCGCCATTACGCCGAGTCCGAGATCTCTGCGCTTGCGCACCGCCTCGAACGGGCCTACAAACAACTGTCGGCTGGTAAGTGTTTAGTGACCGACAAATGTTACTCTCGAAGAAAGTTATATACGACATCCTGAATTCCTGACTCAATCGTCGGTCGTTATTTTGCTAGAAACAACATCTGTCTGGTCGTAGGATCCTCGCTCCCGGCAAAAGTAGTTATTATTTAGAGGTACATAACAGAAATTATTAAATCGTTAGTTTCGTCCTACTACCTGAAACCCACGACAAGAAACTGCGACCTAAATACTGTGAGAGCATATTTTACGAATACTTAGCTAAAACAGGATTCGTTTTCTTTCTAAAAACGGATTCGTTTTCTTTCTAAAAACAAGATGCGTATTAAAGTTCTATTATTGTATTGTACAACGGGCTCTGCTGGTGTCCGTAACTCCACGTCAGAGCGCGTATTTTGCGTATGGGCCATAATCCACCACGCGTACCCAGTGTGGGTTGGTAGATGTTACATGTCTTCGAATTTTTGGTTCTAGGCCATGCCGGTTTCCTCACAATTTTTTCCTTCACCGTTTTTGAGAGCAGTGGTGATGAAATAAATTACACAAAGTAATGCGCCTGCCTGGGTTCGAACACACGACTTACTGTTCGTAAGACGGGGCCGCCACCACTGGGCCACCGGTGCTTTCAGAGTTCTATTAATATCGTGTCCTACGTATCCTGTATGTACTGATAGACGCTACCTACAAAAAACCGCTAAAAAGAAGAATAAGTTCTATTAACTCGCCAGTAAAACGTCCTTGATTTCGTTTAACAGGTCTGGAGGAACGCTCAGCAGTTTTGTCGCTCTCCGTCGTATTCCACCACAAAGCGGAGGCCTACGTATCAGCGGTCGGTGGCTGGGGCGCCCAGTGCGCGGTGGCTCTGCAACTGGCCACGGGACAGGGCGGAGCACCCTGCAACGATCCCAGAGCGCTCGAACAACATGCGCAGAGACATCGGCAGTTGTACGAGCACATGTGCCAAGCTTATACTGAGGTTAGTCCATATATAAATAGACATGATCCGATTAAGCTGTTAAATAATCAGAAAAGAGGCAGACCTATAGTCCGCGCACGACTTTGAGGAATCGGTGGCTTACTTAAATAATCTGTGGTGTTACTTCAAGTACCTAATACCATCATACAATGATTTCATAATTTAATTTAGTTCGCCCAGAGTACTATTACATTACTATAGTCATGAAATCATTCTATGAAGGGTATTATGTATTTGAAATAAAACCACCGATGATTGATGACAAGAGAACATGTGTCATAAAGGTGAACGCACACTTATCCGCGCCGAAAGAATCGAATTTTAGAATTACTCGTATGAAATCCTATGAAACCTCGCACACTTATCCGCGTCGATTCGGACGAATCGATAACGTTATACGTATGAGAAAAAATTCTTTCGGCGCGGATAAGTGTGCGTCCACCTTAATACCTCTGTTTTTTTATGTCCATGGAATTCTATGAGATCTGCGCTTTGTAATGGACAACTACAGTCTTGTAACAGATAATTATGCCTGTGGCTCGATTGTAGGGAGCTAAACATTTTGTTACTGAGTTTTCAAAGGTGCACAGGAGTGCACAGGTAACAGGGTGAAAAGGCGGTCTTTCATTCTTCCTGGCAAAATCATCTTTACACATGGAAGAAAATATTTATAAGAAGTGTCGAGAGTTTGTTCTTATAAATATAAATTACTGATAAACTGCTAATAGCCATAATTATATGAAAAAGTAGACGCACTGTGCCTATCTCAAATTAATTTGTAAATAAAGGAGCAGACGAAGGAATAAAGTGAAACCACGAATATAATAAAGCTCTTTTCTACCTAAATATGATTAATTGATGCAAGTGTTTCTAAAGGTGAACGCACACTAATCCGCGCCGAAAGAACCGACCGCGCCGAAAGATTTTTTCTCATCATTCTGTCATCTATTCGTCCGATTCGACGCGGATAATTGTGCGAGGCTTTTTATAGTATTTCATACAAGTAATTCTAAAATTCGATTCTTTCGGATCTTTTGCTTCTTTCGGCTCTGATAATTAGTGTGCGTTCACCTTAATTAAACAGTGAAAATCAATTGGTTTGTATTGCTACAGGTCCACTCTACAAGTAAAAAGCTGCTATACCAGCTTGATCATCTCGTCCAAGTGTGCCATCAAACTGACCCTGCTGATATGGTAAGAATATTTTTATGTAAACTGCAGTTTCAAGTTTCTCGTAAAATCGGTGTTGGGACTGCTTCCCCAATATGGAACTGAATCACTGACCTTGGCCTTTTTTAGGATTTCGTAGTAAACAAGGTGCCTCGTAGTCGTGGCTAAATAATAACAGCCGCTTGGGCAGATTTTTAGGTTAAGCCGTGATTGCCTAGGTTGGCCTGTGGGTGACCACCTTTACATACCGAGTTTCGTCCGTCCCTCGGAAAGCACGTTAATCTGTTGGTCCCGGCTGTCATTTGTCTATCTTTGGCAGTCGTAACAGGTTGTCAGTGGCCCAAAACACTGACAACCAGTCTCACCAAATGGTATCGTATTACCCAGTATCAACTGGGTTGTGGAGGTCAGATAGGCAGTTGCTCCATGTAAAATATTGGTATTCAGCTGCACCCGGTTAGACTGGAAGCCGACCACAACGAAATTTGGGTAAAGGCTCGGCAGATGATGAGTAAACAAGAAACCCTTAGCTCCATGTTCACCGAAAAGATAACGGTCTGATTATCTAAAAACAGCGGTCACTGTGACATGTTCCACAAAAATGTGTTTTAAACAGCTGTTTTTAGAAAATCACACTGTCATCTTTTTGGTGAACATGGACCTTAGTTCGCAAAGTCTGTCCATAGCTTAGCTCAAAGACTCTTAGGTCCATGTTCACCAAAAATATGACAGTCTGATTATCTAAAACAGCTGTTTAAAACACATTTTTGTATGGTAATATGTCACAGTGACAGCTGTTTTTAGCTAATCAGGCTGTTATCTTTTCGGTGAACATGGACCTTAGTACTAGATAGCTGTAATTTGGCATGAATATACAGATTAGTTAAGCCGAAAAAATGGTAAAATAAAATCTCGATAACTATTTTTTAGCCTGTACACGTAAACTGAAGATTTTTTGTTTTCTCACTTGGCCCATTATGTGGGATTGGATAATCTTTAAAAACTATTGCGAGTTTGTAAAAAAAAAATCGATTAAGGGATTTGTTTGTGACATGTAAAGCTTTAAAGTGCCAATTTTTGTTAGACTCAAGTGTACCCCCTCTACTAGCTAAACGGTTGTGTTTGGTTGTGTGAAAAAATACATGGTGGTAGTATATATAATTTTAGCATTGAACCCCTACAGAACGACGGCACGGTAAGCAGCGCAGGCAGCAGCGGCGGCGACCCGGCAGCCGACTACAGTTCCGGCGCGAACCACGTACTAGCCGTCATCCATCAGATACTGGGACACCATAGAGCGTTGGAGGCGAGGTATCACCAGGCCCGGCTCAAGCTGCATCAAAGGCTCGCCTTGCTTTTGTATAAAGAAGATTGTAGGCAGGTGAGGAGTATAGCAACATTCATCACTACATATTATAAAACCAAGTAGTAGGTAGTAGTAGTTTTGTGTATATTTTTCTTTATTCTTCTTGTGTGCAATAAAGAATAGGAATAAAGTCCTCCGAAGCGTCTGTCTGTCAGTCTGTTCGCGAAAAAAAACATAAACAACCACCGATTTTCATGCTGTTTACACCAATGGAGTGGTTCTCGAGGAAGAAGATATTGTTTGGAACAAGATCAAAAATCATGATAACGTTTGGTCGCGATAACCGACATTGGGCGAAGCCGCGGACATCATCACTATCACTATCACTACATATTATAAAACAAAGTCTCCCGCCGCGTCTGTCTGTCCCTATGTATGCTTAGATCTTTCAAACTACGCAACGGATTTTGATGCGGGTTTTTTAATAGATAGAGTGATTCAAGAGGAAGGTTTTAGTATATAATTTTACGCGGTCGAAGCCGCGGGCATCGGCTAGTATTCACTAAACGAAAGTTAGAAGGACAGGCTAGATGACCACCTGGTGCGTAGTACTCGCAACCGGCGTGCTTGTATGACTAGAAGTTCGAGTGACAAACGGTATTCTTGTAATCTTTGAATTGCGCGTAAGCTTCGCGTGAACTGCACGTCAATTGTACGACAGTCAAACGCTGTCAAACTTCCCTATAGTGTGGCCATATGAGAGAAAAAATATTACCCACTAAATAATCGAATAGAATCGATAACATTTCAACGAATATGTCGTTATTTTAATATCAAAATAATACCCCAGTACAGATTGTAGTGCTTTTTCTTACTTTATAAACAAACAATTATGTTTTGATTCACTATTTAACCAATATTTTGCTAAAATTTGGCTGATTAATGGTCTGTCATTGCCTCATAAAACCTGTTTCGAAGACCTGGGGTTCAGTCAGCCTGGGACAATCTCCCACTTGGGTAGACGGGCGGTCCTTGCCATACACGCTGGTGGCATACGCCTCCTGGCACCCCCTAGATATGAGTGTGAAAATTTTAGTTTCTATTTTTAGATATATCTTTCAAACTACTGGACCGATTTACATGATTCTTTTACAGAAAATGGTTTTAAGCCAAGACCAACCTTTTGACATTAATTTTCATAAGATATCCTTACAAACAAAAAATCATGTTTGCAAGTTACGTAATAATATCATTTTCAATTTGACTTTTCGTTTTTACCTTTTAGATCGTTATAATTCAGTCTTATTGGACTCTAATATAAGTTAATATAAGTTTAAAAATAAAACTAGCAAGATTCTAACAAGAATTTACTTGCAAGTCGCGCTTGCTGGCGGTGCCGCGCGCGCGGACCAATCTGTTAGGGGAGGCGCCACTGACGCGTACGCTCCGCACTCTCAACCTCATTGACGTTGATTTATTTATTAATTGTTCTCGTTCACAAAAAATACTTTGTTTGTGATTAGTTGTGTTAGTTAGTTGTGTTTAATTCCGTCATACTCGAGGGGAAAACGCCACAGGCATGGTGCAGGGGTGTGGTGGTGCTCTTCTTCAAGAAGGGTGACAATGCCCGGTTGAAGAATTACAGGCCCATCTCACTTCTAAGCCATGTCTACAAGTTGTTTTCCAGAGTCATCACGAATCGTCTCGCGCGCAGGTTTGACGATTTCCAGCCACCCGAACAAGCCGGTTTCCGAAAAGGCTTTAGCACCGTGGACCACATACATACGCTTCGGCAGGTTATACAGAAGACCGAAGAGTACAACTTGCCTCTCTGTTTAGCGTTTGTGGACTACGAGAAAGCCTTTGATTCGATCGAGACCTGGGCTGTACTGCAGTCTCTCCAACGGTGCCAAATTGACTACCGGTACATCGAGGTGTTGAAGTGTTTGTACAAAAACGCCACCATGTCAGTCCGACTTCAGGACCAAGCCTCGGAACCTATCCTTCTGCAGCGAGGTGTAAGACAGGGAGACGTCATATCTCCGAAACTGTTCACCGCTGCACTGGAGGATGTCTTCAAGGTTCTGGACTGGAGAGGGCTAGGCATCAACGTCAATGGCGAGTACATCACTCACCTTCGGTTTGCCGACGATATAGTGGTCATGGCTGAGACCATGGAGGACCTCAGTACAATGCTCGATGACCTCAGTAGAGCTTCCGAAAGAGTGGGTCTAAAAATGAACATGGACAAGACGAAGGTCATGTTGAATGCCCATGTCACACCCATTCCTATCAAGATCGGAGGCTCTACACTCGAAATTGTAGACGATTATGTATACCTAGGACAAACGGTCCAGTTAGGTAGGTCTAATTTCGAGAAAGAGGTCAATCGTCGAATCCGACTCGGCTGGGCAGCGTTCGGGAAACTGCGCGGTATCTTCTCGTCCAACTTACCGCAGTGTCTCAAGACGAAAGTCTATGACCAGTGTGTGTTGCCAGTGATTACATACGGGACCGAAACGTGGTCGCTCACAATGGGCCTTATCAAAAGGCTTAAAGTCACCCAAAGGGCAATGGAGAGGGCTATGCTCGGAGTTTCCTTGCGTGATCGAATCAGAAATGAAGACATCCGCAAGAGAACCAAGGTCACCGACGTAGCCCGAAGAATTGCTAAACTTAAGTGGCAGTGGGCAGGGCACATTGCTCGCAGGACGGATGGCCGTTGGGGCCGAAAAGTTCTGGAGTGGCGACCGCGAACCGGAAGACGATGCGTTGGAAGACCTCCCACTAGGTGGACCGATGACCTGGTGAAGGTTGCGGGAATCCGGTGGATGCGAGTCGCAAGGGACCGGTCAATGTGGCGACACTTGGGGGAGGCCTATGTCCAGCAGTGGGCGTCTTTCGGCTGAGATGATGATGATGAGTTGTGTTAGTTATCTTTGCCTGTACACTCAAACCATCTTTCCTTCTCTCCTTCGGATTTGGAATTTAGGTTGATAATTTGGCTATCAATTGCCGAGCCAAGTTTTTGCTCAGACGATAGGTTTTCTGTAATTCCCGACTGAAATACGGAATGGATCCACAGAAAACCTTTGTCTTCTTATTGCTTGACTACGTTCTTCATCAATTTCGGCAGCGAGGAAAAAAAATCTCAAACCAAGTTGGAAACTCATAATATTCACTAAAAAGGTACAAAAATCATTTAGAATTCCATTGAAAAAGACTTGTAGTTAACTTGTCTACATACAACAAACCATTTTAAACACTTACATTTACAAAAAATACAATTTGATGCTAACAAAAGTAAATAACGAGGAACTTATGTTGTGCGTAAACGAAACTGCACCTTGATCGAATTGAAACTTCTAAGCTGTCATTTTGACACGTCAAATGAATAGCAGAATACCGATCATGTTTCGTTCCAAAGCACGCACAAAGGACGCGCAACAGTAGAATACCGATATTACGCTCGCGTGACGCGAACTTGACGCGAGCGTGTCTGACAGCTGTAGAGAATACGAAAAGCGTTGTTTTGATCGAAACTTAATTGCAACTGCACTGCAACCGCACTTCTTTTGTTACGTGAATTAGCCTACAGATGTATGAATGTGGACGGGGTGCAAGGAGTACGTATGGGTCGCAGCAGGTTGAGTCCTGTCGTTTCAGCTAACCCCATGCGAAAACAGCCTGAGTTTATTTATGTATGAATAGTACAGTGATCCATACGAGGTGTAAACAGACTCATCACGAAGCCATCAACCAAGCATTCTGTACATCATACTAAAGTAACTTTACGCAATAAATATTATTGGGAACACAGAAATATTAAAAACAGGAGAAGTGGCAAGGGGGCTTGTCGGCGACCACGTGGAGCTGAGCGTGTTGCTCAGCTATTGAAAAAATGGCCGTTACCGCGAGTTAGTGTGTTGTCAACCGCGTTCGTAAAAAAAACGATTATCCCGTCTTGTTCGGTGGTTTCGTGCAAAAATAGAAGCCAAGACTAAAACTTTAGAAGTCATGGCATCAGTTACCACAGGTAAGTACAGTATTTTACAATATTTGTTTTAAAAATCACGAAAAACCACAATCCCTTAAATATGTCTGACTTGTACTACTTTATTTTTGTTTTCTTGTATTACTCCGACTGTATCATGTTTGCATTAAATACATTGCTCTTTTACAACCACCTCAGTCTGTCACTGAATGACTGAACAAGCAATGTACAGCTGACATAACGAAACATCATTAAGCCCTAATGTCGCATGGTGCGTCCGCTGCTCCGGTCCGCCGTATTTGAGCGCGAGCTAGTGATGTGCTCGTGGAGGTTTGACTAAGTCTATCGACAAGAAAGTGGGCTGCGAATTGTTATATTACTATTTCAGATTTTTCTTCAATTTGTTAACTCTTGTTATCCGGTTGGAAGGCCGATGTGTAATTAATTATTTTTTTTTGTCTTTGACAATTCAAAAGTGCCTGTAACTGGCCTAATTGAAATAAATGCTTTGATTTTGATTTTGAAGTACGTGTGACTGTGTCATTTGATTTGTAATTGTTTTTAAAATATTTTTATTAATTGAATAATGTTTTGTAGGTTTCATATTGTACTGGAGTATTATCGATATATTTATCGATAACTCTTCGATTTAGTCAAGCACTGTGTCGTATCCGCCCCCGTGTCCCGACAACACACAATGATAATTGTTTTAGTGTGAGTAAATTATACGGAAAAAGTACGCTGTGGTTTAAAGAAGAAGGCTTATATTTAAATGACAGAGTTATCGATGGCGCGTGTGTGCACTTGTTCGTAGTATTGTTTTGACAGAACTGTGTGTGCAATATTAGCGTTATGGAGGGGCAACTGTAGCTCCATCGGTTTTCTATACATTTTGAACTTTACGCCATATCTCCTTCTTTATTATATCTATGGTTGGGAACCATTTTTTTGGGGTGAAAAATCGCCACTTACGGTTATAACTCAATGTACCGAACTCGAATCATTGTTCTAGTGGATGGATTGAATGAATAGTACGGGGGTCGTGGAGGTGTTGAACGTAAAAACCTTACATTAAAAACAAAGTTGGAACTTTTACCCCAATATCTCCATAACTAGAGGGTTCCCAGGTATGGTGTAGAATAAAAAAAAGATAGCGATGATGGGGAGAACAAGTGCCTTTCGGCTTCGTTAAGTGGTTTTAACACCCTTTAGACCCTTTATCTGGAATAAATTTCAACTTGTTAGGTCCACCCGGTCCTGAGAAAATCGGTGGGGACAGACGGACAGACAGACGGATAAGAAAGTGATCTTATAAGGTTTCCTTTTTTACCTTTTGAGGTACGGAACCCTAAAAAAATGATAGCAAAGCTGGGGAGAAGTGCCTTTCAGCTTCGTTAAGGGTCTTTTTAGACCCTTTATGCTGGTCTCAAAGACAGACAGGATGAATTCACTAGTGCATCAAACTTATGTAATGTACAGTCGAGGACTTTAATTGATAAGCCACTTTCACTACTTTCCAATTTTGCAGTTTTATATATTCACGAGTACAAATATTATCCACTAAACCTGATTTGTATTACACGGCAAAAATACGAATAGTGGCAAGTGGCTCATAAATTGAACCTCGACTGTACAGTACAGGACATGTAGTGCACTAGCCTAAGGTTGCGTTTCCACCTGATATGTGCGCGGATGCGTAGCAAGGCATGTGTTTGTTAAGAACCAATAGAATCAATTCATTAACTTAGCCTCGCTCAGCGCAGCTCTAGTCGAAACGTCTAAGCAGAGCGAGGTTTTTGTACATATAAAACAAGGCAAACACGTGGGAGAGTGATGTGTAGCGTGCGAGGGATGTGTGTTAGGGACGGACGCAAGCCAACAAATATATTTCTGTTGCCGCTATAACAACAAATAATAATAAAAATACGATAGTACGGAACCCTTGGCCGGTTTTTTTTTTACTTCTGTTAAGGGTACGAGGGTGTCGAGGGTAGGGTGGGTTTACTTTTACGCCCATTACGAAGCTGCTGTTTTATAGAAATACAAACTTCCGAACCACAGCGCGCACAATGTTATCTGCTATGATAAAATACGTAGAAGTAATAACTCTATATAAGCTCACTGAGTATTAAATATCACATGATGGATGGAATACACAGATTACTAAAAGTGATATTATGTCAAGGAAGATAAGCAAGCATTATTGAAATAAAAACAACATTCATTATGATTCACCACAAATGTTATAAATGAGGAAAGACTTATTGATACTTTTTAGCACCTTAGTGGCTAATTTCCGACCTCCAAGCATGTGTGTGGAGCCGCTGGAACAAGCTAATATGACTATAAAATTGACTTTGTTACAGGTCCTCGATTGGTTGGCAAATCATGGCGAAGTATTTTTACAAAAGAATACTGGAATAGGAAGGAATCTCCATAAAGCTAGAGTTTATCAGAAATCTCATGAACACTTTGAAAATGTAGCACAAGTAAGTACAAACAAAAGTATGTAGTAAGTCAGTGCCCTGCTTAACGTGACTTGAAGGATCTCGGATCAAGTAATGCAAGGCACTGACACGCCTTTTGCAAACCACGTTTACTTCCTTAAATCGCTAGGTATTGGAATATTAAGGTCTGGTTAAGAATTACCAAAACAATCATAAATCATCGCGCTCTAGTTTTTCAACGCACGGTTTCGCAACAACTGATGAAAATCCTAGATTTTTGACATGCTGGAGTGCACTCTCTATGTCAATGCTCCATGCTCGGCTCAATACCAAGAATTGAAAATCCAGTACAACCGTATAATCTCATTCGATCTTGAAAACTTATCTCCTAAATTATTTCCCAATAGAACACATACACGAACGCAGAGAAGCTTCTCGCTGGTGCCGAAGAGTTAGCTCGGTCCGGCGAGTGCGATCCTGAGGAAGTGTTGGGCGTGGCACGAGAGTTGGAAGCTCATGTCGCGGCGTTCGCAGCTCGAGTCGACAGGAGAAGACGAAGACTCGACCTCGCGGTGCTCTTGTATACGCACGAAAAAGAGGTTTGTGGTGTATATTATTAATACTTACTGATATTATAAATGCCTGTGGCTGAAGAACTGGCTCGGTTTAGTGAGAGCGATCTTGAGGAAGTGTTGGGCGTGACACGAGAGTTTGAAACTCATGTTGCGGCGTTCGCAGCTCGAGTCGACAGGAGAAGACGAAAAATAGACCTCGCGGTGGTCTTGTATACGCACGAAATGAGGTTTTATGAGCGGTTTTTAATAAAAATCAATACTGGAACAGCGGTCTGAATCTCAGGCGTACAGTGTCTATGAAGTATGAGGGAGATAAGCCAAGGAACACAGATATGAATAGCCACTACATTTGTCGTTTGCAAAATCAAGGAACTGCTGGTCTAAAGGCAGAGCTAACCATAGTCGAATTCGTGCCAGTCGCAGGTTATTTAGATTGATATTTTCATATAAATCGTCGCCTTGCACAACAACACTCACGTAGGTCGATGGGTGTGCGTATAAACGTGCCTGCTTTACCTGGGTGAACGCCAGGTTCTAGCCGCTAAGCAAGCCACCTGTCAGTGTGGCCTTACCTTCAACTTTCACTAACATTTGTATTCTAACAACTGCCAAGAATCTCTATTTATTTAACAATTGATTTCGCTTTCCATACATGCATACATAAACTCACGTCTTTTGCCCATGGGGATTGGCAGAAACTGTAGAATGCCACATGCAATGACCCCTTTTTTTTTTTTTTAGGATGGGAAATCATCAAATGACTTCTCCCACTCTGGGCGGAGCGGGAGGGAGTGAGTGTCAGACTTTTACTGACTAAAACCCATCCATGTTCCTTCCTCGCCCTTTATGTTCCTGTGCCGCGGTATCTCTTTCGAATAGGCCCGCAACCCCAATGCAATGACCCCTAAATTTTTGATTTTGCTATCCATTTATTTATTGTTTTTATCTCCAGATGATTTGTAATAAATACAACCCTGACCAGATGTTTGCTCATAAAACCAGTAGTATCTATGATAGATAAAAACTGGAAGGGAATGTCACACTCATGGCATTTTCATCTGTAGCTTAAGTTTTCGTCTCCGCACAAGAAACCATGACTGGAAAACACACTGGGGTCAATGCTTGTCTCCTTTTTGGCACAGATGAATAAAAACAAGTGTCTCGGGGTCCCAAGCGTTAATCCTGAGCGTGAGGTCCTGGGTGCGATACTTAGAATTTCTGGAATTTGTCCCTCCGCCTGGATTTGTATCCCAGTTATTTGATTTTCATTTGTAGTTTAGTAAGTATTCAGGTCCCAGCATATAGCCAACGCTATTGACTATGCCCCGCTGATACATCGAATTTAAACATAACTGTCGAAATGTGGATTTTCTATAGGTACACCCCTGTCTAATTTTTTGGGGAAATAGGAAAACGCGAAAGGGCGTGGTGTTGTGTGATGTACTAAATAATGTTAATAAATGATTAAAAATATGTTAATTTTGTGTTTAGCTGCTACAATGGCTCGAAACGTTGCGGAGTGGCGGCGGCGTTTGTGCATCTGACGACACGCCGGAGGCTGCGAGACGAGCGCTCGACCAATGTGCGCAGCATCGAGCCGCCAGCCTCGACGCCTGCGCAGCCACCATCGCGCAGGGCGAAGCACTATTGCAAGACCTTAGGTAAGTCATACTAGTGAACTGGCACATGTGAAAGATTGTCCTTCTTGAAGCGGAGCCACGAGTGCTGCTGAGCTGTTCCACCTCGCAAAAGACAAGGAGAAATATTCCGAGTTGATGGCCAACTTTCAGTAATTGGTGAAGCACCTGAAGAAAAAGAAGACGCAGCAGAGTAAATAGAGCCTGACGTTCGAGTTAGCCTGTGCGTCCAGTGCTGAGTAAACTTAACCTAAATACGAATGAATTTCTAATAAAAAAATGTATGTTTCTAACTTAATATGGGATGGAGGGGATAAACGGTTACTACGTGTTTAGCATCATACCGAAGCCCCTAGCACAGAAATGTTTCGTCGGTAATAATTAAAAAAAACTGCTGTTTCCTGCGTTTGGCGCTCAACATGTTCGGCAGCGTTGCACAACATCGCGCGACGTTGCCAGCTGGCGCAACATGACAAAACAATGCAAAAGTTCCTAAACAAAAGTTCCGCGCAGACTTTCAAAACGTTGAGCAACATGTACAACATGTCGTGCGCCAAATGTTGCCTCGTGGATACGAAGCTTTATACTCGCACTAGTCCACGATAGTGCGCTGATGTGGCCCTGACATTGGTCGAAACCTTCTTAGAAAAAGTCTTATATCACTTACAGACATCGATGCAAACTAAACAGTAAACAAGATCAACGCCATAGATTTGTCTGCTAAGTCCTCGCGTCATTGCCAATTCGAGAAACGTGTGTATTACGAACCTTGCACTTTTTTCCCCGTCATATCGATATTTCATTTTTGCTCTAGACAGTACCTAGGTACCTGGAGAGTAGACCTACTCTCTAAGTCCGTCAACGAACGAATGGGCCCGTCCGAAAGCAGTCCGTCACGATGGAGTAAACCCTACTCCCGATTGATTACGGGTTCTTAATTTTCGAACGGAATCATAGACAATATTCGTGAACGAATGATCCATGGCGATAGTGTTGCGCGATTTTATCGGTCGATTACCGGTTCAATTACTTTGAGGTTTTCAAGTTTTTAACCAAAAAATATTCATGATTTGTTAAAAAATTACCTCACTTTTAGCAATATACTTTTTATTATGTCTTTAAACATAGAATTAAACTATTTTTGCCCTATTGTCCGTATTGTGGATGTATCCCGCTAATGCCTTTGCCTATCTTTCTAGATTGTGATATCAATTGTCAAAAGAAATGGTAGTTTTTATTTACCTCTAAACATTAAAGTTGATAAATATATTAATTAATATATTAATTAATTTGTTGATTAATATATTAATACGACGCTGGAACTTTCCGTAATAATGAGTGAGAACAACTTGTTACAAAACATCAGCGGCAACCAACACACATAACAGCACAGGGGTGCTCAAGGGCCCTCCAAACAAGCAACAAGCCGAAGATGAAGAAAGCTTCTTTTGTGTGGAGAAGAAGAAGAAGCCTACTCACAATCAGTGCGGTGCTGCATAGACTGGTCTGAATTTGTTACTGCGTTGCGTCCAGCTATTCCATCGACGCAGCTGTACGTGCCCCATCTACATCACACCACAACGCCAGAGGAGGTCGGGGAGTATATAAGGAGCAAGACCAAGCTCACCCTCAGAGTGGAGAGGTTACGAGTCGCGCCACAAGATGAACTTACAGCCTTTTGTGGTGCGGCTCCCAACACAACATCTCAAGACTCTTACGAAGGAGTTTTGGACGCAGGGTGTCGTGTATTGGTGTTTTCGCATGAGTCTATATGACTTCAACTTAGTTTTTTAATAGTTGCTTGGTTAATAGTTTTTGTAAATGTGTTCGATATATGTATTGTATTAGCTTACTATTGTACTTAGATGATTATTTTGTGTGTTGTATCTACGGGCCTTCGATGCTTGAAAATAAAAGTGATTGATCAATTCAAACTAAGTTACTAGCAATAATTTATTAATAGATGCATAAAAGGAAATATGTTTTGATTGCAATAGTGTACCTGTGTGTGTTGATTGTATTTAATTTTTAAATTTTATTGGTTAAAAAATATATATATACATATCCTATAGAGTGGTAATGTCAGGCCAGCCGCCTCCGCAACTAATAAGTGACTTGTCACTTATAAATATTGACGCTCGCTGTCACTAAAACTGTACAAAACCATTATTGGATCCGTGTAAGTCTCTTCATATTCCGAAATAAAATTTCGATTAAATAGTTTCACAATGGCGTGCTGTTCTATTCGGTGGTGTGTAAAAGACAGCAGAACATCAAATTATAAAACAGACGGAATAACCTTTAATCGGTAAAATACAGGTAAAAAAGTAATTTATATTAAATTTTCTCACGACTCAAGTCAAACTGGACAAGTCAAAGTGAAACAGTTGATGTATGTCTATGCGTCTTGCTTCCACATAACGCAATCCGTATTAAACAATCTCTTTCTAGTCTATGCTCTTATCACTAGTGTTGCATACCAAGAATCAAGGTTTGTGTCGATATTGGTATCAAGTAAATTAAATCAAATTATATTTCAAAAAAAAAATTGTGAAACCTATTATGATAGAAGGAGAAAAAGATGAGCCTAGCTTTCCTCAGCAAAAGGAAGACATAATCAGATACAAGTGGTCAGAAGAATTTATACGAAACAAATTAATTTCAAAAATCAGCGAATCAATATGTTATTATTTACACATTGATACACTGATTTCCATAAGAAAACACGAAAGTATTATTCACTATTACTATGTAACGAGTCTTTTAAGCCTGTTACATGAAAGCGGATTCATTGCTTTAAAATTATTTTTTTCGTGTAGTGGTCACACTGATTTTTTGTTAGCTGTCAAGTTTGACTTAGACACCTGTTACTTTCCTAGTGAAAATTTACAAGAATGGCGTGTTTTGGATCGCTCTAAAATGAATAAACGAGTAACAGCACACGGCGTAAAGGGCCAATTGATTATGGCTGCCGGTAGTCCTCAATAGTTCCCAATGGGGATTAACTTTATTTCGATGGTAAGCGAGTTCTTCGTATTTTCAAATACAAATTCATGTTGAGTCGACATAATGGCCGACGCTTATCGTTGCAAATATTATTAAATTGTTACAGGATGGATTCAACTCTTAATGATTTGTTTTGGTTGCCCTGCATGGAAAAGACAGCCCTTTATATTTTGAAGGAAACAGTAAGTAGTATATTTGACCGAAATTTCGAAGGCGTGCGGCGCCATATTTTTGGATAGAACGCCCATCTAACAAAATTGTTCATATTTTCAGCCCAATGAGGTGTTTTCTTTCACCCATTTAAAATTTTGAAGCTCGCCACCTGCCAAACACGCCTTGGATGCATCTGTGTTGAGAGGACCAGGGATGATCATGTGTTGTGGGCTAGTTCTTCCGCCCTTGGTATATTTTTAACTTTATTCTAAAAGTGCAATAATGACCTTCTTTCTTTTTTTTTAAATACTCGTTTTAGCAATATATAAGTAGTTACTTAACCTATAATTTTACTCCTAGGAAGAAATCTTCAATTGTGTTATTATTAAGTCCAGCAGCCTACGGGCAATAAAGTTAGATTTTTTTACTTCTATGGTCGACTTTTATTGATGCCCCCGCTAGCAGATTAATGGTCCTTAATGCCTGCTGCTTTAACTATCCTTAGGCATGGTGTGTACTCTGGCGCCCGAAATTCACTTTAAAACTTATTTTTTTGAGCACACACTTACTTTTTATTCAATTGTTTTATTTGAAGTCACTAGCCTCACCTACAACATTACATTTTTTTAATTTTTTATTATTACAACTACTCTACTGATGCATTGGTTATCGATATCGATAAAACTTGCATTCGCACTACCTCATCTCTAGAGTGTTATTTGTGACATTCGGTCAGCCACTCAGAGCGTAGTGAACGCAGATGTGAGTAGCTGTCAGTTGGCGGAATTGTTTTCAAACAAAATAAGTAACATTTCTACTCTATAGGTTATATGCTCGATGCTCGTAGCATCAACCTGCGACTTCAAGTAGCCCCAAAGAAAGAAGTCTGGAGGTGGTTTAAATCGGGCAATCTTGCTGGTCAAGCCAAATCTCTCAATATTATGGAAAATTAAATAATAATATATTTTGATAAATTATGTAGGTACTTATTTTATTTATTTACTATAGGTCTACCAACAATTGTTCACATTGGATACAGGGACATTCATTTTTAAAATTAAATAACAGCGCAACAATTACTTATAGGTAAACAAACACCACATGCACAATACAATAAATTCGGAAGATAAGCTAACTTAGTAAGTACTAAGCGCCAATATTCAATTAAATTAAATTAAACTTGAGATAGTGAAAACCAGAATTTGACAAAATAACTAAAGTTAAATAATTAATGAAAATGATAACATTATTAAATGGCTAAAATAATAATAAACATTATATTACATTGGTGAGTTGATGAAATTCATAAATTATAAATCAAGATCTACATAAAGTTACAATTAATTCACTAAAATTGATAAAATTGAATAAAACTTAAAAATTGTTATTAAACATTTTAACAATAAACAATAGACAGACGTGAGTCTTCAGCGATCCCAGTACATTTGCTATCATTTATTATGGAGTTCAGTTGCCTATCTTCCGAAGTCACCAGATCTTTATCAAATCGAAATGGGATCACTCCGAGAAAGTACTCTGCCTAAAACTACCCAAACCGCTTCTGGTGTGCCTATAAAGTTAAGGAGTTACCTCTATTTGTCCGGGATCCCATTGAATGGAACTTTACACGTGTAACTGTCGAAATCTAGGTGTATTGTATACTTCTGCGTACTCCCTCAGAGCATACAGGTGTGATGTTACGTCATGATGTTGTATAAACAATAAACAACCAAGCGATTGCAGCAATTACTGCAGCTTTGCCGTGTATTTTTGAAGAGTTCCATTTATATCTCCGAAGATCAGCATAAGATCTTAACCAAATTGACATGGAACCACACGGTAAGCACCAGCTTTCAAATAAAAGAAGAATCATCAAAATCGGTTCACCCAGTCGAAAGTTCTGAGGTAACAAACATTGTCGAAATCTGGGTATATTGTACACATCTGCGTACCCCCTCAGAGCATACAGGCGTGATGTTACGTCATGATGTAGTATAAACAATGAACCTATAAGCGGATGCAGCAATCACTGCAGATTTGCCGTCTATTTTTGAAGAGTTCCATTGTATATCTCCGAAGATCAGCATCAGATCTTCAACAAATTAAAATGGGACCCAACGGGAAGCACTAGCTTTCAAATAAAAAAAGAATTATCAAAATCGGTTCACCCAGTCGAAAGTTCTGAGGTAACAAACACAAAAAAAAAAAAAAACAGACGAATTGAGAACCACCTCTTTTTAGAAGTCGGTTGAAAATAGGACCCCATGGAAGTGGGAGAGAACTTACGAGATTCATTAAGCTGTAATCCAGAATCCGAACTACTACTCAGACATCACTGATATAAACAACTAGCCCGACGAAGAACCCATCTGGGGTTCTAAAAGCCATAGTAAAAGACAAAGCTGGTAGGTGTTGCTTATGTACTTGGTATATCAGTACCTATGTATCGCCGACGACTACATTTGTTCGACTTGAGTTGCTCATAACGGCGGAAACTGGACGAGTTGGACCACAGCGCAGTGAGATATCTCTGCGGCCGCTGATAGAGAATCCATTTGTGAACACTTACCTCGCAAAGTAAACGTGTCGGTGGACGCCATCACACCACCATTGTTCTTGTATTGCATAATGTAATCTGCCAATAAAGTTCCCACAAAGTTTTCTATGACATCCAGATTGAGTCCGCGTGATAGATAAGAGCCCATTCGGCTGTAATCTATCACGTGGGCTTTAATTTAAGTGTATTATGTTAAATCTAGAACGTACCAGTAAATAGTATAAATTCGTCTTTTGAGTTATTCATCAACTTAAAAAAACGCAATTATGGAAATTTAAAAAAAAATTACTTGCTTCTCCGCGACTCTAAAAACTTTAGTCCCATGAAAATCCGTTCACCGTACTTCGTTCCCCCTTTTGCCTAATTGCAAAGATAATCATTTCCATCTGTCATGTGCCCCATTCAGCCTTTTTGTGGCGCTTAGGCGCTAACTTTGAATACGAAGTGTTGCTTTCCCTGTCTTCTGCTATAGGTACTTCTCAGTGCTGTGAGCCCCATATCCAAGTTTTCCCGCGACTTCGCCAACCCAATTATAATTACTATAAAAAATTAAAAATACTTGAGTATTATTCCTGTGACATCGTGCCCGTTACCGTACTAACGATCGTGAGCATACAAATAGTTGCAAATGCACGATCTGGAAGCGACAGTCTCGAATAATAAAATACGTGCTACACCTCGCGGACTGAAGGGTCTTGCGCCAAACAGGCGCGCGTCGGAATGAGTGCCTGGTGACCTAAGGTATCTCTCAGGGAAACATCCCTGAGAGATACCTTAGGTCACCGGGCAGCTAAATCCTGTAGGATTGACTGTCAACAGACATCGGGTGACCTTTGTTAGATTGGCAAGAAGTAACGCCTGCGGGCACCGAGTCACCGACGCAGCGTTCAATTACGCTCGCTGATAATTATATTCTCCTTCTGACTTATTGAGGTCGACCACGGCCACGGAAAAATATCGCCAAGTAAACTTGTTCCGTACGCCTAAAGACGACCGTAGCGTAGTTCAATAGATTTTTGATGCATTTGCCAGTCATTTTAGCTGATTAGCAGAATTGGTCCGGTATTCATCATGTCTCTGTAATTTCAAAATAACAGCTTTTTACTGAATGCGACTGTTTTCGTTTATTATTGTATTTTCCGCGTCCCATTTTTAGTTACAAAATCAGTGTAACGTGGCGTGATTTGTATGACGATCCTGTTTTTTTCGATATTAAAAATTCGTACACAATAGCCGTAGTGGTCGCATCGCTCTCGGGACGTTACACAACGGTATGCGACCCAATTTCTAAGACAAACGCGCATTGCCGGAGCGTTACTCTGTTTTCAGTGAAAATTCAAGTGTGGACGGACACGCGATGCAGATATCTGGCTCGAACAATGTATAATTTATCTAAGCGTCTTACCGGATGTGATTGACGGCTGTCTGTGCGTAATTATTGTCTTGTTCCGTTCTCAGACTATCTTTTACGTACCCAGTACGTCATTGAGGTACGGGAAAAATGTGACGTTCATCGATAATTTATTTATAGACGAGTCTGTCTATCGATGTTGAAACACGAATACCTACGTTATGGTTTGCTAACACAATGCTTTTGTTACTTGAGGCTAGCTATGGAACAAAAACCCTGTACATGAAAGCGGGATGCTCTTTTGTGTGGTCTGTCGATACGTCTACTAGGTACCTGTTAGAATATAATGACGTGGTTCGGTTAACCATGCTTGATACCTTTGCATAGCAGCGTTATGAAGTGCATAATGGACGTATTGTGCCCTTTGCTGTAATATAGGGAAGGACTTGAGAACAATCCTTGTCTCACGAAAAACTTACTGCTACTTATCTCTTTTATCGTATTGTCAATTGAAGTTGAGGCGAGACCCATATACATATTCATATAACTTCATCATAATCCCCTAAGGATATACATAGTTGTTCGTGCCAGAGGCCCTACTCCCTAACGTTTCGTCCATACGGACGGATCTATCCGTCTCTCTCGCGCACGTCTGCAGACGAGTTCGTGTGAGAGACGCGGATAGATCCGTCCGTATGGACGAAACGTTAGGGAGTAGGGCCTCAGGAGTGTCTGTTAATACATATGCAGATTATAAATGAAATTATTAATCAAAGTTTTAAAACTCAAAGTGGACAAATTGAAGTAAAATATTCACATCTATCCATCAAGGCCTCTGAGATTTTCATTTTGGCATCATCAACCCCGACAAAATCCGTTATCATCAACAAGTTGCTTTTACTTACAATCGTGTTGAGGCTGTTTGCAAAGGCTCAAAACGCGTTGTGATTTTTCCTCATTCATCATTGCCAGAACGCGTTGTGGCCGAAAATCAAAACACTCGACACGAATTTCGCTTCGTGGTCGTTTGGAAAATGCTACAATGCATTTTTTTCCGCTGATCGAGTGTTTCCACACATGGTCTATGAGCCTAACATATACACAGTATTTTATGTTACCCGGCTCTACCTGGAATAGGCCCGGCTCACTCTAACGGATGTCATTACCTGAGGGAACCCTCATTGGTATCGCCTCTCGCGGCCTTTCATTTCCTTCAGAGGTTTAGCAACATCGATGTATTGTGACATATTTTCCTTTCCGCTACACAAATATGCCTATCTTTTTTTTTCGGATGGGAAATCATCAAATGACCGGGGTCCCACTCTGGGCGGAGCGGGAGGGAGTGTCAGACTTTTACTGACTAAAAACCGTCCATGTTCCTTCCTCGCCCTTTACATTCCGGGGCCACGGTACCTCTTTCTAACCGTCCCGCAGCAACACAAATATGCCTGATCACTTCAATGAACACTACGTGGGTGTGTATAGTCTGTTAATAGAGATTAAACATCGTCTCTTTCTTGAACCAAAATAAGCTAGTCAATGGTGTTGATTCTGTTGTGCACAAACTAAACTTAATTTAGGCTATTGCTATCTCTTATTAGAAGGCAATGCGAGAAAAGGACGGCTATAGCTATGAACTAAGTTAGAGATGTCAAACTAGTTTATGCCTTGCGCTTCACCGTGTTTTTAAGTCGACATGTTTTTACGTGCACCCTTCATTTGTATGGAAATATTAGTTCCAATTAAATTTGAAAGCTCTAAATTACTTCCGTCTCTTTCTCGTTTTATTAGAGGGAAAAGATAGCAATAGCTTAAATTAAGTTTAGTTTGTGCACAACAGAATCGACACCTTTAGTAAGTATTTTATGGATCTTTGCTAAAGGCTTGGATGCACTGTGTAAGATTATGTGGCTAGAGAGCTATACGATCGATATTACAAATTATATTAGAGAAGTATGAAAGAACACAAATGATGCACCTAATAAAAAAAAAACTTTTTACCTCCAAGCTGTTTAAAATCCAAGGTCTACAAAAAGGTTTATTTGTACGAAACTATGTGCTTTCATGATCTTTACTCAATTTTGTACTGGGAAAACAAAGCTAAATACGGATTCTAAATGAAGCTTCACAAAAATGCAAAAATTAAAATCAGCCTAAGTAATTACAATTTCATTTCAATTACTTTTATTTTCTACTACATTACAAATCCTTTTCGTCGCCAGCACATCAAGTTACAACAAAATGACAAATTTGATAGCTTCTAGTAACTTGATGCGCTGGTGACTGTAAGTTAGTAAGTAGCATGTACGGTCGACCAAGCTATTGGTTTACATTTCACAATGTAATTTGCATGTTAAAATGTAAACCGAATAGCTTGGTCGACCGACCCACGAAGGGTTGCTTATCTAAAAAACTTTCGGTTCTCATAAAACAAACTAATATTAAAGCTAACTGTACCTGGTTTACTCTCTAGTTTGATTGGTATGAAATTGACCGACCTTAGCCTCATCTCGACGGCCGATAATTTATTTTGCAGTACGGAATCTCCCTTGTTTACGAAACTTTTATGAACCATTATAAAACCGTCGTTAATGATCTGGAAGAGAAACGCTATTTAAAACAGGGTTCTCAGTGATAATTGTCCTTCAATGTTTCTTTTTTAGGGTTCCGTAGCAAAATGGCAATGGATTCGTCATGTCTGTCTGTCTCTCTGTCCGTCCGTATGTCACAGCCACTTTTTTCCGAAACTATAAGACCTATGCTGTTGAAACTTGCTAAGTAGATGTATTCTGTGAACCGCATTAAGATTTTTACACAAAAATTGAAAAAAAAAACAATTAACTTCGGGGGTTCCCCATGCATAGAACAGAAACTCAATTTTTTTTTTTCATCAAACCCATACGTTTGGGGTATCTATGGATACCCAACTAGCACACAAGCTGCTTCAATCACTTCTGTACAACCTGAATGTTCTACAATAGCCGTTCAAGGGGTTTACAATAATACTTAAGTGGTACAGTAGCGTATTCAATCGCTCTTTAACAGGCAGGTGGTACAATAGCCGTACAACAGGGCTATAATAGTTAAGTGTTTAAATGGAGTTACAAGCTTCCTTTAAAGCGCTTTAGGTGGTATATTGCATATTTGTACGTCTATATCTACAGCAGAGAAACAGGTTGTACATCGGAGTTTCAATAATCCGTACCACCATAGACTCTTAAAAAGATGTATTAATTACCGATATAGACCTAGAAGAGTACAATAGAGCGTCAATACCACCATCATAGAACTGAAAGGTCTACAATGGTCGATACTAGCGGCTTAACCGGTAGAATGGTTCTAGTAAACTCTGAAGGCTGTTGTAACATATTCAAACCCGCAATAGTACATGCTTACATGATACTAATAATAAACATTTGAACAAAAATAAAAACCCTAATAAATAACATAGATCCATACCAAAAACTTCGCCTAAGTCTCGAAACGTGTGCGCCATGCGCTTATCGCAGAACATGTGTGCGGGTCAATGACTTTTCTAGGTATAATCCATTTTCCCTTCATACTTTAAATCTGGCTTTGGACAGGCAAATATCTAGGCATTACTAGGTACTGACCGAATGTTCGCAGTCGTTGATTGACACCTTGCATAATAATTAACGGTTCCTTGCACACTATCACTAGATAACACTTAAGCACGAACCATAATCCCAATCTTCTTCACACACGAACACGTTTACAGGACACTCTTAATATCGCGAAGTAAGCGGGGTTATTTGTTTTGCGATACGCGGAAACGCAATATTAGACATGCGGAAGTGGCGGCGCTCGCGCATACACTGAGGTGAGCGCGAGTGGCGCGGGTGTGTGCCCTGGCGGTGCATCGGGGACAATAAAGGAAAGGGGCGGAGTTTGCGCACGGAGCGCGCTCAGTGTCCATGAGTAATGTATTTAATTAGACAATTATGTCAAAAATTAAGGTTATAGGTTTTTTTACATATTTGGGTTGAGAATCGAATACTGAATACCTTCCCTCAATATGTCCCTCGTTTAACCTAACACGCTGTATATTCACAATACGGTGGCACTCGCACTGGTATTTTGCATACATAAAAGGAAAAATCAACACTACTGTTGTTTATTTTCCAATTCATCCATCAATCACTCATAAGTTAAAATTTCTATTAGTTTTGTTCATTTCAGAGATACAGTCGCGTTTAAATACGGTTCGAGCTCTACAGTCGCGCTACAAGAACTTATATTAGATCCCGAGGCGCACTCTACCGCTCGCATAGCACCTTTGTAGATCCAAGGGTGCTATGCAAGCGGTAGAGTGCGCCGTACTAACACCTAAAATACGAATCGAGCTCTACAGTCGCGCTACAAGAACTTATTTTAGATCCTGAGGCGCACTGTACCGCTCGCATAGCACCTTTGTAGATCCAAGGGTACTACAAAGGGTGCGAGCACTGCGAGCGGTAGAGCGCGCCGTACTAACACCTCTGTACAACCATTGTAGAGACATTGTAGATCCTTAGGCGGTACTGCGTGGGCCTCTTTTGGGGGTACAGCTACGCTATAGCCGCTTGTACATCTACTGTAGAACTTATCTATAGAGGCTATGCCGTTATTAGAAACCTCTAACCGGCCGCTGTACGGCTTGTTGTAGAGCTGGTGTGCTGGTTGGGTAGGTCTTCAAAAATGAGATTGAGGTTTCTAATATTTATTTTTTCCAAACTGAATAGTTTGCGCGAGAGACACTTCCAAAGTGGTAAAATTTGTCCCCCCCCACTGTAACTTCTAAAATAAGAGAATGATAAAACTAAAAAAATATATGATGTTCATTACCATGTAAACTTCAACCGAAAAATCAGTTTGAACGAGATTTAGTAAGTAGTTTTTTTTAATAAGTCATAAATCGTAAACAGCGATTTACTTTTCATTCAATATTTACCTGCTGCTACGGAACCCTTCATGGGCGAGTCCGACTCGCTCTTGGCCGCTTTTTTATACAGGGTGTAAGGTGTAAACAGACCCTTCACGAAGCCGTCAACCAAGCATTCTGTACATCAAACTAAGTAACTTTACGCAAAAAATATTGGTGTGAAACTTCTTTTATTTCGGTGGAATGTACTATGTAACGCATTCAAGACGTTGTGCTGATGGATGCATCGAATAGTAAACGGGTCATGAAGGTATTTAAAGTAAAGTTATAACCTTAAAAACAGTATTAAAACAAAAAATATGTGAAAAAGTTGGCAAAGAACTTTGACCTCCCAATATCGATCCAATAAGGTATGGTCCAGAACAAAAAAATTGACGCAATGATGGGAAGAACGCTGATAAATCCTTTACAATCACTTAATCCGAACAAATTGCAAGATAAACATACTCGTAAAATAACTTTATGAGGTAAATCTCAACGGGCAAAGTAAATTAAACAGCGATCCCATACATTAATAATTGCAATCAATTTCGTTATATCCTCTGTGTACTAATATGCCGGAGGCATGTGCCCTAACTAAAAGGAGAACTCGGCGAGCTTCCGTCGCGCGTCGCACGCTTGCCTCTTACTCAACGCGTGAAAAACTTGCCGTTTCGTTGACTCAAGCCAGTTTGCAATACGAAATTGCTCTTATGACTAAGTTGCTAGTCCTTACGTTCAATATTCCTGATAATCACACAAGATTCTAGTCGTTATGAGAAAATAAAAAGTAACATACTGGGGCATAATAAACTAAAAAGCTTACTATTCTAAATCGACGAAACAATGTTGTACTGCATTATCTAAATTAGGCCGCAACGACTTCTTAGTACAAAATATGTGTAGCTACTATAATAGTAGCATCTAGTTGGTATCCTTTTATAGCGATACTCGTTTGTAAGGATTATAAATAATTGGTTCGCGACACAAAATGAATCAGCTCTTGTCTAACTTGTTTACCGTAAGAGGAAAAGTGGACACGGCGTCGCGCGTCGGCGGCGGGTTCGAATGGGATGACGGGAACCTTTAAACAATGGCGAATAAGGCTGTAGCGCCACCGCCACCGGTTACACACATAAACCACCTGTATCAGTCCCCCACTTATGAATCTCTATAATTCTAAAATTTTATAAATAACAGATTGAAATTTAAAGAAAAAAAAAACAGTCGCGAATTTCAGTTTTAGTTTTACAATTAAAAAGAAAACCTATGGTTCTAAGATTACAAGCACTAGAGAGACTTAAATGCAGAAGAACTCTGCACTATACAACTAGTACAGTTACTATTCGTTTTTGTTGCACTTTTAAGTAACTCGCAAAACAACCTTCGATATTGACTTACTATGAACTGCGATTAAAGTTGCTCTTATTTCATGTTGGATAGATGTAATAGTAACTCTACTAGTGTTACTGTGCCTATTCAACTGTGTCTGTTATTGATGCGCTAGGTTTTATTAGGCCCGTGTGAAGCTGCCGTGACGTATCTTATGGTCGTAAATAAAGATAACGTAATGCCCAATTACTACATAATTGCATAAAATTATTACACAGCATTTCAACGCACCGCTGTTTATGCTGTTATAGTCTTGTTAAGTAAACATTTGTATCGTAAGATATTATTGTTATGGAAAATACAAACAAACATTTTTCCATTAAACAATCATAGATACTGCAGAGTATGATTAACGAGGAATGTAGTGTTTGTTCTGTGTTTCAAAAGAGTATTTTTACCGGGATGCACCTTGTGCAAATAATATACTCATCAAGCAAAATAAACGTTCGAATGAAATGAAACCATCACGAACAGATTTTTAGTGGTTCAATATTTATGGTGAGAAATAAAGTAAATACTCGTATCAGACTGAACAAACAGGATGTTGTTTGACCAATCTAGGAGCATTTTGTTGTACACGGTTATTTTTGGATCCGAAAGCCGAACTCGGAACGATTGGGTCAGTTCAAAGGAAAGTATATTCATTTAATTTCTAGTGATTTTTTTAAGTAAGTACCTATTGTTATTAAAAAAAAAAAAAAAATCGGGCACTAAATATAATCCACGTTTCGGACGCAAAACATCACAAAGCAAGAATCTCCTTAGTATAGTTATTTTCACGCAGAGGACCCTCCATTAGAAAACTTTTTTTCAACCGACTTCCAAAAAGAGGAGGTTCTCAATTCGTCTGTATTTTTTTTTTGTGTTTGTTACCTCAGAACTTTCGACCGGGTGAACCGATGATGGTTCTTTTTTTGTTTGAAAGCTGGTGCTTCCCGTGTGGTCCCATTTTAATTTACTCAAGATCTGATGCTGATCTTCGGAGATATAAATGGAACTCTTCAAAAATACACGGCAAAGCTGCAGTGATTGCTGCAAACGGTTAGTTGTTTATTGTTTATACAATATCACGACGTAACATCACGCCTGTATGCTTTGTGGGGGTAGTCAGAAGTGTATCCACCCAGATTTCGACTTTTTTTTCACCGATTTTATTGGAAAGTATGTACTTCAAGGGTACATTTATGAGAATTTGGTTAGGTTCTGATTATTTCTGCTTATGGGATCCTTTTGACAAAGGAACGGAAACGGAACACTTAAATTCTTAAGAGCAAATTAACGAAACTCGGCCGAATCTTATATAGGCTATCCGGATATTTGAGTCACCTACCATAACGTCGTTATTAACCGACTTCAAAAATAAGGAGGTTCTCAATTCAATGTTCCCCTCGAAGATGGCTGGACTGATTTTGTTTTTTTTTTAAATTGTTTGAAAGGGTTATACTTCTTAGGTTGTCCCATAATCATCAAATCAGGATCTGATGATGGATAAAAACAGAAAAATGCTAAAACATTTTTCAAGTGGCTCTATTTCAGTTCTCCGACGAATTAGGCAGTGGTTGCTTTGGAGTTTAGTAAAGTCCCAATTATAAGCTACTGCTTGAGATAGATTTTAAATATGTGGGTTTTACGGCCAGAGTTCATAGAAATATATCCATGGTTCTTTGGCATATGACTTAGGTTAACACATTTCCGATCTTCATGCGGGCTATGTCACGTGCTAAAGCTAGTGAATCATAAAGAATGAGCTAACTAATTTATACAAGCAACATTGAGTTCTTTTGAAACAATGCGGTTATTGTGGACTGATTTTAGTATACGTTGTGTCGCCGCTGGTAACAGCCATAGCCGACTAATTAAGGTGTCCATCGCGACGACAATACAATACATAAATATATAAAAATATTTTAAGTGCGTTCAATGCGAAGGTATACTAAGTTTTGGTTCAGCTCAGTTTTGTTTTGACATTGCACGCACATTGCAGTGCACGTAAATGATTGTACAAATAATTATTTATGTAAAATGTAAAGTGCGTAATTATCAAGTTTTGGGTGCAACCGATATTAATTCAAAACTGAATCGCATATCAACTTAATAACGATAAATAAGATAGTAAATTAAGTACCAATACATACATTCTAAGATTGTGTGAATAAGTACCTACAGGATATTAATTTTGTGTTGTAAAGTGATCTTGAATGACGGAATTCACAGGTAAAATAACTTAATGAAAATGTGGCTGAATATCTCGTCAAATTTCCAGACAATTTATTCAATGAACGGTGCAGAATATTTTAGTCACAAATACCTACAATACATTTCCAGACGAATATTCAATGAACGTTGCAGAATATTTGCAAGATCAGGATAACTTTAGCAGCCTTTAATAATTCAAAAATTTCTGCGCTGTGGTTGAGAATTTTCTCCGTGAGCATTTTCTTAAGTAAATTTTTGTCGAGCGTAGCCGCGTTACAGGCTCTACGCACGGTTGGCGGCTGCATCTCGCTCGCAGAGTCGCAGTCCTCACTCGGGTAAGAGCGCGGTGTGACGTACACGTCGCGCTCCGCTCTGAACGCTACGCGTTTTCGCGCCACTCATTTTTATAATTCGAATGTACTTGTTTTTATGTTTTTTAATTATTTGTTCAATATTAATTGCCAGCATTTTTAGAGGGTGCTTGTTCTGTGTATAAGTAACTTATTTTTGTGAATAGTGCAATTATTATTTCTACATTTTGTTTTGTTTGTTTTGGACGGAGAAAGTTAATTATTTTATTACGGCGTGGCCAAACCTTGCAAATTTTCGATGGGATATTAATCTTTTTTACTATTCATCGGCCTTGAATGAACAGGAAAGATTGTTTACACTATTACACGTTGTTTTGATGTGTAATAATTTTATCGGTATGATTATGTAACTACCGGACTCGCTATCGATGGTCAGTGCTAACGGTCCCCTTTTAATTATATCGATAGCACTGCTAGCTATGATTGAATTGCCGCAGAGGGGATTTAGCTTGTTTGGCGTATGACGGGCTTGGTATGGTACCTACATCGTAATAACAGTTATTTGCAACTTGACTAACTAAGCTGTACGTACCAATTGAATTCTATAGGTGGTTTTCTGTTATAAACCTAAATATTTATAACTAATAAAGTTAATGTAAATTGATTGAATTATTTTACTAGCTATTGTAAATATTGAAATATAAAACGAAAAACATTCTTTTGCTGCTGTTCAAATTCAATGTTCAATTGCCCAAAATAGTTTTTTTTTAGAATCGGATAGCTGGTTCCAGGACTCCTTTATGTACGTTGGCACCACTTATCAGTTAAAAAAGATTCTTTATTCAACAAAACACAGGGGTAGATCTGATACAATTTATATTTACTAACATCCCTCAAAGATACAAGATAAAGATATATTTATTTTGTACAAACTGTACATGTTTGGGTAGAGGTTGATTCGTTCTGTTAGAGCTGTATTTAACTGTACGCCTCGATAAATGCATGCGAGGGGGAAATCAAAAGAGCTTAGAGCTATTCTTCTATTGTGTTCAGCTTTTGTCTTTTGGCATGTTTTTATTTGAACAAAAATGTTCTTGTGGTTGTCAAGCAGGTATTATTTACTTTTATTTTTGATTTTATTTTAAAGTGTAAAAACAAAATGGAAATATGGTTCTAACATCATGGGCTCGACGTGTTAGTTACAAGGTAATTTAGATTTATTACTGGTAGTTGATGTTGTGAACACAACTGCCGGGGAAATTTTTCTGATATGTCTACATATCAGAAATGTCCCCGGCATGTATAAGTTTTTAATCTTTCTCTTTCTAGTCTTCAATTTATTACTAATAATGAAGAATCCGAAACAAGACTGGACGCGTGGTCCAAAAAGCTGTAGTTATTTGTACCCCACCGGAATACCGCTCTAGGGTTGATAGCAACATTCAAAGAGGTTTTGTAAACTTAGGTTTTCATTACAGCACTCGCTTTCCGAGCACTTTATTTCATGGTAACGTTTCTGAAAAAACTAAATATTAAACCCCGTATAGCTACGCTTCTGCCGGTGAGGTGTCAGATAGTTGTCTGGCTAGATACCTCCACTTGATACCGATTTATTGCATCAAACTTTTAATACAAATAGTTCAAACACTCCTAATGATCCAGATACTAACATAACATGACCTCTGCATAAAGCAATGGGATACGGGTTCGAAGCCGTAAATATACTTTTATAAGCCGATGCCCGCGGCTTCGCCCGCGTAAAATTATATACAAAAACCTTACGCTTGAATCACTCTATCTATTAAAAAAACCCGCATCAAAATCCGTTGCGTAGTTTTACAGATCTAAGCATACATACGGACAGACAGACGCGGCATGAGACTTTGTTTTATAATATGTGGTGATAACGATTCGTTATGTCACATAACAGTGCTGGTAATGGTTCAGAGCCTCATGGGGCTCTGTGTCAAGCAGTAGGTGTCGGGTTCAAAACCGGCAATGTACTACCTATAATTACGATTCATTGAATTCGTGAAGGTTTAGTTCGATGAAGTATTAAGAGTACTTAAGCCTTTTAAAAAACTTACTGCAAAATTTCCCTAGCTCAATTTAAACAGCCCTGCTTTGAGTGTATAATAATTATCCGATGCTACCCCTTTATCGCAATAATTCATTATGTTGCCTGCGGACGTAATTTCCTTAATTAAGTACTGCCATAATGTTTTTCACGCCTGTGTTTTTACCGTTTTTAAACCTGACAATCGCTTGCAGATTGCCGGCTCCGTCGTCGCACGGCGCTCATTATCTTATAAATGTCGTTATAGAGAGGGCATTTAGATTAACGAAACAAAGCGAAAATAATCCTAATCTAAGTACTTGCAATAACCAACAGGTTGCTGTCGATACAACTATAACTTGACACATCACTTGTTGCCGTATAATTTTTCCAAGTTACCACAGAGTTTTTCTATGATATCCCTTCTGCCGCCCTTCAATTTGGAGGGACCAAGACATGGATCTCTAACCTACAGAAATAACATTTAGTATCTGCTGACTGCCCTACATCTACTATTTGATACAAAGTTATAGTTAGCCTCTTAAAACTCTTAAATTAACAGCAACAAATATATAGTTCCACGTACAGTATATGTAGGGAATCACACGGTGTAAGGGCCGTCTGTCTCCCTTAAACAAACATGTCTAATCAAGCTAGTGCTACATCGCTCTTGTCTTCATGCAGGCTCCTTTGTACTTCAAACGCAAGGTGTATTGGACACAGGCCGATCTGTAGTGTCTATACCACGTTTATCAAGCTTTGGTACGTGTACAATTAACGTGCATACTGGTAAAAAATTAGAAAAAGAGTGATCATAATACACGGGCGGTCCCAGATGTACCTTACGTTGGCGGTTGTGGTTTGAGAATAATGAAGATAGAGAATACCAATCTTATAAAACTAAAATCTCGAGTTTCAAACTGCTATATATGTATTATTTGTTTTGCGCCCATCAAATAGTGAACACTGTCACTGAATTTTTGATCATGGAGAAAATTGATCACTGTTTCGTGATACAGAACTTTCGTTTGAAAACCACCGGTCACAACACATAGACATCCGAGAATATCAAAGACAGTTATAGTCCGGAGGTGATGGTGATGTCTGCTACTTCATTTACAACAATAAAATATTGGGTAGCCGAGTTCAAAGAAAGCTATAAGAGCTGTTAGAAGATTAACATCGCATTGGACGAAAGAAAACATGTTTTTGGATGATCTTTGATTGAAAGTGCGCGAACTAGCATCTTAGGACAAGCCGAAAATTAGGACAAGAAAAATCTGTGTCCTTAACGGATGCCGCTATTCCTCAAAATAGAATAAAATGGAGTAGTGAAGATTTTGCAGTCATAAGCTGAGCAAATAATCAGGGCCAATAACGCTGTGTTTTTGAAGATGTACGGGAAGTACTAAGAACTTGAACTGGCCGGGTACCTACTTGGACTGCCCTCGAAGTACTTAAATCTCACAATCACTACAAGTTGAAATACTCGACATATTTTCGCTAAATATTTTACAAGATGTGCTTTAAAACAAGAATTAGGGTGAAGCTGTAGACGCAAGTTTATTCAACAATTACTATCGAATTGCAGAAAGGTATCGACGTTATCGATGTAATTAATAAGTTAGTGGTTAAAGGAATAACTTTACTACCTATGTTAGTTAACCCACACCCCATGAAATCTGATCTATCACGACTGTAGTAGTGACAATTTGTTTGAAATTTATTTTGTGCCCATTGGTAGTCAACGCAGTAAACTAGTCAGACTTACGAGTTTGCCAGTTTGGTTGCGACTCGCGATTTCGTACTTGGGTTCTATTTGGAACTCTACTACAACAATTCAGTCGAAGTTTTCAGCCTAGACAAATGACAACTAGACAGTACTTGTGGTAACGCGTGGTAAATTATTGCAAACAAAAAACTAAAAAAAAAACCGAAGCGATCCTGATCATTTCGTTTTTTTTTACTGGTAATACTCACTACTTTATTGCGTGGTCATATTTCTCGGTCACTATAAACGGCGTTGGAATTTAGAATTCATATTCGTAGCTTATAAGTTCAGTTCTAACTGCCATCCTGCGCAATACAAACGATAGGCTTCGTTTGAAATACTGGTTGTTTATTTAACTTGTAAAAATATACAGGATGATTTTTTCAAGTGGGCGTGGATGGTCAAATCCGGAACTATGAGGAATAGCGAAAAATACTCAAAGGATTCTGGAGCCCGATTTAGATGAAGACTAAACTAAACTGCATCATTGGATTCCTGAAAAATCTATTTTCCCGGCCAGGAATCCAACCCGTTGACCGTTACACCATTTGATAGTGTCGCTAATAGGGATCAAATTCTGGGAAGTAATGACATGCGGCAAATTTTAAGGAAAATTGTTACAAGGTCAATGCTCATGGATATGTCACCGTAAAATTGTCAAACATGTTATATTACAATATAACGTGTTTCTCTAGCGATATTGTAAACTCTCGAAATATTGTCAACTGAACTACGGAACTGATCTACGGAAGTATCTCTGCCCCCATAATCGGAACTTGGGGCACCCACCCGTTAGGTTAGTTAGGTTCCTTTAAACCCTGCACTTGGAAACCGCGAAGCGGGGCTCCGTCGACTACGCTTTTTAGGGGAATATAAAGTGTTTTAAGGTTAGGTTATAATAATAGGTATTTCTCAGGAATGGTACAATATCTTTTCATGAGAGTTGTACCACTGGGCAAGGAGGACCCCTCTTTCCCTCCACACCGCTTGAGTTGACTACCATCGCATGCATTTCACGAAAAATAATGCGTTTTGTTGTAAGCAGTATGTTCATTTGACAATGTTTCGAGATTTTACAATATCGCTAGAGATATTACAATATATCGTATTTGACAATTTTACGGTGACAGATATATTATGGAATCCTGTACCATGCTGCGCCAAAATGTAACTTTGTTTTTTAGGGTCTACACTTATCATATTAACTCCTACAAAAGTTAGTTTTGTAAACAAAACCGTAGTTTCGGAGCAATTTTATAATATCGAAGATTACCTCGAAACCCTACAAGTAGAAAATGAGCCTTTTGATACATTGGTTTGGCCGGGTGACTGACGGTGTTATTCGATTAACCCTATGACTTGACATATTTGCAGAATAAACAGAAATAAGTTCACAAAATACAAACAAAAACTTCACAATACGATTATTAACTTATCTCAACTATACGGACGTAAACGTGTCAAATGTCAATGTCGTTTAGGGATGAGATCGGTAAATCAAAATCTTTTGTAAAAAATCGATTTTGTGGCAATTAGTAATATCAAATCGATTTGGTGTACCACTTTTACTTAATTGTTAATGTTATTCAACAAAAAAAAGCAAATGTTTAAGAATAATTCGTTAAATGATTTTAAAGCAAACGTTACATGTATTTATAATAAAAAAGAAACGGTTGAAATGATAAGTTAGTCGATTTAACAAAATAGTTTCTATAACATTTTACATCTCTATGACGGGTGGTGTGAACGTCATGTAAAGGGAGTTAAACAATATTCATACTTTTATACTTAAAATTATATTTCTTGTTCAAAAATCAAATCCCTGACGCGTGATGTCGTACACAATTGTGAAAACAATTACTATAAAATTTTAATCTTGGGGCATGAGACTTTTTGGTACTTACCACTTTTGGGCATCTCCTTGATGTTTATATTTTTAATTAATGTCCTTGATTGATTTTGGGTTATTCGTCAACTGGGACAGTGAAACTCGCGAGTTCTCGCGAGTTGGCACCTTCCAATTTTAATTTATTTTTTTGTCGTCAACTCGCACGCACTTTATAAAAAACAGTCAAACGAAAAAGAGTTTACGTAGCTGACTGTACATCTGACGTATTTTACGTCAGATTTACAAGGTCGCGCGAGTTGTCGACATCAAAAATAAATAAAGCACCCGTTGGCATGACCCGTCATTTTCACAACATTATGTTCTAATTAATAAAACAAAAACTCACGGTTAAAGGCGAAAGTAAAATTAAAAAAAATATATAAACAGGAGTCTCCTTTGATTCCTTTCGCTATTGCTCATAGTTTCGAATTTGGTCGCCCACTTGAATCAATCACCCTGTATTATAATAGCAGTACAAGTTAGTAAGTGGAAAGCCTCTAAAATAGTTACGAGTAGCTTCGAAGTCATTTCGCTCGACACGACTCTAACCCATTAATTTACATAATGCGACATCCTTTTATAGCTGAATGCACCATTTAAGTGATACTTGCCACAACAATTAGATTTAACAGAAAAATTAAATAATATCCATACAATGGACGTCTACCTCTAACAACACAATATCACTGCCTACCTTTAAACAAAAAGGCACTTGTGATCGGTTGAATGAAGTTTGGGCATAGTATACCAAAAATAATTTGTATAGTTTCTTTAAGTTCATGTATGTTTGTCGAATATGGTCAAAGGTAATGCCCCTAGTTCTGCTAGAATCATAATAAAGACTAATTGCTAGTACATGATGCTAGAAGCTAGTTATTATCAAAAAACTACTCGAAAGCACTTTAGTAAATGGCACCCCATTATATTGAGTGAGTACCGTTACTATTGTGCGAATTTAATAGAGCTAACATTTAATACCGTGAAAAGGTTTACAATTTTAATAAAAATATAGCATTTTGTATTTATCCTACATAGTGATCCCAGATATGAACTTTTTCATGATTCAGATTTCTTGATAAATATATTTTCGGTGTTTTCCAATCAAGTCACACCGCGACTATCAAGTAGGTATACGCCCTGCATATGCCTACTCAAAAACCTTCTGAGCCTTCTAGAATCATATCACTAAACTTAAAAGCTTACAGCAATATCTCGGATATATCTTAGATTATCTGAAGATATTTTCTAGGCACGCTACGTAGGGCTTGCATTATCCGTCAAATTTTAGTATCCGAATAATTCGAATAGTAGGAAGTCTTACTATCCGGATATCCGGATATTTCGGATAATTCGGATAATTTTGGAAGGCACTAAAATTAAAACTAGAATATGAAAAACAATGCCCTCCCTGTAGCACCCAGGCAATTAAAATAAGAGAATTTATTCACATTATCAGTATTTATTAACAACTAAACAGTTCTTCATCGACAATCAACAAACCAACAATTTTGTTATGATTTATGTTTAGTTACTTGAGGCTCGTTAGGGATATTTTCAGGTTCTTGTGCTCCAAAATAAGCAGTAATAATATGGACGATCGTCCGTTGAATGGATGCATTTGAAGGATTCCCAAAAGGGTAAACAGATGTGTCGAGTTCTGCTTCATCATAAAAGCTTTTCGGGTCGTGAAGATATTTAACTGTCCCACTAAATTCTGGTTTTCAGTGACTCCACAAGGTCAGCACTTATTTGACTATTTTGGCAGTTTGAAAGTTTATTCACCGTGAACTTCAAACCAATCTCAGCAGGCCACAGGTTTGCTTTTCTTCACAGATTGATTCACGGTAGCCTTTATAATGCTTAGAGCGTCTGATATATCCTCAAGTTGATTCAATTCTTGTGTACTAAACGTAGTTTTCATTTTTAAATCAATAAGTGTTTTAAGCACAGATTTTTTATTACAGTAGCTCCATCAGTTATGAGACATATCATCATGATCCAAAGAGAGCCCGTAGTCAGTCAATTTTTCTTGAAGTATTTTGTGACAATTTGCCGCTGTACCGCTTCCTGTTATTTTGGCTAATCCTAGGTTTCTGAAGGGTTGGTTCTGAAGTTTTGGGCAATGTATGTTGATGTTCATGAATCTTTTATTTTGCAAAGATGTCCATTCATCGAGGCTCACTGCAAACATACATTCTTCCGACTTCAAATTATCCAAATCGTTCTTTAAGTCTGCTTTAAGTTCTTTACAATGAGTTATTTATCATAATATAAAACGGTGCCGTTCTTATTAGGTATGTGCAAAATGCAATGCAAACAACCTACTCAATTATTACAAGAAATTAACTTCATAGAAGCGTATTTACTTGCATTAAGTAGATTATGAAACAAAATATAACATATAATTGAATAAATATTGAATATTTGTGTAGGTACTTACTCAGTAAACTGGAATTTCTTTCAATGAGCCGCCACCGACAGGAACCACACCACGTCGTCTACACGTTCGCGATTTTGTTGTGATTCGACCTAATGCGTTCGCAGCGTGCATGCGACTAGTCAGATAATGCGGAGTGCGGAGTGCGTGGCGCTGAGAGCTAGGTATCGCCAGTGTTGCCAACTTTGATTTTAAAATTGACGTAAATCAGAAATAAGCAGAATAGAAAATTACGTAGATTCAGTCAAAATTTAAATTTGTGGTAAGTAGATAATGTCTGTAGAGTAAATACATGTGTTTACCAGTGGCGAAGGTTCTATACAACCCGATTCCTACCGGATTCCCTTTGAAAAATGGCACAGTAAATATTAGACAAATAATAGAATCACATTAAAGATATGTACCTACTCCGGCTTACTTCTTACAAAAATTGACCCTTCGCTACTGGTGTTTACTTGTACTGCATATAATGCAAAATGTATTATTAGGCTTTATATACATAGGACACACGAAAAAATCGACTATCCGAAAAATCCGTATTATCCGGATACAGTTGCACTCATTATCCGAATATGAAAATTGGGCGGATATCCGGATAATTCGGATATCCGGATATCCGGATTGCAAGCCCTACACGCTAGAATCTAGGTGGAAGATATTCCTATTTGATATGATATGCCAGAGTTCAGTGAAGTGAATATGTAACTGAACACGTCGACGTTGCCATCCGATAATAATACATATATCTCATTTACATTTCTTCTTTTTTGCGATCCATGTGCGAAGTAATGAAATATCTTAGCGCACAATCATGTAATAATGTATCGACGGGCCCGGATATCCGTACACTGAATGCTGAGAATAATGAAGATTGCCAGGCTAACAGCTGAGATAGCGCCTCGCATCGGGTTGTAAACTAGATTCCCATCAACTGTCAGCGTGAACTGATACCATCTTGAACCAATCAATAGTTTCCTCCACCCACACAATTGATATTAAACTAATTTCCTTTTTCAATATTTCTTAGACAAGAATATAATAAATATAACTAAAAGTTTTGAATCTCTTTGTTTGAAAGCAGGAGTCAAGCAAGATAGAAGAGTGAAGGGTATCTTATGTACGACGTTTAATCTCGAGCTACTTAATTATCCTCGCAGATTATTAAAATATGCACCTGATCAAGATATACCTGTCTTCAGGCAAATTTCCTGCGTATCTTGCTAAACGTATCAAAAGGTTTTCAATCTATGCTCCTCTTGCTTTTGAGATTAAACTTTGTGAAAGGAAATACCAAGAGGTCATCATGTCTTTCTTAACTTTTCAATGAAGTTCTTTAAGTTGAACTAAATGTTTGAATTTATCAAACAATATTCGAGGGAGGAATAAGTATTATGGTTTAGTCAATGTTTTGGGAAATGTCTGCGAATACGAAGCCCTGAGGGGCGAAATTTCTTTTTAATTTTTTTAATAAGGCTCATCGAAACGTTTTGCAATGCTCTTATCACAAAGATCTCGGTTCTTATAGCCTGGGGAATATTGAACAGATGTGGATTCTGTTTGCACTTGTCTCCAAAGTCTACGTTGTCCCCTTTATTAGACTGCACTAACGAGCTTCAGTCAACATTGGCAGGAGAAAGCTCCATGCTTGTTACAAGTTCCCTCATAATGCATTGTTATAAAAGGAAGTCTAGATTCTAATATACATTATGGCCAACGGTCTTTCCCTCGCTTACTGGCATTACCACTCTCTTAGATGTAATCGATTAATGCAGCTTGACGAAAGTAACGAGAACCGAATTTCATGCTTTGTTATGCAATCTTATAATCATTGTTGAGTAATAAGTAAATCATTTGTTTTGTCAACGTAACAATGCGGCGTGTAATAAGGTGGATACTCATTAAAGCGATAACTTTCTTGCAAAGTGTTTAGAGCGTATCCAAAAACTCCACAAAGGCTGATTCTGGCTGACGCCGGATAAGTCCGCTGAAGAGATTTCGATTAACCAAAAGCCTATTACTATGACCGAATCCAGTTTCCCCAAAAATCGCTTGTGCCAAGTCATAGACAAGAAGAAAACTGTGGATCAAAATATGCTTTGAGCACAGTTATTGAAGCACTGCACTACAATTGCTTAATCCCGCGTCCTGGACATGACGCAATCAGTGTTTTCCAAAGTCGGTCTTCTAATACAATAAACGGTGTATCCAGTCATTCATATTTTTGCTCCGTAATAGACGGTGTAGTGATTGTAGTCGGGAAGCCGGCAACAATGGGTGACGGTCGAGGAGAGTGATTTAAATTGTCTCACAATCGCCTCTTCCGGTCGCTCCTACCGCTAAGGACGCGCGGACCCCCGCCGGCACAGCCTGACCCCACCTACGTGCACTTCGATTGTACTGATACAAATACCCTCTACCCTCTCGACAAATAGTCTCGATTGTTCCCGACTCGATACTGCCACCCGACTGCTGTTATTAAATTACGTTATGAAAATCATTGTATTGCCCACCGATATGGGAAAAATTCTCTCACTAATACAATCCGAAAGTAAAAATCTTTGTTTATAATCGATTGCATCGTTAATCTTGCTGTTTTATTAATACGTAGCCAAGGCTCCTTCTCACGGTTTTGTTTCATTGCAATTGTAATGGTATGTTTGTTGCCATGTTTTCCTGCCAATGAAATACTCCTAATTACATAGGTTTTATTAGAACCGCGACAAACATTCCTCACAGCTGCCAAGCTACATGCTCATAATAACTAATGATGGATTAGACGGGCAATCAATCGAAATATTGATTTAATTGCAGTCGCAGACAGAAGTGAACCTACAGATGAGTACTTCAATAAGTAGTTGTTAGTCCTCTTGTGGGGATCACAAAGCGATTCGCACGGGAGCTAATAATTATGCACTGTATTGTTTCTGGCTGTGTCGCACTAAGAGTAGTGCCTCCTGCGTCTCCCCCGCCCTCGTGCTCTTTTGCTCGCATGCATTTCAAGGAACACAACGTAACTGTAGAATATCTTCGATATTCTTGTCTTATTACTTGCTCTTCGTTTCGTTGTTTTAGATAAGAACAGGCATCCTCTAATTACATGCAGGCATGCTCAGCGGTCTCAAAGTTTCCTAATACTGTTGAATTAGAAGCCCTTGGCTTTTGAGCTTGTCTAGCGTTTCCCGTTTCTGGGTTTGACCGATAAGCTAACCCATTCCGTCTAATCGAAACAATTGCGGTCTGTCTGTGTTCTCATATGTCTAGCTGTGATTGGCCTATAACCGATGCGTAACCATTGTGTCGCACATAATTATTATCGTGTGCGGGGTTCCTATGGAGAGAGAGCTCATGTTGCTAACTATAGCGTTGTTTCTAGTCGGGAAATATGTGAATCGAAACCTTGTTTTATAGAAAAGCTGTTGGAATGTCGACATGTTTAGTAGGCCTGGTATTGTATGTCGCGGATTAAAATTCTATACTTAAAAAGAATACTAGTAATTGCGCTTTGTCTGTCATGCTTTTGAAATACATTTTTTTAGGGTTCAGTACGTCAAAAAAAAACAGAACCCTTATTGGATCACTCTGTTGTCCGTCTGTCAAGATCCTTTATCTAGAGATCGCGTATGGAGTTATTGAGTTGAAATATTTATAGGGTACTTCCCGTTGACCTAGAATCATGAAATTTGGCAAGACCATTGTCTTCCAGCACATGTAAAGGAAAAATCTGAAAATCGTGAATATGTAGTTTAATAACAAAATACCTACAAGTTTATACGGCACCCTCGGTGCACGAGTCCAACTCGCATGAACTCGCATCGCAACTGGCTGGTTTTTAGGGTTCCGTAGTCAACTAGGAACCCTTATAGTTTCGCCATGTCTGTCTGTCCGTCCTCGCTTAATCTCTGTGACCGTTAACACTAGAAAGTTGAAATTTGGTACCAATAATCCAATATGTGTATCAATCACGCCGCCAATATGGTAAAATAAAAATTGGAAAAAAATGTTTTATTAGGGTATTAATATCCACACGTTCGCTTTTTAGTGGTGGACAGGAATAAAATTGTATTTAAAAGATGTTGTTTTTTTTTCATTATAATGAAAATATGTATCGATTCTAAACCATCTCTGAAAATTTGGCCGATCATTGAAAATTAACCCTGTATAACCGACTGTGCAATGCAGTGTGCATGAAATAAAACTTATTCTACCTTTTACGTATTAAATTTTAATTAAAATATCGTTTCCATTCAATCTACGAGTATTCAGCTCAATCGGATGCCAATAACTAGTCGAAAAATGGTTTGCAAATTAAATAAGAGCTTGTAAAAAGTAATTTCCTTCCCGTTGGCTTAGGGAAATGATTTACGGCTTTTCGTGAGAAGAAAATACTTCCTAAATTACGCTTTTAAATCAGAGGAAAACATATAATATCCTGTCAATGGCTTTTCCACATGAAATTCGCAATTCATTAATTACATTTGTCGATTAATTAATTAGAGTTTGGGTCGATTTGTTGATAACAATTGAATACCCCTTTTCACGTGTTTATACAAATTCATTTAGCGTGTCCACTGTCCACGGTTTGCATGAACGTTTAAATTATTTATTTATTTAAACTTCTTGTACAAGATTGGTACATAGGCGGACTTAGTGTCACAAGGCATTCTCTACCAGGTCAAATAGACAGTATTGTGATAGAGTACAATAAAAATAAATATATATTCGACGCTGCTATGGGCTAACTCATGCAATTTGCGTCGTTATAGAAAGTATTCAGTCGATTCACCAATGTGTTGTTTGCATCAAGTGTTATACATTTTCATCGTTTTCTTTTTGTTAACGCGCTGGTAAAAAGTGAACAATTAAATTATCCGGTTATATTTGATGAAAATCTCGAATAAGTACGGGTTATTTGTTTACGTAGTCGAATAGTCCTGTCAACAGAAGTAGAAAACCGAAATATGATTTAATAGGCTTGTTTCCACCATCAAAAAATTGCAAATCTATTTAGTCCGTCAGTTAGAGTATTGGAAAATAATGGACACGTATTTTTTGTTTTTGTAAATCAACGAATATTGACAAAGATAAAACGCATCAAAACTCGGAGTGGGGGCTCGTGACGTCACTGTTCGGTATCAACTCACTAAGAATGATACCGAACAGTGACGTATTGGGAATTTTAAAAGCGTCGTATCTTCGTCAATTTTGGTTTATGTGACAAAAGAAAAAATACGGGTCAAATATTTTTTGATAATCTAAGTGACGGACTAATTAGATTTTTTCAGTTAACAAGCCTATTAGGTTAGCTTGATTAAGCCAACCATCTCATACGCCTGTTTGTTCTTTTTTACCCGACTGACCCAGAAGGAGGGTATTGGGTAATGCTTTTCGCGCGTATATAGCATGCATGTATATTGTATGTCCGTTCCTCTGTGACCTCGTAACTCTTAAACAATAATGGAGGTAGCATTCATCAGAAGTCTTATGCATTATTTATCAAAGGCAGCCATCCTTATATAGATAATCAAGCCCATGTCCACCAGTGGGATCGTACAGAGAGATGATAATTGCAAAATGTTACCTTCTATTTAGTGAAAAGATTTTGAGTTAAGGCGGCTACAGGAGCTAAATGCCTGAAAGTACATGATTCACAGCAAAAAAAAAACCTGAAAAATGTATGATATTCTTCAGGATATTAGTATGATAGTGTTTTGAAAACATAATACAATGAATTTTACTCGATAAAAAAAAAACACGAAGTAAACAAAAAAAATTTTTGAACGAGTTATATTCATACTAAAATACGTGCGATCATTCTGATTTTTTGGCCAATAAATAATTCTACAACCAACATATTAGCATCATAGTGTTTTAATTTTTGTAGTCCAATCGATAGAACTTTGAACCACAAAATTAAATAGAGTTGGTAATTTAGCTCCTGTAGTCCCCTTAAGTGAAACTATTTTTTAAAGCAAGAGGGGTTATCGACATAAACACGAAAATAATTCTAGAATATCCTACAGGATGTTATATTATTATTTTTTATTCGCTCTGCTAGGACACGCTGTAGGCAGTACGTTACGCTGAGTCGGCTATAAAAAGCGGCTTAACTGCCTGTAGAATCTGCTCCATAGTTGAGTAGCGTCCGATTGTTATTAATTTGGTCTGGCGCTTTATTACCGTTGATATCTGATGCCCTTGGCTCGTTGACGTAACCGCTACTGCAAGAATGCAAGTGCGGAATGTGTTTATCAAAAAAGTCTCCGCGTACGGGAGCGCGACGCCACGCGCCAGCCGTAGGTAAGTACCTACATCAACACAATGCGCGCTCCTGACCACCCAAACAATTCATATTGATAATATTTTAACATCCGCGTACCATCTACAAATCAATATCTTGTTACCTATCTTAGAGTCGATCTTGCATCATGTGTGTGAGAGTCCCCGCACCGATCAAATTACTAAGTTACTACTAACCCGTATGCATAAAAGTGATCTCCTAATTACACCGTTACAATATTGCAGTTCTATGCACAAATGGGTTTCACATTTCCATGTTCATTGTTGCTATTCCCCGTAGTATTTATTACTGTTTTATGGTTGATTGATATTGTGAAATTGTTTTGTGAATTAAAATAAATAAATAAATATCGCTGGACATTAACACAAAGCGCCATCTAGTGCCACACTAAGCAAGGCTTGTGTCGTGGACACCAGATAGTTGATATACTACGTATATACCTTGTTTTTTGTAAATACATACTTATTATACATAATATTAAACATCCATGACTCGGAAACAAATGTCCATGCTCATCACACAAACATTTGCTCCTACCGGGATTCGAACCCAGGACCCTAAGAACGTAAGGTAGCCTCACTACCACTACGCCATTCGGGTCGTCAATTATCTACACCAATGAGGTCCACAAAATAAAGGGTGTAAATTAAACTTTAACGAAGCAGAAAGGCACTTGTTTTTCTTGTTTTCAACCGACTTCTAAAAAGAGGAGGTTCTCAATTCGTCTGTATTTTTTTTTTTTTTTTGTGTTTGTTACCTCAGAACTTTCGACTGGGTGAACCGATTTTGATGATTCTTTTTTTATTTGAAAGCTGGTGCTTCCCGTTGGGTCCCATTTTAATTTGTTGAAGATCTGATGCTGATCTTCAGAGATATACAATGGAACTCTTCAAAAATAGACGGCAAATCTGCAGTGATTGCTGCATCCGCTTGTAGGTTCATTGTTTATACTAGGGTAAGTGCTCCAGTGAATGAACACTTAAGCAATCTTCCAACTTCAAAAAAATATTTCAGTGTGTTGCGTATAAGGGATACGGTCCAAAGCTATATTTTGGTATAAGGAATGTATTCAAAAACATTTTTTGAGTTGATTTTACGAAATAATCTGTATACTTTCTTAGATATTTAGCAATAAAATGAAAAAGACCCTAAAACCCCAGTGAATGAACGAAAATTTCTAGTAAATGAACTAAAAAAAAGCCAGTAAATGAACACAATTTTTGTTTAATTAATCATAAGAAAAAATCTAATTATTACACTAAATGCAGTCCAATAATCAACTAAATAAGACGAGCATAATTCTCTGCGTCTTAACATATATTTTTTTATTTTTTTACAAAGTAAAAGTTTTAAAATTAGCCTCGCCCAAGTTTCGCCACATTGACCTGTCCCGTGCGACTCGCACCCAGTGGATTCCCGCAACCTTTACCAGGTTAACGATCCACCAAGTGGGAGGTTTTCGAACGCAACGTCTTCCGATTTGCGGTCGCCACTCCAGAACTTTTCGGCCCTATCGGCCATCCGTTCGGCGAGCAATGTGCCCTGCTCACTGCCACTTTAGTTTGACAATTCTTCGGGCTACGTCGATAACCTTGGTTCCCTTGCTTGCTCGGATGTCTTCATTTCTGATTTGATAACGCAAGGAAACTTAGAGATAGCCCTCTCCATTGCCCTTTGTGAGCGACCACGTTTCGGTCCCGTATGTAATCACTGGCAACACACACCGGAGAGCTTTGGTCTGAGACACTATAGTAAGTTGGACGAGAAGATACCGCGCAACCTCTCGAACGCTGCCCAGCCAAGTTGTATTCGACGATCGACCACTTTTTCGAAGTAAGTTAGAATTAGTTCCGGGTACACATAATCGTCTACAACTTCGAGTGTAGTGTCTCCTAGGTGTTACGTGGGCATTGAACATGACATGGTTTTGTCCGTGTTCATTTTGATCATCACCCACTCTTTCGGAAGCTCTACTGAGGTCATCGAGTGTTGCACTGAGATCCTCCATGGTCTCAGCCATGACCACTCTATCGTCGCCAAACCGAAGCTGAGTGATGTACTCGCCATTGACGTTGATGCCTAGCCTTCTCCAGTCCAGAAACTTAAAGACATCCTCGAGTGCAGCGGTGAACAGTTTCGGAGATCCGACGTCTCCCTGTCTCACACTTCGCGGCAGAAGAATAGGTTCCGAGGCTTGGTCTTGAAGTTGGACTGACATGTTGGCGTTTTTGTACAAACACTTCAACACCTCGATGAGTGCCGGTAGGCGATTTGGTACCGTTGGAGAGATTGCAGTATTGCAGTACAGCCCAAGTCTCGATCGAATCGAAGGCTTTCTCGTAGTCCACAAACGCTACACAGAGAGGCCGGTTATACTCTTTGGTCTTCTGTATAACCTGGCGCGCCGTATGTATGTGGTCCACGGTGCTAGAGCCTTTTCGGAAATCAGCTTGTTCGAGAGACTGAAAATGGTCAAACCTGGCTTGGAAGTGAGATGAGCCTATAATTCTTTAACTTTTTTCTTGAAGAAGAGTACCACAGCCCAAATCCGCTCTGCCTAATGCCTGTGCCGTTTTCCCCTCGAGTATGACGGGTAAACAGCTTCCGAAGGGCCTTAAGTACCGGTTTTGCACCCGCCTTCAGGAGTTAGGCCGTAATTCCGTCATCACCCGGTGCTTTGTAGTTTTTAAGCTGTTTCAGAGCCATCTTTTTCTCGTACAGGCTGACGTCCGGGATGTCTTCGGTTATTCGGTATAGTGTCGGGTCAGTCTAGCTCTTGGGTCGTTTGCTAGATCTACAGAAGGTTTACTGGTTGACGTGTACAACTGCCCATAGATGCTCTCGGTCTCCCTCACAAGCTTCGGTTTGGCGGATAAGATCCAGCCATCGTCGGTCTTCAGTTTAGTGAGCCAGCCAGATCTCTTGTAAATACCTTAGACCCTTTATTCCGTTTATTCGCCTCTTTAATATACTCGATATTAAAGCGGTGGAGGTCGTTCTTCAAGGATTTAGAGATCCATCTTAAGGGACAATAATAGATAAAAAAGAAAAAATAACATTGTAATAGGATTTAAAATCATGAAATCTAGCTCAAAATATTGTGTTCATTTATTGGTTACATCTTATTGACGAAAGCTAATATTTGAACATGATAAAAAATGTTAGTTCATTCACTAGATTTTATGAACCAATGAATGAACATACCTGTCCCAATACTGGCCTAAAGATCAGAAATCTATTTTGAAAACTACTCTCAATACATGAATCTTATGGCATAAGAATAAATTACTTATTTCAATAAAAACATGAAAATGACGTTTGTCCAGTGAATGAACGGTCGTTCATTTACTGGATCTCAAACGATTTTTAGTTCCAATGCTGGGACACCTAATAATTTACTTAAAACTGGCTAAAATTGCAGTAATATCGATTTAAGACTACTAGCATAACTATTCTTTACTCAAATTAATAAATAACTTATGTTACATACTTAAATTACGGCTATAATCTGTTAACAAAGAAGTTGCGCCTTACCCGAGTCCTAAATTCTTGCCCGAACAAATACACTGTTACAACAAACTGCAAACTTTAAACGCTTGACATTTTAAAACGAACAGTGATATAAGAAATGAATGTAGCCACTATGATGGCAAAAGGATTTACAATTATGAAAAAAAATACTAGGTTATGTAGAAATATCCTTATTTCTTATTTTTTGGAAAAAAGTCCGTTTTGTTCATTCACTGGGGTGTGTTCATTCACTGGAGCACTTACCTACATCATGACGTAACATCACGCCTGTATGCTCTGAGGGGGTACGCAGGTGTGTACAATATACCCAGTTTTCGACAATGTTTGTTACCTCAGAACTTTCGACTGGGTGAACCGATTTTGATGATTCTTCTTTTATTTGAAAGCTGGTACTTTCCGTGTGGTTCCATGTCAATTTGGTTAAGATCTTACGCTGATCTTCGGAGATATAAATGGAACTCTTCAAAAATACACGGCAAAGCTGCAGTAATTGCTGCAATCACTTGATAGTTTATTGTTTATACAACATCATGACGTAACATCACACCTGTATGCTCTGAGGGAGTACGCAGAAGTATACAATACACCCAGATTTCGACATTTAGACGTGTTAAGTTCCATTCAATGGGATCCCGGAGAAATAGAGGTAACTCCTTAACTTTATAGGCACACCAGAAGCGGTTTGGGTAGTTTTAGGCAGAGTACTTTCTCGGAGTGATCCCATTTCGATTTGATAAAGATCTGGTGACTTCGGAAGATAGGCAACTGAACTCCTTAATAAATGATAGCAAATGTACTTACTGGGATCGCTGAAGACTCACGTCTGTCTATTGTTTACACCAGTTCATAACAAAAAATCACACCGATACGCTGTGAAAGGGTAAGCACATGTGAACCACTAAAAAGTGAAAAATAAAAACTTTTTTGCAAAAAATATAACCGACTTCACACAAAAAAGAGAAAAATAACTTTAGCTCCAGAAGTCGGTGACAAAAAAACTAAATCAATCAAACAAAGGTCACCGACTTCTGGAGCTAAAGTTATTTTTCTCTTTTTTGTGTGAAGTCGGTTATATTTTTTGCAAAAAAAATTTTATTCATACCTGGAAGTCCTGGAACCTAGTAAGTAACTAGTTACGGAGATATTGGAGGTCAAATTTGAAACTTTTCAGAGTTCTTTACCCAAAGGATAAAAACGGGACCCTATTACTACGTCTCCACTGTCCGTCTGTATGTCTGTCACCAGGCTGTATCTCATAAATCGTGATAGCTAGACAGTTGAAAATTTTACAGATGATGTAGGTATTTCTGTTGCCGCTATTACAACAGATTTCAGCTATAACCTAAAAACAGAATAAAAGCCATGCCAGGTGTAAAATTACACCTCATCGCGAAGCCATCAACCAAGCATTACTTACGCCATTTTTTTTTTGCTGGATCAACTTTTTTTTTTGGGTGAAAAATCACGTTTTACGGTAAAACTCAGTGTAACGTACTCAAAACATTGTGCTTATGGGTGCATTTAATACGTATATAATTATTGCGTAGAGTTAGTTAGTTTAATGTACAGAATGCTTGGTTGACGGCTTCGTGAGGAGTCTGTTTACACCGTGTATGCAATATACCCTATAAGTACAGAAATACAGCATTGGTAATACAAATTACAACGGTACGGCGCGGCGGCGCGGCGGCGCGGCGCGCGGCGTCCGCGTCACAATGTTAGTTGGTGAGGAGGGGCGTGCGGCGTGCGTGGTCCGTGAGGGCAGGAAGGCGCCCGATGCTTACTTTTTAATCCCGATGCGTCTTTGGTTAGCGCCATTAAAACCGGATATAAAATGTCCGTCGATGGATGCGTTTTAACTGCCCATAAAACTACCACTGAGCCCTAATTGTCGGGTAGCTAGGAGTCCCTTCTGTTCGCATCATGAGCAGAATTTTTACGAGGTTCAATGGACATTAAATTAAACACACAACCGAACCATATCTTCGTCGAACCCCTTGCGTACATAATTTAAGTTTACAACTACAACAGTTATCGCTCTTTGATTCCCGCTCCTTTAACGAGCGCTAAGTTGATGTCTTCCTACGTTGTGATATGATTGTTTTCTTACGAAGAATTTGATGAAAGTTTAAATTACATGTGAACAAAATAGCTCGCATTTAACTAGGTCAATAGGGCATTTTATGTGACGGCTAAACACCCTTATTTCAGAATTTGTGACGCTACAGAATCTTAGATAATCGATCGAAAACGTGTCCAGCCAGCTTGAAAAACCACTTTTCGCTGGTCTCTCAATCTCGGTAACGGAAGTGATTTTGACGAATTTTTGCATATCAACGGGCGTCACATAAATTTGTGACAGGCATCGAGCTAAAAGTTTTGTGATACGTACAGCGGTTTAGTAGAAAAATGCAAAAATCTGTGTCCAGCCAGCTTGAATTTACGTATAAAACTTTTGGGCGCTGGCACTTACGAATCTCAATAACGGTAGCGTTTTCCAATATGGTTCCTTTACTAACATTTAGTGACGCAATGTGTGACAGTAATAACGTTTGATTTATGGCGTCACATATAAAAACTTAATGTCCAGCCAACCTGAGTTCAAGCTGGCTGGACACATGAATATCCGCTGCCTGATGATCTACGACCTTCAAAATGTGTTCAAAATTTTGTGACGGGGGGTTAATGATAACCTGAATTTGTGACGGAGAAACTTTGCGTAGTTTCAAAGATATTGATCATTTAAATTTTCCCATTCAAACATCCATTAATATTGTAAGGTGACTATATTTTTTACATAAATAAAGGATTTTTTTTTAATCGACTAATCGGCCGGTAGCAGTCTTTGCGCTTCAATCATTTAGGGCGGTGGTAAAAACAACGTTGTGGTACAAGGCGAGGGTTTACAGCAAACATTATTTTTTCACTTAAATACCTTAGTTAGAGCATTAGTTATCCTGACACATTAACTACCTATGTATTTACCATGAAAAACACCAATACCTACCTACTAAAAAGAGTAGATATCTGCACGTAAATAATCAATAACATTAAAAAATTACCCCTCCTTCTCGCTTCTAGACTTTTGTCTTCTATTGATTTAAATATCTATAGTTGTTCTTATTAGTATCACCAATACGTGGATTTTCGTCCATTAAAGAAAACACCATAAAATATACTTAGTCCTAAATAAAACCTACAATATTGGTAACCCTACTGCAGTGTTTGTATGAGAAAATTGAAATGATCAGTATCTTTGAAACTACGCAAAGTTTCTCTGTCACAAATTCAGGTTATCATTATCGTCCCCGTCACAAAATTTTGAACACATTTTGAAGGTCGTAGATCATCAGGCAGCGGAGATACATGTGTCCAGCCAGCTTGAACTCAGGTTGGCTGGACATTAAGTTTTTATGAGTTTTTAGACTGACATGGTCACTAACACAAACATTAGAATTAAGAACGGGATATTTACCATGTTTATTGTTTGTTTTGAGTTTCCGATATTTCGGCACTGTTACAAGCGCTGGTCACGGATGAACTGAAGTTATTGCGGGTGGATGTTTATGAGCAGACGAAACGGTCTACCCTCTTTCTTACTCGTTTTTCGCGCACGACACCGCTACCATTGTCACATAATTCACTCACAACACGATTCTGTTCCCGACACACAAAACTCACTGTGTCCGTTCGCGAACATCTTCCGGCACTTTTCCGGCTTTTACACAGTTGAACCACTGGGTTCCAAGTCCTCGACAGTTGAAACCCATCCTCCCGGTTGAAATTCTGATGTTTAGTAATCTCAATGGCTTCTCTTACCAGTCTAGGTATATAATGGCGTTCTGTCGAGATTACTTGAGGGTTGTGTAACTCAACTAGTGGTTCGGTCCCGACTCCAACAGATGTTGAGCTATGGCCGACTTCTGGATATCGTTGTTCTTCACGGCTCTTACGTGTTCTGATATTCTGCAGGCTACAGTGCGTTTTGTCTGCCCGATGTACGACTTTCCAAAACTACAGTCTACTTTATAAACACAGGGTTTTTCCAACGGGAAGTTGTCCTTCCCGTTGGAAAAGGCAAACATCATCTTCTGAAAATTTCTTGAAAGTTTTCTAGTTTTTCGAGGCCGAATCCGATCGGCCGATCCTGGTCGATCAGATCAGTCGATCTGTCTTTATCATCGGAAAACCTGTACTACCCAGTTTTATTAAAATACTACCTTCTCATGAACAATCGTTATTTTCTGGTCATTCGCTCACTAAATAAAAACTTTTTTGCAAAAAATAAAACCGACTTCACACAAAAAAGTGAAAAATAACTTTAGCTTCTGAAGTCGGTGACCTTTGTTTGATTGATTTAATTTTTTTGTCACCGACTTCAGAAGCTAAAGTTATTTTTCACTTTTTTGTGTGAAGTCGGTTTTATTTTTTGCAAAAAAGTTTTTATTTTTCACTTTTTAGTGGTTCACAATATGTGCATACCCTTTCACAGCGTACCAGCGTGATTTTTTGTTATGAACTGGTATAAACAATAGACAGACATGAGATTTCAGCAATCCCAGTAAGAGACACACATTTGCTACATTTAATGAGGAGTTCCGTTACCTATCTCCGAAGTTCTTCATCAGATCTTTACCAAATTGAAATGGGATCACTCCGAGAAAGTACTCTTTCTAAAACTACCCAAATCGCTTCTGGTGTGCCTATAAAATTTGAAGAGTTCTCTCTATTTCTCCAGGATCCCATTATCAGGATCCTGACTTGATGATTATGGGAAGTATACCCTTTCAAACAATTAAAAAACAAATTCGGTCCAGTCGTCTTCGAGTAATCGGGGAACATTGAATTGAGAACCTCCTCCTTTTTGAAGTCGGTTAATAACGACGTTATGGTACGTGACTCAAATATCCGGATAGCCTTTAAAAGATTTGGCCGAGTATCGTTAATTTGCTTCTAAGAATTGAAGAGTTCCGTTCCTTTGTCATGGATCCCATAATCAGAACCTAACCAAATTCTCATCAAACTACCCTTGAAGTACCCTTGCCAATAAAATAAAAAAAAAACAATACATGTCAAGGTTAGGCTAAGATGAGGCTTATCCCCAATAAATGGAACTTAATACACCTAACTGTCGAAATCTGGGAATATTGTACACATCTGCGTACCCCCTCAGAGCATACAGGCGTAATGTTACGTCATGATGTTGTATAAACAATAAATATTCAAGCGATTGCAGCAGTTACTGTAGATTTGCCGTGTATATTTGAAGAGTTCCATTGTATATCTCCGAAGATCCGGATCAGATCTTCAGCAAATTAAAATATAACCACACGGGAAGCACCAGCTTTCAAATTAAAAAAGAATCATCAAAATCGGTTCACCCAGTCGAAAGTACTGAGGTAACAAACACTGCCGAAATCTGGGTGTATTGTACACATCTGCGTACCCCCTCAGAGCATACAGGCGTGATATTACGTCATGATGTTGTATAAACAATAAAGCTACAAGCGTTAACAGCAATCACTGCAGATTTGCCGTACATTTTTGAAGAGTTCCATTGTATATCTACGAAGACCAGGATCAGATCTTCAGGAAATTAAAATGGGACCACATGGGAAGCACCAGCTTTCAAATAAAAAAAGAATCATCAAAATCGGTTCACTCAGTCGAAAGTTATGAGGTAACAAACACAAAAAAAAAAAAACAAAAAAAAAAAAAACATACAGACGAATTGATAACCTCCTCTTTTTGGAAGTCGGTTGAAAAAGGTTATTGTGGTACCACTTGAGAAAGCTAATGAGACAACAATGTTGTTTCTGTAATTTGCACGACAAGTGTCATACATTTATTTTGAGAAACCGGCCTCGAAAAACAAGAAAACTTTCAAGAAATTTTCAGAACAAGACCTTTATGGCGCCTATTTTCCAAAGGCAGATGTACTGTTTTGATAAATTGGTTTTCGCAGGATACATTCGTTCATGAGCTATCAGAAAAGTATCAGTTTAATATCCTGAATGGCGTAGATTTCTCACAATCGGCACTTTATGGTGGAAAGGTGGAACATTTCAAGGAAAACTTCGATTACAACTTTTTCAACTTTTTGAATCGTTACTTACCTATATCTCAAAAACGGTGGCTCCTATCAAGATAAGATTTATCTGATCTACAATTTTTGTCGGAGCTAATTTTATGATAAAACTTACCGTTTTGCTGAAAATCGCGAAAAACTCGTTTTTTGACCTTTGACCCCGCGTATTTTTTTTTGCACGTTCGATCGATGAGGACTTTTCACATTTCCTTTATAATAGTGTATTGAACAATCCTACCAATTTTCAGCCTACTCGGAATTTATATAACCTCACCCCTATTTTTTAGTCTAAGACCGGACTAGTACCTACACGGCTACAAAATCAACATTAGTAGGTTAAGATCAGTCAAATAAAACAGAAAAGAGAGAAGATTTTTTTAATTCTCATATTTGGAAGATTCGGAGGGTTTTATCCTCAAAGATAAGTCATCATAACTTAACCTATTCTAAACGAAACTAAAACACAACTTAAATAATATAAAAACTTTTTACAAAAAATGTTGCTGCCTTCAGAAAACACAAAAAAGTGAAAAAGAAAACGTTCTTTGTTTGATTGCTTTAGTTTATTTTTTGTGTGAAATCGTTTTTATTTTTTGCAAAAGAGTTTTAAAGTATTTTTCACTTTTTAGTGGTACACATGATGTTATGTTATGAACTGGTGTAAACAATAGACAGACAGACATCAGATTTCAGCAATCCCAGTACATTTGCTATCAGTTATTGAGGAGTTCCAATCCCTATATCTGAAGTTCTTCATCAGATCTTTACCAAATTGAAATCACTTCGAGAAATTACGTTTCCTAAAACTACCCAAATTGCTTCTGGTGTGCCTATAAAATTTGAAGAGTTCTCTCTATTTCTCCGAGATCCCATCATCAAATCCTGACTTGATGATTATGAGACAACCTGGGAAGTACCTGTACCCTTTCAAACAAATAAAAAAAAATCCAGCCATCTTCGAGTAATCGGGGAACATTGATTGAATTGAGAACCTCCTCCTTTTTGAAGTCGGTTAGTAACGACGTTATGGTAGGTGACTCAAATATTCGGATAGCCTATAAAAGATTCGGCTGAGTATCGTTAATTTGCTCCTATGAATTTGAGAGTTCCGTTCCTTTGTCATGGATTCCATAATCAGAAGTAATCAGAACCTAACCAAAGAAGCACTAGCTTTCAAATAAAAAAGAACCATCAACATGGGTTCACCCAGTCGAAAGTTCTGAGGTAACAAACACAACAAAAAAAAACAGTCGAATTGAGAACCTCTTCTTTTTGAAAGTCGGTTGAAAAACAAAACAAATAAGCATGTAGAATTCCTATCTCCGATGAAGGTTGCGCTAGATCAACCTTACTCAAAGTGTGCTCCGCGGAACCCTAGGAGGATCCACGAAAATACTGGTCATAATTAAAAAATACACCAAAGAAAAATAAGGTAGGAGAGAGAAAATTAAGTTACGATACGACAGACACAAAAAAAATTATAACATTTTTTTAAGCAAGTGAATTAAATCCTCTGAATGAGTTTTGGTGTAGGATTCTCGACTTATGTAGATATAAAAACAAAATACCGCAATAGAGATACCTGATACAAGTCTTAAACTTTTTTTAACCCCCGACGCAAAAACGACGGGGTGTTATAAGTTTGACGTGTGTGTGTTTGTGTGTGTGTGTGTGTGGCATCGTAGCTCCCGAACGTATGAACCGATTTTGATTTTGTTTATTTTGTTTGAAAGGAGAATTAGTCGGGAGTGTTCTTAGCTACGTATCAAATGAAAGGGCTCGACTCGTTACGTGACGATTAATCGCGGCCCGTTCCGGTTCACGGTCGCCACTCCAGAACTTTTCGGCCCCATCGGCCATCCGTTCTGCGAGCAATGTGCCTTGCCCACTTAAGTTTGGCGATTCTTCGGGCTACGTCGGTTACCTTGGCTCTTGCGGATGTCTTCATTTCTGATTCGATCACGCAAGGAAACTCCGAGCATAGCCCTCTCTATTACCCTTTGGGTGACTTTAAGCCTTTTGATAATGCCCATTGTGAGCGACCACGTTTCGGTGCCGTATGTAATCACTGGCAACACACACTGGCCAGACTTTCGTCACTTTCGTCCGGTAAGTTGGGCGAGAAGATACCGCGCAGCTTCCCGGAGCGGGGTGAGGGAGGAGGAAGAGGGCGGCGCGTGATATAGCATAGCATGAACTCAGCGTATCGCACCAGTTTATAGCATATAGTAAGCCAATAATATATAGTATAGTACAGTGTGAACGTGTCCATAACAAATGTATGGTGAGCGATATTGTTGTGCTATGAGCTATATACTATATGCTATTATATTATAGCGTAGTCTGAAAGCCGCTTCACTGTTGTAAGTGAGCCCGACTAGTCGCGCGTTGGCGTTTGGAAACATCAGAAACCGCGCTCCGCCCCACTCTCCCAAGGTAGCATCATCCTGACTTCTAATATAGACACATTTTCTCCCCAAACCGTGGCAGTGTTGTGACACAACTAGTTTATCATATGAATAGTGCATAAGAACGAGGCTGGCACGAATGTGGTGGAAATCTCTCGGTTCCGATTGGCCGCCGACGCGTGTGGAATGCGCCTCGCTCCGGCGACACTAGAAACCGTCTTGTGCGCCGGAATGTTCGCATCTCCCTGTCTATACATGATAAATAGTTCCATAATTAGCAGTTGGTTCCATAAACTGGCTTTTTGGTTTTATACAAATACTTTTACGCAATTTCATCAAGGCACTTGCGGTCAAAACCGAAGTGCTGTGGCTGCGAATGTTGCAAGCTTAAGCTGTTAGTTATTTTGACGTGTTTTTCGAAGCTCTGACTTCCCAAGCTCTTTATAAGTAAGCTGGTTTTCCATAAAAACTTAAGAGTATAAAATAAATCCTGGAAACGTTGAACCTGATCACTGGATCAGAATGGTGTTGCTTACTTATATAAAACAATCACCAAGCTTTAGAAAAGTTAATAGTAATTAAAAACGGTTTTACTAGAATTGTGCAGATGGAATATAATCATTGTAAATACAAAGCTTCTAATGTGCCCGTACGATATATGACATATTATAGAGGTAAGCGCACATTTTTATTACATGTCGTGATCATTGTCAGAGATGGTAGCACGATTGCACCGAGTCAACTGGTTTTGTGTGACAAGTAGGTAGTGTTATGTTGGCAAAATATAGGAATTGCGGGAACTTTCTTCGAATTAGGCACGCAGCTCGCGTCTCGCTGGTGCCTAACATTATCAACATTTACAATCGGCGTGCGCACACATAATGTCGTTGTTGTTGGTCGGTTACTCGTGTCAGAGCAATAAGTAGTCCTCACGCGGACAGAAAGACTAGCATCCAGCAGCTTGTTGGATCTGTTGTTTTTTTTTAATGGAACCCCATTTAAACGTGTGCCTCCGGATGCTGCTAAATAACTGCTGTTTTAGGCTTTTAATAGAGCGATTCCGCTATCTTAGGTTTTGTTAACCTTATGTCTTAAGGAGTCACACTCAACTGACGCAACATTATTGACAAAGGGTCTTTTTTAACGTGTCCAACGAAAATAAATAAATATAATTATCTCAAATCGTAGCTCTCAATGATTTCTCCAATTCACATAACCGCTGTCGCTACAAGTACCAAAGTCGCCGGAGACCGAAGCTACGGCTAGTTGAAAATGTTGCCATTCCCTATATTTAATGTAATGTTGGAAACGCTGTGCTACAGCCAAGCACATGGTAATTAATCCGAGCGAGGCCTGTGACGTCCTAGGATCGCCTAAGGACTGCAGAGGCTGTGTTATGATAACCCCCTGTTTAACTTAGTTTATTTTTAGTTGAAAAATATTGCCGATCTTTGGAAAATGCAGAAAAAGCCAACATAAAGGCTCTATTTCCGCTCTCGACTTAGGCACTTGTTGAGAATGAAATATAGTCCTAATTGTAAGATATATTTGAATTTTCAAGGTCCTTTGACTAAGGGACAAATTCTAAAATCGCCAGAAAATATAACTGCTGTTACATTTTTTATGTGAGCAAAAACGTTTTCTATCGACTTCAGGGTTTATCTCTTTGTAAAAGTTAATAAATTTGATTGGTGAAAGATTGGTTCCGAAGATTTAAATTCCAGAAATTATGGTCCACTGTTATTATTTCACTTATACCTATGAAATACAGCAAAAACTGATCATAGAGCACATTATACTTTGTGGTTCATTTACAAATTGAGTACTGGCCTACCTCAACTCAAAACGCAAATCTCCGCCGTTGCTCAATAAGCCGCAAATTTTAAAAGGTACCGCAAAACCGTTTCGACCGCATGCCGAATGAACTTTGGTCTAAACAGTACTGGATTGTATCGGAATCTGGGGATAGTGGTCAGGATCCCGGCAGATTAGAAAATTTCGACACGGTTCCAATGTTTTTCTTAGAAAGGCTTGAAAGCAGTTGAAACTGCACGAACTACTGAAAATTATAGATATATTGGAATTTTATTACTCCTATTGTCTTATATTATAATATTACAAGCTTTAGAAATATGGAGTCTACAAATGAGAAAGACCCAGCGTTCCAGAAACAATACCTACTTCAAGATCCTGGCAGCTGTTAGTACTATTATTAATGTTCTTTGCTGCTGTTTCCAGCATCAAGATACAATACTTCGCGTTGTTGAGACAATAAGCCTCTTCGCTTTGGTTTCGGCGAACGTTGGTTCAAGTAGGATTAGATATTCAGAGGATTCGCATTCGAGTATTAACTGAAAATGTTGCAATAGACTCATATTGTGTTATCATTGAGTGAAAGGCTTATGTCTTTAGGTAGCAAACTTATTTAGTAGTTAAGTTTTCCGCATATATTAAGTACTAGCGGACGTCCCGCGGTTTCACCCGCATAGTTCCCGTTCCCGTGGGAGTACGGGGATAAAATATATCCTATGTTACTCGTGGATAATGTAGCTTTCGAATGGTGAAAGAATTTTTAAAAACGGCCGCTAGTTTTTAAGCCTATTCATTACAACCAAACAAACAAACAAACAAAGTTTTCCTCTTTATAATATTAGTGTAGATTGAGAACACCGCGAATTAAAAAGTTCCTTAATAAAATCATGTTCCGACGAACAAAAATGATTAAAAATTTAGTTTCATCTGTCGTGTGTTTCCGTTTGTAGTGGCAAATGACAGGTTCTAAGACAGTGTTAGAACTGGTACCGTTACAGCGTCGACTTGATTGCGAAGTCTGTCACGAGGCCTTGCAAATACGCTAATCATTAAAATTAAGGTAATTTGTCGTAGCCTAGTTGGACGGCACTCGAATACAATGACGGGATATTGCCCGTGCCCTTGCGAAACTCGACGTTCCTGCAGGTACTACAAGTAAAACAATAAAATTATTAGAAACTAAAACTTAAGTCTGTACAGTCGAAGAAATAAATAGTTGGCCAGAACGATACGCTACCTGTTTGAAGTTGTCTCAAGTCATCCTACTCGGCACTTCGGTAGACACAACTTTGAGAAAAAAAACGTCAGCAGGCTTCAGTTGGGTTGATCAGCATTTGGCAAATATCGTAAAATTTTATCTTCTAACGTATCGTCATTTTCGTAGACTTAAGGTCGGCAGGACCTTAAGTCCACGTTATGCTTATGACTTAAGACATTAAGGTCCATGTTCTCCGAAAAGATATCGGTCTGATTATCTAAAAACAGCTGTCACTGTGACATGGTCCCAGACAAAAATGTGTTTTAAATAGTTGTTTTTAGATAATCAGACCGTCATCTTTTTAGTGAACATGGACCTAAGTAAGTACCGAAACGTGGAATCTAAGAGTAGGGTTGGTCTAGATCTGCAGTCAGCGTGCTATGTCTCTTGCGTGGTCTCGACTCAATTTTCGGAGAGCAAGGTTTTCAACCAGTGCGTCCCGCAAGGTATAACATCGACGACATCCGCCACCGTGCTGTGCCGATGGCAGACGCGCCATTTTTCACTCAGTTTTTAAATTACGGATCCGTAATAAGATTATCTGGAATAACCGTCGGAGCTAACTAGCTGAGCAAACTAAAGTGGTTAGTGTCGGCGTGTCGGCCGTGGAGAAGGACAGCCGCTGGAGCAGACAAGTTCTAGAGTGGATACTCGTACCACGTCTCGGCAAAATAATGAAGTGGTGAAGAGCGTTGAGAAGTGAATCAGGAAGCTAATTGACTTTTATTCGCACTTAATTCGTTTAAGGCGATTATAGCGAGTTTTCTTCAGTTGAACAATTGTATTGAAACCTTGAGAAAACACGAAAAATTAGACAACTGAATGTCAGTTTTATGTTTTCCGTGTTTGTCCAAGGAATTGGAGTACATTTATCCTTGCATCAAATAAGGTAGTTCTGATTTTATGACCTCCAAAACCCTCCGGAACATGGTAATGTTTTTTTTTAAACCATTAGTTTTTCGTGCCTTTTTAGTTAATCATAGGTATGTTTCATCATTGTTTTGTATAGCTGTTTCCATTAGGGATGCCTCGATACGCCTTTTTGCCGATACGATACTGATACTGATACTCTTATAAAAATATCGGCGATACCGATACCGATACATTTAATGAATTCAAAAAGGAAGGTAGAATAAATAAAACACAATTAATTAATAGTTTTAGTAATCAAAATTAACATTTATAAGATTTTTACTTAAAAAACAAAGTATTCTTAAGTTTCGCGGGCAAAGGCGATTTCGCAAGTCTGTTTGAATAAAACTTGCGGTGGAAAATAGTCTCTCAGATGCGACAGAACTCATTTGGAAACTAAAGTACGTATGCGACATTTTTTTCAAGTTTGGGTATTTAACGTCATTTTTAATGCGCGTAATTTAAAAAGTATCGTTGAATCTGCCATAAAAATATCGTCGATACCGATATATCGGAAAACCCGAAGTATCGCCGATATATCGGTATCGGTATCGGAGGCATCCCTAGTTTCCCGTGTTTCCGTTTCAGTGCCTTACGCAAAGGGTGTACCTATACGATAGTTAGTAAACACATCTTAATTGACATTTACAGTTTAAATAGTAATTAATGCTTGTGAATGTTACCGTCTCAGTTTTACATGTGTTCGGTATCCGAAGCTGACACCTAGTCAAGCAGTTAACTAGTAATCAGCTCAGCGCAGAGATGTTTCTCTCGCATTCCGTGCGTGTTTACACATGCCCCTGTTTGAATAAAGTATTTTTGTCTAATTTTCATAATACTGTGTCACGAGTTTCTATGCCTATTGTGACGTCAGGTATTTATACACGAAATAGAGTGCACAGTCTTGAATCGCACCTATTGAATTAATAGTGAGATAACATCCAAGAGCAGCAGATCGTTGTAAGAAATTCACTATCCAACCGTAACATAACAGTAGGCGCACACGCATTGTGGGTCACCGTCTGGTTTTAATAACTATGCTCAAGTAATTGCTACCCATAACAACCTTATTACGTGCTTAAAATATAACTGTTGATATAAATGCTGGCAATTAATATTCGCAGTGTCAGTGCAGTGATTTCTACGACGATTAGCGACGGGTTAGTGTTATCGTATCTGATTGCGCCGGTGAAATGAACATTTTTGTGCAAAATGCTCAAATATCATCGGCGCTCTCACAGGCATAAATCACCAGTACAGTGTTTACGATGGAGGTATGAATTTTTTGTGTTTTTAACTCGAAACTATAGCCACTTTTCTATTTTCATAATGAAGACGTTTTACCTGAAAATAAAACGTTTATTAAAATACTTACCTGATCCGAAGTCTAATATATAATGAGATAAGCCATCGCTTCCGCTTCCGTTTTTCTGTCTCTTTTCCTCCTTTAACGCATATATCGCCGTCCCTTTCGCTCATCCCACCACCACAGGCAGCGGCTTCTCGTCAAGAAGTTAGTTTATTTTACCTGGCATTAAAGTTGTTGTTTTTGCATTAGCACCAGGCAGAATTTAAAAGTATTAGACTTCGGATCAGGTAAGTATTTTAATAAACGTTTTATTTTCAGGTAAAACGTCTTCATTAAAAAACTGTACCGTGATCCGAAGTCTAATATATAATGAGAGATGTTTGTTATCGCCTGGTGGTGGTGGATGGCGTCAATGTGAATATACATGCAGATAGTTAAAGTCTGTATCAGATGAATGTATTACTAACAATAGGTATAGCATTCTATTTTAGTGGATTAACATAAAATAAAAACTTGTATTAAATAAAGTTTTATTTCAATTTTAACACAACATAAATTTCAACATTAATTCAAAAGAATAATTGAATCTTATTCTCTTATATTAAACTAATACATTATTCCATGTGAATCATATGAATCATATTATACAGCTTGAAAAATTGGCATTACAGTCTGATTATTGTCTCCACCTGATTGTACTATCTGTCGACAGTAGAACTTTTTAAAAGTTTTATGTGATCTCCAGTTTCCCTTGGAAAGAATTTCTTCTAGCGGCGTATTCTCAATCCAACTTTTAGAGGCTACTGCAGCTCTAAAGCTACCAGCGGATGCTTCTACTCCCGCGTCCTTTAACAATTTTTTAATCCAACCAGAAATCACACATCTGGAGGCAGATTTTGGCGGACCGCATGTAGTTATAAAGAGGTTTGTACAGTCAGCAGATTCCCTTCTGTTTCGACCAACCTCAATTAACCTGTTTATCCAATGAACTGGATCCAAACTTTTGCTTTTAATGTTAACATTAAGTCTCCAACCAGATTGACGATAATTGGGCGAATCTGTCTTAGATCCGAAAATTGGCCATAGGATAACGTAATCGCTATGGATAATACAGTTTTCAGGATTAATTCTAAGAAGGGTTAAATCGTGCACCCTTCTTCCAGAATAGAGTAGTAAAATAGCGGCAGCATTTCTAGATATTTGATAAAGGCTGTTTATATTAGGATCTATCTTAGACAAATAATTAAAAACTAAATCAACGTCCCACACCGGGGCTTTAGTTGGAGTTGGCTTCGATAAAGCGATCGACTTCAATATCCGCCTTACAACGGGATGGTTACTCAGACTCTCGGACTGTTCTGGATCGGAAAGAGTAGAGACTACCGACTTATGGACTAGGATTGTATTGTAAGAAAGATTTTCATTGTAGAATAAATCAGCCAAAAATCTCGCTAGCTCGCTACCCGTAGGCTTGTGTTTAGATACATTGTTCTGCTCTGACCACTTTATCCATCTAGACCATGCGGGTTTGTAAGTTTTAATGGTAGAAGGACGCCAACTCTTTAAAAGGAGGTCTCTTTGTTGAGGTGTCCAATCTTTTAGCTGGTTGCCCCAGCCCCACATCTCCAAACCTCCAGCTCCATCTCTTGTACGTTCTGAGGAGGGTAACCCGTAGAGGCATCTACCAGAACTCGGTGAAGGTTGTGAATTGTCCAGGGAGGACCTATTGCCCGGCTCCGTAGATCTGGACGCCAAAAGACTTTCTCCCATCGTGGTGCTACTATGAGGTATATTCCCCGACAAAACTGTAGATGTTGAAGGACCTTCGGTATTAGAAACGGAGGGGGGAAGACCCATGCTAGTGGATAGTTCCAGGTTTGTGACAGGGCGTCGTGAAATTCCGCTCCAGGGTCGTTGTAATCTAGAGTGCAATACCTGGGAACCACGCGAGTGAATCGAGTCGCAAACAAGTCTATGATCGGGGTACCCCATTTGGTAAATATTAGAGTAGTAGCTTGGGGTAAAAGGTGCCACTCTGGTGTTGGGCGATAGCGAGAGAGCCGATCGGCTTCGGCATTGTATATACCAGGGATATGAAATGCTGTTAGATCTATGTGATACAAGTCCAATAGTTGGAAAATCTTGTACGTCAAATCCAATAGATCTTGTGACTTTGTCCCCCCTTCGTGGCGCAAGTAAGAAACAGCCGTTTTGTTGTCGCATTGCAAGTGTATGGCGGTTGATTGGAGGCTCAGACCTTGCTCTTTCAAAACTTTGTAAATGACGAGAAGTTCCTTCACATTCGAATGCATGTCTTTTTCCGCAGGAAGCCAATCCCCTGAAAACTTCATGTTGTGAATCCGAGCGCCCCAAGCTATAGCCGAGGCATCTGTTACCATATACAGCGTGGGCTGGGGAACATATATCTGGGAGTACTCTTCTAGATGATCGAGCCACCATATTAGATCTAATTTCGACTGCTCGTTGAGAGTCACAAGTGGGCTGTGATTGTGGATAGTTAGCTTTTGAAGCTGACGATAATTGAGCCTGCCCCGAGGTATCACGAAACTCGCAAAATTCAGCATGCCTACGAGACTTTGGAGATCTACGAGCTTTATCATCCGACTTTCCAATAATTTTAAAATGCCGTTCGTATTTTGAGGCATTTTGATTTTGGGAGAAACTTGCGATTGAACCACGGATCCCACACAATACCCAGGTATTCTAGACTTTTTCTTGGTGTGAGCACGGATTTTTCGAAGTTTACGTTCCAGCCTAGAAATTGCAGTATATGCAGAGCAATATTTATGTGCTCCCTGAGAATAACGGGGTTGGTGTTTGCAAGCAAGAAATCGTCTAAATATACCAGCACCCTGATTCCTTTTTGGCGGAGTATCTGGGCTACCCAATTGGTCACGGAGGCAAATGTTTTTGGAGCTGAGCTCAGCCCGAAAGGCAGGCAAGTCATCTCCAGTAATTCCTGGCGATACAACAAGCGTAGGAAACGCCTGTGCGTTTTCCTGGTTGGAAGATGAAAATAGGCTTGTGAAATGTCTATCTTTGCCAGCCAATCGTTTGACTGCATAAAAGCTGGAACTTTTTGAACATTTATCAGTCTGAATGGTGATGTTAGGACGAAACGATTTAACGATTTTAGATCGAATATCGGTCTCATAGTTCCGTCTGTTTTCGGAACGAGAAACATGCGGGATAGAAAACTCTGGGATACTGGAACAGGAACTAGCGCGCCTTCTGTCTTCATCTTTTCTATCACTGCTGTCATTTCTGTGGTTTCGCGTGTGGCCTGCCGACTGCTGTATATTTTGGGCAAATGAAGCGGAGGTCGATTCGAAAATGGGATACGGTAACCTGAAATTATCTTGAGTATGTATGTGGGTGCACCCATTTCCTCCCATCTTTCTCGGTAATGCCTCAGCTGTCCGGCACGGAAAAGACTCGGTGAGTCAGTATTTCCGATTTCCTCTCCTATCCCGGTGGGATGAGGGAGAGTTTTGTCTAGCTCGTGAGTTTTTGTACCCTGCTGGCCGATGGTCGTTTCTTCTATTGGTTGACACTCCACCTCTACCTCGAAAGGATTTATTAGAGCTAAAAGCACCACGCGGCTTAGTATGAGAGGGTTGAGCGTTGCTCGCCCTGTAAGTAGATTGATTATTGTATCTGCTAGATGTACTAGCGGTTGGACCAGCAGTATTTGGACCGGTCTGCGTAGCAGGAGCGCGGTCTTTAAATCGAGGCCAAAATATTCTTCGAGAATCTCCCATTTTTTCCAAGGTGGACGTGAACTTCTCCGCGTTGAAAAGATTACTACATGAAGGGGGTATCTTGCGCAATACGCTTTTATGTAAAGGATCTTTAACCGAGACTAAGACTGCTTCCCTTCTATGTTGAATGATCTCAGCTCTGTGGCCACAGACCAACTGAAGAGCATCATTAGAAATCTTTGAAAACTCACCCGCAACAAAAATGTCCTCAATCTTTTTATGAATTGCTTCATAATTCAGGTCAGGCGTAGCCTTTGCCCAAAATAGGAAACCGCGTAGCTCCTTCTCAAGATGATCCTTCTGTTTTATTAACGCGTAACTAATAGACGCAAAAGCTTTATCAGCATTTATAGTGGTGCGAGACGTGTCGTAACGTTTTATTTCCTCATTTGCCTCTAATTCTGTAAACCCGGGGGTATGACGGTAATTTTTCTGCACTTCCGCATATCTCACATTTTGCCACTCGACATCATCAAACCGTTGAATATTTTTTAAAAGCTCTAGGTACAATGGCGGCGTTTTCAACACATCAGGGTCCTTTAACTTGGTTCCAATTGATAGAGAAAAATTTAATTCATTTTCATTTAATCCAGAGTTAGACTCTGAATATAAATTTCTACTAATATTATCATCGATGAAATCATTATTGTATACTTGATCACCTTCAGAAAAAATATGGCTATGTTCATGAGTAAATTTCGATTTAAGCTCACTAACCTCTGCTAAAACCTTATTTAATTTATCATTGGTATACGAACGATGCCTACGTCGTTTGCGTCGGTGACGGCGTGAACGTTTTGCAGATGATGAACTTGTATCGGATTCGGAACTGCTACTCGAATCGCTGCTATCGGAAGATCTAGCACGTCGCTTATTGCTAGTATTACAAACATTTGCTTGATCTTTTGGATCCACATTGTTGATTTCTTGATCACTCATAATTATTTCATACGCAGTCAGTATAGTTAAACTAAAAGCAAAGCATTAACTAAAGTTATAAATTACGAATAATATGCACCTACGTGATAAGGAATTTTAAAATTGGAACACCAACATTCAATCGAATTTTAAAATAAACGACGATAAAATTATCAAAGAGACACAATAGTACAAAATAACAAAAAGTTAACGAACGGTTACACCGTTATTTTAAATAAGTAGTTTGAACAACGCACCGACACAGTGGAGGAAAAAGATTCTTTTACAGATCTGTGCACTGATATAAACGAAAAACACTTACCAAAATCTTGTTCTTTATACACAATATTCAATTTTCTAAACAATACGTAATTGCACAGTACAAATTATATGATCTTTATAAAATGTTCGAACTGGAATAAAATAGTTATCTAGCTCAGGACGGTAGACGTTAAATTAAAATCAACTGCCACTAAAACTTTAGTGATGTACCGTACGCACACGTATTGAATGAATGATGTTGAATGCAACACAGATAATAAATGCAAATGTTATCGAAAGAAAACTTGATTTGGAAATAATTATTGAAATTAATTCCCAAGTATTTAGAAATTAATTGAGAATCTAAATATAAATTAATTTATGAGCTCACCAGTGCACGTCTGTTTGAAGCGAAAACAACAACGTCAATGCCAGGTAAAATAAACTAACTTCTTGACGAGAAGCCGCTGCCTGTGGTGGTGGGATGAGCGAAAGGGACGGCGATATATGCGTTAAAGGAGGAAAAGAGACAGAAAAACGGAAGCGGAAGCGATGGCTTATCTCATTATATATTAGACTTCGGATCACGGTACAGTTTTTTAATAATTCTTTACACCATAATGTAGCAGTACTAGCAGTGTACAGTCTATATCTAGCACTGACTACGTCTCAGGGATACCGCTCACTTTGGGGTTGGGTTGTTATATTTTTCTCTATATAGCAACCGTACGTATGTACGGGTTTGCGTTGTCTAGAGATACAAAATCCTAATATCTGTTTACTTTGCTATTATTTCCAAATTCCCCGGTAACGATGTGTATTCTTATCTACATCCCCTACCATCTTACCTAACTTACTCGAGCATAGGTGCTTAAGTTCGTCATGACTTGTTATGATAGCCATGCAAGATCGTAGCGTCCTTTTGTGCCGCTTAAGGCGATTACACGAGCTAAACGCGAGTTTTATAATTACTAAAAGTAAATGATTCACTGCTATAAACAAGACCAGAAAAATATATGATATTCTTCAGGATATATGCTAGCATGATACTGTTTTGAAAACATAATACAATTAATTTGACTCGATAAAAAGAAATCACGAACTTACCTCTAAAAATATCTTTCAAACAATAAAAAACATACTAATATGCATGCGATCATTCTGAGTTTTTGGCAAATAATTCTACAAGCAATATATTAGCATGATACTGTTTTACTTTTTTAGTCCAATCAATAGTTTTTTTGTAAATCGATCAAAACCACTAATTTCGCGCTATTTGGCCCGCAGTGGCTGACGTAACAACCACTTTGTAGTGCAAGCTGATTAGAACTTTATTCTAACAGCATTTCAAACGAAGTTTGAACCACCACAAATAGAGTTGCTAATTTAGCTCGTCTTAGCGCCTTAAGGCGACTACATGAGCTAAACACGTGTTTTATAATGCGTAAAAGTATAAAGGGTGTAAAACACCTCTTCACGAAGCCGAAAGGCACATTGTTCTACACCATACCTGGGAACTCTCTAGTTATGGAGATATGGGGGGGTCAAAGTTACAACATTTTGACAATTTTTTTTTTTAATAAGTACAAGTTTTTTTGTAAGATTTTGACTTTTAACACTTCCACGACCCCCGTACTATTCAATCCATCCATCAGCACAATGTTTTAAGTGCGTTACATTGAGTTCTAACACAAAACATGATTTATAACCTCAAAAAAAGAGTTGTTTCCCAGCAATAATTTTTGCGTAAAGTTACTTAGTTTGACGTACAGAATGCTTGGTTGACGGCTTTGTGATGAGGTGGTTTACACCCTGTATTAGCATTATAGTGTTTTAGTTTTTAGTCCAATCAATAGATTTTTCGTAAATCGATGGAAACCACTCATTTCGCACTATTTGGCCCTCAGTGACTGACGTAACATCCACTTTGTAGTGCAAGCTGATTTGAACTTTATTCTAACAGCTTTTCAAACGAAGTTTGAACCACCACAAATAGGGTTGCTAATTTAGCTCATCTAGTCGCCTTAAGAGTTGCGCCTCATCTATAGCAGCACACGGAATTACATTTTTTCATTATGTTATCCTTTTCCGTAGCACAGAACAGTGATTTGCTAGAGGGAGAAACAGAGCGGGAGAAATACGCACGCGGCAACATCGACGATGCGTTCGGCAATACGTTCTCGTTCTAACAAATGAATAGATGAGGCGCAATCCTAACGCAAGCAGCTCATCAGAACTAAGAACCACATTGAGTGAACGCAGTTTGGGAAGATAGAAAAGATTGAGCTGAATTATCTTTGCGACGATTTAACTAAATCTTTCTTCTAGCTAGAGTATGCTCCCTGAACAGCGACATAAAGAACCACGACATCCAAGATGGCTACCTCTTGTGTGAGGTGGTATTAAAGTCCACAAAAATGGCAAATTAACATCACTTGCATTACTTTAAAACTAGGCTAAGGCCGGCGAAAAATTGATCCCTCACATATAGCTGTGGGTACATGTCGCGATGTCGGGGCTAAAGCCACATGAGTAAGTAAACGGAACAGAGTATAAGCTTCATACAACCGTGCGAATCGGTTGCACCACTTGCGTGACCACTGGCCGCTTGTCGCATACGCGGCGAGAGTGGAAAAAACCGGTTTAAGCTGTCACAGCCAGTTGACAATCTCATGGTTGTCAAGGCAACACACGTTGTTTAGTTTTGTGACAAGTTAGAATATTTTAATGTAAAAACTTGGTATTTATTAATAATGGTTGTTTATTGTACTGTGTGTATGAATAAAGCTAGAAAAAAATAAAAATATATTATACTTTAACAATCCCAAGGAGTACAATAGGTAAGTAAATGTTTGATTAATTTGTCTTCACCTATTGTGACAACCCTACCAAAACAGGTAACAATTTTGCACGTTGTTAAGGTGAAAGCGGGTGGCCCGCGAAATTCAAATTTTCTTACGTTTTTTTTTCAATTTCCAGGGCAGTGTTAAGTTTTATATTGATAAACATATCGGTCGCGACTGTAGAGCTCGTATTAAGCTACAGAATTATAATCATCAAAATCATCAATACAACCCCCCAAGTTCATAAGAGTCGAAGAAGGCCTTTGACCGTGAAAACTTCGTTCATCGACTCTTATGAACTTACCGTAACTTAAAATGTAATGAACCGTTATTTTTATTAAATAAATAATTTAGTTTTAAAGGTGCATAATTGTCTCCCAGTGTGTAAAGTGTTAAGCGTTTTAACCTAAATACTGCGTTTAATAAATGCCTGGGACCGATCACGTTAATCTTGTAAAGGGGCGATATGTCACCGTAAAATAAACACGTTAGATTGTAATCTCTCGAGCGATATTGTAAACTCTCGAAATATTGTCAACTGAACATACGGAAGTATCTCTGCCCCCATAATCGGGACTTGGGGCACCTCCCCGTTAGGTTAGAGCTAGGTTCCTTTAAACTCTGCACTCGGAAATAGGGGCCCCGCGAAGTGAGGCTCCGTCGACTACGCTTTTTAGGGGAATATAAAGTATTTTAAGGTTAGGTTATATTAATCGGTATTTCTCAGGAATGATACATTATCTTTTCATGAGAGTGGTACCATTGGGCAAGGGGGACCCCTCCTTCCCTCCACACCGCGTGAGTTGACTACCATCGCATGCATTTCACGAAAAATAATGCGTTTTATTGTAAGCAGTATGTTCGTTTGACAATATTTCGACAGTTTACAATATCGCTAGAGAGATTACAATCTAACGTGTTTGACAATTTTACGGTGACATATACATAATATACACTAGAATATAGATAAAAGTACTTTAGACGTAGTGACAAAAACCGACTTCTTTAAACACTAAGTATAACTTATTATTTTTGGTAAAGAGAATTTTTACTATTAAATAACATAGATTTTATATATCTGTTCAATGCTGGGGTACAGGCCCATAAAAATGACTAATAACACATTTTACATATAATAAAACCAGTTTACAAAAAAACCTTATCTAGACTATCTTAAATGAAATTCTGTGAACTCTATTAAATTTATCATAACTCAGACAACATTACATAGGTATGGAAATTTAATTCAATGCATGATTTACCTAATGAAAACATGAAGGCATTAAGTATAACGAGATCATGAAATTCAGCACAAAGCCGACTACGATCGAGCATGCAACCTCATTAGGCAGTCCTGAATATAGTTTAACATTAACATGTTTGTTGTAAAGTGAACATAATACTCCGTCAACCAATTATCGCTGTCTATTATCGCGAAGGAGCTCTCAACAGATTCCTACTGTGTTTTACACACGGTACGGAAATGCATTCATCAAACGTCTAATAAATATTCTTCTTTGTGTCTAAATTTCCACTATAGAATTGGACTTTTTTGTTAAATTCGCTTTAATTGGTTAATGAATGCATGTTTTATTGTTGCAATATTATAGCTGTAAATAAGCCTTTTTGTAATGACAACTTACCAACTAAAAGAAAGTTGATTTATTTGAGACACTAATACTATGTTACTCAGTTAATGTTCCTTGTAGACTAACTTAGTAGACTGAACGAAAGCGACAGTGCGTGTTGTTTGTGGACTTTTTATGATTTTCCATACATCTTGGAACTTGTGGCAGTCGTTTACTACACAGACACCCACCCGGTGTATGATTTGAGATTTTGTCTACTGTAGCATTACTACATCATGTCATTCGAATGCAAATTGCTTGGTTTTGCGCTAAAAATAATGTATTTCAAAGAATCTACCCTGGCTTATTCATTACTAAAGTAAATTTTGACCGTTCTCAACTTGATCTCAATTCAGAAATCGGTTATTACTTATTAGGCCGGTATCTATTCTTGAATGTCAGAACTATTTACTAAAAAAAAATATGAGTAGGTAAAAGGTATTAATTTAGGATACAATCCGTTTTTCTTTTGTAAACAGTGAGTTGGTGAAACTGCTTTACGAGCATTTATTCCAAATCAACAATCAAGATTTTCAATTGCATTGGGCAATGCTATTGTTATAACATTGCCGGTAATTGTCTAATTGCACTTGTTATTGTGACAGTTCGTTAAACCTGGAATGTGACTTAAACATCATAATTCTGCAAACACATTTTTAACACACTTTTACTTGTTTATGTTTTATAACGTCTTGACACGTGGGTTAATGATATCGTAAGGTTTTTAAATAAAATTCCTCGTAGAATAAACCAGGCTGACATTCGGATTCTAAATTGATTACTTTCTAAAGTACTGCTGAATTACTTCTGTTTGACAAGTTCTCAACTTCGAATACTCAATTCGGAAATCGAGTGTGTGTGATGATTGTAATGAACAATAATTTCCTAATTCTGTTGCTTTTTGGGGGATATAATAATCTCTAAATATCTCTCAAAAATTAAAGACCCAAATATAAAACAAAGCACCCTTCCCATAGTTCTAAGCACAGTTTCAAGTATATTGATCACGAATCCTTATAAAAGATAAGCGTCGAGAGATAAGGACCCATTGAGCAAGTTATGCATGTTAAGTATTGTTATATCTTCTGCAGATCATCGGGGGATTCGGATGCGGCGAGTACTGCCGCCGTAGAAACGACCTTGGAACGACTTAGAGGCACTCGCGGCGCCCTCGAAGAGCTGTGGTCCGATCGGGAAAGGAGACTCGAACTTACTCTGCAGCTCCGGCATTTTGAAAGAGATGCTTTAGAGGTAAGGACACGTAAAAAGATCTATGTTTAGTTAGCTACGAAATTCAATGTAACAAAAGATAATTTACCAAACTAAAGTGGGATTTTAAAATAATACCCAAATTGTTACTTAATTATGGGATGTAAGTTTGTATATTGTATAACATGGTAAAGAACCTCCTCCTTTTTTAGAAGTCGGTTAAAAAGCGTTGTTTTTTTTTTTTTCAAAAAAATCGTTTTGATAAGTAAATCACGCAGGAAACTATCAGATACCATGACGAAGCTTCCCGACGTAACTATGATGGGAACTTGTTAAAACTTTCAGAACACCATACTGGTTCCCGATAGCATTAGAAAACACAGACTAGTATTAATTAAACTGTCTACTTGACTGAAACTACTTGTATAACGCAGAAAGCGTTAGATGAAGCTGAATTCAGAACGTTTACAATGAGTTGGGCGGCTTTAAAGGTACTTACGCATGTTATTTATGGATACTGTTTGTTATGACTCATTGATAGGTGCAGGTGGGTTTGACGGATTATGAGGGTGGATCTGCTTAGGGTGGGGCGGTGTGTAGGGGTGGTCGGTTGCACTGTTACAAACATAATAGGATCCAAAATGTATTCAATTAATAACACTGGACTGGCCTTGAGTACAGTACCTACTCAATTATATATGAGATAATTTTAATTTGTTTAAGGTGTAAGGGTCGTCGACGCATTGTGTTATAAATTTATAATGTATAGAATGCCATTTTATTTCCACAGGTTAGAGATAAACAGCAGCGTGTATAAGGAATGTGTAGTTATATTTAAGGGTTTGATACAGACTCTTCATGGAAACAATATTGAATTCGCAAAAAAAATATTACTTAGCTGTGCGATTCTTATTTCAATACTTTTTCGACCAAAATGATTATCTTTATTGCGACTTCGACGATTGTCCCATTTCGAATACCTACATGCGGTATTGGAGAATATTTGAATTGCAATTCGCAAGTGTGAATTCGCTAATTCAGACTGTTCGTTATCAAAAATAACTCCAGCTTTCAGACAGCTGCCTGAACAAGTTACTGATCATTTCCGACATCCTCTGTCTATTGCCTCTCAATATAACAGCAACCAATTAAGGGGCTACCTCACGCCAACGACCTTGAGCGAGTGGGAGAAGTTTAGCAATAGCGTATACCCGTGCGTGAGAGTGGTCAGCGATACACTGCCGCCCGTCGCCCCGAGGAGCCCCGCTTCAATGCGCACCAAGATTATTCGAAAAAACAACCCACCTTGATTTATCAAACACAATACGGATAAAAGCCGTATACTAATAAAGGGCATTAAATTGTCTTTGAGATGATCTAAGTTTCATGCAAATACGCCCGATAGTTTTTGCGTGATGATCGTTTTTTTTTGTCGCTTTAGACATTACTTTACAAATTAATTACACTAAGTTATAAAAATATTTCTTCACATTTTCACATATCAAATTATGAAAGAAATGGTCTAGTATAACATATATTTTTTTCAAATAAATGAGACTAGAAGTTAAGACGTGATGATCAATTTAAAATCACTAAAAGTCATGTATCTGCGTCTTAAGGCCCGGAGAACTTTCAACGATTCGAATCGTGTCAAACTTTCGTTGATATTGTTTCAGGTTTATAAAAAAACACGTGAGTACTGTGGCTAATGGTTAATTCATAACGATTTATTGGCAACAATCCAATGATTTCAGGCCAGGCCACTGCACACCACGCCACGCTAGGCGGTGCACAATCAAAACGCTGATTGCCATCAGCTTTACATACAACCATGAACTCACATGATAAGAACATGAGCATAACCCGTCATAACAATGCCCCAATAATAAAATACACCTCAATGCATTTAGCTTCGCCACATTAAATCGCTTATTACTCCAAAACCAATCAAGCTATAAAACAATAGGCTCATAAATGAAGTATTTATGTAAACAAACAACTGTTTTATGTCACTTTTATATCTTGTTTAATTACGCCATTTTTAGGGTTCCGTGCCTCGAAAGGAAAGAAGGGAACCCTTATAGGATCACTTTGCTTTCCATCTGTACGGTATGTCTGTCTGTTAAGACCCTTTATTTCGGCAACGCGTAGAGGTATCGAGTTGAAATTAAAGCCATAAACTCCGTTACTCAGGTCTACAGTCCTTTGAAGCTGTGAAAATCAAACCTCTAAGTTAACGTAAAAAAATACGGCTGTTTATGCCGCAAAAAACATTTATTTCAACACTCTCAAGGGAATCAAAATTTATAGGGTACTTCCCGTTCACCAATAATCATTAAATTTGACAAGAAGCAATGCAAGCACATGTAAAACCGCACTGAAAACCGTAAATATGTCGTTTAATAACAAAACAAGTTAATACGGAACCGTCGGCGTGCAAGTCTAACCGGCACTTGGCCGGTTTTTTTTTTATTGTTAGAGTGCGCTATCTGTAAATTAAACAGTGGTAAGCATAAACAATGGCAGTACTGATGCTTACATCATACGTACATATATGTGAAAACAATGCACACACGTATATAACAGGCAAAAACGTAATCAAAAGGTTATAAACCTTTCAAACGCGCTCTTTAGTTGTATAGTGACCGTGACCTTATATTAAAGGAATCGTTGCTTGTTAGGAACCCGTACAAATTAAATGGCTTTAATGATCTTAAGTAAGTTTTAAATTATTTTTAGTAAATTATCATTAACAGCAAGAAACGTCAACGATGCAGTCCCAGAAGAGATGACGAAATCAGCTGAACTCTTTCTTAAGGGATTGGCCTTCTATCGCATTAGGTCGCGAAAAGTGAAAGGACGGAAAATGTGCAAAAAATCAGGCATATAATAATAACCTACCATTACAATACTGTGAAGTTTTAAATTACTCAAGCTGAATTGATAGACTACCAGACATGGCTGAGTTTGACATTTTTTCCGCTCCATTTTACTTTTAAATGTGAAGCTTAGGCTTTTTATTATTGTTGAAATGTTATTGGAAATGAATACCCGTTTTATTTTGCATAGAAACGTGATGAACATAAATGTCAACCCCACCAGTTGGTTTAATTCCTTTCATTTTGTTGTGATAATGTTATCAGCTTAGAATATAAAGTCCGTTGGACTGTAACACGTTTAGCTACAGCTACGTTCAGGGCAGCATTATTCAGTACCCGCTCACGGCTCAATGCTCAATGCTCTCGGTGAAAGAGCGCTGTAACATTAGTAAAAAACAAATTTCTAATAGGAACTTGATTTAGAATTGCTCATTAGTGTGTGAATGACACAATTTCAACGCATTGATCAATTTCTATTAAAGAAAGACTGTTTCCCACGTATTAACGCGGGCGGTGTTGTTTCCAGGTATCGTCTCGACTGGAGCTGTGGGGCGATGAGCTCCAGCGCACCGAGCCTCCTCGGGACCCTCAGCAAGCTGAACAGGCGCTCGCTGCTCACAATGAAAGTGTGGCTAGAATGCAACACGCCACCTTTCAGGTTAGTCACCGTCATCGTTCTCTTGTACTTTAACTAAACCTTTCGCAATCCACCGTTGTACATAGGGCTCTTCATTGCTGTGCCATTGCACCACACCAAGTCCTCGGTCTTTCGAAACCAGTCAATTAAAATATTTTATTTCACATTCGTCTATATGGGCACTTCCGAGACGTCGATGTCTGTCCCAGCCACTTTAAGGTTGTCGGTTCATCTAGGATTAGTCTACCCTGTCGGCCTACGGTTCTCCTCCGTGTCCTTGTTTCAATTTATTTGGTCACGGTCCAGCAAAAGGACTTCCTTTTCCATACTACTTTTGCATTAGTCGTCTGAAGTCACCATGTCATATGGAAGACTTCCCCTATTAAACAAATCGACATTCAATGCTTTAAGGTTAGTATGCCTTGTTGATTCACCTGTCAACGTTTAGTCGGCTTATTTATAAGACCTTGTCCAAACTTAGAACATTGACATATTTTGCAATGCAAATATAGACGTCAAAGATGACGTTTTAGCAACGCAATACATGAGTGGTAAAGCAACGGTGACGTCAATTGACAATGATGGTAAACGCACAATTGTCAGAAGAGCCGAAGGAAACGAAAGAGCCGGATTTACCTTTAATGCGTTTTATGTGGCAAACGTCTAACGACAAGTAGAAAACTAGACAAAGTGTCGTTTTGCCAGCAATAGGTACTTAATAATAAAATCAAGCCTTAATAATAATCAGAGATTTCACATAAGCCGCAGAAAAACTTGTTTCAATCCTAATGAAAGTAAATCAATAATTATCATTCTCTTGCCCTTATCCCATTTTATTTGAACTTAAACTTATCATTACTTGTCACCTCCTTTCTAGCCATACCATAATTCACACAGTCCATCCATCGCTTTGGTATTTCTCTACTCTTATAAATCAATAAATTCTTAATAGTAAAACAAAAAGCTTTGAGAGCGAGTGCCACTAGTCTAGCGTTCAGATCGCGATCTAGTTTAGAACGGTCTTTTCATTTTGGTTATCAGTTCTATCTCAGAACCAAAAGGCTACTAGATACTGCTGGTATTGGTATTCACTAAAGTGTAAGAAAAAGTCTGACTAACGTACAGACATCTCAAGAGATGTAGACACACAGACGTGTTGATACAACATCTTAATGGTTTGAATTGAAAGATTCACTTGAATGTGTCACTTAACTGCGACCGTCTCCCCTTGCTATTGACATTGCTATCTTAGTTCAAGCCGATTTGAAGCAATATATTCCTTAACACGTTGAACGCCGCTTTATTTTTTCAGTCTTTCTGTTTGGGCCGTGGGGGACACCGTATGGTCGACATACAATAGTTCCGTTGGGGCCGCGGGGGACAACATATGACCGCGAGTCAGAGGCGATTTTAAGCGTCTCTATTGGGCCGTCGGGCACAGATATGAAGCTAAAATGTATTTGACGTGACCCCCACGGCCCTGCAGACAAGTAGATTGTATTTGGTTTTTAGTAAAAAATATGACTTAGAAAAATATGACAAATCATTTCGGGACACGACTTGTTTGAAAGTTCTAAAGGAAAAAGTGTGTATGATAATGTGTTATTTTCTATTTTTTCATAAAATTACTATTTAAAATGTGTTGTAAAATACTGTATACTGTTAATTTTTACTGAAGTAGTTAGAATCTGGTTAAAGTGGTACTACATAGCTGTTAGGGTTTAATTTTTCGGGGATAGTTTGATGAATTAAACTACATGTTTGTAAATCAGAAATATAATAATTATTTATTACAGGTTTTAATTGAAACAAAATTAAATCAGACTTATTCAGATCAATATCAACGTTACTACACCTATTATTTAATGAATTTTATGGAAACAATCAAAACAAAGAAATGGTTTATTAGGGCAGGTTTCACAAAAAGTTACAACTTTTTGCGTCTTGTTTTTTCGTCTTGCTTGTTCGTGCAGGACATGAGCGGGGATGACCGACACCCCGACCCCCGCGGCCCCCGCCAACGAACAACGCGATTTATTTCCGCGTGGGCCATGGGGGGCCACTGTTGAGTGACAGTAGTATTTTGGTAAAATAAAGTCACTAATTACTTTTCTTCGATTTATTTCATGAGATTTGGCACATTTTCTAGCCCCTAAAGCAATAAAAACATAAACGTAAAATTTAACAATCGGGCATTTTTAACCTGGCTCCTTTTACTAAATAATTGAGGCCCATATGTTGTCCCCCACGGCGTTTAACGTGTTAATTGTCACACATTTGATAATTTTTTGCTGGTCTTTCAAAACGGTGTCAAAATCACTTAGTGTTTCCATCATCTAAATATCACACGTCAATTTTTTTGATTGAATTATTGTTTTACGGGATGAATAGCAAAACTCAAAATGAAAGGCCTGAGAACAAACTGCATATTCCAAAACGCTGTTCTTATAAAGTAATTTTGAAGGATACTGTAACATTGCGACATAAAACCATAAGTGCCTTTTTTTTTACTTCAGACAACAAAGTGTGTAGTTTACTAGATTATTTTGGCCCAGTAGAAGTCCATAGGACTTGGCCAAAAGTTCTTAGACAAAAAACCCTGAATCGCCAGCAACGAAATGTATAAAAATGGATTCATTATTATAGTAAACCCATTACGTTATCAAAAAATCAGTCTCCGAAACCATGTAGCAAATTATTAGGCTGTTTGTGAATCATACTTTATTGATTTTCCTTGACGTTTTGTATTAAAAAAATGCGAATAATTTCTATAATTTGTTATTTTTCTGTATGTGCATGTAACTGAGCTAAACGGCTGGGCTCATTATAACTTCTTTTTTTTTGGTACCTCTCAGGTTAGCCTCGGAGGCTGTCGCCTGCTCAGCTGGACTATCCTGAGTTTTGATGTTGATTACGATGTTTGATGCATAAATGTTACGTAGGTGCGTAGGGGACATGTGAAACTACTCACGGCTAATAGCACACTGATTTAATCCTGCATTAGAGGTTTGGGTAGGGACACAGCCCACGCTCACACACGCGCTGCTCACACATACATAATTATATAACAATAAATATTGAATTACTTACATAAAATATTTTATTTGATTTTTTTAATCCGTAATAACAACTTTTTTATGTTTACGGACCCCACAAAACTGATAGATCACGGCTATTGTAGATATTTATGAATCTGAAAAATGTTCTAAAAATAGTTTCATTGATCAATAATAATATCTAGTATACTATATCGATTTTGAAGTAAATTATTATATATTTTTGATGTACACATTATGCCTATAAAAACGACGCATATATGAAGTTTCTGGCGATTCTGGGTTTTTTTTTTGGCGAAGTCCTTTATCGCAGCTTCAGTAGCATTATCTACGTTCCTAAATGTGTATCGTAGGTACATTTCAGACATTAAAACAAGTTAGGAGACGATACCAATAATAGATGAACATCTTTAAATCCAACACTTGCGGTCGAATATCCGTTCCAATCCTAATGCAAGGTTGAACGGGGCCTGTATCCTTAATCATTTGCCGAGCAATTTAAAAGCAGGACCATTCAATTAAACTGATACCGCATAGGTACACTGCATATGGTTCAATTTCGCTTACCACTGGGCGATCTTTGGACTGCATTCGTTGTCTTAGACATCCCAACAAGTAAGATCGAGGTCAAGAGCAGAGTCTGTAGTGTACACTGTCAATGCTATTACGGGTAATTTGGGAACGAAACGGAATGAATTCTCTGTATATTTCCATCTCTCTGGGTATACTCACCATGTTTTCCTTCAACGATTTGAGAGCAGTGACGAATAAAAAATATATAAAGTAACCTACCTGCCTAAGTTCAAACCATTCAATAATATTTATAAAATGAAGGTTAAACTAGTGTTTTGTCTGTATCCAGGTGGTCCAGCAAGGCCAGGAGCTCGCAGCGGCTATCGCGGAAGCTTCCGATGTAATGGCATCGAGTGGTTCCGACGGTTCCGAAGCTGCGCCCCTGGATGCACAAGCGCGTGTGCAGCTGTTACTCGAGTTCTTGCACGACAGACAACTCGACCTGGAGGAACTGGCCGAAGAGAGGCGCGCGAGGTTCGAGCAATGCGTGCAGTTAGGTGAGGGTCCGTGGGCGTCCAGTCAACATCAATATTACCGCCCTTACTGATGTGACGAAGGCGTCATCATTAACAATTTTAATCAAAGAAAGAATGAAAGAAAGGAAACTAATTTATTTGTTACCAAGTCAGGAGCAAACAAAAAACAAAGTAAATTGACAATTAATCAATTAAATCAATAATTTTAGTGAACTTTTGAACAAGTCAATATTTATAGATGTGAATAAGTTCTTAAAATTATTAGAATATTCTATGTGAAACGATGTTTTTTATGAAAAAAATCGACGTGTTTATGTTACATTCTCACCGCGTTATAAACATGCACAATACCGTAGAGTACTCTACCGCTCTAGCTCTGAATTGATAAATAAACTCCGCATCGTCTCGGGCTCCTTCGGTTGAAAGTCTGTTCTTATAGCCTGTGTAATAAAGTGTGATAAATGGTGTAAAAAAACCTCTTAACGAAACCGAAAGGCACTTCTCCTCGTCATTGCGATACTTTTTTTTGTTCTACACTATACCTTCTAATTACTGAGATATTGGGAGTCACAGTTAAAAAAAATGGACAAGTTTTTTTTAATACAAGTTTTTATTGTAAGATTTTTACTTTGAACATCTCCACGACCCCCGTACTATTCAATCCATCCATAAGCACAATGTATTGAGTGCGTTACATTGAGTTCTACCACAAAACATGATTTTTCACCCCAAATATTTAGTCGTTTCCCAGCAATAATTTTTGGGTAAAGTTACTTAGTTTGATGTACAGAATGCTTGGTTGATGGCTTCGTGATGAGGTGGTTTACACCCTGTATACGAATACTGGGCTCATGAGCTTGATGCTCGCTAGTCCGTCCGTTTGCTACCTTTGTGAAGCAATTGTTTCAAAGAGAATGAATACCTCTTGAAATAAAAAGACAAGTGTTTAACATTAAGTCATGAATTCATAATATTAAGATTATTTTTATATAATCACTCTGTAGTAAATTCATTATCAGGATATGCCAGTATTAAACTACATTTATATACGTACAGGAAGCGGATTCATTTAAATTCAATAAACGAGTAAACCAATGTCTGTGATAACTAGGTAAAATCTAATAAAACGTTCAACGCCGTATCTATTTATACTGTTGTATAATACTAAGCAATTAATAGTAACAGGGAAATCTATTGTAAACATATTTATAGGTTAGTTTGCGTTTGACAGAGTTGTGAGTATGTGTTATTTTCTGAACGATGGATCAGTTTTTTTGGATGTTACGACACAGTGGTATACACATTTTATATACCCCTCTGGGAGAAGAAGGTAAACAGTTGTCCATTCATTAATATGCTAGTTACGGTGTCTCGGCTTATTCCCGTTTATATTTTTCTTACTTAAAATAATTAGTAGACAAAGTTCCATTGCGTTTGTAACGTATAGGGACCAACTGTGTCTGGGATTGTTGGCATCTGCTAAATTGCATGTTAAAACTTGGTCATGTTAAAAAAAAACCAAGACTTGAATTTGCGGGATCAGCGGGAATTAGTAAAAATCCGTAAAGATCCCATAAAAATATTGACAACTACCATTTCAATACTAGGGATGCATCCGATACCGATACCGATATATCGGCGATACTTCGGGTTTGCCGATATATCGGTATCGGCGATATTTTTATGGCAGATTCAACGATACTTTTCAAATTTCGCGCTTTAAAAATGACGTCTTATACCCAAACTTGAAAAAAATGGCGCAGAAGTACTTTAGTTTCCAAATGAGTTCTGTCGCATCGGAGAGACTATTTTCCACCGCAGGTCTTATTCAAACAGACTTGCGAAATCGCCTTTGCCCGCAAAACCTAAAAATACTTTGTTTTTCAAATAAAAATCTTATAAATGTTTATTTTGATTACTAAAACTATTAATTAATTGTGTTTTATTTATTCTACCTTCCTTTTTGAATTCAATTCCAAGCGTATCGGTATCGGTATCAGTATCGCCGATATTTTTATAACAGTATCGGTATCGTATCGGCAAAAATCGAGGCATCCATATTCAATACACGTCACGAACTGCGGGTTTAAGTTCGATGGCCGTGTTTGGGAACTATCAACACAGCCCAATATAGTCATCTGCTACCCTACTCAACGCCCGCCAAATGCAATCTTTCCCAGCCATCTTTTCAAGATCGAGACGGGTTGGTATAAATACAAATAATTATCAAAATGTACCAAACTATATAATATTCATATTACAGGCCAATTCCAAAAGGACGCTGCTCAGGTCGTTAGCTGGATAAGAAACGGTGAAGCGATGTTGGCTGCTTCGTTCTCGATTCCCGGCACGTTATCAGAGGCTGAGCAGCTGAAACGAGAACACGATCAATTCCAAGTGGCTGTGGAGAAGACCCACGCGAGCGCTGTGCAAGTCAAGTACAGGGCTGATGCGCTGAGGGCAGCCAACCATTATGACCCTCATACGATTCGGTGAGTATTGTAGAATACTATTGCTGTATTAAAAAAAACAAGCGAGGCAGTATTGGGGACTGCCGATTGAAGTGAAAACTAAGTAATCTATATCTGCTACGGGTTGTGCCCCGCGCACGCCTAAGTCGTGCTACGCCGTACCGGATCGGCTACGAGTGCTACGGAGCATTAGGCTACGGTCACGCGAGTACGAGTTTTGTTTAGTACGAACTCGCGTGACCGTAGCCTAATGCTCCGTAGCACTCGTAGCCGATCCGGTACGGCGAAGCACAACATTACAGAACAGCAGAACATTAATAGGCCGATGATGATGATGGGATACGAATCCCATCATCATCATCGGCCTATTAATGTTCCCACTGCTGGGACAGGCCTCCTCTCTATGAGAGGGAATGGGCTATATAATCCACCACGCGGGCCCAGTGCGGATTGGTAGATGTCACATGTCTTCGAATTTATGGTTCTAGGACATGCCGGTTTCCTCACGATGTTTACCTTCACCGTTTTGAGAGCAGCGGTGATGTAATAAATTACACAAAGTAATGCGCCTGCCTGGGTTCGAACCCACGACTTACTGAACGTAAGTCGGGGCCGCCACCACTGGGCCACCGCTGCGCTGCACCGCTGCTCGTATCCCATGCTCCGAAACATTTCAACGTGGCTCTATCAACCTACACCTTCGGGCGTATTCGTCTGGCTTCTTATACGATTTATCTTGCTATGTTAATGCTAAGAGACATTTTATCATCGAATGACACGAGTAGTTAAAAAAAACAACGCACCAAATAAAAAATCTAATATTAGTTTTTAAAGTCAGCACGTTTTTTACCTTTGCTTGGGTGGAAAATTCGGCGAAACCAAATGCAATATATTGGACTCATCAAAACTTATCAAATGACCCCAATCTCAAATAATTTTGACTAAACCACCTCCTGGCCCCATCATCAGTCCCTTACCGAGCCCAATCTATTGGACTGCTAAACCGAATGATGTGAACTCAAAACTAGATGGGTTTACTAGTAGCCAGTGAAGAATTCCACTATCCACCTGGCTCCATCATTAGATCAGTTCTAAGATACCATTATTATAGTTATGTCATCCGAACTACATAAACCCATACAAGGTTTCATTTCGATATTACAATCAGAAGTAGGTTCAAATGGATTTCCAAGAATTGATTACCCGTTGTTAGTTAGTTACAAGTAAAGCTAACCTGTACTTGTTAATAAGTAGATACTATTTTGAAATTATTGATTTATCAACCTGGCCGACAACTCAGTAAATCAATTGCATAATACTTTGAAAATCGTTTTCCTTGTACACTGACAAATATGTTTGTAAAACAAATGCTAGTGCAATTTTATTTACATTTGCTTCGGTGGGAGCTTTAGCTGCTGCAAACCGTTAATGTTTTCACTGAGTAAATTACGGAGTACTCGCCAAAGTTAGGCGACCTATTCACCACCAGTCTAGTCCAGTTTGTTTATGTTTTACAGACTAGCAATGTATGCATGGTTCTATTTTATTGCTGACATAATTGACGGCATTTTCATAGTTTTGGGGAGTACTTATGCCGAAAACAAAAACGACAAAATGTAAATAAAAGATGGCGGCTACCCAATTCTCTTGTTTGACTCCGTCTTTAAAGAATCATATCCACTAATATTACAAGATGCACTGCGCAATTTTTGCGAGCAATTTTATACCCAATGAAATTCCTTTCTAGCAGCTGTTTAATATTCACTGATCAAACGAAACTCAACTAAAACCAAATAAAACTTAACTGCCGTTCCCATGGTTAATCCAAACTACAGCATATAAAGTTGTAAATATAATAAAAAAGAAAAGTAATTTCAGAAACCGCGCCAAAGCCAAAGAAAAAGAGGTTGGCTTGTCTTTTGCTATCTCTGAACATGTTTGGCCCGCAAACTTGATTGACCAAGAACTTACTTGAAGACTTTACAAATGACGACAATTAAGTAGAACCATGCAGGTAGCGCAGCTGGCCTTGACCGCAAAGAACATACTAGCGATTCTTGATAAATCACTTACGAGTATTAAAAATGTATACGATTCGGCTTTGTGTTAGTGTTCCAACATGTAGTTACAGCTACATGTTGGCGTGAGACTAGTGATGTGCCACCATGCAACCCTTTTTCTACATATTTTTTTTTTATCATCATCATTATTTTGCCCTTATGTCAATTTGTCTTTTGTATACTGCTGTTTTAGTCACCGTCTCCTGAATCGCCCCTGTCTAGCAATATCATGTAATTCATAAAAAAAAAATTACAGAGAAATCTCAGAAGAAGTAACAGAACGGTGGCAGCGGCTTGTGACTTGCGCCGAAGAGCGTCACAAGTTAGTGACGGCATCGCTGAACTTTTACAAGACTGCTGAGCAAGTGTGTTCGGTGCTGGATTCTCTGGAGCGAGAATACCGGCGCGATGAGGACTGGTGCGGGTCTGCGGCCGCACCACCAGCTGATGAACAGACCCTACAGCTCAACATTGACAAGGCCGCTCAGGTAACAAAACCACAACTGTGTTTCTTTTTTGCCCATTTGCAAGCAAGAAACGTTTAGCATAATCGGCCTATAACGTTCCCTCTACCAGCAAAAGTGGTGTAGATGGAGTGGGCCATAATCCACCACACAGACCCAGTGTGGATTGATGGATGGTAAGCGAAAATCGCCTCCTGAGGATTTCGTTACGTCAATCAACCGAGTCACAGTGTTGTTGAATGACTCTGAAATTGTCTCGTGTCCAGCAGCCCAACAGCCCAGCCCAGCCCAGCCCAGGTGGGACAACTGTTTTATCGATAGCCAACCGTTTTTCCCTACCCCAACGCAATTTGCATATGTGAGCAGTAAGTGTTCTAGTTAATTGATGGTAGTATTGATTTATTTTACAAACGTCTGGTTCTCGTGAGGTGCACTAGTCTCTAGAGCCCTGTAATTTAAATATTCGGATCTCCAGTAACCCTTACAATATTTTTTCAAAAATAATTAAGTGAATTTATTCAATGTTTTTTGGTTAAAGATTCCCGAATTTTAAAGCATCTTAAATATTTAAAGATGACGTTGCTGTGTCTAGCCACAACGTTTTTTGGTCAGATTTTTCGGCTCGCTGCTGTGTATTACTTGTATCATTTTATGCGTGAAAACAACTTATTTAATGCACATCGCCCAGCAAATAATCCACCAAACCGTCCTCGCGGTCCACGGCGGCGGCGTCAGGGCACAAACCGACATTGAGATGCTACGTTTTAATTATTTTTTTTTAGTTAATGTGAGTAACTATTTCCTTGTTTTATTATGTTCACAGACGTAAATAATTAACATTTATTGTAGTAAAGTTATAATTGTGAGTAAAGCTACTAGTCTAAATGAGTGCAATTGGAGGTTATTTGTTAGTAGTGTCCCGCGTCTTTTTTTTATCGTTTGCTAAAATATAGTCAAAGAGAACTAGGCATAGCAACGTTTAAAAAAAAATCAAAATAATAACAAAACTTTTAAGGATTATAGGCTTGATGTTAGGTTATCTTAAAGAGAAGTTTCCTTCCAGGTGGCTGCTTTGATAGTGAAGCATGGTGAGCAGAAGGAGGCTTTTCTAAAAGCTTGTACTTTGGCGCGGCGTACTGCCGAGACTTTCCTCAAGTATGCGGCACGGTCGGCTCAAGTTCACGGGCAGACCCCCGCGGCTAGCAAGGCTCACCATGAACAGACCAGGGCTATACTTGACACTCTGTTGGCGCAAGAGAACAAGGTGAGAAATAATTATTTAGTTTTCAAATAAAGTATACAGATTTGCAAGAAACCTTCATCCTATTTTACTTATTACTAGCTTTTGTCCGCGGTTTAGCTCGCGTTCATTTAGAATTTGAAAAACATTTCTTATTACTCGTAATTCAATCATTTCTAAAGACACGTGGCGCCAACTATTATCACAAGAACGTTATTGTGATTTTCCTCGGGCACAATATAACATAATTCATAGTAATGTACTCATAAAATTCTGCTAAAGCGGCCATTTTAGTAGTGGTCCGCGCTCGGCTGAATTGATTAAGAATAATAATATAAGTATGTGAACGAACACTTGTAACGAAACTGGGCTGTAGGTACAATGTGTAGGTCCTAGGTAGGCATTCGAATCAATACTATACTGCCCTAGGGTGTCTTATACGGGGCGGAAAAGACATCGAAGACATTGACACACAAAGGGTAACCACGTATTCAGTACATCATTCCGAACCCCAATGTGTAGAATGTTTTAGAATCGGTAATTAAAAATCGTTGTATTCCAAGTATAATAACCGAGATCTGAATTCCAATAATCTGATTTTCATAATTCATCTTTAATCAAATTTGCGATTCTTGATAAAAAAAAGAAAGTTATTGGTAATAAAAACTTTTCGTGAGTTTCTTATCGCCAATTCACGAGAGACCCATCCAATGCGTTTTACCATCTTCTCCTCGGTCTTCCGCTAACCATATCTAGATATTTCAGCGCTCCATTCTAACTATGCACGTGACATACTTTCCTGAAAATTATATAGGTAGCGCAAAGGATAGTCGACTCCTCGTTAAATATTAATTAGTTACGACGAGGGGAGCTGACCGAGTGCCGACTAGACAGGTTGAATGTAGGCTATTTGTAACCTAGTGTGGAATACTTTTTAATTGCACTGCAGTACACGGTCGACTTATGAATAATTTAGAAGATGTTGAATCGTGTTGTGGAGAAAATCAATACATGTCGTAGGTATTTCGAACCAATGTGAAAGTTACAAGAAAATAGAATTGATTATTGTTGCTCATTCGCAACGTTAGGTTTATATGGAGACTAGTTTTTGCGTGATGCGCGAGCTGCGCGCAGCGTTTTAGGATTCGTGTTATTGAGAAGTATTCACCCTCATAAAAAATTCAGAGGAATCGTTAAAAGATTTTTAAAATCCATTAGAGCACTTTAAAGATTTGGAAACCCCTCAAGAACCCCAAAAACATTTTAAAAACGAATTCAATAAAACATGGGAATTAAAATAAAAAAACAAAATTCTCAGACATTTTCCCCCACTCTGGGCGGAGCGAGAGGGAGTGTCAGACTTTTACTGACTAAAACCCATCCATGTTCCTTCCTCGCCCTTTACGTTCCGGGACCGCGGTATCTCTTTCGAACAGTCCCGCAACCCCAGCAGGCTTCGGCCCTTGCGGGCCCTTCACTGTGCTGACATCTCTTTGAGGCGCGCGTGGAACACGAATGCGCCGTCGACACGGCCTGTCGTCATTAGACGGACGGACGGCTAGCTAGCCCACAGCTAACCGTCCACAGGCCCGCGTCTACGGTGGCCGGTAGCCACCACGTGGCCCCCGACGCCCGGTGCGGCTCCCGCGGCGGCTGGGAAGAGAGGCTCTCTCTCTCGCGTTCCGCCACCTCCTTCGCTAGCATGACTGCTTCGCAGAAGGAGGTGACGGCTTCCCATTCCGTCTCGCTCCGGACCATGGATTGAACTAGGGCCGGACGCGAGTGGTCCTGGTTCAATCCATGGTCCGGAGCGAGACGGACCATGGATTCGTAGCGCTATGGAGGTCGCCGGTTCGCTTTGCTCGCCACCACCCCTCTTCGCTCCACTCAGCACCTACCTACCACCGGAACCTATCGTGACCTAATCCCTACGCTACTTACCACCACCGGTTAGGTTTCGACACCTACTATAATATTTGTTCAAACACCTAATGGCTATTCCTAACCGTTAAAAAGTTACAGCCCTTTCAATTTTAGGGGAGGTTGGGGAGGGGAAGGGAGGGTATACAAATTTCCACGCCCTTCAATAATAAAGTATATAGACAAATCAAAAAGCCTCTACGTGTCCTAATTTCCGAGATACGATGGGGAGAGGAGTGAAGGGGAGGAGAGGGGGGAGTTTTGAAAAATGATTTTGACTGCCTCGGGGCCCCTTAGAAAAAAAAATGTTCCAATTCTCTTAACTTCCGAAATCCGCCTAAAGGGAGGGAGAAGGGGGGTGACTAAGAGAATGGCTCTTTTCTTTTCCGAGTTACGCTTCACCCATTCAACCTTCGTTGCACTACGGAGGTCTCGCAAGTTCGCTCCACTCAGGACCTACCTACCACCGGAAAGCTATCTTGACCCAATCCTTACGCTACGGGGTTCGCCGGCTCGCTTCGCTCGCCACCTCTCCCCTTGCCACCACCGGACAGATTTCGACGTCTACTATTAATATTTGTTGAAACACCCAATGACGATCCCTAACCGTTATGAAGTTACACCCCTTTCAATTTTAGGGGAGGTAGGGGAGGGGAGGGTATACAAATTTTCACGCCCCTCAATCATAAAGTATAATATAGTCAAATCTAAAAGCCTCTACGTGTCCTAATTTCCGAGATACGATTGGGGGAGGAGTGAAGAAGGGGAGAGGGGAAGTTTTGAAAAATTATTTTGACCAACTGATTGCCCCTTAAAACGAATCTGAAAAAAAAAAGGTCCACATCTCTTAACTTCCGAGATCCGCCTAAAGGGGGGGGGGGGGAGATAGGGGGCAACGAGACCAACTTTGAAAAATGGTTTTTACTTCCCCGAGCCTCCTCTATACGAATCCGTAAAAAAAAAACAAAATACGGGTCTCTTAGTTTCCGAGATACGATAGGGAGGGGGAGGAAGGGGGGTGAAAAGGGTTGGTTTGGCACTTTTCCCATACTCGCGAGAGTTACTTGTTTACGAATCTGTCAAAATATACCCACCTTCCCCTTCACCATCTGGGAGAACAATAATAATTATGTCAGTGAGTCAGTCAGTCGGTGGTAATCGAGGTTTACCTCTAAATAAGGTGTTAAAAAATTAACTGGAAGAAACTTGAGGAGTTGTTTAGAAGCACAAATAAAAAATAATCACGAAAAAATTGTATATAAGTAACGATCCGTTTCAAAGATATGCAATATTTTCACTGCGCACAAAATTATTGAATATGCGCACTTGACTGTACTGTGACTGCACGGTGCAGGGCGCCGCGCGCATGTTCGTTCACCCCTGCGACAGCGCAAACGTAGACAGCTGATTCTAACTTTCCCATCACATTTTGCTGACTTTGGACTGGCAATGTTTTTTTTATGTAAAAACTAAAAATGCTTGAAAAAAGTTTTTTTGTTTTGAATATATTTGTTTTTTGATACCGAGTACGTACACGAAATTCTTGCAGTTAATTTTTTAACACCTTATAGTATAAAGAAACTCCAGTCCGTAGAATGACTTCGTTTCCAGCGATTGATGCAAGTGTAATCAGATATAGATGATTTTAAAACACTGAAATAGTGGTTTCTTGCTCTAGCTCGTCAAAAGATTTGTCCTTTGCGAATTATTCATTCATTACTCGTGATTACATACGGACTCATAATACGCACTCAGAGATTATGAGTAGTTTCAACCTAGTAATGTCATGAATTAGAATTTTCAAAGGCACTTGATTAAAATAAATCATTTACGGTACTTTAGCTTGGCAAGGTGAACTGGTTTATACAATAAAATTATTCACAGGAAATGTAAAAATAATCATGAATGGTAAACCCTTCAGAGATACGAGTATCAATCGGATGTTTTCATAGCAAAGCTATTTCGGCGCGTCGCTATTCTTATTGTTTGTTTGTTTACACAAAATTTGACCATTCCAATTACGTGATATGAAAACATTTATGCAAAACGTCGGATTTATATTAGTTGCGTGTGGCATTGCCAGTGTCAGTGTCGTCGCGTCAGAATGGAGTCGGAAACAATAAGGTTTTGTTGAATGGCGCGCGATGGTATCTCGAGGACAGATTGCCATGGGCCCCGGGCGGTAACTCTCATATACCATGTGTCGTCTAGTTCAAGCGCGCGTTCTGTGTGAACATGATAAAGAGTTTTTTTATGGTGATATTACAACCGGTATATTTTCATGCCATGACAAAGTTTATTGCAAGTGCGTAGAGCCAGGAAATGCGTGCAAATAATGCGTGATTACAAAAATATGATTTATAGAATTGCTTTACATTTTCAATTAAAGTGTCCGTAAACAATAAAGTTTGCAATTTTCCTTTGACACCCATTGTAAGCCGCTTTATTTCCAATAGGTTTTGGAACACTGGACAGTCCGCAAGAAGCGTTTAGAGCAGTGCCAGCAGTTCGCTTTGTTTGAGCGTTCGGCCCGCGCTGCCGTCGAATGGATCAAGGAGACGCAGGAGCGTTGCGGCGCAGCGGCAGCGGCAGCCGCCGGCGGCGTGGCGAGAGAGTCCCGCGAGCGAGTGCGCTTGCTGGCGCAGCTAGCCGACGGACTCGTCGAGAAGGGACACCCACATGCCGTACAGATCAAGGAGTGGGTCGCCGCTGTTGATGCCAGGTAATTACTAGCCAAATTATTCCATTCATAGCCATATGTCTAGATGTGTTTTTTTTGGCCAAGTGTCAACTAAAACACAAGTCTACTTTCATTACTTTTATTGATAGCACGTTCGAAGCGATGGCTGATAAAGCTTGCCAAATGAGTAAATTAAATCAGTTGATCAAGTGTAATAATTTATACTTGGTGTGTATTGTACCCAGATATGCAGAGTTCAGCGGTTCGATGGAGGGTGGCGAGAGCGAGCCGGAGAGCGACTCGGGCGTGGCGCCGTCGCTAGCTTCGTCGCAATCGGCCGACAACGACGCGCGTGCCGAGCCGCAGCCCACCGCTGTCGGTGACGACAAACGACGTAGCGCCAGGCGCAAAGAGTACGTATTATTTACCGTTTAAGGCCGCGTCCTCACTTTATCGTGACAACAGACAATCGTGTAGTTTTAAGTGTCGTGGTTTGTGTATTTAAATAGCCGTGTTCACATAATTATAGGACCACGCGATTACTGCCGTCCACGACTTTTGCCAACTAAAAACGAACGATAAATGAATCGTCACGACATAGTGGGAACGCGGCTTATGGATCATTTCTTGATTGAGAGTCGTAAATAAAACTCATTGTTCAACTGGCCACGTTTTATAATAATTCATTGACATTTAAGCTCAAAATGAAAAACAAATGAATAAACATAACCCTAGATTATAACTAAAAACTGTATACTAAACATAAATACTTGTTCATTTAGGTTCATAATGGCGGAGTTGCTGCAGACGGAGCGTGCGTACGTGAAAGATTTGGAGACGTGCATCACGTGCTACCTACGAGAAATGCGCACTGACCCCGGCGCCGTGCCACAGGCGCTACAGGGAAAGGTATGTTCAAAACACTATTTTATTTATTTGAAAAAACATAAGTATTTAAAATTCTAGTAAACGACGTATCCTAAAACAAAAAAAAAATAGAGAAGTGACCCGCCCGATTCGAGCCCGGCAGATACCGGGCTCAATTGGTATGTTATTATAATCCAGTCCCTCTTATAAAGGGGATGGCATGTGTCCCAATAGAAGTAACATGCTTTTGATTATAGGTATATGCAATGTCATATCCTAAGTAGAGACTCAATGAAAGACGAGATTTATGAACGTAGACTAAGCAAAAGGACAATCCTTATCAACAGCGGGCGTTCTGTAGTTTTTGCCTTCCTCTGTGAGAAAATGCTAAAAAGAGTTACTAAGGTACCATCTTGCTAATACTCACATTTCAGGCGCCCGATATACAGTCCGCCTCAGAAACATATATACCTACATCGACAAGTATTCCGTTCATTGTCTGCAATCTTTGGGCTGTAACATTGGGGCCAGAAAAACATAAAACACACTGGATTCTTCATTATGTAGTTGACGACCCGAATGGCGTAGTGGTAGTGAGAGTGCCTTACGTTCTTAGGGTCCTGGGTTAGAATCCCGGTAGGAGCAAATTTTTGTGTGATGACCATGGGCATTTGTTTCCGAGTCATGGATGTTTATATGTATAATAAGTATGTATTTACAAAAAAAAAAGTAATATAATATGTAGTTTATCAACTATCTGGTGTCTACGACACAAGCCTTGCTTAGTGTGGCACTAGATGGCGCTGTGTGTTAATGTCCAGCGATATTTATTTATTTATTTATTATAGCTAAATATTATGGAACTCAAATTGTAGATTACCAAAGGCCCAGACCCAGCCTTCAAACATTTTTGGGCTATTTTCAAAAGCCAACGAAAATAAACTTATTACTTGGATAGAGCCATAATAAACATGTTTTTATTACAACACCTAAGTCGTAAGTCAATTCACCGAGAAGTTATTCAACCACAAAATAACTGAGATCATCCAGATTGGGATTTTTTTTGCCGGCCATCTAAAATAAACGCAATAATTTAATAAAGCTAATGGATGTAAACATTTATTATTATGCCACGCAAGATCTATACCCAAGTTTTAATTTATAAATAATAATGATTACTAAAATATGAATGCTACTGGTAAGGAAGATCTACCGATCTACTTGAAGCCCAAACTCATCGATGTGTTTACCTGCCCGTCCTAACCTACGGTGCTCAGACATAGTCACTCAACTAATGGGGAAGACCGTTAAAAGCTAATTGTAGATGGCGCCACCATAGCTGGTCTCAATCTGACCAATGAGGTCAAGGTATTTTAAAATATTAAATGACATTCCTTGATTTTCAACCAATGACGATACTTGGAACCAGCTATGCTAGCGCCATTAGTTCCACAGTGTGCATCCCCAATGCAAAAGTTCCGCCTTGGGGTCGGCCGAAGAGCCACGGGCGCAGCATCCAGAACGAGCCACCTCTTTCTAGTCCGTCTTTGACAGCGTCGTCCATCCTCAGGCTGATGATTTGAACGCATTAGGCATTTGTTTTGAATAGATTTTATACTTCTTTTTAGTAACCTTGAATGTCCCACTGCTGAGTAAAAGCCTTCCAGGTGCTCTTCTCCTGTGCCACCTTGAAACACTCTTTCTAGGCCGGCCTCGGCAGCGCCGTCTATCTTCAGACACCCGTTGTGTTGAGACCTTAGCCCAGCAGTCAGCATGCGGCGCACGTGACCTGCCCAATCCCATTTAAGCCTGGCAGTGTTTTCGTCCCGTCTGTAATTCCTGTTTTTGAACTCACCATTCCGTTCCGTATTTTATCTGTTCTCTTTACACCCAGAATGCTGCGCTCCGCTGCTCTTTGGCAGACCCCAAGTCGGAACTTTTACAATAAGTTGAGTGACTAGGTTAGATCTTGATCGACGAGTTTGGGTTTCGAGGAGATCGGCAGATATCCTTCGATTAACGTCTTCATCAAGCATTTATGTTATAGTAATGTTTTTTATTTATTGATAACTTTGGTATACAGTGTGTAAATAACCTCATCACGAAGCCGTCAACCAAGCATTCTGTACATCAATCTACGTTACCTTATTCAAAAAATAATACAGCTTTGGTTTTGTTTGTAAACAGGAGGAAATAATATTCGGCAACATCGAAGAGATCCACCGGTTCCACGAGCGGGTGTTCCTCCGGGAGCTGGACAAGTACGAGACGATGCCGGAGGATGTCGGCCATTGCTTCGTGACGTGGGCGCGCGAGTTCGACATGTACGTGTCGTATTGCCGCAACAAGCCCGACAGCAATGCCGCCGTCGTGCAGCATGCCGGCGATTACTTTGAGCGGTAAGATACACTATTAATACACGTACAGAAAACGGGAACGGACGGAACGGTCAGATTTTCGGGTCACTCACTGACTACTTACCTGTAACGACTCGAACCTCCGTGCGAAATTGGCCATCCACGGACTGATTTTGACAAGCGCGACTTAACCCTGATGTTCACCCGTGTAGCTGATATTACTTAACCATGAGCACCTCATTCTTATTCATTATTGCTGATATTATGTTAATAAATAGAAAATAAGAATGACTGCATTCACTACCTAACATATTCCCAACTATGTTGGAATCGGCTTCCACTCTCACCGGATGCAGCTGAATACCGGTATTTTACACGGAGCGACTATGCTTATCTGATAGCCCAGTTAGTACTGGGTAATACGATACCCCTTTGTAGGAATACCTGAGACGACTGTCAAAGAACTACACATAACAGCCGGGGCCAACGGGTTAACGTGCTTTCAGAGACACGGAGAAAAGTCGTATTTAAAAAAAAGGTCCACGGATCAACCTAGACGTGCAGAGCTTAACCTGATGATGTTAATGATTATAATTCTGTAAATACACACGTGTTACGGTCGAATCATATTTTGTTTAATTGCAAAAAAAACCGTTAGAAAATTTGAATTTCGCGGGCTAACCCGACGCTTCCACCTACACAGGCCGCAGAATCAACAGCTGTTCTGTCATAATGCTTTTCCAAAAATTGCCCCACGGTGTAGTTGCTCCTTTAGAAAAGAATAATCTTTATTTGCGTGAATTATGGTACATTTTGTTATTAAATGCAGTGAATAGTAGTAATTATAAATAGGTTTTTACCTTGCAAATATCGTCACAATATAAAACTAGTTATAGCAACCGTCATAAATATCTGGACTTTAATAGAGACCTTGACATCCGAGCATGTTTTACCGTGTCTTCTTAGAAATAAACGCAATTCAATATAAATATATACTAGTATACTATATTATATAAAGTGTATTATTGTTACTATATTTATCGTAGTTGGGTCATAATTTATCAGAGGAAATCACCGTCGAGGTTGACCGCGGCGAGGGGGTGTGACTAATCTTGGTTGCGGGGCGAACATTGCCAGATAACACATAAGGTAGAGAGGTATGGAAGGGAAAAGGGGAGTTCTTTGTACATGACAAGTTAATAAAAATAATGGTGAAAGAATTTTTTAAATCGGTTCAGTAGTTTTTGAGTTAAATAGTAACAAGCACAAAAATAACAAATCATTCCTCTTTATAATATTAGTTTAGACAAGTAGTATAATTGAAAAGTGTAATTTGGTTCCACTTGTGAGACCTGATCGAAAGACTTTAGTTAAATGGTTTAGATTTATTTCAGTTCAGCCGTGAACGTATCTACACGACCCGCATCAAAATGTAACATAGAGCAAAAGAGTTTTTAATGAAGCTGAAAACTTTTAACGAATTGTTTTCGCGAATACTCATTAATATTCATTGCTTTGTGCAAACCAGGGCGCGTTAAAATTCGCGCAATAATGTTATGCACTGCAGTGGATGGGGACTTTAGGTACATTTACCGAATCCCTTATATTGGGTGTGCTGATGCAACAAACAAATATAGTGTTCGATGTAATGAATGTCTATTGCATTGGCTGACATTGAGAATAATAAATACGATATGAGACGAATCCTAACCGTTGAATACTGCGCAAAGAGTATGTGCTGCAAATACTGGGATATTAAAGGTAACTGAATCTCATCAATAATTGCCAAGAGACAGGCAGCTATATTTAGAAACTATTGTTACGAGCTGGGTATGAGATAAATTAATTACTACCGATTAAACAACACAATCACTTTATTAATCACAAAACAATTTAAACTTAATCACAAGAACACTACAGTACACTACTATTCACTATTCACTTAGATATCGCACTTCAAGTTCACTTCGATTCGCTTCGATGGTAGCCAAAACAAGACTGACTGTCGCGGCCCTGAGCGGTCTATTTATACTCGCCAACAGACACACCAGAATAACCTCGAATATTCTAGAGGGTCATAGAAAACACTAACAAAAGAGTAGGTAGGTAGGTAGGTAATTATTATTACTAGCTACTTGTACAACACAAACAAATATGAACCGTATGCCCTAGGCGTACGGTCGAAATTCTAATGTCTTTTAATAAAGAGGTCGCGAGTTTGTAGGTACCTACCCAACTTTGAAAGTAATAATAATAGAAATCTCTCGAAATTCCAACGTACTCATACTGTAATCACGTGCTTTCTCGAATGTTCTAGTAGGTCCGATGTAACACTGCCCCCTCCTTAGACATGCTCGTCCCGAGCATCATTAGTCCCATAGTATCGCGCCAACCGGTCTACATGCACAATCTTAGGCGCACCTCGTGGACCCTTTTGTATTCGGTAGGTGACATCGTTGATCCTAGTCACGACTCGGTATGGTCCATCCCATTTTGCTTGTAACTTCGGAGACTTCCCCTTGCTCCGCACTGGGTTATGCAACCACACCAGTGAACCCTCGTCGAAACCCCTACCGTTTGCCTTCCGATCATAACGGGTCTTCATCTTCTCAGACATCTGTTGGCCGGATTGTCGGATATGCTCATAAACATCGTTCAACTTATTACGCAAGTCATTCGCGTAATCTGTTACACTACATGGAGCATCAGGGGGAGTTCCAGTGATTAAATCAGCAGGTAACCGTAATTCCCTTCCAAAGTTCGCGAAGGCTGGAGTCACAGTCGTACTTTCGTGGACTGCACTTCGGTAAGACAGAAGAAACGGCTGTATGTGCTTGTCCCAATCCCTTTGCCGGCTTTCCACGACCTTAGCCAGATATCTCTCCAACGTTTGGTTAAATCGCTCCACCATTCCATCGGATTGTGGGTGGTAAGAGGTGGTTCTGGTTTTATGGGTACCCATCAATCGACAAGTCTCTTGAAATACTTGCGATTCAAAATTCCTTCCTTGATCGCTGTGTATTTCTAAGGGTACACCAAAACGACAGAAGACTTCCTGAACCAATTTATCTGCGACAGTTGTAGCTTCTTGATTAGGAATGGCGAAGACTTCTGGCCACTTTGTGAAGTAATCCATGACCACCAGGAAGTACTTGTTTCCGCTCTCACTTACTGGAAATGGTCCCGCAACGTCAAGTGCTATCCGTTCCCAAGGGGCTCCAACGTTGTATACTTTTAATGCACCTCTGCTGCGTGTACGGGGTCCTTTCACGGCCGCACAACTGGTACATTTACGGCACCAGTCCTCCGCATCATCTCGACAGTGGATCCAGTAGAAGCGTTCTCGTATTTTTAGTAGAGTCCTTTTTACCCCCATATGTCCTCCAGAACATCCATCATGGTAGAGCCGTAGAACATCCGGTATCTTAGCTTTAGGGACAACCATTTGTAGATGACAACTGTCCCCTCTAGCGTTTTCCCATTTACGGCACAAGACTCCATCCTGGATCACCAAGCTATTCCATTGCGCCCAATAACTCTTCGTGATGGAACTCATCGCAGCCACATCACTCCACTTGGGTTTAGGAACACCAGCTTTGATCCACTCGAAGATCGGTTTGATGTCCGAGTCATTGTGCTGAGCCTGCTGTATAGTTACCATCCATTCATCGCTAAGATCCGTTCTTAGCATCCTCACAGGCACCACTTCCTTAGACTCCTGTCTGGAACTGTGCTTACAATCTTCGGGCAAAGGTCTTCTTGACAGTTCGTCTGTGTTGCTGTGTTTTCTCCACTGTTGCTGACCAGTCTTCTCAGTCGCTTTTCTCTGCTGAGATTGATCTTCTCTAGGTGCGCTTCGCTTTTTACAGTTCGACCGAAGGTGACCCCTTTCTCCACAAGTGTAACACCTAGGGCTGTACCGTCGCGGACGCTGGCGTTCAGGTGATGCCACAACTTGCTTTGAACAACTTGGCCGAAGATGATCCCTTTCTCTACAGCTAGGGCTGTAACCTTGCGCACGGTCGTGTACAGGTGATGCCACAATCTCCCTGACGTAGTGTGTTCGGTGGTCTTGCCTCACTGCCTCTACTTCCAAGGCATGGGCTAAGGCGTCCTTCAATGTCTCATGATGCCCAAGTCTCACGGCGGCTCTAACTTCTAAGTCACGTATTCCATCAACGAACACCTGTACCAGATTTCCATCGATCAGTGCAGGGGTAGACTGGTAGGCTTTCCGAACGAGTTTTTCAACTTCCAGAGCCCACTGCTGTAGGTTCTCGGTACTTCGTTGAAAACGGTCCTTCAACTTGGCACGGAATACGTGCTCCAGGTGCGCGTCGCCGTATCTGGACTCCAACGCCTCCAGCAGCTGCTCGTAGGTAACGTCCTTGCCGAGCGCCTCCAGAATAGTTAGGGCCTGGTCTCGGAGGCCCAAGGTGAGCGCGGTCATGGCTTGTGGTTTTGTCCATCCATTCGCCTTCATGACGGCCTCAAACTGTATTTTGTACGCCGACCACGAAGATGTGCCGTCGAATGGAGGCACTTTAAAACCACGCGAAGATGGTGCAGCAACCACCGAAGTTACAGCCCCGCCTTCTGTCTTCAGTTCGCCCAAAGCCTTCTTTACCCCAGCAATCTGAACTTCGGCCTCCGAGATGCGATTCTCATGCTGGTGGACCTGATCTTTCATCACTTTCAGGTCCTTGCCGAAAGTTGCATGCAGATCCTTGATGAGGAGCATCTGCTCGTCTTGGCGGCGGACCTGTTCCTCTTTGTCTCGCTGCAACTGCTCTTCCAACCGGCGAGCCTGCTCCTCTTGACAGCGTGCTTGCTCCTCTTGACGGCGAGCTTGCTCCTCTTTATCTCGCTGTAACTGCTCTTCCAATCGGCGAGCTTGCTCCTCTTGACGGCGAGCTTGCTCCTCTTGACGGCGAGCTTGCTCCTCTTGGCGGCGAGCTTGCTCCTCTTGACGGCGAGCTTGATCCTGCAGCAGCGCCATTAAAGCTGACAAGTCTGGCGCCACTGATGCTGGAGAAACTCCGGATGGGCCAGCGACTGGCTGTGACGTAGGCTGGACACCACCCGCTGTCTGTGTCGGAGAATCTCCAAACCGCCTTTGGTCCATGTCCTGCTGTCGCTGACTTCTGGTACGGATACCGTCCATGTCGTCCTTTGGTAGAATTGGCATAATTTATCTCTCACTTCTGACACCAATTTGTTACGAGCTGGGTATGAGATAAATTAATTACTACCGATTAAACAACACAATCACTTTATTAATCACAAAACAATTTAAACTTAATCACAAGAACACTACAGTACACTACTATTCACTATTCACTTAGATATCGCACTTCAAGTTCACTTCGATTCGCTTCGATGGTAGCCAAAACAAGACTGACTGTCGCGGCCCTGAGCGGTCTATTTATACTCGCCAACAGACACACCAGAATAACCTCGAATATTCTAGAGGATCATAGAAAACACTAACAAAAGAGTAGGTAGGTAGGTAGGTAATTATTATTACTAGCTACTTGTACAACACAAACAAATATGAACCGTATGCCCTAGGCGTACGGTCGAAATTCTAATGTCTTTTAATAAAGAGGTCGCGAGTTTGTAGGTACCTACCCAACTTTGAAAGTAATAATAATAGAAATCTCTCGAAATTCCAACGTACTCATACTGTAATCACGTGCTTTCTCGAATGTTCTAGTAGGTCCGATGTAACACTATTACTTGTCTTTAAGATTAGTTGTTATGACCGTTAATAATTTCTAAGTACTTACCTCTAAACTATAAGGTCCGCAAGTTATATTAGTGTTAGTGAGTATTAAATAGAAATATTGCAGTTACTCATAGTAAAGTTTATTTGTGACCACCGATAAACTAGTTCACATTTAGCTCTCTTATCGAATCAACGGGTCTTGTTTAGTGTTGCACTCGTACCATGCGGCAATTTAAGACACGACAAAAGTCAGATAAATCTAGTTTCCACAAAATAGCTGCAAAAGCGAAACATACCAATTGAGAAACTCATTAACTCTTATTTGGTACTGGCCATTGATTCGAAGACTGAACGATGAAATGTTTTGTTATCTTGTTATCATCCTTTTAAAGGGTAGCTCCATAGAAACAGTTGCACGTCCCGAACAATAGGCACTTATCATTTACCAAGCGTCATCACCATTTGTTCTTTGAACTGACAAATGTTAGTTTTCGTTGTGCATTTAGTCCTGGACGTACATATGCAGGATATCGCATTCCGTACACAACAACAATAGTTATTCCACTAAAAGATTCTGTTATCAAAATCATTAACTAAGCAGTGTAGATAATGGCCGTCATTTCGTTCGGACTGTGGACTGTGCTTTAGTTTGTGCATGATTGTCTTTTGTGATGCAGGGTGCAACGTAAGAAGAAATTGGAGCACCCGCTCGCTGCTTACTTGATCAAGCCAGTGCAACGCATTACCAAGTATCAGCTGCTGCTCAAAGATCTACAGGCGTGCTGCGCCGAAGGGCAAGGCGAGATCAAGGTCAGTATTTAATATAGACAGACGTTATTCACAGTGTTGTATCAAGATTACGTGTGTGTCTCACATTATACAATGTTTACAACGCTTTTCAAAAGGTTCAATAATTTATTCTCCGTTGTACAGGTTGTTCTACTAGACCATTGATTCACCATAAAGATCTGAAATACTGATTCAAATACGTTTTTATCCTCATTGTTAGAATATAAAACCATAAAATATATTTTAAACACGGCACTCAGTCAGTACAACTGTGATTTCTGAATCATACTTGTACAGTTTTAGAACAAATATTTGACGTAGGTACTCGAAACATTTTTATTTTTAGTATTTTTTGTACGAATTGTAGTATCGAGAAATATTTATAATACTGCATGCTTTCTCTTGTCTGTGCGGATTACGACTATGTTCAAAACATAGGACTGATGCCAAATTCTATTGTATAGTTTAAATAGTTTACTTTGATAAAATAAAGTTGCGGTGACGATTTAAAGTACTACATGTGCGAGACTTAGCTACAGAGATTTCGAGAGTCCGTCGTCTTAATTACTTTACAAACAGACTAATAACGCATGTTCCTTGTAATATTTTAACATCCTCATTTTTGAGAATGATGTTATTAATCACTACTAGGAAAATACGCCTTGCTTTTATTGTGAAAAATAATATTATCCTGTTTGTAGGTAGAAGAGTTCCACTGAATGTGCTTTGTTTTTTTTTTTAATTTAGCCGCCGCAGGGTTACAGGGTTACGCGACATAAAATGCAAAAAATATAAAGAACAATTTGGGATAACAGACTTTTTGTTCGTCATTAATTGAAAGTAATTCTTATATTTTTACACTACAATATTTTTACCCCCTGTAAGGAACAATTCCACTTAGAAATAAACAAAATTGTTTGTTTGTTTACTCCGTTTAATTACAATAACAAGCTAAAACTGATTATTATACAATAATTCTGTACTTCTTATCACTTGGCAGAATAAATATAAAATGGCAACACCAAACTTAAATGAAAAAATCAAATAAATTACTTTTAGATTTGAATTTTTATTAATAAATTTATTAAGTACAATATGTACATACTACATCTAAAACTTATAATTACAAAAATAAAACTAAACGTAAAACTAGTACCAATATATATACAACAATGTCAATAGGACACTTAGGCGTCAAAGTACTCCTCCGCATCGCTGTCATCGGGAAACGTGCCCAGAAGACTGGCAGCATTGCCACGTTGAATGGCAATGCTAATTCTTGGGCCAAAGAAAGAGCCAGCCCTCTGGTCACGCGAAGTGTCGATCAGTCGGCGGGAGATTTCCTTAAAAAGGAGACGCGCACTCGGACCCCATGACCCGAGCGTTTCGACCCCAAACGGCTCAAAGCTGTAGTTACCAATAAGGATACAGTATTTGCGCCGTTTAGGGATCTCAGCAGCCGCAGCAGTAGCGCCTGCACAGCCCACCGTGCTTGCAACGTGGCAAGGCTCAAGGGTGTCGACACAAGTTGCTTTCCACACAAAAGGCCTGCCAACGCGCCCAGGGCACCAACGTCATGCCGTCCGGTCTCTTGCCATCGTCACGCACCAAGCCGTTTGGTTCTAAAACCGCTGGTACGCCGGCGCTGGCAAGAGCCCGACGAATAATGTCGTTGATGCTGGCGTGCCGTGCAATGCGACCTGCGCTCCTGTAGCAGGACAGGCCATGGTGTCCGAGGCTGTCGACAGCTACACCGCAGTGACAACGATGCGGAGCAACACAAGGTGCGCCTAAGCGTAGACTCGTAGCGACCCGGAACGATACGTCATCCATCATAGTGCCAATGGTGAATGACGGAAGTGCCTGAAGCCACAAGCCTGACTCCCATTCCCCCACAGCCAGCAGACGGGCACGCTCCACAGTATTGATTGACGTATGTAAAAGGGTATTCCGTATAAAACTGCAGAGCGGCACGTCTCACTGACTCTGGGAGGACAGGTTGTCGGGTAAATCCGTAATAAGACAAGCCATTTTCCAAGCGTTCAACGCATCAGTCAGATACGGCACCTGAACATCAACCAGTGAAAAAGATAAAATATCCCTGGTTAATTTCTCGGTACCGTAGACCGAGGAGAGGAAGGCTGGTAAACTTAAAATTTTGCGGACGCCGAGACCACCCAAGCGAATGGGAAGTGTGGCTTGCTGCCAAGCTCGGTCGTCCAGGGCCACATTAAGTACTGAAGTAAGCGTGTTCCTAATAATTTGGTCGACTTTTTCTAAAAGCTGTGGATGCTTTCAAAGATGAGAAGAGCGAAGGCTATACGTGAATTTTGGTCCAAAACAACAGTATCGAATAAGAGTGAAGGCTGAATGAATGTTAATTTTGAAAAGTCTCTCCGAAACATCATTAAACTTTTGGATTTTTTCTTCAATGAAAGACGGAAAAGATTCGTCAAGTATTGGTGACCCTAGAAGGTGAAGAGATTTTTTTTCGGTAATTTTGATATTTGGTGCCAAAGAGTTAAATTTAGAAATGTTATTCTGTCTGTCTAACTAAATTTTTCTTTTAAGAAAGTTAAATCTTTGAAGTTGTCCACATCACCTCCCAGGGTTCCATCATCTAGGTACCATACGTTGAATTTAGAATTTAGCTGTCGAATAATTGGATTAATTGCTAGACTAAAAATTACGGGCCCAAGAGGGTCACCCTGTTGGCATCCAACGGCTGATTCCAAAAGATTGTCCTTATAGAGTAATTTTGAGGGGTTCCTGTAGCATTGGTAAAGAAAACTTTAAATTTTGGGTATTTCTTTTTGAACCTCTGTCAACAAGGTGTCCCTGTTTACGGAATTAAAGGCAATTATCTCTTTTAGATTATCTCTTTTTTTATCCGGCCTTAACTAGTTATGTGATACTTTGAAAAAACGTAAAACAATTACGGAACTGCCTTGGTATATAAGTTACTAGCCGAATGCCCGCGGCTTCGCCCGCGTAAAATTATATACTAAAACCTTCCTCTTGAATCACTATCTATTAAAAAAACCCGCACCAAAATCCGTTGCGTAGTTTTAAAGATCTAAGCATACATAGGGACAGACAGACGCGGCGGCGGCGGCGGCGAGAGACTGGTTTATAATATGTAGTGACTTTTAGACGCTCAAATCAAATTAAGCTAAGATCTCGCCATTGTGCTTAAATCAAGCATTATCAAGCACGCTGTTTGTTTGTTGAGCACATCAAGCTTCGTAAAAATGGCTTGACAAGGATAAAAAAAATCAAGTATTTATCAAACATTTAACCATTGTAGAGATCCCTTTACACCAGTGTTGGTTAACCTTTTCCGTCAACTAGTCCCGTAATCTTCCCCTAATATAAATTTAGATAGCGTATTACGCCCTTTTTCACTCAATTTGGGTGGTAGTGGATTTTCGGCTCCCATAATACAAGACTAATTGATGTTCCACATAAATATACCTTATTCGTAAGAAACTGCGTCGTTAATCTCATTGATGCGTAAAGTGCTTCAATATAAACCACAATATCTTTTATTCAGGGTCAACTGCATTCATCATATGGTTAATACTCGAATACCACTAATAGGAACACTCATTTTTACGTTTTGTACACGTAATATGTTTAACGTACACCAAATTATCGGAAAAAGGACGGTTAGAGATTACGGGTAAGTGATAAGATAAAGACGACAGGAAAACTCAAGTCAGACGCTAGACGTTACCGCGTCAATATACTACAAACAATTTGCGTGAAAAAATATAATAAAAACCGAGGTTACCGCGTCTATGAACTTTATTATCTGTTCTTACAATCTTGATTAGTGCTAGCTTTATAAGTGGCAGATAACATCATACAATTGTTGTGTTTACTCATCAAATATCTAACACAGGTAAGAAACAATCGACAAGTTATTAGAGTACTATTTTTAGTCCAAAGATATCGAAAATGGTTTGTTTAGTTTATGTCCACAGTCGCGGTCAAATAATACGGGTCAATGACGCACAAATTCCTTGATCTTACAAATTAATAATGGTATTAACTTTATACTACAGTTTTAATATCGTATGGAATATACCTAACCTTAAATCATCAACAATGTAACTATTATAAATAAAGTTAAATTTTTATTCTTCCCTCTCTCCTCTCGTATTTGGAAATAAATTTGAATGGCCGTTGTTCTACTTGTGCTTGTTTTCTCGCTTTGGTTTTTGACTTAAACATGATTTGATAACGTCGCTAACACCAGAAGAATATACACGTATCGTCACAAAGTTAGAAGAAGGCAGAAGTCAGAGAAGTATATCAAGCACAATATAGGTGTGTCACTTTCTACAGTGCTGCGAGTCGTCCAACGTTTCCGTGAAACTGGACAGAACATAAGAATACCAGACCAGACCAAGCTCTGAAATCGGCACCTCACGGCAGGTTCAAGCAACAAAACAACTTCAAGAAGCCTGTAGAGACGACGGCGACGGAGCAGACTCTAAGGCGGCAGCTCTTTGAAGGTAATTTGACCCCACATGGACCCGCAAATGGTCTAAAACTTGAAAGGGAACATTAGGTCGCAAGATTATGCTGTTTGCACATGATGCTTGAGCGAAGAGTCTACCGACGGCCAGAGGCGTGTTAAATTCCAGCTTGTTTTGAGGAAAATTGGCACTCGGCGGTGGATATGGCTATCTTCAGAGAGTCACACGGAAGAAATCAAATTCTAAATGAGCATGTCCTCCCATGTTTAATGAATAACGAAATAAAGAATATTAAATAACTTGAGAGGTGTCAAGGGACACCCGGATGGAACGAAGTTCTGGCTTGCTTTCTATAAGAGAGAGAGAGACAGACAGAGAAACATGCGACGCCACACAGCTTACAATAGCTTACTATAGCAAAACATTATTTCCCCGTTTTGGTTTTTTAAAACAACTTTCAGCGTTGCGAATGGCAAAAATTACGAAAACGGCCGGAGGGTGTTACTCAGTGTATTCCCAACTACTAGCAACATCTAGTAACACAACGGAGTAGTACTTACATATTTTAACACTAGATGTCGCAGTTACCAATATTATTAGTACCACTCATACACATTAGATGGCGCTGTTCTAAAAAATAAAAAGTGTCGTGACAACTTTTCGTAAGATTTTTTTCCGTCCAGCCCCCTTTCACAACGCGCGATAAGGAACTTCGTTCCAATAAATGTAGGAGCTCGTGGCAAAATAATACGAGTAACAGCCGCTCGAGCCGATCTTTAGGTTAAGCCGTGCTTGCCTAGGGTGGTCTGTGGATGGGTGACCACCCTTACATACCGAGTTTCCTCCGTGCCTTGGAAAGCACGTTAAGCTGTTGGTCCCGGCTGTCATTTGTCCATCTTTGACAGGTAGTCAGTGGACTACCTGTAACAACTGCCTGACTATTTGGGCCACTGCCCAAATAGTCTGACAACCAGTCTTACCGAGGGGTATCGTATTACCCAGTATTAACTGGGTTGTGGAGGTCAGATAGGCAGTCGCTCCATGTATAATACTGGTATTCAGCTGCATCCGGTTAGACTGGAAGCTGACCCCAACGTAGTTGGGAAAACGCTAGGCTATGATGGTTGTAAATTCGTATTCGTATCGTATGGTGTGTACGTGTATTTTCAGGACGTTGGCTAGAAATTTAATAAATAGCACACCATTTCGCCTGGCAGCTGTGAGAAGAGCCCGTGGAGGCACATCATAGTATTAATTTTGTTTAAAGTTTATTTTGTGTTGTATGAAAATGTGAGGTACCAACCATTTTTTTTTAAATGTAAAAAAATGAGTTTATTTAATGTAATTTTAAAAATTAAACTAATGATGTTTTTAATACAGTTGCTCAAAAAGTGGTGTATTGCAGGGACGTATAGCGTTCGGGATGTGGGCTATTACATACTAGTGCTTTTTTTACCTTTCCCGAACTCGTGCGTTCTCTTTCTCAACTGTCAAAATAATGTCTATTAAAAAGAAAAACCAACCATGAAGTTTTTACTAAATAGTTTTTGTGATTCATACAAATACGTATATTTCTAAAAAGAAGCTACTAATTTATTTCAATATCAGATTTAATGATTTAATTGAATGAGTTAGCTTAGGTTTCATTTCATTTCATCTCATTAAATTTCATTTTCATTTCATATCAATAAAAAAATCTACTGAAGACTAAGCTGTATGGATAGTTCCCTTTGCCGCCTCTAAGATGTAGTTCGAACAGGGAATATGCATGTAATTTTTTTCTTCCCTTGAATCAATAAAATACACTATTATCAACCCAAGAAAAGTATTAAAAGTTAATTTCAAGTACTGCTTGTTGCTCAGAAATAATATTAAACTCCTGCAATGTTCTATGACAGTTCAAACGTCCGTGATTGTCCCGGCCATAATGTGACGAAATTTATCACAATCTACCTTGTTTACACCTCTTTTTGGCTTTAATAAAGTAATTTTACTAATTGTATGTGCTTTATTCAAACAAAAAATGCGATAACGATATTATAATAAAATCTTTGTGAAACTTAAACTACATTTCAAATTAAAGTGGTTTTCTTTGACACATAGATTTTGATGTCACTACCGCCGTTATCGAGGACGACGTGTTTTGAGAGTACGTTCCGTTTCACCAAAAACATGCTACATAAAACAATGAATTGCAAAATAAATGATGTTTTAGAAACTTAAACAAGTGTAGCACAATGTTTTTAAGCGCCAATACAAGGCATTTTAAATAAATAAAAAGTGTTTTGTATTTCTTGCATATTCCCTATTAATAATTAACAATACGATGCTCTTGAAAAAGTGATAATATAAAGATAACAATAACAAGACGATCATAAACATTATAAAGAACATGCGTATTTTACGCAAATGAATGGCCAAAATGTTAAAATCTGGTAAATAAAACTAGTCGCATCTAAAATGTAGTTAACACCATGCTAGTGTTAATTCAACTAATGCGTACTTTATTTTTTAGATTAAATGTCCGGCCCTTTTAAGCTTAAAAATACGACAATAATTTGAAGATAACATTAACAACATAATGAAGATTAAACATTATTTGCGTAAGATTATTTTGCTAACCATACCTCTCAAGTGACAGTTGACGTTATTGACAGTCCTAATCTTATTTGAGACGTCTAAGGTCCATGTTCACCGAAAAGATAACGGCCTGATTATCTAAAACAGCTGTTTAAAACACATTTTTGTATGGTAATATGTCACAGTGACAGCTGTTTTTAGCTAATCAGGCTGTTATCTTTTCGGTGAACATGGACCTAAGTCTTATTTTCGTTGCATTCTGCATGACCAAAATGCGTGGGATTACTCAGTCCGCTGCATGTAGCGTTTGCATCGTTTGCTTAGATATGACTCCGTTCAGTAAACGGGGACTTTTCTACTAATAGTGGCATACCGCCTGGGGGACAATAGTGTTTATCCAAACGTTTGAGAACTACAAACACAAACTTGTTACTTACGGACAGTTAGCACTTGAATTGCTAAAAACTTAATAATAAACCGCTGAGTTTGGCAAACATTTTTACTTCGTTATGTTATGTTGTTAGTTTCCAGAGATAGGGTTGAAACAACAAGGTAGATTAACTAGAGCTTGACACGTAGTCACTCTGGACTCTATTGGTTCGGGGTTCGAACCAGGGTTCGAAATTATCAAGATAAATATTAGTTATCCATTATCAATGTTGATTCATAACTTGGTCTATTTTTTAACCGACTTCAAAAAGGAGGAGGTTCTCAGTTCGTCGGAACCTTTGTTTTTATGTACGAGTATGTTCCCCGATTACTCGAAGAAGGCTGGAGCGATTTGAAATATTCTTTTTTTTGTTTGAAAGGGTATACTTCCCAGGTGGTCCCATAATCATCAAGTCGGGATCTGATGATGGGATCCTGGAGAAATTGAGAGAACTCTTCAAAATTTATAGGCACACTTGATGTGATTTGGGTTGTTTTTGAAAGAGTACTTTCTTAAAGTGGTTCCATTTCAATTTGGTGAAGATCTGATGAAGAACTTCGGAGATAGGCAACGGAACTCCTCAATAAATGACAGCAAATGGAATGGGATTGCTGAAATCTCATGTCTATCTATTGTTTACACCAGTTCATAACATAACATCACGCCCCTACGCTGTGAACTAAAAAGTGAAAAATTAAAACTTTTTTGCAAAAAATAAAACCGACTCCAAAAAACACAAAAAAGTGAAAAATAACTATAGCTTCAGAAGTCGGTGACCTTTGTTTGATTGATTTACTTAGTTTTTTGCTTCAGCGTAGCAAATTTTCTTACGTTTTTTGCAATTTTGCAGGCCAGTGTTAGGTTGTATGTTGATTAAAATATCGTTCGCGACTGTAAGACTTGTGTAGTTACAGAATTATAACCATCAAACTCATCAAGTCAGCCTTCCAAGTTCGTAAAGGTCTAGGAACTGTTTTTCAAGGTCAAAATCGTACCTCTACCTTTATGAACTTAGAGAGTTGTATTGATGATTTTGATAATAATAATTCTGTAACTACATTCGTTTCAAAGTCGCAAACGATATTTTAATCAACATACAACCTAGTGCTGACCTGCAAATTGCAAAAAACGTAAGATAATTTGAATTTTGCGTGCTACCCTGACGCTTTCACCTTAACGCGTTTGATACACACGGAAGAGGGAAACCGCGTTTGGATACACGTGAGCGTATTATTATTGTTTTATGTTATGAATCAAGATAATTTTCACGACTTTGACGAGGTCTGGATACAGCCTCGAAAGATTTTGAAAGTTATTTTTACAATATGAACCTATTTTCTATTTTTGGTCATTCAATATGTTCACATTTATGGGAAGTCCATTAAAAATTGTTTCTAGAGAAACAAGTATACGGAATCAATGAAAACTTTTTTCTAGAGTTTTAATTAAATCCGTGCAACGCGAACCGATATCGCGTTGTTCGGATTACGGATACGGTTGTGGACATGAGTTTCAGAAAAAAAACTGTATCGCTAGTTACGCTTTCTCTCATTCTATTCTACAATCGAATTTTCTAAACCCAGCTTGGTTTGTTATTCCACTTTTTCAATTGTTTGAGGAAGATTCCCCTGAAACGTTTGTTTAGTAATCTGTTTCGCATTGTCCTCGATGATTCAGGACAATGTCAGTAAAATATTCCGAATAAACCGGCAGACTGCATTATCACTGCAACGAGGTAATGGTAATGGCGTCAAACCATTACGTTGTATCAGACATTTTTAGTTAAGTTTAAAGTCAGTGGACGTTGTATTTGTTTAAGATTAAACAACTAGTTCACTTAGTGGTAATTAACAATAGATTTAGTTCAATATTTTCCTCGTGACTCATCCACCTTACGCCCATGTGGCACAGTTGGTTCCCTTCGGACGTATTCGCACGTCGCGTTAATGTTTTGTGTTTATTCATTTAAAAATCCGTAAAATGTAATGGTTTTCTTCGGAGTGGAAGTGCTAACATCGATCATGTTGAAGTTTAGAACGAACTCGAGAGCAAACAGGATCGGCCCGCTCGCTATTAAACATGTACGTATTACTTTTGTTAATGTCAGTCATTTGTTATGTGATGTGATGATAATATAAATATGATCGTAAGTAATGATGACATCGCTAAGCTTGTGTTTCTAAGAATTCATTAGTTTGTTTATTGTTGGTAGATATGTGCATACTGCTTTGCAGATAATAGAATAATGTTAAACGTTTATTTACAAAAAACAATTTTACTTTATTTGGTAAAGTTTCGTGTCAAGTGGGTAGGGATGATTTCAGTGACTACGCTTACGTCAAACATAAGTCATCAACTAGACAAAATGGCGGCAATGCGCGAATGCTTTAATTTATGATTTGATTTGTATTTTATTCAACATAATTGCTTTTCTGGCTGTCCTTGACCTACATTTAAATACCAATTTTGACAATATTGTTTCTGTTCGTTCAATGTTTGTTAACATTGAAAGTAAGAACAAAGCCGTTGAATAATGTCACTTAGTTACCTACGACAATAATAAGTGCGAAATGAACTTGAACTGAATCACAAACTCATTTTATTGAAATAATCTTCCGCTTCTAACATTTATCGTCTCTTCACCCATATACCTATTTATAAACGTTACGCTTATGTATAATGTATTTGCAGTTCCATCATGTACAGTCGCGAACTAAAACTATTTACTTATTTGAAAATTGTTTTATTGTGAAATTTCAATGTGTCTTTTTTCTGAAAATATAAATTATTGTTATTATTTACTGTACCAAGGTACATTATTCCGTGTACAATTTTGTGTGGGTTTCGTTCTGTAGAAGTTAAAAGGTACAGTCCTGGAACAGACAGACTAGTAGGCTTAGTGATACTCGTAGGATTGACATACCTACCTACTTTGGTACAGAACTCTTCAAAACCGTAAAACAGTAATTTGCTATGATATGTACCTACTTGTTTTTAGTCTTCGACTGCAATAAATCAATAATAATTATGCATAGTCATTAGCAACATTAATGTATAGGTAAGAACTCTTCGTAAACACTAAACGTATAAATGCATGAAAAATAAAGCAAAAGTGCCAAAATATGGAACATAGAATTGAAATAACAAGATTGTTTTTTTTCAAACCGCGTACTATTGATGCGATAGGATACGATTGAGCTTTTTATTCATTTAAATATTTTATGACTTGAAAACGATCGTTCTAAATCCACTAGGTCATTGGGCAGTATTTTAATTTAGGTGCTTTGTTTTACGGGTTATCACCCCTGGGCATTTCTCCAGTCACATACAGTTAAAATGTGTAGCAGCGGTGGCCCAGTGGTAGGAACATTAATAGGCTGATGATGATGATGATGACAGTTAAAATAAAGGAAAAAAAATATCGATATGCATATTACTAACAATGCAATATTAAAAAAAAAAAACAGCCACAATATGCAAATATTAAATAGCGTATAATCCGTTCTCTACTCATCACCATTGTTAGTGTGGATTATAATAATTAATTATGGTAGTCTGCTGCTACACACGCTGTTAAAAGATTCTGCCTTACTTTGTCGATGCCTATACTTTTTATTGAAGATAAGTGCAAGCCTTGCTTAGTGTGGCACTAGATGGCGCTGTGTGTTAATGTCCAGCGATATTTATTTTATTTATTTTTATTTTTTGAAATGACCCAAGCCGTCTCCCAAGAAATGTCAATATTTCCTATTGTTTTTTCCAAGTTGTACTGTTCCATAATGATGTACGTCAGCAACGTTGACCTGCGTCAGTCAAAATTGATGACAAACTTAATAGCATCACTATAATATGTTACCGTCATTGTTAAACAAAGGGTGTAGTAATACTCTAAACCAGCGGTCGGCAACCTTTTGGCAGGCAAGGGCCACAAGGTGACAAAAACAACTAAAGGCGGGCCGCACTTGTGATATTAAACCCTAGAAGCTCAATGCACCTAGGTATATTTGGTCACATCCCATAGAAAAAATTAAAAGCGAAAAAAAAATACGAAAAAGCCTTTGGAAAATCTAGTTTTATGGAAAAAAAAATCACTGCATAAATCAATCACAAATAAAATTTATTGAAATCTTTGAAAATTGTGTTTTGTCGGTAGCGACTATGTTTTGGAATTTTGACACTTCTTTTGTTACAAAGTTGCGTTAAAATTGGCAATAAAAACGAATCTTTGGTAGCTCCTAACTTTTTGATGGATTTTTATTTTACTATTCTGTTTCTGCACAGACAAAATTAATAATGAGAAAAAACGATATCATATTACACTTTGGATGTACAGTTTCAAACAGTGGAGTTATTCCCTACCGAAATTTCTAAAAAATATCGAGTTAATGTCACACCTCAAGGCTGGATCTACACATACGGTCGATTGCAGTTCGTTCATGCATTTATTTTGATATTTACAAAACATTCACGGGCCGCAAGTAAGACGTCCGCGGGCCGCGGGTTGCCGACCGCTGCTCTAAACGATGTCGATGCCTAACGGCACTTGTTCTCCCCGTCACGACATTACGATCATTTTTTCCCTTTTACCTTCTAGTTACGGAGATATTGGGGGTCAAGGCTTCGTGATGATTCTGTTTACACCCTGAATATATGTCAGAGACCTGAGAGAAGCCAAACGTTTAACGCTTCTTTATTTATTCCCTAGGACGGACTCGAGGTTATGCTATCAGTGCCGAAGAAAGCCAACGACGCCATGCACCTGTCCCTTCTCGAGGGTTGCGACGTGCCCACAGACAGTCTCGGCGAAGTGGTCCTACAGGACTCCTTCCACGTGTGGGACCTTCGCCAGATCATCAAGAAAGGACGAGAGAGACGCGTGTTCCTCTTCGATCTCCATCTCTTACTCGCTAAAGAGGTCAAGGACTCGCATGGAAAAGCTAAATACATTTACAAGACTAAGTTTATGGTGAGTTTATGACTGGGTATACCAGCCTGTAGTATGTTTTAGTGTAGAGGGTATGTCTTATCTAGTTGCGCCCATTTGTCATTTATTACTGGGGCTCATAGCTCTTATTACTTGTCCGCTTAAATACCAAGGTATTCATGGTTCATGGTAAACTAAACATTTCCAACATTGTGGACGCAACATCGTAAACACTTTTTTACCACTAATTTTTCTTGCTACACAAAAACATGTTGTTTGAACGATGACATTCCATTTGTTTTCGACTCATATGGTGACTTTGCTACATATTTAAACGTGGACGAAGTCAGAGAAGTTTTAAGATTCGTAGCAGGTGGTGTTTTGTGGTTTTTGCCTATCAAAAAAGGCGTTTCTCTGTGTATGTAGACACGTTACTAAATTTTATTAACTGTGTTTTTGTCACGTAGACGTCCGAGCTCGGGGTGACAGAGCACATCGAAGGAGACGAGTGCAAGTTCTCGGTGTGGACCGGCCGCGAGCCTATGGCCAGCGACTGCCGCATTGTACTCAAGGCCCCGTCGCTCGAAGTCAAGCAGACTTGGGTGCGGCGCCTCAGAGAAGTTATACAGGTACTGCTAACAACTTTATACATATTTATTTTATGTTATAAAAGATTCACTGTATTATAACCACACATTTATTCTTAATTTATACAAATTATCGTATTAAATTATATTGTCATATAAAATATAGACATAGGAAATTAGAGGTTTAGCAAATTTACAATTTGTCGTGTCAAAAAATTGCCTTGACCTATTTTATATTAAATTAGCTATAGTTTTAGGTAATCGCGTGAAGTCACAAAAAAAAAGTGAAAATTGGTCATTATTCGAAATAACAATCTGTGTTCGTCATTTAACAGGAAACGTACTTTAGCGGTGCTTTGCAGCAGCCGCCTAGGAGCCCTGCTCGAGTAAGACCCACCAGCTCTCAACGATCTAGCAGGTAAGTCACATTATTTTTATTTTTCTCAACGATGCCTCACGACCTACCGGGGTTTCAGTGCAACCACACTTGCACTATAAAAAACCCTTTGCAAGGGTACCAATGATAACAAATCTACTTTATTCTTAAAAAAAGCACGCCACCTTCGTCCCCCATGAGTTAAATCATCGCTAAGGAAATTTATTTTTTAACAACACTAAACTCCGCGTTTGTTTACAGAGATCTGGACGACACCATCCTTGACGATACGACGGAGAATCTCGACCGAAACTCGCTCGCGTCTTTTGGCAGTGGGAACACCACCGATTCCGATAAGGTAAGTGCTCTGGGCGTTTATTATGGAAATGTATATTGGCAGCTGCTAAAAAGTATGCAAAGACCGTAGCAGGTGGCGTTCTCTGGTTACTGCCTACCCCATGGGAAAGAGGCGTGATTTTGATGTATGCACGTATTGGCAGCAAAGCCTTTTATCAAGATTGTCTTCGTTTTCAATTTTATCGTACTTGTTAAAGAACTGAATTAAAAAAAAAAAAAATGTAATTTATTATCGGTTCAATCAAGTGGATTGTTACTGTTACCCCGTTAGTCATGACTATAGATGATGTCACTTTCACAATAATGACTATCACGGGTTACGACATTTGCCTTAGCCCTGACGCATCAAATTCTAACACCAGCTAATACCGGATGTCCGTCGTCCTGGCCCCAAACACGAAAAGGAGAATTTGTAACAATACTCTCCCCAACCCATTGAAGTTCAAAGAACTCAACTCGTTCAAGAAAAGGAACCGACTCTTCGGATATGTAACTAAAATATTATCTATCATTTACCGTCCTCTTTGACAATTTGCTCGCACATAATAATGGCTACACCCCAACAAACAGATTCTACGTCACGGTATTTCCAATGTCCGCAGCTCCGCATTCATCACATTCCCTGACAGGGGGTTGCGGTGATGGCGATGTTTCATAGCGAAACAAACGGACTAATCCAGAAATGCCGTATTATTAGTATTGGTTCCGCCACAAAAGATAATCCTTGATTGGAGAATGGCAGACAATCGCTATTTTAATTAATACGAAATATTCAATTAAATTCAGGAATTATCGTCAGCGTAAGTAATGATAAACGTGACTAGGTATGCTTAGAAGTAATACAGGGAGCAAACAAAGTCATCACGAAGCCGTCGTTTGGTCGCATTATGTCCAATTCTCACAACGTCCAATTCGGATAATTCGCAAATAAGCAAATGGTCCAAAAAAAGTCGTTTAAAGAGTTAAGTAGACAGATAATACGTTCGTTACGATTCGTTTTTAAGCTATTGCATAGCTTCTATCGCGGGCCTTGAGGGTGGAGACCGAATCCACAAATTCCGTAACGAAAATAACCTAACACCCCATGTCAGATAATGACAACGACAAGCTAGTTTTCTTTTTAATATATTGCCGTAACTAGGAGTTGTAGGTTGTATATGTCACCGTAAAATTGTGAAATACGTTATATTGTAATATCTCTAGCGATATTGTAAAATCTCGAAATATTGTCAAATCAACATACTGCTTACAACAAAACGCATTATTTTTCGTGAAATGCATGCGATGGTAGTCAACTCACGCGGTGTGGAGGGAAGGAGGGGTCCCCCTTGCCCAGTGGTACAACTCTCTGCAAAGATATTGTACTATTCCTGAGAAATACCGATTATTATAACCTAACCTTAAAACACTTTATATTCCCTTAAAAAGCGTAGTCGACGGAGCCATTTCCGAATGCAGGGTTTAAAGAAACCTAACTAACCTAACGGGGGGGTGCCCCAAGTCCCGATTATGGGGGCAGAGATACTTCCGTATGTTCAGTTGACAATAATTCGAGATATTACAATATCGCTAGAGAGAAACACGTTATATTGTAATATAGGCAACGTGTTTGACAATTTTACGGTGACATAAACATTTGATGTTAGACCTTCTTTGTAACCATTTTTTATCAACTTATGTACCTAATTATAATTATTTATGTATTTTATTTTTCCGCTTGTTGCCGGCTCGAGGACCAAATGCAGACTGAATGTTCAGGCTCGGCTTCCCATCACGATGAAATTATCAATTTTATAATGAATATTCCACACACACATACACAGACACGTCAAACTTATAACACCCTTATAACAACGCCGACGCAAAAACGACGGGGTGTTATAAGTTTGACGTGAATAGCTTTACCGCGGCAGTCCCCGAGTGCCACACGTCTTTTTTTTCTTTTTCTGGTATTTTTATAAACAACAAACGTATTGCAAGTTGCAATACGTTTGTTGCAATTTGCAACGTTACCTCTGCTGGCAAAACCTTACGGAACTATTTGGAAACAAAGGTTTTAACCTAAGAGGTTAAAACCTGTTTGTTCCAAATAGTTCCTTTTTTATGTTCTTGTCAAACGGAGTTCGTTTTTCGGACATGACAGCATGTCATATTTGATGGATAAGAATTTTTTCAATACACTTCCTCGAAAACTGGTTCTTTTCGCACTACGATTAGGTTCAAAATGCAGTGTATTTCACACACGTGCGTTTTTCATGTTTTTTCCACACTACTTCTTCTTTTATAAACAAATTAACATTTATTTGTGTTCTAAATTCAAAAATAAATTAAAAATAAATCAATTTTTATATTAGGCTGTATAACAGCTTCATACCCTTGCTTCTCCTTCAACCAGGCGAAAGAAAAGCGCGGAAAAAAAATTAAATCATATTCTCGTAATAATTCATGACACAAATATTTTACATTCTTTTATTTTACTTCTTCTAAAGTGTATTGAAAAACGTCGTTTGATACACGTGGACATTCGTTATTGCAGTTCTCGGCTAACGAATGTCTACGCTAAAACAATGAGTAAGTACGATTCAAGATCCAGCAGAAATTTAAAGATATATATTGCTCATAAATTAGTAAGTTTCAAAGCAGACAAAAAGTATTGCAAAAGTATTATGTAAAACCTAAAATTATTGTCTGGGATGAAAGTACTATGACCGGCAAATTACATAACGATGTGATACGTAGCTACGAAGACAGAAAAAAAAAAAGAAAAATAGATTTGTGTTGACTGACTTGTTCCTAGATAAAAACTATGCAAGAAACTTAGTCAAATAATTAAATAAATTATGACTTACAGCATTTTGCATTTACAATCTCTATTAAAATGAATTATTACATCTAAAAGTTGATTTTCGCAATTATTGTGACACACTGACATTCGCCTATACTGTGACACTTCGCTCAGCTTTGGGTTCATGTAAGTTCACGCCGGCGGGCGACGAGCGCGCACGGCTCGTTTCGCGTAAAGGATGGTAGCGTTAAATACCTACTTTGCTTGGTCTACCTGGCCTGAAGAGGTGGTGTACACCCTTTATATAAACTACTTTAACAGTGATTTTCTAACGCATAGGCTTTCGAAACGGATCTTTTATCAAAGTTGTATTGTTTTTAGTTTGTCGCTATTTAGTTTTCCTTAGTGTATGCATATAGGTGCTGGTGACTGTATCTGCTTCACTCCATCAATAAAATGTTAATAATGATTACATTACCATATGAGTTTATTAATAATTCAATTGTTTATTCACTGAAGATTTTTAAATAAAATTTGCAATAGTCTAATATAATCGTAAACCAGGTTTATTTATCTGAAAAGCTGTACTATACACTTGTTTGACGCGACAAAAGAAGGGTCTCGCATTTCTCGACTCAGTTTTTTCTCGAGTTCTGGGTATTACAGACAAGGAATTTATCGAGAATACCTGAGCTGTCGAGAAATATTGAAATTCTGGAAAGAAGCTGACAATTTTATAACTTCTTTTCTGTTTATTTATTAAATTGAATACTTATTATGCTTTTTACTTTTATGCTTGGCTAATAACACAGTCTTTTGTTTAAAATTTAATTAATAGTATGGAAGTACGTAGTACGTAGTTTCCTATACCCGCGCGTTGGCCTTTCGTGATATTCTCTTTTACAATCAAAGATGACTATTTGTTCCTCCTGTCGAGTATAGTTGTTAGAAAATTGGTTTCTATGTTTTTGTCTGAAACTTATGTCTATAATTTGTATTGTACAACGGGCTGGTGTCCGCAACTCCACGTCAAAGCGCGTATTTTGGCGTATGGATGTCTATAATTTATTTGTATTTATTATAGCTCATCAAGTATCTTGTGAGGTTTGTTAAAAGAAAAAAGAACATCTTAGCAAACATTTATACAAAAATCATACTATCTTTCAGATTCTATAGTAATAGGCTAAACAGCAATTCAACATTCTATTCAATTAAATTAATATTCAATCTAAACAAATGTATAGCAACCCTAAGGGCCTTATCACACTAGCGAGTTGCAAGCGAATTGAAAGCGGGGCGAGTGCGCAGCGAGCTCGCCGCGAGTTCGCAACGTGTGCGCGGCGAACACGCCTCGAAGAAAAACAAAATTAATGATTGGACAAAACACGAATCGCACATCGCGTTCATTCAGTTGTTGCGTTGTCTTCCAGGTTGTGATGGTACAACAAATAACGTTGTTTGGCCTCGGTGTAAATTAAAACCATCCAAATGGGTTGGTAGGAGTCTACTTCTGGCACGCACAAATTGAGCCGAGTAAAAGCGCGAAGGCGCGTGGGCGCGAGTGGAACTGGCAGTCGTGGCCACGACAGAAAGTCGCAACAACGACACACGATTTAGCCGTGACATATTTTTATCGTTTAAAGACTGTCGTGCTAGCCGTTCCCAGGTTCCCACTGTCATCCATGAGGCTGTAGTCGCCGCAAAAAAGTCGTAGACGACAGTTAATCGTGTCGTCCTATGTGAACACCTCCATCCTCCACTACACGATTATCTGTCGTTACGACATGGTGGTAACGGGACCAACTAAATTAAAAACAAAAATGGGCCAGCGGAGCATGTGTTTTTCATACAAACGGAATACCAAAATAATATGAAAGTCAAACATATTCTTAATTAAGGTAGTGTGTATAGATTGGATTACAGAATATCTATGTTCCCAAATAAATATTTTCAAAGGACATTGATATAAAGACGAGATATGAGGAATTTAAAATTTCTATAGAAAAATTATTTTTCTCATAACTCTTGTTTAAATCAGTGTACATTCAAAATATGTGTTTGGGAACCTATATATTCTGTAATCCAATCGAAACAAATACACACTACCTTAAGAATATGTTTGATTTACAAACCATTTTGGTATAACGTTTGTATGAACTTCGCATGCTCCGCAGGCCTCTTATGGGGATTTGTTTTGTCTTGCTCATACCTTAAGATATCCTGCTTTCACGAACCGTATTCCTACGAAAGAAAATAGACGCAACAAGGAGCCTAACGAACAGGGACTTAAAAACACCTTCATAAAGGTTACAGAATTATAAGTGTTACATGTTGAATTGGTAACAGAATCAAATATGTAACACTTATAAATGTGTTTTCAATGTGTTAACCCAAAACACTTACAAAAGTGTAACCGTAACATATCTGTAACAGATATAAAAGTTTTAACAGTGTTAATAAGTGTTTAACAGGTAAACTCAGCGTTGCCATTGGATAGCCGAAATCTAGTCGCAGTCTGTTGTAAAACTGATTATTTCAGTTACACATATTAACACTTATTAACACTAACATATCAAAGGTTACAGTTTGATTACTATTGTATCTGTTACATCTAAAAGTGTTTTTTCTGTTGAAACTGTTTTAAAAAACAGTGTTAAAAACACATTATTACGGTTAGTTTGAGTCCCTGCTAACGAAGCATCGTTATTTGTTACCTGGGAGCCTTTTATCACTTTTTTGTCTATTAATTATAATAATACCCATAAGTGTTATACCTTGTTGAATAGCTGAAGAAACGTAGATATTTACCAGCACATCTGCAGCATACCTGCGGTACTCTCTTTTTTAAAGATTCCTGAAAGAATAAAATACTTTTTACGAATTTAATCCTTTTTCTAACCTTCAATCTACGAGTACGACCCAGTTTGTTAAGTTACTTGCGATTTTCGTGTTGAGAATAAGAAACAACTTATCTACTTCACAAAAATTGATAAATCAGATAAATTAGAGGCACAAATTACAAAATAATTGGCTAGAAGACAAAAAATTCGTCAATTTTATGAAAAAACTTTAAACTTCTTTTTTTAAAAACGGTTCAGTTTGGGGTATGATGTTTGATAATCAAATCAGTCAGAAATGGTGCACACTTAAACCCCTTTACGGATCTAGGTCGACTGAACGAGTAACCATATAAGTACCTGTCTAAATGCAGTCGCCCAATGACTATTTGCAATATGGCGGAAACTGTTAATGAAAAATAATATATTTGATTTTCATCAACTATATTGAAACACCAAAATTATGAAGGCCCATCAAAAAATTGACAAAGATAACCATACATATCATCGAAAATTTTAAATTCCCAAGTAGAAGTCACCGCTCGTCATCTACCAGCACGATAAGCATTCCTTCATCATCATCATCATCATCTCAGCCGAAAGACGTCCACTGCTGGACATAGGCCTCCCCCAAGTGTCGCCACATTGACCGGTCCCTTGCGACTCGCATCCACCGGATTCCCGCAACCTTCACCAGGTTCACGGTCCACCTAGTGGGAGGTCTTACATTAAATTAATAAAAAATACTGATTATTATGACATTTGACACAAATAGTCTACGAGTAGCTTGCACCACTGACTGACCACCACCGTAACAAAACGTCTAAACGATGATATTACAAACTTTATAGTTAAACTTACAACGTCTACGTGACTTTTACTCAAGGTTATTGTTGCTGATGCGACTGCAAAACTACCCGAACACGATTTAAATGTTATGTAATCTGCGCTTAAACCCGCGTTTTATTTACGCATAAAAAACTATTATTATAAAACTATTTTCTTATGGCTAAAAGATAAATAAATAAAAAACGTTATTGTACCATTTACTCGTATACGACATTAATTTATTACTTGGGAAGGCTCTTAGGCTCCAACGTTCAATTGGAGCTTAGTCCACAATATTAATTAAAACCTTTAGTTCCGAACGTGGTACATCACTTTGACAAAGGAGCAGTTGAAGTTTAATATTAATAACCTCCTTTTGTCGAAAATGCAAAGCATTTTGAACTGCTCCCCAACTTCAATGGTGGTAAGTTTTAATTACGTACCTGTGAGTCTGTGAGAACCTGGTCTATACTTTGACTTTGACACCAAGCGATATTATGACCGCAACACAAGTACACCGTTAATTTACCGTACATTAAACGCCTTAATTATTTTACTAAAGTTTGAATTCTGTTCTGCTGGACTGTCCCGTCCCTCAACCAAATAGGTACCTACTTACAATAATAATTATTTTCTCCGAGTTTGTTTCCTTAATTTTATTATGGTCAGTATTATGACGTGACATCCTCCGTCGCCTGTTTCTGTTTGATAGTCCTAACTATCATAAAAAATTAGGCGTCTGTAAAGTCGGTTTACGGACGATAGTTTAACGTGACAACGTCATATCAAAACATTGATGAAATTATTGCATACATACGCTCCGATCGTAACGTTACAATGAGCGTAACGGGACACTTTTGTGCGTGCAGCCGGCGTTACCGCTGTTACTGTTAAAAATACCGTAAATACACATGAAAAACGTTTAATTGACGTATCTTCAAAGTATTTAGTCGAGTGCAAAGCTCTCTTTTAGAGAGATATAACCATATTTTATTGTTTTATTTCAATAGCGACTTTAATAAAAACAAATCCCTGAACAGAGAATGTACTCTACTGTGGTAAAAAACACTTAGGAAAACACTAATCTGTCCGTTTTCACCTGCTTCATCATTCTACGTAAACCACTACGGTCTCTAGTAATGGTTTTATCATTGTCAGTAGAGTTCCAATAAACTTAAACTTCATTCTCAATTCTAAAATCAGTGAAGTATAAGAATTCCAATGCGTATAGAAATAGCAAAATAACTACATAACCTGCGCGATGCGGCCTTAATATACGAACTAGTGAAGCTAAATAAGTCCCTTGATCATAATTTACAAACGTTATGCAGCTCTCGTATAAACCTCCTTTATACATAAACTGCATCAGAAAAGACGCTTGCATAAAAATCCAGCTAAGAGCAAGTTGGGCACGCCCGCCGTGGGTTCCGTACCTTAGTAATAAAAATCTTTTTTGATTTTGAAGTTGAATAAGTTTGTATGTAACAGGTTTTTTAATGATATTTACAAAACTGTGCTAGTAAGAGAAACATACTATAAATATAGTTTTCATATGCTATTATGGCATCCACGTAAAACGTTTGTCCACTAGATATTTCAAATGTTTCATATGCAAACTAGAGTAAAAAGGGGAGACCGATAATTTTATGGAATTAACAATTAATTAACAAGTTACATAAAAAAACCCCCGACATGGGTCATAATTTCAAGGTATTTTAGGTAGATTTCCTTTTTTTGAAAAAAAAAAAATCTACCTATTGGTCTCTCACCTACGGGGAAATATATGAATACGTATGTATATGGGTGACAAGCAAAATTTAGCCACACTCTACAGGTCGCAATTATGAACCGATTGCTTTCAAACTTGGCCAAAAAATCGAAACGGTCAAAACTTAGGCTAAGTTCGTGAATCGGCGGAATTCGTCCATGGGGGTCGGCGGGGGGGCGGTTTTTCTAAAATCAGTTTTTTGGCCATAACTTTTTTCCTATGGAAAATTTTTGAACCGTTTCTCATTTTTATCATTCTGAGTACGAATACGGACATCGTTAAATTAAAATTTTTTTGATGAAACCCCTAAATTGGGGAGGGGGTTGAAAATTCCAAATTTTTTGCGAAAAAAAATCATATCTCCGAAACAGTAAACATATTGACCGTCGCAAATATTTTTTTTTGAAAGCAACTTGTTTACTTTACAATTGTTACCTTCAAAGTTTAGCGATAAAACTTATGGTTTTCGAAATAAAAAATTATATCTAAACATTTGAGGGCGTTTCCATGCTAAACTCTTATAAGAGAATTTAAAAAGGGTAAACTTTCCATTACAGGACAACGATTTTGAAATCATATTTTTTTTTGTAGATTGTACACATAAGTACAACTCTTTATACAAATTTTCAATAGTCGGACGCTCCAGCACCTTCTTCGAAATCTACCTCCTCCTGCGGCTTGCCGGAGGGATTTTTTTTATAGATGTTGATCCATAACGCGGCTTACGCTTTCATCTCAAACCCTTTCATTTGATAACCATTAGGGAGTTGTGAAAAAAACATGTAATTCACAATTATGTGGTGGCGGTCTTCTTGGAATTTAAATTTATTATAGCGTATAGTATTTTACTAGTCAAGCCCTTTCATTTGATACCCATATTGAGGGAGTTGTTGAATAAATATGTAATCCGCCATTTTGTGACGGCGGCCATCTTGAACTGATTTTTATCAAACATAGCTAAGAACACTCCCGACTAATTTACCTTTCAAACGAACAAAACAATCAAAATCGGTTCATCCGTTCGGGAGCTACAATGCCACCAACAGACACACACACAGACAAGTCAAACTTATGATAAGTATAAAATTATTTATAACCCGACGCGAAAACGATGGGGGTTAATAATCTTTTTGTAAGACAATATTCCCTCTGCTGTTGTTGTTATGAATCCAACAATATTTATTCAATTCTAACATTAATAATTGTGATGGCGTAATGCATTACAATAATCTCTTTTTGCATCCAAATGTTAATTTTTTTTCATTATTTAATTTGATGTTAGCAATTGAACCAATTTTTTCAAATTTAGTCAACCAGCATTCGCGAATACGGAACCTTAAAAATTGGATTGCACGTTCGACACCACTAGAGATTTTAATTTTGAAAAGGATATCGCTGGTATATTCAACTTGTATTTTTGTGTACACCCTGCATGTGACGTGTTAGGCACCCCTAGTTTCAGTTTCACAGCGTAAAGTGCTGCTGTGAAGAGTAAACAAAACACTTTGTCTATGTTCTCGAGCGGCTTGTGCAGCTTAAAACATTTTAAATTGGATTGTCTGTAGTCATTTCGTTTACCCTACACAGAGTACTCAACATAGAGTGGTTAATAAATGCTTTACTTAACTTTTCTTTGAGAGACTTTATGTAATGCCGACGAACACAAAATGTGCCAATGGTTCAATGAACTTATTCTTATTGCACACAAAATGACAAATAATTATACATATAAATTGCAATAATATACCTTATGTACAAAGGCGAACTTGGGTATTATATCAATTCTAGAAAATCTTTTAAAGTGCCGGGAATAGTTTTGTCTAAAACTTCTCGTATATGGAACCAATATTTTTCACATTTTCCACATACGGTTACTAGGAAAATACCTCAATAACAAATTCTTTGTTACTGTATGATTCAGAGTAAAATCTCGGTTCGTATGTGATAAAATATTCACGAAAACGGTACACCGAGTACACGCAACATTTAGGGGTGGTTCGAAAGCTCTCGTCGGTCGGGTCCAATTATCGACATCCTATGTGTGTGTAGGTTTTAATGAATTTCACAGCAAATTTTATTGTAGGTGTACATCATATTCAGTACCGGATAGCGGTGGTTAAAATGCTTCCGCCTTATACGTATGTTGTTTTTGGGTGTATTTCAATTACGAACTTGATTAAATTGAGCCTGTGGCTCTGTGGCTGTAAAGTGCTTTACTGGCTATTAATATAATTTATGTCCGTTTCCTATTATTTAAAGGTACGGCCAGACCGGTATATGCGGATACCTTTGCGTACACCGGACTCTGAACTTGATTAGTAAATTCATAAACAATGCGGCCTTTATCAATGGAAGTGTTTGAAACCAACAGGTTAATTACTGGGTAGAAAAGCAAACTCCTTTATTGATTGGCGAATTGCTGCTCACCGGGTAACCTTTCACGGGAATCTATTATCTAACTTTATTTGCAAACACGCCGGGGGTGAGAGCAAGGGCAAATATCGTGGGTGTGGGGGAAGGTGATTACGATGATCTGCTCGAGAAACGTTTAAGTATCACGTAGCTAATCTATGTCACTAGCTCGCAATGGGAGAGCTCCGCTCGTTTCTTACCTCCCCCAACAGTGCGCGGGATGAAATAACTGTGTAACACGCTCGCATTCCTGACGAAGGCGATATTAGCAAACATAAATATAAGACGCTGTATTGATCATTTCTTTAAAGTCTTTTTGAATGGGATAGAAAAGTGGGTTATGGGGCAATTAAGTAGGCTGTTTGAGAATCGCTCAAGTATATACATGCTTAGGTACGTAATTCTCACCTTCTTCCCAAGGGGCTAGGTAGGTATCGCTAAGTATCGCGTAACTAATCAATGTCACCAATTTGCAATTTGAGTGGTTCGCTATTTCGTGTCATAAACCGATATCTGTTTGTAAGCACCTTTCTACAAACAAGCTAGCGCCACAAATTCCTTTGTTTACTATCTAGTTACAATACAAATCCATTATATCCGAAGTTTTTTGTTAAAGAGTAGTTTAAGACTATATGTAGTGAGTACTAACATTTACATTGTCGGCAAAACAAGTTGATTATACGTATTTTGGTTCGTGTGGAATATTTATTGTTTTTGTAGAAAAGAAAGGAAAAGGGAGGATTTGCAAAGGAGATACGAGCGAAAAATGTGGGCACATTATAAAGCTAATAAAAAGTCACTGGCAGAAGTGATGATTGCGTCAATGATGTGGTTAACTGGTTATAGTAGTTAGTATCTTTTTCTTATTAAACTTATCGAAAGGCTCATTCAACAAATCAAAATAAGAGTTGGCTTATTTCAGGTCAATTCCAACAATCCAGGACTAAAAATAAAACTCAAAAAATACGTATCACTCTGTTAGCCCTAATTAATTAAATTTCAAAAAAGTTGCAGCTGATTTTCGCTAATCAAAAGGCAGATAAATAAAATAAACCAATGGGTAAGTTCATGTCACTGAGAAACTTCCGAAGAAGACAAATTTCAGACAAGATTTTGAAGGCACCACTTATTATTTGGATGATTTAAGCACCTCAAAAATATTGAAACGAATCTAGATGGTGAGTAGCGTCGCAAGCGTGGGACGTCAGGGTCCAGGGTGGACGGGGGGAAAACGGGCGAGTTACCCTGAAACCGAAACGTTTCGTTTAGTATACCTATGTACGTACACAAAAGGCCGCTCGTTAGACAAAATACGAGTGCGGAATAAGGCGCGGGAGAAACGATTGCCGGCCATCTTATATGGAAGATTATTTACATAGACGTGCATAGTAAGCCATCAATTTTATCCAGCCGCTTGCGCCAAGCGGCAAAGTGGAAAGCTTACGGCTTATTTATTTTTTAAACTGAAGTCAACTTCATTAAGCTATAGAAATACTATACCTATTTAGATACGGTTCATATTCAAGGTCTAACGCGTATCTATGCTTTTAGGGCATTGTTAGGCTTCTTTCACTTAGAATATTATCGTTCAAACTTTATTTATTTATCGATTCTACTCCAATCAAGCGTCAAGTTTTTAAAGCGTAGTAAACATCTTACTTCACGACCAATTCTTGCACATAAAATATGTATAAATATACCTAAGCTGAATCTCGGAAACGGCTTCCGAATTTCATGAAAAATTTAGGTTTCATATTTAGAAAACGTCGTTTGCCAAAAAAAAACCTAGTAAAGGTCGGTCATCCAGATATTGTTTATTTATACCGTAAAGAATATTAAGATTGATGTTGGCTTTTTACCCTTCTTATTGCATAGGAGGAATGGGATGAATACGAACTAACGATAAGCGTACATGATTGCACTCTGCTTTTTGCTAATCCAGCACTACAAAATCATATTGAAATGTTCGCGTAGACTGAAATACCTCGCAGGGTAGCACTCGCGTAGTTCCCGGCGGAACTGATCTGGCTCACATACTAGCAACTCCGCAATAAATATCTATCAAAAGTTTAGTGCTTTGACGTCTCGAAGGTGATTGATCAGCCGTAAATCTAAAGTTTTCCATTTTATCTTCGGTAACTATTGATAATAATGGCAGTGTGACACCTCTAAAGATATTTCTATTTATTAGTCTTCGGTAGAGATTCAAACGATAGATTTCAACCAACGACATTATTCCGTGATTAAAATCTTCTTGACCCCTGTAAAATGTACTAACATAACATCCCGCTAATATGCACATAAATAGGAATATTTTGCTAGATAACGCACAAAAGCACTTAAACCCTTCCTTGGCTATACTTAAATTACAACAAAATAACTACGCCTTAGGGAAATGCCATAAAAAGGGGTAGGAGGATCGGGACGGGCAATTGGCTAGTTTTAAATAAATCAATGGTAGGTTTACCCCATTACTACCTAATACACTAATTTTCATACCATGGGCAAATGTTGCCCATGCTTAGCCTTTTTAGGTAAAGGGAAACGATTCTATCATGGTTTAACATTGTGGAGTTTTTCAACGCCAACTTTACTTTTATATGTAGCATCAATCGACAGAGTCAATCATAAGATTCACATGAATCAAAATAAATTAAATAAAAGGAAATCCATGAAATCTAAACTTATCAATTCAATGGGATAATCTGAAGAACTTTTACTCTTAGGCCCATCCGATTACCTTTGACGTCAATTACTTAATTATTAAAATAACGAAGAACTATTTAGATTGCAATATGCACAAACAAACACGTGCAAATTGCAATCTTGTTTCTTCAATATTGTAGTGGTTCATTTTTTGGGTAAAAGTGCTTTATCATCATCATCATTGAATTTATAAATTTAGATTTCATGGTATTCCTTTGCCCTCCAGCTGGCGTTGAAAAATTCCTCTCAGTATAAACCGAACCGATGCACCTATTTAGACTGTGAAGACAACGTCCATTCCCGGAGTCCCTTGTGTCCTTCTCTTTCCTCACATCCTGCGATTTATTTAGAGCACTAATGCACAAAATACTCTGAACATAAAGAGTGCATTCCGTCGGGAATGAGAGTACTATAGGAAGCAGGTGTCTGTCGCTTTAACTGTATGGAATTGTAAACACTACACACTTAGCCATCCCTTTCTGTTGTCAAAATACCAGTTGAAAGTCTGCACAGTTTCTTTTTACACAAATTAAATACCTGCTGAATAATCGTTCCACAGAATCTCTCATCCATCATCATCCGCAAATTTGCTGTTTTGTTAATAACAGGTATGTTACTGTGTGTGTTCTTCTCAGGTAAAAGACTCGCGGTTTCAACCTGCCCGCGTAGCATGGCTGTCTATCTCTACTCTACCAAGACTCGACAAAGCTCTTTTCTACACAACTTGACATGTCTTGTGTCTTGGACATGCCCGAGTATGCGGCGACTCATCGACTCGAGTTTGTAAGAAGACAAAGACATAGGATGTGATACCATGGCAACTGAAAAGCAGCTACACTGAGAAAAAAAATAGGTTAAATTAACCTAAGTTTTAACCTATTAATAGGTTCTCGTCGGTCTACCTACAGACTTAGGTAAAAACAACCGAGTGCGTTAGGTACTGCAAAATCCTCTATTTTACCTTGCAAAATAGGTTAATGTATCCGACTAGGTAAACGCTAACCGTAACCTATTTAAGTAGGTAAAGTACCATAACCTAATAATAGGTTAAATATTCATCATCATCATCATCATCATCATAGCAGTGTTGTAACCCAACATAAGGTAACAGTGGCCTACTTTGTGCGTTGTAATAACCTACTTAATAGATCTCGGGTACCTAGCTAGTAGGTTATTGATACCTAAACAATAGGTAACGGTGACCTATTTTTTGCGTTGTAATAACCTACTTAACAGGTGTCGGGTACCTAGCTAGTAGGTCATTGATACCTATACAGTAGGTAACGGTGACCTATTTTGTGCGTTGTAATAACCTAACTAATAGGTTTCGGGTACCTAGCTAGTAGGTCATTGATACGTAGGCAATAGGTAACGGTAACCTATTTTGTGCGTTGTAATAACCTACCTAATAGGTTTCGGGTACCTAGCTAGTAGGTCATTGATACCTAGGCAGTAGGTAACGGTAACCTATTTTGTGCGTTGTAACAACCTACTTAATAGGTTTCGGGTACCTAGCTAGTAGGTTATTGATACCTAAACAATAGGTAACGGTAACCTATTTTGTGCGTTGTAACAACCTACTTAATAGGTTTCGGGTACCTAGCTAGTAGGTTATTGATACCTAAACAATAGGTAACGGTAACCTATTTTGTGCGTTGTAATAACCTACCTAATAGGTTTCGGGTACCTAGCTAGTAGGTCATTGATACCTAGGCAGTAGGTAACGGTAACCTATTTTGTGCGTTGTAACAACCTACTTAATAGGTTTCGGGTACCTAGCTAGTAGGTTATTGGTACCTAAACAATAGGTAACGGTGACCTATTTTGTGCGCTGTAATAACCTACTTGATAGGTTTCGGGTACCTAGCTAGTAGGTCATTGATACCTAGGCAGTAGGTAACGGTAACCTATTTTGTGCGTTGTAACAACCTACCTAATAGGTTTCCGGTACCTAGCTAGTAGGTTATTGATACCTAAACAATAGGTAACGGTGACCTATTTTGTGCGCTGTAATAACCTACTTAATAGGTTTCGGGTACCTAGCTAGTAGGTCATTGATACCTAGGCAGTAGGTAACGGTAACCTATTTTGTGCGTTGTAATAACCTACTGAATAGGTTTCGGGTACCTAGCTAGTAGGTCATTGATACCTAGGCAGTAGGTAACGGTAACCTACTTTGTGCGTTGTAATAACCTACCTAATAGGTTTCGGGTACCTAGCTAGTAGGTCATTGATACCTAGGCAGTAGGTAACGGTAACCTATTTTGTGCGTTGTAACAACCTACTTAATAGGTTTCGGGTACCTAGCTAGTAGGTTATTGATACCTAAACAATAGGTAACGGTAACCTATTTTGTGCGTTGTAACAACCTACTTAATAGGTTTCGGGTACCTAGCTAGTAGGTTATTGATACCTAAACAATAGGTAACGGTAACCTATTTTGTGCGTTGTAATAACCTACCTAATAGGTTTCGGGTACCTAGCTAGTAGGTCATTGATACCTAGGCAGTAGGTAACGGTAACCTATTTTGTGCGTTGTAACAACCTACTTAATAGGTTTCGGGTACCTAGCTAGTAGGTTATTGGTACCTAAACAATAGGTAACGGTGACCTATTTTGTGCGCTGTAATAACCTACTTGGTAGGTGTCTGGTACCTAGCTAGTAGGTTATTGATACCTAAACAATAGGTAACGGTGACCTATTTGTTGCGTTGTAATAACCTATTTAACAGGTGTCGGGTACCTAGCTAGTAGGTCATTGATACCTATACAGTAGGTAATGGTAACATTCTATGTAGGTAACTTTAACCTAATTTACGTATTGTAATTACCTACTAGTAATTAAATTTCAAATAAAGCCTCTAGAAAATGGATACTTAAGCCTAGTTCCAATAATATGCCAGTCGGTATCCGTGGCCCTACGGCTCCTAGGTCGTTGAAAAATTCGTCAACTCATTGGCTAATTAAATATACTTAACACTGGCATTATCCAATGAGATGAGGATTTTTTGACGAACTACGAGCCGTAAGCTATGGATGCCGATCGGTATTATTATTGGAACTGGCCATTAGTCAGCAGCATCCACTTTCTACTGGTTCTAGATTTGAAACATAATTACTAGTAATAACAACACACAAATTAAATTAAGTTAACGTTATCTACATAGAACGTCACCATTACTACTGTATGGATATCAATGACCTAATAGCTAGGTACCCAACAATAATGAAGTAGGTTATCTTAACGCACAAAAGAGGTTACCGTTACCTACCGTCTAGGTATCAATACCTACTAGCTAGTAGCTAGGTACCCCCCGACACGCAACATGTAGGTTACAATGCACAAAACAGTTCACCATTGCCTATTGGCTAGGTATCAATGATCTATTATCTTGGTTCTCGACACCACAAGCTTTAACCTTTGGCTACCGTTACACAGAATCTATAAATTAACTAGCTCTGTCTAAAAAAAAAACAAGTTTTGTATTATAATTAATAACTATTATTTTATTAGGGAAACTTTAACATTATAATATATATAAAGCTAAATTTAAGTATATGGATAAATAACAAACCTTAAGGTCACACAAAAACAACATCAAACATCAACGTCAACATCAAACTATTGGCTTGACCTCATTGAAGATGATCTTGTAGGTATCACTTGACGCCCTTTATACTTAGTTACATGCATACAATTTGCTATATAACTTAATTTATATGGCAAGTTGAAAAATTGTATGTATTCTGAGGTCAGCATACCTCAGAATACATACCTTTGGAAAAATTTAAAGACAGTGAAATTCTTTGTACAAAATCTAAAAAAGACAGGTCACTAAGTTTTTGGTGTAATCAGAAATCAGAAGTTGATGACATTTTCAGAGTTTCAAAATTGCTTTACATCTGAGTTTATTATTTTAAAATATGATTGAGAAGTAAAACTCTAACTAAAAAGTAGTACGATGATGATAGATGCGATGAAAAACTATGATTAGACAGTATGTTAAACCATTTAAAATTTTTGAAAAATGTCATATTTACTTCTGATGCGTACAGTCAATATAAAAAATAAATGATAATCGGAATTAAATTTCTATGTTCATTAGCAAAATACAAACTGTAACATAAAAGTAGTATTTAGTTTGATGTTACTTAATCAAATTTTTAAATTCAATAAAAGTCATCAACGTATATATACCCTACTAACAAGGGTCACACCCCGACCGAATTTATACTAGAATTGGCGGACACCAAGTTGTATGGGCCGACTTGAAAGCTTATCTGAAAGAGAGAAACTAAAACAAAGCTTGATTACGGGAGGGTAATTATGTATCCCTCTTAGTCTGCAATAATTAATAACGTACAACCTGGTAGGTACTAGAAGTCAAAACAATATCCAGATATAAGAGAAAGAAAAGTAACGTTTACAACAGGTTTACTTTAACTCCCCGAAGTTTTCAGGAGTAGCCATTATACAATACACCCTACATAATTATGTATTACAGCAAAAATGTCAACGCAGATCATCTAAAAATCGAAATAATAATCTGTAGAAACGTACACTAGGTAGCGTTTCAAGAATATTCTACTAAGCAATAGAATTCCGCATAGTGACATAAAGGACGTTGTTGGACAAATATGAAAGAGTATTTGGGCAAGGAAACGGTAAGTCAGTTAATTTTAAATAGAACAAGTCGTCAGTTGCTTCAACTGCATATGCTTGAAAATGTGTATCAAAGTAATCTGTATTAAACTTTAAACATTTTAAATATACTTCGCTGGTATTTTGTTTGAGATAAATTGCCAAGACTTTAACAAAAACTGGATAGTTGAAATCTTGATTATTCAAGCCTGTGCATAGGACGTCGTTTGGACGATAAGTGTAATTGTGTAAAGTAATATATTTCACGGAATACAAAATTGAATTGTTTTGTAAATTAAAAATTGTTCTGAGAGAAGTCACTTGATCTTTGTTTGGTGAAATTAATTTACTGTGTTTAAACGAATCCGTCGTGCCATTAAGAAAAAAGAAGTGGTTTAGCTGAAATTGCATTCTGCTACATATTGTTTTACAAATGTTGATACGTCCAGCAGTTGCTCGAGCTACTGTTTTAGCAATACGATGTTTAGATTCATAGCGCATTGACCATAAATGAACGAGTGGTCCAAACTTGTGCATCATACTAGGATAGTGAACTAAATGGTGAAATTTAGGCTGCAACGTTCTTTGAGAAAGCTCCATATACAACGTGTTAAAATCGGAAATTAAGTGTTTCAGAATCGTACACAGCTCTGCATACACCGCATCACTCATTACAATGTCTATGATTTCACGTAAGAGGGTATACAAGGCATAAAAATCATCATCGGTTCTTACTTTATCGCCAACTAAAATGGAAAAATAATTTACAAAAACCATACATTCACTTGCAGACATTTTCCAGTGGATAGAGTTTGATTGCCACGATAGAGTTGGGGGTTTGGAGCTGTTGTCATATCCATAATTAAATTCTGAAATCCGTCTATTCAAAAATTCCAAAGTAAAGTAGCCTCTATTAAGTAGTCCATTAATAATCAAAGTCATAGAGTACCCACAAACACCCTCAAACAAATCGTGCATACAATCAACGGCAGTTTGTTGGAATAAACAAAAGTTATCAATCAATAGCCAAATACATTTCTCTTTAATACCCGTAACAGAAGGATTGTTAGTTGCCAAATCTCTTTCATAATTTTCCATGTTTCTAAGTAATGCCTGAACTTCATAAACCTGTACTGATGTTATTTCTTTTGAAGCTTTACAAACTCTACATGGATAGTTAGCTCTAAAGCTTTCAACAAATCCTAACATCGAATGTAACCCTAAGTTGTCACCAAGTAAAGCCCCTAATTCAAATTTAACAGTGCCTTGGAAATCTAATGTATCAATGTAAACTCCTACCCTTGAAAGGAAATTTAATTCTTCAATGAATGCTTGAAAAACCCTTTGGTTGCCATGTCTACTACGGTCCGACGAATGAAACAGTAGTGCCAAAAATATGAACTTGAGCTGTGATGCTAAGCGGGGAGGAAAAGTAGCCAGTGCAACATAAACAGCTCCCAGTTTATGTATGCCTGAATGGCTCCCTAGAGGATTTCCTGTTTCAAAGTCATCGAAAAAAATAAAAAGTGGGTATTTTTTTATGTTAGCATTATGATTTGTCTGTAAATTTTGCCAAACCTGTCCCTGAGTAAAATTTATTAGATGCGGGAATTGAGAACAAGCTGATATGTACTGATCCATTTCGTTAATAAACCCAGGAAGTAATAATAACTTATGGAAAACATCTCTTAACGGTATTAATTGGGCAGTGGAAGGAACGACAGTAGGATCTCCTCCTCTCTGGGTTATTTCAAATCTATCTCCTATCACTACTGACCGTGGAGGTATGAAAGTACCCAATTGCGTAAAATACTTTTGCCTTTTATGTACTGTGTTGAACTTGTTTGTACACGTTCTGATAGTAGTAGAAAAATTATTTACTATTTGTTCTAATTCAGAACTCAAATTTAAGCCTTTCAACTCTTGCACCAGTGCTTGGTTTAATGCATCAGTAACGAACACGTCGAGTTCGGAAAAAAACATCTGAGCGGTTTTATAAGTAACAGCAGGGTCAGAATTAAATAAACTAGACATGTGTGCTAGCTGGTTGCTTAAAATTTCTTCAGGCTTTAAATTAGATCCATGGTTGTGGTTTTGAGAAGTAAAGGAAAATGGTGTGTCTAAACTAGAAACTAATTGCAGTGATTCGATTGAAGTGTCATTTACTTCTTCGGGGGCGACTGGGAATATACGTTCCTGTGGACCAAAAACATGACACTTCAAAATGTGTCTTCTTAAGGAGTTTGAATCGTCAAAAAAGCGAAAGCAACTAGCTTGCCCACATCGCAATCCAACGCTATTTCTTGGAATCTTGGAGCAGGGTATTCTTATATGTACCATTATCTGAGTTAAGGTATTAAATTTTAACCTGCAATAGTAGCATGACAGCATAGTTATTTGTTTTACAGTATTTTTTAATTACGAGTTAAGATTAAGGAGAACCTGGTTCACGCTGATGATAGTTTTGTCTGTTGGTAAATGAATTGAGAAGATACCTTTTTGTATTAGAAGCCAAACATGTTCGCATTCCAAGGGGTATCTTAGATCGAAAGCAAAAAATGATTTAAAGCACAAGTGCACTGCATCTAAAATATTATTGAGACGATATAGAGGTTCGTCAATATAAACATAGGCACTGGTAACATCGATCCAAGTTTTTCCAATAGCTACTACTAACGGTTGCAGTTGCCTTTTTCTGCTTCTCAATGTATTTCGTCGCTCCTCTAGTGTACGTTCCGCGTCGGCCAATGATGGAGCAAGTAAGATGAACGCCCGAGAAGCTTCAGCTCGCGATGCTCTGCCTCCCTTTATATTTATTTTGCCACCGCTCGAAAATAAATATGGCAGTAGAAGAATTGCGGCCGTCAGTCCATTGCTTTGTTTGTCATCTATAAAAGAAGTAGTTGCTATAAAAAATATTGTAAATTTATCGACAGTGTAAATAGAGTGGCGATTCCGCCTAGTCGATTTAGGTGGCATGCGGCTTCAGTAACCAATGTAAATCCAGGCCTCAATCTTATAAGACCCCACATGAGGCCTCTTTTTCAGTCGAGAGTTAAAAAGTAAAACGTTCAAAGTACCTACCTGAATCTAAGAGTCCAAAAATTTGATCAACGCTATTTTTTTGCAATTGATCTCGAAATTTTGCAGCTTTCTCTCTGGCGGATTTGATAATTTTTTCTTTATATTTTAATAGCTCATGCGCCAGAGAGACTGTTGAGTCAGCCTCAGGTGGTGTACAGTAACTATAGTCAGCGTCGATCTGAAAAAAATACAATTAAAATATCAAAAATCAATAGGTAGGTATAATAATAATAATAATCCCGCGGAAGTGCGGGGGTCGAGGCTTTTTAAATGCGAAGACCCTCCACAACCGCGAGGTGTGCAGCCTCAGAGAATATTTTTTAAAAGTCGAGGTGGGTATGCATCAGGATGTGGTCACAGTGGACATGGGACTCTCCCCGTTGTCCATGGCTAAAGAGAACTAGCGCAAACCTGTGGTACTTACTACTGATGACCGCAAGAAAGAATGGCAGGGCAAGGAGCTTCACGGGCGCTTCTACCGGGCTCTTCATGGGCCCGATGTAGATTTTCTAGCGTCCGTGTCCTGGCTACGTTTTGGCAACCTCTTTGGGGAAACTGAAGGTTTTGTTTGTGCGATTATGGACGAAGTTATGTTGACGAACAACTACCGGAAATATATTATGAAGGACGGGACGGTTGACGTGTGTCGGGCATGCCACCTTCCAGGTGAGTCCATCAGACATTATTTCTGGTTGTTCTCGTCTAGCTAACGGCGAGTACTTGCACAGACACAATCAAGTAGCCAGGATTATTCACCAGCAACTTGCCTTGAAATATAATCTTGTGGAATCAGAAGTACCGTATTACAAGTATGTGCCCGACCCAGTTCTCGTGAAAGACCATGTCACGTTGTATTGGGATCAGTCTATCATTACTGACAGGACTATTGTCGCCAATAAGCCTGACATAGTGGTGATAGACCGATCAGCGCGCCGCGTAATGATAATCGATGTTACCATTCCGCATGACGAGAACCTCGTGAAAGCTGAGAAAGAGAAACAAATAAAATATCTCGACTTGGCACACGAGGTTCGCGACATGTGGAATATGAACTCGGTTATCATTGTGCCGATTGTCGTGACGGCCAACGGCCTGATAGCCAAGAGCCTTGACGACCATCTCTCGAATCTCATTAGGCGGTTGGATCAAGAGCCTGATTCAGAAGGCAGTACTCCTCGATACGGCTCGCATTGTGAGGAGGTTCCTGTCTCTGCAGCCCTAACCACCGGTGGCTTGGACCCTGCTCCTGACACCGGCGGAACTCTATTTTTTTATATTTTTAAGTGTTTTTTTTTGTATCCTATTTTTAAGAAATACTTAAAAATGTAATCACATAAGATTAAGATAAATGAATAAACGACATAATAATAATACATAATTACATCAAGACCTCGTTTCAATTGAAAAGCTTGTGTATTAACTACTAGCTGACCCACGCAACTTCGTCTGCATAATAATTTGTTGATTGTGCTGTACATCATAATAGCATACTTCATAAAGCGTACTTTTCCATTGAAAGTCATCTTCTAATGCTGGGGCTACACTATCGCGATAACGCGAAGATTTGCGTTGTCGCGACACGTCTGGCCAAAGAATTCGTCCTATCGCGATAAACTTCGCGAATACGAAAGCCCTTCGCGCCGCTGTCGGTAAATTGCCGCACATCAAAGGGTTTTGTCGCGACAAAGTTCGTGCGTTTGGCTACACTTCGTGCGCTCTAGTTGACTGCGATACTCCGAGGTTTAAACGTGTTTAATTGAACTTGTTAATCACGGATTGGAATAATGAGAGGATAAGGAAAGATGCAGTAAATAATTTTTACCCGAGTGCAACCGCCTCTTCCATTTTTTCCCACAAATGAATTATCGCGACGTTCTAGATTATCGCGACAGTAGCAAGGTTTTTTTCAAGTGTGGCCAAGCACTTCGTCATATGCTACGGCCAGACTTGCAGGCGAAGATTCGTGTTCGCGTTGTCGCGATAAAGTTCGTGTTCGCTCTATGACGAAGTGCTTGGCCACACTTGAAAAAAACCTTGCTACTGTCGCGATAATCTAAAACGTCGCGATAATTCATTTGTGGGAAAAAATGGAAGAGGCGGTTGCACTCGGGTAAAAATTATTTACTGCATCTTTCCTTATCCTCTCATTATTCCAATCCGTGATTAACAAGTTCAATTAAACACGTTTAAACCTCTCGGAGTATCGCAGTCAACTAGAGCGCGCGAAGTGTAGCCAAACGCACGAACTTTGTCGCGACAAAACCCTTTGATGTGCGGCAATTTACCGACAGCGGCGCGAAGGGCTTTCGTATTCGCGAAGTTTATCGCGATAGGACGAATTCTTTGGCCAGACGTGTCGCGACAACGCAAATCTTCGCGTTATCGCGATAGTGTAGCCCCAGCATTAGAGCGAACACGAACTTTATCGCGACAACGCGAACACGAATCTTCGCCTGCAAGTCTGGCCGTAGCATAATGGGCCCTCGTCGTCGTTATGATTTTTTTTGTTGCGCGAGTTATTTTAATTCTGTTATATTTCCCAAGATATTCATCTAAATGAAGTGGAGTAAATGGCAATTTTGGTCACAATTAAATGCTAAAGATGACTAACATATTTATTTTGATAAGGATTAATACTAAGTATGTCTGTAAAAACACCTTCGCAAATGAAGCATTATATTTGACGAAATTTTAAAATCATAAAAATGGTTACTGTGAGTCTATCTTCAAAGATAGACATAGGTATGCTGTTGCGGACTTTTTTTAGATCTTTTAAAGAGAAACAATTCCATCATACATGATATTTGCGTAACTTAAACCGTTTCGTAAACGGTTGCCGTAAACAGCGCATGCAACGGAAGCTCTCAAAAAGGAATATTTTTTCCCGTTTTTGCAACATTTTTCATTTATGCCCCGCTCCTATTGGTCGTAGCGTGATGTTATATAGCCTATCTCCTTAACCATCCTCGATAAATGGACTATCCAACACAAAAAGAATTTTTCAATTCCAACCAGTAGTTCCTGAGATTAGCGCGTTCAAACAAACAAACAAACTCTTCAGCTTTATAATATTAGTATAGATGTTATAGCAGTAGGTAGTAGATACCAAGACAAAAAGTGTGTATTTAGGTACTTACCAGCTTCACAGCAATGTTTTGGTTTTTCAAAACTTGAAATCTTTGAATATATTCAGAGGTATTATTGCCTTTGGAAAAGAAATCAAAACGTTCTTTTTTACTTTTAAGCCAGGCATCCATCAAATACTCAGTTATATCAGACCCCTGAAAATCTTCGACAATTTTCAAGATATCATTATGGTCGGGGTCTGGCCCAGGATCTGTAAATAAATAAGTAAAACTTTAGCACAAAAAAAATAAGGTGTCAGGTGGAAGGTGTAAACGTTAAAAACGTACTAGAATTTAATTCTTCTGAATTCACGAATTCTGCTGTAGTATTATCCAAAGAAGCACTCGCAAAACTCGTAGATTGTTTTCTTTTGTAGCAGTTAATAGAATTGTTTTGTCTTAATACTTTTCTATAGTTGTTCCATCGGTCCCAAAAACAGCCATAATATCGTCTTGACTTTGAGGGGAGTTGTCTAGTACCGCACGCTTGATTTTTAGAACACTGATTACCGTCAGTCGGTGAAACAGTGTAGAAGTACAAGGAAATTTCGTCTTCAGGAAAAATTTCAATTGCATATTCTGCCCACTTTTTTATTTGAACAGGTGTCAATATACCTCCTGGAGTTTCATTGACGAGGTGCGGTATGACGACTCTAGCCAGTTTACTGCGTTCAGATTTTGACAGTGTTTTAGTAGACAATAAATGTCTCAAAGATTTATTGGCTTCGATAAGTGTGTACAGCGAATTGTTTTTCTCTATGTGTTCTTTCTCGAAATTATCATCATCAAGTTTTTCGGTGACGCATGACGTAGTCGATAGAGTCAAAGGAGAGGTAGTTTTCTCTTCTTCTTGCGTAGGCGATGCACTTTTGCTATTTATCTGAAAGTGCAGTTTCATTAAATACTACATTAAGTTTACCCTTGTACAGTCAACAAAAGTAAGCAATCATCTGACAAAGTTTCAAAAGTAATTGTACGAAAACTAGCTATTCTGTATGTTCCCAAATTTCCCTAAATATCGATAACTTAAAATTTGTACTAAGATGAAACTATAGGTACCTAGTAGCGTTGAATAATTTTGCTCTCAATCGGGGAAAACACATCATAGGTACAATAATAAATCATCTTGAGTTCTTAAAAGGGTTAATATAAAATATTGTCAAGCAGGTAGGTAGTTTTATAGTAACACAAAATAGACACAAGCAATCTTACATTTATGTTTCTCTTTTCACTTTGTCTAAGTTTCCACTCATTCCATTTTGTGCGAAATTTGGCCCGGATTCCTATGCCTGGAATAAGTGATTTTAGATCGTCTTCGATGAGGTGTTCTAAAGCCTCGATGTCTATTTGTTCTTCTGCGAACCGAAATAAAATAATTGAAGTTTAAAATGTCTAATAAAAAAGATTCTTGAGCAAAAATAAACTACCGTGTTTGAGGTTCGAACTTGGGTAGGTACCTACTTCGTATCTCAAGTCGGCGCTGTCCCATCTGCGCTACGAGTAGGTACCTATTTAGGAATTTAATATGATGACCAAATTAGTATACAGTTACTACAGTTTTCCCATTTGCTTAATGTGCGTCGTTCGTTAAGGCGAAGACAACCCTCAATGTACTTCTTCTCGCTCGCAAAATAAACTAAACTGAAGAATGAAAAATCGCGAGCAACCATCTTGTGTGTTTTTACAAGCTTTCTCTTAATTTCACCACCGTCATATTTATTTATTTATTTTTACACCTACGGGATTTGGTAAATCATCTTTAGCCAACATTCAGAAACACACGTCAGGAAGGGTTGCCAGATGCAATTTTATGATTCCCAAAAACTGATTTTTATGCTTCCCCAAAATGATAAGTTTAAAAAAAACCCCAATTGCTAAAAAAACTGATTATAAAATAAAAATTACCGCCGCCGAAAAGGCACGAATTAACGCCAGTCAGTAATTAAAAAAAAAAAAATACAATTTTATTTGTATTGTATTCAACAAGATTCAACTGATCTGGATAAGATTACTGTAATTTAAAAACTAAAAACGTTTTTTTAACTTTCAAAAGGTCAAAGTGTGTGAGTGAGAAGAACATTGAGGGGTGTCTTCGCCATAAGCCGCGTCAGAAGTTTGGAAGGCATAAAGCCGGTTTCTGAGCGGTATGTCAATCTAACAATGTATCAAATCCCTTGTCAACTGGAAAATGGGTTGCAGGAACGCCTGTCAACTGAATCTCTTATCTGTTAACATTTCAATAAAAAGTTCCATGCCAAATCACTAGTTGCCATGGTTGCCATATTAATATTCTGTTCCTTGATTGGTTGACACGGAACTGACACGGAACCTAAGATTAGTTAACAGCTTTTCCTGCTACCTGATTAGGTATATTTGACAAAGCTCTCAAGTGTTTTTCAATTAAAATAAGAGTTTAATCCTACCCAAGACAGTTATTTTGTCAATAATAAAGCATTTTCACTGACAAAAACTACTCGGTTCAAAGATACCCAAAAGCTGTTAGCTGACTGTAGTAGTGTTGAATAATAGATAAACAGTTTTGAAATTCTGAAAAAGTCTTTGATGCTGTCTGTACTTCGAAGACAATAATCCATAACATTAATCTATTACAAAATATGAATGGTAGAAAACTTCATGCTCATGATGCAACAATAAGAAAACCTGGGCAACCCCAGGTCACTCCTCCAAGCCTGCGAAGCCCCTAGGAAACTTCTGCCATAATGTCATATTTTAATTGGGGAAACTTTTATTACAATAATGTCTAAGACGGGGTTAGTCAGTGCCACTTCCAGGTAAGCATGCTAGCTAAGCCATCCATGCCTAATCAATCAGCGCTAGGCAATAACCAAACACAAGCTCCTAGAGTTAGTACAGTGAGTAAGTTTTTTGTTCCGATTATCTATTGTTATATTCCTCAGACCAATTGGTGTGTTATATTCTTAGAAAATTTAATTTCTAAAGCCGGGATCCCATGGTCGGTGATTTTACAGACCAACCACACAGACGAGCCTGCGTGGCTGCGGATCATGGGATGGAGTCCAGTCTGGTGGTAGAATACAATACAAACGAATGTGATAATCTGCAGATTCACCGACCGCTGGAGGCCGGCTTTAATAGGTTAGGTAAATGATAGGGAAGTTTTGCCCCTGCCCCTGCACACTTTTTGCTACACTTAAGTATTTAGATACCAGATTAGAGCACACATAATTGGTTGTAGGTACATACTGTATCAATTTTCTCTTCAAATACAATGGCTTCAACTAAGTAGGATCTGGATGTCATATAGGGCACTTGTTCGTTTCTATAATTGTTTAAAAAAGTCAAGGTTAAAACCATACGAACAGAACCTCAGGAGAAGCAGTTTCTCAGGATACACCTAGATCACTGCCATGGGTTTTATGTAAGTAAGACTAAGTAAGACTCACCCTGGAACTTCGTTATAATTTCGAAAGGAAGATGCCATTCTTTTAGCAGTAATTCCAAATCCAAACCAGTTTCCATCAGAGCGCAGCGTCTGTTCGTAGGGAGATAGGCACTCGTCTCGTACGCTTGTAGGTATCTAACTAAAGTCTAAAACAAACAAAAATTTGTGACGGTTACGCCATAACTACCTACCAGTATCACAATAATTATAACTAAAAACAAAATCATTTAAGAGTGGGTGGTCATGGCGTCTCAAAACGGTGAAGGAAAACATCGTGAGGAAACCAGCATGTCCTAGAACCAAAAAAAATCGAAGACATGTGACATCTACCAACCCGCACTGGGCCCGCGTGGTGGATTATAGATTTATAGCCCATTCCCTCATAGAGAGGAGGCCGTGTCCCAGCAGAGGGAACATTAATAGGCTGATGATGATGGTCATGGCGTCTATTAGATTCCATTGCGAACCGGCCGCGTGTGTTCATTGGAAAACGAAGCCGATAATTCAGATAGGTACACTCACTGTTAAAAAGAAATGATAGGTTCCTAGTAGCTAAGGACATTTTGCATTTAGTTTATTTTGTATTAATTAAAGAACAAACCTTAAAAATTCCACAATTATCGTCAAAACCAGATTCAGACACTTTCACTCACAATGGCCGCCATCCATGCAAAGAAAGAGAAAACTAGAAAGAAAAGTACAAGCAAGTCATAACTCAGGAACGATATGAATCATTCCGTTTCATTCGATCAATCCATGGAATCAATCACTCTTCAATACTCTTCCTATTTGAAATTTCATTTCGCGAATTCGCGCGGGCGGCGCGGCGCACCGTTGGTTGAACGTCAATCAAGCAAGCCGAATTTAGCCGAATTGGTCCGAACGATTGGCGGCGCGGGCATTCGGGAAGTCGAGTGTCGATACCGTCTCGCTCGCACCCATACGAAGACGTCAATTTGACAACATTAAGTTGACACCCAATGATAAATTGTTAACTCTATTGCTGACGCATACGGCTTATAATTGTTTGCCCTTAGTGAACATTTCGGTATTATAATCTGGTCTTAAATGTATTTTTATTTTTAAAACTAAACAATGCAAATGAATTTCGGTCATAACACAATGACATTATGGATTAAAAAAATAAAGCCATGCGTTCTTGACTAAGTATTAGAAAGTAAGGTAGGTAGGTATAGGTCTGCCGGGGTTGCGGGACTGTTCGAAAGAGATACCGCGGCCCCGGAACGTAAAGGGCGAGGAAGAACATGGATGGGTTTTAGTCAGTAAGAGTCTGACACTCCCTCCCGCTCCGCCCAGAGTGGGAGAAGTCATTTGATGATTCCCCAGCATCCTAAAAAAAAAAAAAAAAGGTAGGTATAGGTACTGTACTTACGTCATCGTCAATTATTATTGAAAAATTAGCATGGTGTCACGACGTAGACTGGTTGCAAGTTGCAACCCGTAAACACACTTCCGTTCCATCACTTCACAGTCACACTAATATTAAAAATCCGAAAGTTTGGGTGTTTGTTCCTCTATAACTCGACAACCACTAGGTAAACCGATTTGGCTGAAATTTAAAACATAGGTACCTACAATAAGTAGGTCTACCTTCTTATATAATAACCGGGAATTGGACATAAAACAACTAGTAGCCTACTTACTTTTTATCCCGAAATTCCCACGGAATCGGGTCTCACGCGCGCGGGCGGACCCGCGGGGCACAGCTAGTTATTAATAAATTATAACTAGCTGTGCCCCGCTTACCTAGGTACCTACCTAATTAGCGAAGACTGCTGGCGCGTCCGCGCGGCGCGCCGCGTCGTGCCGCCCGCCGCGCCGTCGTTTGCCGTCGTCGCTTCGCGTCGTACCTACCTATTGAAAGTAAATGTACTCACCTAAGTACCTACCTACCTACTTACCTAGGTAGTATGTCATGTATGTAGTAGGTACTGGGTAGGTCTAGGTACAGGTACCTACCTACCGTAAAACCGGCCATCATTGCCCTTAGCGGATATGTTTGCCCGAACACGAAAAATAACTAAAATAATGATTTGTAAATAATTGTATTTAGCTGACAACATTGTCTAATTTTTAGGGTAAATTTAAACATTTTTCTGGCAAATCTGGTTAGGTATGTTTTTACTTACTGTCAGCGTACTACATCTCTCAGGTAAGTTATTTTAATATCAGAGTAATTATAAATATCGCGCTTTATTTTAATGCTCCTTTGAGACCTTTACAACATATAATCTTGAAGATAATGGAGTGGGCAATGATTTCCGAATTTGCGCGAACATAAGAGTGACAACATTGCCCACTACAAAAATAATGTTAGGGTTGGCACCCATCAGCACTCAGTTGACAAATATAAACTAGGTACCTACATTTACTTTGTTTGGTTGCAGTATGGGAAAGCCTACGAAAAGAAATCGCAGAGTCCTCGGGTCTCAGCAATTTACAACGATTGTACTTGACTGATTATTGATAATAAAAGAGTTTATATTTGAACAGATTATTATTTATCACATTAATATGTATCAACCCTAATCCACTGTTTTACTATGTATGAAAAAGTCCCTGGTGTGTAGTGTAACATTGCCCACCTCAGTAAAATAAAAAGTTATATGTTTTTGACATATTGAACACGAAGGATGGCAACTTTGCATAATTCACTAAAACATACCCTATTACCCAAGTTTTAGAACTGATAATTTTAGAGAAATTAAGGTTGAGCAATGTTGGACGGTTGTGCGTATAATTTTGCCCGGCTATTTAGGCGCCTTTTTCTTGGATTCTGTTAAAGTTAGAAACACTTTATTTTGTGATTTTAGGCCTTTAACAGTAATTGCTACCATGGTCGACTTTATTACGAGTTCTGGTGAATATTTTTTGCAAAATCTCAAAAATACGTGGAAATGCGGGCAATGATGGCCGGTTTCACGGTACTTGGGCGGTCTTATCACTTCCAAAACGAGTGTTTTAATCTCAACGCAATCGGTTCTTGGTCATTGTAATAGGTAGGTAGGTAGGTACCTAACTACCTACCTTCCTACGTTCAGGTCTGTGACAGTAAGTAGGTAATTGATAGTGAAAACAACCCAAGTGGTGAAATCCTAGGCATTATTCTGGCGATTCCAAATACCTACCTACCTACCTGTGTATAATAGGTAGGTAGGTACATTGTGGGTATTACAATTTAGTTAGGTATCTATCTATATTAATGATAAAACTGCGTGGCCCGATGTGCATTGCATTGCAAGTGCACAAAAAAGTCCATTACCTATTTATGTGCGAAAAAATATGCTCACATAGGTAGGTAAGGAAGCTAGGCTGTTGAGCTACACGATGACTGATGCATGCGTGCCGTACCGTCTGTCGGGACAGCTCAACTCAAACCTGATAGGGCTCTTTCCTCAAAAGACCGTATGGTCTTTACCTACCACTTACCTACCAGACAATGCCTACCTACCTACATGATCACACTCACATTGATATAATTTCAAATAATAGTGTCTGGACTTTTAAAAGAGACCACGATCCCTGGCCCTGAGTTTGTTTCGGCATTTCTTATCAAGGGTAGGTACCTACCTACCTAGTCACTAGTCAGTTAGGAAATGCCCGGCGCCCGGCGCCAACTAGGGTATAGAACCGGGAAATCCCGGTCCCGAAAATCCCGGGATTTCCCGGTTCTTTACGGTTACTGAGAGACCCGGGAAATTAAAATGAGAACCGGGATTTTCGGGACTCAAAATATATTTTTCATTACTCATACTCTGAAAGTAGGTTTAAAATTAAAATAACAAAAACTTAAGTATTACGAATGTACATTTTTTACAAAGAGAAGTGACATAGATGATGTAGACCAAATAGAACTTCCTGTGGTGGAATCGATAGACGACGACATGCCCCTGTCCGAATTGGGCCTTCACTTTCATGAAGAGGAAATTGCTTCAGGTAATGAGTCTGATGGTGCTGAGTTTTTAACAATTCCAACAACTTCTACTGTGTCTCACAGCTTCCTAGAATACCACGAATTACTCACAAAAGTAAAAAAGATTGTAAAACTATGTCGAAAATCGCCAACCAAGAATGACGAAGTATTTAACTTGAGAGTTTAAAAAAGAACACTCGCGGACTTGTGACTCAATTATTTTACTCGCTGGAGTAGCCTAGCTGATACGTTGCAAACACTCCTGAAATTGCGAAGTTGCATAGCTAAAGCGCTCATTGATGTGAATTCTCAAATAAGTTTTTCTGAGGAAGAGTGGAAAGAAATCTAGCATTTGCATGAAGTGCTGGACGTGATCAAAACTGTATTAGAAGCCTTATGCCGACGAGATGCCAAATTAAACACTATTGTGAAATTGGAAATGGCAATTTTCGAGAACGGAGGCAATCGTGGGCGGTATTTGACACAAGTATATGACCATCTTTTATCAATTCCACCTACCAGTGTCGAACCCGAGAGGATTTTTTCTTCAGCTGGACTACTATGTAACAAAATTAGGTCACGACTGAGTGACATAAGTTTAGACGCACTCATATTTCTTAGGACTAAGGAAGGAAAACAAGGATCTTAAAAATGCAAAGAAATAATTCAGTTGGAAGACCTCTTAGTTTTTTGAACTATTCATAAATTATATAAGTACAATTTTATTTGTAACGAAACCTTATTGTTGCATTACAGTTTGTAATTTTTTATTGCCTGTGAACATGTGACGTTGTGAACAAAATGGTATATTAATAGATGAAACTTGATTTATGTTGAAAAGCTAATTTTCCGCATGTAATAAAACGGATCTCAAAATAAATCTTGTTACCGTATGACTTGTATGTGATAAAATGAACCGTGATTATCAAGTTGGTACCTAAGTTTACTTAATGAATTAAGTTAAACTTAACGTTTTATTTTATAAAAGAAAAAATAATTATTTGTATTTTAAGGAAAGACTGATTTTAATCTATAAAGGACTGATTATTATGTAACAATTAAGACTGATTATGAAGAAGTATTTTAACAGGTTGTGATTTTTTAAAGTAGTTATGATTAGGATATTACTTATTAAATTGTTTTCATATTTTTTTAATGTAAAAGTTTTGTTGATTTATTAAAAAGTATAATTGTGTTAAAATTGCGAAGTTTTAAACTGGTTGTGTGATTTTTATTAGAATAAATACTTTAAATTTATCCAACTCTTTTATTTAAATGATCCTTTTAGGCATTTATATAAAACTCATAAAAATATTTAAAAAATCCCGAAAATCCCGAAAATCACGGGATTTCCCGGTTCCTGAAGGTCGTGTCCCGAAAATCCCGGGTCTTCCAACAAGGACCGGTTCTCGATTCCCTAGCGCCAACGTTCTCTGGGGACTACCTACAGGAGCTAAACGCTCACGCTTTTTTAATGCAAAAAAGCATACCTATGATTCCCTCAATGATTCCCTGCAATAAACAAAACCAGAAAAAAATAAAAAATATAGGTATATAGGTATAAGTAGGTACGGTCGAATTGAGAAACCTCCTCCTTTTTGGAAGTCGGTTAAAAATATATGATATTCTTCAGGATATATGCTAGTATGATAGTGTTTTTTCAAATTGAAAACATACCTAATACAACTAATTTTGCTCGATAGAAAAAAATCACGAACTTATCTAATAAAAGCTTAAGTACCTACTAGGTAGGTACCTAGGCAATGATATTTTAGTAAAATATCATTGTACCTAAGTATAAAATTCTTTTTCAACACACTTGCTCATAAAGTGGCTCTAATTTCACCGCAATTAGGCACATAATGACACCTGTAATCAAACTGTGACTTTTTCATTGCTATTATTCACAAGTGAGTTATAGGGTTTTTTTTTAAATTTTATTGGTTGAATTGCTTTGTTCTTAAAAAAGTTTCGATACAAAAAAGATATTGTTCAATAGTACAAATAAATTAATGTACCTATTGCTTGCTCATTTCATACAACTTCGTATCTACATAGATAATTTCAACTTATAAGTTTTTAATAAATAAAACTTTCACTCAAATGCAACTTTTGTTTTCTTTTTATTTTACTTTTTTTTAATAATAAAACTTTGAATTCCCCATTTCGTACGTGGCTAAAACGCTATCCGCAAAAATGATTATATACTCTGTGCGCGAAAAGCCAAAAAAAAGAAACCTCATTCTTTTAGTCTATGGGCGATCGCCATTGTTAGATGCGCGCGCATAGGAAAACTGATGAATTATTCCCGCCATTGCGAAAAAAAAATCACAACTCGTTTTCACTGTTGAAATTATAGTTATTTTTAGTATTATTTTATTCTCAAGTGTGTTGAAAAACGTCGTATGATACACGTGTGTGTTGATGATTACCGTCCTCGGCTCTCTTAAGAACCTCGCCTAACGGCTCGGTTCTCAATGGCGCCTCGGCGGTAATCACCAACATTACACACTTGTACCATAATGTACTATTAAACAAAAAAATACTTCTTACCTACTAAATAAAATACAATGCGATCATTCTGATTTTTTGGCAAATAATTCTACAAGCAACATACCTACCTACTTACTAAAAAAATAGGTAAGTACCTACCTAGTGTTTTACTTTTTTATCAATAAGTAGATATTTTGTAAATCGCAAAAAACCACACATTTCGCACTATTCGGCTCGCAGTGGCTGACGTAACAACCACTTTGTAGGTAGGTAGTGCAAGCTGATTAGAACTTTATTCTAACAGTAGGTATTTGAAACCACACACCACCACAAATAAAGTTGCTAATTTAGCTCCTGTAACAAAAGCTTATTTAACAATATTTACATGCTGAATTGTAGTAGGTACCTAAGTAAAGTAGGTACCTACCTAGGTAAGCGGAATATGTAGAACCTAATTTGATTCTATTATTAAAATATTGACGTGTAAATTGGTTCTACCACAAAACATGATTTATCTCACCCCAAAAAAAAAGTCGTTTTCCAGATGTTTCCCAGCAATAATTTTTGCGTAAAGTTAGGTAGGTAGGTACTTAGTTTGATCCAGGTGTCCCAAGTCCCGAACATAAAGCTGTTTTGTAACGAGGCTAAATCATAAATCATTTATTTCTTTGCAAACTTGGGTAATTAGTACATAGGTACTTAGATGTTTTCTTAGCTGAAGAGCGTTTGTTTGTTTGTTTGAACGCGCTAATCTCAGGAACTACTGGTTGGAATTGAAAAAATCTTTTTGTGTTGGATAGTCCATTTATCGAGGAAGGTTATAGGCTATATATCATCACGCTATGACCAATAGGAGCGGAACATAAATGAAAAATGTTGCAAAAACGGGAAAAATGATTCCTTTTTGAGAGCTTCCGTTGCGTGCGCTGCTTAAACAGTACAAGTTACATGGAAATTATGTACTAAGGAATTATTGCTCTTAAAAAGTTCTAAAAAAAGGCCGCGACAGCATACGTCTATCTTTGAAGATTGACTCACAATAACCATTTTTATGATTTTAAAATTTCGTCATATTAATGCTTCATTTGCGAAGGTTTTTTTACAGACATAGTACCTATTAATCTTTATCAAAATAAATACGTTAGTCATCTTTAGCGTTTAATTGTGACCAAAATTGCCATTTACACCATTTCATTTAGATGAATATCTTTGGAAATATAACTGAATTAAAATAACTCGCGCAACAAAATAATTTCATAACAACGACGAGGGGCCATTAGAAGATGACTTTCGCGACGCCACCGAACTGCACTCGCTCACATAAATCGCAGACGTACCGACCTACCTACCTAATACCTACCTAGCCATAGAATAACTACACGGCACACACTACACTATACGTAGGTAAGTAGGTATTCTACAGAACTACCTACCTACCTATAGACAAGTAGGTAATAGGTAGGTAGGTAGGTAACATAGACATAGGTACCTAAGTCACGCATCGTTATTACAAAATAGTTTTAAACTACCTAGGTAGGTACTTACCTAGGTTTTCATAAGAGAGGTAGGTACTTACCTAACCTAACCTAGGTAGGTACTTACTTAAGACCTAGGTACCTACCTTGATATGATTAACAGTTTGATTAGGCAGTACCTACCTACGTTGACACAGAATAAGGCAATAGAAATGCTATCTACCTAGGTAGGTACTATGTTTTAATACTGGGACCCGTCGCTCGTGTCGCCGGTTCGCACAACACATAGACAAAACAATAATTAATAGGCTTACACAATATCGCCTACAATGCTCGTAGGTACCTACCTACGTAATGCTCATATCGATAATTTTCCGTTGAGCGTTGATCGCCAAGGAGTCTCAGAAAAATAGATAACTAATTTATTGAAAAATTGAAAGTGTAACATTCCTCGACGCGCTCTTAGACGATTTATTGATTACTTAAGTAGGTACCTACAATAAAACGTTGTGGTACATTTTTTCATTATAACTTTAACTTTTTATAAACTACTATTTAGACAGGAAGAAAACATACTTACACAATGAGATGTATTAATTAAGTATTTAACGAAAAATCATATTTCATTCCCATTTCAGTAAAACTAGGTAGGTATTAAGCCAAACGTAATAAATAATCGATACAAAATAGTAGTGGCACGTCACCAACTCATGCGGCGTGTTCCTGGAATTTACGTAGGTAGGTACGCGGCGATATTGTTTATTGCGCATGACTATAATTTCATTGCTGCTTTTAGTAGCTGTAATAGTAGACATGAACAAGCTTAAGTAGTAATGGTTATTGGATTGAGAAAAAAAAACGTTTTTCTGCGATAATCTTTGATTTGATTTGACAAGGTTCTGGTCCAGAACCAGAACTTCTGGACAAGCACAAATAGTAGGTACCTATTGTATATACGAGTATGATAAACTAGTCAAAGTGATGTTAGAAAAGAAAACAAGGATTGTTGTTAGGTATTTTATTGAATTAATGTTATGTGGTAGGTAACCATCGCCTATAACAAAGCACTACCTCGCAGCGCAGGTCACGCACGTCAGGAACGTGCCCTACGATGCACATGTCATGCACTGCCCTGCGTCCATAGACCATAAACTTGAGGCATACAGGTACATAGGTTACGTAAACTACGACTGTTTGGAGTCTACTAGGTAGGTACTACGTTCGTTCATTCATTATGCCTTGTGTGTGACTGGGACTGTCTTTGTTTTTTTTTTTTGTATTTTTGACATTCAAAAGTGCCTAATGGTCTAATTGAAATAAATGATTTGAGTTTGAGTTCCCGGCAAATAACTTGGCAAGATTTTGGCAAAGTGGGGGCTCAGATCAAACTTTTTATTTGGTCTGAGAGTGGGGGTAAGTTCGCGCATCGGGAACAAAAAAGCGCGAACGGAATGTAGACGCGGTGCTGGTGTCCAATGCAACCAATCGCGCGCTCGGATCGGCGCTACCACATACCCCGCGTCCCGCTTGACCAGCAAAGATACCTAAAAATTGACTTCTGCGCATCTAAGGACTCTTGCCAACTTACCTACGTGCCGGGAACTGTAGGTACCTATTTAATTGAATTAGGTCCATGTTCACCGAGAAGATAATAACAGTCTGATTATCTAAAAACAGCTGTCAATGTGACAGATTCCCATACAAAAATGTGTTTTAAACAGCTGTTTTTAGATAATCGTCCGTCATCTATTTGGTGAACATGGACCTTAGAGTAGTTACCTAGGTACATAAGGATACCTAACGTAAATGAAAGTAGGTACCTACCTAGATGGCATTCAAATAAAACTTCCGGTTGTAACTACCTACTGGGTAAAGATTTTGCGATAAAAAAGGTAGGTAGGTACTTAAGTAATATCGCCATCTAGGTTTTAACAGCTAAACTAATTTGCTAATCGAAGCATTTTTCAATCGACCTCTGATTGGAATTGGCTTTAATTACTAGGCAGGTAGGTACTTAGTTCAAAAAAATACCGCACACGATAGTTGAGACGGTTGGTTTGTTTTTTTTTTATTTTCCATTATTTACCTAAAGTAAGATTAAGTACAGGTAGTAAGAATATCAAGTGGTTATGTTGGTACTTAGAGGTACCACCTACTTAAGAAGAACTTCTCCCGCTAAATCGATCCATCCACCGCGTAATACCTACACTAGACGAAATTATTTTTATCTACACCCATGCTATAAATCCTCTACTTATAAAAGTATCTGAAACAGTTAGCTTATTGCCAACATTAAAACAGCCAATGGTGTCGATTCTGTTGTGCACAAACTAAACTTAATTTATACTATTGCTATCTTTTACTAAAAGGCAGGGCGAGAAAAGGACGGCTATAGCTATGCACTAAGTTAGAAATGTCAAACTAGTTTATGCCTTGCGCTTCACCGTGTTATTAGTCGACATGTTTTTACGTGCACCCTTCATTAGTATGGAAATATTAGTTCGAATTAAATTTGACAGCTCTAAATTACGTCCGTCTCTTTCTCGTTTTATTGGTGAGAAAAAGATAGTAATAGCCTAAATTAAGTTTAGTTTGTGCACAACAGAATCGGCACCAGTGTCATAGTAACCATAACCTGATCCAAACTAAATTTCATTACGCAACTCATTTAAAAAAAAGAACATTGTCATGCACGCGCCTACACTACCACAGCGCCGTAATAAAAAAAAAAAAACTTATAGGTTAATTCGAATTCACGTATCCCGCCATTTTTGTTCAATTTAGTACTTATTGCATTAAGTATGTACTTTGTTGTTAATAAATGACTCTATAGCCAACAAAATCCACGTGTCGAATCAAATTTCAAATTCGATCCAAAATAAAAATAATGAAGTGGTGAATATAAATATTCCGAGTACATCAGGATCTGCCAACATTCAACAAGGTGCAGATATTCAAGTGCATTTTAAGAATTTAATTATTACAATATTAATTATATTATTACTTACATAGTTTGTTCGTATTAAATACTCAGCAATTAAACTTTCCATGAATTTTCATAGACTTCTAACAACACAACAACAACTATGGTTTCAGAACCTTATAAGGAGGATTCATATCATGGATGTAGATAAAGTCTTTGCAACTGTACACAATTAGGTATATTAAAACACTTCGCCTCGCGTGATAATAGTATCACACATTCGTGTCTTAATACCCCTTATTACACGACAGTTGCTTAAATAACTATTACAGCACCTACAGTGTATAGACATAGATTAACGTTACCTAAATAATAGGTTACAGAAACCGAGTCACTCGGTATTCGTAACTTCGTAACCTATGAAGCAGGTTAATTCTACGGTCAAAGTAGATTAACGTTACCTAAATAATAGGTTACCGAAACCTATGCACTGGGTATTCGTAACCTACTAAGGTCCATGTTCACCGAAAAGATAACCGTCTGATTATCTAAAAACAGCTGTCACTGTGACATGTTCCCATACAAAAATACGTTTTAAACAGCTGTTTTAGGTAATCAGGCTGTCAACTTTTTGGTGAACATGGACCTTAGTAGGTTAAACCTACAGTCAAAGTAGATTAACGTTACCTAAATGATAGGTTACCGAAATCGATTCACTGGGTATTCGTCACCTATGAAGCAGGTTAATCCTACGGTCAAAGTAGATTAACGTTACCTAAATAATAGGTTACCGAAACCGATTCGCTGGGTATTGGTAACCTATGAAGTAGGTTAAATCTACGGTCAAAGTCGATAAACGTTACCTAAATAATAGGTTACCGAAACCGATTCACTGAGTATTCGTAACCTACGAAGTAGGTTAAACCTACGGTCAAAATAGATTAACGTTACCTAAATAATAGGTTACCGAAACTGATTCACTGGGTATTCGTAACCTACGCAGTAGGTTATATCTACGGTCAAAGTAGATTAACGTCACCTAAATAATAGGTTACTGAAACCGATTCACTGGGTATTCGTAACCTACGAAGTGGTCAAAGTAGATTTACGTTACCTGAATAATAGGTTACCGAAACCGATTTACTGGGTATTCGTAACCTACGAAGCAGGTTTCATCTACTGTCAAAGTAGATTAACGTTACCTAAATAACAGGTTACCGAAACCTATTCACTGAGTATTCGTAACCTACGAAGTAGGTAATACCTACGGTCAAAATAGATTAACGTTACCTAAATAATAGGTTACCGAAACCGATTCACTGGGTATTCGTAACCTATGAAGTAGGTTAAATCTACGGTCAAAGTAGATTAACGTCACCTAAATGATAGGTTACCAAAACCGATTCACTGGGTATTCGTAACCTACGAAGTAGGTTAAATCTACCGTCAAAGTAGATAAATGTTACCTTAATAATTGGTTACCGAAACCGATTCACTGGGTATTCGTAACCTACGAAGTAGGTTAAACCTACGGTTAAAATAGATTAACGTTACCTGAATAATGGGTTACCGAAACCGATTTACTGGGTATTCGTAACCCACGAAGTAGGTTAAATCTAGGGTCAAAGTAGATTAACGTTACCTAAATAATAGGTTGCCGAAACCTATTCACTGAGTATTCGTAACCTACGCAGTAGGTTATACCTACGGTCAAACTAGATTACCGTTACCTGAATAAAGAAGGTTACGGCAACCAACTGACTGGGTAAAGGGAACCTAATAAATAGGTCATCGAGACCAAATATATTGGGTTACGCCATAAGACAAAATAACACTAACGTTTACCTTCTGACAAGGTATTTTATACCTACTGGCTATGTCTGTGTTACCCTATTATTAGGTTACTTTAACACTAATATTAGGTTAACATTATTTTCATAATTAACTAGGTAGTTTTAACCAAATAATTAGCTTTATACGAGTTTACTTTAACCTAGTGGTAGGTTACGGTGCGCTGTGCGCAATATGTTGTGTTTAACCAACAGCTCAATATTGACTAGGTTGTATTAACAGAATTCTTATTATTATATCAGGTTTATCAGCCAATTAAAACTTGCACTTTACCTTTTTTGTAGGTTAATAAAAAAAACCTTTTTGATTGCTTGTTTTTAACCTAATATGTAGGTTCCGTTTTACCGTATACCAAAACCTTGACAATTATTTAGTTTGTTTTTACCAAAGATTAGGTAATTTTAACCGATTTGTAGGTATAGGTGCGTACATGACACATGTCATAACATAACCTCCTTCTTTTTTTGAAGTCGGTTAAAAATTGAACAAAATCGAGGGTTCCATTTAATTTTTACTAGGTTTTTATAACCGTATTAAAAACCTAAACTCGGTTGTTTTTACCCAAGATTAGGTAATGATGATATAGTTTATTCAATACTTGATTATATTTGGTTTAGTACTAGGTAAATAGTTAGATTTTATTAGGTAAAATTTCGTAAACCTAATAATATTGGGTAGTTTTAACCTTCATAAGGTCAAAAAAACCTATTTTCATGTACTACCCAACGCTGTAGGTTGTATTTACCAAGTCCGTTTTAAAAAAGTTGGTAATATCTACCTAATAAAGGTTAAAACTACCTTATTTTTGCATTTACCGTCACCTGTAGGTTAACATTAACCTAGTGTTTTTCTCAGTGTAGTGATGTAGATACTCGTATTCTAAAAATCCTACAATAATATTTACGTTTAGTTAACCAACAAAATGTATCAAATGCGCAGGTTTTATCACCTTCTGAACGTAACTCAAAGCAACAACGAAACGTATTACTCGTATAGTTTTTAATCTGTGTCGGACTCAGATGAAGTGTCAACTTTATGTCATAATAGTAACAGGGCTGACGACACTAAAACTAATCTGATAAGACTCCCAGATGATATATAAGAATTGCATATTTAATTAGCTTCATTCCCACTCGCTACTTACCCCTATGGACTCTTGTTCGTAATAAAGTTTTTGATTATAATAATAATAATATCGCTGGACATTAACACACAGCGCCATCTAGTGCCACACTAAGCAAGGCTTGTGTCGTGGACACCAGATTTATATATATTTTTTTGTTTGTAAATACATACTTATTATACATATAAACACCCATGATTGATTGATTATCAATGAGGGAACACGAAATGGCGATGCTGCAATGAAAAAAACTGGGAGGCGCAATTAAAGAAAAAAGATTTTTCGTGTTTCGTGTGATAAAGACTCCCAAGTTTCGTAAAATTATTCGTACGTGACCGTGACACGCGTATTCAATCAGGAACCGTACAAATCGAAAGGAACCAGGTGATTGCTGACAAATTACCGAATTCACGCGGTGGGCGACTTTCAATCGCTGCAGCAACCACTTTCTCCACTGTTTGGATAATGCAGCAGTGGTTTTTCTTTCACAGAAATTGATGATCTATCAGATGAGCGTTGGTATTTTCAGGAGTCCCATCATACTAGATACGTAAAAATCCTTTTGCTTTTAATAGCACCGCTCAGTTTTTTGCAGTGCAGCCTCTCCAATTCGTATTCCCCCATTGATAACGAAGCTAATTTATAAGTATATCATCAGTCTGGGAGTCTTATCAGACTAGTTTTAGTTCTACTACAATGACAAACAAAGTGAATTATTTTTGATTAAGTACAAAAATAGCAATGAAACATTGGAAATATGTAGTTTGTATGTTTATTTTCGCATTATCACAATGTAACAGTTGTAGGGACAGTCAATGGGGTGCGCCAAAGTTCATCAAAAGCCACGGTTAGAGCGCGTACAGCGTTCCTTTTGACCTTCCTTTCATTTTCCTCAGCATATAAACTGAGGAGATGGCGACGGTAGGACCCCGACATGTTTTTCACGAAATCGCGTACTTACAAACAAATTAAAATTGTATGTTTTTGTAAAAATCCGCTTGTCTAGGTCTGATGGGTTGTGGACTTTTTGTCATTAGATGACTAGACACGATTCCTACAACAAGTGTCAAAAGTAAACGACTAAACAGTTTCGAAACAAAAAGAAGTTATATTAAAAAAATATATACGAATGTGTATCAAAAAGTCTAATTCTACACAAGTAGTAAAATTGCTAGAGAATAGAGACCTTTCTTTTCCTCATGTCAAACATCGCCATGCTTAGGACGATAGAAGTTTTTCGAAAATCTGTCATTCTTCTGTCATTTTGTCGATTGTCAGTCGACAAAACCCGTTTCCACGGCGGCCATGCTACGCGAGCTGGGTAGTTTCTAAAACTTCTGACAGTCCACTCCCTATGCTCCGTCTCACCAGGTGGTTTCAAGGTTAATAAGGAACGATTCTGCGAACCAATTAAGAGAATCGTAAGTTATAAGGTCGAATACACTTTTTTGGCTTCCAGGCTAACGCCAAAACATGCAAGTAAGAAATAGGTGTCGTATGACACAAAACAGCTAATTACCGTCCTAAATTGCTGTGCAAAACGCCAAACGGTTCAGCGACGTACTACTACCGTTCATGGCCAGCTCAAACCCGACCGCGAAAAGTCCGGCTATAACCTTGTACCTATACACTAGCATATCTTTTTTGGGATGGGAAATCATCAAATGACCCTTCCCACTCTGGACGGAGCGGGAGGGAGTGTCAGACTTTTACTGACTAAAAACCATCCATGTTCCTTCCTCGCCCTTTATGTTCCGGGGCCGCGGTATCTCTTTCGAACTTTCCCGCAGCCCCGGCAAAGTACAAGAAACCTTGAAATTAGCCAATTCTGTTTTTGCCAATCAGCCTGAAAGTGTTGGAAACGTTAAAAAAGCAGTTAATAAAGTAGTCTTTGAAGAGTGTCAAAATCAGCACTTGTCTTTATAAGAAAATATTACATCTCTACTAAACAGCGTTAGATATTTTGTGGCACACCAAAATTGTTTTGGTTGTTAAAGCTGCATACAGGCTGTGTTAATAAGTTTTAGAACGGATTAAATCTTATATTTTTATGGTATACACTATTGCAAAACAAAAAAAAAATATGACAGGTGTCTAATAAAGCAGCGTTAGTCTTTATTATTGACGTCGTTTGAATACATATGTGTACACGTGTTTTCATTGTAAACAATAACGGAAGTATTAAAGTGATAGGTATTTGACATTATGAATTACAAACCAAAAAACCCTCATTTACTGAGGAAGATACCGATACATTCATCATCATCTGCCTACCCTTTTCACAACTTGGGGTCGGCTTCCAGTCTAACCGAATGCAGCTGAATACCAGTATTTTACATGGAGCGACTGCCTATCTGACCTCCACAGCCCAGTTAGTACTGGGTAATACGGTACCCCTTGGTAAGACTAGTAGTCAGACTTTTTACCACTGTCTACCTGTAACGACTGTCGAAGATCTACAAATGACAGCCGGGACCAACGGCTTAAAGTGCTTTCCAAAACACGGAGGAAACTCGGTATGTAATGGGTGGTCAAGATAAAGATACATTCATGAATCTGTAAATCTATACTCAAGCGACAATTCAATCGACGTCCAACAATGAGGGTTCCGTAGCTAGAACATCAAACTGTTATAATAATGATCATAATAGTTATGTCAAATGTGTAGATTAACTTTGACACTAACAATCCGTATAGTATTATTGTAAATACCTATACAGCTATTTTATACTAAAATTACGTAATAATAAGCATTATAACATGGACCTTTTGCAATTAAATAGCCGTATTAGCGGTTTTACAGACTTCACACTGATGCTATGCTATACAGCTTACAGTATAAAATCGAACTTGAAAACAGCTTGTATTCAACTGTACGGCTGCTTGGGGTGATACATATTCGTTTATTAGTAAGTAATTACGGTTTCAAAGGTCGCTGACGCATAAGAAACGTGAAGTTTTGGCGTACGCGTTTCCCAAATGCTTTAAAGGGTCAAGTTAATTTTATAGTTGTTCTCTAATGAAAGTAAAAATAAGTGACCCCCCATATTTTCTCGTACCCTATGGATTACAAAGACACCTGACAAAATTCTTTTTGTTTTCAACCGACTTCCAAAAAGAGGAGGTTCTCAATTCAACTGTATTTTTTTTTTGTTGTGTTTTTTACCTCAGAACTTTCGACTGGGTGAACCGATTTTGATGATTCTTTTTTTATTTGAAAGCTGGTGCTTTCCGTGTGGTCCCATTTTAATTTGCTGAAGATCTGATGCTGATGTTCGTAGCTCTTCAAAAATAGACAGCAAATCTGCAGTGATTGATGCAATCGCTTGTAGGTTCATTGTTTATACTATATCATGACGTAACATCACGCCTGTATGCTCTGAGGACCAACTCAGAAGTGTATAATACACCCTGATTTCGACAGTTAGGTGTGAAACATTTTTCCACTTTGGAAGTGTCTCTCGCGGAAACTATTCAGTTTAGAAAAAAAATGTGTTAGAAACCTCAATATCATTTTTAAAGACCTATCCATACCTAGATACCCCACACGTATGGGTTTGATGAAAAAATATTTTTTAAGTTTCAGTTCTAAGTATGGGGAACCCCAAAAATGTATTGTTTTTTTTTTCTATTTTTGTGTGAAAATCTTAATGCGGTTCATAGAATACATCTACTTACCAAGTTTCAACAGCATAGTTCTTATAGTTTCGGAATAAAGTGGCTGTGGCATACGGACGGACAGACAGACATGACGAATCTATATGGGATCCGTTTTTGCCATTTGGCTACGGAACCCTAAAAATTGAAAAACAACTTTAGCTTCAGAAGTCGGTGACAAAAAAACTATATCAATCAAACAAAGGTCAGAGTTTTGTTAAAAATATCTTTTGATTGATGTCGAGGTCCCAATTTGCGCCGTGTCCACAATACCTTTTGTGGTGACAAGTGGAAGCAACTCCACCTAGAAGGATTTGCTCGCGCGAGGGGACTTAAGTACTGAGTCCGTCGTTCTCGTCGTAATGACGACAATAACGATAACACCACGCTCGGATAGCTCCACCCGGAACAGATTGTTTGCAGTTCCATCATACACAATTATTGCGTTTTTGGGTTTTCCAAAATTCTGGACATTTAACAATTTGACCCATGGCGAAGATACCTTACCCTTACCTCCTGGGGGAGCAATCGGAAGTTTAAATTGCGTAGCAAAAATTAAATGTACATACTTAATTAATTCCGCATCGAAGACGCCACTCAAAATTTGTGTATCATCGGCTTCGCCGGCCACCAGCCGCATGCGGGGCGGGCGGCCCCATTGTCGCTTACGGCGACAACCGCTTCTCCTAACGCTACGATCGGATTAGGCTCGTCCTTCGCACGACGCTGCGGCGTGTGCCTTTGTGGAATAAATTCGGGCAGTGTAGCTCGATACGGAGGCTGCGTAGTGAGTGGACGAGCCAGGCGAGAAGGAGCGGGCGGCGCGGGTGAGACGCGCGGTGGCGGCAGTGGCGACAGCGCCGCGCGCCGTGACGGACGGAGGCGTCGCGACCGCAAACCGCGCCGGCACGTGTCGGCGGCGCGATGGGGACCACCCCACCGCCAGCCGCCGCTAAACAACATAAGAGCAGGCGGAAAATATCTCTGCCATGGTTCCGCCAGAGCTCGGTGAGCGCGCCCCACGCGATGCTCTCCCGCCAGCACACCATCGACACGCCGAGCTCGTTCCACGCGCGCCTGCTGAAGGGCAACAGGCAACGCCAGGTGATACACCGCCTCCCAGCCGCCGAACGCAGTCAAAGTGATGCACCCGCCCCCCGCCGCCTCCCGCCGTACCCCGCCGCCCACTGCAGCGTCCGACGCACCGCAGGCCACTCCCGCGCTTGCCCTCACCTGCACAGTCACACGCATCTCAGATCATAACACCACTAACCGACATCCTCTGCGTCGCTTCTGCGTTCCTTGTTGGGACTGCTTGCTGAATTGACAGTTTCGGTTACAAGATAACAATCAAACCGCTGAAAACAATAAGCAAAGCACAATTTTACCAAACTAACAACTTAAGTGCTGGTATGTGAGTCCATGTTGTGACGTAAACACTATTTGTTAGTCAAATAGATTGAAAATAGAATAATATTGTTTGGAACATTTTCATTTATATCACTTTCATCATAAATGTATGTACAGTGATTAGAATTTCAATTACTAAACTAAAAGATAATACCAAAAATTGTGCCTTGTATTCATTTTATAATATTTTCAAAAACATTTAAAAATAAAATGATAATGATGTTGTACTTGGAAATTAATGTTAATGTACATACAAGTTGTATTTACTATTTTATTCATTTTGTAAATTAGATGTTCTTATTTTTTGACATTTATACGAAAGGAAAAGAAACAATAAAAATCGTCGTGAAGTGTAAAATCATTTTATTATTACTTTTTCTATTATTTTTATCGTTTCAAAAATTACATCCTTTATTTTACCAATTGGCACAATTATTCATATTTTAGTTCTTATATTCCACTCGCATGTTAACCCTTAGTGAAACCAGTCACTAACATTAACCTGAAATAAGCTCATTTCACCATTTGTATCAACAATTAAAAGCAGATGGTAAATAATAAACGTTCCTAAGTGGTGTGACATAGAGGCAATCTTGGCCAATTGACCGAGATAACGAATCGGTTATCTGTCATTCGAGCTAATAGATTCTACGACAGCCGATAAAGTGATAAACAATCTCACAGCGCTGTTTCAAATTATATCACTTGTAACAACGTCTACTCATGAGAATGGGGAATCACAGTGATTTATGTTAAAATAAGGATGCATTATGAACGTATGACCTTCACCGCTTTCAAGATGACAAGGAAAACGGTAAAATCTAAATATAAACAAGTAACAACTGCTGCTGTGGTGGAAGCGCTAACTAGCTCCTAATGAACAAGTGATAATTTATACATGCAAATATTTATGTTTTATGGCTCAGCCATAATGTGGTGGATTTACTACTCGGATTCAAAAAGTTTTTGATTCAAGAATAGAAGCATCATCCCGAAAATATCGTGGCATCTGTTAAGTTGTCGTTACAAAGGGTCAAGATTATGGATATGGTTGTTTATAAGACATTCAACTTTCTATAATATCGTCAAAGCTTTCTGCTGTAGTACAACTCCAAGTTCCAACACTCCATATGAGCACTAGCTATCAGTTAGATTATTTAAGGCTAAAAACGGGGTATGCAAAAGTTTTTAGATGTTTTACGAAAGATAATGAGCCAGCAATAAGGCAAGGTTATTGGTTTGATAGATTTTGCAATATAGCCTCTGTTGCATCGTAAGGAATGCTGAAACAGAACTCGGATTTGCGTTGGGTTCGAGAGATTTTTTTTGAACGCTTGATTTACCAAACAAGAGCGCGATTTATGAACTTTAAAAAATATATATTACATTATCTTAATATAATTATATAAATTACGTGTCACGTTGTTTGTCCGCGATGGACTCCTAAACTACTTAACCGATTTTAATCAAATTTGTACACCGTGTGCAATTTGATCCAACTTGAAAGATAGGATAGCTTACATCTCAATTTATGAGACGCAGACGAAGTTGCGTGGGTCAGCTAGTAATATATATAAATTACGTGTCACGTTGTTTGTCCGCGATGGACTCCTAAACTACATAACCGATTTTAATCAAATTTGTATACAGTTGCGCGGGTCAGCTAAGTATACAGGGTGGAATTTTGTAATGCCACCTGGAGGGAAAGTACTCTTAATACTGCAGATAGAAAATTTTACTCAAAGGAAACATTCCTTTATTTTTGAATAGAAAGCAAACTGCATTCAAAGATTTTCGAAAATTCTCTTCTCACCCGGGAATCGAACCGGCTAAAATCTGAAAAAATTATACCCTGTACTTTTATTGCATCGATCGTTAGGGTCAATTATAAGGATGAAATCTCTCTAACAAACATGATAAATTAAATGAAAGGAAAACCAGGAAATCTGAAGTTACAAATTCAATGAGTCAAGTTAAAGCTCTTTAACTAACATCCATCTTTTGTAATGCAGACTCCTTTGCGACATACTCGTAGCTGCGTGTATGTGGTAATTTAAATAAGGAATGTTAGATTAAAATTTGAAAATTAGATTGTCATAGTAAGATTTAAGATTTTAAGTTTTTTTTTTTTTTTTTTAAGATTTCCTGGTTTTCCTTTCATTTAATTTATCATGTTTGTTAGAGAGATTTCATCCTTATAATTGACCCTAACGATCGATGCAATAAAAGTACAGGGTATATTTTTTTCAGATTTTAGCCGGTTCGATTCCCGGGTGAGAAGAGAATTTTCGAAAATCTTTGAATGCAGTTTGCTTTCTATTCAAAAATAAAGGAATGTTTCCTTTGAGGAAAATTTTCTATCTGCAGTATTAAGAGTACTTTCCCTCCAGCCCGGCTAGCATGGGCAGGGGATAAAATTTTATCCACCGGTTATTTCCACTGACAAGGGACAAAATTCATACAAAAGTGGAAATAACCGGTGGATAAAATTTTTATCCCCTGCCCATGCTAGCCGGGCTGGTGGCATTACAAAATTCCACCCAGTATAACCAATATTATGTTGCAGTAAACATAACGTAAATTAACTAGCACAAAAACAAAACACTGCGCGAAAATTTCGATACTATGTCAATCTTCGTAAACTGGACTCCTAAGTTCATCGAGGGTGAGGTGTCGGGCGAAAGCGTTTGTCTCTATATGTAATAATAATATATCTCTCAAAACATCAGTGAAAAGACCGGAGATATCGGAGCGTGACAATAATGTAAACGAATAGATCGGAATGTAGCCAAAAAAATGTGGGGAAAATTACGATGCGCACTTGTCGTCTGAAAAATGTTTAGAATGTAACATCTAATACAAAAACAACATAGTTCAACAGTAGTTACTATAAAATGCTACACACTTTTTTCTTTTAACGCAGTTACGACTGTATTATAAAAATTCGAACAATGGCAATACTATCAAAAGCTTTGTTAAGCCACCAAATGTATTCAAGAGCACATTTTTAAAATAATGCCGAATGAAGCACTTAAACCTCGTTATGTGGTTTTCCGGCACTGTGGACAAGAAAAAGCTGAGCTTGCTTCATAAACACCATTAAGAAGACGTCAGTTCATTACAAAGAATTTGACCCATCTCATAAGCTTGGTGAAGAACCTCACCTCCACACATTTGACCGTTTCACTAATGATACGGGATCAATGATTGAAAGACTTTCTTCAAACACAGTTTAAAGTTAGATAACTGTCACCGTTGTACAACATTCCTATTGCCGGAGGGCTCTCAACAACGGAACCCTCCAGTTCAAATGCTAATAAAGCCATGAACGAAAAGTGCCAATTCCGAAGTTTGTGAAAACATTAATTGCTTCTTTTCTTTATTCGGACTTGTGTGTTGATCTCGGTGTGCTGATTGCCTTTACCGAAAATGGAAAAGGACTTCTGAAATCATATACGTTGCAGATTTTTTGAAAGGAAGAATAATAAAAGGAAGAAAATAATAGAAGAAAGGATTTTTGAAAATGAATTTATGAGTTAATTAGAAGATGAACAGTACGTTCCCCGTTGAGAACATTGGGCACACGCTTGTGATTTAAGAAAAGGAACAAACGGCACAGCACGATAAGACGATAATGTTGCTGTCAATTCAGGGATAATGTATACGATGCGTGTTTGAACCAAAACATTCTACGCTTGTTATCAAACAGTTAATGCTGCCAACTTTACAACAGGTGTATTCTGTTTTAATAAAAAGACCTACAACGTTGGCTGAAACCCAAAAAATTACAGTCATTAGGTAAGGATCCATGGAATGGTTTAATTTATGATGACGTAGTATCAACGAGCTCCTGAAATAAACAAAGAATAGGCGCATTCCGTCTAACCCAAATGATTTGACTTAAAAGACCAAAATAGTAACGAGATCGACGAAGTGTCTTACATGAAAATACAGTGTAAACTCTATATAACGACACTCGAGGGACTGTGCCTATTTTGACTTTATATATAGTTGTTGGAAAACAATCGAGTGACGTTACACTGTATATAAAATAATTCGTTTGTCAGCCAACCGTTGATAGTAAAGACATTTCTACTTGTGGCAACAACACCTATCCTAATTTTGCTGTTGGGAAATAGAATATTGCTAGTTAAGTTATTAATATTAGTACAGTTCCACTGTTTCTGCACACGTACATAATTGAGATTGCTAGCTTAGATAAGTTAACACTCGAGCTCGAGCAAAGCCTCTCCGACATAAACACCGTCTACATTATGATATTAAATCGCAATTCTCGCATACATACAACCCAGGTTCTTGAGTAATTCCTTCACAGGCTTGCCTCGAATTGCCAAAATACAATTCAAATTAGTATCGATTTCGATTGAACCGCGTCAGTATGATGTCGGTCCGAAAGTGTGCGTCTTTTACGAGGTGACACAGATCTGTGATTACTTGTGAGTACGTCGGGGTAGTAAAACCTAGCCAGTGGACCCCTGAGAGAAGGGTGCTGTGGTCTCGAGATTATCCCAAAAGGTTGATGCTGATCGCAACTATCTAACTTATAATCGATACTCTGTTATTTATTTTAGTTCGGTATGGGAAGCTTAGGAAGGTAACGAAATGAACGTAGTTTTGTTAATAACTTCTTTAGAGTACTTTATGATGTATGATCGTTGATGTAAGTATCGTGTAGTATACCAGCCTAGTGATGCTGTCTGGGTTGGCTTTCAGAAAAGAAGACACCTGAAAGCGTACCTATAGTTGGGCCAATTTAATTAAAATTTAATCTGTCAGTAAAGGTTACCTTTTTTGGCATTATTACAATAAAAGTGTAATTGTAATTGAAAAAAGTCAAGAAATTGTGCAGTTCTAACTTCGAAAAAATTTATATGTAATACTTTATGCCAGCCGTTACAAGGTTACATTGTTGTATTTTGTTGAAGTGTCAAATGTGATCTATTAAATTGGCCCTACTGTAGTATCTACCAAAAATATTTAAAACCAGAAGATTCACTAAAAAAATGAAGAGTTCCAAGAGAGTTTACGGAGCATAAAACGTTGTTGTATGGAATAGGTAGGACCAAAGTTGTCTTCCTAAGCATCTTCACAGCATATCAAAGGCTCCAGATACCAGGTTACATTAAAAGATGGATCACAATTTGAAATGATAATAAGCATCTAACAGAATATATAATCTGAACGAATCCGTAAGCGTATTAAGAGGCCACAAGCCGAGTCTTTCTGTTTCTCAAACCACTACCTACTAGCTACATACGTGAAACAAAAAAAATCTTAACCGTACATTAAACCTTGTCAAATGACGTTAAAAATGGTGATCGCACGATCATGAATTGAGCCTTCGAAGTCTCAAGTCCGTCAACGAAGATACGAGGCCCGTACAAAAGTAAATTCAAATTCATTATGGTTTGTCACAGGTAAAGTATCAGTTCTTATGATTATTATAAAGTATCGCAGTAACATACCTGTATGGTGTACAATATTTAGTCTTGGTTTAACTTATACTACGAGTATACTTTCCTACTCCCAAATATTTTTAGATTCATGAGTTTTCAAAACACATTAAGAGTAAGGACAGATGACCAATCGTGTTGTCATTCATTTTTAGTTCGGGCCTCTAACGAATATTGTCCGTAAGTGATACGGAGTAGGAAACGACCGTAACTTCGGCCGAAACTACGGATATCGTGGTTAAAGAGTAGACCTCTTGATACCTACGTGTAACAGCTAGTCACAACCGCGCGCCGTCCGCGAGGCGTAATCTCGCAGTCCGTGCACTGGCCGTGATAGTCCGGGAGGTAGAGTTGCATTTTCGAGTAGTCCGGGAGGTAGAGTTGCATTTTAGATAGTGTTTTTATGATTGGTTGCCATCTTGTTCAATAGATTTGGATAAGTAACCCAGCCTCAGCTTAGGCAGCCGCGGTGGGTGTAGGATTAGAAGTGTCTAGTAAGCCATGACCATAAGCCAACACGGACCCAAGAAGTCCGCTTTCTTGTTTCATCATCATCTGTATCAGCGGGAAGACTTCCACTGTTGAGTACAGACCCCCCCCCCCCAATAGTCGCTTCGTCACGCATTTAGCGGATTCCCTTCGTTGTTTAACCGTAACATATTCAAAGCTAAGACACCCCGTTACATGACGCAGTAACGCTTGAAACAAAGCAATTAAACACTTTCAGGGGATAAGCCATCGGGATTTAATGGCGTTGGCAATTACGGAGCTGGCGTAACAATAAATAGGTCAAATCTTTTTGTTTGTTTTTAGCGTCTCGCATGTCAACCTGGAGGCTGACTTCTGCTTTACCGGACACCCCTGTGGGTGCTTTGAGTGTAAGGCCTCCAGCCAGGGGTATAGGTTACATTGAAAATATATGCATTGAAGTAGGTTTTCAATATTGCTTTTATTCAGGCTAACATTAGTATTAGTAAAACGGGAATAAGTATTAGTTTGAACATAACCTAAATGAAAAATACAAACCCGCTAATAGTTATTGTATTCGAAAAGGGCTTTGCCATAGTTTAAAGTAGCCAAGAACCTGTCTTACATATACATAGCATACATAAACTTATGCCTTTTGCCCAGGCAGGCAGAAACACAGAACGCACCTGCTACGATCCTATCATACTCTTTTTGCCTCGTCCATTTTCTTCCAGTCAGGCATTTTCCACCAAATGTATGAAACCGGGGCGTGCACGACATATGGTAACTGGGACATATTTGGAGTAAGTGGCACAGGCCATGAATATTTTGGCGTATGAAATTAGGTATTACCTACTCTAATCACATATTGATCGGAATGTACAGTCAGCAAAAGAGTTAGGTATGCAGGCTAGCAATCTTCGACTATTATAAATGTAAAAGTCTGTAAAGATCGATTTTTGTTATTCTTTCACGCAGAAACTTCTGAAAGGATTTGGATGAAATTGCAAACAGATTGATTATAACCCTTTTCCATTTATACCTAATAGTAGTAAGAAGACTGCTAGCCTGTAAATCTAGCTGTTTTGCTGTCTGCACCTGAGCGAGAGAGCTGCACTTCGCTAATACGTCTAACGATATAAGGAAAACGACATGAAATTAGGTCGACAATATCACCAATATAATCGGATAATAATATGTTACAAAATCCATCTGAATGGGTACTATGTAGACATAAGTGCAGTCATGAACACTAGTACCGTAAAAGGGTGAATAGAAACGAAGTGGTGGATCGAGAAAAAGCTTCGAGAGGGATTTTAACGTTGAATTAAAACAAGTAATCTATTTTATTTGCTTAATTACAGTTATTATATCGAGACCTTTTTGGCAACATACCACATTAGTTCAACTTTAAAATCACTCTCAAAGTTAACTACGCCTAGCTAGGTATACCTGACGTAGGTAAATAGATCTCAAAGCGAGAACTCTCGTTTACCTTTCACCATACGTTTCTCGGGAGGAAACTCGCAAACTTCGAAAATTTTATTTTTTAGGCAATTTTTTTAAGCATATAACTGCTGCTGCAAATCATTAAGGTCTTGCCTTGATTCTTAGTAATAAACAGGCTAGTAACAATTTAAGATAAGGTACCACAACAAATTAAAAAAAAAAACATCAAATTCAAAAGAAGTCAAGAGTTGGTGGTCTCGCGATGAGACGTATCTTCTCGTAAACAAACAAAGAAAGCAAGTAAGGGGTGTAATATGAATAAGTAGTCATCGCTAAATAACTATACTTACTAGGTTTTTTACACCTCGCCGCTTTACTGAAAACCTTATAATACGGGGACAGGCCTTATTTTATCTCCTCCGTGAAATACATAGGTTGAGCACTCGTTGTTCATGTTCTCTCTCGCCAAGGGGTTTTGTACGTTGCAAGAGCTTGGCATTCATTCTAACCCGGACTTGTAGAGTTACAACCTTCGTTACGAGTAGGTACAAAATACAAGAAAATAAATACGCTGGCCGAATACATTACCATTTTTTTTAAGTCTGTTAAAAAGCGTCACGCGTAGAGAGGGTTCCGTATGGATAAGCATTTTTTTATAATTTTTCTGAAAAGCATCTGGAATCATTGAAACTCCTCAATAATATAGACAGCAACTCTGTCGTGCATCATTGCTGCAATCGCTTCTATCAGATGCTTATTGTTTACACAATATTGTAACATAACATAATGCCTGTATGCTCCGACGGTGTACGCAGATGTATACAGTACTCGTACGTCGTAGGGGTTGAATTTCGTAAAATCCTTCGGTGTTCCTTGTCTATATTATAAAGGGAACCACTGCACAAAATTTCAGTTTTCTAGGTCCAAGGGCTAGGCGTTGATCGCCGGATCGGAAGGTGTGACACTTTTTCAGCGTGCTAGGCGGTGTTGATCGATTTATAAGACGTTATTACGTCAAAACTGACCATCATCAAACAAACAAGTCACCAAAGTTTTATTATAAGCGAAAAGTTATTTCACTAACGATTCTAGTAAGGAAGTACCTAATAACTCCCTCATTTTTTTAATTTGGTTAAAAATAGTACTAAAGCTTACAGTTTTATTTTATCAAGTCGGCAAATCCATACGAGCTTATCCAATATCAACCGACTTCACATGACACTCCATCTAGTTTCATGTACCTCCAATATTGGTGGTAATTAAGTTACTGCACCTGAACAAGTATAAATTGAAATGAATTTTTAGGTTAGACTAGCTGGCTCCTGTACGATGTAGCTTTTAAAGGTTATAAAATTCACTAACTTATTCTTGTATTCTTTTCGTGTTGATTGACTTTCAACTTGTCCAATCCTCCTACACAATTCAGTTATGCGTAAAGTTTTTATCGAGTGGGCGTTGTGAGACGTGGGTAGCTAAAATGAGATTTTTGTTTGAATAAAATTTTTCATTATTTTTCGGTAGATTATAATCTATCGAAATGAAACTGTAATATTGTGAAATGCATGAGTGATTGACCTAGTTCTGCGGCTTCACATTCACTTCAGGTTCATCTGCAAAGGCAAGTTATAGGTATTGTGCTTTTGTTACATTCTAAGATGGTAGGTACAACTGAAGAGTCAAAGTGAAAGCATCAAGTAATAAGTACATTTTTTTAATGATGTTTTATTTGTGTTTAAAATATATTATAATTAAGTGGAAAATAAAAACATACACTACCAGTGACTGTCACTGTGGATCAAGTACAAGAACAAAACAAAGTAAAATAAAAACTTTCGAGTGGCTTACTAGTCCTACCCCATTTGTCAACCAATATCTTACATCGGATAAGGTAAAATAAGTCAGATTCATGAAACACAAATCGCAACGTAATACGTTTAAACTTTATAGGCAAATAACTTTTTACTGAGCCTTCATGTGCTTACATCGTCATAAAGGTGTTATAACGCCAGTTTTTCCTAACAAGCATTCATAAATAATAAAATTAAGTGTATCAGCAGAAAGACGTATTTTACTACTTAGTCTTAGGGGTTGCTAATACTATATTTCGATTTAATGGTCGATTTACGAAATGTTAAATTTTAAGGCGCTTATACGAGCTAAATTAGCAACTCCATTTGTGGTGGTTCAAACTTCGTTTGAAATGCTGTTAGAATAAAGTTCTAATCAGCTTGCACTACAAAGTGGTTGTTACGTCAGCCACTGCGGGCCAAATAGCGCGAAATGAGTGGATTCGATCGATTTAAAAAAAAAACTATTGATTGGATTAAAAAACTAAAACAGTATCATGCTAATATATTGCTTGTAGAATTATTTGCCAAAAGATCAGAATGATCGCATGCATATTAGTATGTTTTTTATTGTTTGAAAGATATTTTTAGAGGTAAGTTCGTGATTTCTTTTTATCGAGCCAAATTAATTGTATTATGTTTTCAAAACAGTATCATGCTAGCATATATCCTGAAGAATATCATATATTTTTCTGTTCTTGTTTATAGCAGTGAATCATATACTTTTATTAATTACTAGCTTCTGCCCGCGACTTCGTACGCGGATCCTATTGCTTTTGCCAGCGACACCGGGTTCGTCAAAATCGAAGATCTGCAACGTCTAATTCTAAGAGCCCGGGGACGGGAAAATAATGGATCTTTCCCAACGGTATGTGTTCCTGAGCAACACATACCGTTTGTTTCTTTTTGCCATTTAACAGCTTCACAAAAGGAAAATTTTGAACCATACCTCCGATGGCGGAATATGTGGCGTATTCAATCATAGGAGTATACGTAAATGAACTCCGTTTCTTATCAACCCAAGGAAGGTCATCATGCCCTACGGCTATATCTTGAGACACCCGATTCTTCAGATGTTATCGACATTCTGTTCAGAGAATGTCGAAGTCTTCGCGCTCTTCTTCTGTCTCTTCATGCCGTACTCCAGCAATTCTTTCTCTCTCACTTTCTAACAGATTATGAATCTTTTGTTGTGCGCGTGTTCGGCGCTCTTCTTCTGTCTCTTCATGCCAAAAACACTCAAATAACATAAGCTCGAAGACATATTTATTCGATAAAATAAAATAATAAATGGGAGTTTTGGCCAGTAGAGTCAAATTTTCAATGATATACCATCGTCATCGAAAATCAGTCCTAAACTGTTACCTCCTTAACCGCGTGGAGGTACTCCCAGTTTTTGTTATTTTATAATTATACAGTGAAATTAGTGATAGCTTTGCAATAATTTTCACATCAGATGTTTCTGATCTTCGATTTTTTATAAGTCAACAGGAAATGCCCATCAGACCGAACAACTTTTGCTAAGACGTCATTATTCCTATGTGTTATGGTGTAGCTGGGCTCTTGTAGTTCCAAGACAGGTGTCCCAGATCTTCGATTTTTATAAGTCAACAGAGAGTGCTTATCAGATTGAACAACTTTTGCTAAGACGTCATTCCTGTATGTGTTATGGTGTAGCTGGGCTCTTGGAGTTCCACATCAGGTGTTCCAGATCTTCAAATTTATTCTCTCAGCAGAAAATGCTCATCACGTGAAACAATTTTTGCTATTGTGTCATATTTGTATCTCTTATAGTTTAGCTGGTCTATTGCGGTTCTACATCAGGTGTTCAGGTTTCCAAAATAAATTATAGCCTATATGTTGCCCAGACATAATACCTATACAACAAAAAAAAAATAGTCAAATCCGTCGCGTACTTCCGAAGATTAGCGTGTACAAACAAACAGACAAACAGACAAACAGATAAACAGACAAACAGACAAACAGACAGACATTTTTTTTGGATTCGTGCTCTATTACTGTTTCCAAACCCCCTTCAATTATTATTTTTTAAATATATTCAATGTACAGACACAGCTTTTTTACTCTTTTATTATATGTATAGATAAAACTCGCGTTTAGCTCGTGTAATCGCCTTAAAGTGTAAATTGTTCCAGTTGGGAGTTTCCCCCTCTCTAAAAGCTAAACTGCTGACTTGAAACATCTGGAAAATTCATGATAATAGTGCATTTCCTTTAAAGCACGTGAACTTGAAAGGAAAATTGTAGCGGTTAAGATAGGTTTTTTATTAGTTTAGCAGTAAAAGTCGTTGAACTTGGGTGTTGGATATTTTTGTAATAATAAATCCTTAAAAGTGACTAAGATGAAGGAGTTCCTTATTAATAAAGGGTAAATAAAGACTTGCATTAAAAACAAAATCAAAAATACTTACATTTTTTTTAAAACAAGCTTTTATTCTGATACGCTGAAAAGAACAAAAAACAAAACTTTTCCTTTAAAACTTTTACCATCAACTTATAACGTTGTTACACAATTTATATGATACTCGTATAAGTTTGTCGTGAGATTCGATGGTTATAGTTAACAAAACAAATTTTACCTCTTTTCTTCTCATATTAGTATAGATTTGCACAATTTGGATTTGAACTTATCTTTTGTATGAAACAATCAGGTCGAAACAGAAGGTATATAATTATAATTATGTTTAATACTTTTCCGGCTAGTGTATTTTCCTGTTTTCATGTTCATACCGAATATGAAACGATTATTCAAATATCATTTTGTTTCAATCTGTCAATGGAAGGAAAGCCTTTGTCAACTGTAGTCTATATCAGCTTTATCGTCTGTTTGCTCATCAAAACTCAGTCTCTTTCTACGTTAATTATTTTATAAATTATCAAAACAACGAATTCCCCTTCGTTGACGTCGCTTGGCCGATTAGAAAATGTATTTCCACTTTAAACAGGCGGCTTTGTCGAATGTAAAGGAACGAGTTTACCGAAAGGGTCTTTCTGTCACTGATTTTTTTATTGAAGTTTTGTAGATTTTTGTCGGTTTTTGTTTTGTTATTCCTCCGCTGTACCTACTTTCCTGACTTATTCTGTTGTCGGATCCGAGATCCAAGACTGCTTAATTGGTTTTCCGGTACTCGTCGCCTATTATGTTGATTTTAGCTTTGAACAAAGGTTAGTTTAATATGGCGGGTTTGTTCCAGAAAAATGTTCTTGTGTCCGCATTATTTTTCAAGTCTTGGAACTACATTTGTAATCTCGATCGTTAAAAGGCCCTATTTTGAATAACAACTAGAATATGCTACATTTTGCTTATTTCTCTATCATTTCCACTCTATACGAAATTGCTTATATTATTCGTGAATACATACAAAGTTCATGAGATGGTTTCGAAGCAGAACAAACTTTCCTAAGTAGTATAATTTTTCAATATCGTAAAACACTCAAGTCGATTACTCTTCAGGATTGCTCGTTTCCATATTCATAAGTTATTTCTTGCGTTACCTTAATCAAGTAATGGACATTGTGAAGACATTTTTGGAACTTTAGCTGTCAATAATGTTTTAAATAAACAAGCCTACACTTATCATTCACACAGTCATATTATGTAGTTGTTAACTTGTTACCATATAGCACATGAGTTCTCCAGATGGTTAAAGAAAGTAATTCTGTAGATCTAGTTTCTTTTCTTTTTTGTATTCGCTTCATATATCAATAAAAGGAAATGTATACTCGACCCTTTTATAATCAAAAGAAAAAAAAAAAATGTTACGAAACATGAAACTCCCAATCTGATATTTTCGGCTATCGAACTTGAATAAAGGAAGAGGCCCCATGACGTGATCGTAGGCAAATGAGAATGTAGGGTGGGCCTCCACAAATCGATCAACTTTTATTAAAATGTTCCCCTGTAGCAAGCACATCGTTGGTACTTACTTAGGATGTATCACCTGTGCCGCGAGGATTCGTGATTTAAATAATAATTCTGTCAATTTGAAAGCTCGTCTTGTTTGTTATTGCTTAGAACATTAAACAAATACTACTCTGTCAAGAAAGTGCCGGGAATAGATCAATAAAATAATACACAAAATGTTAGTAATTCATTAAAATATTATTATTTTATCACCTTCAAAGTATGCTCGGCTTCAGAAACGATACACTAACGCCAACGAATAATCCAATCATCAAAACATTTTTTAACGCTTTTTGTAAATGTTTACGTTACAGAATTCAAGACTCAGTCCAATACATAAACACTCGCTGTCGCATGTCAATTTTACATAGACCTGCGGTTCACGGTGTCGGTGAGTGACTACCGGTCGATAGTCAAAGACGACGCCGAAGTTAATATCAAAGCTAGTTACAGCTACTTTGGAAGCAATCTGTTAAAACCGCAGATTTCCGCGGCCTTCAGCTCATCCATCTGGTAAGCGAGCGACGGCCGCGGAAACGACACATCAATTTGTGTATTTGTCTATCTGACGAGCGCTTTCGTAATACGTTTCGGAATGTATGACTCATTCAAAATGGACTGACGCTCTCAAAATTTTACTCAGATTTTCGTATCATAACAACAATATTTATATATATCCTTCTATTATGTTTTGTAATTGGAGTGAGTGTTTGACCACCAACGTTACACTCGAACATAATATAGGACGGTTACTGAAAACCACTAGAAACGTTATCTAAATATATTGCCTTATCAGTGTCCGTATTGTTGTCGACAGTGGACGTTATCTCCTATCTGGCGAACTCTGTTATCTGTAAACTCGTATTGGGCCGAAATCGATCCTGCCCCGGTAACTACGTTTCTTTTAAGGAACGCTCCACCACTTTATATGAGATCCTCCATATATTTTGGGCTACAGTCAAAAGTTGTCGAAATGCAGCAAATTGGTTCCTCTCGGAATTATGGCTTAATCACTATCGTGCCTCTAAGATTACTCAGCTTCCAAAGTGTCTGTGATTGCACTCGGATCTAGAGTTTAATTTTGTAATGCAATATATGTACTTGATAACTTCTGAACGGAAATCTTTCAAGTGAACATGAAACCTTAGAAAAGCAAAAAAGTTGAAAATAACTGTAGCTTTAGAAGTCGGTGACTTGTTTGTTTCATTCAGTTTTTTTTTGCCACCGACTTCTGTGCTAAAGTTAGTTTTCACTTTTTTGTTTTTTGAAGTCGGTTTTATTTTTTTGTAAAAAAGATTTTAATTTTTCTATTTTTAGTTGTAATCAATATTGTATATAAAAATCAGTGCCACTTTTCGTTGTATTTTTATAGCTCAAGAACGGGCTCACCTATCCATCCATACCAAATGTTTAGGCTTTGTTCAGACTATTTAGTAGATGGTTTATGTGAAGTTTGCACAAAATCGCTCCAGCGGTTCTTCACGCAGACGAAGTTGCGCGGGTCAGCTAGTATCCTATACAAATATTTGCTATGCAAACTTCAATCTTAATTAGGTATTAATTTTGTAGGAACAACATTTTGGCATATTGAACCGTTTGAAGTAAGCCCAACAAAAGGTAACTGCTGTAAATACTAACAACATAAACAACAACATTTGTTCTACGACTGTTCCGAAAATTAACAGACAATAAACTCTCCATACTTGTCCGAACAACTAGTCCATAGTGATTTTGACGACCCGAATGGCGTAGTGGTAGTGAGGCTGCCTTACGTTCTTAGGGTCCTGGGTTCGAATCCCGGTAGGAGCAAATTTTTGTGTCATGAGCATGGACATTGGACTCATGGATGTTTATTTATGTTTAGTTAAATAACTATCAAATTAAGTTAGAAGACAGTACAAATATTTATGAAATAGACACTCAGCGCTTACAATCTGGAATTGAAGCCCTGAATCTTTCACTAAAATCTTTGTTTAATAAATATGAAAAAAAAATCAAATTAAGGAGCATATTCTTGTCACAAATGAGTTGGTAGACAAGATGGATTTGCTGACTCTCAGCAACATTCATTGTACTTGTCTGAGTGAAACCAGTCTTGATGCCCTCCAGCCTGAGGCAACGGAGGACCCGTCCCAAGCTGTGAGTGCTCAGAACTGCATCATCAATCAAAATACAATACATGTCAATACACTTCATGCTTCACAAGTAGTACAGCCTGAGATAAGTCATTTGTATCACCTGCTTGTAATGATTGTCATCATTCAGTTATGTTTTCAGATAACATAGTTAGAGGGCTAGGTAAATTAATCAGTAATAACCTGAATAAAAAATGATTGTTATCCTAATACTACCATTACCTTATGTGTTGGTAAAAGTTCTAATGTAAAAAAGGAAGATATCACCGACTGTGTATCTGAGTTGCTAAAGTTAAGTTGTAATAAAATCATATTGTGTGCGTTTCCATATTTTGCAAATTTAAGTAGTAGAAAAAACAATTATGTACATATGTTGAATAAACATGGTACTTACATTTTTTAGTAGGTCACTATAGTGACAGGCTTATATATCTGGATATCAACACTATTGTTGGTAATCTTAAGTCGACACGGGGCAAGGTGTATCTACCAATTGGATGACACAAAATAGCTCGGATATTTGCTTATAGTATTCACACAGACATAAATACACACATCAACACGGTCTAGGGATATTTTTAAAAAAGCGAATTACTATCAATGTGTTAATTATTTATATGACATGTATATATTTAAAAGATACGTTATTTAATATTCTACCATTTTTTAATAATGGTTAAGGTACTTAGATTAAAATTTCAGGATTTTATGGAAAAAAAATGAAGCATAGACGGAAACCGTATATGAATTAACTTTTAATTTGTGGGTAAAAACTGAAAAAAAAAGAAAAATCATTTAATTTGTGTTTATAAACTTGAAGTTCGTAGTCTGAGAAAGCGCCCATGATGTTCATAACACATCGGCAACGATTCGGCATGCTCAGAACAAGGTTGTCAATGTCTTGCTGCGGAATATTGTCCCATGTCCTTCTGAGGTGCGCAAAAAGTTGATCTTCTGTAGCCAGATTTTCAGGAACTTCCTTCAGAGCTTTTCTTTGCAGCATATCCCACGCATGCTCAATGGAATTTAGATCTGGCGATTGAGCAGGCCAGTCTAAGGCCCTAACATTATGTGTATGTAACCAAGCTGCTACCGTTCTCGCCGTGTGTGCCCGGGCATTGTCGTGCATGAGCAGGAAATCTTGCCCCATTTGTGTTCTGTGGGGCAAGATTACGGGCCCCAGCACCTGTTGGACGTATCGTTCTGCCGTCATATTGCCCCGCACCCAAACGAGATCCGTCCGTCCTCCAAGACGAATTCCTGCCCAAACCATAATTGTTCCTCCTTGGTATGGGTGAACTTCCTGAGGGTTCTGGAGACGGCTCCATCGTCCAGGAACTCGCCAATCACGCGTCCTTCGTGAATATGGATGGAAGCCGAACCTGGATTCATCCGTGAACAGCACATTGGACCATTGCTCACGGCCCCAGTCCACGTGGTTCCGAACCCATTCTAATCGTCGTCCACGATTGCCTCTCCGTAAAGGTGGGACCCGGAGTGGTCCACGAGAGCGTAGATTGCTTTCATGCAGTCGCCTTCTTAGTTTGGTCACTCACAAGCACTTGGTGTTCCACTCGCAGCCTTTGGACCAATTGAGTCGCCGTTGCATTTGGTTGAGCTCGCGCAGTAATTTGCAAAAATCGGTCTTGTCTGGGGGTAGTGATGCGACTTGGCCCCCGGTGCCTCACCGGTGGCACGATAGCGTGTCCACAATCTTGAAATTACATTTTGATGGGTCCCTATGGCCTCAGCAACATTACGCTGAACAGATCCAGCTTCCAGCATTCCCACAGCTCGTAACATCTCCGCCCTCGTCAAATGTCGGCGTTGCATGGCTACAATACCTCAATTTTAACTTTATCTTTCGTTTAAAAATGAAAAAAAACTGTAGGTAACTAAACGTAATTCGTATTGTTTTCTAAATTTCGCACAAATGAAAATTCCCTCTCCTATACATCAAGACATTTTTATGCCACCGAAACAAAAGAATTTTCAAAAATTTGAATTTGGAATTAGTCTGAGATAAGTTACAAACAAATCGGTGTATAAAAGATTCCAATGCGGCCAGTACTTTTCGAGTTATTTAATTGAGTATGAAATATCCCTAGACCGTGTTGATGTGTGTAGTATGTCTAAGTTTAGTTATATTATTAACACTGCGACGATTAGTAATTCTACTAATGTACAGGTGACTGGCACAAATGAATATAGCACTAGTGCTATAAATATTTAGAAACATTGTACTGAGGAGGATCCATCTGTCACCGTGGAAAATTCTCAATAAGGGTTTATTAGTGAATAATGCAATAATGGAAGATGTCCTGGCGAAACTTGCAGCCAGTAATAAATCTACAATAATTTGTGGTGATTTCAATATCAATATTTTAGATGAAAATTCAAATAGCAGTCGGTTATTAAATCTTTTTAAGTCATTTGACTTGACTAACGTTTTTATTAAACCCACTAGAATCACAACTTCTTCTGCTACATTGTATAGATAATGTTTTCTGCGATTGTGATTACTTAGATAAAGCCATAGTAAATTGTTTGCCGTCTGACCATAGCGGACAAACTGTAACTTTTAGGTGTAAAACTCCAATACAAAAAGTTTAGATTAAATTTAGACCTATAACTTCTTGCAAATTAAATAGGTATAATATTTCCCTACAGAACAAGTTAAGTGTAATGAGCCAAGAGGATATTAATATAAATCAATTGTATGATCGTTTCTTTTCATTAGTTCACACGGAATTCAACAAAACTTTTGAAAAGAAGACAAAGAGTATTTGCCCTAAATTTACATTTAGTGATTGGGCAACTAGAGGTTGGGCAACTACAGTACTTTCACAGTTTTTATGTCTTGTGAATGGGACTGTAGCTACATACATTTAATTTTAATCTTTGTTTCGGCAATTCAAAAGTGCCTGTAATTGGCTTACTTGGAATAAATGCTTTGATTTTGATTTTATATGTATCATAAGTATGTATTTACAAACAAAAAAGTATATAACTAGTATATCAACTATCTAGTGTCCACGACACGAGCTTTGCTTAGTGTGGTACTAGGTGGCGCTGTGTGTTAATGTCCAGCGATATGTATTTATTTACTAGCCGACCCGACAGAAGTTGTCCTGTCACCTACTACCTACTACCTACTACTACCTACCTGCTACTACCTACTACTACCTACCTACTACTACCTACCTACTACTACCTACCTACTACTACCTACCTACTACTACCTACCTACTACTACCTACCTACCTACTACTACCTACCTACTACTACCTACCTACTACTAGCTACTTATTACTACATTTTTTTATTCATAAGAACCTTCTCCTGACAATGACAAACACAACAAAAAAAGAATTAGTGAAATCGGTCCAGGCGTTGTTGAGTTATGCGCTTACCAACACATTTTGCGATTAATTTTTATATTATAGATTTTTGGGAGGTTGTTGTTTTACAAATAACCTTGTATACGGTCGAATTGAGAAACCTCCTCCTTTTTTTAAGTCGTTTAAAAAGAAATTCTATTCATTTATAACGTTTTCATATATTTTGTAAAGAAATTACATTTTATCGTTGACTAGCCCATGCCGCGGCTTCGCCCGCGTTAAATTACATACTAAAACCTTCCTCTTGAATCACTCTATCTATTAAAAAACCCCGCAACAAAATACGTAGTTTTAAAGATCTAACCATACATAGGGACAGACAGAAGCGGCGGGAGACTTTGTTTTATATAGTGATAAATTCAAATAATAACAGAATTCCTCATTCATTTGGGTGTAGATAGACGGACAGGACTAATTGATAAGTGCACTTTTTCATTAGTAATTGGCACCCGTGCGAACCCGGTGCGGGTTGCTAGTTTACTATATTTGACAAAAATAGTTTTAGCAAGTTCAACACGCTTTACTTACTTTACTTTACTTTTACGTTGAAACTACATCATCCTCATCGGCCTAGCTACTTCTCAACTGTTTTGGGTCGGCTTCCAGTGTAGTAAAATTAACCTGTAGTCTTATTTATCATGAAAACAATCTTGATACGTAGATGCTAATCATTTTCTTCATGATTATCACTGAAATGCGTTACCATTGCCATTAAATGACAAAATATGAGAATATGCTTTAATGACATCTAGAAAATACGCACAAATAACTAACCTATCCTTTCTCTTTGTTTAGGCCGGTCCAGAAATGACGTGGGTGTTGGCTGAGTACAACGCTTCAGGCGCCGGAGAACTATCAGTGTCTAAAGGACAGCAAGTTGAAGTGGTGGAACAATGGCAGGCGCGCGCTGACTGGTGGGTGGTGCGCGTGCCCGGCGAGCCACCGGTGGAAGGCGCCGTCCCCGCACACGTGCTCAAACTGCAGCCCCACCACCACCCTCAGCCGAAGACCTCTCCATCACGTCGGCCATTAAGCCAGCCCTGTGATGAAACTATAGGTTAGTTCATGTTATTGCCTATTTAACCTAAAACGTAACATATCATTATGACATTATTACGCCTGTTATCAGTTAAAAGTGTTTAAATGGAGTTATAAGCTTCTTTAAAGCGCTTTAGGTTCTGTATTGCATATTTGAAACTCTATATCTACAGCAGAGAAACAGATTGTACAACGGACTATCAATAGTCCATTGTACAACCTTAGACTGTTAGAAATATATTAATTACCGATGTACACCTTAAAAAGTACAATAGAGCGTCAATACCACCATCATAGAACTGAAAGGTTGATACTAACGGCTTAAATCCGATAGAATGGTTCTAGTAAACTCTGAAGGCTGTTGTAACCGACACGCCATTATAGTTTTTAATAAAAGCAATTCTCATGATTTTGTATAATTTATTTATATCATAAATATGTATAAAAACCGAATTCACGTCACTCTTTCTCACCCAGGATTCTAAAGAAACTAACTACCTAGAAAACTAAACTGTATCAAATGTACTTTTTATCCAAAAAACTGCATAAACAACAGGCGCGTGAAAATTCTTGCTGAAACATATGTATATATTCACAATACACTGGCACTCGCACTAGTACTTTGCATGCATAAAAGGAACAATCAACACTACTGTTGTTTATTTTCCAATTCATCCATCAAAGTTAAAATTTCAATTAGTTTTGTTCATTTCCCCAAAATATCGTTACTGTAGATCTAATATAGATCTGTAAACTCTAATTCAGAGATAAAAATAAGATTCAAGCTCTACAGTCGCGCTACAAGAGATTTTAGATAATGAGGCGCACTCTAACGCTCGCATAGCACCTTTGTATCTCCGTACTAACACATCTGTACGACCATTGTAGAGACATTGTAGAACCTTAGGCCGTATAAATCGGGCCTCTTTCAGGGGTAAAGCGGCGCTATAGCCGCTTGTATACATAGCTGTAAAACTTATCTATGGAGGCTATGCCGTTATTAAAAACCTCTAACCGGCCGGTGTACGGCTTGTTATAGAGCTTGTGTACTAGTTGGGTTGCTATCAACCGGGCTCAACGCTCAAAAGTATCTGTAATCTGTGTTCCGCTTGTAATTTGGAAGAGTATTGTGGTGAAGTTTCAGGCCCACGGAAGTGTTTTAGCTTAGTTTCTCTCTGCGGTAATGTAGTAAGTGTCATTAAATCGTTCGGTATAACTCTTGCCATAGGCAGTGACGGCATTGGGGGGCGCGATGCGTCAACGCACACGGCAAACTATACGATATACGATATTGATAGTGGGCGCCACAGTATTCTTGCCCGGGGCGTCAGTGGGCCTTACGCCGCCGGTACCGGGCATAGGGTAGAAACAAACCGTCCATTGTTTTCAATAAGTACTAGATCTACTACTATCAGACACTGCGCTGCAGATGTTCATATGAGTACGTTCTGCTATATTCAATCTAGCTAAGTTTAATATAGCAGAAGTTAGCGTACTAGGTAATCCTATCAAACCCTATTAGAGCATCAATACAAATATTCCGCTGAATTCATACTATTAGCCAAATTAGTACAAGAAACGCTAAAACTAGCCTTTGTAATATGCACAAGTAGATACGTGGGGAAATCGCAATCAAACCACAATTTCTATAAAACTTTCGGTCTGTGTAAAAATGAGTATCAACTGGCGCTAATTAATAAATTTATTTAAATATAAAGTTTACAAAAAAGTGCACAGGTAGTTCAGTTGTAAATATTAGTTACTCATACCTAGTCTTAAATAAAATACAATTAACTGGATAAAAACTAGGACGCATTTAAGATACCTAAAAGTTTCAAATAAAATAAAATATTTTATCACATCTGATATTTCTTCTGTGTTATTGAGTTTCGTTAAATATTCGAATAACATTATACTTACTACACTCTCTTTTTCTTACATTATAAGCAATTTGTTCACAATATCCGTCACATCTGGTTTTAAAACTATGTTTTATAAAATCGTGTCTCACAATCTGATAAGTTCCTACTTACGAGCTTTTGTAAGATTGCTAGAACTACGCTAAAGTTTGATGGCATCTCTCTGCCAACAACGCTCATTAACCCCACGAAGACGTTCCTTTTCACCTTACTGCAGGCTACGCTTTCTCTCGCATGACTGAAGTTTATTAAGTGGCGTAGGTATTTTATAGGAGTAAAATATTTGCTTTCTGGCTTAAATTCACAACAACTTTTACATCCTTATTTCGTGCAGTGAGTCGATAATATCTTTATAATATAGTACAATAATATAATATTATAAAGCTGAAGAACTTGTTTGTTTGTTTGAACGCACTAATCTCAGGAACTACTGGTTGTAATTGAAAAATTATTTTTGTGTGGATCGTCCAGTTATCGATGAAGGTTTGAGGCTATGTAACATCACGCTATGACAAATAGGAGCGGAGTTTAAGGCGATTACATGAGCTAAACGCGAGTTTTATCATGACTAAAAGTATTCACTGCTATAAACCAAACCAGAAAAATATATGATATTCATCAGAATATATGCTAGTATGATAGTGTTTTGAAAACATAATACAATTAATATGGCTCGATAAAAAAAATCACGAACTTATCTCTAAAAATTTATTTCAACCACAAAAAATACATACTGATATACATGCGATCATTCTGATATTTTGGCAAATAATTCTACAAGTACAGTGTTTTAGTCCAATCAATAGATTTTTTGTAAATCGATCGAAACCACTCATTTACCACTATTTGGCCCGCAGTGACTGACGTAACAACCACTTTGTAGTGCAAGCTGATTAGAACTTTATTCTAACAGCATTTCAAACGAAGTTTGAACCACTACAAATAGAGTTGCTAATTTAGCTCATCTAGTCGCCGTAAATGAAAAATGTGGCAAGAATGGGGAATAATATTCCTCGCAGACGAATATGCATGCGTCAGCTAGTCAGGGATAAAATGATACGATGTCGTTAACGTTTCTCAGGTCAGCAGTACAAGTATGTAGGAATCGATAGGACTCGATAAGATAAATTGGACAGTTATTCTCGATAAAATGAGTTTTTGACTCCATAAAAACTCATTTAAGTAATCGAGATCAACTGTCAAATTTATCTTATCGAGTCCTATCGATTCCTACGTACTTGTACTGCAGAGCTGAAATCTTGGTAGTGCTTGAACATGCCATTTTGATGTGCCATCTGCAGTATCGCTGGGTAAACATCACGCTAGGCTGCTTCTGATATAATTATAGGTTTCAAAGCGACGCCGCCACTCCAAAGCGCATTGCTGGGATTTGAATGCTTCACAAGTTGATCACTATTTAATACAGTGCTTCCTATCTGAAAACATGAACCGCTGCTTGCGATAAAGTTTTAGTACGACTTTAAAATATCATCATCATCATTTCAGCCGAAAGACGTCCACTGCTGGATATAGGCCTCCCCCAAGTGTCGCCACATTGACCGGTCCCTTGCGACTCGCATCCAACGGATTCCCGCAACATACCCAAATATAAATTACATATTTTATTTTCATACGCTAAATTAATTTCACGCCTATGTTGGCTCTGCGGAAATTCGTAGAAACTTCTCCAGAGATTTAATTCCGCATTTGTGCAAGTTTTGCAATTTGATTCTTCTTCTTCTTCATCATTATTATCAAGAGAGAGTTTTTTAAGAATGCTCTCACTTACTAACAAGCTGAGACAGGTTTAAAAAGGTATCCTTTATACAGATGAACTTCTTGCAAGTAATAAATGGAGCTACTCCGGTGTTTACAATCTGTGGCAGGTTCAAGAAGGGTATCTGCAGATGAACTTCTTGGAAGTAATTAATTGGGGCTACTCATGTTAAGTTTATAAGATTAAACTTCATATAATCGGTCGTACAATATGATCGGAACTTGCGACGGCTTCCTGTTCACGACTCTGCTAGATGCCTTCAGGAGGTTTCAACAACGTATAACAACTTTGTAATGAATATAGAAACAGACACCTGAATAAGCGCGTAATAAGATAGTTTAGGTTATAAAACTGAACTAGAAGTCAATTTTTATTAACATAACTTGATTCCCTGGCGTGTTGCTTGGTTCGGATAGTGAAGCTCCCAATTTAATAACAAAAGGGCGAGTCGAATCAACTAAAAAATTAAAATTATATTTGCTGTGAAAGTTATTGTCCTATGCTCTACTTAACTGCAAGTTATGTCCCGTAAAACGGGGTGAATCAGGACAAGGTACCGCTAACTTTATGTGGTACCCATGTTGCCAACAAGGTCTTTGAATAATGGCTGTAAACGTACATGGCATTTGTTCTCCCCGTCATTGCGATATTATTTTTGTTCTAGATCATACCTAGGAATCATCTTGTTACAGAGATATTGGGGGTCAAAGTTCCAACTAATAACAAGCTTTTTTGGAACACGAGTTTTTAATGTTATACTTAGGTAACTTAACTTTACATACCTACACAATCCTCGCACTATTCAAGTCATCCATCAGCATCAGCACTATGTTTTGAGTGCGTCACTTCGAGTCCTACCATAGTTCGTGATTGGTCATACCCAAATTTTTTTTTCCCAGCTATAGTTTTTGGGTACACCATGTATCTAAGTATAATTAAATAAATAAAATAGAGCACTTGTTCGTAGATGAATACAACGTTAAAATCCATTACAACAATGAACCAAATTAAAATCCATGTACAATGTTTTGTCGATTTACCGTTGCGTCTATGTTTACAAAATTTAACTCAGTGTCTGACTTGATAAAAAAGGTCTGTTTTGCTTCTTATAGCTTAACACCATTAGCACACCTACACAATACTTTAAATTTTCCATTAACTAAAAAGGCTTTGTGTATACACAAAGCCTTTTTAGTTAATAGTTTATAGTTTAGTCTTTTGTTGGAGATCCTTAAATATATAAATAAACTAGCTGTTGCCCGCGACTTCGTTCGCGTGAAAATATTGATGGGTCATGCATGTGTGAGACTGCATCGTCGAGTGGTCGGTGTCGAGTGGTCGCAAGCGCTACTGATCATGAGGTCCTGAGTTCGATTTCTGGGACGTGCAATGTGTTATTGGATTATTTGTGCCCGGTTGATGGAAATAGGCTCGCCCCTATTACTTGGGACTTCAAAATAACTGGCGAAGTGTGGATGTACGATTATCTAATCGTACACCCACATTTCGGCAGTAGCTAGCACACCTCTACCTAACCCTTCAGGTATAACAGGCGTGATGTTATGTTAGGTTGTTATGTTATGTGTGAGATATTGCCTGAACTAAATGTGATAATGTAATGATTAACAAAGTAGTTCTAGGAGGCAGAGGTCCGAAACATTTTTCAAAGTGAAAATTATACGCTTTGTTGGGCACTATTTATTTATTTATTCTAATACCGTTCACCGGCGTTACTGTTCTGTCTATAACATCAATTGACTTATTAATTTCCGTTTACACGTGCAAGTTTAGGACACTTGAAACACGTGAACGACCAATATAAGTAATTATAATTGACCGTATAAGAACCCTTTTTTTTTTTTAGCGACCAAATGAATGCCTGCTACTTTTAAAGTTTGCCCCACTAATTACGCCAGTGGGCCAGTACGCCCATTAACTCCAGGGAACTTAGAAATTCAACGGGGTAGGCAATACTATCGTCATTATTCGTCACAATTGTTTTGAATCGCCGAAAAATTGATAATTTCGATGAAAAACCGTATGAGAGCTACAACTAGGGCATGGGATGGCAATGCGAGCTTTTGAAACCGGTTTATTTGTTGTTTTTTTTGCATGAGATCTTTTTATTCTTTAATCTGCGAATAAGAAATGGTCCTTTTGAAACCGTTTTTAGTTTTAGGCCTGATAAGTTAGAAAACAATTTTAAAAGCTACAAATTCCAATGAGGTTATCGATGCCTTATCTTTTCATCTACCACACGGGATTTAAAGTTATTTTCTGTTACCTGATATTTTTGAATTATCTTGTTCCAAATGGAAGAAAGAGCACGGGGTGGGTCAATTTTTTGCACGTAAGTGTAGTTATTGTATTGTATTGTATAACGGGCTGGTGTCCGCAACTCCACGTCAAGGCGCGTATTTTGCGTACGGAGTGTAGTTATGGTTAAAATTCGATTGAAAACAGTTTCAATTGTAATTTTTTTTTTCTTGCTTTCGTCCTCACCATACGAATCCAACTAAATTAAGTATTTTTCAGCATATTCTAATTTCCAGTTAATATCCAGGTCTTATTGAGTCTTCATGACATCAAATGTTTACTACTAGAAAATACCCCACTACTTACCACATACTCCTGGTAGAAAATGCCCCAGGCATTAAGTCCGCCTTTGTATAGTGCTACAAAAACGTTACAAAAAAAATATACCTTGAAGTTATGACCCTATGTGTCCGAGGGAATTTTTGATTTAATGTCACAACAGATTGTAGTGCTGTATACTTCTCTTTTAGAAACATGAACGATGTGAGGGCAGGTCATGCCGTGTTAGCTCGTTAGCAAAGTGAAGCGTGGCTGATATCGTGGACGTACATAGGTAGACACATCATGACTGCGGCAATTATAATGCAATCGATCAATATCGTATGTGTGCAATGTTTTGGTTAGGTAGTGTCCTTTTAGTTTTAAACAATAAACATCAAGGCTGTGATAGATGTATTGGAAACAAATTGACGGATTATTGAGTTGAGTCTAGTTCAAAAACAACTGTTTCAAACTAGCCACGCATTGCGCCGGAGCAATTTAATAAATTGGTGTGTCAAATAGCAAATAGAGCCAATAAGGAGTGTCCGATCATTTACAATGTAACAACGCATCCGATTTAATTTATTGAATGATGAGGCGCTAAGAACACGTTGACGTCTGCTTCGTAGGATTTATTTATTTTGTTAAAGGTAGCTTCACAGCTGACAGTAAATAACATTAAATTATTGTACTTAACATTATGCTTATTACAAAATACACGGACAAATAACAATATCAGTAGTGACTCGAATTATTAGTATTACTTACATTGAATAATATGTGCCTGTCTGCATCTGTACGGTGTAGGTGTTTGTAAATTTGCGTGATGATCTTTATATAGGTAGCATTACTAAAGTCCTCAGGGTCTCAGGTCTGCACAAGTGGCAATCGCTTTCTAAATCGCTAACGTCTTTCAACAAGAAACTATGTTCATCATCGTAACATCGAATATTCTCTCTGGAAGCGAGGTAAAACTTATATTGGGTACTGCCTCGCTCGACCACGGACCTCATCACGCAGGACTAATACCGTCCTCCTAGGCTAACATCGCTGTGGCCGTGTTTCCAATCTTCGATCATGTAGGTACCTTGTACGGTGCTGCAGTTTCATCACACAAAATGTTAGTTGTAGCGCAATCGAATACTAAGGGACTACGCACACTTATTCAGCTTTATTCATATATATCATATCATAGATTTTGTATCAGACGCGTACGCGCGCGTTCAGCTGAACGAGCGCGTACGCGTCTCATACAAAATCGTTGTTTTCTATGGGCTTATGCTGAATAGTGCTGAATAAGTGTGCGTAGTCCCTTAAAGCCTGATTTCACGTTGCACACCGTAGCCACCGGCCACAGCGTTTACGGCAATTACACGATATTTGAGCAGGACAGGTGGTAGCCATTGTCCGTTGTCCGTCCGCCTGGCGTAATCTCACCCTGCGTTCGCATGAGCTTTCTGATTTACCCAACCGTTATTTGCTACCAATATTGTGAAGCAGTAGAACATCTATGTACGTGTGTACTCACTACGAAAAGTTATTTGTAAAACGAATTAGTTCCTTCTGTCGTCAGTTATTTTATCCACCTTCCTCGAAACGTTTAGGTAAAAAAAAGTCACAGAACCGTACAAACACGGACCGAGTCCTAATTTGTAGAAGAGAAAACATTTCTGAAAACGGGCGAAACGCACCAGAATATTGCCAAACAAAAAAAATATGCAGCTAAAACGAATTTTGGAGTTCGTAAAAAATAAACACAGTAGGTACCTATGTAGGCACTGTCCGCCTGTTTGCTTTTTCGCGATACCCATCGGCCTTTCCTGGAAAACTGTTCGCTAGTCTCCTCTATGTAAGCCGACATGCATTTTCATCCGACGTATATGCAAACTTTTCCGACATAAAACATAATTGGAAGTTTTATCAATTCAAACCTTGCAAATGCTTGCTCCTACTTTTACTTACCTGTATTTCTCAGGTATCAATTAGCAGCAGCTCGCGGGACCAAGGATACAATGTGTATTGTGTGTGTAATATAATTATGGCGGCAATGAATCGCGGTAATTAGGCGACTGGAATAATTGGTTTACGGTTCCTACTACATATTGTGGTTATATCGTATACCTAGTCATCATAGCATACTGCTCATAGTGATACTGCTCTATAATCAGGCATTGCACTAATTAAGACTGGCTAATTAATAACAATTCTTGGGAACTCGACAAACTGTACTGTACACATTACAGTATTCAGGCATAAATTGATTTAGAAATATTAAATAAATACCTATTCATTTGTTATCTTATGATGACAAATCGGGACACCCTGTCTTGACGAAACAATCCAAAACACGACGCTTTGTTTTGGACACCGTTTCGCTGAAAACCGTATGCAACGTTTGGCAACGCAAAGATAGTAAGCAAAACACAAGCATCATAATAAAAAATCATCATCACAATCATCATTATGAAAAAAAAACGGCTGTCTGATACTTACATTCTAACGATTTATTTGAACACAGTAGGTACAGTAGGTACAGTAAACAGCTGCTTTTTTGTCGCATTATCGGGGTTTGCTCTATACCCATATTAAAACATTCATAATGGTGAGTGACAAATACTCCTTCAGAGTTTCAGGATGAACATGAAAAAAGCTTGCAAAACTTGTAAGTATGTTCGCAGGTGCCTCGTTTCCTATATTTCTTAAATACGTACCAATGTTTAGCATAGATTTTAAATATGAGTTTTTTTTCTTAAATTTACAATTTATGCTCTAGCTAGTCGATCGTATACAATTCAAAATAAATCTGGTAATAAAGCTGTCTCCAATATGTGCGCTTCGTCTAATGTTATCTTTCGTAATACAACATAAGTACGGCAGTTTTATTCTTATAAACAAGATTTTTTTTTTTATTGGTTGTCGAATATCTTTCCGATTTTAGTGGTTATTATGTTTTATTGTGACGCCTCGCCGCGCCGCCGCGCGCCGTGATGCCGGTGCGTGATCCTGATAGTGCACAACTGGTGCTTTTATCCAAAAGTCAGTTCAATAAGAACAATGATCACCTGCACTATTGTCGCCCATTGATAATGGCAATCCCATTTATTTTGACCATATTACCACCATCATTACATTATTTAAAAGTACGTTGGCGCCCATGTGGATTTTCGAAAACGAAACGCCTACCAAAAATAGATTATAGTAACGCATATTAATATGTTATTATTGTACTGTACTGTACAACGGGCTGGTGTCCGCAACTCCAAGTCAAAGTGCGTATTTTGCGTAATATGGTATTATATTTAAAGTATTGAAGATAATCTAAACAGATTTACCTTAAAATTTTAATAATGTTATATTAAAACAAAACCTATTTCACCACGATTTTCAAAACGGCGTCCATTAATTTTACACGATAAGACAGTAAAAGCACTGACATGACATAAACTATGAAACTTTAATGCAGCAGAGGCAAGGCTTCTTCCCTCTTTGCAAACGGCACTATGGGAAAGAAGCTTACAGGCTTAGTTGCGGTTTTCATTTTCACGTTGACGAAATCCTTGCAGAATATCTTGGCAACATAACACTAAACTTTAGCCACACACTTTGATCAAAAGTCGATTACGATTTAATGGAAACTGGAAGCTCAAGCTTTAGCAGATTTTTGATACACATTGCATTGTGTGCATTATACACCGTGTTCCTGAGGTTTGCATTAACATTATGAGGTATACATTAACTTCGGCATGTTATTCAGACCATTAAATTGACCATTTTTTACTTTTTTTTTTCACCATATTTTTTTTACTTTTTTTTCACTTTTAGTGACAATAAGTAAAAACATATCGTGTTCATCTTAGATTACAAATTCATTTTATCACAACACAACACAAAATGCCTCTAACTTCAAGAAAAAAAAAATCTAAAATAAGTTTCAGTCTTCTAAATTCAGTTTGATAGTTTTGGTTGCACAAAGTGGCAACATCTCACAAATAAAGACTCTTTCTCACAGCACAACATAATTAAATTGGTTAAACTTAAATTACCAATAACTTAAAAACTATGCCATTTAAACTACTACTTCCTTTGTACGAAATGTTTAACAAGAGCTATAGAAGTATTATTCAAAATTAATGTATATCCTCAGGAACACGGTGTATAGTCCTTTCGCCGTAGCAAGGTGCAGGTGACATTAGATGAACCGTTCCTTTTCACTCTTGAACGTTACCCTGATTTACAATAATGATAAAATAATTTAGCTGCACCCTAAATAGTCGTAAAATACGGAATCAGTAATATCTGTAATAAATCCAATAAATGTTATTGTCTATAAATTAAATTAAATTGAAAGAAACAATGAAAAAAAAAACGTTTTTTAATTGAAAATAAAACAACGTGAAATATGTATAACATGACGCCATGATAGGTTTAGTGATAGGATGTATTGCTACGATGGATGGTAGATTGTTTATAAAAAAAGTAGTTTAGACATTTAAGGTAATGATTTTTTTGACATCTATTGAGGTAATGAAACAACAGAACTAATGTTATGATCCAAATTATATTCGTTTAAGCTGTTGTCAGAGTCAGGACCATCTAAATTGTTACTGGAATAATATTCAAGACGCCAGTACTCATACTACTCGTAAGTGATGCAAAATGACAGTCGAAAGCACACAAATTTTACCAGGGGCAAACATTTTTTTTTTTCTTTCAAATGTTGGTACTTACTAATGTTTTTTTAACACATTGTATTAAAAACAGATATTTTGAAATAAAATTATAATTAAATGAATAGAACGACTATTTTAGCTGTGAGAATCGTTATAGATAAAATTAAATTGCTTAATTTATTCTTTTTCTTTAAAAAATATCGACTATTCATCACGTAACCCATCACTAAAAATGTCTTGGCATCTAATGTCACCAAGTGTCACCTGCGCTTTCTTATGGCGAAAGGACTGTAGACGAATACTAAACTTTAGACAGCACGGGAGACGGCGTCCATACAAAACCGCCTATTTGACTGCCCCGCTTGTTTTTCTATCTTTCTAACTTGCCATAACACAAAATTAAAAAAAATAATTTGACCTAGATATAGGCTGCTTGACTTTACACTGTGGCTATCCTTATACAAACCGTATGATTGCAAATTCTCAAATTCAGTTGCATGATTTGACTTAAACAAACAAACAATAATACCAACAACGTAATTTAATATTAGCCTTAAAAATAAAATTATTGGTTATTACAAGTAAAATTAAATTCAATATTTAAAAAACCCCTGACACAGAGTGCTAAAAGTTAAATAGAAAATAATTCGTTAGTTCGTCATTTCGTGGTGGCGGCCATCTTGGATTTTGATTTTATCATAGTGTATAGTATTCTACTAGTCAAGCCCTTTCATTTGATACCCATATTGAAGGAGTTGTTGAATAAAAAAATGTAATCCGCTATTTTGTGGCGGCGGCCATCTTGGACTGATTTTTATCAAACATAGCTAAGAACACTCGACTAATTCACCTTTCAAACAAAAAAAAAAACAAAATCAAAATTGGTTCATCCGTTCTGGCGCTACGATGCCACAGACAGGCACACACACACACTCACACAGACACGTCAAACTTATAACACCCCGTCGTTTTTGCCTTGGGGGTTAATTAAAAATAAGCTTGTATAAAAATGCACTCAAACGAAGAAAATAAACCTTTTAGTAAATGAAAACGAAGAGCTTTCATAAAAGCTTGTCGCGTGTAGTTTTTTTTGCCTTCACCATTCGCACGAAAATCTTTCGTATTCATTTACTTACCATACTTTTGAAATGAATTGAGTGTGAACTTATATTGTCACTTACGGGACATCTTGCGTGATTATTTATTTAATAATTTTTCCTGTAAGTGACAATATAAGTGAAGTTTTAAACCGTGAAAGCTTAAAACAGTGTTTAAATTGAGTGTGATTCTACCAATATGCGTAATACACATGCAAGGTGTAAACGGACACTTATCTTCACAAAGCCGTCAACCAAGCATTCTGTACATCAAACTAAGTACACAAATTATCGCTGGGAAATGAAATTTTTTTTTTTGGGGATAAATCACGTTTCACCGTAAACCACCGACCAACCGTCAATGTAACGCACTCAAAACATTGTGCCAATGTATGGATTGAGTGTTTAAAAATCTGACTTTAAGGTCCGTGTTCACCGAGAAGATAACAGCCTGATTATCGAAAAACAGCTGTCAATGTGACATGTTCCCATACAAAAATGTGTTTTAAACAGCTGTTTTAGATAATCAGACTGTTATCTTCTCGGTGAACATGGACCTAAGAACGTCTTTTTTTTATTTTTTGTTTGTGAAAAGGTTGTGAACTTTTACCCATCTCCGTAACTAGAAGTTTCCCAGGCATGGTCTAGACTCTAGAGTAAAACAAATAATTGTACGAAAATTAGTTTTAAACAATTTCTACGTCTTCTTCTATTTGTGGAAAGCCGTCTCATCCAGGGTTGACATTAATTGAATAGCATTATGAATAGACTTCCTCCGAGAAATAACTTCGACGGATGATGCTTGGTAGTTTTACTTGTATGTCTGTATTTAGTGAGCAAATATTTAATTCAGACCTCAGCTGCTGTTTTGTGGATTTTGGCAATATGTAAATGGTCGGACTCTTTCAAAAGCGTTTATTCATTATGCCTGTTTGTTGATTACAAGTGCAGCGGAGTTTTGCGGTTAACAATTAATTAATTAACATTAAAACGCCGCCGGGGTCGGCGGTCAGTGCAGACTGGCATCCCATATCCAACCGGCCCCTACCCCTTCCCCGCCACTCGCGCCCCCCGCCCTTTGGGATATGATTTCATATTATAATTATAGGTGTTTAGGGTTCTGTAGCCAAATGGCAAAAAACGGAAGCCTTATGGATTCGTCATGTCTGTCTGTCTATCAGTCTGTCCGTCCGTATGTGACAGCCACTTTTTTCCGAAACTATAAGAACTATGCTTTTGAAACTTGGTAAGTATATGTATTCTGTGAACCGCATTAAGATTTTCATACAAAAATAGTAAAAAAACTATTGTTTTTTTACTATTTTTTTTTTATTTTTTTTTTATATATTTTTTTTTTCTTCAATCCCATACGTGTGAGGTATCATGGATAGGTCTTCAAAAATGATATTGAGGTTTTTAAATATAATGTTTTTCTAAACTGAATAGTTGGCGCGAGAGACACTTCCAAAGTGGTAAAATGTGTGTCCCCCCCCCCCCTGTAACTTCTAAAATAAGAGAATGCTTGAACGAGTTCTAGTAAGTATTTTTTTTAATACGTCATGCATCGTAAACCGCAATTTACCTTTCATTTATAAATACATTGAAGTTTGAACCCTTCATGGGCAAGTCCGACACTCGCGCCACATACGTTTTACAGTCGCGGAAGATATTTTCAACTTCATACAACCTACCACTGGCCTGCAAATTGCAAAAAACGTAAGAAAATTTGAATTTCGCTGTCTACCCTGACGCTTTAACCTAAAGTAGTTCCTTTGAATGTTACGATTTCGTACAGATTTGTCACAGCTCGGTCGTTGCCCTTTGATACGACACGGATTGATCTACGACACCACAGTTTCTCTCACGTAGGTACCTACCTACCTATAATCTGACAGAATAATGCGTTTGCTCTACTATTGCCACTTTTTATTGATTTTCTCAATTTCTTTGTTAGATCTATTTTCACAGTTAACGGTGTTAATGTATGTTTCATAACCAAGGTTCAAGGCAAGGTTCTGGTCATAGATTAATAAAGACTCCTAGAAATAAATAATTAATTTTCCACTAATTAATTTTTTAATCATAGCTGCAAGCAGTGTGCTATTTTCGTATTTCGTTTGAAATTGTTTTGGAACATTAATAAATATTAAACCATTGCACAGTGAAGGCGCTGCATCCGGCGGCAATTCTTAGAACACGGGAGGTGTGTCCCGAGGCTCCGCCTATTGTGCAGCCCCTTTTATACTAAAATGGCGGACGTAATAATATTTTTTCCACAAACTGACAATAATTGAATCGTGCACAAATATATTTTGCAAATTCAGTACTAGCTTTGTCGCTCGGTCCAAGCTTAATCAGCTTTCCTCTACGTTCATGGAATTGTATTACCTACATTGCCGCAAACTCACCAGCAGATCGGCTTTTTTTCGTTGACATTTCGCAGAGTGTGTTTTGGATTTCTATCCCAATTCTATCATTGGACGAGCAGAGAAAAACGACGAAGTCATGTTATTTGGTTGAAGTTCCATGGACCTGAACAAAGCGCTTTGTCCACATTTATTATGCGAACCGCCAGTCTGTGGAATTCACTGGTAGTTTTTCAGTTTCCCGTTCATTATAATCTGGATCTATTTAAAGTTCGAGGGAATCGGTTTCGTCTTGCCCAAGCGTGCTCCACCCTACCCAGCCGCAAGCTCCACTTGAAAGCGGGGTAAATAATTCTCACTTTTCCTTTTGCCAAATTACCACCTTTGTTAGTGGGTGACAAGGTGAAAGGGAACTTGACGCTCAAAGTATTATTAGAAAGACTAGCCGACCCGACAGACGTTGTCCTGTCACCTACTACCTACCTACCGACCACTACCTTTCTACCACTACCTACCTACCTACTACTACTTACCTACCTACCACTACCTACCTACTACTACCTACCTACTTCTACCTACCTACTACTACTACGTACCTACCTACCTACTACTACCTGCCTACTACTACTACCTACCTACTACATTTTTTTTTCATAAGAAATAAATAACGAACACAACAAAAAAAGAATTAGTGAAATCGGTCTAGCCGTTCACGCGTGATGGCGTGACCAAGGGAAATAGGGATTTATTTTTATATATATATAGATAGATTGATACTAATCGTAGGTAAATGTCTAAAATACCACATTTAAAAATCAATGTTAACTATAATGTACATGAAGTTTGAATAAATTACCAAACTGACGTAATTATTGTGTTCAATGATCATCCGATAAGCCGAAGCGTTCCTGACGATAGCCACTCGGGCAGGATTGCAGCTCTCATTAAACAGATTCGGCTTGATTGTTTTAAATACAAATACTTTGAACTATTAATTAAATTATCGAACAACCGCATGTGAGTAACCGGAAAATGGAATGTTTTAATTTGGAAAATTAAGTAGTGTTTTCCTATACAGGATATTTAAGGACTGTGAGCGTTGCAACTTTAAACGAAACCGTTGATTATACTTAAGTTAAAATCCAGTTAAAAGGAATGTCACTTACCCCTCCTACCCCTGGGGGAAAAGTCCCGGATATCGGTCAAGGTTACGCACTTGTTGGGGGTTCTTCCCTTCAGGAAGGTACCGGGTAGGGATAAACACTGTGAAGGGACGCTCCACGTCTTGCTATTTTTAGGGTCCCGTTGCCAAATTGCAAAAACAGAATCCTTAAAGATTCGTCCTGGCCGTCTGTCTAGCTGAGTACGACTCGCACTTTTCCGATTTTTCGTTTTTAGCAATGATGCATCTGTCGTTACATAGGTAGTTGTCTTCCTGAAAACTGAAAATAACAAAAAAATATTCCTTTTTAACATCAATCATATTGGCATTCTACAAAGTTACTTGAAATATTTTTATGAAGGACGCTTATTTTTACCGGGATAACTAATACTACTAGGTATTGTTATCCATCAAAGTAATATATTAACTAGCAAGATTGTAAACTGTCGAAAAATTGTCAACTGAACATACTGCTTACAATTACAATATGACGCATTCTTTTTCGGTAGATAATCTGTCGAAGCGAAACCGTACTTTTGTGAAATGTATGCCCCGTTTACCGTTTCCACGGTATCCTGCCTTTTCGGCGAAAATTGTTTGCCAGATTTTCACGTCTTGCCAACCAACGTTTCGCCGATGTTTCACTTTGACAACTAACGATTAGCACATTTTTGTATGACAACGTTTCATTTGGTAGAATTATTGTTATGCTGATTATTATAATGACACAAAACGTTTGGGACATTAATCTTTTGCCAAACATTTTACTAGGCCACACAACTATACGAGTTTTAGACGGATGACGTTTTGACAGTATTACAGTTCCCTTTTCATACATTGATATAATGATAAAAAATAAACATAGGAAAATATAATAACCACAAAAAATAACTTAGTGACCACTAACATCTATCACCTGAAATATCAATTGATCACCGAATTTAGTCAATTGAACACCAAATTGTAATGAGGTGTCTGATGACAAACTAGTTTTGCCTAGGCTGACTTGGGGCAACCCGACACGGATAGATTAGGTTCGTGGTTATTTTTGTATAAACCATTCAGAAGTAGGAGCCCGTCGACCAGGTCTCCCTCGACTAGGATGCAAAAGCATAACAGTTCAACTTCTGGTGGTGACTAGCTAAAAAAAATATTTTTGTTCTATTTTCACGATAAAATGCTGGTTAATTTTGGTGATCATTTACTATTTTTTGTAATCAAAAGTGATTTTTTTGCCGTTACATTTTGCTAAATGAATATTACGCAAACTAAAACATTCTGCTACTGAACTAGTAACATGAGTCTTTATTTATTTAAATTGACCCATTAAAACACCCTGTATGTTACAATCAAATAACTCAATGTATGTTTTACACATCATCGATAATCACAAGCTTAATTTTACTCTACTTTGTTATTTTATATATTTCAATTTGTGTTATTATTTTCTCTTCTTTGAGTTACTTACTGTAATTGGTTTTAAACATCCGTTGCAATTAAATACGTATGGATTTATTGTTGTTTATATAAAAATACAACAGTAGGAGATCGCCTGCAAAAATACCACTCTTTGTAAATAATGTGGATAAAGAGTCATCAGTTAAGGATGTCGCTGACTATATTTTAGGCAAGACGAGCGTTTCAGTGGAGTTGACAGAGATTAGGATGAAGCGTCAAAGAGATTATAAGGCTTTTAAAGTGTTTGTTCCTAGGCACAAGTTAGATATGTTTCTAGACGAGCAATTGTGGCCTGAAGGTATTTCTTTCCGTCGATTTATTAATTTCAAGGATCGGCAAGTACAGAGCTCCCCTAAGATAGGGACAACTGAGGCTATTATGAAAAGCGGTTGATTTATGATGGACACTACAAATATTCAGAATATCAAATTGGTTAGTTTCAATTGCAAGTCTGTCACGAGATCCGTGGAGGGGATTAAGGAGCTGTGTAAGACTGCTCACGTCATTGCCCTGCAGGAGACGTGGCTCTTGCCTCATGATACAGCATTCATTGGAAGCATTGATAAGAACTTCGAGTACACCAGTAAGTCAGCGGTAGATACTTCGACAGGCGTGTTGCGTGGTCGGCCGTACGGTGGCGTGGCGCTGATGTGGCGAAAGGGGGTTTTCTCTTCCGTAACGGTTGTGCCGTGTAGCAGCGCGAGACTGACAGCTGTTAAGGTATGTGCGGGTGAGCGTAGTTCGTTAGTGTTTTCAGTGTATATGCCAACGGATAGTGCGGACAACTTATTAGAATTCACGGATGTGTTAAGTGAAATACATGCGGTAATTGAAAGTTATGATATTGAATCCGCTTTTATTCTCGGCGACTTTAATGCTCATCCAAAGGAATTATTCTTTAAGGAATTAGCCAACTTTTGTGAGGAGCGAAGCTGGCTCTGTGCGGACGTGATGAAGTTGGTCGGTGTGTCAGACACGCACACTTTTATAAGTGAAAGCCATGATAACTGTAAGCGATGGCTTGATCACTGTCTAACAACGGAGGCAGCTTGGCAATGTGTGACTGATATCAAGGTGTGTTATGATGTTTTCTGGTCGGACCATTTTCCACTGGAAGTTTATTGCAACTTGGGAATATTACCATGTAAAGTGCCATGTACTGGAAATATTTACAATGAAGTGAGATGGGGTGAGAGGGACGATGGGCAAATAAGACTGTATAGGGAACTGTGCACAGCTACATTAAGGGACATTGATTTTCCACTGGAACTTGGTCTGTGCGCCGATAATGTTTGTTCTAATAATTTTCATCATGTAATTATTGATAAGTTGTATAATAGTATTGTTAGTTGTTTGACGGAAGCTTCACGTAGGAGCCATAGTGTAAGGAAAAAGACAAAGAAAAAATATGTTATTGGTTGGAACAAGCATGTACAAAAGTTTCACGTAGACGCACGAAGCAGCTTTCAGGCTTGGTTGCTTCATGGCAAACCAGAGTCGGGTGATGTATATAACGCCATGCGTGAGTCCCGTAAGCGTTTTAAATCTAAATTGAAATGGTGTCAAGACAATGAGGACAAAATTAAAATGGATATTTTAGCAACTCACCACAAAGAGAGGGATTTCAAAAATTTCTGGAGGCACACCAAAAAACTGGAAGCTGGTCCGTGTGTCCCTGTGAGTGTTGAGGGTAGGAGTGAGCCCCGTCAAATAGCCGAATTGTTTAAGGACCATTTTAGGGTAGTGTCTCCACTGGGTTGTGTGCAGCAGGTGCTCGATGATGGGGTTGCAGGTTGTGAGCGGTTCAGGTTTAAGACGAAAGAAGTCACCCATATTATTCGAAATATGACTAGAGGTAAGTCTCCAGGACATGATGACCTGAGCATCGAGCACTTGCAGTTCGCAGGTGTTCATTTACCTAGGGTGTTGGTCATGTTCTTTAATCTGTGTATAGGCCATTCATATTTGCCTAGGGAGCTTATGAAGACCACTGTCATACCTATACTCAAAAACAGGACGGGTGATGCCTCCGACAGGGACAACTACAGACCTATCTCTTTGGCTACAGTGATCGCCAAGGTTCTGGATGGTTTGCTTGATGGTCAGCTAAGTGGACATATAGATCTCCACGAAGCTCAGTTTGGTTTCAGGGCTGGGCAATCGACTGAAACTGCGGTACTGCGACTCAAGCATACTGTCCAGTACTATGTGACGAGGAAGACGCCTGTTTACGGTTGTTTTTTGGACCTGTCGAAGGCATTTGACCTGGTGTCTTATGACGTGCTGTGGGATAAGCTCCAGGGGGAGACCAGCACACCCACGGATTTAATAAACATTTTAAGATTTTGGTACGGAAACCAGACCAATAATGTTAGGTGGGCGGGTTCATTTTCGTCGGAGTACAGGTTGGAGTGTGGTGTGAGGCAGGGCGGCCTGACTTCACCACGGCTCTTCAACCTGTACGTTAATGGACTGATAGGTGAGCTCAGTGGGGCTGGCGTCGGCTGCTCAGTGGATGGTGTGTGTATGAACAACATTAGCTATGCTGACGACATGGTGCTGCTGAGCCCATCTGTCACGGCCCTTAACCACCTCATAGGGATCTGTGAGGGGTACGCGGGGTCACATGGCCTCAGGTATAACTGTAGGAAGAGTGAACTACTTATTTTCAAGGCGGGTAATAAGAGTCCGAAAACCGTTCCACCGGTTAGGCTTGGAGGAATGCCATTATGTAGGGTCACCAAATTTAAATACCTGGGGCACTGGGTCACCGAGGACCTCTCAGATGATTTAGATATTGAGCGGGAACGTAGGGCATTGGCAGTGAGATGCAATATGCTGGCGCGCAGGTTTGCACGGTGCACTAAAGAGGTTAAAGTTGCTCTTTTTAAAGCATACTGCCAGACATTTTATACCTGCAGCCTGTGGGTCCGCTATACGCGTAGATCTTTCAATGCCCTACGGGTCCTGTACAATAACGGGTTTAGGATACTGTTGGGGTTGCCTCGCTTTTGCAGTGCATCAGGTATGTTTGCCAATGCTAGAACTGACTGCTTCAGGGCTATAGTACGGAAAAGAGTGGCCTCCCTGATGCGTCGCCTACGGGGCAGCACCAACAGCCTTCTGAACACCATTTTGGGAAGGGTTGATTGTCCGGTTGTGAGACACTGGAATACCGTTCACGGTTCTGAAGTGGTCCTTTTCAATGTAAAATAGTGTGTATGTAATAGATTGATAATTTTTAATTAGTATTGTGAATTTGTGACATTGAATAATATATTATACTAACATAGTTATAAGTATGATTTGCTAACAATGCTAAGTGCTAAGAATTGATTGTTTGTTTGTTATGTATTTAGGTATGTTATTGAATGGATTATTTTTTGTATATTTCGATTACGTTGACATTTTTTAAATTCTATTAATTTTTACTAACATAGACATAAGTGTATTACTAACAAATTATGGATCAAAGGTCTGAAATAAAATGATTATTATTTATATTATTAAAAATCTCTTTTGAAACTACGGAGGATTTTTACTTTTTTTTTTCATAACTATATATTTTTTTTGTTGATGTATTATAGTTTGTAGATATCGGATGGCAACTGACGGTATTACACTATCACAGTAAAGCTTAATCAAAGCAACAACAATGTTATCTTAAAAACTCATTATTAACCGACTTCAAAAAGGAGGAGGTTCTCAATTCGTCGGAACCTTTCCTTTTAATTTTTTTTTTATGTATGTTCCCCGATTACTCGAAGATGGCTGGAGCGATTTGAATTATCCTTTTTTTGTTTGAAAGGGTATACTTCCCAGGTGGTCCCATAATCATCAAGTCGGGATCTGACGATGGGATCCTGGAGATATTGAGAGAACTCTTCAAATTTTATAGGCACACTTGATGTGATTTGGGTAGTTTTTGGAAGAGTACTTTCTTAAAGTGGTCTCATTTCAATTTAGTGAAGATTTAATGACGAACTTCGGAGATAGGCAACGGAACTCCTCAATAAATGATAGCAAATGGACTGGGATTGCTGAAATCTCATGTCTGTCTATTGTTTACACCAGTTCATTATAATTATTTATTTATTTTATTTTTCCGCTTGTTGCCGGCTCGAGGACCAAACGCAGACTGAATGTTCAGGCTCGGCTTCCCATCACGATGAAATTATGAATTTTATAATGAATATTCCACACACACATACACAGACACGTCAAGCTTATAACACCCCGTCGTTTTTGCGCCGTCCGCGCGCAGTTCAGTTCCGCGTTGATAAAAAATGGTTACAAAGAAGGTCTAACATCAAATGTATACAACCTACAACTCCTAGTTACGACAATATATTAAAAAGAAAACTAGCTTGTCACTGTCATTGTCTGACATGGGGTGACATGGGGTGTATACAGGAAAAGTTTTTAACCACTGCGTAATTTTTTTTTGGTAGCTCAGTGTTAGTAATAGAACACATTCCCATTTTTAGTTTTAATTTTTTTTTTTCAATTTTTTCCATCTTGTCCCATTTTAAAATAAGCATAACATGGACATAATTTAATTGTAATACTGTAAATGAAAACGCGCTGGCTGCTGACGTACGATGTGTCCTAAGCCCATGAAAGTATGAAGGAAAAATTGGAATTACGTTTACAAATAACATATCACAGCCTAAACTTAAAAAAGTAGCGCGAAACGGCGGTCAGTAACCGTCAGCGCGTAGGTAGGTAAGTTTACGTCGGCGCCGTCGCATCGAGCGAGCGCACCTACAAAACTCAGCTGATCTCAGCTTGCCGGTTGGGCGACCGGTCGACGCGTGAGTCGGTCGACCGGGCGCCCGACTGGCAAGCGACCATAAAATAAGTTTATAGGTAAATAAGTCTCGTAAGCGATAACTTTATTTTTTACTACTAACACATATCAAAATAAAAAATACGTGTCTATTAAAATACATTCAAGTTTATCATGTCAAAATTTGCGCACTGGTTAAAAACTTTTCCTGTATACTCTGTGGTTTACATACTCTTTGGTGTTAGGTTTTTTTCGTTAGGTTATTTTCGTTACGGAATTTCTGGATTCGGTCTCCACGCTCAAGGCCCGCGATAGAAGCTATGCAATAGCTTAATAACTGTAGCTTCAGAAGTTGGTGACGAAAAACTAAGTAAATCAAAACAAAAAAGTCGGTATTATTTTTTGCAAAAAAAGTTTTTTACGTTTACTTAATTAAATGAACGTTCATTTTATATAAACTTTTCCTCTGTTATGCTGGTTTATCCTTTCATTTCAACGCCGTGTTTAATACTGTGTCAATATTTTACGTCCGTTTTGAGCAGATTTAAGCCAGTGCAGAGATTATAACAGTTCACTTACTTGATGAAACTGCTGTTGTCCTGTCACGTTGATAAAGTTTACAAATCTGACCACTATAAACTTCGTTAATTTTGTTTTTGTATGAGTGCATTCGGCTATATTGGTCTTAGCGTCGGGCAGGCGAAACTGCAAACGGAGTTCTATACGTGGAAATGTCATTACCAATGCCATTCAAGTGCTTGATCTGTGTACTCAAAGCCCCCGTAACGTTGTTCGCAACGTTCTTAGATGCGTTTATGTGCATTGGATACACAAATTGATAGTTAGTACCTGGAAGTAAATCTGAAAATGGAGTTATCTATAACAAGCTGATGCCGCGGCTTCGCCCGCGTAAAATTATATAGGTACTAAAACCTTCCTCTTGAATCACTCTATATATTAAAACAACCCGCATCAAAATCCGTTGCGTAGTTTGAAAGATCTAAGCATACATAGGGACAGACAGACGCGGCGGGGGACTTTGTTTTATAATATGTAGTGATAGTGATATACTTTGTTGGTCGCAGTCACTCATGTGATAAACTCTTTGTAAGGTTACCTCTCGCGCACTACGCGGCCACGACCGCGACTTTTTAGCGGCCGGTCATGCGATGATTCGTGATCGCGAAGTGCGCTAGGAGCCTAAATACAACTGCTAAATACAGCAACAGCTGGAAAAGCAGTTTGAAAAAAAAAAACGTTTGTGCGTCGACGTCCCATCTACTCGGTATATACAGAGAGAGACCCGGGGACAAACCGAATGGATGTATAGGTATTTAAATAAAAATATAAGTTTGCATTTGTTGACTTTGTTCTCACACAGAAAGAATCCACCAATGACGAAAAGCCGTTTGTTGGTAGATAATGTTAGTCCGAAATTTTCGTGCAAATTTACCTTCAATTAGGGCCTGTTATGAAATAAAATAAGAAGAAGTTAATTCAAAGCAGCAGTTTGGCACACTAGAGATAGGTTCGAGTCCGGCTTGTAACATAATTAAGGCGCTTATACGAGCTAAATTAGCAACTCTATTTGTGGTGGTTCAAACTTCGTTTGAAATGCTGTTAGAATAAAGTTCTAATCAGCTTGCACTACAAAGTGGTTGTTACGTCAGCCACTGCGGGCCAAATAGCGCGAAATGAGTGGTTTCGATCGATTTACAAAAAAACTATTGATTGGATTAAAAAACTAAAACAGTATCATGCTAATATATTGCTTGTAGAATTATTTGCCAAAAAATCAGAATGATCGCATGCATATTAGTATGTTTTCTATTGTTTGAAAGATATTTTTAGAGGTAAGTTCGTGAATTCTTTTTATGGAGCCAAATTAATTGTATTATGTTTTCAAAACAGTATCATGCTAGCATATATCCTGAAGAATATCATATATTTTTCTGGTCTTGTTTATAGCAGTGAATCATATACTTTTAGTAATTATAAAACTCGCGTTTAGCTCGTGTAATCGCCTTAAGCAACAATGCGTGCAATGTTAATTAACTGTAGCTGTGAATAAGACTCCCTATTCACAGCTACAGTTAATGGATTAAGCACTGGCCTGAGGCTTCACCCAAATTCAATGCAACGTAAGCCGATTCGGCCGGCGATAGGACAGCTGCGCTCCCTAATACAATCACTGATGCAAACATTAGGTAGGTATTAAGCACACCGCGTGGCTTGGATCAGATGACTTTTTCAAAGGTTCGATTTAGTTGTACTAATATTATAACGAGCTAGATAACTTTGGCACTGATTTTTAGTCATTAAGTATACTAAAAGAGGTATGTCCAATACCCGCAGGCACTCTTTACGGTATCGGTTGCGTTATTTGGTTGGCGAGGCGCGGACGGCGGCGGCGAAATTACGTGGAGTGTGAAACAGCGTTGATGTCCGCGTTGCACGTCATCGTCACCGAAATCACGTACTTATGCGGTTTTCTACCCTTTAGGATTTCGTTGATTATATGGTGAGTCCACAATATAATTTTGTTTGGAAAGGGTAAATACGCCATACATCGGCCACCCCCATTCGTCTGCACATTTTCAGCTTGCGTTCATTCAAACGGTAATTAAGTGGCAATTTTACCACTCGAATTGCAACCTTAGTTCATATTCTATAGGTAAAAAGCGTTACTATCCGTTTACGTCACTCACACTCAGCATCAGTAGCGATGGCACCGTTGAAGCATCAAGTTCTTGGTTAAAGTAGCTTACTTCCTGAGAATACCCACGCTCCAGGGATTGATATCGTTTATTATTTTTATTTTTAGCTTTGTTATCACTAAAAAGTTATTTTTACTATATTTTGAGATGTTTTGCGTATTGCTTTATGGGAAAAATAGGGGGCCGCCATTAGAATACCAGTTTCGATTCTCGGCCGGGGCCGGCTTTAAAGTAAAAGCAGTCTGTTTTAAAAATTCCAATTCATCCCATTCCATTGGCATAATAGGAGAATTTACAAAAAGGTAAATAAATCTATTTTACGTTTAATCGCCAATACCGGCCGGGGTGATATTAGTTGAATCTCGAGAAATAAGGTACGTATACGAAACAGGGCCCTACTTTAGAAATATTCAAGATCGTAATGTCAGCCAGTCTCGAATTCGGGCACCACTATACAGGCTGATTACTTTTGTATGTTTTCATTGATTTTGTGGGTAGTAATTTTTTACTTAAGTATTTATTTATTATGTACTTAAACTTATTTTCTCAATATTGAATATGTGTATGTATTATTATAATTTATTAGTATGCACTACAAATAGTTTGAATGTAGGAGTTGACAATTTGAAAACATATCTATGATAGCTAAATATGGTTTGGGATACTAATATAAATTATTGCTCTTTGGAACTTGCTACCTATCTATTTAACACAATGTGTAGCTTATAAAATAAATAGGGTTGGTTGTGAAACTTTAATGGTTATTGGTTTATATTGTTTAACCTGCGTGGTACAAGAAGCTGCCTTTAGATAGTAACTTAACACTTTTGATTTAGGTAGGTACTACAATGACAGAGCCAGGGCCTTCACGGAAAGAAAGGAAATTAACTTTTTAATAATAATAGTAACATTGTTTATGTGCAAATCAAAAATTTAATTTATAATTAAACAAATGCAAATTCAAACATATTGTGATTTTATACTCCTGGCATTAATCATATTAATAATATTTTAGATGTCTTAATTTGAAACACCCTGTACCCGGCCGACATTTGGGAAAAATGCAACCGACCATGGGCCGTGCAAGGCCGACTTTAGGGTTTTTTCGATCTCGACGCATTTAAACCTTATTACTTTTTAGGGTTCCGTAGCCAAATGGCAAAAACGGAACCCTTATAGATTCGTCATGTCTGTCTGTCGGTCTGTCTGTCTGTCTGTCTGTCTGTCTGTCCGTCCGTATGTCACAGCCACTTATTTCCGAAACTATAAGAACACTGTTGAAACTTGGTAAGTAGATGTATTCTGTGAACCGCATTAAGATTTTCACACAAAAATAAATTTTGGGGGTTCCCCATACTTAGAACTAAAAGTCAACATTTTTTTTTCTTCGAACCCATACGTGTGGGGTATCTATGGATAGGTCTTCAAAAATGATATTGAGGTTTCTAACATCATTTTTTTCTAAACTGAATAGTTTGCGCGAGAGACACTTCCAAAGTGGCAAAATTTGTCCCCCCCCCCCCCCCCCTGTAACTTCGTAAAATAAGAGAATGATAAAACTAAAAAAAATATATGATGTAAGTACATTACCATGTAAACTTCCACCGAAAATTGGTTTGAACGAGATCTAGTAAGTAGTTTTTTTTTAATACGTCTTAAATCGTAAACAGCATTTTTTTCTTTTAGTAGTAAAGTCAACCTTTTGCCTATAAACATAAAATTGATTTATCAACCTGTCTAAAACCGCATCACAAGCTATCCTTTTGTTACAAACTGATGGAGACAGAGCGATGCGGTTAGAAAATCCGTAAGGGGGGGGCCGACATTTAGCGTATTTACCCTGTCTGATTTTTAATGTGTCGACAGTAGTGAATTCTGTGCAGTCAAATAACGTTGAATGGAATTATAAAATGCAACGTTCCTGCTACTTTCTGCGTCTGTCATTGTATACCTTGTGTGTAATTGAAACGTCAAGTTAAGAGTGCATTATGCTGTTCACTCGCTAGAGTTTAGGCAAATTCGTTGCGATCCTATATTTGAGTGCATCGTTCAATGCAGATACACGCACACACGGGTTAAGATCGAGTGTAATGATCGCTTAAGGGGCCTGTTGAGCATACGTAGTTCATACAAACGTAGGTAATACCAAAATAATTTGTAAATCATACATATTCTTAAGGTAGTGTGTATTTATTTCGATTGGATTACAGAATACCTAGGTTCCCAAATATATATTTTGAATGGATACTGATTTAAACAAGATTTATGAAAAAAAATAAGTTTTTTATAGAAATTTTAAAGTCTTTATATCTCGTCTTTATATCATTGTCCTTTTAAAATAATCTATGTTCCCAAATATATATTATATATTTGGGAACATAGATATTATATGTTCCCAAATATATATATTGTAATCCAATCGAAATAAATACACACGACATTATGAATATGTTTGATCTACAAATTATTTTGGTATTACGTTTGTATGAACTACTTATGCTCCGCCGGCCCCTTAAGGACGCGTTTACAAAAATGACTAAAACTTTAAAAAATAAGCAGATTTTCGGATACTTTTACGGCGTAATGAAACAAAACCAAATGTAACTAATAATTACAATAGATAGATTACTCTTTCATCTTCAAATGATATTCGCTTTTTATTCGAAAATGTCGGTTTGTAATAATATAAAAAATAATTTCCGGTAAAAAAAAAAAAAAAATCTCTCCACACAAAGTTACTAAATCGTGTTGAGTTTAGGATCAGTTTTCTATTTAATAACATAAATATATTTTATGAAAGCATATAATTATGTACAACTCAAAATGGTGTTAACAATCATCAAATTTTGCTTAAATCTGGTGAATCTTAAGGGCTTGAGTTAAGGCATATTTTGCTTGCAAAAATGCTGTAACGAAATATGAGTCTGCGCTCGGCCGCCGTCGTGAGTGGACATTGTGTCGGTTGTTACCTGGATTTTGTGTTGAAAAAGATCGCTGGCTGTAAGTATGAAATAAGAATACAAAATATTTGACATACTTCAATCTTTTTATGATAATATTATATTCTTTTTAATTTAACGCGTCAATTCGTAAACACGTCCTTAAGGCTGATGCTCCAAGGTAGGAACGAATTTTTCACGGTCAAAGTCGTTACTCCACTTTTATGAACTTTTAAGGTTGTATTGATGATTTTGATGATTATAATTCTGGAACTACATACGTTTTACGGCCGCGACCGATATTTTCATCAACATAAAACTTAGCACTGCCCTGCAAATTGCAAAAAACGTAAGAAAATTGGAATTTCGCGGGCTACCTTGGAGCATCAGCCTTAAACCATTTTGATCTTTTAGACGTTATTATTTTGAAGTAAAATAAGAGCACGTACTATGTAGTTTTAGTGAAATTGGGCGATCTAGATCTCTGTAATTCGTTATCTTTGGACACCATTAAACTGGGACTTATAATCTTTAAATCTGTTGATGCGAAAACACGATTGAATAAAAAATATCGATAGAAAAAAAAACTAAAAACACTCGTTTTGCACTTATTTTGAGTTATCTCTGAAACCTAATGGAATTTAATGATGATTTTTAGTGTATGAGTAAACATCACGCCTGTTATTATTTGAAGGTGATTTATTTTTGGTTTTTCCGTCATGTTTCCATGGTTTTCGAGGTAGCCGAGTACGAAAATGAAGTCAAAATGAAAATCCAAGATGGCGCTGAGGAAGATTTTTGGTTTTTCCGTCATGGGTGTCCTTTTCATAGTTTTTGGGGTCGCTGATAACGAAAATGAGGTCGAAATGAAAATAGAAGATGGCGCTGAGGAAATTTTTCGGTTTTTCCGTTATGGGTGTTGTTTTCATAGTTTTTGGGGTCGCTGATAACGAAAATGAGGTCAAAATAAAAATGTAAGATAGGACCTCGATTTTTAGTTCTGGGTTTTCCCTCAAGGGTGTCGTTTTCATGTTTTTTGGGTTGCTACTAACGAAAAAAGTTCGAAATAAAAATAATCATAGATTTTTTTGGTGCCAATGGATTTTTTTGGTTTTTCCATCAAAGGTATCGTTTTCATGGTTTTCGGGATGCGAACGAAAATGAGGTCAAAATGGAAATCCAAGATGGCACCGAGGGAAATTTTAGGTTTTTCCATCATTGGTGTCGTTTTCATGGTTTCCGGGGTCACTGATTACGAAAATCGTTTTTTTTTTTGGGTTCGTTGTTTTCGGGTTCGCTAATAACGAAAATGAAGTCAAAATGAAACTCCAAAATGGCGCCGAGAATCATTTTTGGTTTTTCCCTCATGGGTGACGTTTACCAGTCTTTGGCGACTGCCGATAGAAGCGAAAACTAAGTAATCTATATCTGCTATGGATTGTGCCCCGTGCACGCCTAACTGGTGCTACGCCGTAGCGTATCGGCAACGAGTGCTGTGAAGCGTTAGGTACACAACTGTTTTATGTTCGTAACATTACCATCTCAGGTCCAGTTGAAAACCAGCGTCGGGCATTAGCTGCACGGCAGTTTGCTGAACTGGGCCTATTTGGCGTAGCCGTGAGTGCCCGTGACTCGTGAGACACACAATATTTTCTCATTTGTTTTGTCTAGTTTTTACTTTTTACTGTGTAGATTTAAGTGTTTTTGTTTTTACTCTATTTTTTAATTAGTTGTGTGCACTTATGGCGTGTGTCGGATAAGTATGTTTTCTTCCTACTTTCTTAGGTGACGATCACGCGAGTTCCATGATTTTTGTTCACCCAAAAAGTACTCAACGCGCCTAAAGAAGTTTTCACTTCAAAACTTTTGTTGACTTTCTTCTCCACTCCTCTAGGAACTCAATTATAAAAGTCCCATGAAATCCGCCCACTATAAACTTCGTTCCACCTTTTGAGTATTTTTTCCAATTGCACTCGCCTACTAAGTTTGACGGAGTTCTGCCACAAAAGCCGAGGGATATACTTACAACCAATATTACGATGATATGTAACCAGTCGTAACTCTGCAATAAAACCGTCTACACGGTGTTTAAAATAAAACGTTTTCCTGGCACCTACTGTCTGACTAAACAACAAAAGGATATTTTCCACAGCTGTTCCCTTGTCTACCTGTTAATTTTTAGAATAAGGCCCTAGGGGCTAAAAACGGACCCTATTACTAAGACTCCACTGTCCGTTTGTCTGTCTATCACCAGGCTGTACCTATCTCATAAACCGTGGTAACTAGACCGTTTAAATTTTTACAGATGATTTATTTCTGTTGCCGCTATAACACAAATAATATAAAAAATAAAGGGGGCGGTCATGGTATGGTACGGTGCACTTGGCAGAATCCTATAATCATAACCAGTGAGTACGGTGGTCAATATTATTTCCTCGTCTAAAATTAAGATGTGGTAAACCGATAAACACATTGTTGATGTAGATTGAGAAATAGTGTGGAAAGACTCGCTCGACTTTCATTATGCTACACTTGAGCGAGTACCAAGAAGAAATTTCATTTTTTTTTATTATGTTTTATTTCATTAGGGCCGACTTCTTAGAAATGTACTGCAGAGAGGTAAGACAGTATTAAGTACATGAACTTTTCATCCAAAGCGACTGTTGTTCGCTAATAACGTTGCCTATATAATTTAGTTATTGTTGGTGTATCAATTCAAGTGTAACTCAATAACTTCGATAAATCTCCGATAAGTCTCTTAGTCTCTTAGGAAATCATGTGTAACCCACTTCAGTAAAGGCTTTCCTGGAAATATGAGAAATCAAATAGCTGCCGCGCTTTCTCTTCATTTATTGATTCGTTTGCATTACGTTGTTGTCTTTATTACTACAGTAGGGCACGCCATTTGTAATTAAAGAACCTAACGTACTAGAATCGAGGCTCAAGCTCCCTTAGCAAGCCAATTCGTAGAAAATAACTGTGTTACTTGAAAGGTATAATATTTATGACTGGGTTCTATTTTCGTATCTCGTAGGTAGGTACTGTTCGCAAAAACTTGCCACCCTTATCTTTTGCGTGATGAGGGATTTTATCAAGTGGATGTTCCGCATTGTAAGTACGTAGTTGATTTCACTCGTGGATCACATTCAAACCGATTCCTGGCGATAATCTATATATGTCACCGTAAAATGTCAAACACGTTATATTACAATATAACGTGTTTCTCTCTAGCGATATTGTAAACTCTCGAAATATTGTCAACTGAACATACGGAAGTATCTCTGCCCCCATGATCGGGACTTGGGGCACCCCCCTGTTAGATTAGTTAGGTTCCTTTAAACCCTGCACTCGGAAATAGGGTTCCGTCGACTACGCTTTTTAGGGGAATATAAAGTGTTTTGAGATTAGGTTATATTAATCGGTATTTCTCAGGAATGGTACATTATCTTTTCATGAGAGTGGTACGATGCATGGGGCAAGGGGGACCCCTTCTTTCCTCCCCCTCCTGCACACCGCGCAAGTTGCCTTCCATCGCATACATCATCATCATCATCAGCCTATTAATGTTCCCACTGCTGGGACACAGGCCTCCACTTTATGAGAGGGAATGGGCTATAATCTAACGCGCGGGCCCAATGCGGATTAGTGGATGTCACATGTTTTCGAATTTTTAGTTCTTGGATGTCCAAAAAGGAAGGAAAACATCGTGAGGAAACCGGCATGTGCCGCTTTCCTCACGATGTTTTCCTTCACCGTTTTTAGAGCAGTGGTGATGAAATAAATTACACTAAATAATGCGCCTGTCTGGGTTCGAACTCACTACTTACTGTCCGTAAGTCAGGGCCGTAACCACTGCACACTGGGCCACCGCTGCTCTCGCCATCGCATACATTTCACAATATTACGGTTTCACTTCGATAGATTACAATCTACCGAAAAATAATGCGTTATATTGTAAGCAGTATGTTCGTTTGACAAAATCCCTATTTCCCTTGGTCACACCATCACGCGTGAACCGCTGGACCGATTTCACTAATTCTTTTGTTGTGTTTGTCAGGAGAAAGTTTTTAGGTAGGTAGAAGTAGTTAGGTAGTGGTAGGTAGGTAGTAGGTGACAGGACTACGTCTGTCGGATCGGTTAGTCTAATATATAAAAATCTCGTGTCACTGTGTTTTTTATCGAATTCTTATGAAACGGCTTCACCTTATTTTTTTTTGTAGGTATTTTGGTTGGCCTGAGAATAGGTTGTAGCCTATTTTTAGTCTCACACATACACATCAATTTTTTTACGCGAACAAGGTCGCGGGTAAAAGCTAGTAATTTACAGACGACGATAAAGCCGACAGATGACTGTAGCCAAATAATTGTACCAACGCACAACCCAATTCTAAACTAACAGACAAAATTATGGGAATAGTGACGACATCCGTACCTCTGTCACTCGGCATTGTGTCTGTTTACAATTAATTACAGCTACGGACCCAAACAAGCACCAAACTTTTAATAGTTCGATTCGATCAAAAGCTTTAATTAATAATTAATCAATGCACCCTAGACGCCGTCAACAGGTATTGTATAAATTAAGTCAAAACAATCGTATATGTATGTTCAAATATGTTATCCTGCTCCCAGAGGGGCGACGCCGACGGTCTCGGCATTTCACCCGCGCGGCCAGACTCGAATCGATAGCTTATAAATACCAAGTCGTACATCACTAAGTACTCGTATATAAAGATGACTGGCAAATGAAGGGAACCCGGTTTACCTTCCGTTGTTTGACCGCATAGTGCGGCAATTTTGACCACAGACATTTATGATGGAGGTACTTCTACCCTCAACCCGCTTTGCCTAGAGATAGAGGTAAAGCTAAAGACCGATATTTGTTTCGAACTTTTGAGCTTTGTGCGTTTGAGCTTGAGCTGCCATTACATAAAAGGAACTTTGTGAAGGTGCTCAAAAAACCAAACGTTAGCTTATAAGTTCAGTTCTCCACAAACGAACTCTTTCTCGTTCTTTTTAAACAAAAAGGTTAAGAATTAGTATTGATGATAATATTTTAAACGTATGATTTGGTCAGGAATTGATCAATGCTGATCCGGGCATCTGCAGTACAAGCACATAAATACAATATTATCTTGTTCCCGGTGAAACGGTCGTTAATATTACACTTATGGATCACGATGATTCACTCTGCTCTCAAAATACCGACCAAGGTCTCGAAGATTGGGCGAGGTTTGCTATGAATGAAAACGAAACTACTCAGTCGTATTGTTCATAATTACCATGGTCAGATTTATAACTGAAATTAAATGTTTATTGGAATATTTTAGATTTTTCTTACGTCACACTTTCAGGTTCTTCTAACCTCGGTTAATTAGATACAAAATAAGGAAGAGTTTAGTTGGGGACTTAGGTTAGGGTTGCCACCTTTATTTTGAACAAATAATTATGTATAAGCAGTATTTTTACCAAAAAAGCTGCAAAAATATAGTACTTTTGGGAAATTCAGAAAAAAAAGTTGAATTAGGGATCAAAATATAGTACCTTTCGTAGTACATTTGACTGAAATATAGTACAATTCGATATTATTATAGTACGGGTGGCAACCCTAATTTAGGTATACTTGTTTTATTGATAATTTTGAACGCAAAGCTTCGTTACATGAACTCCGTCAAATGTCCTTGTATAAACATTTTTTTTTTTGTTAGACTGAATTGTCCCACTCCTGGGTAAAAAATTTCACCTAAGATCGTCAATCCTAAGATATCAACAGTCGCGAACTTGAAATTTCCTGTACCATCAGTAATTGTCAACATTTTGCTTATCTAAAATTTTTAATTGATATTTCGGTTAAGTAATAACAAAATGTTAGTGGTCTTAGTTTTTTTATATTTTCAAGCTGTACATATTGAAGGTTAGCGCGAACACTGTTGAGGTAGGCCCAAGTGATTCTGCGGTATGCGCAGACTCGTTCAACCCGCTACCGGCTACTACTCGCTTCTATCTACTACGACCGTAGTAACGGTTAATAGCTGAATACTGTGAATGAATACTGAAGTCTGTGAAGCGCGTCGCTTCGAGTTAGCACGTGCTTAATTGTAAATGACATTTTGTTCCATTCTCTTTTACAAGGATTGACATTGTAACAATTTAACTGCAGTCATGAATTGGTACTTGATCTATATAAGACAATAAATTAATGGTTCTATCAACACGTATCCTACCGGGCAAGTACGAGTATAAGTAGCTCATAGATGTGGGGGACTAGATGTCAAGCGGGCAGGGAGCAAATCACATGTTTCCTGTGCAAAAGGGACGATGAATCTCAAACAGTGTGTGTGTTGCTACGGTTCACTTTGTAAAGATCGCTACGTCATTCTTTTGTATCTTAATCCTGATTCCTATTTTTAACGCGAGGATAACTTGAAAAAAAATACATGCTATTATTCGCTATGGGGTGCCATTCGACTTAATTCGACATAGTTTTCGTATCCTGCCGAAAATTAGAAACATTGTTAACAATAACTAATCGGGATATCTGTAGTCCCTACATGTGAACAATAGAGTGTCCTCTGTGATGCTCCAGGTTAAGATAAAGATCGAGGAACGACTTTTTCAAGGTGCTCCTCATTCCTCGATCTTTAACAACTTGGAAGGTTGTATTGATGATTAAGATGATTATAATTCTGTAACTAGGTATCATACGTCTTACAGTCGCGATCCATATTTTCATCAACATACAACCTATATATAGCACTGGCCTGCAAATAACAAAAAACGTAAGAAAGTTTGAATTTCGCGGTCTACCCTGGAGCATCAGCCTTAAATAGAAACATCGCACCGACAAAGTATAGGAAATTGCATTTAAAATAATTGTAACGTAGTTGCGGGCCTATTCGAAAGAGATACAGCGGCCCCGGAACATAAAGGGCGAGGAAGGAACATGGATGGGTTTTAGTCAGTAAAAGTCTGACACTCCCTCCCGCTCCGCCCAGAGTGGGTGAAGTCATTTGATGATTTCCCATCCTAAAAAAAAAGGCGGGTCCCACTTCCACATAATGTCCGATAATACCTTTAACGTGCCTGAAACCTTTGTTTCACACTTAGTTTGTGAACTGGAAAAGCTGCCAACGGTGTATATCAAGCTATACCTAAGTTACTTGTTAATTACTCGTACTAACAGGCTTTTCGAAACCGCAGGGACTGTACTCACCGTGCGATCTGTTCATGTGGACTTAATAGCCATGCGTTGATGTGGTTTTATCTACCCATAGATAAAATCATAATTTTCGGGACACGGGGTGTATGAAATATGTTTTTAATAGCAGAAATAAAAGATAGAACTCCGTTTAGGAGAAAATTAAAAGTGTAGCAGTGATTAACCCTTGCTTTTCCAAGCGTCACGTATTCCACGTAGACGTGAGCATAATTATGGCGTATGAGCGGTGTCTTGATTTAAATAAGAAGATCAGTATTAGATATGTATTTGCAAAATTAAGATAATTATGTAAATCTGACCAAACATTATTCTAGTGCATAACTCCAAGCGGATTTACATAATTTCATACGATAACTGATGGTCCGAACCATCATTATTAATTACATCGGATTTGGTTGCAGAACTTATGTTTCATTTGGTTGTTGTATGAGTGAATGTTTCCCAGGCATAATGTGTCTTATCTAAACACGCGGTCGACGTTAAAGACTATTTGTTATTGTCAACATTACCCTGAACACGTAACGATTGCAAAATCGGGCGCTCGCGATGTTACGTTGTCAGTACGCGGCCCGCTGCCCGACACTATACTATTATTATTAGTGTGTCGTGACGTTTATAATCGCTCTTAAATAACACACAGTACAAAGAAAACCAACCCGTGGACTTGTTGTCTTCGCCGCTACAATCAAACGCGCTATTCTTAGTTACTTATTAGCTTATTGTGTGTTATATTTTTTGCAATGACGTAGCCTAGTATCCGTAGATACTATAGCTCCATAAGTTATTTGTAAATTAAATTAAATTGCTGAAATAATTTCTCTGTATTTCCCAAATGGAAGTTTCAATGTAACTGTTGTGGTATGGTAGGGTGTGTATCTGAAGCCTACAAACATAACGCTTTCACGATGGACCAATCCCTATGTTGATGCGTCTGTGTTGGCGGCACGTAGATGCAACACTTGCGCGCGTGTGTTGTGCGTTGGTCGTTGGTGTGCTTCGGGAGTGCGTACGGTGGTGAGGTGGTAGAGGTGTTGTCGACAATGGATGGGTGTGCTTTAGCTGGGCTAACGCGCAAGCACGTTCGCGCCGCTCCTCTGACCCGTGGCTGTTCGCGTCTGCCCTCCTGTTGCATGATTGCATCCCCGTGCACTAGGACCCGCCTCCTGCTCCCCGGGCAGCATCTGACATTACACGGTTGCGCTCATAACTTGCTCTACTTCCGGTGTGACTGCACGCATTGCAATTTCGCTTACTGGTTCCGAAACTGGCTGCGATCGACTTTAACTCTACTCGTATTCAACTTCACTTCAACATATTCAAGTGTTGAAGTTTATTATTTTAAAAAGTTAAGTACCGGCTTCAAAATTGGTTTACGTGCTTGTATCAGTTGTTTTGAATTATTTTCTGTTTCCGCGGAATCTGACTCTTCTACTTTTACCGATAACGAATACGGAGATTATGATACCTCTCCACCTTCATCCAGTACGACGTCAGCCGCGTCGCCGAATAAGATATCATCTATGCGAGTTGCTTACAATAAGCTTACTCTCTTTGTGTTACAAATTCGCGGACAACAGCCCAGTATTATCGCTGATAATACTGGTAATAATACTGTATCTAATGGGAACAATGACATAAGTAACCATGGTGCTTCGACATCTACTTCTACCACCGGTGGTACATGTTCGAACAACGGTCGTGCTGATGAAAATGGTGCTCTGGGTAAGTTTTAAATATTTTTTTACTTAAAAATTCAAGTTACTGTTGAAATAATATTGAAGTGAAATAACTATTGAGTAAATTACAATTGGTGCTCAAATATTATTATTGGTTTTAAGTAAAGTGGTAGTGGTTCTTTTGTTCAGTACGCGCGGTTAGTATTCGCGGTTGGGTGTGAAAAATCGCGCGTTACACAAAACAGAAGCGAGTGAATCACGATAGCAGCGAAGAGGATAGTAAACGGTACGCACTATCATGCTAGTATATTGGTACGCCTGTATATCCGTCCGTTGCTACTACTACGGTACTGAGAATCTCGAATGAGACTCCCTTACTGGTTTTAATTTTGTAGCTCGCGGATTTTTAATCTTCTAATGGGAGAGAATGATGTTCTAAAAATTGTGGCGAAAGCAGGGCAAGCCGACAACATCAAAGGCAGGGGCGGATTTCCCTATAGGCCATGTAGGCCCGGGCCTAGGGCGGCAAAACTTTTCGTCGTTTTTTTTTTAATTACTGCCCACGCGCCTACGTTTAAAAAATAAAAAGGTGTCCAATTAACTCATCCCGCAAACAAGTTACATGTATGTATGGATGGCGTTTAAGATTATTAGAAGTGTCGCTCATCCAACTAAATCTTTGCTTACTAGTTTATTCCAAGGTTTATTTAATTGCTATAGTTTATTTAATTTTTCATGCTTTACAGCACATAGGGGGGCGGCAATCTTTCGTGGGCAGCCAACGTATCAAATCCGCCCCTGAACATAGGTCCAACTTTGAATTGTTTGTGAATGTTAATTTTCAAAAACTTGAATAAAATTTGGAAATGTGGAAGGGAAGGGAGGCCTTTGCCCTGTAGTGGGACAATATAGGCTTATAATAATAATAAATCAAATTTAACTTTATGGTGATTCTATTATGTTATACAGACGCCAGCACATCAGTTATTACAATCTGTAAAATTAAATATTTAAAATTTTATTCAATAGATTTTTAACTTTATCGCTAAAGCTAGGTTCAAGTTTGATTGAGAAAATTTTACAGTTTCGGTTAGCTTGATTGGTTTGGTTTGCGGCAAATATGATGAAATTGTTAAAACGTTAATAAAAGCAGCAATAAACTCTCATTTTTCCTGCAAATCGCCATATTCTCACGACATCGACACGAAACAGTATTTTGCGCAGCAAATAAGTATAGTGGGTGTACAAAAACCTTTAACGCAGGGTAACGAAAGGTATTTTATTTCCGTCATTATGATATTTTGGAACAGTCCTGAAATCATTTACGAAGATATTCGGGACCAAATTTCCAACGTTTTTAATGCTGTTATATTTTAATCCAATATTTTATTCTTGGTTATTTACTGTAAATATCTACATGACCTCTGTACTATTTAACGCATCCACCAGCACTAGAAGACCTTTGGACTGCGTTACATTGAGTTCTACTGTAAAACGGCATTCATTGTCACCGCAGAAAGAAAAGTCCTCCGCAATGATTTTTCCGTAGTTACTTACTTAGTTTGATGGTACTGAGTGCTCGGTTGACGGCTTCGTGAATGTTCCGTTTAAACTTCCACCTTGCATGGTTTCCGAGAGGAGAGCCAAATTGGTGTTAATAATTATTACTCACTGTAATACGGTTTTTTTATTTTTTTATTTACATTATGTGTTTATAATAAAAAAGGTACTAGCTACGCCGCCGCCGGTCGGGGCTACGCGGTCGTGTGCGATAAGTTGAGACCTGAGCTCCACGAAGCTAATTTAATTTATTCTTGTATTTATTATCATTTCGTAAACGTTTCCGTAATCCGTATACCAAGCGGGACTCGACTACGGGTAGTATTTCTTCGCAAATGTAAACTTGCTTTTTACGTTATGCAAGAAATAAGAACGGCAACGTTCGTAAATTGTTTACCGAGACCTCAGTTATTCGCCACTTCCCGTACGGTCTGCACCGGAATTTGACTGTCTAAAATCCAATCAAACGCAGCAATTAGTTCTTGCCCATTAGCAGTGATATAATGATTTATTTACGATTACATTTGTGATCATTTGTTCCTATGCTGTAACTGTCCAATGGGACGTGCGCGCGCGCCTGTTACCATATTTGAAATTGAATAGGACTGGGCACGAGGCTTGCACAATAATGTCGGAGTAGTGAACTCGTGGCCGGCGCAGGAGTAGCGCTGGCTCTCCCGTGCGGCGTCCGTGCAGTCATTAGCTATCCTCGTAGCTAACACGGATGGATGACTGCACCGGTGCGTGTAAATGGATAAAGACAACGGCGAGGATCGTTGTGTAGCGCAACCGCGGCCTACTTCCTCACGACGCGCGACGACGCGGTTCGCGACGCGGCGCCACTCCGGAATAAATTACCTCCAGTGCGAAATTAACACTAGTCGGTTCCCAGTGAACGAGACGTGGCTTACGGTGTCATCGCGACTCGCAAAACATAACCGGAACATTAATACGTAATAACCGCAGTCGTAGCACTCGTGCAACAGGCGTGGAATCGTAAAGTTTCGCCCCTCATTGACGCTCTCCGTTATATACTTCCACGGTTACGCTGAGGATCTTATGAATGGGTACGTTATTTGTGTTGTTACGTGTTCTCTTGTGCGTTGATAGTATTGATACCAACTTCCTGATCGTATGAATATCAAATTGTGTGTCACATCAATAATCCAAGCCTACACTACACGTCTCAATCTCAATGTAATGCTGATGCCATCGCGTGGCTCGCATGCATGTCAAGTCAACAATATCCTGGTTAATTTTTTAATCAGCAACTTCATTTTTGTGTTATATTCTGCGTGCTTTGTCATGCATAAGACGTCCCTGCATTAGGGTAGCTTGCCTTTGTTGAATGAAGCCGTAGCCTAGATAAGGCCGACTACCACTTTCATAAAGCATTTTTGTCAAAGGAAAGGCTACTACTTATACTTTATTAACATTTTATTAAAAGACTAAACTGATCTTTTGTAAACTCGTTTTGCTGTGGTGAGCTGCTCTAAAAAATTAATCTCTAACTCATTTTGACAAGTTAAAAATACATACTTAATTATGAAACGGTACCGGTCCATTCGCTCGTTGTTCATGCAATTTAAAATTAACTACCACCCGTTCATCACGGAGTTTTATTGAAAATACTTTTACGTGCGTTTAAAACAAGTTGCAGAATCGAATCCCTTTTAGTTTTGAAAGTATTTCTTGTTAGGAATTTTGGACATAAGTAATATAAAAAACCGCACAGCCTAAACCTATGGGTTCAGAAGTTTGAAATTGTGCATGAGTTTCCACAATATTGAATATGTGCACTAAATAGAGCTTAAGTAGGTATTGAAAATGTATCTCTACTAAATAAGGGATGAAAGTTTGTGTGGAAGGTATTTTCCAAATTGGACGCGAAATTGGCCAGTAGCTATATAAAAACCCTATTCTCCATTGAATTAAGAGTTTTAAAATGCAAAAAAAACATTAGTTGTAGGTAAGTATCTTAATTTTCTTTTTTACTTTAAGGGTCCTGAGAAGTTGCCGATTCCTTTGGGCTATCGAGCTTTTAGCTTCACAAAATGCTTTGTCCTTCCATTTCAGCATTAATTATTCTCAAATGCAGCTGTTCAATGACGCTGTTATCTCTACTCGCATTCGATACAACAGAATCTACTTTAACGACCGTTTATCTTCTGGCGATTTCATGAATCTTTGTCTTCGATTTGAAGAACAATTGCTGTAATTTATTGTGTTTAAAACATTGTAACACGATACAATTTGTCAGGAAAAAGCGAGAATATGATACACCCCTAGACTTCTGTAGAAAGGGTCACGCAACGTCGCGGTTCCTATCCTCGACCCAGCTCTTAAATCCCTTGAGTCCGTTCAGAGATAAGTAGGTAGGTACTTGAAGATATTGTAAACGGGCAGTCATTTAATCACGTGAGGAAGTTACAAGGAGGGAAGGAGTCGTAAAAAGAATCACGACTAATTACCATGCACGGGTTAATGTGCCAATCACGTGTATTTTTTCGTAGTACGAAAAAAATGTGTTTTTAACATATAACGAATTAAAAACCCGACCAAGTGCAACAGATTCTAAAATATGTGATCTCTTTCCATTAAAATACATGTCGTGCTGGGAAATGGGAGGAGGGGTAGCCTAAAACCTCACGACATAATATTTCCAAGGGAGCCGGGGACGGGGGCTAAAAAACTGGTCTAAACACAAAGATGTCCGCCAAGATGACATGGTGTGGCGGGCTCCTAAACATGGCTTTGCAATATAAACATTAAAAATCCTCCCCACAGAAAAAATAGAACCTCGTTTATCAAATTATAATCAACACACTTACTTTGTATCGTCATTTTATGTTTCCGCGAATATTTTATGAGAAAGCACCTGTGTGTTGATCTTATGCAAACTTTCAGGTAATACTTCTCAACATACGGGATGCTATTACGGTGACATAAAACTACGTTCAAGAAGCAATTTCATTAACGTCCACCAACGTACCAGCAGTACAAGTACGTAGGAATCGATAGGACTCGATAAGATAAATTTGACAGTTATTCTCGATAAAATGAGTTTTTATGGAGTGAAAAACTCATTTTGTGGAGAATAGCTGTCAAATTTCTCTTATCGAGTCCTATCGATTCCTACGTACTTGTACTGCAGTTCCTTGAAAAATATGGTAACTGCATAAACCGGGATAAGCTAATTAAACTGAAAGCTTGTTTTTAGCGAGGTTAACGCTTGGACAAATACCTCCTGATTTTTTTTAACTTCGTAAACAGCATTAGATAACTCAATGAATTCAGAAAATAGTAAATGGATCTATAAAAGCGTAATTTCGCCTTAGATTGACCTTTTTGCAAGCAGCACGACTGGTGTCGAAGAAAATAAATATATCAACATACGTCCATATTAAAACTATTCGCAGCCAATGTCAGCCTACTTAAAACGTGGTGAATTACATACTAGAGTACAAGGTTAATTTTCGTTTATTTGATAAGTGTGTCAGTCCTACGGCGCGGCGCGTGTAGCTGCGCCAGCGCCTAGCGCGGTGCCGCGGTCTCGCACGCGCTCAAAATAAAGCTTTTATATTATTTTAATCCACGAACTGTGTCATAATTTTGTATGCCACTTTTATACTATTTCCGCTTACTGTTATGCAACTAGTTATTCTACCTGCCCATCAAAAATATCAAACTAACTGTAAGATTAAAAACGTGTTTGTAGCTTTTTCATATTAAAGCGAAACTTCCATGGAGCTTCGTGTCCAAAGGATACGTCACGTTCACAAGGTCTTTGAAAACTCACTCTCGCAATTTTCCATTGCAACTGCGCAGGAAAATCGGGAATGCAAATTACATGCCGTGTACCGTGTGCTTTGTTAGTAGGTACTTCTAGCTGTTGACGCTGTAGAGAGGAAGGGGGTTCGCAAAAAGGAATGGTGTTGAGCAGGTCATGTACCTACATAACCAAAATAGCAGTTGGTATCTCACCAAAATGAAAACCATACAATATAACCCTTAATTTAAACAAGAAAAATTAAATAAAAAATAAAAAACCCCCGACAATGTAATAAAAGTTAGATAGAAAATAATTCGTTAATCGTTAGGTTCTAGGTACCAGTCATCACCCCACTTTCCTCATCTAATTTCGTTGGTTAGTATTCCTTATTCTTTTTCAATATTGTTTCAGTATTGTACTAGTCGAGCCTTTTCATTTGATACTCATATTGAAAAAAAAAAAAAGGTAATTCGCCATTTTGTGGTGGCGGCCATCTTGGATTTTAAATTTATCATAGTGTATAAAGTATTCTACTAGTCAAGCTCTTTCATTTGAATCATATTGAGGGAAGTATGAAAAAATATGTAATCGGCCATCTTGGATCAATTTTCATCAAACATAGCAAAAACACTCCTGACTAATTCACCTTTCAAACAAAAAAAAAACAAAATCAAAATCGGTTCATCTGTCCGGAATTCCGGATGCTACGATGCCACACACAGACACACACACACACACACGTGCACGTCAAACTTATAACACCCCGTCGTTTTTGCGTCGGTGGTTAAAAAATTTGGCCCACGCAAATTGCTACAAATTGCCACTTAAAAGAAGAACCGAAAATAATATAGCGGACTAGACTTATATTTGTACAACAATGTAATTTGGTGGAAAACTCGTTATAAACTGATAAGTTGATAACTGAAAAACCCTACGGAAAGTTCGTAGCACTGTTTTTAATTAGATACTTGGTCTTCGTATAAATGTTTCCTATGACATAAGTACATCGATCGCAATTAGGTTGTAATAGTTGTAATACTTTGAGGTTGCGTTGCGTTAGTATGGACTTATGGAGGTTTAGTAGGATCAAGAGGCCACCTTATAACAGCGTACTTATGGTTTTGTTACCAGTGAGGTGCGGTTGACAGTACACCACCATACCATACACGGGTGTACTAGAGTGACGCAAACGTTTCGGAATTCAACCTTAACATTGCAGATGAGCGCCGTGATTTAAATATAACTTCGCATCTGTACTTGTACGAACTTTTTGTGGCCCGTACAACAATGCAATATAAACTCTATAATTTACTCGTTAGAGTTGTAAATTGTCTGATAAAAATGTGGGTGATGTTATGTAGAAACAGATAGGCCACAGAGCCGCACGTAACTACCACTCGGCCACTGGGTTACTCGCTTCATGAAAGTACAGCGTGTTTCAAACTCACGATGCTAAAAATATTGTTGTTGTTGACGATAGTACTGAAAAATAAATCAAAGTAAGTACTCCGACGGTCAGTACAGTACGGCCGTCGGACGGGTACTGAAAAAAAAAAAGGCCCGCGAGAGAAAATCTTTGTTCGGATAAAAAAGTATTGATACTGGCGACAGTTCATAGAAGACGATATCTAATGAAAGTGCTGAGATAAATGCTTGCAAAACATTAATTAAACTATATTTTTTTCATATTTTACGGACTAGCCATTCTTGTTGGTTTGTTGAGAAATTGAAGGACTTTGGACCGTGTTAAAGTTGAGATCTTAAATTTTCCAACGCGAAATTTCGGATACCCCGTTAGATATTGCAAATTGCGTTTAGATGTTCGGATTAAATGAAATATATGATTTTCCTTTTTTGACTTTGTTCAGCATAATAAAAAATAATATTACGAAGATAGTGGAACCCCGCAATTTCTTCATGTAGTCTAACGTAAAGTCATTCATTTCGCCTCTGTAAGCAAGCGGCCCCCTGTTGCCTTCCTTCTTATAATAACTTTGCTTGAGTAGTATAAGAGACTTCTCACTGATTAAACACTCGATTATGAGTATTTAAGCTTCTATAAAACGATTTATTTTTCTGATGATCTCTTAACAACAAGTTGTGTACGAATACGAGGTACAACTAAAACTTGCTTTGCATTTCTTTAATCACAAACGGTCAAACTATAAGACATATTTTTGCATATTTTTCTTCTGGGTAGTTAACGTCGGCACTTCTAGCTATGTTGTTTAGACAAGGTTGTAGTCATCATCATAATGATTGCTAATGCGGCTGCTGATACAATTTTAACCGAAGTATAAAAAAACAGCGCAAACGCGTAGAGTAGCAAGCGCAAACGATGCGCACCCGAAGACGTACCTCAGAACGTGTTCCGCGTACGTCATAACTTGCGTGATGTTTATGTTTTGTACATCGTTCCATCCCGAGAGAAAATTCATCACTCAAACATACAACATAGCATAATCAGCCTATAATGTTCCCACTGCTGGAACACAGCCCTCCTCTCTAAGGCTTTCATTTATTTCATTTATTGAAGAGTTTCATTGCCTATCTCCGAAGTTCTTTTTCATTCACCAAATGGAAATGGAACCACTCCGAGAAAGTACTCTTCGAATAACTAACCAAAGCGCTTCAAGTGTGCCTATAAAATTTTAAGAGTTCTCTCTATTTCTCCAGGATCCCATCATCAAACTGTCATCTGTCTTTTAATCTATTGCACTACGGACGATCATTATTTTATAACCATATAAATAAATATCGCTGGACATTACTCACTTAGCAAAACGTCGTGCATGTGTCGTGGACACCAGATAGTTGATATACTAAATATATATACTTTTTGTTTGTAAAAAGTATATGTATATAAAACATACAAATGTCCATGCTCATCACACAAACATATGCTCTTACCGGGATTCGAACCCGGGACCCTAAGAACGTAAGGCAGCCTCACTACGGCTGCGCCATTCGGACCGTCGTAAATCATTTAAAATTAATTGTATTGATGTCATAACAGTTTTATCACCCAAGTAAAATGTCTGTTAAATTTGAAAAGAGTAAAATTACTAGCTATCTCCTACCCTACCTTAAAAATGCAAGTTCATTTTTGTCCTACTTAAAGAAATGTTAACAAACCAGACGTAAACACCAAATACAGAACTACATTTTTTTTTCTAAACTGTTAAATGCAATGAAAGTCCAGCGCAACACCGAGCACTTGAAAATCGGACGTCGAAGTATTTGTACAAAACAAAGAAGACGTCGTTGTACAACAATACCATTTGAATCCCTCAACAGTGAGAAGATAAACAATCGACTTGTTGAGAAACGACGACGTCTCTCACAGGCGCAGGCGTGACAATGCAACCATAACGTTATTCTGTGACAATCGCAGCGGTCCGGTGTGAAAAAACTACGATTGGGCCAGACGCCAACCGTTTTCGCACGTCCGTCCGTCTAATCGGTAACAAATAGATTACAGATATTGTTACGCTTTTACTGCTTGCCAATCGCACACTTTTGTTGTGGCTTGTTCATGGTACCTTTGCACATAAGTAGTGAAATCGGGTTTATTTTATACTTAGCCACGCTAATCTCGGAGATATCGCGGCTCTGGATTGTAGATGTCTTGCGGATGTTATTGATCTTCCTTTACTCATAGGAAATAAAACGGTTTTTTCCTTATGTTACTTGGACCAAGCATGTCATAGGCTAAATATTTGTAGACAAATCAATATATATAAAAATCAATGCCACTTTTCGTTGTAATTTTATAACTCAAGAACGGGATCACCTATCCAAACCAAATGTTTAGGCTTTGTTCGGACTATTTAGTAGATGGTTTATGTGAAGTTTGCACAAAATCGGTCGAGCGGTTCTTCACGCAGACGAAGTTGCGCGGGTCAGCTAGTTTATTATAAATGATTTGGCCTGTAACGAGCACTCATCATTAGAATTGAAGGATTACTTAGCGCCTCAAACATGAATAATCACTGTGACAATAATAGGTCGAATTATTACAAGACTTACCTACTGGCCCCTTCTTAGCATGGGTACATCAATTTAGACTGGGACAGAGAGGTCATACAGACAAACCCCAAAATGTTATTTGTTCAATTCTCCTGTCTCCCGTTTTAGATCTATAGATAGATATAGACGTTTTATTTAATCACTGAACCATGTTTCCGTCCACGACATATTAATTAATTATTATCCTCAATTATTGCTATGGATAGATAAGTTAAGACAAAGATAATCATGTCTTGTTATGTCTCGCCAAACACACTTCCTGTCTAACTACGACTTCCCGACAAACATATCACGAGGAAATACTGGGATAAATAGGTACGCAGCCCACTTATATTTCGTTCTAAAAACGGCTTTTTCTCGTCTATCCATCATTTCACGTGAGTAAAAATAAAGACATATTCCGAGGTACTTCATAATTATTCTATTTAAAAGATGTATCAAGATTGGCGATCTGCGGCTGGAGTGCCGGACAGAAGCTGATGCCGCGGGAGAATCGATAGATGAGGCCTGTCAGAACACACCACCCGATTCCGAAGCCGATCTCACGGAACACTGCTTTCGGCTACACTCAGCCTCACCAGTAGGCACGAGACACTCCTATTTTATTATTGGGAAAAATGTTTTAGCTTATCGTTAATTTATATACGAGTAGTTTCATGAAGTTTTAACAGCAAACTTTCGATACATTCTAATGAAGTTTTAAATCTTCAAATAACTCCACTTCAAAACCACAAACAAACTAATACACATTTAAAAACTACAATGAAATTCGTGTCGCTAATTATTATTAACGAGCTATAAATAATAACCAAAAAATAAAATTAGCTTAATTAGACGTGTTGAATAATGAATGGACAACACTAAAGGCGGCGGGCGCCCATAGCGTGTCGCTTGAAGCTCGCAGTCGAGGCGAACGCAGCCACCGCCCCACATGTTCCTCTGTTCGTGGTGTTATAGAGCGCTGCGGTTTTGGGCAGGTACTTTTGACAACCCTTCTCTTTAAAAAACCGTTTTGATTTCATTATCTGTTTGCCCTGGTTCTAAGTTTTGGCCGGCGGAACACGTTTTTCTTCCAGACTTCCCTGTCAACTACGCACGTGTGACACACTATCATTAATAATCCTTTTTCTTTCAAATCATTAATTCCTCAAACAGTTCATGTTAATGTTGTTATTTCTCCGTGGCGCGTTGACCATTTGAGCAGGCTCTTTGTATATGTCACCGTAAAATTGTCAAACACGTTCGATTAAAAACTAGAGAGATTCTTTATGATTTAGATTGCCTTTATGCCATCTTTACACCCTTCTCTGCTGCCCTTTGTTGTGCATTTCGCATGTGCCGCCACTTCACACAGTCCCGTACCCACAATATCCTCTTCCACTTCTGACTTACAATCACTTGAATATCGCTGAAACATGTGCTCCTGTGAGTACTTGAAAGCTTCTTCGATATATGTATAACTGGTGGCAGTTGTGTGCCCTATATGTACTCAGTTTGATAACGTTGTGACACTTATAGACTTTGACGTTGTAGCCACTTGTAGCCCAGTTCTGTGTGACTTCACCAAATCTCTCCCAACCTCCTAATATCTCGATAGTAGGTCCGGAGCGGCATCACAGGGTACTAATGGAATTGCGGCACGCATACCTTACGTGCCCCAATTAGATTTGTCCAACGCATTCTGATCGTCGGATCTATCATCATTTACTATATTCCCTGTTAGCTTGTTAACATATCGTACGTACAGTGCACTGTCGATTAAACCGATTTCAATGTACATTTGTGTTTTCTACAAAGTTCACTTTTGATTTATTTTGTGCTGTGACGATTTGGAGTGAAAGACAAATACATATAAATAAAAATGAAGCGTTTGATTTCGGTTTTACCGTTATAATTCCTTTTAGATGAAGATCACTGTATCGTCAGCTTACAATTTGAATTTTGTCCGGTCATTATTCGCCTAATATCATAATTTGCAACAAAAACACTGACGTAGTTTAATTTGAACTATACAAGGTGATTGGTAATTGCGTGCAGGCCTTGAAATGGGTGATACTAAACCTTATTTGCAACAATTATGACCCGGTAACTGGGGGTCCAAATTGGGTGATTTCTGGGGAATCGAGCTTTTAAAGATTTCTTTGAATTCTTCCACCTCTACACCATAAAGTGCTAATTGTGAGAAATCTACGCCGTCCATGACGTTAAACTGATACTTTTCTGATAGCTCATGAACGAATGTATCCTTCGAAAACAAATTTGTCAAAAAAGTACATCTGCCTTCGAAAAATTTTGTTCGGTTATATTCTAAAAATTAATTGAAACTTGACTTCTGAAACACAAAAAAGTGAAAAATAACATTAGCTTCAGAAGTCGGTGACCTTTGTTTGATTGGTTTAGTTTTTTTGTCACCGATTTCTGAAGCTAAAGTTATTTTTCACTTTTTTGTGTTTTTAGAAGTCTGTTTTATTTTTGGCAAAAAAGTTTTTATTTTTCACTTTTTAGTGGTACACATGCACTTACCTCTTCACAGCGTACTGGCGTGATGTGATGTTATGAACTAGTGTAAACAATAGACAGACATGAGATTTCAGCAATCCCAGTCCATTTGCTATCATTTATTGAAGAGTTCCGTTGCCTATCTCCGCAGTTCATCATCAGATCTTCAGCAAATTGAAGTGGGAGCACTCCGAGAAAGAACTTATTCGAAAACTACCCAAATCGCTTGATCTGGGCCTATAAAATTTGAAGAGTTCTCTCTATTTCTCCAGGATCCCATTATCAGATCCTGACTTGATGATTATGGAACCATCTGTGAAGTATACCCTTTCAAACAAAATAAATCTAAATCGGCCCAGCCATCTTCGAGTAATCGGGGAACATACATAAAAAAAAGGTTCCGACGAATCGAGAACCTCCTCCTTTTGGAAGTTATTGTTATGACTGTAAAGTCCACTTTTAGAATTTAATTTTTTTAACGTGATTCATTTAATGTTCTGCTAAAGCGGCCATTTTAGACCCCCAGGTAAAATCTGTCTCTATCAAGTGTATTTAATATTTAAATAAAACTGGGTGGTTCCGTTTTTTCTATGCACGTCTTCCTTTTTGCAGATTTTCTTGTTACCACCATGTGATGTTAGGTGTTTGACTTAATGCGCCGGGTCCGTGTCCATCAGATCAGGTAAAATCTGTCTCTATCAAGTGTATTTTAACCTACCCTTTCAGACAGGCAAAGCAGTCATTTTCTTCTGTTGGAACGTCATTTAAGCAGGATCAGGGCCGGCAGAGTAACTAAGTGTATTTTTGCTTTGGTTCCAACAGCAAATTACCACAGAGAATTCCGAGGCACGGAGGAAACTCGGTATGTGAGGGTGGTCACCCATCCACAGACCAACCTTGGCAAGCACGGTTTAACCTAAAGACCGACCCCAGCAGCTGCTATTATTTAGCCACGAGATCCTCACTCTGCCGGCCCTGATCCCGCTTAAATGATGTTCCAAGAAAATGACTTCCTTGCCTGTCTGAGAGGATAATTATGTTAAAATTCACCAAATATAGACGGATTTTACCTGATCCGATCCACCTGGACCCGGCGCATTAAGTCAAAGAGCTAACATCACATGGTGGTAACAAGAAACTCTGCGAAAAGGAAGACGTGCATCGAAAAAACGGTACCACCCAGTTTCATTATATACTACCTTCTCAGAAACAACCGTTGTTTTCTGACCATTTATTTACTAAAAGAGGGTACTCTGGCACCATTCTGGAAAGCTAGTGAGACAAGGAAGTCGGTTCTGTAATTCCGACGACAAGTGTCATACATTTATTTTGAGAAACCTGCCTCGAAAAACAACTCAAGTTTCAATTAATTTTAGAACATTTTAAGCGCTTATTTTTCAAAGGCAGATGTACTTTTTTGACAAATTGGTTTTCGAAGGTACATTCATTCATGAGCTATCAGAAAAGTATCAGTTTAACATCCTGAACGGCGTGGATTTCTCACAATCAGCACTTTATGGTGTAGAGATGGAAGAATTCAAAGAAATCTTTAAAAGCTCGATTTCTCAGAAACCACCTAATTTGGACCCCCAGTTATCGGGTCAAAATTGTTGCAAACAAGGTCTAGTATCGCCCATTTCAAGGCCTGCACCCAATTACCAATCACCCTGTATTTACATGGACGCTTCAAGTCCAGAGATTTATTAATAAGACAATGTGAAACATCAAAGGGTGAAAGGGGGGGAATCATCCCGGCTCGCCAAAACGGGTTCGAATCTGCACATCTACACGCCGACCACCCCCCGTAGACCGGATACTGACGTTATATTATGTGAGTAGCTAGGTATAAGCACTCGGCTAGACTGACAGATTCAATTTGGATGAGCCGTCGATGCAGCGGAGCGCCGAATGTATTCAAATTTTGAAACCTGTCCCAAGCACAGGCACAGGCAATAATGATTCTATTCTATATTTGTTTCTATTAATTAAGATATACTCGGCTGATTGTGGCCGACTGGCTGCGGTTGGTCGGGCTTCCTCTCCCATCCCAGAGCATGTATTTCCTTACAAAATCGTGCCCCCTGGTGTATCCGGCTTGTCCGGGTCAGGCTTACTCCTGGCTGGGTGTGGTGCTCAATCATCATCATCATTCATTAAGATATTGGTACCTTTTTGTGTCAAGGCTCATAAATTATTGCCTTTGATAGATTTTAAGGACATAGATTCAGATTCCTCCGAAAATCAATAAACAGAATTGAATTAGTAGATTCTGCGTCGCGTCGGTTCCTCTCCATTCATTTGCATAGCGTGGAATATCCACCGAAGGGATGGTGTGGGGTAGAATGAGTATTAAACAAGCGAGACCCATGGCAGATATTTCATTATGAGAAACAGTGCCTTCTCGCTAAGCTACTTAGCTGCTGTTTATTCTGTCTTTCAACATAACAATTACCTATTTCACTATTGATTAACCATTCCATAACAAAGGATGTGACCAAGAATTGAACAAATTAGAATTTGCGATCCCTAACCAAAAGGTGGACTTAATTCGCATTGTGCATGTGGTTTCGGCAGAATGTGCACAGCGCATTGATTGCTGCGTATTAATTACGAACTTATGCCCGCGGCTTCGCCCGCGTGGAGTTTGGAAATTGCCCACGATTTCTTATTTAGTTTATTCTCAGATTCGATGCATGTTAGTGATAAGTAGCTCGAAATGGTTCGTGGTTGTCTCAAATCAATCCATCGGCACAGTGTTTAAGTGCGTTAAATTGAGTTTACCACAAAACATGACTTTTCACCCAAAGTCATGTTTTGAAATAATTTTTGCGTAAATTACTTACATTGATGTACAGAATGCTTGGTTGACGGCTTCGTGATGAGGTTGTTTACACCCTGTACAGACCAATCTTTTGGCACCAACAGTGCAAGTACGTCCAATCGAGTCCTAAGTACGTACTTGCACTGCAAGTTCGTTAAAATATCTCTATTAATTAACTACGTAACTAGGTATATGAGATAATGAGATCAATTTTTTAAGTCAACTTTTTCCCTGTAAATAAACATAAATCAGTCTTTTAATAACTATAATAAGAAAACCAACTATAAGAAACTCTTATAAAAGCTAATCAGAAACAATCTCACATTAACTGAAATAGGACAACTTAAAATGTAAACATTACCTGATTTTACCAATTTTGCCAGTGCTGGGAAACGTGAAAATTGGGCACGTGAAACATTCCCAAATGCTACGAGTAAAATTTACGGTAAAATTCTAGCCCTGTAACGTCAGGCTCAAGTTTCCGTGGAGTTTTGTTTTGTTTTGGGTTTCTCCTTTAGCGAATGAACGACTTCAATCCAAAACTTCATCCGCCTTTTCACTCCCTTGTGGGTTGAAATAATAAAAAAAACAACGATTTACGTTGTGTTAGTTAATAAGTTCTTCGTGTTATTAGTGATTATACCTTAGTGATTATACCGAATAAATAAGCTTGTCTATAAACAAAGCTTCATCCCCCTTTTCACCGCCTTAAGGGTTGAATTTCTAACATCACCATTGCGTTGGCTTCCAACCTAGGCAATAAATTTAGTGATTCCTATTTCGAAAATTAAGGACTTCCGACTTATCATACAATAACTTCATACCACTTTTTAATCACTCACACGACTTATCATACAATAACTTCATACCACTTTTAGGTAGATTTCCTTTTTTTGAAAAAAAAAAAATCTACCTATTGGTCTCTCACCTACGGGGATATATATGAATACGTATGTATATGGGTGACAAGCAAAATTTAGCCACACTCTACAGGTCGCAATTATGAACCGATTGCTTTCAAACTTGGCCAAAAAATCGAAACGGTCAAAACTTAGGCTAAGTTCGTGAATGGGCGGAATTCGTCCATGGGGGGCGTCGGGGGGGCGGTTTTTCTTAAATCAGTTTTTTGGCCATAACTTTTTTCCTATGGAAAATTTTTGAACCGTTTCTCATTTTTATCATTCTGAGTACGAATACGGACATCTTTGAATTAAAACTTTTTTGATGCAACCCTTAAATTGGGGAGGGGGTTGAAAATTCCAAATTTTTTGCGAAAAAAAATCATATCTCCGAAACAGTAAACATTTTGAACGTCGCAAATATTTTTTTTTGAAAGCAAATTGTTTACTTTACAATTGTTACCTTCAAAGTTTAGCGATACAACTTATAGTTTTCGAAATAAAAATTATAACTAAACATTTGAGGGCGTTTCCATGCTAAACTCTTATGAGAGAATTTAAAAAGGGCAAACTTTCCATTACAGGACAACGATTTTGAAATCATTTTTTTTTTGTAGATTGTACACATAAGTAGAACTCTTTATACAAATTTTCAATAGTCGGACGCTCCAGCACCTTCTTCGAAATCTACCTCCTCCTGCGGCTTGCCGGAGGGATTTTTTAAACACTTTTTAATTTTACTTGACTTGAATGTGCCCTGGCGGTTGAGAGTATGTCATGCTCACTCAAATGTCTCGCTGATGGTGGCGCGTGTGTCGGACCATTTAGTTCCCTTCAAAATGGTTGAGCTGAATGGTGCTGATCCATGCGTCATGTGCGTGAACGGGCGCTGTCAGTTGTGACTGGTCATCTCTTAGTCGCCATGGTTTATTTGAATTAATTATTTTGTTTTTGAGTTGTATTTTGTTTTGCTATGGACACTTTTAACGTGCACATCTTGCTACATTGTTCTCACATAATATACCATCTCAACATGAATGATGTAACCAAGATTTTGTAACAATTTTTTGATTTAAAAGAGTGTCCATGGAGTTTCTTGCCCGTTCTTCTCCATAGAGATCTACGCTAGGGAATGGGCAACTACAGTACTTTCACAGTTTTTATGTCTTGTGACTGGGACTGTAGCTACATTAAATGTTCATTTTTGTTTCGACAATTCAAAAGTGCCTGTAACTGGCCTACTTGAAATAAATGCTTTGATTTTGATTTTGATTTTGAATCCCGGGGATGGAATTAAGATAAACGCTGAGACACGTACGAATTAATTTGTAATTGTCAGCCTAAAGACAAAGTTTGAAGAGCCCATTTAACTTTAAAACCGAAGATTTTCTAAGCAAACATTCATCCCCTATTTAACTCCCTAAAAGGTTGAATTTCGAAAAATCCTTCCTTACTCCTTGTCTACATTATAAAGGAAACCTCTGTGCAAAATTTCAGCTTTCTAGGTCCAAGGGTTTGGGCTGGTAGAGTCAGTCCGTCAGTCAGGACTTTTGTTTTTATTTATATCTAGAAGATATGGGAACCGCGGGTGCCCGAACCGGATCGACCGCTTTGTGATACTCGTATTGATTCATAATTTGTGATAATTAATTAAACATGAACATACAATATTAAAAAATAAAAGCCCTAAACTAAATGCAACTAAACCAACACCACTGGCACTGTAGGCAGACTGTAGTAAGTAGTAGTTGACAGTTATTTAGTTTATTCTCAGATTCGATGCATGTTACTGACAAGTAGCTCGAAATGGTTCGTTGCGTATAATTTAGCTCTAATACGTCTTCACAGAACTTGGCTTTGACATATTACTGTGTGTCCTACGTCTCTTTGATTGAGACAGCAGCAAAGCCCTGTTCCTAAGAAATGACGGGCTGTTTCATATAGTCATAGCTACTGTATAGCTTCGTACAAATTGCTCATGTCAAAGCAAATAGCTGCTTCATGTTAACCAACAGTCCGTTTGCCGTGTAATAATCTGAAATTGATCTTGAGTTCTGTATTAAGCTACTTAGATATAACAATATACGCTTTCATGATGACATGGTAACAAGCTAAGGCTGACGTGTTGCGTGTTCTCGGAGTAGGCTCCATACAATGCATTCCATTTACTGCGAGAATCGTATCACTGTGCAGTGGAGTGGACTGTCGATAGGAGTGACAGGACATACATGCAACAATACAGAGATGTTAGCCCGGTGCGGACTGCGGGCAGTTAGTTAACTAAGATGCCCTAAATATGATAAGGGTGTTTGGTGCAATGTTTCAAAACCGATGGAGAAATAAGGGTTCATTTGCTGTCACTGGATCCACGGATTTCTAATTTTAAAAACTCTTAGAGTTTTTCGGCCGGCACCCATCGTGTGCAAACTTTTACGCAAGTTGTGCCCACAAGCAAATAGATTTTTCTGGTGGAAGATTAAAATGGCGCTTTTTCGTCTAAAATACTCGTACAATGAACTGAAAAATAAATGTCATTGTGCGACAAGTATTCCTTGTTACCTGTACTATAATTACTCATTTATTTCATGATAATAATAGTCTTTATTCTACCACAAATATGAATCTCAATCCCTGATACATAAAAACTTAATACCTATTAGAGTAATAGGCTAGTTTCCACCATCAATAAATTGCAAAACTAATTAGTCCGTCAGTTAGAGTATTGGAAAATAATGGACACGTATTTTTTGTTTTTGTAAATCACAGTACTGACAAAGATAAAACGCATCAAAACTCGGGAGTGGGGGCTCGTGACGTCACAACGCACTAAAAACTATAGCACGGCGTGACGTATTGCGAATTTTAAAAGCGTCGTATCTTCGTCAATTTTGGTTTATGTAATAAAAGAAAAAATACGGGTCAAATATTTTTTTATAATCTAACTGACGGACTAGTTAGATTTTTTTGGACACAAGCCTATTCAAACTAAGAATGATTCAATATGCTAAATACGAGAAAAGTTTTTTTTCACCTTAATAACGTGTATTATCCTTTGCAGAAGCCTCGAACTCTGACCCTGGGGGGAGCGGCGTCAGCGCTGCTAGTCCCGTAAAACAAAGGAAGGCATTCAGCGGGTGAGTAAATGTAGCTTTTTTTCTAGTACTGGGTATAAAGAATTACAATTAAGAAATACTGTAGCTCACGGAGATCTGGTTCTTGGAGTTCTGTCGTCTGGCGTCTTTCGACTTTTCTGTGTGTCCAGTGTCTAAGACTGCCTTAATATGATTGCAGAGACCATGGCCCCTTAGTATTTGATATTTTAAGTATTTGAATTTGCCACCGCTACTCGTTTTTGATACAAAGATCATCAGGCGGACATCAAAGAAGTCTTGTAAGGGTCTTGTTTTGGCCTCTTCAGGTACAAACCCTAAAAATAAAAATTTGCCTGTAAGTACATTTTCTTTTTAAACATAACCTTTGCTCTTCGTTACTCCAAATGAATTATTCGAAGTTTCCTATTTGTTAGTCATCTTTTATCTTGGTATGGTTTTATCTAATTCCTCGGACGATATGGAGCGCGCGGTTCAGGCGCGCTTCAGTCGCTCAGTGGTGCGAAAGCGTCGCACGCGCAGACGACGATGCACGCCGACGCGGACGGCTCGCGCCTCTGTTGTGTCAACTGTTTCCATCATATCAGGTTGTTTGTTCCACCGGCCGTTATCTTCACTCCACACCTGAATTCATTTTATTCTACTTCGGTTTCGCAATGGCCCACGTACTGTGCCGATAGTGTGTCAGTGTTCGCGTTCAAACTTGTTTGCTGTGCTGTTGTTTGCAATGCCTGAGGTGTTTATCCGAATGCATCATGTTAATGCCTTAGGGCGCAAAAACATTACGTAACGTTCTGACGTAAGCGAATACATTTTGGTGTTGTTTCTTTAATCGTAGATATCAGTGATAGCAGCAGATTAATGAAAGATGCATGCTACTCTAGATTCAAGATTTGACTTCCTGCATCGCACGCACTAGCAAGGTTTCAGGAAGCTGCTTTAAAATTTAAAGCCCCAATGTTTGGAATTTGTCGAAACAATCTTAGAGCACATGACAGCCTAAGTTGGACGTGCCGGAACCGGGTTTTCAATCAAGTTCGTTACTTAGTTCAAGATTGTAGGTATGAACTGTCTATTTAAGTTGTTTAGGTAATAATATTTGACCTCCAAGAAACTTGCATCAAACCTGTCTCACGGTCTCATGCTTTGACAAGGTGTTAAAAATTTGCTTGGCTGCTACTTGAAAACTGTCTTCCTTGCTCGCAACTTGCGAGCTACCCAAAATAAAGTACTTACAACTCATGGTATTCTCTTATCTGGGTGCAGCTACTGATGGGTATCTATCGCTTCTTTTTGGTTTCCCAGTAGTTCGCTCCGTCTTTTTTGCGAATCATACTACTCGCTTGCTCTTTTGTCTGGCGCTGCCAAACAGAACAATGCAAACAACGGAGCGACTCTGTACCTAGAGCTTCGCTGTATTTTCTTGCTCCAGTGCTCGTAGCCAAAAAGTTAGCAATGTCTGTTTGAGTTAGGTGAATTATTATTTGTTTTTGATTAACACACAGCACCCTTAAGTCACTCTTATCAATTCTCTACAATTTGCGTTATCTTATCTTGTCTATTCACACTGTACATACCTTAACTAGAGATAATTAAATATTTCGTAAATAATGTATTCACATCGACATACCGAGACGACATAAAATATCGAGCTTAGTAGGTACCAACTGTAACTGAACGATTTCCATCGATTTTCCGAATACGATGGTTCTAGTTAGGTGGATGTTTGCGGTAATGTACGACGACAGGTCGGATGAGTTCATTACCTAATTGATATGTAATTAGGGTGTCGTTGATGGTCGCGCCGCGCCGCGTCGGTGTGACAAGCGGCGAGCGGGTGGCCGCGCGCCGGTGACGACGACGGCGCGGCGCGGCGTAGCGTCGCGTCCTACACATACACGCGCTCATTACAATTACAACATTATCGCGGCTGTATCTCGTTTGATACCGCTCCTTGTCGACCGTCCCCCGATCAGATTATTTACTCCTTCGAAATAGAACTTAGATAACAGTGTTTGTGCACATTTTGCATGTGAGTCAGTGTACACGTGACCGCAGCAGTGAACGTGTGTGACAGTGATGTTAGCGCGACGCTACGGCGATGTGGAATCAAGTTGTTTGCGTGAAGTAAGTCTCGAGACTGTGATGTGATCTGGTGCGAGTTACGCAACGCGGAGATCCGAACTGGGATTGTTGCAGTTGGATGTTTTTTGTCGGCGGTCGCCGCGGACTGCGACCGCAATGCGGTGGCGAGTCCTTGGTTTGGTCAGCGTACGCTTGCCCGCTCGACACTAAGATAACACACAATAAAATAATTCACACATTTTATTTACTTATGTGTTAAATTCACGTTAATGGTCCACTTAATTTATCGGTACGTACCTTGTATCAGTATCATTAATCACAACCATGAAACCTTTCCATGGGGGTGATAACCGTCTCGGTTTAATTTCAATGTTTTAAAATTTAAATGCAGCCTCGTGTATTGAGACTGATAAATAAAATGTAGCTGGGTCGTTTTACTTTTTTGAGTAGAACTAATTAATATCTTAACGTCCTAAGTAATCCATATCTAGTTATGTTACACGCATTTCACACAGTTGAAATTTCAAGTTAGGATTTACCTTCGTAAATAATTTGTCCAGGAAATATGTATGCTTGTGTGGATCATTGAGCCAGTGATACCTGTAGCAATCCCGGAAACTGTAATATTATTTCCTATTCCTACAATAAAGCAAAACTAGTACATGCGACTGCTTCCCGGTGCAAATTTGGAATACATTTTCATCCATTTCATCGTATTTCGAACACTGTATAGATCTGTTATTCCGGGTAGCCCCTTTGCTGTAAACTTCTACGTAAGGAATCCTAATTAATCACTACGTATAAGGTATAGACACTGCTGAAAACTATGTTACTAAATCTATCCTCTCCCATCGCTTTCCTTGAAATTTGATTAATTAGAAGTATGATCTACCTTTCGCCACAGCCTTCTGCTTAGTATTTCAGTGAATTTTCCAGAATTTGACAGATATTCTTCATGTTATAAGTATTATAACCATAATTCCGGTTGATTCATCCACCGTAAAGAATATTATCAGGGCCACAATTCCAAAAAATTCCTGCGTCTAAACGGTAGCAATATTACCTAAAACATTTAGTACTAATGGCAACGCGGCTAATCTTTTCTAAGATTTTCTGATGAAGACTTGTATGCGTTTCTACAGACAAAATACTCTTAATCTTTAGTTCGGTGATAAAAATAGACGGTTCTACGTTGTTTCAGTAATAGCTAGTACCTATAGGTAGTACGATAGCCAACTAGGTTTAGCGGCCTAACAGGGGAAGTGTTTAGTGTCCCGTGTAAAGCTTCAAATTTGACGCCGACCCGGCAACGCGCTACCTGAATTACTTAATTCAACTCCTGTTATCGGTTCCATAGTTCAAACTGAGCCCGCCGGACGGTGTTTACACTGAAAAACTGAACCGACCAACGTGCCCGAATATACCCACACGGCCTCTTTCAAGACACGAAGAACATTCATCACCTGCCAACACAATAAAGCTTTGTTTTATTTGATATCAGAACGTGATAAGTTAAACAGTCAGTACTCAGCTGTAGATATTTTGCTATCTTGATTAGATTAAACGCACCTAATTGGCCTTAGTGCTGTATTGATGATTGTGGTTTGTTTAACTTGACTCGCATCACCTTGAAATTGAAGTCTTCGGTTTTTCCGACACTTATGTACCTATATGTATAGTTTGGTTTTTCTGTCAGAAAATAGAGCCAATCTAGGTACCTCTAGTAGTAGTAGTCGCATTGCCGTATTTCCCGCTAACGTCATCACGCAGAGGCGTCTGACTGCGTATCTACCTAATATCTAGCGAGATAACTGCATAGTGCATCTGCCAACCTACAGCTACCTAAAAATTTGCGACGTCATTAGCCGACAGCTCGAACAGCATTCAGCACACACAGGTGATAATAGATACGAATGAAAATAATTCAAATTGGCTGACGCATATATAAACATATTTTTTAATAGAGTCTGTTTAATGACATGATTTCTGCAAAAATTAGGCAAAAACAGTGGGCACGGTTAGTCTTGGTTAAACATTTTAATTTCAATGTTATAATTACAATAACCAATTGTTTGTGTTTGAAATCGCAGAGTTAAACTGGCTCTGTCAATCAAATAAGAGGAAAACTATAATAAATAGTGGAGCATGTGTGTATCCACTATCCAGTATACACATTGCGGTTTGCATATTGGATTACATTCTTGTATTGTGGTCCATAGCTGGCCACGGCCAACGCAAGGCGCTGTGCCTAAATCGATGCAGCTGTGAACCCTTCGTACAACACCGTCAGTGTTTTAGCAGCTCGGCATGTTACTGGGCTCTCATCTACTAGCTCGCAGCATGTCATTGCACAACCGAGCTAGTTTGCGACTACACTATGATTTAAAACATCTTCATGATTGCTAGCATACTTTTAATAAATACTTACTAATACTTTAAAACATAGTTTTAATAAAGACAGGAAATACCTACCACATTTTGCGGTTGCGGTGAAAAGAAAAGTTACTCTGCTTTTTAAAACCTTAAGTAATGCGATGACATGACAACTCCAGGTAAAAGTTTCATTTGGCATAAAAGCAGCAAAAAAGCCTCTTATAAATTACTTTACAATTTGTAATTAGCGACATAAAATGGTGAATGGTAACTGAAAACAGTTTCTGAAGCAAACCGACCAACGTGTATAGCGTTGACGTAGTTACGCTTTTGAATGCTCACGTGCAAATGCAATGCACACTTTGCATTCAACAATTATGAATTTATCGTGAAGCATAATAATTTATTTGTGTCCAATTATTCGTATTGTGTGTAATTATACATTTAGGCCTCTAAACGAGTGAGCTGGAATAAATTAATATGATTTGCCGCATGTATGCTTTAAACGTATTGCAAAACTAAACCCACCAGGTCTGATTGTAACTGTCACTTTATCCGTAAACGCTCGACTATTCCATTAAACTTCACCTGATTAGTTTTGTTTTACGCGCAAACGGCTTGTCACGTTCAGGAAACAGTACATTGATTATCTAGTAGTTTTAAAAGTTTCGTCACAAAGTATATCAATTACATCGAAGATGAATTTGATAACATTCATTCATATTTTGTGGGTTACCTATCTTTCGTTTCAGTCAATTTTATTCATGATTTAGTTTTTCTGATGGACTGACAATTTTCTTACTTCGGAACGTAGGAAACGATGGCTAGGACTTCGCAAGCAGTCCCAGGGGAAGACAGAAAAGGGTCCGAGTGGAGCTCAATCCCCCGCCACTACCGACAAGCCCGCACCTCTAAAGAAGATGCCATCAGACAAGAAACTCAAGGTACGTTTTTGAAGGTTTATTCGCTTCAAACTTTCGGAAAAACCTACGTTGGAAAACATAATAGTGTGTCATTCTTTGTTACGGAAACAACGCTCATTGAGAAAAAATGGGAAAGTTTACTCTCAAAAGGGTTGAAATTGAAATTTCGTGGAAAAGCCTTATAGTCTGCAATATTTACTGAAAAGTAACGAATGCAATATTAACAAAAATTAACTAAATATGTTGACACTGTCTCGTTATGTGGCGTAACCGAAACACAAAAGCTAAAATACGGCAAGGCCTACCAACTTTGAAGAATTTAATTGTGAACTTTATTGTCGCTTACGGCTTTGTTTCAGTAGCTTTTTGAAATGTTCATATTCAAATTCAAACCCTCGTGACGTCGGTCGTCGTGTACTTTTTCCACTTTATTTAAACAATAATTATTGTATAGTTAAATAAAAAAACCCAAACAATTTGTCAAGGGTTTTCTCTGAATACAGTTTTTATACATAGTTAAGGAAAGGTTAAATGGAATGGATCTATATAACAATTCTCTTGGTGCAGCTTCCTTACGGCGATAATGGACGCGCCGACGATGACGCCGGCAAAGCAGTCCCAGTGCTCGATGAGGCCGAAGACGAGGCCGCTGACGTCGAACTGCCACCACCCATGAAACCCATACAGGTAAGCCTATTTTTTCAAACACATCTCTTCCCATTGTGCTCTTTCATCTACAGTACACCTTTGCCAACATTGAATCTGTCTGCTATGGGTAGCTCAATACCCATTGGAACCCACCCAGGCAAACTATAATCAACGAAAAGCCTCTTTGATCGTAATACTGATCCCATATGTGGTCAAAGTCAAAGACGGCACAAATAGCTATATGTATAGTATGCTACAATAGAGAGGGTTTATAGTTATACCTTACTGGAGGTTTGATCTCTAAAAATCGACGACTTTAACTTACTATTACTCGATCTTAAGCATAGCATAGGCATATTCAGCCTATAATGCTCCCACTGCTGGGGCACACCACGGTCTCCTTTCTATGAGAGGGAATGGGCTATAATACCTACACCACGCGGGCCCAGCCCGGGTTGATATTTTTTGGTTCTAGGACATGCCGGTTTCCTCACGATTTCCTATTTATATCTTATCATCTTAAGCATAAAATAAACTTAATTATACTGTAGGTTATAGATATGTATAATTCTATTATTGACATACCCGTATCGACGCCTATACCGCGTGGTACTTATATTATATTAAACGTCCGGGAAGACTGCGACATATAATGAAGCAAGTTTCAAGCAACCTCGCACTTGCAGGCGGAAGCTAATCTTCTTTGTACAGGGCATCAAACCGCAGGCGGGCTCAATCCCACACACTTGTACATTAACAACTCGTTGATAACTTAACAGTGTTCTTTAACAAGGCTTTATACCGTTAAAGCGCTTTCAACATGTTAGTATAACCTGTCACAGAAGCACGTTGAATGTTCGTACTTAACAGTGATAAAGTTGAATATTTACTGCTGAGTTCACACCGACTCGGGCCGTAACTCCGTAAGGGTGCGGGCACTAAGGCACGTGGGGACAATGCGGTAAAACAAGTCCTCGAATCGTTAATTACTCCCCGGGCCAGTGAAACCACCGCGTACCTACTACTCATTGTTTTATACATGGGGACTTGTGTCTCCCTAGTGAAACATACACATTTTACTAATTTAGTATGCTGTTATAATGAAGGAAAACAATGTGTCCTAGAATGAATCATTCAAAAACACTTGACCCTGGCCAACCCGCGCAGGTCTGGCGTGGCGGATTACCCGCTTCATCATAGAGAGGTGGCCGATGTTCCAGCAGATGGAACATTAAAGGCTGATAATACAATGTTGTTATAACATTCATGCATTTTTTTATTGTAGTCACCAATACGTCAAGTTACTACTACAAGTACAAACTGTAAAAAAATCTGGTTTGATTTTGAACTAAAGATTTTGAATAAAATCATTTGGAGAAAATGGACAGTTTGTGGTAACTTAATGTGGTGGCGACTGTACGTTTGCTTATGGGACAGTGTAGACCAACAAAGTAAATCCTACAGGAATCAAGTGCAGGGCTATGACGATAAAATAAATAACAACAAAATGACCATAATGGGAGTGATTTATACATTTATTTTAAGTGAATATCCTCTTTCTCTTTCATGAGGAAAACCAGACAGAACTGATTTACCGCCCCATAACTGGAAATTGTGCTTCGTGTGCATTCTTTAACGTATAACGTATTATATCCTTATTATATCAGAGATTATCCATTATCCATATTTGATTCAAGAGGTTAATTGTTCAAACAGTATGACTAAGGTTGTCGGTGACTGTCCGTAATTTTCTGGAAAACCTGACGTCTTTTTCAACATCGTAAGCCACATGTTACTGGTATCTCAAGAAATCGAAACTTTGTTTTTGATTTGCATCACACAGCTTGAAATACCAACCATAGTAATCGTATCTTTGGAACATTCAACAATGGTATCTTATTCGACTGATCTCTCATTTCACGTATTTCCTTGTTTTTCTCGAAACATAGATTTGTTGAGTTACCACTTTTTGGCTTGCGGGGGCAGTGTAGGTACAAACCGCTTATTTATCGATATCACAGGTGACGTAACGCCCACCAAAATTAGATCGTGTTTAGTCTATAAAAATGGTTTGTTTTCCTTCTTCATTCACGTTATACTGTAGCGAAGTAGGTACTATGGTAGGTTAACCAAACAAATAAATACAGGAAAACAGACTGAAATGATTAAGAAAAATGTTTGCTCCGTATGGTAAATCCCTTAAAGTAATAAGCGCGTAGTTATGACGTAAACATTACATGATGACCATAGAATGGAGTAGGTAGATTGATTTTTGGTACTTGTATCATAAATGCACACTGAAAGAATAACATGGATAAGCCATTTTTCCGGAAAGTAATTCCGGTATTTCCGGATTCAATTAAATGTTGTTAATGTTGGTAGTTATATTATTACTATTCAATTCAAAATTTAAAGGAAGGAATCAAAACAAAATTAATTTATTATTTATCTGTTGAATAATAAAAACAATCGAATTCCGATCGCAGCATTAATATTTTTTTTAAAAATTAGCCTTTTTATGGCCACATTTTTTATAAATTGTTGCACTTAAATAAAAAATAATCAACCAATTCCGTAGGAATGTCCATATTAATATATACGTTTCGGATTAATGACCCCAATTCAATCTACCTACTGTGATCATCATTGATGACCTAGTAAATGAGCTCCACACCTGCCATTGAGGTTTCTATTTCAACTAAGCCTGAGTTTTAACTAATTCTTCCTGCCAGTGGGAGTCCTAAATATTAACCAAACCATTAGGAAAATTACTTAACGCACTAACAACAATAACATTAAATCTAACACAAATCTAATTTTGAGTGTGTTGTGTTAGAACCCACAAGCCGTGCTGCAAGCACCGACGCCCGCCGTGGTCACCACTGCCCCGGCCGCGCGCGTAAGTACTACAGTCTCTACCTAAGCTGTCACTATTAATGCCTCTAACTCGCGGGATCTGGTACATCTTTATCGTTATTCGTCCAAATTTTCAGAATTCTTTAGCCATGGATTCGATCGACTCCAATGGCCCATCAGCTGACGTATGCATTGACGAGATCATGCAAATCGTCAAAGAAAGAATGGTTCGGCTCTATCTCAATGCATGATGTTTGCATGTTTGGTTTTTTATTTCCTTTATTTTGTTAACACCCGTACTGTTCAAATTGTCAAGTCACTAATGAGCACTATTAGTACCGACGCGATGTCGACTTGTTTGCAATTAATTAGAGTGCCACAGAGCAAGTCGTGGCTACAAGTAATGCCTTATTTCTCCTTCATTTTACTGATGCCACGCCATCTCTGGCGCAACATCCTTTGACCACCCTCCGCAAGTGCAATTGACATTTTATTTATTTGCGGTAGCAACTTCGAACGAAAGTCGGAAGTGAATTCGTTCTGAATCTGGTTAAAAGAGACGACGCGACGATCGGCAGTTGAACGGACTTATACAAAGCAAAGCCATCGTTTTCCATTTTATGTAACTGCTTTGAACAGTATGTGGGACAATATTATATTATCGTAGTTTATTTTCTGTCACGTTATACTTTGATGTCGTCGGCAAATATTGAATTTAGTAATAAGCCCAAATCTTGCAAAAGAGCTTCAGAGAGTGTGTGTCGTTTTGGGAGTTCGCAGCACATTTTTATTTTTTTGTTTAACTAGCGGAAGTTTCGCTTTATGTCACATGCATGTGTTGCGTTCAGCAGGCTTCTTAATTGTTTTTATTTAGCATGTGTTCATTGTACGTTTTTAAACTGACATGGTCACTAACGTTATCAATAACACTGAAAACGGTATATTGAGCATGTTTAGAATTTGATTGAATTGAATTTCACCGCTGTTGCAAGCACCAGTACAGTTTATCCGAGATCATGGTGCTTGCTACAGCGCCGAAATATGGGGAAAAACAAATACTAAACATGGTTAAATATCCCGTTTTCAATGTTAATGATGTTGTGTTTATTATATTTTGTCGTAAAGCAGCCTCGATGTGTAGTTAGTTTGATTTAGCGTTAGTAGGTAACGTACAATGACATAGCTGTCAGTTACAATTCGCATTGCTAATCATATTAATATCATTTAATCAGTTTTCGGAGAGTAATTGTCAAGTCCAACTTCTTTTCGCTCCGTAATCATCACAAATAATTTCCTATTCTCCATACCCTTGTGATAATTATGGATTCGTTAGAATATCTAAGCCTACATGAAAAGCTTATAGAACGGCATCTTTTATGTTTTAGTTAGACACCAATTAGTAATTTAAACTTTAAAATGTTCGTTTTAAAAACATATCGATGTATAAATAGGAGCAACATGGAGTTGCATCTTCTTCTGGACGATCCGGAGAGTTGGAGGAGGAGGAGGTCCCAGTGACACCAGGGCCAGACTCCTACGAGGCCACTCTCAAGAAACGGGAGTACGTTTTGCGTGAACTTGTCGAAACCGAGGAGATATATGTCTCCGACCTGCGGCTGATCTGCGACGGCTATATGAAGCACGTCCAGGCAAGTCAGACGGTACATCACCTTTGACCTATTTATTATTGCTTGAATTATTTGGCCTTTTTGTTGAGCCTGAGTCATTATGGACACAAAAAAAAATTAGCAACACGTCTGTGACAACGAGCTGTACCTACCGCTTAAAAATGAAATATCCTACAAATAAAATTTTCATGGTGACTTAAATGAATGCAATTTTTATATACAGGACCCGAATGCTGAGCCGGTCCTGCCTGAAGGCTTACGTGATCGACGCCATCGCATGATATTTGGCAACATTGAGGCTATCTATGAATGGCATCGCGAGTGAGTACTACACTCCTTCATTATTATTTAGATTGTAACTTTATAAAATGGCAGTTAGTACCAGCTGAAGAAACAATGGGCAATTAGGACTGTTTATTTTAAAAGACGCCAGCCAGATATGGAATACTCATCTGGAGACCTGGTTTGAGACATTACGGAAGTATTACATAGATTTTACTGGACCGGATAATATATTATTATTTGTTATACACACACATACATATTTGTTTACATATGTATTCTGTGCGAATTTGCCACAGCGCTTTGCGATTGTTTGTTATTTACAGGATAAAATAAAAAATCTCGTTTTGGAGAATAATGGATTTTGGGAGATGGGCTTTACAAGTAGCGGCGTTTTAGTTATAATACAGACTATTTAATAAATTACGAACAAACAGTCATTATAATTTGCAAAACTTAGGTAACTTGTACTAACACTTATTAAATACAAAACACTGTGTTTTAAGTACAAAATACTAAACTTTAATATCCCACGTACGTGCAAATACGATTTTATTTTATTTATACATATCTCATTTATTATAGCAAACTTTCAGTACAATATAATCTATAACTACAGTACTGTCAAATTATTGATTTATTGGCTTATAAAGTGGGCTCATTTCAAATATATTTTTTCTAAAGCACAGCTTTAAGGCTTTTAGCGATATTTTTTTCATTTTTGGAACAGGAATCTGTTATTATATAAAATAGAATACTGTGTACCTATCTCGCCTTTTGAAAAGACAGAAACATAATTTTGTAACAATTTACTCGATAGAACATAAAACAAAGATAATCCTAATTTATTCTTTAAAACCCGATTACTAGGAGTTCTCACTAATAATATTAATAATATTTAGAATATCGAAATAATATATTGTTTTATTTTCAGCTGTAATTTTTCTACGGATAAATAATTACCGAAATAAATCCTAAAACTGTATGAAGGCAGTCATCGTGCTGGTGACCCTGACCAAAATCTTAATAAATTGTGAGCTTGCGCAAACTTATACATACTCGTACATAGCTGCGTATCCTCCTGTACCTAAATGAATAATGTAGTACAAAATGACGATTCAATGTAAATGCGTACATGATGAAATGTTTGGTTTGTGCAGTAAATTTGTCAGGGAGTTGCACCTGTGCGTGGATGAGCCCGAGCTTCTGGGCCCGCTGTTCCGGCGCTTCCTGGAGAAGCGCATGTTTCTTTACGAAGCGTACTGCCGCAATAAGCCCGTCTCTGAGTACATTGTGTCGGAGCACGACACCTACTTCCAGGAGCTGCGCGTCAAGCTGGGACAGAAGCTGCAGGTGCGTAAGGTTTCAGCATGTCGAATGAATAAGTCACGCTGATACACGGAGACAACGAGCTTAGCGTCAGTCCCGATTACACGTTGACAGTGTAGCCCCTGCGCGAATACAGGGTGTAAACAGACTCAACACAAAACCGTCATCCAAGCATTCTGTACATCGTACTGAGTAACTTTACGCAAATAAATATTGCTATGAAACTACTTTTTTATCGGGTGAAATATCACGTTTTACGGTAAAACTCAATGCATCACACTCAAAACATTGTGCTGGTGGATGGATTGAATAGTACGGGGGTCGTGGAGGTGATTAAAGTAAAGATCTTACATTAAAAAAAAAAATTAAGAAGAACAAAAAAAACTTGTGGAAATGTTGGAAAGAATTAATGAATGATTGTTGAATGTTGGAATGTTGTATTGGACCGTCTTGGACTGATTTTTATCAAACATTGCTAAGAACACTCCCGACTAATTCACCTTTCAAACAAAAAAAAAACAATCAAAATCGGTTCATCCGCTCGGGAGCTACGATGCCACACACACACACACATACACCGACACACGTCAAAATTATAACATTCCGTTGTTTTTGCGGCGTGGGCTAAAAAAAGCACAGCACAAGAATCGCATGATCATAAAAAACAAATATATAGTAGACTAAGGTCCATGTTCACCAGATGACGGACTGATTATCTAAAACAACACAAGAACAACAGCTGTTTAAAACACGTTTTTGTATGGGAGCATGTCACAGTGACAGCTGTCTTTAGATAATTAGACCGTTATCTTTTAGGTGAACATGGACCTAAGTTTTAAAAGTTCCGACACTACTAATTATTAGTACACCTCGTAATCTTTATTGCTTTTTCCTTTGAAAAATCATGGCTTTCATAAACTCTTTTCAAAAACGAATATTTCTGCTGATATTGGACGTTGTACAACTGACGCCGGTGTAACCTTATTAAAGCACATATTTACTGCGTGGGAAGAGTCCCAAGATGCCATAGGAATTTTTTGTGATCTCACCAAAGCGTTTGATTGCGTAAATCACGACACATTACTTTTGAAACTTGAGCATTACGGACTGGGTAAACTTGCACTTAGTTTGGTAAGATCATATTTGAATGATAGACAACAACATGTTCAGATAAATGGTGTTAATTCACAGGGTTTAAAAATAAAAATGGGGGTTCCACAAGGCTCAATATTGGGACCTTTCCTCTTTCTAGTATATATAAATGATCTACCCTATTTATTGAAAAACCAACCTCAAAATATGGTGTTGTTTGCTGATGACACTTCCTTAATTTTTAAGATAAACAGACGGGCACAAAATTTAGATGACGTGAATAATGCCCTACTTCAGGTCCAAAATTGGTTCACAGCAAACAATTTGGTATTAAATGAAAAAAAAACCAAATGCATAAGATTTGCTTTACCGAATGTTAAGGGTAGTGATTGTGATATATTATTGAATAATGAGAAACTTGAATTCGTAGATAAAACGGTTTTCCTGGGGCTTACGCTTGATTCAAGGCTACAATGGGGTTCTCATTTAACATCGCTTGCGGGGCGCTTAAGTTCAGCAGCATATGCCATTAGAAAAATCCGTCAATTCACTGATGTAGATACCGCTAGACTGGTCTATTTTAGTTACTTTCATAGTATAATGTCTTACGGTATTTTGCTATGGGGACGGGCTGCAGATATTGAGTCTATATTTATTCTGCAGAAAAGAGCCATCAGAGCTATATATAATCTTCGTAGGCGCGATTCTCTAAGGGAACTGTTTAAGGATATTGGCATTATGACGGTACATTGTCAATACATTTACGAAAACATAATGTACGTTAGAAAAAATTTGCATCTTTTTGGTAAAAGAGGTGACAGACATAATTACAGTACTAGAAATAGGGACGAATTAGTTCAGCCAGGCTTTAGACTCGCTAAAGTAGACTCATCTTTCATGGGGTACTGTTTGAGATGCTATAATAAAATTCCACAAAGTATTCTTGAACTGAATGAGACGAAATTTAAAACATGCATTAAACGCACACTATGTAAAAAAGCATATTACAAGTTGAGCGATTATATCGCTGATAAAAATGCTTGGCTTAATGCTGGTCCTGCTCCACATGGACAGGGGCGCAAAAATTGATAGCATTATATGGTATAGTTGGAGCTGCTGAAGATTGTACTTAACTAACTTTGCATTGTATAGATTCAATGTTAGTATTATATAATCGCATAGCCCATGTTGTGTGAGTACTATGTACTAGTAAGCTATCATTCACTGGAAACCTACGGCAGTTCTTGACTTGAATGTGCCCTGGCGGTTGAGAGTATGTCATGCTCACTCAAATGTCTCGCTGATGGTGGCGCGTGTGTCGGACCATTTAGTTCCCTTCAAAATGGTTGAGCTGAATGGTGCTGATCCATGCGTCATGTGCGTGAACGGGCGCTGTCAGTTGTGACTGGTCATCTCTTAGTCGCCATGGTTTATTTGAATTATTTTGTTTTTGAGTTGTATTTTATTTTTGTTTTGCTATGGACACTTTTAACGTGCACATCTTGCTACATTGTTCTCACATAATATACCATCTCTACATGAATGATGTAACCAAGATTTTGTAACAATATTTTGATTTAAAAGAGTGTCCATGGAGTTTCTTGCCCGTTCTTCTCCATAGAGATCTACGCTAGGGAATGGGCAACTACAGTACTTTCACAGTTTTTATGTCTTGTGACTGGGACTGTAGCTACATTTAATTTTCATCTTTGTTTCGACAATTCAAAAGTGCCTGTTATTGGCCTACTTGAAATAAATGCTTTGATTTTGATTTTGATTTGATTTTGATACTTACTTATTATAACCGCATATTTGAACATTTCATGAAACATTTTTCTCCTTTGAGAGCATCATGTGCAGACCACCACATCCGCTAATACTGGGGTGACATGTGTTTGATTGTCCGTCCGCCTTAGCTTAGGGAACGAGCCTCTGCCCGGGGCTCGCATTACACTTTCTTAGGTATTACTGGAGCTCAATATTAAGCTATCAAGCAATGCTGATACCTGTGTCTACACTATAACACTGAATTGGCAACTCAATTCTTCCGAAATACAAAATTATTTATGTCAACCAGTGTTACCAACCAGTGTTGCTCTCTGAATATTGTTTTTTTACTATTTACATTGGGCCTGCGGCGACCTGCCCTGCACCCTTTTGTTTACCCGACGTCACACACATGCTTACGCTCACGTCACACACACCTGCTAACACTTCGCTACTGAATTGTTCTTGTTGTCGATTCCTATGTCTGCGTGTTCGCTATCAGGTGTGAGTAGCGAGCGGTTACAGTAAAGCTTGTTGTCGATTTTCAGCTCGGAGATCTGCTGATCAAGCCCATTCAGCGCATCCAGAAGTACCACCTTCTGGTGAAGAAGATCCTGTCGTACTCCGAGCACGCCAACTGTCCCCCGCACGTGATCGTGGCGCTGCGCGAGGCTGTAGAGTGCACCGACATCATACCAAAGAACGCTAACAACATGATGGACGTCGGCCGTCTGCAGGGATTCGCGGTAAGGACCTATTTTATAATAGCTCTTGCCAATTTTCCAGCCGATGCAATTTTATTTTATTTCATTTTATTTTATTATTTTCGAAAAACTTGTTTACTTTTATTATTACTTACAGGCAGATATTTTTATGATTTGACCCCAAAGCGAAGCGAAGCAATCTGTTTGGTTACTATTGCCGCTCAGTGCAAAGCGCGTAAGCCCTTGCCTAGGCATTAATCAGCTTTGCCCAGTTTTATTTGACGTTGGTCAAGCTGTGATAGCTGCGACTGTGGCAGTCTTGCGACCTCGGTGATTCTGGTGTTCGAATCTCCAGCTTGAGCAGAGCCGAGTTGAATATTAAGCCAGTTCAGCACAATTCAATTTAATCGTCAATAGCGAGTGGTGGTTTAAAAATATGTAAAGTAAGAATGAGTAAAGAGCAACTTAATAAGCAAGTTTACAAGAGTCGCTCGTTGTCATTTCCAGGGCAACATAACCGCCCAGGGCAAGCTGCTGATCCAAGAGTCAATGATCGTATCGGATCTGTCGGGAGGCAACGACAAAGGCAAGGAACTGCAGGTGTTCCTGTTCGAGCAGTGCATCATCTTCAGCGACGCCGTCGGCAAGAAGAGCCAGTACAGCAGCCCCACTTACAATTACAAGGCTCACATCCAGGTAAGCCATATCTCAACGATGCTTTTAAAAATATGCCTTTGTCTTTAGTTCTACCTATGGATAAATAAATCAAAATTGCTTTATCGGTTTAATGATGACAAACAGGCACGGGCGGTTTCGCATTCATGATGTATATTGTAAAAGCAACAAATTGACTTGGTGTATCACATCGCTCAGGTGAACAAGATGGAAATGGAGGAGGTGGAGGCTCAGGGCGCGTTCATAGTGCGCACCGACGACGCCACTAAAGAGCGCAAGCCCAAGATGTCGTTCATGTGCCGGCCGTCCGAGGCCACGCGCGCCAACTGGGTGTCCACGCTCACCAGCATCCTGACGCTGCAGATGAACTTCGGCGCTGCTCTTGAGAACCCCGGAGCTTACCTCCGGGAGCAGTTGACTCGCGAGCCGGCTCGCGACCCCGCCGCGTAAGTAACCCGCCGCAAGACGACCCCGGACGCTTCAATACCTGACCAGACTAACATACTCGCTTATACTAACAGTTACTGATACCAACCACACTTTTGTAGACACCACTCAGTATGTTTGACTGGTCTCAGTAACAGCATTGTAACAACTAACAACTGTATATTTGTATTAAATGCGACTCTGTTATCCATCCAATAAATCTCAACTCGACTTTCGAATAACCTGATAATGTAGTTATAAAATCACGTATGATAAAAAATATCTCATATGTCGTCGGCGGACTGCCAACTAGGAAACATGAAGGTGCCGACAAACTACTTGAACATGGAATCAAAAGCTTTACATCTGTCAGGCTTGCCATAAACAATAGTGTCTAGTTTATCGGTGTCATTTAGCTGTCATCGAGTATTCAGTTATAGGCTAACGACTACTAGTAATGAGCCTGGAGTGGTATTCCACCAACTTTTGTGAACAACAAGTTAGATCTGTAGTAAACTGGTAGTATGTATGAGCACGGTGACGGGTTGTACACAATCGCACGAGCGGGTAATGGGGAACACCGCACACACACACACACACGCAGGAAAGCTGCTTCATAGGTACACGTCAACGCTAGTGCATTAGATAGGTATCACCACAACATGCACACCTCGACGAGTTGCGAACAGCTGGAATAACGTGGTTTAGAACGTGCAGACGTGTGGGTGTTCGATGTTTAAGAAAATTAAATCATTAGTGAGTAATGTGGAGTTGAAAGCGATAACAGAATAATATAATTGAATCAATTGTTTATGAAGCCAGCGGGCGGACACGCGACCGAGGCGCGACGTTACGTCACACTACGTCGACCAGCGAGTGTTATATGTCCATGTTAGGTTAACAAACACTGGAATTGATATTAAGATATACATTTATTTAGATATGTTTAACGTTGAGATAGGTAATTAATTATGTTAAAGTGTAGCAATAATTAAAGTGTTGATCGATTTTTGTGAGCGGCACCGCCGAGCCGTGGTCCGTGCGTGATGGCATCGTCACTAAAATATCTGATCGGTATTGTTGTGATCACTTGTCACCACCACCGGCCCGGCAAGAACGAACTGTTTTGTGAATAATGCCTTGGACCGCAACTCGATCCCACCCAGCAATAACAGACTGCCATTAACTATCACATTTACTCATCACTGCCCAGATTGTGAGATGTCGTTTAGTTGTTAGAACATTAAATAGGTTTAGATTTAAGCGTCTGCCAATGACGTTAGTGCTTTGAACACTGCCCATAATGATACATACACAAAGTGTTAGAACACGACACATACATTAACACGCGTTATGAAATAACGTTGCTAGGGAAACGCACAAACAAAGTGAAGGTAAGAAGGCGGCAGCGGAGTGTTGGTTGGCACTACGTCGTAGATTATAATTGCTGCGTAACAGTAGTGGCGTTGTATATTGTCCAGTGCTGCTGCCTTCCCCTCGCCTCTCCAGAACAGACCTCGCACACCCTGAATTGACCCGACCGAGTACCCTCAACTTGACTCATTCTAGGAGAATTTTCATCTATTCGCGGACACAGCATATACAAGGTGGCGACGACAACACGACATTGATCAATGAAAACTGGTAAACAAAGGAATACTTTTAAACTATCAAATAATCCAAATATCATACCAAAAAAATAGAAACAAACAAAATAACCTTAACCTTAGGTATAAGTTGCATCTGGAAATAAAATTTAAAGGAACGAATTTGGCAAAGGTTTTTAAAGTAGCGAGTTGGCAACATGTGTTAAGTATTTGTACAGGCTTAAATGAAAAGAACTTTTATTTATTGTCGTATTGTCGGCTCCACTCTGTATATCGTAGCAGCATCGTAGGGTGCTCATCTAATAATCTCAAATCTCAGTACATAAAATCGTGAGTATATTAAAAAACGATGCAGCGAAACTCAAAACCGTTCTCTTGATATGCGGCTATCAGCTATCGTACCCATCTTCTGTATTCGCAGTTATATTCGTGAAGGATACGCTTTCAGAACTCTGACTTACTTCGCAACGCTGTTAGGTGTAGGTTTGATCGCGTGAGTTTCACCTACTTTCTATAAACTCACTGGCTAATGCAATGCTGCATCGTTTTGTATCGCACCGATCAAACGATTATTTAACTTTTCGCTTAGTTGTTAAGTAGGAATCGAAGAAGACTGGATATAAACGGAGTGAACGATATTTTGAATGGTTGGACCTAGAAAGTAATGCATGCTTAGGTAGGTTACATAATCATATAATACATTTCACATACATATCGCTGCCCTAGTTAAATAGAAAGATAATTTTCTTGACTGATAAGTCAAGTCAAACGTTTAAGATTTTACTGTCAATGTAATTCCCTGTAAATTTTTATTGTTTGAAATGCTGTTAATTTATATAATTATAGCTTAGTTTTACATGCGTTTGGGACTTATTTATATATCAATATGAATAAATGTGTCAGAGAGATATTGACATTTAGGCACTTCACAGCCTGTGTACAATATAACCGATTTTTTATTAATTTAAAAAAACAAAACGTTATCTCAATGTTTTTAAAGATTTCTTAATAGTGTGGCAGCGGTATGGTCTAGTGCGCGGTAGGGATAATAGTAGACGCCCGACGTACACTCGAATACTCACATTTAATCACAAATACGAAAAGTACACATCAGTAAGTTTCTTCATGAAAGTGACATATTTAGTAGGTGTTGAACGTATTAACGGTAATATTAGCTCTCAATCAATGACTAGATATAATTAAATAATATAACCACAGTTTAATCGTTACTAACAATATTGAACACGAAGGAAACATGTAAGCACAATGCAATATGAATATGTCAAACTCAAACCAACCCCGATACCAATTCGCGCCGTTACACTAAATTAAAAGCAAACCCTTTGTTTGGAGAGTTTCTATTCAAAATTATTATTATTAGGGGCCAACACTTATTTTTTTTGGTTTGTCTATCATCCTATCATTTATATAAGAGTCATTAATCCCACATAGTGTGTAAGAATTAAAGATAATATTAAAATAAAATGCATAATGAAATCAGCTTTGGATGTTATAATATTAGTATGTAAGGAGCAGATTAAGTTATGTATTGTATATTGTTTGCTAAAGTATGCTACGCTACTGAAGTCCGAAGAGACTCACAGTTATGTACTGGAAGTGCGCTAACGCAATGAGCTTGAGAGCGGGGAGGCACGCGTGCAGTAGTGCGACTGTACCAAGGAGCCGCGTGAGCCGCGTGCCTCGCCGCACAACGTATTAACATAAAAGCACCTGGTAGCCCGCGAAATTATATTCTTCTTATGTTTTTTCTCAGGTCAGTATCAGGTTGTATGTTGATTGAAAAACGATTCGCGACCGTAACCAATATGGCTTTACTCAATTATAAGCAATAAAACCCTCAAATTTCGTTTAACCCCATTGATGACTTTTGACACATGAAATAGTCATTCAAAAAGATGAAATGACCTGAGCTGTTTGGGTGACTTGAATGGTTATAATTCTGTAAATACATACATGTTACGACCGCGGATCATAATATGTGCAATGTAGAGCCTGACACTAACCGGAAAATAATCGCGGGCTGTCGGGGCGCATCCACCTTAAGTAAGCATTGTTACGCTGAGGAGAGCCTTGCTTTTAGAGAGGAGCTAACCACGCTTCGTTAACGCTATCTAGATAATGACTCACTTACTTTTAGACTATGTTATGGTTTTAGATTTAATATAATTTGAGGCGCGGCTTACTTGCCGACTTGTTGTTTGTGATTGCGCATTATTGCGTTATGATTTATGCTTGTCTAACATTATGTAAACGATAACTTATTCATAATTCATAATAATAAAATAAAATTGTGTAGTTTTCACTTCCACGATATTATACGATCGTGGCTATCATGATCTGTACTAGTATATATAATATTTTAGTATATTACGAAAGTGTATCTACTTTTGCTATCCAATTTTGACCAAAAAGTTTTAATTTCTTCGAGTGTCTCGGCACTTAGTATTATAGTTTTGTAACTGTTCGTATGTATATATCGCCTGTCGGATCCTAAGTTATGTATATAAAATAAATTAACATCTAACAATCACTGTAATACTTGACTATTATGTTACTTGAGGTAACCATTAAATGTCAATAAAATAAACGCTTGTGGTTTTGTGCTTTTAGTCCCGCATGCTTTTTTATGTTTTTGTTTATAATTTGGGGCCCAGCTTTGGCTAACTGGCGCTAATAGACTAACTCGGAGCCTAGCGCAGTAGTTACTAACACTAACTTACTAACATTAGTGTAAACACACCTAGCTATCATAACGCGCTCAAACATGTAGTGTATACTAATATAAACACCCCAGTCATTTCTTTAGGTCAATATACTAACAAAGAGAGGCTACACCAGCCTTCATAAACTAAACACACTAAGATGAAACACTAACTTTAATTATCCCTTTTTTATTTTCAACCTTGTTACGAGTACTTTCTTCTGGAATTTTAATTTTAAAAGTAAGTTGGTAAAATATTTCAACAAAATAACTGAATATAACGATCAAAATGTTCAAATTGATCATGCTAAAAAAACACACACAAAAAAAACAGCGTAACTCTCCTTTCGACTGAGTGCGATACCGCTAAGCTGCAATTCCTCAACTTGCCAATAATTGTAAGTAGAAAGTACTCGGCCTCACACAGTGAAACAAAAGCTGGTGCACCCGTTTTATTTTCTTTTATTTTGATTTTAACGTTCCTATTCCCGTCCTATTAGTGTAGGCGAGGGTTGGTGCGGGCTTCGCAAGACGGAGAGCGTTCCGCCATCTTTAGGCGGTCGCCTAGCGCCCGAACTCCGGCAACGGGCCCAGCGCCCTCACGCTAAGGCGAATACTATCAACCTACCGACGACCACTAATCGTGCCGACGAGCGGAAGAAAGGCGGCGGCAGTTCTGCCGTTAGCCCCACCTCACCGCCGCAAGCCAATGTAAGTAATCAATAGTTAACATTCAACGTAAGTATACTGCACTAGGAGATAACTACTTTATAGTCGGTCGGGGAAATCTGTTTACATGGAAAAAGATCACAACATATATGAAATTAAAAAAAAAACGAACATTCTGATAATTAAATACTTAAAGCTATAGGAACCTCAAGTTACAGTAGCTAAGAATCTGTAAGGCTAGGAAATACTGAATAGTCTGAGTGTCGTGAATAGTTATATGTTAGAATGTAGGTACAAAAAGGTGTTATGGCTTTCACCAGTCAGGGTAGCCCGCGAAATCCAAATTTTCTTTCGTTTTTGGATTTTTTTTCCCTCCTACTCGATTTTGGCTGATTATAATTAGCACTGGCCTGCAAATTACAAAAAAAAACATAAGAAAATTTGAATGTCGCGGGCTACCCTAGACCTAGAGCATCCACCTTAGGCTGCCTGTCCACTGAAGCGGAGCTAGGCTGCGGAGCGGAGAAAAGGATAAATATTAACCAATAAAATTGCATAAAATACCAGCTTCACACCAGTATGCAATCCTTCAGTGGACAGGCAGCCTTAATCAGCTATCCGTTTATCACTTGATAGGCAAGCAAAGTGCATGGTAGTTGACAACGAAAATATGAACATTCAAAGGCAAAGAAACGAAAAACCACCTAGAATATTTATTTTCAGCAAACACACCCCATGTAAACACATTCAGTCGACAGAGTATAAGTCTAACAATACGCTACTGCTTATACACGCAAAGGGAGATGGGCTTGATACGATAATAACCTACATATTTTTACAGACGAAATAACTAGAAAATGAAATAGTAGTAAAGTTGATCCTCGTTTGACTTACAAAAATGACTGCCCAACCATGTAATGGTACTCTTCAAAACGCGCACAAGTCATACGAGTACGCGCTATCGCGTCGATCTGATAGTACGATCCGGGGAAGTGGAAAGATACCTCAAAATGTGTTTTACACCGTTAAAGGGGATGCGTATTTCATACATTCGTAATACCAAAATAATTTGTAAATCAAACATATTCTTAAGGTAGTGTGTATTTATTTCAATTCGATTGGGTTCCCAAAATAAAAAAAATAAACATTTTGAATGGACACTGATTTAAACAAGAGTTATGAGGAATTTAAAATTTCTATAGAAAAAAAATATTTATTTTTCTCATAACATTTGTTTAAATCAGTTTCCATTCAAAATATATGTTTGGGAACCTAGATATTCTGTAATTCAATCGAAATAAATACACACTACCATATGAATATGTTTGATTTCCAAATTATTTCCCTCTTTCTCCTCTATATTAATAGGCCGATGATGATGATGAGACTAACTCGGAGCCTAGCGCAGTAGTTACTAACACTAACTTACTAACATTAGTGTAAATACACCTAGAGCAGCGGTGGCCCAGTGGTGGCGGCCCCGACTTACGTTCAGTAAGTCGTGGGTTCGAACCCAGGCAGGCGCATTACTTTGTGTAATTTATTACATCACCGCTGCTCTCAAAGCGGTGAAGGAAAACATCGTGAGGAAACCGGCATGTCCTAGAACCATAAATTCGAAGACATGTGACATCTACCAATCCGCACTGGGACCGCGTGGTGGATTATATAGCCCATTCCCTCTCATAGAGAGGAGGCCTGTCCCAGCAGTGGGAACATTAATAGGCCGATGATGATGATGATGATGATGATGATGATGATGACAAATTATTTTGGTATTACGTTTGTATGAAAGACGCATGCTCCGCCGGCCCCTTAAGTTATATTTACACAAGAAGGCTAACTGATATGGTGGTTTATTGCGAAGGCGCAGTTAGGCATCACCTTACGGCATGGTCTAAAAACTTTGGTACAACAACTTTCATGGTTTTCAATCTTGCATCCAGAGCTCGGAATAGATATTAACCTTAATATGATTATTTCCTAAACAAGGAAGTAGGTAGGTATCTAGTCTACAATACCTCCATAAAAAAAATCCCAGAATCGTTTATAAGATCCAACATAAGGCTGTTAAATTAGAGGGAGGTATTAAACATGTTACTTACTTCCTTCAAGTTTCGGAAAACCACTCATTCCTGTCTCTTAGGTGTTATAGGTAACTGGGCCTAACGTGCTGCCCAAAATATTCTCATTTCCAGCATGGCAACCACACTATCAGAATATGATGTGAAACGGTTTAAACATTCACCGAACTTAGAATAAGTCCTTAAAATAATCCAATAAAAACTGACCTGATAAGTATTTGTTGTCCATGAAAATCGTATTTTCTTTTTTTTATAAATTATCTATTAAGCTTTTACTTATTATATTCTGGCCTTGCTGCTTATGTATTTAAATTAAGTTATTGAAGTGTGACGTAAGGGCGAAAACAAGTAATAGCAACACAGATCACAATGTTCAAAAGACTCGCAAGGTCACTCTATGGGGATAACTCAAAAATCTATGTATATCAAAAAAATCTAACAAATAGTTTCACTTTTAAAAACCAGGGAAACATGACATAATTATCTCGAAAATCTTATTAGATTGAAAAAAAATTGATCAAAATAACAGAAAAACAAACAAAAGAGCCCTAAGCAGTCGCAACAATGACAAACTATTATTTTTTTTTTATAAAAAAATAGATTTTAATTTGTTTTTGTTAAGAGGTAATAATCCTCTTAATAATAACAAATTAAAATCTTTTAAGAATCATGTTCTAAGTAACCTTTCAAACGCTTGTTTTGATTCATAAGACCCCAATTTAAACTACGGCACATTATTTTCTACAGTTTGCTAAGAATTCAATAAAACATGTCCTTTGAAAACAGTTAAAGTAAATTCTAAATCAAAATTTAGTGAATGGGCCACTGCGGGAATTTATATCACGAAAAATCTCTAACCTCAGATCAAGTTTTCCATACTTATGTTAGAAATTATTCAAAAATATTCAAAAGTGTCTGCGCTCAAGCAAAATCACAAATAATAATTAACAAAATTGATATTTCTAATAATAAAATAAAAACAGTGTGGCAGGTTATTAACAAAGAAACTCGTAAGACACAACAACGAGATCAGAATTAATTGTCCTTGAAAATAGATAATTGGACCATTTTTGACCAGCTAGAAGTGGCTGTGTCACTAGAAAGTCCCTTCACTAATATTCCGCTAGAAGTTACAAAATCTCTCCCTTCCTCATCTACGTTAGCTGAAGCTTTTCTTAAAGAAAATTTTACTGTGGATATAATGCACTATAAATTTAAACCAATATGTATTGCTACTATTATAAACGCGTTCAAAAGTCTCAACATAAAAAATACTGAAGACTTATGGGGCATATCCATCAAGGTTCTTGGAGATACTCGTATTATTGAATCAATCGCTCCTATCCTAACAGGCAAATTCAATCAATGCGACAAGCGGCAAGTTCCCTGATCTAATGAAACATAGTAAAGTAGTACCAATTTTCAAATAGGGTTGTAACAATGATCCCTCTAATTATAGACCTATATCTGTGCTTCCAGCATTGAGTAAAATCTATAAAAAATTCATGCTGGACCAATGTTATCTCACTTTAACTCAAATGGAATTGTGCATAGTCAGCAGTTTGGATTCACGGGCAGGTCGATAACGGACGCGGGAGTAAAACTCATCACTCACATTTTGGAATCCTGGGAGAAGTCCCAGGATGTCATCTCTCGCTGAGGTGGGATGAAAAGTTACGTGTTGCACTCGAGTGCAAAGATTTTTCACCTCGTGCTCTTTTGATTCCCTCGCTAACGCTCCAGATTCTAAGTCTTTAATCACTCGCTGCGCTCGTGACTCAATTTTAGAATCTTTCGCTTGCTCGGTCATCAAAATTGAGCACGCGGTTAAAAGCAACTTTGCACTCTTGTATAACAAATAACTATTTCATCTGTGGCCCATGGACCCATAGTCCCAACCACTGAGGTCAGAAGAAGCATTTTTGTGAACTACCTGAGTTGGGCACAAGTGTCAATAAACATGAAAGATTTCATAACATCACATCACACCAGTAATCACGAAGGGTCACATTTGGCCAGTTATGTGTAAGTCCCAGGTCCCAAAATCATCAGGTATTTTGCTTCCCGACAAGCTATTTGAGGATTCTATCTAAAAGAATAAACAAGCACTTCTTATTAATTAATGATCGCTATAAGTAGGTATTATAAGATACCTACCCAAAAGGTAACCCATTATTAGGCCAGAGAATGTACCATTGAGAGCCTTTATACCCGTGGGGGGTGCGGCCCCAGATGCCACCAAAATCACAATATAAACTCAAATATGAATTTAAGGCTGAGGCTGCATTAGGCCGCGACGCGACCTGCGACACATGAGCGATTAAAACAAGTAAACGAATGCTCACGTATATGGCTACACTGTACATCAAATATTACTAGCGATCTTTGATTTCTTTATGCGATCGGAGCAACATTACTGTAATCACGGCATCGGCTACACCAACATAGCGAAATTGAAGCTAATTTATTAGAATATACGCCGGAATCTCGCTTGTAATGTAGCCATACCAAGTTTTTCTCGTTTCGCTCTTCCAGTCGCATCGCAAATCGCTGCCTAGTGTAGCCTCAGCCTCATAGTCTGTCGGTCAGGTAGAATAGAGTGACAACATAATCACATCTACGCAGCTTACTCAGTCACCAACTTAATCAAACTGCGCTGATAATACAGCATAACATCACGCCTGCGCCTGCTAATCCGCAGTGTTAATCAGAGGTGTTCCAAATAGGATACCCATATTTCACCAATTATGTTTAATAGCTTATAATAGCAGGCGAGCCTTTTGCTGAAATATTTTATAAGTAATAATAGTCGTTCACTCTTATTTATTTATGTCACCGTAAAATTGTGAAACACGTTATATCACGTTATCTCCCTAGCGATATTGTAAACTCTCGAAATATTGTCAAACGAACATACTGCTTACAACGCATTATTTAAAACGCATTATTTTTCGTGAAATGCATACGATGGTAGTCAACTCACGTGGTGTGGAGGGAAGTCCCCTTTGCCCAGTGGTACCACTCTCATGAAAAGATAATGTACCATTCCTGAGAAATACCAATTAATATACCTAACCTTAAAACACTTTATATTCCCCTAAAAAGCGCAGTCGACTATTTCCGAGTGCAGGGTTTAAAGGAACCTAACTAACCTAACGGGGGGGGGGGGCCAAGTCCCGATTATGGGAGCAGAGATACTTCCGTATGTTCAGTTGACAATATTTCGAGAGTTTACTATTGTAAACTGTTGTTGTTGTATTTGTATTGTTCTCGCAAGACAGATTACAATTTAACGTGTTTGACAATTTTACGGTGACATTTATACCGCTGGCAACAAATTTAGCTTATTAGATTTTGCACAGAAATATCGTGATTAAAGATTGGATAATCTTTATTACATTTGTCAAGATTGCTTGTTTTTTTTTGCACTGATTGTAATAAATTATCAATTTTGCAACTGTAATCTTGTAGGTACTTCTATGTTTTTATATTATCAGCTATTGGCAACCAGCCGATAATAATGCTCAAAAAAAAAATTGTAGTAAAAAACATAGATAACATACTCGTAGGTAAATAGAAGCAAATCAATTTAATACACAAATGGTATAACAAATTACGTGTAATTAATCTCGCAACAAGCTTTTATATGATATAAATTGTAATAAATTGACGGGTTTGATATAATTTAGTTTTTTTTCTTCTTTTGAGAGCACTTGTACACCGTGTAACGTTAAATGCGCAAAATCTCAGACATCCCAAACGATTTTTAATTCAATTGACCTAATTCTGAGAGAAAAGAAAACATTAAAAAAAGTTCTAAGGTTTTAAGCTGTTTTAGTTTTACTGGCAATTAGATTTACTGGTAAGAACTATCATTATTCCGCGTATGAGAATTTTTTATTCGGCGACAACCGTTTGTTTACCTATTTTAGCGGGTTTGCGCACGTGATGACTTGACCTATTAATAAATAGGGCAAAAATTTTAATGAAGATTTTTTTGAAAAATGTAACCTATATCAAAAAGTGGTTCAATTGATTCTGCTCGTGATTCTGATCAAACAATTTTCAGGTTTTGCGCATTTAACGTTACACGTTGTATAAGTCTTGTTTTAAATTTTTAGCCGGCTCAGTATATGGCTCATAGGTTTAAAACGAGAATTACTATAAACAGAAAATAATGTCTAAGCCGTCGAAGGTATAAGAGACCATAATAACAAAATGAGAAATTTTATAAATATCAGAAAATTATATTAATAAGAACTATGCAAGGGTCAGGGGACTAGTAATCAAGGGGGGAGAGTTTTATGATTTTGCAGGAGGAATAGCAGTTGTTAAAGAACTAATAAATAAGGACTACTTGAGAAGATGCTTGTTGGGCACAGTTTTACAACAGACAGAATCGACACCTTACACACGTTTCTTTCTATTCTCCCCGTAGGTATACTAAAAGCCTCTTTGATTTGAAATGCTCTTAAATATTATTATATGGACGGTCGTTGCGAAATTGGTAACGTAATTTAATAGGTAAAAAATGTACTGACTATCAAACTTTCAGTATACCAATGGGAGCACCACGGTGATATTTTTAGGAGCTTTCATACTCTTCTTACTTATTTATTTTCTCACTTCTATACTCTTGGGTGTTTAGCTTTTCTTCTTGGTTGCATGTCTTATTTTAACGCTTGTTTTTATTTCTTTTGTTGTAGGTATGATATACACGGGAATGCATTTCTAACATAGACTGTGATAGCGGGCCGTTTGACTGACGCGCAACTATGTGCTAAGTGATTTGGAATAACCGCCGTTGACTTTAAGTTTTAATTTATTGATTGTAAATAGTAGTTGTTACGTAAAGTGGACGATGCCGACGGAGTGGAGCGCGGGTGAGCATGCATGCGACGCTTGTGGCGTATAGGGCGCCGCTCCCCGTCGGTAGTGCGTCTTCACCGTGTACATACGACAGGGCCTGTCCAAGCGGCAGTGGGGCCTCAAGCTGCGGCGAGGACCGGGCGCGGGCGCCGGCGCCGCGGGTGGCTCGGGCGAGCCCAGCGCCGACGGCGTGGTGACAGAGCTGCGTGCGCCCGAGCTGTCCGAGCCGGCGTGCGACGTCACGGTTGCTCCCGGCGCTACCGCCACGCTGTCGTGCCGTGCCGTCGCGCCCCGCGCTTCCGCCTCCTGGCGCAAGACGGCCCCGGAGACACGTGCGCTGCGCCACGGCGGCCGGTTCGCGATGTCGCTCAGTGCAGACGGACTGGCCACACTGACGATACACGCATGCCGCGCATCCGACGCCGGAGTGTACTGCTGCCTCGTCAGCAACGAGCTGGGTGGCGTGCAGAGCTCGGCGCGGCTGGCGGTTGGCGGCGGCGCGCCGTCGGTGCCCGCCGTGCGCGCGCACCCGGGTGGTGGGCTCGTGGTGCAGTGGGACGAGCCGGCGCCCGCACACCTAGAGTACTGCCGCGTGGGCGAGGGTGAGTGGCGGCGCGCTACTGAGACGCCTGCCGCCGCCAACACGCTGGCACTGGAGGAACTTCCTGCCGGACAGTATAGCTTCCGGCTGATATGCACGCGCAGCGGCGCGCCCGGACCGGCGTCGGGGCCGGCGGCGTGCGGCGGTGGTGGTGCGTGGCAGCGCGAGCAGTTCGCGCGCCGCTACAGCGTGGAGGAGGAGATCGGACGCGGCCGCACCGCGCGGGTCCTCGCCGCGCGTGACACCGGCACCGGTCAACGAGTAGCATTGAAACAGGTAAGCATCATTAGAGCCTATTCACTATTTAGTTGTATTGTATTGTATTGGACGTACAAGTAACACAAACGTTGTGATTTCCAGGTGTTAGCAGGGCGCGGAGCGGACGCAATGCGCGAGTACCGCATCCTGTCGCGCTCGGCCCACGGCGCCGTGGTGCGCGCGATGGCGCTGTTCGCGGAGGTGCCCCGCGCGGGCGCGCACACGCTGGTGCTGGAGATGGTGACGGGCGGGCCCCTGCTGGACTGGGCCGCCTGCTCGCCGCACATCTACACGCAGCAGATGGTCGCGCATCACACTAAACAGTTGCTGTCTGCACTCGACTGGCTACACACCATCAATGTCGCACATCTTGACATTAGGGTGGGTCTCTAGGAATCTTATTGCATGCTTAAATTAAGTCTTTTTTTCGAATCGATGGTATTTTTCAAATCGATTGGCCCAAGTCTAAATCAGAGTCGGTGTCATACATTAGGTCCTAAAGTGTCCACACCACACTCGCGTTGTATGAAGGGCCAGTTTGTAATTCCCCACTTTACCTACGTACGCAATAGATTGAGTGTTTTCCGTCCACAATGCAATTCACGCCCAGGTCTAAATAGAAGCAGTAAGCATTTTTAATATACTTATAAAAAAAAATGTTCTTTGTTTAATTCCAGCCTGAGAACGTACTAGTAGAACTAGGTGGTCCCGTTCCCCAGCTAAAGCTCGTCGACCTGGGCTCAGCTGTGGAGACGGGCGAGGGTGGGGCGGGGACGGCGGGGCGAGAGGTGCTCCCACCTGCGCCCGCGCAGCTCGAGTTCGCGCCGCCAGAGTGCGTGCTCGGCCGACCTCCCGCGTCTGCGTGGGATGCCTGGGCTGCCGGCGTGTTTCTTTATGTATTTTTGACGGGGGTAAGTGTCAATCTAAATTGAATCCAGAATTTTGCTATTATGTTAGGCTCCTCCGACTAGATCAAATTGCGCTTGTCCCCCTCGCGTCCCGTGTTTATTTTATTTTTTAAAACTTTATGCACAAGTAAAAACTGTACAAAGGCGGACTTAATGCTTTGGGCATTTTCTACCAGTCTACCTTAGGGTGATGCAGAGCCAATACCCAGTAGGTGCAATAACAGAAAACAGATAAGAAAATATTCATATCTACTTAACTAAAACTGTTTACCCTTACATTTAGAGAACTCGAATACAAATAAAATGTTGAACACGTTGAATCAAGAAGTCACCTGTGGCGTCCTGTAATGAGCATTTGAGCAAACAATAGGTCACCTACTGTTCATTTGCTGCACGGTGGTCTGTTCGTCATAATTCGTAAAGTCAAATGATTTACAATCGAAGTTAGAAGCTTTGCTGTTGAATGCAAACCGAATTTTCTGAGCAAGTTGAAATAAATTCCAAATAATCTTATTTACAGTTACTATCCGATTTTATATCAATTTACAGTAAAAACACTTTTTTCCTGAACTATCCCAGTCTTGGATAAAAAAGCTCCCCCATTGCTTACACTTCTCCCGATATTTACTCATATTGTTAACTCCCCAGCTATCACCTTTCCTGGATGAGTCCATCGAGGAGACCACAGCCAACATAATAAAGTGCGACTATTGCTTCCCCCCGGAGCACTGGACGGGCGTGGCGGAGCGCGCGCAGCTCATGATCCGAGGCTTGCTCGAGCCGACGCCCGCTCGCAGGCTTGCGCCCCGGGAGGCGCTTCAAGACGCGTGGTTTGACGAGGTTGGTGTCATCCAGTTTTGACGGCTGTTACAATACGCTTCCATCATCCCACTGCTAGGTACAGCCTCTCCCTCTGAAGTCCAGATCTTTCGATCATGGGCTAATGTTTACAACTGGGCGTTGGTTTTGTCCAGCTCGTCCTGACATCGACTACGAACACTACTGAGCTGCATCTATTTTGGTACTTTGTTAAAAGTTCAGGAAACTAAAGACGAGGAGTTTAAAAACAAACGCCCTTCACGCGACCGACATTGTCTACTTGTTTTTCGCCGTAACTAAATTCTAAAGTTATCCTGACTGTTTTTCCAGGCACCAACAACAGCATTATCGGCAACACAACTAAAGACGTTCCTAGACCGGCGGCGGCCGGCGGGTCACGGTAACGCGCTGCACTCATTGCGTTCACCCAACGACACCTGACGCGACGCCCCCGCCCGCAACGACCCCGCCACGGGACCACACTAGCCGCACCGACTCGATGCATATGTGCTCAACAACTACACATCCACCCTATCACTTACTATTACAACCAAACCGACCAGTTCCATGTGATTAAGTACCACGTGTTGAATCACAACCACCTATTCGACTGCGTTAGACATTATTTATGAATATCTGTCATAACGTGTATGCATCGACGTCTCCTACGACACGAGTGAAGCGTCGCTTCTCGAACTGATGTAAACTAAAGCGATATGAAAACATTGCCTTAAACAATATTCTCAGTAATTATCCATTCTTCTTGTAGCCAACATTTTATGTGCAAGTAATTAAGGAACAAAGGCGCTAGCCAAGTGTAGATCTTATTCAATATTCACTCAATAGGATTACGTTATTTTCTCATAAGCTATAGTTTACTGTAATAATTGTTCTATAGTCAATGTGCCCACCTATTGAGTTTGGTGTTTTAGTTATTTGAAATTTGTTCGCAACTTGTTTGCCGACTTATAACATGTTTTATTGGGAATTTCCACTAAAATGTCTGCCGCCGTCAGCGAGACTAGTCGTAACGTCGACACCGACGGGCCGCATGTTGCATGTAAAACAAACGAACCAAACAAGAACTGTTGGAGATTGTAAAGTTTTAATAATATTCCTAAAGTGGCCGATTTTTAAAGAAAAGTGTCTGTGATTTATGCTAAAATGAATTTTTCATGCTTATTCCTAATCGTATCGTATGTACTTGTTAAATTAATAATAAATTGATTATACACTAATGAATTGTATATAGGATTAAGTTTTAGTGCGTCATTTTTATCCTAATTTGTGACCAAAATGCAAATTTTAATTGTGTATGTCTGATGTATCACGGCGCATTATAGTATATACGTGAGATATTATGTAGTACCTATATCATAGTTTTATCGAAGGAATGTACGCCGCTACACTGCCGTTGTGTGCTCTGCCGCAGCAGACGCCTTTCCAATGAAATGTAACTCGTAACCTTAGATATTGTAAGTAAAGTATTACTTTGGATATTTGTAAGCTTTTATCTCAATCGACTATAATTACAGAAACAACTATTTTAAAGGAGACACTAATAAAATGTGTTTGTGACGGTCAAAACTAGTATATTGACTACGGAAATCTGTCAAAACCCTGTTTGTAATTACTAACATAAACATTTACGTATAGACCTATTGGGTTGGTATAAACTATTAAAACAATATTTGCTAGTGATTCTAGACATAACTAAGGTTATTTTAATATACACTACACATATTAATTGAGTAAGGGTTTTGGCTGAAACCAGTCAAATGTCGTTTTAACCGGCTACGGGTTTTGACCGAACATACACATTATCAGCTTTTTGTTTCTAAACAGAATGACATAGGAGTGGGGTGCATTCAGAATAATATAAATAATATGTTCTTATTTAAACATTTTTTCATAAATTCTGTTCTTTCTACTTTCAATTATGTTTTTGAGTTTGAAATCACTAGTTTCAGATTTCTAAATATATTTCTAGATAAAAATGTCTTATTTTAGACCATGTTGAATAGATTGTCGAGTCGTTCGAACTTAGAAGACGCCTTAATGATCTGTGATCAGAAAAAGATTTAATTATTCATTCTAAGTTCTGTCGGTATCCACTTTATTAAGGCGTTCGCCTTATGGTACGCAACAATCAGTACATTGACGCAACACTGAAAACCAGTAGGTAGTTGCGATCTAAGTCAAGAGAGAGAGGGAAACTTTTGTGAAACAAAAAGACACTGCTCTCAAGTATGTAGTGGCCTAATTTCGCCTGTTCTTTGCTGCGTCATTGTTGCCCTGTATAATCAATGCTTTCTTTCATTTGCCTTCAAGTGTGCCGCCAATCTGTATCAATCAATGCCACCTTTACATGCATGTTCTTTCGCGTTCTGGAGCGTACAGGATTGTGCAGAGGAAAGAATCAAGATTTCGCGTTAGTTTAGGTTCAAACGCGCGCCCTTTTACGCACTATTCTGGTTTCATTCGCGTCTGAGCGAGTGTGTAAAGCAGACTTATTAGTAGCCATCTACCCGCCAGTGTCATTTCTAGATATCATGTATTATTGTCTAAAGCTGATGTATATTATTAAATCATATTACATAATTTTGAAAAAAATGTTTCTTTTTACGCCTGAGTTTATGATCCAAATTAGGTAGTATTCAGGATTTAAGGTAATTAGATAAAAAAAAGATGACTTCACATTGATAAGCAACATCGATTTATTAATTAACTAGTCTGGTAAATAATTATGAAAGTTGACATCTTAGAATTATTATAAGTAGATACTAGTGAAAAAATACGATAAATTCGTTTTATAACTCATTAGGGAGTCATTCACTTTGTTTCCGACCACTGTGTACAACAATATGTACTTAATTTGGACTGTTACGTGCTTATTTCACAGAGTTACAAGTGCAGTAGCAAACAATTTTGTTGTTGTTGTTGTTGAAAAACAAAAAAATGCCACTCGGACTACCAAGTAATAGTTCTCAAGTACGAACCCCAAGACACATTCATGGGCGACATTTTGTGAACGTCATAATGACGGGACCACGCCAGATACTGCGATTATCATGTGAATAGCATTTAGTACAATATTTCTACTATTTCATACTTTCATAGAAAAATTCTACCACCATAAAATTTGAAAATATTCCATACAGAAACTGGTCCCGCCATTTTGATATCAAAATGACGGGACCAATGTTCATTTGATGAAAAATACACGATGTGACCTTAAACTGGACACATAAAATTTTAATACGAAATAGTACGACTACGTTTGAATCGTTATTATACATTATTAACTGTAATTTCAATAAAAAAAAGGTATACAAAATTGACATCAGAGCGCCTGAAGAAAAAGTATCATTTTATGCCATGAAGTATTTTTATGGCTCATAAAATTTATTAAGGCGTTTAAAACGTTTGGACCGCGTCCAATTGGTTTTAAAAATATTTCATACAATTTAATTTACTTCTTGAACTTAACACTATTTTCATTCGGTTAATTTACAAGTTACAATTAAACACTACAAAATTCAATTGATGAAATGATACTTCATGGCATGAAATGATACTTTTTCTGTCTGATATTTTGTTTTAAATCTAGATGCTGCTTTTATGATAAAAATAAAATTTAAGTATGTGTAGGGTAATACGAGAAATAGCTTGATGTGTTTATTGTAAAGCGGCGTCCCCACTAGAGCCTCGTGAGTGTGGACGTGCGCGAAGCCTGAACCACGCGGCCCATGTATAGCCGCGCGGCCGTCGGTTGTCGGTCTACTTCAAAGGAAGCCGCGCGGCCCCACTACACAGAGTAATATAATAGCTAGTAACCGCCAGTACATCAAATTGTGTTTTATTCGATCCAAAATGAATTGGGCGGACGAGAAAACAATTTCTTTCATTGAATTGTACGGCAGTGCCGGGTGTATTATGGGACTGCCGAAGTAGTTTTTTTATAGACAAAATCATTTTATAAGCTTTTTTAAATTTCTTGTTACATGTTTCTTATTTAATGTGATGTACATTTGGAGGGGATTGCCATAATCGCCACGCTTGGCAGGCGGGTTGGCGATCGCAGTACGGTTGTTACAAAAGCACAGAGAACGCTGCTGCCCATTCTCTGGTAAGTCCCTTAGTCACCTCTTACGACACCCACGGGAAGATATGGGATGGTGCTATTCTTTACGTCCGACACCATGCGGACACCTCGCAGAACGGATGGCCGTTGGGGCCGAAAGGTTCTGGAGTGGCGACCGCGAACCGGAAGACGATGCGTTGGAAGACCTCCCACTAGGTGGACCGATGACCTGGTGAAGGTTGCGGGAATCCGGTGGATGCGAGTCGCAAGGGACCGGTCAATGTGGCGACACTTGGGGGAGGCCTATGTCCAGCAGTGGGCGTCTTTCGGCTGAGATGATGATGATGTTTCTTATTTGCGCAGCGGTGCCTATTACTATGAATGCTGCTGAACCTAAAAAACGTACTTTTCTTAGTACATCTCAAAAGAAACTCCCGCTTATATCTCTATATAGTCTGTGGCATCTGCGCAAGGCAGGCCGCGCGGCTCTTAATGTGGACACGTTGCAAAAAAGCACAACGGCTCGCGAGTCCCGGGCCTCGCGAGCGCGCTCCTAGTGGGGACGCTCCTTAAGAATTGCAATTTGCTTGACTTAATAAAAATAGAATAGAAAAATGAAAGGTTTTCTTTATTGAGAATTAAGAAAAAACATCGTTTCTAAGAACTCGGTAGATGGCGTTGATCTGACTACGTTACCAGGGTCAAAGCCAAAACGCTACATACAAAAACACGTCAGATACGCTCGTTGACTGTCACTTTCGTTTGCATAAGCTTCCAAGTATAACCATTAGGTCCAAGTGAAATTATGTGACGTTCTGTTCCTTGCAGTAAAATACCGACACCAGCGCCATCTATCCAGCGACTAGCGAAGGGTTTAAAAGAAAATCTCTCATTGCAATTGAATTTTGTAGTGTTTAATTGTAACTTGTAAATTAACCGAATTAAAATAGTTTAAGTTCAAGAAGTAAATTAAATTGTATGAAATATTTTTAAAACCAATTGGACGCGGTCCAAACGTTTTAAACGCCTTAATAAATTTTATGAGCCATAAAAATACTTCATGGCATAAAATGATACTTTTTCTTCAGGCGCTCTGATGTCAATTTTGTATACTTTTTTTTTTATTGAAATTACAGTTAATAATATATAATAACGATTCAAACGTAGTCGTACTATTTCGTATTAAAATTTTATGTGTTCAGTTTAAGATCACATCGTGTATTTTTCATCAAATGAACATTGGTCCCGTCATTTTGATATCAAAATGGCGGGACCAGTTTCTGTATGGAATATTTTCAAATTTTATGGTGGTAGAATTTTTCTATGAAAGTATGAAATAGTAGAAATATTGTACTAAATGCTATTCACATGATAATCGCAGTATCTGGCGTGGTCCCGTCATTATGACGTTCACGACATTTTCAAGATAGTTTTGTAGAAAAATATAAAAGTTCTTCTGAGGACTTATTTCGCCCATTTATATTTATTTAATACTGGATATAATCAACAATAGTTACAATTAGTATTATAAATAGATTTTGTTATAAATAGTTATTTATAGTTATATCAACTTGTAACAGATTTGTTACTAGTGTTGAGATTATACTTCATACTATACAATTATTTATGTACTTATAAATAAAAATGATATAAGCAGTCAAAACAAAATACACTTCACAAAAGTACATAGAATTCAACATCACATGGAACAATGATAATATACTCTCAAATGCAAAGATACATTTAAAAAAGGACACAAGTGCTTAAAGTCAACGGTACCTTTACACAAGATCCGTAAAGCCGAACTTGTTTAAAAGTATATCGCCCGCTACTGCGGCACTTAATGCGTAACAAACTTAATTATAATTCCGAAGTATTTCGAAGCTAATCCGTAACTTCCATGTTTTTAATTAAAAAACGCGTTTGTTCATCAAAATATTGAAATGTCATTGTCAATTTGTTACGCAATTACCGGCTGCAGGTCTAAATTTTGTTCAAAATTCAGTAGGTTCATATCACAATGAGATAAAGAACTAAATATCCTCGGTGACGATCATATCATATAAGATTGATATAACTATCCTTTGAGATTGTTGTTCTAGAACTTAATTTTGGCTTGAAGCTCTGCCATGAGGGTCGCGGACTGGAAGATCTGCTTCCTCTCGATCTCGGTGAGGGGCTGGCGGATGATGTCGAGCACACCGTTGCGGCCCAGCACGCATGGAAGTGACAGGAACACCTCATCTGTAATGCCGTGCTCACCCTGATACAATAAAGAGATTAGATTAGAACCAAACTACTGAAATCTACAACTTCGTTGAAGAACTGTCACGCAGTTCTCTAAGGTGGGTTGTTATTTTAACACGACTGCCAAGGAAGTGTTCTGTTTTTCGCGCGTATCTGGTATGATTGATACAAATGAAGAAACACTTAGGCTGCGTTCCGAATTAAGCTGTAATCGATTTGGGCGTCCATAAACCCGTTCCGAATTACCGTGAGCGCGATATCGATGTCCCTTGAATCATCACAGATGACGTCATGACATGCGCCATCTTGCAATTACACCGACCATGCCCCAAATAAATGTTACCGTAAGCGTTTTGTTATGAACTTAGACTATTTTATTAATTCATTGCAACCATGAGTATTCAAGTGAATATAGCCGACGAGCTTAACCAACATAACTTCCATGTTCAAAAATAGGCCTTGTGAAAGGTTTTGGTTTGGGGTTATGTTCACTGTGAACGCGTTCACGAGCGTTCCGAATTGATCACAGCTCTTAGCTCTCATAATCGTGATATATAAATCGTAACGCAAAATATAGATATGAGCGCTGTGAGCGATTATTTTGTAATACGGAATGCGGCCTTACAATACCAAGGATATCCTCAGTATTATAAGTAGTTCTTAATTCGTAAAGCAAGGGAACCAAAAATTCACGAATTTCCTGAAATATAACTAGGATACATAATTTGCCAGTTAAATTAAATGGTTAAGAAGTAAGAAACCCCAGTAAATGGTAACCACAAAGTGATAAACTCAGTTTTTTATGAACAGACACAAATATACAATCATTTATAAAGCCATAAAAATTCTCACTGTTGTCAAAACATGCCTCATTGGTCTAGTACTCGGAAGCGCGACTGCTTTGCACGATTCCGGGGATCGGTTCACGGGTCGGGCAGCTATTGAGTTTTTTCAGCAGAAAATTCTTAGTAGCAGCCACAAAATTTAGATTTGTGCCTGGTTGATGGCGTTAGGTCGCCCCCTTTGGGTGGACATTGGACTTAACTGGCGGTATCCTCTGCCTGATCCTTCGGGGATTACAGGTCTAAAATGGCCGCTTTAGCAGAATCATAATTTGAATGACGTTAAAAAATAAAATTCTTAAAATGGACTTCATGGTTATGGTGATAAAGTCCATTTTAAATTTTTAATTTTTAACGAGATTCTCATTATGATTCTGCTAAAGCGGCCATTATAGACCCGCAGGATTTACAGGCGTGTTTTAGTACTATAGAAATGAATAGTTGGTAAATATAGACTTTATCTACATAACAACGAAGCTTCCTCGTCACGGGGAATCCCATTTTGTTTAGAGGAAAATCGAGATGGGGACTAAATGTTAGTTTATATATTTTTACGGGTTTTGGAACGTTGCCAAAATCGTTGCAATAAATCCACTCGCAATAATGAAAAAGTAATGGAATTTTTCACAAATATTGGGATCCATGATCAAAGATTGTGATGATTTGCAAATTCTGCTGTATTTACCGAGGAGTAAGATAGAGGTGTACATGATCAGGGAGCTTCTGAGAATTTCCTGAGGGAAATCCTCAATTAGTCATAGTAGCGCTTGCGACAATTTCACCAACGAACGAGACAGTTAAAGTTTGGCAAAATAAAGTATGGAAAAAATGAGGGCGTTGTTAGCGACTTTCTGGCAACACTGAGCAGTGACAGACAAGCCAATGACATTGCCGAGTTTGACAGAAAACACGGTAGTTCCCACTGTCACCGCGTCACACTCTTTTTTGCCAAGCTGTACCTATACTCCTTTTGAAAACCATCATCTTCCTGCTCCTGTACCATGTCAGTTGGGGTTCAGCACAATCCATTTGTTTTGTTCCAATCTTGTCAGCCGCCACGCTATCATTTATTCCCATTTCTTTCCAATCATTCCTCACACAATCCATCATTTCTTAAAACAACAAAGTACGTAAATTAATAATGTCCCTACCTGTACACAAGTAGTGACTGCGTGCACACTGGTGGCATTAGTGAGAATAGCCTTAATAAGCTGAGTGAGGGAGAGGCCGATAGCCCAGGAGGTGTATCCCTTCAGTTTGATGACTTCGTAAGCGCTCTGCACTACTTGGGCGTGGGTCTCCTTCCAGTTCTCGTCATCGTCGTCCGAGCCGATGTCCTTGTTGAGGTCCCGAAGCCTCACGCCAGCGATGTTCACGCTAGACCAGACGGGTACTGTGGAAATGTTAAGTTTTCATCAGGCTCGTCGTTCTTCTTATCGATAGGAAGTAAGCACAACCAGCCGCTGTGGAATCAAGAACGATTTTATTAGCGTAGTAAAATTGTCATCCTTACTTCGGTGGCAACAGTTCCAACGCTTCCGCGACCGAAACATTAAAACGTACCTTTAAAGTCTGGACATTTCTGCAAATTCCCAGATTAACGGCAAGACTTTTGAAATGGGGAAAATGGTAACCCCATTCATATTATTTAGTAAGTCAAAATCTGGATGAATGTAGAGACGACGGGCGCTGCTCTATACAGTAAAGTCCCTACTCTTATCACATTATGTACTATTATCAATTCGGAAGTTTGTTTGTATGAGTGTGGGGTGAGTGTTTGTTTGTTACCCATTAGGTATACCTTAAAAAAAAAGTCACATCTCACTTACCGCTGCTATCACCATGTTCTCCAATAATATAGGCGTGGCAGGAAGTAGGCGCGATAGTCAGTTTCTGCGACAGCAGGTATCGGAACCGGCCCGAGTCCAGGTTGGTGCCGGAGCCGATGACGCGGTGCTTGGGCAGCCCGCTGATCCTCCACGTCACGTAGGTGAGGACGTCCACTGGGTTGCTCGCGATTAGGAGGATCGCGTTCGGACTGTATTTTAGGAGCTGTCGAAAATTTTTCTGTTAACATTACTTTTGTAAATTTACGGCATGATTTCGAAAAAAATATTTGGCATTCCGCTCTCTAAAAGCTTCTTTATGAGAACCCGGAAGCAAGAACTTATAATTATACAACATGGCAAGACTGCATTTCTTTCACGGTACCCCCCATGGCAATGCTGGTGGAGGATACCTAAATAAAAAGTCACAATATTATCAGGGTTCCGTTCCTCCGTCCGTCTATCTGTCCGTCTGTCTGTCCGTCTGTCACCACCGATTTATTTTTCGTTGACACTTGAAACTAGTTGGACATCAACCAGCATGACCCCAGATTAACAGCAGTTCAGTTATTTTTCCCTTACCTTAGGAACAATTCCTTTGAGAACTTCAACATTCCTCTGTACGAGGTTGCGTCGGTCCTCTCCCTCCTGTTGCCTTACGCCGGCTGCGATCACGCAGATCTGGGAGTTCTCCGTTATTGCGTAATCTATGGTAAAAAGTTAAATTGAGGTCAATAGACTAGTGATTGAATTTGGCGCGACGATCTTCGCATTCCCTAGAGATGGTAGGTATCTTTTCATGTCTGCCAGATGATACTCCCTCCAAAACGCAGGAAACTATTGTTACGAGCTGGGTATGAGATAAATTAATTACTACCGATTAAACAACACACTAACTTTATTAATCACAAAACACTTTAAACTTAATCACAAGTACACTACAATACACTACTATTCACTATTCGCTTAGATATCGCACTTCAAGTTCACTTCGATTCGCTTCGATGGTAGCCAAAACAAGACTGGCTGTCGCGCGCGGCCCTGAGCGGTCTATTTATACTCGCCCACAGACACACCAGAATAACCTCGAATATTCTAGAGAGTCATAAAAAAACACTAACAAAAGAACAGTAGGTAAGTAATAAAAATAGTAGGTAATTATTATTACTAGCTACTTGCACAAAACAAACAAATATGAACCGTATGCCCTAGGCGTACGGTTGAAATTCTAATGTCTTTTATAAAGAGGTCGCGAGTTTGTACCTACTAAACTTTAAAACTAATAATAATAGAAAGCTCTGGAAATTCCAACGTACACATACTGTAATCACGTGCTTTCTCGAATGTTCTAGTAGGTCCGATGTAACACTGCCCCCTCCTTAGACATGCTCGTCCCGAGCATCATTAGTCCCGTAGTATCGCGCCAACCGGTCTACATGCACAATCTCAGGCGCACCTCGTGGACCCTTCTGTAATCGGTAGGTGACATCGTTGATCCTAGTCACGACTCGGTATGGTCCATCCCATTTTGCTTGTAACTTCGGAGACTTCCCCTTGCTCCGCACTGGGTTATGCAACCACACCAGTGAACCCTCGTCGAAACCCCTACCGTTTGCCTTCCGATCATAACGGGTCTTCATCTTCTCTGACATCTGTTGGCTGGATTGTCGGATATGCTCATAAACATCGTTCAACTTATTACGCAAGTCATTCGCGTAATCTGTTACACTACATGGAGCATCAGGGGGAGTTCCAGTGATTAAATCAGCAGGTAACCGTAATTCCCTTCCAAAGTTCGCGAAGGCTGGTGTCACAGTCGTACTTTCGTGGACTGCACTTCGGTAAGACAGAAGAAACGGCTGTATGTGCTTGTCCCAATCTCTTTGCCTGCTTTCCACGACCTTCGCCAGATACCTCTCCAACGTTTGGTTAAATCGCTCCACCATTCCATCAGATTGTGAGTGGTAAGAGGTGGTTCTGGTTTTATGGGTACCCATCAATCGACAAGTCTCTTGAAATACTTGCGATTCAAAATTCCTTGATCGCTGTGTATTAAAATGGTACCCCAAACCGACAGAAGACTTCCTGAACCAATTTATCTGCGACAGTTGTAGCTTCTTGGTTAGGAATGGCGAAGACTTCTGGCCACTTTGTGAAGTAATCCATGACCACCAGGAAGTACCTGTTTCCGCTCTCACTTACTGGAAATGATCCCGCAACGTCAAGTGCTATCCGTTCCCAAGGGGCTCCAACGTTGTACACTTTTAATGCACCTCTGCTGCGTGTACGGGGTCCTTTCACGGCCGCACAACTGGTACATTTACGGCACCAGTCCTCCACATCATCTCGACAGTGGATCCAGTAGAAGCGTTCTCGAATTTTTAGTAGAGTCATTTTTACCCCCATATGTCCTCCTGAACATCCATCATGGTAGAGCCGTAGAACATCCGGTACCTTGGCTTTAGGGACAACCATTAGTAGATGACAGCTGTCCCCTCTAGCGTTTTCCCATTTACGGCACAAGACTCCATCCTGGATTACCAAGCTGTTCCATTGCGCCCAATAGCTCTTCGTGATGGAACTCATCGCAGCCACATCACTCCACTTGGGTTTAGGAACACCAGCTTTAATCCACTCGAAGATTGGTTTGATGTCCGAGTCATTGTGCTGAGCCTGCTGTATAGTTACCTTCCATTCATCGCTAAGATCCGTTCTTAGCATCCTCACAGGCACCACTTCCTTAGACTCCTGTCTGGAACTGTGCTTACAATCTTCGGGCAAAAGTCTTCTTGACAGTTCGTCTGTGTTGCTGTGTTTTCTCCACTGTTGCTGACCAGTCTTCTCAGCCGCTTTTCTCTGCTGAGATTGATCTTCTCTAGGTGCGCTTCGCTTTTTACAGTTCGACCGAAGGTGACCCCTTTCTCCACAAGTGTGGCACCTAGGACTATACCCCTGTACGGTCGCGTACAGGTGATGCTAGAACCTCCCTGACTTGCCTCACTGCCTCTACTTCTAAGGCATGGGCCAAGGCGTCCTTCAAGGTCTCATGATGCCCAAGTCTCACGGCAGCTCTAACTTCTAAGTCACGTATTCCATCAACGAAGGCCTGTACCAGATTTCCGTCAATTAGTGCAGGGGCAGACTTGTATGCTTTTCGAACCAGCTTCTCAACTTCCAGAGCCCACTGCTGTAGGTTCTCGGCACTACGTTGAACACGGTCCTTCAACTTAGCACGGAATACGTGCTCCAGGTGCGCGTCGCCGTATCTGGACTCCAGCGCCTCCAGCAGCTGCTCGTAGGTTACATCCTTGCCGAGTGCCTCGAGAATGGTTAAGGCCTGGTCTCGGAGGCCCAAAGTGAGCGCGGTCATGGCTTGTGGTTTGGTCCATCCATTCGCCTTCATGACGGCCTCAAACTGGATTCTATAGGCCGACCACGAAGATGTGCCGTCGAATGGAGGCACTTTAAAACCACGCGAAGAAGGTGCAGCAACCACTGGAGCTACCGTCCCGCCTTCAACCTTTAGTTCGCCCAAAGCTTTCTTGACCCCAGCAATCTGAACCTCGGCTTCTGAGATGCGGTTCTCGTGCTGGTGGAACTGATCTTTTATCACTTTCAGGTCCTTGCCGAAAGTTGCATGCAGATCCTTGATCAGGAGCATTTGCTCGTCTTGACGGCGAGCCTGCTCCTCCTTGTCTCGTTGCAATTGCTCTTCCAACCGGCAAGCCTGCTCCTCTTGACGGCGAGCCTGCTCCTCTTTGTCTCGTTGCAATTGCTCCCGTAACTGGCGAGCCTGCTCCTCTTGACAGCGTGCCTGCTCCTCTTGACGGCGAGCCTGCTCCTCTTGACGGCGAGCCTGCTCCTCCTTGTCTCGTTGCAATTGCTCTTCCAACCGGCGAGCCTGCTCCTCTTGACGGCGAGCCTGCTCCTCTTTGTCTCGTTGCAATTGCTCCCGTAACTGGCGAGCCTGCTCCTCTTGACAGCGTGCCTGCTCCTCTTGACGGCGAGCCTGCTCCTCTTGACGGCGAGCCTGCTCCTCTTGACGGCGAGCCTGCTCCTCTTGACGGCGAGCTTGATCCTGCAGCAGTGCCATTAAAGCTGACAAGTCTGGTGCCACTGATGCTGGAGAAACTCCGGATGGGCCAGCGACTGGCTGTGACGTAGGCTGGACACCACCGGTGTCTGTGTCGGAGAATCCCCAAACCGCCTTTGGTCCATATCCTGCTGTCGCTGACTTCTGGTACGGATACCGTCCGTGTCGTCCTTTGGTAGAATTGGCATAATTTATCTCTCACTTCTGACACCAATTTGATACGAGCTGGGTATGAGATAAATTAATTACTACCGATTAAACAACACACTAACTTTATTAATCACAAAACACTTTAAACTTACTTAATCACAAGTACACTACAATACACTACTATTCACTATTCGCTTAGATATCGCACTTCAAGCTCACTTCGATTCGCTTCGATGGTAGCCAAAACAAGACTGACTGTCGCGGCCCTGAGCGGTCTATTTATACCCGCCCACAGACACACCAGAATAACCTCGAATATTCTAGAGTCATAAAAAAACACTAACAAAAGAACAGTAGGTAAGTAATAAAATAGTAGGTAATTATTATTACTAGCTACTTGCACAAAACAAACAAATATGAACCGTATGCCCTAGGTGTACGGTTGAAATTCTAATGTCTTTTATAAAGAGGTCGCGAGTTTGTACCTATTAAACTTTAAAACTAATAATAATAGAAAGCTCTGGAAATTCCAACGTACACATACTGTAATCACGTGCTTTCTCGAATGTTCTAGTAGGTCCGATGTAACACTATTTTATGTACCAACGCAATAAGTACGATAGCTAATCTACGAGTACTATTCGCAGTGAGCATTTAGAATGTTCTATTTGTACCTGTGCCGGCCTGAATGTTAGCGTTGAACAAGAAGGCGGAGCCGTGCTGCAAGTCCATCATCTCTCCCTTCAGTTTGTCTGCGTTCATGTCCACCATGGCTATGTTGTTCGTCACGCCCTGTAACAAATACATGAAACTGTTATGTAAACAGAAGATCAAGATCATGTGGTTAAAGTTGTGAAAAAAGAGGTAAGTGCAGACCCTTTCAACTTTGTAGAGATACCTATAATTATAAAGTTACCTTTTACAGGTCAATTTTACAAAGACATTGTTATTACCCTGGCGAGAAAAAAAAATCAGGAGATTCGACTCCCAAATAATGAGAAGGGGGTCGTCTAAAAGCCTTCGATGTATATTATGACGCACAGTATGTAATACTTATTATCAGGAATTCAGGATTGATTAAGTAATCAAAAGAACCTTAACGAAACCGAAAGACAGTATTTTTTTTTAAATAGGTACATGTTTTTATGGGAAGATTTTTACTTTAAACACGATCCACGACGCGACCTCTGCACTATTCTATCCATCCATCAGCACAATGTTTTGAGTGCGTTTCATTGAGGTTTAAGCCGGAAACACACTTAGGTACGTGGTGTGGCGTGTCGCGCCATAACCCCATCACCGCTCTGGCCAATCGGTGGTGAGCATTCAGCGAAACGCCAGAACGCGACACGACACGACATACAAATATGTCTCTAACCATACTAAAAATGTATGAAACCGATATGCTTCTGGCGCGCCACGCCACACCACGCCACGTAAGTGTGTTTCCGGCATTATTACCGTAAAAAATCGTTTCCTAGCAATAATTTTTGCGTACAGCTTCGCGAAGGGTCTGTTAAAGTCTGTTTACACCATGTAGCATTATTTTATCTAACGTAAGTAAAAATTTTGATTCATTCATAGACGAAACAAAAACGACTCAAGAGTTTTTATATTTTTTATTTTTTTTTATTTTTATAGTTTTTACGTATGCCAAGAAATATCTCAAAGACATTTCCTCACGATGTTTTCCTTCATCGAAGCAATTGATAATTATACAAAACGGACATGAGTCCAAAAAAAATCTGTGGTGCGTGCCATGAGTTCGAACTCGAGACCTATGAAATGGATGATGAAATTAATATGGTATGGAAGTTCCTCCTCTATGACATAGAAACGTGAGAATAATTTGCCGTAAGAAAATCCCTTATATGGCGCACGGTCAACGCTACACATGACTGATCACTCAAAAGGATACATTGAAAAGGTAAATAACAAAGCATAAAGGCGAGTAAGTAAAAACCTCGTCAACTCATGGTCTTGGTGTATATTTGTGCAACGATTAGGTACTCAGAAGTTATGTCAGCTATCGATGTGGATGGGGCGTCATATTTACACCTAATCACCAATTTCCGAGTAGTGACCGATAAGATTGCAACGGACTGTCACTGCACCGTGCACGCTCAGGATGGATGACTGATTCTGTAATCAGTGATCACTACGCCAGCATTCATGGGTACCTATGCATGACCGCAGATAAAGCAGGTATAAACTACCGGTGGTGTATGGTGAGTAGCGTTCCTGGTTCCTGTAGATGTTTAGTTTCGCTATTTGCCCCCACCTATGGGAACATATGGGACTTTTTGTGGAACTTAGATTTTATTCGCCTCTCATACTTGCAGTCATGGCTTGTGCAACAACTTCCTGAATTGTGGCCCCGTGAGAAAAAGTTTCTAAAGAGTGGGTTTACAAATTTGATTTTCAGATAGGTACCTATATGTTAGGTAAGAAAGTACTTCTAAAAGCCATCGTTCTTTTTAATGAAATAAAGTGTACCTACTCATATAACTGTTTACGGAGAAAGATTATTTATACTTAAGTACTCCAATTATTGATAATAGCGATGTTAGCGTTCCTATAATCTTTATGAAATCAGAACGTTATCGCAGGTTTAACTACCTACTACCTGTAAGAAATTGACTATTGTCAGAGTCGTGATCGTGATCGTACCTAGGTACCTAACCATTCGACTGGCGATGGCGGTCCCAGCCGTCGTCACGCAAAATTTGTGATGACCAGGAATAAGAAACTTTAACATGTTGCCTGTAACATTGAAACTTATGAATATCTCGTAACGCAAAATGTTTGTTTTCAAGGTCTAGACTTCTAGAGCATAGACACCTACAGAAATTCGTTATGATCTGGACTTCTAGAGTAGGCCAAGGAACTTTAGTCGCTCAGAATTAGAAAAAGCTAAACAAAATCATGAACAAAGTGTAGCGACAGCGAACCTTTAAGAGACATAATAATTGAAGCCAGCTCCTCATTTAGAACATCGTGCTCATCGAACAAATAAACCAAGAATTAAAAGGACGTCTATAGACGTCAGTCGTCAATAGACAGAAGTAGTCGTAACAATAATAGCCCGCAGACACAGACGGACATTCGCGTGATCACTCCTTTTACGTCTTATTGCATTGTTTATGGTAAGGACAAACGAGCGTAGTTATGTGAGTCGCGAAAATTCGGTTTTATACATAGGTAGGTACCTAGTACGGGCTTTTTTTACGTCGGCACGTGTAACAATTTCACAAACCATACTTAAGGTACCTAATAGGTAAATTACGCGAATCACCCCAGAATACTGAAACGTCTGAAACTTGAAAATTTGTATGGCCAAACGTCAATTTTGAATATCGGTTAAATATTTAGTGCTACTTTTTTGAGTGACATTTCAGTATTCGGCCGTCATCCTCATAGATTAAATTTATTTGGTCTTGCTTGCCCTTGACGAATCACTAGATCAACTGTACCTACCTACCTACTTTATTTGTGGCTACTTACAACAAAGATACCTAGGTTTCAGCTGGCGCTAATTGAAAGAAATCTTGTTATGCAATTCAAATAAAGTCATATTGGGTAGGGTCGTTTCGCCGGTTTCGCGACCACCTTCAGTAGGCGACCATTTGACGGACTAAGTTTCTTTAAATCAAGCTAATAGTATGTAGAGGTAAGGTAACATTAATAAAAAATAAATTGAACGTGCTTTATAAATAATTAGGAAATAAGAATTTACACAGTTGGTAACAAATGGGTTAACCCACAGCCGAAAAAAAATTACTCAGTGCGCGTCTTTATTTAGTGGTGAGTGAACGTAGGTACCTACCGCGAGTTGGAAAAAAAATAACACAGCGCGCGGCGCTCAAAGGTAAGTTTTATTTCATGTTTTACACACAAGTTAAATGTTAAATTGTACAGTCGAAAAGTTTTGGTTATTATTTAATTGTATTTCGTTATTTTTAAGCTTATTATTAAGATAAAATCAAGTGGTCGGTAATCGAAATGCTTATTTATCAAAAACGTTAGATAGCGACCACATGGTCGCAAACCGACGAGGACCGCTTAATTTTGTTTCGATTAAGGCGCGTCCCCGAGCAAAAGCCGTCTTTTGTGCTTTTTTTGGAGCCAACTACTCTATAACCAAAATAAATACCAAGTAATAACAAATACATTCAATTTCTACATATTCTTGACTGCAAAATGGTATTTTTTTTTAAGTCTCATAATATTTAATAAATCCATCCCCTCACAATGAAACGACAAAAATGAGAAAAAAATATTTATAACATGCTTCTTCTCGTAAAGTTAACATTATTTTGATTTCCTTCATATACTAATGGATAGGCAACTTAATAATGAACATAATGCTAGTTTTTTTCTTAAAGACGGAAATTTGATTTTATAAAGAATAAAAACCACTAATTTCGCACTATTCGACCCGCAGTGACTGACGTAAAAACCACTTCGTAGTGCAAGCTGATCAGAACTGTATTCTAACAGTGATTCAAACGAAGTTTGAATCACCACAAATAGAGTTGCTAATTTCGCTTGGGGTAGCGCCTTAATATGATCCCTATACAGGACTGTTACAATTTGGAATGTAGCATCTTAAAAGCTTTTCTTTGTAGTTCTTTGGTAAGCGACCACCAGTTTCTTTGAACGAACTTTGTTTAATTTACATACAAAATAGTGGTCGTAAACCAAAATAATTGAAATAAAGTCATTGGTTTCCGACCACCCAAAATTTAGTATGAGAGAAATAACAACCGCTAACAGAAAATAAAAACATAAATTAATTATTTTATTTTATTTTTCTTTTAGATGGAGCTCCCAAATAATTCAGAGTCAACAGAAAAAAGAAAAAGACTATCCAGTAAACTGAAGAAGCCCACAAATTAAAGAGCGGCTTTTGGATATTTTAATTAGAAGAAAACATTACACAAATTGTTTTTACTAATAGGCAAAAAATAAAATATTTTGAAAGCATTTATAATGTTTTAATGGCATATTTTTCATTTTGAAATAGTGGTCGCCAACCGGCTCACTGGTGGTCGTAAACTAATAAAAATGGTCGTAAACCGACGTTTTCGCTATATTTTCAGTTTTTCAGCATTTCCTAAATATTTTTGTATGTGTGTATTTTATTTTATGTTTTGTACCCAAACTAGATTATAGCGATGCCTCACAGCCAAAAAGGGATAACCGCCACTTTACAAACTTTACAGGAGAGTAGTTTAAAGTTCAAAATAGTGAAAAAAAAAAATATATAAATTTTTCTGTAGGTTCCAAAAGTTTCAAAATTTACCCATATAGCTTTTAAATATGTCTCTACGAAATGTCATTGTTAATTAAAATAAATCACGCTCCTAACACCATTTACTGTCGCTTACCCCCAAATGGTCCTGATTTTACTAACAGGAAGATACGACGTAAATGAAAACAACTCATTAATTCACTTCCAACCTAAATGATTTAACTGCACCGTTCTTTTTATTTCAATTGAAGAAAAAGAGCATACCTGTGAGTTTTCTCTTTATTATGTTGAGCCAATATGATATAAACGGCTATTGATTAATGACAGACGAACAAGGAAATTGTAATGAGTAATTATCTAACAAAATATAAAATCAGCTCTTTTAAAAAACGCGAAAGCACATTGTGATTAATTCTTATAAAATTATACATACATACTTACATACATTCATAAAACCTTTATCCATAGAGATGGATATTAAAAAAGAAATATTTGTTAAATCAGTCTTTATTTCTCAAAGTAAACAACACTATCAATCCAAATTAGAATAATTTTAACAATTCACATTACAACAATTCGTAATAGCTACATATGAATGTTATAATACAATAAAGTCTCAAAAAAAATTACATCTGTCAACAAAGTACAGAGATATCAATTAATAATAAAAAAACAAGATAAAAAAAAACATTGTTCAATCAATATCACCATCTTCGAGATCTGATTCTGGTAGAGTATCCTTGACGCTATCTATTAGCACTTGTAAGACTGTGATACTCATTATGAAACATTTGCGGAATCACTTTATCTCGACAAAGTTTGAGTAAATCGTCCTGTTTAGCTTTAGATATAGGTAATTGAGATTTATAACACGCTGAAGGAATAAGTTTGCTCTTTGATTGGACTTCGATACAATAGGATTCTGAATTTTCATCCATGGAGTTTTTAACAACAATTTCTGAGTACTTGTTCTTTTTAAAAGTTACAATGCGCATTTTACTAATTTTACCAGTAAGATTTCCTTTGAAATACTTGTCGCTTAATGAATCCCATTTGTAGAAGTCCTTAAAATGGAGCAACTCCACTTTGTAGGGTTCTGGATCTTGTCTCGCCGTAGTAAACACTGTATACCACTGCGAAGGTGCGTGAATAATAGTTTTTTTTAAATTTCTTTCTATTACGGCATGAACAGAGTCTACTGGCATGTAGGTGTGCCCAGTTAGCAAGAAGTTTATCTGGATTACTTCAATATTTTTGCTTTTTTGCTTGATTTATCCTAAGCGCCTTCGAAATTGAGATAGTGACTTGGAAAAATAACAGGTAAGCGCCAAATAAAGCCTCGGAAATGTGGCCGAAATGTAATAAATGACAATTATTTTGTCCAAAGAAACTGCCATAATATCCTAACCGGAACTTTAGCAAACAAAGATTCAAGCAAAATTTGCATAATGTATTTTTTTGCAAAAAATATTTATAGTCCAAACAAGTTAACGTTCAAACAAAAAAAAAATTATACAAAGCCAAAATTGCATAACTCTCAGTTTTGAAATATTATTTTCATCCAACCACCATAATAAAAAATACACCAAAATATCTGTCGTTTATGACGAAAAACTAAGTGTTAGGACCCTAATTTCTTTACCGCCTAAGCGACAAAAAGTTCGATCTAGAGTCACGAAACTTAGACCAATAGACGCAGAAAAAAAAGCCGATTCTAACATTGTATATAAGTCGAGTTCGCAAAAAATGTCGCTTATCCCTTTTTGGCCGTAAGGCATCGATAGGTATTTGGGACAAATTCACATTAACATATACTATTTTGCGGGTAGATAACATTTTTTTTTCCTCATCTTATGTGGGCAACCCAGCTAACTGGTCGCTAACCGGCGCAATGACCCTATTTGCTTGAACGAATATAAAATTAAGAAAGTAAATTATTCTGAGTGCGACCAGATTTTCCGTCTTGCCTTCACTTTAGAGATTGCTTATTTATTTATTTTAGAGATTGTTACCAGTAAGTAAACTTCGGTAATAAGTCGATAAACGACCAATTTAGAAAAGAGCTTTTCCATGTTGCCTAATTGTGAGTTTTATAATTCGTAATCACTATGTCCACACCTACACCATATTACATAAGCACATACTGTATAGTTCACTATACTTACACGTAATTATGGTGTAGGTAAGTAAGGGAGACCGACACGGGCAACTGTTATCATAAAATTCAGTTCATAATTCATAGACCCACGGCCCACCTGAACAGCAAGATTTTCGACGGTTACACCTGCACAAAGAAACCTTTTTTTAGGGTTCCGTAGTCTTGACAAGGATCCTTTATAATTTCGTCATGTCTCTCTCTCTGTCCGTCCGTCCTACTAGAAAGCTGTATTTTGTAAAAGTATCTAAGTAGGTACTTAGGTACCTATACCTATCAATTACGCCGACAAAATGGTAAAATAAAATTATGGAAAATATTTTATTTTAGGGTAGGTAGCTACTTACTCTACATGTGAAGTGGGGATGATTTTTCTTTTGTCGTCTATCCCATCTAGTGGGGTATTGTTGATACTCCCTGCTTATACTATTTTTCGATTTAATGCTTCATTTACGAAATATTTAACTTCAAAGTGCAAATATTTGTTCCAGTATAGTCCCCCCTCGTAAAGCTAAACTGCTAAGCTTGAAAAATCTGGAAAAATTCATGATGATAGTAAATTTCATGAACCTAATAAATATCAGCTACGATGTAAGAGACATTAGGGGATTGTCTCTTACATCGTAGCTGATATTTGTTTACTGTCTCTTACATCGTAGCTGATATTTGTTTACTATCTCTTACATCGTGGCTGATATTTGTTTGCTTTCTAATTTGGTAAAAAAAAAATTATATCAAGATTGACGTCAACACGAAACCGCTACCGCGCGCCGTGTTGCTGTCTCCATAAATCTAAAATAAGTACCTACTCCAAAACATCTGGCAAAGTACGCTTATAGAGTCATAGACGTATACTTAATCTCTAGAATTTTTAACCAAACACATAAATATTTTGTTTTCAAACGGTCACAAACAGAGATATTTTAGCATTTTGGTTTTTGAGTCTTTGTTAGCTTAGCCCACATTCGCTGGGCGCTATTGCAACGTGTTTTTTTACACGCATTTTATTTTCTACTTTTTCGAATTTAAACATTCAACATTTGGGTTGCCATAGTTGGGTTAAACACCAAGATTTATTGCCTAATCCGATCCCATTATCCAAAAATCATGTTGTGTTATAGAGATAAGGTGTGGGAGAGATAAACTAAGTAGGTACCTAATACCTAGTAAATGGGGAAATTATCCGGCACTTATGCAGGGCCTCGATTCTGCTATTACAATAGTGTCAGAGTATTCGATCATTGATTTCATAATGATCAAGTTACGTCAAATTTTGACAAGTTTGTTAATTCTACTATCATAATGGCGCCATTATGACTTCTCAATGAACAACCACTGACACTCCATTGAAAGAAATGTCATAGAATATTAATCTCTTACATGAAATCTGGCATGAATAAATTAATGTTCGCATTTAGTAGTAGATTTCAAAAACCATATTTTGTTCTAAGGGTTTTATAATAATGACAATACGAAAATGCCATTAAAACACAATTCTATTACGAGACCATTGACCGACCATTGTGAATTTAGCAGATTGCAAAATGACAATGGGATGAGAATGGAATCGTGTTGGAGTGACGAATTTATTAAAATAGCAGAATTAGGCCCCAGTTACAGTGTGGTTGAAAATGTTCAGTAACTTGGTACAGTGAAAAGTATAATATGCTAAGCCTTATGGTAATTTTGTTATGTCATCTTACAATTTTCAAAGTTTGGAATTTTTATATGTATATTATAGGTACCTACCTACCTCCGCTATCGGTAGTTTAGTGAATTTAAATACTTATGGTAACTAATGGGGTATGTAAATTAGGTATGTATTTACAGCTTTAAGCTCAAAAGCTGCGTCTATACTCTATGAACCCACATGAAAGAGATTGGACATGATAAATTCGTAATAATTGCTCTACAGTATAGTAGGTACGTAAGTAGGTACTCTTATTATTAATTCCACGGCAACATACGATGTGACATGCAATGCAACGCTGAAAAACAATGTACTTACTTAGGTAGGTACAAACAGACCTACTAGTCGAATGAAAAGAGACCATTTTAATTAATTTTATGCACTGCCATAAAAAATATGATGTTAGGTAGGTAATTATCAATAAACATAGTACTTTATTGTTCGGTACAGTAAACAACAAAAGACGATTCAAACTTCAGTATTTTATATAGTAATCCTCAAACTAAATAGGTAGGTTTTCACTACTGTGCCCCTCAGATCGTTAGATATGCAGATGACACAATGTAGAGGATGTTAAAAGTAGGTTTTAACTTTTTAAAGCAAGGAGTTAATCGACTTTTGTTACTGACCGTACCAATGTGTCTTTGGATAATTTAAGAAAACACTTGGGATGTTAGCTAGACGAGGGAATTACTCGCATTTAGTTGAACAATGATAAAATATTCATACGACAACACGACACAACTTTTGCTTCAGCTATAGGTACGCTATTGTGTTTGCAACAATTACCTATAATGATTATTCGCAATGCTGCACGCTAATTAGTAGGTTGGTATTATTCAAGCTATACAAAATCAATTTATGCAGATATCTCATTGTACGGGAAGTCTATAGGTACATAGCAAGGCCATGTTATACTGGAAGTGTATACCTTAATGAGACGCTGTGTGTATACCAAATTGGCATAGTATTTTTATTTTCATCTCTGGTTAGCAAGGGTACCTACTAGCCATCATACTGCAACGTAATTTACTTAGACTTGTTGGTTGACAATTAAAAATGTTGTAAGTAAACCGAATTGAATTTGTGCAATACCTACCCAACTTCTGTAAAATTAAACCTGAAATCAAAATAATGAATTTACGTCATTAATTATTTTGATTTCGGGTTTAATTTTACAGAATTTGGGTAGGTATTGCACAAACTACTTTATGTAGGTAGGTATAATAGAACGCACCTACCACTACACCAGACTGTATTATACAGAGTGAAACCACCTCATAAGCCTCAAGCATTCTGTACATCAAACTAAGTACTTAACTGTAGGTACGCAAAAATTATTGCTGGGAAACTTTTTGGTTTGGGGTGAAAAGTCACGTTTTGTGGTAAGTATAACTCAATGTACCTAACGCACTCAAAACATTGTGCTGATGGATGGATAGAATAGTACGGGGGTCGTAGAGGTGGATAAAGTAAAAATCTTACAATATAGGTAAACTTGTAATAAAAAAATATTGTCAAAAAGTTGTAAACTTTGACCCCCAATATCTCCGTAACTATAAGGTTCCCGAAAATTCGAAGACATGTGACATCTGCCAATCCGCACTGGGCCCGCGTGGTAGATTATAGCCCATTCCCTCTCATTGAGAGGAGGCCGTGTCCCAGCAGTGGGAACATTATAGGCTGATGATGATGATGATGATAAGGTTCCCAGGTATGGTGTAGAACCAAAACATGATCAGAATGACGAGGAGAACAAATGTTTTTCGGCTTCGATAAGAGGTGTTTACACCCTTTATTTTTATTAGTAAGTATGTAGACTGTAGTCTCTATTTCGTAATCGAGAGTGTCCCGATAATCTACCTATACTAATATTATAAAGAAAGCAGAAGAGTTTCTTTGTTTGGTTGGTTGAACGCGCTAATCTCAGGAACTACTGGTTCGAATTGAAAATATTGTTGTGTTAGATAGTCCATTTATCGAGGAAGGCTTTAGGCTATATAACATCACGCTATGACCAATAGAAGCGGAGCACAAATGAAAAATGTTGCAAAAACGGGAATTTTTATTCCCTTTGTGAGCGTTTTTCTCATGTGACGCAGACGAAGTTGCGTGGGTCAGCTAGTAAAGTTACCTATAATTGTTTCCAATTTTCCTTCTAAAAACTAACAATAAGTGTTCTCAATAAAAAAACATGACCGGAGACCTGACAAGGAAAACCGAGCCATATTTGCTTCTGGATGAACGTGTATGAGTAGATGACGTAGGTAACCGAGTGGGCGAGCTGTGGTAACCGTGCGCTAGACGCTATGTATGTAGGTACCTACTGTATGTACCTATATGATATGCCTAGTAACAATCACATGCAACACTTGAAATCGTGAGGAAATACCTACATACATACAATAATATGTTCTGTATTTGTTTACAGTTCTTTTCTAAGGATTACATCCGTATTTTGCGATGTTTATGTAGGTACCTACCTATTGTTTATCTTTTTTATCTTTATCGATAGACCTATACCTGTACTTACTTATATTTTATAGAGGTAAAGTTTGCTGGGTTAATTCTCTGAATCTACTGACAGTAACCGTAGGTAACTTTACTTGAAATAGGTACCTCCACGACCCCGTGCTACTCAAAACGTCAATCAGCACTATGTTTTGAGTGCGTTACCTGTAAAACGTCAACTCAAAAAAGTCGTTTCCCTGCAAATATTTTTGCACTTAGTTTGATGTAGGTACCTACCTACTGAATGCTTGGTTGACGGCTTCATAAAAAGTTCGGTTACACCTTGTATAAAAGTGCACATTATTTTAGGCGTTGCCTACTGTCACAGGAAACAAGAATTATACAGAGTGGTTCATATGTGTGGTGTGGTGGTGGGACAATACGGGGAAATCTGAATTCATAAAAGATACCGTTAATGAAACTAGCTCTTTTTACGGTTCCGTACCTCAAAAGGTAAGTAATAAAAAGAACCCAAGTTATAAGATCACTTTCTTGTTTTTAAACCATTTTGGCAATTGGTACTTAATTTTTTTCATGCCTTTGCTTTTTTTCTGTTTCATGTAAGCATCATTTCATTGTGTGTGTGGGAAGAAAAAATAGTGACTGCGGAAGTTGGTCAAAGCAAAATATTTTTTCTGACTTTCACTAAAGTAAGTTTCCATGGCCTGGAAAAATAGTGGTCAAAGAGTTTGAAATTTTTAGGCTAGGCTTTAAAAACTTAATTGTGGAAAATCAAAGGGTCAGTACAAAACGAAAAGATGTAATTTTGTGTAGTAGGTACAGTCACGAGCACCAATATGAAACACTTAAGAATTTTTAAAAGTGTTTATTCCTACTGTTCTGATTAAAATGTCATGTTGTTAGGTACTTAAATAGTATTCTGGAACTCATACTTTTATGAAAAAGATCCTATCTCTTACTTAAAATCGTTATTTCTCGTGAAAATAGCCTTTATATTATGGAAGGTGTATACAAATTGGTGTTCGTAACTGTAATTCATGGTGCCACAAATCACTGCCTTGTCTATATAAACGTAAATAACAAGATTTTCCATTTTCCATCAGGAGTTAGCCGTCGTCTTAATTATTAAGACGACACCTTGTATACACCTTCCATAATATAAAAGCTATTTTCGCTTGTTGAGCCTCGCATACTTTTAGAAGTCTATTTAATTTTTTTTAAAGTAATACTTCCTTACATTCATTTTTTTGTACCTAATGAGCGAATCCACATAATAGAAAAAGGTAAAATAGGTACCTGATAACAGTGTCAGATTATTATGTTTAAGTAGTTGATTAAACCTTTATTTTATAATAAAAATGCATCAGTTAATTTGTAATTTTGTTTTTAAGTGTACTTAGTTGATTAAAACTCTACTGTCAAAAAAATGTACCTAGGTCTGTACCAGTTAATTTATCAACAGTGTTTTTATTTCACTACCTAGGTACCTACCTACCTAGGTACATTTATTTTAGTGAAATGACATTTCTCTGACTTTATTAGTATGTATTTTGTCATATCACTGGATACTTTTAGTAAAGAGACGTAATAAACAAGAATAATCGACATCTACCGGGATTTCGTAAAATAACTGATTTCCTCATTTCCTGCGACACATAGATTTGATCAGTATTCCGTAACGCAAGTGCAAAGGATATTCGCATAGAAAAAAAAAAACAATTTACCTGTGTCAACAAAGAGAAGACTGTTGCCATGCCGACTTGTCCCACTCCGACCACTGTCACCTTATTTCCTGTGTCTATCACCTTCTCCTGCTGGGACTGCAGCAGCTTCTTGATCGTCGCCATTTTGCCTAGCAACACATTAATTTGCGAGGTTAATATAGCCTCCTTTTGCTTAGACCTTTTCAGGTTATTCACAACTAATTGTTGAATTAATCGTCTCATGGTGCGATCTCGACAAATGCTGGCTAGATTCTGTCGGAGCGCGAGTTTTTTGTCTGGCCGTGGCTGTGGCCTTCGCTGTAGGTACGTAGTAAACTAACTATCAACATATTTCATCATTTTTACAACCAAGTTGATCCAACGAGCGTTTCCTTAATCATTTTAGTGCTTATTTGCTCGTTTGTTGTCACAAAAGTTACACGTTTGTTTCCGAGTTGTAATTTTGCGATGAATGCAATATTTAACACGATTTTCCCTAAAAGCCCTAAACAAGCTGCAGTGCTGAATGCGGTAAAACACGGATCTACATAATATTTTATGTAAGTACTTCAAAATTCTTACTTCTACACCCAACGTTTGAACACATCACACAAAGGTCTTTGAAGTAGGTACTAGGTAGGTACTCCACCAAGAGGACTAGTTATCTTCCAAGAGCCGAGAGCGTTACGATGACTAAATGCGCACTGAAACGCTGACTACAACACAATAATTGTAAGGAAAAAAAAACACTTATTTTATACAATTTAATTAAGGAAAATGGAGCACGGATTTTGATTTCGCGCGCGATTCCAATTTTACGCGCGAATGTTGAAAAGGAAAGAGGCACCGACAAAGCCACCAAACAGCCTCATGTTGAATTCAGTTGAATTAATATTGAAAACTTTTATTTTATTTATGAAAATGTAAGTAGGTAGGTACCTACTCTTAGTATCTATTTTTGACAGAAATCAAAAGATTTATTTTTACGGTTTACTTTAGTTTATAATAATAGCAGTTCAAGTACCTACCTAGCTAGGTCATATTAGAAATCAGGTTTTAGGCAGAACGATAACTTTTTGCTGAGATTTAAAAAGGATAATAGGTAAAATATTGTAAGTAGGTACCTACCTACCTAATGGTCAGTGTCAGTATTATATTATTATCTGTGGTGCCAGGTTGTGTTACAGAGTTACAATAATTAAAATCATCAATGCAAACTCCTCTAAGTTCATTTTTAGGGTTCCGTAGCCAAATGGCAAAAAACGGAACCCTTATAGTTTCGCCATGTCTGTCTGTCTGTCTGTCCGCGGATAATCTCAGTGACCGTTAGCACCAGAAAGCTGAAATTTGGTACCAATATGTATATCAATCATGCCGACAAAGTGCAAAAATAAAAATTTAAAAAAACATTTTTATTAGGGTACCTCCCCCAGACGTAAAGTGGGGAGCGATTTTTTTTTTAATTTTGACCCTGACGTGTGATATATTGTTGGATAGGTATTTAAAAATGAATAGGGGTTTTCTAAAATCATTTTTTGATAATATTAATATTTTAGGAAATAATCGCTCCGAAAGTCAAAAACAATGTGTCCCCCCCCCCCTCTAACTTTTGAACCATAAGTTTAAAAAATATGAAAAAAATCACAGAAGTAGACCTTTATATGAACTTTCTAGGAAAATTATTTTCAACTTGATGAGTTGAATAGTTTTTGAGTTATATAGCACTTTTTCAAAAAAACGCAAATGATAACTTTGTTTTTCATACAAATACTATGAAAAACAAAGTTATTTTTGCTGACGAAAAATGTTGGTATTTTTAATGGTCTGGGAAGCTACGGAACCCTACAGTGAGCGTGGCCCGACACGCTCTTGGCCGGTTTTTTTTTTACTTAATCCCGTTGAATTACTATTTCATGAAAATGTCATTCATTTGGATTGAATTATGAATTTGTGAGCATAGGCATAATTTTTGCAATAGTTAACTAAGGAAGAAGAAGCGAAATACAGGGCTTACCTGCTGATTTTCGCCAATAATTCAAAGAGAAAAATAATTAAGTAAGTCCCTAATATGTTTATTTAAGTACCTACAAAGACTTTAAAAGTAACGGTATTCATTTATTCTATTGAAATTTTTAATTAGTTATGGGGGATGCTCCAAGGTAGCCCGCGAAATTCAATTTTTCTTACGTTTTTTGCAATTTGCAGGGCAGTGCTAAGTTTTAAGTTGATAAACATATCGGTCGCAGCTGTAAGGCGTATTAAGTTACAGAATTATTATTATCAAAATCATCAATACAACCCTCCAAGTTCTGAAGAGTCGATGAACGAATTTTTCACGGTCGAAGTCCTTCTTCGAGTTTTATGAACTTTGAGGATTGATATTGATGCCTATGATGATTATAATTCTGTAGCTACATACGTCTTACAGCCGCGACCGATATGTTTATCAATATAAAACTTAGCACTGCCCTGCAAATAGCAAAAAACGTAAAAAAAATTGAACTTCGCGGGCCACCCTGACGCTTTCACCTTAAGAACTAAGTTTTATAATTTTCCTGACGTACACCTTTTCCTACTCACTAACAGAACTGTACAAAATTAGGTAGGTAGGTACTTTTTACAAAATTTAAATTCCAAAAAAGTTCAATAGTTACAAAGTAGGTAACTACCTAGGGTGGTACGCAAAGGTAGGTTCCTCTACATCATACAATAAATTAGGAACCGCCAAACTTAATAGTATTCCATGGTAGGTAGGTACCTCTAGCTACAACACTACATTACCAATGCAATACCAATGCAACATCAGCTGTGAGCGTACTTAATTGTGCAAGCCTGCAAGGTAAGTACCTATACCTAGGTACAACAAAACAAATAAATAAACTTACTGTTTCCATTCTCGTGGCAGTGGTTGTTAGAATTATTCTCAGCCATCTCCGAAATATTATATCAATACAGTTTATCTAATAATTTTTATATTATCAAAACACTACGATAACTTCGCGTAGATAAAATGCGATAAGTTTTATTCAAAACGTGCGTTCACTCCTCCACTGTCAAGGATCGACTGAATGAGAGGGTCAAACCGGTCTTCTTTTATGTCTGTTTACTGAATGAGTGAACGACCGAACGAATGATGCCGCCATGTGATTGCGTGCGGGCGAAAAAGTAGGGTGCGTCCGTTACGCGCATGCCCATTGCACCAGAGTCACGCTGTGTTGGGTGAGAGTCAAGGTCAAAAAGGTCACAGGAGCAAGGACGCAACAGAGGGTTTAATGGCCATCGAGAAAAAAATACTTAAACTAGTACATATTATTTGTACCTATTGATTCGATGACAAAGGTTTTTTCAGGAATAGAGAATTATAAGCCATAATACAGTGCTCTCAAAACGGTGAAGGAAAACATCGTGAAGAAACCGGCATGTCCTAGAACCAAAAATCCGAAGACATGTGATGACATTTACCAAACCGCACTGGGCCCGCGTGGTGGATTATTGCATTTATTGCCCATGGATACGCAAAATACGCGCTTTGACGTGGAGTTGCGGACACCAGCCCGTTGTACAATAGGTACAATACAATACATTATCACGCCTAGTAACTATAGACATTTCGCCAGTTAATGTTGAGTCAAATTTAATTATGGAATAATAAAGCACCAAAAAAAGATTTCTACAAATAAACAACAAGGAAAACGGAAAAAAAATGATGCCAAGAGTGCAAATTATTTTGGAAAACTGTGTAGGTACCTAAGAATAACGAGGACAGGTTTTAAAAAAGTTGGCATCACTTTTGCACAAAAATTACACATAATTATCATTCCTGTGTCAGCTGTTTATGTTGCAATACCTATAAGTTGATGTACTTTCAGACCCATTTAATTTCACGATAAAATACAATGCGTCATCCTCATCATCAATGATTCGTAGAATACCTACCTAATAACGATAAAATAAGATATCAACTTATTTAATTATTAGGAAGTTGTGGTACCTATCAATAGTCTGCCTGCCGGTAACCCCAAAAGATAAGTAAATACCTACCTAGTTCGAAAGGTAGAAAGTTAAATAGTTTGAAAGTTCATTGAACCGAAGGCAATATGTTTGGTTAAGATATTAGCTAAGTATTAAGAACACCCTTCTTGGGTACCTACTTAAGGATGGGAAGTGAACAAAGAGGTGTCTGCCGGTGTCATGCCGTGAGTCAGGTCACGTAGTAGCCGGCAACGGGGGCGCCACGGCTGATGCTGTTGTATTGTTGCCGGACAGGCGGGGCGCGGCGCGGCGTGCGTCGAGTCGCGTCCGTCGTCGGCGGGCCCGCCAAGGTCACCTTCAACTAACTTTTGGACGCCACGCCATTGCGCATGCTTGAATTAACAAAACCCCCCACAAAAACACACCATAAACTTCACCAACATACGGTCGCTTTTCCAACAACGATACTTTTTATTACAGGACTTCAATTTATGAAACGGTTTCATCAGTCTCCCGCTGAATTTCGGCTTTATAGTGCTCCGCCATAAGATCGGAGGTCGAATAAAACTAGTCTAGAATCTAGATTATTATGGCTTGTACTGTAATAATAAATAATTTGGCAGCGTTCAGAGTTTGGGGCTGAGGTCAGTCACCTTCAGTGAAATCCAGTTTGATGGCAACAAATAAAAACTGAAAGTTACTGGATAAGTACCCAATTCTTATAATTGCATAATGTGAATGACACTCTTATGCGGCTCTACGCGTTCTATATGTCACCGTAAAATTGTCAAACAAGTTATATTACAATATAACGTGTCTCTCTTTAGCGATATTGTAAACTCTCGAATTATTGTCAACTGAGCATACGCAAGTATCTCTGCCCCATAATGGGGACTTGGGACAGTATGTTCATTTGACAATATTTCGAGATTTTACAATATCGCTAGAGATATTAGAATATAACGTATTTGACAATTTTACGGTGACATATACGTACCTCCTATGAGCAAAAGCCATAGGGCAAATTATTGAAACTGCAAGGATTTATCAAAATTATAAATAATTTATTTATTATGTACGAAACCAGCAAGCAAATCTTCTATAAAAGCACTTACAATAAACTTCAACAAAGATACTTTAAAGCCGTTCAGAATCCAAATAATGAATTAAAGCTAATATAAAACAAAGGTTTAAATCAATGAAAACTCATTAGGTACATTAATTTATTATTTTGTGAGTAAACTCTAACTGCTGTACTATGTGTCCTGCTCCCCTGCGCAGGAGTGAGGATTCCTGATCAGTAAGTGCCTGCCGAATGATGTTAGAAACTCCTTTGGCGCCTACCACACAGGGCAACGAGAGGAAAACGTCGTCTCTTATCGCGTGCTCACCCTGGAGATCAAACAAATAGTTTTTATCAATATTCCAGTCTGATATGCCCAGATGTTCTGGATCGTCTTGGAAAAGTTGGGAACGTGATTCAATTGCAATCATGAAATCTTTGAAACAATTTAAAACTCGCTTTTCCGTCGTTTCTTTACATTTACAAAAAAGATTACCAAATGAAGAATCTATTACTTAATATTCATACCTTGACATATGTTGAAACTGGGAGCACAGTGTATTTGTTCGTAAATATGGCATTGCAGATCTCTGCCACGGCAAGACCTACGGACCAAGTCACGGTCCCCTTCAGGTGGCGCACTGCATCATCAGTCTTCACGGCATCCTGGTAAACTTCGTGCCACAACTCAGGGTCATCCTCTAAACCTAGCTGCGGGTTCAGGTCTACGAGGCGAACACCAGCTACATTCACGTTTGACCATACGGGAACTACGGAAAAAGAACAAAGTTATTGCTGACAAACAGTCAACAGCCTGTCACAGCCAGGTGCTGGGCATAGGCCCTCCCACAAGCTGCGCCGCAACACTGTCCTCCACCTTTTCGTCATGTCTTGCGCAGCCATTTTTTTAATGTCATCTGTCCATCTAGCTAGTCCCTCACTACGCATGCCGAATACGCGGTCTCCAAGCGTTGATCGCACTCGTCTCGCAAATATCCAATTAGAAGCTTGGCTGCAGCAACAACTAATTCATCTTGCTTAGAAAAAATGGTTTTTCCAAGACATATTATGTGCACATAAGACAGTAAAAAAAATAATACGCAGAACTACCATACCGCTATTTAGTTGACCATGTTCTCCAATAATATACGCGCTGCAGTCGTTGGGTGCTACTCCTAGCTTGTCCGAGAGCAGGTACCGGAATCGGGCCGTATCCAACAAGGTGCCAGTTCCTATGATCTGTTCCTTCGGGAAGTTAGTCAGCCGCCATGTGACGTACGTCAGGACATCAACTGGATCACTCGCCACTATGAATATGGCTTCGGGACTATGCTTCGCTAGCTGGTGAAGAAAAATTTTACTGTTCGTATCTTAAAAGTTCCTTGGCATAAACTGTTGAAGTCTATGCTAACGCTAGTTCAGGTATTAGTGACTAATGACCAAATGTGCTACATAAACTTTAATAGCTTATTTGACAGCCCGAATAAGTAGATATTATATTATTGAAGATATAATAGTCTGTACTGTCCCACTGCAGGACAAAGACCTCCCTCCATATATTCCATCAGTCATGATTCTGAGCCACTTATTGTCAATTCTAAAGGAAAACATCTAAGTTGCCCTAGTGGACTCTTCTCTCCTTCGTGGTCTGCCTAGGCCCAGTCTCGCGAATCGGTAGAAGAGACCTACTTCAAAATGTACTAGTGTTTCAATTATAAAAATGATCTACCAATTAAGTTGGCTTATGGCTAAAACTTAGGTATATTAAGCGGGGAAACAATATGTATATTTCTAAGCGTGAAGAGTAATTATATTGAAGAACCTACCGGTGTGACGATTGCCCTGATGATGCCAGCACTCCTAGTGATAAAATCTTGCGCAGTTTCATCCCTTCCTTTAAACGTGCCGGTGGTGATAATGCACACCTTAGAGTCTTTTGTTTCCGCTGGATCTATAACATGTGCAATAGTATAATTACTAGGTTCACCGCGGGTGTTATTTTCTTCTATCACGATCTAACGGTATTCCCGTGACTATGCGTTTTTATACCAAATTAAATAAATCATCGTGTCAAGCGATTATGAACCGTGCACAGAATGTTTCTTTGCATTTTAAGAAAAATGATGATGAAACATTTATTTTGATGTTGGGAATCTAACCCCGAATATCTGAAGTCCGAACTAAAGCTTTGTGTAGCTCTGCCATGTTAGTTTTCTATTAGTAAAAAAAATAGTTTGCTAGCATTTACATTATTACCTTTGCTAGGGGAAATCCTAGGGTTACCCAAAAACAGGGCGCTTGACTGAAGATCCATATGTTCACCTTGCAATATGTCTTCGTTCATATCAATAACACAAATGTTGTTTGTAATGCCCTAAAATAAAACAAAATAAATACCTGTAAGTACCATAAATCAACAAGTTTTTTTTTAAGATACGGAAGAAACTTAATAAAGTGAGTGAGGCTCTCATTAACTCTCAAATTATCTTATTGTTGCGTGCGAAGCTTTACTAGAAGTAAGAAGAATGATTCGAGCTTAAAAAAATCGCAGGAGTGACCACACTCTGGATCGGCTTGAGACGAATAGTCGAACGGAAAGAAAGCGAATCATTTATTTTTCTCTTTTATTGCATAGGTACTCTTTCTTTTTTTAGCAGATTCTTCGTCGTCGTGGATCATTTCCCCATTCCTCTGCGGTAGGTAGGTACTATAGTAGGGGAGCCCTAGAAGGGATTTCGGGATTTACAGAAGCGCCGGCAGATTAATATTCATAATTACGGGGGGATACCTTGCACCCTGATAGGTACCTCTACCGTTTATGAGCCCCGTATGTATGTATGCTCGCGTGCCTACTATGTACCTTGCCTACTATGTACTATGCACCGTAAAGTATATAAGTAAAGTTTACCTTAACAAGTAAAGTGTACACTATGGCCATTCCGATATCATCTAGGCCTACAATGCTGACTTTGCCGCCTGACCCAAATTTTCTGGGTGAGTTACAATTGAACATCCTCGCTAAAGTGGTATACTGCTTGCAGGTCTCTTTATCATCAGTTCCTGTTTTTTTCGGGCTTACGTATTTTGAATAGTTCCTATTTCTGAATTTGGAATCTGTGAAATAAATAAAGTCTAACTTAATAGTCGTAGGATCATTAGACCGTTAGCAGAGGACGTCAAAATCGCGAGAAAAACCTGCTTGAGGGCATCACAGAACCGGAAAGTGTAGCAGTAAAAGGGGAGGCCTATACTCAGCAGTGGGTGATTCCGAGCTGATTTGATGAAGCAGGTGAGCACTAGGGTATCGAAAACTGGCTATTTTACAGAACCGGTTTTTCGCTTTCAGGGTTTTTTTTTCAAAACCGGGTGCCCGGGCTTTTCGGGATTTTTCATTATTATAAAATGGTATTGCTCTATTTATTAATAAATAATTACAGAGGTTAAAATATTGACCAGGCGCTCGGCCAAATGGTGGCAATCTTCAGGGATGAAGGGACGCGTTTTTGCAAAATTCGGCGTACGGGCAGGAATTCCAAACTTTCGGAGGAGACTAGGAAGATCATGACGGAACGACGCGAAAACCCACTCATCATTTCGACAGAACTACAGGCACTCAGCAAAAAAAAAAAAAAAAGTAGACTCGATCTTCGATGCTTTAGCACACGCCCAATAGAAAAAGCATTTTAGTAAAACTGGGGGTCAAATGAACACTAAATCTTGTGGGGAAAGGGGATTTCGTAATTTCGAAGCCAGAGATTGTAGTTGAAGTGGAAAACTTATACGGCCAGTTGTACGCATCGCATGCATCTGGATCTGATCCCGAAAATGAGAATTCCAGAGCAACCTTAACCCGCCATTTTACAGAAGACCAGCCATGAATCAGCCAAGATAAAATCGAGGCGGCTCTTAGACAGCTTAAGAATGGAAAAGCCCCTGATGATGATGGGATAACGACTGAACTTGTGAAAGTGGGAGGCAATCGTCTATTAAGAGAGCTTCAGTCCTGTTCTCTAGGAAAACTCCAGAAGCATGGAGGAGCCTGTTCGTTCTTTTATTTAAAAAAGGAACAAGAACATTCGTTGCTGGTTTCAAGGGACGTCTCGAATCATTTAGCACGAAGACTCGTCGACTTTTAGACAATGGCTCAAGCCGAGTTTCAAGCAGGATACAGCACCCTAGACCACATCCACACAGTGCGGCAGATTATACAGAAGTCCAGAAGAGTATAATTGGCCTCTGTCGGTGAGTTGCACGAAACCACCATTAGTTTAACGGAGACTTTAAATTGATGCTGTCACTTTCTTTTTGGTACAAAATATAAGGGATGGTATGAATTTAAAGTCTCCGTTAAACTAATGATGGTTTTGTGCAACTCAACATTAGTCTTGCATTTGTGGACTTTGAGAAGGTTTTTGACTCCATCGAAACCTGGTCAGTTCTGGAGTATCTGCAGCGGTGCCAAGTAGATACGTCTAAGTTCGGAGAACCAGCAAATATCGCGTAACCCATTGCGTCGGGAGCTGAGGCAAGGGGACGTTATTCCCCCTAAATTGTTCACCAACACACTGGAGGATGTACTAGGAAGGACGTGACATTAACATCAACGACGACTACATCTCACACTTGAGATTTGTAGATGATTTCAAATTATATCTCAGAAGAATAAATGCACAATAAAAACACAAAAAAAATACAACAGGTACTTTCGAATGACAATTTTACCAATTCGACAACCCAAGAAACCCGTAACGTATTTTTGAAATACCTAGATGAAAAACTCGCGGGAAATGCAATTTTACTTACTCATATTTCTACATTTTAAACGACCTACGACTACGACGTGTTGCGTGTCTGATCTGCGAAGTTCCCAGATCAATAATGATCGATTTAAATAAAAACTTTTTTACAAAAAATAAACCTAAATTGTGAGTGTGTGATGAAATATTTGATTCCAATAGTTTATCTGGAAAAAACGCTTAATGTTTGTTCTAGTTAGTCTACAAGGTCCGTATAGTAAATATCTCCGGAAGGATTCTGTACAGTATCCAACAAAGTTCTGCTACAGAATACACTCTTAAATACCCATAGGATATCATGTGCAGTTTGTTCGTATTCACAACAGGTTGAACATAGACAAAGAAGCAAGGCAACGATCTTGAAGGTATTTAATTTACTCATAAAGTTGCGTTAAACTCATAACATGGAGAAATTAGAGCAGCGGTAGCCCAGTGGTGGCAGCCCCGACTTACGAACAGTAAGTCGTGGGTTCGAACCCAGACAGGCGCATTACTTTGTGTAATTTATTTCATCACCACTGCTTTCAAAACGGTGAAGGAAAACATCGGGAGGAAACCGGCATGTCCTAGAACCAAATATTCGAAGACATGTGACATCTACCAACCCGTACTATGCCCCCGCGTGATGGATTATAGCCCATACGCAAAATAGTGTTTTGACGTGGAGTCGCGGACACCAGCCCGTTATACAATACAATACAATACAACATGGAGAAATTGGGCGTCACAGTGATCCACCTCCAGCCTTGTTCTGGCCAGCCGCTCACGAGCGGACGGAAAGAACTGGTGGAGGTGTCGGCCGTTGGTACACCTACATTGCCATTCAGATGAAAGTTCCCCAGACATTAGGGTTAATAATAATCCAGAGAGTTTAGCACGTTTGGAATAGTACCTACAGACGCTAGACCATCCAAGCTAAATCTGGTTAATTTCTTTAAGGGGCCGGCGGAGCATGCGTATTTCATACAAACGTAATACCAAAATAATTTGTAAATCAAACATATTCTTAAGGTAGTGTGTATTTGTTTCGATTGTATTGCAGAATATCTATGTTCCCAAATATATTTTTTGAGAGGACCATGATACAAAGACGAGATATGAGGAATTTAAAATTTCCATAGAAAACTTTCTTTTCTTATAACTCTTGTTAAAATCAGTGTCCAATCAAAATATATATTTGGGAACTTAGATATTCTGTAATTCAATCGAAATAAATACACACTACCTTAGGAAAATGTTTAATTTACAAATTATTTTGGTATTACGTTTGTATGAAATACGCATGCTCCGCAGGCGTCTTAATAGATTTTTAACTTTATCGCTGGAGCATTACGTTCAAGGTTGATTGGGAAAATTTAACAGAAGCGTCGCGTCGGTACATCAAGTAGCTGCACCTCAAGACAAAAAAAGCAATGTCTAGAGAATACATCGTATATTTATTTCAGACATGTATTTTGAAGCAGCTGCAGGATTATTTTAAGGATGCACATGTGATCCAATTACGTGCAGGACCTACTTGTGATATGTTTTAAAAATACTTTTCCTTATTGCTGTGTTACAGCGAATATCTGTAGTAGCAGCAGGGAATAACAAACGTCAGAGCCGCACACCGCACGCGCATTGCTCTGAATACAAGAATGATGCAATGAGACGACGGAATGGTTGAATGTACGAGAGACATTCTTTGGAATGGCAGTCAATTAAGTACTACATATCTGGATGACCAAGCTTTCTCTTTTTTTTCAGAATATTGCTCCTAGATAGATAGATATTAAACAGATACTTATAACATAGCTTTGAGGTTACCATATTAACCTCAAAGCTATGTTATATCTGTTTGATGGTTATCAACTTGTGATTTAACCATGATTTAACAAATCATTTGCCATGTCACGGACTTACTAGGTACCAAAACTCTGAATGCTGCTTTTCTGCGAATCGCAGCGACTTTGAGTACCCACTTGTCAGCCTGTTGCTAATTGGATTTTGGACAAACCAGGTACCTACTATCTAGGTAGTTTTACTCACAAGATCCATTTAGAACGCTGTTTGCGTTTGTACAAATCCGCTTTGGTACACTTTCAGCTAACTGCGGAACTACAGAAGTAAATACTCGAAACATTTCTTCGAAAAAATTGCAGTTTGTGTTTTCCCACTACAAAAACTCTTTTCAGGGGTTTTGACAGTTTTTGACAATCTGTCAGAACCTTTTTGTGTTGCGTGGTTTCTTCTAAAAGAAACGTGGACGAAGTCTATGAATTATGAGCGGCCACGTGGAAAAAATAAATAGATTTGATAGGCAAAGCAATGAATATTATGGTACGAAAAGAAGTGTCTGATGCGAAGTTCAGACATCTCGGCAAAAGAAAGAAAGAAAGAAAAATATGTATTTAGACAAGACTTGCATACAAAATGACAAAAATAAAGGAATAAACATACAACGCATAACAAATATTGATATAGGTAGGTACTACGTCGTGAGTCGTAACTGCGACAAGCAATTACGTCAGCATTATGCTGTGCTATGAAGAGCCCATCATAGCACAGCGCTTGTTTTCAGTGGTCACCTGAGAAAAAACGTACGGAAGCCAAGACAGCATTAATTTAACCTGTATCATGTACAGGTTGTAAACAACCTCATCACGAAGCCGCTAATAAAGCTTTCTGTACATCTAACTAAGACTTTACGATAAAATTATTGCTGGGAAAAGATTTTTTTATGGGGAGAAATATAATATTTTGTGGTAGAAAGAACTCAATGTAACGCACTCACTCAAAACATTGTGCTGATGGATGGATTGAATAGTAAGGAGGTCGTAAAAATCTTACAATAAAAACTTGTACATACCTATTTAAAAAACTAGAAGGTTCCCAGGTATGGTGTAGAAAAAAAAATGATCGCAATGATGTCCCCATCATCATCACTTGTCCTCCCGAACAAGTGTCTTTTTTTACACCCTTTATTTGGAATAGAAATAGTACAATTTGACACAAGTGGAGAAAGTTTGTTATTGTAGTTCAAGGCGGTATTAGCACACGGGCCGTAAGGCGAGGGTGTTTTTGACCCGAGAACTGCAATAACAAATGTCCACGTGTATCAAACGACGTTTCTCAATACACTTTTGAAGAAATAAAATAAAAGAATGTAGGTACCTACTTATATTTATATATATTTGTGTCATGAATTATTAAGAGACTATGTTTTTTTTTTCCGCGCTTTGCTTTCGCCAGGTTGAAGGAGAAGCAAAGGTATGAAGCTAATAAACAGCCTAAAAAATGTTTTCAATACACTTCCTCGAAAACTGGTTCTTTTCGCACTACGATTAGGTTCAAAATCCAGTGTATTTCAAACGCGTGCATTTTCCATGTTTTTTCTACACATGTGTAGAAAAAACATGAAAAATGCACTATACTTAGTCCAAATTGGTTCATTGCATAATTTAAAAAAAAAACACCTCTGACAATAGAGTCAGAGGTGAATGTTTTTTTTCGGAAAAGCGTTCTACGTCTTTCTTTATAACATTTTTTGAATATTCAAATAGTGTTTATAAATTCAATATCGTAGATAAACATGATTATTTATAACTAATATTTACTTTTATAAACAAATCAACATTTATTTGTGTTCTAAATTCAAAAACAAATTAAAATTTATTTTTTATATTAGGCTGTATAACGGGTGCATACCTTTGCCTCTCCTTGAACCTGACGAAAGCAAAGCGCGGAAAAAAATAAAATTTAAATCATAGTCTCGTGACATTCGGTTAAAAACTAATATTTTATAAAAGAAAATATTAGTTTTTAACCGACTTCCAAAAAGGAGGAGGTTCTCTATTCGACTGTATGTTGGCTTTTTTTTTTTTATGTGTGTTCACCGATTACTCGAAGACGCCTGAACCGATTTGAAAAATTCCTTTTTTGTTTGAAATAACTTTAGCTTCAGAAGTCGGTGACCTTTGTTTGATTGTTTTAGTTTTTTTGTCACCGACTTCTGAAGCTAAAGTTATTTTTCACTTTTTTGTGTGAAGTCGGTTATATTTTTTGCAAAAAAGTTTTAATTTTTCACTTTTTAGTGGTTCACATGAGCTTACCCTTTCACAGCGTATCGGTGTGATTTTTTGTTATGAACTGGTGTAAACAATAGACAGACGTGAGTCTTCAGCGATCCCAGTACATTTGCTATCATTTATTAAGGAGTTCAGTTGCCTATCTTCCGAAGTCACCAGATCTTTATCAAATCGAAATGGGATCACTCCGAGAAAATACTCTGCCTAAAACTACCCAAACCGCTTCTGGTGTGCCTATAAAGTTAAGGAGTTACCTCTATGTCTCCGGGATCCCATTGAATGGAACTTTACACGTCTAACTGTCGAAATCTGGGTGTATTATATACTTCTGCGTACTCCCTCAGAGCATACAGGTGTGATGTTACGTCATGATGTTGTATAAACAATAAACAACCAAGCGATTGTAGCAATTACTGCAGCTTTGCCGTGTATTTTTGAAGAGTTCCATTTATATCTCCAAAGATCCGCGTAAGATCTTAACCAAATTGACATGGAACCACACGGAAAGCACCAGCTTTCAAATAAAAGAAGAATCATAAAAATCGGTTTACCCAGTCCAAAGTTCTGAGGTAACAAACATTGTCGAAATCTGGGTATATTGTACACATCTGCGTACCCCCTCAGAGCATACAGGCGTGATGTTACGTCATGATGTAGTATAAACAATGAACCTACAAGCGAATGCAGCAATCACTGCAGATTTGCCGTCTATTTTTGAAGAGTACCATTGTATATCTCCGAAGATCAGCATCAGATCTTCAACAAATTAAAATGGGACCCAACGGGAAGCACCAGCTTTCAAATAAATAAAGAATCATCAAAATCGGTTCACCCAGTCGAAAGTACTGAGGTAACAAACACAAAAAAAAAAAAAAATACAGACGAATTGAGAACCTCCTCTTTTTAGAAGTCGTTTGAAAATATGAAAAACGCACGTGTGTGAAATACACTGCATTTTGAACCGAATCGTAGTGCGAAAAGAACCAGTTTTCGAGTAAGTGTATAGAAAATTAAATTAAAATTCCTAGTGATCATATTATCAGCAGGAGGACGTCTACAGTTAAACATTGGCCCTGAACTAAGCAGCCTATTTCTTAGGTTAGGTACGGTACGACTACATCGATCCGTTCACCGCTCCCCGCTTAGATGCTCAAGGCTAGAGCAAAATTTGGCGACCTTCAAAAGGTCGTTCGTTTACCTTGTGGGGGTTCTGTTTACTTTTAACATGTGTATTTATTGTCCCGACATGTTCGTAGAGACGTAAAACGCTTTGGATCGAGTGATGTCATTTTAGTTTTTTTTTTAGTTTTTGGCAGATGCATTTCCTACTACTTACATTGAAATTTTATCATAGGACCAGGACATCGGAATAAAGCGCCAACGTAGCCAGCGAAATTCAAATTTTCTTACTTTTTCTGCAATTTCAGGTCAGTGTTAGATTGATGTTGATACCCTAGGGGTGAAAGTAACTTATTTAGTCCCGAGACGGGGAACGAACGTAGTGAGGGCGCCAATAGTTCGAGGGACTAAATAAGTCTTTAACCCGAGGTAAACACTGCTTTTCATTACGAATACAAGGAAAATAAAAATAAAAACATGGATCAATCGAAAAAACAAATCAAGATCGGATTGCCGCTATCCCGCCTATTTTTTTTTATTTTTCTGTGGCCGGGCCATTTAGCCTTTATTTTTAATTTTCATCATTGAAAAAATTGTAACTTTTTTGCCCAAAATATAAAATTTGTAAAAAACAGCGAAACTAAATTATAATGAAGTTGTTTAAAAAATATATGTTCTTTAATTAATACTTAACTTTATGTTATTTTAATTCGCGCTGTAATTGAGTGGCTGTATAGAAAATTGGAACATGGTTCAATAGAAATCTGAAAATAGAACGAGGTTTTTTTTAAAAAAATAACTTGACAGCGGTATTATTATTTACCTATTTATTATTTATTCTCCCTAGGGCTGAAAAGTATTACGTTCAACCCGCTCCTCAGGCAACTTCAGACCTACTTTCCGAGTATGAGTAATTAAAAATAAAGGGTGTAAAACACCTCTTCACGAAGCCGAAAGGCACTTGTTCTCCCCATCATTGCAATCATTTTTTTGTTCTACACCATACCTGGGAACCTTCTATTTACGGAGATATGGGGGGTCAAAGTTACAACTTTTTGACAAGTTTTTTTTTTAATACAAGTTATTTTTGGAAGATTTTAACTTTTAACACCTCCACGACCCTTGTACTATTCAATCCATCCACCAGCACAATGTTTTAAGTGCGTTACATTGTGTTCTACCACAAAACATGATTTATAACCTCAAAAAAAAAAAGTTGTTTCCCAGCAATATTTTTTGCGTAAAGTTACTTAGTTTGATGTAGAGAATGCTTGGTTAACGGCTTTGTGATGAGGTGGTTTACACCCTGTATGTTTCGGGAAAGTAATACGAGTGTAGGTAGGTACCACAGATATAATATGTAGATAGACCTAGATAACGCAAGAGCAACTAGATAGGTACTTCGCGTGCCTATCTTACAATCAAAAATACGATAAAAGATCGTAAGTGGCCACTTTCGCGTTCAGTCTGGATCGGTGTATAGCGCTAGTCGGACGTTAGTTTTGAAATTATGGCAAAGGTATCCAAAAACTAGCACGTCGACGGGCGGCGTCTTTGAATCGATTTGATTTTCCCATCACTAAATAGTGGTTGTGACGTCACTAAAGGTAGTAAAAAAATGGCACGCTTGGTTTTCATTCAGATCGTGATACTTGCGTTATCTAGGTCTATCTATATCTGTGGTAGGTACAGAATTAGGTATACCTACATTTATATAATCATTAAAATCATCAATACCACCCTCTATGTTAGTTTAACGCAATGTTTAACGTCATTTATATAAGTATGTATTTCATAAAAAAAGTCATTCAGCGAGGTAAACCAGAGTAACCTTTGAGTGAGCTATTCGTGTGAGACAGGTAGGTATTGTTCCCATGTTACTTGCTTGAAGTTTAGCCAAAAAATAAATACATCCGGACGGCTTACCTACCTAGATTCATTATTGTTGAAACAAACCATTGCAAACGTTTGCACTGGCGAACATGTTGTCTAATGATGATGAGAAAAGAGATGTCGAATACGAAAAGATCTATCTCTAGAGAGACAGCGGTAAAAAGAGTTTTCAACGTATTTTATGTGACTTTAGTCATAGGTACATAGTTCATCGTTATGTGACATTGAACCAAAGGATGACCGAGCAATTGTACGAGGTCAACAGCTGTAGATAGCTCGAAACGAGGTGTGAAACCACCGCTATGTAGTTACCTAGATACTATATCGCTATAATATTAGACGTCTGACTCACGGCCGGCAACCGGTTCCTGAGAAATAAACACGTACGTGATTAATATCGTCTACACACAGTCTATGCGTAAAACCGTGTCGTCACGCAGGATGATTATTCTGAATAATTTCTTATGAAATTCGGATGAGACTAACCGTATACCTATCGATGTCAATAAGAAAAACAAAACAGAACATATTTAATTTCAGCTTGTTTTATAATTTAATTTGATTGCATTCAGGACCTGAAAGCAATAAATTTAAATACCAAACTGCTTACCTACTCACTGTTGACGCTTGAAACTAGTCGCTATGGTAGAAAATGTGCAGCTCTGTACGATGCACTGAAAATGCATATCCTTTCTTCGATAAATGAGTTGGAAATACATGTCAAGGGTGTAAATAGGCCCTTAGAGAAACCGAAAGGCACTTGTTCTCCCTGTCATTGCGATAGTTTTTTGTTCTACACCATACCTGGGAACCTTAAATTCGGATGGAAGGGTCTACACTAGGATGTACGGACAAAATGTAAGGAGAAGATGATTTCTTAAATTACCGATAACAAATGTCTATGTGGGGCTGTGGGGGGTTCAGAAAGATGTATTGAATTAGGTATACCTACCTACGTGGTAAATTGATAATCGTTTTAGCGTCGTGTACCGGTGTGCTTTCCAGCCTGTATGCTACTTAGTTTAGTCACCAAAACTAGGAAATTCTCAATTTGAGTGAAAGTTATTATGATGTTTTCTTTTTCTCTTCAACCGATTTTGATGTTTCTTTTTTTAATGGAAAGCAGGATTTATCTCAGGGATGGCCAGGTAGCCACATTATTACTTAATTTGGTTAAGTTCTGCTAATCAGTTTTTGCGTGAACTACAATAGTGCGTACGTATTTAATCCACTTGACTCTTTACGGTGTCGTTCATTTTTTTATTGTTTATTTATGTAGTTTTTAAACCATTTTTTTGCCAACTCTGTCCTTCAGATAAGCAGCAATTTATCTCAATTAGTCATTTCGATATAATTATCATAATACTGGTTACTGGTATTTGCCAGTTCAACCTAATTGCTGACAAAAGGTCATTTATGATACCGATACGATACAACATGGGGTTAATTTTTACTATCGCATGAGTGCTACAGTATCAAAACACCTAATAATGCACATCATTCTTGGCTCATTATGATACGAGTAATATGGGAGAAAAATATGGAACAACAACTTAATTTCAGCATGTTTCGCCATAGAGAACCCAATGACGACATATTAGACCGCATGAAAAACTATACCTACGTATTTTGTTTTTCAGCATGGCTGTTGAATTTTGACAGAGATGACGCAACTGTCAAGTGACACTATTAAAAATTGTGTTTTGAATGTTTTTCGGAAATAAATGTGAGGTGATACTCGTAACTAACTATCATAGAAAAGTTTTTGTGTATTTAAATGAGTTACTAAGGATTGCCTAAAATATGAGTAGCTGGAGGAGTGCTGGACTTAAGTAAGTATGTTTACCTATATCCTATTGATGTTCATATTCTCTAATATGGTATTGGTTAAGCTCTTGTATTATTATAGCGTACGCTTTACGCATTACATACCGAAACTGTTGGTAATTTGTAGATCTTTGACAGTCCTTAAAGTTGGTTTTGGTGGTCCGGCCGGCAGTCGCTCCATGTAAAATACTGGTATTCACCTGAACTGACTGGGACTGGAAGCTGACCTCAACCCCAACTGATAGTGGGAAAACACTAGGCAGTTGATGGCCTACCCTATTGATGTTTGTGTTTCATCTTCTGCCGTTGTTTCATTATACATAACTTGGTTGGCGAAACACAATTTGCATCCATTCTCCCCTACACTCCTCACCCGACTACGGCAAAGTCAATTGATTGGACACATGTGTTGCCCTGGCTGACCTATAGTTTCCGGACCCAGGTAGGTCGCAGCAAGGAAATCCTGCTCAGGTGGAGATTTTATGACTCTACCCTGTAGTATAAATGTGGAGCTGTTTCACAAACGATGGGTTACCTACTTAATACCGTATCCTGCGTGTTCTGTTGTTTGTTCATTAAAGGAACTGATGGATGTAACCGAAAGCGACAAACTAGTAGCTCAGGGGACCTAAAATGGCCGCTTTAGCAGAACATAATTTATGAATCTCGTTAAAAAATAAAAATTCTAAAAATGACTTTATAATTTTAGGCCCGCAGTTCTGGGCCGACACAATATCATAGATTAAATTTATTAGAATATCATTGATTGCCATCGATGCGGTTCACAAATGTTTCACCAAAATACTTAAAGTCCATTGACAAATTTTAATTTTACAACCAACGATTCATATACTATTTATTTCGCAAACAACTTATTCCGCAAATGTTTTATTACATCTTTTATCAAATACATCAGATGATTTTTATTCATTTATACTCGTAAATTTTTCATTTCTTATTTAAATACATTTGGATAAATCACGTTTCAACAAAATAATTTACAGGCTAGTATTTTTTTTAATAAATGATAAATGATATTTATTCAGTAAGTAGGTTTTCTCAAACACTTTTACACGTCATGTTTTTAAACTAGATGGGGCCGGTGTTTCGTACCTGACTACTCTGAGAAGAAACAGCCGAAACAAACTCAGAGGTCATAGTCTCTTTTAAAGTCCAGACAATCTTGTTCAACTCACATGAGAACTATGCAGATTAGTGTCTGAGATGGTCTTTTGAAGAAAGAACCATACAGATTTGAGTGGACCTGTCCAGTCAGTGCAAGCATTTGTCAGTTATCGTGTAGCTCGACTTTTAACTCAAGGAGCTCGACGAAACGACGAACAATACCAAAGAAAGGACATTTGGGTAGGTCGCTTATAGTACTCAAACTGCCAGACAGTCGTGGGAAAAAATAGGTACGAGTACTTGCTCTTTTTTAAGAAAAAGTTAAGGAAATGCATAGTTTTTTCATAACATGCAAACAAGCATACTTCATGCATGCAGCAAGCATGCAGCAAGCATGCAGCAAGCATGCAGCAAGCATGCAGCAAGCAAGCTGCATGCAAGCAGCAAGCAAGCAGAAAGCATGCAGCAAGCGGCAAGCATCAGCAAGCATGCAGCGAGCATGCAGTATGCAACATGCAGCAGGCTTGGTTTCTGTCACGGCTCCGGAGCTGCGGTGCTCCGGCGTTCACACGCGAGCTTATCGTCGTCGCAGAGGGTTTTAACGCTCACCACCGCAGCTTCGGCAAGTGTTAAAGCCACCTGCTCCTCAGCTCGCGGGCCGCCTCGCCCCTCCGCGCCTACGCGATTTTAAATAACACTCTAGGGATAGGACAGACAAGACTACGTGGAGTCGGTTCTGCAGCGATTCATTTCTGTCACAAAATTTGTCCCAATATGAAACCATGCAATTTTTTTTTTATGATTGGCAAAATCAATATGGGTAATGTCTTTATTTCAAACGTTGTTTTATGAGATAAAACGAAAAAATAATGAATTGTTTGTCAAATAATACGTTATCAAGGCGCTTAGACGAGCTAAATTAGCAACTCTATTTGTGGTGGTTCAAACTTCGTTTGAACACTCGCTCCAGCGGATTCCCGCAACCTTCACCAGGTCATCTGTCCACCTAGTGGCTTTCAAACGCAACATCTTCGCCGCGGTTCGCGGTCGCCACTCCAGAACTTTTCGGCCCCATCGGCCATCCGTTCTGCGAGCTGCCCACTGCCACTTTAGTTTGGCAATTCTTCGGGCTACGTCGGTAAACGTGGTTTTAAACCCCCGACGCAAAAACGACTGGGTGTTATAAGTTTGACGTGTCTTTGTGTGTGTGTGTGTCTGTGGCATCGAAGCTCCCGAACGGATGGACCGATTTTGATTTTGTTTTTTTTTTCGTTTGAAAGGTGAATTAGTCGGGAGTTTTCTTAGCTATGTTTGATAAAAATAATTCCAAGATCGCCGCCGCCTCAAATTGGCAGATTACATATTTACTCAGCAACTCTCTCAATATGGGTATCTAATGAAAGGGCTGGACTAGTACCTAGAATACAATACGTTATGATAAATTTCAAATCCAATATGGCCTCCACCAAAAAATGGTGGATAAAATATAATTTTTACAACTCTCTCAATGTGGGTATCAAATGAAAGGGCCAACACCAAACACCGGGAATACCTTGAAATTATGACCCTATGTGTCGGGATTTTTTTAAATTTTTAATTATAATATAACGACCACGCAAGAAATTGAGAGCTAGCCATTGCCCTTTGGGTGACTTTAAGCCTTCTGATGAGGCCCATTGTGAGCGACCACGTTTCGATCCCGTATGTAATCACTGGCAACACACTCTGATTATTATTTAGACTTTCGTCTTTGGACACTACTAACCTAATAACACTATCCAATTTGGGAATCGAACCCCATAACTCATACTCATCAGTAGCGCTATTCCGCCAACTACGCCAACGAGGCAGTGGGACATCAACAACATCCGGACAAACCTATTGAGGTTTTTGTGATCTTTCTGTATTTATACTTATTTTGTTTTGTTCTTTATTTCATAAACAATAAAAAAATAAAAATAAAACTGACTAGGTTAACATATCTTCGGTGAAGTGAGTCCTACAACAATAAAGGCACATCACTGACGTCATGCAAGTAGAAGGAGGACAGGAATATTCTACTCTCCTTTAAGAGAGAAAGGGAGAGATAGCTATCGTCGCCTCCTATCTGTTTTGGCTGCGAATTTGTATAGTAGTGTGTGTTGCGAGGGTAGGGCTGCCATACGTCTGGAAGTTAAGCTCGAGTGTCCGTGGTGCGGGGGGAATTTAAAACTTCCGGAATTTCCAAAAATTGGAAAAGTTTAAGTAGGTACGTAACAAAATGAATGATAAAATATAATAAAAATCAAGTGTAGTAAGTAATGCGAATGCGAGTAGATTTATGATTTTTAGATTAAATCTTGTTTTGCAATAAATCTTTCACTATTATTGATGTAAGTTTGGAAAAAAGGCAGTGTCAAGTTACAGCACAATTCAAAGGAATTAAAAGTCCCGAATTTTTTTTTACTTATAGAAATGGGAACCCTATGCGAAAGTAAGTGCAGGCTTTCTTTCTGTAACACACAATCCATGAATGTGTGCAGTTGAAGCGGCGCTGTAGTCGGGCGACACCATTGCTCATCTCTGCCGTTTCAGCATTTCTGTATGCAACTATCCCTCTCTATCAATATTAGTTCCGCAAGTTGCCGCGGGATTTCACACGCTCGCAGTAAAGTACACTGGCGTGCATAAAATCCGACCCGTAGGGCTTGTAGGATTTTTCAAGCTTATAACAAAACAAAGTAGGTAATAATTATGTTTATCAAAACAGCACATGTGATTCATACGTTTTTTTTATACTGTAGATTTTGTAATTTATTTATTTTTTAATACTTACACTTCCTCGAAAACTGTTTTTTTTCGCACTACGATTAGGTTCAATATGCAATGTATTTCACACGCGTGCGTTTTTTGACAGTTTTCCAACACGTGTGTGGGAATGAAAATTGCCACAGATAACTATACCTATATGCCTATAGTCACAGGTGAATGTTTCTTTTAATTTCAGCAAAGTAGGTAGTATGCCTCTTTACGGCGTAAACATTCGATTTGTGTTTATAAATATAAATAAACATGATTATTTAAAACTGATATTAACTTTTATAAGCAAATTAACATTTATTTGTGTTCTACATTAAAAAATATATTTTTTAAATTAGGCTGTTTAGCGACATAGGTGCCTTTGCCTCTCTTTCAGCCTGGCGAAAGCAATGCGCGGAAAAAAAGAAAATTAAAATCATAGTTTCATAATATTTCAGGCCAAAAACATTTTTTGGTTCTTTTATTTTATTTCTTCAAAAGTGTATTGAAAACGTCATTTGATACACGTGGACATTAGTTATTGCAATTCTCGGCTCAATAACAATCTCGTCTACGTCTCGTGTATTCCGCCTAGATTACAATAACAAACTTAACCCACTTGTGTTAAAATGTACTATTTCAACATTAATTGAACTGTGTTACAAATTAAAGAAGTAGGTTTAAGAATTCCTAAAGTGCTAATTTGTATATTGCCGGTTAGCTCTTTTATTGATAGACATCAGTTTCAGCTACGAGGTAAGCCACCCTGGTCAAATTAGCTTTAGTTTTTTCACGGCTGACCACTGAAAATCAGCTTTTAGGTCGTGGTTCACTTGACAAGCACCGCACCGGGACCGCTCCAACCCAGCAATTGACTTGCCAATCAAATTAGAGCATTAAATCGTGTGTCGCATAGCCTATTTTATAATGTCCATATGAAAAAGCTTACGGCGGGCGGTCAACGCGCTTGCCCTACCATACGACTCGACTCGCGGGTGACTCGGGGTCCGCGCGCGGTTGCTCGCAAAACTACGTACAGTTACATTATTTAGTTAGAGAGCCCACTACACTGAACCTAGTTCGATAAGACTCCCAGATTATATAATTATATGGTCCCGTTAATACTTGACGTAGTTAACTTTAACCTCATTTTCGTTCTCAGCCACCCCGATAACCATGAAAACGACACCCATGATGAAAAATAAGATAATTATGCTTTAAATTCTAAGCAGTATGTTTGGTTGACAATCTTTCGAGAGTTTTTTTCTTTTATTTTCCGTCATGGGTTGTAACGTTACGTTTTCCTGGTGAGGAAAATGTAAGGTTGCATTGTGTAAAGTTTAAAGAAAAATGGCAAGAGAAAATATGATGATTTAATAATACAAGGGAATAGAATTTACTAAATTAGGGAAGCCGAGGTAACGTGGTCAGGGTCCAGGTCGAGGTAAGGGTCCAAAGCTCGCAGCTGGCAGAAACCGCTCGCCGCAGTGATAGGCTCACTCGCAGTCGCCAATCTCCGATGGTTCGAGTGTCGAGGCTCACCCGCTGTCCGTGTCCAGGTTCAAGAAGTAGGAACAGTAGGAGTAGCAGCAGTTGTAGAAGCCACAGTAGTAGCAGCAGTAAGTTTTCAAGGCAGACAGCGTCCAGGGGCTCTCAATAGTGGAAATTGCGGTAGCAGTTGTAGCTTTTCATGACGACGCCAGGACTAGATTTCGCCGGCTAAGTGACCACGTCAAATATTTAGAGTAATTCCCAGCTTGTTGCTGGCTCGAGCAGTCTGTCGCAACAATTTTTTTATCTATGGACTTTACAAGACAAATAATGGCGGATTTGCTATCACACTCCCTCAGTGGGGTTTCTCTTCTCTTTCTTGCAATATCCCGTCAAGTGTCAGCCATGTTGTTTGTTGTCAAAACTTCATTTCGCGCCGTGTGTTTGAATGTAAATGCGTGTTTGATTGTGGATTTTAATCGTTTTATGTGTAATTTCACATCAAAATTAGTGAAGGGTCATCAGAAGTGAACTTTGAATTGAAATGCCACCAAAAAGACGGTTTATTACTTGTGAAATATGTGAAAATCGAGCAAGTCGTTCGAATAATGTTATAAGGATGTTTATGGCGAGATTTCCTTTAGATGAAGCCCGGTAAGTACTTAAATATGATACTTTGCAGCCTACTTTTAAGCTCTACGTTAAAGCAGGCTAGGAACAAGTAAAATTAATAAAATTATCTTATTTAAAATATGTGCTAGTGTTGTACTGCAACTGGTAAACATATCGATAACAACGATATTGTTTATCATTGAAAAAAAATAAGGAATATAATATTGCGTGAAAGATTAGGGGCACAATGTTTTACATATTTAAATATCTAATTCTTGCTCATTTATGTAGGCACGCAGCCTACATAAATGAGCAAGGAACGGTTGTGCAATTTTAAATTTAATTTTATTTAAAATTTCAGCGGGGTTACCACAACGTCCAAATGCGATTCAATTTAGGTTTGAGCTGTCATTTTCTGACAGTTTTTCTATGGAACTGACAGCTTGCGACTCAGTTTAGGACCTGAATTGAATCGCATTTAGAGGTTGTGGTAACCCAGCAGATGCAAATAGTGGGTCAAGTTTGTGGGCACAGAAGATTTAATATATATGTTCCCGTTGAAAAGTTGCATACATCTACGAGATCTACGCTAGGGAAAGGGCAACTACAGTACTTTCACAGTTTTATGTCTTGTGACTTGAGTGTTGCTAGATTTAACTTTCATCTTTGTTTCGACACTTCAAAAGTACCTGTAAGTCCTGTAACTGACCTATTTGAAATAAATGCTTTGATTTTGTTTTTATTTGAAAAACATGTCATCACAAAATAATGATAAAAATTTAGAAAGAATCAGTTTTTATTTTCATTTCATTTGATTGTTTGATTTTCTTTTCGCTGATTATGTTATTTCATTTTGGTAATAAAATTTGAATTAAATCAGCAAAAACAGTATTTTATTTTATTGCGGGTCCGCATTTAAGTCCAATCTTGTATTAGTACCAAATATCCCCCTCATCAATATTGGACTCATAAATGCGGATTCAATACCTAAACATTAAACATATTTAGTAGGGGCCTCAGTTTTTACGCTGCATATTTTATCGATATCGATAAAAAGCTATTTGGTAAGCACTATTTGGTTCATTAGGTTGGCACTCCTGCTTAAACGTAAGGATTATATAATCTGTGCACCTGTTGTTTGACATCTTTGTGGTATCTGTTGGTGTTGGATGCCATGTAATGCGTTTCCAATGGAATGTATGGAAGTCCCGTCTCTTAAACGTAGTGATTATATACTCTGTGGGCTCGAGGACCAAACGCAGACTCAATATTTCAGGCTCGGCTTCCCGTCATGACATGATGAAATTATGAATTTCATAATGTTGGTTCTAGAACATAGAAGAATAAAATGGTTAACAAAGAAGGTCTAACATCAAATGTATAAAACCTACAATTCTTAAGTTACAGGAATAAAAAGAAAACTAGGCTTTTGTCATTGTCATTGTCATTATCTGACATCACAAAAGTAAACAAAGATTTGGAAACACTAAAATGTACAGAAATTCTATAAATAATACTAATTAAAAAACTTTTTTGCAAAAAATAAAACCGACTTCACACAAAAAAGTGAAAAATAACTTTAGCTTCTGAAGTCGGTGACCTTTGTTTGATTGATTTAATTTTAATGTCACCGACTTCAGAAGCTAAAGTTATTTTTCACTTTTTTGTGTGAAGTCGGTTTTATTTTTTGCAAAAAAGTTTTTATTTTTCACTTTTTAGTGGTTCACAATATGTGCATACCCTTTCACAGCGTACCAGCGTGATTTTTTGTTATGAACTGGTGTAAACAATAGACAGACATGAGATTTCAGCAATCCCAGTAAGAGACACACATTTGCTAAATTTAATGAGGAGTTCCGTTGCCTTTCTCCGAAGTTCTTCATCAGATCTTTACCAAATTTAAATGGGATCACTCCGAGAAACTACTCTTTCAAAAACCTACCCAAATCGCTTCTGGTGTGCCTATAAAATTTGAAGAGTTCTCTCTATTTCTCCAGGATCCCATTATCAGGATCCTGACTTGATGATTATGGGACCTTCTGGGAAGTATACCCTTTCAAACAATTAAAAAACAAATTCGGTCCAGTCGTCTTCGAGTAATCGGGGAACATTGAATTTAGAACCTCCTCCTTTTTGAAGTCGGTTAATAACGATGTTATGGTACGTGACTCAAATATCCGGATAGCCTTTAAAAGATTTGGCCGAGAATCGGTAATTTGCTTCTAAGAATTGAAGAGTTCCGTTCCTTTGTCATGGATCCCATAATCAGAACCTAACCAAATTCTCATCAAACTACCCTTGAAGTGCCTTTGCCAATAAAATAAAATAAAAACTTATCCCCAATAAATGGAACTTAATACACCTAACTGTCGAAATCTGGGAATATTGTACACATCTGCGTACCCCCTCAGAGCATACAGGCGTGATGTTACGTCATGATGTTGTATAAACAATAAACATTCAAGCGATTGCAGCAGTTACTGCAGATTTGCCGTGTATATTTGAAGAGTTCCATTGTATATCTCCGAAGATCCGGATCAGATCTTCAGCAAATTAAAGTATAACCACACGGGAAGCACCAGCTTTCAAATTAAAAAAGAATCATCAAAATCGGTTCACCCAGTCGAAAGTACTGAGGTAACAAACACTGTCGAAATCTGGGTGTATTGTACACATCTGCGTACCCCCTCAGAGCATACAGGCGTGATATTACGTCATGATGTTGTATAAACAATAAACCTACAAGCGATAATAGCAATCACTGCAGATTTGCCGTACATTTTTGAAGAGTTCCATTGTATATCTCCGAAGACCAGCATCAGATCTTCAGCAAATTAAAATGGGACCACATGGGAAGCACCAGCTTTCAAATAAAAAAAGAATCATCAAAATCGGTTCACGCAGTCGAAAGTTATGAGGTAACAAACACAAAAAAAAAAAAAAAAAATAACATACAGACGAATTGATAACCTCCTCTTTTTGGAAGTCGGTTGAAAAGGCGGAAAAGGCATGCTAAGCTTCCGCATAAAGGCCATACAGTTATTCGGAAAGAACGTATGATAAAATTTTGGATTACAGTAGTCAAAAACGTAAGGACAAAAACACAAACATTACAGGGTGTCACTTACCTATAGCTTGTATGAACTTGTAAAGACCGCAACCCACACAGCTGATTGATGTTTTCGTACTTTTGATAATTTAAACAATCACTTTGTTAAATTTCATCCGGCGTACTATAACTTCATTTTACGTTTTTCTTTTACAAGTTCATGTGAGCGGCAGACACGTAATCGTTCCACCATGCAGCTGATATTTTTAAGCTCAGTATGATGTAAACTATTTATGAAAAAAGTTTCAGCCGGCGTAGGTACGAGTACTATGACTGTTTTTTTTTTCATCACCTCCGTAACCTCCCAATCCCACATCCACCTCGGGTGCCTCAGCTGACGCTAAGTTCACTTATCAGTCATTCGAGATCTATTGAACCAGATGGCAACCGATCGGCGTAAAAACACTCTAAAATGCAACACCATCTCCCGGACTATCACAGCCAGCGCACAGACTGCGAGCTTACGCCTCGCGGACGGCGCGTGGTAAGCGCGCCGTAGCCTAAATTCAAGACAACGCCGGCCAACAGCTGTGCTGGTGCGGTCCTTGTCAAGTGTGCCACGACCATTTGCCATGCGCTCCCCATAGCACAGCACCATGCTGCTTGTCGCTATCACACATTTATCTAACTTTTTGTTCTTCCGTCCGGTAGAAAGGGCTTGGAGCATTTTTGTATGAAGCGTAGCCGGATTTTCTTCCGCCATTTTGTTTTTCTTTTTCAAAGTTGCGGCCACGCATAAGACCTATATTATTCGATAGCTGGTATCAAAACAAGACAGACAAAACTTCTTTGTATTGATGCCAACTACCGACAAGTTTAATGTGTGTCTGATCAAATCCAAGTTGTGCAGAAAAAGCCACCAATGAATGGACTTAAGGGGCCGGCGGAGCATGCGTTTTTCATACAAACGTAATACCAAAATAATATGCAAATCAAACATATTCTTAAGTGGTTCTTGTGTGTACATTTCGATTGTAATATAGAATATCTATGTTCCCAAATATATATTTTGAAAGCACAATGATATTTAGACGAGATATGAGGAATTTAAAATTTCCATAGAAAACTTATTTTTCTCATAACTCTTGTTTAAATCAATGTCCATTCATAATATATATTTGGGAACCTAGATATTATGTAATTCAATCGAAATAAATACATACTTCCTTAAGAATATGTTTGGTTTACGAATTATTTTGGTATTACGTTTGTATGAAAGACGCACGCTCCGCAGGCCCCTTAAAACTTGACAACTCATATCTCGGAAACGTGATACTTTAGAACATTTTGCCTCATACAAAACTTGTTTGTATTGATACCAGCTATCGAATAATATAGGTCTTATGCGTGGCCGTTACCTACTTTGAAAAAAAAAAAAAAAAACAAAACGGCGGAAGAAAATCCGGCCCAAAAATTCAAACCCCATTTGTTACGCGTGGTATGTTTGTTGTTAATTTTTTTGTCATTTTGTGTTACTTCTTTTTTCCCAAACAAGTATTTGATTGTATTTAAGACATGCACCCATTTTTATGCACTGAAGTGTACAGCGGCGCACACATTGCAAGCTGCATGTGTTGTATCGCGGAAGCTCCGCCTTCTTGTTTTTACACCATACGAAACGATTTGTATCATGTTTGCATACGAGAGATCGTGACGGATCAACAAGATTTGATGAAAATTAAATATTTATTTAATTCTGGTTTTAGTATTTGATGTTTTAGCGAAATACAACAGGCAACAGAAATACATAATCCGTGAAAATTTCAACTGTCTAGCTATAAGGCGGCGTCCTAATTGGGAGCGATCGTACGATGGCGCGATGCGTTTTTCATCTCACGATCAAAGTGGTCGTGCGATGACCTAACAGGTGTCCTAATAGATCGCGCGATGTCCATCGTGTGATGCCGTCGCTCGATGGCTGGCATAGCGCTCACACCGCACTTTAACGATGGCTCTTTACAGAGATGCACAGTTTTTGCTGTCGGGCAATATTGCTTTAAAAATTGCAAATGACATTGAAAAGAGACTCGTGTCCGATTAGGACACTCAAAAGAGATATGTTGCTTTGATTGCATGACCGCACGATCAAACGCATTGTACGATCGTTATTAAGCATTTCATGTGCTCGCACGATTACTTGCGAGGTTCAAATAGGACACTCTGATAAAATCTGTATGTTTGAACTCATCGCACGACGAGAACGCATCGTGTCATCGTGCGATCTTCGCCAATTAGGACAACGCCTTCCGGTTCATGAGATACAGCCTGGTGATAGGCAGACGGACAGTGGGAACTTATTGTTAGGGTCTTATTTTTAACCGACTTCCAAAAGGAGGAGGTTCTCAATTCGTCGGAATCTTTTTTTTGTTTTTTTTTTTTTTATGTATGTTCCCCGATTGCCTACTCGAAGATGGCTGGACCAATTTGTATTATTTTCATTTTGTTTGAAAGGGTACCTATACTTCACAGGTGGTCCCATAATCATCAAGTCAGGATCTGATGATGGGATCCTGGAGAAATAGAGAGCACTCTTCAAATTTTATAGGCACACATCAAGCGATTTGGGTAGTTTTCGAAAGAGTACTTTCTCGGAGTGATCCCACTTCAATTTGGTGAAGATCTGATGATGAACTTCGGAGATAGGCAACGGAACTCCTCAATAAATGATAGCAAATCGACTGGGATTGCTGAAATCTCATGTCTGTCTATTGTTTACAATAGTTCATAACATAACATCACGCCTGTACGTTGTGAAGGGGTAAGCGCATGTGAACCACTAAAAAGTGAAAAATAAAAACTATTTTGCAAAAAATAAAAAAAAAATCTTAATAAAACGGAAATTAAAATAGTAGGTACATATTGATAACAGTGGAGATAGTTTGTTATTGTAGTCGCGGCGGAATTAACTGTTTTTGAATCGAGAACTGCAATAACAGATGTCTAAGAGTATTAAACGACGTAATTCAATATTTTAAATACACTTTTGAAGAAATTAAATAAAAGAATGAAAAATATTTTTGTTATGAATTACTTAGGTATTAGGAAACTACGATTTTAATTTTCTTTTTTTTCGTGCTTTGCTTTCACCAGGTTGAAGGAGAAGCAAAGGTATGAAGCCGCTAAACAGCCTACTATGAAAAACAGTTTTTATTTTATATTTTTGAATTCAGAGCAAAAATAAATATGAATTTGTTTATAAAAGTAAATATTAAGTAGTTCTATATATAAACACAATTTGAATGTTCAAAAACTGAGAACACCGCGCCGTAAAGACGCATTATATTGCTTTGCCGAAATAAAAAAAAAACATTTATCTCTGACTACTTATGGGCATTGAACCAATTTGGACCAAGATAGGTATTGTTATCTGTGGCAATTTTCATTCCCGCACACGTGTTGGAAAATGACAAAAAACGCACCTGTGTGAAATACATTGCATGTTGAACCTAATCGAGTGAGATAAGAACCAGTTTTCGAAGAAGTGTTTTGAAAAAAAAAACAAAAACTTTTCTCACGTGCCGTACGAACATTGGAAACTTGTCTTCATTTCCTAAAAACAAAAATAACTCCAGCGACATTCTAATGTCCTAGTAGCAGAAATCGCAAAAGCTCTGTTTTGTACGTTGATATACCAGTAGCACAGGTATATCCAGGAGGTAATCAATACAATTTCCCGCGCTTTTACCTGCGCAGAACTCACTTTCACTTTCGTTCTGCGCAGGTCGCTTTTACACTCTACAGTAAAAATTACGGATCGTATGGTCGTTTTGCCGGGAGCATGTCGAAGTGTTGTGTTTACCTACACTATTTATTATTAAAAAATATGCAGATTTTAAGTTTAAGGGTATCAGCTATCAGAACAGTACCTATGATGCCTACCCCCGTACATGTTCGATTTCAATAATGCTTTGGTAATTTTTGTTGGGCATTATAGGGTAATTAGTAATTACCGTGGTTTAGATTACTATTGTGGCTCATGATTCAACTTTTTGATTTCAGTGTTAGTTTGGTGTGCACTGTGCACCATTTACGTCCAAATATACTTAGGATCTTGTGAACTATGCCCACACCATGCCGCTACGGTTTTCAAAGGTCCTCAGTTAATCATTTTAATAGATTTTTGTGCATTATTCCAGTTATGTCAATTACTCCAACATAGCTGCGGGAATTCTGCGAAAATCTCTTAAGGGTGAACTTAGGGAAGCCGCTATGAAACGGGGAACGTCTATCATCCGGTACTTCTATTGGTTCAATGGAGATATGTTGGGTAAGTTACTTTACATTTTGCGAAGTAACTATTATTTGGTTTCACGTAGGTACACTGCTCTGTCAAGAAAGTAACGGGATAAGATCAATAATACACAAAATGTTTGTTATTCATCCAAATTTATTTTATCACCTTCAAAGTATGCTCCTTCAGAAACGATACACTTACGCCAACGAATAATCCAATAATCAAAACATTTTTTTTTTCCTCCTTATAATATTAGTGTAGGTACTTAATAGTACATTGTGATACAAGGGGCTAAAATGACCCATTATAGACGAGGTAGTTTTACAACCGAGCTTTAGCGAGGTAGTAAATAGGAACCGAGTTATAATGGGATTTTAGCGCCGTGTGTTACACCGACTTTTCACTACGATTGCGAGAAAATAAAATAACCATATTTAATATGATAGTTTATTTTATTAAAAATGAAATGTATAATTTGTACTGTTGTTCTAATGAGATGTTTTTTCCCGGCAACATAATCTCAGTTCTCTGTGAAGACGAATATAATCTTGTGTCGTCTGTGAGGTAACCGTAGGAGATAAAAAGAAATTCAAATAAATAATACAGAAAAAAATCTTAAAATCTCGCGCCAATGCCTTTTTTTTTATTTCTTCTGTAGCTGGAATGCAAAGCACACATTCTGCCAAAGAGTTCGGCGTTCGGCGCGTTTGGTTCCATTTTTAAAATAAAATGTTTTTTTTTTTTTTATGGAACAGTAAGGGCTACCGCACACTACAGACAAGACTGTCTTGAGACAGACTTGCCTCATAAAGACAAGTCTGTCTCAAAACTGTTTTGTCTTGGGCACATCGCACACCTGAGACGAAACTGTTTGGTCTACTATAGTGGCATGCTCCCGGGAAATTCCGGTACCGAAAATCCCGGGTATTTTTTTAACAATCTGGTACCGGGTCTTTCGGCATACTTTCGGTACTATATTATTTACTTTTATTATCAATATAAATATTTTTTTTCAATATAAAGTAAAAAGTCATATTAAATAAACTACTTTTTTTACAATAATGGTAAAACGAAACATTTTTAATCGAAAATTATTATCATTACCGAGAGTAAAAACTATTCAACGATGTAAATAAGGGGTCAATTATAAATGTAAGTTGAGTTTTGATTTGTTTCATTTATTGCATTCATCATCATCATTTCAGCCGAAAGACGTCCATTTGAGGATATAGGCCTCCCTCAAGTGTCACCACATTGACCGGTCCCATGCGACTCGCATCCAGCGGATTAAATAAAAAAACCTATTTGCAAAATAAACACCTTATCATTTGATGAAAAAAAAAAACGAAAAACTCGTGTACCCGGTTTTGGACAAAAAAAAACCCGAAACCGAAAACCCGGGTTTGATAATAGCCACTTTTCGATGCCCTATCGCTAGACTGTTTTGTCGTAGATGTGCGCGCCCGCGTACATCCAAAAGGGAAGCCGACAATCGGTAGTCAGACTTGTCGCTGTGCAGTTTTTGTAGGTATGAGACAGTTTTGTCTGCAAGACGTTTTGTTTCAAGTGTGCGCATCTTCATATGTATATTTTGTATAGCGAAAGTCTGTCTCAAGACAGTCTTGTCTGTAGTGTGCGGTAGCCCTAATAAGTCAATTCTTTATGCTTTGCGTTTTCGAACACCGACGACGAAATTTAAAAAAAAAAGCTTATTTTGCCTAGGGCCTATAATGAGCAATTTTACGCCCCCTCTGGTACGCTATTATGACGGTCTTTTCGAGCAAGAGGAGTGAAAATGAAATTCTTTTCTAGTACCTAGTTGAGTAATATGAACCGACTATCCAGATGAAACCTATCTGCTACACCCATGGGGAAATGCAGAGGTAGGTACTGAATGAACTTAATAAAATAAAAGAAAAAAAAATTGGAATAAAAGACTAAAATAACTTCACATTCGGAAGACCGTGACTTTGTTTGTTTTATTGACTTTTGCCATCGACTTCCAAAAGTTATTTTGAAACTTTTTAGTTGGTTTTGGAAGACTAGTTTTTTTGGCAACTGGGTTTTTTTTTAATTTTACCCTTTTTAGTTGTAGTTTATTACAGGTTGGAATTTTTCAATGCCACCTGGAGGGAAATTTCTCGAAATACTGGGGATATCAAATTTTACTCAAAGGAAACATTCCTTTATTTTTAAAAAGAAACAAATCTGCTTTCACAGATTTTCGTAAATTTTCTTGCCACACTCGGGCATCGAATCCGGGATGGATCGATCGAGTTCGACAAAATAACTTTCTGTACCTACCTTTTTGACATCAATCGATAGGGTCAATCATATTGATCAAATCTCTCGTAACAAACATGCTAAATTAAATTAAATGAAAAGAAAACCGAATAGTACCTACCTACATATTATACAGCGTGGATTGGACACCGACGCTAAAATGGTCACCACGTATTCAGTACCTACAACATTCTGAACGACGGAAAATTTCTACGTCCCCACATATAATGTGGGGACGTAGGTAGAAATTTTCCTACGGTTATTTAATATCCAGCAGTGACCTGAGGCTGATTTTTTTATTGATTGATTGACTGCAATTACTTACTGGGCAGTCACTGAACACCATCATTTTTTCGCGCGCCTGATTCCCCGTTACGTAGCGTAGGTTATCTATCATTCAGTTATGCGTCATGAATTTTGAATTTTTGATGATTCCTATTTACCAGGGATACCTACCTAACCTAAGCATGTTATTATTTTATGAGGGATTTATTGATTGATCTTGTTTTCAGCTGAAGGAGAGAAACCCAAACAATTGGAGAAAGAAAAAGCTTGATATAGTACCCAACGTTATATCATAAAGGTAACGTTGGGTACAACATTTTGTATACTTTATTAATTACTTATTATAAACACAATTCACATAAACGCACACTCCGTATTTTCGTACTTGTTTGATGGAAATTAAAGTTATGAAACAGAAAAGGTACTTACATGTGGAGGACAATTTGCCACTTAACTATTTTAAAATTGAGTGCTAATTCGAATAAAAATGGTAAAGGTTTAAAAATGGTAAAAATGGTAAAATGTTCCACATGTGGAACATTTTGTACTATTTTATAAACATGTAGGTACCTATGTTCACACTTTCATCAAATACATAATATTGGAACAATATGTAGATTTATGCAATTAGTATTTAGTAAATAATTATGATCTTTGTAGCTATTTTATATCTTCGAGTGATGTTCTATTCAAAACGGGGCTCAAAAGAATATGTTATTTTTGTTATGTTAAATAGATATGTATCATCTATTGGTTTACATTTGCTTGTAAAATAACTTTGTTTCAATAATAAAGCTTGCGAACGGCTTGAAATGTTAATACCTATGGTGTTTTGTTTTCAAAGTACTTACCTTCAGTCCTCCTTTTAATATATAGCAAACGTGCTTTCCTTCAGTAGTTTTGTTGCAAATAGAGATTATGGGGGTGCAAACTGATCGCGTCCGTAGGTTTTACCGGGGGGGGGGGGGGGGGGAAACCAAGATTCAAAGGTAAAAGCTCCCTGAGCGATGGGATAGATTCCTATGTTAAAAAAGAAAAACAAATCTATATTCAACCAATCATAGTACATTCTTATAAAATTCGCCTGTCGATAGAATCAAGCTTGTTTATGTTTTGTAATAGGCTATACGTATCTAACATCAATACTTACAAGAAAAAATGTGATATTTATTTTGAAACTGGGTATTGGCCACAAAATTAAAAAAAATTGGCCGACAAAGTTTGATTATTTCTCTAGGGAGTGCTCAAAATAAATAAATATTACAATTTTCCTTTGTATTAGAGTGTTATTCTTAAAACACTTAAGTAAATACACACACATACAAGAAAAATTGTGATACCTGCCCAAGACAGTCTAATGCTGGGGCCACACTAACGAGAATGCGATAATGCGTCCATTTTCGCATTTAATGGCATTTCAAGTTAGTGTGGCTCCAGCATAATGTAAAGTGTGCGAAAGCCCTTAGATTGTAGGACTTCAGAAAATATTAGACCAAATGTATTGTGATATTATTCCCTTGCGCGTAGGGCTTCTTAGTGCAGTTGCGAGGCGAGGGTAGGAAAGATAGGACGTAAGAAAGGACGAATGGGGTGGAATAAGCACGTTATTGAGGCGCATGGGCCCCAGTCCAGGCTTAGACCTTCCTCCAGGCAGGTGTATAGTCTGAAAGCTTTTAAATGGTAAACTCAAAATGTTGCCAGCAACATTAGAAAATTTAAAATATACATAATTACATCTCATTTTAGGAAGTAGGGGGGGGGGGAGGACAAACATTGAAACAACCATGTGACCTGTGTGAAAAACTTCTTAACGAATCCGAAAGGCACTTGTTCACTCCGTCATTGCGATGATTTGTTTGTTCTGGACCATACCTGGGAACCTTTATAGTTACGGAAATATAAGAGGTCAAAGTTCCAACCTTACACAAGTTTTTTTTTTAAATAAGTACATGTTTTTATTGCAAGATTTTTACTTTAAATACCTCCACGACACGTGAATGTTCAAACAAACAAAAGTCCATACACCAAGGATAATTTGATGGTTTTAAGAACTGTCATCTCAGGTACAAAACAACTTAATATCCTCAGTTAATACTGCTAACGCTATGTTCAATAACCTACGCTTTTAATTTTTGTTTCATAAATGGCGACACCAGTTAACGCTGCTAACGCCATCTACAAAAACCTACGCTTTTAATGTTCGTTTCATAGATGGAGTTACCAGTTAACGTTGCTAACGCCATCTACAATAACCTACGCTGTTCAATATCGTTTCATAGATGGCGTTACCAGTTAACGCTGCTAACGCCATCTACAAAAACCTACGCTTTTAATGTTCGTTTCATAGATGGAGTTACCAGTTAACGTTGCTAACGCCATCTACAATAACCTACGCTGTTCAATATCGTTTCATAGATGGCGTTACCAGTTAACGCTGCTAACGCCATCTACAATAACCTACACTGTTCATTCTCGTTTCATAGATGGCGTTACCAGTTAACGTTGCTAACGCCATCTACAATAACCTACGCTTTTAATGTTCGTTTCATAGATGGCGTTACCAGTTAACGTTGCTAACGCCATCTACAATAACCTACGCTTTTAATGTTCGTTTCATAGATGGCGTTACGATCAGCTCGCAGAAGTTCTGTAAGCGTCTCCACGATTACTCGTAAAAGAAGAATACGGTATAATAAAATTGCAGCTCACAGGGCTGCTACAGGGCTAAAATTGACTGCACAGCATAGGAGAGACCGGTTGCAATTTGCCCGTGACCATGTGGATTGGACAATAGACCAATGGAGGGCTGTGCTCTTCTCAGATGAGACGCGGGTGTGTCTTTTCTGCGACGACAGGTGTCGAAGAGTGTACAGGAGGCAAGGGGAACGATTCGCACCAGCCTGTATTCAAGAGACAGTGGAATACGGGGGTGGCTTGTGCATGTTCTGGGTATGTCAATCGACGGCAAAACGAACCTTGTGTGTTTTTCTCGGACTGGAAGTGCTCGCGGGCAAGGGTCGCTAACTGCTCCTCGGTACATAACAGAGCTAGTAAGAGGAGCAGGTTGTCCCTTATGCGGGTTTTGTTGGCAGTGGGTCACGTTAATGCACGATAACGCCCGCTGTCACACCGCTTTAAGCCTGCACCCCCGTATTCCACTGTCTCTTGAATACAGGCTTGTGCGAATCGTTCCCCTTGCCTCCTGTACACTCTTCGACACCTGTCGTTGCAGAAAAGACACACCCGCGTCTCATCCGAGAAGAGCATAGCCCTCCATTGGTCTATTGTCCAATCCACATGGTCACGGGCAAATTGCAACCGGTCTCTCCTTGGCCTTGTAGCAACCCTGTGAGCTGCAATTTTCTTATCCCGCATTCTTCTTTTAATCGTGTAGACGCTTACAGAACTTCAACGAGCTGATCGTAGTTGTTGTTGCAGCTCAACAGCATTGGAGAACCGATTGCGTAAAGACGTCGTTACAATGAAGCGATCGTCTCTTTCGGATGTGTACCCAAAATTTATTGTTTTTTGCGGTTCACAGAATACATCCACTTACCAAGTTTCAACAGCATAGTTCTTATAGTTTCGAAAAAAAGTGGTTGTGACATACGGACGGACAGACAGACATGACGAATCTACAAGGGTTCCGTTTTTTGCTATTTGTCTACGGAACTCTAAAAAAGTAGTAAATTTTGATACAAGTGGAGAAAGTTTGTTACTGTAGTTCGAGGCGGGATAAACACACGAGCCGTAGGCGAGGGTGTTTTTGAGCCGAGAACTGCAATAACAAATGTCCACTTGTATCAAACGACGTTTTTCAACACACTTGTGAAGATTGTACTAATATTTATTATAAATGCGAAAGTTTGTGAGTATGGATGTATGGATGAAAAATGATGATGATGATGTATATTGAAATATCTAACGAGACCTGTGTGTTGACTTATAGTTCACTAAATAGGAGAAAGGAGAGTAAGAGCTTTATGTATTTACACACCAAGATCTAGTATTGTTTGCGCTTGGGACATATAAAGCAAAACTTGCGCGTGGATACTACGGTAGGTATTATATTGGGGTATATCACATTGAATTAGCAAGTGACGGTGTTTTTAATAAAACGAAGATTTTGGTATAGAACCTGAACATGCTATACATTACTACCCACAAGGATCTAATCCAGGCACGCATGTGCAAGATTTTACTCTCTTCTCTTCTTCAACCTTTAGCCACCCAAATGCTTATTTTAGGTGTTCCTCCACTTTTGGCAGTTTTCATCATCATCATCATCATTTCAGCCGAAAGAAATCCACTGCTGGACATAGGCCTCTCCCAAATGCCGCCACATTGACCGGTCCCGTGCGACTCGCATCCAATGGATTCCCGCAACCTTCACCAGGTCCTCAACGCATCGTCTTCCGCTTCGCGGTCGCCACTCCAGTACTTTTCGGTCCCATCGGCCATCCGTTCTGCGGGCTGCGTCGGTAACCTGGGTTCTCTTGAGGATGTCTTCATTTCTGATTCGATCACACTAGGAAACTCCGAGCATATAGCCCTCTCCATTGCCCTTTGGATGACTGGCTGTTGGTGGTTTGGCGAAAAACCGCTGTTAACACTGTTCTATAATTTACGTACTTCGCAGTGGTTATGATCCCGTTTATTATAAGTCAGATTTCGGGGGGGATAAATCCTAACTGTCCCCCCCCTAGATACGTGCCTGGATGCAAGCCTTGAGGTTGGACTGAAGATGACTAAGTCGAAGATCAAACTTATGTGCAATGAAATACCTGAACTAATAAAAGTAGACGGGGAGACAATACAACATGTACAGGAATACCTGTACTTGGGCCAAGTAGTCTCTTTCCAGGTGAGGCAAGACTAAGAAGTCGCAAGACGAACAGAAAACGCCTGGAAGAGCTACTGGTCCATGAAGGAACTATTTTGAGTTGCCTATGGCACTCAAACGCAAACTAATGGACATGTGTATTCTCCCAGTCTTAACCTATGGTGCACAGACTTGTTCTTTGACTAACATCCAGAAGTCCAAACTCATGGTTTGTTAACGACCAATGGTTCAAATCATACCTGTCAAACAGAACTCAAAAAACAAGAATCACTAAATTCGACGACAAAGTGAATAGTATCACGAACTATGATTCCCAACCACGAAACAATTACTTTGGTGTTCCACAAGGAAGCATTTTAGGGCCTCCGTTATTTCTTGTGTATATAAATGACCTTCCTCAAGCTATAGACCAAGATTGTGTCCTGTTTGCTGATGACACAACAGTTATTATAGATAGTAAAAATGGGGAATCACAGGAGTCTAATATAAAAAACGTTTTGAATAAAATAATAGCATGGTTAGATTTAAACGCTTTAAAAATCAATTTAGAAAAAACAAAAATTTTAAACTTCAAAACTTATAAGAGTAACTATCTACACCTTAAAATAACACATAAAGATCAAGCAATAGAACAAATTCATAATACAAAATTCCTTGGCATTACAATTGACGAACACTTAACTTGGAAGGACCATATTAATGATATTTGTATTAAAATAAATAGATTTGTTTTTGCCTTAAAAAAGGTTAAAGATGAAACCTCCAGACAAACTGCGATAATGGTATATCACGCCTATGTATGTTCCATCATCAGGTATGGGATCATTGTCTGGGGTAACTCCACTGAAATTACTAGGGTTCTGTTAGCACAAAAAAAATGCATCCGCACAATTTTCAATTTGGACTGGACTGATTCCTGCAGACCAGTGTTTAAATCACAAAACCTTCTTACAGTTCCTTGTATTTATATATATGAAATTGCCAAATTTGTCAAAACCAACTCTTCACTTTTTGAATTTAAAAACAATATTAATAAACGTACAATTACACAGTATCTATTAACAATGCCTGTACCTAGAATTGAATTATTCAGACGTAATTGTGTGTATATGGCTCCACTAATTTTTAACTCACTACCAAACTTTATTACAGAACTACCGTACAGAAAATTCTGCAAAGTTTTAAAAAAAATGGCTTATTTCACATAGCTTTTATTCCATAGCAGAATTTCTTAAAAAAACTAATTGTCAGTCTTATCACTATCGAATTGAATTGTAGAGAGATTACCTATTTTTATGATGTTATGTCTTTATATATTTTAAAGAATAAATTTTCTTATGCTAACAATTTGTTGAATTTCTTAAATACTTTAATATGTTATAATTAAGTTCTTTTGTAGTATGTAGGTATAATTATAATTGTTATTTTGTTGTTTTGTGTCTAGTGTGTCTAGAATATCTTAGTAATATGTTAAAAGTTCTTTTGTAGAAGGTATGTAGGTATAATTATAATTGTTATTTTTTGTTGTTTTGTTTTGTGTCTAGTTAACTAAAATTAGAAACAGGTATTGTAGTTTGTGTTTATTAATATTTGCATGCTATTTATATGGCGAAATGTGTCATCGCACTATAAGTTTTTTTACCACCTTTTGTACCACATTTACTGCAAATAAATTATTTTGACTTTGACTTTGACTTTGGAGCGCAGTATACTAGGTGTAAAATTAACGGTTCGAAACACAATACTGCGCTCCAAAACAGGTATAGCTGACGTGGCTCAAAAGGCTGCCCAACTGAAATATGACTGGGCAGGTCATGTCTGCCGCATGCCGGACAAACTGGGCTAAAGTTGCAGGAAACTGGTGCCCTGACACAGTGAGGCGGGATCGTGGCAGGCCACGAAGGAGATGGCGGGACGAATTGGACAAGTTCCGTCCGAACTGGAAGGAGGACGCGCTGGTTCGCGAGAAGTGGAAGGATTGGAGGGAGCTCTTTGTCCAAGAGTGGGACAGAGCAGGATAGGAAATAAAAAACCGTTACTTGTTTGTAGGTACCATTTAAAACAGTATACAAAAGTCGGTTCACTCCAATTCGTGGTGCCTGGGTATAGAATGATATGGTGATGGATCAACTAAACATAACATTTTGGGTATTTGCTTTTACCGATACGGGGCTAGTCCAGCCCTGTATTACATGTGTCAGTGCAGTGTGAGAACTGTAGCGGATGACGCACTCTAAACCGCGCCGGGTCCGGGTCGAGTGTCGGCCGTAGCACAATCCAAAATCCGTTGCTCGGTAGCGGCTCGAAAGCGTGAGTCCATACAGAATTGCACGGTCAACACTCGGCTCGGACCCGACACGGTTTAGCGTTCTTTATAGTAAAAATGAGATTTGTGTAGTGCAAATATGAGATTTCTGCTAGCGGTTGTATTAAACTGATAGAAGCAACATTTTATAGATGAGTTGTAACTTTTAAACCCTGGCTTCAAGGAACCCACAGGATCATCCGGTTAAGCAGTCAGATAACCTCCTAGGCTGACCGGCGAGATTCCATTCACCAAGGGTGTTACGGCCTGCGCAGACGCAGGACACAAATTATTTATCGTCTTGCGCAGGCCTTTAAGGTGTCCCGATTCACTTTTCAAAGAAAAGACTCATTTCTTAACAACATTTTATTATATTAATAGCACATTCAATTAAATACAGGTCATAAAAAACCTATTCAGTCAAATTTTTGCCTTAAATAGGTATTTTTAAAAGTCGGCTTCGGCATTGAAAGACCATCGCTGAGAGCTACGGATTCAGTAGGGACAGTTGCTTTAGATCATGTTAAAATTCGCAAAGGCATGTCACGCTAAGGCAGAAAAAACAAGGTTCATCATAATTATTATGTTTTACTAAAATATGGTAGTAAATTCGCCAAAAATGCCTTCGAGAGTTCTTTCAAATATGAAGCCGGCTTATATAAACCTCGTCAAATATACTGGATATAAAACTGTAAAAAAAACGTCGACAAATCTATGTTGGGACGAATTTCTGGGAGTTACATAATATAACCGTTCACTTGGTTTTGTTTTTAAAATGGCTGGACGAACATGATAATTTTCTCATGTTGAAGATAAAAACGTATATTATCTAACTAAAATTCGAATATACAAGCATTTTTAATAGGTCTGGTAAATAATTTTAAAAGTACTTTCCTCTTACATGTAAACATTATTGTGTTCGTGATTTCACTACAAGTCACACCAACAACGTTATGTTAACGGTTAGCCCATTATACCATTCGATCGGCCGTTTTTCTATAACTTTCTAAACTTGGTCGGTTTATCACGTAATTGCACTGTTGATTTTGCGTCCTAAAATTAGTATCCCCAAAACAAAAGGTAAAACATAAACTGCATCGTAACTGCAATATTATGTAACTTTGACAGGTGTTTTAGGCAGTTGTAGGTAACGTCAACAGTCAGTCTTTAAGGCGCCTCCTTGACGTACCGGTGTTTACACATTATTTCGGAATTTGTCCGAATGAGGCACTAATACATAACAATGTCCATTGTCATTTATCGTTATCCATAAAACTATTTATTTATTGGCTAAGTCCACTAGTAAAAGAATATTCCGCTAGGGTGACGTTACCGCAGCGGAAACAGTTTTTACCGAATATCCAAAAAATTGTTAGACGTCCCAATTTAAAATTATCATGTCTATTTACTGGATACGGCGTGCTAAAAATCGATTTTACTGCAATCAAATATTTCGAAAATTTTCCGCTGGGATGACGTACACCCATTCAAAAGTTTTGGCACAAACTTTAGAAATTGATGTGACATGCAATGATTGTAGCACATAATTAGGATGACTGCACAGACCTTTCATAGTTGCAGCTATTCAACTGTAACCTTTTCGTAAGGAAACTTTGTCTGGACTCCAAAGCGAAGAGATGTGCAACATTCGATCAATCACAAGATCTCTCCTGTGAATCTTGAACATCGCTGGTTTGCAGAGACGTGCGAAAACCGACCGACGCGGACTTTGGGTTCTTAATCGGTTTCCGCACGTACTCTCCGCTCTGCTCGTCACCGTTTCAGATCATTGTTATTTTGACCGACTTGTCAGTTGTAGCAACTAAAAAGTAACATTATTATTGATCACTGTGATTTTGGCAGATGCAAAGTTAGAGTACCACAACTATGAAAGAGCTGATATTGTTTTGCAAGCTTGCGTGTCATAAGTACTCATTCACGTTGATTCGCGGGCGCGGGCGCAAAATATCAAACATATGGCGTAGTATCCAAGTGTTCACGTACACAACGCACGTGCGGTCTAAGTAGCGGGCAAGCTAGCGACAGGCGCGCGCGGCGGGCTCGCGGCCATATCAAACGCGTGAGATGTTTGTGTGTGTTCACGTCGAACTAGCGGCGGAGCGCGCGATTTACTCGCGACGTCAGGTAAGTTCAACCACTATGAACTTGTCGATAGAAACGGACTCGCGCAAACGCCTGGCGGCCAATGTGAACACGAACTCGGCACGTCTTCGCGCCCGCACCCGCTACGGCGCCCGCGCGTTCCTACGTGAACAAGTACATAATGTCCACGGGCGCAGTCTTACATAACAATAAAATGAACTTAATTTAAACTATGTAAATTAAACTTGTAACACAATACTATATAACGGTCTATAGTATACATTTCTTGTTTTATTTTATTGCTTTTATATCGCGAGGCCTTACCGTGTAGACTTAATCTTCACGTTATATTCTGTAAACGATTAAATACGCTGGCGTTCATACATTTAAATGGCAAGAAAAGAGGTTTGATGAGATGACGGAGTAATAGGAGATGAAGAAGACGCGTGTCTTGGCAGACCTCAAATAAATTGGGGCTTGAGAATCAACGACGAAGCAACTTGTGGATGTACTAATCGGTATTATACCCCTGCCTAGCAGTGGCGAGGGGTTCATAAAACTCGAAACATACCGGCTTCCCTTCGGAACAACCACTGTACTGGAGTCTACTATTGCCAAAAGGAAAGCAATGTCCCCGCGACCACGGCTGGTGCAATCCGGTCGAAACGTCGAGCTTAAATTAAAGGTAAATTCGCGATAAATACCCGTCTTCATATGTTTTATAATGTGTTCTGATCGTGAAAGTTTAAAAAAGACAAAAGCAATGTAGGTTATTCAGTTAGGACGTGTTTGCCCAAACATGACTAAAACTACAAATGGTTTGATGTATTGTTTTTTCTAACATTATTTTAAAATATGCACCGGACTGGTTTACCTGTTTCAAAAATTTACCTTTCGCTACTGCTACTTAGCCATTCAGGGTTTACGAGCATGATGTTATGTTTATAAAGGTTATTTGATTATAGTCGAGAATGTTTAATACGTGCTTTTAGTGACAGCTCAGTTTGTTTTGATAATTATTTAGTTATTTAACCGACTTCCTTTTGAAGAACACTTGAAGTTCCAATGTATTCGATCGTTTACGGGTTGTAGACATATAATTATATTCTGTATTTTATAATGAAGGTGTAAATTTGGACTAATTGTATTGCTTTTAAATTGTTGTCAAGATTTTTTCATACTACGGTGTCTTCCTTATACGTTGTGTAAGGAATATCGTCATACAAACTATTACCAAGGATTAGTATAAAATCTGTCCCATACATTTAGATCACGAAACGACGTTTTCAAGCTATACAAAACTAGTTGATTCGGATCTTTCATTGTTGGGAAAATCTATACAAAGCGAGGCCACGTTTTACTAGAAATGTTTAGCTTGATGTGTGGCCGTGGCTACTCAAGTATTGCACTTTTGTGTAGAACATATTTTTTTAAATGATAACAGCATGAAATTAGTGCTTGGTAAAAGTTAGTCTCACTATATCATTACATACTATACATATTCTATACATCAATAGACTTAATTCTTATGATCTATCTATATTCATAACTACAACAATAAAAGTGATTTGGTAAATAGATAATATCAAAGTCGTTATTTTTATTTTTCAGTTTAATATGGTTAGGGAGCTTGCTTAAGTAAGTATATAATTGCATATTTATACAGCGCCAAATACTCATTATGGTTGCGGTGTTTTGTTAACAATTTTAATTAGATCTTTTGTAATGTAGAAGATATTAAAATACCTACTAATCGTTTTTCTACATTTTATTTCTCTACGAAGTCCTTGAATACTTCTTAGTTTACATATTATAATTACAATATCTTTTAGGGTGTGCGATAAGTTATTTAATCTTTCTATTTTATTTTTATCTTAAGTATACGTGATAATGTCATAGCACCAAGTCAATGAAAAGTTTAATTTAGTTGAGTTGATGACATCCTATAGCTAACTTTAGATAAACAAGTGCCCAAAGACTTCTGAATAAATCCAATTCTATTATATTGGACAGCTATTAATATATACTTCCTGAAAAATACAATATTCAAAATAATAACCTGTGTGCATCGCTAGCTCCCTAACCAATATGCTTGCCCATAACAACAATCATGATATTACTTTTGTTTGCTTGTTATTGAGTTGCTATAATAAGGACGCGATTCTAGTGGCGCGGAAAGGCGACATACTTCAGATTCGTGTGTCTCCCTTTCCACTGTACGTGTTAACGTACTGAGCATAAATACAACACTATATAATACAAGAGTATTAGTATTCAAGGGTATTGTGAACTATGGCTACGGACAGTTCTCGACGACGATTTCTTTTGCTTCTCACTAGGGACAAACAACGTTGACGTTATGGCGCTTCTAAGATCACATTGTGTGACAGATGAGGGTTTTTCGGATTTTATCTGACACCAGATGTCGCTTCGTAGCCGTCTGGTATAAACAGCTGTCAAATTGTACTGAATTGTATGCTAGTGAAACGTTTTACCGAAATTTCATCGTATTTGGATTGTTTTAAAATATAAATATGGATTACGGACGAAGAAAACTAGTTGAACTAAAGATAAAGCTTCTTAGTATTGCAAAAGTCAGTGGTGGAAGGCAAAACTTAATGAAAGGTATAATACGGCCACATTAATAAAAGGTAACTTAAGCGGTACAACACTGAAGCATTTTATTAATGATTTGTATGATAAATAAATGAAAAAATAATCGCAAACTACAAGAAACTCGTGTATTTTGATAGATGTTTACACCTTACACCAGTGCTTGCCATTTCAGAAAACCCTCATTGCGGCCAACATGTCGACAATTTTGAATGGTCGGTGGACCGTAAATGGTAATAATACGGGCCAACCAAACAAGACACCGCCGTCATGAAACTATGCATCCGTGCGTAGTGTAACAATGGAACAGCGTCTTAATTCTCACCTCACAATTACAGATAATGTGAATGACGTAATTATAATAATTAAATCTTATAATATAATATAATTTACACGAGTTGAGCTAAGATCTGATCTTTTTCTACTGTATTTTCTAAACAATACAGCCAGTCCAGCTGCGTAATAATCATTTATATAAAAAGGAGTGATTTTGACTGCATTATTACGTGACCTTTACTCCAAAATGAAGTAAGTAACTTGTAAACTTTATTTTATCTATATTTTATTATTTTTGATAGTCAATAACGTGCATATTTTATCATTCTCGCAAAAATGCAGTATTGCTTAATTATAATTCATTATTTAGTCCTACGAAAGGGACAAGTGTCCTCCAGTCAATTTGTTTCAGACTAATTTCATCCTATCTATGATCAAACATAAGATGAACATACAGAATATAAAAACATACAATAGTTATTTGTTACATAAGTCAATAGATTTATAAAATATATCAAGATCTCGTGACAATGAAAATAATTTCGTTCTTAGTATACAGAGGTCAAGAATTAAAGTTGAACAATAGAACAGTTACTGCATAAATTAATAAATCCATAACAGAAGCGTAATCTTAATAATATACTAAACAGTTTGATTTAAATGAACATGAAAGACTATGCCACCGGTTTAACATCTACTTACATAAATTGCAATGATTCAAAAAGTTGCATTTTTATAAAATTCTACACACTTTCTAGTATTATTAGTCACACGAATAAAGAACACAGTCATTATTACATGCTATTGTTTAGCACAGTGAGACGCGGAATAAACTTACTACTCGCACATAATATGTTGCCAAAGTGAACTTTTCAAAAAGATTATTTAGCTATTTACCCAGCTTGTTGAAAGGTGGATTATTAAACCTGTTAATTAATAAACTTCATCAAAATAGAATGTTCCCAAGTAAGTGTATACACTGTTTAACCGTTTGGACCGTTTACAAATTCAGTGGCCATTCCTGATTTCTCGTGTAAATAGAGCGAGCAGGCGGTGGACACGGAATTGGCAACGAATGCTTTACCTATTGGTCTTCGTTCTCTGTATCCGGTAGCTCAGCCTCGGTGTTGACGACTTGCCTCTCGGCGTCGTTGGCGAGGGGCTCGGCGCGGCCGAAGCGGCAGCGCGGGATGACGCCGTTGTACTCGCACATGCCGAAGATCAGGACTGCGAAGCCGATCAGGTGCTGCCAGTGGAAGTCTTGCCACAGCACTGCGAGTGACACCATCCAGATGACGAAGGTCCTGTGGTAACGTTAAAGTGTGTAATGGTTATGTAAGATCTAAGTTTATCCTAACTAATTTCGATATTACTACGGTTGATTCACATAATATGTTCACAACGCATATTGGTCGACTTACTTACCGTTTTACTTGCTTACCTAATTTTGATTCAACTAAAATCAATCGCACTAACGAACGATTATAAATGCGAAAGTTTGTGAGTATTGATGTATGTTTGTTACTCTTTCACGCAAAAACTACTGAGCAGATTTGGATGAAATTTTGCACACTGATAGTTTATAACCTGTATTAAGTCCCGGTAGTTATATCCCATGGAACTATCAAAATCAAAATGCGAAGCCGCTGGCAAACGTTAAGTGTTCAATGATTATATTACGCTTGTAGACTCGGAAGGGTTTAGGTGTATTATAGTATACCCACAATGCGCCAATCGCTGGTCCCGGCTGTCTATTTGTAGATCTTTTACTGTTACAGGTAGTCAGTGGCCCGAGACTCTGACTCTAATGACAACCAGTCTAGAAGTCAGTCAGTACAATCTGGGTTGTGGAGGTCAGATAGGCAGTCGCTCCATGTAAAATACTGGTATTCTGCTACATCCGGTTAGACTGGAAGCTGACCTCAACATAGATGGGAAAAGGCTAGGTAGACATTGGTGTCGATTCTGTTGTGCACAAAATAAACTTAATTTAAGCTATAATAAAACGAGAAAGAGATGGACGTAATTTAAAGCTGTCAAATTTAATTGGAACAAATATTTCCATACAAACGAAGGATGCAGGTAATAACATGTCGACTAAAAACACGGTGAAGCGCAAGGCATAAACTACATAGTTTGACATCTCTAACTTAGGTCATAGCTATAGCCGTCCTTTTCTCGCAGTGCCTTTTAGTAAAAGATAGCAATAGCCTAAATTAAGTTTAGTTTGTGCACAACAGAATCGATGCCAATGATATTTCATGAACAAGACACAAATCTAGACTACCAGCTGTTAATAAAAATCCGAGTGGATCTGCATCAACAATTATTTCCTAAATTTTTGTTGGATCTTCGGTGTGACCGTGCCTGTCACGACCACAGAACAGATAAAACTGGTTATAAGGGCCATGTGGGCGGACAGGCGCGCCGCTCATATACGTGAACGCTCATATGACAATCGACCAACAGTCGCGCTCTGCGTGCGTGTGTGAGTGCACGTCAAGCACAGCAATCAATAGCAAGCTCGCGATCGATCGGTTTATTTTTTGTGCATAATGCACGTCTTTTTAATTTCTTATTTATAGTGGAGTTAAAGAGTGGGAGTCAAACGGCAACACGTCATCATCATCATCAGCCTTTTAACTGTTTCCCACTGCTGGGACCCGGCCTCTCAAGGAGGGGGAATGGGCTATAATCCACCACGCGGGCCCAGTGCGAATTGGTAGATGTCACATGTCTTCGAATTTTTGGTTCTAGGACATGCCGGTTTCCTCACGATGTTTTCCTTCACCGTTTTGAGAGCAGTGGTGATGAAATTAATTAGACAAAGTTATGCGCTTGTCTGGGTTCGAACCGACGACTTACTGTTCGTATTTCGGGGCCGCCACCACTGGGCCACCGCTGCTCAACGGCAACACGTGTTCTAATACAAATCAGGAACTATTTCCTTTGTTACCTCTTTTTATCTTTTTTTTTTGTGATTACGACGTCCCAGTCCTTGGGAGAAATGTTATTGGGTTTTATCATCAGGAATGTTTTCATTAGCAGTCAAAGAGTCTGGTTTTGTGCCCGGTTGATGGCAATAGGCTCGCTTCCTATTTAAAGAAGCCTTAAGTTTCTATTTTAGGAACTTAAGGCGACTACAGGAGCCAAACGCGAGTTTTATAATACCTGAAAGTATGTGTTTCACTGCAATAAACAAAACCAGAAAAATATATATCCTTCAGATTTTTTATGCTAGTATGATAGTGTTTTGAAAACATAATACTTACAATTAATTTTACTCGATAAAAAAAATAAACATAACTAGTGAAATTTGGGTACACCTCTTCTTATTCCTTCAAGAATAATTATGTGTCTTTGTCGCTTTCATTTTAATAAAACTTGCAACTGTTAGTAAGGCTTACCCGGGATCAAACGGTGACTATTACATTAATTCCAAGGTTACCTGATAGAGTCGAGCACCATTCTTGTGGTAGCCGACATTTCCTTGGTGACGCTGATACCGGCGAAGTTGAAGAACGCGATCGAAACGATGGTGCCAATTGTTGCCAGGAGAATCAGAGGATTGTTTCCTGAAAATAAACATTATAATAGTAAAATCTTCTTATTATATTTATTTAAAAATCAATTGCTGTTCATTAGTCTCGCTAAAACTCGAGCACGGCTGGGGCTGGACCGATTTGGTTCAATTTGGTTTTGAATTATTTGTGGAAGTCCAGGGAAGGTTTAAAAGGTAAAAATGAAAAAAGAATGTAGTAGGTAGGTAGTATTTAGCTTCCCATCCGAAAAAAAAGTAGATAGTAGTTTGTAGTAGTAGGTAGTAGGTGACAGGACAAAGGTCTTCTTAATAAATAAAAAACCCGCCAAGTGCGAGTCGGAATCGCGCATGAAGGGTTCCGTGCCATCTTAGTAGGGGAGCCCCCTTTATTAAGCACATAAAGAAAGAAAGAAAAAGTACACTAGTATGTTAAATCTCTGAAACCACAAAACTCATGTGCCACCTTAGACGCATGCATTATTAACATATTTTTCCCATTAAAATTTGCTGATAAGACGCTTCCTCAAAGGGCGCATTCGCCTGTAATGTGTCAGTTAAGATTTGAACATTAAGGTGCGCTTACGCGGGAAAATCATCAATCAAATTATCAATCTTGGTTAATTCTCGTCAAATATGACGTCACGACTACACCCAGTAATTTAGGGCGTCATGTAGCAACCTGTTGCCAGAGATACGGCCATATACCATGTAATATGAAAAACTTAAAAAAACTAGCCGCCGCGCCATGCCGACCGGGTTCTCTCGCAAAAACAAGATAAATTTATACGTACAAACGAAATAGAAAGGAAATTGACTAAAAGGGGTTTGAACTTTTTGGGCGGACTGTTTTCCGCCATTTTGATTTTTTTATAAAGTAGCGGCCACGCATAAGACTTATTTATATTAATCGATTGCTGGTATCAATACAAACAAGTTTTGTATTGCGCAAAATGTTCTAAAGTGTCACGTTTTCGAGATATGAGCTATCAAAGATAAAGTCCGTTCCCTGAATCATCAGCACAACTTTGATTTGATCGGTCAAGCATAAAACGTGTATTAATCGATAGCTGACATCAATACAAACCAGTTTTGACCGAAACAAAACGTTCTAAACTGTCACGTTTCGGAGATAGTCAACTCAATGACTCAACTATTTATTGATTTCATGGTAACTCTAATTTGGCAATTCATTGAAAATAAATCGGGTTTTGAGGCCCAAAATATGTTTTTTTTTTAAAGTTTGGATCTTGGAATTTTGTGTTTTATGGTGTCATCTACCCTATTTTTAACCCTTGACGAAAAACGACAGGGTGTTTGTTATAAGTTTGACGTGTCTGTGTGTGTGTGTGTGTCTGTGGCATCGTGCCCGAACGGATGAACCGATTTTGATTTTGTTGTTTTTGCTTGAAACTTGAATTAGTCGGGAGTGTTCTTAGCTATGTTTGATTAAAATCAGATGGCTGTCGCCAGAAAATGACGGATTACATTTTTATTCAACAACTCCCTCAATAGGGGTATGAAATGAAAGGGCTTTACTAGTAGAATACTATAACACTATGATAAATTAAAAATCCAAGATGGCCGCCACCACAAAATGGAGAATTAACGAATTATTTTCCACTAGACTTTTAGTACATTGTGTCGGGGGTTTTTTAAATTTTAATTTAATTTTACTTGTTAACAATTACTTGTTTCTGTAGAGAGCGAAAATATTACGTTTAAACTATGTAAGGTAGCTGGAAACTGCGAAATTAATGCCGTATCAGCGATAAGAAGTGTGAAACAAAGAAATTAAGATGGCAGCTTCAAGTACTAAACTTTAAGTGTTAAATGATCATAAAATCCGATTTCCCATTATGTTTATATGTCGTCACAATGGTACTAAAATGGTTGTTTAATGACATGGCGTATGCTTTTTATAGTACCTATTCACACACGGTAGGCAATAAGAAATACATTGGGATGTATTTTAAAACCTGTACGAGTGCCCGATTACTTCGTTGGGTTTAACTAAAACGTACGATGTAAAGTCACGAGTATGAAGTATGTGTACAGTTAACAGAACTCAAAAGCGATTTCTCGTGACAACGGAAACGGAACTATGTGGAAACGTTCCTTTCACAAAGCCGTCGCTTCCAAGTGTTCTGTTCATCAAACTAAGTAACCCTACACCCTTTTAAAATAACTAGTGGGAAATGACATTTCTTTTTTGAGTTGAAAATCACGTTTTATGTGAAATGAAAGAGAAAGGAGTTAATGTTAATGATGCTGTGACGTCTGACAAGGGAGAATGGAAGAAAAAAAACGTGTTTTACGCCGACCCCAAAAAGTATGGAACATAAACAGGAAGATGATAATCATGAGCAGCTTTAAGAGCCTTATGAACACGCCGCAAAGAAAAACAAAATGAATGATAGTACAAAACACGAATCGCACACCGCGAACTCGCTGCCCACCCGCGTTCGCCGCTCACATGTTGCGAACTCGCGGCGAGCTCGCTGCGCACTCGCCCCGCTTTCCACTCGCGCGCAACTAGCTAGTGTGTTAAGGCTCTAAAAGCTGGGACTCTTGACTAGTACATTATTGACGAATACCTCTAATCAAAACCCACACATTGGACTTTGAACAATGGGACGAGGTTTGGTCAGGAGCATCGCTCTGGTATCGGTTCGCTCTGTTATCCTCTTTGTTTCACTAGATTGTGCTTGCAGGTGCCGCGGCACTGCGACTTCGCGGTCGATGGATGGCTTTCTATTTAAAGGGTGTAAACAACCTCATCACGAAGCCGTAGACTAAGCATTCTGTACTTCAAACTAAGTAACTTTATGCAAAAATTATTGCTGGGAAAAGCCTTTTCTTTTGGGGTGAAAAATCATTTTTAATATTGTGCTGATGAATGGATTGAATAATACTGGGCCGAGAAAACTTGTATTAAAAAAAAAACTTGTCAAAAAGTTGTAACTTTGACCCCCAATATCTCCGTAACTAGAAGGTTCCCAGGTATGGTGTAGAACAAACAAATAATCGCAATGACGGGGAGAACAAGTGCCTTTCGGCTTCGTTAAGAGGTTTTTTACCCCCGTAAAGGTCACGTCACGTCTGTTGAATACGAGGTTAAACGTGAGGTGGAGGGTCTTTTTCCCAAAGCTCTCTTTTTTTTCATGACCTTACCGATCTGCACTAGTCCATCGATGGCGTCTTCGACCGTGCCCCTGGCGTTGTTTCCGAAGTGTGGGGGCGCAGGAGTCCAGTAGAACACCACCAACAGTGAGGACAGCACCGAGAAACCGAACACGCCTTCCCAGCCAACAGCTTGCAGCGGTGGAATGTTTAGTCCTGAAAATTTTCATAGAGAAAATATACTACAAGCTCGTTCCCAAGTAGCACAAAACTGCATTATAGGATGTCACATAGGGTCCACATCGGTAACATTAGCATTTATGAAGACTTATTACAGTTCACTCGAACTACAAAAGCTGAAAACTACGCCTTCGCCTGTTTATTGACTATAGTAACAACCACAGAAATAACATTGTAATGTTGCGAGCGTTAATATAGGTGTTCAGGTCTGTGTTAATCAGCATTTAGCAATAAATAGTAGCGGCAGCTACAATATAGCATTTTTGTGAACCTGAAAGTAGCTATATTCTGAATTGAAGACCACAAACGTACCCATAAAATGCTTGCATTTTAAAAAAGAACATGTGAACTGCTTTAATGTAATAAGTTATTCTGTGACTTCAATTAACAAAGATATATTGCGTCTTGCTGAACATAGTTGAACTTTTTTAGTGTTAAGCAGCTTGCTACATGCAATCTTATAATAGCATTTATCTAGCCCACATGATCACTATAGGTGAATTTATATGATGCTAAGTTACAGCAAACTGCTATAAATTAGATCATATGTGACCTTTGATCCTGCTTGGAGCGGAATACTTGTACTAGCATAGGCAATTCTACTACTGATGTTGTTAAATAAGATCCTGAAGGACTATTATTAGCGCCTAGTGCGTAATATCTTGTCAGTTGAACGCCGCGCCGCCATCATTGCGATATAATGGTATTTAGAAATGTGGAAATCTAAACGAAGAACTGGCGGGATTCGCCGAAAAATAAATGCGGAATACTTGAAAATTCTAAACAGCAATACAGATGATATTATACGATGATGATGATATACCCACTATTTAAGCTTTACATGGATCTGTGGCTGACTTGTTCGACACAAAAACTACTCGTGTCAGCTTGTTACGGATTTATGTACCACGTGTGAATTCATATACAGCACATAGAGTTTAATTGTTATTAATGCGGTGCACATTGGGTGTTCGCCATTTTTCTTGTTTTAACCTAAGTATTTATTATAATACTAACAATTTATTTTTGTTTATTTAACGAAAATAACAACTAAATTTGAAAAGGATACCAACTATTTATAAGTAAACAGCATATAGTCAAATTACATGTCATATAAAAAGAGATTTCTAGGTTTTTTTTTGTATTATCATTTTATTTTATTCTATAATTTTCACCTAAACAGTCAAATTTTGAGAGCGCGTGAAAATTTTCGCCTATAATCATACGATATTTGACAATAAACTTGCTTTCCCAATCAAATTTCATGCATGTTAAAGAAAAAAATCAAGGTTTTACTTACCGAAAACTAATATTTTATCACAAACACTGGTCACAAAATGGTTGGCGCACAAATACAACACCAAAGTATTAAATAAAAATTTGACACTTGTCAATTTTCAACAGCCGAAGAATTAAAAAGATCCACGTCTGTAGTTTGTGCTGACTAACAGGTAACTCACATCTAATAATTCAGCCATTGTGCTGCATAATAGGTAACACCCACTCTAATAATCAGCCAATGTTCAGCTCTTGGGGTGACTGTTACCATTATAAATGCTTAAATAATGCTAATATAACGCAATTAGTACAGTAATTGAACTATTAGCTGTTTAATTTGTGCCCAAATCGGAGTTATATCAGCTGAAACAGCGCCTCTAACGCTCTTGTTCAGCAGGCTTGTACAGCTTAAGATTCTATGGTAGACAGTGATTCAGCTGATATACAGCGTTTCTGTGCTACTTGGGTTATGTGTATAATATTCAGAGTTTGTTTTCGACAACTCCCTCTGTGTCTTTTCAAGTTTATTCCTTAAATTCTTCACCTGTTCTAAGATAATATTAATTAGATGATAACAAGATCTTGGTCCAAAGCTAGTTAAATGTAAGGGATTGAATAGCAAAGCATATTATTTTTTATGCCCGCAAACCACTGACACTGATGGAATGCTCCGTTGGTCTAGCGGTCGCATGACTGATGAGCATGCGACCCTGGGTTGCAATTCCCAGGTCGGGCAGAATGATATTTCGTTCTTCCATCAGGAATTTCTCAATAGCAGCCTCTGAGTTTGGATTCGTGCCAGTTGATGGCAAGGCTCGCTATTACAGGGGACTTCAACATAACTGTCGAAATGTGGATGTTACTATTAGATACACCTCAGTCTAACCCCTATAGGATTACAGGCGTGATGTTATGCTAGTTTGCATTTACGTAAATTTTTCATATTTTTTGTCTACAAAAGAAGTTCTACAACATTAAGTTTCAAGCTTGACTCACGCTAGACCATGTCAGAGACCCTACTTCCTAACGCTTCGTCCGTATATTCGGATGTATCCGTCTCTCTCAGACACGTCAGCAGATGAGTGCGAGTGAGAGAGACGGATATATCCGAATATACGGACGAAGCGTTAGGGAGTAGGGCCTCAGGTCCAAACCGAGTGTCGACCGTGCAATTTAGTATGGACACACTCACGCTACCGAGCAACGGACAATGGATTGAGCAACGGCCGACACTCGGCCCGGACCCGGCGCGGTCTAGCGTACGTCATCCTTTATAAGTAGTCACAGGAGCATGTCTTGCGCGAGTCCATTTTATATTGTCTGTTATAATACCGTATTTAGTAACCGTTATTTCTGGTACAATATTATCTACGTTTAAAGATATTTATTTTCTCAAAAGAATTACAAATTCACTTACAGAGAAAAACATAAATAGATATACAGTGGTATCTGCCAGTAAGCGTAGATAAAAACAAAAACAAATACAAATACACATTCACACACCCACACATTTATATTATGCTTTATCAAGCACAAATTACGTCTACACGCGCATATATTAATAGGTTTCTGAATATTCAGTGAATGTAATGATTTATAAAAAGAAAAACAACAATTTGTGTGGTATTATTCTACTACAACTAAAAACACGTTCTCGTATAATTCACCTGGAATAATAACGAATCGATTGACAGATTTGACACTTTATTCATCAAAATCGGATGAATAGTTTAGGCATTACGGAGAAACATACGTAAATATATAGAAACATCTGAAACACACATGCGTATAGACTGCTAAAATAGTAACGGAACGTAAGCGGATGAAAAGTTAAAAGTGGCAATTAGTAAAATATTTAGAGAACAGTTGGTTTTAGGATAACCAGCTGGAATTTTTGTTTACTTTACGTGCCTTAAGATTGACGGACAGAGCCATGAATCGAAATAAACTAATATAATGTTATCAAGATGCTTGCCAAAGCCACCACGACCGATGGTATGGTTCAAAAGATAAAGCCCTTTGACAGACGGACGGCTGAATTGACCACAGGAACTGACAGATATGACGACTACGAGTATGAGTCCCCGCAGCCGATAACAGGCTGCACGACTGATATTCATAATAGACTCCCCGTTCCCACTATGTCGTGACGACAGATAATCGTGTAGTTTTAAGCGTCGTGGCTTGTGTATTTAAATGGAGGTGTTCACATAATATAGGACGACACGATAACTGTCGTCCACGACTTTTGCGAACGAAAAACCAACGATAAATTAATCGTCACCAGATTGTGGGACGGGGCCTCAGTGGGTGAGACCCCCTCACCGACGACAAACATCCCATCCCTCCACATTACATCTACTCGGAAGAATACCAACTGCTGTGGTTAATTTTGAAATCTGTTAATCGATTGCGGGCCCAGGTTGGCCGCTGTAGATATAATCTGGCCAAATGGAGTATTCTCGATCCATCCCAAACAGAATGCCAGTGTGTGAGCACAGGACATGTTCCACCTCCTGTCCTGCCCATCCTGCACAACCACTAGCACCTTTCAGGATTTAATCGAAACAAATTTTAGAGCTGGCCCAGCAGTCTCGACAGAGATAACGACAAAATCGCTAACTTTCGATAGCGGATTACTAACGAATAAATTCAGTTGCAATAATTATGCTTACACAAAACGCGTCTAGGATGTAGAGACTTTCATTATTCGTAAGCATCAATAATGCAACCGAATGCATTTGTTAGTAATTAGCAACCGAAAGTTAACGATTTTGTCGTTATCTCTGTCGAGACTGCCGCCCCTGTGCAGGTGGCTACTCGACCGACACGTATTAGAAGACCTACAATCGTAAAAAAACACATTTTCACTATGAAAGTTTCCCAGCACAGCAGATAATCGTAAGCCTTAAGGCGATTAGACGAGCTAAATTAGCAACTCTATTTGTGGTGGTTCAAACTTCGTTTGAAATGCTATTACGATAAAGTTCTAATCAGCTTGCACTACAAAGTGGTTGTTACGTCAGTCACTGCGGGCCAAATAGCGCGAAATGAGTGGTTTCGATCGATTTACAAAAAAAACTATTGATTGGATTAAAAAACTAAAACACTGTCATGCTAATATATTGCTTGTAGAATTATTTGCCAAAAAATCAGAATGATCGCATGCATATTAGTATGTTTTTTTTTGTTTGAAAGATATTTTTAGAGATAAGTTCGTGATTTAAAAAACTATTACACTAAACTATTTAAAAATTTATTTAATTTAGTTATTTTTTTTTATTGAGTCAAATTAATTGTATTATGTTTTCAAAACACTATCATGCTAGCATATATCCTGAAGAATATCATATATTTTTTTGGTCTTGTTTATAGCAGTGAATCATATACTTTTAATAATTATAAAACTCGCGTTTAGCTCATGTAATCGCCTTAATCCCAGCTTCGTAAGGTTCTTTTCATCCACCCACGGCGTTTGCTCAAGGCGGTTTTTAATTTAATTTTAGACGTATATTGACAAGTCCAAGTTTCGTCAGTGATAAAAGCAACCCTTACCTGCAACGTATTTCTCTTCGTATACCATCTGGCAGGCGGAGATGACCTGTGCCACAATGATGAGCAAGTCACCGGTGATCAGGCTGTTTCTGCCTTTGGACTCCCCAGGGGACTGGTACATGGCATCAGTTACACCTACCACCACGAGACCGACGATCACGCTCACTGAAATGGACAAAGAAAAGTTGTGTACTCCAAATTTCTTTGTATAGATTATGGAAAGAAATAAAATTGCCACATGATAAAACACGCACAACAGCAAATTCTCTTTTGGTTTATAAGGGTGTAAGCGATCGCTAGATCTTCATAACTACAAATACTACAATGGGTTTACTTTATGTGTGGGTGTAATATGTTATATAATATCGTCCAGAAATCTCGATACATACGATATTCCTTTTCATGTACTTTTTCATGTGTAAGTACTCGTATTCAAATATCTAGTATCATTACAATGTCGAACTTTATAAATAGGGCGTTTTTATGGCTAAAAGCGATCATCTTTTCAAGACAACCTTCGGATGTATTTCAGGGAGGAGCAGTAACAATATTGTAGGTAGTCTGTGGGAGTTATATCCGAATCGGCGCTGTCCCGAAATGTACGAGTATTTTGGTGTAGGTACCATCATTAGAGTGAAAACATACATACATTGTCATAGTGCAAAGTCCAAACAAATCAGGCACGAGTGGCTAAGATACATCTAAATATATCACCATGTACCCGGCTTCGCTGCCGTAGTCTATCCCACAGGAATTTTGGATGTATAAGGTATAATAAATAAATAAATATCGCTGGACATCAACAACACACAGCGCCATCTAGTGCCATACTAAGCAAGGCTTGTGTCGTGGACACCAGATAGTCGATATACTACATATATACTTTTTTGTTTGTAGATACATACTTATTATACATATAAATATCCATGAATCGGAAACAATGTCCGTGCTCATCACACAAACATTTGCTCCTACCGGGATTCGAACCCAGGAGCCTATGAACGTATCGCAGCCTCACTACCACTACGCCATTCGAGAAAAAAAAGAAAAAACCCTATACAAATATGGCACTCTCTCTACATAACAAAACGAGGGTCTTTTATTTTACCAGGGTACTCCGTAGAATTTTCCTGGCATGTGAGTCGAACAGCGGGCAACGGTTTAAAAAATACATTTAGAAAACTAAATACATTTTGTTCAATGCGCGAATAAAAAGGATATTTTCTTTCAACAAATCGACAAACAAGGGACAAGGGCGTTGCCACGGTAGCAGTGGACGTCTTTCGGCTGAAATCATGATGATGATCATGATTTCAGCCGAAAGACGTCCACTGCTGGACATAGGTCTTGGTCTCCCCCAAGTGTCGCCACATTGACCGGTCTCGTGCGACTCGCATTCAGCGGGTCCCCGCAATCTTCACCAGGTCATCGGTCCGCTTAGTGGGAGGTCTTCCAACGCAACATCTATCAGACTAAATTAAGTACAGGAAACAAACGATTGATTGAATGAAACGTACACGTACATTAATATGGTAATCTCTGTAAAAATATAATTTTCTTTTCCAAGCCCAAATAGCATGCGCAATCTCTTTCTTTAAATGGGCGAACTTTAAACAGCTGCTATGCTGTGTCCTCTTCTATCGCATGGGATGGTCGGTTGGGACCTCTCAGTCGCACACATTCACTCGGTGCAATATTTTACTTTTTTAAATTCGACAACCGCAATTCTGGACATATTTTTCGCAGGCAACCCTATACCACCGTGTTCAGAATAAAATAATCTTTAATTTAATTTAAATTTCATTCAATAAACAGACCGTTGCAAATAGAATAGAATAGAATAGAATAGAATACTCTTTATTATGTACACCATAAAAATAGAAATACAAAAATTTTAAACATTTTACAAGGGGTGACACAATGGGCGGTCTTATCGCTAAAAGCGATCTTTTAAAGACAACCTTTGGATGGATTTAAAGGGGAAGGAGAGACAATACTGCAGGTAGCCTGTGGTGTACCATTTACATAATTATATACAATAAATAAATACATACATATACACACATAAGACATATTACACTTATGTATATATATATAAAACATATGTACTCAAGTGCATATACATCATATGTATATAATAATATATATAAAATACATACTTCTTAAATTATCTCTTAATTATCATGAAACAAGTGCGAACGAACTAAAATTGACATACCTAATAATAAAAAATAAAAAAAAAAAAAAATTGCTTAAGGAGAGAGATACAATTTTTTTATCATGCCTTTAAAAATTGGCAGAGATTGAGCACGCCTTATAGACACTGGCAAGGCATTCCATAACCGTACTGCTTGTACTGTAAAAGACTTATCATGGAAACTGGTGGAATGCATCGGCATCTCTAGTCTCAAGTTTTCTGATGACCTCAGATATCTATTATGTGTGTCATGAAGGAACTTGAAACGTTCTTTAAGATACGAGGGAGTTGTAGGATTAAACAGAATACTGTAAAGCTGAAACAGGATATGAGAATTCCGGCGAAGACGTATAGGAAGCCACTTGAGCTTTGTACGAAATTCAGAGATGTGATCATATTTGCGCAAGCCAAATATAAATCTTATGCAACAGTAAATGCAAAATGCTAGTACAGAGTTACCTGTTTATACCTGGCAACCCGATAGTTGTGACCGGAAAAGAATAGGCAACCTAACGTTTGCATATTCTATGGGCTTCATAGTTTCGATTAGTATAGAATTTATCTAATAATCATACCGGTGAAATGTTTAAAAAATATTTTTTTTTAATTATTAATTAAACATACTCTGGACTGAAATTTGCTAGGCAACCCTTATGGATTATATTTATTGACATATTAAATTAAATATAAAATACGTCTCATTAAATAAGCATCTCGGTGAAGGTCGTTTTATATCGGGATCTTAGACTATTAATTTGTAACTTGATGTTCAAAAAGCGCTGATTCTCCGCGTTATTTGAACAAAGTACTGTTGTTTCTGTTTTTTTCTTCTTTTTCCGTAACCTGCTCTGTTCTAAGGCCTCCCTTCACTGCTTCCATTTTATCCCGCCATCTCCTTCGTGGCCTGCTACGAAAAAGCCTATACATGTCACTCTACATAACAAAACGAGGGTCTTTTGTTTCACCAGGGTACTCCATAGAATTTTCCTGGTATGAGTGTCGAACAGCACCACTTTGTTGCTCTCTGGCAAACCTCGAGTTTGGACTTCTGGACGTTATTCAAAGACTAAGTATGTGCACCAGAGGTTAAGATATAGGTTTTGATAATCATTCAAAAATAGTCCTCAATCCTGATGACGATTTTTTGTCAGAAGTTGTAATCTGATATATCAGGCATCCTTGACATGACTGCTACTATGTCAAAGTTCTACTACCGTACGACTACTTAATACTTATTGGATTAGGGTGTGGGGGAAACAATGAGAGCATTCGCAAACAAAAACCGATTACACGGAAATTTATATGACAAGTATTGGTAGTATGCATCCTGTTGTTTCTGCCTACCCCCAAGCGATAAAGGCGTGAGTTTTATGTATGTTGAGATATGAACATTTCTAAGAAGAAAGCATAAAAAATCAATCTATGGAAATATGAGAAAGTACCAGGTAAAACCTTATCAAAACTCATGAATTGAAAGAATACAAGAAAATAAATAAGGTATTTTCAGACACAATAAAGGCTGTTACAGATAAAAATGCCTCAATAATGATTTCCTAATCAGGTCACATCGTTGATTGAATGACAGTGCAGAGTGCATAATATTGTGATTTCATTTTTATTTATTTATATCTACCTACGAGTATCTACATAGAATCTCTCAAAATCCATATTAGAATGTCAGGCTTATTCCGAAAGTGCTCCATTTCCTTTGTACTTAACAGATAAGAATCTCATACATTCAATTCCCAAGTTAGTTCAAGGAATTATTATAATACTTGTTTTTTTGTTCCCATTCTGCTCTATAGGTATCTGGAATTATTCTCAAAGTACTCCGCCGATTATTCGTTATCAATTTTCAAACTACTCCATCCGTAACAACTGTTCTGTTTTCTGTACAGTAATCACTAATCAGGCTATGACGTCTGCACTGGGACACATTGGACTTCCTTTTTGCTAGAGGCCGTGGGTTGTACTGTACATAAAGCTGTACAATAATGCCTTTTCTATTGCATTTACGAATTTTTGAATTATTTGAAAACAAGACTGCAAACGAGTTTCGTTGCAGCCAGTAACACAACGCGATCAATTCCAAATAAGTATGTAATGACTAATGAGTCATTTGAGTAGATAAAATGTTACAAACGGACCGAGCAAACATATCGTGAATCACTCGACACAGATGTTGAGTTCATGTCATGTACCTAATGTACAAAGGTACTTATTAAACACACTGTACACAACTGGACAATAATTGTCATTTATAATTTTTCCGTAGCGAGCAAAGGCTACTCATAGATTTTTGAGTAAATCCTGAGGAGGCTCGAGCTGCTTGCATCATTAATAGGGATGACGACGTCTGACTAAAAAAATATAATTCTGTTTAGTCCGTCAGTTGGATTTCAAAAACTATACAGAATTATAGTTTAGAATTAGAGTTATGAAAAAAAAAGTATTTCGCCATTTTGTGGTGGCAGCCATCTTGGATTTGAAATTTATTAAGTATAGCGTATAGTGTTCTACTAGTCAAACCCTTTCATTTGAAAGGTAACCATATTGAGGGAGTGGTTGAATAAATATGTAAACCGCCATTTTGTGGCGGCGGCCATCTTGGACCGATTTTCATCAAACATAGCTAAGGACACTCCCGACTAATTCTCCTTTCAACCAAATAAAAAAAACAAAATCAAAATCGGTTTATCCGTTCGGGAACTACGATTTCACAGACAGACACACACACACACAGACACGTCAAACTTATAACACCCTGTCGTTCTTGCGTCGGGGGTTAAAAAAACCTATCATCGCGCTGCATAGCGAAACAATCTGTACAGATGGTGCAACTCAACGGGAGTAAAGGGATATAAAATATCGAAGTTCTATAAGTAAATAATAATCTGTGAATGATAGACTAACCGATATTGAAGCGAGGGAGACTCCCCTCTTGGTATGCTGACGAGTGTGACTTAGATAGCAATATAGAATGGACTCCTCGATCGATAATCAATATAGGTAAATGTAGGTAGCCCATTGGCTGTATAGTCTGCGCCACGAGAAGCTATCATTTTTGTTAACAAAGAATTTCTACCAAGATACTCCTACGTAGCGACAATATTCAATCAATAAGAAATACTCGCAAATTCAATCAACTCAAATATCATACGTGTAATACGAAACTAACGAGCCATTTCGCTAGGTCGGGTTATATTTCGGCGATATGAAGCGCTGTCGTCTAATGTTTTGTGGTACTGGAACGCATCTGACATCATGGAACGTAAACATTTGGGCTGCATTTTGAAATAAGATAATAAGATCACGCTGAGACGCTGTCATTTTTTAATTTGATCCAAAGGTTGCGAACCCGAATGTGTGTTTGCAAAATGTATAGCTTCTCGTGGCGGGGACTATAAGTACTTACATCTATTCTAGTCCAAAAGGCTTGAATCACTCCCCCCAACCCTCCACCACCTCCACCCCTCCGGGCGGTGGCCGGCCCAGTGCGAGTGATATTCGGAACCGCATTCAATATTATTACTGCATTAAATGTATTTCTATTTTATTTTAATAAAACTATACGTGCAAGTGTAAAGAGATGACATGGCTAGCTGATGCAGATAGAAATTATGGCAGGCGCTTTGTTTTATTATCAAAAATAAAAACTGACTGAAAACACTGAAAAGCAAAAAATAAGAACATAAAAAAAAATGGAGAAGCAGGCGGCATTCTATTCCATATGTACATATTTTTATATTCAAATGGGTCCCGCCTGCTTACAACAGGTTTATTTCATTACTTTTCTATTTTTACTCATTTCCTGGAACGAAACCCGCAGATTTCCTTACATTAAGTTAGTGTTCATTCAAAGTTTCAAACATCTCAGTCTACCGTTACCAGAGGCTTAAAAGAAAATCTCGAAACCGAACAATGAATGAGTTACGGCTCAAAGCAACAGCTTTGAGCCGTAACTCCGCAAGTCATTGTTGTCCGCGGATTTACTCGCTGCACTTCTGAATGGAAGCGGGCGCTTTTCGAAATCCATTGATAGGAATCTTCACCACGTGCCTGCCTACCAACTATGTTTGGGACCGCTTCTTACCAGGTAGCATGTCTACCCGTGGTAAGACTGTTTGTCAGACTCAGGACTTTCACTATCTACTCGTAACGTCTGATACGGATCTCTGCAACATAATTATCGCGACCTATAGCGATATACAGGATGTAAACAGACTCATCACAAAGCCGTCAATTCTGTACATCAAACTAAGTACTAACTTTACACAAAAATGATTACCTACTGGGCTGTTTTTTGGGGGGTGAAAAATCATGTTTTGTTGTACAACTCAATGTAACGCACTCAGAACATTGTGCCAATACATGGATTGAATAGTACGGGTACGTTGAGGTTTTTAAAGTAAAAATATTACCTTTAAAACTTGTATTAAAAAAAAAACTGGTCAAAAGTTGGAACTTTGACCCCCAATATCTCCGTAACCACAGGTATGGTGTAGAACAAAAAAAAATATCGCAATGACGGGAGAACAAGTGCCTTCCGGCATCTATTTTTGGACTTCGATCGCCCTGCAGTATAGCCTCACCTCGACAGGGTGAGGGGTGTGATTTTTTAGGATGCGCGCGCTGGGGCGCTGCACTCTGTGCGTGGGTATCGAGGCCGGATATTGATTACGGGTTGCAGCATCCGTCCGGACCCGCCCGAGGCTGATCACCTGTAAATAGAACACGGACCTATCTACCTACGTTTGTTTACGGCCGGGCTACTGAATGAGAACAAAGGAATGAGTCTAGAACAAAGGAGTAAGCTTTGATTTCAATCATGACAACTCTTTCGTGTTATAATAATAATAATAAAGCTTTATTCATTCCACACAATCAAACAATAATCAAATTACAATCAAATAATAGCAATCAACTAATAAATTACAAAGACTAGAAACATTCATTACAATAAATCGATTTAAAAATTACTTAAGATAATTGAATTTCATGTGATATAATAAAATTATAAATTGACATAATATTTTAAAGTAAAATATGATATGTGATCAAAATTAATAATCAGAAAATAACAATAAATATTTACAATAGTCAAATAATTATAGTGAAATTAAAAATAAACTCAATTACAAAATTAAAATAAAACATACAATTATATTAAATTAGAAAACAAATATTCATTAAAATAAATCGATCTTTCGTGTTACTGACTTGTAATAGGCTAGTTTCCACCATCAATAAATTGCAAAACTAATTAGTCCGTCATGGAAAATAATGGACACGTATTTTTTGTTTTTGTAAATCACTGAGTACTGAAAAAGATAAAACGCATCAAAACTCGGGAGTGGGGGCTCGTGACGTCACAACGCACTAAAAACTATAGCACGGCGTGACGTATTGCGAATTTTAAAAGAGTCGTATCTTCGTCAATTTTGGTTTATGTAACAAAAGAAAAAATACGCGTCAAAATTTTTTTTATAATCTAACTGACGGACTAATTAGATGTTTTAGGACACAAGCCTATTATGTAATTGCAATCGATGAAAATTACGTATATTATTGAGTACTTAATAAGATTGTTTGGTTATATCATCGTTGCAGTTCCTTGTAAGGTTCAGAACAAAGGATTACGATACGAACAAAGGATCACGTACCTAAATAGACTACTTACAGCATTAATAATGTACCTAAATGCCCCATCTTGCCTGTTGCAGCTCACATCGACTATTCCGAAAATGGAAAGTTTCGTTTCCCATTTCTATTGTAACAAAGAAACGTGGTTTATCTCGGGATATTTTTAAATGCACATCTGTATATTTTTTCAGCACACTAGAGGTAACTCCACTTATTAACTGAATGCATACCAGAAAAATGAATGCTGTGCAAAAAAACCAATTGATTAACTAAACAAGTACTGCAAAAAAAACTAAAAAATAACACAAAACGAGATGACCTTTTTTATCGAATTCACACCAAAAATGTGGTTCGTACATCGGATATATGTATGATATAAAAAATAAAAATACGAATTGCTTATCAAAAATACTAACTTGCACTCTAAATTGTACTTGTCAAACACGTTATATTACAATATAACGTGTGTCTCTCTAGCGATATTGTAATATCTCGAATTATTGTCAACTGAACATACGGAAGTATCTCTGCCCCCATAATCGGGACTTGGGGCACCCCCCCGTTAGGTTAGTTAGGTTCCCTTTAAACCCTGCACTCGGAAATAGGGCCCGCGAAGCGGGGCTCCGTCGACTACTCTTTTTAGGGGAATATAAAGTGTTGTAAGCAGTATGTTCATTTGACAATATTTCGAGATTTTACAATATCGCTAGAGATATTACAATAAAACGAATTTGACAATTTTACGGTGACATATAGATGTTCCTAGAAGTAAATTAGGTGATGGTTTTCCTTAAAAAAGGTTTAATATGTTTGTTGAATTATAGAATTGTTAGATATACTATTTTGATAATAGTTATTCGTTCAGTAAAACAGTTCTGCAAATACCATTAAACAGTATATCGAATTTGATTTATTTAGTGTGCATAATTTGAGTGCAAGTCAGTATTTTTGGTTTAACTTTGAAATAATTTGATCGAAAAAAGGGAATATACAGATATCGATTTAAATACATGCCGTTTATCTCTACCAGAATTATTCCAAGTGAAGCTGCCAAATCTTAAATTAAGGTATCTACTTTATAGTCGTTGCGGGACTGTTCGAAAGAGATACCGCGGCCCCGGAACGTAAAGGGCGAGGAAGGAACATGGATGGGTTTTAGTCAGTAAGAGTCTGACACTCCCTCCCGCTCCGCCCAGAGTGGGAGAAGTCATTTGATGATTTCCCATCCCAAAAAAAAAAAAAAAAAAAGGTATCTACTTTATTGCACATTTACGTCTATCAGATCATTAGGTACGAGTACGACATTCCGAATCAAAAAACCCGACTACCAATTATAGGAGTGGACGTGGATCGTGGACGGCCAAATCTGAAACTATGAGAAATAGCGAAAAATGCTCAAAGGTGTCTCGAGCCCGATTTTGGTAATAATTAAATTGCATAGTAGAATTTTTTGAATATAAAAAAAAAAATAATCACCCGTTGATTATGCAAAAAACGTACATTCTATTATGACACATTATTCTTTTTACGTCGTAATGAATTTATGAAGTTTGTGAACTTGGCCCTTGTCAGTCTAACAGAGCGAAACTGAAAGTGTTGGCACCCTGCCAAGTGGAAAATATTTTACTTTCTAGGCGAGTTTGAAATATTGATGCCAATATGGCTGTTGCACATAAAAATCCAATACGAAACCGCCAAGAGGTGCTTTTCTGCGCTTTGTAACCTCCGTCGCCCACTGCTTTTCATATTCATGAGCACTTTCACACCCCTGGAAGGATGCCAAATATTTCATGTGCACCCCAGTACAATGATATGACAGAATTTGTTTCATGAATGCAAGATTGAATGATGTTTATTTCGGTCAATTGGTCTTAAAAACACTTTTACGTGTCAAAATTAAATAACATAGCGTTATTATGACTCTATGGTCTCCAAATTCCTGTAAGTAATATATTCAATTTTATTTGCCTATATTTGGTAAACTCCTTTGATTTGTCAACTACAATTGAATGCTACTATAATTAAATGCTGTGTAACTAGCACAAGTTATGTGTTAATAGATCTAAAAAAAAATAGAGCGAACGGTAGCATGACGTCAGGCAGGAGGGGTGACAGAACAAGAACACGTTTTACGCCCACCTGAAGAGACACGTGTCTAGGGCAGGTGGATGATGACGCCTTCGACAGCGTTTCGGTTTCATATCTATCCGCTATCTCGTACTTGCTGACAGAAATCGACCCTAAAAGTACTGACGATATCGCCAAACTGACGCTGATTTGGGAACACCCACATCTAAGTAACACAAGATGCGTACTGTTATTGAAAAATTACTTACTACTGACAAAGTATTGATCTAATAACGAAGCCCGCATATAGATATGCGGGCCTAAAAGTACTGACGATATCGCCAAACTGACGCTGATTTGGGAACACCCACATCTAAGTAACACAAGATGCGTACTGTTATTGAAAAATTACTTACTACTGACAAAGTATTGATCTAATAACGAAGCCCGCATATCTAATCCACATAAAAGCTTTTTTTACTGTTTGAAGTACATCCTGCATTCTGAAGGGTGGTCGGTTTGAGAGACGGTCTTGTGTAGTTTTAGCGTTTATAAAGTGTTAATTTTCAGCGTCATTTCAGACATTTAAAATGCATTTCTTGGATGGAGACTGTTTTTTTTTTTAATTTTTTAATAAGTAATAAAGAAAAAATGTTTTCAATTTTTATTATTTGTTGTTATAGCGGCAACAGAAATACATCATCTGTGAGTTTTTGAACTGTCTAGCTATCACGGTTCAAAGCTCAAAACTCCCACATTTTCATCCATTTTTTAATTAATATAAAAAATGGATGAAAACACCGCCTAAAAAGTAAAACTCAATGGTCTGCGATTTCGGCTTTGGGATTTATTTCAGGAGCCATAGCGCAAGTCGGGGCGCTCCTCCCAGTCTGCTCCGACTTTCGGTTTCTCGGTTTACTCGTGAAAAGCGATGGCGAAATAGATCGGATTAAAACTGAATGCATGAAATGATGGCAGGATGTCACCGGCACAATCTGTACTTTTCACTTCTCACGCTCTAAAAGTTCGTATATATGTCGTGCGTGGGCGACATAAAGTCGCTTTTTATGCTCTCTAGAGCATAAAGTAAACTCTTCGTCGAAGACGATTGCCAAACTTAAGTGGCAGTGGGCAGGGCAGACACATTGCTCGCAGAACGGATGGCCGATGGGGCCGAAAAGTTCTGGAGTGCCGATCGCGAACCGGAAGACGATGCGTTGGAAGACCTCCCACTAGGTGGACCGATGACATAGATATAATAAAGAAGGAGATATGCCCGTTAGACGAAAATGTATCGGAACCCTGTGCCTCTACTTTATCCCTACCACACGGCAACTACTACACATGCAGTTCAGTAAAAGCAATAAATGCGCAGTCGCTCACACACCCGAATTTCTTAAATCAGAACGTAGTACACACACAGTCAATTATAAACCTTATGCCATCAAACACATCGTGTATTTGCCAAACACCGTACAACTTACCCACACAAAAACATCGGTACACAAGCACATCACTAACTCGTCGTAACAAGCAGCGGCTTCACCACGCGACGCATGTGCTTATTGAACTATCGTTTGGTGATTTTTACATTGCTTGTCCAGTCACTTAGCCACAAACTTAGGTAGTGGTTGAGGGGCAATGTATTTATTGCAAAATAGTATAGCCATTTGCTTATGACGGGCACAAGAGGTCAGGGTAGAGAGGGGTCTTGTGCCTGTCGCGCGGACACCGACACGCCCCCTTGCGACTTCTCTGTTTTTTATATTTCTATGACCGATGACCTGGTGAAGGTTGCGGGAATCCGTTGGATGCGAGTCGCACGGGACCGGTCAATGTGGCGACACTTGAGGGGAGGCCTATGTCCAGCAGATGATGATGATGATGAATCGATTGTCGTAGTATGGACATGTGATGTGAAGTTATGAAGAAAATCATTACTCAGTATGAATTTATATGGCAATAAGAGTTGAGGAAGACCAAAGAAACTATAGATAAACTGGGTGAAGAATGCTATGGCTAGAAAGGGATAACTACTAAGGCTGAGATTCACAGACCGCACTTTGACTTTACTTTGATGGAAAAGTCTACTTTCACCCAAAAAAATATTTCTAAGTCCTGTCAAGCTCTACTTTACTTTCCAAAAATTATACTTTGCTTAGTAAAGGCTAAGTAGTCGATAATCATGACTTTGGCCTCAAAGTAAACTTTGCATTACTATGCGTTTAAATAATGTAGTCCTTCATGTCAAACTAGTTTCCTAGAAAAGAAACACATTTAATTTTGGTTGGGTTATAATTCGAAAAATCATGTCGAAGTGATTTTTTATTGTTTGCGAACGACGCGACGCAACCACCAACACAATTGTTGGTGGTTGCGTCGCGTCGTTCGTTTTCTTTCAATTTTGCTGTGTCTACTGGTTTCTGATATTTTCAATTTAATTTAAAAGTTGGTAAATTTTACCGACGTTATCCATATCGAGCAGCAGGTCAAAAACTACAAGTTAACTGGTGAGGCAGTATCGGGAGTCCAAAAGTAATCAATCAATCAATAATTTTATTATCAGGCATTTTTAGGCCCATAGATAAAATACACAAAATAACAACATAAAAATATACTAACGCATAAAAAATCTAACTTATAAGCTATGAACTATCATCACACACGAAGTGGCGGCGTCGTGATACGCTGTGCGGTGTCACGTAGCCTGCCGCGAAAACGACGGTAGATTACACCCTTCGGCCAAAAACTTCCTTGAGAAACATGTCGAGATATTGTGTCGGAACTCGCACCACAAACGATTTGAAGTTGGTGTTGTGACGCGGCTCCAACCTCTCGACCCTCAAGGTCCAGCTGGTCTTGACCTTCATGTACTCAACGATCTCCTCAACCTTCGTGGAGTGATGCAGTCGAGACACATACAGCAACGTCGTTGGTGTCGCTGCACGCAGCAGCATATTTGGTCCTGACAGTCCAGTACCGCATTGATTGCGACAAGTAGGCTTCTTCTTCTTCTTCTGAAGTAAGGTGAAGCCGTCCTCATCACACTCCTGCTTTGCTGGACAGCACTGTACCGGATTCCTCGGAAGGGTTTCACAACGACGACGGTTCTGCTTTCCCCCTTTCAGCTGCTTATGTAGCTCCTTCGCCACGAAAGTTGGCACGTCAACGTGTAATGCATAGATAGAATCAAGTTAATAAATAATATAGATGAAAAACATTTTTTACGTACAAGTAGCAAACAGAACGTCAACCACACGTCAACGATGTTTCGTTTCGTTCCACGTACTTAGTACATATTTTTTTTCCAAAAATCTTTACTTTTCATGTAAAATGATAACATTAATATTATAAATCTAAGTAAGAGCACGATATAAACACTCGTCTTGAATAATATGTTAATAACTATTTTTTTAAGGAAATAAAACTTGATTTAAAAATATGTTCTCCAAAACATTTGTATGTGAAACGTAACAGCCACACGTCTTTCCCTATACTTTACTTTGGAGCCGTACTTTTCTAAGGAAAGTCAAGCAACTGTCTCTGAAATTGAATAAATAGAAAGTATACTTCGGTAACACAAAGCTTACTTTGTGAAGACTCCTTTGCTGTAAAGTAAAGTCAGGACTGTGAATCTGGGCCTGAGATGATTTGTATGAAAGAGAAAGACATGCTGCGCAGACCATAACTAAAATGGAAAAAGAAGAAAGAATGATGATATCAGTTCGCCAAAAAACAGAGCAGATCATGGGTACGTTAGCGTGTTGTCCCTATTTTTTTACAAACAAATCCGCGACTGTTTTGACAACATCTCATTGTTTTGCACGACAACGCCAGTCGTACGTTCTCAAAGCGAACACCAAACATGATGCACCTAACTATAACTAAGTATCATAATTGACTGGCAACATATTGTTATCATTTCAGCTTACAATAGAATAGAATAGAATAGAATACTCTTTATTATGTACTTACACCATAAAAATATAAACACAATGGGCGGCACAATGTTTAAGTAACTTGATTTGTGTGTCGTGCGGTCGATATGAAATTAGAGTGACCCTGAAGATGTAGGCTACCATGGATACATGATATCCATAAAGTACAGCTGAAATACTGGATTTTCAGCTAAAATTTTATCATGGTCATTAAAAAAAAAAAACAAGCAGACGACTAAAAGAGAGGCTTCGCTAGTGAGAGACCTCATTTTGAAATAATGTTTCTATTTTTCTTTTTTATTAATAAACTATTCAACGCAATAACAAAGCCTCTTAGAAGATCGAAACTTAATTATCTGGCTATCATATTTTTTGGGACGACCCAGGATTTTGTTATGTGGGCCGAAACTCAGTCTATATAATTAGAAATCGAATAATGTTTGTAGCTATGTACTCGAATAATGTTTGTAGAATAATTAATTCTAGCATAGATATTCGCAAACAAGCTCTAGATAGGATGTTTGGTAGACGGATCAACACAAGTTAAAAATCATCATCTGTCTGGCCTTTCCCAACTACATATGTTGTGGTCGGCTTCCAGTCTAACCTGATGCAGCTGAATATCTAAATAATTTTCTAATGAAAAGGGAAGAGTCAGATAGGCAGTCACTTCATGTAAAATACTGGTATTCAGCAGCATCCGGTTAGACTGGAGGCTGACCCCAACATAGCTGGGAGAAAGCTAGGTAGTTGATGCGGAAGGTGTCATTATGTCGTATATTTCGCCTAAGTAAAGTTTCGCTTAGTTTTAAGGTGGATCGAAGCTCTAGGGTAGCCGGCGAAATTCAAATTTTCTTACGTTTTTTGCATTTTGCAGGCCTGTGCTAGGTTGACTGGTGATGTAATACCTACGTATGTAGTTACAGAATTATAATCATCAAATCATCACAAGTTCATAAACGCCGAGAAACCATTTTTTTTTCAAGGTCAAAGAAAAGAAAGAAAATTTCAATTTCGCGGGCTACCCGCATCAGCCTTAATTGCTCGGTAATTGATTTACCTCCAAATCTGTGTTGCACACAAAGATGTCACAAAGGACATCTAAAACAATGTGTTATTCCATCTACCAAGAAGCTTGTAGTTCCTAGCTCTCCCAAATTACAGACTTTGTGCTTTCGAGAGTTCGAGACTAACGAGGTACTTTAACGCGTGTAAAATCACAGGCGGCCCCCGCCCTGGCGGATCGATACAGCCAGGGTGCAATGCCCTGAAGGGTTAACAAACTGCAATCGGGCCGGGAAAATTATTTGGACGGTCCTCTAAAAGGTTTTAGACTAGGCAAGTATGATAGCTTCTTGATAGATACTTTTTATTGAGACATTGAATAATTGAACATTATTAAGTATCTGTTGCTTTTAAAGATTTTTTATTTTGTTAGGTTTTTTGTTTATATAAATTAAATGTGAGTGAATAATAGCGTGACGGTGACGGTTGGTAAGGGATGGAAGAAGAAAATGTGTTGCGCCACGCCATGTAGGTAATAAATATGGAATCTATGGACCTAGACTAGAAATAATAAACTTCGAGCCGTATTAAAAAACTAAGCCTAAATAAATTCATATCATTTGTAACGGAAACTCGACCGAAAATCTGCAATTTGACCTTGCTGAACATCAAATATTTTTTCTTTTTACTTTCCTCGGTTGACAGCAGCGGTCAGTACCTATTTCAATCAATAAAGTGATGCTAAAATCGACGCGTGCAACATGCACAGACGCACTAAATAAACAATGTGCGCTACGACTACTTTTATGTTTATTGTCATAATCACAAGGTTTAAATTAAATTGACGTTACCTTGTGAAATTAATATTTTATCAGGATGAACGCTGGCCCTGAAAGCGTGAAGTTGAAGCGGTTATTGAGTATTTGTTATTTTATTATCTCTACCTAAATAAATCTTTGGCCAATATTGTTACTGCATATTGTGGATTCTTGAGTTAAATCTGGCCCCTAATTACGTAACAAACTTGCAATACTTATTAGAATGATTTGCTTCATGTGTCACACCTCTGCCAAACCGTTTGGGGATTACAAGGCGTTGTTACGTTTATGTTATGTGTTTCAATAACTAATAATACAATTAAGAATATGAATACGGTTAAATTTATCATACTTTATGGCATTTCTTTTTGTTATACTGGCTTGCCATTGGCTGCAACCTCGCCGGATGTGAAGCGACGATGTCAGTCACCGATAAGGTCAGTGTATGTCCTTTTGCTGGCGTTCTTCTTCCTATATTAGTATATAAGTACTTACATATTCCAACCCATTCTCGGCGAATGATACGCCGATCCAGGAACGTCATGGACAGCACAGCAACGAAGACGATGATGGATCCTCGGAACATCTGGAAGCTGCTCACGTAAGTCAGCGTCAGACCGATATACATGATCGATGTTCCAATCTGAAAAGGAAAAGAAATCTTAGTTGTGAAGACAATCTGAGTAATAAAAAGACAAGCGGGGCAGTATTGGGAACTGCCGAAACAAGTTAAAGCTAAGTAATCTATATTTGTTACGGGTTGTGCCTCGCGCACGCCTAGTTCCATGATTTTTGTTCACCCAAAAAGTGCTCAACGCGCAGAAGTTTTCACTTTAGGAAAATCGTACCAAAATTGTTGATACATAGTAATATTATGCATAAGGCGAAATTCAAATTGTCTAACGTTTTTTGCAATTTGCAGACCAGCGCTAGTTTGTATGTTGATGAAAATAAGTATGATTCGCGACTCAAAGACGTATGAAGTTAAATCATCAATAGGTACAACCCTCCAAGTTCATAAATCTTGAATTCGAATTTCGCGGGTTATTCTGAAGTATCCACGGATTCACTTTAAGAGATTTTTGTTTGTTTGGCTGAACACGCTAGCTTTCTCAGGATAGTCCATTTATTTAGCCCATTTATTTGCTGAAATAACATCACGCTACGGCCAATAGGACCGGAGCATCAGTGAACAGTGTTGCAAAAATTAGGAAAATGTATTCCTTTATAGAGCTTCTGCTCTAACCTATGAGAGAAATAGGTATAGGTTAGGCTCTCAAAAGCACATGAGTAAGTAAAGACGAAGTTGCGCGGGTAAGCTAGTTTATATATATGTACGGCGGCGGCACTTGGGCGGAAAATTCATTCCGTTTTGCCGCCCGACCTGTGCCGTAATACAAAACTGAGGATCGGCAATGAAAAGCAAATAAGTTCACTTTCACACTATATACACCCCATTGTAACCGTAATTTGAGTGGTGTGGTATTTACAAGTTTATATTTACAAGTAATCTATTTCAAACATTTATTTGGGCGCCGTCGCCATGCGCCAGTGCGTCAAAACCACGGTCTCATAATTGGAGACATAAATGCTCAGAAGATCGAAAAAAACGACAAATTAGTATTCGAGTAAGTTAACGAAGTACTCGTAGTTCGCAAAGGCGCTTCGCCAAAAACTACCACTACTTAGTTTGGTAAAAGCGCTAGGGTAGCGCAAAATTTCTTACGTTTTCTGCAATTGCAGGTCAGGTAGTATGTTTATGAAAATGCGTATACTGTATGCCATCATTCTAAGCAGTTAAATGTACTAGATTTTCTTTATTTTTCGTCATTTTAGTAACTAACAATCTACTAAGTCCTGTATAGTGAAAGAGTTACAAAGAAAACTAAACAAAAATGTACTAAAAACTGAATTTTTATTAAAAACAATGTTCGTGACCGTTTTTTCAAGTTGCTGTTTGTAATTATTTATTTCGATGTGCCCAATGCACTGGTCCCTTTAGTTTGGCAGCTGTTATTTTAATCAAGTTAGATGTCAAATAAATTATATTCATAAAAAAAAAATACAGGTGATTTTAAAACTTCTTGCTCCTTTGATAAATTATTGAACTTTAGACAAAAAGCTATTAAAGCTCAACCAACAAATCTTTAAAATAACATAACAGCTAAACTGAAAAAAAAAATTAATGAGGAAGTATCATCATCATCATCATCAGCCTATAATGTTCCCACTGCTGGGACACGGCCTCCTGTCAATGAGAGGGAAGTATATTAATAAATATTTACTTCCATTTTTACCTGGTTTATATAGGGCGTGAAAAGACTAAAAGAAGCCGAAAGGCAATTTTATTGTTCTTTCCGCCATTGCAATCATTTTTATGTTCTAGACCATATACCAGTAGCGAAAGGTAATTTTTTGTAAAAGGTAAGCCGGAGTGCACGTTTTCAATGTGATTATATTATTTGTCTATTATTACTGCATATATTATTTATAAAGTATATTTTTGATAGAATCCTGATAACGCCATTTTTCAAAGGGAAGCCGTTAGGAATCGGGTTGTATGGAAGCTTCGCCACTGCCATATACCCCTGGTAACCTTCTAGTTACGGAGATTTGGGGTGAAAGTTCCAACTTACTTTTTCACAAATTTTTACTTTCAGTACAACGAGTATTCAATCCATCCATCAGCACAACGTTTTATTTTTAATTGCGTTACAAAGTCTGATTTTTAACCCAAAAAAGAAGTCATTTCCTAGCAATTTTTTTTTTGTGTAGGGTTACTTAGCTTGATGTTCAGAATGCTTCATGAAGAGTCGGTTTTGCACCCTGTATTTTCCAATCCGCAATTTTAAATTAAACCTTCTGCGCAGTGCAGGCAATGCAATAAACGTGAGTGGCTGTTATTGATTTCCCAGCATCCGTTCACTCGGTGTCTGGATATTTTTGCTTGGACCTATTTTAAAATATCCTATCGAAGCACTTATTTTTTGCTTATTTAATACGTTCGAAAGGAAGTAACATATAAATTGAAGAGACAGAACAGGTACATTTTACGGACAGAAATAAATAAGATAAATCGAATGACGTAGTGGTAGTGAGGCTGCCTTACGTTTTTGGGTTCGAATCCTGGTAGGAGCAAATGCTTGTGTGATGAGCATGGACATTTGTTGCCGAGTCATGGATGTTTATAATGTTTAATAAGTATTTTTTTACAAACAGAAAGTATATAAATGTAGTATATCAACTATCTGGTGTCCATGACACAAGCCTTGCTTAGTGTGGCACTAGATGGCGCTGAGTGTTAATGTCCAGCGATATTTATTTATTCATATTTATAAATCTTTGTTTGGGCAAAAATCACTACATCGAGGGCCAAGTAAGTTTTAAACTAGAACACGCCCGTGTACTAGTTTATATCTTATTGGCCCTCGAAAATATCGTGAGGAACGTTTCGAGTATGAAATTACTGTGTAAAGGAGGATAAGGCAAGGAGGTGACTTATGAAATGACGAGTAAATAGGGTGTAAAACACCTCTTAACGAAGCCGAAAGGCATTTGTTCTCCCCGTCACTGATCATTTTTTTGTTCTACACCATACCTGGGAACCTTCTAGTTCCGGAGATATTGGGGGTCAAACTTACAACTTTTTGATAAGTTTTTTTTTTAAATACAAGTTTGTATTGCAAAATTTTTACTTTAAATACCTCCACGAACCCCGTACTATTCAATCCACCCAACAGCACAATGTTTTATGTGCGTTACATTGAGTTCTACCACAAAACATGATTAATAACCTCAAAAAAAAAGGTGTTTCCCAGCAATACTTTTTGCGTAAAGTTACTTAGTTTGATGTACAGAATGCTTGGTTAACGGCTTTGTGATGAGGTGGTTTACACCCTGTATAATCCCACCAACTACAATACTATAACAGTTCCATGATTCTAACAATCCACATCATTATATTATCATTATCCTGGTGGCATCCTTATTTATTCGGGTTTGACGCAGCATGTATTTTCAATGATTTTAACTTTCACGAAACAATTTTAAAATCAGACTATACGCCAACGTTAACAATCTTGAATAAGCAAATTAATATGAAGAATGAATGAAGCGTACGTTCAACGACACAGAACTTTCAATGAAAAGGATATACGATACGGGTAAATTACGAGTACTTTCATGAATGGATACGTCGCGTCGCCAGCTGGGAAGCAACAGGTACATACTACAACAATACTTCAGGAAGACGCAAGCCGGTCGCAGTTGCCTGTTGCTCGGTTACGCTTAGCAGAAACAAAACACGGTTTCTTGAATGAAAATCATTCAGAACTGAACGCCAGTCTAGTGAATGAATGAATGAATGGTGATGACGATGAATTATATGTGAACGAAGATGGAAGCTAAGGTAACTTGGGTACGTTTAGTCCACTGTCGTCCCCTCGACCCCCAAGAATTAAAGTGTCCACTCGACCCCTAACTACAGTTTCTTCTCGACTCTTTGGGGGTCGAGAGTGGATTTATTATACATAAATATAGTCTTTTCTAGCGTTTTTATTAATAATCACGTACTGTACGTGCTTAAGGTCATCTATGCAAACAGAAGCATAATGTCAAAGTATTGATAATGTACATTATGCTTTATATTCCCCTAAAAAGCGTAGTCGACGGAGCCCCGCTTCGCGAGGCCCCTATTTCCGAGTGCAGGGTTTAAAGGAACCTAACTAACCTAACGGGGGGGTGCCCTAAGTCCCGATTATGGTGGCAGAGATACTTCCGTATGTTCAGTTGACAATATTTCGAGAGTTTACAATATCGCTAGAGAGACACACGTTATATTGTAATAGTTAAACGTGTTTGACAATTTTACGGTGACATATGTATATATTTCGATTGTATTATCGAATATCTATGTTCCCAAATAAATATTTTGAAAGGACAATGCTATAAAGACGAGATATGAGGAATTTCTATTGAAAATTTATTTTTCTCATAACTCTTGTTTAAATCAGTGAACCTACATTCAAAATATGTGTTTGGGAACCTATATATTCTGTAATCCAATCAAAATAAATACACACTACCGTAAGAATATGTTTGATTTACAAATTATTTTGGTATTACGTTTGTATGAAATTCGTATGCTCCGCAGGCCTCTTAAGACGACTAGATAAGCTAAATTAGCAACTCTATTTGTGGAGGTTCAAACTTCGTTTGAAATGCTGTTAGAATAAAGTTCTAATCAGCTTGCACTACAAAGTGGTTGTTACGTCAGTCACTGCGGGGCAAATAGTGCGAAATGAGTGGTTTCGATCGATTTACACAAAATCTATTGTTTGGACTAAAAAAACTAAAACACTATAATGCTAATATATTGCTTATTTGCCAAAAATCAGAATGATCGCATGTATATTAATTAGTATGTTTTTTTTTGGTTGAAAGAAATTTTTAGAGATAAGTTCGTGATACTTATTTTTTATCGAGTCAAAATTAATTAATTGTACTTATTATGTTTTAAAAACACTATCATACTAGCACATATCCTGAATAATATCATTTATTTTTTTTGTTTTGTTTATAGCAGTGAATCATATACTTTTAGTCATTATAAAACTCGCGTTTAGCTCATGTAATCGCCTTAAGTCTTATATAAAAGGGGCCCGTGAGCCTATTGCCATCAACCGGGCACAAATCTAGAATCTGTTGTAGAATTATCCAATCAGTTCGCTTGAACCCAGAACCTCCTCAGCGGTAGCAATTGCCACTAATAATGGCTAGAACAACGAAGCAGACAAATCAATGCAATCAGCAGATTCTGACAGGAATTTGGAACCCAGTACCTTTGAAAAGGTATATTATGGTAAGGTAAGGTATGTAATGAGGAGGGATGAAATATAAAGGGTGTAAAACACAGTGTAAAACACCTCTTCACGAAGCCGAAAGGCACTTGTTCTCCCCATCATTGCGATCATTTTTTTGCTCTACACCATACCTGGGAACCTTCTAGTTACGGAGATATGGGGGGTCTAAGTTACAACTTTTTGACAAGTTTTTTTTTAAATACAAGTTTTTTTTTGTAAGATTTTAACTTTTAACACCTTCACGACCCCCGTACTATTCAATCCATCCATCAGCACAATGTTTTAAGTGCGTTACATTGAGTTCTACCACAAAACATGATATATAACCTCAAAAAAAAAGTTGTTTCCCAGCAATATTTTTTGCGTAAAGTTACTTAGTTTGATGTACAGAATGCTTGGTTAACGGCTTTGTGATGAGGTGGTTTACACCCTGTATGTGACTAAAAGAGTGACGGACATGAATGTTGATGGATGGAGAGGGAGGCCAAAGAAAAAATGGATGGTTTGAGCAATGATATGAAAGAGGAAGGAGTAAATGATGCCGTGACGTCTGGCAGGGGGAATGGAAGAGGAAAACGTGTTGCGCTGACCCGATATACCTACTGGGTGTAAACCACCTCATCACGAAGCCGTCAACCAAGCATTCTGTACATCAAACTAAGTAACTTTACGCTAAAATTATTGCTGGGAAACGACTTTTTTTAAGGTGAAAAATAATGTTTTGTGGTAAAACTCAATGCAACGCACTTAAAACATTGTGCTGATGGATGGATTGAATAGAACGGGGGTCGTGGAGGTGTTCAAAGTAAAAATTTTACTTTAAAAACATGTAGGTACTTTTTAAAAAGTTGGAACTTCGACCCGCAATATCTCCGTAAGGTTCCCAGCCCGCTTAGCATGACCACCGGCGAAACGAGAGAGACTCGACAAATCTTTTGTTCATCTGTCATTGAATCGACAAAATGACAGATGAACAAAAGATTTGTCGACTCTCTGTTGTGTCTACGGTGCCGCGGTGGTCATGCTACGCGGGCAGGTATGGTGTAGAACAAAAAACCGGCCAAGAGCGTGTCGGGCCACGCTCACTGTAGGGTTCCGTAGCTTCCCAGACCATTAAAAATACCAACATTTTTCGTCAGCAAAAATAACTTTGTTTTTCATAGTATTTGTATGAAAAACAAAGTTATCATTTGCGTTTTTTTGAAAAAGTGCTATATAACTCAAAAACTATTCAACTCATCAAGTTGAAAATAATTTTCCTAGAAAGTTTATATAAAGGTCTACTTCTGTGATTTTTTTCATATTTTTTAAACTTATGGTTCAAAAGTTAGAGGGGGGGGGACACATTGTTTTTGACTTTCGGAGCGATTATTTCCTAAAATATTAATATTATCAAAAAATGATTTTAGAAAACCCCTATTCATTTTTAAATACCTATCCAACAATATATCACACGTCAGGGTCAAAATTAAAAAAAAAATCGCTCCCCACTTTACGTCTGGGGGAGGTACCCTAATAAAAATGTTTTTTTAAATTTTTATTTTTGCACTTTGTCGGCATGATTGATATACATATTGGTACCAAATTTCAGCTTTCTGGTGCTAACGGTCACTGAGATTATCCGCGGACAGACAGACAGACAGACATGGCGAAACTATAAGGGTTCCGTTTTTTGCCATTTGGCTACGGAACCCTAAAAAAATGATCGCAATGACGGGGAGAACCTTTCGGCTTCGTTAAGAGGTTTTTACACCCTTTAGAATATGACAAGAGCAAGAAGATGATGATGATGATGATGATGATGGTATAAGGTACGGTAGATGACAAGGTATGATTTGAGGAGATATTATAATCAATAAATTCCGGTTAGATAGCGGCTCTTTCACTTGTCTTTGGTCTAAATCTAACTATAAACTGAGTCACAAATTATTAAAAAAAATATGGGTTTTCATCTGTTACTGTTTCTGGAACAAAGCATATAATATATCATGTAAGCATATATCACCTAAGTACTAAGTTCGTAACTCGAGATAGCATCAATAATGCATAGGTATATGACGTCACAGAATCCATCTTGTTTTTTAATGCGCTGATAGTGATAAAATCAACCGTTGTTTGTCATAAGTATCAATATTCTGTATACCTCTATTTTTAAATAGTACTAGCCGACCCGACAGACGTTGTCCTGTCACCTACACCACTACCTAATACTACCTACCTACTACTACCTACCTACTACTACCTACCTAGGTACTACTACCTACCTACTACTACTACTTACTGCATTTTTTTTTCATAAGAACCTTCTTCGGAAAATATATAACCAACAAAACAAAAAAAGAATGAAATCGGTCTAGCCGTTCACGCGTGATGGCGTGCCCAAGGGAAATAGGGATTCATTTTTATTATAGATTGTTACTAGCTGACCCGCGCAACTTCGTTTGCGTAAGACAAACAAACAGTTCCTAAAATTAGCGCGTTCAACCAACCAAACAAACAAACTCTGCAGCTTTATAATATTAGTACAGATTCAAGTAACAATTTATTTTTCTCGAATAGGTTTACATTAATCGCCAAAACTACCTATTTTATTCCAAATAAGGGCTCTTCCCTCGACTGCCTTACGTTTCTATCCTTGGGCACTCGACAATATCATACTCCAGCTAGGTCGAAAGTTCTCATCAAGTGGCATGACACCGCCGCGACACGTTACAGCTGCTTCAAATTGTTGCGGACCTCTCGCATCTGCCTTCCTTCTCCAAAGTCAGACCTTCGATGGTAGTCATACTCCACGCAGGTCAACACAACACGATGTAGATGCTGTAAACTCTTGAAAACCTATTGCAAATTCTTTTCGTCTCTAACGATGGTATAACTATGGATTTAAGTATAAAGTTCTCATCAAGGTGCACGAAATGAGCCTTAAACACGATAGAGCAGATTTGAAGTGTTGCGAACCTCTTGTGACTGCCTTTCGTCTCCATCGTTAGACCTTCGATGATACTCATTCTCCAGCTAGGTCCAAAGTTTATATCAAGGTGCATCAAATGAACCGATACACGATATAGCTGCTGTAAACTGTTTCGGACCTCTCGTGACAGTCTTCCGTCTCCATCGCTAGACCTTCAATCACAGTCAAACTTCAGCCAGGTCTAAAGTTGTCAAAAAGGTTTATGGAATAAGCCCCAACTCGATTTTCTTCTTTATCGTGTGGTAAGTGCCTAACCTGGTATCAGAGTTTTTATGCCGCTCAAGGTCCTCTGTCTTGGCTTTACATGCCGTCGAGAAAATATCTGTCAGGCATGCTGGTTTCCTCACGATGTTTCAGCAGGCGATGATTGTACAATACGCACACGAATCCAAAAAATCAAAAGTGCGTGCCTTTGAAATGGAACAAACCTTGCGATACACGCTTTTCAATAAAAAATAATCATGAAAATCGGACTTCTCTGGAAAAAGTTATGCGTCATCATCATCATCATCATCCATAGTCCGACTTCACCGACTGCTGGGTACAGGCGTCTCTTTGTTTGTGCCAAGCTCCACGCTCTTGTGCCAGTCCCATCCAGGATATTTCCGCAATGGCAACAATATCGTCTGCTTATCTCACCGCTGCACGACCAAAACTTCTGTTTCGATTTCTAGAACGCCACTTGGTCACAGCTTTACTCCACCTAACATCACCGCGCCTTGCTAGGTCCTGCCCTGATAACAAAGAATGCAGTAATCGACATTTTTGAGATTTTCACTTTTTTCCAGAAATGGCATCCCAAGAGGTTCATGTACATGAAAAAAATATATTTTCGTAAAAAAATTTACTCGAAGTGTGTTTTTTATGCAATGATTTTCGCCGTACTTGCATAAAAACTGCTTCAATGATATGAAAAAACGCAGTATTAAGCATGGCCTAAGAAAGAATGCAGTACTTGCAAGAATACCCTAAAACAGAATGCAGTAATATCCACTACTTTATTATTTTGTTTTAAATTCAGTAGACAAAAAGCTAAATTAAAACGCAGTACTCCACATTACTGCATTTAAGTGTAGTAATGTGGAGTATGAAACGCTTGCGAAGTCGTAGCAGTACGATCCATTGCCGCGGTTTGTCTTAGTAAATCAGTTCGGCGACGTCATTCGATGGAGTAATTACTAAAAAATAATGCAGTAATCGACTTGTGCTAAGACATAATGCAGTAAACGCGCAAGTGCTGCATTTAGTTTTAGTATCCTGTGACCCGGAAACGACCTGATACTAAACCGAAACGCAGTAATACGTATTATAATTGCATATATTAGTAAATTAAATAAAGGAAAATTATCTTGTAAAAGCTCATTTTTTTCCGAATTTTTAGATATATATTATGACCAATAAAATACGAACATCTTGCTCAGATGATATGAAATATGTTTTTTGCGTTTATCGCGTAACCGCCATTTTGCGATTACTGCATTCTTAGTTATGTCGGCAGCATAGGCCTATCATGTATCGCTACATTGACCGGTCTCGTGCGACTCGCGTCCAGCGAATTCTTGCAACTTTCTTCAGGTCATTTGAGTATTGTTCAGCCATACTATATAAGTAGGTCATCATAAAGAAAAACAGGCGTTGAATTGAGAACCTCTTCCAAAAGACCAAACTTGAGACATCTGACACGGACGAATGTCAGTATCATTCTTTCACGGAAAATCATAACACCGCGATTCAGAAAATGGAGCCAAATGAAGAACGCCATTTATAGACCACGAAGTTAAACTGACACTGAAAACATATGCATGGAAAGCGGTGGACTCTACTGGCTATTTAGATTTTTAAAGCAGGGTCATGTTGACTATTCTCTTCTTCTCTATCTTGTGATTTTTATTCATTAGTATCATTTTGGTTCAATAGATGTCATTGTATGTATCCTTAGATCATGATGAGAAGTTCTCCTTGAGAACTTTAAAGTAAACTCGTATCTTTTGATGGAGAGCACCGATTACAAAAAAAACAAAAATCAAAACCTTCTCTAAGTTATACACAATATTAATTTGTGCATTGAATGAAACCAAATTGGTTTTATAATATACACGTGATGCTATAACAAAAGGGCTACGTCGAGACACACAGACACATACGAAAATTTAAGAAATAGTAGAAAAAGGGTTCTGTGTGTGATCCTACTCGTATAACAGCTTAAGCGCCATGTTTACAGATTTATTATTTGAAATAAATGATTCCCAAACTGTCGTTTAAGTGTTAAAAAAAGTATGTATTTAATAAAACAATGATTTGGAAAACTTAATGGTTTAAAAAAAAACAAAACACTTTGTTACAAAAAGTGAAAACCGGGTAGGTTTTGAACGTGCGAACCAAAGTTACTATCGCAAATTTAATTTTACTTCGTGGCAATCTTTCAAATAATTATTTAACATGGTAGTATTCCTTATATCTACATTAACACACCGCGAAATTTAGAGGATCAAAAAAAGAATATTTTTTAGTCCTGCAATATTCGTATGTATACTTCCCCGTTTTGACACATGTCGGGCACGTCACTTTTCTTTTTCGCGCGTTATCATCACCGCAGCAAAAAGTTCTTCCTCGACAAATTACTCATTTAAAACTAATTTTACATAACATTTTACCAAAATAACAAAATGTCGCGTAACAGTAAGTGTATTAGGTGCATCGTTAGTGAAAATCGTAAATCCGAGACACAGAAACACGAGCAAGTTATGCTCATCGCCGACCATTAAGTGAACTGGAAGGAGATTAGAGTGAAATTAATCAACAACAACCAACAGAACATCAGAGACGAAGCTGGAATAAGCGTGTACCCCTGACAACAATTTGGATCATGTAACCCTTGAGGCCCCACAACCTTCAGGTGTGAGAATGCCCGATTTTAACTGACCTCCGGATACGCGATATCCACAGCGCTCATCGAAGTGCTACGGTGGTCATAAACACTAAAAATGTGTGCCGTAAGCTTGTTAAAGCTTTTTTCCTCCAGTGAGTGCGCGACACTCCAGTAAAATCTCATCTGAGGTTACTAACTGGATGGTATATCAGTGCGAAATACGAGATATTCTTAGTCTTGTTTCTGAACAATTCTAACACTGAAAATCTAATTGGCATGGCAGCCAAAGGCAGGTAAGGCCTATTTTCAAGACCAGTAACATCTCATGTGGTCAAAGTTATCGAACAGCCAATGGTAAGTCCCATTTTCATGATATTGGTCAAGTACTTGCAAAGTTATGCTATTCATCTACCTATAACCAAGCAGGTCGCGAGACGACCATGCTTTTCCTGTGTGCATTATAACCTTGAAAATGCATCATGCCTCTCGCAGTGAATCCGGGATCATTCTTTGCTACCTGGATCAGTGAGTAAAGTTGCTGGCTGACATACATTTGTCAGGACTACTTACATCCATCCATAAGTACGAGATACTTACAGAATGTTAAGCCCACATAATGGATTTTGAGTCTACCTCAAGTATAACTAAAATTAGTTATAAATTAATGCTCCACATACATATAACTAACGTAAACTACGTAGGTAGTTATGCCAGATTTTCCATTTTAATCTTGCAGCGACTATTTAATGGGCATTTATATCTTCATGCCTAAATACGAGATATTTACAGCATGTTATGTTCACACTGTGTGTGCAAACTTCGACATCAAGTATGATGTTACTGAAGCATCCTGTGGCCATGCCACAAACTTAATATTTTAATCTTTCAGCTATGAAGTAATATTAACATTTAAGCACAACACTTTTCATACAAATAATAGAGCGAGACTCTCGGTTCACAGAGTTCTATGGGAAAACAGTTGATGGGAAATGTTTTAGACACCTATGACAGATTCCTGTTCCACTACTAAACTTACGCGGAACCTACTCAACCAAAGTATTGAGATGTTTTAAACACAAATTAGAATGTTAATGTTATCTTAAGGAAAACATTGACCACTATCATAATGTAAGGAAAGAAGGCACTTATGAACGGTGAATGGCTTGAAGTACACTGCATTGGCCGACCTCGGGATAAATCAATATTATTAATTTTTTGATTAAATTATATTTTATACAAGATCTTCAGTAAAATAACACTTTCTTTCAAGAAATACACCAGCTGGTTAAAGACAGTAGTTGTATTCATAGCTTATTTACATATATTTCGAAATAACTAATACATGCACAGCCAGAGATTCATACCATCAACAACACCAAGAAGTAGCTAAGTTTTGGGTCAAATATATTGTTGTGCCAACAACAATAAGAAGAAAATCAATTAACCTGTTTGTGTCCAGCACAATTAAAACACCAATAAAAATATCCCGTTAACAAGAATCTTTTAACACTGAACACAATAAGTACAAGATACTTACAGTATGTTAAGCCCACAATGGATTTTAGCTTCTACATCAAGTATAATATAGATTGGTTATAAATTAATGTTCCACATTCATATATTTATTATTTATATAACTAATGTAAACTATGTAGTTATGACTTGCCATTTTAATCTTGCAGCAACTACTTCATGGACATTTATATCTCCATGCCTAAATACGAGATATTTACGGCATGTTATATTCACACTATGTGTGCAAGCTGCGACATCAAGTATGATTATATCAAAGCACCCTGTGGCCATGCCACAAACTTAACATTTTAAGATAGATACTGGAGTGTTAAGTCAGTAGCTCCAAAAGAGCACATATCAAGGAGGGTACCGTAATGAATAAACCAAATTATACACCATAATATAATAATGATCTGAGTAACTTGGTTTAAGTACAATAGTTCAAGAAACCATTTCTCATCAAATCTAGGCACTGTAATATCCCAATACTCAAAACTATTAGTATTGAGAGAAAAAGGGATAAAGACTTACACAGTTTGAAGTTCTAACAACCTGTCAATGTCAAATGACATTAAGAACTAAACCTGGTTTAGCTACAAAACAAATTGCAAATTTATTTCCACTGTTAAACCCCAACCTCGTCTTAGAACTAAGAAAATATTCTTATGATCTTAAGATGATTATAGATCCAATCTAAAATAACATCTCCGTTAGTAACTCATTGCTTTACCTAGCAATCTGTAGGTACAATGATAAATCATGGGTCTACTAATTATGTAATTCATTTATACCCCGTTAAGTCAAATAGTAATTTTTGGAAAGATTTCCAGGACCAGATAGCTTTTTTCTGCATTTGCATTAGATTTGAAAATCACTTAAACCTTAAGAGAAACAATGTTCTCTTTACTTTGACTGCTTATTATCAAGACTGTACTAAAACATAATTTCATTGTTCACTGGTTCTGGGCGTTGACCCCATAATCAGCTGTAGTTACCTGAAATGAACCTTGTTGAGAACTCAGAACAAAAACTCACAACCAAAATACTCGAAAAGACATAAGCATATCGTGAGATTTACATTATATCATCATGTCATAAAGAGGAATTTTAACTAAAAATTTCTTTCATTTTCACTGCCAATTAGAGTACCTATTGGCTTTATTAGCTTTCCACTAAACTGAAACAAGGGGGGAGGTACATGGGAGTGCTGAGACAAACGGAAATGCCATACATTTCATGCAGAGTTCATAAAATCCAACTAAAATTCATAGCAATTGACAGTACATTACAGCAATTTAGCCAAACCCATAATGCTGCTTGAATACAGACAACATACATAGCTATCCACTAATTGCAAAGATTTTATTATTTATAAAGATTAGAAAACCAGGAGCATTCAATTCAGTTTGCTCTTAGCTTGTCAAACAATGACTTGGTTTTTGACTGCAGAAACCCTTGAAAGACATTGTCAGGGAATCACTGCTGGTTTTGACAGAAGTAGGTAAGATTTGAAATAGTTTGGGAAAATTATACTGACAACTCAAGATGGTGGAGCCAGCTCTGCCTAAACCCACTGCAACATAGCAAATATTTACAATTGAGCCAAGACCTCTAAGTATTACATTTTTTCTTATACATATAATATGAAACGGTAAAAATTGTTGCTCCATTACAAGGTGCTTGGGAAAACATAATAACATTAATGTACAGATGAACAACATTAGAGTATTACCTTTTTTCTTATACATATATGAAACGGAAAAAATTGTTGCTCCATTACAAGGTGCTTGGGAAAACATAATAATGTTAATGTACAGATGAACGACATTAGCCAGAAATCAGTTTCTAAAAACCTAAATAAACAAACAGTTTGGGAAAAAATAGCTCACCCATCCTTCTTCGAGTCAATTGACTACATCTCGAATTCGGTTCGACCAGTAAGGAGCTAACTCCTTAGTATCCATTATATTTAGTCATAAGACTCGACCCTTAGCAATTTTTAAGCTTTACTGATAGTAAGAGCTACTAGGTACTAATTAAATCAGTTTAATTCTATAGTAATGAAGTGAAAAGATTACTGTTTTCTGATCAATTGAAGGTAACATTAATTGGAAACAATGTTTTAAATAGACAAGCTTATCTACTATTGAACAATAGTTGGACATTGTATATCTAAGTCAAATTGCTGCATTATATTCTTTAATTTATGCAATTATCATTTGAGACAGTACATCTATGGAGCTCTATACTTACCTTGGTAGCACTTTTCTGGTGCAAGTGTTTTAACAAAAGGCCCTTATATGAATAAATAAACATAATGCCAGCGACTTCCTTTGAAAGTACATACTATCAATTCAACACTAATTAATTGAGAGCCTTTTGCAAACACACCCATTAAATACTAACACTGTAACTGAATTTCAAATAAGAAAATTACTACTAAGAAATCTGAGACCATCATTGCCTCAATAGAATGTATCGAAAGTATCATTAAACTACTAACCAAACCAACCAACCAACCAGCCAACCAGCTTGGTAGTATGAGCAAAATTTTGAAAACCAAAGACATTAATTGTTCTGTTAGCTCTAAATTTAACCCATTGGAACTATAAAACAGTTATTAGGATATATCAAGCCCTAATATTTGTAAGGTTGTCACACTTCAGTGAAAGTGGTACTTAAACTTCATAATTGGTTCCCCTCACAATACAACCCAAACAACAGCTCAAACCAGAGCTGGCATCAACTAAGCTAGACATAATGTTGATTATATTATATAAGTTGCCAAAGTTACCATATAGGTAAAAACTTAATATATCTTTTACATATTCTTAAAATTATAGTATTAAAGCTATTACACTCCTATTTAGATAGAAGAAGCTCATAAGTTATTTTCATAAATCAACTCAGGATTATTTGCATTTTAATCAGTTAAATAATTAATTATTGCAGCCAGCTCTAAACATCTACCATGTTAAATAATTATTTGAAAGATTGCCACGAAGTAAAATTGGGAATCAAACGAGCTTACCTGTTAAGCGAAGTCTTGATTCTAATTTTATGAGTGGCAATCTGAAAAATAATTACCCACCCACCACTATAATATAGCTAATAGCCCCAAAGCTGCAATAATTAGTCTACCTAATTCAATTTTAACCTTTCAGGAAAACATAGTGAATCTAGGTATTTGGAACTACTCTGTACACAGAGATTGTTCCCAATATTGTGATCTCTAAAATAAGTGACGTGCCCGACATGTGTCAAAACGGGGAAGTATACATACGAATATTGCAGGACTAAAAAATATTCTTTTTTTGATCCTCTAAATTTCGCGGTGTGTTAATGTAGATATAAGGAATACTACCATGTTAAATAATTATTTTTCAGATTGCCACTCATAAAATTAGAATCAAGACTTCGCTTAACAGGTAAGCTCGTTTGATTCCCAATCTTACGGCATTGAAAAAAACAAAAAGTATTTCATGTTTATACAAAGGCTTGAACCTGCGAGTCAGTGTTCGAAAGGCGGTAGCCGTCACGGACGGGCTATTTTTTCTAATGACAATTGGACTAAAATAGGTATTCTATTACAATTCATGTAGTGACAGTTGTCAGTTGTCAAACAGTTGAAAAATATAGACGAAATGCAATTTTGCTCACCCCCGTAAGTAATTAGCGTGATAATATATAGCCTATGTCCTTCTCCTGACAATAACAAACACAACGAAAAAAGAATTAGCGAAATCGGTCCCGCCGTTCACGCGTGATGCCGTGACCCAAGGAAAATAGGGATTCATTTTTAGATATAGAGACGAGAACGTTCGAGAAAGCCCGTGATTACAGTTGAAACTTCGAGTGCTTCCCATTATTATTAGTTTTGAAATTAATTAGGTACAAATTCGCAACCTTTATAAAAAAACATCAGGAATTGTCATTGTAATTTCGACCGTACGCCGAAGGCATAAGGTAGGTACCTATTTCTTTATTTTGTGAAGAATAATTTTAGTGATCTTCATTCTCCTTGAAGAAATGGGTTTCTTTTGGATCGTAGGTAGCAGAAGGGAAATTAACTATGAAAGGACGGTTTAAAAGTTAGTTCACTTACCAGGTCAAACATAGCGGCAGGCATCAATATAAACGGATTGAAGTCTTGGTTTCCATTTGTGAGGGGGTGGCCACCGGTGTTCTTGGTCTTGAAATAAATCAGCTTGAAAGTCAGGAGGCACAGCATCTCACCAAGGAACATAGCCGTCGCCTAAATGAGAGATCGTATAAAATTAGTTATAAGGAAATGGACATAATGATTCATGTTAGGCTGCGTCATTGTGTAATTAGACCTGCATTTTGTGGGACCTACTGCTACTAGTTCTTGTCGGAGCTAATTTTACTCTAAATGAAATCATTGACACGACGAAGGAGCTCCCACTGCTGGCACAGTAAAATTATAAGCAGTAGGTTGGCTTCAAAGGGACCGCCCCTTCCCCCGCCCGTAAGGATACTTCAAGATGCGAACAGATTGAGAGTCGCGCGCCCTGTCACCCAGTATACGATATACTGGGTGGTAGCGCACGCGATTGTACACCCTATACTGTATACCCAAAAGTAGCAACCCTAGCCATGATCGACAGTAGTCATTGAATTCAAGGACACGTCCGAGTCACACTACTGCTTATATTTTTACTGTAAAGTCTACCCTGGGAGTCTGTACTGTACTGAATATTCATAACTATAAGTATATTCATGGTAACAGCTAGGTCGAAGTTCATTACATCGTCCATAATTACCTACATGAAACCCACAACTACCTAATTCATTTTCATTAAATTAATTATTGACAACAGTGTACTGTTGTGCATAGTATGTAATATTAGTTGTTTATACACTTTGTAAAGTGTAATCAGACCCTTTCACAAAGCCGTCAACTAAGCATTAGGTGAATCAAATTAAGTAACTCTATGCGAAAATTATTGCTGGGTAACGATTTTTTTTTGGGGTAAGAAAACACTTTTTACTGTAAGACTCACCGTAACGCACTCAAAACATTAAGCTGATGGATGCATTGAATAGTACTGGTTAGTAAAGTTATAACATTAAAAACTTGGATTTAAATTTTTTGAACTTGTCAAAAAATCTTCGACCCCCAATATCCGTAACTTTAAGGCGCGAACAAAAGCTGGTAATAAATTAAGGATAACTAACTAAGGTTGTGTATAAATGCTTGTAGGTACCTGCAGAAATGGATGTTCAAAGGGTCTGATCTGTCCGTCAGAACCCTTGGCTTCTAGCTTGTCAGCCCACTTAGTACTCAAAGAGTTTATGGAGCCTGTCACAACAAGCATGACTGCTAAGAACTTCTGATACGGCGTCCACGCCATCCTGGAATAGATGCATGATGTTAAAAAGGTCAAATTATTTGAAAGCTTCGCTTCCATCTAGAAACGACTGCAAGTTCTGTTGTTTTTAACCCCCGACGCAAAAACGACGGGGTGTTACAAGTTTGACGTGTGTGCGTGTGTGTGCACGCGCGCGTGTGTGTATTTGTCTGTGGCATCGTAGTTGATCGTAGTTCCCGAAGTTGATTTTGTTTGAAATGTGAATTAGTTGGCAGTGTTCTTAGCTATGTTTGATGAAAATCGGTCCAAGATGGCCGCCGCCGCCACAATATTTTTTCACAACTTCCTTAATATGGGTATCAAATGAATTGGCTTGACTAGTAGAATAATGTACACTACATTGAAAGGGAATGAGGAATACTAACTAACAAAATGAAATGAGGAAAGTGGAGTAGCTACCTACCTGATACCTAGGATCTTACAAATTGAATTCTTTTTTTTTTTTAATTTTGCTTGTTCTATACTAAACTAAAGAAATGAAATTGGAAACTAAGCCCATATATAAACTATAAAGACTGTAGTAATACTTAGCAGCACTTTCCTTTGGAGGAAAGGTTTATTGTTGAAAGTTAATACCCCGTACTGAAATGTTTATAATACAATAAACAGTGTACAATTTATACTTATCTGGTACACATAAATAAGATAGTTTATGAAGTATGTATGTACATATTATGTTATCAATGACAACTATTGATATTCAAATTGTATTTTTGTAAGTATATATTGGTCTGTAAAGTAAACAGAGATTATCTTGCCTGGATGATCTCTCTGTGAGTGTCTTATGACTCTCACTAGCATAAATGTTTATTTGACAGATTATAATTTAACAAAAATGGAAGAAACACACTTAAAAAACCAGCCAAGTGTGATTTGGTCTCTCATACAAAGGTTTCCGTACCATTATCTATACAAAATGGCAAAAAACTTATGTTTGTTGTATGGGAGTCGACCTTAAATATTCATTTTATTTTATTTTTAGTATTTGCTGTTAGAGCAGCAACAGAAAAACACATTTTGTGAAAATTTCAACAGTCTAGATAAATCACAGTTCATGAGATACAGCCCGGTGATAGACAGACTGACAGACAGTGGAGTCTTAGTAATGGGGTCCCAATTTTTACTCTTACGGAACCCTAAAGATTAATATAAATGAAATTATACACTGTTTCTCGGAGCCACACAGAAATAGGTGAATTGCAGCAATAATACCAGATAGATGACTTTTTGAACCATACGCATGACTCTTATACAATGATTCTGGCACGACTTTTTAGGCAGATGTGACTTGAGCAATAACAAAGCTACAGATTACTTGTTATTACTACGGGCTTGCTTGAGAGGAGAGTGAAGCGCTAATGTTTATCTATGCCAACTTCATTGTTCTCAATCAATTTAGTACACCATATGGTGCAACAATAACATCTTATAGTACTTAATTTAATTATTTGGATGTTTTTTTTTTAACTTTTAATAAAGCATGTTCAGATTTTCATCTTATTATATTTTAATCTTTTATTATTACTAAGAACACATTGCTTTGTTTACTGCTTTATTTCATATATTACGTAAAACCTAGTTTTGTTGATAAGATATTTTTTCCATTTGTTTCTCTTTGTCGACTATTTCCAGCAAAATGAAATTAAATGTGATTTATTTGCTAGAATTGTAGTTTATAAAGACATGGTTGAGTTTTATTACAGTTGCTCACATAATTAGCTATAACAAGCATGCAAAATAAAGAAATATTGAATACATCCAGTGATTTTAATGTAATTGGTATGCATGATAATAATAAAGATGTCAATGATAAAAATGACAATATTATCAACATTAAATAATATTGTCTTCATGTACATATATAACAATAAAAAGCGTGAGGAGATCATAGCTAAATAATAACAGCGCCTCAGGTTGATTGTCAGGATAAGACAAGCTTGCATAAGTTGGTTGGTGTTTTTTTGTTTAGGTCTTAAACCAAGTTTAAATTACACCATAAGACGCCTGCGGAGCATGCGTCGTTCATACAAACGTAATACCAAAATAATTTGTAAATCATACATATTCTTAAGGTAGTGTGTAATTATTTCGATTGGTTTACAGAATATCTATGTTCCCAAATACATATTTTGAAAGGACAATGATATAAAGACGAGATATGGGGAATTTAAAATTTCTATAGAAAACTTATTTTTCTCATAACTCTTGTTTAAATCAGTGTCCATTAAAAATGTATATTTGGGAACCTAGATATTCTGTGATCTAATCGAAATAAATAGACACTACCTTAAGAATATGTATGATTTATAAATTATTTTGGTATTACCTTTGTATGAACGACGCATGCTCCGCAGGCGTCTTAAGTACATAAAGTCAATGATTATTTAGTGTCAAATTAAGGTCACAACATGGAACATCTGTGAAGGTATGAACAAAAAAACTTGCTTTGATTTTGTTCCGTATATCATTGTTCTTAGAGGTAAAGATTTGTCTGAATATAGTTTATTAACGGTATAACTTTTTATTTAAGTAACTTTATATACAAGTAAGTAGATATAAATACGCTAAATTCTATCATAAAACGTCATTTTAGCAATATGTTTGTTTCAGACATGCATCATTAATAAATTAAGTAGATGCAGATCTGCACTTAGCACAGATATGTATTTAACTAGATATTTTACAAAGAAAACAATAGACAGTATTTGGTATTTCAAGATAACAAAAGAATAACAATGACAGAAAGTTTTGCAGTTTTGTCTTGTAAACAATAGAAAAACCGGAGTTTGGAAAGTAGCACTATACTTAGAACACGAATCTTATTCTCACCTGGGTGTTCTTTATCCTGCGAGTGAAAGTTTATACCACGGAAAACGACACTTTTTAACTATAATTATTATTTTTTAATTTGTGTAAACTTAAAAACCGCCAGCGAATTAGACACGACAACAAGACAATGACTTGACTTACTTGTCTTACTTACTGTTACTGCTGGTAATTTTGCGGTTTCTGACGTAACTCGAAGATCAGTGTTGCCAAGTTACAATTTGTCCAGATTATAATATTCGGCTTTTTGATATTCAATATTACTTTTTTTATCGTATGGTTTCTGGTTATTCTTTAACCTGGTATCTGGTGTCAGAGTTTTTATGCCGCCCATGGGTCACTGACTTGGCTTTACATGCCGTCTAGAAATATCTCTCAGGCATTACTTACACTGATAAATTACGAGGTTTATGTCTCAAAATGGAGTTGTTACTCCATTTTGAGAATATTTTTTATTCAATTGTCCTAATTCTGAGAGAGGAAAAACGCTCCTGTTTTAGTTTCACTGGCAAAAACTAGTAGTATCCCACGTATAAGAAAATTTAAATTGACGACAACCATTTGTGTTTGTTTGTTTACCTATTTAGGCGGGTTTGCGAACGTGATGGCTTGACCTATGAAATAGGCAGGGCAACGTTTTTTATGAAGATTTTTTGAAAAAAGTGACCTATTAAAAAGTGGTTCAATTCATTCTGGTTGTGATTCTGATCAAACTAATTTCAGGTTTTGCGCATTTAACGTTACACGTTGAATTTGTAATACAACCTGTTTGTTTGGTAAATAATTAATTTGACGGTGTGATTTGACTTTTGTTAGGGTTCCCTAGTACTTACCAACCAACTTTATTTTTTGGGATTTCCAGGTGCTCATGGATTTATTGAGTTTGCTAGGACCCTCAGGATAATGGTTTTGACTTCATTGATTACACAAATTATGTTTGATTTGCTTGCGGTAGACCTATTGTATCCCAGATATCTATACACCGTGTTGACCGGTCATTGTACTCATCATTATGAACAACTTTTAGCATGGGACCAAACCCTGAATCGCGAAAAATTAATACGGTGACCAGTCAGTTCACCAAACACTAACTTTTACTTGACAAGCAACGATTAGAAAACACTATTTGTCATTTCATCAACAACAACAAGTTTAACAAATAATTTACTTCGCAAAATAATTATCCGATAAACGTATTATTTGACAAACAATTCATTCCCTTTTTCGTTTCATCTCATAAAACAACGTTTAAAATAAAGTGCATTACACATATTGATTGTGCCATTCCAAAAAAAAAAATGAAAATAAATGAATTTGGTTTCCTATAAGCACAAATTTTGTTAAGTACAGAAATGAATCGCTGCAGAACCGACTCCACGTAGTCTTTTCTGCCCTACCCCTAGAGTGTAATTTAAGCCCGCGTAGGCGCGGAGTGGCGAGGCGGGCCGCGAGCTGAGGAGCAGGTGGCTTAAAACCCTCTGCGACCATAAGCTCGCGTGTGACCGCCGGAGCCCCGCAGTGCCGGAGCCGTGACAGAAACCATGCTTGCTGCATGTTGCATGCTGCATGTTTGCCTATTGCATGCTTGCTGCTTGCTGGTTGCATGCTTGCTGCTCGCTTAATTGCTGCATGCTTGCTGCTCGCTTGCTTGCTGCTTTCTTGCTGCATGCATGGAGTATGCCTGTTTGCATGTTATGAAAAACTATGCATTTCCTTTTTTTTTTCTTAAAAATTAGTACTTACTTAATTGCAGAAAGCAGTTTCTTGCCGCCAAAATCGTTATCCAAATGTATCTAAGTAAAAAATGAAAAATGTATAAAACAATAAAAATATCATCTGATGCATTTGATAACAGAAGTATTTGCCAAGTAAATGTAAATTAATGTTTGTAAAACGAATATTTTTAAAATAAAACATTTGCGGAATATGTTGTTTGCGAAATAAATAGTACTTATACGAAACGTTGGTTATAAAATGAAAATTTGTCAATGGACTTTTGGTGAAACATTAGTGAACCGCGTGGTCCGACCCGCACTGGGCCGGTGTTTTTTAGAATTGATGATTGATTTATCAACTTTTAGAATTACCTGCATATTATATAAAGGAGGCGGTCCGGACGGGAGTCGACCTAGGGTATTGCAGTGATTGGTTGCAATCCCACAATCAATCAGCATTAATTAAAAGGATATGACGTTGTAGGATGTGGCGGTTTGAGTATGTCCTCCAGTGAGGTCATCTCCTCGTCAGTAGACCATAGAAGTGGATTATATAGTCAATATGTCTTTGTGATAAACACTATGGCTCGTGGGAGTTGCACTAGCACTAATGCTTGCACTTCTTTTGTGATGAGAGATCAATATCCTTCAGCTCTTTGTTTATTGTCCTCCTGACCTCTTACAGTTATTGGAGCTGGTGGCGGTGACATTTGTAGGTCCTGATTGATAATGAAAACTTAACCGTGATAGCTTAAAACACTGTCTGATTGATTATGTCATCCACTTCCTCGGACTCTGGATCACTTGCCTCATTCGGACAAAACACATTGGCTAGGTGTAGTGTAAGTATCTGCTTTATTTTGAGGGTACGCGCCCATCCGTGGTCGGTTTTTAGAGGAGGTATGGCTACTTGTGGTCTGTCATAGTTTTTTGTAAACTTCTATAGCGAATAGTTAGTGGACGCACTAGCAGTAAGTGATTCCAGTTGATATATATTCCAGAGTGTCATTGTGCACCTGTCGGGACTGCGGAACTGTTCGAAAGAGATACCGTGGCCCCGGAACATAAATGGCGAGGAAGGAACATGGATGACTGAAGCATATCTGTCAGTTCTGCAAACGCTTTTTCGAAGTTGGTTTTATCGATCTGCAGCCGAGTTTCATGCCAAACCCGTCTTTTGACTTCTATAGGATAGTTGTAGTGTCTCTCAGTATGCGGGAGTCTGTAGCAGGAGTGTTGAGCCAGCAGGCTTGTTGGATCAAAGTTATTATAAACTTGGTTGCATTCTCACTAACATTGCGCTGACAGTTAATATCACAGGAGTGTGGTCTGAAGAGTCATCATAGCACTATGCAATACCAATAATGGTACAGTGTATAAATGTAAATTGGCCAATTTTGACAAGTTATAATAACCCATTGTGAATCTGTTTTACGTTGGCACGTTAGTTCAGCAGTGAACGGCGATGGCTTGCTTTTGATTCACTTACAAAATGTAACACAACAAGTCTACTACATCTTCGTCGGTGACTGCGACCTCGTCTCTTTTTTTACCTTTCATGAGCTTTTTGACAACCTTATATAGAACGCCAATGCGTGATAGCCAGTCACTATGTAAAATACTAGTAGTCGTAGTAGGTATAAAGCGCAGGCCCCACCACCAGTTAGTGAGCGAGCAAGCTGGGCGAGAATTGTTTCTCCTCTTCGCAGTTCGGTAGGTAGTTGCGGTAAATGTATGCCTACAGTGTCTTATCTTCTGGGAGATTTGAGTTCCACACAAACAATACTGTACAGTCAAGTACAAGTTACCAAAAACTGACAAATTTCACCAAACGGTTTTAAACCTTAACTGGTTGACAGTTAAGTTCAAAATCAAATGAGAAAATTTTGTCAGTTTCTAGTAACTTGATGCGCTTGGCGAGTGTACACAACCAAGTGCTACAGTGTGGGAAAGAGATGGAGCGAGATGTCCACTTGTCCAGTAACCTAGCTTGGAAATGTGGAGCTGTTAGACCAAGGGCTAAGTAAGAAGCAGCTGGAAGAAAATTAGGGTCGGAAATAATTATAAAACCAGTCACATCAAATTATTTATTAGGTACAGAGAATATGGGTGTATATAGACATTTAAGTTTAAATATTTCATATCTTATGTCTGGTGTGCAAAATATCTAATACAATAAAAAAAAAACAATACCTATTACAAGTATTACCTACACATATTTTTATTATTATTCTTAGGTAGTTTAATGTGTTTTTAAATGATTTACCTACATAAATGGACACTGACACTGAATTCATGATTCAACTTAGGTATACAATTTTATTATTAGACACTTAACTACATTACTGAAATACAGTTTACAACAGTTTACAGTTTACTCGTAATAGTAATAATAAGCGGTAAGGTAAGGGGAAGGTACCGTCACGCGTCAGTACCCCTAATACCTACACTTTATTCCCCTCGCCTTCTTGTCTAAGAATGGGGGGAAAGTACCTACCTACCACAAAACTCGTAGCGCATGTTATCTCGGTATAGCTGCAACATTGCTGTTGCAGATTTGTACACAACATTGCTGGTGCAGAGATGCTTTTTGATTTTATACAACACTTTTTTCATTATTATATAATTTTGTCTAATTTATCACTATGAATTTGAAAAAATGTGTTTATTTTAAAATTGTTTGTCCATCATATTCGCGAATCAAACATGTTCAGAAATTGCACAAAACAGATTTACCCAGCAGTGGGACACAATATAAAAAGTAAAATAAAGAGAAGGAAAAAAGTACCTACATATTTCAATTTCAAATCCCTATAAGTAAAAGTACGATAAAGTTCATAATTCAATAACTTTTCTTCACTTCATTGTCTAAAACCACGTTATGTTCACGTCCACACTGATGTTGATTTCATAGAATTCGAATAATCACTAAATCATATTAAGTATAATAGATCACTAATATTATACCTTAAAATTTAATACCATATCACATCTCTAGGTATTCATTTACAGTTTGTATAATTTACTGTACATGCTGACGATGTTCTCCATAGCCAAAGGATTAGAGCTTGGATGGCGCCTCTCGTAGGCCATCATATTTAGTCGGATTCGCTCCAAATCACCGGTTAAGTTACTCTCACGCGGATCGTAACCCTCAAGCAGAATGGCGATCCATTGGATGGCATAGAACTTATACATTAATATGAGGCTTCGCGGTACGTCCTCCCGCCAATTTTCAATTTTGTAGTCATTTTCTATGCTCCGCACAAACAAAGTATGAAGACGTTCTAAATATTTTTTTCTTGCGAACTCCATTTCCATGTTGATTATTTTTGTTTTACTTTACTTTACTTAAATACTTTACTTTACTTTTTCACTTTTGATAGAATTCGAATCAGAGCACGACCGCACTGTTCCACGCAAGATTGATTGTGAAAATAATTTACGTCAGTGTCATCGTGTTCAACTAAATGTTTCTTAAGCTGGCAACACTGAGACACGAAGCAGCCAACTGACGGACATGACATTAATATCGGTATTGCAAACCTATATTTCAAAATTCCTACCATACACACAGGCTGCCAAGAATTTCTTGACGAGTCATAAATATTGCACAAAGTATTGTAATCTAGACTAATCTGTCTTTACAATATATATTAGTAAATAGATTTAAAGTGTGTTTGTAATTTCAACTAAAAAGATTTGTACTGAATGCATGTGAAAGTATATACGGAATAAGTACTTAAAACGTTTTTCTCTATTTTAAAGTTATGTATGTCTGTCGGTTTGTCTGTTTATCTATCGGTCTGTCTTTTGGTTCTGATTAAACTCCAAAACGTCTGGACAGATTTTGACGTGACTTTTATTGGAAGACTAGCTGATACCTGCGGCTTTGCCCGCGTACAAATTATATAATAATTTTAACCTTCAACTTTCCTCGAAAACACTATTTATTGGTGAAAACAGCATGAAAATCGGTGCAGTAGTTTTTGAGTTTATCGTGAACAGACAGACGCGGCAGGGGACTTTTTTATAATATGTAGTGATAGCTGGTGTTATTAAGGTGATTTTAATTTGGAGATTTTTAGTTTTTCTGAAAGGAACCCTTGTTCCTTTCAGAAAAATAAAAAGTCCTAGAAAATACTATCATGGTTTGTCCATCGCGGAAATCAATTCTTAAAGATTCAAAGATTCATGTTCATAAGCTCTTAAGAAATGATTAAAGGCTGATTGAAGTACTTTAATTTTGCAGAAATTAGAATACTGTCAATTCTCCAACTGCAAATGTAAATGATTTATCGTAATTTTTTTCAATGTTAGGGATACTAAAAATGAACTTTTTCGGATTTTTTCCTCTTGTACTGATACCTTGCATCTTTCCAAATTTCGTGATTCAAGGTCAACGCCAAGTATACCCCGTAGGTTGTAATTTATTTGCGAATTGGCAAAAATGTGAAGTAACTGACCATATTTTATTACCTACTACATTGACTACGAAGCTTGATTTTTTTGCAGCTTCAAAGGACCGTAGATCTTAGTATTTGATATAATTTTTTACATGATGCTACCCCGCGTTCTGGAGTAAAAGGATCTAGGCAAACAGAAAGACGCCACTTTAGTAAGTATGGAATCGGCCTACTCATTGTACGCCATTGAAAATTTTATTAAAAAAAAGCATTACCTATAGATGGCTTCAATACAAAACAGTTTTGTATGACAAACTATTCTAAAGCGTCAACTTTCCGGAATATAAGCTATCAAAGGTCAATAGCAACAGCGGACAGAAAACAGGCTAAAATATTCAAACTCCTTTGCTTAATTTTAGAATACAATCAGAAACATTTTCCTACTTCAGAAAAATAATAAATAAACTTAGCCTCTGATTAAAATCTAGTTCTACTACTCTGGTACGATTTTATTTCGTTGGAAACACCAAGAAAGCGCGCGAAACTGAAATCTAGCGCGTTTTCTGGTATTACGGCCTACGTTTATTGATTAGGTTTGTGTGATGAGCATGGACATTTGTTTCCGAGTCATGGATGTTTATAAATGTATAATAAGTGTGTATTTACAAAAAAAAAGGCATATAATTATGTAGTATATCAACTATCTGGTGTCCACGACACAAGCCTTGCTTAGTGTGGCACTAGATGGCGCTGTGCGTTATTGTCCAGCGATATTTATTTATTGATTTATTAGGATTAGTTTATGCTTAATTTTACAGAACCAGAATTAATATGCAACCGGATGTACTCAAATTTTATGCCTATGCCGCGCCTTCTTGAAGGAAAAACCAGCTGGACTGTGGTGTACACACCTAGAATACAATTTCATTTTAGGCAAAACAATAGTCGCGATAGACAAATTCTTATCCCCACATGTTTTGTAAAGAGCATAATTTTCTTGAGTTACTTTTAGGTACAGTGGTGGTGTCACAATTCTCACTTTGGAATGCGTGCTTAAAAATGCCCTTGTCTTTTTGGCGACACAGACGGGTATTAATAACTAAAGCTTTTTTCTCAATCCTATAAATATTTTAATACATAGGGCTCTCTGAGAGACTATCCGCCTTGGCTCCCATAATATTTCATTTTTTAATTTATATTGCTATGGTGATCTGTACTTCCTTTTATTTTTATTATTGCAGAAATAGAATACCAATAGGGTGTTTTCCCTATATCAGATACAGTTGCACAGGAAAAGATATTAAACAAAAAAAACTATAATTTTACAAAATATTTAATATGGTTGAATAAAAATTGTTTTGATAAAATATTAGTTTCACTTATTTGTTACATAACTATACATATAAAGCTAAGCTTTTAGGTTTTTAATAAATAACCTACATATTGTGTGTTTCTTGTCTTCTCTTCAGATTACGATACACTCGTGAGGGAAGATCTTTCCATGTACTGGTGCAGAGGGACATGCTGGAAACATAAATCTTCTGTTATTACGAGTTTCACAGTTAAGAATCAGCTATTATTTTGGTAGTTGATGTTGTTGCACGTTGGTGTTTTGACTATAGTTATAAAGATAAAAAAGAATAAATTTAAATGTTTTTTAAATCGTTTTTCTAGAGGAATATGTAAAAATGTAATTTAGATGTGTATTAAAATATACACAAATAAAAAACTGGATATTAAAGTAGAGCCGCAAAAATAATTGCTTCTATACTTAAAAGTAGGTGAAAGGAACAGACCTGGGGCCCAATTCTGTAAAATAATCAACTTGTCAATGGTGTGTCGGTAGTGTGTCAGTAGTGTCTCAATAGGCTAATCATTCACATTTGGTATTCTACATTTTTTTATGGTCATTGACTTACGAATGTAGTGCCTTTGAAACGCCATGGAAAGACTATTGTAATTGGTATTCTGCTCCACTGTAATCTATCAATATCATCATGATGGCCAAAGTTAGGGTAGTCTGTAAATATTTCAAGTGTATTTGACAGTTGTGTCTATCCAACTGCCACACTATCGACACACTACTGAGATCCTTTTCAAGAAAATTTCAAAACGCTTAGTTTACACTTCCCGTGACCCTAGGGCTGGCTTTTACCTCGGCCAAGGGCTTAGCGTTGCCATTAAGCGTGGTAACGCTGCCAGTCTCTTGGGCACATTGCCAGTTGACAGCGTTGAGGAGTTTTTTGACGCCATTTTTTAAGTTTTTAGTTTAAGTTAGTTAGTTTAGTTTATTTTAGCAAATTGTAAATAATGTACACACCTATTTAAAATAAAAGCATCCAGATCATGATTTTATGACCAGAAGAATTAGAAAAAGGTGAGACGGACCCTAGACCTCTGACCTAGACGGCTGTCAGTGCGTGACTATAGAAATATGATTTTAGAATAAGTTATTTTCCTGTATTTACTACTTCTTCTTGTATCTCGTAGTCGAAAGTTAAATAATAAATAATGTTTGTTCAGCAACTAGGTTTTTAAAAACACTTTTACACGTCATTTTTAAAAAAATAGATGAGTGTGTTTCGTTCTGACTACTACTTATGAGAAGAAACCGTCGAAACAAACTCAGAGGTCATAGTCTCTTTTTAAGTCCAGACGATCTTGCTTAATTCACATGACTTTGCAAATTACTTTGCAGGATCATGCTCTGAGTTGTCTTTCTTTTTACCCGACTGCTACAGCTAAGCCAGAAGGGTTATGATTTTAGCAGTCTGTGTATGTATGTCTATTTGTATTTTAGTATGTTCCTCCATAGCGCCCTAAACTATGCATCCGATTTTGATGAATTAGGTGTCAATCGATTCGTTATTAAGGCCCAGGTTACAGGTAGGATATGGTACTTTTTAACCAACTTCAACAACAGAAGTCGGTTTTACCTTGTAAGCCCCGAATGTAATTAGAGCGTAATTTTCAGTAAGGTTTTTTAGTTGTGGTTAATACAAATTCTTTTTTGAAGTAAGTTTTTGCTGATTACGCTTTGTATTGAGTAATTCGATCCTTTCAGTCGGTTTCAGTAAATTTCTAGTTATTATACGAGCTCTGAATTCACACCTTGACTTTTGCAAAATTTTGGTAATCATTTTATGGAGCATCAGAGCCAAAATGGAAGTGATCTTGATTTGTGTTTCTAGTTGGTGATAGCAGGTATTTTCTGATGCTGTGATAATTGTGGTTCTACAAACTTGGGATAGGTAGGTACTTTATAGATAAGATTTTAGAATTGTACAGATATTTTCTTTGAAATGTAAGATACGGAGATCACTATGGTATTTCAGAATTCTCAATTTTTTTGGTACCTATCCCTACTGATCACGTGATCGTGTGTTCGGAACCTAGTGGGAAACTACACTAGAGAAAGATTTTGTGTTTTTTTTTTGTGGTTAGCGTCTAATCGTCGCGGAAGGGTCTAGTTGAAATATTTTACAAGAAACAACTGCCCATCTGACCTCCACAACCACACAAGCACTTGCTGGTTGATATAATTTACCTTTCTCGCAACGCTGCCCATAAAATCCGGTACCCTCACATTTGCAGGTAAACCCTGGGTCTTGGGTTGTCTGGATACATATACCTCCCGCGCATGGCAAACGGCTGCAAGCGTTTGAACTCCTGTCTGTGAAATCGAAGTAGAAATGTGGTGAGCGGATAGAGAAGAACGGATTAAGTATTCAAAGAATAATTTTAAAGTAACATTTGTCAAAACACTGCATTCATTCTGGCAGTTTTATACTTAATTAAATAGTCATACCCTCACCCGTGATTTGTAGGGATACGCGACCGCCTGCTTCTGTTTTCAAAACGAAGCGTCCTCTTATGGAAAGACTGAGTTTGATGCGGTCAGACGATTCTGACGAGAGATCTGACCAAAATATGACCAGATGTTTAGACAGAATGACAGACGTTGATGACGTTTGTTTAACGTTCAGAGGAGTGACTACACGCACTGATGCGTTTTCAGCTTTTACCCATATCTATGACCACAATCATTCGTAGTGATGTTAACTAGACTAGTGTCATCCGAACCAAAATCTTAAGCGAATGACTTCTTTTTTGCTTCTATTGCATGGCCAGTCAAGAGCACACATTTGTATATGTCACCGTAAAATTGTCAAACACGTTAGCGTTAGCTTCGCGGGGGTATTTCCGAGTGCAGGGTTTAAAGAGTCTAACTAACCTAACGGGGGGGTGCCCCAAGTCCCGATTATGGGGGCAGAGATACTTCCGTATGTTCAGTTGACAATATTTCGAGAGTTTACAATCTCTCTAGTTATTTTACAATCTAACGTGTTTGACAGTTTTACGGTGACATATACACAGCTATTTCAAAACAATATTTTCTTTTACTGTTGCGCTGTGTGCCAGAAGCACATTTCGCCAGATATGTTTAAAAACCATATCCCATACGCAAAATACGCGTTTGATGTGGTGTTGTGGACACCAGCCCGTTGTACAATACAATACAAGCCTCAAGGAGTAGGTGGCGAGCCCGTCACTTTATATCCAGGCACAAATCTAAACTCCTTGGTCTGAGACCTTCCCGATGAAAAAACCCAATAACACTTTGCCCAACCTGGGAATTGAACCCAGGACCTCAAGCTCAGCAGTCGTGCTTGCGACTACTAGACCAACGAGGCGGTCATCCTGGTCCCATAGAAACATTATATCGGTATGGTGCTCGTGACTGAACATGAAGTTCTTTTTGAGCGGTTTAAGCTAATGCCGCGTCACTACGTGTCACCCTCTGCTGATGCCAGTGGACTTGATTACTTACCTTTCAAGGCATTGAGGCAGGCCCGTCGGGTGCGGTAGATGAATTCAGTCCGACAGCCGTACCCACAGGTGCACGAGCCTCCGGAGATCTTGCACCCATTATGAGCCTGTTCCGGTTCGCAGGCCCAAGCCGTCACTGGAAATTATAACAAACCAACAGTCAGCACTGATGAAAATGTAGGCTGATGTTCTTAATACTAATGCGAGAGTTGTCATAGAGAGTAGGAGCCATAACAAGTTTTGACTGTAGTCCCTCAGAGTTGGAACCCGGGTTCAGAGGTGTACCTTGTAATAGCACATCCATATTTCGCCAGTAACGTTCAAGTCCTTGTAGTCTGTCATATTCGACGACACGCCCCAATTGCGGCTAAGAAAAAATATATACGGTCGAATTGAGAAACTTTTCGTTTTGAACCGTGGCCATAACGTTTCCTGCCTAGCTGAGTTGAGCAATTGCAGACTCCAAACGGGGTTTGCCAATCCAATGTCAAAATGTTCTCGAGGATGTAGACAAATTAGAAGTATTTTTAGGCAAATTGAGATCAAGATTTGTATAAGAACGTGCATAAAATAGACGGAATGTAGTATTTTTCATTCGTATTCGAATGCGCACGCTTTGGTAACACTGACTTTGGGCTAGCTTGGTTATAGTGTATCTAATAGTGCTACTGTACAGAAGCCCTCACATCAGTGGTATCAAAGCTAGTATAAGTTGGCCTGACACACTATTCAAACTCTCTACAGTTGCTGCCAGTTAAAATGACAATAGCGGTCGTATAATTATCTGACAAATGCTTCTACCACTTGGGGTTACCTAGTGGAGATCTCAGACCAAATAAAAAACAAGACATAGCGCTGCGAACAATACACTGAAGCATGCGCAAAACTACGCCTAGCTCTCTGCGTACAGTCACGTATAATAATATGTAAACACTTAAGAATTTTATAAATTGTGTTTCTCCTAATGTTCTGATTAAAATTTAATGTTATTACGTACATAGTATTCTGGAACTCATATTTTTATAAAAAAGATCCAATCTCTTAGTTACAATCGTTATTTCTCGCGAAAACAGCTACAATATTAGGGAAAGTGTATACATATTATTAGACGTGACTGTACACGCTCACGCGCACACATTTACATCAAACTACAATTAAACTACGCCTTAAACACGCTCAATAAATGCACGCATGTTTACGAAACCTGCCTCCCTTCTCTGTTAACAGAGATCTGTCTTAACTTTTTCATTTGGTCTGAGGTGGAGGCCGTGGAGGTTAGATAGGCAGTGTGTACCTACAACCCCGTTTAAATTAGGAAAATGTAAGGCAAATGATGGCGTTTACGGGACCGTATTCGAAAATGAAATCCTAACATTTCTAAATGCTTCGCAAATGAGAATTTGTAAATACATTGTTTACATTTGTAAGCTAAGTTCTTGAGCAGTTAAAACATAATCTTCATTCATCATTGCGCAGTAACAAGTAGGTAGGTGGTGAGGAATAATAAAATTTGGTAATAATTGGTTATTGTTCTGCTAATTCGTACATTTATATACTGTATGTGTTAACTAGTCCAACTTAACTTGCGGTGTTATTAATTTTCCTAATAATATTAATTGCCCTTAAAGTTCAGTGTATTGATTATTAGTAGTGAGAACATGATACAATAATTGCGGACAATTGAAGTCATTACGATCTAATAACTAAAATCAGTGTTATTGTGGGATCAAAAAATCCTTTGTTTACATTTTCTGCAAACATTACAATTAGTGTTATAGTGTCGAAAATAGTGGAAGAGGACCGTTTTGTGCGATTTCCGGTGTGGACCTTTGACTTTGGGTCGTTTTTTCTTAACACAGTGACTTTATTATTGATTTTTGTGCCATCTGTTTGCTTTCAAATTCTGCTTATCATCCTATATACAAAAAAGTTTAAATCAACGCCATCTACAGGACGTGCTGTGTACTAGTAGGACTGAGTAACCCGCACTGTTGACTGACTGATTGATTGATTGCTCTTCATCGAGCTTTTTCATCTTTGAGATAGGTGGCGCTGCATAAACCTTGTTATCCAGGCTATACTCGAAGGATCGATCAACAGGTTTTCTGATTGTCGCGTCAGGTGGCGCCACTATTACCTTCCTTGCCTAATAACAAGCTGCACAAATATTCCAAGGATCAGGATGAATTGTAACGGATGCAACAATGTCCTGGCATCTGATGCTGGCTACCTGATGTGTAACTTGTGCCAAAGTGGTTATCATTATGAGTGCCTAAACTTTTCTCTGCAACAATATATCGCTTTGACGCATGAGTTCAAGACTTACTGGAAATGTCCCCCGTGCTGCAACATTACTCGTCGCACCCGACCTAATTTGGACACCCCCGTCCGTTCCAGCACGCAAGCTTATGAGGATAATTCCATGAATATGTCATGCGATAACGTGGAACAACGACCACCCTCGCCTCGCACTCCGCCATGTATGTTCACGTCACTTTCTACAAGAGTTGACAATGACTCCGCAACGGTGCTCATGGACAACCAGATTCAGTCTTTTACCCTGGAACTGAACAAAACATTACAAGGATGGCGATCTGACATCGATCGTACCATGACCCTATTTAAGGAAGACATAAAAAATACCTTGAAAGATTGGCGAGCTGAGATGGAGGCTAGCATGCTCAGTTATCACGAAAGTGTTAAAAATAGTTTGGCCGACATGAAGCAAGAGCTGGGTTCTGTCTGCGCTGCCCAAGCGGACCTCAGGAAAAGTCTGAAGGATATGAACGATGATATGTCCAGTCTCAAACATTCGCTAGAGTTCCAGGCAGGCGAACAGATTGACCTCAGGGGACGTGTTGAGGACATTGCACGCCTACAGGCGGAGCAATCGGCCACTTCAACAACATATTTGGAATCCAAAATTGATGCGCTTGAACAGCAAGCGAGACAATGCAATCTGGAGATTTGTAACGTACCCGACAAGCGTGGTGAAAATCTCTTGCAAGTGTTGGGGGCGATTGGAGATGCCATTGGCTTTCACATACCTCAAAAGGAAATAATAGCCATCCATAGAGTACCACACGCCCACCAACAAACTAATCGGCCAAAGAATATTATAGTGAAATTCTCCACACGCATATTGCGTGACAATGTTCTTAGCGCATTCCGGCAGGCAAAGTCACTGAAAACGGATCAAATAGGTATAACTGGGTCTTCTACAAATATTTATGTTAACGAACACTTAACTTTAAAAAACAAAATATTATTTCGGAAGTGTAAGGAAGCGGCAAAACTTCACCAGTATAATTACGTTTGGATTAAGAATTGCACTATCCTTGTACGTAAGAAAGACGGTGAAGCTGCTTTTGCGATTAGATCAGATGCAGACATCGCGAAAATCAATAGTGTTGTTAATAAGTCTAATATTCAGTAATTGTTGCATGTGCGCTCTCTACTGTTCTTTTTATTCAACCGATACTTGTAATTACTGCATTGCGTTAACTGTCCTTAGCCTGTATTGTTTATGTTTTTTTTGTGTTTGTAAACTGTCTACCGTTCTTTATCATGGGATAAATCGTAAAATAACTGTTGTTTCACAACTTATAAATTCAACGAATTTGTTTATGAGACTTAAAATTAACTGTATTATTGCCAAGAAATCTGTTGCTGTCGTTGTTATAAAGTGTTGCGATCTATACTGCTTCCTTCAATCAATTCGAATAATTACAATTATATTTCTTTTTACTTCAATTACTGACATTTTGTTCATTACATCCTTAGTATACTTGCTGTTTGAACACACGCTTATCATTTATACACATTTATATTTTATTATTAACAATGTCGAATAAAAATATCACCATTTACTACCAAAATTGCAGGGGTATTCGCACAAAATTAAACCAGTTACTCACCAATATCCTCATGAATACGTACGATATAATTATTTTAACAGAAACCTGGCTAACACCGGAAATTTTTGATAGTGAAGTCATAGACCAGCGTTATCTTTTGTACCGTTGTGATCGTGATCGCACTGCTACTAATAAATTAGACGGTGGAGGTGTACTGATTGCTGTTTTACGCACTTTTAAACCTTCTGAATTAAGTATTTCAGCCACACAGTGTAGTGATCGCTTACACACTCACATTGAACACATTATGGTTGAGTTGCCTAGCTCTGTCAATAATAAAAGACATATTGTGAGTGCTGCCTACATACCACCTAAAACTCCTACTTTTGTGTATGACAGGCACTTTGCATTGCTGCAAGAAGTATTAAGCCACTGTAGTGTTGATAGTTTCTTTGTGTTAGGAGACTATAATCTCCCTGAAGCTGATTGGCTAGTTTCCTCTGCGACAGATAACTCGAACATTGGTACTTTGTATTCTGGAGGCCCTTCGGCCTGCGCAAATTTACAGATCTTAATTTCCCTTTTGGGTGCTTCTCAATTTAACAATATAGTGAACGATAAAGGCAAAACTCTTGATTTAGTCATTTCCAACAATCCCTGTAATGTTTCTCAGATTTCAACTACATTACTGCCTATAGACACCTACCATCCTGTCCTGTCGTGTGAGACATGTCTTAATGTCAAAATCATCCCTATGACTAAAATTCCTCTTCACAAATATTGTTTTCATAAGGCCAACTTTGACAATATTAATAATAACATACAGCAACTAAACTGGTCTGAACTGCTGTGCCCTTTGAATTCTGAAAAGGCTCTGAATAAATTCTACACTGAGATGGATAATATTATTAAACAAGACACACCATTGGCCCGACCTAGATCAGTTGGCTATCCTATATGGTTCTCTCGTACTCTTATAACTATTTCTAAAAAGAAAGAAAAGGCATGGATCAAGTGGAAGAAATATAATAACATTTCGGACTATGAATCGTTTTCAAGTTATAGGAAACAGTTTAAAGATATATGTCTTAAGTGTTTCAATTTGTATATAGGTTCTGTAGAGGATAATCTAAGCAAAAACATAAAACACTTCTGGACCTATGTTTCCAATCGTAAAGACAAGCCTGGTATTCCATCTAAGCTTCAATACAATAACACTGAAACAAATGATCCAAACATGGTGTGTAATATGTTTTCTGACTTTTTCTACTCGGTTTATGAACCGACATCTCCTTCGTTGCCTCAATGGAAGCCTCCGCAGGACAATAACACACTACATGATGTCTCTATTTGCGATCTTTCTTTCAGTGAAGAGAACATATTGAAGGAGCTTAATTCCTTAGATCCAGCGAAGGGCCCAGGTCCAGATGGACTGTCGCCTTATTTTCTTAGGAAAACTGCGACTTCCATCTGTAAACCTCTTTTTATTATTTATAATAAGTGTATAACTGAGGGAGTTGTACCTGATCCTTGGAAGCATGCGTACATTGTGCCTGTTCACAAAAGTGGATCCAAACGCAACGTGGAACACTATCGTCCTGTTTCCATCCTGTCTGCATTGGCGAAACTCTTTGAAAGGTTAGTTCATAACGAAATCTATCCTGTACTCCACAACATACTGATTCCACAACAGCACGGTTTCGTTAAGCGTCGGTCGACAAATACCAATTTATTATTATTTTCTAGCTTTTTGTTTGACTGTGCTGATAGCCGTGTACAGGTAGATGCAGTGTATACGGACTTCTGTAAGGCGTTCGATAAGATAGACCATGAAATACTGCTAAATAAAATAGCGTTCAACGGTATTCGTGGGAATCTTCTGAGGTGGTTTACTTCTTATATTACCAACCGTAGTCAGAGGGTTGTAATCAATGGTCACCAATCAAACATCGCGCAAGTGACCTCTGGTGTGCCTCAAGGCTCCATACTTGGTCCGCTTCTGTTTATCTTATATATAAATGACATCAGCCAATGTTTTCTTAATACCAAGTTCTTATTATATGCTGACGACCTCAAGGTATATAGAGCCATACGACAACAAAATGATTGCCTTCTGCTACAGCAAGATTTGGACAGACTATCCTGCTATTGTCAGGAAAATAAGTTGCAACTAAGTGTACCCAAATGCAACTTCTTAAATTTCACAAAAAATAAAACCAAAATAAGCTATACATACACGTTATGCAATGCCCCCCTACTTAAAGTTGATTCTATTCGAGACCTCGGTGTTATCCTCGATTCTAAGCTTTGCTTAGACCTACACATCGGAAAAATTGTTAATAAAGCGTATCAACTATATGGATTTGTCATGCGATCAACAGTTGATTTTAAAAAGCCTTCTTCTTATTTATGCTTATATAAGGCTCTTGTACGCTCCCAGCTGGAGTATGCCGTGTCTGTTTGGAGTCCTTACTACAAAAAGTATATTGAAATGATTGAGTGTGTTCAATACAAGTTCTTACGTGCTATGCATTACAGATGTTATGGATATTATTTGTCCTACCATGATTTACTCGCTAAATATAAGCTCGCAACACTTGAAAATAGACGTAGGTACTTAGAAGCCATGAATTTATATAATATTGCTCGAAACAAATTTGACTGTATTGAACTGTCCAATATGCTATGTTATGCGGTTCCTAGGACGGTCCACATGCGAAAAGTGCGCGCTGGTAGATTATTTTCAGTTGGCACTTGCAAGTCCAACTCTGGCCTGCGTTCGCCTGTCCGCAGAATGGTCGATTCCTACAATAAAACTTTCGAGCATATTGACATTTTTGCATGTTCTCACTATAAGTTTAAAAAACTCATACTAAAGGAGTTTTCTTAAATATTTATACACCATTTATTGTTTTCTTGTTTTTTACAACTTTTAAGTATTTTTAATCTTTTTTTTTTTTTGTGTTTGTAACCCTAGCGATTATTTTTAATATTATGTATCCTAGAGTTAATCTGTGAACAGCGTTGTGGGCTGCAATGTTGTTTTTAAGTTCTGTTTAAATTTCCTATTTCTATGTTTTATATTGCAGCTGTTTGTTGTTCCATTTGAATAAAAATAAAAAATAAAATAAAATAAATAAAAATTAGTTAACCGTCTGTAATTCATTACACAGTACAGTTCAGAAGTTGGTATTTAAGTTAAAAGATGAGCTCATTATTAATTAGTGCCCAAAGAAAAGTACCAACTCCTTTTTTAAAAGTTAAATTAGGCCTACGAACTTTTGGAGCTGCAATCCTAAATAGTGAATACAGCATTCGTATAGATTATGGCAGTCAGCGGATAAGCAGAGCGTAATTCCAATCGTTCGTTCAGAACTTGAGAAGACGCCCCGTAAATCTGGCATGAACCTTCATTTTGAAAGTTCTGAAATTATTGTTATAGATGAGCGACCGCTCGCTCTAAAGTGAGGGGTCTCTTTGATTGTTTCGGAGCCAACTACCACCCCAATAATCATATAAGTCCTGGTTCCCAAACAAACTTGCAAAACATGGGAGTAACTACTCAGGCACACCTCTGAGTACCCACCCTTTCGGTTATTGATGTGAATTCCAAATTCCTCACGATGTAAACTTCCATCTTTCACAAATGTTAGTGATGTCCAAGATAAACTTAGAAAGCTCTTAGTGATAAAGTAATACAAGAGGAAGTACCCACCACCTATAAATGCGACACCAATCTGAGACCCAATGCAACGACCCTCCATCCTAGGTGCCATTGAGTGCAAGTACTATCAATTGCCAATTAGTTTCTAGTGCATCACCCAACGGATAACACTGACCTATATTGGCTTGATTGATCCAATTAGAGATTCCTCTTAGTGATAAAGTAATACAAGAGGAAGTACCCACCACCTATAAATGCGAAACCAATCTGAGACCCAATGCAACGACCCTCCATCCTTGGTGCCATTGAGTGCAAGTACTATCAATTGCCAATTAGTTTCTAGTGCATCACCCAACGGATAACACTGACCTATATTGGCTTGATTGATCCAATTTGCGCGGGAAGCGCATCACTGCAACTTAGGTACAGAATCCTTTCGTGAGAAGAGTGACGTTCTAAATTGCAAAATTGCTGAATTGGCTTTGTAGACATCTGTGCCAAGGATTCTAGGAGCATCCTGGGCGCATTAAGGCAATAAGGTCACAATGCTATTCTAGATCGCCTCTGGGATGTAATTGATCAAGGAGGGCAACTCGATTTTGATGTTGAAAGAAACGAAGATTGGCACAGAAATACACTGACGCGATGGCATAAAGCAAAAAGCATCACACAGAAAGTGTATAGGTTCATCATCTGCCTTTTTCCGACTATGTTGGGGTCGGCTTCCAGTATTTTACATGGAGCGACTGCCTATCTGACCTCCACAACCCAGTTAATACTGGGTAATACGACACCACTTGGTAAGACTGGTTGTCGGACTTTTTGGGCCACTGACTACCTGTAATGACTGCCAAAGATAGACAAATGTGTGCCGGAACCATCCGCTTAACGTGCTTTCCGAGGCCCGGAGGAAACTCGGTATGTACTCTTAGATACCGAGTTTCCTCCGTGCCATCCACAGACCAACCTAGGCAAGCACGGTTCAACCTAAAGATCGGTCCGAGCGGCTGTTATTATTAGCCACGAGCTCCTCAGAAAGTGTACAGGTTACGGGGGTATTAATAAAAAGCATCACATAGAAAGTGTGGTTATGGGGGTGGAACAGTACAAAATAGAAAAGAGGTTTGCCAACGATATTGGCGGAATGTAAAAAGGGTAAATTTGAAAAAGTAGAGGAACTCTTCTGCCTAGCTGAGGGACAATATGAGTTGAGATAAAAATAATAAAAAAGGTTTCACGTGGTGGAATCCTTTATTGAAGCGCGTAAGCCGGGCCTTACGCGCTTCAATAAAGGATTCCTGCAAGACGCGGGTAGGGAAATTGGCCGAAATCCTAGTATTGTTCTCATAGCCATGGAATAGAAATGAACTCCATATCATCTCAGAATATTTTAAGTGCAAGTCACCCACTGTTTCATCGGAGTTAAGGGAAATCTATGCGCAAACTGCTGTTTCCATGATCTTAATCAGCATGGTCCCGATCATCCCGTGTAAGAATTTTTCGCCGGTAGAGCATCGGACGAAAAATTTCAATACTGTTGAGTCATATCTTACGTTTGACGTATTATATTGATCATGAATGGACCATTGTAATAAGAAACAGTCCAATCTATACTATTATTATAAAGGGGTCAAGTTTGTGAGGTAGGGGGTAATCTCTGGATTTACTGAAACGATTTTGAAAATTCTTTCACCAATAGAAAGCCACATAATTTGTGTCATGGGCTATATATATATATTTATTAATAGGAAAACTAAGGGGGGGGGGGGGCAATAAGAGGAAAATAAATGTCCTCCCGCGCGAAACCGGGACGGGGTGCTAGTTTAATATAACATACGAGTATCATCACGCTTGCAATCTCCGAAAGGTTAGGCCAAGGTGTTGGTACGTAGCCATTAGCGCACCCATGAATACAGGAAAAGTTTTTAACCAGTGCGCAAATTTTGACATGATAAACTTGAATGTATTTTAATAGACACGTATTTTTTATTTTGATATGTGTTAGTAGTAAAAAATAAAGTTATCGCTTACGAGACTTATTTACCTATAAACTTATTTTATGGTCGCTTGCCAGTCGGGCGCCCGGTCGACCGACTCACGCGTCGACCGGTCGCCCAACCGGCAACCTGAGATCAGCTGAGTTTTGTAGGTGCGCTCGCTGGATGCGACGGCGCCGACGTAAACTTACCTACCTACGCGCTGACGGTTACTGACCGCCGTTTCGCGCTACTTTTTTAAGTTTAGGCTGTGATATGTTATTTGTAAACGTATTCCAATTTTTCCTTCATACTTTCATGGGCTTAGGATACATCGTACGTCAGCAGCCAGCGCGTTTTCATTCACAGTATTACAATTAAATTATGTCCATGTTATGCTTATTTTAAAATGGGACAAGATGGAAAAAATTGAAAAAAAAAAATTAAAACTAAAAATGGGAATGTGTTCTATTACTAACACTGAGCTACCAAAAAAAATTTACGCAGTGGTTAAAAACTTTTCCTGTATACCCATAGGGAAACAGGCCTCGTCTCCAAGACAGGGAAAGGGAGAGAGAGGGATTCACCACGCGGACCCAGGGCGTATTGGTAGATGTCAGATGACTTCGATTTTTTATTCTAGGACATGCCGGTTTCTCCACGATGTTTTGTTTTACGGCTTTGAGAGCAGTGGTGATGAAATAAATGTCACAAAGTAAGGCGCCAGACTGGGTTCGAAATCACGACTTTACTGCTCGTAAATCGGGGTCGTTGCTGCAGCTTTCGGTTATGTTTAAGTCTCATGTAATCATCATCATCATCAGCCTATAATGTTCCCACTGCTGGGACACGGCCTCCTCTCAATGAGAGGGAATTGGGCTATAATCTACCACGCGGGCCCAGTGCGGATTGGTATAGATGTCACATATCTTCGAATTTTTGATTCTAGGACATGCCGGTTTCCTCACGATGTTTTCCTTCACCGTTTTGAGAGCAGTGGTGATGAAATAAATCACACAAAGTAATGCGCCTGTCTGGGTTTGAACCCACGACTTACTGTTCGTAAGTCGGGGCCGCCACCACTGGGCCACCGCTGCTCTTGATGTAATAGGGGCGAGCCCTAATTGCCATCAACTGGGCACAAAATTCCAATTCCGTGGTTGCTACTGAGTAATTCTTGATGAAAAAACCCAATAACACTTTGCCAGACCTATGATTCGAACCCCGAACTCCATGCTCAGCACACGCGTTTACGATCACTAGACCAATGGTGCAGTCCCATCTAACCAATCCCATAGGTTTCGGAAGTGGTATTTTTGCATCCATCCTCTGCCTAGCCTTTTCCTAACTACGTTGGGGTCGGCTTACATTTTAACCGAATGCAACTGAACACCCGTATTTTACAAGGAGCGATTGCCTTTCAAACATCCACAAAGCAAATTTTAGGTAATAAGAAACCCCTTGGTAAGACGTGTGATATATTGGCTTCCATATCTAGCAGAAGACTTAAGCAACCACTCTTGGGTGCACTTGCATAGTGCATGCGAGGATAATTACTGATTTAGTGCCTCCCTGCATTAAAAGCGTCTATTCGGGACCAAAAATGGCAAAGTGGCTAAAATTAGCATTTGCTTTATCAAACTGTCTGTTCATTAGAACTAAAACAAGAAGCTCAAGTACAGTCAAAGTTCGGTCAATCCAGTAGGAACAACTGCGGTCGCGGCTAAGGATATCTGACTCTGAGAATTATCTACCCAAGCATCTGTCAGTGCCCGTCTGCAGTTTTGAGTCACATAGGTAACGTAATCGTTAACATCAAATTACTGTATATCCCAAGAGTTACAGAATAACATACTTTTATTATGACTCGGAAGTAAGTTGGAGTGTGAGGAACATTTTTGCCCGTAAGTGGAAACATAATCAAGCCCAAAACTAAACCTAAATAGAACAAAATAACAAAATACGAGCAAAGGCTCAAAAACAAATAGGAACTAGATTATTAATTTATGAATCAGAATGAAACGTGAATTAGTGAATTATTACTAAAACATTGAAGCCACCTGAATCAAGATCACATCGCAAAGTAAAACGATCCATAAAATATTCCTCGTTTTACCCGAATGAACCCATGACCTCTCGATATCTAACTACCAAACAAGAGACTTGACTATGCGTAGCGATAATACATTGGTTACGACACGATTATAAAACACTATAAATAAATGGTAATAGAAAATTATTTCTCAACATAAAGAACTGCGCAATCTAAATCACAGAACTCCAAAAAAAAAAATATCTGGAATCAGGCGAAACGCCAAAATCAATTCGCTGTTGACAAAAATAAAATGCATTGCCGATTGCGAAGCGTAACGCAAGGTACTTACATTGGATGCTGGCGAATAAAACGATCAAGAACAGAGTACTGGGACGCATTGTAGCTTGTAGCTGGTGTGCACACAGTGAGGTTCGGAACTGAACTGGACTGGTGCATAGATAGTCGCTTCCTCCGACCAGTGTGAACGGCCGCCATATCACGACCTATCTATCCCATTTAACTAACACCCTTAAATTTGAGCGCCGCCGGCTGCCTGATATCGCGCCACAATATTGTTGGTTTTAATCACGGTTATGTAAAACAGGCGTTTCATTGACAATTTGATGTCTTTCTCACTGGGTAGAAAATACTTTAATTACCGACTTGGTAAGGCTGTACACCAAAGGTTTCCTTAATATGCTTCCCGTAAAACAAAAAACACTTTTCAATCTGCCAAATTCTGATCGGTCCCTGATTTTGGATGCCTAGTCGGTACCTACTTATTTTAGATTTTGAAACATAACCTTGAGAAGTACTTACATAGGAGAACCTTCTGCCATCAAGATCCTTATTCGGGCCATTTTTCTAGGATTATTGGGGTTCTGCTAAATTTTGTCCCCTGTTGTGATATTCTTGATATTTCTCGAACTCGTTCAATTCCTAAAAATTAAGGAAATAATAACTTTTTTAACATAAACAAACACAGCACTGTTTGTTATTCCGTGAATGATAAAAAAATTAGATCATTAACGAGAATAATAAAAGTACCTAAGGTCAACACAATCTATAGCGAAGTTCATACAAGTTTAAAATTATTGTTTTATCTCTGGTGGTGTGACAGTGAAATTATTGTCGAAATTACAGGTCAGTGTCCTCAAATAAAACGGATAATGCACTTATTATTAAAATTAAATTTTAAAGATAAAATAACGTTTAATTTTTTCAGGCTCCTATTAACCATAGCTGAGTGGTGACCCAGAGAAATTGAAACTCTGGTTATGAACACATTATGATAGAGTAATTTCATGGGTTTAAGGCGCCTAGACGAGCTAAATTAGCAACTCTATTTGTGGTGGTTCAAACTTCGTTTGAAATGCTGTTAGAGCCACTGCGGGCCAAATAGCGCGAAATGAGTGGTTTCGATCGATTTACAAAAAAACTATTGATTGGATTAAAAAACTAAAACAGTATCATGCTAATATATTGCTTGTAGAATTATTTGCCAAAAAATTAGAATGGTCGCATGCATATTAGTATGTTTTTTATTGTTTGAAAGATATTTTTAGAGGTAAGTTCGTGATTTCTTTTTATCGAGCCAAATTAATTGTATAATGTTTTCAAAACAGTATCATGCTAGCATATATCTGAAGAATATCATATATTTTTCTGGTCTTGTTTATAGCAGTGAATCATATACTTTTAGTAATTATAAAACTACTACTCGCGTTTAGCTCATGTATTCGCCTTAACTCGTCAGTCTGTTTTGTTTTATTCTTTTTCAAATTTTCAATGTCACGTTCATGTATTGCTTTAAAGATTCTAGCTTCTAGAAGAAAGGAAAATCGCAAAACAATTAATCTTATTGACAAATTATTTCAATGAAATTTTTACGAAGAACAAGTTAGGACGTGCAGGCATAGCATGGCCACAAAAATATATGAATAATATGATGCTCAGCGTATAATGTGACAACGGAAATAAGTTGGTCCCAGATCAACAAAAGAAATCTGTAATTTTGTCGGTTTTGACAGACATCACACACTGGTAAAAAGGAAGTCGGTTGAAAAGGTACTATTTTACCAACACCCAAACTTAAAAAAACTTTTTTGCAAAAAATAAAACCGACTCCAAAAAACACAAAAAAGTTTTTATTTTTCACTTTTTAGTGGTTCACATGTGCATACCCTTTCATAACGTACCGGCGTGATTTTTTGTTTTGAACTGGTGTAAACAATAGACAGACATGAGATTTCAGCAATCCCAGTATATTTGCTATCATTTATTGAGGAGTTCCGTTGCCTATCTCCGAAATTCTTCATCAGATCTTTAATTAATTGAAATGGGATTACTCCAAGAAAGTACTCTTTCTAAAACTACCCAAATCGCTTCTGGTGTGCCTATAAAATTTGAAGAGTTCCCTCTATTTCTCCAGGATCCCATTATCAGGATCCTGACTTGATTATGGCACCTTCTGGGAAGTATACCCTTTCAAACAATGAAAAAAACAAAATCGGTCCAGTCATGTTCGAGTAATCGGGGAACATTGAATTGAAAACCTCCTCCTTTTTGTAGTCGGTTATAATAACAACGTTAAGGTCTCAAATATCTTGATAGCCTTTAAAAGATTTGGCCGAGTATCGTTAATTTGCTCCTAAGAATTGAAGAGTTCCGTTCCTTTGTCATGGATCCCATAGTCAGAACCTAAACAAATTCTCATCAAACTACCCTTGAAGTACCTACATCCTTGCCAATAAAATCAATACATGTCACGATAATAGGCTTATCCCCAGTAAATGGAACTTAATACACCTAACTGTCGAAATCTGGGAGTATTGTAAACATCTGCGTACCCCCTCAGAGCATGCAGGCGTGATGTTCTGTCATGATGTTGTATAAAGTTATAAACAATAAACATCCAAGCGATTGCAGCAATTACTGCAGATTTGCCGTGTATTTTAAAGAGTTCCATTGTATATCTCCATCATCAGATCTTCAGCAAATTAAAATGGGAGCACACGGAAAGCACCAGCTTTCAAACAAAAAAAGAATCATTAAAATCGGTTCACCCAGTCGAAAGTTCTGAGGTAAAACACACAAAAAAAAAATACAGTCGAATTGATAAGCTCCTCTTTTTGGAAGTCGTTTGAAAACACTTGTAGATGTTAGTACTACGTTGGACAATACAAGCTTAGCCGTACAAATGGTTATCGCGGGTTTTCTGCGCTTAATATTGTTATTGATTCTTCTTTCTTTATTTCTTATAAGTAGTGATAACCTAGTTTTGTGACCTTCGGCGGACTACCAAGTCATAGGTCTAAAGTGCGGACCCAAGGTACGCACCACTAATTTAATTTTTGATTGTATGATTATCACTTGCTTTGGTGAAGGATAACATCGTGAGGAAATCAGCATGCCTGAGAGATATTTCTCTTCTCTACGGCATGAAAAGTCAAGTCAGAGGCATTATAATTATAGCGACTCCAATTAAGAAAATGTTCATCTTATTCTCAAAGAACAAGAAATACAAATTCAAGAGTTAAATTCTTGTATTGAAGTTATGTCGAGGCAACATGATGAGCCACGGGTGGCATAACAAGTTTGGCACTAAAGAAGAAAGAAAATCGGGAAGTCATAACAAACAGTAAACATGGTAAATATTTGGTTTGTAGTGTTCATATCAGATAGAAAATCTTGTTAAGCCTTCGTACATTATAATTTATGAAAGTTCCAGATGTACCTATTAAGCGGTTTAGTTTCAGACAATCTGATTTTAAAGAGGACAACTGCTCAGCCATCAGTGTTTGTGGATTGGTGAAACAGTTTTGCAGAAAGACTGTATTACTACGTCTACTATAAAGTATAGATTTTCACAAAATGTAAGTCATGTATCAAAAAAAGAAATACTTGACAAATTACAGACCCTTGCGGAGCAGAGCAGAGCTTGCCTGCATGAATAAAATAGTAAATTTATATGCGACCAAATTCATACTTTTTATAGGTATTACGTAAATTCTTAAGCTTTCAAAGTAAGAAATCTACAGCTCAACTTCTTTAAAATTTTACTGATTAAGTTAGCAACTGCCTAAATGAGAAGCAACATGTTATACTCATATTCAATGCTGCTTCTTTTTCTTTATCGTGTGGTTAGACGTGCCTAAACTGGTGTCTGAGTTTTATGCCGTCAAGTCATGAAGTCACCATGCGTGGGCCTCTGACCTGGTTTTATTACATGCCGTCATGAAATATATTTCCTTCATTGCTTCAAGGCTTTTGACACACTAGGGTACAAGTACACTCCTGCCGGGGTTGCGGGCCTATTCGAAAGAGATACCGCGGCCCCGGAACGTAAAGGGCGAGGAAGGAACATGGATGGGTTTTAGTCAGTAAAAGTCTGACACTCCCTCCCGCTCCGCCCAGAGTGGGACAAGTCATTTGACGATTTCCCATCCTAAAAAAAAAAAAGGGTAGGTACAGTACACTATTAAAAACACACGAAAAACGGGTTAAGAGGCCAATTACTCGACTGGTGAAAACAATACCTTCGAAGCCAAAGTTATCGCGTCAAAGTTGGTCCTAGCCTTAGCAGACCTGTATACGTGACGAAAGCCATAGCCCAAGGTTTAGTGTTTGGTCCACTCCACTATTTGGCATACGTGAATGACCTAGAAAATATTAATACATAATACACTGCTCCATAAAACAATACGCTGATGACACCTGTATACTCTGTGCTAACAAAAAACAAAAAGATTTGAAATATTAATCACTACATAATTATTGTAAAACAAAGTTCTTCGGGACCGAAACGTGGTCGCTCACAATGGGCCTTATCAAAAGGCATAAAGTCACCCTAAGGGCAAATGAGAGGGCTATGCTCGGAGTTGAACAGAACAAGTTGAAGAGAACCATGGTCACCGACGTAGCCCGAAGAATTGCTAAATTTAAGTGGCAGTGGGCAGGGCACATTGCTCGCAGAACGGATGGCCGTTGGGGCCGAAAAGTTCTGAAGTGGCGACCGCGAACCGGAAGACGATGCGTTGGAAGACCTCCCACTAGGTGGACCGATGACCTGGTGAAGGTTGCGAGAATCCGGTGGATGCGAGTCGCAAGGGACCGGAAAATGTGGCGACACTTGGGGGAGGCCTATGTCCAGCAGTGGGCGTCTTTCGGCTGAGATGATGATGATGATGAAAGTTCTTCGCCGTGTCTGTCTGTCTGTTCGCAATAAAATCAAAAACTACTGCACCGATTTTCATGCTGTTTTAACCAATGGATAGAGTGGTTTTAGAGGAAGGTATTAGCATACAATTTGTACGCGGGCGAAGACACGGGCATCAGCTTGTTAAAGATAGGGACGGGTTCTAAATTCGAAAAAAAAAACTCAAGCGCTATCAAGAATCGCGTGACACACATTATTTCATGGAGTATTTTCAAATACGAGAAATGAACGACTATCTAATTCCCGTATCACACCTAATTGATGGCTAAATATAATTGAATCATCTAGTTGTTTAAAATAAACTTGGATACATAAGATTCATTGTCAACTGGTACACGCATCATCACCGTCATTTTAATTTATCTAAAGTCGTTCACTGTTAATATATTATCAACATAAGTCTCCCCAAATCATATCATAAATAACTCTTGAGGCAAATTAATGCCAATGACAGGGTCTTGCACAGTAACTTGAATTCCTCGGGTAGTTCTCTACCCCCGAGTAGTTCAAACTACTGAGGTCTGAGCCACAGCTGCTGGCTTTTATAGGGTTTCCATCCCCTTGCTCGCCCCGGTGTAATGCGCGCGCATGTCTAGACGCTAGACTCCTTGGGCACATAGGGTTACCGGATTGCAAATGTTTAGCTACCAAGTTTTTTCCTCAGATTGAAACCTACAAGATTGTCTGTAAAAGGGTTATGTCAAGTTAGAGAAACTTATGGAATGGCGGTTTTTTTTGTTAATCTTGATCGGGCCCATAATAAATATTCCACCCAGTATATAGGCTTAGCCATTACATAAATGTTTTAGAGTTAGTTAAGTAATAGATTTAATTTGTAATGATGGTCATCATAGTGACGCTATTTGACAGCCCTATATCTAGAAATAATGGGTGTAAAAGTACCCTTAACAATGCCAAAAGACATTTTGATTTCCCCGCCGTCATTGCCATAATTTGTTTTATTCCAGATCACACCTGGGAACCTTCTATAGGTACTGAGATATTGGGGTCCAAATTTACAACTATTTCTCAAGTTTTTATCAATTTTGTTTAGTAGGTACATGGAGGACTTACAGCTATAAAACAGACATAAAAAGGAAACCATAGACATCAGAAAGCCAATTACCTATCCTCAAGTAGGTATAGTCTTATAATAATAATCTGTACTGTGAGCACAAAAAACACACCGCTTTAATTAAAACAAGAAGTAATATAAATCCCACCATAAACATTTTCATGTAAAACTGTCAAAAAGTTATTAGATCTTATGTAGAGCTAAGCTTCTAACTCTACACGCCCTAACTTCACAAAACTCAAAACTAAGTACCTTTACGCAAAAATTATTGCTGGGAAACTACTTTTTTTTGTGTCTAAAATCATGTTTTGTGGTGGAACTCAATGTAACGCACTCAAAACATTGTGATAATGGATGGATTGAATAGTACATGGGTCGTGGAAGTGTAGAAAGTAAAAATCTTAGAAAAAAAAACTAGTATTTAAATAGAATTTTGTCAAAAAGTTGGAACTTTGACCCCTAATGTCTCCCAGAAGGAGAAGAAGGTCCCAGGTATGGTGTAGAACAAAAAAATCGCATAGACGGGGAGAACAAGTGCATTTCAGCTTCGTTAATAGTTATTTGTTATACAAGAGTGCAAAGTTGTTTTTTAACCGCGTGCTCAATTTTGATGACCGAGCAAGCGAAAGATTCTAAAATTGAGTCACGAGCGAAGCGGGTGATTCAAAACTTAGAATCTTGAGCGTTAGCGAGAAAAAATTGCATTCGAGTGCAACACGTAACTTTTCATCCCACCTCAGCGAGGAAATGAATAAACGCAAAAAAAAGAATGCGCGTTATTAACAAATTCAGTTAATTCTGTTGGCGTCAAATAAACTTCCTCGTTGCTAGATAATGAGTGGTCATTTTAGGTTTTTCACTTGTTTTCAAGTTGGATTCCTTGTTTTTAACCTAAGGTGTTAACAATATGACGTGAAGAGAAAATGGCGCGCGCAAAACATATTAAAAAAAGTACACCAAGAAGGTTCCGAGTCTGAATTCGTATCAAATTAAAAAAAAAAAAATGATAAATTCGGCACCATAGAAGTACCTAGAAGTAAATAGGTTTAATTAATGGTGTTTTGAATTCACATGCTTAGTGCACACGATGTTCTAAATTCAAATTTACTTTACCCTCAAGACGATAAAAACGGCTTTTGCACTCAGATATCGAAGAGCAAAAATACTCTTTCCGAGATGGGGGGATGAAAAAGTTTTTTTACACCCTATGTGGCTTGACCGTTTCGGTTCCGTCTTGGCAACATTTTACCAGTGTCATGAAAATGTTTTTGGTGGGATTTCATTTATTTTTGTAAGTTGCTTGTGACATCTTTTTTTTTCTTTATATTTCTTTTTTTGTTAATAACAAGGAGTCCCTATATAAATTTTCACCTAGTTTAATTATTGGGTTGGGGGAAAGCAGTTACAAATTTTTATTTTTTTTGTTGTTCGTGTAAGTAGGTACTAATAATAGCTTACGTAACAAAGGAATTGCCCAAAACTTGTATGAATCCATACCTCAGAATGAACAGGGGATCTAAAATGGCCGCTTTAGCAGAATCGTAAATGAATCACGTTAAACAATTTAAATTCTTAAAATGGTCTTTGTAACCATTACCATAAAGTCCATTTTAAGTTTTTTTTTTACCGTGATTCCTTTACGATTCTGCTAAAGCGGCCATTTTAGACCCCCAGATATAAATCTGTAATTTAATAGTAAAAATCTTCTATAACAAAAATTAAAAAGGTGCGTATTACTCAGCAGTATTCGACAGAAGTTAAAAGAAGTGGTTTTTGTCACCACGTCTAAAGTACTTTTATCTATATTCTAGTGTATAATAATATTAAGTAAGTATGTATATTTATCTGTCCGAGGCATTTAATAAACACAGTAAGTATATTGGTTATAAGACACTTAACACACACTGGGGTCAATTATTCCGCAAAATGAGACAATCTATTCGTTTCTAACAATAAGATCACCGGGGAAAAAGCAAGTAGGTACCTATCGCCGTCCCCGGATAATAAAATGATAACTAGAAAAACGCAACCTTACAGGAAAAATAAAAAAAAACATGTTTTGGTTGATTGTTTCTATAATACTGGACGTAGACTGATGATTTTTAGCTTTGAGGAAAAGTTATTTTTTGTATGTTCGAAATGTTATTGTGAAACAGACCCAAATATTAAAATAGAGATGTTATTGAAAAAATAAGAAATTTGTGAAAATTAATCATCATTTTATTCTCCGTACCTACAGCCTGACAAGAATTAACTATTACACTCTTCACTTATCATTTTATTCTACGGGTTTTTAGGGTGCAAGTGATGATGAATATACTTTAATATCATCTTATTCCCGTAAATATTGTAAAAAATTGTTTCGAATTAAACGAGAATAAAATGATAACTGCTTTTATCAAGTCGAATATTCATCAAGTCGAATATTTTTTACGAGAACATAATTCTATGACTGTTTGTCATACTGACAAGTAGGAAAACATTTCGATAAGTTATGGAGTCAGGCGTTACTTTGCGGAAATCCATGGCATTAAATGCTATGAAAAATATTTAGTTTTAATACCGCTAGTCAAAAATATCCAGGTCTGAAAGCAGGACACAAATCCCACCGTCATGCATATGCACATGCACATATGGGCCCACCCTCCCGCCCTCATGCATATGCACACATACAAAACAAGTGAGAAATAATTAGCATGCCATGCAACCAAACCTTTACTCGACACGTGTTTCGCCCCTCCACGGGGCATCCTCAGGAGTTGTTGACTGGTCGAGCGTTCCAACTCGAATGTGCTAGTCGCACCGCTGTCGGCCCTTTATATACCGTTTCGATGACGCTTTTATAACGGTCGATACAACGTCACAAAGACATCTGTGTCGAACTACCTGCAATCATACTTAGAAGTGGTGATGGAATTAAATTTGTTTGGTCATTCAACAGTGTATATGCATTGTTATTGTTATGTTTTGATATTTCTAGCTGTTCCAACACACTCAACCGGAAACCCTTATCGCAAACATGCAAAATGTTATAGGAATTGTTGTCGCTCAAGGAAAAAAAGCGTTATAAAAGCGTCATCGAAACGGTATATAAAGGGCCGACAGCGGTGCGACTAGCACATTCGAGTTGGAACGCTCGACCAGTCAACAACTCCTGAGGATGCCCCGTGGAGGGGCGAAACACGTGTCGAGTAAAGGTTTGGTTGCATGGCATGCTAATTATTTCTCACTTGTTTTGTATGTGTGCATATGCATGAGGGCGGGAGGGTGGGCCCATATGTGCATGTGCATATGCATGACGGTGGGATTTGTGTCCTGCTTTCAGACCTGGATATTTTTGACTAGCGGTATTAAAACTAAATATTTTTCATAGCATTTAAACATTTCGATAATATTATAATAACACCTTATTCTCGTCATTTAAGAGCGCGTATTCCAAAAGTTGGCAACGTTGCAAATAGCTGTCAAATATTTACACGTTTTAATTAAGTTGGCAATTTAACTATATGAAAATAAGAAATATGGCTCTGTAGTGGACTAAAAAATGATAAGGGAATGCAATAATGAATATCGTAACACCGAATATATAGTTTTAGATGTAAAAAAAGTATTTGGGAACTTGCCAAATGCATTTTTACACCTGAAACGTTCACAACATCAAATTTAGGGTTTTAATAGCAATTCATATTCAATTTTTTCAATTAATAAAATCTAATGACAACATAATATCCCGAGAATTTTATTTATCTGATATTATCCAAGTCCAAATTATAAAGGTTCAATTAAACGACGAAGCGCTTCGAGAATCTATTCAATGCATCTATCAGCACAATGTTTTGAGTGCGTTACATTACATCAAGTCTTACCGGAAAACGAGATTTTTCATCATAAAAAATCGTTTCCCGGCAATTATTTTTGCGTAAAGATACTTAGTTTGATGTACCTACAGAATGCTTGGTTGACGGCTTCGTGATGAGTCTGTTTTCACTTTGTTTAATTATTATAATCTCCGCTTATTAGGGGTAGGTTTACCACTACCACTACAAATATTACCTTTACTGATGTCTAAATAGGCTATCAACCAATGCCAAATTGTTGCCACTAACGAGCAGTTTGACCTAAGAACATTGTGTCGTTTTGAAGCAGCTTATGTCGGGGCTTCCACTTTTCAGAGTAGATATCCTTATAATTAATTAATTCTTCTTAGAAACATTATAAGTATTAGAAATATGTAATTAATCAAACTCAAACTCAACTCAAACTCAAACTCAAATCATTTATTTCAACTAGACCATTACGGCACTTTTGAATGTCGATAAAACGAAAAATAAAGCGAAGCTACAGTCACAGACACAAGGCATAATAACTTGAGAAAGTACTGTAGTTGCCCATTCCCTAACGTAGATCTCTATGGAGAAGAACGGGCAAGAAACTCCATGGACACTCTTTTCAATCAAAAATGTTGTTACAAAATCTTGGTTACATCTTTCATGTTGAGATTATACATATATGTGAGAACGATGTAGAAAGACGTGCACAATAAGAGCGTCCAGAGTAAAAATAAATAAATCAACAATTAAAAATAAAGCAATTCAAATGATCCACGGCAGCTAAGAGATGACCAGTCCCGACTGACAGCGCCCGTTCACGAACATGACGCATGAATCAGCGCCATTCAATTCAACCATATTGTAGGGAACTAAATGACCCGACCCACCCGCCACCATCAGCAAGACATTTAAGCGAGCATGACATTCTCTCAGCCACCAAGGCATATTCAAGTCAATGAAACATAACTAAATGCAAATGGTAGCTTTACGGTACATGGTACTCACACATGTGTTATGCAATTATACAATACTAAGAGATGGAATCTATACAATGCAAGAATATTTTTACAATCTTCTGCAGCTACCACAATAATTGTCCAATAAGTTTGCATCTAAGGTTGCGGAGCAGGACCAGCATTTAGCCAAGCATTTTTATCCTCAATGTAATCCCCCAGCTTATAATATGCTTGCCTACATAGTGTGCGTTTTACACAAGATTTAAATTTCGTCTCATTCAGTTGTAGAATGTGGGGAGGTATTTTATTGTAACATTTTAAACAGTACCCCATGAAAGATGAATCTACTTTAGCAAGCCTGAAACCTGGCTGAACTAGTTGGTCCCTATTTCTAGTATTATAGTGGTGTCTGTCACCTCTTTTACTGAATAAATGCAGATTTTTCCTAACGTACATGATGTTTTCATAGATGTATTGACAAGGTACTGTCATGATATTAATTTCCTTAAACAGTTCTCTTAGAGAATCGCGTCTACGTAATTCATATATGGCTCTGATGGCTCTTTTCTGCAGAATAAAAATAGACTCGATGTCTGCAGCACGTCCCCATAGTAAAATACCGTATGACATAATACTATGAAAATAACTAAAATAGACTATCCTCGCCGTATCAACATCAGTAAATTGACGGATTTTTCTAACAGCATACGCTGCTGAGCTCAGCCGGCCTGCAAGAGATGTTAAATGAGGACCCCATTGTAGCCTGTGGTCAAGCGTAATTCCCAAGAAAACCGTTTTATTGACAAATTCAAGTTTCTCTTGATTCAATACTATGTCACAATCACTACTTTTGACATTTGGTAAAGCAAATCTTATGCACTTAGTTTTTTTCCCATTTAGTACTAAATTATTAGCGGTAAACCAATTATGAACCTGCAGTAGGGCGCTATTTACGTCGTCAAGATTTGTGGCACGTCTGTTAATCCTAAATATTAAAGAAGTATCATCAGCAAACAACACCATTTGCGGATGGTTGTTAAATAAATGGGGTAGGTCATTTATGTATACTAAAAAGAGGAAGGGACCCAATATCGAACCTTGTGGTACACCCATTTTTACTTTTAAACCCATCGAATTTACATCCTTTACTTGTACATGCTGCTGTCTATCATTCAGATATGATTTTACTAAACTGAGCGCAAGTTTACCTAAACCGTAATGCTCAAGCTTCAAAATCAGGGTTTCGTGATTTACGCAATCAAATGCCTTCGAGAGGTCACAGAAGATTCCTATGGCATCTTGTGCCTCTTCCCACGCAGTAAAAATATGTTTTAATAAAGTGACACCGGCGTCAGTCGTACAACGTCCTTTGGTGAAACCATACTGCTGTTCGTGTAAGATTTTATTGGTGTTAAAATGGTTAAGCATTTGATCGAGCATTATCTTTTCAAACACCTTGCTGAAAACCGGCAACACGGATACGGGCCTATAATTGTTGGTGTCTTTACTGTCCCCGGATTTAAAAAGCGGTATTACCTTACTGAATTTCATTAGATCCGGGAAGACCCCTTGATCCACGCACAAATTAAATATTGAGGCTAAATACGGCGCTACAGTCTCAACAATTGAGGTACAAGCTTTGATAGACATACCCCATAGATCTTCGGTTAATTTGATCTTGATTTGCTTAAAAGCTTTTATGATTGTCATGGGGTTTACATGCTGAAATTTAAATTCATTTGAGCAGGCTGAAACGTTCGCCTTCAATAAATCCATAGAGAGCAAGGGAGAGGAATTTAAGGTTTCAGTAGTTTTAAGTGGGATACTGGTAAAGAAATTTACAAATTCTTGAGCGACTTCATTATTAGAACTCACGAGACCATGTGAGGTCTCTAGTGTTATGTCATTACTTGTTTTTTTAGATCTATTAGTCTCACTGTTGATAATTTTCCAAACCGTCTTTATTTTGTTATCGGCTGATTTTATCTTGTTGCTAATGAAAAGAGACTTGGCTATCTTGCAAGAGTTTTTAAAAATTTTCGAGTAAGTAGCCACATATTTACTAAAAGTTTCTGTGTTGATATAAGGCTTAAGGCCGTACAACTCAAACAATCGTTCCCTACTTTTCCTAATACCCGGTGTTGCCCAGTCACTGAAAATAAACTTTGGGCCAATAGTCTTAGTTTTCTGTTTTAAAGTATTATTGAACTCGGTGTGCACTACCGAAAAGAATTCTTCATACAATTCATTTACATTGTTTCCAATATGGCCTGGTATATTTAACTTACTAATTAAATTATTATTAAACTTTTCTAAATTGCTGGGTGTTATTTGTCTGGTTTGAATCTGAATTCTAATTCTAATTCTAATCACTAGTAAAGACATACCTGAATAAACATATCGTTTATTTTGATCGTTTCTACCTCTCTAAAAACAAAATAAAGAGACTAGCTAGCTCTGTAACTTTATCTATAACATACCACCCCATCCTGCGTCATTGGGGTGTACACAAAGCGACCCTTGCGCCATCTTTAGTGTCAGTCAAATGTTAACCATTTAAAATAATAAAATTAGGTATAAAAGGCTACATCGCATATTTTTTTTAAATCGTGTACTTACCTACTTTGTAACATAATTATGAAAACTGAAATAATTTAAAAAATAGGTTACATTACAAATGCTGGCAACATTTGAGTAACGCCATCTATTCATTACATAGTGCAGCACACAGCACAGTATTGCTCATAGATAATACACTATATAATACAAGATACATGCGCAACTGTGATTTTCTTTTTTAAAGCTGTGTACCCAAGCTGTTAGATGGCGCTGTTAGTTTTTGCTCAGCAAAATAAATACTTACAAAAAGTAATTCTTGTCTGAGGATTCGAAAAAGAGAACCATGGTTCACAGGGCGGTTGCTGTTACCGCTAGGCTATCTACTTCACTGACAAGTAGTTTAAAATAGCTGTTCTCTTCATAAGCATGATATGACAGTTGTAAGTTGTCAAACAGTTGAAAAGTTGATGTCCTCAACCACACAGATGGCAGCACTATCTATGAAAATTTTGTTTGAAGCCAATGTATGGCAGTTTCACCCCCCTGCCCCGCTAGCATGGGCAGGGGATAAAATTTTATCCACCGGTTATTTCCACTGACAAGGGACAAAATTCAAACAAAAGTGGAAATAACCGGTGGATAAAATTTTTATCCCCTGCCCATGCTAGCCGGGCTGGTATTGCTGTATATAACGCTGTATTATACGCTTTGAGCTTGTAGTCCACACAATCAACTTAGTGTATCAGGGCGCAGTTAGATGGCACTTTTCTAAAATGACTAGCATTTTTCCAACCAAGTAATGTACAATGCACGTAACCAAGTATTGATTCAACCATTGCACAAACCATTATAACTATGTTGAAACCATATGAGCAAGATTTGCATGGAAAGTCCAGTTCTTTTGGCGTGACGGTTTGAGTTTCAGTATTAAGCTGTTACGGGGTTGATCTGGGGGGCTACCATACCATAGGGGCTACCCAGCGATGTGCTTTACTTTGCTAAAGTTGGGATGATTTTGCAGCACCGACACATCTCCGTGTTTTAGCAGTTTTGTCAACAAAGGGAAGACGTTCAATTGCCAATTTGCCACCAGAGTGTGATTATCTTGACCTTATACAAACCTATATGTCTAGCTCTGTGTATGTATGCATCATGTAGGTACTACAATCTCCTTTTTATGAAAAAAATGTTACTATTTTTTATTACTAAGTAATTCAAACGTATAGTCGAGTGCAACGAGAGGTTTTCTTTTTGAGAATTAAAAAAAAATTGTTTCCATGAACTCGATAGATGGCGTTGATCAGACTACGTTACTAGGTGCCAAAGCCAAAACGCCCGAAAAAGCACACGTCACATACGCTTGTTGACTGACACTTTCGTTTGCATATAAGCTTCCGAATTTATAAATTAGGTCCAAGTGAAATTATGTGACGTTCTGTTCCTTGCAGTAACGTACCGCGATTAGCGTCATCTATCCAGCGACTAGGGAAGAGTTGAAAAATGAAATCTCTCAACGAAGTTTACTGTGGACGGATTTTCATGGGACTTTTTAATTGAGTTCCTAGAGGAGTGGAGAAGAAAGTTAAAAAAAAATTTCGCCACTCGTGACTTTTTTTTTGATGTTGCGTTGGAATTTATTTTTTTCGTTTATGGACAACTTCAAACTCGACCAAAGGAAATTAAAAAAAAAGTCACGAGTGGCGAAATTTAAAAAAAAATTCTTCTCCACTTCTCTAGGAACTCAATAAAAAAAGTGCCATGAAAATCCGACCACTATAAACTTCGTTCCACCTTTTGAGTATTTTTAACCCCCGACGCAAAAACGACGGGGTGTTATGAGTTTGACGTGTCTGTGTGTGTCTGTGGCATCGTAGCTCCCGAATGGATGAAACGATTTTAAATTGGTTTTTTTTTGTTTGAAAGGTAATTTAGTTGGGAGTGGTCCTATATAGCTATGTTTGAAGAAAATCGGTCCAAGATGGCCGCCGCCACAAATTGGCGGATTAAATATTTATTCAACAACTCCCTCAATATGAATGTTAATCCAAAGGTGTCGGGATTGTGATTATTCGAGGCAGAGATTTTTCTAATGTTTTTTTTTCTGGGCCCATAGGTATAACCAGTTAGACTGTAGGTACTCACAAAAGACAGGACATAGTGAACTTAATCGTTATCCATTTGCTATAAACAAATTGGTTAGTGTCGGTAAAGGTTCAATTCATTTCCTCGAAAACTGGCTGTTATCTTACTACTATATTTCACAGTCTCATTAAAAAAATCTCAACTAGTGTTTTATTTCCACAGACAACATAATTTTTTTTGTTGTTATCTCAGCAGAGGCGCATGTTTTTGATTAATATTTTATGAAAATTGAAATTATGGATACCTACATAATTTATGTTACCGGCCAGACCCGATTTCAAGGACAAGTTTAGTAAATCAATTGTTTTTTTGCCCCTTTTTTTTGGTATGGAGTTACCTTGTGTGCTGAAAAAATATACAGATGTGCATTTAAAAATATCCCTTTTTGCCTAGGCTAAACTAGGTATACCGACTTGGGGCACTCCGACACGGATAGATTAGTTTAATAGTGGCTTATTCGGTCGCTTCGCTCGCTCATTCGACCCCGCCATTCCCTTCGTGGTTAGTTTTTATAAACCATTCAGAAGTAGGTAATCCTTTGTTGTGATACCACATCTCGCTTTGCATTCTTTCTCATTCCAAGATAATTATTCTCATTTTCAGCACAAAGAAAAGAAAAGGAATATTTTAAATGCCGCAATTGTATTTTGCTTTCGGGATGTTTGTGTTAATGCAAAGTTATTTTTGCTGCTTTCTCTTGAGCTTTTTGGCTCAAAAAGAACCCAAGGCAGGCCAAACATGGGCAGTTGGACGAAATGGGTTTCAATGTATATGAAGATTAAAATAGTTATCAGTTGGCACACTTTTGAACGTCTTTTGTTTGGAATCAGACTAGACTTCTACACGCATGCGCCGACGAAAACGGCTAGGGGATGATTGAAGCTCATGGTAATGGAAGGCCTCGTTAAAATCTACTAATCTCGAAAAATACTGAATGAAAAAAAAAATTGTTTCGCTATTCGATGAAGTGTTTTTCTGGGGAGGCTAGGAGTATGTCACATACAAGTACCTTTTATATGAGTTGAGCTGCCGCGGAAGTCTGGAGATCAGGGGGTCTAAAATGGCCGCTTTAGCAGAACATTAAATGAATCACGTCAATACTTTTAAATTCTAAAAGTGGACTTTACACTCATAACAACAAAGTCCATTTTAGGTAATTAAATTTTTTAAAGTGATTCGTATTATGTTCTGCTAAAGCGGCCATTTTAGGCCCTCTGTTCAGTGCGAAAAAAGAGAAGGCTGCCAAACAAATTTGTGTCATGAATTAAATAAAAAAACCACAAATAAATGTTAATTTGTTTAGAAAAGTAAATATTAGTTTTACATAATCATGTTTATCTATGATATTGATTTTATAAACACAATTTGAATAATCAAAAAATGTTTACGCCGTAAAAACGTAGATCGCTTTTCCGAAATTTAAAAAAAACCTTCACTTCTGACTCTATAGTAGGTGAATGTTTATTTTTAATTATTCATTGAACCAATTTGGACTAAGTATAGGTATAGTTATCTGTGGCAATTTTACTTTCCGCACACGTGTGGAAAAAATATCAAAAACTCACGTGTGTGAAATACACTGCATTTCGAACCTAATCATGGTGCAAAAAGAGCCAATTTTCGAGAAAGTGTATTGAAAAGTCATTGTATTTTTTTACGTTTTTTTTTGTATTTCGGTTATAGTTTACAACTTAGTTTTGAATAAGTGTAGCCTTAGTCCAGTAATGACTGTATTATGTGCGTCGATAAACGGAAGCGAGTCTGGGACTCACTGTAGTTCGATCGCACTCTTGTGCGACAAACTGAATGTCGACATCACGGTAGTGCGATAAACTGAAGTTCGACATCACGCTAGTGCCATAAATGGTAAGTGCGACAATAGTTCGACACTACTCAAGAGCGACAAACGCTTAATGTGACACTTGTATAAACAGGCTGTAAAAGGATCCTTCACAAGCCGCCAACGAAACATTCTAAGATACATCAAAGTAAGCAACATTGCGCAACAATTAATGCTGGGAGACCAATTTCTGTTTGGTGTGATTGAGCAGATTTACAGCCGGTATGAGGCAACACACGGAGGAGCGCGTGGCTAAAGGATGCATTTGAATCCTGGCCGCGTCAGAATAGTACATTGTGATACAAGGGGCTAAAATGACCCATTATAGACGAGGTAGTTTTACTACCGAGCTTTAGCGAGGTAGTAAATAGGAACCGAGTTATAATGGGATTTTAGCGCCTTGTGTTACACCGTACTTTTCACTACGATTGCGAGAAAATAAAATAACCATTAATATGATAGTTTATTTTATTAAAAATGAAATGTACAATTTGTACTGTAGTTCTAATGAGATGTTTTTTTCCGGCAACATAATCTCAGTTCTCTGTGAAGACGAATATAATATTGTGTCGTCTGTGAGGTAAACGTAGGAGATAAAAAGAAATTCAAATAAATAATACAGAAAAAATCTTAAAATTTCACGCCAATGCCTTTTTTTATTTCTTCTGTAGCTGGAATGCAACGCACACATCCTGCCAAAGAGTCCGGCGTTCGGCGCGTTTGGTTCCATTTTTAAAATAAAATGTTTTTTTTTATGGAACAGTAATAAGTCGATTCTTTATGAATTATGAATAAGACTTGTGCGTTTTCGAAAACCGACGACGAAATTTAAAAAAAAAAACCTTATTTTCCCTAGGGCTATAATGTGCAATTTTACGCCCCCTCTGGTACGCTATTATGACGGTCTTTTCGAGCAAGAGGAGTGAAAAAACAATTTTCATCAGAATTATTAAGGTGAAAGCGTCCGGGTTGCACGCGAAATCCAGCAGTGGGACACACGATGGGCCACGAAAAAAAAAATCATTTACACTTCGAAATCCAACAGGTCTCCACGACGTTCGAGTAAATCCACATTTAGCATCATGGCCTCCCTAACTATAGTACGGAGGTCGTGGAGGTGTTATAAGTAATAATTTTAACATTAAAAACAATATTAAAAAATAAAACTTGTGGTAACTTTGAGCCCCAATATCTCTGTAATGATCGCAATGACGAGGAGAACTGCCTTTCGGCTTCGTTATGAGGTTTTTAACATCCTTCATAAACCCACGACAGATAGCATTTTGATAAATAATCAAACAACGAGTGACGCGCTGGCACCTACCGCGCCACCGTATCGTACACTCGTTGTAGTGTGGTAGACCTACACCTACTCGCACACTCAGAACTGTTTTACGACTTACTGTGTATTTACTGCTTTTGCTCAGTTAATACATAATCCATGAGTATGTTGATAACACCGAAGCCTTCCCTGAAAAACCCCCTATCTAACAGTGAAAATTATATTACAATCAGATCAGTACTTATTGTGATTAGTACTTATAAACAGAGCGCGCAGTAACCTTCGGCCGCCATCGAAACTTCGTTCCAACCGAAACCGCGTGACGTCCACTAGTTGTCTAATAAAACCCTTGAAACAGTTTTTATAATCCAATAAAAACAATCGAGGAATTTTTATGCTAGAAGTGTCATTTTTCATAAAATACAGAACGTTTACGGAAAGATTCAACCCACAATGTATATGTGTCGCAGCCATATCGTAGAACACGCCGTATTAAGGTCGTGGCTCACTTGACAAGCACCGCACCAGCACGGCACCAGCACAGCTCCTGACCGGCGCGCGGCGTCGCCTCGAATATAGGCTACGGCGCGCGGTCCGCGCGCCGCAAGCTAGATGTAAGCACGCGGTCGCCTCGCTTGCGGCGCGCGGGCCGCGCGCGGTCCCCTCGCTTGCGGCGCGCGGGCCGCGCGCGGTCCCCTCGCTTGCGGCGCGCGGGCCACGCGACGGCCACTCGCCGTCCGCAAGGCGCAAGCTCGTAGTCCGCACGCTGGTAGTAATAGTCCGGGAGGTAGCATTGTATTTCAGGTATTATCTCTAGTAATTATATTTTGTTAACGTGGATTCGTGGTTTAATTCACCTACCCCGCGAACACCCTTTCTATTACAGTTCTGAGATTTTTTTAAGTTCAGTATATGTAAACTATTTACAAAAAAGTTTCAGCCGGTGTACTGTAACGATTGATTCAGTTATTGTAACATAAGATCAACCTTCGATTACAACAATATCAGTCGGTTTATTAGGGCTTTTTTATTTGCTTTTTATTTCTAACCGAACTAGGTTTAGTGTCATGGGCTCTCTAACTAAATTTGTACCTGGCCATACATTAAACAAAGAGTACCCACGACGTGGAGAAGCATGACGGCGCAATGACATTATTTCGCGGGCCACTCGGCGTCCGCGCGCGGTCCCCTCGCTTGTGGCGCGCGGACCCCTCGCTTGCGGCGCGCGGACCCCTCGCTTGCGGCGCGCGGACCCCTCGCTTGCGGCGCGCGGACCCCTCGCTTGCGGCGCGCGGACCGCGCGCGGACGCCGAGCCGCCCGCGAGGCGTGTCGTATGGTAGCGGCAAGCGCGTTGACCACCCGCCGTAAGCTTTTTCATATGGACATTAAAAAATATGTTATGCGACACACGATTTAATGCTCTAATTTGAATGGCAAGTAAATTGCTGGGTTGGAGCGGTGCTGGTGCGGTGCTTGTCAAGTGAGCCACGACCTTAAACACAACGGCGCGCCGAATTTTAAAACGTCGCCGTTATGTAATGCGGCGTCTTCGATTACAATTCGGCTGATATAAAGTACGCCGCATTTAATGAGCACTTTGCGTTCGTCAAAGCGGCGTAAACGAGCCACCCAAATACAGACGGACGCATCTTCGATACGCCGCTTTGAAAGCGAGCTCATAACTCAGAGCACCCGAACGTTAGGTCACTTTAAGCCCTGCAGACAGAAATAGGAGCCCCGCGTAGCGGGGCTACGTCGACTACGCCTTATTTTTGGAATTTTCAGTATTTTATTCGATTGTTTCTTCTTGGTGACAAAACAGCTAAACGTTGGACGCCGCTTTATCGAACGTATCGCCACCACAATCCAGCTGATCGTGACGACACCGCATTAAATAACGGCGACGTTTTACAATTCGGCGCGCCATTATGTAATACGGCGTATTATACGAATTAGCTGCGACATAATATGGTTATAGATCTAACTGTCACTGTGCAAATAAATGATTTTGACTTTGACTTTATTTTACATTATCATTGTAAACTACCTATTTTACTAGCAGACCTAGGTTGGCTCTAAACTGTTTTACGACGGTCGTTATATCAACCGCATACACTAGCTTTATGAAAATCCTTATTGTTTGAAACCACCTAGACCTCAATTTCCCTCGAAACACACTTAACCTAATGGTGAAAGAAAAATTAAAATCTGTTCAGTTTTTACTGTAGTTAGTAGTCGAAGTCTGTCGAACAGACAGACTTGGCGGGCTAGCTTTATACTGAGGCAGCAGTTCCACGGGAAAGCAAAGTTAATCTGCTTACCGATAGATATGAATTATACCAACTAAGATGATTGTTTTATTTTCGTTCGTTTAGCCCTGATACAAAAGGATTCAACGAAGCTTTAGTTTTACTTTTGCATTATTAAGCTATGAAGATCTAAAATACAATCGTACATAGGTACCTTACATTCGGAACAAGATTTTTTAAGTTAGCAGAATTGGGGTAAAAAAGTAATACATAAATTTGTAGTATAAATTTATTGTTAGTCTTTATTTGTGTCCGAAAAAGAACTGAAACTTTTGTGACGAAGAGACCTTTTTTAATCCTTTGTTTAATTTCGGAAACACATTATAATAGCTTGGACTGGCCAGGACTGTAGTCTAGTATGGATGATTCATAGCATCGTAGTTCATCTTGTACAAGGCAGTTTATGCATAGAGGAACCCGAGTGTCATCTCCTGTAATAATTCGACTCAAAATCCTTGACCTCCTTGTCGACACTACAGAAGTCCAAATGTATCACAATTGCTCCCCGATTGAGTCACTTGATTGAATATTTAACCTCCTCCTTTTTTTGAAGTCGATTAAAAAATAAACAATGGCGCTCAGGGAAGGGGTCGAAGTCCAGGGGGAGGTTCTAGAGCAGAGCTGCTCAACCACAGGCCTGCTAATAGTAGATAGATGACGAAATACTGTTGAAAACAGATTTGAGGATTCCATATTAGATCGAGTTAAAGTTGTTGTTATGTCCATACGGACATAATTGGATATTGACAATATCTAGCGAGAAATTACAGAAATCACAAACATTGTTTTACTGAAAGCATGTATTTACCGCTCACAAAAAATTGGTTAAAAAAACCTTCTTGAAATGTGTTTTAGTTTTGTAAAAAAAACATACCGTACTTTCAGTATTTGCAAACAATTATTTAAATTTTAGACTTTTGTTAACCCATCATCTAGCAAGTATGTTGGGGTCGGCTTCCAATCTAATCGCCAGTATTTTACATCGAGCGACTGCCTACCTCACCTCCACAACCCAGTTAGCGCTAGACAATGCGTCATCCATGGTAAGACTGGTGGTCAGATTTTCAGGCCGTAGCAAGAACCAACACAAACGGTTTCGTTCACGGAGCGCAGAGGAATCTCGGAATACAGTGGGTTGTTAGTAACAACTTGTTACCCATCTCCGACAGACCAGAGATAAGCTGCTTGACTTTGAATTTAAACCCCTTCTGCTGTTTTACTTAGCCACGAACTCTTCAACTTGAGTTTAGTATCCTAATTTTTAGCTCAAAAACCTTTTCAATGTTTCTGATGATTGAATTTTTTATTGGATTACTAATACACAATCAGCTGTCAACTTTAAGTTTTGTTTAATGTTAAAAGCTAAATAGGTATTTACCATTACTATAAGGAATGGCCCACTGGTTGACAGAATTTTGGCCCACCGTGAAAATAAGTTGAGCAGGCTTGGCTTGAGTCTAGACATGCGCGCGCAGTACACCGGGGCGTGCAAGGGGATGGAAACCCTATAAAAGCCAGCTGCTGTGGCTCAGACCTCAGTAGTTTGAACTACTCGGGGGTAGAGAACTACCCGAGGAATTCAAGTTACTGTGCAATACCCTGTCATTGGCATTAATTTGCCTCAAGAGATATTTATGTTATGATTTGGGGAGACTTATGTTGATAATATATTAACAGTGAACGACTTTAGATAAATTAAAATGATGGTGATGTTGCGTGTATCAGATGAAAATGAAAATTTTAAGCAGCAAACCATTTTTTTTACAACATTGACATGCTGTCTTTTCATTCCGCCATGATTGATGCAGCAGTTGACTTTCATTTGGATGATCAGTTCATAATAATCAACTATCAGAACGTTGACAAGCCCGAAGTATATTAGTGTACCATGGACAAGCTATTAATAAATAAACTGTCACTAAAGCCACACACGTCTAATCGTTGAAAGAACATTAGAATGTAGGTAGGTACCTAACCAATGGTATAAATATTTCCATCATCATCATCATCAGCCTGTAATGTTCCCACTGCTGGGACACAGGCCTCCTCTCAATGAGAGGGAATGGGCTATAATCCACCACGCGGGCCCAGTGCGGATCGGTGGATGTCACATGTCTTCGGTTTTTTGGTTCTAGAACATGCCGGTTTCCTCAAGATGATTTCCTTTACGATATTCCAGTACATATAGTATTCCAACATGTAAATTTAAAGGTTTGCCTAAAAACATTAAACAAGCCATTGAATCTCTAAAGTGATCAAATTATTATTTTTATGATATCTACACTAATATTATGAAGAGGAAAAGTTTGTTTGTTTGGTTGTAATGAATAGGCTTAAAAACTCTTTCACCATTCGAAAGCTACATTATCCACGAGTAACATAGGCTACATTTCATCCCCGTACTCCCACGGGAACGGGAACTACGCGGGTGAAACCGCGTGACGTCCGCTAGTTTTAACTATTAAATGAAAATATGCTGGTTAGTATTATGGGCGATGTCCATTGCAAAGAGTACAATACCATAAATACCTACCAAATGGGTCCGTTGTTGTCCTCTAGAACTGTCAAGGAGTCGGTCATCTATGTACATTAGAGACATCTAGATAGTACTTCACTGAAACTACTAACGTCTACGTATCGTAGAAAGAGTATTTTCTGTACTTTGTCGACAGTCGACACCCCAGAATATACCTGCAACGTGGATATTTCAATAGTTTAACGCTAAGCTCCCAGATGGCGCAGTAAATAAAATCCAAGCTTGCCCAACAATTACCTATTACCAAATTGATACACAGGGCATAAAAGTAGATCAGGGATTCCCAAACCATTTTGGGCAACAGACCTCTTTTCCAAAATGAACTGATACCTCAGGCCCCCACAGCCAAATTAGTTTAAAAATCCCGTCTCTAGTTTTTTTCTTAATAATACAAAATACTTACAAATTAGAGCAGCGGTGGCCCAGTGGTGGCGGCCCCGTCTTACAAACAGTAAGTCGCGGTTTCGAACCCAGACAGGCACATTACTTTGTGTAATTTATGTCATCACCACTGCTCTCAAAACGGTGAAGGACTTCGTGAGGAAACAAGCATGTCCAAAACGAAAAAAATCGAAGACATGTTGATGGATTAAAGCCCATTCCCTTTCATGGAGAGGAGGCCTGTATCCCAGCAGTGGGAACATTAATAGGCTGATGATGATGACGACTTATCAATTTAAAAAAAAGCGGTTCCAAACGTAACTGAGGATAATTGCATGCTCAGTTTCGTTTCGGGTAGATTAAAACCTCTTTCTTGCTCTTCGGGTTGGCAGGTGTGGTGTAGGTAACTAGTAACTAATCTATTATCTTTAGTTTCGTGTCGGTTAGACTACACCTCTGTTTTACTCATTGGGTATTGCAGGTGTGATATAAATAGTAACTTATAGGAGGCCTATCCTACTCCAAACGAAGTTTCGGGTAAGAAACACCTCTGCCGTATCCTTTCGGGTTTACCAGTGTGATGTAAGTAGTAGCTAATCTGTTATCCTCAATTTTTTTTTGGTAGAAAAAGTCTATGCCTTACTCTTCGGGGGTTGCGTTCGTGGTGTAACTATTAACTCATCATTTTTCCTCAGTATTGTTCCGGGTTTAATACAGCTCTGCTTTACTCGTTGCGGATTGCAGGTGTGACAAAACTAGTTACTCATAGGAGGCCTATCCTACCCCAAACAAAACTGAGGATAATTGCATGCTCAGTTTTGTTTCGAATAAGATACACCTCTGCCATACCCTTCCGGCTTTGCCGGTGTGATGTAACTAGTTACTAATCTGTTATCATAAGTTTCGATTCGGGTATTATACACGTCTGCCTTACTCTTCGGGGGTTGCAGGTGTGAAGTTACTAGTAACTAATCTGTTATACTCAGTTTCGTTTCGGGTAAGATACACCTCTGCCATACTCTTTCGGCTTTGCCGGTGTGATAATACTAGTAACTAATCTGTTATTTTCAGTTTCGTTTCGGGTTGAATACACCTCTGCCTCACACTTCGGAGGTTGCAGGTTTGGTGTAACTAGTAACTTATTTTTTTCCTCAGTTCTGTTCCGGGTATAATACACCTCTGCTTTACTCGTCGCAGATTGCAGGTGTGATAAAACTAATGACTTATAAGAGGCTTATCCTACACCAAACGATACTGAGGATAAATGCATGCTCAGTTTTGTTTCGGGTTAGATACACCTCTGCCATACCCTTTCGGGTTTGCAGGTGTGATGTCACTAGTAACTAATCTATTATCTTCAGTTTCGTTTTGGGTATAATACATGTCTGCCTTACTCTTCGGAGGTTGCAAGTGTGATGAAACTTGTAACTAATCTGTTATACTCAGTTTCGTTTTGGGTAGAATACACCTCTGCTTTACACTTCGTGGGTTGCAGGTTTGGTGCAACTACTAACACATCTTTTTTCCTCATTTTTGTTTCGGGCATAATTCACCGCTGCTTTACTCGTTGCGGATTGCATGTGTGAAAAAACCATTTACTTATAGGAGGCTTGTCCTACACCAAACGATAATACCATAATTGCATGCTCAGTTTTGTTTCGAATAAGATACACTACTGCCATAGCCTTCCGGCTTTGCCGGTGTGATGTAACTAGTAACTAATCCGTTATCCTAAGTTTCATTTCGGGTATAATATACGTCTGCCTTACTCTTAGGGGGTTGCAGGTGTGAAGTTACTAGTAACTAATCTGTTATACTCAGTTTCGTTTCGGGTAAGATACACCTCTGCCATACCCTTTCGGCTTTGCCGGTGTGATAATACTAGTAACTTATCTGTTATTCTCAGTTTCGTTTCGGGTTGAATACATGTCTGCCTTACTCTTAGGGGGCTGCAGGTATGATGTTACTAGTAACTAATCTGTTATACTCAAATTCATTTCGGATAAGATTCACCTCTGCCATACCCTTTCGGCTTTGCCGGTGTGATGTAACTAGTTACTAATCTGTTATCCCCAGTTTCGTTTCGGGTATAATAAACGTCTCCCATACCCTTCCAGCTTTGCTGGTGTGATGTAACTAGTAACTAATCTGTTATCATAAGTTTCGTTTCGAGTATAATACACGTCTGCCTTACTCTTAGGGTGCTGCAGGTATGATGTCACTAGTGACTTATCTGTTATACTCAGTTTCATTTCGGGTAAGATACACCTCTGCCATACCCTTTCGGCTTTGTCGGTATGATGCTACTAGTAACTAATCTGTTATACCCAGTTTCGTTTCGGGTAAGACACACCTCTGCCATACCCTTTCGGCTTTGCTGGTGTGATAATACTAGTAACTAATTTGTTATTCTCAGTTTAGTTTCGGGTTGAATACACCTCTGCCTCACACTTCGGGCGTTGCAGGTTTGGTGTAAGTAATTATCTTTTTTCCTCAGTTTTGTTCCGGGTATAATACACCTCTACTTTACTCGTTGCGGATTGCAGGTGTGACAAAACTAGTTACTTATAGGAGGCCTGTCCTACCCCAAACAAAACTGAGGATAAATGCATCCTCAGTTTTGTTTCGGATAAGATACACCTCTGCCATACCCTTTCGGCATTGCCGTTGTCATGTAACTAGTAACTAATCTGCTATCGTAAGTTTCGTTTCGGGTAAAATACACGTCTGCCTTACTCTTAGGGGGTTGCAGGTGTAAAGTTACTAGTAACTAATCTGTTATACTCAGTTTCGTTTCGGGTAAGATACACCTCTGCCATACCCTTTCGGCTTTGCCGGTGTGATAATACTAGTAATTAATCTGTTATTTTCACTTTCCTTTCGGGGTGAGTACACCTCTGCCTCACACTTCGGAGGTTGCAGGTTTGGTGTAACTAGTAACTCATCTTTTTTCTTCAGCTCTGTTCCGGGTATAATACACCTCTCCTTTTCTCGTTGCGGATTGCAGGTGTGTTAAAACTAATTACTTATAGGAGGCCTATCCTACACCAAACGATAATGAGGATAAATGCATGCTCAGTTTTGTTGCGGGTAAGATACACCTCTGTTATACAATTTCGGGTTTGCAGGTGTGATGTCACTAGTACCTAACTAATCTATTATCTTCAGTTTTGTTTTGGGTATAATACCCGTCTGCCTTACTCTTCGGAGGTTACAAGTGTGATGTAACTAGTAACTTATCTGTTATCCTCAGTTTCGTTACGGGTATAATACATGTCTGTTAGTCAAGTCAAGTCAAGTCTGTTAGTAAGTAATCTGTTATACTCAGTTTCATTTCGGGTAAGATGCACCTCTGCCATACCCTTTCGGCTTGGCCGGTATGATACTACTAGTAACTAATCTGTTATTCCCAGTTTTGTCTCGGTTATAATACACCTCTGCTTTACTCGTTGCGGATTGCAGGTGTGACAAAACTAGTTACTAATCTGTTATCGTAAGTTTCGATTCGGGTATAATACACATCTGCCTTACTCTTAGGGGGTTACAGGTGTGAAGTTACTAGTAACTTATCTGTTATACTCAGTTTCGTTTCGGATAAGATACACCTCTGCCATACCCTTTCGGCTTTGCCGGTGTGATAATACTAGTAACTAATATGTTATTTTCACTGTCGTTTCAGGTTGAGTACACCTCTGCCTCACTCTTCGGAGGTTGCAGGTTTGGTGTAACTAGTAACTCATCTTTTTTCATTAGTTCTGTTCCGGGTATAATACACCTCTGCTTTTCTCGTTGCGGATTGCAGGTGTGATAAAACTAATTAATTATAGGAGGCGTATCCTACACCAAACGATACTGAGGATAAATGCATGCTCAGTTTTGTTTCGGGTAAGATACACCTCTGTTATACCCTTTCGGGTTTGCAGGTGTGATGTCACTAGTAACTAATCTATTATCTTCATTTTTTTTTGGGTATAATACACGTCTGTCTTACTCTTCGGAGGTTGCAAGTGTGATGTAACTTGTAACTAATTTGTTATACTCAGTTTTGTTTTGGGTACGATCTCTCTGCCATACCCTTTCGGCTTGGCCGGTATGATGCTACTAGTAACTAACCTGTTATACCCAGTTTCGTTTCGGGTAAGATACACCTCTGCCATACCCTTTCGGTTTTGCCGGTGTGATGTAACTAGTTACTAATCTGTTATCATAAGTGTCGTTTCGAGTATAATACACGTCTGCCTTACTCTTAGGGGGCTGCAGGTATGATATTACTAGTAACTAATCTGTTATACTCAGTTTTATTTCGGGGAAGATACACCTTTGCCACACCCTTTCGGCTTGGCCGGTATGATGCTACTAGTGACTAATCTGTTATACCCAGATTCGTTTTGGGTAAGATACACCTCTGCCTTACTCTTAGGGGGTTGCAGGTGTGATGTCGCTAGTAACTAATCTGTTATACTCAGTTTAGTTTCGGGTTGAATACACTTCGGGGGTCGCAGGTTTTGTGTAACTAGTAACTTATCTTTTTCCCTCAGTTTTGTTCCGGGTTACACCTCTGCTTTACTCGTTGCGAATTGCAGGTGTGACAAAACTAGTTACTTATAGGAGGCCTGTCCTACCCCAAACAAAACTGAGGATAATTGCATCCTCAGTTTTGTTTTGGATAAGATACACATCTGCCATACCCTTTCGGCTTTGCCGGTGTGATGTAACTAGTAACTAATCTGTTATCGTAAGTTTCGTTTCGGGTATAATACACGGCGGCCTTACTCTAAGGGTTTTGCAGGTGTGAAGTTACATTTCGGGTAAGATCTCTCTGCCATACCCTTTCGGCTTGGCCGGTATGATGCTACTAGTAACTAATCGGTTATACTCAGTTTCATTTCGGGTAAGATCTCTCTGCCATACCCTTTCGGCTTGGCCGGTATGATGCTACTAGTAACTAATCGGTTATACTCAGTTTCGTTTCGGGTAAGATACACCTCTGCCATACCCTTTCGGCTTTGCCGGTGTGATGTAACTAGTTACTAATCTGTTATCCCCAATTTCGTTTCGGGTATAATAGACGTCTGCCATACCCTTCCGGCTTTACTGGTGTGATGTAACTAGTAACTAATCTGTAAAGAATAATATGTATAAGTGTCGTTTCGAGTATAATACACGTCTGCCTTACTCTTTGGGGGGCTGCAGGTATGATACTCGTATTACTAGTAACTTATCTGTTATAATAATAATAATAATAATCTTTTAGTAGCGCCATCGGGATGGAATTTGGTGTGGACAAATGTGCAGTCATGTATGTAAAGCGAGGGAAGATTATGGGATCCGAGGGACTTCAACTCTCGGATTCCATACACCTAAGATCCCTTTCCTCATCCGAGAGCTATAAATATTTGGGTATGTCGGAAGCGTTAGGCATTAACGTAACTGACATGAAACAATCGTTGAAGGAGCGCTTCTTCGGTCGCCTAAAGAAGGTATTAAATAGCCTTCTTTCAGGTGGGAACAAGGTGCGCGCCTTCAACGGTTGGGTCATGCCGGTTTTAATGTACTCTTTCGGCATACTCAAATGGACACAGACCGAACTCGACGCCTTGGATAGAAGAGTTCGTACACTGCTGACCGAAAACCGGATGCATCACCCACGATCGTCAGTGATGAGACTGTACATCCCGCGGAAGTGCGGGGGTCGAGGCTTTTTAAATGCGACGACCCTCCATAACCGCGAGGTGTGCAGCCTCAGAGAATATTTTCTAAAAGCCGACGTGGGGATGCACCGAGATGTGGTCGCAGTGGACAAGGGACTCACCCCGTTGTCCATGGCTAAAGAGAACTGGCGCAAACCTGTGGTACTTACTACCGATGACCGCAAGAAAGAATGGCAGGGCAAGGAGCTTCACGGGCGCTTCTACCGGGCTCTTCATGGGCCCGATGTAGATTTTCCGATTAGTTACTAGTAGCATCATACCGGCCAAGCCGAAAGGGTATGGCAGAGAGATCTTACCCGAAATGAAACTGAGTATAACCGATTAGTTACTAGTAGCATCATACCAGCCAAGCCGAAAGGGTATGGCAGAGAGATCTTACCCGAAATGTAACTTCACACCTGCAAAACCCTTAGAGTAAGGCCGCCGTGTATTATACCCGAAACGAAACTTACGATAACAGATTAGTTACTAGTTACATCACACCGGCAAAGCCGAAAGGGTATGGCAGATGTGTATCTTATCCGAAACAAAACTGAGGATGCAATTATCCTCAGTTTTGTTTGGGGTAGGACAGGCCTCCTATAAGTAACTAGTTTTGTCACACCTGCAATTAGCAACGAGTAAAGCAGAGGTGTATTATACCCGGAACAAAACTGAGGGAAAAAGATAAGTTACTGGTTACACCAAACCTGCAACCCCCGAAGTGTAAGGCAGAGGTGTATTCAACCCGAAACTAAACTGAGTATAACAGATTAGTTACTAGCGACATCACACCTGCAACCCCCTAAGAGTAAGGCAGAGGTGTATCTTACCCAAAACGAAACTGGGTATAACAGATTAGTTACTAGTAGCATCATACCGGCCAAGCCGAAAGGGTGTGGCAAAGGTGATCTTACCCGAAATGAAACTGAGTATAACAGATTAGTTACTAGTAATATCATACCTGCATTCCCCTAAGAGTAAGGCAGACGTGTATTATACCCAAAACAAAACTGAGTGTAACAAATTAGTTACAAGTTACATCACACTTGCAACCTCCGAAGAGTAAGACAGACGTGTATTATACCCAAAAAAACTGAAGATAATAGATTAGTTACTAGTGACATCACACCTGCAAACCCGAAATTGTATCACAGAGATGTATCTTACCCGCAACAAAACTGAGCATGCATTTATCCTCATTATCGTTTGGTGTAGGATAGGCCTCCTATAAGTAATTAGTTTTAACACACCTGCAATCCGCAACGAGAAAAGGAGAGGTGTATTATACCCGGAACAGAGCTGAAGAAAAAAGATGAGTTACTAGTTACACCAAACCTGCAACCTCCGAAGTGTGAGGCAGAGGTGTACTCACCCCGAAAGGAAAGTGAAAATAACAGATTAATTACTAGTATTATCACACCGGCAAAGCCGAAAGGGTATGGCAGAGGTGTATCTTACCCGAAACGAAACTGAGTATAACAGATTAGTTACTAGTAACTTTACACCTGCAACCCCCTAAGAGTAAGGCAGACGTGTATTTTACCCGAAACGAAACTTACGATAGCAGATTAGTTACTAGTTACATGACAACGGCAATGCCGAAAGGGTATGGCAGAGGTGTATCTTATCCGAAACAAAACTGAGGATGCATTTATCCTCAGTTTTGTTTGGGGTAGGACAGGCCTCCTATAAGTAACTAGTTTTGTCACACCTGCAATCCGCGACGAGTAAAGCAGAGGTGTATTATACCCGGAACAAAACTGAGGAAAAAAGATGAGTTACTAGTTACACCAAACCTGCAGCGCCCGAAGTGTGAGGCAGAGGTGTATTCAACCCGAAAGTAAACTGAGAATAACAAATTAGTTACTAGTATTATCACATCAGCAATGCCGAAAGGGTATGGCAGAGGTGTGTCTTACCCGAAACGAAACTGGGTATAACAGATTAGTTACTAGTAGCATCATACCTACAAAGCCGAAAGGGTATGGCAGAGGTGTATTTTACCCGAAACGAAACTGAGTATTACAGATAAGTTACTAGTGACATCATACCTGCAGCCCTCTAAGAGTAAGGCAGACGTGTATTATACTCGAAACGAAACTTATGATAACAGATTAGTTACTAGTTACATCACACCAGCAAAGCCGGAAGGGTATGGCAGACGTGTATTATACCCGAAACGAAACTGGGGATAACAGATTAGTAACTAGTTACATCACACCGGCAAAGCCGAAAGGGTATGGCAGAGGTGAATCTTACCCGAAATGAATTTGAGTATAACAGATTAGTTACTAGTAACATCATACCTGCAGCCCCCTAAGAGTAAGGCAGACATGTATTATACCCGTAACGAAACTGAGGATAACAGATAAGTTACTAGTTACATCACACTTGTAAACTCCGAAGAGTAAGACAGACGTGTTTTATACCCAAAACAAAACTGAGGAAAAAAGATGAGTTACTTGTTCACCAAACCTGCAACCTCTGAAGTGTGAGGCAGAGGTGTATCTTACCCGAAACGAAACTGAGTATAACAGATTAGTTACTAGTAACTTCACACCTGCAACCCCCTAAGAGTAAGGCAGACGTATATTATACCCGAAATGAAACTTAGGATAACGGATTAGTTACTAGTTACATCACACCGGCAAAGCCGGAAGGCTATGGCAGTAGTGTATCTTATTCGAAACAAAACTGAGCATGCAATTATGGTATTATCGTTTGGTGTAGGACAAGCCTCCTATAAGTAAATGGTTTTTTCACACATGCAATCCGCAACGAGTAAAGCAGCGGTGAATTATGCCCGAAACAAAAATGAGGAAAAAAGATGTGTTAGTAGTTGCACCAAACCTGCAACCCACGAAGTGTAAAGCAGAGGTGTATTCTACCCAAAACGAAACTGAGTATAACAGATTAGTTACAAGTTTCATCACACTTGCAACCTCCGAAGAGTAAGGCAGACATGTATTATACCCAAAACGAAACTGAAGATAATAGATTAGTTACTAGTGACATCACACCTGCAAACCCGAAAGGGTATGGCAGAGGTGTATCTAACCCGAAACAAAACTGAGCATGCATTTATCCTCAGTATCGTTTGGTGTAGGATAAGCCTCTTATAAGTCATTAGTTTTATCACACCTGCAATCTGCGACGAGTAAAGCAGAGGTGTATTATACCCGGAACAGAACTGAGGAAAAAAATAAGTTACTAGTTACACCAAACCTGCAACCTCCGAAGTGTGAGGCAGAGGTGTATTCAACCCGAAACGAAACTGAAAATAACAGATTAGTTACTAGTATTATCACACCGGCAAAGCCGAAAGAGTATGGCAGAGGTGTATCTTACCCGAAACGAAACTGAGTATAACAGATTAGTTACTAGTAACTTCACACCTGCAACCCCCGAAGAGTAAGGCAGACGTGTATAATACCCGAATCGAAACTTATGATAACAGATTAGTAACTAGTTACATCACACCGGCAAAGCCGGAAGGGTATGGCAGAGGTGTATCTTATTCGAAACAAAACTGAGCATGCAATTATCCTCAGTTTTGTTTGGGGTAGGATAGGCCTCCTATGAGTAACTAGTTTTGTCACACCTGCAATCCGCAACGAGTAAAGCAGAGCTGTATTAAACCCGGAACAATACTGAGGAAAAATGATGAGTTAATAGTTACACCACGAACGCAACCCCCGAAGAGTAAGGCATAGACTTTTTCTACCAAAAAAAAATTGAGGATAACAGATTAGCTACTACTTACATCACACTGGTAAACCCGAAAGGATACGGCAGAGGTGTTTCTTACCCGAAACTTCGTTTGGAGTAGGATAGGCCTCCTATAAGTTACTATTTATATCACACCTGCAATACCCAATGAGTAAAACAGAGGTGTAGTCTAACCGACACGAAACTAAAGATAATAGATTAGTTACTAGTTACCTACACCACACCTGCCAACCCGAAGAGCAAGAAAGAGGTTTTAATCTACCCGAAACGAAACTGAGCATGCAATTATCCTCAGTTACGTTTGGAACCGCTTTTTTTTTTAAATTGGAAAGTCATCATCATCATCAGCCTATTAATGTTCCCACTGCTGGGATACAGGCCTCCTCTCCATGAAAGGGAATGGGCTTTAATCCATCAACATGTCTTCGATTTTTTTGGTTTTGGACATGCTTGTTTCCTCACGTAGTCCTTTACCGTTTTGAGGGCAGTGGTGATGACATAAATTACACAAAGTAATGTGCCTGTCTGGGTTCGAAACCGCGACTTACTGTTTGTAAGACGGAGCCGCCACCACTGGGCCACCGCTGCTCTAATTTGTAAGTATTTTGTATTATTAAGAAAAAAACTAGAGACGGGATTTTTAAACAAAAGCACTTAACGCATGATCTGATATGCTTTTTGACGCTGCTGATGCCACTAATCAGCCAATATTGCTCCCTGATAAATGATAAAGTAAGTCGTGGCCCGCCGTGAAGCGTAACTAGTAAGAATATATATATGGTGTAACTAGTAAGAATTTAATTCGCTTATTTCGCTTCAGTAATTTAATCTCGTTTTCTACATTAATTGCAATAATTCACTATTTAAAGGCAGATAAAATTATGAATTATTGTACCATTATCAAATATACTTAAAATCGACATTATTTTAAAACTATTGGTCACTCATGTATGCATGCATTTTTTGTTATGTTACTGAAGACGTTTCAACTTAGTTTAATAAATAATTTATGCAATATATTGCAAGATATTTTTTTTCGTATTTTTTTCTAAATGGCCACAAGGTCTTCTATTAGTCATTTCAAGGTTATCCGGACATCCTGTACAAAGGAACTCTTGAATAATAGACAGCAAATCTGTCGTGATTGCTGCAATCGCTTGAATGTTTATTGTTTACACAACATCATAACAACACACGCTTCTATAGCTGTAGCAGAAATTATTACCTTTTTGAAATTATTTTTAACCCCCGAGGCAAAAACGACGGGATGTTATAAGTTTGACGTGTCTGTGTATGTGTGTGTGTGAGTGTGTGTGTGTTTGTCTGTGGTTTCGTAGCGCCCGAACGGATGTACCGATTTTGATTTTGTTATTTTTGTTTGAGAGGTGAAATAGTCGGGAGTGTTCTTAGCTATGTTTGATTAAATCAGTCCAAAATGGCCGCCGCCACAAAATAGCGAATTACTTATTTATTAAACAACTCCCTCAATATGGGTATCAAATGAAAGGACTTGACTAGTAAAACACTATACGCTATGATCAATTTCAAATCCAAGATGGCCGCCACCAAAAAATGGTGAAATAAGTACATTTCATTTTCAGAAATCGTTCAGTATGGGTGTCAAATGAAAGGGCTTGAATAAGTACAATAATGTATACTATAATGAAACGGAATAAGGAATACTAACAAACGAAATGAGATGAGGAAAATGGAGTGATGACTGGTACCTAGGCAATGAGATTTTACCACAGTATTATATATAACATCATTGTACAATGTACAGTCAGCTAAACAGTTAGGTATGCAGGCCAGCAATCTTCTTACGACTATTATAAATGTAAAAGTCTGTAAAGATCGACATTTGTAATATTTTCACTCAGAAACTACTGAAAGGATTTGGATGAAATAACAAACAGATTGATTATAACCCTTTTCTATACCTAAAACCTAACTGTTTGGCTGACTGTACCTAGGACCTAACGATTAACGAATTATTTTTGTGTCGGGGGTTTTTAAATTTTTTAAATTAATTTTATTTGTTTAGATTCGTAATGCAATCAGAAACTGTCAATACACCGATAAATTATCCTCAGTTTCGTTTCGGGTAGGATACATCTCTGTCTCCCCTTCAGGGATTGCAGGTATGGTGTAACTAGTAACTAATAAACTATCTTCAGTTTCGTTTCGAGTAGGATACACCGGGCACCTTTGACGTCATAAAACTGCTGATTATTTGATTCGTGTTTACGTGATTGATTCCTGAATGTCTCATTGAGTAATTGGTTACGTTACGGGTACTGAGCGCATCTTATAGCAGCGGTTTTGGAGAAATGAGATAAAGGATTTTTTTTAACCCCCGACGCAAAAACGACGGGGTGTTATAAGTTTGACGTGTCTGTGTGTGTGTGTGTGTGTCTGACTGTGGCATCGTGTAGCGCGCGAACAGATGAACTGATTTTGTTTTTTTGTTTGAAAGGTGAATTAGTCGGGAGTGTTCTTAGCTATGTTTGATAAAATCAGTCCAAGATGGTCGCCGCCACAAAATGGTGGTTTACATATTTGACTCCCTCAGCATGGGTATCAAATGAATGATCTTGACTAGTAGAATACTATACACTATGATAAATTAAAAATCCACCACCGCCACCACAAAATGGCGAATTATCGAATTATTTTCTATTTAACTTTTAGTACATTGTGTAGGGGGTTTTTTTAAATTTTAAATTTAATTTCACTTTTTAGAAGAGAGTGGAAAGCTATTACAACGTGACTTGCTGACCGATGGTACTCAGTAGAAGGTACCAGTGATGGTACGCGTGCATGTTATCGCTGACACGAGTCTCATCACCAGAAAGTAAGTACGCTCCATGTACACAATGTTCTTTATCGTGTGGTTAGTGCTTCACCTGGTGTCAAAATTATTATGCCACAGAGCCCTACTGTGGCATAAAAACTTTTTGACTTGGCTTTACATGCCGTCGATAAATATATCTCTGGCAAAGTGTTTACACAATGTGAACGAGAAGCCTACTATTCCTTACTTAGTCTATTTTTGCTGTTTTGTATGTAGGTATACAGTGGAGGACATTATTACCATTAATAGAAAACATGGCGGTATTCCGTGTTTTGGTCTGGTACTCGGTTATACAGCAAGTGTGTACCGCAACAGCGGCTATAATGCTGGCCAATTATGAGAAATTAATACACCGAGTGTGTGGAATTAATTGTGGGGTAGTATGAACTGTTAATTGTATATTTGGTTATGGTTTCTATTTTAATATTATTCATGGAAGTTATTTAAACCTTTTTCTGAAAATAATCAGTACAAGGCCAACTTGTAAGTGAAATGCTTGACAGGATAATTAAATTGGGTAGGGATTAAATGGCTTCCTGAAATTGTTGGTTGTCCTTCTACAACATCGAGAGAAGTATAAGGAATGATATGCCTTTGCAAAGGAGTGGGATAGATTTATGCTTGACATTAGGTAGGAACTGTATTTATTTTCATACCGTCATTTTTCACCAAGTCCTTTCTTAACTGACTTATTGATTGCTTCCAGGATATATGTATGCTCCCGTATACCGCTATTTAACATGAAGCGAGATCTGCTGAGAGTTTCTTTCAAGGACATAGATTCAAAATGAAAATACCCGTTAAACAAAAAAATAATGGGTAGGTACTGAAGTACCTTGCAGGAAAAGTAAACTGAAGTGGCAGAAAGACAGCAACATTATGATGTCGATAGACGGATAGTAGGTGTATAAAACTGCTCCTGGAGTGAAAACTGCGTGTCAGCAAGCGTAGTGTGTGACGCCATAAAAAGTAGCTATTGATAGTGTAGTGGTGCGTGAGTGCGTGACAGTAATATCTATATGAGGGTTACGGTAACGATGGTAACGATTTTTTTGATAAACGACGTTTTCTTAAAATGAAACCTAGCTAGATCGATTTATAACCCTCGAAACCCCCTGCATACTTAATTTCATGAAAATCGTTGGCGCCGTGTCCGAGATTCAGAGTATTTAAATACATAAATATACAAGACTTGCTCGTTTAAAAGTATTAGATAGACAGATATTGTGACGCAGCATGGCACAGTCAGTGAACAGTGAAAGTGATCGAGTGATTGCCTATCTGACCTCCACAACCATGTCACCGAGTAATGCGGTACCACTCACTACAAAAAGTACTAGAGGAACACAGTACCATGAAGTACAAGTATAGGAGATACTGAACTTGACACCCTGCTATTCATACCTCTAATCTCCTCGGTAACTGGTTTAAAGCGTAATAACTGCCAAAGATCTGCGCATCACGGCTTGGACCAACAGCTAAACATGCTTTCCAAGATAGGTTAGGTTTTTGGGATGATGGATAATCACTTATCCAAGGACCATCCTTGACACGTAGCTTAACAACCATCAATCCAACTCGTGCCGCTGTTATTACTTAACTCTGGGCCTCGCAGCTATATTTTTTTGCTCTGTTTTTATTATTTACTGTGTATCCTTGTATAACGGTTCTATTAGGTATTGTATTTTTATGGCGTAGAGTGATCTTTTTTTAGTATGAACCCAATGCAATGTAAACTGGCAACGTTCTCGACCTAAACCACAACGCGACTTGGACGCGACTTTTGTGAGCACCGTTCTGTTGCAAGTCGCGCCGTGGTAACTTGCAATTTGTTTTTGGTGCCAGATTCCAGGGCCGTCAGACTTTACTTGTGTACACAATGTGTGGTGCTAGTACCTACCTGTGTACAATAAAACTTTTTGGGTCAACTGCTACTGGGTTTTCCATCAGGAGTCACTCAGTAGAAACCCGGGGTCTGGGTTGATGGCAATAGGCTCACAACTAGTGTAATTTTGGCGTATCTAATACTCTCTGTACCCAAATTTTGTTTTAAAGATTATCTCAGGTACGTTACGTAATGAGAAACTGTTTTGACACTGGTAGGATATACGTCTGCGGGACTGTTCGAAAGAGATATCGCGGCCCCGGAACATAAAGGGCGGGGAAGGAACATGGATGGGTTTTAGTCAGTAAAAGTCTGACACACCTCGCTCCGCCCAGAGTGGGAGAAGTCATTAATTAGATGATTTCAAATCCGAAAAAAAAATGGTATGACTAATCAATTTGTCGTAACATCAGGTGGGCAGTAAGACCTGTGCGGCACCCAAAAGCAGTAATAAGAGGTCAATCTAGAGCCAGAGCAACAATACTTGCGTCACAATCGCGTCATCACAGCAGGCTGCGCACAAACCACCGCAAAATGTCTTCGGGGTGGAAAATACATGACATGTATCTGGACTGCCTATCAATGTAAGTCTGCTATACCTCTGCCACACACGGACTGCCCACTATGCTGGGGCTAAATACTTACTTCTGGTTTCACCAATCATAACTGTGAATGGAGTGTAGATGCTTGATGCGCTGATTTCAGCGTAGATCTATATGGAGAAAGATAGGCATGGAACTCAAACGCAAAACAAAAAACAAATCAAAATATTGTTACAAAATCTTATTAGGTACCTAATAATATCTAGATAACTCTGCCTCCAGGGTTGTCCCTTTCATAAGTTCTAAGTGCACTGACTAATTTCGTGATTTCTATTTTCGATGTCATTTGGTTAACTCAAGGAGAGTGTAATAATAATAATAATATGAACTCGGTTATCATTGTGCCGATTGTCGTGACGGCCAATGGCCCTATTGCCAAGAGCTTCGATGACCATCTATCGAAGCTCTCTTTAGGCGGCTGGATCAAGAGCCTGATACAGAAAGCAGTACTCCTCGATACGGCTCGCATTGTGAGGAGGTTCCTGTCTCTGCAGCCCTAACCACCGGTAGCTTGGACCCTGCTCCCGATATCGGTGGACCACTATTTTTTTAGTTTTATTTTAAGATATATTTAAAAATGTAAATAATATGTTTCAAAATAAATATCGCTGGACATTAACACACAGCGCCATCTAGTGCCACACTAAGCAAGGCTTGTGTCGTGGTCACCAGACAGTTGATATACTACATATATACTTTTGGTTTGTAAATACATACTTATAATACATATAAACATCCATGACTCGGAAACAAATGTCCATGCTCATCACATAAACAATTGCTCCTACCGGGATTCGAACCCGGGACCCTAAGAACGTCAGGCAGCCTCGCTACCACTGCGCCATTCGGGTCGTCAAAAATGAATAAACGAAATAATAATATATATCTCACCTGTTTTACATGGATGATCTGAAACTCTTTGCCCCCAACAAATTGCAACTGATGGAGCTACTAAAACTAACTGAAACTTTTAGTAACGCCATCAGGATGGAATTTGGTGTGGACAAATGTGCAGTCATGTATGTAAAGCGAGGGGAGATTATGCAATCCGAGGGACTTCAGCTCTCGGATTCCATACACCTAAGATCCCTTTCCTCATCCGAAAGCTGTAAGTATTTGGGTATGTCGGAAGCGTTAGGCATTAACGTAACTGACATGAAGCAATCGTTGAGGGAGCGCTTCTTCGGTAGCCTGAAGAAGGTTTTAAATAGCCTTCTTTCAGGTGGAAACAAGGTGCGCGCCTTCAATGGTTGGGTCATGCCGGTTTTAATGTACTCTTTCGGCATACTCAAATGGACTCAGACGGAACTTGATGCCCTGGATAGGAACCCTCCTATCCAGGGCACCCTCCTCCTATACGCACACTGCTGACCGCAAATCGAATGCATCACCCACGGTCGTCGATGATGAGACTGTATATCCCTCGGAAGTGCGGGGGTCGAGGCTTCTTAAATGCTAAGAACCTGCACAACCGAGAGGTATGCAGTCTCAGGGAATATTTCCTGGAAGCCGACGTGGGTGACCGAGATGTGGTCTCAGTTGACAAGGGCCTCACCCCGCTCTCCCTGGCTTACGAGAACTGGCGCAAGCCTAAAGTATTAGACACTAATGACCGCAGGGAAGAATGGCAAGGCAAGGAGCTTCACGGACGCTTTTACCGGGCCCTACATGGCCCTGATGTAGACTTCTTAGCGTCCGTATCCTGGCTACGCTTTGGTGACCTCGTCGGGAAAACCGAAGGTTTTGTTTGTGCAATTATGGACGAAGTTATGATGACGAATAACTACCGCAAATACATTGTGAAGGACGGCACGGTTTACATATGTCGGGCATGGCACCGTCCGGGAGAGTCGATCTGACACATTATTTCTGGGTGTTCTATAGTCTGGCTAACGGAGAGTACTTGCATAGACACAACCTTGTTGCCAGGACTATCCACCAGCAACTTGCTTTGAAATACAACCTTGTGGAATCAGAAGTGCCATACTATAAGTATGCGCCCGACCCAGTTCTCGTAAATGGTAATATCACGTTGTATTGGGACCGACCTATCACCACCGACAGGACTGTTGTTGCCAATAGGCCTGACATTGTGGTGATAGATCGATTGGAGCGTCGCACAATGATTGTTGATATAACGGTCCCGCATGACGAGAACCTCGTGAAAGCAGAGCAAGATAAAAAAACAAATATCTAGATCTGGCTCGCGAGGTTGTCGACATGTGGGATGTGAGTACAGCAGTCATTGTGCCGATAGTCGTGTCGGCCAATGGCTTAACAGCCAAGAGCTTCGACCAACATCTTAGGAGGCTCTCGCTTGGCAGCTGGATCAAGAGCTTGATTCAGAAAGCAGTACTTCTCGACACGGCACGTATTGTTCGGAGGTTCCTCTCTCAAGAGCCCTGACCACCGGCAGCTCGGACCCTGTCCCCAGCGCTGGTGGGCTACTGTTTTTTTTTATATTTTTAAATGTTTTATTGTTTAAATTTAGTTTTATAAATAAATATTTAAAAATGTAATTAATATGTTAAGTAATGAATAAAGGAAATAATAATATCGCTGGACATTAACACACAGCGCCATCTAGTGCCACACTAAGCAAGGCTTGTGTCGTGGACACCAGATAGTTGATATACTACATATATACTTTTTTGTTGGTAAATACATACTTATTATACATATAAACATCCATGACTCGGAAAAAAATGTCCATGCTCATCACACAAACATTTGCTCCTACCGGGATTCGAACCCAGGACCCTAAGAACGTTAGGCAGTCTCACTACCGCTACGCCATTCGGGTCGTCGTGTAGCGATTAGCCAGTCAGCGTGGGTATTCGCTCGCTCAATGCCTATGGTGCACTGGACGTAAAGTGGTTCAATGGATAGGTACTTCGCTCGGAGAGGCTCATTTCATGCACCCCTTATCCATGCGTCATTATTCCTACATGCCCGTTGAAATCACCCCTACAAACACTTCTTTACTATCTTGCATACCCATCATCACGCGATCACTCTTTTCAGAACTTCTTTGACGCTATCCTCATTTACCAACTCGTTTAAAATAATAAAAACATAAAACTAAAATTAGGTACCCAGCATTTCAACAAAACAAAAATAAAATCTATTTAAATTAAAATGTATTTATTTAAAAAAATAAATGATATATTACATGTCAGACAAAATTTATTGGTATTTGGAATTTGTAAGTTCCGTTACTGCTAAGTAAGTCAATTTGCAGAGACTCAGGCAGTCTCTGCAAATTGACTTAATTGGCAGTAAGTGGCGCTCCAATAAGTGAATAATAATTTAGTTTCGGAAATTAGTTTCTTAGGTTGCTTACCGAATTCAAATTAGGAGGACGTTCTGCATTTACTTAATTAGTTTTTGGTTTCTTTCATTTTACCATTAACTTCCAAAACTAAACCTATTTACACTAAAAAAAATAAAAGTTATCACGAAGAAATCGGTGCAAATCCATTGAAAAAAACATAAGTACCTATAGGTATAAACTTTTCATTATTTTGAATTAGGTCACAAATAAAAGTAAAATCGTCTTGTTCGATTCACGGAATTCAGAAAAAATATTCATGTCCTCTCATTGGTCCTAAATAATTTATTGCATGACTAAACGATTTGTCGTGTGGTATACATGTTGACAAAAGGTGCGTTCTCTCCCTCTTGCAGCCAGTTATCTTCTGAGTATTTGTTGTTCTCTCTTTCTACTACGTGGAAGGTATACGCATGACGACTCTTGTCTGATTTGTTGTGAGCACTTTTGTGGACTACGTTGCCGTGGAGAAGGATGCAAGTACCTAGAAGAAGAAATGGTGAGGTTACTTCTTGCAGATATATAGTAAAATGTGCACGTTGACAGGTTACTCAATTTGTATCTCGTATATTTTGCTGCATCGCTTGAATAATAGATAAGTATGGAAAAAGTATGGATGAGCCTGGCATTAGAGTGTGGAGTTTGGCACACACAAAGAGAGGGTTATACCAGGCACTGGGTGGAGTCGGGCCGTGGATGATGATGGAAAAATACAGAATGAAAGATGCTGCTAAGAACCCACGAATATAGTTAAAAGCAGGAGCATGATGATGACTTGCAAGTACAGAGAACAGAATAGTCGCTCCGGGAGCAAACATAGAGTTGACATTCTTTTCCTAGGACAGAAATTCAAAGTCAGTCTGTATATTTTTATTCCTTATAGGAGCTGAATATTCAAAAACCCGCAATGAGTCGAGGTCCTTCGAAAAATGTGCCGAACTTTTGCACAATATTTCACAATATTTTATTTACCTGTGAAGAATTTGCTTAAGATCTAAGTATTGTGGTTCCTAGCGTTAACCTAAAGATCAAAGCACCATCATCGTCCGTCTAGCCTTTTCTCACCCATGTTGTTTACAGTCTATCAGAATGCAGCTGATTATTGCACATGAAGCAACTGCCTTTCCGACCTCCACAACCCAGTTAGTACTGGGTAATACTTTATGCCTTTATAAGCCTGGTTGTCATACTATCGAGCCACTGACTACCTGTAACGCCAAGTATCTACAAATGATATCCGGGACCTACGGCTTAAGGTGCTTTCCGGAGCACGAGGAACCTCGGTATGTAATGAATGAGTGGCCAATATCCACCTACTTAAAGATCGGACGGAGTGGTTGCTATTATTTAGCTACTTCTAAATGTCAAGGTATAAGTTCACATAAAAAAGAAAGTTGAATATTGTAAACAAAACACAATTTCTGCGATCCTAACAAGCGAGGCTTAACCTAAATAGAGAAGAGAAGAAAGAAGAGATGACCTGAGAAGAAGATCACAAGCAGCTGTTATTATTTAGCCCCGAGCTCTTTCTAAAGGTCAAGGTATAAGGGTAATATAACCCTTATATTACCCTTATACCTCACTATATATATATATAGTTTACCCCACTGGGTTTACCTTCACTACGCACTTGATCTTGATTGCACTAAACGCTAAAGCTATAATTCCACAACCGCAAGCCTAAACAGCAGAGCAGCTAAAATCTAAATTAAACCGTAGCGACGCAACTGGTCTCGGTTTACAAAAAGCGACATTATTCTGTCTACGGACGCAAAGGGAGATAAGTAGACTGTAGAAACTTTTCACGTCACCTTCTAACAAGGAGTCTTATAGTATATTTGTAGTAGGTATATATAAGGTCCCCTAATTACTAACGAATAAATTCGGTTGCAATAATTATGCTTGCGAGTTTTCATTACGTTATCATTATTGCAACCGAATTTATTCGTTAGTAATCAGCGTTGAAAGTTTGCGATTTTGTCGTTATCTCTTGCGATTTTGTCGTTATCTCTTGCGAGACTTGGCAGTCTCGGCCGGCGCCCGCCGGAGCTTTGACATAGATAGCGACAAAATCGCTAACTTTCGCTAACTTATGAAAAAATTTGGTTGTAAAAACGATACTTTTGCGAGAAACCCATCTTGGATGTAGACACGTTTCTCGCAAGCATGAGATCCTGTGTTGGATTCTCAAGTCAGGCCAAGTGTTATTGGTTTTTTTTCATTAGGAATTTCTCAGTTAAAGCCAAGGGTTACGGATTTCTACTCGGTTAATGGCACAATTGAGAGCACTGAGCACCGTTTTTGAGAGCAGCGGTGGCCCAGTGGTGGCGGCCCCGACGTACGACCAGTAAGTTGTGGGCGAATTACTTTGTGTAATTTATTTACCACCACTGCTCTCAAAAACGGTGAAGGAAAACATCGTGAGAAAACCGGCATGTCCTAGAACCAAAAATTCGAAAACATGTGCCATCTACCAACGCGCACTGGGCCCGCTTGGTGGATTAGAAGCCTATACGCAAAATACGCGCTTTGACTTGGAGTTGCGGATACCAGCCTGTTGTACAATACAATACAATAATGGCACAATTTTTTTATTTTAATTTAATTTAATTTATTTAATGGCACCAGGCTCTCCCAGTACTTATAGAATAGCTGGCGAAATGTGCTTGTTTTATAAGGTACACCTCAGTTATGGGAATTAGAATTACTATCATCATCATCATGATCATCTCAGCCGAAAGACGTCCACTGCTGGACATAGGCCTCCCCCAAGTGTCGCCACATTGACCGGTCCCTTGCGACTCGCATCCAACGGATTCCCGCAACCTTCACTAGGTCATTACTATTGAATTACTTGATTACTATGTAATGTGATATAATATATTTCCTAGCCCTCTTCAGAATTGCTCCTTAAACGATATTAAAGCAATCTTTCCTTACACAACAACCACTTGAACTAACTTTGCAATATTTCAATATCAGGTTGTAATTTTCTCCCAGCTCCTGTAAGTCCGTTTGTTATTGAAGTTTTCTTAGGAGATTGCTCTGTAAAGTGGGTACGAGTCGAGGATATTATTTGCTCTGCAACAAATTTAATATTTGCTTTCATTTTTATTAGTGCTTGTTTATTATATTTTGAATTACCGGAGCCTGATGAAAAATGTAGTGGAATGTTGGTACACTTCATTCCACTACATTTTATAACGTTGAATTGTCTAATCAAGTGAATAGAAGCATTAGAAGCTGTTTACAAACTTATTGCACTGCCATCTAGCTACTTCACACGTCTCAAGTGGTAACATTTACACGATGTCATACACTAAATATCTGCATATCAGAAAAAAAAAATCGTAATTTTTCCGCTGACTCATGGTAATCGCTTTGAAAATAGGTTAGGTAAAACAAACTTCTTGGGGATCTCACCTTTGCTAACGGGAACTGGTGTAAAACTAGACGATGGGTAAATAGGGGCTGATCTGTCGTATATCAACGTTTCTTTGCTGCTTTTATCAGGGTTCCGTACCAGCCGCCTGTGGACCCCGGACTTGTGGGACCCCGGAACTACCCAGAGGCAGCCGTTTTGAATAGTGGCGTCTTCTAGAGCTATCCAGAAGCCGATGGGAGCTACTGGTTCAGTATGCAGGTAGGTTATGTCTTGGTGCGGTGTTACTGAAAGATAGAAAGGTGAATCATTAAAATAGTTATGTTATATAACATACTGACTCTAACGTTGGTTGAGTCGTCAGAATTTCTCAGTAGTAGCCATGCGTCTGGGTTTGCGATTGATGGCAATAGGAGGAACGCCCCCTATACATCGAACTTGGGATAGGACATAGAATATGTACTATTTTTTATTTTAATAGAAGGGATAGTATTCCTCCACTGTGAAATCGAAGCAGCGGGCAAAAAGTGCTGATGTTTGAGCTTTAACTTCTTTTTAAGATTTCTTAAATCTTTTGTTTTTAGCGTTGGTATTCATCCCAAAGAAGAAAGACGGAAAGCAGGATGTAGCCGAGTATTTTATTTGTTTTAGGCAAAAATCTTATCTTATTTTCTTTTGAATTATCATCACATATACAGGGCTCATTCGGCTCATAGGGCCGATGATGATGATGATACAGGGAGTAAACAACCTCACCACGAAGCCGTCAACCAAGCATTCTGTACATCAAACTAAGTAACTTTACGCAAAATTTATTGCTGGGAATCGACTTTTTTTTTTGGGGTGAAAAATCATGTTTTTTGGTAGAACTCAATGTAACGCACTTAAAACATTGTGCTGATGGATGGATTGAATAGTACGGGGTCGTAGACGTTTTTAAAGTAAAAATCTTGTAATCAAAACTTGTTTTTAAAAAAACTTGTCAAAAAGTTGGAGCTTTGACCCCCAATATCTCTGTAACTAGAAGTTTCCCAGGTATGGTGTAGATAAAAAAATGATCGCAATGACGGGGAGAACGAGTGACTGCCTTTCGGCTTCGTTAAGAAGTGTTCTACACCCTTTATTTATTTCAGTCTGAATTAAGAGGGTTTTGTTTTCCATTTTAACAGGATAAGATAAGTTTTGCACTTTATTTTTTACCAACAATCGGCAATTCTTTTATGGATTGTTCTACGTAACTGGCAAAGTTATTAGACATAACATAAGTACACTATTTTTATCTATCTATTCGCTTACTAAAGCTCGATAATTTTTTGAAGTTGTGTTTGATAAAAGAATAAAATATTAATAACATGTGTTAAACATAGATTTAATAAACGTTAACATCTTTCTGAAAATTGCACGCAATTACGTTGCCTGTTAGTTGAAATTCAATTCGATATAATTACTTTATTATAACAATTTAATATTACCACATCAACAAAGTTTTCGAAATTACATTTGCTGGAAATCGTCTTATTTCTTTGAATAGTCTAAACTTCCAGTAATCAATATTAACAAAAAAAAAAACTCTTTCGTCCGCCATTTTGATACAACCACATCTATCAGGATCATTCTGATACACAGTATTGCGACCATCAAAATAATACATAAGCCATAAATATTTTGTATTAAAAAAATAAACGGAGGACGGAACCACGGGTGGAAGCAACTGTAAAAAAATACAGGTATTCTGAGAGTAGTATTCATACAATCATACCTTCGCCACCAATACCAGGGTTCTTGTAAATGTACATGGACTGCACCACCGCCGGCTCCCTGAAGCCTAGCTCTCGTGTCACTTTCTGCACACGGTCGCAGTAAGTGTAGCATCTGAAGATGGGATGCTGGAGGTGTAACGCGTGTCCTACCTGGAAACAGAACATAATAAACATTCAGATCTAAGAAACTCGAAGACATCCTGATCATCATCATCAGCCTATTAATGTTCCCACTGCTGGTAGGTCTGCATCGGGCCCGTGTAGGGCCCGAAAAAAACGTCTGTGAAGTTCTTTTATAGCTGTTAATCTGCTATAGCTTCCTGCGGTCGTTAGCGTCAAGAACTTCAGGTTTGCGCCAGTTTTCTTTAGCCAAGGAGTCGGGGTGAGGCCCTTGTCCATCGCTACCACATCTCGATGCATCCTCACGTTGGCTTCTAGAAAATATTCCCCAAGACTACACATTTCGCAATTGTGGTGAGTCTTAGCATTTGAAAAGCCTCGACCCCCGCACGCTTCTGCGGGATATACAGTCTCATAACCGAAGAACGTGGGTGATGCATTCGATATGCTGTCAACAATTTACGGACCTTCGTATCCAGGACGTCTAGTTCAGTTTGAGTCCATTTGAGTATGCCGAAAGAGTAATCTAAAGTACAGCAAATTAGTCATTACACAAACAAACCTTCACGCCTCTTTTCAAAGGTGGTAGGCCGAAAATTCAAATGCTACGACCCTTACATGGCTTGGGTGAGGGATTGCGAAGTAAATAATTATATTGGGCGGTGCGCCGCGTGGAGAAGCGTGAATCGCCGCTCATCCGCGCGGACAGGCGTTGGTCGCCACTCGTCCGCGCGGTTGGGCGATGCACCACGTGTCTCAGGCATCAAAGGATTTGAGAATGAACGACAACGAGATCTGTTTCACCGCCTTAGATGAAACCCACCGGATTTGCAGTTAAGTTACCTAGTTTAAATTGAACCCATACAGACTTACACAACACAACTTACTTTATTGAGTGAAATGGTGGGGTCTACTGTAAGTTCTCCATCGGGTCCGACTGCAGACTCCTCGAAGAAATAGCTGATGTTGTCGTTGCTCTTCAAAAAGTAGTCGTCTTTTAGTTGCTGAAAATAAATGTAAGCTTTTAATAAAGTGGCCGAGTTGCGGTTGTAATCAAATTCGATGTTAAAATAGTAGTTTGTACATCAAGTGGTCTATAAAAGAGCTGATTACTTATAAGTTCTTTAAGCACTAATGTATGTTATATTTAGTGGAGAATGTTTGCAAAATCATACAGGGTGTAAACCACCTCATCACGAAGCCGTCAACCAATGATTCTGTACATCAAACTAAGTAACCTTATGCAAAAATTTTTGGGGGGTGAAAAATCATGTTTTGTTACCACAAAACATGATTTTTCACCCCCCAAAAATTTTTGCGCACTTAAAACAATGTGCTGATGGATAGATTGAATAGTACGGGGGTCGTAAAGGTGTATAAAATAAAAATCTTACATAAAAAAAATTATGTGCTCTTTTCCTGTGCCACCTCGGACCAACCCTCGCGGTACGTGTAAAATAATAAATGGATGAAATAAAAAATATAAGTAAATTTCATGAAGTTTTACTGTGTACTTTGGCTGTTGGTATTCTTGCCTTGTTCTTTGAATAATAACGAAACGAATTAAAATACAGAGGTTATTCCATGAAGTAGAAGTTGTTCGGATGTTGGACTGATTGCCTTGGTCTTTGACGAAGATTTTACTTTATGATCTAGCTGGATCATAAGCGACTTTTTGTCGCTTGCGCACGACATAAAGACGAACTTTTAGAGCATGAGAAGTGAAAAATGATTTGCATAAATAGTATAACATCACGCCTGTTATCTACAAAAGTTAAGGTAGAGATGTAGAAAATAAATAAAATAATCATAAAATCTAAACAAACTAGTCTTTTTAAATTTCCACATAAACTGGGAAGCAGAGTTCTTCGATTAAATTACTTATTTTATAGTTAACTATTTTATTAACTTGATCTTTACAGCTTAAATGGACGATTTACTCGTACCTCATGGAAACGTTTGTTTTTTAAAATCGAAGGAAAACCAAAAGCGATTGTTGTTACAAATGACAAAACTTCAACCGAGCACAAGTTCAGACACCTGGTTGCTTTTGCTAAGTATGGAAAACCCCAATCAAAATTTATCCAACTTGAGCATTTGTGAACACTGAATTGGATTTGTGTTGTACAAGCTGAACCGGTAAAAAGAAGAGAAGTTCATCTAATCATCATCATCATTTCAGCCGAAAGACGTCCACTGCTGGACATAGGCCTCCCCCAAGTGTCGCCACATTGACCGGTCCCTTGCGACTCGCATCCAACGGATTCCCGCAACCTTCACCAGGTCATCAGTCTACCTAGTGGGAGGTCTTCCAACGTAAGGAAGTTCATCTGATCTTTGATAAACGCTAACTACAGAGCAACACTCATATTTTCATTGAAGGACCAGGCTGACATGCACCATAATCATCCATATTTTAAGAACGAAGCCAAAGGCATTAACTTCATCTGCGTAGCCTTTTCCCAACTATGTTGGGGTCGGCTTCCAGTCTAACCGGATGCAGCTGAACACCATTATTTTACATTGAGCGACTACCTATCTGACCTCTACAACCCATTTAGTACTGAGTTATACGATACGCCTTGGCAAACTTGTCAAACTTTTTGGGTCACTGACTACCTGTAACGACTTTCAAAAATCTACAAATGACAGCCGGGACCAACAGCTTAACGTGCTTTCCGAGGCACGGAGGAAACTCGTATGTTAGGGTGGTCACCCATCCACAGACCAACCTAGGCCGGCACGGTTTAACCTTAAGATCGATCCGAGCGGCTGTTATTATTTAGCCACGAGCTAAACTCCTTTTTCTCTTTCACTAACTTTAAATTACAATAATAAGGTGTTTAGTATTTACCGATTGTTCAGCATCAACTGTAGAGAATATGATCCTATCTTCTTTGCTAGGTATGTTCTTAGTAAACTCCAGTCCAGCTTGCAGCATGTCATCGCATTCTGCCGGCGACAGGAAATCATCTAGGATCGCGTAGCCATCCTGCTCGACCTGAAATGTCACAAAATATTTATGTATTTATAATAATGCACAATGTACACTACCAATTTTACACGCTAAGCTTAAAAAACTAGTGAGCAAATGATCCTGTTAATGCGCAGCCAGATTTAATTAAAAACTAATATCGCAGAGTATCTTTTATTTATCTATTACCACTTACATAGATCATTAATTACTTTCACATTTAAATATTATATTAATTAACTTATGTCTAGCATTTCATTTCATGTAGTCGAAAACAATTACAAGTTTAAATTAGTTGAATAAAATAAGTTAAATAAACAAAAAACATAGGTATTCATTGAAATGAAACTTCTAATGCGACATCCAACGAGGTTGCGTTAAACGTTTAACGCTACCCTGGCGGGGGTATGAAAGCACTGTTGCGTTAAACGTTCAACGCTCCTGGGGAATTTCCATTTCCACATTACGAAGTTTCACTTCTTCCGCGCTGAGGGACTCCATGCACAATTTTTTGAATTATTGGATAGGTAGAGGGTATTAGGCAGTTGAAGTTGACCTCTGAAAACCTGGGGTGTTAACGGACCCTTCACAAAACCGACAAACAAGCATTACTTATAATTACATGTGGCTTATTCGGCAACTGGCAACTGTGAAATCGCGAGTGCTCGCGAGTTGTCACCTTCCAATTTATTTATTTTTTGTTGTCGTCGAATGACGAATAACTCCAAACTAAGTAAGCTTACGCAATTTTTTTTTGCGGTAAACGTTTTTTTACTTTGAGGTGAAAAATCACGTTTTACGGTGTAAAACTCAATGTAGCACACTCAATATATTGTGCTTATACATGTTTCTTCCGGTTCTTTGTCTTTTCGCCGAAAATTGTTTGCCAGATTTTCACTTGCCAACCAAAGTTTCGCAGAATTTTATTTCGCCGAATAATCATATAATTTTGTTCATGTCTTTTTGTTTTATTTCGGAGTCGGATTTACAGCGATTCGTTTCTGTCACAAAATTTGTGCTTAAAGGAAACCAAATTCATTAATTTACTTTTTTTTTGGAATGGCACAATCAATAATAATTATGTGTAATGTCTTAATTTCAAACGTTGTTTTATGAGATAAAATGATAAAATAATGTATTGTTTGTCAAATAATACGTTATTAAATAAAACTTCATCGGACAATATTATTGTTCTGCTAAGTGAATTATTTGTTAAACTTGTTGTATAATGATGAAATAACTAACAATGTTTTTGCTAATCGTTGATCGTTAAGTAAAAGGTTATGAATTAATGTTTGGTGTTCGACCTGATGATGTCCAGCCAGGGTCTTCTCAGGGCTTCGGATAAAACTAGGTACACTTTAATAGAACATGGTAACTCACAACTTGTTCCACTGGTATATTTGCAGAAAGAGAAAGAGTTTTAGGTCCTTATATACTAGTCGGCGAAGAATCTTAATAGCGCGATCTAGAAAAATGTTGAACGCCATCTATCGACGCATTGATACGAGTAACTAATTAGCAAAACAGTGTGGACACACGCGGTTAAACATTTGGTGTACTGACTAGTCACCCACAAAGCTACTCAGAGGAAAAATTACTGCTTTGCATTGCTGCCAATTTAATGGTTTAATGTTATTTTTGAGATTCTTAAATAAAAAGTGTAGGTAAGTATGTAAAAATTAGTTTATTTTTTATCATTATATTTACATATAAATGTATGAAAAGGGAACAGTTACACTAACAAAACGTCATTCGTCTAATAGTTGTGGCCTAGTGAAATGTTTGACAAATGATTTATGTCCCAAACGTTTTGTGTCATTATAATAATCAGCTTAGCAATAATTCTACCAAATGAAACGTTGTCATACAAAAAATTGCTAATCGTTAGTTGTCAAAGTGAAACATCGGCGAAACTTTGGTTGGCAAGTGATCGATGGCAAGTGATAATCTGCCAAACAATATTCGGCGAAAAGGCAGGATACCCTTTCTTCCTCATGTAAAGGGGTCATGGAAATAATTTAAGTACACTTATTAGCTTATAGACTAGTATTAAAAAAAAACTGTTTCAATGAATCAGAGTCTAGCTAGTAGTTAGGCAGAAACTCAGGTACATCCGGACCAATTGTAATAGGCCATAAATTAGACAAACATACTGACACAGACTAAAATATACCGTCACTGCCTGCCGTTCCTGTACCTACCTATTTTCGACGAAATATTGGAAACAGGTTTTATAATACAATAAATATAATCATAACGGTTTTTCATAGTCTAATTTTTGACTTATCTGTATAAATCAATTTAAAGATTTTTTGCGAATCATAAAATTATCCTTTGCCCAGCAGTGGGACAGTACAGGAAGAGAAAAAAAAATACAAGCAGGCCTTCGTCAACTAACTAAATAAATACGAAATAGCTTCGCTTTTTTAGGGTTCCGTAGCCAAATGGCAAAAAACGGAACCCTTATAGTTTCGCCATGTCTGTCTGTCTGTCTGTCTGTCCGCGGATAATCTCAGTGACCGTTAGCACCAGAAAGCTGAAATTTGGTACCAATATGTATATCAATCATGCCGACAAAGTGCAAAAATAAAAATTTAAAAAAACATTTTTATTAGGGTACCTCCCCCAGACGTAAAGTGGGGAGCGATTTTTTTTTTAATTTTGACCCTGACGTGTGATATATTGTTGGATAGGTATTTAAAAATGAATAGGGGTTTTCTAAAATCATTTTTTGATAATATTAATATTTTAGGAAATAATCGCTCCGAAAGTCAAAAACAATGTGTCCCCCCCCCTCTAACTTTTGAACCATAAGTTTAAAAAATATGAAAAAAAACACAGAAGTAGACCTTTATATGAACTTTCTAGGAAAATTATTTTCAACTTGATGAGTTGAATAGTTTTTGAGTTATATAGCACTTTTTCAAAAAAACGCAAATGATAACTTTGTTTTTCATACAAATACTATGAAAAACAAAGTTATTTTTGCTGACGAAAAATGTTGGTATTTTTAATGGTCTGGGAAGCTACGGAACCCTACAGTGAGCGTGGCCCGACACGCTCTTGGCCGGTTTTTTATATACTTTAATGCTGCTCTGCACTTGTAATTCACTTTGTAGTGCAAGCTGATTAGAACTTTATTCTAACAGCATTTCAAACGAAGTTTGAACCACCACAAATAGAGTTGCAAATTTAGCTCACCTAGTCGCCTTAACGATGTTTTCTGCCCGCCCCACCGGCCACAGTACCTAACCGTGTTGTTTATGTTTGTGTTCGAGATGCGTGCGCGCACGTTCTATAGCTGCCGCCCCCACGTGGTGCGGCTATTTTCGTCAACTTATTTCAATATCGCGATGCGGAGGGCCTTGGGTACTGGTGTCAAATAAATACTAATGTACAGTCGCGAGCATGGGCGCCGGTAGGGGTTTTTCCATCGAGGTGTTTTTTTCACGTTCAGTTCAGAAAATAGCTTCATATTTTTTGAAATCCTCCTCGGAAATGTTAGGTTCAAGTTACTCACTTGATCGATCAATACAGATAAACCCATCAACCGAAACAAATAAGATTCATGAGCGAGCGTAGCGAGCTTAAAATTATTTTACAACCCACCTCTAATTTGAAAGGTTTTCTTTGGTCCTTGATTACAGAAAAGCGTCTAATTTAGCCTATTATGAAAGAAAATCTTGTGAACGATATTTGAACGCGAATATTTATTATGATGTTCTTGGAAAAAATAGGTTCAAAATAATGTAATTTTGTTCATAGCAAAAAGTGAAATAGGAATACGGTAGTACGGTAGTCGAGGCAGTAAGAAAATCACGTGAATACATATTTGTGCTCGTGACTGTACATTTACGATATAAAAATTACATCCGCAATTAAAAAGTACGTTGTAAAACTGAACATTTGTGTTTCATTGTTTCATAATACTAACTATTGCCTGCGTCTTCGCCTGTGTGGAGTTCGATTATTTACCCACTGGATTATACTACTGGGACAAAAAATATCCTATGTATTTATCCAGGCTAAAAACTATCTGTGTACTAAATTTCAACCAATTACGTTCAGTCGTTTTTGCGTGAGAGAGTAACAAACTTCCATACATCTTCACAGACATTATCATCATAATCTACCTAGCTTCAACCCAACTCAGAAAAAAAAATACTCTAAACAGTTAACAACGGTTTTAACTAGTTATTATCGAAATCAATTTAATAAGACCATTTGTTGTTTTTAAACATCTACAAAAATAATTAATATGGATTGGTATTAATTATTTTTGTAGATGTTGATGGAAAAAGAAAAATTTGGCAAAACAAACGAAAAGTTCCATACATAATAATTATTACCCTAACGATGTCATTTTGTTAACAGTCCAAGTTTTTTTTGTTTTAAATACATATGGTGTAATAATAGACACGCAAAGCAAACGTTTGGGCTATTTTAGTTCATTCGCTAAGCAATCGCATATTATTATTGTTATAATTAAATCGCGGAGCGTTTAGTCAGCGTTACAATAATAATAATAAGGTGTAATAATATCAAATCATTACTTTTGTGCACACAACAGAAATAAGACACAATATCAATGTGTAGGATGATATAGCCACAAAAGAGGTAACAACAGAGATGTCGAGTAATAGAAAAGTACTTATTGAAGAATAAGACATGGCAATTTATGAGTTGTAGGAATTAGGTCTTTAGATAGGTGTCTAACTATCTAGTTTGTGCCAAATTAAAAGTCCTTCTATTTAATTTGGTTAAAACTTGCTTGCTTTGCTTAGCTTGCTTGCTTGCTTGCTTAGCTTGCTTGCTTGCTTGCTTACTTGTTTCTTGCTCTTACTTTGCCTCTTTGGATCTTGCTTTTTCAATGATTTTACAAAAACACTAGACTAAAATCTGGACCAATAGGATTAATAGCTATAAGCCGACTAAACGCGGTCGGGTTGGTGTCTCACCATACACCAACCCGACTGTTTAGTCGGCTTTGCATTCGTCACCACGAATGCGCCAACCAGATCAGCAGTCATTCGACTATGCTCGAACAATTTACTAGTTGGTAGACGACTTTTGAAGAGAGCGCTGGCAGTGGAGAGACATAGTGCCATATTGATCTAGCAGTTTTGTCGATAGTCTTCCGGTAGTCATCATAGCTTGAAGGCAATCGTGTAGCCCGTCAAACTGATTGATCAGCCGATACGGAAACGCAAAAGCATACATGATCATACTGATAAACCGCCCGACTAAAACTATCTGTCTGACTAAAAGTCTGCAGTTTGCGAAGACTTAAACTACTCGTACATAGAGACTTTTCTAGGGATATAATCAATCTAGCTCGACGTGTTTATAACTAGATATAGACAGACACAGACGTTACAATAAAATTTACAGGGACTTACCAGATGTAGCGTCGCAGTCAAATTGGATGATTATTTTTGAACCACGTTGAAACGGAGATCGGCGCGTAAAACTGTCAATCGTTGAGTGTGCATTCTTTTTGTTTTATGATCTTTAAAATCCATACTAACACTATGGAATTAAACTTCAGAGGCAATGATCGATACAAGAAGTTACCGTGCGCAAAATACGCGCTTTGACGTGGAGTTGCGGACGCCAACCAATACAAAAAGCAATACAATACAAAAAGCTAAAAAACTCGGGACTTTATCGTATCACTGGACATTTTGTGTCCTTACAAAACAGAGAGCTTTGGAGGGAATTCTTACAGTTTAAATTTAAATGAATATCATTGTACCAAAAATTTGCATCTCATTATTTTACGATCGAATAATTTTGTTAGGCTACTATTATACCATTCGATTAAGAACTTTTGTTACCATATTTATCGGCAAATAAATCTTTGACTTTGACTTTGGAAAAATAAAAAGGACTTTGTCTAGCAGGGGGTCACAATGTTAGCTACGAAAAATTCTTAATTCTTATTACAGCCAAATTCTCATTAAGGTGAAAGCGTCAGGGTAGCCCGCGAATTTCATATTTTCTTCTGTTTTTTTTACAATTTGCAGGCGAGTGGTAGGTTGTATGAAGTTAAAAATATCGTTCGCGACTGTTAAACGTATGTAGTTACAGAATTATAACCATCAAAATCATCAATACTACCCTCTAAGTTCATACAAGTCGAAGGAACGATTATTGCTAGGTCAATGTCGTTCCTCGACTTATAATGAAATTAGCTTTGCTTCGCAGTTTCTGACAAACCAAATATGCTTTCTGAGGCATCAACAGCAAGGTTACTCCAATTTATAACAAAACCTCACTCCTGTTTTCCCCAAAGAGATAGGCAGAGGTGTAAGCTCCCACGTAATACTCGTAGGTTCAAGCCTATTACTAACAAACGGGCACTAATCCAGAATTTGTAGCTGCTTCTGACATTCAAATATGCTTTTAAATTATACCCTTAGGCATCAAAGAATTTAGTAAAGGACAACATTGTGAGAAATGCAAATGTGTTGGACAGTTTGACAAGCGTGGCGAAATCATTGCTAATGTGTATGAGAACGACCTCTGCGTTGCAGGGGTCAACAATAGGCTGATTTTATTATTTTTTTAGTTCTACTACAATGGACTGCTTCGGTGTCTAGTGGTGGCAAGTGCGGCTGCTGAACTTTAGGTCCTGGTTTAATTTTCGGGTCGTGCAAAGAGTTATAGGGATTGCCATCAGGAATTTCACACACTGGGCTTAAACATACCTGGCGAAATGTGGGTATACCTACTATTAAATAAACCTCTGCCAAACGTTTCTGAGTTTACAGGCGTAGTGATAAGCTATGTTTTACTACAATGGTAATAAACATTGTGCGTTTGGGAACGTTACCCTCTCGCTTGTTACAGACTAAACAACCGCTTCAAAATTTACAACACGAAACTTTCACAATGTTTTCATCTTCCTGTTATGTTGATACGTCGAAAAGCTACCTATTTATTAAACCGAGTTCAATTACCCCAAAAAAAAAAACGCATTGAGCATTCGTATATACAGGGTGAAATTGAATAGATGCGACAAATTTAAATATACAATAATACGTGTTGTCAAGAAAATGTATAAAATATCAAATGTAAAATTGTAATGAACGAAGGAAGGGTAGTGGGCGGCGCGCGGTCGCCGGGAAGGGATGTCAGCGCTGGCGCACATGCGAGGTTTGGCAACGTCGCGCGATACTTACATTAGAAACTAGGCTAAATTAGGTAAATGACCGCTATGAACGGGAATACCGATAATTCGTACTTAAATAAAGATAATAACATCAATGGACCTTTTGAAAACGATAATCGCGTAATTTTTTTTAACGATTTAGATAGTAAAAAAAACAGTTTATAATTACTATGTTACTGTAACTGAAGCTCCCATTTCATTTTGTCGCATTTATTCAAATTCACCCTGTATACATAGAAACAAGAAATTACTGTCGGAAACATTTCACACTTAAATTAACGTAAAACATACGAAATTGTTTGCACAACAATAATGATATTTCTTCGCATTCCTGTGTAACCTTTAAAAAGCCAACATTACATTGTAGACGATTAATTAACTCCAATCTGCCTAGTCTGCTATTTTTATAAATTCATCATTCCAACACGATCGCATTCTCATACCATTGTCATTTTGCTACAAGTTCGTAATCTGCTAAATTCATAATGGTCGATCATTGGTCGGTCAATGGTCTCGTAATAGAATTGTGTTTTGATGACATTATCGGATTACCATTATTATAAAACCCGCCAGATTTCATTCATATATATTTTTACATATTATTTAATCTCACCAGTCATTCATTTGTCATTATGTAAGACATTACCAATCTATGCCATTTCTTTCAATGGAGTGTCAGTGGTTCACCATTGGAAAGTCATTATGACGTCATTATGTTAGTAGATTGCCAAACATGACAAAACTTGACAGAACTTGACAATTATGAAATCAATAATCGACTATTCTGACACTCCGGTTATACTAGAAGCTACCCTAACATAGTTGGGAAAAGGCTATTATAGGCAGATGATAATGCGTCAAGGACAAAAGTTTTTGAACTAAATGGTGCAGGATTATATTTGTAATTGTACTGTTTTAATATGTAGTGTTGCTTTTACAGTTTACTATATGGGTAACTGGATCACTGTTCCAATATATCTAAGAGGGATAGAAAGGATGAGATACAAAAGGTTCGCACTTCACCGCTAATAGTTGTTATCAAATAATAGTAACTAAGTAGAGCGTATTTCCAAGAAGTGGATCGTATAAGTCGTAGGTCATTGGACCGGTCGTTTCGTCTCCGGCCTGAGACCAATTCAATTGAGTCTGAAACAGGATGTAATTTTCTAGCCGTTTACGGCTTTCAGTTACATTTTATTCTGAAGGGTCAATTCGACATATGGATTTTATTCTAAAATGTTTGAGTATTGGAATCGGTTATGTAAAAAGTTCAATGTGTTCCCTTTCACAGTGTTATTTTTGCTTTAAAGTGATTTATTTTAAAGGCTGTAAAAATACTTTTCAAGAAACCGAAAGGCACTTTTATTTGTTCTGGAGCGAACCTTCTAGTTTGCAATACCTTCCAATCCAGAAGTTCCAATTCCTTCAGATTTGTTTTATTTATATAATAGTTTTAATGGCATATCACTGTCATCTGCCTACTCTTTTTCCAACTATGTTGGGGTGTGTTTCCAGTCTAACCGGACGCAGCTGAATATCAGTATTTGACATGGAGCGACTGCCCATCTGACCTCCACAACCCAGTTAATACTGGGTAATACGATACCACTTGGTAAGACTAGTTTTAATGGAATAACATTACTTAAATACCTCCATGACCCGTTCACTATTCAATGCTTTTATTTTGCTTTTTTATGTTTTCCGATAGCATATTTTTTTACCTCCAACAAAAAGTCGTTTTCCAGGAATATTGCTGAATACAGTTAAAGCTATGAAGCATGCGCCTGGATTCCAAACATAAAACTATTTGATGCACTTCTAGGTATACAATATTAAAACCTAAATAGATTCTAAGAAGACAGACGAGACAAATGTTTATCTACACTAGTGCGTTTGCGCTCTACTGGGAAGTTATACTCAATTCATAAAACGCCTGTGCTTTATACGATTTCCACAAGTTGACTACACACATCTATGCAAATAAATAACATTAAAGTGTCTGTGTGTAGATGCAAAAAACAGCTAAACAAAAATACATTTACATACATTCTGTCCGTCTGTCTGTTTGTTCCGGCTAATCTCAAAAAGGGACCAATTTTGACGCAACTGGCATAACTGATGTTATAAGGCGTAACTATTATAATATTATTATAGAAAAAGGATTCGCGTTAATAAAAATTAATTCAATTAGGGATTCAATGATTCAGTTCAAATTGCTGCCTGGCAAACTATTCCTAGAATAACAAAAAATCAATATGCAAAATAATATTTATGTATCAATATTCTGTTTTAGGCAATTTGGAGTACTTGTAGGTTTGATTTGGCGTTAAAAAAAAACTACGAGTACTTACTAGATCTCGTTCAAATCAATTTTCGGTGGAAGTTTAACATGCTTATGTACATTATATATATTTTTTAATTTTATCATTCTCTTATTTTAGAAGTTACAGGGGGGTTACACACACACATTTTACCACTTTGGAAGTTTAATTAAAAATGTATTGTTTTGTTTTTCTATTTTTATGTAAAAATCCTAATGCGGTTCACAGAATATATCTACTTACCAAGTTTCAACAGCATAGTTCTTATAGTTGCGGAAAAAAGTGGCTGTGTCATACGGACGGACAGACAGAGAGACAGACAGACAGACAGACATGACGAATCCATAAGGGTTCCGTTTTTTGCCATTTGGCTACGGAACCCTAAAAATTCTTCAGCCAAACATCTTGGCAAACCAACTCATGGTTAAAAAAGGAATCTGCAGGCTAAAACCCAAAATTCCACAAGATCTAATCGGACAATACCTATTAGCATTTAAGAATTATTAATATTAATATTAGCATGTAAGAGGTTGTGCCATAGGACGCATACTGAGCATGTCATCGTACATGCCATAGAAATTACTTATTGTCCTAATGATTTGTAACAGATTGTCAGAGAAAATAGCCAAAAAAGAAGAGGGGCATTATGTTTTTATAATAACTTCAAGAAGCCGAATCTCACGGGCCACAGCTATTTAAAATAGAAAATGCGTTCCTTCCAGAATAAATGCTCCAAATGCGGATTAAAACCGCTTCAAAAACATCCTGAAATAAAGGTCAAACCTAGCAATATATGAAAAGCGACTTTGATCCTGATCTATTCATAGGTATTTTTTTATTTGATTTTATTATGGGACAAGCCCACCACACTATTCCCAAACCACTGTAACTTCCGAAAGCCAGAATCAACAGCGGCGACCACCAGAAAAGCGCCGAGACAATAAAGTTCAACGAAGTCCCAGAGAATTAATTTAACTGTCTTGGATCTCGCAACGAAATTAATCAGAAAAGTATAGCGGAGGAATAGGAAAAACCCGTAATTTCCACTATTCACTATGCTTATGAATGTTTGTATTTTATCGCAGATACCTTAATGTACTAGTCAAGATAAACTAGGTAATTCATTATTTCTCGCACCTAACGTTACAAATCCTAGGCATCTGTGTTCGTTCTGTCAGTTCTGTAATTAGTTCGCGAATACGTGTTCATTAAGCTATAGTGTCTCCAGTCTTTGAATGTCAGACATGTACCCTATAGGACTCACGTTTTGTAAAACACATGCATCTGTCGGAACAAAATATGCTTTGTAATTGTTTAATATGTGATCGAGTAATTATAAAGTAATAATTTGCCTCTTCTCAACTTGGGGCTAGCTTTTGGTGAATTTTGATGCAGCTGTATACAAGTATTTTACTTGAGGCCACTGACCTCTAGAACTAATAGTAAAAAAAAAAGTAAAGTACTGCAAAAAGAGATCCCAAAGTACTCTATGAAAAATACAATATTTTAATCAGGTTTAATGCTACTACATGATAATATTAAGATGTTCTCAAAGTACTCCACCCCATTTTAATCAAAAAGCAAATTTTATTATGTAAATTAAAGAAATATTTTACGTTCTAAAAAACTTCTTTAAAAAACATAAGAGAAGATGATAAAAATAATATGCAAGTAACATTCATAAAAGAAAACATATCACAGAGGGTGACACAGTGGACGGTCTTAACGATAAAAGCGATCTTTTCAAAACAACCTTTGGATGGATTACAGGAAGCGGGAGAGATAATACTGCAGGTAGTCTAGTTAGAAACCTCAATATCATTTTTGAAGACCTATCCATAGATATCCGTTTTTTGCCATTTGGCAACGGAACCTTAAAAATAGCCTGCGACCTATTCGCACACCTACCAAATAATACACAAAAAAACATAAAAATAGGTCAAGCGGTTTCGAAGGAGTTCGAAAATAAACACTGTGATACGAGATTTGTATCGATTAGAAGAGACACAATGAATTATAATCATGTATAAACAAGTGTAGTGTAGTGATGTTTATGGAGAGTGATTTGAGATAACATTTTTTAAATTGGACAAGATTTTGGTGCGCCTCACTGACACAGGCACTTCATTCCATAGCCGTGTACTACTTCTATAGTAAAATATTTCTCGTAGAAGAAGTAATGCAGGCATCTATTCAAAGGTTTTCCGATCTCAGACATCTATTATAGGTATGATGAAGGAAACCAGTTGCACAACACACTTTCGGGCTTTTGACTGACCATAAAACATCCTATCATCATCATCATCATCATCATCATCATCTCAGCCGAAAGACGTCCACTGCTGGACATAGGCCTCCCCTAAGTGTCGCCACATTGACCGGTCCCTTGCGACTCGCATCCACCGGATTCCCGCAACCTTCACCAGGTCATCGGTCCACCTAGTGGGAGGTCTTCCAACGCATCGTCTTCCAAACATCCTATATCAACGACTTAACATGTTTTAAAGGCACATAGGTGTCTCTGCATGTAATAGATGGTCAATCAATCAATCAATCAATCAAACATCACCATACGAGCACATCGTCATTCATTCACGAGTCGTCTTTATCAATCGTTGCATAACCCAGACAGTGGACCCGTGTGGCTGTAATTATTGAGCCACAAGCTCCTCAATTATTTTATCATCAATCAACGAGAATTTACCTTTCCAACAGAATGGTCTTTCCTTTTTTGACGGGTCTATCTGCAGCAGGAATGAATTTTATTTAATAAATGAAAAACATAGAGCACAGTGCTTTCAACAGGTTTCTTGTTTTTAATTTTGTTTACCTTAGCTAAGAACATGGTTTCCAAGTAATTTCAACTTGCTCTACAAAGGCAGTACCTACAGCGCACCTTTTCTGTTTTAAAATGGAATTTTTATCTTCATTTTTCTCACAAGACCTGTACCTTACTTCAATGTAAAAGCATTCGTTTGTATTTGTGCTAGAAACTAAGGTTAATCAGCACAACTAGTTGGCGACTTCGTTCACAGAATTTTGAAAGGAACTAATTACGCTTAGGTATTTCGATTTAAAATGTTTCCTGCCAGTACCTACCTAATGCTAGATGGATGTCAACTGAATAAAAAAGGCTTCTTTGAAATGCATAGATTAATTACTCATGTGGTGCCGATCTCAAGCAAGTAAGGTAGTGACAAGTTTTTGACTGTATGGTGGATAAGGTTGGGCTTAAGAAACTAGGGCCGTCTAAAAGCGCGTTTGGTTGACGATATCGCGGGAATCAGATGAACAAGGGAAGCACAAAACAGAGAATGGCAGAAGAAAGGGGAGGCCTATACCCAACAGAAGGTGATTCCGGGCTGAAATGATGATGATGATCATACTGAAACACATAGTAGCATATTGGTACAGCAAGCCGTAGTTGTCAATGCCTATAGAATACCATTGTATGAGAAGCATGTCCATTTGTATTCTAACAAGGTAACCACCCACATATTCCATATCCACATGCCCCGCATCCCTGGGCCATTGGAAGTGATCGTCGCGACCCATGACGTAATTTCAGAAAAATCTAGACTACATCGGCACGTGAGTCATCTGAAATGTTGTTGTGTTAACTTTTTGGTAGATGAAAGTTTTTGAGCATAAATTCTGATTTGTATAAGATTATGGAAAGACTAAAGGTAACTACCGTAGAGGTGGATAGATGAGTGAAAGATAAGAGTACCTAGGATGACTAGTAATAGACTATATAAGTATGGAGGAAGATGACTTGCAGCGTCAGACTTTTACTGACTAAAAACCATACATGTTCCTTCCTCGACCTTTACGTTCCGGGGCCGCGGTATCTCTTTCGAACAGTCCCGCAAGGGTTCGCAACCTTTGGATCAAAAAAAAAAAAATGACATCGAAGTAAGATCACGCTAAATCTTACTTCAAAATGGTAGCCTAAAATTAAATGTTTACGTTCCAGGATGTCAGATGCGTTCCAGTACCACAAAACATTAGAAGAGAAACTATAAATCGCCAAAATATAACCCGACCAAGTGAAATTGCTCGTTAGCTTCGTATCACACGTATGATAATTTGAGTTGATTGAATTTGGGAGTATTTCGTTGGGTACGTATCTTGGTAGAAAGTTTTTGTTTACAAAAATATAGCTTTTGGTGGCGCGGCTATAGATTTATGTGAACAAACTAGAGAAGTATTTTAGAATAACTGCGTTCTGTAGAGTCTACCCACCTAACATACCATTACGCCTTTAATTCCCAAAGGGTTAAGCAGACCTTGAATCAAATAGTACACCCACATTTTGCCAGTAATGTTTATGTCCCATGTTGTTGGGGCTATCATATTTCCATCAACAAGGCACTTCTAGAATCTGTGGCTGTTATACTCCTGATGGAAAAACGCAATAACACTTTGCCTGAGGAAAAACAGGAATCGAACCAAGGCCCCATGCTCAGGGGTTGCGGGCCTGTTCGAAAGAGATACCGCGGCCCCGGAACATAAAAGGCGAGGAAGGAACATGGATGGGTTTTAGTCAATAAAAGTCTGACACTCCCTCCCGCTCCGCCCAGAGTGGGGGAAGTCATTTGATGATTTCCCATCCGAAAAAAAAAGAAGGCCCCATGCTCAGCTCAGCGATTACGGACTTTCTGCCTACACTCTTGGGAAAAAATCGTGTATTTATTTAGGTTTTTTTAAAGTAAAAAGCCGGTGACTGAACTTTATTATTTTGATACTAAAGACTGTTTATAGCTTTCGTTTAGCTGTTATATTAACACACATTATAAATAATATCTCAGTTAAAAAGCTTGGTAGTGCGTCCGTATTTATTCGAAAGACCGCGTTATGTTCTTCAATCAACATAAATGGCGAAATGTAATGTCTTTACACCTTGAAGATTACAGGCGTTATGTGAAGATTAAAACAAAATACATCTTACAGACTTGTGCCTTTTTACAGCTGAATACCAGTATATTACATAGAACGACTTCCTATCTGACCACCGCTACAGAGTTCTGAGTAATTAGATAACCCTTGGTAGGACTGGTTGTCAAACTTTCGGGTCACTATCTGTAACGACTATCAAAGATCTACAAGTGACATCAAGGCTTAACGTGCTTTCCGAGGCTCGGAGGAGGTGTGTTCCCGCTGACCCCACCGCTCGTCCCACTGGTGGGGTCAGCGGGAAGTGATTAAAATAATCTAAGGTGGATACTTGGTATGTAATGGGTGGCCACCCATCCGTGGACCAACCTAATCAAGCACTTCCTAACCTAACGATCGACCCGAGTGGCTGTTATCATATAGTCGCGAGCTCCTCCATTTTAAAACTCGAAGTGTATAAATAAGTTTCAAGTGCTGAAACACTCTTTGAAGAGCAATTTCAGCATTCAAGCGTTTCACCATAATTTCATATTATCACCTTGATTATTGTAATGACGTGTGCGGCATACACAGGATGAATTATTATTAGCGTAATACTCAGCTCTGCCCACGGAAACACTACGTATATTGGCTTGGCTAGCTCTGCGAGTTAGGGATTACTCACATATATACAGAGAGCTAAACAAAGTTGCTCATAATTCATGAGAAAAGTTCCTAAAATACTGAAAGCTTTAGTTCGAATGATGAGACTCTGTGACCAAACAGTTTCCGTGACGAAGTTTGTATCCGCGTCACGTAAAAGCCGAATTTAAAGGCCCGAAACGAGCGCACGGTGTAAACGATATATTTATTTAAAATTGAAAATACCCGTTTCACACATAATGTTTTCATAATTTTAAGAATATTTTCATATCTATGGATGTTAGTGATTGTGCTTGTTGCAAACAATTTAACTAAAATGCAAAAAACATTCGATTTTAAGTAACGTTTAATTCACATCGTGACGTCGCGCGTCGTCAAGCTAGGGCTTCAGGACCCACCTTAAGTATATGTATGTATGTAATATGTATGTATGCATATTATCTACGTCGATTCTCACTTTCCACTACTATTCCACTATATTATAAAGGGTGTAAAACACATCTTCACGAATCCGAAAGGCACTTGTTCTCCCCATCATTGCGATCATTTTTTTGTTCTACACCATACCTGGGAACCTTCTAGTTACGGAGATATGGGGGGTCAAAGTTACAACTTTTTGACAAGTTTTTTTTTAAATACAAGTTTTTTTGTAAGATTTTGACTTTTAACACCTCCACGACCCCCGTACTATTCAATCCATCCATCAGCACAATGTTTTAAGTGCGTTACACTGAGTTCTACCACGAAACATGATTTATAACCTCAAAAAAAAAAAGTTGTTTCCCAGCAATAATTTTTGCGTAAAGTTACTTAATTTGATGTACAGAATGCTTGGTTAACGGCTTTGTGATGAGGTGGTTTACACCCTGTATACCTGGGAAGGGATTGTTATAATACTCAGTTTCGTTACATAGACAGAGAAATTGATAAAGCTTATGGTAAGTATTCTAGCACATTACAAGAACAAATATTAATATTGCATTTATTTCATTTATTCGAAGACTTTGACATGACATCTACCAATCCACACTGGGCTCGCGTGGTAGATTATAGCCCATTCCCTCTCATAGAGAGGAGTGTGTTCCAGCAGTGGGAATCGGCTGATAATGATGATGATGATTTATGGTTAGTGTAGTAGCTAATAAAATTCTGCGTTGTATGTAAAAATCGCGGGTTCGATTGACGTGCCATGACAACGAACAAACTAACGTGTTTTAGGACTTCTGGTCTTTGTTTGTGGTGTTCTTGCATCACTCAAGTGACAGTGAATCTATTAAAAATATACCCAAAAATGGTATTCAGCTGCATCCGGTTAGACTGGAAGCCTACTGAAGAATAGATGGGAAAAGACTAAGCACAAGAGCATGATGATGTATTGGCTTTTTTTAAAGCTGTGTCGACATTATGCCAATGCTGTAATGATCACATGTAAAAAGTATTAATGATTGTTGCTTACTACCCTTAAGGGGGAGCGCCAAAGTAACCTGTGAAATTCAATTAGCAGGTCAGTGTCAGCTTTTACGAGTACCACTTTACAGAGGTATACCTAATCATCAAAACAACCCCTTTTGCGTTCATTAACCCCATTGAGTGAACATAATTATCATGAAAAAGTCATTGAATGAGATTAAATTAACTTGAGGATTAATGATTTTAATCATAATAATTCTATTAAGCCATTTCTTTCAATGTCCGTGGTTGACCATTGGAAAGTCATATTACCACCGGCTAAATGAACAATTCTGTTATTACAGTAGCGTCACAATGGTCTATCTATACCATTGTGACACTATTGCAATAGTAAACTTGGGGCCCAGGTCCATGTGTCTTTAATCCAGATCCGTTCAGTCGTTTAGACGTAAAACGGTATCAGAAAAAGAGAGTTCCATAATCAACTAATAATGTTCCCACTGCTGGGACACTGGCCTCCTCTCTATGAGAGGAAATAGGCTATAATCCACCACGCCGGCCCAGTGCGGGTTGGTAGATGTCACATGTCTTCGAATGTTTTGGTTCTAGGACATGCCGATTTCCTCACGATGTTTTGGTTCCAGTTTTTGAGAGTACTGGTGATGAAATAAATAACACAAAGTAATGCGCCTACCTGGTTTCTAACCCACGGCTTATTGGTCGTAAGTTTGGGCCGCCACCACTCGGCTACCTCTCAAAAACCGGTCAAAGTTAGTGTTACTACAGTATTATTTTCACTATTCATATTATAAAACAGAGTCCTCCGCCGTGTCTGTCACGATAAACTCAAAAACTACTGCACCAATTTTCATGTTGTTTTCATCAATGGATAGAGTGGCATCGGATTATAACATGGATAATTATTTGTTTAAGCCTAGAGAGAGTTTAATTTTTGTTTTGTTTACTTACGTATTCCAACTCGACGAGTGCTTTTAATTTTTTAATTTATACGTTTTCGTGTTATTGTAATGAAAGAACCACATGACAGAAAGATGATTCAAAATTGGCATTAATACGCTCCTAAGCACATAAATGATGAAGTTCGTCTTAAAGAGACTTACGAATAATTCAATTTCAGTTATAACTAATTTTACAAAAACTTTTTTTTTCGCAAAAATATAACTTACGTATGTTAAAAAAAAAACTCTAAACTGCGCAACATAACTTGACTTTCGGAACTCGGTGACTTGTTTCGTACAAAGAATTTCTTGCCACCGACTTCCAAAAGTCGATGCAAACGAATTACCAATTAGTATTGCTAGCTTATTGATTAGATAACTACGGGTATCATCGACTCAATGAAGAAAAAGAAGATTATTCAAACTTTCTCGTCCTCATATCACACATACTTACATAAATTATAGTTGATATGCAAGTTTCCTTAGTTAATACCTAAATAAACATAATCTAAAACATTTGTGTAAACATTGTTAATAAAAGATGTCGTAACGTACGCCAGAATGTGGATATGGCCACCTTTGACCTTATTATCGAACGAGTCTTGTACGAAAATGAGGAGATTTCAATTTAATATCTTTGGAAACTTTTCCCTCGTATCTATCTATAGGTTATCTACGTTACTGTTGTTTTATGTTCGTCAATAAGAATGTCATAACATATGTTTCTAACACGCTTGTTATTCTTAAAGGGTAAGGTAGAGATGTGCCTTACTCTCACTTTTTGCCAGGTTTGTCGAAGCCCCATGTAAAATAGGGGTGACTGCTACTGAGATATTCTAATAGTAACACTTTTCCATAAATGGGAATCGAACCCGAAGGTCGAGGTCCCTAAACCCAGCAGTCACCCTTGTGACCACTATAGTCCGCGCTACGATAAGCTATAATTTTTGTAAACAATGAATTTCTATCAAGATACGTCGCGACAGTTCAATCAACTAAAAATACACCCAAATTCAATCAACTCAAATTATCATACGTGTAATACGAAACTAACGAGCATTTTCACTTGGTCGGGTTATATTTTGGCGATATGTACTGTCGTCTAATGTTTTGTGGTATTGGAACGAATCTGATATCATGGAGCGTAAACATTTTGAAGTAAGTTCAAGCTGACGTTGTCATTTTTTTATTTGATCCAGAGGTTGCGAACCCGAAAGTGTGTTTACATTATAACTTCTCGTGGCGGGGACTATAGACCAAAGAGGGAGTAGAGTATGATGATAGTAAGTACCTACCACTTAACAGTTCACGCCCTACTGATAGTGGGTGGACATGAAGTAAATTCTACTTTTATATTATAAATGCGATAGTTTGTGAGTCTGGATGTATGTTTGTTACTCTTTCACGCCAAAACTACTGAACGGATTTGGATGAAATTTTACACACAGATAGCTTATAACCTAGAAAAAAATAGGATACTTTTTTATCAAGGTAGTAAGATCCCATGGGACAATTAAACAGAAGCTTTTAAATACTAAATACAATGCCGTTTTCTTTACTATCTTTCTTTTCTAGACATAGCATGATATCATGCCTGTATTCCTGAGGAGCTGAGCTGTAGTGTACTTAATAATACGCCACACTTTGCCAGAATTTTAAAGTCCCATATAATTGGGGCGTACCGCTTGCCATCAACAGGGCACAAATTCCAGACTCTATCTGCCCTATTCATTTGGTCATCATACATTTCAATATTTTACGGTTTCACTTCGATAGTATATAATCTATCGAAAAATAATGCGTTAAATTGTAAGCAATAATGTTCAGTTGACAATTTTTCGAGAGTTTACAATCTCGCTAGACAGATTACAATCAAACGGGCTTTACAATTTTACGGTAACATGCATTACCTACTATTCCTATAGGTACCTTACAAAATATATGTATAGGTAGTAAGCATTACAGAAATAACATCACGCCAGTAATTTTCGAAGGGATTAGGCATATATTATGTAGACCAAACAGTAACCTTACCTATTAAAACATTATAGAACATCAATCAATAACAATTACAAGCCTATAGCTGTCCAATTGCCGGGCAAAAGTCACATCCATTGTCAAATAAATTAAAAAAAAACAGTTCCCTATTATTGACCACTCATATTGTATAGTGATAACTGATAATATTATCATGGATAAAAAGTGCCGCCAGTTACGGAACTGAGTCCTTGGCCTTGTATGGCACTACTAAACAAATTGTCGCGAATTACCTATGTGTGGTTCTTAAACCCATACTTTTATTGAAATTCTCCTGTATTTTTTCCCCATTTTTCCAAATTTTACGTCAGAATAATAAAAGTACGGTACACTTAAACAACGCAACCAAAATAACACTCAGTGCTTTGACTACAGATCATAAATTAAAACACGAATAAACAGCATCATTGTGCAGTTTCGGCATAAAAAAAAAACAAGATAGCGATGCAGAACACAGTAAAAATAAACATACGCCTCGCCATCGACACACAGCTTTGAAAAAAAAAGAAAGAAATAAATACCTGGTTCCGTATAGTTTCGTGCATGGTGAAGCGTGTTCAAGAATATGGAATACAGGACACCAACGGGCGGTTTCAACAAGAAACGATTCACAACTGACTCTGATGACTCGCAGTGAAACAGACGAGAAGCGACTCCCACGTCGGCTACGTCACAGCACACATAAATACCGCATACACCGTCCGTATCATACCCAGGCGATGACTAAACAATCATTTAAAGCCAGCGGTGTACGTTACTCAGTTACAAACGATGTATCAACAGCTCAGATGCGCTCACGCAGAGGGAGTGCGGGGCGCCCGATGCCATCTGTGAACGATTGGCGTTTTTTGCGACACGTCAGTTATTTTAAAATTGTTGCATTCCTTTTAGGGAGGATAGTGTGCATAATTAGATCATGACTCATGTACTTTAGTTGTGATTTACTTGAGTTCATGACAAAAACTGACACATGCACCATAGCTATTGCCAATCACTGCAATTTACAGGCGCCATATTGTAATTTATCCCATATGACAACGATAAATTAGCTTCCTATTTTGTTGTTTGACTCCCGAACTAATTACGTTGAACCACAATTATGCATGTATGTGCGGGAACGCATGCATGTCGTTAGTCAGTTATGAATTTGATGTCGGTTTAAAATGACATCGTAGTTCGAAGGGTGCTTGCTAGACCATAGTTTGTGTTGATAAATTCGATTTTATTGATATTTATTAAACAACAAAGCCTATCTGAAGTAATTACTGTACTCAGTCGTTCGGTTGGCGTCCATAAATACATATAAACTCTGTCCGGAATCCACCATTGCTGAGTCATGTTCGGGTCGGCAAAACAAACGGCTTTTTCCAGAAACTATTTCTACAGTACTTACATAACATCACGCTTGTAATCCCGGAGGGGTTAGGCAGATAGTGCAACCACATTTCGCCATTTATGTTATCAACTGGCTACAAATCCAGACTCCGTGGCGGCTACTGAGAAATTCCTCATGGAAAAAAAAAAAAAATGAATGTCCGCTGGACATCTAGTGCCACACTAAGCAAGGCTTGTGTCGTGGACACCAGACAGTTGATATACTACATATTATGTACTATTTTTTTTGTAAATACATACTTAATACATATAAACGTCCATGACTCGGAAACAAATGTCCATGCTCATCAGACAAACAATTGCTCCTACCGGGATTCGAACCCAGGTCCCTAAGAACGTAAGGCAGCCTCACTAACACTACGCCATTCGGGTCGTCAAATCCGACCCGGGAATCAAACCCAGGAATTACATTCGTGCTTGCAGACACTAGACGAGGCAGTCTACAGTTCTACAGTAGTAAAATCAATTTTGGTATCCGAATATACCAAATAATGTCAACTCGACCACGTGTTTACCAACCCTGCTTAGTCTGATATTAGCTATGGCATGGTAGCCTGGGCAACAAAGTTAACGATTTAGTCGTTATCCATGTCGAGCGGGGCCGGTCTCGACATAGATAACGATCGCAAAACTAACGAATTCGGACGCAATGTCTTACCGATCCAGATTTAACGATACTTGGTAGTCTCTACACTCAAAGTTAACTACTAGTGTCCTTGCTTTACTAAAAATCTCTGTTCCTAACTTAACGAATTTGAATATGACGACCCGAATGGCGCAATAGTAGTGAGGCTGCCTTACGTTCTTAGGGTCCCGGGTTCAAATCCTGGTAGGAGCAAATGTTTGTGTGATGAGCACGGAGATTATCGGAGACTACGGAGATTACGGAGATACGTATAAAATGTTCAACGGCCAAGTCACACAACATTAACTATAATAATAAAGAAATCGCAGTAAGGAACCTTAGACTTGGCACGACTTTGTCTAGATTTCATTACTTTTTAGAGATAAACAAGCAGCTCCATCGAGACTTGGCTAGTTTTTTACAGAATCTTTTTGGTGGGATAAAGTTTACGAATATACTTTGCGAGCTTTTTTGGTAGCCTACAAACTGAATCGTTAAAAATGTAAGCTCATTTGTTGGTGGATTTTACGGGATTCTTAACAAAAACTGTATCGGACGGGCTTATTACTCGAAGGTCTATAATATTGTCTGTAACACTCATGTTTGAGTTATTATTTATATTTTGAAAGAGTTTCATTTAACACTTAACAACAGGTTTGAATAATTCAAAAATATAATAGAAAACCTCTTCTATTCTTTTTAATTAATCGGTTCTGTGATTTGAAGATTGGTTGACAAGATTCAAACCTTTTTAAATCGAATATTTTGGAATTGTCTTGCACACAAGTATTTATTTTGTGTCATTTATTCGTGATAGCTCTGCTGTGTATAAATAACAACTATAATATAGTAATATCGAATATTGGAACACTGCGATTAGGAGAAGCTTTTGGCTAAATAATAACAGCCCCTCGGGCCGATCTTTAGGTTAAGCTGTGCTTGCCTAGGTTGGTCTGTGGATGGGTGACCACCCTTACCTACTGAGTTTCCTCCATGCCTCGGGAAGCACGTTAAGCAGTTGGTCCCGGCTGTCATTTGTCCATCTTTGGCAGTCGTTACAGGTAGTCAGAGGCCCAAAAAAGTCTGACAACCAGTCCAAGTGGTATCGTATTACCCAGTATTAAGTGGGTTTTGGAGGTCAGATAGGCAGTCGCTCCATGTAAAATACTGGTATGCAGCTGCACTCGGTTAGACTGGAAGCCGAATCCAACATAGTTGGGAAAAGGCTTGGCAGATGATGATTTAACACTGCGATTACACAAATGAAACATCTGATAGTTACACACACACTACACTATTTCACTTAGTTTAATTTTCTGCTTGGTCTTCGTCATTCGTTTACCGTAGTTCTGTAGTGTGACACAACAGCTCAACAGCTCGCTATATGCTGCTCTCGATAGCTTTGGCATGGGTCGACACATCACACGATATCAGCGTGAAAATGTGAAATTCTTTAAATTTGCTTATTTCTGAATCCTGACGGAAAAACAAAAGGATTGTTCATAGCTCAGTGAGGTGCTCCTTTAGGAGTTTTAGCCATCTCTTCAAACACAAATACCTTACGGACTCTATCATTTCACTACTTATTTATACATGAATGTAAAAGTACTCGTACAACCCAACTCTGGGTTAAGCTCGGCTTTATACATAAGCTATATTATTTCAATTATTATGTATATTTTCAATACACTTCCTCGAAAACTGGTTCTTTTTGCACTACGATTAGGTTCAAAATCCAGTGTATTTCAAACGCGTGCATTTTCATGTTTTTTCTACACATGTGCAGAAAAAACATGAAAAATGCACTAAACTTAGTCCAAATTGGTTCATTGCATAATTTAAAAAAAACATTCACCTCTGACTATAGAGTCAGAGGTGATTTTTTTTTTTTTTCGGAAAAGCGATCTAAGTACGTCTTTCTTTACAACATTTTTTGAATATTAAAATAGTGTTTATAAATTCAATATCGTAGATAAACATGATTATTTATAACTAATATTTACTTTTTTATACAAATCAATGTTGATTTATATATTTGCGTTCTAAATTCAATAATTAAAATATATATATATATATATTAGACTGTATAACGGCTTCATACCTTTGCATCTCCTTCAACCTGGTGAAAGCAAAGCGCGGAAAAAAATAAAATTTAAATCATAGTCTCGTGACACAAATATTTTACATTATTTTAATTTATTTCTTCAAAAGTGTATTGAAAAACGTCTTTTGATACACGTGGACATTTGTTATTGCAGTTCTCGGCTCAAAAACACCCTCGCCTTACGGCTCGTGTGTTAATACCGCCTTGAACTACAATAACAAACTTTCTCCACTTGTATCAAAATGTACTATTGTTGCTTTGTGTACATATAATAAAATCGTAGGAAAGTCAAAACTGTACATTCAAAAATTTTTAAAAATAATACTTGGGGCGTGATCCACAATCGATATCGATGCCAAAAATAAAGTTTTTAGAATTTTTGTCTGTTTGTCTGTATGTATGTCCGGGCTAAACTCAAAAAGCACTGCATGGATTTACTTCAAATTTTGCTTGAATATTACTAAGAGGTCGGGTCAACATATAAGTTAATATTATCACGCAGCTAATATTGTGAATCTTTATGACTGACTAGGTGATATATCAACGCACACCCCAAACCGCTGGACCAACAGATTCCAAATTTGGCAAGAAGGTTCCTTATGTGGTCTAGGGGTGCATTAAGAAAGGATTTTTCAAATTTCACCCTCTAAGGGGGTGAAACGGGGCTCCAAAGTTTGTATGGGGAAACCAGATTAATTAGACTATTCCATTAGAAACTTCGCAGTAGTACTCAAATTGAAAAAAGAGTTGAAACGGGTTTTAGGTTTTTTCAAAATTCAACCCCTAAGAGGCGGAAATGGGGTGACAAAGTCCAAAAATCAATGCATAGCCCAAACCGCTGAGTCAACAGATTCTAAAATTGGCAACCAGGTTTCTTCATGTGGTCTAGGGGTGCACTAAGAAAGAACTTTTCAAAGTTCATCCTTTAAGGGGGTGAAACGGGGCTCCAAAGTTTGTTTGGGGAAACAAGATTAGTTAGACTATTTCATTCGAAACTTCACAAGAGTACTCCTATTGAGGAATGAGAAGAAACGTGCTTCAGATTTTTTCAGAATTCAACCCCTTAGAGGGGGAAATGGGTCGACAGTCTAAAAATCAATGCACAGCCCAAACCACTGGGTCTACAGATTCCAAAATTGGCAAGTAGGTTCTTTATTTGGTCTTAGGGTGCACTAAGAAAGGATTTTTCAAAATTCACCATCTAAAGGGGTGAAACGGGGATCCAAAGTTTGTATGGGGAAACCAGATTAGTTAGACTATTTCATTCGAAACTTCACAGGAGTACTCCTATTGATAAATGAGGAGAATCGGGTTTCAGGTTTTTTCAAAATTCAAACCCGAAGAGCGGGAAATGGGGTAGCCAAGTCAAAAAATCAATGCACAGCCAAAACCGCTGGGTCTACAGATTCCAAAATTGGCAAATAGGTTTCCTATGTACTCTTGGGGTGCAGTTAGAAATAATTTACAAAATTCTTCCTCCAAAGGGGTGAAACGGAGCTCCAAACTTTGAATGGGGAAACAGGATTAGTTAGTCTATTTTATTTGAAACTTAACAGGAGTACTCCTATCGATAAATGAACATTTGTATCAGTTTTGTTCAGAATTCAACCCCTTATATGGAGAAATGGCGTGAGAAAGTCTGAAAATCAACATGGGTGTTGTTTGTATTGTGTATCGGGTTGGGTGTATTACAAAAACAATGATTTTAAGATTTAATGTGGCGGACCTGAAATTCCATCATCCCCATTTGGGTTGCAATGGGGTTGGACTGAAAAATTAAAAATCATTATGGGTATCGCTTCCGAGATTATCAGGGGTGCTGATTACGAATATAGTATTTATTATGACATCCAGAAGATGGCGGATTTGACTTCTGTACAGGTTTATTGGGGTATCAGGACGACTTAATGGCAACTAAGGTTTACCCTGTAGAGTCAACATAACATCATCATAGTTGAATAAATAAATAAATCACCATCATCTTTAAAAATAAAAAAAATAAAAAAATGTGTCTATTCGGTATGTTAGAAAACAAGTCGTAGGCTACTTTTATACCCTAGGTGACAAGGGTGGTTCACGCGGACGAAGTCGCGGGCAACAGCTAGTACATTTTATATAAGAAGTTTACGTAGCTGACTGTACATCTGACGTATTTTACGTCAGATTTACAAGGTCGTGCGAGTTGACGACAAAAAAAAAATATTGGGAGGTGCCAACTCGCGAACACCCGCGAGTTTCACGTAAGCAATCAAGTTATTGGTTCAAAACTAGTTTATGCGGATCTCTTATTGTACGGGAAAAGTGTGCCATGATAAACGGGAAATTAAAGGTTAATTTGTGTCTGTAACTGGCCTACTTGAAATGTAAGCGTTATTTTTTTAATCATCATCAGAGCTATCCATAGAGATTTATCATACTTAGGTCCATGTTCACCGAAAAGATAACCGTCTGATTATCTAAAAACAGCTGTCACTGTGACATGATACAAAAATGCGTTTTAAACAGCTGTTTTAGGTAATCAGACTCTCATCTTTTTGGTGAACATGGATCTTAGTGAGACTATAAAATAATAGAAAAATCAGTGATCATTTGTATAATTAACGCCGAAACTAGACGAGCGAGCAATGCCTGCTGTTGATTAGCTATTGCAAGCACATTACGATTTTGTTTCTGTTGCCCGTCATATTGCACCGTAAGTATCTAAGAGTGATCGTCTTTTGAGTTACCTACCAATATTAGTTGCTGTACGAGTGGACAAATTGAGCTAAGTGTCTAGTAAATCTCTCAGTACATAGGTATATATGTATATTGCGAATTGTGTAGAAATAGTTCTTCCTTCTGCGATAACGGTAATTGAGAAGTTCAAATGTTCATGTTTGCCATAACCTCACGATCATCCAGATGACAGTCATTGAAACGTTTTGGAAACAATTATCACTTGTCTAGAAGACTATGCCCTCGGTTGAGATTTTAAAATCTTTAATTGGGTCCAAACATGAAGAAGATGGTGGAATTTGGTTTCAATATAATAACAATGTCGAAAACATTTTCAATGTGTTTTATATTATTCAGCAAGAACGTTCCCAAGAGCAAAAAACTTAAGAATTTAATTTTACACGGCCGGATAAATGCTTCAGAAATTGTGTCTTTGTCATTGAGCAAAACGAATATTTCCTAGCAAACTGAGAATATCATTGTTATTCATGTCACCTATTTATTATCTCCAAACAAATATGTACCTATCATGTAAAATACAAGACACACTTATAAATATTTATCATTCGTGCTGCAAAAGCGTATCGAAACACCTGGAGCTTATTGAAATACGCTACAGGCGGTAGGAGAGCGAGCTTTGAAGGCCTTGAGGCTTGCGGGGGAGGGAGGGAGGTACTGCTCCCTGGATCCTCCCGCCCTCCGGCAGCCCTCGCCATTCTATCGGTGACTACGGCCCAAGCCGGTTGCCTGCTCGCTCGTCTGGTCAACGCGGGAAAGTTCGACCGTTCCATTTCCAAGTCTCCTCTTTCGCGCCGTTTTGAATGAATGACCCAGGAAAACATTTTTTTCCTGGGTCCCTGTGAGTTTTTCTGTGACGTGATTTATTAAATTTCTCAATCATGTCGCTCGTCGTTAAAGTAAACCGTTTTAAAATACTGAAGTGTAAGAACGAGAAGTTCGCACGCGTCGATTTCAGAGGTAAGTTGTTTTTCGGCGTTTTTTAATAATTGATTCATTTTGTACGGTTATTTTTTATGTTTCTTGTATCATTATTTTTTTTATGTGGATTGTTTTTGTATTAGTTATGTTTGTTTTTAATTTTGTTACTTACTTACTTCAGTAAAATAAATATTTTATTCATTATGTTGTAGTTTTTATGTTATAAGTTTAAGTCAAAAACACCGTCTAACTCGTTTTAATTACGTTAATGTAACCAGATACCGACGGAAAATTATTTATACCATATTATTTACATGAAACGTACGAAGGTCGGTCTCTTTTGTCACAAACGCCAAAGATATTGCGGCATTTCTTTGTTTTGCTATATAAAGTGGCGTATCAATAGATTGAACCCTTGTACCATTGTCTAGTGCTTCATAACCACTATACATATGATGAAAATGTGGAAAAGAAAGAAAATCGTTTGATGGCATAACATATTCATTACTTACGTTTGTAATTTTCAATTCCGAAAAGTATGTGCAGGCACTTTTAGTAGGTAATCTCATATAATACGAAGCGAGCCTTTTCCCATCCCCAGGGAATAAAACTCCAAGCAGCTAGTCAGCATTTTTATAGAAAAGAAACAAAGCATTATTACAAAAAAAAAGTCTTTAAAAAAGAAACCTACAAAACAGTAATAATTAAGAAAGTAGGTAAAAGTGGTTTCATGATAAGACTTGCGAAAACAAGACTACTAAGTGAACCACCAGCCTACACCCTCTCTGTGAGGTCCTACAATCTACGGAGACAAATTACTCCGCCCACTCCTTGAATATTTAGACAAAAACGTTAATTTCGAGGTCAGAAACATCCTCTCTTAGCTAAAATATATGTCACCGTAAAATTGTCAAACACGTTATATTGTAATCTCTCTAAAGAGATTGTAAACTCTGGACATATTGTCAACTGAACATACTGCTTACAATATAACGCTTTATTTTTCGGTAGATTGTAATCTACTTCGATTGATTACAATCTACCGAAAAATAATGCGTTATATTGTAAGCAGTATATTCGTTTGTCAATCTTTCGATAGTTTACAATCTCTCTAGTTATATTACAATCTAACGTGTTTGACAATTTTACGGTGACATATATCTAACAACACCCGAGTTACGAGTACTACGAAGCGTTAGGGGACGAACACGCGAGTTCCATGATTTTTGTTAACTCAAAAAGTGCCCAACGTGCCTTTATAAGTTTTCACTTCAAAAAAAAAAGGTTCTTGTGATGGTTATTTTCATTACAAAGCAATTAAGTGCTTTGACTTTAAACAGGACGATCTGTATGAAAAATCGTATATTTACTTAGCCTAATAAATAAATATAGAAATTTTAGAAGTGAGGACTTTTAATTGGGTGTCTGCCTCACTTTTTTTTTTAAATCTGTTTATCTTAGCTGCAAGTCTTCCATATTTAATAAATAAATAAGAAATGCCATTGATTGGTTCTAAATATTTTCAAAATCATCATCATCATCATCTCAGCCGAAAGACGTCCACTGCTGGACATAGGCCTCCCCCAAGTGTCGCCACATTGACCGGTCCCTTGCGACTCGCATCCACCGGATTCCCGCAACCTTCACCAGGTCATCGGTCCACCTAGTGGGAGGTCTTCCAACGCATCGTCTTCCGGTTCGATTTTCAAAATAGTAGCCAATTATAAATCCCGAATTAAAAAAGAGCAGCATGAATACAAAACTTATAGATGAGACTAAATTTTCAAAAGCGTCATGTTTCCGAAAATATAAGAGATTGTGAAAGATTTTGTCTACTAAAAGACTAGAAGCTATAAATTATGTAAACACACATTCGGGTTCGCTACCTTTGGATCAAATTCAAAAATGACAGCGTCTACGTGATCTTACTTCAACATGGCGGTCCAAACGTTTACGTTCCATGATTTCAGATGCGTTCCAGTACCACAAAACATTAGACAGCGCTTCATATCGCTAAAATATAACCCGACCAAGTGAAATTGCTCGTTAGCTTCTTATAACACGTGTTATAATTTGAGTGGATTGAATTTGGGTGTATTTCTTGTTGATTGAATTGTCGCTAAGTATCTTGGTAGAAATTCTTTGTTTACAAAAATTATTGATTCTCGTGGCGCGGACTATAGTTGTTACTATTTCGAAAATAAAATAAAGTGGTTACTTATGTGTAACTTACAGCAGACATAAAAAAATCTAACTAAAAGGGGTGTGGAGATCAGATAATTGTCCGTTCCATGCAAATCACTTGGGTTCAGCTGCATGCGTTGTGACTGGAAGCCGTCGGGTCACCGTAGATGGAATGGGCTACGCAAATGATGAGTTTGAGCCTTTTTTAGTGGGACAAGATAAGTACTGTCCGACAGCTGGGAAAAAGCGTCCCCAATTCCTTCTACAAACTCTTTTCTTGCGCCCTTTGACATCAATTAATTAGTATTTCAACTTCCGTTTTGGAAACCGCGTGAAGCCATTACGACTACATTTATTTTAAAATCTATTCCGTAAAAAGAAAATGAATTTACATGTGCTTTACATGTAAATTCATTTTCTTATTCCTACATTTCCATCCCTAGCTTTAAACTTACAAATTAAGTAATTATATTTTTGCGAAGTCACTTTTGTTACAAAAAAGTCAAAAGTAAAAAAATAACTTCTCCAGCCTACCTATGCGCCTAAATACATAAAAAATAAACAGATCCGCTTCCAAATTGAAAGAAATAGAATATCTTTCGTAAAAATAATATTATTGAAACGTGAAATAAAAGATACCTCTCGTTGTTTTGGCCTTGTAACTGGTATTTGAATAGGTCCCTTAATTAAAGTAGGGAAGGACGAACCGATTTTCTTGGAAAACAAATACTGTGGGGAAATACATACCTATTTGGATGATTTCGCCATTCATTATTTTGTCATCTCATGACGACAATCTTGAAAGTAGGTTGTCGTTACATAGTACTTAATTATATAATAATAAAGTACTGTCATAACATAACATCAAACGAAAAGTTTTGTTTATTTTTGTAAGTAAGTGAGTTTTCTATCTAAGCTGAGGGTTAGATGTACAATATACATATTTTAAAGGGATCTGGGACTTTTGCGCGAAAGACATTTGCGCGAAAGACACTTGCGCGAACCCATTTGCGCGAAAAGACAAATGCGCGAATGGACTTTTGCGCGATTGGACATTTGCGCGAACAGACATTTGCGCGCCAGGACACATGCGCGAATGGACTTTTGCGCGATTGGACTTTTGCGCGAACGGACTTTTGCGCGAAAGGACAATTGCGCGAGTGGAAACTTGCGCGAGTGGACATTTGCGCGACTTAATACTCGTAGCCACAGAGGTTTACTCTGTGGAGTAAACATCACATCACGCCTCAAAATACTTGAGGGGTTTTTTTTTTATTTTTTCATTATTGGTGTCATTTTCATGGTTTTTGGGGTCGCTGATTACGAAAATCAGAAAAAAGAAAATCCAAGATGGCACCCATGATTTTTTTTAGTTTTTCTGTCATGGGTGTGTTTTCATGGTTTTTGGGCTGGCTCCATTGACCCCAATTCCCCATGACCCCATTTTCGTAATCAGCGACCCCAAAAACCATGAAAACGAACCCATGACAGAAAAAACAAAAATATCATGGGCGCCATCTTGGATTTTGTTTATGACCTCATTTTCGTAATTAGCGACCCCAAAAACCATGAAAACGACACCCATGACAGAACAACAAAAAAAAGCATGGGTGCCATCTTGGATATTCTTTTCGACCCCATTTTCGTAATCAGCGATCCCAAAAACCATGAAAACGACACCCATGACAGAAAAACCAAAAAAAATCATGGTCGCCATCTTGGATTTTGTTTTTGACTTCATTTTCGTAATCAGCGACCCCGAAAGCCATGAACACGACACCCATGACACAAAAACAAAAAAAAAAGCATGGGCGCCATCTTGGATTTTCTTTTTGACCCCATTTACGTAATCAGCGACCCCAAAAACCATGAAAACGACACCCATGACAGAAAAACCAAAAAAATCATGGGCGCCATCTTGGATTTTGTTTTTGACTTCATTTTCGTAATCAGCGACCCCAAAAACCATGAAAACGACACCCATGACAGAAAAACAAAAAAAGCATGGGCACCATCTTGGATTTTCTTTTTGACCCCATTTACGTAATCAGCGACCCCAAAAACCATGAAAACGACACCCATGACAGAAAAACCAAAATAATCATGGGCGCCTTCTTGGATTTCGTTTTTGACTTCATTTTTGTAATCAGCGACCCCAAAAACCATGAAAACGACACCCATGACAGAAAAACAAAAAAGCATGGGCGCCATCTTGGATATTCTTTTCGACCCCATTTTCGTAATCAGCGACCCCAAAAACCATGAAAACGACACCCATGACAGAAAAACCAAAAAAAAACATGGGCACCATCTTGGATTTTCTTTTTGACCCCATTTTCGTAATCAGCGACCCCAAAAACCATGAAAACGACACCCATGACAGAAAAAACTAAAAAAAAGCATGGGCGCCATCTTGGATATTCTTTTCGACCCCATTTTCGTAATCAGCGACCCCAAAAACCATGAAAATGACACCCATGATGAAAAAATAAAAAAATAACCCTTCAAGTATTTTGAGGCGTGATGTGATGTTTACTCCACAGAGTAAACCTCTGTGGCTACGAGTATTAAGTCGCGCAAATGTCCACTCGCGCAAGTTTCCACTCGCGCAATTGTCTTTTCGCGCAAAAGTCCGTTCGCGCAAAAGTCCAATCGCGCAAAAGTCCATTCGCGCATGTGTCCTGGCGCGCAAATGTCTGTTCGCGCAAATGTCCAATCGCGCAAAAGTCCATTCGCGCATTTGTCTTTTCGCGCAAATGGGTTCGCGCAAGTGTCTTTCGCTCAAATGTCTTTCGCGCAACTGTCTTGATACCATTTTAAAGTTCAGGCATTAGCATGACGACAGTATAAAAAAAATACAAATATATTTGTTCTGTCAGTTAGAGTATTGAAAAATAATGGAAACCTATTTTTTGTTTATTATCAATGAATAAAAATTTCAAAAGCGTCGTATCTTCGTCAATTTTGATTTACGTAACAAAAGAAAAATCTTTTCTTCTGCCAGACTAATTAGATTTTTTTGTCGTATTTATCTGACCAAGACAATAGGGTACCTGATTGTTTTGGTCAGATAACGCAATCACGCCTGTAATTCTCAAAGGGTTAGGCAGAGGACGAGGACCACCTAATAGTAGGCACATCTACTTAGCTGTTTACGTATTAATTTTTTCAATAGATGGGTCCTAATCCATTTTAACCTTGAGAACCTTCTCACAGAAGAGGGAGTACTGCATTAATAATTGAAACTGTAAACTTGAGCAAGTTCTGATTGTTGCGTTAACATTTTGGAAATAATTTTCATACATACATAAATGAACATACCTAAGTACTTTCTTCGATTCATATCGATAGTTCGATTATAAGTATTCAATGCTGCCAACATTTGTCATTACGTGGGGTGTAGGTGTTATTATTATTTTCTTCATATTTATTTATCTACACTTTATTTTTATTTTTATCCGTATCTGGCCTGACCGTGGCATCACCTTCACTTTGGGCCCTTTTCAGAATACCAGTGCGTGACGTTTTTTTAATGTTACAGCACCATACTGAGATAGGAGCGTTTTGGCCTCGTACAGGACGAGTTTCGTTTCTTTTAATTTTTTATCCATATATTTATTATATTTTAATATTTGTTTTTGATTTTTATTAGTAAGTTTTAAATACTGATAATTTTGATGTGTTTAGTGCGTGCTGTGCGGGCTAATAAATGCGTTTTCTTTCTTTCTTTATTTCCATGACTCGCTTTAGTCGCCTTGTAAGGCGTGAGGCGGGGCGGCGGCGGTCGCCAACAGTGTTGGTGAATTCCAAACGCTCTTAGCCCAAGGGTTTACGCTTGCGGTCACAAGACTAAGGAGGTAGTTCTAATTAACAAAAATAATCGCCCTATTAAGACTATTATAGATTAGTACTTAGGCTAAATTGCGTTTAAAAGGAGAAACAGTTGTTAATTTTTAACAGAAAGTCCTACAAGTGGCAAACGCTTTTATATAGTTTTACACGACTACTGTTGGCAGCTTTTTCTGTAGCATTCAATTTTGACTTTAACAATCATAGTATTTTCTGAAAAAAATGTCACTTTGTCCGCATTGTTTGATAAAATGAATGAAAAGGCATGGAGCTAAAACCAAAAGCTTTGTCTTGAATTTAAAAGTTTTCGTTTTATTTTAAGGCCTTGTGTTGCAGTAGAGATACACAAAACCTTTGTGAGAGTTTAAAAGATTTTCAAAACATTAGGTATTAAGACCTTTCATACTTTATATTTTATTTACGACAATAATCGTACAACGTGGCGAGCAAGGCAGACGCGTTTGAGGTGGAACGTCTAAACGGCATAACCGATGCAGATGAGAATTTTATTGCCCTTCCGAGAGCTTATTCTTTGTGAAAAGTTTAAATGTAATAATCCTCCTATTTTACTCTAAGAATATTAAGCAGAAAACGTGATGTTCCAGTTGGATGGTTTTAATATGAAGGCTTACTTTTTGCTAAATTCTTATCAATTACGAATATTTTCTATTATGTTTAAGATTTAAGAAGGTCAAGACGAAAGCAAATCGTGGGATCGATAATTTACCTGAAGAACTCCGAAAATACTTGCTGGTAAAAGCTTTTAATTCTGCCTTCTACTTTTCGTTTTGTCTCTGGAACTTTGGTTTATTTTCATTTAAAGAATACAATTAGGTCCAATGTTAAGATATTTGTTTATCATTATTATTTAATTTAAAGATGATCGAATTACTAACTAACTACAAATTTTTTTAACGTCAACCACAGAAAACAAAAAATACTAATTTTAATTTTATTTGCTTAGCCTTTTCGCAGCTATGTTGGGGTCGGCTTCCAAACTGGATGCAGCTGAATACCTATGTTACATGAATCGACTGCCTAATTGACTTCTACTACCTAGTTAGTACTGGGTAATACGATATCCCTTGGTACGACTGATTGCCAGACCTACTGTACAGTAATCACTGTCAAAGTTCCACAATTACCTGGTGTAAACCACCCCATCACGAATCAAGAAGCCGTCAATCAAGCATTATTTCTGTACATTAACTAAGTAACTTTACGCAAAAATTATTGCTGGAAAACGACTTATTTTGAGGGGTGAAAAATCATGTTTTGTAGTAGAACTCAATGTAACGCACTTAAAACATTGTGCTGATGGATGGATCCATCGGCGCTAAACGGGGCGCGTAACGATCCCCATAGTACGGGGGTCGTAGAGGTGTTTAAAGTAAAAATCTTACAGTCAAAACTCATTTAAAAAAAAACTTGTCAAAAAGTTGTAACTTTGACCCCCAATATCTCCGTAACTAGAAGGTTTCCAGGTATGGTGTAGAACAAAAAAAAGATCGCAGTGACGGGGAGAGCAAGTGCGAAAAGTGCTTTTCAGATTCGTGAAGAGGTTTTTTACACCCTTCAAATGACAGCTGATACCAACAGTTTAGCGAGCTTTCCGAGGCCTGGAGGAAACTCGGTATGTAATTGGCGGTCACCCATCCGTGGGTCAACCTAGGCACCTAAGCACGGTTTAACCTAAAGGGTGACCGGGCCGGTTTTCATTTAGCTATGAGCTTCTCGTGTTGATAAAATTCATCATTGTGCGAGTGGAAAGATAAATAAAATAAAAAACATTTTAAATAAATAGGTAACAGCGGCTAAGTTTAAAATGGCGTGAAGTCGCCGTGTTGAAGCCGGGCTTACGGATCGGGTGGACTTACAGAATACTTTTGTAAAACCAAGCATTATTAAACATTTTAATTCTTTTAAATTACTCTCAGATGTACTCGTAGGTACAGGGTGGAATTTTCCAATGCCAGCTGGAGGAAAAGTACTCAAAATACTGGAGATACTCGTATCAAATTCAACTCAAAGAAAATTTTCACTTATTCTTAAAAAGAAACAAATCTGCTTTCACACAATTTTTTTTCGAAAATTCACTTTCCGCACGTCAAGTGCCTTTCGGCTTAGATAAGAATCTTTTTACACCCTTTATTCATATTATTATGATAAACACGAGTTATTTTACATTTACAACAATTTGCAAGTTAGTAGGTACAGGACCTACCTACTATTATACAAGGGGCGTTTAGTACAAATGCCATTTAAAACTGTTGAAGAAAAGAGGTTTTTCTGAAATAATCTCAGGCAGGTTATAATCTTATGTTTTTAATATTGTTGTCTGAGATATGTTACTTCTGAATAAAAATAGTTTTGTTTGGTTGTCAATGATTTTCTTCAATGTATTTTATTTTAACCGTTTCATTATGTTCTGTTAATCAAGATCTACAGTTATGAGAGAAACCTCAAGTAACAGGGAACCTCTAACAAAAACAAACTACTTACACATATTTAGGTCTTTGCAGTTGCGGAGTGACGTCACGTTAGCACGTCATTCGCGTGTTACATAATCGTGTCAGTAACAGTGAATGCGTGCTTTGAATGCAGTAATTAATTTCGACATTAAGTAGAAACATAATTTTGGATAAATTACTCTACTTTTTATGCACAATCAGTAAAATGTTAGTTAAGGGTATGGTCATCCATCATCAGATTCTGTGTAGCCTTATACTAAGTTGGGATCTGGACCATCTGAATTCCAGTTACGGGCTGGGCCTACGATATCCCTAAATAATATGGTAGACGACAAAACATTATTATAGGTAATTAGTCCCTCAGTTAGATTATAATTAATATTTGACCCGTATTTTTTCTTTCGTTACATAAACCAAAATTGATCTTAAATGTGATCTTAAATCGTGGCCGAGTATTAAGTTTAATAACGTTCCCGTGAAAAGAAAGCAGTCCGTGTGCTACCTTGGTCTGGTCTTGGAGCGGAATTTTTCATTCGTAGATCACATAAAAAATGTCGGTGAAAAAGCTAAAAAGAACTTTTATTCCTTAACGAGGATATCCAAATCTACGTGGGGACTGTCATTTTTAACTTTAAAGACCATCTATGTGGCTACTTACTTGGGTTGTATGTGCTACGGGGCACCTGTTTGGGCCGATAGGGCCACCATAGGAGCGGTGCGACGTAAATTGCTTCAAAGCCAGCGTTTGGCGTTGATATTCTTATGCAAAGCGTATAGGACGGTTAGTACCGAAGCTTTACCGGTGCTTGCGGGTGTACTTCCAGTCGATCTTGAGGTGCAGCGTCGGGCTGCAATGTACTATAACGCGCGTGAGACCACGGAAGCAGACTTTTTAACCATACGTGATCGTGCTAAGATTTCTAGATTATTCAAACCACAGACCTTTGATTATATACATGTCCCACAGACCGACGTCTGGGAGGAACTTTTATCTGAATGGCAATGTAGGTGGGACAATTCCATCAAGGGATCAACACCTACACCAGTTCTTTCCATCCGTTCGTGAGCGGCTGGACAGGACATGGCTGGAGGTTGATCACTGTGTTGCCCAATTTCTCACGGGTCATGGCAACTTCAAGAGTAAATTATTTTCCTTCAAACTTGTTGACTCGCCTTTTTGTCAATGTTCAACATCTGACTGCTAATATGAACAATCTGCACATCACATTTTGTGGGAGTGTAGTCTTTGGCAAAATGAACGCAATATTATGTTGGATAGTGTACAGGTTACATCCGGAGTTATTTACTATACGGACCTTGTAGAAACTAGAGCAAATTTCCGTGCGTTCAAGCGTTTTTGCCATACCTATTATTGGAATCAAATATAACAGCTCTCAACTTAGGACCCATTAACGTTAATATTTATCCGTGGTGCTAGGCAACTGGGCCTATCCCAGTTGTAAACGTCCCTTTGTGCCTATTGGCCTTGTTTCGTTCTGTCTCCTGCTGATATGGAGGGAAGTGGAAATTACAGTTTTTTTTCCTACTCCTCCGCTATACTTTCTGATTAATTTCGTTGCGGGATCCAAGACAGTTAAATTCATTCTCTGGGACTTCGTCGAGCTTCATTGTCTCGGCGCTTTTCTGGTGGTCGCCACTGTTGATTCTGGCTTTCAGGAGTTACAGTGGTTTGGGCGTGTGTGGCGGGCTGGTCCCAATAAAAAAAAAAAACCAAAATTGACGAAGATACGACGCTTTTAAAATTCTCAATCCGTCACGCCGCGGTATAAGTTTTAGCGAGTTGTGACGTCATGAGCCCCCACTCCCGAGTTTAGATGCGTTTTATCTTCGTCAATATTCATTGCAATTTTTTGATACTATCGTCATGCATGTTGGGGCATAAGTGAGATATTCTTTTGCTTTGCGAGCCACCTGCACAGCTGTTTCGTTGGCTTCGTTTAAATCGTGGAAGGTCCAGGTGGGTAAGAAAAGAAGTGGGCATATCCTGCAGAAGGGCTCTACACATTTTTTTTTCGGGTGGGAAATCATCAAATGACCCCTCCCACTCTGGGCGGAGCGGGAGGGAGTGTCAGACTTTTACTGATTAAAAACCATCCATGTTCCTTCCTCGCCCTTTACGTTCCGGGACCGCGGTATCTCTTTCGAACAGTCCCGCAGCCTCGGCAGGCTTCCGCAAGGGCCTACACTGGCATTGCATTTGGGACGAGTCGATGATACTCAATTAGCCAGATTATATCAAAAGCAGCCAGCAAAGATTGACCACTGCTTTTCCTATCCAGGAGGAAGACGTTCTGCTGAATTGATGAAGTTAGTGGGGGTGGTATGTCTGGTCTTCCACAATTTACATCTTTTATCTGACGCATTGTCTACTGAGAAAATCGTATATCTACGAGATTAAAATGACTTCTCACTGTCTAACAACTGCTAACAACTACTTAACATTTGGAGAAGCTAGTTCACCCGCAGATACAGAAGTGGGCTTGTCAGTTACCTACTGTAAACTTGCTTTAACTTGTCTAACTTTTGAGTCTTGAACTCCTAGCTGCAGAGTATACAATAGTTTAGTGAAAACAGTGTTATAAATACGTCCTAGGAACATTGAGTCTCTCTGTTTTGCAATTGAAAGGCAAAATCAAAATATTCTTTTTTTCGCATTAGACCTATTGGAACTTATAACTATTATTAAATTAAAAATTTAAAAAACCCCCGACTCATAGGGTCATAATTTCAAGGTTTTCCCGGTTTTTAGTGTTGGCTCTTTCATTTGATACCCATATTGAGGTAATTGTTGAATAAATATGAAATCCGCCAATTTGTGGCGGCGGCCATCTTGGACCGATTTTCTTCAAACATAACGAAGAACACTCCCGACTAATTCACCTTAAAATTCAAACAAAAACAAAATCAAAATTGTTTCATCCGTTCGGGAGCTACGATGCCACAGACCTGGACATGTCAAACTTATAACCCCGCTGCCTTCAAAGGGACATTGAAACGTTGTCTTGTTTTTTTTTGTGAATATTTTCGGGATGTTGGAAAAAACGATTGAGGCTACTTTGAGAAATTGCTCCGGCGGATAACTTTGTGGTTTACGCACAAAAAAAGACGAACTTACCGTCGAATTCCACGAATTGCGGGAGTTTCTTATTATATGAGATAAAATTGGACCTCGTTAGTGTGATGAATTCTCTAGAGGCTCGCTTGACTTGTGATCAACAGGATCTGTTATGTCATGTGTATTATATGACCTTTTCAAATAGTGGTATACCTCTATGTTGGTAATAATCACGAATACAAGAAGATTAATCTCGCTTTTTTGCCTGTGGTGGAAACCACAGAACAAATTATTAATTAGAGGTAAGTTAATGATAGTATAAATTCTATTTATTACTTACTCCAAAACACTCTGCATTTATAACACATATGAGTTTACAGAGTTCGTTCATTAAGTATTACAAAGCTTCTATCCCTGGCTGTGCTGCATACTCACTTAATTTATTCATAACGTATTACCTCTGATTTATTTTAAGTATCTTATCTTTGGGAGCAACTCGCCTGATATGAAGGGATAACGAGGTCTAGGGCCCCGACACAATTATGGCGGATCGCAGTGCAGAGTATTTTTCACTGTCAAACTATTATCAACATTGTCCTCATTGAAATAATATCTCAAATCAATTAACAGACACACACACACACACACATGCCTCCACGCGCATGCATACATTCTCGAGTTAATTGATTTTATATATTAATTCAATGAGGACAACGTCGATAAATAGTTTAACAGTGAAAAAGCATATGTGCGCCGGCCCCTAGGGTGGAGCACACTTGCCTAAAACATACAGATTCAGTCAAACTTCGGGAACAGAGAATTCCACAGACTGACGATGACGGTTCGTACAATAAATGTGGAAGCACAGCGGTTTGTTCGGGTCCGTGGAACTTCATCCCGCCGTATCTATTGCTCGTCCTATAGTAGAATGGGGATGGGGGAAACGGACAGTGCAATGTGGATGGTTTTGGAGTTTGACTTTGACAAGGGAGTCGGTATCAATGAGCCTTTTGGCTCGTCGTTTAAAAGCTTGTTACGCTTGCAGCTAGTATTTGGCTGTACCTGTACAATGTACAATCGAACTTGTGCTCGGTACAACGTGAGCAACTGTTCTGGCGTGAAGTAATTTCGTACACACCAAGACGCACGGTACCGTTCAATGTGGTGACACTTGTGAGAGGTCTATGTCCAGCAGTGGTCGTCTTTCGGCTTGAATTATTATGATGAGAGAACACCCAGTTTTCTAACGCCTAATTGGACCTTGTACTCAATATTCGAGTCCCGGTAGGAGCAAATGTTTGTGTGATGAGCATGGACATTTGTTTCCGAGTCATGGATGTTTATACCTAAATATGTATAATAAGTATGTATTAAAAAACAAAAAGTATCTATGTAGTATGTCAACTATCTGGTGCCCACGACACAAGCCTCGTTTCTTAGTGTGGCACTAGATGGCGCTGTGTGTAATGTCCAGCGATATTTTGTATATTTCAATATAGGACCATAAGTTAAAGGGTGGATCAGAGTAACACCACGAAGCATGTAACATAGTAGATAATAAAGTATACTCTCTCCTATTTCATGGGGCTTATAGGTAACTGGCAAATTAATGTAGGTATAGTTTATGGTACACATCCGCCTCATGCCTTAAGGGGCCGGCGGAGCGTGCGTCGTTCATACAAACGTAATACCAAAATAATTCTTAAACCAAACATATTCATAAGAAAGTGTTTATTTATTTCGATTGGATTACATAATATCTAGGTTCCCAAATATTTATTTTGAAAGGGCAATGATATTTAGACGAGATATGAGGAATTTAAAATTTCTATAGAAAACTTATTTTTCTTATAACTCTAGACAAGACAAGAAGACAAGTGATTATTTCTTATCTTAAAACATCGTTTTGTTCCTTTGAAAAGTTCGAACATATCAAAGCACAGCTGGTCTTAAATACATACAATTTGATGGTTGAATTCTTTGTGAACACTATGAAAGGGTTTTTCAAAATTTCACTCCTAAGTGGGAGAGATTTCTGTGAAACTTTATATTCTCTGGGTCGCTGGCTCGAAAATTGGTTTACACATTCTTCAATTATAATAATGAGACACAGCTTTTTCCAAAATAACAGTGTTGATTATGGGTTCGAAGCTCTCGTAGAAGGGGGCTCGCCGTGTGGCGCAGGGCGTGCGGGGCGCGCCTGTCTGTAACAGTTTATTACCTGAATTAACACATAGAATACGTTTACGCCTTAAGCGTTCGCCAGGTCCCCCCGTCACTATGTTTGGCAAGCCTATCCCTTGGGAGAAGCAAGCCAAATATCTTGGAGTTATTCTTGACGACCATCTGTCATTCAAGGCTCATATCAAAGCAGCTCGTGACCGAGCTGCCTTCGCTATGGGCCGACTCCATTTCATGATCACTAGGAAGAGCAAGTTGTCACTTAAGTGCAAGTTGCGTCTTTACACCGCAGTCATCCGTCCCATCATGACATACGCTTGTATCGTATTCGCTCATGCCCACCCGCGTCATATCCACACGATGCAGACCTTGCAGAACCGATTCCTCCGTAAAATCACCGGTGCCCCCCCGTACTTCCGTAATGACAGTCTACACGTAGACCTTAGAATCCCTACCGTTAAGCAGTTCATGAAACGCCTTTCCAAGCGTTACTTCGACACTGCTATCAAACATAGGAACCCCCTAATCGCATCGGCCGCCCGGTACGACCCATCGCGTATTAGCTCAGTCCAACGTCCGCGTCACACTTCAGTCACCCCCGACGATCCGATCACTATCTTGCAAGAGAGTAGGAAAGATACCAGTACAGTTCGTAGATTGTACAAATACAAACCGAAGACATTCCGACCTCGCCGCCGAGGTCCGGCGCGTAATCCCAAGTCAATCCCTCCCCGACCCTTGCTCGAGCCAGCCCGCGATGCTGAGCCTTTAGCAATAAAAAAGTCCCTAAATAATGACAATCAGATCCAGCCTGTCCCTTTGCTGCCCCCAGCGACGCCCTAAGCCGAGGTCCGTACCCCACAGGGGGTGCCCTTAGAGCGCTGTCGCTTAGTTTTTAGTCATTTTTGCCCTGGCTGGAGGCCTTAAATTCAAGGCATCCACAGGACTTGCCCGGTTAAGCAGAAGCCAGTCTTCGTAGACTGAACTGCGAGATGCCCTACCCAAAAAAAAAAAAAATAGAATACGTTTTATCTCGGTAGTACCTATGAGTGTATGACCCCGTGAGACAATAGCCATGACGACGGTATCAAAAAATTGCAAATCTATTTGGTCCGTCAGTTAGAGTATTGGAAAATAATGGACAGGTTTTTTTTTGTTTTTGTAAATCAATAAATATTGACAAATTTAAATCGCATCAAAACTCGGGAGTGGGGGCTTGTGACGTCAGAACTCACCAAGTTACAAATAATTGATTTAATTATTATCAATTAATGACATTTTGAACTTTTTTTTAACCGACTTCCAAAAAGAGGAGGTTATCAATAATTCGTCTGTATGTTTTTTTTTTTTTTTTTTTTTTGTGTTTGTTACCTCATAACTTTCGACTGAATGAACCGATTTTGATGATTCTTTTTTTATTTGAAAGCTAGTGCTTCCCATGTGGTCCCATTTTATTTTGCTAAAGATCTGATGCTGGTCTTCGGAGATATACAATGGAACTCTTCAAAAATGTACGGCAAATCTGCAGTGATTGCTGTTATCGCTTGTAGGTTTATTGTTTAAACAACATCATGACGTAATATCACGCCTGTATGCTCTGAGGGGGTACGCAGATGTGTACAATACACCCAGATTTCGACAGTGTTTGTTACCTCAGTACTTTCGACTGGGTAAACCGATTTTGATGACTCTTTTTTAATTTGAAAGCTGGTGCTTCCCGTGTGGTTATATTTTAATTTGCTGTAGATCTGATGCGGATCTTCGGAGATATACAATGGAACTCTTCAAAAATACACGGCAAATCTGCAGTAACAGCTGCAATCGCTTGAATGTTTATTGTTTATACAACATCATGACGTAACATCACGCCTGTATGCTCTGAGGGGGTACGCAGATGTGTACAATATTCCCAGATTTCGACAGTTAGGTGTATTAAGTTCCATTTATTGGGGATAAGCCTATTACCTTGACATGTATTGTTTTTTTTTATTTTATTGGCAAGGGTACTTCAAGGGTAGTTTGATGAGAATTTGGTTAGGTTCTGATTATGGGATCCATGACAAAGGAACGGAACTCTTCAATTCTTAGAAGCAAATTAACGATACTCGGCCAAATCTTTTATAGGCTATCCGGATATTTGAGTCACGTACCATAACGTCATTATTAACCGACTTCAAAAAGGAGGAGGTTCTCAATTCAATGTTCCCCGATTACTCGAAGATGACTGGACCGAATTTGTTTTTAATTGTTTGAAAGGGTATACTTCCCAGAAGGTCCCATAATCATCAAGTCAGGATCCTGATAATGGGATCCTGGAGAAATAGAAAGAACTCTTCAAATTTTATAGGCACACCAGAAGCGATTTGGGTAGTTTTAGAAAGAGTACTTTCTCGGAGTAATCCCGTTTAAATTTGGTAAAGATTAGATGAAGAACTTCGGAGAAAGGCAACGGAACTACTCAATATATGTAGCAAATGTCTCTTACTGGGATTGCTGAAATCTCATGTCTGTCTATTGTTTACACCAGTTCATAACAAAAAATCACGCTGGTACGCTGTGAAAGGGTATGCACATGTGAACCACTAAAAAGTGAAAAATAAAAACTTTTTTGCAAAAAATAAAACCGACTTCACACAAAAAAGTGAAAAATAACTTTAGCTTCAGAAGTCGGTGACAAAAAAACTAAATCAATCAAATAAAGGTCACCGACTTCTGAAGCTAAAGTTATTTTTCACTTTTTTGTGTGAAGTCGGTTTTATTTTTCAAAAAATAAAACCGACTTCATAGAAACAAAAAAGTGAAAAATAACTTTAGCTTCAGAAGTCGGTGACAATATACCAAGACGTATTTTAAGGCCTCGTATCTTCATCAATTTTTGTTTACGTAACAAAAGAAAAAATACAGGTCAAATATTGTGTGATAATGTAACTGACGGATTAATTAGTTTTCTTTTTTCGTCTACCCTGTTATACGCAGGCTAATCCGCGGGCATAAGCTAGTCCTTATGTTAACACAATCAAGCTACTATGTCCAATAAGAAGGCAGTATGACGCCATAAGTTTGAATTGTTTGCTTCATAAAATCAAATTTAAGGGCCTCACTGAGCGCGCGTGCTAAATGGTTAGAAACAATAAAATTTTACTCCCTTTTAGCCTTAAGTATAAGAAAAGGTTAGGACATATAATTGACGAAAGGAGCTTGAATTTTTAGTGTGAAGTTTCAGAGGCAAGAACTACTTTGACTTGAATTAAAAATATTTCAACGTATTTTTTTATTCTTGGAGAAATTTGAAAGAACAACTGTGTACAACTTTTTAGATTTTTATCTGAATTTCAGTTAATGTACTATTGATGGAGCGACTCGTTTTAATGATATCTACATAAATATTAGAAATGATTTATTCGACAATTTCATGAAATTGCTTAACTTATCTTCTGTGATTTTCAATTATTCTGAGCGATTTGCATGTCAGCCACAATAAAATCGCAGAAGATATCCCATAGAGATCAGTGTAAGCTTGGTTATAAAAGCTGCTACGAAAAGCGTACGTGACGGTCACGTGAGTTCCATGATTTTTGTTAACTCAAAAAGTGCTCAACGCGCCTACTGAAGTGCACAATACTCTGGCGGGAAATGCAATTGCGGATGTCGCATGCTGACAGCAACATTTTATGGGCATGAGGTCACACAGGGAGGGATTAAAGCCCACTCCCCCTCACAGACTAATAGAGACCTTTGTCCCAGTAGTGATCAAGTTAGTGGTCAAAGGCCACACAGCCGCGTGACAGTTGTTGATTAAACTAAGTTTTGATTTCGACGCGTCACGTTGTTAACGTAAACAATACTGTTTAATAGTGCACGCTAAACGGAGGGCATTATTACATGTGGTCAATAGGATGTCAATCTAATGCACTAGAATTCAGAGCTCAGTTTGAATGGACGTCAAAATACAATTATGGTTCAAAATTGATGGTTGAATTAAATTGGGAGACGTGGTGTAAAGTATCTAGTTCCACCACTAATCACTAATTACTTTTGGAGTAAAACATACATAGTAAAAATATAATTCTGCTTCCATTAACCATCCACACAACCTCTACACACAAAACTATATTTGAAAAGTATTAAAGAGTTGAAAATATGAAAACTAACAAAACGGGACTCCCTCCACGCGGGTTCAGCTCGCATTTGGCCACTTTTCTTTAACACCATCAAAGTAAGGAAAGTAGACATTTCAAGTAACTAAAAATCCACCGAATATTTAAAAAAAGCAGATAATTGACGTGAGAGTGAGAGAAAAACAGAAACTTCGTTAAGGATTTGAATTTTTCACACAAACTTTGAGGTTATGTAAAAAAAGTGTGAATACAAAAGTTGTAGATCTTTTTATTACCTACAACTTTGCCTGTAACTTTTTTCCGTAAGACTTAGTTTTGCCGGAAATCGAGAAAAACGGTTTTTTCCCGCTAGTTCCCCTCCCACTTCCCGACCTCAGATCGCCCGTCAATTATTTTTCCTTTCGTTTTTGTTATAGTCTCTTCCTTTTCCAATCTTTCTTCTTATTCTTATTCTTTATTGCACACAAAAAAATTACAAAGAAAAATATACACAAAATTACAAAATAAAGCTTATGTACAACGGCGAGCTTAACCCAGAATTGGGTTTTCTTACAGCAAACCATACTTGTGCTGAGAGATTTGCAGGAGAGGATAACTTATGTGCACAAACAATAGCGTTAACAACTTAAATTAACTTATACACTAAACTAATACATACAATACAATATAATATATACAACACTACATATAGAACACTACTTACAAACTAAAATCATGCTGACAGGAAATGTTCCTTTATTCTTTTCCTGAACACTTCTAACGACGGGCTATCCCGCAAGAAGTGTGGAAGCGAATTCCAAAGGCGCACAGCACTAACAGTAAAAGAACCATCATACCGACTTGAGGAGTGGGGAGGGAAACGAAGGAGAAGAGATGATGATGAGCGACAGGGTTTACCTCTAGGAACAAGAAATTCGAAGCGCTCTCGAAGATACGAAGGAGCTTTAGGATTATGAAGAATAGAGAAGAGAAAAGAGAGAGTGTGTAAATCTCGACGCTGCCGAATCGGTAGCCACTTCAGCTGATCTTTCATCCTACTATGTTTTTTTTTGTTTTTTTGCCATTTTCAAAGGTATCTGCACTGGTCTAATGTGTACAGACAAGAAAAAGAAAAGGTCTCGTAGTTGAATAATGAGAGCCGCACGGGTTGATCTTCGTATTGAGCATTGCGCAACCCTTGCCCAGGTTGGTTCGTGGATGTTAAATACTTAATGCAACCCCCCTTCGTTTTTCTTAAGGGCACAACCAGTCTTACAAAAAGGTATCGTATTACCCAGTACGTTTGACGAGATTTAAGTAGGGTCGCACCTTGAAAAATACCGGTAGTCAGCTAAATCCGGTAACACTATTAATGGGGCTTATATGTTACGGTGGCCCAGTGGTGTAAGCCTTGACTTACGAACAGTAAGTCGTGGCTTCGTACCCAGACAGACGCATTACTTTGTGTAATTTATCACAAAGTAATGCATTTTTTTCATCACCACTGCTTTCAAAACGGTGAAGGAAAACATCGTGAGGAAACCGGAAACTAGAACCGAAAATTCGAAGACATGTGACATCTACCAATCTACACTGGGCCCGCGTGCCCAGCCCATTCCCACTCATAAAGAGGAGTCCTGTACCCCAGCAGTGGGAACATTAATAGGCTGATGATGATGATAACAAACTGATACCACACAGTCGGTACCCGTGGCTTCACTCGACCTGGTGCATTACATAAAATCAAAAGAGTATTTAAAAAGCGGCCAAGTGCGAGTCGGACTCGCCCATGTAGGGTTCCGTAACAGCAAGTAACATAGTATAAAAGTTCTTGCAGTTCGTTGTAAATGAAAGGTAAATTGCGGTTTACGATTTATGACTTATTAAAAAAAAAACTACTAACTAGATCTCGTTCAAACTACTTCAAACCAATTTTCGGTGGTAGTTTTTTATTCTCTTATTTTAGAAGTTACAGGGGGGTGGGGGGGGACACATTTTATCACTTTGGAAGTGTCTCTCGCGCAAACTATTCAGTTTAGAAAAAAAAAATGATACTAGAAACCTCATTATCATTTTTGAAGACCTATCCATAGATACCCCACATGTATGGGTTTGTTGAAAAAAAAAAATGAGTTTCAGTTCTATGTATGGGGCACCCCCTAAATTTATTGTTTTTTTTTCTATTTTTCTGAGGAAATCTTAATGCGGTTTACAGAATACATCTACTTACCAAGTTTCAACAGCATAGTTCTTATAGTTTCGGAAAAAAGTGGCTGTGCCATACGGACGGACAGACAGACAGACAGACAGACATGACGAATCTATAAGGGTTCCGTTTTTTGCCATTTGGCAACGGAACCCTAAAAACGAATCATTCATTATTGTAAAGCAAGTAAAAAAGGCCTCGTAAGTCGTAGTCGCAATCCTGACTGCTGAGGATGAGCTCCTGGGTTTGATTCTCGGGTCGAGCAGTGTTATTGGGTTTCTCTATAAGGAATTTCTAAGTAGCAGTCCCGGAGTCTTGATTTGTGCACGGTTGATGGCAATACGCTCATCATCATCATCATTTCACGAAGACGTCCACAGCTAGACATAGGCCTCCCCCAAGTGTCGCCACATTGACCGGTCCCGTGCGACTCGCATCCAACGGATTCCCGCAGCCTTCACCAGATCATCGGTCCACCTAGTGGAAGGTCTTCCAACGTATCGTCTTCCGGTTCGCGGTCGCCACTCTAGAGTTTTTCGGCCCCATCGGCCATCCGTTCTGCGAGCAGTGCGCCCTGCCCACTGCCACTTAAGTTTGGCAATTCTTCGGGCTACGTCGGTGACCTTCAATACGCTCGCCTCCCTAATAAAAGGGACTTAAATAAAACTGTCGAAAAATGAGTGTAGGTACTATTAGGTACATAAAGGGTGTAAAACACCTCTTCACGAAGCCGAAAGGCACTTTTTCTGCCCATCATTGCGATCATTTTTTGTTCTACACCATACCTGGGAACGTTCTAGTTACGGAGATATCCCCCAAAGTTACAACTTTTTGACAAGTGTTTTTTTAAATACAAGTTTTTTGTATGATTTTGACTTTTAACACCTCCACGACCCCCGTACTATTCAATCCATCCATCAATGCACGATGTTTTAAGTGCATTACATAGAGTTCTACCACAAAACATGATTTAAAACCACCAAAAAAAAATGTTGTTTCCCAGCAATAATTTTTGCATACAGTTACTTAAGTTTGATGTACAGAATGCTTGGTTAACGGCTTTGTGATGAGGTGGCTTACACCCTGTATGATCTACCCAACCCTTCTGGAATTACATGAATAAAAAACACATTTAACAATCGCACAAAGAATATTCCTAGCGAAAAATTGAAGAAGCAGCCGGTTACACAATATGTATAGACACAAAGGCTTTGTCAAAGCATCCTACAGAACCTCGTTATGTTTGTGATGCAAACATCGCCATCAAAGACGCTTGTAACCTTGTTGAGTCGGCGGAAGCAACAGGTGAACCAAACGGTCCGTAAATTGTTAGCGGCAGGTCGCACCGTGAGCTTAACTTATCTAAAGTTTAGCTTCATCGGGTAAGTTACACTTATTAAAATACCTGGGATGAATACACACCTAAACATTTATTGTTTAGGTAACTATTAGGTAACGTAACTACTAGTTTCTGTTCATCTATACTAATCCCTATTATAAATGTGAATGTAAGTTTGTTTGTTACTCTTTCACGCGAAAACTACTGAACGGATTTGGATAAAATTTTGCACACAGATAGTTTATAACCTTGATTAAAACATAGGATACTTTTTATCTCGGTAGTAAGATCCCATGGGACAATTATCAAACTTCACGCGGGCGAAGCCGCTGGCAGAAGCTAGTATTAGACTAGAGGAAAGATTCGTATTTTCAACCGACTTCTAAAAAGAGGAGGTTCTCAATTCGTCTGTTTTTTTTTTTTTTTTTGTGTTTGTTACCTCAGAACTTTCGACTGGGTGAACCGATTTTGATGATTCTTTTTTTATTTGAAAGCTGGTGCTTTCCGTTGGGTCCCATTTTAATTTATTGAAGATCTGATGCTGATCTTCGGAGATATACAATGGAACTCTTCAAAAATAGACGGCAAATCTGCAGTGATTGCTGCATCCGCTTGTAGGTTCATTATTTATACTACATCATGACGTAACATCACGCCTGTATGCTCTGAGGGGTACGCAGATGTGTACAATATACCCAGATTTCGACAATGTTTGTTACCTCAGAACTTTCGACTGGGTGAACCGATTTTGATGATTCTTCTTTTTTTTGAAAGCTGGTGCTTTCCGTGTGGTTCCTTGTCAATTTGGTTAAGATCTTACGCTGATCTTCGGAGATATAAATGGAACTCTTCAAAAATACACGGCAAAGCTGCAGTAATTGCTGCAATCGCTTGGTTGTTTATTGTTCATACAACATCATGACGTAACATCACACCTGTATGCTCTGAGGGAGTACGCAGAAGTATACAATACACCCAGATTTCGAGAGTTAGACGTGTAAAGTTCCATTCAATAGGATCCCGGAGAAATAGAGGTAACTTCTCAACTTTATAGGCACACCAGAAGCGGTTTAGATAGTTTTAGGCAGAGTACTTTCTCGGAGTGGTCCCATTTCGATTTGATAAAGATCTGGTGACTTCGGAAGATAGGCAACTGAACTCCTTAATAAATGATAGCAAAGTGTACTGGGATCGCTGAAGACTCACATCTGTCTATTGTTTACACCAGTTCATAACAAAAAATCACACCGATACGCTGTGAACGGGTAAGCACATGTGCACCACTAAAAAGTGAAAAATAAAAACTTTTTTGCAAAAAATATAACCGACTTCACACAAAAAAGTGAAAAATTACTTTAGCTCCAGAAGTCGGTGACAAAAAAACTAAATCAATCAAACAAAGGTCACCGACTTCTGGAGCTAAAGTTATTTTTCACTTTTTTGTGTGAAGTCGGTTATATTTTTTGCAAAAAAGTTTTTTGTATGTTACGAATAAACTTAAAAACTAGAGGTCCGATTTGAAAAGTTATTTCAGCAATGTATAGCTACATTATTAGCGAGTAACATAGGCTATATTATTATTTTGTCTACGTTCGCCCACGGACACGGTTACTACGCGGGTGAAACCGTGTGACGTACGCTATTATAGTATAAGTACTGCAGTTCTTGTCAATAGAGTACGTCCGACTAAACTTATACACCGTGACATTTTAGTCGTCTTACAAAAGCGGTCCACTCAATGTACCCGACATAAAATACCTCTAGGCGCGATTATTATATTTTTATTTAAGTAATTAAGATAATAGGTACGGAGAAAAATAAATAATACATTAGAAATATGAAACACCCTGTTAAAAATGTTTACGTATCAAACTGTAGAGTATACCTACCTAGCGCACGAGTCGAGCAGACCATTCCATCACCATTTTCAACGAGAGAAAACTACGCCTTGCGTCATAATAATGCTTAAAATTTTTATTTTTAAATTATTCAAATCTCATAAATACCTATTTTTTTATTATGAAGGTTTACTAGTCATTGGATACATGAACTGGACTGCCTTTGTAAGACGACTATAAAGTCACGGTGTATAGCTATAAAGAAAACTAGAAATTGGAGACTTTCAAGCGAAGAGACGTAAGCTATTAGTTAACTTTGTTATGACTATAACATTTTATGACTTTTCATCATGAATAAAGCTAACAGAATAATTGTTTGCCACCTGGTCCTGGTCCTATCAAGGCAGCTAGAGAGGATTGTAAGGAAACTAGAGAATAGCATTCAATAGAAGAAACCTCTAAATTACGAAGTGAGACAAACAGAGGGTATAGATGTTTATTTTACTTTTACCTTGTGCAGGTTCGTGTAGGTACAGTCTGGCAGCCATGTCCAAAATAAAATAAGTAACCTGTTGTCTTGTATGGATCTGAAAAGATTTGGCCGCATAAGGAATGGATGGATGAAAGCAACTTTACTGGCTAAAGTGTTGCTAAGGGGGTTTATGGTCACCTTCAACTCCCTGCCCTGGAGCTGCATCAGGGAGGCACTCCGGTATCACCGGGTGCCGACCTACCTCCGTAGTGTGATCGGGGACTACCTGACGGACAGAGCCGTCATCTATCCCAGTCGCTGCGGAGAATGGAACTGGCCAGAGATGTCGTGCGGTGTCCCACAGGGATCGGTTCTGGGACCGCCCCTTTGGAACATCGGTTACGACTGGGTGCTGCGCGCGGACCTCCCTAGTGGTGTCAGCGTCGTTTGCTACGCAGACGACACCCTGGTACTGGCACAGGGGAGGTCGCACGAGGTGGCGGCCGAAAACATGACACGCGGGGTTGCGATAGTCGTTGAGAGGATCCGTCAATTGGGTCTCGAGGTGGCATAATATTGCACAAGTCCGAGGCCATGTGCTTTCATGGGCCTCGGAATGCGCCACCGTCAGGATCCACACTGACGGTAGGAGGGGTATCCATCGGCGTCGGAGATCTCCATCGGATGGAGAGAGCGACTGTCGCAACCCAGTGCAGGGCACGCCACGATAGTGGCGGTAAGTCCCCTCTTTGAGGAGTGGCTGGAGAGGCGCCACGGCGTCCTCACCTTCTGCTTGACGCAGGTCCTCACCGGACACGGATGTTTCGGGAGGTACCTGCAACGAATCGGGCGGGAGGAAACGCCCGGGTGTTTCCACTGCGAGGATCGAATAATCGAATAATCGCGTTTCGCGAGCAATTTTATACAACTTTGCTACCTGATAAGTTTCAAAGGAACCGTTATCAAAATTAGGGACATACACAGACAAACTTTTCGGTTTTATAAAATAGCGATGGTCTGATCGTCACGGCTCTTCCTCTATTACGCCGCGCTGCCTACCACGGATCTTGTAGCGTGTAAGTGTTGCCTGCAGCCGACAACGCTGAGGCGCACGCGTCGTTGCAGTAGGAGGGATGGAATACGTTCCGCACGAGAGGCATGTCGATTTATTTTAATAATCGATTTCTGATTCGATAAAAACAAGTCGGAATCATCCACATCATCTATGCAAACTCTTTTAATGTTGTGGAAGTCTCAGTATTGTCATTTGTCTGTAAAAAAAAATACAGCACAGAGCATCAAGTAGTCTTTGGTCCCAATCCCAACTCGAGAGTTTTTTAGGGTTCCGTAGCCAAATGGCAAAAAACGGAACTCTGTCTCTGGATTCGTCATGTCAGTCTGTCTGTCCGTCCGTATGTCACAGCCACTATTTTCCGAAACTACGAGTATAAGAGCTATGCTGTTGAAACTTGGTAAGTAGATGTATTCTGTGAACCGCATTAAGATTTTCACACAAAACTAGAAAAAAAAACGTTAAATTTAGGGGGTTCCTGATACTTAGAACTGAAACTCTATTTTTTTTTTTCATCAAACCCATACGTGTAGGGTATCTATGGGTATATCTTCAAAAATGATATTGAGATATGTAGTACTTATAATTTTTTTCTAAACTGAATATTTTGCGCGCGAGACACTTCCAAACAGGTATAATAGCCCATTCCCTCTCATTGAGAGGAGGCCTTGTCCCAGCAGTGGGAGATCATTATATAGGCTGATGATGATGATGATGATGATGTGCTTTAATTATCAGTATAAAAGTACTATTATTTATGTGGTAAAATACAATATTCATTTATTGCGCTATCGTACACAAACATGACAAATTATATTATCAACCTACATTATGAATCTCCGTGTTACGAATTTTCGATCAGGTCACGTGTCCTGACGCCAGTTTAACATTTTTTACCCATCCCAAAAAGTGCACAACGCCGCTAAAGAAGTTTTCACTTCAAAAATTTCAAAAATGATTTGTAAAACCTATGACAGAAGCAGTGAAAGATGACAAAAACGTTAGATAGAGAAAACATTCAGAGTAAAATCAAAAATGATTTGAAAGTTAAACCCTTTACTCGATAGATGGTATTATAGTCGAAGTAGAAGTACGTAAAACGCATTTAACGAAACCATAGCGGTTTCGTTAAATGCGTTTACCTAGGCAAGATGGTATTTTACTCGGTATGAGCTTACAGAAAATATATTTCATGTCAATATCATGTCAATTTTAACAGCTTCAAGTGTTATATTATATTCTTCGCCAGTATAGGGACGGACCCTCATTCAGTATTTTACGTGTTAGTGTGTGTGTCACACACACACAGCATACGGCATTTCGTAACGTGACGATTTCTACTAGATCGCACTACCCGTAAGACGCGTTAAGAAATTTCGTTCCAAAAAGTACATTATAAAACATGGCTCATACATCTATGTATAAAACAAATCTGCGACTAAATTTTGAAGGAAATTATGCTTTTCTATTTTTTTAATAATTTCGTGATTTAGAGGCATGCAATATACAAATAATGCTATATGTATGAACTCCGTAGTCCGCCGCACGACGCGACGCGCGTCTCGCGAATTCTCGTAAGAGCAAGGAATGTAGACTGGCAAAGCTTTGTTGCACAAAAGTAAAACAAATAGTTTTGGTAAATTGTCTATGAAACAAGCAACAGGCGGACTGAAAGATTCATTGAACAATGTTTCACAGAGATTGCCGTAGCCCTGTCGTTGATGGATGCATCTAATAGAACAGGGGTCACGGGGGTAACAAGTTTATAACGTTTAACTTAGATTTAAATACCTCCGTGATCTCTGGTGCGTTCCATTGAGTCGTTACGTGATTTTTAACCCTAAAAAAAGTAGTGTTCTATGAATTATGTTTGCGTACAGTTACTTAGTTTGATGTATAGGACGCTTAGTCGTTTACAGCCTGTATTAAAATAACTTCTAAGTAAAGGAAACTCCCAGCGACTAGTATAAAAAAGCCCTACTTACTCTCTTGAAAAAAAAGATCGTTATGATAAATATTGTGACCTTTTTCTCGACCTCTCTTAACTTTAATTATGGAACTAAATTGACTGTACTCGTGTCTATTTCTGCTTGTGAAAGGTAATTGGTTTTTTATCATTTTATTTTCTTTATTTAGTAGCGGCTTAAATATCATAGCTAGTTTGACGTCGTTAGATAGACGCCCAAAAAATTATAAGGATGTGTTACACAAGTCTTTTTTAAAACGACGGGGTGTTATAAGTTTGACGTGTCTGTGTGTGTGTGTGTCTGTCTGTGGCATCGTAACTCCCGAACGGATGAACCGATTCTGATTTTGTTTTTTTTTTGCTTGAAAGCTGAATTACATAGTTGGGAGTGTTCTCGAGAGTTACTTGTTTACGAATCTGTCAAAGTACACCCACCTTCCCCTTCACCATCTGGGAGAACAATTATGTCAATCAGTCAGTCAGTCAGTCAGTGGTAATCGAGCTTTATATATGTCACCGTAAAATTGTCAAATACGTTATATTGTAATATCTCTAGCGATATTATAAAGTCTCGAATTATTGTCAAATGAAGATACTGCTTACAATAACGCATTATTTTTCGTGAAATGCATGCGATGGTAGTCAACTCACGCGGTGTGGAGAGAAGGAGGGGTCCCCCTTGCCCAGTGGTACCACTCTCATGAAAAGATAATGTACCATTCCTGAGAAATATCAATTAATATAACCTATCCTTAAAACACTTCATATTCCCCTAAAAAGCGTAGTCGACGGAGCCCCGCTTCGCGGGGCCCCTATTTCCAAGTGCAGGGTTTAAAGGAACCTAACTAACCTAACGGGGGGGTGCCCCAAGTCCCGTTTATGGGGGCAAGAGATACTTCCGTATGTTCAGTTGACAATAATTCGAGACTTTACAATATCGCTAGAGAGATACACGTTATATTGTAATATAACGTATTTGACAATTTTACGGTGACATATATATTATTAGTTTTTGCGTGGTGCACGAGCTGCGCGCAGCTCGCGTTTTAGGTTTCGTGTTTTTGAGAAGTATTCACCCTCATAAAAATTTGAGAAATCATTTAAGTAGCTATGATTGATAAAAATCAGTCCAAGATGACGGATCGAAGACGGATAACATATTTATTCAACAACTCCCTCAATATGGGTACCTATCAAATAAGAGGGCTTGACTAGTAGAATACTATACGCTATAATAAATTTCAAATCCAAGATGGCCGCCACCATAAAATGGTGAATTACTTTTTTTCACAACTCGCTCAATGTGGGTATTAAAGGGCTTGACTTGTAGAATAATGTACCATGTGTCGGGGGTTTTTTAAATTTTTAATTTAATTTAACTTGTTTAATATTTCTCCTACACTAGTAATTTCTACTGCATCGTACAGGGGGGTAACCATGACGTCTTAAAGCAAGATTGTTTTAATCTTATTCCAGAGTGGGAAAGAGACGGAGCTATAGAGAACGTCTAGCGCCATCTCTTTCTCATTCTGGAATAAGATTAAAACAATCTTGCTTTAAGACGTCATGGTACGCCACCAGGTCTCCCAAAGTGATAATGGGCATAGAAATCTTCGTCACTGTTCGGCAACGGTCGTATTCCCCGAGCGTCGGAAGACGATATGTATTATAGAGTGGTTAAGTGCATTTTCTTCATGCATAATTTAGGCTCTTACGATTCAACGATTCGGGTGTTTCCGGGAATAGGACAATTAGCGAAGATCTGCATGCGCATTATTAATTTGGAAATACTGTAGATCGTAGTAGGTTAACAATCTTTTAAACTCACATACACAAACAACCAGACCTGGAGCAACTACCTATACCTACGCTCCATGTAAAATACTAGTATTCAGCTGCATCCGGTAGAAACAGGAAGCTGATCCCAAATTGATTGAGAAAAGACTGGCTTCTCCTCTTAAGATAACCTGATGCGATGGATGTGGCTCACTATAGGACGAGTGCACATTAAAGATAAGACGGTTATTGATAGATTACGGGTAAGCGACGTTGTAATAATTAAAAAAAATCCATGTGTTAAGCCGTGCTTGCCTAGGTTGGTCTGTGGATGGGTGACCACCCTGATAAACCGAGTTTCCTCCGTGCCTCGGAAAGCACGTTAAGCTGTAGGTCCCGGCTGTCATTTTTCCATCCTTGGCAGTCGTTACAGGTAGTCAGTGGCCCAAAAAGTCTGACAACCAGTCTTACCAAGAGGTATCGTATTACCCAGTACTAACTGGGTTGTTGAGGTCAGATAGGCAGTCGCTCCATGTAATTATGGTATTCAGCTGCATCCGGTTAGACTGGAAGCCGACCCCAACATCGTTGGGAAAAGGCTAGGCAGATGTTGATTATGAGACATACTTAGATAAGCAATTTTTTTGATTAATCCCTGTGATATGCCTCAGTGTAACATCTTATTTATTTCTTGCTTCGTTTCTTTGGTTCTTATACAAGTACCTAAAGTAAAGTGTTAAGGGTTGAGGTGAAAGCGCCAAGATCACCCCATAGGCCCATACAAAGAACCTCATTGAATGACTTTTAAAATAGTTATTAATTAAGTTTAAGTGAACTTAGGGGCTTGTATGGTTATCATTATGTAACTAAATACGTGTTACTTGCGCGAATCTTACTTTCATCAACAAACAACCTGACAATGACCAACAAACTGCAAAAAACGCAATAAAATATGAATATTTTACTATCGTATCCTGTATTTCTCTATTCCTTGAGAATAAAGACGTTTATCAATATTTTGCCAAGTCTTAACAACAATGCAAACCGGGGAACATTAGCAAGTATTGGACTGCCAAGTCTGAGGTCTCGAGTTCGAACCCAAGACGTGCACCTCTGATTTTTCGGATACCTTTCGTATTGTACACGGGGCCAAGCTATTTAGTTTACATTCACTCACACATCGGTAACGGTCACTGTACGAGCCAACAATGTCAGCCATTCCTTATTATTGTGTGCGTATACGTCGTCGGAGAAGAACGACATTAGCATGCCAGAGAGAGATGACAGAGATTCTCAGTGGCATTTAAAGTCAACTCAGAAACCCATGGGCGGCTTAGGAACACCAGGTTCTCCCTCTCTCTCACTATTCAAGCTTTGGCAACCTAACGCACTCAGCGTTGTAGGTGTCTTCCAAATCTCTCCACTTTTGGCGATTTTGTGTCATGGCTTTCCAGTTAGCTAACATCAGGCTAGATAGATACTAACAACACAAAAAAGCTACTCGTAGTATTAAATTAAAATAAACAATGGTAGATAATATTAATTATTAATTACAAGATGAATCAAAACACCTATATCGATCTGAGTAACGTCGACCACCGCCGACGACCCCAACAATCTCTGATCCGTGATTAAAAGTTTGCTATCATAAAGTATTTAGCAGTTAGTCGAGTTCTAATTAAGTAAGCGGAGACGTGAAGTTATACGTGTTGGCACAGTTGAACAAATTAATTTGTATACAGCCATATTTATTTGTTTATTAAAACAACAAAATACTGCAAAAAGCCATTAAAGCTTTCTCCATGCCCTCCTCAATGTTGCTATCACTACTGATAAGAATGTTCATTTTGACTGTGTGCTTAGGTTAATAAAAGTTTGATATCACAAAAACAACCCATAAGTTTTGCAAATTAGGTTCAATAACACCCATTTCAATTACCGATGATCCTTTATGCGCACCAAACATTTTGTTCGATTGCACTGTGTAGGAAGTCAGCCAAAACATCGATCGTGCATCATTCAAAAGAGGAGGAGGTTATGTATTCCACCGACATCTTTTGTTTTTTCATGTATACACCGATTCCTCCGTAATTACTGGACCGATTTACGAGTCTTTTTTTCATTCAGTAGAAGCAGACCGCGCGTAGGTCCCATATAAATTCTTATTAACTTTGCTTGAGTAGTTTATGAGTTAGCTCCGTTAATTAATACATATTTATTCTTCTTGGCGTATGTTTACGACGTGATGATCCTTTAATAACTTCTTGTTACAATGTGAAATTGATGACAAGAATATGTGTGGTGTATTCCGTGTATTACAACTAACAAAGGCAAAATAAAAACAAGTTACCTAAAATAAAAAAAATAATAATCCCCCGACACATTCATCAGGTAATTTCAAAGTTTTTTTGTTTTTGAACGAAATTCCTTAAGCCAGTGGTAGTGCTACGAGTATTTAGTAGAAATCGTCATCACCCAGATTGGGGTATTATTAAAAGTGGCCGGCCAACCAAAATAAACTAATTAGTCGGATAAAGCATAACATAATAACGCGTACTTTGCGTATACAATATTGCGTATACGTAGCAGACAGCATTGATCTTTTTACTTGTTCTCTGGGTGAGTTCACAAAAGCCAGTAGGTACGTACAGAATATGTTATGTTAAATGATAAAAATGTAATTATAGCCACACTATTGAATTAGGACAATCCTGTAATGATAGTGATGAATATCTGTGGTGATGATGACTGAATAAATAAATAATAAACATTTTTTTATTATTACATCAAAGTCGTAAGTCAATTCACCGCGAAGTTATTCAACTACAAAATATCTGAGATCACCCAGATTGGGGAATTTTTTTTTGACGGCCGAACGCAATAACTACATAGAGCCTATGGATATAAACATTTTTATACCACCCAAGTTCTGTAACCAAGTTTTAAATAAATAATACCTAATGATAACTATACTACAAATGCTACTGGTCGATGAAGACGCTAATCAAGGGAGATATGCCAATCTCCTTGAAGCCCAAACTCATTGATGTGTTTTTCCTGCCCGTCCTAAACAACGGTTCTCAGACCTAGTCACTCAACTAATTGCAAAAGTTCCGCCTTGGGGTCTGCCAAAGAGCGATGGAGCATAGCATTCTAGGTGTAAAGAAAACAGATACAATACGGAACACAATAGTACGCTCAGAAACAGGAATTAAAAACGCTGCCAGGCTTAAATGGGATCGGGCAGGTCACGTGAGCCGCATGTTTAACGACCGCTGGGTAAAGGTCTTAACACGATGGGTGCCTGAGGATAGACGGCGCTGCCGAGGCCGGCCTAGAAAGAGGTGGCGTGATGATCTGCACGCGAGTCACGAAGGCAATGTTTCAAGATGGCGCAGGAGAAGAGCACCTGTAAGGCAGCAGTGGGATATTTAAGCACTGTTTTAGGCTTTCACGGTTTAAAACTAAACTTATATTGTAACTTACGGGATATCTTCCGTGATTATTTATTGTTTTGAGCTCCCGATATATCGACGCTGTTGCAAGCGCCATGATCGCTGGTTGAACACCCTTGATCATGGCGCTTAAGTGAGAGCTTTAAGTGACAATATAAGTTTGGGATATTTAAGATTACTAAAAGATAAGTATAAAATATTTCCAAAACAAATGCCTAACGCGTCCAGATCATCAGCCTGAGGATAGACAGCGCCGCCAAGGCCGGCCTAGAAAGAGGTGGCTCGGTCTGGATGCTGCGCTCCGTTGCTCTTCGGCAGACCCCAAGGCGGAACTTTTGCAATTAGTTGAGTGACTAGGTCTGAGAACCGTTGTTTAGGACGGGCAGGAAAAACACATCGATGAGTTTGGGTTTCAAGGAGATTGGCATATCTCCCTTGATTAGCGTCTTCATCGACCAGTAGCATTTGTAGTATAGTTATCATTATTATTTATTTAAAACTTGGGTACAGAACTTGGGTGGCATAGTGAAAATGTTTATATCCGCTCTATTTAATAACTGTGTTAATTTATTTTGGGCGAAAAAAAAAATCCCCAATCTGGGTGATCTCAGATATTTTGTGGTTGAATAACTTCTCGGTGAATTGACTTACGACTTAGGTGTGATAATAAAAAATGTTTATTTTGTTATGCTCTATCCATAAAATAAGTTTATTTTGTTTATTTTACTTTTGAAAATAGCCCAAAAATGTACGGAGGCTGGGTGATCTCCTTTAGACTAAATAAACATAGTACAAGAGCATTATTTTCTTGTCATCTGAATTACTGTATCCCTGTTAACACAAAAACAATTTTGTACAGTGTGGATAAAATTTGCAATTATGTGACGTGTTTAAAATTGTTTAATTTATAGGTCAAAACTTGGTTAGGCGAGGAAGATGCGATAAATCAATTTCACAGCATCGCCAACCTAATTTATATTAAACTATTTTCGTCCGCTTGAAATTATTATTAAAATATTACTTATACTTCTCTAGTTGATTTGAAATTGGTAACAATTTTAAGGGTTTCTTTTTGCACGAATCCCTATTTTTTTTTCTAAAATAATAATAGCCTTCTTTCTTTCTAGAACATGAAACTATACGATAAGATATTTATGGAAGGTGTTGTTTGTGATAAATCAAACAAGGGTTCCGTCTTAGAGGTTTATTAAAACCTTTACAAATTATAAAAACTATTTTTACATAATTCGTTAAGACGGAGCAGTTTCAAAGATGGTGAATGAATGTATGAAGTAGTAAATGCCAAAGTCAACATAGATTAAAAATACTGAATGAACATTGAGTGAGGGAATGTGTTGTAGACAGGTGAAAATACTGAATGAACATTGAGTGATTGAGGGAATGTGTGGTAGACAGGTGTATCTTCCGATACAGCCTTGACCATGTGCTACAACACAGATGAGCGAAGACTCATCATCTGCCTAGCCTTTTCCGAACGGAGCGACTGCCTATCTGACCTCCGCAACCCAGTTGGTACTGGGTGATACGGTACCCCTTGGTTAGACTGTGTAACGTTACATTTTCCTGGATAGGAAAATGTAAGGTCGCATTATGATCAAAAGAAAAATGGCAGAGGAAATATGGCAAGATGATTTATTAGACTAAGGAAGCCGAGGTACGATAGTGATCCAGGTCCAAAGCTTGCGGATTGTAGCGAAGCCGCTCGCCGATGTCTCAGGCTCGCTCGCAGACGCCAAACTTGGAGGGTTCGAGGGCCGAGGGTACTCGTCATCAGTTTTCAGGTTCTCAGTAGTAGAACTAGTAGATACCTTTTCAGGGCCGTCAGCGTCCAGGCTCTCAGTAGTAGTAGCAGTTTTTCAAGGATGTCACTACTTTAAAATGACGCCAGTACTAGATCTCGCCGGCTTAGCGACCACATCAAATAGTTTAGAGGAATTTCCAGCTTTTTGCCGGCTCGAGGACCAAAAGCAGACCGAATTTTCAGGCTCGGCTTCCCGTCAGCATGAAATTATGAATTTTATAATGTTCTAGAACATAGAAGAACAAAATGGTTACAAAGAAGGTCTAACATCAAATGTATACAACCTACAACTCCTAGTTACAGCAATACATTAAAGAGAAAACTAGCCTGTCATTGTCATTATCTGACATCACAAAAGTAAATAAAGATTTAAAAGACTAAAAATATACAGAAAGCTTTAAATAATACGAATTAAAAGGTGAAAAGGCATGCTAAGCCTCCGCATAAAGGCTATGCAGTAATTCGGAAAGAACGTATGATAAAATTTTGGATTACAATAGTCAAAAACGTAAGTACAAAAACACAAACATTACAGATGCATTACAGCTGGTTGTCAGACTTTCGGACTATTGACTACCTGCAACGACAGTCAAAGTTCTACAAACAGCCGGGAACTACGGTTTAACGAAGTTTCCGAGACACGTCTCGGTATGTAATGATGGTCACCTATGAGGATAGGTGACCATCATTACATACCGAGACGTGACAAGCCGAGCTTTCAAGGCGGTCTGAGGAGACCGCCTAGAAAGCTCGGCTTAACCTTGAAAATCGACCCGTGTGGCTGTTATTATTTAGATGAATCAAGACGAAGACTGAACATTCGAAAAATACGTCATAAAATGACTATGAAAACACCATTTTGTGTATAAAATGTTACAGCCATCGGTGTAACAACAGTCACGAAGTTTTCGCATACTTATTCAAGGTAAACATAGTATGTTTTCTAACCAAAACTAGATCGGGATCAAATGAAAACACAGTGGTGGAATAACGTGCACATTTCATGGTATACTAACATGTGTTATCTTGTTAGATATGCTCACTATTTTTCAAGAGAAATACATCGAATTGAAAATAATGATTCCATATAATAAGTCTGTACTCGGAATTATTGAACACAGAATACAAAAATGTTCGTATATGTTTCTATTGCGGGCGTTTTATAAATGGCATTTTACAACTTGCTTATGGAACGTTTTTTTTTTTTGGGACAAGCCCGCCACACACACCCAAACCACTGTAACTCCTGAAAGCCATAATCAACAGTGGCGACCACCAGAAAAGCGCCGAGACAATGAAGCTCGACGAAGTCCCAGAGAATGAATTTAACTGTCTTGGATCCCGCAACGAAATTAATCAGAAAGTATAGCGGAAGAGTAGGAAAAAAAAACTGTAATTTCCACTTCCCTCCATATCAGCAGGAGACAGAACGAAACAAGGCCAATAGGCACAAAGGGACGTTTACAACTGGGATAGGCCCAGTTGCCTAGCACCACGGATAAATATTAACGTTAATGGGTCCTAGGTTGAGAGCTGTTAAATTTGATTCCAATAATAGGTACGGCAAAAACGCTTGAACGTACGGAAATTTGCTCTAGTTTCTACAAGGTCCGTATAGTAAATAACTCCGGATGTAACCTGTACACTATCCAACATAATATTGCGTTCATTTTGCCACAGACTACACTCCCACAAAATGTGATGTGCAGATTGTTCATATTCGCAGTCAGATGTTGAACATTGACAAAAAGGCGAGTCAACAAGCTTGAAGGAAAATAATTTACTCTTAAAGTTGCCATGACCCGTGAGAAATTGGGAAACACAGTGATCAACCTCCTGCCATGTCCTGTCCAGCCGCTCACGAACGGATGGAAAGAACTGGTGGAGGTGTCTGCCCTTGATGGAATTGTCCCACCTGCATTGCCATTCAGATAAAAGTTCCTCCCAGACGTCGGTCTGTGGTTTGAATAATCTAGAAATCCTAGCACGATCACGTATGGTTAAAAAGCTCGTCGCTAATTTATTATTTATTTATTTAAACTTCATGTACAAGAGTGGTACATAGGCGGACTTAATGCCACAAGGCATTCTCTACCAGTCAACCATTGGGTCAAATATGACAGCATTGTGGTAGAGTACAAAAATCAATGAGAACAATGCAATTTTGTTAACAAATCGAAATAAGTACGTATAAATAGTAATGGCACGCTAATGGTACGTTATTGAATTGTGTTATTTTAGACTAGCTGTAACTTGAAATTATAATATTAGAATCGGATCATTTTTCCGCCCAGTACTCTGCCACACCTATCTACCTACGCGTACATCGCACCAACCTTTAACCTCTCGTGGTAATTCATTGCAAAGGCATCCACGGATAAGTAGCGAGCTTATTGTTAAAGGAATCTCTTTACAGATACCAAAGAAAGACGAGTAGGTACTTAGAGAACGGATTTGTAATGTGAAAAGATGTATGGTAGGTACATACAGAGCGGAAAATTTGTGTTATGAAATGGATGGAAGAGCACGCCGAGCGAAATTTATTTTACGTAAAAGCCTTCAGATTAGCTTATCTGTACCGCGAAGGTGCGAAAGTTCATTGAATATTAAGGTATTAAAAGAAAAGCACATTTAAATAGGCTTGTAAACCAATCATGAGACTTTGTTTGCCAAATAGATATTACCAGTTTTGTAAAATGAAAATTATAGTCTAAAAAAAAAAGTGACATAACTAAAACCTTCATGGTTGCAATCGCTTTCGAACTGCTGCTAATAAGCTACGCATCTGAAACACAAAAGGCAGAAAAACTTCTAATTTAAAAACAATTTCTTTAACCAAAATGTCAAGAAGACGAGTATTAAGAGGACACTTACATCAAAAGTACCCTTCAGTAGATACCTTCACCTTATAAAAGAAAATCTCAAGTGAGTTAAAGCCTACTTGAGGCGAATTTACAAGGTCAGCCATTTTGAAATAGGCACCTACTCCTTAATAGCTTCATGTAACGTGTGTTTTCAGGGAATTTCAACACTTTATAAACAAAACTACCACTTACAACACGGACAATGAAATCATGAAATTACAAACAAAACAGCAATAAAATACATTACGGGTCATGTACGCGGATCACGTGGCAATATTGATGAACGAAACGCTACGACGTTTCAATTACCCCAAGACAAGGCTATTTCCGCACAAAAAAAGTTAGCCCTTGGAAACGAACATCTTTTATTGAAAAAAAACATTGGTAGGACGGGATTTGTTTCTTCTTTATCAGTTGCGTTACATGAGTCGTCTACTATTTAGTCCACTTATTCCCCTATGCTTAGTGAGTATATAAAAGCAACCGTGGTGGTTGAACACGCCTTGATGTCGAAATTGAAGAAGAGCTGATTTTTTACTGTAATACTGAGGATCTTATTCAACGGCGGCATGCGATGACTGGACGAATACTCAATTCTCGGCAATTCTCCTCCAGCCTACAAACCGAAGATTATTGCAACATCTCAAGAACACGTCCTCCTCCAACGTTCATAAGTCCTACGGCTAATAATGTATGAACACCCATCACTACTTCAATATATATTATTTGAGCCCAAGCAGACGAATTCCTTTGTGTAATTTTTTTCAACAACACTTGTCCCAAAACGGGCTTATTCCAGTTGTAAACGTCCCTTTGTGCCAGTTGGCCTTCTATCGTTCTGTCTCCTGCTGTTAAGGAGGGAAGTGGAAATTATATTTTGCCCCCTCATCCACCATCCTTTCTGATTAATTTCGTTGCGGGATCCTAGACGGTTAAATTGTTTCTCTCATTGTCTCGGCGCTTTTCTGGTGGTCGACACTGTTGATTCATCTTTCAGGAGTTGGAGTGCAACAACCCCAAAACGGTAAAAGCCGTAACGGTAAAACGTGTTGCTCCCAAAACGGTAAAAGTAAACCTCGTGAGTAAATCGACATGTCTTAGGGCTGATATTTCTAAGGCTTGTTATATCTGTCAGAAAGATTCTAAGCAAATCCATTTGCTTGTTTAACTTGAACTTTTCACAGTGTACCCCCAGACCAAATAAAAAACCAAGACATAACGCCGCTAACAATAAAGTGAGGCCAGCGCAAAACTACGCCTCGCTCTGTACACACGCTCACACGCACACATTTACATCTAACTACAACCGGCCTCACTACTCTGTTCGCATAGTTCCATTCGTTTATTTTTTATTTTGGACTGAGAGTGTAGGTACCTAACTGGCAGCATCGAGCATTTAATTAAAACCATTTTAATTTATTTGACTTAATAACTTGGAAACCATAAAAGCTTCTGCAGTTGACTTAATTAAAAACATTATGTTTTTGATTCGAACGCCTACGAACAAATGCCCCGACATCAATTTCAACTAGGTGATTAAAATAAAACTTGTTTAACTTCATGTGGATTTGAAAGTCTTCTAGATTTCGTGTAATGGTTCAGGTAACTTTGATATTCAGATCGCTCGTAAAATTCTATACACGTGAGGGATATGGATACTTTTATGGAGGCGAAAACTGTTACCACTAATTAAACACATCATTCAAGACCAGATTCAAGACCCGAAGTGATAAAAAGTACAATAGTTGTCCCTTTCAGAACCTATATAATTTTACAAGAAAAGGCGCAGTTTCACGAAATAAATCGAAATAGAATCCAGTCTTACTTGACTTAGATACCTAATCGGCATTTCTTTGACCCGGTTTGCGGTGGTGACTTTTATTACATTAAATTAATGTTCAACCACTCCGAAAAACAAAGGAAGGTGTCGCGGTTATCGCAAGATAGGTATTTATAAAAAGAAAACAAAAGAAATTGGATACGCCATCTTATTAGGGCAATGGCTGGAGGCATCTACATAATTTTTGAATTTTTATATTTTAATAGACGTAACAAATATCATACGAGTACCTACGTCATTCTATGTAATGAATCGTGAAATATTTGCTGTTTCCTTTTTTCCGCAAATATTTTAATTTGAAACAGAATTTTGCCTGTCATCTGAAGCAATTTTTCGCCTAGCCTTTCCTTTTCTCAATTATCTTGGAGTCGGCTTCCAGTCCAACCGGATGCCCTTTGATAAAACTGGTTTCTAAAATTTTATTTTTAGTTAGGCATGAAGGCTTCTCGATGCGGACTGGGATGGTCAGTGTCACCCATCAACAGGTCTATTTTAGGAAACGCATATCTTAACTTTTGAAGACCCCGTGAGGCCATAACTTAACCACCGAGCGCGATATGCTCACAAACTACATATATTCTTAAGTAATACAAACATTCCGTACGGTGTCGGTCGTAAAGAATAGTCCCTTCCCATAACTTCCCGTGGGTGTCGTATGAGCGGCGATTATGGGACATACCAAAGAATGGGCAGCAGCACAGAACATATAAAGGAGGTTAAAGGAAATAGTTCCTGATTTGCACCAGAACGCGTGTCGCCGTTTGTCTCCCTCTCTTTAACTTCACTACAAGCAAGAGACCAATGCCTACGCGGATTACGCACACGAATAAACAACACGCACGTAGATTGTGAGTTTGCTATTAGTTGTCACACTAACGCAATCACTGCGTTTGACGTACACTCATACACGCGTAAAAGCTCACCTATGTTAGGGGGTCGGCAGCAGCGTTCTTTGCAACAACCGTACTGCGATCGTCCATCCGCCAAGCGCGGCGATTATGGCAAAACCCCATAAAAATGAGCGCAATTTAGCAGCTCGTCTACTCAGATTTCTGGATCATCGTGTCCTCCCCAGACACGATGATCCAGAAATCTGGCAACCTGCTCTATTTCCGAGAGGAGGTTTATCGTCCACAAGTCCCTTGAATATCCTCAAGATATTCGCTGAAGGTCATAAAGGTTAACGCCCCGACCTCGGCAAACCCCGACGACGAAGTGGAGACCATGTATGAGGATATCTGTAAAGTCACAAAGGAGTGACGAGCACGAACTGGAAGACGTTGAGTTGGAAGGCCGCCCACTAGGTGGACCGATAACCTAGTGAAGTTTGTGGGGATCCGCTGAACAAGCCGGTCAATGTGGCGACACTTGGTGGTCCTGAAGTGGACGTTTTTCGGCTTAAATGCTGATGATGATGAACCAAGTATTGTGAAGATTTTGACCATTTAAGTAGGTAAATACCAAATAATGAGGGTAGTATTTGAATTTAGGGCATAAAAAACTATAAAGCAGTTGAATTTGCTTTACTCAGCGCAAAGGAACAATATTACCTTCTATTATTGTGATTTTATTAGGTATTCAGAATGAGGCCCTTTTCATTTCGTTGTTGCTCTTTGATCAGGATCCACAGATGCTCCGAGCGATAGGTACAAAGAATGTGTAGTTCATTGTGGGTCGCCGATAAAAATAAGCTTTTATTTCAAATAGAAGCTAACTCTAGGAGTCGTTACCCGTGGTCCCGGTGGGTCGACCCATTACCGGGTCCATGGGTAATTTTAATTACCCTAGACTTGACCTAACTATAAGTCGTTGTACAGTCGAGATGGCAAAACCTTTGTCAGTTTTTGAATTGCCTATTTTATCACAATTATTCTTAATTGCGCTCATTTTTTTCCCTGTTATTTAATATCAAGGTCACTTCGAACATCTTCTTAAGGGGTCGGCGGAGCGTGCATCGTTCATACAAACGTATTAGGTACCAAAATAATTTGATAACCAAACGTATTCTTATGACAGTGTTTATTTATTTGGATTGGATTACAGAATATCTATGTTCCCAAATATATATTTTAAAAGGAAAATTATATAAAGACTAGAAATGAGGAATTTAAAATTTATATACTTAGAAAAATATTTTTCTCATAACACTTGTTTAAATCAGTATCAATATGTTTGATTTACAAATTATTTTAGTATTACGTTTGTATGAAAAACGCATGCTCCGCCGGCCCCTTAAGCTATAACGATTACGAAATTGACCAAACTTTTCATAAAAATATTGTGATGGTTTTAGTTTTCTGATTTCATTTGTGTTTTCTTACTTGTTTCAGGTGTCATCAAGTACAGCCAAATAGTTATTACAGAGGATGACATCTTAGTTGTGAATGAGGTACGTACGATATATACCAACATGCACTTATTTGCGTAGTCCACATGAGAGTAGATCAATATTATATCAGGACCTTAAAGAGACTATGAGTGTGTTTCGGAGGTTTCTTTTCAGCCTCTAGGTGAGGTTGTTAACCTATCATCAAAAGCATGATGATTATCAATTCGTTTCAATGTTTTTTGTGTATGTCCAGCGATGTCTTTGCATTTTGTTGGTTTGGAAGAATAATATTATGATCTTCGGAGATACACATAACACAACGCCACTCTGGACAATAGTAGCTTGGATGATTATTGTTTATAAAGGGTGTAAAACACCTCTTAACGAAACCGAAAGGCACTTGTTCTCCCCATCATTGCGATCATTTTTTTGTTCTACACCATACCTGGAAACCTTCTAGTTACGGAGATATGGGGGGTCAAAGTTGCAACTTTTTGACAAGTATTTTTTTAAACACAAGTTTTTTTGGTAAGATTTTGACTTTTAACACCTCCACGACCCCCGTACTATTCAATCCATCCATCAGCACAATGTTTAAAGTGCGTTACATTGAGTTCTACCACGAAACATGATTTATAACCTCAAAAAAAAAAGTTGTTTACCAGCAATAATTTTTGCGTAAAGTTACTTGGTTTGATGTACATAATGCTTGGTTAACGGCTTTGTGATGAGGTGGGTTACACTTACACCCTGTATAATATCATAATATAACATCACTCCTGTATGCTCTGGGGAGTACAAAGATGTGAACAGTACACCGACATTTCGACAGTTCGGTATACACTATACAGGGTGTAAGCAACCTCATCACGAAGCCGCCAACCAAGCGTTCTGTACGTCAAACTAAGTAACTTTACGCAAAATTTTTTGCTGGGAAACAACTTTGTTTTTTGGGTAAAAAATCATGTTTTGTGGTATAACTCGATGTAACGTACTCAAAACATTGTGCTTAAGGATGGATTGAATAGTACGGGGTTCGTGGTAATTTAAAAAAATCTTACATAACAACTTGTATTTTTTTTAAACTTGTCAAAAAGTTGTATTATTGTTGTAGTTGTAATAATTTTTGCGTAAAGTTTCTTAGTTTGATATACAAAATGTTTGGTTTACATCCTGTATATTGAAAAAAAAAACAAGTATTTGTAAGAATACCTACAGTATTTTTAATATTTTTACTTTTGTTATTAGTGTCTATATCTCGCGTTCAGTAAATAAAGGCTATTTTTATTTTACTTCGTTTTAGACGTAAAAGCCTGCAACAGCTTCGTCCCATCTCGTAACTTTCTCATTTCGATAACTAAACAAAATAACATCACAAAGTCCCATTAACGGCACACCCCGCGACTCACAAAATTTCTATGCAAAAATGCTTGCGTTGATCGACTTTGCACTGCGCTAAACCCGCTGGCGTCTAACTTCCTAATGACTATAAAACAAAGACTTTTAAATGTTGACAGCACTGTGCTCACGTAATGGGCAGAGATGTGTTCTCTCATTCCAAATGTTACCTTTTTTTTACGATTGGAAAATCATCAAATCCCACTCTGGGCGGAGCGGGAGGGAGTGTTAGACTTTTACAGACTAAAACCCATAAACGTTCCTTCCTCGCCCATTATGTTCCGGGGCCACGGTATCTCTTTCGAACAGCCCCGCAGCCCCGGCGGGCTTCGGTCCTTCAGTTTGCTGACATCTCTTTGAGGCACACGTGGAACACGAACGCGCCGTCGACACGGCCTGTCGTCATAAGACGGACGGCTCGCCGCCTCAAGGAACGCGCCCACACTGGGGCCCCGTAAAGGGCCATGGACTGCACGACCCACATGTTACCTTCGATACGTTTTTGTGTAAAATTCAGCGAGACATAACATAACAGTAATCATCATCCCAGTTATCTCCGAAAGCTTAGACAGAGGTTTACCTAATGGTGCATTCACACCGCAGTTACTTTCTGTTGTGTTGTCTTCTAGTGTTATTTATTGTTAGTATAGTATGTTGCCGTGCAATATGGTAAGTTATGTTGCCCCAACACTTGGTAACAATCGAGAACATTGCTAGAGAATGTTATCTCATCATGCCTTGTGAATGCACCAGATATTTTTAAGTCGCATGTTATGGGTGTGCTGTTTAAATGTGGCTTTAAGAAACGTGGCCATCTCTTGGTGCCGTACAACCACTCTTACTACCTACCTTCTCCTACCATAACAATTTAAACATTTTATACGAAATGATAAAATACGGTATATTTGAAAATCGATGAAAATCTTCAGGACCTTGAAACCGTCATCTTTGAGGAGAACAGACAACAAAGTGCTTCCATTAGATGTTCACTGAATGTTAGATGAGTTTACTCAGCTTCTTTAGTTATTAAGCAATTAATAAACAATTAACGTTTCGGTTCGAGTCTATGCATTTTAAAAAAGAGTCCCCTTAAAGTTTTTCAAGTCTCCCAAACTATTGTTATGAAACTAGAGACTTGATTTCATAAAACGTTCTTGCTGCCACGTAAAACTTAGAATAAATGGAATCACTTATGTCCGCGGCTTCGACCACTTCAATTTCGATATCTTTCAAAATAACTAAGTACATTGATTATAATAAGGGTACTTTAAAAAAGCTTATGTTTTAAATTAAATCTGCTTCGGGGCGGGCCGTCGATGCAGCTTACCATCGATTTGGTGAACTGTCGATTTACGTACAGTCGATTTAGTGTACTGTCGATAAAGCGTACCTACTATCGATTTGGTGTACTGTCGATGTAGCGTTCCGTCGATTTAGTGTAATGTCGATTAATTCACCTGTCGATGGAACATTGTCGATACAGCGACCGTCGATGTAGTTACTGTCGATATTATGAAGGTAACCCGTCCCAGCGGGATCAAACTGATGAGATTAAAACTACACTAAGTATGTGTTTATCCAGGCTATAAGTGCCAAACTTGCGAATCCAATCAGTAGTTTTTGCTTAAAAGAGTAAAAAAACATCCATTCCACCGTCCGTCCTCACAAAATTTCGCATTTAAAATAAATGTAGTAGTACGATAATATGTAAAGTACGTGATTTATGCAGTGTAATAAGGTGTAATATGATGACCTTAAGAGGCCTGCGGAGCATGCGTATTTCATAAAAACGTAATACCAAAATAATTTGCAAATCAAACCAATTCTTAAGGTAGTGTGTATTTAATTTGATTGGATTACAGAATATATAGGTTCCCAAACACATATTTTGAATGTAAACTGATTTAAACAAGAGTTATGAGAAAAATAAATTATCTATTTTGAAGAAATTTAATATTCCTCATATCTTGTCTTTATATCATTGTCCTTTCAAAATATTTATTTGGGAACATAGATATTCTATAATACAATCGAAATACACACTACCTTAAGAGTATGTTTGATTTTTATATTATTTTGGTATTACGTTTGTATGAAAAACGCATGCTCCGCCGGCCCCTTAAGTCGGATGGTAGACTTATAAACGGCTTCTCTTGAACACCACTGTATTTGGTGGTATGTTCAGAGATAACTAATCGTATTACCTAAAATCAAATTTAATGCTAAAAGGCTTCTGACCGTCAGACAAACACAACCGGAAGATCCTCCACGAGTCACGCAATTTCCCAACATAATTCATTACTGCCGACAGCCAGTCACTTGCGAGATGTTTTAATGCAGATGCGAATCATATTAAAAGGCAAACTATAACATATCTAAGGTGTCGATATTTAAGGTGTTAACGGAACCTTAAGGCGACTACAGAAGCTAAACGCGAGTTTTATAATGCCTGAAAGTAGGTATTATGATTCACTGCAATAAACAAAACCAGAAAAATATATGATATTCTTCAGGATTGCTAGTATGATAGTGTTTTGAAAACATAATACAATTATTTTTTTATCACCTATGGCCATCTCGGAAAGCGAATTTTTGCTTTTCGATATCTGAGTGCAAAAGCCGTTTTTATCCTCTAGAGGATAAAGTAAATTTGAATTTAGAATATCGTGTGCACTAAGTTTGTGAATTAAAAACATCATTAAACCTATTTACTTCTACCTACATGGTGCCGAATTTATCATACAACCTTTATTAATTTGTTTAAAAACTCAGACTCGGAACCTTCTTAGGGAACTTTTTTTTAAAATTTGCTTTGCGCGCGCCAGTCATATTGTTAAAAAAACAAGAAACTTGAAAACAAGTGAAAACCCTAAAATGAGTGGTTCTAGCGACGAGGAAGTTTATTTGACGCCAACAGAATTAACTGAAACTATTAATAATGCGCAATTTGTTTTTTTTTGCCTTTAGTCATTTCCTCGCTGAGGTGGGATGAAAAGTTACGTGTTGCACTCGAGTGCAAAGATTTTTCACCTCGTGCTCTCTTGATTCCCTCGCTAACGCTCAAGATTCTAAGTTTTGAATCATTTAGAATCTTTCGCTCGCTCGGTCATCAAAATAGAGCACGCGGTTAAAAAGCAACTTTGGACTCTTGTTTAACAAATAACTATTAGGTACTCGATAAAAAAAATCACGAACTTATCTCTAAAAATTTCTTTTATCGAGTAAAACCAGTCAGAATGACTTTTAGGCAAATAATTGCACAAGCAACATATTAGCATCATAATGTTTTATTTTTTTATCCAATCAATATTTTTTTTGTAAATCGATCGAAACCACTCATTTCGCACTATTCGGCCCGCAGTGACCAATTTGTAGTGCAAACTGATTAGAACTTTATTCTAACAGTATTTCAAACGAAGTTTGAACCACCACAAATAGAGTTGCTAATTTAGCTCCTGTAGCTAAGGAGTGAACTTGCATCTTCTGGACGTGCTCGTTCTATCATAGACGTCATCCATCACTTTCTATCAGGCGTGATAGTCAAGAGCAGGCCCATATTGTAATAATAAAAAAAACCTTCACGAAGCCGACGACCAAGTATTCCGTACATTAAAATAACGACTTCTATTTTTGGGCGAAAAAATCACGTTTTACCGTATAACTCAATGTAGTAAAACGCACTCAAAACATTGGCTGATGTAAGCACTTCTACATATAATTTATTTATTGGCTGATGTAACCACTTCTATATATTATTTTGGTTATTTGTCATGTTTGATTTTTAGCAAATTAATGTTTGATTTTCATATATTATGTTAGTTTTAAAGAATCATGTTTATCCTTGATATTGAATTAATAAACACAATTTGAATATTCAAAAAATGTTTACGCCGTAAAAAAAACATTCACCTCTGACTCTAAAGTCAGATTTTTTTATCATGCGTTTACCAGTTTGGACTAAGTATAGGTATAGTTATCTGTGGCAATTTTGCTTTCTGCACATGTGGAAAAAACATGAAAAATGCACGTGTGTAATTCGTCGGGGACCCTAATTCCGCAACTTACTTTCTAACAGAATCCGAAGAATTTTGAGGGAAGTTGATGAAATAGCTTCTGAACATGTTTGAAAATTTTGTGGCAACGCAGTTTTGTGGTTTTTCAAAGTGGGATTGACATTGCGAGTATAATGCATAATGGAAGGGAAACCGTTATTTTTAAAAATCATTGTCTAGCTTTTAATGGTAAAATAAATAACCTATCGAGTATTCAAGGGTTATAAACACTCCTTCCCATATATCGATCCTAATGAATGTAGTTTAACTTATTCATATGTAACTTGCTTGTCTTGCAACTTGTTATATCTGCCCTTAGGGAGCAGATTTACCTCTTGCAAGTTATCTATAGGATTTTGTAGGTACATACACAGAATTGACTTGTGCAAGTTAGTTGACCGAGATCACCCGTTGAACTTGACTTAACCTACCATTGTTGACTTATTTAGTTTTAAACAAGGCGCCCATGTTTAAGTTCTACACGAAGAGTGATCGGGCAAGGAAAGCCATTGAAAGAAAAAACATTTACGTAAGTGAATGGATGGCAAAATAAAAAAAGAAGTAAAATGGTAGCAATGGAAGAGTGATCGGGCAAGGAAAGCCATTGAAAGAAAGAAAACATTTACGTAAGTGAATGGATGGCAAAATAAAAAAAGAAGTAAAATGGTAGCAAGAATACTCAGGTGAGGAGACTGGAAGAAAAAAACGTGTTGCGTCAGCGCTGAGTCATCATCATCATCAGCCTATTAATGTGACACAGGTCTCCACTTTATGAGAGGCACCCCTGAGTAACATGGGACAAAGACAGTAAGGTCTTTGCAAACTTGAGGTGATCAAGGATCGGTTTTTCGGTGTTGAGTAAATGTTTGTGTGATGAGCATATGGACATTTGTTTCCGAGTCATGGATGTTTTATTTGTATGTTATGTATGTATTTTCAAACAAAACGTATCTGTAGTAGATCAACTATCTGGTGTCCACGACACAAGCCTCGTTGCTCAGTGTGGCATTAGATGGCGCTGTGTGCCAGCGATTTTTATTTATATAATGAGGAGTACAGGAGTAGTTATACTTAGCCTGGGAGACTGGTGTAGGGATGCAATATGGGCAATCATCTGCTGTAGTCGACTTCCAGTCTACACAGGTGCAGCTGTAAATCAGTATTTTATATGGAACGCCTGCCTTTTTGACCTTAACTTCTAGTACTTGGCAATACAACACCTCTCGGTGAGACTGGTGGTCACACTTACGGATTGCCTATGAAGGAAGTGACTTAAAGAACATGCCGAGGCATGGAACCGGTATGTAATGGACGGTGGTGACCCTATCCATAGACTGACCCTGGCAAATTCTGCTGCTATTATTTAGTTACGAGCTCCATTCACCATAAAATGGAAGTATTTGTTGGGCCAGAGCTAGCTTTCATTATCATCATCATCTCAGCCGAAAGACGTCTACTGCTGGACATAGGCCTCCCCCAAGTGTCGCCACATTGACCTGTCCCTTCCGACTCGCATCCACCGGATTCCCGCAACCCTTACCAGGTCATCGAGCTAGCTTTGCCCAAAAAAAAAGCGAAACACCGCACGGTGACGAATTTCACTCGCCCCGAATCCCCGATTATGTTGACTTACTTGTGTGGAGGTGTTCAAACTTCGCTGTCATCCCAATTATTGAATGAAACGACGAGCGCAGTTGCGTTCCGTGCAGGATTTGGCTTTCAGCTAGATATCCAGAATAACTCTAGAAGGTTTTACATACAGTGTTGAATTTCTCACAAAAACCAACCGGTCCGGATTTCTGATGGTCCGGTTGATGGCAATAGGTTAACCCCTTTAACATGGCAACTAAATAAAAGTGCTAGAATGTGGTTATACATTCGACACACCTTTCGGCAATTAAAGGTGTGATGTTATCCTATGAATTATCCCATAAAATAACAATATTCTGAAATTCATTACTGAATAAATACATCCGTAAAAAAATCTTCTCAGTTTTGACAGGTAAACAAACAAAATAATATAAACATCCTACTTAAGTCATACTTATATTTTATTTAAGGTTCCAAGTACTCTTCGGATGTATACATTTTGTTTAACAAGCATAAATCTCCATAGTACACTGGGCATTAGAGAAAAGATAAAGTACAATAAAAGATAATAAGAAAAAACCGAATTCCTGTAAATAAAAAGTGAAACAAAGAGAAATTCTGCCGTAATTATTTTTATATACCTACTGAAAAGAAGAAAGAAAATTTAATATTGATGATTAGTAGAAAAAACGAACAAATAGGTGTTAATTTTGTATGAATGAAGACTTCGTTAGTAGGTAAGCGAAATCTTGATTATTTATTCATTTATTTACAAGCTTACCCGCAGCTTTGTTCGCGTTGAGTTCGGTACCTAAGTATCCCAAAGAGTCGTACGTCCGTTTAAAATGTAGTGATCCAGGTTATAATTATCTGTGTGCCAAATTTCACCCAAATCCGGTCCGCAGTATTTAGCCTTCAAAAAAGATAAAATCAACTGTTCCCCCATACCGAACTTTAATACCTTTCCGACCTCTATGGATAGCTGATTAATTGACACTTTTCGAAAATCACGAAAAAAAATCTGTTCTCTTGGGTGAGTCATTCAGTCTTCAAATCAATCTTAGCGTGTGCAATAATGAAAAACGGTACTATTTGGCGTCATCTCAAATGTGAAACGTTTCTTTTATGTAAATTGAAATTTGGATGTGTATTAAAATATATATGTCACCGTAAAATTGTCAAATACGTTATATTACAATATAACGTGTATCTCTCTAGCGATATTGTAAAGTCTCGAATTATTGTCAACTGAACATACGGAAGTATCTCTTGCCCCCATAAACGGGACTTGGGGCACCCCCCCGTTAGGTTAGTTAGGTTCCTTTAAACCCTGCACTCGGAAATAGGGGCCCCGCGAAGCGGGGCTCCGTCGACTACGCTTTTTAGGGGAATATGAAGTGTTTTAAGGTTAGGTTATATTAATCGATATTTCTCAGGAATGGTACAGTATCTTTTCATGAGAGTGGTACCACTGGGCAAGGAGGACCCTTCCTTGTCTCCACACCGCGTGAGTTGACTACCATCGCATGCATTTCACGAAAAATAATGCGTTTTATTGTAAGCAGTATGTTCATTTGACAATAATTCGAGACTTTACAATATCGCTAGTGATATTATAATATAACGTATTTGACAATTTTACGGTGACATATTATATAATATTTATATATAGGTAATATAGAATATTCTATCTAAATGTCTGTAATCGAAATGTTCTGCTCAGCTGCATCCGGTTAGACTGGAAGCCGACCCCAACATAGTTGGAAAAAGGCTAGGTACCTACACGATAATGTAGGTATCTGTCGAAATGATTTAGTTCTGGTCAAAACTATTACCTACACAATCATGGAATCATTGCTAAGATGAAGAAGATCGATCATTACACAATTTGCCGTGCCGTTGACCTTGTGACGTCGAATCACAAAATCGGTTTGAAATTACACATAAGTACCGAAAACAGCAGTCGGATTTAAAATATACACTATAGGCACAGTACATAAAAAAAAACCGGCCAAGAGCGTGTCGGGCCACGCTCACTGTAGGGTTCCGTAGCTTCCCAGACCATTAAAAATACCAACATTTTTCGTCAGCAAAAATAACTTTGTTTTTCATAGTATTTGTATGAAAAACAAAGTTATCATTTGCGTTTTTTTGAAAAAGTGCTATATAACTCAAAAACTATTCAACTCATCAAGTTGAAAATAATTTTCCTAGAAAGTTCATATAAAGGTCTACTTCTGTGATTTTTTTCATATTTTTTAAACTTATGGTTCAAAAGTTAGAGGGGGGGGGACACATTGTTTTTGACTTTCGGAGCGATTATTTCCTAAAATATTAATATTATCAAAAAATGATTTTAGAAAACCCCTATTCATTTTTAAATACCTATCCAACAATATATCACACGTCAGGGTCAAAATTAAAAAAAAAATCGCTCCCCACTTTACGTCTGGGGGAGGTACCCTAATAAAAATGTTTTTTTAAATTTTTATTTTTGCACTTTGTCGGCATGATTGATATACATATTGGTACCAAATTTCAGCTTTCTGGTGCTAACGGTCACTGAGATTATCCGCGGACAGACAGACAGACAGACAGACATGGCGAAACTATAAGGGTTCCGTTTTTTGCCATTTGGCTACGGAACCCTAAAAAACATGGGTAAGATAAACAGAAAACAGGTATATACTTTTATTTATTTTACTTTCTGACCAAAAGGACAAGCTTTTGCTAACGGCCGTAAACAGAGCTCATGGACAAAAGAAACACATTATACATCGCTTGTTTCCTTTTTATTTAGGGTTCCGCATCCAGTTGGCAAAAAAAGGAACCCTTATTTCGTACAGTCAGTCTATCTGTATGTCACCGCTATTTTTCTTTCGGACTATTGGACTACACTCAACATTTTCCTTCATTTTCATTCCTCCACATCACGTGCCCATACCACAGCAACCGATTACCACACAACTTTTCAATCTCCGGCGCCACTTTCAGACTTCCTCTTATGTCTCTGCATCATCATGTTCCCACTGCTGGGACACAGGCCTCCTCTCTATATGAGGGTATGGGCTACAATCCAATAAGAGGGCCCAGTGCGGATTGGTAGATGTCACATGTCTTCGATTTTTTGGTTCTAGGACATGTCGGTTTCCTCACGATGTTTTTCTTCACCTTTTTGAGCGCCCAAATTCGTAAATTACACAAAGTAATGCGCCTGCCTGGGTTTGAACCCACGATTTACTGTTCGTAAGTCGGTACCGCCACCACTGGGCCACCGCTGCTCTCTACTCTACTATTAGGTATGTAGTCATTCCTTATTTTATCCGTTCGTGTTACATCACAGATCCCCCGTAGCATTCTTATCTCAGCCAACTAAAGTAGACATCAAAAACTTGTTGTTCGCGACGAACGTCACCAAAATAAGTGTAAATAGTTTCAGGTGCATCGATAGTGTAGAGTCAGTGATACATGGGCAATAACAGTGACCAATAAACAAGTGCGTCAGTGATTAGATTTAGTAAATAAACCGAACAGTAAGCGATACACTCATATCGGCTCGAAAGTGGCATTTTATATAGTATAATTTAGTAATTTGTTGAGATCCAGGTAGCCTAGGTTGCGACCTAGGCCTGGATATAGTTCTTTTGTGTTAACTTAGCCCTTCAGGAAAGCCACTTGTCGAGGATAATATGACGGTCTAACGCATCTATCTGTGTTCATAGCATGTAAATTTTAGTCCAACATACCGACAGTTGAAGAAGGCTGGATAATGTAGACACGTAAAAGTAAATAGTAGATCTCGATAGGCCATACAACCTCCTTGTATACGGCACTCTATATACTTACAGCACCAACGCCAGTTTCCGTGTAATGTATCCTGAAAGATCCTTCAACCAACCAAGTTTTGGAAAGTTCTGTACTAATTTAGCTTTATTTCTTTAACTTAAATAAAGAACTGTGTATTTTTCGTGTTAGTAAATAGATAACACTATGTACAAACCATGTAACATCTAAAATGTAATTAGATATAAGTTCTGAACTGTAATAAAACAGAAAACCTGTAAATATTCAAATGAAAATATTATAATAAAGTATTCCAAAAAACAGGAAGCGATTCGCGGTCCTCGTTACAGTAAAGTTCCGTAGTACCTTAGTAAAATTAGATTTTACTAGAATTGTAGTCATCAGTACGGCAAATATATTATTATAAAGTGAGTAAATCAAGCAGTAAAAGTAGTGCGCGAAAGTCATGAACAAATATCGAATCGCTTCCTGAAAAGTGATGAAAGTTTATCATAGTTCTCATTCCCAGTAACCCTTTTCCCCTGATAGTAAACGACTGAGGTATCTGCAACCTACAGGTGTAGGACGTCAGCGCCGTCTAGGTGCGAAGAGTATGTGTGTACAGAGATAGTATAGGCAGAACGTCAGGTAGGCACACGTACACCCCCGCGTCTAACGATCACGCCGGTCCGGCACACTTGTATAAAAAAAAGTTGGTATGGTCTAGAACAAAAAAAGATCGCTATGACAGGGAAAACATCCGCCTTTCGGCTTCGCTGAGGGTATTTTTGCATCCATCATCATCACCATCTGCCTGGCCTTTTCCCAACTATGTTGGGGTCAGCTTCCAGTCTAACCGGTTACAGCTTGATACCAGTATTTCACATGGAGCGACTGCCTATCTGACCTCCACAACCCACTTAATACTGGTTATTACGGTACCTCTTGGTGAGACTGGTTGCCAGACTTTTTGGGCCACTGACTTCCTGTAACGCCGGTCAAAGATGGACAAATGACAGCCGGGACCAACGACTTAACTTGCTTTCCGAGGCACGGAGGAAACTCTGTATGTAAGGGTGGTCACTCATCCACAAACCAACCTAGGCAAGCACGGCTTGACCTAAAGATCGGCCCGAGCTGTTGTTATTATCTAGCCACAAGCTCCTTTTACAACCATTATAGTAATTTTAAAACTAACATCCCGAGATCGCTATTTAAAGACCACACATACAAGAAAACTTTAATTTATTTTGAAAAGCAATAGAGAGTTCAGTAGCCTTCGTTCTTGGAGTAACCGCCTATGAATTATGTACGAAGGTCAGTGTTGGACATTGGGTATTATTGCGAACTCCTTTATATACAATGCAGTGGTTTGAAATGAGATCTCTGAATTAGTTAGCGGCAGCCAGCGGAATAAACCAACTGTTGCTGTGAAGAATTATTCCATTAAATCCACAAACCGTTAACCGCTCGACGGCCCTGTTTAATATACGTTGCAATGTAACAATAAAATTTTGTAAATAAGTAAAATTTTCAGCAGAATCATACAAGGATAATAATACGAATAACGTTTAATTTCTAAAAATGGTCACTATTATGAATTGTCAGTTTGTGACCATTTTACTATTTGTAACTTAATTCATATAAAATAAATTTACACTATGTTCATGAAACATATATTTAGATACAAAACATACATTTAATGCAAATAATATAATTATCTTAAGTCACATTATGTCAAATAACCCACCCCGGATCGCTCCCGGCGCAAAGGTGCCCAACACGCTCGCTGCGTTACCGCGTTGAATCGCAAGGGCCAACCTTTGTACCAAAAACGATCCAGAGCGGGAGTCTCCTGTGACTGAATTCATATTACCCAATATTAGTCTACTAAAACGGCCAGTATAGGTCCCTAGTTATTGTATATACTAAATAAATAAAAAAACAACTAGCCTCGCAAGATAAATAAATAAGATGCAATCTGAAATCCATATCAAAGTACGATTTTCATTGTGTATTTTTTTTGATTATCCGGAAATTAATAATACGTGTTCGGTTTCTTTTCCTTCTGTTCATTTGACAAAGAACACATTGAAATTGTGCCAAAGGGAATCTCGTGTTCCTATCTCTCTTTTCTCGATGTTTTTTCATCATTGAAGGTATCAAAAGACCCAAAAATAACTCATAGGAATGTGATAATTTCGTGATGTTTAATTAAACGAAATCGGTAAACAACAAATATAAATTACCTCGGAACCTTTCTTCTTTAAAACAATCCTACACAAGTTTTTGTTATGGGATTAATGTACAGACTCCAACACATACCTAAAGCTATTAATAGATTTTAAACTTTTATTGCCAAAACATTAGGTTCAAGATTGATTGAGAAATTTTGACAGTTTCGCGTATGCACAAAAAAAACTTTCGAATTCGAAGTACGACTTCTTTCGAGTAACAAAATATCCATCGCTTAAACTTTCGCGTTTATAATATTAGCGAAATTCGGTTTTCTCCTTGATCTTGTAAACTCCCTCTTTGTATAATTAAGACAGTACCAAATCTATCTAAATTCAAACCAGTATTTCGGCCGCAATTTCGGACTCTGGTAAGCCCGGATCGAGCGTTCTCGTTTCTAATTAGATATCTGCCTGAGGCATACAATTACAGAAATTTGGTCAAAGTAAACCGAGGCCATAGTTCGTGGCCTTTCTTGAACGCTTCGGAACGCTTAGCCAATGACTATTACGGGTCCCATAATGGTATCATCCTTATCTGTTTAGGCTTGTCCTAAATATATATGTATGTTAGGGTCGGCTTCTAGTTTATCTGAATGCAGCTGATATGAATAAATGCCGATTAAAATAGCTGACGACTTCAGTATTATCCAAACTCAATTTCCATTAGTAAATTATGATATCTTATAAATTTAGCGGGAATCCACGTAAATGGAATGATTTATTGGTGCATTTCAAAGCAAGCCTTTGAGAGCACCGAGATGTGGTTCCAATTAGTAGAAACTATAATTGAGCGACAGGAATAGCACGTCTTGCTTTCTAATTAAAATCACCAATTAGCTACTGCAAACTAGTACCTAGTATGGATGGATATCTTCGAGGGCTCGGAGCTGTACGTACCTACGTTTACGTATGGGGTTTTATTGGAAGAGTAACTCTCATCTTTATTTGAATGCGAAAAAGTCAAACTAAATCCATTATAACAGTACAAACTGATATTTATTATTAAAAACTTGAGCCTTAAATATTTACAAACTACAACTAGAACTATATATAATTACAAAAATAAAACTAAACGTAAACTAGTACCTACATGTATACAACAATGTCAGTAGGACACTTAAGCGTCAAAGTATTCCTCCGCATCGCTGTCATCGGGAAACGTTCCCAAAAGACTGGCAGCATTGCCACGTTGAATGCAGGCTCAAAGCTGTAGTTACCAATAAGATTACAGTATTTGCGCCGTTTGAGGATCTCAGCAGCCGCAGCAGCAGCGCCTGCACAGCCCACCGTGCTTGCAACGTGGCAAGGCGCAAGGGTGTCGACACAAGTTGCGTCCCACACCAAAGGCCTGCCAACGCTCCAAGGCACCAAAGTAATGCCGGTCCGGTTGCCATCGACACGCACCAAGCCGTTTGGTTCTAAAACCGAAATTTAAGAGCCCAACGAATAATGTCGTTGATGCTGGCGTGCCGTGCAATGCGACCTGCGCTCCTGTAGCAGGACAGGGCATGGTGTCCGAGGCTGTCGACAGCTACACCGCAGTTACAACGATGCGGAGCAACACAAGGTGCGCCTAAGCGTAGACTCGTAGCGACCCGGAACGATGCGTCATCCATCATAGTGCCAATGGTGAATGACGGAAGTGCCTGAAGCCACAAGCCCGACTCCCATTCCCCACGACCAGCAGACGGGCACGCGCCACTATATTGATTGATGTGTGTAAAAGGGTATTATTCCGCACAATACTGCAGAGCGGCACGTCCTTCTGACTAATAATAATATTATCTAAAGGAAATACTTTAAATATTTGTGTATGTGTGTTTTTAAGTTTATTCGTTAATAAACATAAAAATTACTGGACCGATTTAAAAAATTCTATATTAGAATGCCATATTCTGCCATTAGAATGCCATTTTATTCTTGAGTAACACAGGCCATTAAAATTCAAAAAAGAAAAAAAAACTGGATGGGTGGTAGGAGCCCTTCCCGGCTTCGCAAGGATAGAATTATTTTTCCCTTCTTTTAAGTAGATTTCCTTTTACTACACAAAAATCTACCTATTGGTCTTTCACCTAAAGACGTATGTATGTGGGTGACAAGCAAAATTTAGCCACACTCTACAGGTCGCAATTATGAACCGATTGCTTTCAAACTTGGTCAAATAATCGAAAAGGTCAAAACTTAGGTTAAGTTCGTGAATGGGCGGAATTCGTCCATGGGGGGTGGCGAGGAGGCGATTTTTCTAAAATCAGTTTTTTGGCCATAACTTTTTTCCAATGGAAAATTTTTGAACCGTTGTACATTTTTATCATTTTGAGTAAGAATACGGATAACATTAAATTAAAAAAATTTCGATGCAACCCCTAAATTGGGGAGGGGTTTGAAATTTCCAAAATTTTTGCGAAAAAAAATGATAAGTATCTCCGAAACGGTAAACATTTTGAACGTAGCAATTTTTTTTGTTTGAAAGCAAGTTGTTTACTCTACAATTGTTACCTTTCAAGTTTAGCGATAAAACTGAGGGCGTCTCCATGCTCCATGCAAACTCTTATGAGAGGATTTACAAAGGGTAAACTTTCCATTACAGAACAACGATTTCGAAATCATATTTTTTTCGTAGATTGTTGATGTATAAAGAGTTGTACTTACGAGTATGTGTACACATAAGTACAACTCTTTATACAAATTGTCAATAGTCGGACGCCCACGGTTTACGAGATTTAACTATTTAATATTTCTATACTAACTGGAAAAAAGGACGCCATTTATCATGGTAGACGGTGCTCTCCTTGACTGTTTTAATTACAGTGGATGAAACAGATTACACAATTATTTTGCCATTTTATCATGTTAAGTACGTTCTCATGGGAAAATTACCGACCTTTACGCGAGTCAAGCTGCGGGCATAACCATAGCTTATAACGGGTGTAGAAAACCTCTTAATAAAGCCGAAAAGCACATTGTTCTCCCCGCAATTGCGATTTTTTATTTTCACGACCACCGTACCATTCAATCCATCAGTGTTACCGCAATCAAAACATTGCTAACGCACTCACAACATTGTGCTGATGGATGAGTTCTACCACAAACCATGATTTTTCATCAAAAAAAAAAAAATCGTTCGCCAGCAATAATTTTTGCATGAACTTTCTTTGTTTGTTGTATAGAATGCTTGGTTGAGGTTGCTTACACCCAGTATTAATTTTGTACTATTAAAAAGAAGTCTACTATTTTATGCTGGATTTTCCGTACGCTTTAGGACGTTGATAGTATATTACAGTTACATTGTTTACGACGTTCTATCCCCGCAGCATCGTTTTTGTATACAAATCACGTTCTATCCGTGATGGCTTTAAGAATAATTACAGTTGTTATTAGCTGTCCCTGGGTATTGTCTGAAAATGTGTCCCGCGGCATTGCAAACAAAATTGTTTTGAGCCCCTTAGAGGTCGAATTTAAAGAGAAAAGTCCGCTAAATTAGAATACTTATGAAAGAAAAGTTAATTAATGATGCTAAAGGAGGCTATATTTCTTGTTGGTAAAAGTTAATTTGAGGCTATTATTTAATAAGCTTGTTAACAACCGACCAACCGCTGGTTTCAGCCATTTTCTATAACTTACTTACGTATAACTGTCAGTTAATTTGCCTACGTACGGACGAAGGCAGATTAACGAACTGTTAATACTACTTTGTTTATAGAAACACTGATGGCAACGGAGCCATCGGAGTTTCTATAAACAATGTTTTGAAAAAAGAAACGTTTATAGGCTTGTAATATAATGTTTGAAACATTCAGTATCAATAAAAGTTAATAAATTTACGAATTAACCGTATTAAATTAAAACTAATTCCTCATATCTTAGATCCTACTTAGAGCTCTGTAGCTCCTCTCTGACTCAGAATCGAGAGAAGTCGCCATAGTAAAAATGTTCTTCTAAAAGAGATCTATCCATTGGTGTATAGCTATTGGACGCAAGGGCAATTTCGCCCATTGTCCTTTCTTATTGATTTTTCAAAGTACGTGCTGTTACTTGAAAGATTTTGCAAAAAGTTTTTATTCTTCCATTTTCAGTTTTACCCAAACAAATATTTGCCATGAATATATTTTACATTGTTAACAATACATGCCATGATAATAGGCTTATCAGTAGTAAATGGAACTTAACAAACCTAACGGTCGAAATCTGGGTGTATTGTACACATCTGCGTACCCCCTCAGAGCTTGCAGGCGTGATGTTACGTCATGATGTGGTATAAAAAATAAACCTACAAGCGATTGCAGCAATCACTGCAGATTTGCCGTCTGTTTTTGAAGAGTTCCATTGTATATCTCCGAACATCAGCATTAGATCTGCAGTAAATTAAAACGGAACCATACAGGAAGCCCCAGCTTTCAAATAAAAAAAGAATCATCAAAATCGGTTCACCCAGTCGAAAGTTCTGAGGTAACAAACACAAAAAAAACAGTCGAATTGAGAACCTCCTCTTTTTGGAAGTCGGTTGATAATATACAACACTGACACTTGAACAAATCTGAATCGATTTTTTATAATTTTCGCTAGGTAACTCAAAAGGATTTGAAGCATGCCATAGATAAACTTTTGATAAACGAAATCCCAAAGGCCACAAAATATCATCATAGTAACCTATTTTATAGCAATAATTAATATCACTCAAAATATTTTCAAACTTCATGTTTCGCGCCATGATAATCACTCCTCAAGTCACAGACCATCTGCACTCACGATAAAGCATCTCAGAGACCCGCGCTCAACGTATACTTAAGGGTCGAGTTTCGTTGATTAATCAGTCCATCACTCAGTTGATGACGTAAACCTAATCCGCAACTTGAGAACATAAACAATCACGTTTATTAACATGATCAGGATCTCAGCATTCGTATCAAGTACGGTCTCTTGGGCTGAGTTACGTCTATTAATAACGGACCTAACTGTATGTAAGAAAAATGTCAAACAGACAGAGATAGCATTAACTTACCGAAACCGAACAGTAAGTTATTAAAAATGGCCGCTAGTGGTCGCTAGCGACTGCTGATTATGATGGTTCGATTCACAGGTTGGGCGAAGTGTTATTGAGTTTTTCCAACAAGGATTTCTTAGCATGTGATGCCGTTGGTAGTCAGTGGCTCGAAAGTCTGATATCCAGTCTTACAAAGGGGTATCGCATTACCCCGTACTAACTGGGTTGTGAAGGTCACATAGACAGTCCCTCCATGTAAAATACTGGTATTTAGCTGCATCCAATGGTACTGGAAGCCGACCCCATCATAGGAAAAGACTAGCCAGATGATGACAGAGGATTCAGTGAATAGTGTGTGTTGCCAAAAGTTACTTAGTTTCTGATTGTTTACTCTTACGTCCTACGTAGGAAACTCAAGTAAAGGGAGAAAGAAATCATAATACTCTTTTTGCCTTTGCCGTAGTCAGATTAAACCGTGACTATCTAGACCATGTAGTCAGGAGGATGGCTGAACAACTACTGCATGCAGTGGAGATCGGAAAAACGCGGCAACGCCAAGTAACATAATAAGAAGGGCAGAAAGATGCTGATTGTATTACGTCACTACTGCCCAATACTAGTTTAAAACTAAACGATAGGTATTATTCATGGTCCTGCCGGGGTTGCGGGCCAGTTCGAAAGAGATACCGCGGCCCCCGAACATAAAGGGCGAGGAAGGAACATGGATGGGTTTTAGTCAGTAAGAGTCTGACACTCCCTCTCGCTCCGCCCAGAGTGGGAGAAGTCATTTGATGATTTCCCATCCTAAAAAAAAAAAGGTATTATTCATGGCTATTTATATAGTTGCAACGACTGAGACAATCACTAATGACTATCAGTAATGATTTAATTTCTAAGAACCTTCTATCATTTTCATACGGGATTCAACCCGCGGGATTCATGGCACTTCCAACAGCGTTGAAATATCGGGAGATCACAAAAATTCAAAATAAAGGAAGATGTCTCGTAAAGGATGATTGCCACCAAACGGCTCGTATCAAATAGGATCGGAAAGGATAGGAACGGATCGCGGAGCCGATCGCGTCCAGCACGATGTCGACGTATACGATCGGCTCCGCACGACGCGCCTTGTCAAATAGTTTAAATTCTTACTGCAAGGGCGTAGCAAGGTACGGGCAGTGGGAGGGGGCGTTGCCCCCCCCCCCCCCTTAAAGACGCAGAAATGCTCACAAACCGTAAAGTAATATAGGGTAGGTAATAGCCTATTAATTGTTATTAACTATTAATGTAAAAATTTGTACGCCGAAATTAACGACGATAGGCGAATGGAGCCGATCGCTCGTCGTAGCATACTTTCGGCTACGATCGCGTGTCGTGCAAGACCCGCGGTCAAGTTGCTGTGCGCGGCTTGGTAATATAGAATTAAATAATGTGTACACGATTTATTAAAGATTGTAAATCCGTTCCGATCAGATGCGATAAGAGCCGTTTGGTGGAAATCAGCCTCAAGAGAGTGTCAGTTAAGCCTTCAGTATCACAGCGGTATTACCACAACATATGCCTTCTAGCAAGTATACAACAATATGGAAATGTATTCTTAAAAGCTCTAGAAAGGAAGAACCTTTACAAAATGTATAAAATAAAAAATAAGCTTGAAGAGAACGTGATCAAAGGAAAAGGATGGTAAAAGAAACGTTTGAGTCTGCTTACGTGCGTGAGACGACCTTTGCCGTCTAAAATACACGTGCTGTTAGTGTCCTCTTTAAAACTTCAAGGTATTTTATAGAACTTTAGACCTTCTACGGTAGCGTTAGGGATGCTACACTTTTCGGTTTGTCACTTTTATAATTTTCACACTAGCTTAGCTCTTTAGAGAAATATAGGTGTGATGTTATGTTTTGATAATGGTCGGACCTGATCGGAAGTTGAATTTTTACGGCTGACGGTGCTGAATAAAGTGGAACCGAACATGTGAAGCACCCCGCCAACACGACTACACAAAGATCCTTTAGGATTTACAATACATTAGTTTCCAACTAACTTTCTTGAAAGAAAATATCTTTTTTACTTTCGCTCTAAAGCACGTGATATAAAAGTGCTACAAAAATATATTCTCGTTCGGAAGACGTTGGAAAACCTTGTTCCGTCTCATGATGCTTCTGCTGCAATAATATTAGCAGTATTATTGTTTGTTTGACATATAATACGCTGTGTTTTTATAAGAAATGAAAACATGTAGAATGTAAAAACTAGCTTATTTTTTACTTCATTATAGTCTTAAACAATTTGTAACTTGAACTGAAACACATCATGAAACCCACATGTTGCTTCTGAAATCTCGTGTTTCAGTTTATTTAGAGTTTACGGATTAGCATTGAAGTGTTTCTTTCTCTGGCTTGCGAAATGCCAACTTATTTTGTAACATGTATTATTATTTTGTAACGACGGGTCCTTCCTAAGATAAAAAAAAAATCGGGGCGGGAGGGGGTGGTCCACGTTCCCGAGTTAAAGAGTCTTGTACGGTACTAGTGATGTATGTACAACATAATTATTATAGATACACACTACATCGTTCCTTTATGCTTTTTGGTTGAAACAACCAGATCCCACGACGAAAACCTTAACCCACTTGAAAATAACGCAATTACATCTTTCGTCAAAAAATGCTTTCAATCACTTTTCGATACTCAGTAAAATGTATTTTTGTGGCCAAAATTCGGTCCGCAATGTAAGGTAATTGCTTGGCAATGTAATCGGCATTAATTAGCTCCTTAAATATTTACAGCTGGTTACATAACTTGAATCACAAGTAGGTAAACAAGCCCACGATAGTAATTTCCTTTGCATTTAATTCACGGGTGACCCAGTTCCACAAACCCTCACGGGTACCTACAATGTTTTCTATAATAACATACTATCAAAGAAACCAACAATTAAGTTCCTTTGTTTGAATGCAAAGTCTTTGTTTATATTTCCAACGAATTCGGCTTCAGTAGGCGTACATTAAATTCATATTTGAAATGTGAGGCAGTATTCACCCCGCGGAAATGCTCTCAAAGGGGTGAAGGAAAACATCGTGAAAAATGTATTTTTTTTAACCTAAATTATTTTTGCGTTTTGCCACAACTCGTTAGCTTATGTGAAGCCGCACGCTTGCCTAGAAGACACTGATTCACTCAAACATTGAATAGATCCAGATACTAATGATGAGGGAACAGAGAATACGGTAGACGACACCAAAAATCTAATTAGTCAGTTAGTTAGATTATCAACAAATATTTGACCCGTATTTTTCCTTTTGTAACGTATAACAGATTTTACGAAGATACGAAGCTTTTAAAATTCCCAATACGTCACGCCTTGGTAAAATTTTAAGTGAGTTCTGACGTCACGAGCCCCCACTCCCGAATCCATTACTTTCCAATACTCTGACGGACTAAACAGACTTGCAGTTTTTTGAGTCTGTCGTCATGCTCAATGTGGAAGCATTTCTCGTCGGTTCTAGGACATGCTGCATATCGTGTGAGAATCACCTAGTAAGCCATATAATTATATTCATAAAGCCTAGCTTCGATTACAAAAACCATTATTCTTTGTTCGGTGCCCGACCGAGTAAAAATGTCAGCGTGACCCTTACTACAATATCTAGTAAGACTTTAAATCGAAGCCGGAATGTAATAAAATGGATATTGGTTACGTCCTGTTAGATAGTCTATAACACTAGTAAATTGTAGAGGGAATGGAGGTAATTTAATTTACAATGCACGTATTTGATGCTACTACATCTCTTACGACAGAGTAAATATATTTTCGTATACTCAGCTGTTAGATACTCGTATTTTATTGAAATGAAGCCGAGGAGGTATTTCGACAAAGAAACAGGCAAAACGAGGGTTTTCGATACATATACTGATTTGTGTGAATTAATATAGACTGTGTACTTAAATTATATACATAAACTAGCTCATGCATGTGGCTCCGCGCGCGTACAAATTATCTCTTACTAAAACCTTTCTTCCGAACCGTTCTTGAACAGCACGAAAATCGGTGCGGTGGAGGACTTGGTTTTATAGTAAGTAGGTAGTGATTATAGTGATTATTGTAAATACTACAAAACTGTGTAATAAATTGTACGAAATAGGTCCTATATTCAAAATCAAAATCAAAATCAAAGCATTTATTTCAAGTAGGCCAGTTACAGGCACTTTTGAATTGTCGAAACAAAAATGAACATTTAAAGTAGCTACAGTCCCAGTCACAAGACATAAAAACTGTGAAAGTACTGTAGTTGCCCATTCCCTAGCGTAGATCCCTATAGAGAAGAACGGGCAAGAAACTCCATGGACACTCTTTTAAATCAAAATATTGTTACAAAATCTTGGTTACATCATTCATGTTGAGATGGTATATTATGTGAGAACAATGTAGCAAGATGTGCACATTAAAAGTGTCCATAGCAAAACAAAATAATATACAACTCAAAAACAAAATATTTCAAATAAAGCTTAATTGGTGTAGGCCTCATTATAGATGTAGCCATGTTAATAATGCGTGAATTGATTGATGTATGTAATGCGTAATGTAAATGCTGCAAAGCGAATGCCCGGCTCTGGTTAACCTATAGTACCTTTGCTGTGGTTTACACCACGTTTCCGGAACGAAAGACTCAATTAAGCAAAAGTCAGTTATCATGCGGCATGCGCTTAACCATTTGTTTACATGTTTCTTTTGTTTTGTGTTGAGTAACTTTAAACACACTGGTCCTAATTATCTAATTTAAGGTTTGTTTCACATTTAGTTATCAATGTGTTTTAAAATTAGCATCTAATACTTTAATGTTTGCATGCCAATTTTATGGCGATATGGGTCATTGCACTACATACTATTTTACCATGTTTTGTACCATATTTATTGCTTACTAGCTTCTGCCCGCGACTTCGTACGCAGATCCTGATGTTGCTTATGCCAGCGACAACGGGGTCGTCAAAATCGAAGATCTGAAACGTCTGATATCGAATTCTAAGAACCCGGGGAAGGGAAAAGCGGATCTTTCCCATCTGAGCAACACATACCGTTTGTTTCTTTTCGCCATTTAACAGCTTCACAAAAAGTACAATTTTGAACCATAATAAATGTGGCGTATTCAATCATAGGAGTATATACGTAAATGTACTCCGTTCCTTATCAACCCAAGGAAGGTCGCCATGCCCTACGGCTATATCTTAAGACACATCCGATTCTTCAGATGATATCGACATTCTTTTCAGACAATGTCGAATTCGATCAGAATTCAAACGTTCGTTGCGCAGCAGTTAGTCGCCCGTCACGTTCATCACTCGTTTCAAAAGACCTGTTAGTAGATGTGCGAATACACTGAGAACTCAAGCGTGATTCTGTATCGGTAAACGTTTCCGATTCGCGAGACAATGCATGTCGCTCACGATCAGCGGACAGTCGCGCATCACGTTCCCCACTTGTCTCTAGAGATCTACAAGTCGATGCGTAGATACGCTTGGTACTCAAGTGCAATTCTCTATCCGTGAACGTCTCCGACTCGCGAGACAATGCATGACGTTCACGATCGGCCCGTCGCGCATCTATTCTTCACTGGTCTCTAGAGATCTGGATGTAGATGCGTAAATACGCTGAGAACGCAGGCGTGCTTCGCGATCCGAAGAGGTTTCCACGGAGCAAGCAGCCTGGTGTTCTCGAACAGCATCAAGTCTCTCCTGACGCTCTTCGGTAGATTCTTGGGATCTTATGATCCTCAATCTTGTAGCTCCTTTGGAACATTGGGAAAGATTTGACCTCTTTCTAGGCATGGTTATAGTTTTGTTGTGAAGATATCTAATCAATTAAAATCTAATTGACTGCTCCCCTGCGTTACCGGGTAGGCTACCGAGTCACGAAGATAAATGGAAAAGGAAATTCAACACTCAAATAACATAAACCCGAAGACATATTTATTCGATAAAATAAAATAATAAATGGGAGTTTTGGCCAGTCGAGTCAAATTTTCATTGATATACAATCGTCATCGAAAATCAGTCCTAAAATGTTAGCGCCTTCACCGCGTGGAGGTACTCCCAGCTTATGTTATTTTATACAGTGAAATTAGTGATAGCTTTGCAATAATTTTCACATCAGATGTTTCTGACCTTCGATTTTTTCTAAATCAACAGGAAATGCCCATCAGACCGAACAACTTTTGCTAAGACGTCATTCCTATATGTGTTATGGTGTAGCTGGGCTATTGGAGTTCCACATCAGGTGTCCCAGATCTTCGATTTTTATAAGTCAACAGAGAGTGCTTATCAGATTGAACAACTTTTGCTAAGACGTCATTCCTATATGTGTTATGGTGTAGCTGGGCTCTTGGAGTTCCACATCAGGTGTTCCAGATCTTTAAATTTATACTCTCAGCAGAAAATGCTCATCACGTAGAACAATTTTTGCTATGGTGTCATATTTGTATCTCTCATAGTTTAGCTGGTCTGTTGCGGTTCTGCATCAGGTGTTCAAGTTTCCAACATAAATTATAGCCTATAGCTGACCAACGCAACTTCGTCTGCGTCACATAAGAGAGAGAAACGAAAGGCAAAAAAAACCCCGTTTTTGCAACATTTTTCATTCCTGCTCTGCTCCTAATTGTTGTAGAGTGATGTTATATAGCCTAAAGCCTTCCTCGATAAATGTACTATCCAACACAAAAAGAATCTTTCAATTTGAACCAGTAGTTCCTGAGATTAGCGCGTTCAACCAACCAAACAAACAAACAAACAAACTCTTCTGCTTTATAATATTAATAATAAAGATAAATAATTTTGACTGTCGACTTTTTTTTGTTTCGAGATACCGAACTTTACTTTTCAAAAGTTCAAACAACTGCTAAAATGTCAAAGAAAACTTCCTTCAATTTGTCCATTTATTTTGTCCCCAGCGCTTCGAATGGATGGTGATGCGCCCCATAGACCCTGGCGAGGTGCTCACCGTGCACCTCATGAACCGCTCACGTTGGGGCTCCCCTAAAATCCTAGGGGTGTACCGGCTCGGCCTACAGATCATTGTCAACGACGGACAAATCGCCATCACAGACTCGCTCCTCGATGATCGGAATAAGCCAGTTCCGGTAAGTACATGAGTTTTTGTACATGTTTCCACTGCTGTGACATAGGCGTCTTCTGTTTAAGAGAGAATGTGCTATGTTGAATACCACCAACCACCACCACCACCAATTTTTTTTTATTTTTGTGTATGGTGTAAATAATAAATGCTTTTCTTTCTTTCTCTCTTTTACAGGTAGTAGGTACTAACAAAATTCGTAGTACCCAAAGTTGATCACATAAGTTTTGTCTATCATCTTTGTTTTATTTCTCATTTGTTTAGTGAGAGTAAAGTTAATTTACTCTATAGAAATTGTGGATTGTTACTCGAAGCTCACATCGAGCATGACACTGAACCACCGAACCTAGGTATCGATATTTCGGAAGAATATATAAATATGTTCGACAACACAAAGCAACACACACCATTGTTAAAATCGTTATAATGATATCGGCCCTCGACTGTACAACCCGCATAATATGGAAATAATAATAATACAAGCTTCGCAATGCACTTATGTTTTCAGCGTTGTTATTTCAATAAAATTGTTTCCACACAGAAATACAAAACCCCTTGTTTCTCTGTTGGGCTGTAGGAATTTGTTTCATTATTTCCACTTCATAATGATGTTTCACTAAAGTACATTTACCACTACAGCAGTTTCATGGAATTATGAAAACGCTCTTTATTCGTGGAATTCAGAGTATTTCAGAACTGATAGGTACGAATGTGATACTATGAAGTTGCTAAGCTGTGGGTTTTCCATTAATGTAAAGCAATCAGCAACGTAGTGACTTCAAATAGAAATCCATTAGAATAGGTAAACTTGTATCAATCCAATTATTCAGCTACCCATCATTTCCGTGAAAGGTTTTGAAGCTACATATTTGGAGGCCAGGAATTGTTGTTACCCATATTTTTAGCATACTTATACACAAAGCAACTTGGAGACGGAAACAGCTACAATATTAATAAAAGGTATTCATTCAATGGGCACAAAATACACCGTAGTTTTTGATCATTTTATGAAATAACAGTAAATAGGTTTAAGGTTAACTAACAACAATACTTTATTCTATGGGTAAAGCAGGTCGAATCTCTTCAATTGCACATAATGCACATTCACTGCATCGCTTCGTGGAGTTCGCTTCGTCTTTAGCAGGTTGTTGTAGTAAAGTGAAGTAGTCACCGGTTTGATCTTTTCTTGCTATTGTCGATCACTGCATGGATGACATTTTATTACGTTACTGGAAGATCTAACAACTAATCTTAAAGAGTACCGCGTTACCCTGAAACTGAATGATGGGTATCCATTAAACGGGATCATCATCATCATTTCAGCCGAAAGACGTCCACTACTGGACAATGGACATAGGCCTCCCCCAAGTGTCGGCAGATTGACCAGCCCCGAGCGACTCCCATCCAACGAATTCCCGCAATCTTCACCAGGTTATCGGTCCACCTAGTGGGAGGTCTTCCAACGCATCGTCTTCCGGTTCGCGGTCGCCACTCCAGAACTTTTCGGCCCCATCGGCCATCCGAGCCGAGTCGGTTGCGGAGCAATGTGCCCTTTTTTGCCCACTGCCACTTAAGTTTGGCAATTCTTCGGGCTACGTCGGAAAAGTCGTCGGTTAATCCGGATGGATATAAAATCCTAGTGGTTTTCATCAGCATTCGGTCACACTAAGGGTTGAACTCACCTTTGTTGGGAAAAGACTAAGCTGAATCAGATGTAACCCGTCCATAAATTTATTGCACATTTGAAACTTCTTTGTGTGAAAGTTTTCCGGCAATGTTTCCACAATCCATTCAAACAACGTAGTAATTCAAACTAAGTTTTTAATTTTACTAGAACATTTTTTATGAATGTCTAGTCGTCGTTGGATACTTGAAGGGGCAGCTCCCTTCTTCTTCTTCTTCTTATAAGGCTGCAGTTCCACTGTGGCGGAGCGGAGCAGAGCGGAGACGAGCTGTGCCGCGAATTCCGTGTGATTGGTGAATCACGGCACAGCTCCGCTCCGCCTCAGTGGAACCGCAGCCTTACAAGACTACTAAAAGTCACGGTGCATACAAAATGAGTAGCAAACAAGAATAGAACTTTAAGTGGCTTTGAAATAAAAGCAAAAGTTCAGGTAGGAATTTAAAATGTTGACAAAGTTTTAGAATACAAATTAAGTTGGGTCTTTCATTTTCTCAGGAACCTAAGGTACGTCGGCGGTCTCGTGTTTGGTAATTTAAACTTTAAGGGATCCAAAATGAGCCATTAACCGTCCTGTACCTATAGGTTGCGGCTGCAAAGTTAATTTCATGGTGCGGAAAGTTTTGAAAACCACTGCACTATTACTTAGGGTGGAGAAGACATAAAACACAATTTCAGTGTGGTAAAAGCGTAAAATCCTACACAATCAATATAACGAGACACAGCAGTTGAAAACTGAACTGCAACCTTAACTGTCCTAAATCTGAATGAAAATGACACGTGTGAAAAGGCTATACGTAGATGATAATCTAAATCAAAATTCAGAACGATAATATACAGTTAGTAGAGGAACTCGTGGCTTAATAATAACAGCCGCTCGGGTCGATCTTTAGGTTTAGCCGTGCTTGCCTTAGTTGGTATGTGGATGGTCGACCACCCATTACATACCGAGTTTCCACCGTGCCTCGGAAAGCACTTTAAGCAGTTGGTTCTGGCTGTCATTTGTAAATTCAATTCGCCAAGAGCGTGTCGGGCCACGCTCAGTGTAGGGTTCCGTAGTTTCCCGTCCGTCACAATAAGTGTTCAATCCAATCCGATTTTAATGATTATTTTTTTGTTTGAAAAAAGATACGTTCAGGATAATAAAATATGTAAACGAAGTTAAAAAAAATGCTTGCATATACGATTATACTACAAACTCAGTCCAGAAATTATTTTGTACAACTTTTTGTCTTTTTTGTACAAAAACTGTTGTTTCCATCCAAGTTCAAAATGATTTTCCTAGAAAGTCCTTATAAAGTTCTACTTTTCAAATTTTTTTCATATTTTCTAAACTTATAGTTCAAAAGTTAGAGGGACACACACACACACACACATTGTTTTTTACTTTTGGAGCGATTATTTCCGAAATTATTGACATTATCAAAAAATGATGTAAACCCCTATTCATTTTTAAATACCTTTATATCACACGTTAGGGTTGAAATAAAAAAAAAACCACTTCCCACTTTACATATAGGGGCGCTACCCAAATATAACATTTTTTTTCTATTTTTATTTTACCACTTTGTCGGCGTGATTGATACACATATTGGTACCAAATTTCAGCTTTCTAGTGCTAACGGTCACAGAGATTAAGCGAGGACGGACAGACGGACGGACAGACAGACATGGCGAAACTATAAGGGTTCCTAGTTGACTACGGAACCCTAAAAAGGTATTAACGTTACGCAACGTATTTCCCTATCCTTTGTTTGTGGAGCTCGTGGCTAAATAATAACAGCCGCTCTGGTCGATCTTTCGGTTAAGCCGTGCTGGCCTGGTTTGGTCTGTGGATAGGTGACCACATACTGAGTTTCCTCCGTGCCTCGGAAAACACTTTAAGCAACTGGTACTGGCTGTCAAGACTGACAACCAGTCTTACCAAGCGGTATCGTATTACCCAGTACTAACAGGGTTTTGGAAGTCAGATTGGTAATCGCTCAATGTAAGTACTGGTATTCAGCAGCCTAAGGTTAGGGAAGCCGATCCCAACATAGTTATTTACACTAATATCATAAATAGGAAAAAAAAAATATTTTTGTGTGTCTGTATGTTTGTAATGAATAAACTCAAAAAGTTCTGTGCCGGTTTCAAAAATTTTTTCATCATTAGAATGATACATTCACCTTGAGTAACATAGGCTATACAGGGTGTAAACCACCTCATCACAAAGCCGTTAACCAAGCATTCTGTACATCAAACTAAGTAACTTGACTCAAAAATTATTGCTGGGAACCAACTTTTTTTTTGAGGTTATAAATCATGTTTTGGGGTAGAACTCAATGTAACGCACTTAAAACATTGTGCTGATGGATGGATTGAATAGTACGAGGGTCGTGGAGGTGTTAAAAGTCAGAATCTCACAAAAAAACTTGTATTTAAAAAAAAACTTGTCAAGAAGTTGTAACTTTGACCCCCCATATCTCCATAACTAGAAGGTTCCCAGGTATGGTGTAGAACAAAAAAAAATGATCGCAATGATGGGGAGAACAAGTACCTTTCGGCTTCATGATGAGGTGTTTTACAACCTTTATTTTATCTCCGTGCTCTCACGGGAATGGGAAATATTATAATTATTTATTTGACTTCTTACTACATATTTATACATGCAGTGCACACAACAGTATCCATTACTCGGAGAGTTTCAAGTGGCTTAACTCAAGCATCAGACTCTTCAAAAGGCAAACACTCGCTGGAATCTGACATAAAATTTGATGCTCTCATGTTAGTTATATTATATTAAAGGAGAATTAAGGTCCATGTTCACCAAAAAGATGACAGTCTGATTATCCAAAAGAGCTGTTTAAAACAGATTTTTGTATGGTAATATGTCACAGTGACAGCTGTTTTTAGCTAATCAGGCTGTTATCTTTTCGGTGAACATGGACCTAAGTAAAATTTTGAACTTAACCAGAGGATTAAGTTCAAAATTTTAGCGCGACTGCTATGACTGCAAATTTAGCAATATATACTGCTGCTTTGGAAAAAAAATGTGTGCCAAAATACTCTGTTCGTAACAGCATTAATTTACAGACAATTTAACACGAGAAAATAAAATTGTAAAAATTACCTGTGTACATATTAGTTGGTCGTTCTTGCACACGAGTTCGGATTTTCCGACACAATAAATGTCTGGCACAGAGATACGCTGCGCAGGACAAAAGAATTGCGCTCATTAACTTAAGTACAATACGCACATCGCACACTCTGTCAAGGGAAGCGAACTTTGAAAAGTGGTAGACAAAAGTTGAGAATTTCCAACATGTAGACAAATAAAGGTAGAAATTGAAAGGGTATTTATTAGTATTTGAATAGAGAACGATGTGTAGGTAGATACTGTGGTTTTAAATAAGTTCTCATGGCATGTCATGTAGCATAGGTCTAGCTGTTTCTGAAGACAAGATGTAGTACCAGTTTTTGAATGAACAAAATGAAAGTTGAGAAGTTTTGGTAAAAGTGTCCGTCTCCAACTCCTGTGTAGGACAAAAGACAAATGAACGCTCCGTATAACTGATACGATTTAGTCAAGTCAAAAATGTATTCCTTTCCAACGGGTAAATATAAGAAGGACGGGATTAAGGATAGTGTAATAAATAGAAATAATCTTGATTCATTAAACCACAAAAATGTTTTTTACGTAACAATTTCTTATTCAAGAATCAACAGTTTTATTCTGAAGTTGTAGGTACAGAAACATATTACCATAGAAATTATTTTTCCTCAGAAAATCAAAACATTATCAAATAGAACAATTTGTATTTACAATAAAATCTTAATTAAAATAATCAATACGCGCTTCAACAATAATTCACCCATTTAAACAAATAATATAATAATAAAATCCCGTAGTATCAGTCAATGAACCTAAATGTAAATACCTATTCCGATCTATGGTTATTATGCCAGGTCTCGCAAATATCGGTGTTTCTATAAACAAGATTAGCTTGAAATGTCCTACCCGCGTCACTTTCCTGTCAATTAATTCATAGAAAATTCAAAGAAAGATTTTTGTGACGCTTTGTTTCTTACCGTCTGTAAGCAAAATGTCAAACAGACAGAGATAGCAACTTACCGAAACCGAACCGTAAGTTATTGAAAATGTCAAACAGACAGAGATAGCAACTCACCGAAACCGAACAGTACCTAAGTTATTGAAAAGTGCCGTAAATGCCCACCTGCATTTGCAAGGTGTAGCTGACTGCAAAATGTGGTTAAACCATTTATATTTTTAAACGTATTTGGTCATCGAAAATTGACAACTCTCATTTTAACTTAAGGAGGGTGCTCCAAGGTAGCCCGCGAAATTAAAATTTATACGTTTTTTGAGTAAGAGTCGATGAACGAATTTTTCACGATCAAAGTCCTTCTTCGACTCTTATGAACTTGGAGGGTTGTATTGATGATTTTGATGATTATAATTCTGTAACATAATACGTCTTACAGTCGCGACCGATATATTTATCAACATAAAACTTAGCACTGCCCTGCAAATTGCAAAAAACGTAACAAAATTTGAATTTCGCGGGCCACCCTGACGCTTTCACCTTTAAAAATTGAATCTGTATTTGGCTATTATGCCGCAGCTCCATACATCACGCTATATCCGTTTTGCTATCTCGAATGTCATTATATAAATGCGTCACAAAGCCGGGGCATAAGTTATTAATTTCCTGCCTGTGAGATAGCTTACACCACACGTAACTAGACAGCCTGCGATTAGACGCGCCATGGCAGGGTGGCAACTAAGCCCTCTCTCTTAATACGCTAGCTCACCTCTGCCCATTAAGTGGTAAATAATATGAGGAGACGGAGTAAATTGTGTCTTTCGCGTTATATTTCATTCATAGCTTGGATGCTTGGATGTCTGGGTTTTTCTATGTGAATCTTAATGTTTAAAATCCCAAAGAAGGGAGTACACAGTTGTATGCGCAAATACAGATGCAGTCTTTCACATCGTGCTGCATTTCCCACTGCTGAGACACAGCCCTCCACTCTATGAGAAGGAATGGGCTATAATCCACCACGCGGGCCCAGTGCGGATTAGTAGATGTCACGTCTTCGAATGTTTTTGGTTCTAGGACATGCCGGCTTCCTCACGATGTTTTGCTTTACCGTTTTGAGAGCAGACGTTTTGAAATAAATTAAACAAAGTAATGCGCCGTCCTGGGTAAGAACCTACGACTTACTGTTCGTAAGTTGCGGCCGCTACCACTGGGCCACCGCTGCTCTCGCGTCTTTCACATACGCAGAAATAACAGCACTTTCAACGTTAAACTAAGGAATTCGTAATGAAAAATCACAAGAACACCAGAATCGTCGTGCGGATACAGTAAAGGTATTCGAAAATACTCTGGGGTCGCAACCCCAGTACTTTCGAATACCTTTATTTTTGTCCACCATTCCCACTTGTCTTATCGATATTATATGGTGAGAGGCAATAAGTGTACGATACTTAAACACGTGATTGTACTCATGATAACAAACAAACAGTTGTTCAGTTCATTTTGACCAGTTAGGCGAACATAAATGTACTGAACAGCCGATTTTTTTTCGCGGTTCTATGTTTGGTCCCATAGTACTTAAAAGTTGTTTGTTATCATGAGTACAACACGTGTTTAAGTAAATTGCCAGTCACTCAATATATGTTTAATCCGAAGTTGCCTTAACTAGTTTCGTAAGACCGACTACACTATGAAGGTATCGCATGAAGATTATTCCCTTTGATCTCAGTTTCTCAAGTAGGATTGGCCACATCATACGAACGGAAATCGCCTTTGCGGTGTTATGTAACACTGCTAATAGTCATGTGGTTTTCAGCTACGTCACCTTGATGGGGTGTAAGTACTACCACGTTTCATAACGGACGATCAGTTTTCAACCTTATTTTACCTTTGTTGGCTCTTTTTCATAAGAGTGAAAAATGGCCAACCGTTAGTGAGCGTAGTACAATGTCTTTATACAGAATAATATATTAATAAAATAGCTAGAAACTTTTGTGTAAAGGATGATCTGGCAAGAAAGTAGACAGTGTCTGATGAGATGACGAGTATTAGGCATGCTGCCGAAATAAGAGCTAGAGAATGATGATGACGGAAAATCCTTTCCAGAAATCATTGTACTAATGAGTGTGTATGTGTTTTAGATACCAGCAAGGTACATCGGTTGGTCATCACGTTTTGCTGAATTATGCAAACATAATTGTAATTATATTTTCGTGCTTTCATCGTTCAACGCCACAAATTAGGTCATTCTAAATCGACTTAACATCTGCTAACCTCGTTTTTTTTAACTCTTAAGCGAAACTTAAGTCATTGCCTGTATTGTACCCCATTGCTAGATCTCACAGGACTCTTAGCGCCATCGACGCCTTAGAGTGAAAACCTCGTAAGTGTAAAAGAGGTAAATTTTCAGGAGGAAGAAAAAACTGCGTACCGTAAAATTTTTGTACGGCGTCTTTAATGTTTCACTATTAATTAATATCGAGATTCTTCTTTCGAAAAACACTAAATTATACAGCTACAGCAGAATAATCTCAAGTAATCAATTTTCGAATGAGAAACGACACGTTCGTTGCAAGGTATTCACGCCAAACTGATGGATGCGAGTATTTACGAGGTTCTAGACTACTGTCATAGATGTTGCTATGGGTATTGAATGAACAAATGAGTCAGGTCAGGATGTGCGTAGCGAGGGTTTCTTCCTAGAAACGCAATAAAATAAATTTGAGTAAAAATGCATTCGCGAGGTTGGCGACGCAATATTGATATTTCATTAGTGTAGACTGTACGTGCAGGTGTCGTCGTAACCATCTGCCTTTCCTTTTCCCAATTATGTTGGGGTCGGCTTCCAGTCTAACCGGATGCAGCTGAATACCAATATTTTACATGAAGCTACTGGCTATCGGACCTCCACAACCCAGATAGTACTGGGCAATACGATACCACTTGGTAAGACTGGTTGGCAGACCTTTTGTGCTACTGACTACCTGTAACCACTGTCCAAGATCTACAAATGACAGCCGGGAACAACAGCTATCGTGCTTTCCGAGGCACGGTGAAACTCGGTATGTAAGTCACCATTCCATAAACCAACCTAGGCAGCACGGCTTAAACTAAAGATTGACCCGAGCGGCTGTTATTATTTTGCCACGAGCAATCTCTGATAATGGGTAATGGGTACTGCAGTAATAGTACATTACAGCAGAATCCAGTAAGTAAGCCTTCCTGGCCGAGTATGAGTTAACCGGACCGAACCGCAGGTGAGGTCCGGTTATATACGAGGCCAGGATGGCTTTCTTACTGGTTGAGGTTTGTATAATGCTTTTCTCAAAAATGAAAGAAAGTTTAACAACAAATTCGTTTAATTAATATTGAAGGTTACATTCATATTAGGGCAATTACTGATAGATATTGTGATCGATTTACCGGGGGCATTTATATTTGTTTGTTGTACATCTTGATTAACGGACTCTTGGCTGGCAGTAAATGTCTGTGAGACATTAATTTGGTTGTTTGGGAAGGTGGATGCTTGCGATGATGTTACGGGCAGGGGAATAGTGGTCGGTTCTTGGCGAGAGGTAGATGGCTGCGGAGCCAGGCTTAGCTGCTGTTGACGCGATGTAGACGGCTGCGGGGAGGTGGAAGATGATGTGTTTTGAGTATTCAATTTAATTTTTTTATTTATATTGCTTGTAATTTCACTTTTATTTTCTAATGACTCTTCTATGTATCCTTCTGCAACTCGGTCCGATTTCCACCCCCCGTGTCGTTTTATTGTCGTGAGATTGGCTCCAGAGTCAGCAAGAAGGGTAGCAGACGACCTCCGGAAACAATGGCCAGTATAGCTCTCTGGATTTGGTAAATTCAAATATTCTGCTATTTGTTTAGGTATTGCGGCAATCTTATGACGACCGATGTTTTGCCGCAAGCATGTCCCGTTTCTATAATTGATAAAAAAATTATCACTTTTCATATTTTCAGGGCGCAGGTCATGATATTTCCTTACAATATGAGCTGACTCCTTGTGTATAACAAAAGAGCGATCAATTTTTGTTTTTGTTTCTCGTACTTTTACCGAAATTATTTCATTATGGTATTCCACGTCACTGTTTTTAATATTACAGAGCTCCATACATCGGCAGGCGCCATTAATTCCCATTATAGTAATAACCTAAAAACAAAAAAAAAACTATTTAAATCGAGAATATAAAAATAAGTTTATGTTATTTGGAACCAGATTTAATAGCATATTTATATTATTGCAACCGACTAACAGACCACTTACTCGTACATCACAACAAGTTAAATTAAATAAGTAAACAAAATAAATATTACCTTCACTGCTAAATAAACTTCATCGGGTGCTTCATTTATAAACTTCTGTATGTTTTGGCTGGTAAATACATTCGATTTTTTTCCTTTGTAGCCAGTCGATTGTCTTTTCAACCAAGTTATTAAATTGGAATAATTCTTAATGTTTACATCGTGTTTATTTTGCACTACACATCGAAGCATAGAATACACAGCCCATAAACTTGTCGGCTGCATTGTTTGGCGAAGAAAGCTGAAATATGCCAAGAATACATTTTCAGACCAACTGTTGGCTTGTTTTTCTGCCTTCCACTTCATAAATTTTTCATAATTTTTCATGTATCGCTCCTTGGATTTTGGCGGAAGTAAATTTTCTTTTGCTAATTTGGCCTCAGCTTTTAAATCAGGAGGAGTGCCATCTATTTCCGAATCAGATTCGCTTGAATTCATTTTTTGGGATTATTTAAATTCACGCGGTAAATTAAAACACAATTGTCGCAATTGAATGTGAAATCCCGCCAGTCGTTGTTTTTTTTACTACAAAGTTTGCGTTTAGTTTTAAACATTGTTCTATTTTTACATTACATGAATGTTTTAGTAAAAAATGTAAATTATTGTTTTTGAAACTCCATGTTAATTTTAGAATGGAAAGTTTTAATCCAACATGATTTATAAACTGAAATGACTAAATACAAACATAAAATCCCACACTATACTTCTACAACATTACTAAGTACAAAACGCAACGTGCATACTTTTTCTGCGTCGCGTTATGTGTCACAGACCCATAAAAAAAAAAAAAAAAAGTGTCACAGACAATAAAATGGATGTTTAAGGCTCCAAAATATATTATGTATCTCATAAAATGTCATACCAAAAAGAGATAGATATATATTTGGAGCCTCCCTCTAACCATGTTATAATGGCTAAACTCTAATCTGTGTCTGGTACTATGTTTTTTTTTTCTAAGCAAATCTAAAGAGGATGACCTAAACCGTGCGAAGCCATAAAAAAAAAGGGATGAAGGATGACCAAGTGTCCAGTAAGTAAATTACATACTTACTTACTGGACAGTAGGAGATTCCAAATTTAAAATCTCGCTTCTTACCGGACAGTTGTGAATAGTCTCCGGTAGAGTTCACTTTCTGGATACTTTTTAGAGATGTTATGTCAACATTACATACCATTTTTGAGAAAAAATATTTACGGTTCTCAAATAACAATCTTCTTGTCATAAAATAAAAAGTATAGAAAGTTGGTCCAGTCGAGAACATAAATTGATGAGCCACTTGCCAATATTCGTATTTTAGCCGTGTAATACAAATCGGGTTTAATCGGAAATATTCGTACTTGTGAATGTATAAAAGTGCAAAATTGGAAAGTAGTGAAAGTGGCGTATCAATTAAAGTCCTCGACTGTACCTACCGTAGGATTGCCTGGCATTGCAATTCTTCTGGGAGCTATCCATGGCCGTATTGGCCATTGCATCGCGTGCAACGAACGTGGCTAATTGGGAAACGACTGCTATGGGAAAACGCAGCTTACTATTTTGGAGATAGTAAGCTGCGTTTTCCCAGAGCAGTCGTCGCTATTTATATCATAACTAGCTTCTGCCCGCGACTTCGTACGCGGATCCTGTTGCTTATGCCAGCGACAACGGGGTCGTCGAAGATCTGAAACGTCTGATGTCGAATTCTAAGAACCCGGGGACGGGAAAATAACGGATCTTTCCCACCTGAGCAACACATACCATTTGTTTCTTTTTGCCATTTAACAGCTTCACAAAAAGTACAATTTTTAGCCATACCTCCGATGGCGGAACATGTGGCGTATTCAATCATAGGAGACGTAAATGCACTCCGTGCCTTATCAACCCAAGGAAGGTCGCCATGCCCTTTTTTTTCGGTTGGGAAATAATCAAATAACTTCTCCAACTCTGGGCGGAGCGGGAGGGAGTGTCAGATTTTTACTGAATAAAACCCATCCATGTTCCTTCCTCGCCCTTTACGTTCCAGGGCCACGGTATCTCTTTCGAACAGTCCCGCAGCCCCGGCAGGCTTCGACCTTTGCGGGCCCCTCCCTTTATGCTGACATCTCTTTGAGGCGCACGTGGAACACGAACGCGCCGTCGACACGGCAGGTCGCCATGCCCTACGGCTATATCTTGAGACACATCCGGTTTTTCAGATGATATCGACATTCTGTTCAGAGAATGTCGACGTCGATCAGAATTCAAACGTTCGTTCAATGAACGTGCATCGCGCATCACGCATCACGTTCATCACTCGTTTCAAAAGACCTGTTAGTATGTAGAAGTGCGAATACGCTGAAAACTCAAGCCTGATTCTGTATCGGTAAAAATTTCGGATTCGCTCACGATCAGCGGACAGTCGCGCATCACGTTCCGCACTTGTCTCTAAAGACCTAGAAGAAGCTATGCGTAGATACGCTGAGAACTCAGGCGCAATTCTCTATCCGTGAACGTCTCCGACTCGCGAGACAATGCGTGACGTTCACGATCAGCGGTCAGTCGCGCATCTATTCTTCACTGGTCTCTAGAGACCTGGATGTAGAAATACGCTGAGAACGCAGGCGTGCTTCGCGATCCGAAGAGGTTTCCACGGAGCAAGTTGCAGCCTGATGTTCTCGAACAGCATCAAGTCTCTCCTGACGCTCTTCGATAGGTTCTTGGGATCTTATGATCCTCAATCTTTTAGCTCCTTTGGAACATTGGGAAAGATTTGACCTCTTTCTAGGCATGGTTATAGTTTTGTTGTGAAGATACCTGATCAATTGAAATCTAAGTAACTGCTCCCCTGCGTTACCGGGTAGGCTACCGAGTCACGAAGATAACTGGAAAAGGAAATTAATTCTACAACAGGTGTCCGAGATCTTCGATTTTTATAAGTCAACAGAGAGTGCTCATCAGATTGAACAACTTTTGCTAAGACGTCATTCCTATATGTGTTATGGTGTAGCTGGGCTCTTGGAGTTCCACAACAGGTGTTCCAGATCTTCGATTTTTATAAACCAACAGAGAGTGCTCATAAAATTGAACAACTTTTGCTAAGACGTCATTCCTATATGTGTTATGGTGTAGCTGGGCTCTTGGAGTTCCACATCAGATGTTCCAGATCTTCAAACTTATACTGTCAGCAGAAAATGCTCATCATGTAGAACAATTTTTGCTATGGTGGCATTTTTGTATCTCTTATAGTTTAGCTGGTCTGTTGCGGTTCTGCATCAGGTGTTCAAGTTTCCAAGATAAATTATAGCCTCATAGCTTCTGCCCGCGACTTCGTTCGCGTGAAGTTTTGATATCGCAACGCATCGCCTACTCAACGGAAGTTTAAACTGCTTTGTTCCCGTTTGCAACATTTCTTATTGCTGCTCCGCTCCTATTGGTCATAGCGTGATGTTATATAGCCTATAGCCTTCCTCGATACATGGACTATCCAACGCAAAAAGAATTTTCCAATTCGAGCCAGTAGTTCCGGAGATTAGCGCGTTCAACCAAACAAACAAACAAACAAACAAACAAACAAACAAACTCTTCTGCTTTATAATATTAAGTATAGATAGCATTAGCCTAGCTTCACATGCGTAGCTAGACAGGAAATAGTCCCACTGGAACATACGACATAAATTAAATAAATTTAATCTAGCTAGGTCTACCTCTGTGCCTTTTATCAAAATCCGTACTTTTCGGAAAGACGTAAAAAAAATAAAATTTCGCTAGACATTACACACAGCGCTATCTAGTGCCACACTAAGCAACGAGGCTTGTGTCGTGGACATCAGATAGTTGATATACTACATAGATACTTTCTGTTTTTAAATATTTTTGTTTGGACTATTACTATTAAATAGAACGTAGAAACATCCATGACTCGGAAACAAATGCCCATGCTCATCACACAAACATTTGCTCCTACCGGGATTGAACCCGGGACCCTACAACCGTCAGGCAGCCTCAACGTCTATAGTTTGAAAACCAAAAGCACGCTCTAAAGTGTAGCATCATTTTGTATCTTGTATTCTTCTCAGCAATCTCTTTCATTTGATACACATATTATATAATGAGTGCGTAAATAATGTGCATGCCATTAATTATTTCTTTAATATTTAAGTATCTAAAAATGATAATTTTGCTTTCTGAGACATGGAAGTGTTGGCTAGAAATAGATGATCACGCGAACTCATCTCGGAAACTGCAGCTTTACTTATAATAAATCGGTAGATTAACGACATGTGCCATAGAGAGAGAGAGAGAGATCCCTATAATAAATATAAACTGATTAGACAAGAACAAATGGATCCGAGTTTTTTGTACATTCAGAGAGCATAAAGAGGGCTTAAAAATCAAAAAGAATAAGTATAAAATGTACTCAACATCAAATAACAAAACTTTAACAAATCGTATGTCAACAACAAAAGCTCAAACAAATTAGTAGAAACGTTTTTCAAATACATAAAAAGGTACAATAAAAACCTTTTCATCAGAAGCTCAAATATTCATGAAACTATTATTTTAGGCTTTGACGAAAATTGTTAAAAAAATGTTTTCAATTTTAAACTGAACAACATCTTCGAGGTTATTCAAAGGAGATCCGCCAAAATCGACCCAGGCAGGTAAAAGAAATAATAGAGTAATAGTAGAAATATTGTAACGTATCACAATGGCCAAATTCGGGAGTTAATGCAAACATTTCAAGTACCGGTCGAATACCAATCTCAGGTCGAATGTCCTCGACAGCACAAGTTAATAAGTTCAAGTCCGAACACTCCTGTCATGGATATTAATTAATTCCTTTTGCATACTTGCACAGCTAAAAAGTCCAATTTCAAACTAATGAATGAAATAATGATATCTCAATTTCAAAATACAGTACAGTTTGCAATAGTGGTGGACCGATTTTGAGACGTTATCGATCGTGACAAGCTGATCGTGGCATGGTTCGATCTTCTGGATAAAGCAACAATTGTCGACATATGAACGTAGCTTGATGACAATCCCTTTGTTACCCAGACTGCTCTATACCTCTGAAAGCCCATTTTCTCGGCTGTCATTTCGACTCGTATTATAACGAGGAAAGATTTGTATTTTTGTAACAAATAAACTTAAAAACTACTGGACCGATTTGAAAAAATCTTTCAGAAATGTATAGTTACATTATTAACAAGTAACATAGGCAATATTTGGTCCTCGTACTCCCATGGGAATGGGAACTATGCGGGTGAAACCGCGTGACGTCCTCTAATTAGTAGTTATTTGGAAGTCATTACAGAGCGTAAGTGACCTGTGACCACCAAACTTAAGTAGGTTTCTAGTATAAGTGGGTTTGGATGTCTGTTAGGCTGTCGCTTCATGTAAAATACTGGTATTCAGCCGTCTTGGTTTAGCAAAATGATTTACATTTAACATGGGTGTTGTTCAAACAACGCATAATTATACAGGGTGTAAACAGACTCATAATGAAGCCGTCAACCAAGCATTTTGTACATCAAACTATGCAATTTGGTAGGAAATTACTATTTTTTTTGGGTATAATATTACGATTTTCGGTAGGACTCAACGTACCGCACTCAAAACATTGTGCTGATGGATGGATTGAATATGATAGACAGAAAAAACAAACAAAATAAACCAAAACTGAAAACCAAAAATATTAATGAAAACTAAAAACTATACAAAAACTTTGACCCCCAATATCTCCGTAACTAGAAGGTTCCCAGGTATGGTGAGGAACAAAAAAAATATCACGATGAGAACTAGTTCCTTTCGGCTTTGTTACGAGTCTTTTTAGACTCTTTATTGGTTGGTGGTTGGAGTTGTTTCCAATGTACAGTTTTCTAGGCTATTGTGCATTTGTCAGGCCGTTCTCTAAAGCATAATGTGTAAACAATACACACATTGTCATTATGTTACCGAATATTGCGAACTAATTTATGTTTATATGAATTTAACTACGTAAATAAGTGTCAACGCTCAACAAAATTCACACAAAGTTTTTTGTTGTGTAGATATTTTCATACATCAAAGTTTATTTGTGTTTTTGCTTATAATTCATATAAGTCTGAAATCGCCAACCCGTCTTGAGAAAGCGTGGTGATCAATGCTCGTGCCTTCTCTGTTGAGAAGAGGCCTTTGCCCAGCAGTGGGACAGTATGTAATAGGCTGGTATTATTGTTATTTTGCGTATTTTCAAACGCAATCAAGCTACTAAAATCTCTCAAATTTCTTCAATAGATTTTATACTTTACCGCTACAGGATAAGGTTCAAGGTTTATTGAGAAAATGTGTTAGTTTCGGGTAGTTAAATGTGATAGCGTCTGAACATTACAACATGGTGATATTATATTATTAATGATCAAGTTTTTTAGAGGTAATATAACTAAAAAATAGACGGACAGGAGTTAGACAAAGTGATATAATATCGGCGTTATATGCGATGATGGAAAAGACAATGATGAATGAATGATGGATTGACGCTATCGACTACCATAAATAAACCAAGTTATCTGCATCGCCGGGAAAACACAAAACTAAAATATACTTTCCAAGTTTGACCGATCGATGCATTGACAAGTAACGCCACCTGGGACTGCACACTAGTAATCATACTGTACTGTTGAAATTGAGAGGAGCTCGTGGCTAGCTCTGCCATTTGAATCGATCATTAGGTTAAGCCGGCCTTAGGTTGGTCTGTGTATGGGTGACCACCCTTACACATACAGTGTTTCCTCCATCCCTTGGAAAGCTAAAGTATTGGTCCCGGCTGTCATTTGTAGATCTTTGACAGTCTTAAGACTCAGTCAGTGACTCAAAAAGTCTGACAACCAGTCTTACCAAGCCGTATTGTATAACCAAGTACTTACTGGGTTGTAAAGGTCAGATAGGGAGTTGCTTCATGTAAAATACTGGTATTCAGACTGGGAGTCGACCCCAACATAGTTGGGAAAAGGCTATGCAGATACCTGTTTCGTTTTAGAGATAAGAAACACTTTGAAAGTGAATTCCACTTGTTACTACTAGACAGGACCTCTTTACGTATATCTCTCGACGAAAGAAAAGTGACTTAAATTTATTTCTTCACGTTTGACATCGCTCAGTAGAAATAATATTAATATTTCTTCAGTCTATCATTAACCTCCGACGCAAAATCGGCGGGGTGTTATAAGTTTGACGTGTCTGTGTGTGTTAGTGTGTGTGTGTCTGTCTGTGGCATCGTAGCGCCTTATCGGATGAACCGATGTTAATTTGTTTTTTTTGTTTGAAAAATTGGTGAATTAGACGGGAGTGTTCTTAGCTATATTTGATAAAAATCAGTTCAAGATGGCCGCCGCCACCAAATGGCAGTTTACATATTTATTCAATGACTTCCTCAACATGGGTATCAAATGAAAGGACTTGACTGGTAGAATACTATACACTATGATAAATAAAAAATCCGAGATAGCCGCCACCACAAAATAGCGAATTTACGAATTATTTTCTATTTACTTAACTGTTAGTAGATTGTGTCGGGAGTTTTTTTTTTAATTTTTAATTTTATTTATTTTATCTTTAGTTTCTTCCGATGACTGCCTCGTTGGTCTATTGGTTGCAAGCGCTAGCGATTGCTGAGCATGAGGTATATGGTTTGATTCCCAGGTCAGGCAAAGTGTTATTGGGTCTATCGGGTATTTCACAGTCGCAGCCACGAAGTCTGGATGACGGCAATGGGCTCGCTCCCTATAATATGAGACTTAAACATAACTGGCGAAAGGCAGGTGTACTAATGGTGAAACCTCTGCTTAGCCCTACGTGGATTACAGGTGGTATGTTATGTTTCCTCCGATTATTCAATGCTCTGAAATATGGACATAATCTCCCGTGTTTAAAATCCAAATAGCCATTGAAACTACAACGCTAAACTAAGTTATATGTCAATTGAGACTTATATATTAGCTTGCCTTAACTAGAACATGCCAGGCTGCATGGTTGGCTGAAAAATAATTATGCGACAGCTGCTCTCACAGAATATTATAGTATCACATGGGTGAATTGGCACGAATTAAAAATACTGCAATCTTTGTTGTTTGACAATTTTCACAAAAACAAAATCTCGTCATTGGATTGAATTCTATTCAACCCATCAATCAGCATAAGATTTCGGGACTCGTGGAGGTGTTTAAATTAAATATCTTACATTAAAAACATGTATTTAAAAAAAACCTGTGTTGAAAGCGATAAGATCGCCCATTGTGTCACCCTTTGTAAAATGTTTTATGTTTTTGTATCTGTAATTTTATGGTGTACATAATAAAGAGTATTATATCTATCTATCTTGTGAAAAAGTTGGTACTTTGACCCCCAATATCTCCGTAACTAGAAGGTTCCCAGGCATGGTCTAGAACAAAAAAATGATCTCAATGACGTGGAGAACAAGTGCCTTTCGGCTTGCGCTTTCAATTTAGACGTTTCGTGTCGCGTCGCCGCTGCGGCGCCGAAGCAGTGCGTGTGTCGTACTGCGTATGGACGTTCGTTTGTTTTCATACAAAACGTCTAAATTGAAAGCGCCCTAAGGGCTCCCGCACACGGGCTACCGGCCACAACCACAAAACGCCGCTACTGGCATATTTCCTGTAGTTTTCATACATTTTATAAGGACTCGCCACACACGGTTGACGCCGGTGGCCGCCACACGCTACGATCGTGGCGGCGTTTGTGGCTATCGCGAGTGGCTCGTGTGCGGCGACTCTTAGAGTCTTTTTATGACCAAACCAATGGATGCCAGTATCCAGAGTTACCGACTGTTACCGCCGTCGTCACCAGCAATGAATTTCTTTAAAGTTACAGCCTTACCAGCTCCTACCTGTTGTATTCGCTAAATTAATATTGTATGCTAAATTAGATTAAACTACGAGAACTAAATAATTTTTAATTTTCCTCGGAATTAGTGACTTGAATCAATTTTGAGAGATAAATTGATGACCTTATGAAAACACTAGCTTCTGCCAGCTTCATCGCCCGCGCGAAGTTTAGTAACTGTCCCATAAGATTTAACTATAGGGATAAAAAACATCCTTTATTTTAAATCTAGGTTCTAAACTATCTGTGTGCAAAATTTCATCTCAGTCCGTTCAGTCGTTTTTGCGTGCATTTATAATATGATAGTACTTAATATTTTTCTCAGAGTAATCATTTGAATCAATTTAAATTAAGAGAGATAAATTGATGACCTTCATGAAAAAATCTCGGTACTTATTTACAAGGCAATCTGATACAGACCTGCAAATCTCAAGAAAAACCTGAACACTTGCAACCTTTTTAGGGTTCTGTACCCAAAGGGTAAAAACCCCCACCCTACCCTATTACTAAGACTCCACTGTCCGTCCGTACGTCTGTCTGTCACCAGGCTGTATCTCATAAACCGTGATGGCTAGACAGTTAATCACAGATGATGTATTTCTGTTGCCGCTGTAACAAAAAATACTAAAAACGGCTTAAAATTAATATTAAAGAGGGTTTGGGCCCGCAAGGGCCGAAGCCTGCCGGGGTTGCGGGCCTGTTCGAAAGAGATACCGCGGCCCCGGAACATAAAGGGCGAGGAAGGAACATGGATGGGTTTTAGTCAGTAAAAGTCTGACACTCCCTCCCGCTCCGCCCAGAGTGGGAGAAGTCATTTGATGATTTCCCATCCTAAAAAAAAGGGGGGGGGGGGCTCCGATGCAACAAACGCGATTTTTTTGCAGTTTCTTGCTCGATGTTAATAACGGCAACAGACAGGCGCTTAAAATATTTAGTTGTATATTCACTTTAAAAATAAAACAATTATGTAAAGAATGTAATTCTTTAATGTTAGTCATATTGTTTGTCAGCCAACTTTATGATTAAATGCAACAATAGCTCATAGCTATCAAATAAGACAGAAATAAAAATGGATATCGAAAACCACGTGAATATTTTGGATTAAATAACTTTAATAGTCGTTTCTTTAATTTTCAAGCAACACGAATAAAACGAATAAAAAATTGTCTTGAAATATTTAAGTGGCCCAACAAACGTGTTTTTTTTGCCGTTTTGTCTAATGTTGTTTAGATGTACGGAACCCTTCGTGCACGAGTGTGGGTCGTACCTAGCCGGTTTTATAACTTTGCCCATATAATTGCTCGACTCGTATTAAAAAGTTCAGAATATCGAGAAAATGAGACCACGCGCTGCGTACTCTTACTTAAGAGCATTTCCATGCAACTTGAAATGAAAACAAGTGGAAAACTAATTGTAATAAAGTATTCACGTTAGGAGTTTTGAACTGAAGTTAAGCGCTAGTTTTACGCGGCTCCTCCATTAGTTTAGGAACTTGGGTGTACTAGTAAGAAATTATATTACTTATAGTGCAAGAGCTCACAGATACGTGAACTTAATTAATTTCGAGCTGCTGTGTTGTATGGATTGCCGAGCACTGTCTCTCTTTGATAACATCTTTATTAATATTATAAAGAGGAAAGATTTTATTTTTTGTTTGTTTGCGTGTTTGTTTATTACGATTTAACTCAAGAACTGCTCAACAGATTTAAAATTCTATCACCATTAGTAAGCTACCTCTTTACCGAGCAACATAAGCTATAGATTATATTGATTTCATGCACTTTCGCATAAACTTTCGTGAACGAAGTCGTGGAGGAAGTAATATTACAAAAAAAAACTCATTCGCCAACGGCAGCTGTTTTGTTGATTTTACGTTTGATTTATTGCGTAAAATTGATTTCGAATTAAGTATCAGGATTATATTTCCCTAGTCCCTTCTTTTACTCCTCGTAGTAATATATCACAGTAAAATTGTCAAACACGTTAGATTTTAATCTCCGTAGCGATATTGTAAACTCTCGAATATTGTCAACTGAACATACTGCTTACAATATAACGCATTATTTTTCGGTAGATTGTAATGTATCAAATTGAAACCGTTATATTGTGAAATGCATGCAACGGAAGTATCTCTGCCCCCATAATCGGTACTTGGGGCGGGTCCACGTTAGGTTAGTAAAGTTCCTTGAAACCCTGCAGAAAGAAATGGGGCCCCGCGTATTATTTTTAGGGGAAAATAAAGTGTTTTGAGGTTAGTATATATTAATCGGTATTTCTCAGGAATGGTACGTTATCTTTTCATGAGAGTGGTACCATGGGGCAAGGGGGACCCCTCCTTCCCTCCCCCTTCTGCACACGACGCGAGTTGACTTCCAACGCATGCATTTTACAATATTACGGTTTCACTTCGATAGATTACAATCTACCGAAAAATAATGCGTTATATTGTAAGTAGTATGTTCGTTTGACAATCTTTCGAGAGTTTACAATCTCTCTAGTTATATTACAATCTAACGGTTTTTACAATGTGACGTTGACATATACATGTATGTCACCGTAAAATTGGCAAACACGTTATATTGTAATATAAGGTGTTTGATAATTTTACCGTGACATATACATTTTTGTCCTTCTGAGGTCGGTCTCCGATATAATGTCTTCGCAGTTGAGCAAAGTGAAGCGAGCAAGTGAATCTATTTAATTTTTTAATAGGGTTCACTTCTTTGTAAACCAATACAGATAGCTTGCAATCTAAAGATGTTAGCTTAATCCGATTTTAGTTTGAACTGCAAGAAATCAGTTACCTTAATCCGTTCTTCCATTATGGCCGAGATATCATTCGTTTCGTTCTCTTTTATTTGGAGACTTATTTGATTGATAATTGATAATTGGTATAATTGGTAATTTTATAGATAGAGTTATAGATTTAGGAAGACAATAAACGGACAGTAGCGTTGGCACTGACTCCACCAACCTTGGTATATTTGCTTCGGAGTTAGGAGTGCCAATTAACTTACGAAAATAAACTGATAATTATAAGTAAATGGGTCCAAGAGGACGGTACGTACCTACGACTGAGTCGGTTGTGTTATTTCAAATTAGGTAAAGGACCTTACGCTTTGAAAAACGATACGTTATAGGTTTTATTAAGCCAAACTCGGCCCTGTACATGATTGAGAAAAGGCTAAGATAATAATTTTATTAGTAGGTAATAAGGCATCTTCATGGTTAAGAAACAAAAAGACATTATCTTTGGAGGAAATAAATACCTACTTAACTGGACACAGCATTGGGGTAGATATTAATCCTACCACGCGCGCCTTTCTTAGACGTAACGGGTGGAGTTTTACACTGGGCCGGAGTCTCGACAGAGATAACGACAAAATCGCTAACTTTTGATCGCTGATTATTAACGAATAAACTCGATTGCAATAATTATGCTTGCGAGTAATGAAAGTCTCTATATTCAAGATGCGTTTTTCGCAAGCATATTTATTGCAACTGAATTTATTCTTTAGAAATCAGCGATCAAAAGTTAGCGATTTTGTCGTTATCTCTGTCGAGACTGCTGGGCCTGGAATGAGCTTCGCAGGTCAAGCGGGCAGTCCGGGGCAGCGGAAGTCGCATTAGATCCCGCTGCCCTCCTGCGCAAGTGTCCGAGGGAATACCGGGGTGGTTTCTGAATGAGTCTTACGGACCTTAAGCTGTTCCCAGGGCGGAGGACTTCCATTGAGGATTTTACACCTCCAGAATAAAAAAAAACTGCTTGAAAATTATGAGGTAGTCACGTAGTAGTTGTATCGGTAGTAGTAGGTTTCTGAATTACGATATAGATAGGATTTTTAAGTTAGGATTTTGGGTCAGCGTAGGACTCGATAGGACTCGATTGGACTCGATTAGATCAATTCGACAGTTATTCTCGATAAAATGAGTTTTTAGGTTTGGAAAGTTAAAAGCGGCTCCAAAACATTATTATTGTAGGAATTTTACTACACTTCACTGTTTATTTACCGTGAAACACGAATGTTTCCGACCTTTATTTATTATTCGTTACAAAAGCAACAGTGAAACGGATAATATATTTTTTAGGTTTTTTCCCCGAATACCCCAGCCAATTAGAGAAATAAATGTATATCTCGGGAACACAGTCGTAAAAGCGTGTATACCTGAGTACATCATAATTTAGGTAGGATATATACCCCGTCTTTCCGGATATGACGAATACCCGACATTTAATACCCCTTATAACTTCCATTAATCATACAACTCAGCCCTTTTTGTAACATCCACAAATACGCTAAATTAATTTCGTAAAGATTGTTCAAATCCAAGCTCTAAACTTGAGACACGGTAAAACACAGTATGGCATTGTGTCCTAATTTAGACGTACATTATAAGCACAGTGTTAGAGTTGGAATGCGGAGATGTGCGTGTTGTTGGCCTACAGTGAATTAAAATAATGTTGATTACAAGTTGGTAGAAAGATAACATGAATTTAATACATCTAGCCTGTTTTTAACCCCCTACGCAAAAACGACGGGATGTTATAAGTTTGACGTGTCTGTGTGTGTGTGTCTGGCTGTGGCAACGTAGCTCCCGAACGGATGAACCGATTTTGATTTTGTTTTTTTAAAGGTGAATTAGTCGGGAGTGTTCTTAGCTACGATTTGATAAAAATCGCTCCAAGATGGCTGCCGCCACAAAATGGCGAATTACATATTTTTCAACAACTTCCTCAATATGAGTATCAAATGAAAGGGCTTGACTAGTAGAATACTTTACGCTATTTGTCGAAGGTTTTTATATTTTTCATTTAATGTAACTTGTTCCTCGAGGGATAAAGATGAGTATGCTTCAGAAACTGGCTGAGTGGAAGACTAACGGAACCGAGCACCACATCTAAATCAGTTTTCCGCTTTCCGCAAATTGTGTGCCGAATCACACTGGTGTACGGCGGTCATTAGTTTGTGTGCCTCGCATAAATTAGAGGTTTTCTTTTTCAGAATTAAAAAAAAAATAGTTTCCAAGAACTCGGCAGATGGCGTTGAACTGACTACGTTACTAGGTGCCAAAGCCAAAAAGAGCTTGAAAAAACACGTCACATACGCTCGTTAACTGACACTTTCGTTTGCATAAGATTTTGAATATAACCATTAAGTCCAAGTGAAATTATGTGATGTTCTGTTTCTTGGAGTAACATACCGAGATCAGCGCCATCTATCCAGCGACTAGCGAAGAGTTTTAATAGAAAATCCCTCATTAATTTGTCTAGAGTTAAATAATAAACATACTGTAGACCACTTGAAAACTTTATTATCAAATAGTGTTTAAAATTATGTAAAAATTGATTTTTCAATTCCAATACTTTCCGATTTCCTAAATGTACCTTGAACACAAAAAGTTTACAGAACACTGACCTAGATAATGGCCATCTTTTGATCAGCTTTAGAAATACTCATGAATGACTAATACCTATACTTAAAGAACACCATATCATTAGCCAGCCATTTACAAGTGTTTTACGTAACTTATCCTCAACGTACAGCGATACTAATAGAGTAAGTTAGTAAGGTATAATATAATCGGCATTCTTAAGTATCTACTTAGACACTTAGCGCTAATAATGTAATATTTCATAGTCGTTAAAATGAAATGGCTTCATTAAAAGGGGATGCGTAAAATACGTTCATTGGAAACAAATTACTTGCATCATCATCTTACATCTTCGTTATAGAATAGAATAGAATTTATGTTTATTGTAAAAACATGAGTAAATATCAAGTAATATGTGTAAGGTCTTTTATAACAGGTAAATCTGCATGTTTTGCCATTAATGGCGTACAACATAATATAGTTTTGGTTAAACCATATTAAAACTTGAGTTTACAAAGCAAATTATAAAATTAATAAAATATTCCTATTGCTAATTAAAACATAAAGTGTTTTTTTTTACAGACTTAAAGGATCAAATTTTGTAAATGTAGTAATTTTAGGAATTTATTTAATTAATGTGCAAATGTAAATAAACGTATCATTTAAAAAAACCCATACGGATTTTTTTATTTTTTTTTTAAATATATTTTAAACAAAGCAGTATTTTTGTCTAATCAGTTTTTGGATTTTATTATAAATTATTGGTGCTAAACAGTAAACACTTTTACGCATCAATACCGTTAGTGATTTACTTATGGAAAGTTTTTGTGATAGGATTTATTTTTTGTTTTTGTGCCTAACAGCAGATGAACGACCTGGTTCACTAATGTTTTACCAAAAGTCCATTGACAAATTTTCATTTTACAACCAACGTTTCGTATACTATTTATTTCGCAAACAACTTATTCCGCAAATGTTTTATTTTAAAAATATTCGTTTTCCAAACATTTATTTGGCAAATACTTCTTTTATCAAATGCATCAGATGATATTTATTCATTCATTCATTTAGCAAGCGAGCAGCAAGCATGCAGCAAGCATGCAGCAAGCATGCAGCAAGCTTGCAGCAAGCATGCAGCAAGCATGCAAACATGCAGCATGCAACTAATGTTTGGTGATCTGACTGGTCACCGAACGACCTACGGGTTTATGCGTGACAACAATAATAATTATGAACAATGACCAATGCATTTTTAAAAATAAGCTGTTCAGGACACTTAGGAAATAGATTTTTTTAATAATATGTCTAATAAATCAAAAGAGACAGAATAGAAGCATTCTTTTCTTTTTCTTCTTTTGTACACATCTCTTTAATAATAATCTAACCGGCCTATTTTTTTTTTTCATTTTTTGGACATACACAACCTAAACCATAATCACACATCTAAATTCTCAGTTTTGATGTGTGATTATGGTTTATGTATGTCCACAAAATTAAAAAAAAAACATGCCCGAGAAAATTTAATAATTTCTCTATTCAGTGCTCATAATAAATAATTCATTTTTTCATGTATTAGAGTGTTACTCTTAAAACACTCAAATACACACACATACAAGAAAAAATGTGATAGCCCTCTTGGGTCCATATTGTCTCACTTAAAGTTCTTTACCCGAAATTGTTCTTCCTTATGATTTGTAATCCGAATGATCACTGTTCCTAAAATTTTAATCCTAAAGTTTTAATTCATAGGTACGATTTGTAGTGCTACCGGCGATGTTCATAACACCCATGTTTCCGAAAATTGTAATCAATAATATCATTAATGTAAATATATTTAAACTCTTTCTGTTTTTTATCATAACGCTTTTATCCCTAAACATCGTCTTGGGGGCACTATGAAAAAAATTAGAAAAATTTCGCGACCAATTTCGACCGCTGCCGCGACACCGCCCGCTCCGCTCGCTCGGCTCGCGCGTAGTAGTTGGTCACAGTTCTAACCTAACCTAACCTATGGATCCCTTCCACATCGTTTCTACGACAAACAGTTAGTCGGAGACAAAAAACACCAAGATTCTTTTAGCCTTATATTTAAGTGTTTTATGTCATGTGAAAATAAAGTTACGCAAAATTAATGTATATAATACTGATTATTATGAATAAAAAGAAATCTAAACAAAAAAGATATGACTTTGAAAAATAGGAAAACAAATAAAAGTATAATAGATGTTTATTGCTACTGACATTATGAAGTTGAATGCTTCGGAATTATGAACATTAAAGACAGAGTAGTTAGGAATTGTGCTTGTTATGATGAAAAATATTAGGAAGAACATTTTCAAGAACATTTTCGGATTTCCAATTGTCGGAGTTGAAAATTTAGGTGAACTTTGGCGCACCCAGCCCTCTTAATTACACATTTGTACCTTTACCTGCTCATCTTCTCTGTACCTGCTCATTTACTATTTTAATTTCAGTGTCCATGTCACCAATTAGTATTGTCTCTTTGTCACCCTCACCTAATTCCGGATTAACACACGACTCGCTTATGTTTGGCACCAAATATAAATTGCTATTCTACTTTTGTTTCGTGAAATTGTCCATTCTTCTTTATTTTGTTGTCAAAATTACAATCATTGTATTACCGATGTTTCTTTATTCAGTTTGTCATCATTATCAATTTGCCGTTCTTGTGCAAGTTCCTCTTCCTGCACAATATTGAAGATCATTCTATGGTGATATTTACAACCAAATCCGCTTCTAACTTGAGATTAATAGGAGCGTCACTCATATATTTCGAGCTTAAGCAACAGTTTTCTTGGTGAATATTCGTGGCACTATTTTCAAAAAACAAGATGGTGCGAGAAGTCTCGATGAGAGCCACGCGCAGAAGGTTCTTGGAGAACCGTCACTGACCGTTAGTTTTACGGGATACGGGGACATACTTTTACACGCTTGGTTAGTGTTGAGTCTTTGGCAGTACCATCCCTAACAGCGAGACGTGTCCGTGCTCTGAGGGATTAACTAAAACTCTAGTTGGTTCATTTATTTCTAAGAACCGTAAGCGAATTGAATTTTTCAGAATTATATTTTCCCAATATACATTTTTCCATCTCAGGTTTTAAAAAGAAAAAAAAAAACACAAAATTGGTTCATGTTAGTCATGTTCATTCAAACGAATTGGTTAAGCCCAAAGGATGACATGTTGAAATTTTAATCAATTTTTGGCTTAATTTGCGTGGTTGGATTTTGTAGGTTTATTCCGTACTAGCTGTGCACGTGGCTTTGTCGCGTGGCTGTGGGTTTAATTATTTTGGTTTACTTAAAGGAAATTAATAAAATAATTAATCGTCGTCCTCGTGATGTTTTTATTAAGCAATGAATTTACTGGCGGTTGTTTTAGTGTATTCATACTTACCTATAAATACGATATCATATACCAGTGGTATATGATATCATGTTTACAGATAGATAGATAGATTAGATAGTGTTCTGTAAATACGATATCATATACCAGTGGTATATGATATCAGTCCACTATCTAATAGTAATAACAATCTAACATTATTCTCGTTGCGATAAATATATCCCTTCCTTATACATATAATCAGCCCACGTGCACGGGTTTAATTAAACCGGAATAAAAGAAATTAATTAGACGGTTAAAAGAAGCATGTCTGCCATGGAAATGAGGATGACAACTAACTGACTCTAATACTGAAAGCCTCAAAGCCAATAAGCTCACTGCAGTGGAAATAAACGACCGCAAGCAAATGAATTGTCTTGTTCCTCTGGTTCAGTACACTTTACGACAAAGGGATGGTAAACTCTGCCTCGTGCAGACTATTGCTGCTATTGACGGTGTTGATTTATTTTCCTATGCCATCTTACATAAGATTTCTATCGATATTGACTTCCCTGCCTATTTATGTAAGTTTGGTTCGAGTAATGGACAATTAAAAGCCAACTGCTGCAATGTTTTATTAGGTAGATTTCCTTTTTTTGAAAAAAAAAAGATCTACCTATTGGTCTCTCACCTACGGGGATATATATAAATACGTATGTATATGGGTGACAAGCAAACATTCGACGCTCGGCCGCCGCAGCGTGCAGACGTGCGCTACGCTCCGCTCCGTCGTCTCTCCGCGCCCCCGCGCCCCCGTTCCGGTCAGCTGCAGTGCTACGTCGTAGCCCTGCGTTCTCACCGAGTCTACGAACAGTCGTAGCACTACTACGGTTTGTGACTTGTTCACAACTTTAGTGTGTTGCGCCGTAGCGAGCTAGCTACGACGAGTGCTTGCGCTCTTAGTAGTTGGTCCGCTGCGTAAAACTGTCTTTTTCAAGACATTTTCCTTTATCGTCAAAAACGTATTTTGCCCCTTCAGGGAAATCCACGGTTTAGTGGTACTTGGGTGGATACCTAACGGTGCTAACGATCCCAAGTGGGTGTTGACCCGACACACCCGCTAACCCTCTTCAAGGGAAGGCAATCCGTTGGAAGGGCTCTGACTGCGGCCTTGGGGGATCTCCTAGTCGCAGTCTGGTAGCACCTAACCCCCGTTTGTCCACAGCTGCACCCGGGACGTCTGGGTGTCTCTACCCCAGCGGCCCGGATCGGTCGCAAGACCCATAGGGCCCTGTCGCACAATAAGACTGGCGACAGGTTTACAAGCTTAGGGCACACCTTAGGTACTCACCTCCCTGTATCACCCACAGGGAGAGAACACATCCCCGGGTTATCCCACCCGGGGAGTTAGGTACTGGTATCGCTAGATAGGCAAACAGAATAGGCCCTTCAGGCAATTCTCAGACAGTCGTGTCGCTGGCAAGTTTGTTTGTGTTTTTCTTCTTGCCAGTAACACTAGGAAAAACACAAGGGTGGGTTCGTTTTTACGGGGTACTGTCTGCCCGGGGAGTTCACGTTTCACGTGTCTCCTCGGGACTAGGTAGTTAGCTCTAGTTAGCTCAGTATTAGGATTTTAGGCTGTTAGGCTCCCCCCGCCAATATGGCAGATATAACTTATCAGGCGGCGCGCAACGTAGTGCTGAAAGCGCAGTTCGACGACCTGATACAGGTACTGTTGGCTGACGACTTTGAAAAGGCCGGTTACAATGCCCTTAGGAAGGAGATACCTTCTAGGTCGCCCACGCGCTCCCCCGACCCGTTAGCTCAATCCTCCGACATGGAGATTGTAGAGTCCCAGCCAGCCCCGGAGACCTCGGGCACCAACTCCTCGTCCTCTGAATCTGAGGACTTTCAGTTGGTGCAGAAGGGCAAGAGGAAGAAGGGAAGGCAAGCGAAGGCCGGTAAGGCCAAGAAGGCCGTCACGGACTTCAATGCGCCTCCCCTTGCTCCCCTAGCCTCCCCGCCCCCGTCCGGTATTACTGCACCCCCAGCTGCCTCCCAGGGCAGCCGCCCGTCCAGCCCTATGGCTATTTCCTCACCGCAAGGTGCGGCTCCTGTCAGCCGCCCTGCAAGCCCTATGGCTGCTTCTCAGCCAGCCCCCTCTTCAGCTGCTTCTTCTTCAAAGAAGCAGTTAAAACCCCCCGCGCTGTACATCCAGGAGAAATCCAGGTGGACAGAAATCTCCAAGATGTGTGTTGATCGCAAGATCAACTACACCAACGCCACCTCTACCCTTCAGGGTATCAAGGTGAAGACCCCCACGTCCACGGACTTCAGAAGTCTCGTCCACGCGCTTCGTGGAAGGAACGTCGCCTTTCACACGTATAGTCTCCCTGAGGAGAAGCCGACCCGTGTGGTCATCAAGCGGATCCCCAAGGAGATTCCCTCCCAAGATATCCTGGAGGATCTCACCTCCCAGGGAATCCCCGTTTCGGCGGTCCACCGCCTTCACAAAAATAGGTCCCAAGGGGGTGACGAGTACGACATGGTACTCGTAATATGTGACCCAGTTGAAGGGCACCACCCTATCTTCAAAGTCCGGTCAGTATGCTCGCTCTCGGGCATCATCATTGAGAGGCCTAAAAAGCTTAAAGTCGTCGGGCAGTGTCATCGCTGCCAGCTTTATGGCCACAGCCAAAAGCACTGCTACGCACCGCATAGGTGCGTAAAGTGCCTCGGCGATCATGCCACGGCAGACTGCACCCGTCCTAAGGACAGGAATCTCTGCACAGAGCCGCCTAGTTGCGTCCTGTGCGGTCAGTCTGGCCACCCGGCTAACTACAGGGGCTGTCCCAAAGCCCCCAAACAGTCCGCTGGTAAGTTGGCCAATCGCGCCAACCAACGCCAGCAGAGGGAAGCTCCCACTTCGTTTCAAGTCCCCTCCAAGGTCCTCCCCGAGCGTCTCAGCCCGCAGAGGCCCTCCCCATGGAACATGCTGAACCATCAGCAAGCGTTCCCAGCCCTCGCGAAGTCCCAACCCAACCCCCCCATGCCCGGTCTAATGGAAAACCCCGTACCAGCGCCCACTCCCGTGGTCGCCCCTCAGGCCCTTCCTAAAACCCGCGCTCCCGTCTCTCAAACCCGCGCTCCCGTCGCTCCAACCCGCGCTCCTGCTTCACAGGAATCTAACCTCAAATACTTGATGAAGTATCAGCCCCTTTGCACCCCTGAGGCCGACCGCATGGTGGCCGAACTCAGGGCTGCAACGGACCTTCAACAAGTAGTTGATATCATTGATGCCTATCCGGTCATCAAGTCAGCCTTAAGCAACCTTAGTTTCGCGCCGTAATGGATATTACACCCGGTATCTCTTGCACCCAACCCCGGTCCCTTAGATTAGGTTACTTTAACGCCAACGGCATGAGAGGTCAACGCGACGAGATCGCCTCTTTCCTCCGTGACCACAACGTTGATGTACTCCTCATCCAGGAGACCTTCCTTAAACCCAGCCACCGCGACCCCAAGATTGCGAACTACCGTTTAGTTCGCAATGATAGGTTACGTTGCCACAAGGGTGGTACTCTCATTTACTTTCGCAAGGAACTACACTGCATCCCTATCGACCCCCCTCCTTTAAAGTCCCTACTTGAGGTTTCAATCTGTCGGCTAGCTATGACCGGTCATCAACCGATCCACTTAGTGTCTGCTTATTTGGCCCCTTCTAACACGTCGGAAGATCACAACCTCCTGGTTAATGATCTCACCCTCCTTTTCGGCTTAAGTGACTCCGTGATCATCGCGGGCGATCTTAATGCCAAACACCCAGCCTGGAACAGTAGAATGACGAACCCGAGAGGGAAAGTCCTCTACGATCTAGGTCTGTCTCTCAACTTTGACCTGATCGCTCCTATCGAGCACACCTATTATCCCGACACTCCCAGCTATCATCCTGACGTGCTCGATATAGCGCTGCTCAAGAACGTGAACCTTCGGTTACACTTGATTGAGACGTTACACGAGCTCCACTCCGACCATCGTCCAGTGCTCATGCACTTGATTCCTCGCTCGGGTATCATTGACCCCAGCCAACCCCCTCCCACCACTCTCACCACTGACTGGAGGAAAGTAAGCGATATGCTGAAATCTGAAACGTCACCGCTTCTTGATGGTATTCCCGACCATATTGTCTCTGTCGCAGACACCGAGGCCGCAATCAACTCGTTTACAGAACACGTTCAGTCCATACTGAAGGATTGTTCTCGAGAAGTACCAGCGATGAGCGATCAACGCTGGATACTTCCCGACGACATTCGTGAACTGATAAACGAGAAGAATGCGGCCATACGTGCCTACAGCTCTTGGCCCTGCGAAGCGAACAAGATTCACATGCGTTCCTTACAGCGTGCTGTAAAGAAACGCACCAGTGAGTTTCGTTCGAGTCAATGGGACAAAACGCTCAGCGAACTTGAGCCCACTCACCTAGCTTTCTGGCAGCTTCAGAGGAAGTTGCGCACCTCGGAAGAGGTTTCTTCTCCACCCCTCATCCGTCCCGATAAGAGCGTCGCTTTTGACGACTCTGAAAAAGCAGAATGTCTGGCCGACAGTTTGGAATCCCAATGTTCACCGAGCACTCTACCAGTAGACAAGCAGCACCTTGATGAGGTGGATGCAGAAGTCGAACGTAGAGCATCGCTTCCCCCTGTAGAAGACCCCGATGACCCTCTCCCCGTCATCACCCCGGAAGAGGTCAAAGACATCATAGATAAGTTACAGCCTCGGAAAGCCCCAGGCGCCGATGGCTTCACTAATAGAGTTTTTAAAGCCCTCCCCGCCCGGCTCATAGTCCTTTTGGCTGCCATCTTCAATGGCGCCCTGAGCAACAATATGTTCCCCCAAGCGTGGAAAGAGGCCACTGTTATAGGTATTCCCAAACCTGGGAAACCGAAAGCCCAGCCTTCGAGCTACAGGCCGATCAGTCTCCTGAGTGCTCTCGGCAAAATCTATGAAAGGCTTATTTATAAGCGTCTCAGAGATTATGCCGAGACAAAGGGCCTCATCCCTAAAGAACAGTTCGGCTTCAGGACCGAACATTCTTGCATACATCAAGTCCACCGCATCGTCGAACACGTTAGCGCTGGTTTCCAGCGCGGAGCGATGACGGGCGTGATGTATTTCGATATAGCGAAAGCCTTTGACAAGGTCTGGCACAATGGCTTATTATATAAGCTATACCAACTCGGTGTGCCTGACCGTCTCGTGCTCATCTTACGAGACTTTCTGTCAAACCGTACCTTCCGCTACCGTGTGGGTAAGACGTTATCCTCTCCCCATCCTATCCGTGCCGGAGTCCCTCAGGGCTCCGTTATCTCTCCCCTCGCGTTCACGTTGTATACTAGTGACATCCCCAAGAACAAGAAGGTTCAGTTAGCCCTATTTGCCGACGACACGGCAATTTACTACACCGGCCGTTCTATGACTAACATCCGTCGCATCCTCCAAACAGCTGTCGACTCGCTCGGCGCTTGGTTTCGTAAGTGGAGGATTGAGGTTAACCCTGACAAGAGCCAGGCAGTTCTGTACTATAAGGCACGCCTTAAGCGTTCGCCAGGTCCCCCCGTCACTATGTTTGGCAAGCCTATCCCTTGGGAGAAGCAAGCCAAATATCTTGGAGTTATTCTTGACGACCATCTGTCATTCAAGGCTCATATCAAAGCAGCTCGTGACCGAGCTGCCTTTGCTATGGGCCGACTCCATTTCATGATCACTAGGAAGAGCAAGTTGTCACTCAAGTGCAAGTTGCGTCTTTACACCGCAGTCATCCGTCCCATCATGACATACGCTTGTATCGTATTCGCTCATGCCCACCCGCGTCATATCCACACGATGCAGACCTTGCAGAACCGATTCCTCCGTAAGATCACCGGTGCCCCCCCGTACGTCCGTAACGACAGTCTACACGTAGACCTTAGAATCCCTACCGTTAAGCAGTTCATGAAACGCCTGTCCAAGCGTTACTTCGACACTGCCATCAAACATAGGAACCCCCTAATCGCATCGGCCGCCCGGTACGACCCATCGCGTATTAGCTCAGTCCAACGTCCGCGTCACACCTTAGTCACCCCCGACGATCCGATCACTATCTTGCAAGAGAGTAGGAAAGATACCAGTACAGTTCGTAGATTGTACAAATACAAACCGAAAACCTTCCGACCTCGCCGCCGAGGTCCGGCGCGTAATCCCAAGTCAATCCCTCCCCGACCCTTGCCTGAGCCAGCCCGCGATGCTGAGCCTTTAGCAATAAAACAGTCCCTAAATAAAGACAATCAGATCCAGCCTGTCCCTTTGCTGCCCCCAGCGACGCCCTAAGCCGAGGTCCGTACCCCACAGGGGGTGCCCTTAGAGCGCTGTCGCTTAGTTTTTAGTCATTTTTGCCCTGGCTGGAGGCCTTAAATTCAAGGCATCCACAGGACTTGCCCGGTTAAGCAGAAGCCAGTCTTCGTAGACTGAACTGCGAGATGCCCTACACAAAAAAAAAAAAAAAAAAAAAAAAAAAAAGTGACAAGCAAAATTTAGCCACACTCTACAGGTCGGAATTATGAACCGATTGCTTTCAAACTTGGCCAAAAAATCGAAACAGTCAAAACTTAGGCTAAGTTCGTGAATGGGCGGAATTCGTCCATGGGGGGCGGCGGGGGGCGGTTTTTCTAAAATCAGTTTTTTGGCCATAACTTTTTTCCTATGGAAAATTTTTGAACCGTTTCTCATTTTTATCATTCTGAGTACGAATACGGACATCGTTAAATTAAAACTTTTTTGATGCAACCCCTAAATTGGGGAGGGGGTTGAAAATTCCAAATTTTTTGCGAAAAAAAATCATATCTCCGAAACAGTAAACATTTTGAGCGTCGCAAATATTTTTTTTTGAAAGCAAATCGTTTGCTTTACAATTGTTACCTTCAAAGTTTAGCGATAAAACTTATAGTTTTCGAAATAAAAAATTATAACTAAACATTTGAGGGCGTTTCCATGCTAAACTCTTATGAGAGAATTTAAAAAGGGTAAACTTTCCGTTACAGGACAACGATTTTGAAATCACATTTTTTTTGTAGATTGTACACATAAGTACAACTATTTTTACAAATTTTCAATAGTCGGACGCTCCAGCACCTTCTTCGAAATCTACCTCCTCCTGCGGCTTGCCGGAGGGATTTTTTTAAAGACTAATTTTTGTTTTTCTTTCTTTTTGATTCATAAAATAACATCATGCCTGTGATCTTTAGAGGGTTAGGCAGAGGTGAATTGGTGGTGATTAAATAGTTCACCTACATTTAGCCGGTTGAGTTTAAGCTCCATGCATGAAATAGAGGTCCCCCTCTATTTCATGCATGGAACTCAACCAAAACCAAACCAAATTAATGTGCCCGTTTGAGAACAATAGGCTCCCGCCTATTGTTCTCAAACGGGCACATTAATTGGCTACTACTGAGAAATCATGATCCTGGTGGAAATAACCAATAACACTTTGCACGAACAGGGGATTGAACTCGCAATCTCATGCTCACATGTCACGGATGCCGTCACTAGACCAACGAGGCTGTATGACGCACTAAAAGTCGTTCACATTCTATAGGTTCACAAATTGAGTAAACTGTACCTATCATAGAATTGAAATCATTCGATCCTTAGTATCCTTGACGACCCGAATGGCGCAGCGGTAGTGAGGCTGCCTTACGTTCTTATGGTCCCGGGTTCGAATCCCGGTAGGAGCAAATGTTTGTGTGATGAGCATGGACATTTGTATTCGAATCATGGATGTTTATATGTTTAATAGGTATGTATTTACAAACAAAAAGTTTACATATAGTATATCAACTGTCTGGTGACCACGACACAAGCCTTGCTTAGTGTGGCACTAGATGGTGCTGTGTGTAATGTCCAGCAATATGTATTTATTTATTTAGTATCATCATCTGCCTAGCCTTTTCTCAACTATGTTGGGGTATTTTTTGACAATAATACTCTAATAAGTCAGCGAAAAAGTCTTTTCGTATTTTGATATGTTTAAAATTGAAGAAAAATCGTTTTGTTTGTGCTGTTTATATCTGGCTGGTTTTACTATCAATAAAAAGGACATTAAAAAGAATAAAAAGTAATAGTTATTTATCCAACATGTGAGGAAAGTTCGTTTTTCCTATGAGTTTTACGAACGAAGGATTGAAAAATAGAATCACGAGCGCAGCGAGTGATTATAATTTACTACTTATATTCAATCCTGAGTAAGCAAAAGACTCAACAAAACGAATAGCAAATGAACTTGCTCACATGTTGCATACAAAACTTTTCACCACTCCGAAAACACTCAGAAAGTATTCAGTCATCATAGGTAAATAAATTAAATAGTCACAAAGCAAATCAAAATTAGACTATGTAATTTTTTCAATATTTTATTAAACTTTTTTAATGTTTCTGAACTAAATTTTATAAAAAACATTAATCTTATCTTATTAATATTTCTATTCTGAGCATAAAATTATTTATTTTTTAAAATATCTCTAAAACTTAACATTAAAAAAATCAGGCAAGGTTAGCTTCTGAACATGATCATTACTTTCCTCACTGTTCAAACAGTGAGGAAAGTAATGATCACAACTTTCCTCACTGTTTTAGTAGAGGAAAGACACTTCTTTCGTGCGGGAGTGGTGAAAAAATCATTTCCCACCATTTTTCAATTGTTTTGCGCTTAGAAATAGGTGCGCTCTGAGGAATACCTCCCAAATAGCACCATACCTACAATCACCAGTCAGTGCATCATAAACTGGCCCTCAGATTCTCATCAGTTTCGGTCTCTTCAAAATTCTTTTGGTAGTATTAAGCTAAGATAATAGTACTGTCAAAACATTATGTCGCATTTTTTAATACATTGTCCCAAGATTTCTAAGAGGAACAGGATTATGTCAGACCTACAAGACAGCAACAAGTTATAGAACAAAATGGCACATAAATATTATGTATCCTATATAATATTATAAATGTGAATGTAAGTTTGTTTGTTACGCTTTCACGCGAAAACTACTCAACCGATCATCATGAAACTTTGTACACATATTCTTGGAGGTATTAGAAGTAACATAGGATACTTTTTATTAAAAAAAAAAACTAACCCTCACTCAAAGACGAAGTTGCGCGGGTCAGCTAGTAATGTTATAAATAAATGTAATTAAACTTGAAAAAATATGTCTTGAATTTGTATACAAAATACGAAGAAAATACAAACATAAATCAGTCCTCGGACTTTGAAAATTGATGGTTGGCACAAATAATTATGCATACGCTTATATTACACATGGTAACACTACTCGACCCAACACATTTAATTACTCAGAAAATAGGTAAGGTTACAAACTAAACCCAACAGATGTGGGTTTAAATTTAAATGTAAATACGAGTATGAAATTATATGTAAGCTTGGAATCTAGTTTCAACAAAGTTTTAATTGCAGGTGAAACATTGCATTATGGTATTTTATTTGTTAGAGAACTTTCAAATGTAAATTATAGATGATTGTTAGTAGTGTGCCTGAAAACATTGTTTTAAACAAATAAATGTGGTTTACCTTTGTAGCTCCTTTTTCGCATAAAGCTTTGTTAAATACACGCCAAAAGCAAATAGTGTACTTACAACGACATAAATAATAATAAGTTCCTCTATGAAATTCATTATCTTTAACATTTTTCGCATATTTCTCTAAATAAAAAATATAAAAAAATAGTAGCCCACCAGCGCTGGGAACAGGGTCCCAGCTGCCGATGATCAGGGCTCCTAAAAGACGAACCTCCTAACAATACGTGCCATGTCCAGAAATACTGTTTTCTGAATCAAGCCCTTGATCCAGCTGCCACGTGAGAGCCTCCTAAGATGTTGGTCGAGGCTCTTGGCTATTAAGCCATTGGCCGTCACGACTATCGGCACAGTGACTGCTGTACTCACTTCAGCATGTTCAAAAAATTCGAAGTCATGATGTGACATCTATCAATCGGCACTGGGCCCGCGTGGTGGATTGTAGCCTAATCCCTCTTATAGAGAAGAGGCCTGTGTCCCAACAGTGGGAACATTAATAGGCTGATGATGATGATGATGATCATTACCTTATTCGCCGACACCATTCTAATAACTGTCTATTGTGTTTCACTGTCCTCATAGGATATTATCAAACCGTCAGTGACAGTCATTATGACAGGACACCGTCCGAATAAATATTGATCAGCAAATGACAAGGCAGACAGTTTCATCAGGGTATCTCATGTTTGTTGTTGGTTGTATGACTTTGTAGTTAAGGAAATGTATGCATTTTAATTGGGGTAATTTTCGTGTGATATTCTAAAGTAAGGATTCTAGACTGGTGTGAAAGGTGTTTATTTTAACCTCACTTATCACTCGTCTTGGTGTCTATGGCTTTTGGTAGCAGCCAAGATTATCGGGTTCGTTTTGCTCGTAGATTTGAACTCAGACAGGCATTTAACGTTGTGATGAATCCTTCGTAACATCGACTCTCAAATCGATGAAGTAACTTAATGATACCTACGTAAGGATAGGTTCCTACTAACATTATTAGGAACATCGATAAGAGGGGGGGGGGGGGGGGGGGTAGGAGCATCAAGAGTCTTTTTACACCCTGTATTAACAATATTAAGGGTGTCTCCCTCGTCCCATAGCTATGTTTTTTTTTTCTACATCATACCTGGAAATCTTTTAGTTAAGTACGGAGATATTCGGGGTCAAAGTTCCAATTTTTGTATTTTTTTAATGTTGATTTTAACTTTAAACGCCTCCACGAACCCCATACTATTCAATCAATCCATCGACAGCACATTATTTTGGGTGTGTAAAATTGATTTTTAACACAAAAAGTGATTTTTCATCCCAAAACAAGTAGTTATCCAGCAATCTTTTTCGTTTGAATGCTTGGTTCGCGACTTGGTAATGAGTCTGTTTACATCATGTATTCCTGTAAATCCAAGAAAAAAAGTAATCTTTATATCCACACTCTTTTCAGAATTTTCCTCTCTTTAAATTGAAAATTAGAGTGGGCGACACAATTTTGTAGAACATAAATAATCAACCAGCAAAACAGTATTTTCGGAACTTCTCACAATCATTCTATGAGCTTTTCAGACTGATGAATAATAAAAGTTTTTTTTTATAAAATATTATAAAACCAACCATTATGATTTAAATAGCTTTTTTCTGCGCTTTGCTTTCACTTGCTGAAAAAGAAGCAAATCTATGAAGTTGCAAACAGACTACGAGTAAAAAAGGAATAATACTCAATAGGACGGGTCCAGTATTTTAAGTTATTTGAAGCTAGGCTATGTTTAAAACGTTCCAGTTGGAAGATTTTTGATTATCATGATCGTCAACATCTGATGATGTCATTGATGACAAATTTCAGCTGAAAGACGTCCACTGCTGCACATAGACCTCCCCCAAGTGTCGCCACCCTGTTGTGTCCAATGCGACTCGCATCCAGCGGATTCTCGTAACCTTCATCACGTCATCGGTCCACCTAGTGGGAGGTCTTCCAACATTCCGACGCAACATCTTCCGGTTCGCGGTCGCCACTCCAGAACTTTTTGGCTCCATCGGCCATCGATTCTGCGAGCAATGAATTTCGGGCAAAATGCGAGCTAAATCAAGGGTAAAAGCTTGTCTAATATTAATAAAACACGGGGATTGACTACCTACGTCTTTTAGGTTGGTTGAAACTGTATGAAGAGAAGGGTTATCTCTCAAATTATTTGAATAATCAAGCTGTGCGTATAAGCTAATGAATAACGCACAATGCGAAGCCTGGATAATTACGCGAAGAGTAAATAAAGCAGCGAGAATTTTGTATAGTTTCACTTTGTCACCGTTGCGAAGCTTATGTAAGTCGCAAACTTTCGATAGCTAAAATAACAATGAAAAAAAGCATTTTTTTTCAAACTCAAACTCAACTGAAACTCAAACTCAAATCATTTATTTCAACTAGACCATTACGGCACTTTTGAATGTCGATAAAACGAAAAATAAAGCGAAGCTACAGTCACTGACACAAGGCATAATAACTTGAGAAAGTACTGTAGTTGCCCATTCCCTAGCGTAGATCTCTATGGAGAAGAACGGGCAAGAAACTCCATGGACACTCTTTTCAATCAAAAATGCTGTTATAAAATCTTGGTTACATCTTTCATGTTGAGATTGATATGTGAGAACGATGTATATAGAATAGAGAGATTACATTAACGGTCCTTGCAAGAGTCGCTTCTAGGATGTAGAGACTTTCGTTTCCCGCAAGCATCATTACGTCCCAGGACTGTGCCTCAACTTTCATTGTTTTAAAAAGTAACGTTAGTATAGTTTAGCAAACATGCAGAACAGCCTGCGATCTTACCGAGTGAGCTACATAGTTTTAACATAACAAGGAACTTCACAACTGTTTTCCCCAACGGTTAGACAGAAATGTAGCCTCATTTTTCTAGTTCTTTAAGTCCCATAATTATTATTGAGGTGAGTCTTTACCATCAATCACGGTTGACGTAGAAAACTTCTTAAAACTCAATAACACTTATGTGTTTTTCAGTAATGTCAGTATAGCCACATTTAGCTAACGGTTGTCTCAAACACTAGAGAGTGAGCCACAAACCCATATTCCTTGTCATCACCGTGATTCACTTCAAAATAAAGGGTGTGAAAACCTCTTAGCGAATCGGAAAGGCACTGGTTTTCTCCGTCATTGCGATAATTTTTTTGATCTACAACATACCTGGCAACCTTCAGCCGTGTACGCACGTACGAACAAATTTGTTACGTTGCATGATACGCAACAACTTGGTTCGCACGTGCGTACCACTAACGAACATCGAATACTCTGTTCGTCAAACATGTTTGCGGCGATCCTTTTAGTATGTTCTGTATGGACGGTGTTCGAAGAGTTTTAATAAATGTCGATCGAAAACTTCCAACAGCGCCGCCATGGCTATTAAGATAGAGTTCACGACTGTTGTGCGCGAACTCGACTCTAACTATGTTCGCATTCGTGTTCGAATATGCCGTCCATACGTACGAACCAAATGTTCAGATTTGATGTTTGTGTTCGCTATGTTCGTGTTCGTACGTGCGTACACGGCTTTCTAGTTACGGAGATATTGGGGGTCAAAGTTCCTTTTGACAAGTTTTTTTTTAAATGCAAGTATATATTTATTTTAGATTTTTACTTTAAACACCTCCACGACCCCCGTACTATTCAATCCATTGATGGGCACAATGTTTTTTAGTGCGTAACGTTGAGTTATACCACAAAACATGATTTTTTACCCCAAAAAAAAGTTGTTTCCCTGCAAAATTTTTTGCGTAAAGTTACTTAGTTTGATGTGCAGAATGCTTGGTTGACGGCTGCGTGATGAGGTTGTTTACACCATGTATTAGGGCGATTACACGAGCTAAACGCGAGTTTTATAATTACTAAAAGTATATGATTCACTGCTATAAACAAGACCAGAAAAACATATGATATTCTTCAGGATATATGCTAGCATGATACTGTTTTGAAAACATAATACAATAAATTTGGCTCGATAAAAAGAAATCACGAACTTACCTCTAAGAATATCTTTCAAACAATAAAAAACATACTAATATGCATGCGATCATTCTGATTTTTTGGCAAATAATTCTACAAGCACTATATTAGCATGATACTGTTTTAGTTTTTTAATCCATTCAATAGTTTTTTTGTAAATCGATCGTAACCACTCATTTCGCGCTATTTGGCCCGCAGTGGCTGACGTAACAACCACTTTGTAGTGCAAGCTGATTAGAACTTTTTACTAACAGCATTTCAAACGAAGTTTGAACCACCACATATAGAGTTGCTAATTTAGCTCGTCTAAGCGCCTTAAGTAAACACTAATAAAAATGAGTTACCTGAAATATAGCTATACCTTATTTTTAAAGATATATTGGGAACTTAGGTCCAAAATATGTAGAAACAAAAATGAACGTCTTATAATTCTTCGGTACCTACCTACCAGAAAAGGATCCAAAAAGATGTAATTTTACACATGACGCTCCGACCTCCGCCACTTGTCTCTCAAACATTCACTTTGAAAAAGAAAGAAAGCTGAATAATGGAGATTGTGAGGATCATTGTTCTTTTTGTTCGTTCGAGTGTAGCTGTTCTTACTTTTCTGTGTCAATCAAAAGTATGAAAGATGTGTTTCAAACGAAGGAAAGGTCAGCGATCTGTTTGTTAGGACATGTGGGACTCAAAAAGCGAGGCAGCTTTACTATACGTCAATCGTTTCAAACTATCTATAGAGGAAAATCTATTGCAAGAATTTCCAAATCACTTTGTACTTTCACTGTTAGCTCTTTTGTATCACTGTCACAATCACAGTATTTCTATTCTGATCACAATGAGGCGGTGACCTGTTTGGTCTAGTGGTTGTAAAAGCTACTGCTAAGAATGCCATTCTGAGTTCGATATACAGGTGGAGCAAAGTCACATTAGGTTTTTCTATCAGGGGTCTAGGGTCGTGTCCGTTTGGTGGCAATAGTTCGATAGACAGGGGGAGCAAAGTCTCATTGGGTTTTTCTATCAGGGGTCTAGGTTCGTGTCCGTTTGGTGGCAATAGTTCGATATACAGGTGGAGCAAAGTCTCATTGGGTTTTTCTATCAGGGGTCTAGGTTCGTGTCCGTTTGGTGGCAATAGTTCGATAGACAGGGGGAGCAAAGTCTCATTGGGTTTTTCTATCAGGGGTCTAGGTTCGTGTCCGTTTGGTGGCAATAGTTCGATATACAGGTGGAGCAAAGTCTCATTGGGTTTTTCTATCAGGGGTCTAGGTTCGTGTCCGTTTGGTGGCAATAGTTCGATATACAGGTGGAGCAAAGTCTCATTGGGTTTTTCTATCAGGGGTCTAGGTTCGTGTCCGTTTGGTGGCAATAGTTCGATAGCAAAGTCTCATTGGGTTTTTCTATCAGGGGTCTAGATTCGTGTCCGTTTGGTGGCAATAGGCTCGCCCCCTATTACAAGGGACATAACATAATTGAAGAAATGTTGGTGTTCTATTAGGTTCACCTTTGCCAAATTTTTTGGAGAAATCTAGGCAGAAGGCTAGGCAACTGGGCCTATCCCAGTTGTAAACGTCCCTTTGTGCCTATTGGCCTTGTTTTAAAATAGTATGTATAGAAAATACATAAATAAATAAGCTTTTTATTATTTCTCATTTTTGTGCAGTTTTACAGGGGTTAAACTGTTGAAAACATTAATTTGAAATGTTATGAGCGTCTAAAAAGTGTTTTAGACGATCATAATTAAACATTTTACACTAGGTTTAACTTTGCCTCTTTGTCCCTAAAATATTTTACCCTCGAAAGTTCGTCAACGGTTGCAGAGTAGGCAAAACGTCGATCTCAGTTTGAACAAATTTGATGAACACAAAAATATACGTATACTAATTGAAGTGAAAACTTCATTAGGCGCGTTGAGCACTTTTTGAGTGATCAAAAATCCTGTCTCGTATGCTTTTCGTAGCAATCCTTCGAGTAGTCCCCAAAAACTGCCCCACTTGTTTTTTTTCTCTAAGCAGTGACATTTATTGTACTCGAAATTGCGGTGGGTCGGGGGGTATCCAGTTACTTTTTTAGCAAATCTCATTATTTTTCAGTGAAAGATCTTATACAGGATGTAAACCACCTCATCACGAAGCCGTCAACCAAGCATTCTGTACATCAAACTCAAACAACTTTTTGGGGTGAAAATTCACGTTTTGTGGTATAACTCAATGTAACGCACTCAAAACTCTGTGTTGTTGGATGTATTGAATAGTACGGGGTTCGTGGAGGTATTTACAGTAAAATCTTACAATAAAAAACTTTTTTGCAAAAAATATAACCGACTTCACACAAAAAAGTGAAAAATAACTTTAGCTTCAGAAGTCGGTGACCTTTGTTTGATTGATTTAGTTTTTTTGTCACCGACTTCTGAAGCTAAAGTTATTTTTCACTTTTTTGTGTGAAGTCGGTTATATTTTTTGCAAAAAAGTTTTTATTTTTCACTTTTTAGTGGTTCACATGTGCTTACCCTTTCACAGCGTATTGGTGTGATTTTTTGTTATGAACTGGTGTAAACAATAGACAGACGTGTCTTCAGCGATCCCAGTACATTTGCTATCATTTAATAAGGAGTTCAGTTGCCTATCTTCCAAAGTCACCAGATCTTTATCAAATCGAAATGGGATCACTCCGAGAAAGTACTCTGCCTAAAACTACCCAAACCGCTTCTGGTGTGCCTATAAAGTTAAGAAGTTACCTCTATTTCTCCGGGATCCCATTGAATGGAACTTTACATGTCTAACTGTCGAAATCTGGGTGTATTGTATACTTCTGCGTACTCCCTCAGAGCATACAGGTGTGATGTTACGTCATGATGTTGTATAAACAATAAACAACCAAGCGATTGCAGCAATTACTGCAGCTTTGCCGTGTATTTTTGAAGAGTTCCATTTATATCTCCGAAGATCACCGTAAGATCTTAACCAAATTGACATGGAACCACACGAAAAACACCAGCTTTTAAATAAAAGAATAATCATCAGAATCGGTTCACCCAGTCGAAAGTTTTGAGGTAACAAACATTGTCGAAATCTGGATATATTGTACACATCTGCGTACCCCCTCAGAGCATACAGGCGTGATGTTACGTCATGATGTAGTATAAACAATGAACCTACAAGCGGATGCAGCGATCACTGCAGATTTGCCGTCTATTTTTGAAGAGCTCCATTGTATATCTCCGAAGATCAGCATCAGATCTTCAAAAAATTAAAATGGGACCCAACGGAAAGCACCAGCTTTCAAATAAAAAAAGAATCATCAAAATCGGGTGGCCCAGTCGAAAGTTCTGAGGTAACAAACACAAAAAAAAAAAAATAAAAAAAAATACAGACGAATTGAGAACCTCCTCTTTTTAGAAGTCGGTTGAAAAACTTGTATAAAAAAAGAAACAAGTCAAAAATTTGGAACTTTGACCCCCAATATTTCCGTTACTAAAAGTTTCCCAGGTATGGTGTAGAACAAAAAAATGTTCGGAATTACGAGGAGAACAAGTGCCTTTCGGATTCGTTATGAGGTGTTTTACACCCTTCATTAGCTATATTATAAGCAATGATAGACTACTGGTGTGAATGTCGGACAGCCAAGTCATAAGTCTCGTATTTTTCGGATTTTCGTGCGTTATAATTATCACTTGCTTCGGTGAAAGAAAACGTCGTGAGGAAATCAGCACGCCTGAGAGACTTTTCTTGATGGCATTTAAAGCCAAGTCATAGGTTTTTTTTATAAGCTATCTTGCAGCCTTGAATTTAAGACCTCCAGCCAGAGGCAAAATCTGTGGTACGAGCCTTGGCTCAGGGCGTCTCTGAGGGGGCTGGATCTGAGTGTTATTATTAAAGGGCTGATTAATTAATACTGACTCAGCATCGCGAGTTGGCTAATACAAGGGTCGGGGGAGGGGCATGGGTGACAAAAACTCAGGTTAGGCGATTAACACACAATAAAGAAGAAGTTATCTACACTAACTCATAAATTATATACAACAAACCGTGTATTTTTTGAGGATCTAAAACTCGCCACTGTTATATGTAACATTTGCGCCCAATTTTATGCTTGTAGATCCCGCGGGGTAGACGGTTTTTGACCCAATCATAAACACTGGAGGTTTTATAAACCTTTCGCTTGAATGTTTCAAACGAATTCAAAGAAAATCGCTGATGTTTTGTTTATACAATTTAAATCATTTCAATTTAAAAATAAATGAGGCAGCATCAAAGTAAATAACATGAAAGCTTTCAACTAATTATCTCGGATTACCATATTTTTGAGTAATGCACTCAGCTTAATATTTTGATGTGGTATGTTAATTAACTAGCAGTACTATAAATCGAAGGTTATGGTCGGATGAACTTTGTCTTTTTTGTTATTGATTTGTTAATGTTTTGTCCTGTCTCGAAATCTTATATTTAAGGCACCCAAAGGCTAGCCCAATTAAGGAGTCAACGAACTCCCAAGTATATCTGCGAGCTGTCAATCCTAAAGAAAGAAGAAGCACTGGGATGTACCTTTTTGCAAAATCATTTCTTTTTTTATAAGTTTATCCGTTGACTTTTTTCCTTTGTAGGAGAATACCGGGACTGTAAACTTAAAGTCGCAATTGTTTAGTTATCATTATTCGTGTCAATTTCTTTTTTTTTTTGTGTCTAGGACATTGGTGCAGGCTACACCTCCGTTATCCTTTTCTGATTTATCTTACGGGATCCAAGACAGTTGACAGAGCTACATTGTCTCGGCAGTTTCGTGATGTTCGCCACTGTTTATTCTGGTTTCAGGAGTTGCAGTGGTTTAGGAATACTGAGGCGGGCTTGTCCCAAAAGCCTTTTTGTTACTTGAGTTACAAACTACTAGATCTCGAGAAGGGAGTTTTACAAAAAATGGTCCGTGGCTTGGGCCCCCAGTGGTCGAAGCACCTGTGGCGACGCCTCCAATTCGATATTTTTGTGCTTTTTCTCACTTAGAGAGAGTGAAAAGAGTGTTTCACCATAATAAGTATTTTTCCTAGCTAAGCTAAAGTTATCTATATCAAATAGCAGAGAGAATAAACCGCTACTTAACCTAATCCTTACAATAGATGACAAACCAGTTCAGCGATGGTTTTCACACGGTTTGCTAAACCCATAACCTATTGCACAGAACACATCATTATTATAATTACAGTTACATAGTTAAATGAACTTCAATATGTGGCACAAATGGGTGCTCAGAATGTAACGTATTGGTAGTTATCTAGTTTCCATAAAACCTTTTGGAAAAAGTTTATCATGTTTTTCCTCCAGATAACATGGACCATCAATCAAAGACAAGACAAAACTAGAACGTACAAAAAAGTTCTTTGTTTGTGACGAGTAGTTAACGTTATAAGCATCCAAGAGAAGGTAGTCTTACTGACGGGCATCGTTTTACTCAGTACTACATAGCATGTGGTGGTCAGATAGGCAGTCACTTCATGTACAATACTGGTATTCAGCTGCATCCGGTTAGACTGCGAGCCGACTCCAACACAGTAGAGAAACGGCTTGACAGATGATGGTGCGGTGTCCGTTTCACTAGGTACTTAGAACTTTGTGAAATGCCAACCACAAATCTCCACGAACTGTTTTTACAGCTGGACAAAATAACAAGACTTCTGGAATAATGACACTCAGAAAACTAACTAACTACATTTCTGGCCGCACAAATAGACACGAATAGTGCTACTTTCATTTATAAGATGTATAGCAGAAGGCAAGATAAATCAGTGGCAAGCAATCTCGAGGTACTGCTGTTCTATTATTACCGAGTATGGAAACCGAAACTCCTGCCACGGGGTTTAGTTCTGTCATAAAGTGTTGTATAAACAATGACCGACGGAATGTAACGGATAAGGCTTGAGTACAACGTACAGTTAACTGCATGTCAGAGAGAACACGACATTGTGACATCTACTGTTTTTTTTTATTTTTTTTTTGCTTGAATATTTACTTCATTTTTTTTTTTGTTATTATTGCGGCATTTAATATTTTTTTTTTTGTTATTTTTATTGACATTCATTTTGTATTATTAATTTTTATTTTGTTTTTGTTAATGTGGACCATGTGGGTCACACTTTTTTAAATTCCCCACGTCTGTCTGGCAGATTGAGTATAAGCGACCTACCCAAATGTCCTTTCTTTGGTATGGTTCGTCGTTTCGTTGAGCTCCTTGAGTTATACGTTGAGCTATACCATAACTGACAAATACTTGCACTGACTGGACAGGTCCACTCAAATATGTGTGGTTCTTTCTTCAAAAGACCATCTCAGACACTAATCTGCATAGTCCTCATGGGAATTGAGCAAGATTATGTCTGGACTTTTCGGCTGTTTCTTCTCAGAGTAGTCAGTTACGAAACACCGGCCCCATCTAGTTTAAAAAAAATACGAGTTAAAGTGTTTGTTTAAATCAACTTACTTACAAAATAAACATCATTTATCACAAACACCGTCATAGATGTGGCTGTGATGTTAGCAGTTTCTTGGATTGAATCATTTTTAAAACCTTTGAAATTTTTTTGCTCGCTGAAAAAATTGTTGAGGTGGTGGCTTCAGACCAGGTCTCTCAAACTGCCATGCAGTAATAACTGTACTGTCTTAAACGTATATTTCCAAGATGTCTGGAGCTTTATGTAACTGGGTCACAAAGTGTTCTACTGTTACTAAATACATGCGCTGTCAGAACTCTTGCTGTGACCGTTCGTCTGGCTTTACCTCCTACGCGGGATCATAAACGAGCCAACTGTTGCGCATCTCGCAAAGTGCCTAATATAAATTGAATAGACCTGCCGTTCTGCCAAGAATAACAAGGGAGCTAGCTAGTTTAAAGGTGATTTTCGTCTTCTGGACATGTCTTCGTGAAAGATTTTAAACAGGTCTGCATTAAAGAATATTTATTGTTGTTTTCAAACACAATATACTGTTAGTCCGGTCTTTTATTGTTGATAAATGATATTTTGTATTATTATTCTTCATAGGGTTTTAAAAGGTGTGAAGTGCTCGTGGCTAGGTTGGTCTGTGGATTGGTGACCACCCTTACATACCGAGTTTCCTCCGTGCCTCGGAAAGCGCGTTAAGCTGTTGGTCCCGGCTGTCATTTGTCCATCTTTGGCTGTTGTTACAGAAAGTCAGTGGCCCAAAAAGCCTGACACCAATCTTATCAAGTGGTATCGTATTACCCAGCATTAACTGGGTTATAGAGGTCAGATAGGCAGTCGCTCCATGTAAAATACTGGTATTCAGCTGCATCCGGTTAGACTGGAAGCCGACCCCAACATAGTTGGGAAAAGTCTAGGCAGATGATAAATACCTAAGAATACATCAACATAAATATTTTATTTTATTCAAGAGTGTAATGATCAAAGAGCTAGTCACATCAACATAAATATTTTATTTTATTCAAGAGTGTAATGATCAAAGAGCTAGTCACATCAACATAATATTTTATTTTATTCAAGAGTGTAATGATCAAAGAGCTAGTCTCCATTTAATAATATTTTACGAAAGTTGTGTAGTGCTTATACAAAAATTAAGGAAATCACATTTACGAAAAAACTTTTAGACCTCTTTTCATGAAATAAAATAAGTAGAAGACAGGCACTTTATATGTACTTAGACTGGAAGCCGACCCCAACATAGTTGGGGAAAAGCTAGGCATATGATGGCTTTATAAGCGTTTTGAAATCCCAAAGTTCCTGTTACAAAGTTCCTGTTACAAAGTTCCTGTTACAAAGTTCCTGTTACAAAGTTCCTGTTACAAAGCAAGATCCAACTTTAGCTTGAATATCTCGCTCAAGACAGTTTTCAGATTTCGAGAACTTGCTAAACATTCGTGAAGAATTTTGGTAAAATTCATCCAAACAACTTCACTAGAATACGCTATGCACGCTATATTTATTGTTCTCTCATACAACTCTGTTATTTACATACGAACTAAATGGTTTTCTATCCGACTTAACATAGGAATACAATTCATTAACCTACTTCATTGACAATTTTACACCGCATGAAGCAAAAGCTACGTATGATTTTAATATTGATTTAGATTTTTCAATACTCATACTCGGAAAATAGGTCTGAAGTTGCCTGAGGAGCGGGTTGAAAGTAATACTTTTCAGCCCTAGGGAGAATCACTTTCAACTGACAGCTGTCAAATAAAAAAAAAATAACTAGTTCTATTTTCACCTTTCTATTGAACCATGTTCCAACTTCTATATAGCCTCTAAATTGCAGCGCGATGTAAAGCGATGTAAAATTGAAATAACATAAAATTCTGTATTAAACAATATTTTCTTTATAAATAACTTAGTTATAATTTGGTTACAAATATTTCTTTAAAATAACATAGATTTGGGCAAAATATTTACTATTTTTTCAGTGCCGAAAGTGAAAAATAAAGGCTGAATAGCCGGCCACAAAAAAAAAAAACAAAATGGGCGGGAAAGCGGCAATCCGATCTTAATTTGTTTTCGAGTTGTTTCGTATTTTTATTTTAATTTTTCTTGTATTCGTAATGAAAAGCACAGTATTTACCTCGGGTTAAAGACTTATTTAGTCCCTTGAACTCGACACCCCGTCTCGAAACCACGTCTCGGGACTAAGGTCCATGTTCACCGAGAAGATAACAGTCTGATTATCTAAAACAGCTGTTTAAAACACATTTTTGTATGGGAACATGTCACATTGACAGCTGTTTTTCGATAATCAGACTGTTATCTTCTCGGTGAACATGGACCTAATTATGTTACTTTCACCCCTAGGGTAACAATGTACTATTACATATATCCCTTTTTTACAGGTCTTCGTCGATATGGAAGTATACTACAGCCCACCGATTGAAAAACCCCTTCCGGAAACATTAGTGAAAGCGGAGCTGCGTAGATCTAAGTCGTTCAACATAGCAGCAATCCACGGCACCGGGCCTGTACCGATCCATGGAAGCCAGGCTCTGCCGGTCCAAGGTGGCCAGGCTCTGCCGGTCCCCGGAAGCCAGGCTCAACCGCAACCATCTGGTTCAGGCTATGTTTCAACGCCTGGGTCCTGCCAAGATTCCATCGCTGGGACATCTACTAAGAATTCTGATGAAAATGTCTTGGACGATGTGCAACGCAATATCGAGACTATTGAACAGTCCCTTCGTGACAGGGAGGTGATTGTAGATATCGAGCCCCCGGAGCCGTTTGAGTCACGCACTCATAGGCTGAAAACGGCTGGTAGACGCTTCCTCAGGTAAGAATCTTGAATTTATATTAGGTAAGAACTTGAAGATAGCATATTTTCGTTGCATTATTTCGTTGAATTAAGTATTTGTGAATAAAATTAAACGTTAATTACAATGTAGGTAATTAAAATTTATCAACGTTGAAAATATTGGTAATTATATAAACTCAATTTTCAAGTTATCATCTGTACAATCATAATAAATAAAAAATAAGAAAGGAAAGAATCGATTCAAAGCACTCAATTTGAAGCAGGTATTCCAGAGCTACAGGCCCTTTTTTCAGACCCTGTTGTTTTCATTTTATATATTTTTTAACAGACCATGGTTTATCATCGATTTATTTCGATCAGATCGTTAATTAAAAATTAATTAGTACTTAATTGTTATTTCTTAATTCAATAATGACATAACCGAATTCCTAACTACTTAATTACTGATAAACTTATTAAATAAATTATTATTTGCTAGTTTTATCGTGGTTGCATAATTATGATTGCGTCCAGATTTTTGTTGCGTTGGATTGACGTTAAAAAATTAAGCTGCATGACTAACACCAATGATACTCTGATCCGCATTGACCTAATTTTGATTACCTGATCCCATTATGAGGTGATAACGTTACGGTTTTATACATATTAAATGCGTACAGAGTTTTGTGGAAAGAATACCGAACGGCTCTAGTTGTTGTTGTTTTGTACAGTGCATATAACTTCGTTGATTTGAAACGTACTAAACAACATATCTTTCTCTCTAGGCGCGGATTCACATTGGGCGGCGCAGAGCGCGTCTTTCTTGATATGCCAGAGCGAAAACGTCCATCAACTCTGCATACAGTTAGGGCCTTCATGCGCCTCGGCAAGACCCGACCTCCCCGAGGAAGCAGCGATGAGGAAGCGGGTCTATTGGACAATCGTGCATTCTCTTCCTCGGAGCCAGACCGCCCCCCTAGCCAGACTTCTGCGTCTTCGGACGAAGTGCTGGTCGAGGTCCATTCGCCAACAGATCAGCGCAAGATAAAGAAGACGTAAGTACTGTCATTCAATTCTGATAGTATAAAGTCTTTGTTTTTGTATGGAAGTGGGATAAGGACTTAGGACTTTTGAAACCAGGTTCTTTGAATTATTATGTAAAACACGTTAAATGGCAAAATCTTTTACAGCCCAACGGAGGTTACCTTCAATGGTAAATAAAGTCACGTGTCGACGTTCTAGGATCAACCAAAGTTATTACAAGCTATAAAATATTATTGCTTCCCTGTCTTCCTCTCACTTTATCCATACTCACATTAATTATTCGTCATCCTTTTAGCCACATGAGATTCATACCTCATCCCTCCACACCAAATCCTCTTTTCAAGACGAAACACTTTTTTTTTCACTTTTCTCTCACAAGGGCCAATTTAATGTCTTCTAGAAAAATTGGCATAGGCATAAGCATAATCCGTTTGTAAGGCCTGAATTTTTGTCACGCTCGCGGTCGGTCGGGCTCGGTCGGTCACGTAAGAGTATACATTGTTCTATATACAACGTGTAACAGAAAGGGTATAGTCATATGAAAGGGTGTGTTACAGACCATCAAACTGAACAACTTCCACCATCGTAATCGCGAAAAAATAATTAGCTGTCTCATACAGCCGAGTAGGTTTTAGAATTTTGTATGGGACCGTTGATAATTTTTTCGCGTTTAGATGGTGGTCCTATAGAGAAAAGTGTTCAGTTTGATGGTCTATAGCACACCCTTTCATATGACTATACCCTTTCTGTTACACTTTGTATACCTATAGGGTGTAAAACACCTCTTCACGAAGTCGAAAGGCACTTGTTTTCCCCATTATTGCGATCATTTTTTTGTTCTACACCATACCTGGGAACCTTCTAGTTACGGAGATATGGGGGGTCAAAGTTACAACTTTTTGACAAGTTTTTTTTTAAATAAAAGTTATTACGTCGACGCTGACGTCAGCAGCAACCAACGGCCGTATTTTGTTCTCGCTGTCGTTACGACCGACCGTACGCGGAAGACCATCAGCGCGATAAGAATTCAGGCCTAACTTTCTCACTGATGGTACATAAGGAGATAGGCCATCACCAAGTAGACCCATTGTCGGTTGGTGTCATTAACTGGTCCGAAAATAAAAAAAAATACTTTTACCCCAGACGCTCTGTCATCGAGACCGGAATCCCAGCGGCCCTAAAGGCAGCTGACTTCCAAGTGTGCGTCACTGTCATTGAAGCTCGGCAGCTAGCCGGCTTGAACATGGACCCAGTGGTCTGCGTGCAGATCGGCGATGTGCGCAAGTACACCAGCGTCAAGGAGAGCACCAACTGTCCTTATTACAACGAGGTAAGGTTTTAACATGTATTCAACTACTTTTTGTTTCATTCCATTCCTGTGTTCAGATTCTCCAAAGAAAAAAAAAAAGAACCAATGAATCCTGAAAGACATAAATAGACCAATTAACTATGTTGAACAAAAAACATAGATGAAGCGACATGCAAACGACGACCAAATATATGGAACAATTATTCCCGTAAGATGTACTCTCACCGTACTCAGGTCGTGGTAGGTTTTACGTTCCATTTTATGAAATGGCCGGTCACAACATTAAGTAATCAATTCTAAGTACACTGTAAGAAGTGAGCTCGCATACCGAGGAAAAAACGATTGACTAAGGACGATTGATACAGAAAGTGACCCGGGAGGGTAGCGTAAAACACAAAGAGAAATAGAAAGTAATTGAGGAGCCCTTTAGCCAGCTGATGGATATCCATCAGCTTTTTTTAAAATAAAAAACTTTTCCAACGATTTAAAATATTTCTCAAGACTCTAAGAAGAGTTAGGTACTTGCAAGACCATCTTAGTTTAGAACCTCAACAGTACGTGTTTCATATTGAAGATTATTATCAACATAAATTGTGGTGTACACTTCACGCGTTACAGATTAACAACATGTTGGTATAATTTCTGTTTCCAGACCAAAATACACAGAGCTCAAATTGAGTTGAGGATTATGCCATTATAATGGTTTGATCCAGTAGATCGGATCAATCATAATGGATTGTTTAGTGACGCAGTTGTTTGCTACTCATCCGATAATTCTAGAAACATTATTTCCTTACAAATTCGTGAGGATTAAGACTGATTCGTTATGATGCCAATAACATACAGTGATACAGTAAAAACACAACTTGAAAACGGGTAGCATTTAGTAACGATCGCCATATTTATTTACAAGCAATGTTGCAAGTCCCTATGAAAGTTGTTACAAATGATGTTAGTTTTGTTGAGAGAAGTCAAAGCCAAATACATCTAAAATACATACACACGTTGAATGTCTTTGATGTGCCCTCACCGTAGACCTGAAAAAAATATTTACAATATGATTTGATGTTTTTTTTAGTTTGAGCAGTGATAGTCCAGTGATGGTATGTATGAGTTTCGGATTGCTTAATTGTAGATCTCGAGTTCGAACCAACATAATGATCACTTGCTTCGGTGAAGGAAAACATCGTGTGTAAACCAGTATGCCTGAGAGAAAATTCTCGATGACATGTAAAACCAAGGCAGACCTCGCGATAAGGAAAGAAAGAATGAGAAGAGTGACCTCGAACATCCCACAAGGAACAAAAAAAACGTTTTTTTTAACGAGTGAGACACTTCCAATGTCACTATCGACGAAATGGATAGAACACACCTTTATAGTCCTGGGTACAATATTGTTGTTTCTGTGAACACAATATAGAAATAGAAAAGCAATGCGGAAAGCTCTAAAAATCCAAACCCCAGTGCCATCATCCAGCCCCTAAAAAACAAAATTTAAAAGGTGTTCATGTACAGTACGCACAGGGCGTAGGGGCGTGGGTCACATTCGACACTTCATCAAAATACAACAGCCAAACCTTGTTACGGCGGGCATAAAATATTATTTAGTTTTTCGAAGTTAGAACTGCAAGTTACAATTGCAAAAAATTTTTCAATTTGGATTAAATATTTATTGTAATAATGGCAAAAGAAGGTAACCTTTACTTGGAACTGACAAATGTCAAATGTAATCTATTAAATTGGCCCTACTATAGACGTTTTAAAATTGCATGATTGGCTCAAAGGTAAGCTAAATGTGCATTTAGCTTGCGTTGTCTAAGCATTACAATTTATTGCGTTATGCTTGACTGAAGATTACTAGTATTTCGCCAACTATTTATTGGATAAGGTGCAAAGGAATTTTCGTCATAGGAAATATTCTCTTTGAAACCTACCTGACTTTTGAGAAATGCCGTCAACTCAAGACTTGTTTTTTTTTTACAAATCTGGGCAAAGGCCTCCCCTATATGATTCCAGACCCCGTATTCACAACGCTTCGACTCGATTTCGATTCGGGAAGTTGTATATCTATCTCGCTCGTTTTCGTTACGCCAAAAAAGGATAGACATTATGACTTGTGGAATCGAAATTCATTCCGAGCGTTTGTGATTACGGCTGGGGTTCTTTTCGTGTGCCACCTCGAACCATATTTTAATAACATGTTTTTGTCCACAGTACTTCGTATTCGATTTCCATATGCCGCCGGTCATGCTGTTCGACAAGATTATTATTCTTTCGGTAAGTTTTTTGTTGTTCTAATATTTTATTAAGTTTTATGGTATCACATGCGATGCAACATTTCTTGCGACGCGAATTTCTCGTTGTTGTAAGTAGGCGCGCGGCCATTTTAACTAATAATAATATAAGCTCATTAAATAATAGTGTGGTATAAAAACATTATTATTCACTTTGAATAAATTATCAGTAACTTTAGCAACAATAATCTTTTGATATTTTTTAAATAGGTGCTACGAACTTGCGTATTCGCGTAGCACACGTTGCTACGAGTCAGCATACTCTCGTAGCACTTGTATGTTACGTAACCGTATTATAGGTTGAGTAAGAAAATGTTCCGACACAAAGTAACTTGATCGTAAATGTAGTACTTAAAGTTCACGTTATAATTAAAATTCCCTTGTTAATCCAAATGAACTCAAGGTCTGTTTACTAGAGCTTCTGTTTTCAAAGCATTAAACTAAAAGTGTCGTAAAATATTAATAACGGACGCCATTTGGCGTAAATCAAAGTGAACGTAGAAAATTTCAGTAAGCAGCACTTAAATATTTATTTCAAGCAAATTCAGCATTTTCATAAGATTATTTCAAGGCCAATACGATAGCATATATTAGTTACAATGTGATCTAAGAATCTTTATACAATGAATTATGGTCCAATAAGTAAAGAGAAACCTCTCTTTACTAGTGATGTTTTAGAAATGAGAAAAAATAAATGACATCTAATGATGATGGCCGTTAATACAAATGTTAACTTAAAAACGAAGGTATTCCGGATGTATCGCGTAAAAAAAAACGCTTGTTTATTTTAGTACATATAAAATAAACGTACAGAAAACTAGAGACCTACAATAATAAAAAAATGCTCTGTATTTGCGCAGGAATGTTCTAAGATTTCGTTAGTCCAAATACTACTAATATAGTCATATTGTAGAATGTCGGCTATCTAGCTCGAGGATAAACTTAATTATCGATAAGGCGCCTACATGAGCTAAATTAGCAACTCTATTTGTGGTGGATCAAACTGCGTCTGAAATACTGTTAGAATAAAGTTCTAATCAGCTTGCGCTTGCACTTGTGGTTGTTACGTCAGTCACTGCGGGCCGACTAGTGCGAAACGAGTGGTTTCGATCCATTTCCAAAAAATCTATGGATTGGACTAAAAAAATAAAACACTATGATGCCAATATGTTGCTTGTAGAATTATTTACCAAGCAATCAGAATGATCGCATGTATTATACTCGTGGTATGGTTTTTACCAGTTAAAATATTTTTTTTTGAGAAATAATCGTGATTTTTTTATCGAGGAAAATTAATTGTTATAAGTTTTCAAAACACTATCATACTACTTGGCATCTATCCTGAAAATGTCATATATTTATCTAGTTTTGTTTATTGCAGTGAATCAAATACTTTCAGGCATTATAAAACTCGCGTTTAGCTCTTGTAGTCGGCTTCAAATATTTATTTTAAGAATATTTCGTGTTTATTAACTTACTGTCTACATACAGTTGTGAGCGTGTGAAAATATTAAGCCGTTCATCATAAATTCTACCTATCGTGTGCGTTGGATGACAAGTCATCCATCACAGTAGGTCCGGAAAATATGATAATATGCACGAACCAAAATATTTTTCCATCACAATGTTTCAATTTTTTTTATTTTATTTTATGTTATCTGAGACTTTAGACAAATTGCAATCGTTTTTTGTTTGTAGTCCAAATGGCGCTGCCATTAAAGAACAAGTTACCTTAAAATTCAGAATTTATAAAAACCCCGACAAACAGGGTCATAATTTCACAAGCCCTTTGATTTAATACCCAATATTATTGAGGGAGTTGTTGAAAAAAAAATTTAAAGAACCATTTTGTGATGGCGGCCAAGTTGGATTTGATTTTTTTAAAGGGTATTATAGTATTCCACTAGTCAAGCCCTTTGATTGGATACCCATATTGAGGGAGTTAAGTCATAGGTGTGAGTGTGTGTGTGTGATTGTGTGTGTATGTGTGTGTGTGTGTGACGTGTGTGAGTGTGTGTGTGTGTATGTGAGTGCGTGTGTGTGTATTTTTTTTTTGAGTTGTTGAATAAATAAGTAAATCGCCCTTTTGTGGCGGCGGCCATCTTGAATCGATTTCTATCAAACATAGCTAGGAACATACCCGACTAATTCACCGTTCAAACAAAACAAAATCAAAATCGGTTCATCTGTTCGGGAGTTACAGACAGACACACACACACAGACACGTCAAACTTATAATAATTAGTATTATAACACCCCGTCGTTTTTGCGTCGGGGGTTAAAAGAGCACATCACAATCTTACTACTGTTATAAGTGATAATTGAGAGGGGCACACCGGCTATGAAATAAACCTGAATTGAAAAACTCCATATTACATGCAACACGCGCATTCAACAGTACTGCGACCACGAAGCAGTTAGGTACCTTTGCGAATAAGCTTCTGCAAATGAGATAGGGTCGTCTGGAATCGGATGCAGATGGGAAAATTCTACTTTCCGCAGATTTTTTCCAGCCAGTGACTACAGAGGATAAACTTATCATGCACTATCTGGTGTCCACGGTACAAGCCTTGCTTAGTGTGGCACTAAATGGCGCTGTGGGTAATGTCCGAGTGATATTTATTCATTTATTTTTATTTATTTACGTTTTTCTTAATTTGTATGTTAATATGAAAAGCAAAGAGTGGTTGTGTGAGGGAGCAGTGCTGCCGCCAAAGAACGAGTGAGTCAGAAAAATAAACAATAAAAAAATACAAGATCGCCAGCGATTCAAAAGTATACACATCGATAGACACTGTGATGGCTAATGACGATGGTACTGCCTACCCCGTCGAATTTCTCAACTCCCTGGAGTTAGCAGGCCCATAAACTAGAGATTAAAGTTGGCATTCCAGTTCTGCTGATGAAAAACCTTGATGCACACAGACTGTGCAACGGCACCAGGCTTCGTATCACAGAGCTGGGCAGTAGCAGTATAAAAACGGAGCTGCTAAAAGAGAGAGCGTTTTAATTCCCCGCTTACCCATTATTCCAAATAAGTTGCCATTTCAGTATTTTATGGTTTGGCCCTGGGTTCTGGGTGGTTCGGCGAACCAACAAAAACTTAAAACGGAAAATAGTCAAACTTTTTAAACAAACTGTGTGTGTCTCGGTATAACTAACAGTAGGCTAGTTTCCACCATCTATAAATTGCAAAAATAATTAGTCCGTCAGTTAGAGTATTGGAAAAGAATGGACACGTATTTTTTGTTTTTGTAAATCACTGAGTACTGACAAAGATAAAACGCATCAAAACTCGGGAGTGGGGGCTCGTGACGTCACAACGCACTAAAAACTATAGCACGGCGTGACGTATTGCGAATTTTAAAAGCGTCGTATCTTCGTCAACTTTTTTTATGTAACAAAAGAAAAAATACGGTTCAAATATTTTTTTATAATCTAACTGACGGACTAATTAATTTTTTTAGGACACAAGCCTTATACACAATTATAATCATTTTTAATTATTACAAACCTTCCTTGAATGACGTAAGTGAGCACTAAGAAAGGGTTTTTCGAAATTCATTCCCTAAAGGGTTTAAAGTTTGTATGAAACTTGGTTAATATTAAAGTTCAAGTTAAGAAATGTAAAAACCATATATGAGCTTATAACGTTGGAAGAATAAAGAATTTAAAAGGAGAAAACAGGACTGAATGTGGATGAATCTCCAGGCGTAAAAAAGGGTATGCTCTGGGCAGAGTACGGTAATCCTATGAAGCATTTCTACGCCACTTACAAAACTGTAAATCGCGTTGTAAAACCGACATTTAAATTATCCAGCAAAGGCTTAGGGCTTTTTGAAGAAGATCAAAATTGGCAATCAGCACTCTATGAATCTCCTTTCAAAATGAGAGATCTTTCAGTTTTTGGAATAAATTTAAACAATTTTCAGAACGTCTACTTACCTAAACTTGGAAATGGCGAGTTCCCAGAACTAGATGGCATGTTAACTTTACCTAAAGAATTACGCACAGTAGTTATTAACTTTCGTCAAAACAGTCGACTATCCTGTTAAGTTTTTTAGTACCATTAATCCAGCACATCTCCATTGTTATAAGCTTTCGCTGCGTGTCGGTACCAGTATGTATACCTGTGATGTTTCTTCAGAATTTACAACTCCCAAAACTATGTAATGGTACTAGGATGCCAGTAAGGGCTTTGCATTGTAATTTAGTAAAAACCACTATTTTGACGAGGTCGACTCAGGGAGAAACAGTGTTTGTGCCGTATACCGTTGACTCCCCATGATCTGCCGTTTGAATTTAAGCGACTTCAGTTTCCTCTAAACGCTTTACGCGGACGAGGTCGCGGGCAACAGCTAGTTTATTATAATTCACCACCGGTGGCGTGTCGCGGACACTAAGTCACGAGTGGCCGCCACCGGAGGTAGCCTGTCGTGTCCAATGAGTCGTGAGTGGTCGCCACTCGCTACACGTGTTCGGCGATTCCATACAAAACGTTTTAAAAATCATATTATAAACAGCTTATCTCCAGCCACCGGTGGCGGACATAGCTTATTAATTATTTATTGTTTTATTTTAAATTAGACGTGAAATACTAAAGTTAAAATTACTTAATATTAAACTTATTTATCTTTCGTTATGTTGCAGGCAAATCAGCCTATTGCAATAAATGTTATATATGTAGTTGTAAATAAAACTGTGATTTTTATATGCATGTATTTAAATCGATATCTGTATATTCCCTTTTTTCGATCAAAATATTTCAAAGTTAAACCAAAAATACTGACTTGCACTCAAATTATGCACACTAAATAAATCAAATTCGATATACTGTTTAATGGTATTTGCAGAACTGTTTTACTGAACGAATAACTATTATCAAAATAGTATATCTAACAATTCTATAATTCAACAAACATATTAAACCTTTTTTAAGGAAAACCATCACCTAATTTACTTTTAGGAACATCTATATGTCACCGTAAAATTGTCAAATTAACGTTATATTGTAATATCTCTAGCGATATTGTAAAATCTCGAAATATTGTCAAATGAACATACTGCTTACAACACTTTATATTCCCCTAAAAAGAGTAGTCGACGGAGCCCCGCTTCGCGGGGCCCCTATTTCCGAGTGCAGGGTTTAAAGGGAACCTAACTAACCTAACGGGGGGGTGCCCCAAGTCCCGATTATGGGGGCAGAGATACTTCCGTATGTTCAGTTGACAATAATTCGAGATATTACAATATCGCTACAGAGACACACGTTATATTGTAATATAACGTGTTTGACAAGTACAATTTAGAGTGCAAGTTAGTATTTTTGATAAGCAATTCGTATTTTTGTTTTTTATATCATATATCCGATGTACGAACCACATTTTTGGTGTGAATTCGATAAAAAAGGTCATCTCGTTTTGTGTTATTTTTTAGTTTTTTTTGCAGTACTTGTTTAGTTAATCAATTGGTTTTTTTGCACAGCATTCATTTTTCTGGTATGCATTCAGTTAATTAGTGGAGTTACCTAGTGTGCTGAAAAAATATACAGATGTGCATTTAAAAATATCCCATTTTTATATAAGTACTTAGAAGTAAATTAAGTGACGTGAAAACGTGATTATTACCTGTTCGTAAGAAAAAACGTTTCATTCTACTCATTGTTTGATTTTTCTGCTATCTGTACGGAAATAAACAATATGGCGGATTTTTTTCATGAAAATAGATTTGTAGCGAGTTTACACATACTTTTTTTCGTGGCGAATTAACTTTGTGACGAATGTACAATAACCCGTTTTACTAATTTCGAAATAATACTGTATGGAAATAAAAAATGTGACTAACAAACTATCTAGAATATTATAAAATGTAATCATTAGTATCGTTACACCGAAAAAATCAGTGTTAAATATAAAAAAAATACTATTTGGTTTCCAAATGCCTTCTTTACATTTAAAACCGATTATTCGGTGTCACGATATTAATTATTACATTTCATATTCAATATTTTAGTTACCCACTTTATATATAAGCGCTCTTAAACTAGAGTTGGCTAGCAAGACGCTGTGATGACAGGTGGACCAAAGCTGCCACCGAATGGCGTCCAAGAACTGGCAAAAGGAACGTGGGACGTCCAGCGCAGCGGCGAGATGGGCAGACGACATAGTTGTCGTCGGGGGAAAAACCTGGATGAGGTTGGCACAGGACCTTGGAGATGGCACAAGAAAAGAGAGGCCTCTACCCAGCAGTCGGTGAGCTCGGGCTGTGGGTGATGATGATGATGATGTAACAAGTCATTTGTACAACCTAGGATGTCCCACAATCGAATAAACCCAAAAATATCTTAGTTTTTACGCGCCAGTCTACGCGAGTCAGTTTTTTACGATTGGTAAATAGAAGGTAGACCAAGAGCTCATATGTAATACAATATTTTCTTACGACAGCGGAAATATCAAAACATTTCCTGTAGAGAGAAAGAATATAACATTATTTTTAGGAAAGAGAATGGTCTTGTACCGGGTCGTGTAATTGTGTGCTTATTTTATGAGTATCGATCGGTAGGGCAGTTTTTTGTGCTCGGAGGATACGTATAGTAAAGCAGTTGGTTTTTTGAGCCCCCTGGTAATCGTGTAGGTAAAAAATACAATATACATTTTTTAATATTTAAAATTTATATTACACGTTTAGGGCACATATTTATTTAGTTTTAGGAACTTACCCACATTTAAAGGGCGGAGTGAATCATGTCTAAGAATCTGTTGTATTTTCGATTCAGTAATCGCTTGTTTACGAGTACTACGAAATGTTTACTTCGTGTGTCCCACGTGAAAGTTGATTGTCTTGTGAGTGCTAACCTAGATTGAAAATGGTGAAAAAACTCATTAAGTTATGAAGACTTCGCGATCGGCTTATTCGTCAACTGGCGACTGAGTAACTCGCGAGTTGGCACCTTCCAATATTTTTTTTTTTGTCGTCAACTCGCACGCACGTTATAAAGTAGGTACAGTCAAATGAAAAAGGATTAAAACCAATACCTAAAAAAAAATAACTTCGAACTTCCACGACTGACAACGATTCAGACTTCCATCGCAACGTCTTCCGGTTCGCGGTCGCCACTCCAGAACTTTTTGGCCCCATCGGCCATCCGTTCTGCGAACAATGTGCCCTGCCCGACGATGTCTCAACGATTGACTTCTTTCTCGAAATAAAACCTACCTAACAGGGCCGTTTGTCCCAGGTACACATTATTGTAACAACTTCGAGTGTAAAGTCTCCGATCTTGATAGGAGTGGGTGTGACATGGGCATTCAACATCACCTTGGTTTTGTCCATGTCCATTATAAGACACACTCTTCCGGATGGTCTACCGAGATCATCGAGCATTATACTGAAGTCCTCCATAGTCTCAGCCATGACCACTATATCGTCGGCAAACCGAAGGTGAGTGATGTATTCGCCATTGACGTTGATGCCTAGCCCTCTCCAGTCCAGAACGTTGAAGTCATCCTCCAGTGCTGCGGTGAAAAGTTTTGGAGATATTTCGTCTACCTGTCTCACACCTCGCTGCAGAAGGATAGGTTCCGGGGCTTGGTCCTGAAGTCGGACTAACATGGTGGCGTTTTGGTACAAAGCCTTCAACCCCTCGATGTACCGGTAGTTTATTTGGCACCGTTGGAGAGACTGCAGTACAGCCCATGTCTCGACGGAATCTCTCGATGGCTTTCTCGTAGTCTACAAACGCTAAACAGAGAGGCGGGTTATACTCTTCGGTCATCTGTATAACCGGCCGCCGCGTATGTGTGTGGTCCACGGTGCTTAAGCCTTTTCGGAAACCTGTTTGGGAGGTCGAAAATCGTCAAGCCTGCGCGCGAGACGATCCGTGATGATTTTTGAAAACAACTTGTAGACATGGCTTAGAAGTGAGATGGGCCTATAATTCCTCAACCGGACATTGACGCATTTTTTTTACGAGTCTCTTAGTTTTAGCAGACCTGCACAGTTAGTAAAGTTCAAAATGTCACGGTTACTGGGCCGTTTACCTTAGGTATCTTAATAGATGTTAAAGTCAAAGTGGTTTTTCTATTATACCTTAATATTATTATATAGCAGTGTTCACTCTTAGATTTGTCACTGGATTATCACTGGATTTGTCAACTACTCCATGCAAAATAACGAGGGTTACTATGTAGTGTAGGTATGAACATCTTGTCGCAAGATAACAAGTTACTTGCCACTCAACATTGGCTCTCTAGACACCCAGCAAAAGGTTGTATAATGTATTCCTCCATTGAGAACTCTATTTCGTGCACGGTAAGGTGTATGTTGAGCAGTTTATTGCCAAATTAATATAAATGAGTGGTGGGAGTGAGATAGCTACTCAACTAAAGTATTTACGTGAGAAGATACGATATTTTGAAATGTGATGTTACACTTCACCTCAATTAGTCATGTGATAATTATGTTGGTTGGTTTTAGTAGCCTGCCAGTAGCTCGTGGCTAAATAATAGCAGCCGCTCGGGTCGATCTTCAGGTTAAGCCGTGCTTGCCTAGGTTGGCCTGTGGATGGTTGACCACTTATAGCATACCGAGTTTCCTCCGTGCCTTGGCAAGCACGTTAAGGAGGTGGTCCCGGCTGTCATTTGTAGAGCTTTGACAGTCGTTACAGGTAGTCAGTGACCCAAGGGGGATCATATTACCCAGTACTAACTGGGTTGTGGAGGTTAGATAGGTAGTCGCTCCATGTAAAATACTGCATTTGTTATTCAGCTGCATACGGTTAGACTGGAAGCCAATCCCAACATAGTTGTGAAAAGGCTAGGCAGACGATCGTGGGACTGCCAAGTCATTTATGTCTTTGAATCAAGGCCTCTGATTTTTCGGATTCATGTGCGTATTGTATAGATCACTTACTTCGTTGAAGGAAAACATCGTAAGGAAACCAGCGTGCCCGAGAGATATTTCTCGACGGCACGTAAAGTCAAGTCGGAGCTATGAGCTAGCTCGCCGTCCGTCCGTCTTATGATGACAGTTCTTGTCTACGGCGCGTTCGTGTTCCACGCGCGCCTCAAAAAGATGTCAGCATTATGAAGGGGCCCGCAACGGCCGAAGCCTGCCAGGGCTGCGGGACTGAAAAACTTCAGGCACCAATCACACGATAACGAAGAAGATGTTGATTTTTATTGATCTAGTAGTTGTCACTAGTTACTGTTAAACAAACCAACATAAAATGAGGCAGTATTCCTGAGTCAGGAAAATCGTCATTGAGATTTATCATCAGGATTTTTTCAGTAGGTAAGTTCTGTTTGATGTTTGGACTTGCGTCCGATTGATGGTGATAGGCTCGAACCTTGATGGCAATAAACGTAGGTAATGTTGTTGTATTCTTTTTAAATACGTACTACAGATGTCAATTTTTTTACCCCCAACGCAAAAACGACGGGGTGTTATAAGTTTGACGTTTCTCTCTGTGTGTGTGCTAATTTTTTAAAATAATCTCGAACGAACAGAGATAAGAAAGAAAAACCTTATAAAATCACTAGCTGTGCCGCGCTGTTTCACCGGTTGTATCGTCATGTTTATAGGTACGTTCACCATGTATTTATTATTATTTTATTTTTATTTTTAAATTATAATTATATTTATTACGTGTTATTAACGTGTAATTTAAACATGGGGAGACCTGAAATAAATTAATTTTGGACTGTCAAATGCAATATGATTGATTAACCTTTTGACCGCCACAGCATAAACGCACGCGCGTGTCCTCCACGCCAAGCCACAATTTCATCTACTATTTTGTCACATATTTGTGTCGTTTGGCGTACAGGGCACGCGCTTGCTTGTCACGTATATGTGACAATGGCGTCCAAAAGGTTAAACACCCTTCTTCTGTCTTCATCTTTATTTATTTCTAACTGTTGCCCGCGAGTTTCATCTGCATGATATTATAATAAAAAAAAAACATTACTTCCGCCTTTTATTTTTTTTGCATGCCACCCTAATCCGTTTTCTTAAATATTCTAAGCCTTACTCCATATAACATGTAGCGACACTACCAAAAAGTACTAGCTACATTGATTACAAAGTACTACCACGCCATCTATGACAAGGATGATGAACTACCAGCGAAACACGTCATAGATCCTACACCGCGCAAGCAACATTCGAGTATATACGAAAATCCGTCAACAACCGTCGCCGTCGGACAGTAGCCCACCAGACTTAACACCCGTCTGGTCGGAGGATCCTCCCTTTTCTACGGGGGATGAAGAGCTTTACACCCTGTTCATCATACCCCCAAAAACACATCAGCTATTCACCAATAAAAGTCCTCTCAAAATCAGTCCATCCGTTTTGGAAATTAGCCGGAACAAACAGACAGACAGGCAGGCAGGCAAATAAAATGTATTTTTCGCGATAAATACCGAATATAAAGTACATCAAATTACGAACTTGCTACAATCTCTCTTCAATTTTATTTATTTGTATAATACTTAGATTATCCATGTCTTTTTTTTCCTTTTCCTTTTTCTCTTGTGGAAATTATTGACTACACTGTGCTACGGTTTTTTCAACCGACTTCTAAAAAGAGGAGGTTATCAATTCGTCTGTATTGTTTTTTTTTTTTTTGTGTTTGTTACCTCAGAACTTTCGACTGGGTGAACCGATTTTGAAGATTCTTCTTTTATTTGAAAGCTGGTGCTTTTCGTGTAGTTCCATGTCAATTTGGTTAATATCTTACGCTGATCTTCGGAGATATAAATGGAACTCTTCAAAAATACACGGCAAAGCTGCAGTAATTGCTGCAATCGCTTGGTTGTTTATTGTTAATACAACATCATGACGTAACATCATACCTGTATGCTCTGAGGGAGTACGCAGAAGTATACAATACACCCAGATTTCGACAGTTAGACGTGTAAAGTTCCATTCAATGGGATCCCGGAGAATAGAGGTAACTCCTTAACTTTATAGGCACACCAGAAGCGGTTTGGGTAGTTTTAGGCAGAGTACTTTCTCGGAGTGATCCCATTTCGATTTGATAAAGATCTGGTGACTTCGGAAGATAGGCAACTGAACTCCTTAATAAATGATAGCAAATGTACTGGGATCGCTGAAGACTCACGTCTGTCTATTGTTTACACCAGTTCATAACAAAAAATCACACCGATACGCTGTGAAAGGGTAAGCACATGTGAACCACTAAAAAGTGAAAAATAAAAACTTTTTTGCAAAAAATATAACCGACTTCACACAAAAAAGTGAAAAATAACTTTAGCTTCAGAAGTCGGTGACAAAAAAACTAAATCAATCAAATAAAGGTCACCGACTTCTGAAGCTAAAGTTATTTTTCACTTTTTTGTGTGAAGTCGGTTATATTTTTTGCAAAAAAGTTTTTTAATAAGAACGCGTCCTACAAGACTGTAACTAAGATGGACAGATATTGAATCAGTTTAGACCTTCGCTGCCGCCGCAGATGTTTTGTATCCAAGCGCTCAAGGGTACGTGCTTATCCAATTTCATATTCAAATCCTTATTAATGTACAGATACCAACTTTATATATATATGTTTTATAGGTTTCAATTTATTTTTATTGACAATGACTATGCACGGTAGTATTAGTGGTACAGGACCTACCATTAAATATAAATTTTAAAGTTTCACATCACACTGAACTTTATCTGTGAGTTCTAAAGTTGTTTTCTCAATCAGTTTGGAAATTCAATTCCGAATTCAGTGTAAAATATGTTGAGTATTGATTAAGTACTACCATTAAAAACGTGTAAATTGAAAAGTGGAACTATAACTGAAAGGTTCCCAAGTTTATCCATAACAAAAATGAACGTTGTAATGAAAGGGAGAACAAGTGTCTTTCGGCTTACATATGGGTATTTTTACACCCATGGATCGAACCTAAATCAGACCAAGTATAAACTGTATAATGTTGTTGCATAAATGGGCTTATAACCAGGATGTTGGAAAAGAACGAGCATTTCGACTTCGTTAAACTTTATGGCAAAATTAATCTGATGGAGGCATTAAATAAAATTCCGTAACATTTGGACTAACTTTAATAGAAAACTCACGGCACTGTGACACAAAACTTTGTCCTCGTATCCTGTATCTATTCATGAATGTGAACAACTTTTGCAATGGAACAAACTCTGAAATAAATAAAACAAAACATGCATTCTATGCATTTCAATCGTGTGCGCTTTTGAATAAAACTGAGTAAAAAAAACATATACATATAGTAGGTATCACGGTCCATGACGTCAGCCAAGTGGCTCGCTTTAAGAGTGATTCTGGACTTTCATCATCGTGATTAATCATCATTCTACTAACCTTAGACCAATTCATTTGAAATTTGCGCAGCATGTCTTTTTCCTCCATACTTTTCTATTACTCGTCATCGAGAGCAGCGGTGGCCCGGTGGTGCGGCCCGGACTTACGAACAGTAAGTCGTGGGTTCGAACCCAGGCAGGCACATTACTTTGTGTAATTTATTTCATCACTACTGCATTCAAAACGGTGAGGAAACCGGCATGTCCTAGAACCAAAACATTCGAAGATATGTGACATCTACCATCCCGCACTGGGCCGCTTGGTGGATTATAGCCCCTACGCAAAATATACGCTTTGACGTGGAGTTGCGGACACCAGCCCGTAATACAGGAAAATACTCGTCATCTCGTCAGACAAAATCCACAAACGAAACAAAAAGAAACGATGGAATCCTTAATTCTTGCCAAATCATCCTTTACATGGGTAAATGATGATATGGCAAGAAAGGATTCCATCGGTTCTTTGGTCTCCCTCTACTGTTATTCACATCCACATTGAGACTCAATACTTCACTCTTACTATCGTGATTACTGACACAATATCAATTTGTCTATAGGCACGTATGTAAACTCTTCAAAAATTTGTTTTATTATATTGATCAGTGATTTATTTATTTTTCTGAAATACATTTTATGCTTACAGTTTTTACCAAAACGCTTTAAAGCTAACAATAATTAAATCAGTGCTATACGTTAACAACAGTGGTAGCTTAGTGGCGTGCCCATTGCACTGCCAACTCAAAGGTTTCAAGTTCGAACCCAAGGTACGCACCTTTGATTTTTCAGATGCATAGTGCGTATTGTATAATTATCACTCAACTTACTTACTTCGGTGAAGGAAACCCTCATGCTGGAGAGATATTTCTCGACGGCAAGTTAAGCCAAGGCCCATGGGCGGCATAAAAAAAAAACTCTGACACCAGGTTAGGCAACTAACCACACGATAAAGAAGAATCGTGATCTACATTTTGGCTGTCAACCCGTCATAACATTAATTTTAGTCAAGCCTCCAAAAGCAGATGAGCAGTCTGTTATTCTAAAACTTATTATCCGTATTTTGGCTAAATTGTTTTATTTTCAACAACCCAACTAGTTATGTCGAATTTCAAATCAAAAGAGATCCTTCCCACCACAATAGAAAGTTCTCGACGGAAAAGAGGCCATTATACTTTAGTTCATGATATTGCGTTGCTTCCCGCGTGATATTTCAAAGGTAAGGTACATTCTAACCTTATGGGATTAAGGAATAAACCACTATATAAACCACTCGGCCTTCGTTATCCTCAAAGTTGTAAATAAGAGATAAATTATAGAAAAAGTTTACTAACAATATAATCGATGAGATGTGGTTTGCTAGATTTAATGAACATATGTTAGACAGAATTTTAAATAAGAATAAAATTGTTTAAATAAAAGTTTATACAATTAAAATATTGTGAGCAAAATAAGGTCCATCTGTTCATACACGAAATCTCTTAAAGGGTAATTGTAGTCATAATTATTATGAACAACTTTCACTATAAGATCAAACCCTAAAAGGCGAAAGAAAAACAGCTGTTCCCCACAATATGTTCGCATACCTCGTTTAAATGTAGCCACCTTAGGCAGCCAACCGCTTGGGACTGTGGGATCCGGGGCTGCGGGACTGTTCGAGAGAGATTCCGTGGCCCCGGAACATAAAAGGCGAGGAAGGAACATGGATGGGTTTTAGTCAGTAAAGTCTGACAATACCACCCGCTCCGCCCAGAGCGCGAAGAGTCTTTCGATGATATCCGATCCGAAAAAAAAAGACAGCCAACCGCCGTACCAGCTTTGCAATCTTTTCATTTTGACGTGGCAAAAATAAACCTGATGCATCCAAAGATTTGATAGTGTGATGCTTGTAAAACATTCGGCGCTAATTAAAGCCATCATCATTCCTGTTCCCTTCTCTCAACATAATTACCGGCAAAGCAGCTTTCATATTTTACAAGTTCCATTCGTTGGTTCTCTGTAGTTTCCCTATTCAGTACACATTCAAACTCAAAACTTCCCTTACGACATTTTCCTTTTCCTCGTACATTAATGTCTTATTCCCTCAAGGAGTGCTCTAGTTCTAAAGATTTCCTAATATTGAAAACTTACCCAGGACAGCGTCGCAGTTCTATTCCCTACCACAAGACCAACTAGGTAGGCATAATATATAACCTTACAATATTAAGTACCCTGGGCAGCCGACTACCTCCTTATTAACTCACACTTATCCCAGAATTTTCTATTAATGGATTACAATTACCCACATTATTTTTGGGTTTGTGGCTACCGAACCAGTTACAAAGTGTAACTAAACGCTGAGCCTCCCGTTTGACCATTCAAGTGCCTAGATATTCCTGTTTCCAGTAACCACAACTTACACTTTGTGACTCTGTATTGATTGATCATTTAACTCAGGATTTATACCTTGTTAACTAATACATACAGTAAATGTAATACTTAATACTAGTCTTAAAAAATAAGACTTAAAGCTGCATTAGCAGAACTACGCTTGTTTACAATTCACTTGTCTTGGCTGACCAGTGGAACTCTATTGCTACAACCGGTTATCACAACAGTACTAATTAAGATTTATTGTGCAAGGACAAGTAAGGGCCTTTTCGTTAAAAACTTTGTCTAAATTAAACGCAAGTCAAGCTATCCATTTGACTTTTGTTAATTCAGTCAATCCATCACAGTACTTGACAATTAGTCGGTCAACTAAAGCAAGAAAACTTCCAGAGGGAAGAATTTCATCGAACAATTCTTACCATGCAAACAATCACGGCATGCTAATGTTTTCTAAGCAAGAAAAGCAAACAAAAGTGGAAGTCAACTATTGTAGCTTTTATTATCGCTATAAACTTTTTATTAATTTTAATTTATTAATTAATAAATCCCTTTTCTTATGTAAGAAAAGGTATTTATTAATTATTGTAGGCATGCGCACTATCCTTTAACTCGCCAGTTGATTTCCTACAATCTTTTCCTCGATATTAAAATCGACTACAACATTAGTTATATTTATCATCGAGTCAGGTACACTTTTCTACGTACTATCGTTGGTTCACATATTTGTCGGATTAATATCTCTATTCTACTATCAAAATAAGAGAAAACACAATGAAAACAGACTCATCACTTCACTTGTTGAAAACAGACTCATCACTTCACTTGTTGAAAACAGACTCATCACTTCACTTGTTGAAAACAGACTCATCACTTCACTTGTTGAAAAGAACGACTAAAATTAAAAAGTCAAGTTGTCTTAAGCGATAGCGTCCGAGCGTGATGAGGATTTCTTTAAACTTTGTGAGTTTTCGAGCACCAATAAAGAAAAAATGTAAAAAGTTTGCTTAACTCAACTTCGTTCCATCATCTAGAGCGGAAAGCTTATAAAGGATGTTATCATCAAACTTCCACAAAAATTACACAAAAAAAGTCTATTTTAAATATTCAGGAATGTTTTTTATTATGTTATGACAACAAGCACCGAAATAGTACATTTTCTATATTAAATCACAGTATGTATACTTACAGAATGACGCGTCCAACGTTAACCTTATTGTCAGCAAAAATAAACGAGCGAATAAAACACTGAGAATTCCAAAAATAAGATGTAGTGTACGCGGGTATCATCACACCGTCAACTTCTAAACTCCGGGCTGCCACGAAAAATTCGTAATGAAAAAACCCATCAACACTTTTTTACCCGATCAGACAAGCGGACCCAGTACCTCACGCTTAGCAGTCTCAGTTGAACTTCTATTACACGAGTACCTACAGTCTGAAACGTATAGATGGTTATAATATATATTCCACTGTTTTATAAATGAAATGTCAGATTTTCAATATTATTTTTCTTCCAAATCAAATTCCGTTAGATTTGAGGCCTGCCCGGCTAGCATGGGCAGGGGATAAAAATTTTATCCACCGGTTTTTCCACTGACAAGGGACAAAATTCAAACAAAAGTTGAAATAACCGGTGGATAAAATTTTTATCCCCTGCCCATGCTAGCCGGGCAGATGTGGAGACATCAAATTTTTGTGTATCCTTTTCAAAATTCTCATTTGAATTTCGCAGAGTTTGAAGCATGTAAAGATTAGGTCGCACTATATTGAAGGTACAGCAAAATAAAATTAGTATTTGAATATGGAACCCTTCGGAATGTCAAAATAATTTGGAAATGTAGATGCACACATCACCTGAGTAATTTCATAATTTTAAAATTCATTTTGCCTCAGAATACATCATCATCATATAAATCGTTTACGCTGTCAAGTAGACCAGTTGTGATCTACTGCTAGAGATACTTGGGAGGGACCACCTCCTCACCATCATTAGCACCATATCCAATCACCTTATTTAGGTTTGCAGCCTATTTAGCTGGGGCATGTTATAGAACCTAGATAGATGGCCCACCGCAGATGAACTTTAATCTGCGGTGGGATAAAAAGCTGTGAAAGCATCATAAATTCACGTCAAAATTAACCAAGTATTGCTTTTTCTGCAAACTAGATTCTATGTACATTGTACATGGATTCTGTTAGAATGTCACCATAGCAGAGAAACTGTGGCACGTAATAAATTAGTCTTTAAAAGACTTCACAAAAAAAATGTAATACACTTAGGTAGTATATATTACCTGAATAAACTCGTTATTGCGATTAATTTCTTACCGGAGCGTTGTGCTATTGGAAGATTGCAAAAGGTTTTAGTTGATCGGGTTCACTGAAAATTTTCTGGACAAGATTGCAGTTTGCAAGCCAAACGAGTTTCGGGCAATGGCTTGATACTCGTTAAAATAAATCCTAACAGGTTTTCAGGAGAGGACAAGAGTATTCTCCTGAAAACCTGTTAGGATTTATTTCGAATCGGCTTTCAGTACTAAGAGAGGTCTAATACTGAGACTAATATAGAAGTTAAAAATAGTTCTAACGTCCATGGTTTTTTGTGTTGCCCTAATATCGGAATAATCAAATTCTTCATACAATCAACTAAAACCGAACAATATTTATTTCGGTTTGTTCACTGGAAATTTTAACGAATACGGAGAATAAAACCTGGCTTAGGTATTGCCCGTTTATTCTATGTATACAGATTCGATTTGAAAATATTTTGTGGAACAACAAATCGACCTGCAGTCCTACACAGATATTCGTTTTTTTTTTTAATACGACTTTCCCTCCGATTATTGCCGAATCATGATTGGATTTTTCACGACTATTATTTGTTTATTCGATTTGCCAACAAGTAGAGTAGTAGCACTCTCAATCATTGGACGGTACTATAATCTGTGTTTATTATCTCTGTAGAATATAAAAACTGTACGAGTATTGATCACTAAACTTTCGTACTGAGCCTAAAATTTTCTTATAACAGCCTCTTTAAATATTTGATGACATTCCATTTCCTCTAGGGAGTGGAAAAAGAATTCCTCTATATCCTTAAATTGAATAGCGAATAACACACAGTAACAATGGTACATGTAGTCGATCTTGTAATTGGTAGTTAGACAGCTGCTTTGTGAAAATTGAACAAGGAATTTCAATGACTGGGAATTGGTGTCTGTGAGATATGGAACGCACCTTATGATTACCTTACTCCCTCGCACTACCATAATACTCCCTTTTTCATAATAACTACCATAATTTCATGTGTTGCTCTGTACATTAAAAACAGTAATTAATTAATTTATGCATTTATTTGAGATACAACAGTGTCATAACGCATAGACGGTTCGGGGGACTAGGCGACCTTGTGCAACAGGCCTTTGCTCAGCTGTGAACATCTTCATGCTTTTATAATGTTGTCAAACCGTCATCTTTACTCATAAGTAGTTATCCGAGATTGCCGCGACGTAACACAGATACAAAATCAGTCACTTTCGTTACTAATACTTATGGCTAAGAAGGTACAGTGTTAAATGTCTTATATTTTATGCTAGACAGGTTTTAAACCTGTAATTATTGATATCGCTTTCCCCTTTCTTATGAAGTAGGATGAAGTTTGAGGAATTTTAAGGAATTTTCTACAATGGCAAAACTCTTCAATGCCAATTTATCACGCCACGACAATTTGAACAACTTAAATAGTATTAATGGTGCTACGCTCGAGCTACGACTTGTGCTACGTTGACCGCTACGAGATCTCGTAGCAAAGGCTACACAGTTGCATTTAGATAAAAACTCATTAAGAGTTGTCATCTTATTCCCTTATAGTTTTAAATTATTATAGTTTTGAATGTACACGTTCTTTATAGATGTAGTTGACGGATGAAGATTTAATTTTCAGAGTAATTCAGCAACTCGTTCCACATGCCCTCGGCCCATTTGGGACGAGTTGATGAAAATCAAAATAAATAATATTTCCACATTGGGTCTTGTGATAGCATAAGATCCAAAGGAAAACAAAACATCATATTGAAATACAATATGATACATAAGCCTATTAGTAATCTGACAACTCTTTAAATAATTTCGAAACAAGAAAAGGAACAAAAAAGTTCACAAAATAGGATAGACAACAAAAAAAATGAACTAGTCCGTCAGATTACCAAAAAAAAAAAACCCGTATTTTTTGTTTTGTTACGTAAATCAAAATTGACGAGGATATGACTTTTTTTAAATTCTCAATACGTCACGCCTAGGTATGATTTTTAGTAAGTTCTGACGTCATGAGCCCCCACTCTCGAGTTTTGATGCGTTTCACTGCCACTGTTACATTTGAGATTTTGTCCCTTCAGGGTCAAAGGAACAAAAGCCCAGATGCAAGGTGGGTTGGTATTGGAAAGCAAGGAAACAACAAACTGTCCCAAACGACTTTAGTATATTTAGTTAATAACAGTAATCATACAACTATAACTTACAATTAATAATAATTAAGGCTAATAAAATAGGTAAATATAAATAGGTTAATGCCAGCCAGCACAAACTTCAGTCGGTAAAACTATGGTTGTGGGGGGTTGGAGATAATGCCAGTACTGTTCCTTTTTACTAAAGTTTTAAGGTTTAAATTATAAAATTGGTTCTAACAAAATATCAAGGTACAACCTTCCAGTTAGATGAAAAAGAATTATTACTAAATGGGCGCCAGGGACTTGAAGAGTCCCGGATCCCTGAGCCGACGAAGATGTTAAATATTTTTCCAGTTAAGCGTAGGTGTCGAACCCGGGGTCCTTTAATTAAATTTAGTTGTACACCGGCTTCAAATCTTGAAAAACCGGACAGGAGTTACACACTGGCTCTTAAATAAACTGGTCTAAAAATAAGTTAAAAGGTGTAGTTAAATATAAAAAAAATTGTCGATATTCATTGATTTAGAAAAACAAAAAATAAGTGGACATTATTTCCCAATGTTCTAACTGACGGACTAAATAACATAATATGTTCATATTGGTAATAGGCATGACGAAAGTATAAAAAATTACAAATCTATTTGATATTATCAATGCCAACTTCGCCCACCTTCTCTCCTGTCTTCAACCTTTGGTCACCATTTTCTTCTTGGTACATATTAATAACCAGCTTCAGTCAGCGGCATCGCCCGAATGAAGTCAGTTATTTGTTCCATGGGATCTTACTACCAAGATAAAAGTATACTATGTGTTAATTTAGGTTATAAACTATTTGTGTACAAAGTTACATCCCTAACCGTTTAGTCGTTTTTGCGTGAAAGAATAACGAATATCCACACTTACAAGCTTTCCCATTTATAGTATTAGTAGGATAGGAATTAGTAAGTAGGACTACAATATCTTCTGCCAACACTGAGATATTAAAAATGCCTTGCTTTTCAGCTGAATATAAAGGGTGTAAAACCCCTCTTAACGAAGCCGAAGAGCACTTGTTCTCCTCGTCATCCTGATAATTTTTTTGCTACGCTATACCTGGGCCTCGATTCTGCTATTACAATAGTGTCAGAGTGTTCGATCATTGATTTCATAACATAATGATCAAGTTCTGTCAAATTTTGACAAGTTTGTCAATTCTACTATCATAATGGCGCCATTATGACTTCTCAATGAACAACCACTGATACTCCATTGAAAGAAATGTCATAGAATATTAATCTCGTACATGAAATCATATTGCAAACAGGATTGGAAAGCCATGGCGGAGGCCTTTGCCCAGCAGTGGGACAGATCAGGCTGACATAAAAAAAAAAAAAAACATGAAATCTGGCATGAATAAATGTTCGCATTTAGTAGTAGTTTTCGAAAACCATTTGTACTAAGGGTTTTATAGTAATGACAATACGACAATACCATTAAAACACAATTTTATTACGAGACCATTGACCGACCATTGTGAATTTAGCAGATTACGAACTTTAAGCAAAATGACAATGGGGTGAGAATGGAATCGTGTTGGAGTGACGAATTTATTAAAATAGCAGAATTAGGCCCCTGGGAACCTTCTAGTTACGGAGATATTGGGGATCAAAATCCCAACTTTTTGTGTAATTTATTTCATCACCACTGCTCTCAAAACGGTGAAGGTAAACATCGTGAGGCAAGAGAAGAAGAGACAAGCCGGTTTGGATTGTCCTAGAACCAAAAATTCCAAGACATGTGACATCTACCAAACCGCACTGGGCCCGCGTGGTGGATTATAAGCCCATACGCAAAATACGTGCTTTGACGTTGAGTTGCGGACACCAGCCCGTTGTACAATAGGTACAATACAATACAAACCACTGCTATTTGCTGGCAATAGGAACGTTGCTTGAGCGTTATCCTAAAATCATTGCAAAGTGCAATAGTATTGGGGAAACTTCTTATTTTGGCACGCTAACGAAGTCTGCTAGTAAGTAATTTTATTAACTCTTTATTGAGAAGATTCGATTTGTGCTTCACAAGATTTTGTGACTAGTCTAGTAGTGACTTAGTATGAACAAGAGTTATAGGGCAATATTGAGGCAACACCGATTTATACTGATGTTTTATGAAACGATGACCTGGCGGCCTTAACCGATAAAAATAATTGTACCTACAAGTAACCAGTGTTATCGTTAAAATGTAACGGGACGATATCGCTGTCCTCAACACTGTACCTATCGTCCATTCCATACGATTAGTAAAACTTTGAACTGAACCTTTACGCTTGGCCGATTTTTTGTTAGGTCCCTGCTCTGTTTTTGAAGTCGTTTGTTCGCAGTCCCGTGGGAAGCTAGCTTTACAACTGTGTAGCTTTGATTCGCTTTCTATCCTTTTTTGAATGAAATATTATTGATTTCGTCCGACCTTAATCGTATTTTATTTATTCAAGCAGTATTTCTTTAGGTCAGCACTATTTTTAACCCCGACGCAAAAACGACGGAGTGTTATAAGTTTGCCGTATCTGTGTGTGTGTGTGTCTGTGGCATCGTAGCTTCCGAACGGATGAACCGATTTTGATTTTGATTTTTGTTTGAAAGGTAAATTAGTCGGGAACGTTCTTAGCTATGTTTGATAAAAATCAGTCCAAAATGGCCGCCGCCACAAAATGGCTGATTACGATTCTTTTTTCCAACTCCTTCATTATGACTGTAAGCCCTTTTATTTAATAATATAAGGGCTTGACTAGTAGAATAATGTACACTATACATATTGAAAGGGAATGAGGTTTATTAACTATCGAAATGATATGAGGAATGTAGAGTGATGACTGGTACCGAGGACCTAACAAAATATTTTGTCGGGGGTTTTGATTTTTTTTGTAAGTTAACTTTTTGTTTAGGTACTTACTTGAATAACAGCCGCACTGGTCAATCTTCAAGGTTAACCCGTGCTAGCCTAGGTCGGTCCGTAGCTGAGTGACCTGCCAGTTTCCTCCTTACCTTGGAAAGCACGCTAAACCGTTGGTCCCTGCTGCCATTTGTAAATATTTGACAGTTGTTACGAGTCAGTGGCTCAAAAAGTCTGATACTCGTAACCAGTTTAACCAACTAGGTTGTATTGTGGAGGTCTGATATAGGTCTATACTACCAGTCTTGTTCATAAAAAGTTAAAATAGGTTTATAAGCTTGTTATAATGAGAATCCCAAAAAGCATTATTCATAAACGTTCAATAACGCTAAACAGCTTTTTACCTAAATATTCAATAGCGGCTTCATAACTTAAAACGGGGTCGACTCAACTATAAACCTTTAATAAAAAGAAAAATGGCCGGCAAATGTGCAACAGCTGATTTTAATGTAATATTAATAATACCCGATTTTGATTTTCAAGGAAGCTCTCCAAGGCTGCATTTCGAATTACCCTGTATCCGATTTGAGCGTCCATAAACCCGTTCCGAATTACCGTGAGCGCGATATCGATTAAATCTTTTTAAGTCATTTGACTTGACTAACGTTTTTATAGAGCCCACTCGAGTCACGCCTTCTTCTGCTACTTGTATAGATAATGTTTTCTGCGATTGTGAATACTTAGATAGAGCCGTAGTAAATAGTCTGCCGTCTGACCATAGCGGACAAACTGTAACTTTCAGGTGTAATACACCATTGCAAAAAGTTGATATTAAATTTAGACCTATAACTTCTAGTAAATTAAATAGGTACAATATTTCCCTACAGAACAAGTTAAGTGTTATGAGCCATGACAATATTAATATAAATCAATTCTATGATCATTTCTTTTCAATTGTTCACACTGAATTCAATAAAACTTTTGAAAAGAAGACCAAAAGCATTTGCCCTAAATTTATATTTAGTGATTGGGCAACTAGAGGTATCAGAAAAAGTAGGGAAACACTATTTGAGCTTTATGGCCTTCAGCCTTATGTAAACACTGAAACTTTTAACAACTATGTTGCTAAGTATTCAAAAATTTTTAGAAATTCTTGCAAGATTGCCAAAGCCCTGCACATTAGCAACAAGATTAAAACAGCAGAAAATAAAATTAAGACAGTTTGGAAAGTCATAAATAGCGAGACTAACAGGAAGAAAGTACGTAATACTAGCTATACATTAGATACAGTATGTGGTCCTAAAAGCTCTAATCAGGAAGTAGCTCAGGAATTTGTAAATTTCTTTACCGATATACCGTTAAAAACTACGGAGGCTCTAAATTCCTCTTCTGAAGTCTCAATCGGTTTATTGAAAGCGAATGTATCTGGATGCCAGGCTGAATTTAAATTTAAACACATAAACCCGATGACAGTTATTAAAGCTTTCCGGCAAATAAAAATCAAACTGACCGAAGATCTATGGGGAATGTCTATCAAAGTTTGTACTTCCATACTTGAGACTATAGCTCCATACTTAGCTTTAATTTTTAATTTGTGCGTAGACCAAGGAGTTTTCCCTGATTTAATGAAATACAGTAAAGTCATACCGCTTTTCAAATCCGGGGATAGTAAAGATACTAATAATTATAGACCTGTATCCGTGTTGCCAGTTTTTAGTAAGGTGTTCGAAAAGGTAATGCTTAATCAGATGCTCAATTATTTCAACACCAACGGAATCTTACACGATCAACAGTATGGCTTCACCAAGGGACGTTGTACAACTGACGCCGGTGTAACCTTATTAAAGCACATATTCATGGCGTGGGAAGAGTCCCAAGACGCTGTAGGAATATTTTGTGACCTCTCCAAAGCATTTGATTGTGTAAATCACGACACATTGCTTTTGAAACTTGAGCATTACGGACTAGGTAAACTTGCACTTAGTTTGGTAAAATCTTATTTAAGTGATAGACTGCAATATGTTCAAATAAATGGTGTTAATTCACAGGGCTTGAAAGTAAAAATGGGGGTTCCGCAAGGCTCAATATTGGGTCCTTTCCTCTTTTTAGTATATATAAATGATCTACCCTATTTACTGAAAAACCAACCTCAAAATATGGTATTATTTGCCGATGACACTTCCTTAATTTTTAAGATAAATAGACGAGCCCAAAATCTAGATGACGTGAATAATGCCTTACTTGAAGTCCATAATTGGTTCACAGCAAACAATTTGGTATTAAATGAAAAAAAAACTAAATGCATAAGATTTGCTTTACCGAATGTTAAAAGTAGTAATTGTGAGATAATATTGAATAAAGAGAAACTCGAATTCGTAGATAAAACTGTTTTCCTGGGGCTTACGCTTGATTCAAGGCTTCAATGGGGTTCTCATTTAACATCTCTTGCGGGGCGCTTAAGTTCAGCAGCATATGGCATTAGGAAAATCCGTCAATTCACTGATGTAGATACCGCTAGACTAGTCTATTTTAGTTACTTCCATAGCATAATGTCTTACGGCATTTTGCTGTGGGGACGGGCTGCTGATATTGAGTCTATATTTATTCTGCAGAAAAGAGCCATCAGAGCCATATACAATCTTCGTAGGCGCGATTCTCTAAGGGAACTGTTTAAGGAAATTAACATCATGACTGTATATTGTCAATACATCTATGAAAACATAATGTATGTCAGGAAAAATCTGCATCTTTTTGGTAAAAGAGGTGACAGACACAATTACAGTACTAGAAATAGAGACCAATTAGTTCAGCCAGGCTTCAGACTCGCTAAAGTAGACTCGTCTTTCATGGGGTACTGTTTGAAATGCTATAATAAAATTCCACAAAGCATTCTTGAACTAAATGAAACCAAATTTAAAACATGCATTAAACGCACACTGTGTAAGCAAGCATATTACAAATTGGACGATTATATCGCTGATAAAAATGCTTGGGTCAATGCCGGTCCTGCTCCACAAGGACAGGGGCGCATAAAGGGATAGCGCTAATTTGTGTTGTTGGAGCTGCTGAAGATTGTACAACTATCTTTGCATTGTATAAATTCAATATCTTTAGTATTATATAACCTCATATTCCATATTGTGTGAGTGCTATGTACTAGAATGCTATCATTCGCTGGAAACCTACGTTTTTATTTTATTTATTTTTTTGACTTGAATGTGCCCTGGCGGTTATGAGTATGTCATGCTCACTCAAATGTCTCGCTGATGGTGGCGCGTGTGTCGGACCATTTAGTTCCCTTCAAAATGGTTGAGCTGAATGGTGCTGATCCATGCGTCATGTTCGTGAACGGGCGCTGTCAGTTGTGACTGGTCATTTGTCTTAGTCGCCATGGTTTATTTGAATTAATTATTTTGTTTTTGGGTTGTATTTTGTTTTTGTTTTGCTATGGACACTTTTATCGTGCAAATCTTGCTACATTGTTCTCACATAATACACCATCTCAACATGATTGATGTAACCAAGATTTTGTAACAATATTTTGATTTAAAAGAGTGTCCATGGAGTTTCTTGCCCGTTCTTCTCCATAGAGATCTACGCTAGGGAATGGGCAACTACAGTACTTTCACAGTTTTTATGTCTTGTGACTGGGACTGTAGCTACATTTATAATAATAATAATAGTTTATTTTCAAACAACTTAGTACTATTTTACAATGGCAATGTGGCAACATTAAATGTTCATTTTTGTTTCGACAATTCAAAAGTGCCTGTAACTGGCCTACTTGAAATAAATGCTTTGATTGATTGATTTTGATTTTGATTTTGATGTCCCCTGAATCGTCATAGATGGCGTCATGACATGCGCCATCTTGCGATAACACCGACCATGCCCAAAATAAATATCACCGTGAGCGCTGTCAAAAATGACAGTTGTGTTCACAGGTTGTGTTGTTTTGTTATGAACTTAGGAAGTCGCATCTAACTATTATATCGTGGCATTCAAACATGAGTATTCAAGTGAATATAGCCGACGAGCTTAACCGACATAACTTCCATTTTCAAAAATAGGTCTTGTGAAAGGTTTTGGTTTGGGGTTATGTTCACTGTGATCGCGTTCACGAGCGTTCCGAATTGATGACATCTCTTAGCTGACATTAGCTGTCATAATCGTGACATCTAAATCGGAACGCAAACGCGCTCACCTGTATATTTACAGGTGAGCGCGTTTATGAATAAGAATGTACATGTAAAATTCTGGTATTCAGCTGCATCCGGTTAGACTGCGAACCTATCATAGTTGGGAAAACCTCATCTCACCCATTGTTGTTTTGAAAGGAGAATAGAGGATATCTGTGGAATATGTATAGATATAGGAATGTACCAAGAGTAGCTACATAAATCTGCCCTAAAGGTGATGTTATTAACAAAACACGGAAGCTTGTTAGCGGGGAGCTGCTAGCTGCGGCAGGAAATTGTTACCTAATAAGGGTGAAATATATTTTACTGCACAGTACTTCCTTGTTACATTTTTTTTTTCGGGTATCAGTATTATTAGCTCTTTCAAAAATCTGAATCTATAGCCATTCTTGATTTTATAAAAAGTCAATTTGAGATACGAGTAGTATCAGTTCACTCGAATTTAAAGACGAATCGTTATTTTGTGCAGAAGTGTATAAAACAGACTGGCCGTAGGATCAACTTAAGGCGCTTAGACCAGCTAAATTAGCAACTCTATTTGTGGTGGTTCAAACTTCGTTTGAAATACCGTTAGAATATAGTTCTAATCAGCTTGCACTACAAAGTGGTTGTACGTCAGCCACTGCGGGCCAAATAGCGCGAAATGAGTGGTTTCGATCGATTTTCAAAAAAACTATTGATTGGATTAAAAAACTAAAACAGTATCATGCTAATATATTGCTTGTAGAATTATTTGCCAAAAAATCAGAATGATCGCATGCATATTAGTATGTTTTTTATTGTTTGAAAGATATTTTTAGAGGTAAGTTCGTGATTTCTTTTTATCGAGCCAAATTAATTGTATTATGTTTTCAAAACAGTATCATGCTAGCATATATCCTGAAGAATGTCATATATTTTTCTGGTCTTGTTTAAAGCAGTGAATCATATACTTTTAGTAATTATAAAACTCGCGTTTAGCTCGTGTCATCGCCTTAAAATAATAAATCAAGTAACAACCTATTACGCTGTAGGTACTTTTTTATTTTTATTTTTTAGGATGGGAAATCATCAAATGACTTCTCCCACTCTGGGCGGAGCGGGAGGGAGTGTCAGACTCTTACTGACTAAAACCCATCCATGTTCCTTCCTCGCCCTTTATGTTCCGTGGCCGCGGTATCTCTTTCGAACAGTCCCGCAACCCCGGCAGGACGCTGTAGGTACCTGACTTCTAAATTGCAAAAAGCCATCTTAAATTATTATAATGTTTAGAATTTTGCTGTTAAAACTGCACAACACAAACTATAAAACCTACACACATATTCGTGCTTACGCCCCAACACCATGCTACAATCGAATGAATTTAATATTTGTATTATTAACTTTAGATCTATTTATCTAGAGTTAAGAAAATTTCAATTTTGAGGGCTACCTTAGCGCATTTACCTAGCTTTTGTCACGGGAATTGTGCAGTAATTTCGGTGCCCATACCTAAACAGCTGAGATTCGCATAACCAAGAGAGAGAATTCCGACGTAATTTATGTTAAGTACGTGATATGCTTTTAGTATTCTATATATGCTGGAGGAGTACTTAGCACACTTAGAAGAGAATGCACAGTTCAGGAATGTGCAACTTGCTTTGGTATGGCAATCTTAAAATCCAGCAATTTCTCTTCAAATCATATACGTGTTCCTTGAGTTGAATACGTCGCTCAGAGTGTTGATATGATACTTATCAGAAATCGCGTAAACGAATGAATATTTCCAAAACTAATTTATAAAAAAAATATTAAATTAATAATATGTAAAAAAATGAAACTATCCCTGTTTTTCAAGGTCGATTACTCAAAATAAATGTATGACACTTAACGTGCAAATTACAGAAACGGTTTTCTTGTCTCATTAGCTTTCCAAAATGGCAGTTTTCATGCTACCTGTAAGAACTTGTTTTTTTTAAAATCTTTTATTAGGGATCAAAATTCACAAAAAACTATGGATGGTTTCCTAATACCATTTTCGTGTAGCTGCAACGGTTAAGGTACTTAGCTCCTCTTACTACCCCGTTTACCGTTTCCACCCTGTACATTGATAGTACTTTAGTTTTGTTTATTTGGCACATTAAAAAAGAACCGTAAAAAAGAGAATTTGACTCAGGGAAATCGAATCACATCTTGCTTAAAACTCTCAAACTACGAAATGGAGCGAAAAAAATAGTGTTCTGATACTTATTTTTTAATATCCAACTCCAATGTTTTGCACATACTAATAGGTAGAAACAAAAAGAATTGTCCCCTGCAATATATGTAGAATAATAATTATATACATGTCGTAGAAGTAGCATCCCCCTCGACATCATCAGTGTTCACGGAGTCTAGTGGGCGTCATTTGGGTGAAATGCGAGCACAAACCAAATTATTCACTGCTTCACACAATTTAATGGCAATATTTCACAATAACTAGTTTGCTTAGCAGTTATATTCGAGCAGCATGGTTCGCGACACCAATCTAACTTCATCACCAGCGATCCACCTGGATCCTCGATACACCACCGTTCTCCAGCAACTCCTTGCTCTGTCACCACATGTCAAGCCAATCAAGACAGTAAAGATGGCGCGCGACCCTACTCTGGATATTTTATCCTCTGCTCTAATTTGACCAGAAATTAGTTAGATTTTACACAATATTAAAATGTGATAAATCAAATCACATTAAATTAAGATTTCACAAGTTATTTTAAATTAATAATCAATCTTATCAATATAGGCTTGTGTCCTAAAAAAATCTAATTAGTCCGTCAGTTAGATTATAAAAAAATATTAGACCCGTGTTTTTTCTTTTGTTACATAAACGTGTTTTTAGTGCGTTGTGACGTCACGAGCCCCCACTCCCGAGTTTTGATGCGTTTTATCTTTGTCAGTACTCAGTGATTTACAAAAACAAAAAATACGTGTCCATTATTTTCCAATACTCTGACGGACTAATTAGTTTTGCAATTTATTGATGGTGGAAACTAGCCTATTGCTCGTATGCAACGAACTATCAACTCTTCGTTTACCTTCTCTTCCTCCGACATATATATTTTTTTATTGTATTTAATTTTACTGTGATATTAATACATATTTAATTTTGTAACAACTTTAACGTTAATATTTACAATTTTAATTTTAATGCAGTTTTAATTATAATGAGGTAGTTATGTAAGTTTTTTTATCGTCAAATGTTAGGTAGATTTCCTTTTTTTTGAAAAAAAAAAAAATCTACCTATTGGTCTCTCACCTACGGGGATATATATGAATACGTATGTATATGGGTGACAAGCAAAATTTAGCCACACTCTACAGGTCGCAATTATGAACCGATTGCTTTCAAACTTGGCCAAAAAATCGAAACGGTCAAAACTTAGGCTAAGTTCGTGAATGGGCGGAATTCGTCCATGGGGGGCGTCGCGGGGGCGGTTTTTCTAAAATCAGTTTTTTGGCCATAACTTTTTTCCTATGGAAAATTTTTGAACCGTTTCTCATTTTTATCATTCTTAGTACGAATACGGACATCGTTAAATTAAAACTTTTTTGATGCAACCCCTAAATTGGGGAGGGGGTTGAAAATTCCAAATTTTTTGCGAAAAAAAATCATATCTCCGAAACAGTAAACATTTTGACCGTCGCAAATATTTTTTTTTTAAAGCAAATTGTTTACTTTACAATTGTTACCTTCAAAGTTTAGCGATAAAACTTATAGTTTTCGAAATAAAAATTATAACTAAACATTTGAGGGCATTTCCATGCTAAACTCTTATGAGAGAATTTGAAAAGGGTAAACTTTCCATTACAGGACAACGATTTTGAAATCATATTTTTTTTTTTGTAGATTGTACACATAAGTACAACTCTTTATACAAATTTTCAATAGTCGGACGCTCCACCACCTTCTTCGAAATCTACCTCCTCCTGCGGCTTGCCGGAGGGATTTTTTTTTTATTGTTTTGGTTTTTATTTTGTTTTCAAATTATTTTTACTGTTTACAATTATTTTCTTTTTGTATCTGTGTATCTTTTGTTGGATATCCAAATAAATAAATAAGCACCACGCCATTTTCAGACTTATGATTAGAAAAAACAATATGTGTCCTTTGGGAAGCCAAAACATAGGTACCAATATAAACATTGCCAACAAAATGCAGAGTACAGGAAATGTAGGGTAGTTCTGACAAAAGTGGGTCAGGCTGCCTCGGGCGCTCTGGCCATATGATCATTAAAATTCCATGAGTACTCTGCCTAACATCGACGTCATACGCTTCATTTCCCCCATTCTCAGAGATTTCAGAATCAGTTTTTATATTAAACTCGTAATAACAAAATAACCAACTGTTTTTGTGAAAATTAAATCAGTCTCGAAGGACCAGATTTGCAATTGCGATTTATCTGAGTCGTTGGGCTAGTAGTCGCAATTGTGACTGCTGGGCATGAGGTCCTAAATTCGATTACCGGGTCGGATAAACTGATAATGGATTTTTCCATCAAGTATTTCTCAGTAACCACGAAGTCCCAAGTTCAACAAATATAACTGCTAAAGTAATTAAGTTTTCTTAACCGCTATAATTTTCCTTTAAAGTTCATGAAATGTACTATCAACATGAATTTTTTATACATATTTCAAGCCCGTAGTTTAGCTTTTAGAGGGGGGACTGGAACAAATATTTGCACTTTGAAGTTTAATATATTATTTCGTAAATGGAACATTAAATCGAAAAATAGTACTAGCAACTCCTAAATCATTTTTAAAGATCTATTTAACGATGGGACAGAACTGAAAAAATAAATCATCTCCACTTCACATGCAGGGGAGCTACATTAAAAAAATATTTCCAAAATTTTATTTTACCATTCATTTTGTCCGCGTAAGACGGACAGACTGACATGACGAAACTATAGGGATTCCTTTTCAGGATCAAGGAACCCTAAAAAGAGCAAAATAAAAAAAACCTTTTCAAAAACACTGAGAACCGATTTCCGAAAATATAGTAAGTTATTTTATACTTTTTTGTTGTTTCTTTATAATACAAACCCGTTTTATTGCGACCTGTTTGCTGCTGAGGAATCTTTCTTGGTTTTTTAGTCCCTTTTACTTCTGATACCGATCTTTCAACGACTACCTAAATATCCTTTTTCAGTCTGTATACTTATGATCCCACAATATTCATTCAAGCCCCTTTCGAAGCAATGTTTTTATAGCCAAAAACCGTCTTTGTATTTTTTTAGACCATCCAAAGGTGGTTTGTAAGAGATCGCGTCGTACGATATCCATAAATTTTTGGCTAAGATGGTTGGTTGTATTGTGTGAGGAATCATCATCATCATCAGCCTATTAATGTACCCACTGCTGGGACACAGGCCTCCTCTCTGTGAGAGGGAATGGGCTACGAGTATAATCCACCACGCGAGCCCAGTGCAGATTGGTAGATGTCACTGTATGTCTTCAATTTTTTTTGGTTCTAGGACAGGCCTGTTTTTTCACGATTTTTCCCTTCACCGTTTTGAGACCAGTGGTAATAAAATAAACGTAATGACACACAAAGTAATGCGACCTAGGTTCGAACCCACGACTTAGGTCCATGTTCACCGAAATGATAACAGTCTGATTATCTAAAAACAGCTGTCACTGTGACATGTTCCCATACAAAAATGTGTTTTAAAAAGCTGTTTTTTAGATAATCAGAGCGTCATGTTTTTGGTGAACATGGACCTAACTGTTCGTAAGTCGGGCCCGCCAGCACTGGGCCACCGCTGGTGTGGATAACAGAATTATAGCGAAAAGGTTGAAGAAATAAATTGGAAGAACTAGAACGTAACATGAAACAAGGGCAGAAATATTATGATAATGATGAAGATTTTTTTCTTTTGTTTTGTGATGAATAATAAAATCTTTACTAATATCATAAAGAGGTATTTTTTTATACTGGGTGTAAGCCACTTCATTACGAAGCCGTCAACCAAGCATTTTGTACATCAAACCAAATAACTTTGGGCAAAAATAATTGCTGTGAAACGACTTTTTTTTGGGGGGAAAAATCAGGTTTTGTGGTAGAACTCAATGTAACGCACTCTAAACATTGTGTTTATAGATGGATTGAATAGTGAGGGGGGTTTAAAGTAAAAATCGTACTATTTAAACTTATACTTATGAAAAAAAACTTGTCAAGAAGTTGGAATTTTGACCCCTAATATCTCCGTAACTAGAAGGTTCTCAGGTATGGTGTAGAACAAAAAAATGATCGCAATGACGGGGAGAAGAAGTGCCTTTAGGTTTCGTTAAGAGGTTTTTCACACCCCTTATGCAGGGGGTAAATTCTTTCACTAACGGGTAGCATTATCTCCGTGCTATACACTCGGAGTTAATGTTGCTTCTTATAGTTGGCTACATTTAAAGCGTCGAACATAACGGAAGCGAAGCCGCGAGCAAAAGTAATTTTAATAAAAAAAAATCCCTCCGGCAAGCCGCAGGAGGAGGTAGATTTCGAAGAAGGTGCTGGAGCGTCCGACTATTGAAAATTTGTATAAAGAGTTGTACTTATGTGTACAATCTACAAAAAAAAAATATGATTTCAAAATCGTTGTCCTGTAATGGAAAGTTTACCCTTTTTAAATTCTCTCATAAGAGTTTAGCATGGAAACGCCCTCAAATATTTAGTTATAATTTTTTATTTCGAAAACTATAAGTTTTATCGCTAAACTTTGAAGGTAACAATTGTAAAGTAAACAATTTGCTTTCAAAAAAAAATATTTGCGACGTTCAAAATGTTTACTGTTTCGGAGATATGATTTTTTTTCGCAAAAAATTTGGAATTTTCAACCCCCTCCCCAATTTAGGGGTTGCATCAAAAAAGTTTTAATTTAACGATGTCCGTATTCGTACTCAGAATGATAAAAATGAGAAACGGTTCAAAAATTTTCCATAGGAAAAAAGTTATGGGTAAAAAACTGATTTTAGAAAAACCGCCCCCCCGCCGCCCCCCATGGACGAATTCCGCCCATTCACGAACTTAGCCTAAGTTTTGACCGTTTCGATTTTTTGGCCAAGTTTGAAAGCAATCGGTTCATAATTGCGACCCGTAGAGTGTGGCTAAATTTTGCTTGTCACCCATATACATACGTATTCATATTATATCCCCGTAGGTGAGAGACCAATAGGTAGATTTTTTTTTTTTCAAAAAAAGGAAATCTACCTAAAACCGACTATACCAATTACATATATTATTTACCTATATTTATACAGGGTGAATTTATGGAGTGAGCGTGGATCGTGGACGGCCAAATCTGAAACTATGAGGAATAGCGAAAACATATTTAATTTTGTAGTGCGAGCCCGATTTTGATGAAAACTAAAACTGTGTTATTGATTTTTTTGAATATCAATATTATGTCTATAATAGCCGGGAATCGAACCCGTTGATTATGCAAAAAACGCACAGTCTATTATTACACGATTTCACGTCGCTATTAAGGATCAAAATCTGAGAAGAAATGACATACCTACCGCAGACTAAAGGAACCAATTAATTTTTCATAAAATACGTAACAGTATGCAAATCTTCTTCTTTACGTCTCGATGAACTCAAATTGTGTTAGACCAGTATGTAGCCACCTGCACAGATCTAACATTAGCTTCAATTAGTTCCTGATAGGTGCAAGTGGGCAGGACAGGAGGTGGAGCGTATCCTTCAGGGTGCTCCACACTGGCAATCTGTTTTTACCTTTACTTAGAGGTAGTTTAAGATATCACAATAGATTTTTGTTTCATCACAATAACATTGAGATTGGGACTGAATCTGTATTTATCCTGGACAGGTACTCATGAAAGCCTTTGCAATTTTTTTTTTTTGATGTTGAATCATCAAATGAATTTTACGGAATAAAACCCCTCCACGTTCCTTCCTCGCCATTTATGTTCCGGGGCCACGGTGGTATCTCTTTCGAACAGTCCCGCAGCAACCCTTTGTCACTTGCGAATAGAATCTAATGGCTACGAGCTGGGTGATGATAATAATTATAATGCACTATTAGGCACCTTTACCTAACCTTTTTGGGATTTCAAGCGTTAGTAAACCGGTAGTTGACATACAAGTCATGTTATGTTATGTAGGAATCACAGAAAATGCAGATTATTGAAAAAGTGGAAATGTATAAATAAGTATATGATAAAGGGGATATTAACCTGTTTTGGTCCAATATTTGTCTGAATATTTATGTAGGAAAGTAACATGAAATCCATCGATCAACAAGCAAAGTGAAAAAAAAAGCTTTGTTTGGATGGGGACCGTTTTTCCGTCTCTATTACTAGAGTAAAGCTTTCCCTTTTGAAGCTCGCCTCGATTTTATACACATATTGTCCAGTTGAGTGTTTTGCAATCTTACTGGAAAACCTTATATGGCAGTTTTTCCGTATTTCTGGAAAAATCAACAAGGGTATCCGTCTGGGCAGACCGACGCATCTCCCAAATTGTGGATTTAATTTGATGTATCCAAGTAGTCCGTAGGACTTTCTTTTTTTCCTATAAATAACGTACATGTATAGAGATTAGTAACCATGATTTTGTAAGAATATTTTGATTCAAAAGAGTGTCCATGGAGTTTCATACCCGTTCTTCTCCATAGATCTACACTAGGGAATGAGCAACTACGGTACTTTCACATTTTTTGTCTTGTAACTGGGACTTTTAGTAGCTACAATTAATTTTCATCTTTGTTTCGACAGTTAAAAAGTGCCTGTAACTGGCCTACTTTGAATAAATGCTTTGAATTTGAGATTTACAAAAAGAAATAAATTTAGATTTACAAAATGAAATCTTCAGAATGTTACGAGTAAACACAGATAGGTGTACCTTTTTGTATGCAAATTACATAGTGACTGAACTTCCATAGGTATATAATATAATTGTATAAAACTAAAATTAATAATCATTGAAGAGCGACTTGAAGCTGCTTCTACCTACATAGTTACATCAAAAAAATAGTTTCGTTCAACACCATAATTAAGTAAATGGGTATACTTAACACATTAGAAAGTGATCTGCATCTAGATTTTCTTCAGATGAACGATACGCTTGGTCGTGATATTTTTCAGACTATGACATTGTTACGCAGCTAAATGTCACACACCCGATTTATAGAGTTCGCATTCTCGGTACCAGACACATTGTGTGATATTTCTAATTAAAAAATGTGCTAAAATCAAACACCGAAGAAAATAAATGACCCTGGAATTTAACGTAACATAACTCACGCCTGTAAACACTGCAGAGTTACGCAGAGGTGTACCAGTACACTCACATTCGCCAATTTATGTTTAAGTTCCATGTAGACTGGGACGAGCTTAATGCCATCAACCAGGCTCTAATATAGACTCCGTGGCTGCTACTGAGAATTTCCTGAAATATCTTCATTCTTTATGCACTTGTATGTCTCTAGAGAATGGTCTGAACTCCAAAGACTTACCTTTTTATTTCCCAGCAGAATTGTGTTGAAATACTCGTAAGTTAGAGGATTTATTCGTTCTTGATTCAAAAGAGACTGGATACTTCTATAGCTTGCAGCCGAAAGTCCTTGACCTAAATACCTAGAATAAAGGATCTTCTAGTTACTGGAACAAAATCAAGGTCATAATCCTCACCAGCAAGCTTCTCTGGATGATTCTTACTAAACGTATAATCATAAAGTAACTGCCAACGTTACCATTTGCAGCAATCTCGTCTCACACACATACGACGACATATGGTTCTTTTTTCGTTATGTGCTATGCTTCCCTGGTCTATGTCAGTCTGTACAGGGTCGTCCCAGTAAGAAAACCTGTAAAACTCAGTAAATTATAGCCATATATATAAGCAAGCCCATAACTTTTTACTAGCTGCGAATGTTAAGAGTGGCATGAAATCCTTTTGATTATTTTTACCACGCCTGTAAACTTGACAGGTAAGGCTTCTGCTTCTGCTTGTGCACCTATAATATATTAGTAGTCTCACATTTTGCCAGTTATGTTTAAGTTCCATGTTTTAGGGGGGAGCTTATTGCCATATGCTTATTAACCCCATACGCAAAAACGACGGGGTGTTATAAGTTTGACGTGTCTGTGTGTGTGCCTATCTGTGGTAAAAAGATTTTTTCAATTTCAATCAGTAGTTCCTGAGATTATCACGCTCAAACAAACAAACTCTTCATCATCGGCTATTAAGGGGCCGGCGGAGCATGCGTCGTTCATACAAACGTAATACCAAAATAATTTGTAAATCATACATATTCTTAAGGTAGTGTGTATTTATTTCGATTGGTTTACAGAATATCTATGTTCCCAAATATATATTTTGAAAGGACAATGATATAAAGACGAGATATGAGGAATTTAAAATTTCTATAGAAAACTTATTTTTCTCATAACTTTTGTTTAAATCAGTGTCCATTCAAAATGTATATTTGGGAACCTAGATATTCTGTGATCTCATCGAAATAAATAGACACTACCTTAAGAATTTGTTTTATTTACGAATTATTTTGGTATTACGTTTGTATGAACGACGCATGCTCCGCAGGCGTCTTAATGTTACACAGTGCGGGTTGTCACACGTCTTCGTAATAATTCGCTCCCCTTAATCTCTATAAAAACCTGTTCAAAGTTTATCGATGCCTTATTTACATTATTACAGTATTTCCTCCAACTACTGCTTTAATAAATAAAAGATAATACCTACACTGTTTTTGTAATACCTACTAGGTATCATTTAGAAAAAAATCCCTGAGTGTACAAAATAAACAGAGTCGCAAGACAACACCTTCAGGCATACTGTAATTAAATTAGTGTTAGTAGACCATTTCATTATAATGAATTCAAAAGAAGGCGGGTGAGCTCTGGAAACGTTCCCGACTAGGTAGCAAAAGCGAATCCAAGCCGGTACATTAATTTGTGTAATTAATTTCCTCAGATATATTTCTTGACGGCTTGTGATGCTAAGTCAGCAGACCCGTGGGTGGCATATAAACTCTTACAGCAGGTTAGGCACTAGCCACACGATTCAGAAAGACAGTAAAGGAAAACATCGTGAGGAAACCACCGTGTCCTAGATCCAAAAAACAAAAACCTCAAGGCTGGATGTCCTGATACAAAGATTGAAATTTTATCATTTAAAAATTACAATTATAAAAAAAAGAAAACTTAAAAATAAAGGTGTCCTTCTGCCAGTCCGGTCCGCCATCCAGGCACCGTCATCAAAACTAAACGAGTGTGGAAAATTTCAACTCGAACCTAAATATCCTTTTTAGAACCAGAGTTATAGCTCACGAAATAAGTAAGCCAAAGTGGTTGGTGTTGGTGGCGGTAGTCATATTAGTCGTAGAACCGATGCAACGATGACCGTTTCGTTTTGTAGACCGCGAATAGACAAACGTAAGGCGCCGTACAAATACAAGAGGTGTCGGGCGGTGGAGTGGCGCGGTCGCAGCGTGGTCGCGGCGCCAGTTCTTTTATATTTCATACAAAATGTATAGAACAGGTGTGGCGTGAGAGTTGAGACATATTGAGACGGCGCCCCCGCAGTTAGCAGTGGCATGCAGAGGGAGAGAACAAGACGGCGAAAATTCGTGACAATATAGACTTTAAAGACTAGAATGCGCCCGCGCGTCGCCTTTTCGACACCGTTAGCGCGCCCGTTCTGCACTGCACCAGCGCAGAACGGAATCGAATTGAGTGGCGTGCGATTGTGGAGGCCTACTATGTCCAGTAGTGGACTGTTGTGATTTGACCCAAACAAACAAATACACCGTAATTTGTTAGTCGGTTTAATTACTTTAAGGGTGGATTGCACTTATGAAAATGAACAACTTTTACAATGGGGCCGACTGTAAAATCTCGAAAAAAACAGCTGCTTCATACATTATTGGTTGCGTAAACCGAAAAACTGTAGCAAACAGCTGATATTTTTTTAGATATTTCACAGTCGGTCAGTAAAAGTTGTTCATTTTCATGAGGACTATCTGCCCTTAGAGGGCCGGCGGAGCATGCGTACGAGTATTTCATACAAACGTAATACCAAAATAATTTGCAAACCAAACATATTCTTAAGGTAGTGTGTATTTATTTCGATTGGATTACAGAATATCTATGTTCCCAAATACATATTTTGAACAAAGACGAGATGGTAACTCTTTTTAAATCAGTGTCTAATTAAAACATAATTATATTTGGGAACCTAGATATTCTGTAATAAAATCGAAATAAATACACACTACCTTAGGAATATGTCTGATTTAAAAATTATTTTGGTATTACGTTTGTATAAACTACGCATGCTCCGCAGTTCTCTTAAAGTAATGAAAACGACAAAAAAATAAACTTTATACAAATAATTTTAACAAAAGATTATAAAATAAAATAACATGTAATCCCCTAAACGCAAGGCTCGTAATAGTAAAATCCAATTTCAGTTTTCACTTGCCGGGAATGGAACCCAGGATGTCATGCGTATACGTACAACAAACCAGAAATGAATTGTTTTATCACTACTTATTTATTTTTCAATTCTATTCCGAACGTTAATTTTGTCGTTATTCTTCTATTTATGTATTTAAACATAAAATAAAACTTTTTGAGAGAAAACATTTTTTTTTATAAAAAATGCGAACTTTTAGTGACACAAATTACTTTCAAAGAACGAAATAAGTACACTTAATAAAAGTTGTTCAACTTTGAAAATTAATTGTGGTTTTTTGAAAGTTTTGTTTTGTTTTGTTACGTTCCGTTCTTCCAACGCTAGATTTATTTTGTGAAAAGAATTATTTTTAGATGTCCATTTCTTTCTACGGATTTAAGAGACCTGAGGTACTAAATAATTATAAACGACGTTCTAATTTCTTACGGGCATTTTCAATAACTTACTGTTCGGTTTCGGTAGGTTGCTATCTCTGTCAGTTTGACATTTTGCTTACTGACGGTTACCGATTACACCACATACAATAATTTTTCTTTGATTTTTCTACGAATCAAGTGACAGGTAAGTGACGCGTACAGGATATTTCAAGCTAATTTTATTTATAAAAACACCGATTGCTGCGAGACGTGGCATATTACTGACACTTAATACGTAAGTAAGTTATATACAATGAGCCTTATTAAGAAGAAAAGAAAGAAAGAAAACATATTTATTTGGCATATGCCGCAAGTGCACACAACAGAACAAAAATAAAAATTAAACAAAAGAAACTTAAAACTAAACAATAAACAAGTAAAAAAAAGAACCTAAAAGCTGAATAGAAAACAATACTAGATATAAACTATACAAACAACATGTTCAATTGTTCATACCGTGACAACATTTTAATAAGATTGGTGCTGAATGTGCTGATGCTTCTCCGGACCATTTGGTACGCACGACGACCAATCAAACCATACAAAACCAGTTTTTGCGGATCTCTCATTATTCGGTAAATCCCTAGAAAGCAAGGCTATGTTGTACTGGAAATGTAAAGCTTGATGTGAGGCTGTGTGTACCATAAATTGACTTTTAGTTCACCAAAAAGACTTGTGCGTTCCTGCTAAATACATTATTATGTGACTAATGCACATTTTACTGCCCCTTTCTCAAACCACCACTAGAATAAAATAAAATTGGTGAGCAAATTGGAAAAAGGGAGCCTATGGAGGGAGGAAAAAAGAATATTTTGGCATAACATAGTAAGTACATACGGAGTTTCAAAAGTAAAAGAGGTCAACTCACACTGCTGCTGTACCTCTAAAGTGTCGTCTACTGTACCATATTTTGCTAAAGTGACAACCTCTAACTTAACTTAGGAGGCTTAAAAGCAACCGTTTTAAACTTTATTTTCGTTTACAAAGTTAGTCCGGAGTAACCTGCACTCGCGACGAAGAGATGCGTACATGCCTTATCTCGCCTTTCGGTGCGAGATAATGGGACAACAAAATTTTGTCGAGCGCGGTTCATCCTAGCAATGTTTTTAGAAAGTTATTGCCGCTTAAAAATGTAGGGTGTACCAAAATTTACGCAATTTTTCAGAGAAGAAATGGGCAACCAAAAAAAATTACACATCGATAGCTGATACATATGAGCTGATAGTTTACAGTTTGGAAAAATGAGGCACTACATGGGTGGGACTGCCTAATTACTCCACGAGACATTTTCTTGGTGGATACTCTCCCATTTCGGTTATAATTTGCCTCTAGATCATGCAATTTGACACCTCTAAATTTCTTTGTATGGGGTTATAAATTGAAGCTAAACGCCTATGCAAGCCCAAAAGCAACCGTGGTTTGAAGGAACAGATTCAACACTGCATCAATGAAATTCAGCCACATTTATGCAAAATGGTTATATAAAACGACAAAAAAAGTGCGTATGTTCCAGCAAAACCGTGGAGGCCTTTTGCCCGATGCCAAACATAACCCTATTCTGTGTACAATAAGATTCAATAAATAAAATTAAAAACCGTATTTTTTTATTTAGATTGCACATTTTGGAACAACCTTTACTTACTTTTACGTAAACCTGCTTATGCGTGTATCAAAGAACCGTGGAAATCGAGTGAAAGTCACAGAGTAAACAGAAAATTTTCTTTGATGTTATTAATTCATATTGTAGGTTTTAAATACTCTTTTGTCCCTCAAGTTATAAGCGAAAATCTCAAGCGAAAATATACAAGCCCGTGTTTCGCCCTGGTTGTTATATATGGATTGGAATGCTGGGCAATGAAGATGACGGATGAAAAAAGATTGCATGTAGTGGAAATGACAATATTGAGGATGTGTGGAGTGATTAAAATAGATAAAGTAAGAAATGAGCACGGGCACGAGCATTGATCACGACGCTTGCTCAAGACAGGTTGGCGATTTCAGACTTATATTAATTTATAAGTTCAAGTTTCCTCACGATATTTTCCTTCACAGACATCTGTGATGTCGAATAATAAATTACTTAGAAAGATAAAAAATATATAATATTATTTATAAACAAGGGCAAACAGGATTGGAAAGCCATGGGGGAGACCTATGCCCAGCAGTGGGACAGATCAGGCTGACATAAAAAAAAACAAGTCGTTAGACGGTTATATAAATACCTAATTCACCATCATCATCATCATCCAGTCCCGTGACACCCGCATCCAGCGTGTTCCCGCAACCTTTACCAGGTCATCGGTCCACCTAGTGGAAAAATATCTAGATGCTGTATTTATTTAACCGGTAAACGTGCTATTTACTTATTTATTAAGTATCTAAGCATCTCGTCCGAACCCTTTCATAAAAAAGTCTGCAGAGTAGGTTGAATTTGGATTCAGACCCTATTAAATACCTCTAAATCCCCAGACGCTCTGAAATGTAGGAATATTCCGTGGAAACCTAAACATTTGGTAGCCATATTGTTTTTTTTTATCATTTGTTTGCTTATCAGTTGGAATGTAAGCTTGAAATAAAAATACTTTTTCACATTATTTTTAGACTAGCAACATTATTGAATAATAAGAATAATAAGTACCTAAAACGAGATAAATATAGATATAAAATGTTACTTTACTTAATCTAATGGCAACTAATAAAATATTGCTACACTACGAATCCTAATTTCCAATTCCATAGATATTTGATTGATCTCCAAAACGGTTCTACATTTCCAATTTTCAGCACAGATCTAATCAACATACCGAATGTGTGCCGAGGGACTTTATGTTAATTACCATGATAAATTAAACCTATACATAAATTTTCTTAAAAAATTAAAGCGCAGATTTTTCAACATTTTCCTCTATCTGACGAAGAAACATAGCGGCTTGAGGAGAGGTTTTGTAAAGAAATTATGTAAATCTAACATAAAGATGTTAGATCGTTTACATAATTTATTGTTATATCTCAGAGAATCTTTAATAAAAGTCAGTCATTAATTAGGCTGATATATCAGCACTATTTTATCGTCGATAGTCCTACACAACACCAGGACTTCGCCATTTCCCAGTGTTATAGCTGAGAAAAAGTGGCGGAATAAACTCCTCAGCATCAAAATAAAATTTAGCTGACTACTGAAAAATCACCCCTGAATATGAAAAAAAAGCTTCAGTTAAAAGTTAGCTGACTACTGAAAAATCACCCCTGAATATGAAAAAAAAGTTTCAGTTAAAAGTTAGCTGACTACTGAAAAATCACCCCTGAATATGAAAAAAAAGTTTCAGTTAAAAGTTAGCTGACTACTGAAAAATCAGCCCTGAATATGACAAAAAAGCTTTTTTTGTCAAAATTCTCAATGTACTCGTAGAATTGGTACATTTAAAATTTAAAACACTTTCGTTCAACCAAAAGAAACTTATGAACATTGATAACATAACTTTTTTGTAAAAAAAAAAAAATACTGGACATTTTGTGTTCCATTTTTTCATTCACCTTTGGCTGTGTTATTTTGTTTTAATTAAATCATATTATTATGGCGCATAATATTATAAATTAAAAGAATCTAGAAGATAAATCAGGCATTTAAACCCCTTGATGTTAACGTGATATTTCAGAACAAAGCTTAAATAACCTGTAATATTTTGCATTATTTTACTAGAGTTTGATACGTAGTGAAAGGTATTCAGATCAGTTAGATTAGTATTAGATGATAAACTCGAGGAACATCGTCGCAAGCTAAGAACATGCATAGGTTCTGTGGTCAAATCTATATGACCACAACAGATACCTAACCACCTACACAATAAAGCCTTATTTACATAAAATACGTTTTTACAATATAATGTTATTAACCACACTATTATTTCCATAATAAAATGTTTACGGTACAGTATATCAAAAGCGAATGTCGACTGCCAAGCATTCAAAATTTCAGAAGTGCCAACATTAAAATAAATCATATTTTTATCCTTATTGCGCTATAAAGTCAGGTTATGTCATGTGGTAATGTTGGTAATCATGGTTTTTTTTTAATGTTGGTATTGTTAAACTGCTATGCCGGGCTAATGTGGACAACGAGTCAATACTATTCGCCCGTGGACTACATTGGCCCGGGATACCAGTTTGTACCGCTATCTTCTACGAGACATGCCACGACGCCTTTTGCTCGTGTCAGGACTTGGCATCATGACCATTTTTGCCCACAGATAATTGAGCATACGGCGACGTGGCCAGCTTAATCCCACTTTAGCTTAGCGGGTTTTTTGTCAACGTCAGTTGTTTGTGTTTTAAGCTAGTTTATAATGTGTTTGTTTGCGAATGCCATGCAAAGTGAGATTTGTTGCAGGTGCTGCAGTCTCGCAACATACTGCGAGCAAACAAACTCCTGGGCAGCTTCAAACTGGACGTTGCTACTGTGTGGAGCCAACCTGGTATGTACCTTTTACATTTTAGCTTCGAATATGCTTATCGACAACAATTTACAGATCGGTTTGTGACATTCGGTTGCCTAGTTTTATCAATGATGGGTGACCAGATGCCACACTAAGCAAGGCTTGTGTCGTGGACACCAGATAGTTGATATACTACATATATACTTTTTTAATTTGTAAATAAACACAATTCAATAAAATAACAATTACAAATAACACATTTTACACACCTAGAATGAGTTTACATAAAAAAAACCTTATGTCAAAAGATAACCACAGAATTGCCAGGACCGCACCAGGAAAGAACCGGAGCATGGGTCACCACCCCTCTCTCTGAGTCGACAGCCGATGTCCGCCACAATATGTGTACCTATATATGTCACCGTAAAATTGTCAAACACGTTATATTACAATATAACGTGTTTCTCTCTAGCGATATTGTAAACTCTCGAAATATTGTCAACTGAACATACGGAAGTATCTCTGCCCCCATAATCGGGACTTGGGGCACTCCCCCGTTAGGTTAGTTAGGTTCCTTTAAACCATGCACTCGGAAATAGGGGCCCCGCGAAGCGGTGCTCCATCGACTACGCTTTTTAGGGGAATATAAAGTGTTTTAAGGTTAAGTCGCATGCATTTCACGAAAAATAATGTGTTTTATTGTAAGCAGTATCATGTTCGTTTGACAATATTTCGAGAGTTTACAATATCGCTGGAGAGATTACAATATAACGAATTTGACAATTTTACGGTGACATATATATATATCAGTATATCTCAACTGTTCTTCCACCCTGTCTTTCTGTCTCCTGACAGTACTAAAATATGTTACTAAAATGGTGTCGATATGTGTGTTTTCAACCATTTCGGTTTTCGAAACATCTTGTTTTGTCGCTTCCTATAAAACTTAGTTTTATGACCAACATTTCACGTTCACGGCCGCCCCCAGTGGCTTCATAAACCTACGGATAAGCTTATTGTTTTCTATTTGATGTTGAAATGTAAAGCAAGACGCTACGTTTTAGTAGGCGGATATTTGATTATATTTACACATCTAGGTACCTATTGTAAAATAATCAACCCGGGCGTTAATCTGCGTCACATTAAAGCTTAGAAAATACATTATCGCAAATCAGGCATTACAATGACAACGGCGCGCGGCGGTGCCCTACCACAAGGTCCACAAGGCTTTCCAAACAACTATTTAGAATAATTAATTCCAAAACAGCTTTAATCAAGAACAAAAACACACTAAAAAACAATCCCTTTTCGAACTCATTTCGGGATCGAAAATGTGCAAATTGGTAATAATATGAAACACCCTGTAGGTATGGTTACCAGGTACATACACTTTGACGATTTACATTTTAATCATGCATTCGTCAATATGTTGATTTTACCAATCATACTAAATTACCTTGGATATGACTCATGCCCGAACCATTACTATACAACAGTAGACAGATTTTTGAAAGAAAGAAAAAGTGTCTATCAGTTTGTTGGAGTGTTAATTTCAGCTAATTTCAGGTTCAGTCCAGTAGTAAAAGTAATTAGATAAATATCTGTAAGTACCCTAAGATTTAGGCTAAACAAAAACTAAGCTTGAATACGAGTACCGTTATGTTATAATCAAACCAGTATCAAATTACCTATTCTTTAAATCCTAAATCCGACGAGCCTTGGATTTATATCATAATAAAGATAAAGTTTGTAAGTTTGGATGTAGACTTGTAGAGGTACTCGTCGGAACTACAGATCAGACTCTAAAATCCACTCAAATTTGTGTGGTTCTGTTTTCAAAAGACCATCTCAGACACTAATCTGCATAGTCCTCATGTGAATTAAGCAAGATTGTCTGGACTTCAAAAGAGACTATGACCTCTGAGTTTGTTTCGGCTGTTTCTTCTCAGAGTAGTAAACACCGGCCCCATCTAGTTTTAAAAAAAATGACGTGTAAAAGTGTTTGAGAAAACCTACTTGCTGAATAAATATCATTTAAAAATTATTTCACTAATAGGTTTAACATAACATTATTTCCAAGTGCCATACTAGTACATTTTGATACAAGAGGAGAAAGTTTGTTGTTGTATTCGAGGCGGAATATACACACGAGCAGTAGGCGAGGGTGTTTTTGCGAGAACTGCAATAATAAATGTCCACGTGTATAAAACGACGTTTTACAATACACTTTTGAAGAAATAAAATAAAAGAATGAAAAATGTTTTTGTCATGAATTATTAAGAAACTATGATTTTTTTTCCGCGCTCTGCTTTCGCCAGGTTGAAGGAGAAGCAAAGGTACACGTATGAAGCCGCTAAACAGCCTAATATAAAAAAAAAACATGTTTATCTATGATAGTCATAGTCATAGTCATTTATACATAAACAAGTAATTGTATCTGAATTTAAACACAAAAATAACACAAGTACAGTAAGACAATTAGGCACAATTAGACACACAAAAATAAAATAAATTTGATTTTCCTAAATTCGAACAACAAATCAACATCAGCAATTTATAAATAATCAGTTCACAATTCATTCATTTTTTATATTTATTTACTTATTCTATTTATAAACACAATTTGAATATCCAAAAATGTTTACGCGCTGTAAAGACGCATATTGTTTTGCCTAAATTAAAAAAAAACACTCACCTCTGACTATAGGCATTGAACCAATTTGGACTAAGTATAAGGAATCTGTGGCAATTTTCATTCCCGCACACGTGTTGGATAACTGTCAAAAAACGCACGGGGGTGAAATACATTGCATGTTGAACCTAATCGTAGAGCGATAAGAACCAGTTTTCGAGGTGTATTGAAAACTATATTATCATAACGTGAGTCTCGGCAATAGGTATCAGAAATACCAAGATATACCAGAATTCCCGCCTCGTTTGGGTGCCTTTAATATTGTATTATTGAATACTAGCTTCTGCCAGCGGCTTCGCCCGCGTGAAGTTTGATTATTGTCCCATGGAATCTTACTGCCGGGATAAAAAGTATCCTATGTTTTAATCCAGGTTATAAACTATCTGTGTGCAAAATTTCATCCAAATCCGTTCAGTAGTTGTCGCGTGAAAGCGCAACAAACAAACTTACATTCACATTTATTCTCCGAACTGCTAAGCTATCGGGAGTTACACGTGTTATTGTGAGTCAACTATAAAAGATAGACATATGCTGTTCTGGGATATTTTTTATATAATTTTATGTGGAATATTTCCGTTATACATGATTTCTATGTAGCTTTAACCATTAAGGCTGCACACGCGACGGAAGCTAAAAAACCAAGTAACTTCTCCCGTTTTCCCAACATTTCCTTTCACTGCTCTGCTCCTATTAATGGTAGCGTGATGAAAAGTATACTATTACCTGCTCAGGAGTATGTAGAATAATTGTACCAAGTTTCGTTAAAATCCGTCGAGTAGCTTTTTTTTTCTATAAATAACATACAGACAGACAGACAGACAGACAGACAGACAGACAGACAGACAAAAATTTTACTGATTGCATTTTTGGCATCAGTATCGATCACTAATCACCCCCCGATAGTTATTTTGTAAATATATTTCATGTACAGAATTGACCTCTCTACAGATTTATTATAAGTATAGATATAGATAGATGATGGGTTGAATTATTGTGGGATGCAGGTAAATTGAGCGCCACCCTATACATCTTACATGTTCAGTAAGCCCCTCGGGGATGTAAACAACCGAATGATCTGAGGTCACGGCGTAATAGGCTTTTGCAGTACCTGTCTGACTGTAAAATAGAATTTGTGTCGTCCGCACTACAGGCCACGTAGTATGACCACCGTAGACACACAAATCTTTTTCAATACACTTACTCGAAAACTGGTTCTTTTCACACTACGATTAGGTCCAAAATGTGTATTTCACACACGTGCGTTTTTGCTATTTTTTCCACACGTGTGCGGAAAGCAAAATTTCCACAGATAACTATACATATACTTAGTCCAAATTGGTTCAATGCATATTTAAAAAAAAAACATTCACCTCTGGCTATAGAGTCATAGGTGAAAGATTTTTTTTTTAATTTCGGAAAAGCGATCTACGTCTTTCTTTGTAAACATTTTTTGGAATATTCAAATTGTGTTTATAAATTCAATATCAAATTTATTTTAATAAATAAATTAACATTAATTTGTGTTCTAAATTTAAAAATATTATAAAAAAAAAACTATTTTTCATAGTAGGCTATATAACGGCTTCATACCTTTGCCTCTCCTTCAACCTGGCGAAAGCAAAGCGCGGAAAAAAGAAATTTAAATCATAGTCTACTAATAATTTAAATAATAATTCATGACACAAATATTTTAAGTACATTATTTTTACTTCATTTCTTCAAAAACGTCGTTTGATACACGTGGACATTTGTTATTGCAGTTCTCGGCTCAAAAACACCCTCGCCTACGGCTAGAGTGTTAATACCGCCTTGAACTACAATAAAAAAACTTTCTCCACTTGTATCAAAATGTACAATTGTTTATCTATCATTTTGTCGATTCAATGATAGATGAACAAAAGATTTGTCAATTCTCTCTCGTGTCTGCGATCATGCTATGCGGGCAGGACGGCAGAGTGGGTAATTTTTAGTGTATTATCCTCTAAGCGATGATGTATTGTAAAAGGTGTGAAATGTGTGTTTCAATCAACCTAGGAACCACAAAGATCAGCTGATAACCTAGTGCTGTGTCTCAAGGTCGAACACAAAATACGCACCTTTGATTTTTCAGATACATGGGCGTATCGTATAATTAATTACTTTTTGCTTCGGTGAAAGTAAATATCGTGAGGAAACCATCATGCTTGAGAGATATTTCTCAACGGCATTTAAAGGCAAGTCACTGGGAATGGCATAAAAACTTAAAACCAGGTTAGGCCAGAAAGACAAACAGAAAGATTGGTTTCGTACGACTGAAAGTTTTACTTATTTGCAAGTTATAAGGTTGATGTTTGAGTAATAATTTGAAATCTGTGTATTATTATAGCATCAAGTTTTCACGGGAACATTCAGTGCAGAAAAGACGGTTTCAAGTTCCTTATGTTTACATTTCGTAATCTTTATAAATCTTAAAGGTTCCTGTAAATGTCTGGAAAGTAGAACTTAAACGATTAAATAATGGTCTGGAAAGTAATCCGACTCATTACGAGTGTAAATGAAGGTGTTCAGCCAACGCCTGGAGATTCCATTACAAAAGTTAAGTTTAACCGTAAAAAATATATACGTATATAAAAACCTACAGGTAAAATAACGTGCGTTTCCCCTAGATTTGTAGCGGTAGTTTTTAGGGGAAAAAATGGGAATTTGTGGGCCTATTAAAATTTGTTCTAAGATTTTGTACTACCTTGAATCATAGAACTTGTGGGAAAAATTATTCCCAATAGAACATATACCACAAACACATACATGTCTTAGAACTGATTATTAGAACTAGTGGCAATGAACCGATATTATAATTATTTGCCTTTGATCTATATTATATTTAAAAAGTTTTAGGGCTATCCTACACAGACATGAATTTAAAAACTATTTGATTTTACCACACTGCACTCAATAACGTTGCTCAAAAAGCCGCTAAGCTATACTGGAACTGGGATGGCCATGTTTGCCGTATGCCTGACGAGCTGTGGGCCAAAATAACCACGATGTGTAGCCCTGACACACCCAGAAGGCGATGCGGTAGACATGGCAGGAGATGGCGTCACGAGCTGGTCAAAACCAACGACCAGTGGGGTCCACAAACACTGGAATAAAAAATTTGGAAGTCGTGGGGAGAGACCTTTGCCCAGCAGTGAGGTGACACAGGCTAACAGTAACAGTATTTTATTTTATAATGCTTTAATAAAAATAACATAATCTTTGAGGATAATCCGATCGTAGCGTAGTCTGTAGATCACTGTATAGTTATTTGTTATACAAGAGTGCAAAGTTGCTTTTTAGTCGCGTGCTCAATTTTGATGACGGAGCAAGCGAAAGATTCTAAAATTGAATCACGAGAGCAGCGAGTGATTCAAAACTTAGAATCTTGAGCGTTAACGAGGGAATCCAAAGAGCACGAGGTGAAAAATCTTTTCATCCCCCCATCTCGGAAAGAGTATTTTTGCTCTTCGAAATCTGAGTGCAAAAGCCGTTTTATCGTCGAGAGGATAAAGTAAATTTGAATTTAGAACATCGTGTGCACTAAGTATGTGACATCAAAACATAATTAAACCTATTTACTTCTACCTCCATGGTGCCGAATTTATCATACATCTTTTTTTAATTTAAGCTTCTTGGTGTACTTTTTTTAATTTGTTTTGCGCGCGCCATTTTCTTTTCACGTCATGTTGTTTACACCTTAGGTTAAAAACATGGCAAAGCAATATAAAAAAGTACACCAAGAAGGTTCCAAGTCTGAGTTATTAACAAATAAAAAAAAGTTGTATGATAACACGGCACCATGGAGGTAGAAGTAAATAGGTCTTATGATGTTTTGAATTCACAAACTTAGTGCAAACGATGTTCTAAATTCAATTTAGTTTATCCTCTAGAGGATAAAACGGCTTTTGCACTCAGATATCGAAGAACAAAACTACTCTTTCCCAGATGGGAGGATGAAAATGATATTTCTAGTTATTATTGTAACATTATCTAGGCATCTATATAAATCTGGCTCTAGCTGGTACCTAAAAATCGTATCCTAAATTTAATGCGCTTACCGAAGCTCTAGGGGAACGTGAAAGCGCGTCGTAAATTCGACTAATCATCGAATTGTCGTTTCTATTAAATGTCACGCGTTCTAGGTACCCTCTGTTCCTACATTATGTAGCTCGACTCCAATCACCACCTAATCTGAACACTGTTATTGACCTTATCTAAAATATGATAAAAAAAAACTAACAAGAAGGTTAAAAAAAGTCAATGAAACAAACAAAGTCACAGACTTCCGAAATTAATCTTGGTCAAAAAATCGTTTTTAACACATTTATTGCAAATATCTCGTTTCTTATGGGTTTTATGCTATTTGTAATTGCATAAGTATTGTAGAGGATTTTTGCTCAAACTTTTTTTATGTACCTATCTTGAACCATTTTTTAACTACATATTTAGAGTACCTACTATTTTAAGCTAACACGGTTTATCTAAACTTGAAGAGCTCGTGGCTAAAGAATAACAGCCGGTCGGGTCGATCTTTAGGTTAAGCCATGCTTGCCTAGGTTGGTCTGTGGATGGGTGACCACCCTTACCTACCGAGTTTCCTCCGTGCCTCGGAAAGCACGTTAAGCTGTTGGTCCCAGCTGTCATTTGTAGATCTTTGATAGTCTTTACAGGTACTGGCATAAAAAGTCTGACAACCAGTCTTTCCAAGGGGTATCGTATTACCTAGTACTAACTGGGTTGTGGAGGTCAGATAGGCAGTCGCTCCATGTAAAATACTGGTATTTAACAGCATCCGGTTTGACTGGAAGCTGAACCCAACATAATAGGCTAGTTTCCACCATCAATAAATTGCAAAACTAATTAGTCCGTCAGTTAGAGTATTGGAAAATAATGGACACGTATTTTTTGTTTTTGTAAATCACTGAGTACTGACAAAGATAAAACGCATCAAAAATCGGGAGTGGGGGCTCGTGACGTCATTACGCACTAAAAACTATAGCACGGCGTGACGTATTGCGAATTTTAAAAGCGTCGTATCTTCGTCAATTTTGGTTTATGTAACAAAAGAAAAAATACGGGTCAAATATTTTTTATAATCTAACTGACGGACTAATTAGATTTTTTTAGGACACAAGCCTATTGGGAAAAGGCTAGGCAGTTGATGGTTCATAACTAAACTTAAAATGTCACTGACAGAATATCTTCCATTGTACATCAATATATATAAAAATCAATGCCACTTTTCGTTGTAATATTATAACTCAAGAACTGGCTCACCTTTCCAAACCAAATGTTTAGGCTTTGTTCGGACTATTTAGTAGATGGTTTATGTGAAGTTTGCACAAAATCAGTCGAGCGGTTCTTCACGCAGACGAAGTTGCGCGGGTCTGCTAGTATTCCATAGAATATAGCACTGTCCGTAGATCCGCACCAAGGAACACCATAAAACATTGCTATATTCCGGTAATATTCTCAATAACACAATCATACTTAGCGTGACTTCACGGCTGTTTTCCCAGAAGGTTTTGGCAGAGACGTACAGACCTATTTAATCATTATAGTACACTGTCCATTTGCGATTCATGGAACAGGGAGCCGACTATATTGCCATCAAACGGGCTTTGGGCCACTGACGATTTTATCAAAATATAGGTAGTCCAAACAGTAGGTGTTATTTTTCCATCGAATCTTTGATCACATTATCTACCAACTGCCAATTGCACGGGTACACTGCTCTGCACTGTAATAAATAACCGTATCCAGAGAAGTTTTGAAAACCCTATTCGAGCAAGTTCTAAAAAACACATTCAAACTAGAACATGGACATCACGCTTGTAAACCGCGAAGGGCTAGGCAGAGGGATATCTCATACTCTTTATAGTACACAAAAAAAAAACAAAGAAAAAAAAAAAACTTATGACTGGTGATATATGGATATCACCAGTCATAATAAGTATTTTTAAGTCCCATATAATTGGGGGCATGCCTTTTGGCATCAACCGGGCACAAATCCAGGCTGCTACCGAGAAAATTCTAAGGGCAAACTACAAATCAAACGTATTCAAACCAAAAATTGTCCATATACCACGACTAATAAACAATTAACAATGCAAATTAAACTAGATGTTCAAACAACAATCTCGGCTTTAATTGCTATACTTGACCAACAGGTTGGTATTCGTATTATTACAGGTTGGCATAAAATACATAAGCCAGATAATTTAAACCCAGCAAGTTGGGTCTAAGCCGGGCTTGGTCCAACATTTAAATATTTATGAATTATGACTAACGTAACGCACCTTTATTATTTATGAGCTACCAAGTCGTGCTATAAGTAGGATTTACTGTATAGTGGGTGTGTTGTTTGATTATTCAGTTTAATGTATTTTCATTCATACAAGTAGATCTGGTAGGCAGCTATAAAGGGTGTAATTACACCCTTCACGAAAGCAAGGGGCACAAGATCATTGAGATATTATTTTTGTTCTGTCCCATACTTATGAACTTTCTAGTCACGGAGACATTGTTTCTCCACAGTTTTTAATGTTGCAACTTTAAATAGCTCCAAAGCCCCTGAACTATTAAGTGCAATCATAAGCAAAATATATTGAGTGCTTTACTTTGAGTCCATCCGCAAACCATGTATTATATATGCCAAAAGAAAGTCGTTTTCAAGCCGAATGCTTCTTACAACTTGTATAACCAGCTTCATCATCTGTCCAGTTTTCTGCAATTGTGTTGTGGTTGTCTCGCACTCGACCCGGGTGCACCTGAATAACAGTACCTATTTTAGATGAAACCGCAGCTTATCTGATGTCCACAACCGTAACGCAATTACTGGGTAATACGATACTCCTTGGTCAGATTGATGGTCAAACTTAATACCCGTAATGACTGTCAAAGTTCAAAGTTAAGCAAATGACAGCCTTTCAAGGCTCGGGGATCCAGTGAAAGGTTTGAGTTTGACCTTTAATCGTTCGTTGCTATTATTTATCGACGAGTTTCCTACCTTACTATACAATGGGAAAAAAATATTTTAGAAAAGTAAGCACACGTGCAACTTCTCGACTAGAGCACATTTGGGAGCTCTTATGTCTTGTTTTATGTTCTCATATAGAGAATAATTTATGTTGCCAGTGACATGTAGGTATTACGTTCAGCCTTTTTTCATTCAACATTATTTAGTCTGTGCTTTGCTGTTGGTCCCGTTAGAATGAAGTCCTGGAACCGATTCCTGGGCCAGCCAAAAATGTTATTGGCTTTTTCCATGAAAAATTTCTCAGTATCAGCCTGTTTGATAATTATTATGTTCCCTTTTGATGGTAATAAGCTCGCCCCTGAACATCACAAGTTTACTTCCTATGGGTACACTGACTGGGTATACTGAATCTATATGTTTTGTTCATATATTTGAAGGGAAAATATTTGTATTTTTGTATGTAACGAATAAACTTAAAAACTACTAAAAATCTTTCAGCAATGGATAGCTACATTATCAGCGAGTAACATAGGCTATATTTTATCCCCGTACTCCTACGGAAAGGGAACAACGCGGATGAAACTGCGTGGCGTACGCTAGTAAAAAATAAATGTAAATAACGCAAAGTTTTAGAAGTGATGATTACACTACTTTCCACATAGTTGTGTTCAAAGAACCAGCAAATACCACGACGATATATGGAGCTATAATATCCAACACATGTATTTTATAGCCAACAGGGAACAAGTAGAAAATGCCGCATTCTCATGAAGATAATAAGATTGCCTTCACATGGTAATAAAATCAGGAACGAACGCTATTATTCTCACTAGCTCTCGGGCTACATTGTCAAGATTAAATGTAGCTCAATTAACTGTGAGCAGTTTTGAATTAATTTGACTATTATTTTCGATTTGCAAAAAAAATTGCTACACACTAGGAAATTCGCGGGGGAATCATTGAGCTCTTATCAATGACTTAATTTTGTGCATTATAAAAATGTTAAATCTAAGCCGGAGAGGTGATCTGTACCACAGGATCTTCCTACATCAGACACCTTTCTCTATGTAAGATTGTAAATAATGTTAACCAGCGCCTGTAATTCATGATGTCGAAAAAAATAAAGGTTTTATGATTATGATTATGATTAATCTGTAAAAGAATCCGAGACTGAAAAAAGCCGTTGTAGTGCGTGTATAGCTCACCTTAAAACCCGGGACACGAAGCCTAGTAGGCAATTGTTCAGCACTGCACCAACTACTGACAGAACTAATTGCTCTGAAAATACCTAAATTCCCTCGACTTTATTAAATATTGAATCCAGGTAATATTGCAGTAGTCGATTTTGTATTGCATTGCTATGTTCCGGTTCAATGGGTGATATTCCTGGAACATACAATACGACGAAACACGTCAAATGTACGTGCCACAGCATTACCTGCATATTGCAGGTGTAATATCTAGTATCGAGATTATTGCTTATTCAACTGAAAACTGAAAAAAGTTTGTTTTTATTTCTAGCGGCCGGTGTTTCGATTTATCTTCTTACAAGTATTTTAAATTATCTTTATTAAAGAAGCCTATATTTATTGCAATACAAAATGGTGCTAATTAAGAAAATTTCGGCTCTAATTCTCAAAGGAACTGTCAAAACGTTGGCAGATTACCGCGTAAAGGTCGTGGCACACTTGACAAGCACCGCACCAGCACCGCACCAGCACAGCTCTTGGCCAGCGTTGTCTTGAATTTAGGCTACGGCGCGCTTGCCACGCGTGGTCAGCGAGGCGCAAGCACGCGGTCCGCGCGCGGGCGGCGCGGCGTCCGCGCGCCGTCCGCGAGGCGTAAGCTCGCAGTCTGTGCGCTGGCTGTGATAGTCCGGGAGATGGTGTTGCATTTTAGAGTGTTTTTACGCCGGTCAGTTGCCATCTGGTTCAATAGATCCCGAATGACTGATAAGTGAACCCAGTGTCAGCTGAGGCACCCGAGGTGGGTGTGGGATTGGGAGGTTACGGAGGTGGTGAAAAAAAAGCAGTCATAGTACGCAGGCTGAAACTTATTTATAAATAGTTTACAAATCATACTGAGCATAAACATATCAGCTGCATGGTGGAAGGGGCATTATGTGTCTGCCGCTCACATGAACTTGTAAAAGAAATAATATAGTACGCCGGATGAAATTTAACAAAGTGATCGTTTAAATTATCAAAAGTACGAAGTCAACAATCAGCTGTGTGGGTAGCGGTCTTTACAAGTTCATGCAACCTATAAACGACACCCATGACGGAAAATTAAAGAGATAACTCTCGAAAGATTGTCAACCGAATATACTGCTTAGAATTTAAAGCATAATTATGTTATTTTTCATCATGGGTCATCGTTTTCATGGTTTTCGGGGTGGCTGATAACGAAAATGAGGTTAAAGTTAACTACGTCAAGTATTAACGCGACCATATAATTATATAATCTGGGAGTCTTATCTAACTAGGTTCAGTAAAGTGGGCTCTCTAACTAAGCTTACCGTAAGCTTTTTCATATGGACATTATAAAATAGGCTATGCGACACACGATTTAGTGCTCAAATTTGAATGGCAAGTTAATTGCTGGGTTGGAGCGGTGCCGGTGCGGTGCTTGTCAAGTGAGCCACGACCTTAAGTCAGTCATTCATTTGTAATTACGAGTATGTACGAGATTACTATTTTAAGCCATTTCTTTCAATTGAGTGTCAGTGGTTGACCATTGAAAAGTCATAATGACGCCTTTATGTTAATAGATAACCAAACTTGTCAAAATGAACAATTATGAGATCAATGATAGACCATTGTGACACTATTGCAATAGCAGAATAGGGGTCCAGGTGCCTTGCTGTTGCTGTTAATCCGGCTTGATGGTCATCTTACTATATACCTATACCCAATGGTTTCGTTTTTCGCGTACAATTGCTCGTAGAAGTCCTAGACTTCTGTATTATATCGGACTTAGTAGTCACGATTTTGTCATCTACAGTTTTTAGTTTCGTCAGAATTAGTTAATTGCTCTTAGGTATTTTTATACCTCGAGTGGGGAGGCCGCCAATTCGTCAGAATATTATTAGTGTGGGTACAGACGGTTTACCATTGATAATTGGCTATTACCAGGTTTGTGAATTCTCAAGACTCAAAATGAAAGCATAAGAAAACTTATAATTGTATACGATCTAATGATCTGATAGAGAAGTTACTTAGAATTTGTATTGCCTTTTGAAGGAAAATTAAATTAAAGCTTAAAAATAGCATGGGATTGTATATATATTTATATATATATATATATATTTTGATTCGTTCTATGATCTATTCTTACTCTTCTTGCTTCATATTATTAGTATATTCGACCTTTGAAGAAAAAATATCACTTGACTGAGGAAAAAATGTTTACATAAAGTCATGAGGAGTTTCTGCGAACTTATTAACTATTTGCCCTACGCTCCGTATTGGAATATCTTTCGTTATAGTAGTAGATATTTCATCGTCTAGAAGCCCCATGAATATATAATATCGGACACTATTGGCTGCAATTTCGTTACAAGAACGTATGGATGAAAAACCTCACCAATAATATCTGTGAATATCCTTTTAGGGTGTCCTCTCCCTCCGGGGCTGCGGGACTGTTCGATAGAGATACCGTGGCCCGGGAACATAAAAGGGCGAGGAAGGAACATGGATGGGTTTTAGTCAGTAAAAGCCTGACACTCCCTCCCGCTCCGCCCAGAGTGGGAGAAGTCATTAGATGATAAAAAAAGGGCGTCATCTCCCGTCGTTCGCCTTACACCTGCCTCGTAAAAACCTTTTGTCAGTCGCATTTCACTCATCCTACATAACCAAACCGTAGTATAGCATTCTCTTCTATGAAATGTTTGTCACTGCATCTTCGAATATACCGCAACGTTCTGGTATAACCTCATTTCCCACTTAATCAAAATCAAAGCATTTATTTCAAGTAGGCCAGTAACAAGCACTTTTGAATTGTTGAAACAAAGATGAACATTAAATGTAGCTATAGTCCCAGTCACAAGACATAAAAACTGTGAAAATACTGTAGTTACCCATTCCCCAGCGAGCCCATTGCCTAGCTATCATTCAGAGTTACACCACACATGCTACGCAAGGACGCATTTCCACAGTATTCATTCTGCTTTCAAGCCTCGATCGTTTGCCACACCCAACATTCATGATAACATCCTGATGGAAAAATCGTATCTCATTTTACCCGACCTTGTAATCGAAACCGAACTTACTATAGTAACAGAAGAGTGTGCAACTGGACCCATGAGGAAGTCGCATACAAATTATTACTCGTATAACTGATTCAATTGTTAGCCAATGCCGGTAGAACATGAAAATATTATTAGAATTGACATTTAATCAGTTTAAAAGCTTGATTTGAATTGTTGTCGTGTTTTTCATATGAAAATAAAATGGCGTGTTAGTTTGTACTGTTAACAAGGCACCGCGATCAATAGGCAGTTTGTCCAACTGGACACAAAGCTCACTTGTTATGGAGCTTTTTGGAACAGCATTTTTTAAAACACAGTTTTCGGATAATTTAATGAAACGTCGGTTTTATTCAGTTTTATTTTGTATTGTTTCTTAGGTATCAAACACATTCAAATGTTTACCAACTGCAATAGACAGGATAAGACGAAAAAAATCCTAATTAGCAAATTGATCTGTCTAGCTGTCATACGCTCGATAGGTAGCATTCGTGAGTTAAAATCAATGTAACGTTCGAGGTCAATATTTTTTTTTTGGATAATATTCCAAATGTCCACACTATTAGTCTCATATCTCTTTGTTTGATATAAATATAAATTATTTATCTTTTTGCTCCTATTAAATTACATCACCTGACGCCTGAAGTTTAATACTTAATCAAGTAATTGCTGCACGTACTGCTTGCTATCAATGTTCCTGAGCGATTAGATCCTTTTTTTACTTCTTTGTCTACTTGTGGTCAGCGTTGTAGGTTACATTATAACCAAGCTGCTATTTAGTAAGATATGGTGCCACTATAAAGAATATGGAAAAGCAGCACACCAAAGCTCTCGACACCCACCCTAGAAAGCCATCGAATGCTATCGCCATCGCTATGGCAAGAATCGGCTAAATGGCATCATCATTTTGTTAAACTCCTTCAGAGTTCTTATAATATAACTGTTTGCTGTTCCTTTCAATATAAATCAAAATAAGTTCTTTAATAAAACGATAAGCTAATTCAATACTTTTCATTATCTTTCCAAATGTGTTCTTCTTACTGCATTATCTATCTTGTGATTGTGTTTTCTTTTGAAATACTTATGCATGTGATTCAAATCTGTGTCTATTATATTATTCTTTGGTGCACCTATTATGTACTACTTACTTCACGCTTTCAGAACCTCCTCGGGACGGACTGGGCCTGTCTTCGCTATTGTGATGAGTATATACTTTCTGAAAAGCTTCTTGTCATGTGACTTTCGCCGACTTTAGACGTCATTTTTGCTGTAGATTTTGGGGTTAACAATAAACGCTAATTAAAGTTAAGAGATCATTAAACGTCAAAAAAGCTTTGTTATACAAACATTAATGATAACTTAATTATACAGCGTTTATATATACATCCCATTGTAGATTTAGAACCGAATGTTTTTTTTCAATCTACAACTTATTTATAACTGAGAAACATAAATTACGATTTGGCAGTTTTTGATGACTAAATTTTAAGGGGCCGGTGGAGCATACGTTTTTCATACAAACGTAATACTAAAATAATATGAAAATCAAAAATCTTAAGGTAGTGTGTATATATTTCGATTGGATAACAGAATATCTATGTACTCAAATAAATATTTTGAAAGGACAATGATAGAATGACGAAATATGAGGAATTTAAAATTTCTATTAAATTTATTTTTCTCTTAACTTGTTTAAATCAGTTTCCATTCAAAATATGTGTTTGGGAACCTATATATTCTGTTATGTATTCGGCTCGTAGGGACGCCAAATACTTTTTGTGGACTGTATTATTGTTGTTCTTCTCACCCCGGTTCGCGTAGACCAGTTGCTGGGACTCGGCTGCTGACCCAGCCCATATGATCCCAATGCTGGGACTCAGCTGCTTACCCGGCTTATATGGACAAACTAGGTGGGGTGGTTCTTCTATGCGTGTAATGAATTAAACGCGATTACTTTTAACACTTTATATTATATAGTTATAGGTTTACATAGCGGGGCACAAGACTTTACATAAGACTGTATATAAGGAATTTAACACTGGGGGGCGTGGGACTCACTAGAACTATGATTCTACTTTAACTTCTCATGACAATCTGTCTGATATGGAGCTCTTCCTTGACTTCTTGAAGACTTCTCCTTGATTATCTGATGGAATGACTTAGTTACATGTTTCTATTTACTACTATTTGACTCGATTCTCACCAATTTAATCGGTCCCCCTTACATAAATAATCACGTCATTGCAAGTCGTGGGAGCACCTGAGCGTCCTTGAGGGAACTTTACCCAACTACAGCCCGTAAAAATGGACTTTCCCAATTGCTGATGCAATAATATTCTTTATTGTGGAATATTCCATGTCGGACAGGTTCAAACCTGACCGTATCCCCTCTCACGAATGGCTGATGCAACATTTCGAGCCATGGTGCAATGCTTAAGGCTTTTAGTATATAATAGTTTGGGGGTGGACAGACATATAGGTCCCCATTGTTTACACAAAAACTACTTAAACTAAAATTACATTTTTATGAAGGGCTCGTCGTCCATTACATATTCTGTAATCCAATCGAAATAAAAACACACTACCTTAAGAATACTCGTATGTTTGATTTCCAAATTATTTTGGTATTACGTGTGTATGAAAAACGCATGCTTCGCAGGCCTCTTAAGTTAAAACACTATAGTCATTCTTCTGATAAAATTATCAAACATTGTAAATAAAATGCTTACCTTTTTGTTACCATTATGCTAGCAATGTTAGGTGTGCAAATTCGATATTAAATTCCAAACCCCATACTATTTGGCAATAACAAAAACATTTATAGCTCGTTTCAATTCAAAGCTTTTATTTAAATTGAACCATCAGCCTAGCTACTAACTAACACCGTATAGTATTAGTATTTTACCTAATATACATTAGTTTCAACGAATTTACGAGGAATTATTCTAATATTCACTAGCTTCTTTAAGTGCTTTAATTAGCAAAGATTAATTAGATCTAAGTTACATTAGAATAACTATTAAAGTAAAGCATTATAGAAGCGGTAGTACCAACTAACTAGGTAAGTTTGTTCCTTATTTATTTAGTTAACATACCTATTTTCATTATGTATTAAGTATTCATAGTTGGTTTATTGCCAGTGGTTCCCATCACGGGAATCAGTACATAAGATCAAAAATCATAATCTCAACATTGCCAATTTAGAAACCATAGGTAATCATAATCATAAACATTTATTAGAACTACAGTTTAAAAAAAAAGTTTATTACTTATGTAAAAAAAGAAAATATTTGTATCTTTTAATTTTTGTATGTTACCAATAAACTAACAAACTACTGGTCCGGTTGCAGTCTCGACAGAGATAGCGAGTAGCGCGTAAGCATAATTACGAGTATATTGCAACAGAATTTATTCCTTAGTAATCAGCGATCGAAAGTTAACGATTTTGTCGTTATCTCTGTCGAGACTTGCGCCCTGGACCGATTTGAAACGTTCTTTAGCAATAGATAGTTACATTATCAGCTAGTAACATTCTTCAGCAATAGATAGAGAGATTTAGATTTAGAGATTTTCAATGTTGAGATTATAATTGTTGATCTTGTGTACAAATCCCATTATAAGTCAATTTCAGAGCTTTAGTAGATAAAACAAATAGTTGCTTGTTCAAACGAAACCATTATGTATGATTTCATAATACGTAGGTACATCACACGGAGATATAATAGTTCCGCAAACACTAGAGTACTTCAGCATAATATTAGCATAAAGCTTTTTTACATAATTGATAAGATTAAATTCAGAACATGACTTTGAACTCCACGCATGCTGCGAACTGGGAATAATATATAGGTATTTATATAGTGTGGGTAGGTAACAAGGTATGCTAGATTTTCTATGTACCCAGCAAGTTATCGCAATCTGTTAAATTCCTTTAATATATTTTCAATGTTATCGCTAAAGCATTTAGGTTTAAGGTTGATTGGGAAGACAGTTTCGGTTAGTTTGATGTGCTAGTGACTATACACACATTAGAATTCTGGATTGCATCTAATCTCACAGCTTTGATAATAAATGAGCGCTCAACATTAACGCTTGACGAACCGCTGAACTTACAAGAACGTATTCTCGTTTATTTATCGGAGTAGCTATTCCTAATAGGACCCAGTACCTATCAAATTTTTTTGGGAGCCGTTTGCCGCTCTCGGGCTGAATGCAGCGAAGCCGTCGAGAGTAGAAAATCATTAAGTAATGTCACCCAAATGAATTTTGCAAAAAAAAATAGGTTCCTGAAAATTGGAGCTTCCTGGACCGTGATTGTGCGTATTTGAGGTTGTGAGAAATTTTGAGATTTTTGTCTTCATCAGGAGCCCTTGTTACTCGGGGGCCCTGTATCATTGATACGGCTGATACTATGCTGGTAGGTACGCCCATGTTGCCCTTGATACTACCAGTAGTAATAAGGGTAAAAAAGTACCTTTAGTACCAAACAATCCACTAGTACCACTTGAAGTTTTTGGAGTTGTAAACCCAAGCAAGCACATTACTTTTAATGTAACCACTACTCTCAAAACGGTGAAGGAAAACATTCTAAGGAAACCGACATGTCATAAAACCGAACATTCTAAAACATGTGACATCACCTACCCGTTTTAGACCCTCGTGGTAGAGGCTTACTCTATTTAGTAAAGAGGTAGCCAACATTGGAATCAGTGACATATTTTCTGAACAAATGAGGTGGAAATAAAATGTAGCCTTTTCTTGCAAGATTATTCCAAAACTAGATTTAAAATGTATACCTCCCTTCCAAGAAACACATAGCAAAGCAAAACATAGCAGACTATATAGAAATCACACATTTTATGGAAAACTTTTAAAGATAATTTAAATACTTGGTCAATTTATCACTGAAAAGGATCTGGACGGACTTTGTAATCGTCTTTGCCGCAACTTGGTCTTGAGAACTAAGTCTGAGGTCACGTCAAGCAGAAGATAGCTAGATTTGTGTGAGTGCAAGGTAAGACTAGCTTGACTAAAAGCTGTTTGAGCTTCACGGTTAATCCAATGCAGTCACAAAGCCTGCAACACAAACGAATATTCGGGTAATGGTTGTTAAAGTATTAAAGACAGTCTCAGTGTTTTGGATTGTTAAATTACATAACCCTACAAGACGTGTTAATAGTGATTGAAAGGGTTTTTTTGTTATTTTTTTTCACAGATTTTTGGTATTTTTGTAAACCGACTTCCAAAAAGAGTAGGTTCTCAATTCGACAATAATTAACAATTTTTTTTAAATATTTTTTTCCTAATTAACAATTTTTTTTTAAATATTTTTTTCCTAATTAACAATGCTCGACAATTAATCACAATTCTTTTGTTTAAATTAATTTTCGTCGTCACCCTAGGCCTAGAAAACGCTGGCGCGACGAAATGGACCATTTGGAATTTGCAAGCAGATTGTATTAATTCGTAAAAATATCTTAAATGTCTTTGGCCTTATACAATCAGTGTACGAGTAAATGAAAATTGTTCCAGAAAGTTCGTTTGTAATATTAATATGGATTTGATTAATACAAATAAGACGCGTGACAGTAATTTAATTTATTCATTGCTATAGCTGGCGTATAGGTATTTATGCGACGCTTGCGTTGCGATCTGTTGTCTCGTTTTAAATTTAAATGAATTCTCAAGTTTAAAACTAGTTCTTGTACTTAATTTAATGTTCACATGTGTTGATAATGTATAGTTTAGTGTAATACACACGTATTTCTTATTTTGGTGTAGCACGTTGAGCTTGCGCCGCAAAAATACCGATCGCGCTCCGGGCACTAGACGCCGCATGCGCCGCGCCGCCGCCCGGAGTGGCGCTGCGCGGACATAGGAGTGGTGGATATGTAGCATTACCTACCTGAAAATGGAATTCATTGATGATTTTATTGTTATTATTAATTTTATTATGTGGATGATTTTTTTTTTAACAAAATTAAAGACGTGCTTACTATAGATTAGCTTCAATAGTTTAGAAAATACAGCGAAAATTGTTAAATGGCCATTTTCTTGCTACCCGTAATTTTTTTTTAAAAGCTGTGAATGGTGATCAAAATTTCACGAAAAATAATGGATCGTCTCAAAGGCACCGTGATCCAAACTTCATACTCGGGGAGCGTTCTGTATACGTTGAGAAACGTTAAGGTGTGAACGTCGGAGGCTCTTAGTCCATAGGTAGGTCAGCCCCATACAATTTGACATTCCATCTCCACTATTTGACAGAATGGCACTTTTTTGAGGTGCCCAGGAGTTAGTTTTACGGCCATTTTCAATAACTTATTAGCCGGTTTTGGTATTACGTTATCTTTGTGTAATTGACATTTTGCTAACTGACCGGTCAGTTTAGAAAAGAAAGCGTCACAGAAAAGCTTTCTTTGATTTTTCTATGAATCAAGTGGCAGCCCCGTTCCCACTGTCGAGTGTCGAGGTGAGAGCCTGGGGATCCGTCACACAGGGTATCCTAGTATGGACGCCAGTCTCTCACAAAGGGACATAAAAGGTGTAAAACACCTCTTCACGAAGCCGAAAGGCACTTGTTCTCCCCATCATTGCGATATTATTTTTGTTCTACACCATAACTGGGAACCTTCTAGTTACGGAGATATGGGGGGTCAAAGACAACTTTTAGACATGTTTTTTTTTAATAAGTACAAGTTTTTTTTGTAAAATTTTAACTTTTAACACCTCCACGATCCCCGTACTATTCAATCCATCTATCAGCACAATGTTTTAAGTGCGTTGCATTGAGTTCTACCACAAAACATGATTTGTAACCTCAAAAAAAAAAGTTGTTTCCAGCAATATTTTTTGCGTAAAGTTACTTATAGTTTGATGTAGAGAATGCTTGGTTGACGGCTTTGTGATGAGGTGATTTAAACCCTGTATATTATGCATTTTGTTATGAAGTCATTGTTACAACTTATTTAAGAAAACAACTTATGTGAACCTTTGTGGAAAGAAAAAATAAAGACATTGTATTGCATTGTATTGTGTCGTGACGACAGCTGATAAGTGTCGTGGCCTAAATACCTTATATTTATATGGAGGTGTTTGACGCGATTACTATCGTGCACGGCTTTGGCCTAACTAACAACCGACACACAACACGACACCAACAACTAAATTAATCGTACCGACATAGGTATTGGGAACAGGGTCGTAGGTGACGCGCATAGGATATTCTTTGTTCACAGAAACATCGGTAGCTATGGAAATATCTTAATCTTAGGAGAAACATGGTTTGCACTAATTTTGCGTTCTAAACTTATAATTTTAAATAATGATGTACTTTACATTTTTTCAATCTGATATTGAAAAGGAAAATTCAGACTTCGTATTAATTAAGTTTTCTCAGAAAGAAAATACCAAGTTTATTTAGCTGATTAAACGTATTTTATAATGCTTAAGTAAAAATAACAAAGGACTCTTCTTTGGCTTTTCCCAAGATAATCGAAATGGCTTACAATGTAAGCTCAGTTTAGTGGAAGATTCTAAAACGCATTTATTGGATGATGGAAGGAGCATTTAATTAAAAAATAAGCGTCAGGAATTAGTTTGTTTACGTGGAGTAGTTCAGGTACAGTCGAGTATTTTATATATTCGTCAGTTTTCAAATTCTTTCCTCTATTAACTCAGGGCACATCATCTATCTATAAATATAAAAATGAATCCCTATTTCCCTTGGTCACGGCATCACGCGTGAACGGCTGGACCGATTTCACGATTTTTTATTTGTTGTGTTGGTTATTGTCCGAAGAATGTTCTTATGAAAAAAAAATGTAGTAGTAGGTAGTGTAGGTAGTAGCAGGCAGTAGATAGTAGTAGGTAGTAGACAGTAGTAGATAGTAGTAGGTAGTAGTAGGTAGTAGTAGTAGGTAGAAGTAGGTAGGATTAGGTAGTAGTAGGTAGGTAGTAGGTAGGTAGGTAGTAGGTAGTAATAGGTAGGTATTAGTAGGTAGGTAGAATTAGGTAGGTAGTAGTAGGTAGGTAGTAGTAGGTAGCGTACCTTTGAACCATGTCGATCATTTCTTTTTTAAATGACTGTCAGACGGTCATGTCACATTATAAGATAAGCAGTCACTCCATAAGAAATACTGGTATTAAGCTGCATTTAGTTAGACCGGAAGCCTATCCCAATAAACTCATAATTAGGGATGCATCCGATACCGATACCGATATATCGGCGATACTTCGGGTTTGCCGATATTATCGGTATCGGCGATATTTTTATGGCAGATTCAACGATACTTTTCAAATTTCGCGCTTTAAAAATGACGTCTTATACCCAAACTTGAAAAAAATGGCGCAGAAGTAATTTAGTTTCCAAATGAGTTCTGACACATCTGAGAGACTATTTTCAGGTCTTATTCAAACAGACTTACGAAATCGCCTTTGCCCGCAAAACTTAAGAATACTTTGTTTTTTAAACAAAAATCATAAAAATGTTAATTTTCATTACTAAAACTATTAATTAATTGTTTTATTTATTCTACCTTCCTTTTTAAATTCAATGAGCGTATCGGTATCGGTATCAGTATCGCCGATATTTTTATAAGAGTATTCGGTATCGTATCGGCAAAACTGGCGTATCGAGGCATCCCTACTCGTAGGTAATTGAGAAAAGGCTAAGAATGTGATAATGATGTGAAAAAGATGGTCGAACGTCTTACTGCGGTTAAGGCGACTACAGGAGCAAAAGGAGTTTTATAATGCCTGAAAGTATAACATTCACTGCAATAAACAAAACTAGAAAATACGTGATATTCTTCGGGATATATGCTAGTATGGTAGTGTTTTGAAAAAATAATACAATTAACTTTACTCGAAAAAAAAACTCGAATGATTTATTTTTTTTGTCTAATCAATAGATTTTTTATAAATCGATCAAAACCACCCATTTCGCACTATTCGGCCCGCAGTGACTGACGTAACAACCAATTTGTAGTGCAAGCTGATTAGAACTTTAATCTAACAGTATTTCAACCGAAGTTTGAACCACCACAAAAAGAGTTGCTAATTTAGCTCATGTCCCCTTAAGTGATTGTGACGCAATGTTTAATTCTGAGCCAGATAAAGAAGATAACATGGTCTAACAAGCAGGCGAAAATAGCACTACCGTATTCACTTTACCTTATTTTCGTTTTTCCACATTGTCAGGAAATAATTCACCTAAAAAAGACGAAATAAATTCTATCACGTATCACGTATTATATAACGTGATAATTCCACTTGATTAAATACACCATTCTCCGAGCCTCCCATGACATATGTTTAGGTAGTTACTGGGGTATTTGAGGTGTTGGCTCGTAAAATGAATCTCAAAATCCCGTAGTTTTCCCATGTCAATAAATAAAATACTTTTTAACGAATTTCCGGGAGCACTTTGTATTATGTTTTTCTTTCTGTTTTGAATGCCAAAGTTGGTAGCTACTTGCACAAAAGATTAATTAAGTGACTGTTCATTTTTTTTGTACTGTTATAGAAACTTACTAAACTGGTTAAGAGTCTTCTTACACCTTTTATACACCGTGTTTCCGGACGATATCCAATAACTTCGACCGCTCATTGTACTCATCATTCATCGGAATCATAAATCGTTTTTCTCGTGCCGAAAACGTGTATAATTAAGCTTTCTTTCTTTGCTTGGCGTACTGCATGAGCTTGATCTTGGCCCATTCGTCAATTGTGTGATTAGTTAGTTAGTTAGTTAGTACCAATTGGTATATTTGGCACTGATCCGTTCTACGAGTAGCTTGTTCATATTGTAAACCTGTATCTTAATACATGCACCCTTAGCGCGGATGAAAACACCAAAGTAACTTGTTTCTGTCCAACATTGACAAACTTATCGTGAAGCGTATTTCCCTTTCCGTGTCCAACTGGCGACACCGGTCTCGCGAAATCCGCATGCTTTTGTGTTACTAAGGAATACTACAAGCCCGTGTTCAATTCACGTCAACTGAGCAAGTTTTTGCGATCAAGCAACGCTATAAGAGGTTTTACAAAACAGTGTACAAAACAGAGTTCTGAATTCATAACTTGTACCCACAAGTTATGAATTCAGACTTGGTTGAAATACGGTTTGTATCACCCGATGCAAACCGTCTTGTAACTTCCACAACCCAGTTAATATTTGGTAATACGATACCACTTGGTAAGACTGATTGTCACACTTTTTGGGCCACTGACTACCTGTAACGACTGCCAAAGATGGAGAAATGACAGCAGGGACCAATAGCTTAACGTGCTTTCCGAGGCACGGAAGAAACTCGGTATGTAAGGGTGGTCACCCATCCACAGACCAACGCAAGCAAGCACGGCTTAACCTAAAGATCGGCCCGAACAAATGTTATTGTTTGGCCACGAGCTCCTCCGGGGCAATGCTACTAGCAAGATGATTTTTAGTAAGGTCTGAATGCTCTCTTCCTTTTCAAGGAAATTTCAAAACGCTTATTTGATACTTCCCGTGACCCAAGAAATACGAAATGTTTTTTCCTTTATATTAAGTTCTAAAGACAAAACATTATATCCCTAGTTTTCACCTTTGGGAAAGCAACTGCGAGAACTTCACCCTGTCTTATCATGACGATAACAAATTATATTCGAACCCGTTTCATTTCTTGACAGGAATCAGTATTTTTATTGTATAAAAACAAATTTGTTTCTCTCTATGTTACTCTTTTACGAATATATGTTTTTTCATGAAATTTTCATTTACAAGCAGTTATTTACTAAAGAAATACAGAGTAGTATGACCCACTTTTCTCTTTAAACTTTGTGTTATTTTGTTCATAACCTGATATATATAGGTAGATAGACTATCTACCTATCTGTAATGAGAAATTCGCTCTCCAGCAAGGTTTGAGTTCGAAATACTAACATAAGTTTAATATACTGAACTTTAGTAGAAGTTCGCAGAGCGGTGCGGTGGCAAGCTCTAGTGAAAAAACCAATATATGTAGTTTCCAACTTCTCTTATTTATTACGGTTGTTTGTTTTATTTCAATAAACACAATACCATCTTTGTGCCGCAAAAAGGCTGAAAAAACCGTAACAACAACACTTTTTATAGTGTGGTCACTATTGAACGCTCTAAAACGTAGAAGTAATAGTTTCCAACTTATGGTCCGCGGACCACAGGCGGTCCCATTTTCAAATTTTTGCAATGTGTGAGTTAAAGATTCACCCCCTAGATATGTATAATCCTGTCGGTGTCCACGTTCATCTTGCACCTTATGGACCTTGCTAACAATAAAGAGACCAAAGTGGTCTCTGGCACTAGAAAGGTTGGTTGGTTGGTAGCAGCTTGATCTGTGGCGAGAAACTATTTCCCTACTCAACTCTTGCCTTGTGCCCTCGTGGCCTCGCTGAAAATCTCCCACTTTGAAACGGGTTGCTATGGCTGATAAGGAAGTCTTTATATAGGACTCCAGACTCTTAGATGTGGTGTTGCCCCACAAACGACGGGTCACATGATATCATGTACCTACTACTTGTCCTGTTGCTTGCACATCACAGGAGCTGACGGGCTCTACTGAAATCGTCAACACGTCGCCAAATTTTGGGCTGACTCAATTATTTAGCTTCTCAATTTTGGGCTGACTCAATTTAGCTTCTCAATTTTGGGCTGACTCAATTTAGCTTCTCAATTTTTCATTGACACGCAAAGAATAAAATGGAACTATTTGAAACTTCCATTTTCAGACTAATATATCAGTGAGTACCTTTTATGCAAGTAATGACCTAGCTTAATGGTGACTACGATCACCATGTAGGTTTATATTGTTTATTTGTTTCACGTATGCCTCTTGGCCACGTCCAAAAACGATGCAGTGTTCGAGTTAGTTGTTTCCTATGCAGTAGAACCGGCTTACCTTACCCAACACATTTTAAGATGCTCTACCGATTAAGGCGAATATGAAATTCAAACAGAACGCGATCAACAACTCAATTACGTTCAACAGCTGCTGCCAGTGTGAATTTCCTACAACAATGACATTACTATGATGACTGCGGGACATTTAAATAATAAAATACTCGTAGTTTTTGAATACACCCGAAAGATAGAAGGTCAAAAGCTTTTTAGGGCAACAATTGATAGATTTGTATGAGAATTGGATAAAGGTTCTTGATAGCATTGCAGTGGACCCTCATTGTTTAGTTAAATTATTATGCAAAATCTTAGAGATTCTACACAGCTGAGTACCAAGTCTAATACAAATCGAAATATCCACTAGATGAAGCTGCGTAGTTCACTACCTACTCGTAAATAGCGCACCACCTTAACCTCATGTTTGTACATTATTAATGTACCCACTGAAATTGCGAAACGAATTCATGAATTAAATATTGTATTACGAGCTATTTCAACTGTCTATAAATATTAACGAATTAACTCTTAGCATAAGGTAGGTCATGTAATTTTCCTTTACTGAATATCAGAAATCAATGACTTTTGTATGAACATGAATACTTGTAGAGGTATTCAATGCTCTTATAGGTGCTATGTTTTTCTATGTATAGCTTTGCCCCCGTTTCCGTGGTCCTTTAGTATTCACTCGAGTGATATTTTTCTCGTTAATACTACTCTAACTTGGAACTCTTTAAAAGGATGTAATCGAGCTTTAACTTCACCGCCTTTTGCTTCGTTTAGAATCAAATGCTTGTGTCGTAGTCATTCAAGTGTATTGCATAAAACTATTCTGCTTACAATACAATAAGTTTGCTGAGAAATTTATTGTATGTATATAAATATGAAACGAGTTTGTAAGTAAGTAAATTAAGTTTTCAATAGAAAATCAAATAACCGACTATCCAAAGAAAAAATCTCAGCAAGTGCATGTTGGACGAGCCAAAATATGTTTGTATTCCATAGTTTTCTTAAAGAACTGATAGATGACAAATGTGTTTTTGCGTTTGTATCTAGTCAAAAACTATCCCATAACTCAGAAACTTAAAATAGCGGTAGATAATTTTTAGCCACTTATGGCGTCTGAACTTGTGTATCTAACCAGTTTGCTTGCTCGCCTATTACCTAGACAATAAGCAAACTGCACATTCTAGCCACTAGTAGATTCTAATTAGTGGCTAGAATGTGCAGTTTACTTTGCTCTTTAACAGACCTAGGTAAGATCGTAACCTCTTCAATTAAAAATCCTTTGTATACCAGTCATAAAAATAGCACGCTCTGCTCATTCAAAAAGTGAAATTCTGGAATAATGTATGAGCCAACCTGCGTCCTACTAATCAATACTTCATTAGATCTAGGAAGCTTAGAATTATTTTGTTGACAAATAGATGAATTTTTAATGGTTCTATTTTAAGCAGTAAGGTAGACATCATACGATTATACTACGAGTATTCTCATCGGTGCATTCTTAAAGCATGTAAAACGACTATTAACTAAGCCGAAATGCACTGGTTCGCCCCGTCATAGCGATGTTTTTTAGTTCTACACCATACCACTAGAACGATCTTTTTGTCAATTTTTTTTCATAAGTTTTAGTTTTTAATGTATTTTTGTTTTACTTTAAACACCTCCACGAACCCCTTACTATTCAATCCATCCACTTGCACAATATTTTGAGGGCGCCACATTGGGTGGTTGGTTCTACAACGTAGGTATCAGTCATGATTTTAGACCCCAAAAAAAAAGTCGTTTCCCAGTAATCGTTTTGGCGTAAAGTTACTTATATGCAGAATACTTGGTTGATGGCGACGTGATGAGTCTGTTTACATGTATAATAGTGCAATTAGGTTCAGCAAACCTTCACAGTATTTTTAATAAACGTGCTGATTTTTTATGATTGCTTTGCCAACAGATCGCCAGTTCTACCACAAATGGGCACTGCTAACAGACCCTGAAGATGTGGGCGCCGGAGCTAAAGGATACCTGAAGTGCGATATCAGCGTCATCGGCAAGGGTGACAGCATCAAGGTTCCTCCCAAGAGTGAAAAGGATGAAGATGATATCGAAGCGTAAGTAACTATTGTTTAGCTAACTAAAGGTGCCGCGAAACCGGTACGGACAAATTGCAGTCACGGTACTGAAGACCGGATTCTGATAGATAGGTACTATAGGTACTGAAATATTTGTCAATGTTTTCAGTAAGATCGGTTGAACAAATAGTTATTGGCCAACAAACGAAGATTTTGGAGCAAGGTTTAAGGTTATAAAAGGCCAGGTTGCAGGCCATAACTAAAGATTAGTAGGTAATTGATGCTATAGGTGTACTGAGGCTGGTTTTCAGTTTTGGCCCTTACCTATTCTTTGCAAGCCTTCTTGAAAATATTACAAATTGTGTTTACAGAACTTTGCCAGTACCCTGGCATTGGAGAATTTTTGAGGGGACATAATTGACTTTAGTCCAAAGTATAAGCTGTATAACAAGACCCTTAAACGAAGCCAAAAGGCACTTCTTCCCAACATTGGGATATTTTTTTTTGTTTTAGAACATACCTGGGAACCTACTATTTAGTAACTAGTAAGTTATGGGCAGGGCACATTTCTCGCAGAACGGATGGCCGATGGGGCCGAAAAGTTCTAGAGTGGCGAGCGCGAACCGGAAGACGGTGCGTTGGCGGACCTCCCACTAGATGGACCGATGACCTGGTGAAGGTTGCGGGAATCCGTTGGATGCGAGTCGCACGGGACCGGTCAATGTGGCGACACTTGGGGAGGCCTATGTCCAGCAGTGGACGTCTTTCGGCTGAAATGATGATGATGATGATGAAGTTACTGAGATATTGGATATCAAAACTCCAACGTTTTCACAAGTTTTTTTTTAAAACATGTGTTTATGTCACTTCTCCACGACCCCCGTCCATCAGCACATTGTTTTCAGTGTGTTTCGTCGAGTCCTGCCGTAATACGTGATTTTTCAACCCAAAAAAAAGTTTAATCACAACTATAAGTTACTTAAGTTTGATGAGCAGAATGCTTGGTTGACGGCTTCGTGATGTGCCCATTTACATCCTGTATTATCGTGTAACGCTTTCTGCAAATTTGCACGCTATTTGTAAATTTTTCTTCAGTTGAATATTAGAATGCGCTACGGTATTTCACATTACGGTATGACCTTATCGTCAGTAGGTACTGTGATTGTACAGTCGAGGACTTTAATAATTGATGATATGAGCCACTTGCCGCTATTCGTATTTTAGCCGTGTGATACAAATCGGGTTTAGTCGGTAATATTCGTACTCGTGAATGTATGAACATACATAGGTGCCTCAAAGTACACATCAAATAAGTGCCTCTGATTCCATTCCAAGAACATACAGGACTCTGAAGAGTTCATCCGGATCACAAGGTGAACTTGGCCTTGAAGTTCAAAACTTCAAGACATTCAATGTGGAAAACTTTGCGCGTCTTCTCCCTTTTGAATCGACAATGACCTAAGTTTACTTTACTTTACAAAAAATTAAATGTCAAGTTCTGCCCGTCTTTCAAAGCGTCATTAAGCACAACGTCTCCACGTCAAAGTTAACAATTGACATCTTTCTACCGGGCCATTGCGTTGTACTCGAAAACTTGGCGTAACATGAAACCGTTTTCTTGTTGCCGTGTCCTTATAATATGAGTTTGCTTATTCATTAATTGGATAAAGTTCAGAAAGTTTTGGTAATTATTTAAACGAAATACCTAACACAACGTTTTTTGCTATCATTTCGGTTTGAGGTCAAAGGAGTTCGGGCGTTTTGGTCCTTATGACGAATGAACTTGAATCGTACATTGATGGATAGGTCTTTTTAAGAGGGAAAAATGTTATTATTGGGTTACATTTGGATTTGTTGTCCGATTCGAGATATTCGCTTAAAAACCGGCCAAGAGCGTGTCGGGCCACGCTCACTGTAGGGTTCCGTAGCTTCCCAGACCATTAAAAATACCAACATTTTTCGTCAGCAAAAATAACTTTGTTTTTCATAGTATTTGTATGAAAAACAAAGTTTTCATTTGCGTTTTTTTGAAAAAGTGCTATATAACTCAAAAACTATTCAACTCATCAAGTTGAAAATAATTTTCCTAGAAAGTTCATATAAAGGTCTACTTCTGTGATTTTTTTCATATTTTTTAAACTTATGGTTCAAAAGTTAGAGGGGGGGGGGACACATTGTTTTTGACTTTCGGAGCGATTATTTCCTAAAATATTAATATTATCAAAAAATGATTTTAGAAAACCCCTATTCATTTTTAAATACCTATCCAACAATATATCACACGTCAGGGTCAAAATTAAAAAAAAAATCGCTCCCCACTTTACGTCTGGGGGAGGTACCCTAATAAAAATGTTTTTTTAAATTTTTATTTTTGCACTTTGTCGGCATGATTGATATACATATTGGTACCAAATTTCAGCTTTCTGGTGCTAACGGTCACTGAGATTATCCGCGGACAGACAGACAGACAGACATGGCGAAACTATAAGGGTTCCGTTTTTTGCCATTTGGCTACGGAACCCTAAAAAGTATGTGTTTTCATTATCTCGGATAGTACGCCAAAGATCAATAAAATACGTATTGTGTAGTAATTACTTAGCTGGAATGTTTAGTTAAGTTTAGTTTTTTAGGAGCTTAGGGCTAAATAATAACAGCCACTAGGATCGATCTTTTGGTTAAGCCATGCTTGCCTAGGTTGGTCTGTGGATGGGTGACCACCCTTACATACCAAGTTTCCTCCATGCCTCGGAAAGCACGTTAAGTTGTTGGTCCCGGCCGTCATTTGTAGATCTTTGACAGTCGTTACAGGTAGTCAGGGGCCCAAAAAGTCTGATAACCAGTCTTACCGAGGGGTATCGTATTACCCAGTACTAACACGTTCGTATTCCACGCGCGCATCAAAGAGATGTAGAGCAAAAAGGAACAACAAACAATAGTGAGCTATTATTATAGGAACTCGTTTGGAACCAATTTGCTTCTGTTTCTAACATTTTTATTAACCCGCAACGCAAAAACGACGGGGTGTTATGAGTTTGACGTATCTGTGTGTGCTTGTGTCTGTCTGTGGCATCGTAGCCTCCGAACGGATAAACCGATTTTGATAATGTTTTTTATTTGTTTGAAAGGTGAATTAGTCGAGAGTGTTCTTAACTATGTTTGATAAAAATCAGTCCAAGATGGCCGCCGCCACAAAATGGCGGATTACATATTTATTCAACAACTCCCTCAATATGGGTATCAAATGAAAGGGCTTGACTAGAAGAATAACATTTGCTATTATAATTTTAAATCCAAGATGGCCTTCAAATCATACATGACGATTTCTACTAAATCGCACTACCCGTAAGCCGCGTTAAGGAACTTCGTTACAAAAATAATACCTTGTAATTATAACCCCATGTGTCGTGGGTTTTTTTTTATTTTTAATTTAATGTAACTTGTTGAAACTATTGTTTGAGGAAATTTTCCTTATATCTTTTTAAGTCATAAGCGACGGCAAAAGGAGCCAAATAAACTTAATATTTCTGCAATCAAAATTCTTGTAAGCGGATTCCACCCTAAGTTCAAGTTTTGGGAACACATCTATAAAGAGCAGAAATTGAATAGGACGGAATTCTTATGTAGTGGAAGCTTAGTGTTCGAGGAAATGTTCCATAAGACTTTTCAAGTGGTTACCGACGGCAAAGGAAGGTTTCAAGTAGAGCTAAATGAACAATGAATATTTCTGCATTGAAAATTATTGTAAGCGGATTCCATCCTACGTTTTGGGAGCACATCTTTAAATGAGCTGTAGCCTGTAGTATTCTGCGCGGCTGTCCTTATCAAACCTACTGGTAAGCGTAAAAAGCCGCCTCTCAGCTGGATGAAGCAACGACCTTTATATGATGGGTGGGACAGACTGGATGGCCCAGCAGTGGACTGCTATATGCTGAGTGATTGATGATCAAATTTGGGGAACCATTTTTGATCAAATACCCCGACCCCGTCTAGGTGTATTTTACAAACTCATAAAAACTTCACAAAAGAAAGTAACTAGTCGCTTCTAAACCAGAATAAACACAAAATTAAGTGGTGAGGATGGTGTTACAAGGCCGTTTTATTTAATTCAGGAAACTGGACATTATTATTGGTTTAGCTTCGCACATAAATTGAGCGTAAGGGATGTTACAGACCGGGGTTGCGGGACTGATCGAAAGAGATACCGCGGCCCCGGAACATAAAGGGCGAGGAAGGAACATGGGTGGGTTTTAGGCAGTAAGAGTCTGACACTCCCTCCCGCTCCGCCCAGAGTGGGAGAAGTCATTTGATGATTTCCCATCCTAAAAAAAACAAAAAAAAGGGATGCTACAGACATATTTAGCTCGGCTTGTATTGCCATATTGGGCAAAACTCGAACGAAAATATTGATGTAATAGATCTACAACCGCGAGAAAGACGTAAGGCATGAGCCGGGTTGCTTTTGTTCTTCAATAAATACAGCCGAATGTCCCGACCCGAACGTAACAGTAGCGTCGCTTGCAGTGTCTGGTTTGCTGGAGGATGTGAGCAGAGTACAACAATGGCCACAGATTGCGTCCTTCCGGAGTATTGGGGCTGTATGTGTAGATAATAATACGTGGGTGTGTGTGCCGTGAGTACTTTTGTGTGTGTTATTTATAAACGGATGGCAAGTGAATCATGTAAGTACAATGATTGTCATGAAAACTTTAACCTATGAAATTAATATACCTAATTATAATAATATCAGCCAGCAATAAGGAAAGCAGGCGGCCCAGTGGTGGCAGCTCCAACTTACGAACAATAATTCGTGGGTTTGAACCCAGGCAGGCGCATTACTTCGTGTAATTTATTTCATCACCACTGCTCTCAAAACGGTGATGAAAAACATCGTGAGGAAACCGGCATGTCATAGGACCAAGAAATTCGAAGACATGTGACATCGAACAAACCGCACTGGGCCGCGCGCGTGGTGGATTATATTATTATATAGCCCATTCCCTCTCATAGAGAGGGGCCTGTGTCCCAGCAGTGGGAACATTAATAGGCTGATGATGATTGTCATTTTGTCGACCCTGAACGTGTAACTCGTTACTTGGTGTAAAACTTACCAAGAATTCTTAATTCCCCCAAGGTTCCCCCATTCTGACAAGGCAGTCATAGTTTATAGCCGTAGCTGTGGCGAGTTTCATATAAAGCTTGCACTTAACTGTCTATAGTGAGTTACTGTACATGTTTATTTCCCAGTAAAAGAGTGGATAGCAAAGCTCAAACGGTTTACGCATGTGTATAAAGCCGTGCCGCTCCCAGGGGGGTCGAGAAAAAACAATTTTCATTCTCATTTCACCCTATATTTCGCCTACTGTTTTGTATTATACATTTATTATTTATGTAAAGGCTGAAGTTTAGAACTTGGTTTGGTAAAAGTAACGTTGATATAACGTCGTATCGGCTGACAGGTACACAGCCTATTCGATCAGTGTAGGGCTAAAATGGGTTAATTCGTAATCTATCAATTATAACTGCGTACTGAATGTGTAAATTACATGTTTTATCATATTTTGTCTAAGCAATCCAACTGGATGCAGCGGAAAACCAATGTTTCACATGGAAAAACTGCAAATCATCTGAAATTGAAATCGTAAAATAATATATAATTCAAACCAAGCACGCATTAATTGATACAAGTCCATTAGTAGGTAGATACTCATAGCTACGTTAGTAAAATTTAAAATGATTGTTCTTGACTATTATTAACTGACCTCGACAACATGCACTGGTAAAAATGTACACACTGAAACTTCAAAGATGGATCTCGAACAACAAGCTTGTGTCTTAATAAATAATTATCGAGCTAAATAAGTAACTAACTAGATTGTCGTGGCAACCAATTAAGGTTATCTGGGTTACCAAAATAATAAAATATAATCTATTGCATAGAGCTTCTGTATGAAGAACCTTTGCCAGTAACACGACTTTCACCAATTCGTTGTCCGTTAGGTGTTATTCATCTAAATAGATGACTAACTGAGCACCGAAGTTATTTTCCGGGAGACCAATAGAAATAACATATTATTATTTACCATTGGAGAGGGCTTTTCAATGACAACTTTTGCTACTGACATCACTTTCACTAATTCGCTGACCATTCAGAGTTACTGAACTAAATACCTGACGATTTGGACACTGAAGTTAATACTTTATTTGCTACCAATTAAGATTTTCTTGGCATCATTAGATAGTTTTTAAAGAATCCTTTTGCCTTCACTGAGGTTAAGATTTTCTAATCAATAGCAATAAGAGATACGCCATTAGAAAGAGATTTTTAAGTAAAACCGTGCCATTTAACGACTTTTGCCCATTCGCATTCCGTTGAGAGTTATTGACCTGAATAGCTGACTACTTGGACACCATTATTAATATTTTATTTACAAACAATTAAGAGTTTATGGGCCACTTATAGCCATACTATTTACACTATTAGATAGAGCTGTTTAAATACAACTTTTGCTACTAGCACCACTTTTTCGAATTCGCAGTCTATTAGAATTATTGACCTAATTGTGTGCCTAATTGGGCACTGAAGTTAACATTTTCGGAGATACCATAACAATAAGATATACACACTTGGAGACAGCTTTGCTATAGGAACTTTTGCTACTAACATAACTTTTGTTAATTCGTAGTCTGTTCGGTTTTATTGATGTAGCTAGGTAGCTAATTGGGCACCGAACTCCTCTCTGAATCTGAATCAGGAGTAGGCGCCGTAATAAAAAATGTTCCTCTTAAAGAGATCTATATTTGTGCATATCTTAACGCTATATCTCCAAAAGTAAAACTTGTCGAGGTTTCAAAAAACCGGCCAAGAGCGTGTCGGGCCACGCTCACTGTAGGGTTCCGTAGCTTCCCAGACCATTAAAAATACCAACATTTTTCGTCAGCAAAAATAACTTTGTTTTTCATAGTATTTGTATGAAAAACAAAGTTATCATTTGCGTTTTTTTGAAAAAGTGCTATATAACTCAAAAACTATTCAACTCATCAAGTTGAAAATAATTTTCCTAGAAAGTTCATATAAAGGTCTACTTCTGTGATTTTTTTCATATTTTTTAAACTTATGGTTCAAAAGTTAGAGGGGGGGGGGACACATTGTTTTTGACTTTCGGAGCGATTATTTCCTAAAATATTAATATTATCAAAAAATGATTTTAGAAAACCCCTATTCATTTTTAAATACCTATCCAACAATATATCACACGTCAGGGCCAAAATTAAAAAAAAAATCGCTCCCCACTTTACGTCTGGGGGAGGTACCCTAATAAAAATGTTTTTTTAAATTTTTATTTTTGCACTTTGTCGGCATGATTGATATACATATTGGTACCAAATTTCAGCTTTCTGGTGCTAACGGTCACTGAGATTATCCGCGGACAGACAGACAGACAGACAGACAGACAGACAGACAGACAGACAGACAGACATGGCGAAACTATAAGGGTTCCGTTTTTTGCCATTTGGCTACGGAACCCTAAAAAGGAAACATTTCAAAAAAGGTTTCCTTAAATTGGGTCAGCGGTTTCCGGTTCATCAGAAACTGTTGAAGTACCTAACTGATAATTATTTTTTCGTAACATTGAATGATTGGAACAGACACACAGTGTCTTCTTTCCACTTTCATTGTCACAGTAAAATCAATCACTCAGGAAAAAGAGAGTCCGAAGTCGCAAGTAAAGACTCGTAAAAAAACCAGTAAACGATAGCCAAAGTCGCAAAGCAAAGCAAAACAATTAAACTATTATTATCTATACTAATATTTTAAAGAGTAAATACTTGTATTTTTGTATGTAACGTATAAACTTAAAAACTACTGGACCGATTATAAAACATATGAAAACTGGTATTTATCGCGAATTTACCTTTAATTTAATCCCGACGTTTCGACCGGATTGCACCAGCCGTGGTCGCGGGGAGACTGAAGTATTGGAGGTACCGCGACAGCAAAGTGAAGGCGTTTATTCAACTACCCTCACTTGATCTTCATAAATGTTAATTATGTAGGGAACGACGACGGGATTAAATTAAAGGTAAATTCGCAATAAATGCCCGTTTTCATATGTTTTATAATGTGTTCTGATCGTACTTGTATTTTTGTATGTAACGTATAAACTTAAAAACTACTGGACCGATTATAAAACATATGTGTGACGTTTAATAAATGAGTTATACGTGCTGTGGTGGGGGATGCGCGTTGGAGGGAGCGCGGGGCGATGCGCCGCGCTCAGTCTGTTACCAGCGTTCCTAGCGACAGCACGCCTAACCCAGTAATATTGGAAACTGTGTTTTATTGTACAACCCTGAACAAAGACACCACCCTGATATACGGTGGCTTTACTCCAGACCCTAACTAGCGTCGGAGTGAACATTACAATGGCGACGAGGATAAAACTATAAAAGTGATAGTGTAAACAATGTTTGTTTTGTAAGTGTACGTAAAAGTAAAAATGTAAAGTAACTACACGAGTAAAAGCGCAGTAAGTGCAAGTGTAACTCAAATTATATCTGCTTACGGAAATTGGTCAGCAAAAATATTATAATTTTATTGTGAAAAAAAAACAGAAGACCTTGTGGTCGTGTAGTCGCAAAAGCGACTGCTAAGAATGGAATCATGGATTCAATTCCCTGGTCGGCCCAAGTGTTGTTGGGTGAATTTCTCAATAGCAGTCACGAAGTTTGAAACTTTACCCGGTTGACATTAGATACACCTCTGCCTGACCCATCATGGATAACCGGCGTGGTGATATAATAAAATTAGTTGTTTTCGCTACCTACCTAATAATTCACATTCCTGAATGTTTAATAGAATAACTAGGTTTAATATACTTTATTCTCAAAAAGACAAAGAGCCACTTACATGAGAACTTATGTTAACATAATGTAATATGTAACGGTCACCGATAATCTTAATCCTAAAGTTTAGTATTCTCAATTTTTCTTTAGTCTTAATATTACATAATTTTTAAATTAAGTAGTTGAGATACACGTTCAACGGTTCCTTAAAAAAAAAAGCAAAAAAGAAACACCATCATAAACCTACTCATTGATGAATTCAATGACAACATGGTCTGTTTCTTTATTTTGACATGAAATATAATGTTTAATACAAATAATCAAAACACACCATATAGCAACCTGACGAATTGTTGACCAAAACCATTTGCAAATAAAATGTGCCGATTGAAAAATCATTTTCAATCAACAACAAACACCAAGGTCCTCTTCAACAACGTTGAAGCAATGATGACATGCAATCTATTGTTAAAACGAAATAAAAACAAATGACTGCCATGAAATCCAGATCATTTTGGGTTACTATTGGATTTGTTGTGCCATTCGAGATACCGGTTTGGTCTGTGGATGGGTGGTCATTTATGATGTAAATCATTAAAATCTGTTCAGTAGTTTGAAATATATCAAAAATACTTGAGGTTTAATCACAAAATGATTTAATATTCAAGGTACGCGTACTCCGATTGGACGACATATCAGATCAAGCGCCATACCTATTTGTGCTCTGAGAATGTGCCTTTCTAACGATTTGCTAATTATGTATTGGGTCCAGGACCAGAGTCCATTCATTTGTGCCCATAGTCCTTTTAGTTTAATCAAAATTTATTTTTGATAAAAAAAAATAACGTGGCCAACGAGAACATTTCTCGTAAATTGAAACGAAAGAAAAAAAAGAAAGAATATTGTGTTTATTTGGCATTGGAATACCTATAAAATTTTACATAATACATAATCAAACAGCTTATAATGCCAAAAGGGCCTCAGCTCAGCATAATGTCAGATGGCAACACAAGGTGTGCCACCTGACGCTGAGTTTCAGCTGCAGCCCACGAGTGCCATACGCTCGACAACATAAACAAACGCAAGTTCCAGTTATACCAAGTACCGTTTCGATAATTTCGAGCTATGGAGGTAAATTACCCCACCTATTGTTAAAACTGAACAAGAGTCATGACTGGCACGAGGATTAAGGTATGTCGTGCATAAAACATTAAAATAATACAACCAAATGGTTGCGATTTATATTGGCAATTTAACGAATGAGGTTTTGTTAAGTTAATAAGTAAACACTGAATGTACTGGTGATAGTTTCGTTTAAAACTCAATCCAAGGTCGAAAATAAATAATGACGTTATTTAAATAGCATTTTCGAGGCTAAATAATGGCTAAATAATATCAGCCGCTCGGGTCGATCTTTAGGGTAAGCCATGCTTGCCTAGGTTGGTTTGTGGATGGGTGACCACCCTTTCATACTGAATTTCCTCCGTGCCTCGGAAAGCACATTAAGCCGTTGGTCCCGGCTGTCATTTGTCCATCTTTGACAGTCGTTACAGGTGGTCAGTGGCCCCAAAAGTCTGACACCAGTCTTACCAAGTGGTATCGTATTTCCCAGTATTAACTGGGTTGTGGAGGTCAGATAGGCAGTCGCTCCATGTAAAATACTGGTATTTAGCTGCATCCGGTTAGACTGAAACCGACCCCAACATAGTTGGGGAAAGGCTAGTTAAATCGTCATCATCTGATGATGATTTAAGCAGCATTTTAACTATCTTCATGCTCAATGTACAGTGAATTTAGTTTTTTTTAACTTTTATTTCGTATGACCTCATTTGTTGACAGATGCCAACCCAATTAAGCCAATAAATGTTTGGTTAACACAAATTGCCTAAAATTAGGCAAATAAGATCGCGGTAGGTGCGATACTGATAGATTACGTGGTTAATCGGTATCAAAACATTACTTGTGTAAACAAAGTAATTTGAACAGGTAAACTGTTAAATGAATAGTTGGTACCTATAAGTTAGCAATAACTCATACATTCTGTTTAGTCAGACATCTCCTTTGTAAGGCTAATCATTTCAACAACAACAAATGTGAAGTTTAATTAATCTACCCACACTGTCGTAACATTATACAATTGGGTACTTTAAAATCATAAGTAAGGTAAAAAAGTAAAACTTACCATCGAACAATATTTCTTTGGTACGTTCGGTCTACCTTCCAAACAGTATAATTTTATTGGTGATATAAGAAAATTGAATAAAGACAACTATAATTGTTTTACTATAAATATACTATTAATATGAAAAAATAATATATACTTTTCTAATAGTAACTATGATCCAGTTCTGTTTGAAATTGAAAAGTTTTTATTTTTAGTTTCTTTCGTTGTCTATTTGTCAAAACAAATGAGTTATTGTTAAAGTGGTAATTCAGTTATGTCTGAAAGGTACCAGATAAATGGAAAAACTTGCTTGCAGGTCGCTCCATAATGTCTCAAATTCCTTCCTCCCTCTGTGGGTCTGCGTCGGGAAAAATGGAAAAGAGGCCACAAAAACAAAAAAAAATAAAAATAAAGAAAAATGAAGATCTAGATATGAAACCAAAAGTGCATTTTAAATATTACTGCTGAAAAATTAATAAAATAATAGCATTCATTGAAAACTAACCCTGTATGTGCGTGAAAAAAAAAAGAAATGCAATTGGGTGTTGATGCATAGTCAGCAGTGAAAATACTATTGGTGAGGAAAATAGTGCTGACATAAAGTTTAATTTTCCTTTTGTTTTCTCAATACATTTGAGTGCTATCCTTGCAAAACAACAAGCACAGACAAATAACAGCAGTCAAATTAGAAAAACCCCAAACAAGAAAACACCAAAGCCAAAGAGCCTGCATCTTGGGTAATTTATTTAATTCTCGAGTAAAAGCGGGTGTCGAGTCAATATTTCGAATTGAGTTAAGTCGAGCTACACGAAAAGTGACAAATGCTTGCACTGACTGGACAAGTCCACTCCAATCTATGTGTTTTTTATTCAAAAGATCATCTCAGACACAAAAGTGCATAGTCCTCATGTGAATTGAGCAATGTCTGTAGTTTAACAGAGACTATGACCTCTGAAGTTGTTTCGGCTGTTTCTTCTCAGAGTAGTCAAGCACGAAACAACGGCCCCATCTAGTTAAAAAAAAGAAATTACGTGCTGAAGGGTTTTAATAAACCTACTTGCAAAATAAACATCATTAATCAATGAATACAATTCAAAGAAATTAAATTAAAATCACTATTTAATCTTATGGAACAATTCCTCTAGTTGTTTATAAACGAGTTCCATTTCATTGGAAATTAAAGCCAAATAATAAATAAGACGAACTGGTAAAATTAACCTCACCACTCGAGAAGTTCAAAATTTGCGAAAACTCGATTATGAGCAAATAAGTTAAGATTAAATCAGGCATTTATTTTATAAACAAATAAATAAATCAATTTATTGAAACACACAAGTACAAAGTAGCACGAAGTAGCACAAAGTAGCACAATGTTGTACAAAGTAGCACAATGTAGCACAATGTTGCACAAAATTGCATAAAGCTGCACAAAAATGCACAAAGTTGCACAAAATTGTACAACTAGTACGAACTAGTATAAACGAGTATAAACTAGTACAAACTAGTATAAACGAGTATAAACGAGTATAAACTAGTACAAACGAGTATAAACGAGTAGAAACTATAAGAAGCCGCAAGCTTCAAACTAGGTACAGCCTGTATCTTGGTGGCCAAAATAGACAGTAGAGGCAGATTGAATAACTGACTGTTCATTGTGACGCTGCACTACGACACAAGAACCAATTTTATTTGAAATTTATAAATAAACTATTCAATAAAAATACAAATAAATAGAATATTAACACTTTGAGCGGAGCAACGTTATAATACGTAAAACTTGATAAATGCTATTTGACACAACGTTTAATCACATCAGTAAAAAATATGTCTTTTTTCAAAGAACGTGTATAAACGGCTGAGGCTTATACAAATTCCTTCAAGCTAAGTCATCGCGCCGTATCACTTTAAATTTTGGGACTGCTAGCGCCACTCCACGTTAGTTTTTTGTGCACTTTATAAAGTCACTCGCACACATACATTCTAGTTAAGCATACATTCGCAACGTCGACGTGTAGTAACGGTTGTGTCACATTTCATATTATCTTTGGTTGTATGAAAAACAAAACGTCATTAATCGTCATTTATTTTGTATGACAAAATAGTGCGCCGCACAACAAACATTTGAATACCCAGATGCTCAGCTGAAAGTGTTAATAACAATATGAATGTCATAAAAAATATAATAGTAATACATTGTTCTCACATAATGCACCATCTCAACATGAATGATGTAACCAAGAGCTTGTAACAACATTATGATTTAAAAGTGTCCATGGAGTTTCTTGCCCGTTCTTCTCCATAGAGATCTACGCTAGGGAATGGGCAACTACAGTACTTTCACAGTTTTTATGTCTTGTGACTGGGATTGTAGCTAGATTTAATTTTCATCTTTGTTTCGATAATTCAAAAGCGCCTGTGACTGGCCTACTTGAAGTAAATGCTTTGATTTTGATTTTGATTTTGAATAATCCAAATTTCATTGTTAACCAAAAAATAAGATTGTAAAAATAAAACAAAGGAGAAGGTAACATACGTAATTCAAATTAAAATCATCAGTGAGTATGATATCTATTAAACAAAAGTCATTAATCATTCAGAAATAAAATAACAATGACAATCAATGAAATGAATATTAAAATCAAAAGAACCAAAACCAATCATTCAGATTATACAGATAAGATAAAATATTGTACTATTGTTTCTTTATTTGTTGTGAAGAAAAAAGAGATGTGACGTTTAATAAATGAGTTATACGTGCTGTGGTGGGGGATGCGCGTTGGAGGGAGCGCGGGGCGATGCGCCGCGCTCAGTCTGTTACCAGCGTTCCTAGCGACAGCACGCCTAACCCAGTAATATTGGAAACTGTGTTTTATTGTACAACCCTGAACAAAGACACCACCCTGATATACGGTGGCTTTACTCCAGACCCTAACTAGCGTCGGAGTGAACATTACAATATGAAAACTGGTATTTATCGCGAATTTACCTTTAATTTAATCCCGACGTTTCGACCGGATTGCACCAGCCGTGGTCGCGGGGAGACTGAAGTATTGGAGGTACCGCGACAGCAAAGTGAAGGCGTTTATTCAACTACCCTCACTTGATCTTCATAAATGTTAATTATGTAGGGAACGACGACGGGATTAAATTAAAGGTAAATTCGCAATAAATGCCCGTTTTCATATGTTTTATAATGTGTTCTGATCGTGAAAGTTTAAAAAAGACAATTACAAGACCGATTTCAAAAATTATTTCAGCAATGGCTAGCTACATTATCAGCGAGTAATATAGGCTATATTTTACCCCCGTACTCCCACGGAAACGGGAACTACGCGGGTGAAACCGGGTGACGTCCGTTAGTTTTTAATATACTCATAACTTTTTTCTGACAGCTTATTTTTTTTGTCTCGTACTGAAAGTTTCTCTCTTTTTAGTGGACTATAAGTTAAAATAGGTCTCGTTAGTGGTGGACATTTTGGACCAGTTTAGTTTCTATTTACAAACTCATGACGTAATTCAATCTTCTATAATTATGTAAGTTTAATTATATCAAAATCTTTTGACTTGGTAGGTATCCATCCGAGTTTGAAAAAAGACAGGTAAACTAAACTAACTTTACTTCTAAAGAAGTTCACGGTGTAGGGGTAGGTAGAGGGTACGTATTTTCAAGGAAGACAAAAGAATGTATCTATTGATTCGGCCTTTTCGGTAACTTAATATTTCACGACACGTTAAAAGCCGTAACGTAACTTTCACGTTAGGGTTGCCTCAGTGGCAAGTACCTACCTACATACATAGGTATTATTTGTATATGTTGCCTTGCAAAAGGTACAACATTGTCGTAGACATACGAGTATTTGTGTTTTTACCAAAAAGCTGTCATTTTTTTTAAGCTTAAAAAGCGGTCCTTGAGGCGCTTAGACGAGCTAAATTAGCAACTCTATTTGTGATGGTTCAAACTTCGTTTGAAATGCTGTTAGAATAAAGTTCTAATCAGCTTGCACTACAAATTGGTTGTTACGTCAGCCACTGCGGGCCAAATAGCGCGAAATGAGTGGTTTCGATCGATTTACAAAAAATCTATTGATTGGATTAAAAAACTAAAACAGTATCATGCTAATATATTGCATGTAGAGTTATTTGCCATAAAATCAGAATGATCGCATGCATATTAGTATGTTTTTTATTGTTTGAAAGATATTTTAGAGGTAAGTTCGTGATTTCTTTTTATCGAGCCAAATTAATTGTATTATGTTTTCAAAACAGTATCATACTAGCATATATCCTGAAGAATATCATACATTTTTCTGGTCTTGTTTATAGCAGTGAATCATATACTTTTAGTAATTATAAAACTCGCGTTTAGCTCGTGTAATCGCCTTAATAAATATTGGTATTTTTCCGAGGATGCGCCCGCGTACCTACAACAAGCTATGATTACTCAATGGAAAGCACTACTTACCTATATAATAAATAGGTATTTTATCTGTGCTTTGTGTTTATTTTCATCGTAGGTAAACTGTTCTGTCATTAAAGTCCATGTTCACCGAAAAGATAACAGTCTGATTATCTAAAGACAGCTGTCACTTTGAGATGTTCCCATACAAAAATGTGTTTTAAACAGCTGTTTTTAGATAATCAGAGCGTCATCTTTTTGGTGAACATGGACCTAAGTCGTGGAAACATTGACAGGGTTACGCATTAATAATATTCCGTATACGTTTTTGTTTCGTATAATTCGTATAAAGTCAGTGTCTATATTTCACTAACTTGTTTGTTTACTGACCTCGTTTTCGATGAAGCTGTAAATTATTCGCGAATGTGGTCCCCAACCGACTGAAAATTGCAAAATGAAAATGAAGTGAGTTCTTTAATGAAACATCACAAAAAATTCTGGCCGTTGAATATAGAGCGCGGGTCGTAAATATTTTAAATATCTTCCTTGATTAAATGGTCTTTTATTTTTGTTTCTTTGTATTTTTGTAATTAATATAAGTATGCATGCAGCTTATTATTAGAAATTAAACTCAGTATTTTAGCTGCGTATTGTCTTTTGGATCAGAGAATTATAGTCGTTATTAACACTGAAACTATAGATACGTCATTTTGTCCCATTTATACAGATTAAGATACAAATAACTCAGATTATTATTAACATTTTTTATAGAAACCTGCTTCTCCCTGATGGGATTCCAATGGAGCGCCAGAGATGCAGATTCATAGTGAAGGTCCACAAAGCTGATGGTCTACCGAAGATGAACTACTCAATCCTGGCCAACATGAAGCGAGCGTTCACAGGGGAGAGCCAGGATCTCGTAAATGCTTACGTCCAAGTTTCCTTCGCTGGAATGACCGTGAGTCTCAATTTTTTTTTTTTTTTTTTGTTCTATGACCCTTTAACTGTCTCACCAGCTTAGCCTTTTTCCAACAAAGTTGGGATACACGTCGTAAGACTGGTAGCCAGATTTTCAGGCCACTGAGTACACATCTGCCAACCCGCACACATTATAATAAACCCATTATCTCATAATGAAAGAACACCAGTTTCCCAACTGAGTATCTGATTATGATGAACTAGAGGGCGTCACGCGGTTTCACCCACGTGGTTCCAACAGTTAGTACGAGGTTCTAATATAATATTAGTAGGTATAGATATAGATTTGACTCAATCACTAATAATCCTGAAATCTTATCAAACTTTATCCAACCAATTCCAGGGCAATACATGCGTCCGCAAATACTCGTACACTCCGGTCTGGAACGAGCAGATTGTATTCACGGAGATGTTCCCGCCGCTGTGTCAGCGAATCAAGCTGCAGCTCAGGGATAATGACCCCGTGCATCCCAACATAATTGGCACGCACTTCATCGATCTCAAGACTATTTCTAATGATGGAGACAGGGGTAAGAAGATAAAATGATGTTTTTGTTTTTTTACTAGCTACTATTTACTGTTAAAATAATATAGCCAACTTTTCAAATCGGTCCAGTAGTTTTTAAGTTTATTCTAATATATAAGTTTCGGCTAGAACTCTGCCATCTCAATAGCGTTAGTAGTCAGACAAGTCCCTCAAGTGGCAGGTGGAGTTGCACAGAACGCAGGTCTGGAGGTAGATTTATGCCTTATATATGTCACCGTAAAATTGTCAAATACGTTATATTGTAATATCTCCAGCGATATTGTAAAATCTCGAAATATTGTCAAATGAACATACTGCTTACAACAAAACGCATTATTTTTCGTGAAATGCATGCCATGGTAGTCAACTCACGCGGTGTGGAGGGAAGGAGGGGTCCCCCTTGCCCAGTGGTACAACTCTCATGAAAAGATATTGTACCATTCCTGAGAAATACCGATTATTATAATATAACCTTAAAACACTTTATATTCCCATATAAAGCGTAGTCGACGGAGCCCCGCTTCGGGGGGCCCCTATTTCCGGGTGCAGGGTTTAAAGGAACCTTATAACTAACCTAACGGGGGGGTGCCCCAAGTCCCGATTATGGGGGGAGATTTTACAATATCGCTAGAGATATTACAATATAACGTATTTGACAATTTTACGGTGACATAAGTAGGATATTATTGGGCATTCTACCCCACGTTCGTTTCTTCGGCTCACTCCGTTCGCCTCATCACTCTCGGTGGGGAGAAAGCCCAATAATATTCTGAATACTTACTGGTTCGGCGCCTATTCCACCCCGATGGAGTATGAATTCCTGCATTATGCAGTATTTCTGTCCCACCTGTAGCGCAGTCGAACAAGTTCGCTTACGCTCCGTTGTGACTGAATGATCAATAACATACTGACTAATGAACTAGCTTACTAAGAAAGGAGAATTACTTCCCTATAAATAATTATTTGGTGTAATTTAACGCCACATTCGATTCTTACTATTGTAGTAAGAAGGTTGCATTTCGTATCACGAAACTAAATACATCTAACTAAGTTAACTACAATGTATGACTCAGAGAAATCTGATATAAAAGATATTTGTAAACTCATTATGAAGAATTCTAGAGGCGAGATTATATTTATTCAAGATTTGCAAACTGGACGGAAAAATACGTACAAAGGTTCATTTAAACCCCAGGACCAAACAGAAGATTTGTTCTACCAACAGATGCTTGATTGGCTAAAATCAAACAATCGCTATCTTATATTGAAGAACAGCCATGGTGAGGCTCGTACATTTGTTCGAGTTAGCGACAACGAGTCATGAACTCACCGCTACAGATACTTTCAGAGGGTTCAAAAAAAAAAAAAAAAAAGTCAAAACCACAATACCCTAACGGATTCCACTATTTTCGTTTCCGTAAAACTTGATTCGTAGTAGCGGCTCATCACTCTCAGTGGAGTAGAATGTCTGATAACATAAATGAAATTCTAAATACTTACTGGTTCGGCAAAGTTTTCAGCGTCTTAAGACTATGAAAGAACCGTCTTTTCATCATAAAAAATGTGTTTAAGATCACGACACAGATGCACGATGTCTGGTTGTTTTTAATTAAATCTTAAATCGTGACTACTTTGCCTGTATCATAGTATTCGTTGTCTACCTTGCTCCTGTTTCTGTTCCGTATCCAATCAAAGCAAACAGACATCCTGCATCTGTGTCATGATCTTAAACACATTTTTTATGACGAACAGACTGTTCTTTTATCGTCTTAAGACGTTGAAAACTTTGCTTGCGCGATGTAGGATTTAATGTTTTTAGTTCATTCGATGTGTCATAGATGGTGCTGTAGTACTTTTTGTAGTATATACTCACCATTTTTTAGTGTAAATAATTAAAAAGGGAAAAGAGTATTAAAATCCGTACAGAAACAATTACCTACTTATTTGTTCCGTGCGGGAATCGAACCCGCGACATATGGCCCGAGTACGCTTCGCTGCAAATTCTTCTCGCTTCGGATAAACGAACGCGAAATAGATAGTATACAGTTGTTGTTAAAGTCTTTAAATATTCATGTTATAAACAGTTTTACTTATTGTTGATCAGTTTATGGACAACAGTAATCATGAAGTTTGTTAAACAACCGCAATCGTTGCATGTAAACACAATTTGCGAAGATTTTTGTAAAAGTAGTTCACGTCATGGAGAATTATTACCTAATTCAGTACGATGTATCATTTGCGGGCCATCGAATTGTGGCAAAACCAATTTACTTATTGGACTTCTTGTACATGAAAACGGTTTAAGGTTTCAAAATGTTTATGTTTACTCGAAAACCTTGCAACAACCTAAGTACGTTTTTTTAGAAAAAGTCTTGCAACGAGTACCAGGCATTTCATTTCAGAAATATCATGAAAATGAACAAGTACTGAGTGTTCAGACCGCAAAACCGAATTCTGTAATTGTATTTGATGATGTTGCTTGTGAAAATCAAAGTAATATGCGTGATTATTTTGCTATGGGGAGACACAAATTCATTGATTGTTTTTATCTAAATCAGACGTATAGTAAAATCCCTAAGCAATTAGTAAGAGACAACGCAAACCTAATCGTACTTTTTAAACAAGATGAAAGAAATATGAGACATGTTTATGAAGAACACGTCAACACTGACATGACATGGATTGAATTTCGTGAAATGTGTTCAAAAATATGGAATATACCTTTCAATTATGTTGTAATTAATAAAGACTGTTCCAAAAACAAAGGATGTTATAGAAGTAAATTTGATACGTTTGTAGTCTTTGACTAATATCACGAATACATATATAAGGTTATTACCTGCCTGACATTATTATTCACCTTACAACGCTTAATCAATTACGACCTATTTTACCAACATGGAAAAATCATTGAAACGACAAATTGTTGATGCGGCAGAAGCTGTGAAGCTAAAAGTACGAAAAATGAGAGATGCCGAGATTGACAATAAACAAGCACTAGAATCTGTTTTCAAACCTGTAACAGAACCTCTCAACATAATTGCTAATGCCAGTAAGCAAACTCCTCTCCTGCGTGTTAGTGATGATTTTGCTGATGGTTCGTTTATTAACGAAACTGGTACCGCAGCAAGTAATAATAATAATAACGATGAAGACAAATATGAATCCGATATCAACAGCGACTCTTCTTATGAATCAGTAGTTGAAAGGAATCAAGACGGTGATACATCATCCTGGTCAGTATCTTCAGAAGCGTTGGTAGATATTCCGTTTGGGGTTAGAGCAGACCGCGGGAAACTGATGTTAGGTTCTGCTTGCATATCGATCAACGATCAATACATCACCGTGGTTGGACGTAACTACCGAAATACACCTGGCTTAAAACAGTTATTGCTTAAGAAAGATGTAGACCTAAGCTTGGTTACAGATAGTGATATGCAAAATTATAAGTCGATGCTACTTGATACAAATGCACATCGTCGAGATTATGAGCCAAGTAAACCTATAAAAAGTAACAAAGGACAAAAATATATGCAAGTTATTAAACCTCTTTTTAAACTGAAGAATGCAGTTCAGGGAAAAGGACTACCGTTATTAAAAAAGTGGAGAAAAAACGTAGATTTAGTGTACTGGGATGATCCTAATGAATTAGTGGAAAGGTTGAAATTATTGATCGCGTCTAGAGATGCTGGCAACACAGGATTAGATAATGAAATTATATCTATCATTGAAGAATTACGTGAAAGTAAAGTTATAAATAAATAAGTATTTAAAAAATGTGTTTATTTTACTATCAACCTCTCGAAACAATACACCTTAAACATGAACGTAGACAAATTCGGACACTACATTCATAAAAGAATGCGTTTATCAGAGTTATTTGAGTTTAATGAGAATACATTGTTAAAATCAGATAACGGAGATTTTGATTTAAAAACATCAAGACTGAGAGGAATTAGAGCCCCAGTAGAGGCAGACGATGCTGTGAACAAGGATTATGTAGATCAATTGAATGCTAACACGTTAAAAGAATTCAATAATCTGGCTGTAAACAAGGATTATGTAGATCGATTGAATGCAAATATGTTGAAAGACTGTAATACTCTGATTGGTAAATTGCGATCTCAAATAATGAAAGATGTAAAGAATACAGTTCAAACTACTTTAAAAGCAAGGATACCTGAGGTTTCAACTCATTTCCAAGACACGTTTTATACTAAAGCAGAGGTAGATAAATTACTACAAAAAACTCCGTAATGGCAAAACAACAAATTGTAAATGAAATACACAAAGGGGCACGAAGAAATTTCCTTCGACGTTCTGTTATTCTGAAAGGAATCCATGACTTATGGCAAGCAGACTTGATGGACATGCAAAACCTTAAAAAGTATAACAAAGGTTACAATTTCATCTTAGTGGTGATTGACTGCTTCTCAAAGTATGCCTGGGCTGAACCGTTAAAATCGAAAAATAAACTTGAGGTTACTCGTGCATTCGAACATATACTGCATAATACTCGTAATAATCCTGTTAACTTACAAACTGACATGGGAACAGAATTTTATAACATCACTTTTCAAAAGCTTATGAAAAAGCACAACATTAACCATTACTCATCGTTTTCTACTAAAAAAGCATCAATTGTAGAGAGACTGATTAGAACTGTAAAAAATAAATTATATAAATATTTTAGTCTCAACGGAAACTATAAGTGGTTAGGTCTACCATTGGAAGATATATTGAAGAGATATAACAACACAAAACATCGCACTATTCAGTTTAAACCAGTTAATGTAAATAAAAGCAATGAGCAAGTAATCAAGGAAAATATAAAAAAAATAAACGAACATGAATTAGTTCAGCAGAAGCCTAAATTCAAAGTTGGTGATTGTGTTCGTATAAGTAAATACAAACATAATTTTGAGAAAGGTTACACTCCTAATTGGTCGACTGAATTATTTACTATAAAAAAGGTAAATAAAACCTTACCAGTGACATATCACATAGAAGATCAACGAAAGCAAAACATATTGGGAGCTTTTTACGAACAAGAACTGCAAAGATCTAACTATCCTGATGTTTATTTGATAGAAAAGGTTTTGAAAAAGAAAGGAAATAAATTGTATGTCAAATGGTTAGGTCTAAACAGTGCAGAAAACAGTTGGATTGAAAAAGATGCAATAATGAATTAAGATATTATATAACCATTTTTCATTTGAAATCTGATCATTATAATTTGAATAATGAAAGGAGGTGGACTAGTTAACAGCGTAATTAATAATCTACCATTCGAACTTCATTTGCCAGGATACAACTATTGCGGACCAGGAACCAAACTTCACAAACGTTTAGCGCGAGGTGACCGAGGTGTAAATAAGCTAGACGAAGCTTGCATGCAACACGATATTGCGTATACAAACCATACAGACTTATCAAATCGTCACATAGCCGATTTACAACTACTTAACATGGCTAAACAAAGAATTAAGTCAAAAGATGCAGGGAAAGGTGAAAAACTAAGCTCCTGGCTAGTGAGCAAAGTTATGAAAGCGAAACTAAAGTCTGGATCCGGCATTAGATCATTTAAACACTTAGTTTCAAAAATAAAATCAAAAATAAAGAAAATCAAACACAAAGATAGTAAGACTTTGATAAAAGCAGCTTACTTAGCTGCAAAAAAGTTATTTCCAAACAATCATCATCGAATTCGAGTACCTCGAGTAATACCCATACCAAAGACTGGAGGAGTTCTACCCTTAATTCCAATTTTCGCTGGTTTATCGGCTTTAGGAAGTTTAGCTGGTGGTGCAGCTGGCATTGCAAAAACCGTTAATGATTACAGAGCAAGCAAACAAAATTTGCAAGAAACAGAACGACATAATAAAGCTATGGAGGCTTTAGTGTTGGGTAAGGGTTTATACATTAAGCCGTATAAAAGTGGTAAAGGATTGTTTATAACATCTTCAAAAAACTGAAAAATATGCTACCCAATCGCCCTCTAACTAATGTAGACATCCGAAAGTATTCAAGAGACATCCCATATTTTCGTGGGGTCTACATGAAGGATCGACTACCTCGGAAACCGAAACGCATTGAATGTGGTATCGTTAACTTAGACGATTCTAAGAACGAAGGAACGCATTGGGTAGCTTATGCTAAAGTATACAATCACTGTGAATACTTTGATAGCTTTGGAAATTTAAAACCTCCAATGGAATTGATGCAATATTTCAAAAATTGTAATGTTTATTATAACTATACAAGATATCAAAAATTTAACGCAGTCAATTGTGGACATTTATGTTTAAATTATTTGTGGACTTTTTGGAATAAAAAATTATTATAAAATATATGCTTTTCTTTCATTTCAATCATTTGCAAGATGTCGCTCACTTTGTCGATAACTGGAGACTCGTCAGTGTTAGCTACATACTTTCCTAATACGTTGCAACTAGATGGAGAGTATGAGTGTGCTTTAATGCACTTTTCAACATTTAATTCTATTCCAAACATTGATAAAAGTAATAATAAGTTCTATTATGGCTCAAATGAAGTTATTGAAATGCCTGAAGGTACTTATGAGTTGCAAGATATCAACGATTATTTAAAATCTGAAATAAAAGATGCAGCGATCAAACTACGGTGCAATAATAATACTTTAAAAACTACAATATTCTGCACAAAAGACATTAATTTTACCAAAGAAGACTCTTTTAGAAGACTGTTAGGTTTTAACAAACAAATCTTGAAAGCAAATAAATGGCATGTGTCACAGTCTCCAGTCAACATTCTACCTACGACCGTAGTCAGGATTGAATGTGATATTGTAAGCGGATCATATGTAAATGGTGAACCAAGTCATATTATTCACGAATTTGCACTTAATGTACCACCTGGATACAGGATCATAGAAATCCCGAAGAACGCAATATACTTTCCAATCAATCAAAACAACATAAGCTGCTTACATATCAGGCTGTTAGATATAAATAAACGAATAATCAATTTACGTGGTGAAGAAGTGCAGATATATCTGCATCTTAGAAGAAAAAAATGATTGACTACAATAAAAATGTGTCTCAACAAGTAAAGAATATCAGTTCTGCTCGAGCTACCTATCAAAGAAGACCTGTCTCTAAGAAGAAAATAAAATTAACTAAAGGCAATAAAGCATTCCTTAGAGCGATCGGATTGTTAAAATGAATATCTTAGACGTTTTAGCCGCTCCAACTTACGATAATACTATAGAAGGAATTGAATTTCATTCCTACAAGCCCTATGTAACGAGTTTCAACAGGAACGACGAAATCCGCATACCTATCAACCAACAGGACTTATACATATTACCATCAGCTAGCACCCTATATTTGGAAGGAACTGTTATCGTTACTAAAAAAGATACGAAGGACAAAGCTACTAGTATCCATTTCACGAACAATGCTTTACTCTACTTGTTTCAAGACATTAGGTATGAGCTAAATGGAGTGGAGATTGATAAAATAAAAAATGCAGGTATAACAACAACCATGAAATCATTAATTTCAATGAACGAAAGTGAATCAAAAATGTCTAATGCCTGGGGCTGGAATATTGATGGCATAAAAAATATCGACGGAGGAAGATTTTCTGCTTCTATACCACTACGTAACCTCCTTGGTTTTGCCGAAGATTTTAAAAAAGTCGTGATAAATAGTAGACATGAACTAATATTGTTACGAAGTAACACTAATTTGAATGCTGTAAAACTTAATACAGGCGAAGTAGTGGATGATGTTCAGATTAACAAAATCATATGGCGCGTACCGCATGTTAAAGTATCAGACAAAGAAAAAATTGGGTTGTTAAAAGTATTAGAAAAAGATCGTCCACTTCAAATGATATACAGAAATTGGGATCTGTACGAATATCCAGCTTTACCAAAAACTACAAAACATACCTGGTCTATCAAAACTTCATCTCAAATAGAAAAACCAAGATACGTCATTATTGGTCTACAAACAAATAGAAAAAACAATGCAAGTTCTGACATGTCTCAATTCGATCACTGTCATATTCGAGACGTAAGAGTGTATCTCAATTCAACCTATTTTCCATATGAAAACTTAAATGTGAGTTTTGCTAATGGCAGAATCGCTTTATTATACGAGCAATACATCAGATTTCAACAATCGTATTACGGACGTCGCGCAGAGCCCATACTAAGCGAGAAACAATTTAAAGACTTAGCACCGCTGTGTGTGATCGATTGCTCTAGACAAGCAGATAATCTAAAGACAGGTCCGGTTGTAGATGTGAGAGTAGAAATTGAGACTGATTCAGAGATACCAGATCAAACTTCAGCATACTGTCTCATTCTGAACGATTGCATTGTTGAATACAAACCATTAAGTAACATTGTTAAGAAGATATCATGAAGTACCTTATAGTTGAACTCCAAGGATTTAAAGATTCTACAAATAATTTCATTGTCAAAGAATTGACCATTGCAAGTCAGGATCAAACACAGACGTTCTTGGTAAAACCACCATACCCATTCCATTATCTAACACAAGAAGAAAAAAAACAAGTGAGGTGGATAGAAAGAAATCGAGGAATTTACTGGAGTGAGGGCTACATAGACTACAAAGAGTTTAAACGCGTTATTTTACCATATTTAGAAAATAAAAAAATTATCACAAAGGGTTTGGAAAAAATAAAGTGGATTAAAGAGTTATGTGCAAACTGTGAAGTGATCGATTTAAGTGAGAAGGGATGTCCTAATTTAGCGACATTAAAAAAAAAGTTCTGTAAAAATAAAACTGATTTTAATTGTGTGAACCATAGAATGAATTGTGCATTAAATAATGCGGTGTGTATTAGAAAATGGTATGTTGATAATAATATGTCTGTATTTAATTTGTTTTAATTATTTTTGTGTTGATCAGTTAATAAAAAATGTCTAACCACATAAGAGTGTTTTATTTAATATAATAGGTAACCTACATAACAGACTTTAAAGTAGCAGCAGTAAAATGATATTTATTATAAATTTTACTATAAAATTTTAAATAGGTATGTCATCATTTTAATCTTATTATTCTAATAAAAATATTGAAAGCAAATAACCTATTTATTTATATCATTACACTAGAGCTAATTTAGAGTTTGAGTATAAATAATGAATGCAAAATAAAACACGATTTAAATTATAAATTCATTATTTATTTAGTTTTCACATTATTTACAATTACAAACTAATTACGCTTGTCTCTTATTAATATTATATTTAGACACATTTTAATACACAACTAGATAAACTTAATTTACTAAGTAAAAAATAAAATTATAAATATAGTATTTATTGAGTACCTCACATATTATTTACAGTTATAAAAACTAATTACTTAGAGCTATATCGTAATAATATTTTATTTATTTTATCATAACTTACATAACATTGTGATGGTTATTTTTATAATATCTTACATTACATTTTATTTTATATTAAATATATTTACTTTAAGTCAATATTTATAATCAATTTAATAAAACTTACCTAACATTTTATTATTAAAAAATCAAATTTATACAAAAACTTATAAACTATCTTACTTACTAATAACAATTGTCCCCACAAAGTTTTTTGGAAATTTTATTTATCAATGATACTGTCTCTTCCATAACATAGTCAACCGGTTCACTAACTACATATTGCGCACTTAACACTACCACCTCCTCATTGTCACTTGAACTTGCAACACTTGGTTCTTGTCGCTCACTGATGTCCAACACTTGTATCTGGATCAGTCGTAAACCTTTTTTCTTTTCGTTGTTTATGACGTATGATTGACATAAAGGATGTTCTAATGCTTTCCGCTTTGAACCATCCCGTCTTGCTCTTGGTTTTTTACAAGTAGACCCTAGTTGCTCAGGTACATGCCAACTCAAACTTGGAGTCGGGAAGCCTTGACCGTATTGTGAAAAGACAAGGTCAGGGGAATCACACATTTCTGTTGATCTAAAACAAACAAAATAACAATCAATATAATGCTAATAAATATCAAGCTGAGTTATATAACTTAAATATTGTACTACTTACTTGCAATATGTTTTCGATGCGATGATGTGAACTAAGAAGTCCGACCAGTCCGGTGACTATCAGCTAAATGTAATGGAGATACTAATATTGTTATGATTTGTAACAGTACTTCAGAAAGCATTGTGCACATTTTTTATTACAAGTTTGAACTTGTTTCCAATGTGCGCACGTCACTTGCGAGCACATGACGGTTTTATGTTTCACACAAGGTTACGGAAAGTTCAGCAATCATTTGCAAATCTTCATGTCCATACATGTTTGAGGTGGTCCTATGTAAGCGATATGTTACGTAGGAACACGTGTTGGGTGTTGTATTGCATAGGTACTTGTCATCAGTAGTGAAATGATACAGATATAAGATCATAAACTATTATTTATTTAAGTATAAATTTAGTAGGTACATACATAACAAATAAAAGTAACCTTAAATACGACCTACACTGATTAGGTAAATATATGTAGGTACTATTCTAATTCATAGATAATATATCGATATTTTACTAAAACAATTTTTTTACTTAACATTACACAGAACACCAAGAATACATAAATTTAGAATTATAAATATAATGGGTTCAAAAGTAACTTCAGTCGATAGTACAATACATGCATTACATAAATATTTTTGCATTACCCCAAGCTAAAGTAGATACCTTATCAGACGATAGCAAACGTTTATCATCTTTGCTTGAAAGTGCAATTTTATTTACGTCCTGAGTGAATATTTCATGTTTTATCGACTTAAACAAAACATTTTTTTTGCGAATAACATTGCAATTATTGTACAAAACATTTTTATAATCTAACATATTAAAATTTTTGGTTATACATTTTTTTGTACCTTTTGCCTTTTTAATAGTTTTGTTTAACGTTTTAATACAATAAAGCTTTGAGCGCAGTCCTACGAATTCTTTGATAATGTTACCACCCATTTCATCCTTGAACAGTCCTGGAACCTTCTTATTAATAATTGGTATGTTATAATCATTGTTACAGTCATAATTACTGGTATCAAAATAATTTAGAAAATGGAGCTTGAAGTCTTTATAAACGTCATTGCTCTGTACATCATATACTAGACTATCTGTGTCAGTATAGCACAATTCAATTCGGTTACCATAAAAAGGTTTCATGATAGAGTAGTGAAAGTCGTACATGTGAGTCTTAGATAATTCTAATACTGCAAACCCTATGTATATTGGTTTATTAAGTATAATACGCACAGGTTTCATTTGGATTGCTACTAGATCATCAGAAAATACAGAGGCGCTATGAAAATATGGGCTGGCTATCAATTTTTCAGCACAAGTAGTCTTTTTTGTTTTATTGTTCGAGTCACACCACTTGTTTACTAACTTAACGTCTATTCGATGTTCATTATTTTCCAGCGTCTTTCCAAAAATACTATTGTTCAATAATTTGAAAAAGTCTTGTTCAAATGTTGACTCTGCTTTTTGACGTAACTGAGTGTTAATATCAATATATTGCTTTAAAAAACAACTTTGCTTAAATATAATAGCGCGATGGATCCTTCTCAATACTAAACCATGCTGTAAACATTTTTTTAAATGTACGTAATGAATAACATATTGATATTTATCATACAAATTTGGTATTAGCTTTTTATTCTTACCACCAGGTGGCAAGCATTTTTCTGGACAAAAGGGAAAGTCATTGTGTTCTATGTGGAGATTCTCCGGATACATTAAATCAACTTCAAGAATGTACCCGTTTTCTGCAGTATCGCTGATGTCTGTTAAGTTCAATTGTAAAAAATCTATTTCTTGTCTATTCATGAATCTAAAATCGGAATAAGGTAGGGATTGACACATGCTATACCCGTATAAATTGTTACAATCTAAATAAATGATAAATGAATTCGGAAGGGATGGATCGTAAGAATCCAAGTATTTATGATTGGCTTTAACATGTCTTTTGGAACACATACAAACACCTCCACGAATACCTTTTTGTATCATTCTAAAAATTTCAACATCACTAATCAATTCTAATTGAACTCCTGTTTTTAAAAGCATTGCATCAAAAGATAGACTTGGTGCTGTAAGATAGAACGCGGGATCGAGTTTGTAATGTAATTTACAAGTTTTTCGAAAATTTTCAAATACATCTGTTAGCAACAGAACATCTGTTTTGAGATATAAATCTGTGTACGTACCCATGTTTTGAATATTAAACACTGACCAAACAGACCGAGCGTGTTCATAGTCTTCGTCGGTAATTGTCTCATTGGTTAAGGAGTTAAAAAAATATTTTTTAGAGGGTAAGCACGTATCTTCATAACGTTCCCATTGAGACATATAGTCATATGGATACACTCCTTTACGAGTGAGTAGGTTAAATTGATTTTTATTAGGAAAATAAGATTTTAATTGTTTCAAGTCTTGGTTTTTCATTGTACTAACCAACTTTTCTAAGCTAGTTCCTAAAAACTTGAAAGAGTCTACAAACCGAACCTGGATGCTTTCCCCGGTAGAAATCGGAATAAACTTAGTGAATGAAATATAGTTTTCTTTTGTTTTAGGTATCACTTTTATAGATCCAGGAGCTTCACCTAATTCTTTTATGAAAAGGTGGCAATCGTATCCGGACAAATTATGAAAAAATACTGGCAAAAATTTTGGTAGTTTGTATTGTATGTTACAATAACTATGAGCTGCGCCACGATATTTACCAGTCAAGTGACAATGATCGCGAACCCTATCGCCGAACAAGAAGTGCTCACAAATATGACATGTCATCGCGTTTTCAAAGTCGTGGGCATTATCATTTGAGTAAATCATAGGAACATTATTTTGTAAAATATTGTAAATTTTTTGCGCATCTTTATAGATAGACTTCACAAAATTTGATACACAATCCGAACCGCGATAAGAAACGTAACGATTGTGGCTTTCATCTAGCGTACACGTAATATGATAAGCGTAAGCTATAGGCACATGTCGCTGTCGCGTTACAGTACTTGCCTTAGTAGGGTCAGGGTCACAAGATTCATACCTTTCTAGCATTGTTTCAAAATCTGCGTATATAACAAATGGTACAATTTGTTTTCTGTTATAATTTTCAAACTGTATAAAAGAACCTCTTGGAGGTAGTTCAGTGGCGACACCTCCACAACTATGAGAATTAAGATCATCATATGAATTAAAAAACATTAAACAATCGTCACAAAAGTACAGTTTACTGTGGTGTTTTGTTATTTGATTCTTAACAAGTCGGGACAAGTCTTTAATGAGACAGTAATGCGATAAATCATCTCTTTCTAAATAAAGTAAATGAATCACCTTTCCGTTCAAGGCTTTTGGTTTGTAAAGCGGTCCTACTACGGTATTATTTTTTAAACCATAAATGTAGATGCAAATTTCGGGATTATTCACTTCGAACCGCGCAATATCTGAGAAATTCACTGGAAATGACATATCCTTTACATTTAACACGTTACGAAAATCAGGGTAAGAAGATACTCTTTCAGGATGAGCCTTAGCTGGATATAAAGCAGCTACAACAGACCATAAAAAACAATAGTCGTCATTATTGCGGATATTAACACATGCTTTTTTAGATTTTATTGCAGAAGGCAATTCGACAAAGCCTGAACCGCGCAAAGGTTGATATTTATTAACATTGACTTCCAAATGAGAACTGCTCAAGAACGTCCATCCACTGTCTCGGTCCTGAAATTCTTCTATCTTTTTTTTAAAAGTGTCTTTGACTTCAGACAATAATGAATCAAATTCATAATTCTGATACAGAGTTACGTTTTTTGTGGTAAATGATTTCATCTCCTGAGAATCATTTTTAAACATTAAAAACAAAGCAAAATATTCGAAATTAACTTTTATACAAGTATGTTTTTTAAGAGACATATCAATTAACGTTTTCATTTTGTCCCAAATATTATTAAGAAATGGTTCTAGAGAACAATTCTCAGACTGATCGACAATTCTGTAAGAAGCTATACGATTACGAAATGCAGAATGTATTATTTCAACACCATCGCAAAAATGCGAAATAGATTTGTTTTTATGATTTGTACTACGTAGGTGACCTGCCCAGTGACTGCGCTCAACAGATGTGTTACAAACAGTACAGAAAGGCATTTTAGATTAAAATAGTTTTAGACTTACTATTAAATGATGCGATATAATATGTACCTACTTGGTGCTCCAACTTAAATATTTATTTTATATTTATATTATCACTATAAAAGACGGGCTCAGAATTATTAAATAATTCATGACTTCGTCTCATAAAAACTTGTAGCCCATCCCACTGCGGGGTGTTGCGGTTTAGCTGCAGTTTGAGAGCCACCGAGGCTTTCTTCCACCGATCCTGTCTAGGGGTGGTGACAACATCGGCCTTGTCGTAGACCTTTACCTCCACATAGAAGTCGCCGGTTACGTCCACCGTTCGTCGCACTTTACCGTTGGCGACACGGCTGATGAGGCTTGACGTGAAGTCTCCAATTGAGGTAGGCAACGGAATGTAGTCCTCCAAGCTAAAGAGGTCCGGACACGAGCTGCGTTTTTTACTGTAAACAATTTAAAATTTTATTTATAATAATTTACACTACACATTACATTACATTTACTTTTAATTGGCGAATTGAAGGTGTATTCCTCTATCGAACCCGATGGAGATGGAAAGCATGATGCTATGTTATAATATTTTGAAAAACAATACTGCAATACTGAATATAATCGAAATGGATTTCAGCGCTTTCTTTGTTATAGTTCTATATCCGCTAACTATCATATAAATCTGCGGATAATATTTGCTTTGACATAACATTAACACTTGAAGGTATATGCAGTAACTGAAAATTACCTTGATTTCGATCCTGATGGTTCGGGCGTGGAGCTCTCGGAAGCTTTGCGCTTCGTCACCTTCTTCTTTGGTTGCTGCTTCGCAACCTCTGCTACAGCTGCGGACCGTGTCGGGAATTCTGAGTCGGAGTCAGACCTGAAATGGAACACATAAAGATTAATAAAATTAAGACTATCAACACACCAGCCGGCAGGCAGAAACCAGGTCCGTAGCTGGTAGCGATAAAATACAAGACTATCGATACACCAGCCGGCAGGCAGGAACCAGGTCCGTAGCTGGTAGCGATAAAATACAAGACTATCGATACACCAGCCGGCAGGCAGGAACCAGGTCCGTAGCTGGGTAGCGATAAAATACATTAATAAATTTAGTAAAGTTAATGTAGTACTTACTTACATTTTATACAGATGAAGGTAACCGGTGTTTATCACTGAAAGATACTGGAGCGAATGGAATATTGTGAACAAAATCGATTGATTTTATTCAAAAAATGTTATTTCAACAATATTACAAAATTAAACCTTAACTACATGTCCTCACAGTTGTATAACTAATTTACGTTACTTACGTCTAATTAAATTGTATTGATTGAAAATCGCTTCTGCCAAATTGCAATTTTACATCGTGAGAAATGAAATATAATCCAGCTTTTTACCTCGCCGACAAAGGTGAAACCGATACATTATGTAATATAATAACGTATGTATGTTTGTTTATAAACCTTGATATAAAAATCCACATGACATTACACATATGAAATAAAAATCATTTTTTCAAAGACGCAAGTCAAGACGAGCTGAAAGAAAAATATCCTGACAACATTTTTGTGCAGAATAATCTATGTAAACGAACTCGCGTCAAAAAGTTAGTTCACTAATATGTTGCAGTAAAACTTGAAATTAGTTTATTTAGTAATATCATCTAACGACTAAAACGAACCTTTTATAATCATTTCATGTAAAGGTTCAGTAGGTACTGATATTAAGATTCATCTTTCAAACAATTGCTAGATTGTTAGAACTAACAATTTATTATGAATCATTATAAAATAAATCAAATCAAATCGTTTATTTGTGATACAAGGGTTACATACACGTGTTTTTAATATAATTATATACTTACTAATACAAGCGACTTCTATTGCGGGATCTAAGCTCAAATGTGTCTGATGGTTAATGTCTAAACTAAACCATTTCAAAAATTATAAAGATGATATGGTAAGCATTTTTAATTTTTGGAATAATAAGGAAAGTTATCAAATCTGATGAACATCATCTATTTAAATTAATTGTATTGGGTAGGAAATCTAATAAAAGACCAATTTTAATCATACACTGCAACATGCACAGCGATCATCTTACAGTGTAATTGTTGAATACATGGAAATTACTCATACATACACCTCGTGTAACAAAGTTCGAACACTGCAAATTTATATAAAGCAATTTTGCAATCTTTGAAATTCTAAAGAACCACTTACACCTTACTGTAAAGCTTAACACGGTCGTTTCCGACTTTTTGAAACGGTTATATTTATACATGTATAACTCCTTGTCGCTAACTCATACAAATGTACGAGCTTCGCCATGGCTGTCCTAAAATATAAGATAGCGATTGTTTGATTTTAGCCAATCATCGGTTGGTAGAACAAATCTTCTGATTGGGCTATATGTCTGTCCTGATGTTTTGATGAACCGTTATTTGTTTTTATTAGGCTGACTAACTGATACCACCGTTTCCGACGCTGTCGTCATGCGGTTCGCAACTGAGAACGGCGCGGGTATCGCTGAGTGTAAAAGTACCTTTTTATAAACTGCTGGTGTCGGTTATATAGCGATAGATAGATTGTTAGTTTAGTAGTGAAGTGAAGCAAGGCAGGTTAGCTGTATGAATTAATTAAATTAAAATTTGGATGTCCTTGGTGCCCAATCTGGGGTCATAGAAATAGAATGTACGTGTGCCTATAGGTGCATGTTATTTCTTGCTTTGTGAAGAGACATGAGACAATCTGTCCCAGATTTTAGTTTAATGTACGATAACCTGAAGTTCAGATGATCCTTGAGCCAAACTGGTCACTTAAGCGGAGTAAGTGTATTGCCTGATGTGGTTATGCGCTATCTCTAATTTTGTGGAGAGACATGAGACTATCTGTCCTGAATTTAGGCTAGCGGTTCATATAGTGACTGCCATTGTTCGTTAATGTGTAAGGTAGTGCTCTCTGTTTGAATTAATTAAATTAAAATTTTGATGTCCTTGGTGCCCAATCTGGGGTCATAGAAATAGAATGTACGTGTGCCTGTAGGTGCATGTTATTTCTTGCTTTGTGAAGAGACATGAGACAATCTGTCCTGAATTTAGGTTAGTGATTCAAGCAGCGAGCGCCCTTATCATGTAAGCTAATAGTGTCGACTGTATGAGTTAGTTAAAGTGAAGTGCATATTTTAGTGGAATAGGCGCCGAACCAGTAAGTATTCAGAATATTATTGGGCTTTCTCCCCACCGAGAGTGATGAGGCGAACGGAGTGAGCCGAAGAAACGAACGTGGGGTAGAATGCCCAATAATATCCTACTGACATATATATTTAAGACTTATCGATCTATCAATGAATTTTAATTCTTTATTATTTCTTGATTATTCTTTCATTTTTTACATTAATATAGCAATCAGAACTTTACAATCATACTCAAATCAATCATCGTCAAAAGATTTCAAAGTCAGATATGTTCCTACACCAAATGCGCATTATCAAAGTCACACCACTCAACCGGACTGCTGACGGGTTTCAGGTTTCCTGCCGACCTTCGGGCCTGCATACATCTACTTATACGGTTCTACGCGTGACTACAGCATGCTGGATCAACACGCAGCCCTCAACAGTGGCATGGGCGAAGGAGTATCCTATAGGGGAAGGTAATTATCATGCATTTAGGAACTATTCATGCAAGTAGGACCATTAAAAAATGGGACGATGACCTAAAAGTTACTGTGGTGGGTGAGGTGGAGTCCCCGCACCAGAAAATTTACGACCGCAGATTTGGAAATGCCTGTTCAAAAATTTGGAAATATATACATAGTACTATTTATCAAATACAAAATCCTTGGCTATTATTTGAAATTCTGAAAAGCATTCAATCAAATAATGACGTTACTTAGAAGCTACTTGTAATACAATGCTTGTAAGAGTTTGTAGTATCTGATTACCCAGTACAGTTGTTGAGTTTTGAAGGTCGGATGATATGCACTTGATGTAAGTTCTGAGATCCATCTACATCCAATTAGACGGGAAGACGACCCCAACAAGGTACTGAACGTTTGTAAAAAACAAAGCAATTTTTTTTTGTGCTTTATTACTAAGAACAAAATTCTTAATAATTAATTACGATCTAGCCTAAAAGACTAATAAGTAATTTAACTCTAACTTAGTAAGCAAAGCATTATGATGAAATTTATGACGATTGACAGTAATGATGATGACGATGATGATGATGATGATGATGATGATGATGATGATGATGACAAGTAAAAAGTGTGGTGTTATTCTTTTGCGGACCAAAACCTGAACCCTCAAGTAAAACTTCTTCACATTTGTTTATGTTATAGTTGTACCTGCCCACTGCACAAAATAAAATCATTTTTTGTTATTACAGAGTCCTCATCTCGATTCGCACGGAAATAATCGAAGGAATCGAATATCCTCTATCGGATGTGGAAGTAGAGCCCATCCCACCGATCAACGAGACAAGCTTTGAGAAGCACGCAGAATTCTTCTTGTTCTCCAGCGTATTTGAAGCTAACCTGATAGACAAACGACTTGCCGACAAACCCTTGATATTTGAACTTAGCATTGGTAACTCAGGGAACTCGTTGGATGGACACCACGAGTCCGTCAAGAGACCCTACGACTTAGACGTTGTGAATCTAGGTATGTATTTGATCACCTCGGGTCGAGGCCCGCCGGTCAAGCGAGCTAGAATTAGTTCGGGGCAGTAGGAGTCGCATCAGATCCCGCTGCCCCCGACGTGTGCAAGGGAACACCGATGAGGTTTTAGAAGGAGTCTGATGGACCTCTCCGCTCTCCTCAAGGCAGAGAACATCCATTGACGATTTACACATAGAGAAAAAAAATTGTGGATGGGTAAATTGTGAGCCAGAAATCCAAATAGATATACGGACCCGTTTTGCAATAATTCTACATTTCATGACTCCACAGAGCACGGAGAAGACTCGGTGGTAGCTGAAAGCAGAAACTCAGCTTGTCACCATTGACTCGCGCTAAGTCACGAATAACGTATCCAATTTAATCCGGCCCCGTTCTTTATGTCGTGACGACAGACAATCGTGTGGTTTTAAGTGTCGTGGCTTGCGTATTCATATATAGGACGACACGATAACTGTCGTCCATGACCTTTGCCAACTAAAAACTAACGATAAATTAATCGTCACGACGCGACGTAGTGGGACCGGCCTCAGTGCTGTTCTTCAAAACTGCCGGCCGGGGGTTTAAATCTCACTAAAGATGTACAATTGTACAAAAATATCAATCTGATAGGACTCAAAAACGAAAAGAAAACAACACGTTTTTTCACTACAATCTTGTAACACGTTTATTTATTTATTAATTATCACATACATAAGTTTTAAGGTAAAACCCAAGCTAACAAAAGTAGACATGTATAGGTAATAGCTAAGCTCCCTGTCGGTATAGTAGGTACCTATTTCTCTATTAACTTCTGTTTCTATCAACAGATGAGTTGCCTGCTGATACCGGCTATTGGCAGAGCACGACTGTGGCTTCGAAGGCGACGTCCACTGATAAAATATACTACTATCTGCCGTACTGGGACCACAAGCAGTGTATGCATGTACGCAGCATCTGGCCAGATCACCGCCGGCGCATGTACAACTCCAACCTTATAGCAAACATCATCGAGAAATATGTTAGTACATTTAATTTTTATATGAACTTAAAGCAAAGTAGATGTATGGAAGTGTACGAGGCTACAGAAGTATGTAAGTATCGTTGCAGGCAGGAATTGAAAACGGTTCGGTTGAAACGGTATTTAGGGGTTCCAGTACATAGACCGAAACAGGAACCAGAACCTAAATTGGAACCTTTAAGAACCTGTATTTTACCGGTTCTTCCAAAATACTGATATTATACCGATATTTAGGGGTCGGCACCCCTAAATACCGGCGTACCAATAGGTGCAAATACCGGACAGGAACCAGGAATTAAATTGGAACCTTTATTAAACCGGTTCTTAGGCAAAGCGAGTCCAAACTTGTTTTTTGAGGTGCGGTAATACTACGAACGAAGGCGAACTAGAAGAATAGGTATGGTATGCTAAGCACGCTCCGAACACCATCCCCTCTTTCGTAAGGAACCTTTAAATCGGGTGACAAGGAACCGGTATAATATCATCAAATTTAAAGGTTCTAGGAACCGGTATTTAGAAAGGGTAAATCGCAACCCAAACCGGAACCGATAACGGAACCAGAACAGTATCGAAAAATGAAGAACCAGAACCGAAATTGGTACCGGGTTTCATACCATGATCAGAAATAAACGTTTGTTGTATGGAACCCCCCCCCCCATATTATTCTGTTTTTAGTAATTGTTGTTATAGCGGCAACAGAAATACATCATCTGTGAAAATTTCAACTGTCTAGCTATCACAGTTCATGAGATACAGCCTGGTGACAGATGGACAGTGTAGTCTTAGTATTTACAGGGGCCCAATTTCACGTGTACGGAATTCCACAACAACTTTGAAAGGGATTAACTTAAGCTTTTCGATGAAGATGGAGAACTCAAAATTGTTTTAGTTTGACATAAGCTACCGAAAAGATTTGTTCTCAGTATTGCTGGAAGTCGTAGAATGGGGAAGACCGTTAAAAGCTAATTGTAGATGGCACCACCATAGCTGGTCTAAATCTGACCAATGACGTCAAAGTATTTTAAAATATGAAATGACATTCCTTGATTTTCAACCAATGACGACGCTTGGAACCAGCTATGCTAGCGCCATTAGTTCCACAGTGTGCATCCCCATTACGAAACAATTTCAAACGATGCGCGATGGCCACTTATTGTGTGCTAAACTTTGATAGAATACAATAATTGAACAGGCCAAAACTAGTAAAAATATAATGTAGATACTTACTTCTTATTACTACTATACCTATTGGTCAAAATTCCAGATGAAATGGAAAACTCCACAGGCTGAAATCAAGTCTGGATCCATTAAACTTCATAAAGACACTAAGAATTGAACAAATGAACGTATAGAAAGACATACTACCTCATCATCTGCCAATCCTTTCCTCAACTATGTTGGGCCCGGCTTCCAGCCGAACCGGATGCAGCTGAATGTGCATATCAGTAGGTATTTTACATGGAGCGACTGCCTATCTGACCTCCACAACCAAGTTAGAACTGGATAATACGATACCCCTTAGTAAGACTGGTTGTCAAAAGACATTACTACCTATTGAGTAGAGAGCAGCGGTGGCCCGGGTGGTGTCGGCTCCGACTTACGAACAGTAAGTCGTGGGTTCAAACCCAGGCAGGCGCATTACTTTGTGTAATTTATTTCATCACCACAGTTCTCAAAAACGGTGAAGGAAAACATCGTGAGGAAACCGGCATGTCCTAGAACCAAAAATCCGAAGACATGTGACTGGGCCCGCGTGGTGGATTATAGCTCATACGCAAAATACGCGCTTTGACGTAGAGTGGCTGACACCAGCCCGTTGTACAATACAATACAATACCTATTGAGTACAAAATCAAATGAGATCATTAAACATTAATAAATGAGAATTTAAACATCACATTCCAACAAATTCCAGGAGGAAGGCCTCACTGACTGCCAAGCAGTGCTGGATGCAGAGCTTCTCCCGGATAGCAGCAGTGTTCTTATGCTCAAGAATACACTTGAAGCAGTGAGCAGCGCGTGCAGCGGCTACGTGCGCCACATGACCAACGCACCGCCTTTGGGCAACACCAAGCTCGACAAAGAGCGACAGAAACTCTGCATCTTTGAGATTGTAAGCATTTAAATCCAATAGGTTAGATGTGACCAATCAATAGACTTGCGTACTGAAAAAATCTGATTAGAATTCGAAAGACGTAGAAACGACGCTTTAAAAAAGAAAAAAACACACGCTGTGGTATAACTTTTAGTGTGTTGTGACGTCACGAACCCCCAATCCTGAGTTTTGAGGCGTTATAATTATCTTTTTCAGTTACCATTGATTTACAAAAACAAAAATTACGTGTCCATTATTTTCCAATACTCCGAAGGAATATAAGTACTATAGATTTGCAATTTATTGATGGTGGAATTATTACTTAATGACTGGATTTTTAATTAATTTTTCAACTCAATGACTCAACTATTTATTGAAATCGAAGTTACTTAAAAAATATATATTCACCGTTCATCAATTAGTGACTTTGCCACACAAAGGAGATATTTTTTTTCGGAGATTAGGCCACCCACATAAATAGTTTTTTAATTTTTTCATTTCATAATGAAACGTACATTGATTTCTTCCTTATAACCTCTATATTACGAGTGCAGTGGTTAAATTAGTAAAGCATTGTCTAACCGGAATAAATGAGAAAAACCTGCAAGAACACTTACGAAATCCAAAATTACCAGAAAAAAAAAGACAAAATAATGAAGTTGTCTGTCAACCACTAAAAAAGTAGATTTATAACGTTCCGTGCCACGTTGATTGTTTAGACCATCTATGCGATAGATAATTATAACTTTCAAAAATAGCATTTAAAATGCTCAAAGTTTAATACTTAATATTTTTTTTAAATATATTATTCTGATTCTATTAAAATAATATTCTATTATAGAGCAGATATGATTACCAATGGGTAGGTACCTACCGTACTATTTAAGGGAAACTGAAAAAAACGCCCCTATTCACGTAAGAATTTTCTGCCAAATGACATTGACCACAACAGGAATGATTTGACTCGCAAAAAATATCACAACGTAGCTTATTTATTTCTATGTAATATTTCGTAAATGGTTATTTTTTTCCGGTTTAATATGAATAATGCAACGACCAGGTGGCCCCAAAAAAAATTGTCTCTTAACACCCGATTCAGAAAAAAACTATTTTTGATTACTTTTCATTTTGGATTATATGTTAAGCTCGCCTTTGTACATAAGCTATATTATTGCAATTAATATGTATATTTATTGTTTTGTATACAATAAAGAATAAGAATAAGCATAAGAATTAAAATAAGTTTACGACATATCCGCCGTTAAAGTGGCTTACAATAATTATTCACAAGTGTTTTGTCAATTGTGTTTAGTACCTACCTACTTTGGTATTACTACATTAAACATCATAATTAAATTATGAGCCTGATGTGTCCCACTGCAGGGCAAAAGCCTCCTTTCCCTCTTTCCATTTATCTCGGACTTTGGCTATTTGGTTCCAATTATTTTGAGTCTAGCTCGTCACACCGTCTCCTTCAAATATTAATCATCATTATAAACCCTAAAAGTACACTTCTAATAGTGTACTTTAATAAACAATACAAAATCATAAAATAGGCTAGTTTCCACCATCAATAAATTGCATAACTAATTAGTCCGTCAGTTAGAGTATTGGAAAATAATGGACACGTATTTTTTGTTTTTGTGAATCACTGAGTACTGACAAAGATAAAACGCATCAAAACTCGGGAGTGGGGGCTCGTGACGTCACAACGCACTAAAAACTATAGCACGGCGTGACGTATTGCGAATTTTAAAAGCGTCGCCGCGTCGTATCTTCGTCAATTTTGGTTTATGTAACAAAAGAAAAAATACGTGTCAAATATTTTTTTATAATCTAACTGACGGACTAATTAGATTTTTTTAGGACACAAGCCTATTATTCAACATAAGTTACATCAATTAGTTCCGATTTCGAAACTAGATGGCGTTGTTCTGTAGAGTGACCACCGGTCTGAATCGCGCTATGGTTTCGTTACCAACTTGGGTATAAGGTCGCAAAGTATTTTTGCTGTTCATTCTCAGAAGTAATGTAGTTATTACATTTACTTTGAATACTGTTTGAAATAAAGCCGGATCCGTGTATCGGATTTCGGCAAAATTTTTGCATAGCTCGTCTAAGTAGGACTTGTTGTAATTAGGCGAGCTTATTAAGACATATAGCACATAGTGGGGTCTTTACCCGTGACTTTGTTCGCGTGTATATCATAATTTCCCCTACTTATTTCAGCACTCTCTTTACTCCCTTTATAGGGTTGTTTTGGAAAATAAATAGCCACGATACTTTCCTGAAGAAGTAATAAAGAGTAAACACTACGTGACGTTGGAAACCCTTACGACTAGGTTTTATCTCTAGAGGGGTATTCACACGTTATATTATTGCTGAATATAAATCCTTTGCGTTAAAGAATTTGACATCTTTTAAGGCTTTTTATGGCGGTCGGCGTATCTTCATAATCCAGTAGTTTTCTGTTAATCATAATTTCAGCAGTCTCCTCTTTTCTAGCCTTGTCGTCATTCACACACACAGTTAATGCATCGATTATTTGGTATTCCTTTGCTGTATACCCTATTTCAAACTCCACAGGAACAAATCGCTTCCATGTCCAAAAGTCTGCGCGCCTTGATCACGAAACACTCGATCAAGGAACGTCTGCGCACCGCTTACGACTACTTGGAGAAACTGAAACATCTCTGCGAAGATGTAAGTATACCTACTTGGGTTTTATAGCTTTTTTTTTAGATGAAATCAGAAGAAATGGCGGCTTCCTACTTTCTAGTTGAGCTCGGCGCAACACGTTTTCTTCTTCCATTTTCCCCTGTCAGACGTCACGATTTACTCCTTTCTTTTTCTCATTCCTCATACAATCCATCCATCTTTTCTTTGACCTCCCTCTACGTCTCCATCCATTAACATATAAGAAAAAAAATATGGATGAACTGAAATCATAATTTTGTTTCCCTTCCAGGCTCAGCACGCATTGCCAGACATATTTATCTGGATGATTAGTAACGGAAAGCGCTTAGCGTACCAACGCATCCCTGCCAGGGATATAATCTACTCTAATTACGCAGATGAGTCCGGCAAATATTGCGGCAAGATGCAGACACTGTTTCTCAAGGTAAAATGATCAAGGGATAAGTGAAAGGGCTTTGGCGTGTGGCCGCTGCCACCTCGTTTTTACATAAATCCATTTTTGACATCTATTTTTAAAATCGATGCGCTTCAAAAGCAATTGCCAGTTGTCTAGAGCCCCCGGGCGAGCAATGACAGATAATTATACAATTAATTATATTGTCCCAATGTTAATTACAGTGGCCCGGCAAAAAATCAACAACACCGAGCGGCTGGTCGATCCCGGCTAAGATCAGTATTTACTTGTGGCTTGGCATACTGCAAGACAAGCCACATTACATCGATGGACTGCCTCAAGGCTACGAAGTTAGCTCAGAGTTGAAGAATGCAGACAGTCTTCTATCCAACGCTCCGTCTGCAATATTCTACGCCGAAAAACACGTAAGTATAATTAAAAATCTTCAAACTGCTCAATTTCAATAAAGCAGAAAATTAATATGTTGTGTGTTTCAGAACTTCCAACTGCGGGCGTATGTCTACCAAGCCCGATCATTGATCGGGTCTGATTCGTCTGGTCTGTCTGATCCATTTGCCCGTATCCTTGTCAGCGATGCCAGCGCAACCACACAAGTTATTGACGAGACACTTAGTCCTACTTGGGATGAACTTCTTGTCTTTGATGACGTGCTACTCTACAGTACCATTGAACGGATAAGGGCTGACCCACCCACAATCGTCATAGAAATATTTGATCAGGACAAAGTCGGCAAGTCGGAATTCATTGGTCGGACTTTAGCTAAACCACGCATAAGAGCTTACGAAGATATCCAAAGAGGATTACAACATTTGCCCTCTTTAGAGTGGTATGAAATCACTCGCGGTGACGATGCTGCTGGAGAATTACTAGCAACATTTGAAATGCTTGAAATACCCCCTAAACAAAATGCGTCAATTCTTCCAAGCCTACCATCACCCAGGGATGGCAATGGAAAGCCACCGATAGATATCAACAAAGGCCCAATACTCCCCGTACCAAAAGGGATTCGTCCAACACTATCAAAGTATCGCATTGAAGTTTTGTTCTGGGGCTTGCGTGATTTGAAAAGAATCCATCTTTTGACGGTGGACAGACCACGAGTTGATATTGAATGTGCGGGCAACATACTCTACTCGACTGTCATACAGAATGCAAAACGAAGTCCCAACTTTACAAGTCCTATAAAGTATGTTGATGTCGAACTCCCAGACCAAGATTTATATAGGCCACCTCTTACTATCCGTGTGGTGGATTGTCGCAGTTTTGGTAGGATCACTCTTGTCGGAACACATACGATAAACTCTATTCATAAATACGTATATACTCCGATGAGCAAGCGTGAAAGAGACATCGAAGAGAGAAAGAAATCTCTGATTCCTTTACAAAATATTGATTTACGAGCAAATTGTATCATACCCGACGACAATGTTGTTGTTGAAACTGAAAAAGAAAGTTGCCCATTACTGATGAGGGATGTTAAGGGAGCTACTTCATATGGGTCAGGTAGCAAACCGAGTCAAGGTGCCCGAAAGAAAATTACCAAACGCGATTCCGTGAAGAAGCGCAAGACTAGCAGCACAGAGTCAGTGCTAGATGAAGATGAGAGAAGTAAAGATTGGTGGACTAAATACTTCGCTTCAGTAGAATCTATGATAGAAGAAGAAAAAGAAGCGAAGAGGGAGAGGCAAGGATACATGCAGCCCTCCCAAGGAGCTTACGCTTCTTGTTCCGAAGTTCGTTCACCCCGAGTAGAGGAAATTCACTCGCCCAGATCAGATCGCGATAGAGAACGAGATAGAGAAAGAGAAAGGGACCAAGAGAATAATCGAGATAGAGAACGGAGAAAACGACACACGTCACCAAAGATTATAATTAGTCCAACAATGACCAAACAAAATGAAATACCGCGGTCGGCACTGGCAAAAGTAAGTAGAATTCGGTTGCGGTTGGTTTGTTATTATAATGTGTTTTTGATTGGCTTTTATTAAAACTGAATTGAATTTTGCAGATATATCCACATGAGCTGGAGGCAGTGCCCGAATACGATGGATTTAAGGAATGGCTCCATTCCTTTGAGCTCTATAGGGGAAAGAAAACAGGAGACGATTCAGATAACGATAATCGAGTCGTGGGAGAGTTCAAGGTAAGTGTTATATAAAAACTGACGATTCTGAATACACTGTTGTATCGGATTTAAAATTAAAGATATAGTGCTTGTTCTATATAATATCTTTCTTCTTACTTCTTATTGTAGGGTGCTGTCAAAGTATACAAATGGCCTCTTCCCAAAGGCATTGATGACCATACCGTTATGGGATTTGATCCAAAGTTTGGATTCTTCCAAGGAGTTCCGAATAATGAACCCATCCACGTGCTGGTGCGCGTATACATTGTAAAAGCCACTGATTTGCATCCAATGGACCTGAATGGAAAGGCTGATCCTTATATTGTGCTGCATTTAGGATCAAAACGGATCAGCGATAAAGACCATTATGTTTCAAAGCAACTAAATCCTGTATTTGGAAAGTGTTTCGAAATAGAAGCAACATTCCCGCAAGATTCTTTACTAACGATACAAGTTTTGGATTGGGATTTACTCGGAGCTGACGATCTTATTGGAGAAACTAAAATTGATCTTGAAAATCGTTTTTATAGCCGACATCGGGCCACTTGTGGACTGCCCATGAAATACGAAGAGTAAGAATTCATATCCCTTTGTTTTTTATCATTTACGATACTATGTATAGGATGTATGGTTTTGATTATTCTGATTGAAGTTGACTTAAGCTCTCTTGCACTACTGTATTAACACTCTAAACTTTAAAGGCAGGGCTATAACCGCTGGCGGGACGCTATGAAACCGACGCAGATTCTGGCGAAGCTTTGCAAGGATGGTAAGCTGGATCCCCCGATATACGAGCATAGCCGTGTGAAGGTCGGCCGCACTATATTCAACATGCCGATGCACGACATGGAGCTGTTCGGGAACCCCGAAACCATCGAGGAGCAGATGGCACTGGTAGTGCTGCGCCGCTGGCAGGAGGTGCCCCGCGTAGGCACACGACTGGTGACGGAACATGTTGAGACTAGGCCGCTGTATAATCCTAGTAAACCTGGTAAGGAGAATCTATTATATTATTATAAAAAATATGATTATGCTGATTTCTTCGCTAAAATCAAACAAGTTCAAAAAATTAAACTAATCTGATTACGCATTTCTCTGTGGTGTACACATTTTGGGTGGCTACTACAAAAATCTGACCAAAATATTTTTACTTTCATGATCATTCAAATCATGATCATCTTCTTTTATGATCATGATGTTCAAGCATGCTTATAACATAACTTACTTTTAATGGAACTACTGAACGTATGGGTCCTCAATAAAATATTTGACTTACTTTTCAACAACAGGTATTGAACAAGGCCGGCTCCAGATGTGGGTGGACATGTTTCCCATGGACATGCCTCTCCCGGGGCCTCCGATGGACATATCCGCGCGCAAGCCCAAGTCGTACGAAATGAGGGTTATCATCTGGAATACTGACGATGTTGTACTGGAAGACGACGCGTTCTTCACAGGCGAAAAGATGTCAGACATCTATGTCAAGGGGTAAATATACTTTTCACAATACGAAACTTCCATTGTTATAGGAGGAAAGGTCTTTTAAGAAGAAGGGTTGCCCAGTAAATTATTATGGAGGTCAGATAGCAGCAAATTAGGTACATTTGTTCAAATACATGTGGTTAGGCTGGAAGCCGGCCCCAACTTAATAGGGAAAAGGCTAGGCAGATGTCAATGATGACCATGGATATTAATGATTGTCTATTAATGACTGTCAAGCAACTTATTGAAAATTCTATCTAAACAGAATCGCTTGACTGAAATCACCCTTCGTTGTTCTACCATTATTTGCATAATAAAACAAAAAACTGTTTCCTTGCAGATGGGTGAAAGGTCCGGATGACTGTCAATCCACAGACATACATTACCGCTCTTTGACCGGAGAGGGCAATTTTAACTGGCGTTTCATCTATCCATTCGATTATTTGGAGGCAGAGGAACGCATAGTGATATCACGCAAGGAATCTGTGTTCTCTTGGGATGAGACTGAGTGTAAGATACCAGCGCGGCTTGAGCTACAAGTGTGGGATGCCGACCACTTCTCGGCTGATGATTTCTTGGGTAAAATACTCACTTACTGCATGTTTTTTTTCTAAACTAGTTTCCAAGACCACAATTATCAAAAAAAAACACCTACCTAAAAAGAGCATTTCCCCAACGCGACAACATTTAATAAAATTTCATACTCTTTTAATAGGGTTTCACGTTTATACCGTATTTGTTCTATTTGGGACTATTTTTTCATAATTATTAGAACTTGTGGCTTTTTACGTTCATACTATTTTGTTTACTTTTTTTGTATGGGGCTTGTTTTCGCCAACATTTCCCTATATTGCTATGGTTTCCAGCAAACCCATCAATTAGAAAAATATTGATGTATAATGACTTCTAAAAAGCTTTTGAATTTGATGTTACTGTAACTATATTCATCACGCCTGTTGTCCCCAAAGGGATAGGTAGAGTTTTTACCTCTGAAAGTTCGCCCACAGTTTACATCCCACAAGCAATAATATAGGGTGAGCTGTAGGTACCTACGCCACTGCCTATCCCTTCATGGATTGCAGACTTCATGTTAGGTTACTGTAACTTATTTCTCAAGTGAACTTTGACTATCATTGTAGGTGCTATTACACTGGACTTGAGCCGATTCCCCCGCGGAGCCAAGTCTTCAAAACTCTGCACTTTAGACATGCTGAAGTATGACGGCTCCGTGCCTATGGTGAATATATTCAAACAAAAGCGCGTCAAGGGCTGGTGGCCGTTCTACATCAAGCGTGATACCGAAGAGATGGAGCTGACTGGCAAAGTGGAGGCGGAGATACATCTCCTGACCCGAGAGGAGGCTGATAAGGTGCCGGCGGGTCTTGGCAGGAGCGAACCAGATCCATTGGATAAACCTAAGTGAGTATCTGAATTGCGAAATACACACATGGCACATAGAAAGCTAGAGGTTCCGCTAAAACACGCGTGGGGTGTCGCACGCACGCGTTTTCGTATTGATATACTTTTTACAAAAAAAAAAAAAACAGCTGACTTGTCTGCCAGGAGGAGTTGATTATAATCCTGAAATCGGGCCTAGTACAGCATAGTGGATGTGACACGTTTTCGTTTTTTGTAGAGTAGAACCATATAGTAAATATATATATATATATATATATTAAATCCTTTCTAATAGAAGCTGCATGTCGTTTTCTTCAAATGTTTCCGTCCATCCACCAAATCCGTTCTCGTTATTCCTTAGTAGAAATTGATCATTTATTTATTCGTCTTTGAGTCCAAGTGTTAAAAAATCTTATCTCTTTTTTCAGCCGCCCTGACGCATCATTCATGTGGTTCCTGAACCCACTGAAGTCTATTCGCTACATCGTGTGGCACAACTACAAATGGACCATCCTGAAGGCCGCGATTATCATCATACTGGCCATCATGATCCTTCTGCTCGTATACGCAGTACCAGGATACACGGTCAAGAGACTGTTAGGAGCTTAAACTACAGCTACAAGTGATAATATATGTTCAATTTAACTAGATTAAGTTCGATGTCTATTAACATATCACACAAAAAAAAACAAAAAATCCACAAAAAAATAAAAACTGAACATATGATTTGAACATATATTTATTTATTTAAATAAATAAATATATGTTCAATTTAACTAGATTACGTTCGATGTCTATTAACATATCACACAAAAACACAAAAAATCCACAAAAAAAATCATATTTTAATCCAAAAAACATTATACATAAACACAGTATATAGTCATAAAGAAATATTTAAAAGTGAATGTAGGTTAAGAGATAAATATAAGACTTCTCACACATATCTTACCCTAAACTGTACTTTAAACAATATTTTCTACGACCTTTTTCTATTAACCAATTTACTCATTCTGTAAATAATAATTTAATTTTTTTAAACCTTTTCTAAGCAATTTTTTTTTCATACATTAGGGAGCCACGCATGTGACGTGAAACACTGCTCTCGAACTCATTAGCTCTCCTGAAATGTTAAATTCACAGCCTGTATTATGTATTATAATTTAAATTCAGCTCTTTCAACTTCATAACCACCTATCCCATCACACATTAAGACGGCACCTCTCCGCTGACCTCACGATGAAGCAAAAAAAAAACGTAAAATAATCTATCATAGCTATGTAATCAATCACATTTAATCAATTAATATTAACCATCTTATTCTGCAAGAAATATAAAAAAAAACATAAAAAGTAATTCTGTAGCCGTAAAAGAATAGAACCATAATTATCTACTTATTAAAAGTATTAATCTTAATCATAGCCACGTACATAACAATGTATAACCGACATAGCTATAACATCATATTTAACCATAGAAATAATTCACGTATAACCTTAAAATAGAACCAAAAAAAAAACAAAAATACAAAAAAAAAACTTAAAAAGACGCATCAAAAACTAAAAAAAAAACAACCATGTATAACCTTAGTTATAGTAACATAAAAAAAAAACTTCTCAAAAAAAATATCCATAGCAGACACAATCTTAGAATATCTGATCTTAGCAAAAAAAAAACAACCATAAAATTAGAACCTGATACAAATACAAATTAATATAAACAAATGTAATCGTACCAATATAACCATATTTAATCTTAAAATAGAATCACCTATAATCATACAAAAAAAAAACACATTTATAATCCAAATAACCACTACAGTAAACATAAATCCAGAAATAGAACCAAATACGACCCACCATACATAATATTGTTTCATCCACGGGTTTCATCCAATCAAACTCAATAAGCATGCCAGCCGACAGTATAAAAAATGCGAATGTTTTTAGTCAGTCAGAGTATTGGAAAATAATGTTCATGTATTTTTTGTTTTTGTAAAACAATGAATATGGGGCTCGTGACGTCAGAAATCACTAAACATTATACCAAGGTGTGACGTATTGAGAATTTTTAAAGCGTCGTACTTATCTTCTTCAAACTCAAAAACTCATAGTATTTATTTCAATTAGATCTTTTGAAAGTCAAAAATACAAAACAAAATCAAAGCTACAGTAACAATCACAAGGCATAATAACTTGAGAAAGTACTGTAGTTGGCCATTCCCTAGCGTAGATCTCTATGGAGAAGAACGGGCAAGAAACTCCATGGACACTCTTTCAAACCAAAATATTGTTACACAATCTTGGTTACATCATTCATGTTGTGATTATACATTATAATGTGAGAACGATGTAGAAAGACGTGCACACAGAGACAAGATAAAATCAACATGTGTAAAAAGACAACTTCAATTTTATCATTTTTGGTTTACATAACAAAAGAAAAACTACAGGTCAAATATTTTAAATTAGATTTTTCTTGTTGTCTACCCTATTAACGCCATTAAAACAGGACACACATGTTGAGTTGCACGAAACCAACATTAGTTTAACGGAGACTTTAAATTCATGCCATCCCTTACATTATGTATCAAAAAGAAAGCACCAGCATAAATTTAAAGTCTCCGTTAAACTAATGGTGGTTTCGCGCAACTCACCGACAGACCTCTACTCTATCTAACAAAAAGGGTAGGGTTATCGGTGTCCTATCTCTCTCTGGTAGGGGCTACTATCATCAATTTATCCATTTGGAAAAACACTTTTTGTCTGACGCCCGTTAGGAACGGCAATATCTCTCTGACTATTAAAAATATTTCGGATTCTATCCTAATTACACAGAATAATATCATAAAGAAGACAGTATAGCCACAATCAACGAAAGCCTTCATAAATGGGTTCCCTATCATCATCTTCATCATCATCTCAGCCGAAAGACGTCCACTGCTGGGATTAGGCCTACTCCAAGTGGCGCCACATTGACCGGTCCCGTGCGACTCGCATCCAACGGATTCCCGCAACCTTCACCAGGTCATCGGTCCACCTAGTGGGAGGTCTTCCAACGTATCGTCTTCCGGTTCGCAGTCGCCACTTCAGAACTTTTCGGCCCCATTGGCCATCCGTTCTGCGAGCAATGTGCCCTGCCCACTGTGGCAATTCTTCATGGTTTTCCTATGTCAGATCGAAACACTATTCTGCGAAAATTGTTACATCGAAGCCTTGATAATGCGACGTTATTTCACAAATACATAATAACATTGAATAAAACGTAACATTTACAACATAGCCACATTAGCCACAGGACACACATACCTCTACAATGTTATTTTTTAGGCGTTTTAATTATTTTAAGGACGGATAGTAGGTACTCATGAAAATGAAAAACTTTTACTATGGGACCGACTATGAATCAGCTGCTTCATACATTATTAATATTAATAATAAACATTTATTTCAGACTATGTCCATATTTTGTTAGTAACAATATTATTAAAAAAGTAATGTTAGTACAAGCAAAACAAATACAACATTTAAATAACAGAATGAAGCCGCACCCACCTTTGCACCATGGGGGACTCCCACCTATCAACGAAAACACCCAGTATAGTGTTGGTACTGCCACGAACGCGAGCAAGTAGGGAGGCGCATCTTTTCCTAACGATAGCGGCAAAGCCATCCACCCGCGCCTCAGCAAACATCCCTGACGCACTGCATCGCCATGGCAGCCCCAACAGTACTCTGAGTGCATTATTATATTGGACACGCAGGTCGCTGTATGACCGCTGCGAATATCTGACCCACAGGATGCAGGTGTAGAAACTCTGGCATTATGCTTTAAAAAGCGTGATTTTAACTGAATTCGTACACCGCGCAAACCTGCGGGCCAGCATGTTACAACGGACAGCCAGCGACCTACGTTCCCTTTCTATGTCTAAGTTATCACTTAAATCATCGGTGACCCAGTGACCCAAATATTTAAATTTAGACACCCTACACAGAGGAGTGCCATACAGTGTAACATTGGGAAATGCTTGGTAAGTAAAACCACGGGCTTCAAAGAGCATCAGTTCACTCTTCCCAACATTATATTTGAGCCCATGAGTCACCGCATATGATTCACAGATCGACACTAACTTCCTCATAGCACTGATTGATGGACTCAGCAACACCATGTCGTCTGCGTAGCTAAGATTCACTGGCAATCCGCCCTGCCTCACCCCACATTCCAACTGGTACACACTCGACAAGGAACCGTTCCACCTTACACAATTGCGTTGATTACTAGGTATATATCAATACCTGAACATTGATATAACTTCAACTGGTACAGAAGTTTCAGACTGCAATTTATTCCACAACATGTCATTACTGACAAGATCGAAAGCCCTCGATAGGTCCAAAAAACAGGCAAATACGGGCGTTTTTCTATCCTTGTAGTACTACACAGTCTGCTTGAGACACATTATAGCGCTTTCAGTGGACAGCCCCGGCCTAAAGCCAAACTGAGCGTCATGCAGTGTTAGATGCTTAGCCAATTGTGCGTCAAGCAGACTGTCCAGCACCTTGGCTAAAACAGTTGCCAAGGATATAGGCCTGTAATTTGATACATCAGAGGCATTCCCAGTTTTATTTTTAATTACAGGTACCACAACAGCAAACATGAAGTTATCTGGTAAATAACAGTGACTGATACACAATTTAAAAACATCGCAAGTACACGTGGCAAGTGCACTCCAGCGTATTTCAGATGTTCGATACTGAGGCCATCGTGACCTGGTGATTTACCTCTTTTCATTGATTTTACTACGGATGCAACTTCCTTAGGAGTAAAACGAACTTCAATGTCCCCAGAAAAGGCCTCAGCATCGACAACCCGAGTCGTTCTAATAAGTGGTGACTCAACCTTAAAGTGCTGTTTAAATAAATTTGCTATTTCTGTTGGCTCTTGCACGCCCGCCACGCTCACAGGAAGACTCGACCGTGGATTCAGTTTATTTGTTGCCTTCCAAAATGCACCAAATTGCTTGTCAGTCTGATTTTTAGCTATGATATCCATTTTTATTTGCTGCTCATTATCCTGGCAATATTTGAGCTTTTCTTTAAAAACCTTCCTGTATTTACACATATTCGTGTAAATGCTCCCCGATGTGGGTTTATTATGCAGCAGCCACGTCTGATAATGCATGCGAGCCTCCCTGTGAGCGCCACGTACACGCACATTCCAACCAGTCACATATTTTCTATTACAACGCAGGTTTTCAGAACCTTTTTATGAAATATCAGCGCCTTCTTTAAAAATACTTAGATGACTGTGTCGTACATTTTATCTAAAAACAATACCGAAATTCCGTAGGAAAATCCACTAATCTTAACTTTGAATGACAAACGGTTGTGAATTCATCAATTTGTTTAGCATTTCTTTCACCCCAAATGACCTTGTAACAAGAGTGGGTTTTGCTCAATAACTTTGGTATTATCAAATTTATGTTACACTCAATAATCAAAGGAATGTGGTCTGACGAGTAAACATCATAAAAAACAGCTGCTTTCATTACTAATTATCTCGCTGCACTACTCACCACACAATGATCTAACCAGCGTAGTGCACCGTTAGCTGTGCTTGTAAATATATAAGTATCACTCGGTAACAATGCCATGTCCACACACGACCACAATTGCTCCGTACACACTGTTGACAATTCACTTGCAAAACGTTCGCCCGGGTGAGCGTTAAAAGTCTCCTAATATGAACACCGTCTCCGTATCACTATTCTCAGTAATCGCATAATCTCACTCAAACACGCTCTCGCATCTTATTGGTCGCGTAACTCGAAAAAATGTGGGCAGCAGCTGATTTTTTTTTTCGAGATTTCATAGTCTGGCCATAGTAAAAGTTGTTTATTTTCATGAGTATCCTTAGAGTAATTAAAACGACTAAAAAATTAACGGTGTATATTTAATAGGGTAGGGTTATTGGTGTCCTATCTCTCTATGGTGGTAAGCGACCACTTTACCTAAAGACACTAACACCCCATTACATACACTCACTTATAGCAAAATTCAAAATGTAAACACTTTTTGTAAACAGAAAAATACATACCGGGTAAAACGGGGTGAATAGAAATGCAGGGGTGAATGGAAACAAAACTTTAAAAGCGATTTTATTGCTGAACTTATATTGTAAATTGCCAACAAGGTACCTTTATAATTATGTATAATTTAGTTAACACAATAGAGTACTTGTTGGTACCGTATCATGTGATTCAAAATTAAAATCCATTCCAAAGTTTTGTTTCTATTCACCCCTGCATTTCTATTCACCCCATTTTGGGTACATCCTTAACATCAAGACACACTGTATACCTCTGCTCTAAATAGGGTGTAAAACCCATCTTAACGAAGCCGAAAGGCACTTGTTCTCCCCGTCATTGCCGTATTTTTTTGTTCTACACCATACCTGGGAACCTTCTAGTTACGGAGTTAATGGGGGTCAAAGTTCCAACATTTTGACAAGTTTTTTGTTTAAATACAAGTTTTTATCAGGTCAGTTAGGCAGTCGCTGCATGTAAAATACTGGTCTTCAGCTGCATTTGGTTAAAATCGATTCCGATCTCAACACGATCCAACTTCCATCTTTAAACTAAATAAAATAAATAAATAAATATCGCTGGACATTACACACACCCTATGCAACGAGGCTGGTGTGGTGGACACCAGATAGTTGATATACTACATACATACTTTTTGTTTGCAAATACATACTTATACACTATCTTACAACATCTGTGTGCTACACATCAAGAAAAGGCTGTCCAACGCCCGCGCTTCTCCAGTTGGGGAGAAGAACACATCTGTCTGTACTCTATCGGGTTATAAAAACTTGATTTTATACAATAGAATAAAGATTGATATAATAATACGATACTAACGAGCCATTTCACTTGGTCGAGTTATATTTTGGCTATACGCGCTGTCGTCTAATGTTTTGTGGTACTGGAACGCATCTGACATCATGGAACGTAAACATTTGGGCCGCCATTTTGAAGCAAGTTCACGCTGACGCTGTCGTTTTTTTATTTGAACCAAAGGTTGCGAACCTGAATGTGTGTTTACAAAATTTATAGCTACTCGCGGCGGGGACTATACATCTATAGAACAATTACCTCTACTTTAACTGGCCAATCAAGTAGGGCTATCGGGGTCTAGTGGTCTGGCTGCGGGGGTGACGAATCACTACCTTAGATAAAAACCATCTGTATGAAAATACAGATCAATCATTTGCGTATATAATCATATCACAACATAACAGATTAATTTTGAAAACACCTTTTCAAATTCATGTTTAATAACAAAGACATTCAAATATATTATGATAGCATATATGGCATTTAACGACGGTTAATGGATAATTCGATATGAAAAAACAAACATTTAGCACCAGTCCAATAAAAAGATAATTGTATCTGTCAAATAATTTTAATCAAAACCTTGAAAAATATTGTTTGTTCTTTCACTTTTTCTAAAACATATTAGAAAACTGAGTAGACACCTTTAAAAACACAAGATCCCTGTAGAATGAGCTTCTCCTTATCTAGATTGACCCATACACAATGTTCTTCCATAAAATATTTATACATTTGACAGATAGAGTTCATTTTTGAACAACAATATGCGATTATTATGTAATGCAATCATTATAATAAAATTCATGTCATCATTTATGTATCCACTTGAACAATATATTTAATTCTTAGCTGTAAGAAAAATGGAGTTTTATTTATTTTTCTTTATTGATTTTCAATCCCTCAATAACAAAAAGTCTCCATATTTCGGCACCAAACAAATACATCGTATCTGTTGGAAATTTGCGACGGAAGTAACCACTTTAGGCTTACTAAGAAAATCTGTGCTGCAAAGGTTAGAAGTTGAATGCAAAATTATTTCAGATTTCTTGCACCGACCGTCCCTAAATCTGATCAGAACTGTGTATATTAGCTATTATAAGAAATGATAAACATCTGGATAAGGGACGCACAGAAAGTTGAAGTAGGTATGCCCGAAAAAAAGGAGAGGCCTAGCAGAGGATGATTTCGGACTATAATGATGATGATGAAAAGAAATGCTACCACTCTAATAAGTAAGTATTGTATACTTTAAATAGGTACTGGCTTGTAGCGGATACAAAAGTTAACGAGAGCAGCACTAGAATAATATCTAGAAACATAAACATACATCATGCTAGAATCCCCAAAGGAAGTGGGCAGAGGTATACCCTAGGGCCTACCCTACACCCACAGTCGGGATGTTATGTTTTAAGGTGCTGATAAACTTGAGCATTCACTTGTAACAGAACATCGAGCATTCGCCGTTTCTATATTTGTGAACTGAACAACGAGCCGAGCCAAGCATAGAGCCAAACATTGCTATGAACATTTTCATGATCATTCTAGTGAACGCTCTAGTCGATGCTCGTCAAAAAATATGGGAAATAATAATGGTTCCGAAAAACAAATTAATCTCCAGCAATATGTGGCTGATGTGTGGAGATTATAATCTATCGAATTGAAGCCTTAATATTGTGAAATGCATGCGACGGAAGTATCTCTGCCCCCATAATCGGGACTTGGGGCAACCTACACGTTAGGTTAGTTAGGTTCCTTTAAACCCTGCATACAGAAATAGGAGCCCCGCGTGGCGGGGCTTCGTCGACCACGCTTTTTAGGGGTTGAAGTTAGGTCATATTAATCTGTATTTCTCAGGAATGGTGCATTATCTTTTCATGGGAGTAGTACCACGGGGCAAGGGGGACACCCCTTCCCGCCCCCTCCTCCACACCGCGCGAGTTGTCTTCGGTCGCATAGGTACATTTCACAATATTATAGATTCGATTCGTTAGATTATAATCTACCGAAAAATAATGCGTCATATTGTAAGCAGTATGTTTATATTACAATCGACGGTTTTTACAATGTGACGCTGACTTAAGTACACCTAACATTTTCTACTACTTATTAAAACTACATTTTCACAATAAACCGAGTTTTGTTTAATCTTTGTCATAATTGAACAATAAACAAACAGTTCTAAACTTAAAAAGCCTCCCCGAATGTCTGTGGAGTTAGAATACTTATTTACTAATGAAAACAATTAAATGTCGTACGTTAAGAAAAAGTGTTTATTTGAAAATTGATAAATAAGAACAACTAGCGCCCGAAGTGCTGAATAGATGAACTAAAAGTGACATTAAAGTTACGAGTTGCCACCGTATAAAATTGAATCAGATATCCTAATACTGCAATAAGCGCCATTTATTATCGAGTAGCCTGCGTTTCACTGATGCTGGGTGACATTAGTAACAGTGTTGCTGCTGGTAAAAAGAACCGTAGTGATACCATAGTAATAAAAATATTCTAAATTAGTAGAAAATTGGTGTGTTAAAACATCTTCGTGAGAATACGTAGACTTCGATATTAATAGTGATTTAATCAATCAAAATGGATGCCGAAAATATAACACATAGAAAAAAACCAATGTGGCTGGATCAAATTAACTCATTTAGTGAATCAGCCATGGATGTCGAAAACATTTCAATGTTGGATTTATCAGCGAGGAGTTTACTTGCGATCTCCGGCAGGAACTACCTATCAGTTGAAGAATATGAAGATTATATATCGACCCTAAAGCTAAAATTGGCTTCCGCTGACGAAGAGGTAGAGAATTTAAACATCAAAAACGCTGAACTTCAAAACCATCTTGAAAGATTATCGAAGGTAAAGTAAAGTAAAGTAAAATTCTTTATTGGCCAATTCTTTACCAACCCTTAAAATGGTACCATTTTAAACTCAAACTCAAACTCAAAGCATTTATTTCAACTAGACCATTACGGCACTTTTGAATGTCAAAATACAAATAAAATCAAAGCTACAGTCACAAGGCATAATAACTTGAGAAAATACTGTAGTTGCCCATTCCCTAGCGTAGATCTCTATGGATGTAGTGGGTTGTCTGCGTTGTTCTATGTCAGCCGACCTGTACGTGTACAGGTGACGTAGTTCAAGTAACCCGTCGACAGTCCACAAACTCTCCTCCAGTGGCTCCTAGTGCCACATCCCGGAGACCACGTCGGCTCGTGGGCTAAACCTGGAGGAGGGGCTCGGGAAATACATCTCCCGAGTTACTTGGTTGCCCTCCGAATTGTGTCTTGGCTATGTCTATAGCAGTCCGCCACCGGTGGCAAGACATCTAGGCAATTGTAGGAAGGCCTTAAGGCGGCAATAAGGGCCTTGTTATTGCTTGCTAGTCTACTGCATCCAGCTCCCCTCCGGTCGTAGCGGTTTTCCGTTCCACTGGATCCAGGGGGGCACGGACGAGAGAGTGCTCCTGCGTTAGCGCGAACGTTTGAGCACTTTAATATATCCTGCGCATCTGACCGTTTCTGTTAATGGACGCTGATCTGGCAAAGTCTGGTGGCGATGGGCTTAGGTAGAGAGGTTCGGTTGGATGCAAACCGAGCTTTGTCCAAGGCCTGCACACCAGCGGTTCTGGGGGTGTGAGTACACACCGTGGTCGCTTTTACTTTGAACTGGGGGGACAGAGTAAATTCGGCAGCACCCAGAATGACAAAGCAGCCCTATTTAGGGAAGCACTGCTTTCCCCGCTCAGCCGGGGAGGGGGCTAGAAAAGGTGCCCTAAAAAATTGCTCACCCCAAAACCTTAGGATAGCAGTAACCACGGCTGCTTCCGCATCCTTGAAACTCGTGGTCGACGCAACAATAACAAAAATAAATATACTACACCAACTTTATCACATCATTTGACATTTGGCGCGTGGAATGTGCGGACTTTGCTTGACCGTGATGTCAATGCCTGTCCCGAAAGGAAAACTGCTATCGTAGCTCGGGAACTTCGTCGCTATAATGTTGATGTGGCTGCTATCAGTGAAACACATCTGGCCGACGAAGGTGTACTGATCGAACATGGCGGTGGTTATACTTTTTACTGGAAAGGAACCCCTGCTTGTGAACCGAGGCGGTCGGGAGTCGGATTTGCGGTCAAAAATTACATCGCCAAGAGTCTTCAGGAATGTCCTGTTCACATTTCGGACCGCGTTACTACCTTGCGACTTCACTTAAGTGACCGTAACTACCTTAATGTGGTCAGTATTTATGCACCGACTCTGGATAGTGCTGACGACATTAAGAGCAAATTTTATGAGGAACTGTCACAGTGCCTTCAAAAGATACATCCTAGAGAGAGCATTTTGATTCTGGGAGACTTTAATACACGAGTAGGACGAGACTACGAAGCCTGGCCTAAGGTTCTAGGGAGGCATGGAGTTGGTAACATGAATTTCAATGGCCAGTTGCTGCTAAGTCTATGTGCTCAGTTCCAACTTGCTATAACAAATACTGTGTTCCATCTTTCTGCTAAGCACAAAACGACATGGATGCACCCAAGATCTAAGCACTGGCACCTAATTGACTACGCTATCGTACGACAAAGAGACGTGTCCCAGGTCCTAGTTACCCGTGTTATGCGTGGTGCACATTGCTGGACGGACCATAGACTTGTCATTGCTAGGTTGCGTCTCCGCCTTCGTCGCCCTTGCCGAGCCAGCCAGAGTAAAGCTAAACGGTTAAATGTAGACAAGCTAGCTGACTTCGAGACGAGGAAGGCTTTTGCGGAGACTGTAGCTAATAATGTTGTGCCGACGATCCCCGATACTCCTGATATTGATTCTGTTTGGGAATCTCTGTCGTCGTCAATACTGGATGCTGCAGCTGCATCTATAGGTGTAAAACCTCAACAACGTGAAGACTGGTTTGACGAAAATGACAAGGTCCTGACGGATGCAATTGCTAAACACCGAGCTTTGCTTAGGGGCAAGGAAAACAGTGCGATTATAAAAGCTAGTGACCGGGAGTTGCGAAAACTCACGAGAGACACTAAAGACAAGTGGTGGAGGGATAAGGCGCAGTATATGCAATGGCTTAGTGACAGTCATCAACTTGGAGAATTCTATAACGAGGTTCGCAAACTCCTAGGTAACTCCAATTTTGTCAAGGTGCCTCTGAAGTCCCTTGATGGAGGTTGTCTTCTGAAAAGCAAGGATGAAGTTCTTAGGCGTTGGTCAGAACACTTTGACAATCTACTTAACGTGGATCGAACTGTAGATCTAACTTGCATTGGCGATCTACCTCAACTCCAAACTGAAAAAGAGCTAGATGATCCTTTGTCTCTGGGCGAAGTTGTCTGTGCGATAAAACAACAGCAAAATAAACGTGCGGTTGGCTTAGACCTCATACCAGGTGAGCTGTTCAAATGCGGCGGTAGTGAGTTGCACACGCTGGTCTGGGAACTATTTGTTCGCATGTGGGAGGAGGAGCAAGTTCCTAAGACATTTAAACTCTCACGCATTAGGGCCCTTTACAAGAACAAGGGTGACCGAGCGGATTGCAATTCTTACCGCGGCATTTCCCTTCTTTCAGTCCCCGGAAAGGTTTTCGCCAGAGTATTGCTTAACCGCCTGAGAAAATTGTCAGAAAAGGTCTTGCCAGAAACGCAGTTCGGTTTCCGGCCGGATAGGGGTACTTGCGAGGCAATCTTTGCAGTTCGACAACTGCAGGAGAAGAGTAGGGAGCAGGGTAGATGCTTATATCTCTGCTTTGTCGATCTGGAGAAAGCGTTTGATAGCGTTCCTCGTGAGGCCCTTTGGATGGTACTGCAGAAACTGGGTTGCACGGAAAAGTTCGTAAGACTTATGCGGCTTTTGCATGACGATATGGAGTGTTGTGTGGTGGTGGAAGATGAACAGTCGCAGTTTTTTCCTGTTACCTGTGGCGTGAAGCAGGGCTGCGTCTTGGCCCCCACTCTGTTCGCCCTTTATTTTGCAGTGGTAATTCGTGAAGTCCTTGCGGTATCTTCAGAGGGTGTCCGGCTGCGTTTCCGAACAGATGGCAGTCTTTTCAATTTGTCGAGACTAAAGGCAAGCACTAAAGTGTCTCTTGCACATATTGAAGAAATTATGTATGCAGATGACTTGTGTTTTGTGGCAGAATCTCCGGAAGGTCTTCAACAGCTTGTTACGAACCTTCACGAGCAGTGTTCTAAATTTGGTCTAAAGATCAGCGTCAAGAAGACGGAAGTTATGGCTCTGGATGTGCATGGTCATGAGACGCTCAACATTAAGCTCGGAGAAGACGTACTAAAGCAGGTTGATAAGTTTCGATATCTGGGGAGCACATTAACATCAAAGTGTGACCTTGACGCCGAAATCAACAGCAGAATCAGTGCTGCTGCTGCAGCTTTCGGCAAATTAAATGCCAGGGTCTTCTGCTCACACGACTTAAAGCGTGCCACAAAAATATCAGTATATATGGCTGTTGTGCTGCCTAATATTCTGTACTCTGCCGAGACATGGACACCGTACCGTCGTCACATTCAGCAATTGGACCGATTTCATCTCAATTGCCTCCGTTCAATTCTTAACATTCATTGGTCTGATCGAGTGCGCAATACTGAAGTATTGAGACGAGCCAATGTGGGGGGCATTGAAGCATACCTCATGAGGAGGCAACTTCGATGGTGCGGCCATGTGGCTCGCATGTCGGAACAGAGAGTGGCGAAGCGCATCCTTTATTCAGAACTTCAGGAGGGCAAGCGAAAGCATGGCGGACAACTTTTAAGATTTAAGGATGTGCTTAAGCGCCACATGAAGGGTTGTGACGTAGATCCATCTCAGTGGGAAGACCTTGCGTCTAACCGCGGAGAGTGGAGGTCACTAGTTAACAAATCCTGTTATTTCGTAACATCATTTATTAATTGTGACAGACAGCATTGTATGACATTTTATTATATGGCCTCTAGCGAGTTAACATAGAGACATACACTGTCTAAAGAGTTTCAAATATACCACATCTCTCCCCTCCTAGCTGCTGCGGATCAAGGGTGCACCCAAAAGCTGGTCGAGATGTCGGCGCCAGATATCACCGTTGTCGGTGCGAACTTCGTAGTGCAGTCGGCCCAAACGTTTTATGATGCTTCCAAACTGCCACCGCTGCGTGGCACTCGTGTAGTCACGAGCCTGTACCCGATCACCTAGGTTGAACTCTCTGACATTGACCTTTTGAAGCGGTGGTTCTGTCTCCTTGTCTTTTCTTAAAAACATAGCATGTAGGCCCGTGCGTATTTCTCTGCCAAAGATAAGCTGGTACGGAGTTTGACCATTAGCATTTGGCGTCCGTCGGAGACGAGTTTTCACTGTCACTAACTTCTCTACTAGACTACCTCCTTCCCCCTCCACGCTTCGTAAAATTCTCTTAACTGTCTGCACAAAACGCTCAGCTTGCCCATTGGTTGCAGGGTGGTATGGAGCGGAGGTCTTATGAATGATCATACAATATTTCAAGTATTTTTCGAACTCTTCCGAAACGAACTGTCGACCATTGTCTGAAACCAAGACGTGAGGTGTCCCAAAAGTGCAAAATAGTTCTTTCAATTTTTGTATGCACCAAGAGCTTGTAGTGGACTTGGTTGGTATAATCTCAGTCCATTTTGAGAATGCATCTACAATAATTAAAAGTTGATATCCGTGCACAGGTCCAGCGAAATCAATATGAAGTCTTTGCCAGGGGCCGTTTGGTTGTTCCCAATGGTGTAGTGGTGCTTTCTCTGGTTCATTTTGTTGCAATCTACAGGTTCTACATGACTTGACTTTGGTCTCAATCTCGTTGTCAATTCCTTTCCAGTACACAAAACTGCGAGCCAATAGCTTCATCTTTACAATGCCTGGGTGACCGAGGTGTAGCTCGTCAAGCACTTGTTCGCGTAATGCTTTTGGAATTAACACTCGTGATCCTCTCAATAAGCAACCATCATGCAAAGTAAATTCATTGTCCTTGTAACCGATTGTTTTTAGTGATTGGCCATTTTCCAATGCTTGTAGCAAAGATGTACAGTCGGCGTCCTTTCTTGTTTCTGTCGCTATGACATCTGGATTAATATCAATGGTATGGATTTGCTGAAATTGAAAACTGTAATTCTGGTCAATTCTGTTGGTTTTGGTGTTTTCTACTGGAAACCTGGATAAATAATCTGCATTTGAGTTGTTCGCCGAAGTTCTGTATTCAATGTTGTAGTCAAATCCAGATAAGAAGTGAGCGTAGTGAAACAGCCTCATCGTACTCATTGCTGGTAGCGTTTGATGTGGGTGGAAAATTACTGTAAGAGGTTTATGGTCTGTAACGAGGATGAATTTTCGACCATAACAATAGTAGAAAAACTTTTTCAATCCCCAGTGTATCGCTGTAGCTTCCTTGTCGATTTGACTGTAATTCTTCTCACTATTAGACAGCGTTCTTGAAGCGAATGCTATAGGTCTTTCTGACCCATCTGGAAGTCTATGTGACAGAACTGCCCCGAGTCCCAGTGGCGATGCGTCTGTTGAAAGCACTAACGGCTTTTTAGAGTCAAAGTGTATCAGTACTCTTTCACTTACAATTTCTTTCTTAATTTGTATAAAAGCTTGTTCACACTCTGCAGACCATATGAAGCTTGATTCTTTCTTTAGTAAGTTGTTTAGTGGGTTCGTGATCGATGCTAGATTTGGTATGAATTTGTTGTAAAAATTTGCTATCCCAAGAAATGTTCTTAATTCTGCTGTATTGGTTGGGTGTTCTGTTTTAACTATTGCATTTATCTTGTCCCTGTTTTTGTGTAGACCTTCTTTGTCGATAGTGTGTCCCAGGTAATTTATACTTGTTTGGAAAAAATGACACTTGTCTTTGTTTACTCGAAGGTTACTTTCTTTTAGTTTATCGAGTACGAGTTTGAGCCTCTGTAGTAGTTGTTCTTGGTTAGCTCCTTGTATAATTATATCGTCGAAGAAACATTTAACGCCTTCTAGGCCTTGTAACAGTTTATCCATGAACTTCTGCCATAGGCTCGGAGCGACCTTAACTCCGAACATGAGCCTGTTTACTCTGTAAGTCCCTTTGTGTGTACTGAGTGTTTGTAGCATTGCGCTCTCTCCATCCATCACCATGTTTAGGTACGCCTGAGTTATGTCGAGTGTACAAAATAGTTTACCTCCATTCATCTCTGTGAAAATATCTTCAATCATAGGTATTGGATATTGTTCATCTTGTATAAATTTGTTTAGAGTAACCTTATAATCAGCGCATAATCGGATATTCCCATTTGGTTTGACAACTGGTACTACTGGAGTACCCCATTCAGAGTGGTCAACTTTCGTGATGACACCTTGTGTGCATAGTCGCTCTATTTCTTCATCCACTTTTGTTTTTAAAGCTTGGTATTCTACGTGGTCTAATAAAAATTGGCTTAGTGTTCTCTTTCAGGTTTAGGTGTCCTCTGTAGTTTGGTATTTTGCCAAGGTCGTTTTTGAATACTGAAGTCTTGTAGAGCTCTAGGAGCTGGTCTAATTCTATGTTTTCAGTAGGTTGTACGGTTTTTATGTCTGCTAAGTTAAGTGTATCGAGTTCTTTCATCCAGCTGCGGCCAAAAATGGGGTCAACGTTGTTGTTGATAACATACAGTTTTCCGTGGAATTCTTTTCCTTGGCATCTGTATTGAACGTATGCCACGCCTGTTGGTTTGATTACTTCTCCAGTATAAGTTCTGAGTCTTAATTTTGTCTTAAAAATTCTTTTTCCAATATTTAGTTTTTGAAAGTCTCGTAATGACATTGAAGTTAGTGTAGCTCCGGTATCAAATTCCATCTTTATCTTAACGTGTTCAATATGTACCGTTATCATATATTTTTCAGATGATTCTCCAGATATGATATTAATATTATTCCAGTCATCATGGTCACTTGTCATTGAGTCTTCTAATAGGTTCGTATTCGGTTTATTCTTGTTAAGACTCGCATCAGAGTGGCGCTGAAGGCAAACACGGGCTAGGTGACCGACTTTATTGCATTTATGGCATGTAACGTTTACAGCGCCACATTTGTTGGATTCGTGATTCGCAGCACCACAGCGAAAGCATTTCCCTTTTAGATCTTTAGGTGTAATTTGTCTTGGACTTGGTCCTGGTCCTGCTGGTCTCTTGTAAGGAGTGATTTTGTTGATGTGGTCACTACTGGTACTTGGTTGTTCATTAGTAACCATTGATGCGTTTTCTGCCTTACCCATTTCAATAGATATCGCAATCTGTGTCAGTGATTTGAATGTATATACTGTTCGGTCTTGTAAAATTTTTGTACGTGCATCACTATCTTTCAATCCCCTTATAAATTGTAGAGATAAAAAGCTTTCTGATGTATTTTTCTGACAGTGTTGGCAATTGAATCCACAGTTAGTGGTAAGTTTCTTCAACTCAGCGGCGTACTGCGCTACAGTTTCATCGGCTTTTTGCGTTCTTGTTATGAATTTATGCTGTAGCGCCCATTTGCTAGGTTTTGGGTCTAAGTATTCGTCAAGTATTTCAGTAATATCAGCAAATGACATATTCATTGGTTCTTCCGGTGATGTTAAATCGCAAAGTTTCTCGTGGAGCTCTGGTGATAATGTTGACAGTAAGATATTTGATTTCATTTGTGCTTCCGATATGTCGTTCAATCGAAAATACACTTCTAGTCGTTTTTTTGAAATTGTTGAAAGTTTCTGATTTTTGTAGAGGTTGAAATTGTATCTTTGGTGTATTGCCATGCCTGGATTCAGTTTCTTTAATGTGTTGTTGCTGTTGTTGGCCCTGTTGCTGACCTCCATTCTGTGTCTGTTTTGTTAAAAGTTTAACTGTTATTGTTGTATAAAGTTCTTCAAATGCGTACCTGTATTCTTGTTCTTGATAATAAGTGTCATCGTCCTTGTCGTCGACGGTCTTGTTTTCGATATTTTCTTGTACCTCCCTTAAAGCTAGGATCGTCTCCTTCAGTCCCAGGAAGCGAGCAGTAATGTCTTCGTCAGACATCGTTGCCCTCTGATTGACATAGGTGTCGAGTCGCGTGAGCATCCCGCGTAGGGTGCCACGATATTTTCGTAGTTTGTCCATTTCATATATTAGTTTATGCAATGTTTATTTGACTTTTTTTTCTCGTCGCCAATAACAAATCCTGTTATTTCGTAACATCATTTATTAATTGTGACAGACAGCATTGTATGACATTTTATTATATGGCCTCTAGCGAGTTAACATAGAGACATACACTGTCTAAAGAGTTTCAAATATACCACACTAGTTAAAAGGAATGTTTTTGATTTTGAAACTCGTCGGCTTTCAAAATTAGACTCTAAGCGTGACGAACTAAAAGCCCGACCACCAGCGGCAATAAATTACAATTATGTAAATGGTGCTCTCACGTGTCCACTCTGTGCAAGACTATTTATAAACAAAGGTGGATTTGCTAGCCACATGAGAGCCCATGCTAGACGCCAGTAGGTTTAGGAAGAAACGGTCGCCGTAGCCGAAAACGGCATGGAAGGATTATTATGGAGAAGTACGGGCAAGAAACTCCATGGACACTCTTTTAAATCAATATATTTTTACAAAATCTTGGTTACATCATTCATGTGTGATTTAAATACATGTATGTGAGAACGATGTAGAAAGACGTGCACATTAAGAGCGTCCAGAGAAAAGATTAAACCAACAATATAAAAAAAAGAAATTAATTATTCTTCATAACTACATAAAAAGTACTCAACATTGCGCGAAATCAATTCCAAGTAAGTGATTCCATACTTTTGCTCGCGAGTGAAGTATAACAACTTGGTATTTATTACATTCAGTATATTTTAGTGTTTGTTTAGTAATTCTATTATTATCATTGCTTACCAGTCGTATTATTAGACAAATTTCTTTCAAAGATAACCAAGAAAGCTCGTTAGACAAATGGTTCTTTCAAAGAAAACCAAGAAAGCTCGTCAATTGGCGAATAAACTTATAAATGAATCGCAGAATTCACGTAAAAAGACTGAAAAATATGAGGGCGAGGATGTCCCAATATTAAAAAAACAACGCCTCACGACAGTACCCGAATTTCAGTACAGTTCCATGGCCTCCGAAATCTTAGCGTCAGCTAAAATACCTATGGCAATCTAGTTTCGCATTGGTCGTTGATCAACATTTTATTTTATCACTAAAAGGTATGAAATAAAAAAAAATACTTAAAAAAATTAAAAAACACGCCTGCCATGTCAAAAAAATAACTAAAAAGTAAAAAATAAGCAGTCGCAGTCGGGGGGGACAGTTCTGTTTAAAATTTCTTTACAGGTCCCCCGACTGCAATAAAAATGTTGTTTTTTTTTTTTTCCATTTTGATTTACTAATTTTTTACTTTAGTTTTTAGTTAGGTAAGTAATTTTTTTTCCATTTTTATTTACTTATTTTGACATTTTTTTCAAATGTGTTTGTTACTGGTGTGAATATCGAACAGCCGTCAACCATTAAAAAAGCGACATGCAATATTTTTGTTGTTTAAATCTATCTTGGACATCTGATTTCTGATTTCTTGCCAGCACTAAAGAACTTGCCGCGCTTATCCGAAAGTGAACTAATTGTAAAACTAGTTAGAAGCTATTACAGTGAGTATGTGGGAAACGGAATTTATAATATTGAATTATACCTATAGAGACACTCAACAATTGATCGCTGCCCTTAGAGACCACGGTGTTGAAGGTTACTAAGAGGCAAGGTTCAGTCAAGCTATATTTTGGTATTGGTCAGAAAGGCATATTGCGAACAGGATAGAAAAGCCATGGAGGGGCCTTTGCCCAGCAGTGGGACAGATGGGACAGATGGATCAGTGTTAATTTCGCCTCGAATACAATAATGAGAGTTATTTATTTAATTATTTATTTTTCAAAATATACTATTACATGTTCAGTCAATTGAATTAGGTGCCTATATACCTATCAAAGTAGGTACACACTAAACTTATATCATTATTTATATTATATTATTATGAGCCTATGACGCACTGTAGGGCAAAAGCCTCCCTTCCTTCTTTCCATTTATCTCTGCTTTGGCTATTTGGGCTCTATTATTTCGATAAGAGTCCAGCTCGTCATGCCGTCTCTTTCAAATATTAATCATCAATAAAAACCCTAAAACTACTTTAAAAAACAGTACAACATCATAACATCACTCAACCTACATACATCAATTAGTTCCAAATCCGAAACTAGATGGCGTTGTTCTGTAAAGTGACCACCGCTCTGAATCGCGCTATGGTTTCGTTACCAGCTTGGATATATAGGGTCACACAGTACTTTTGCTGTTCACTTACCATCAATTAATTGATGTCGGATTCATTTTATTTGAAGCATTTTTTGGAAAGCTCGACTAAGTAGGACTTAGTTGTAATTAGGCGAGCTTTGGAATTGTTGGACATAGTGGGCTACGCCTGCGACTTCATTCGCGTGAATTATCGTAATTAAATTTTCCCTATGCATTTCAACGCTCTCTCCGATCCCTGTAAAGGGTTGTTATGAAAAATAAATCACTACGATCGTTATTTCCTGAAGAAGTATTTTTTTAATTGGTGTATGTACTGATTTTTGCTAATTAAAAAAAGAAAAATCACTTTAAGTAGGTACTAGCCCTTGTTGCACAATACTTATTAATAAAGTAAACATAGAACGCATTAACACACGCATTACTTAGAAATTGTAAGTAAAAATTAACTGATTTAATGGTGCTGGATGGTCATTCCCCCAAACTAAAGTACCTACTAACGCTGTAACTTAGAAATTCTAATAACTCTAATAATATTGTTATACCAAAATTTATTTGAAAAGAGTAACCATGGAGTTTCTTGACGGTTCTTCTTCATGGAATCGGCCAACGCGAATCGTGCACCTTTTTCGACGTTTTAAAAGTGCCTATCTAGGCCTATGTGAAATACAATATTTTGATTTTGGTTTTGAATAACAAAAATAAATATTTGAAATCCTTATAACGAGCCCTTTCATCTATATACAGTAAAGCGTTGTTTATTTTTATTTCACAAAGGGGTGAAAAGGGGATGAAGTTTTGTATTGAAGTTGTTCTTTCGCTCACCAATAACAGCAGCCAGAGAGACCTTTTGCAGCCGTGCAAGTTAATAGTATGGGACGACTGCAATGTTACACAAGCATGCATTAGAGGCGTTGAGCTGAGCCGCAGCTTACAGGACTTTCAGTAACCAGGTGCTGGTGGGCGGCGTCGTCGTTTCGCTTGCACTTGTGACTTTAGACGTACCTACACTGCCAGTTATTGAGAGGGGCACACCGGCGGATGAAATTAACGCATGAATTGAATCTAGGGGTTCCCTGACCCAGGATCGAAAAGCTCCATCTTACGTGCAACATGTACAACGACCACGAATCGAGTGTCTTTGTGAATTAGCTGCTGCAAATGGGAGAGGGTCGCAGAATCAGATGGGAAAATTCATCACAGACGATGTTGAATATAAATGAAGGATGGAGAGGGAGGGAAAACCAAGAAAACGATTGATGAATTGTGTGAGGAAAAACATGAAGGAAAAAGGTGTAAGTGATTGCGTGACGGTTGTCAGGGAAGAACGAAACGTGTTGCGCCGACCACAAGTAACATGGATGACTTCCGAAAGATGATTAAGTTATGATGAACGATTTTTCCCACTTTGGAGGATAATACAGGGTGTAAACCACCTCATCACGAAGCCGTCAACCAAGCATTCTGTACATCAAACTAAGTAACTTTACGCAAAAATTATTGCTGGGAAACAACTAAGTAAAAAATCAAGTTTTGTGAAAAATCAACTCAATGTAACGCACTCAAAACATTGTGCTGATGGATGGATTGAATAGTACGGGGTTCGTGGAGGTTTTTAAAGTAAACATCTAATAGTAAAACTTGTACCTAAAAAAAACTTGTCAAAAAAGTTGCAACTTTGACCCCCCAATAACTCCGTAACTAAAAGGTTCCCAGGTATGGTGTTGAACAAAAAAGTGATCGCAATGACGAGGAGAACAAGTGCCTTTCGGCTTCGTGAAGAGGTGTTTTACACCCTTATAAATAGTGTATAATGAAGAGTGGTTGTGTGAGAGGGCAGTGCTATTACCATAGTTTGTCTTTAAAATCAACAACAAAAAATTAGACATCGTCGGCGATTCAATACAATTGTGACACTAATGACGATAGTACTGCCTACCCCGTTGAATTTCTAAGCTTCCTGGAGTTAATGGGCGTGCTGGCCCATAAGCTGGAGCTTAAAGTTGGCGTTGCAGTTCTGCTTATGCGAAACCTTAAGGGGCCGGCGGAGCGTGCGTCGTTCATACAAACGTAATACCAAAATAATTCGTAAACTAAAAACTAAAAATTCTTTAGGAAGTGTGTATTTATTTCGATTGGATTACAAAATATCTAGGTTCCCAAATATATACTATGAATGGACATTGATATAAACAAGAGTTATGAGAAAAATAAGTTTTCTATAGAAATTTTGAATTCCTCATATCTCGTCAAAATATCATTGTCCTTTATACCTGAAGGGTTAGGTAGAGGTGTGCTAGCTACTGGCGACATGTGGAAGTCCCAAGTATAATAGGGGGCAAACCTATTTCCATCAACCGGGCACAAATAATCCAATAATACTTTGCCCGTCCCGAAAATCGAACTCAGGACCTCATGATCAGTAGCGCTTGCGACCATTCGACACCGACCACTCGACGATGCAGTCTCACACATGCATGACCCATCAATATTTTCACGCGAACGAAGTCGCGGGCAACAGCTAATTTGATATATGACCGGGGAAGGTTTGCTAAACTTTTTTTTTTCCTTAACTTAATTAGTCCCCCTTATTAACAAAAAATAGTTATTTACTTTGCACATCTGTAATTGGGTTATAGGATTACACCATCCTATCAAATATCACCTAATTTGGTCAAGTAAATTTGGAGCAAATTGGCTACGACAGACGGACGGATAGACAGACTCTCCACGCAAGTTCAACTCGCAATGGGCTGGTTTTATTTTGCACCATCAGAAAATAGAGATTTCAGCGAAAACTTTAGACTTAAAAATAAAAGCAGATATCTTGACGTGAGAATTTTCGATTGAAAATGAGGGTGCTTTTTCGATAATAAGTCAACACAAGTTGAAAATAAATATTTAAAAAAATAATTGGAACATAAACAGGTAAGTTTTCACCAAATTTCGTAAAAAAAGGAATTGTTTTGTAAAAGATAAAAATAAAAAACCAAACACTAATAAAAAAAACTTGGTTATTTGAATATTTCACATAAAATTTGAGGTTATGTGAAAAAAAGTGTACTTAAATGCTAAACTTGTAGATCTTTTTAATAGGTGTGTAATAAATGGCATAATAACAGAAAGTGTACTTTCACTTGAAATAACGTTCACATCATATAATTTTCATTTGCTATAAAAACAAATAACGTAATTTCATGATGTGGTCTAATGTTAAATGTCATATAAAATTCTTTTGCTCTAATAACATTTAGTATAACGTTCATCTATACTAATATTATAAAGCAGAGGAGTTTGTTTGTTTGGTTGAACGCGCTAATCTCAGGAAACACCGGCACGAATTGAAAAAATCTTTTTGCGTTGGATAGTCCATTTATCGAGAAAGGCTATAGGCTATATATTATAACATCACGCTATGACCAAAAGGAGCGGAGCAGTAATAAGAAATTTTGCAAGCGGGAAATTCACACGAACCACGTCGCTGGCAGAAGCTAGTTTGAAATCGTTTTCAATTTTTATAATGCTCTTTTCATATAACGTTCAGTTGATCTAACTTTAACTTGACCTAATTTTCAGCCAAAGTTCTGTAATTAATAAGTAAATATCGGGAAACTTCATACTGTTATAACCGCATCAAACCCAAATGATTCATCAACAATAGAGGGGATCTGGCACTCGGCGGACGCTACCACGCCACGCTCATTTCGCTCGCTTGCCTTCGCGCGCTAATGGTCACTGTTCTAATCTAACCTAACCCAGATGATTCACCAACAATAGAGAAGGTCGGGGGGGAACACGAAAGTGGCAGGCGTTTATAGTCTAATCAGTTTTTGCCAAAATTTAGAACACCATATAGTTAGTTTCAAAATTATATTAAACGAAACAATACGTAATATATAATCCTATAATATTATAAATGTGAATGTAAGTTTGTTTGTTACGCTTTCACGCGAAAACTACTCAACCGATCATCATGAAACTTTGTGCACATATTCTTGGAGGTATTAGAAGTAACTTATGATACTTTTTATAAAAAAAAAACTAATCCTCACTCGCAGACGAAGTTGCGCGGGTCAGCTAGTATACTATATAACTAAATATTAGTTCAAATTTGCATTATAGATAATGTTAAACTAAAATGTTACTTATAAAATTAGGTTAACTGAAATTATATCAATAACTCACTTTATCATTTTATCGTTATACAAAAAAAAAAGAATATGACATGAAATTAGGTCATGTGATCGATAGAACTTTTGTTATTATATCAAATGGTACGCACCCCTTTTTAATACCTACAACTTAGCCATTTAACTTTTTTCCATAGGACTTGTGGTTTTTCCGAAAATCGAAATAAACCGTTTTTTCCCCTCCTACTTCCCGACCTCAGATCGCCCGTAGATTATTTTTTCTTTCATTTTTGCTATATTCTCTTCCTTTTCCAATCCTACTATATTTTTTTTCGTTTTCACAAATTATCTGTACAGCAGTTCAAGTATGTAGGACTCGATTGGACTCGATTAGATAAAGGACAATGAGCGGAATTGCCCTTGTGTCTAATAGCTTTAAAATATACACCAATGGATAGATCTCTTTAAGGAGAATATTTTTTAGTATGGCGACTTCTCTCGATTCGGATTCAGAAAGGAGCTACAGAGCTCTAAGTATGAGAAATTAGTTTAAATTAAACATTGTTATTTCGTCAATTTATTAACTTTCACTGATGCTGTATGTTTCAAATATCAACTTACAAGCGTGTTTTTTTTTTCAAAATATTGACATTTGATCTGCCGATTCTATAGATTTATCTCCTCAAAAATAAATGTTTCTTTCCTTGACAACATTTCTCGATTCAGAATTAGAGAGGAGCTTTTCGGGAGCATGTAATAAAGATATGCAAGAAGGCGTACAGAAACCTAGGTTTTGTACTGAGGCAATCACAGGGGTTTACAAATATTACCACACTCAAGGTGTTATATGACGCACTAGTCAGCAGTCATCTTGAACACAGTGCAGTCGTTTGGGCTCCCCATGAAACAAAACTTTTTTTGCAAAAAATAAAACCGACTTCAAAAAAAAAAAACAAAAAGTTAAAAATAACTTTAGCTTCTGAAGTCGGTGACCTTTGTTTGATTGATTTAATTTTTTTGTCACCGACTTCAGAAGCTAAAGTTATTTTTAACTTTTTGTTTTTTTTTTGAAGTCGGTTTTAATTTTTGCAAATAAAGTTTTTATTTTTCAAGTTTTAGTGGTTCACATGTGCTTGGTACACATGGAAAGTGCATACCGTTACAATTACAACAAGCCCAAACACGACTAGGATACATTGTCTCATTATGGAGTTCCGTGACTCTTGGCTTCATCATCCGATCTGATGGTAGAATGGTTCTCATCAAACGCAAGTGCTTCATTTGTTGCAGAAAACAAAATCGCTGTACGTTATTCTATAAAATTTGAAGAGTTCCCTCGATTTCGCCAAGATTCCATCATCAAATCCCGACTTGTTGGCTATGGGACCAACTTGGAAATATACCCTTTCAAACAAAAAAAGAATTTTTCAAATCGGTTCAGGCGTCTTCGAGTAATCGGTGAACATACATAAAAAAAAAAAAAAAAAACACATACAGTCGAATAGAGAACCTCCTCCTTTTTGGAAGTCGGTTACAAATACAGTGTTATGTTGGAGAGAGTCCAAAAAAAATTCACAAGATATTTGTATTTTAAACTATATGGGGTATATCCATTCTACCCATTAATGTATCCTACACTATTTGTACTGGGTATGGTGGGGTATAATGAGCTCAGGGTACGCCGGGAATTCTGCCGCGCCGCGTGAACTGTTACGTGGTGCAGCTCATAACCTGGGATTGCTGCGGCACCTGAAACTGTGCGTGCCGGATCAATACGTGTGGAGGCGGCGGCGCCCACCACTGCTAGCCGCTGCTGCTGCTGTGCCGGTAGCCAGAACCAATCTCCTGGCTAAGACCCCTCTCTCCCAGACGGCTCGCGTAGTAAACGAGGTTCACGAGCGAATCGATATTTTTTCGTGCACTATGAGTGAATTCGCAATAGTGTTTTTAAATTTAGTTTCTTAAGTAGGTATCACTTTAAATTTCTTATTTCTAGTTGTTAAGTTATTCTTATTTTAGGATATAGCCACACTGTGGAATTAGGTTTAAGAATACCTGCAGTGATAGTTGTAAGTGGAATAAATGATTAAATAAAAAAAAGTTAAGATTAATAGCAATAAGAAATATTGCTATTAATTATCCAGAAAATATTAACTTTAGTGATCAAATAGTCACATATTTAGGTCAATAACGCCGTACGAAATACGAATTTGTGAAAGTCATGAGGCAAAGATTCTCTATCTAATGATGCCAAGAAAATATTAATTGGTTGCAAATAAAATCCTTACTTCATTGTCCAAATAGTCAGCTGTTCAGGTCAATAACTCTGAACAGACTAAATTAGCGTAAGTTAAGTTAGTAGCAACGTGTTATTAAAAAGTTCTCTCTAATGGTGTATATGTTATTGCTATTGGTCACCCAGAAAATACTAACTTCGGTGCACAAATAGTCGCCTATTTAGGCCAATAATTCATAACGGAGAACAAATTGGCGAAAGTCATGTTACTGATATAGGTTCTCCATAAAGAGTTGTATGTAATAGATTATATTTTATTACTATTGACGACACAGAAAACTTAAATTGATACAATCTTAACTTCGGTGCCCCACTAGGTCACCTACCATCCATAACTCCATAACTCCGAATGGACTACGAATTGTCACAAAAAGTGTTAGAACCAAAGGTTCCCTTTTAAATACTCTTTTCAATGGTATATATTATGTGTCTATTGGTCTTCAGGGCATTTACCTATATACCTGTATTCCTTTGACAGTTATTCTCGTACTTGCACAGACCGGCAGGTCTATTAGTGTTGAGGATTAACTGGTTTGTATGTGCTACACTCTGCAGACCCGCAACAATGGTCAAACGGTTTTTTAAAACGTTTACACGTCACGCAAGTCGGTATGTAATTTAAGTTATTCTTGAGCGTGCAGTTATTTGCTTTATGTACTTCGGAGCAGTTACCACAGGTAGGTGATTTGATAACGCAGTGTTTCTTAACGTGACCGAACTCTTGACAATTTAAACAACGAACTACCTCGACATCGTCGATGAAACAGCAAGTCAATCAATAAACATTTTATCTTTGGTGGACACTAAATGTTTATAAACTGTGGACTCGATTTATATGTAGGTTTACTAATTATGCTGGAAACTGTAATCGACCGACGGTCAGCGCTGACCGTCGGTCGAGCACTGTTTCCAGCCTTAGGCCGGTTTTAGTGCTTGACCAATCGCCGGTGCGTACGTCGGTCGCGCTTGTGTGTGAAAATTCACAAATCGTTACAGTGCTCGACCGACCGTAAGCACGCGTATATTGCTACGCACTGCGTACGAGGACCGTCGGTCAAGCGCGTCCGCATGCGTGTCGTCGGTCGACCGACGCGCTATGGAAACATGTTAAACGCGTTCAGTGCTACACCGATCAGTGGACCGACCATACGGATGCGCGTACCATCGTAAAGATAATCGAACCTACTAGTTCAAAACTTCAATAATATTGTTTGATTTTATATAGTAGCTATCATCTAAGGTTTAAGAAATCATTAGGGCTTGACACTGAAACCTCCGCTGGCTTAAGACACGACATCCTTATTTTTTACTAGCTTCTGCCCGCGACTTCGTACGCGGATCCTGTTGCTAAATTTTTTTTTTAAATAAAAAGTATCCTATGATACTTCTAATACCTCCAAGAATATGTGTACAAAGTTTCATGATGATCAGTTGAGTAGTTTTCGCATGAAAGCGTAACAAACAAACTTACCTACATTCACATTTATAGTATTATTACTAGCTGACCCGCGCAACTTCGTCTGCGAGTGAGGGTGTTTTTTTTAAATAAAAAGTATCCTATGTTACTTCTAATACCTCCAAGAATATGTGTACAAAGTTTCATGATGATCGGTTGAGTAGTTTTCGCGTGAAAGCGTAACAAACAAACTTACATGTACATTTATAGTATTACTAGCTGACCCGCGCAACTTCGTCTGCGAGCGAGGGTTAGAGAAAGTGTGAGTCAACCTTCAAAAATGGACATATGCTATCGCGGACTTTTTTTTTAATGCTTAAGAGGAACAATTCCTTCGTACGTGCAACGGAAGCCAAGAAAAAGGAATAAATCTTTGTTTTTGGGAATTTTTTCATTGATGCTCCGCTCCTATTGGTGATGTTAGCCTTCCTTGATGAACGGGCTGTCCAACACTAAAATATGTTTTTAACTCGAACCACCATTACCTGAAATTAGCGCGTTCAACCAAACAAACAAACTCTTCAGCTTTATAATATTTGTGTAGATTCAAGTAGGTAACAATTTAATTTCTCGGAAATCTTTGCATTAATCGCTCATACTTATGGTTTTCCAAATAAGGGCCTCCCTCGAAAGCTGGCCCATGCTGGCTCACTGCAGGCGGCTGCACACATAGGTGTAAAATTTTTCAATTTTTTTACTCTAGTACGTCCCATGAGGCCGTGTCTTAATAGTGCATAACCTCTAAAGCTTTGAAACCTTCAAATATAATACGGTGACTTTCGAGACATTCCAATTTTAGAGGATTAGCACCAAGGTTTTATGTGAGTTCAACCTTTTTGAATAAAATCGAATTGAGTTTTCAAACATGTGTCAAAATAAAATCTAGTTTAAATCAAAAGCTTTGAGTATTGGTATCAACTTCGAAGCAAATCAGCGCCATGGCCAAAATAATTGTTTACCCTTTTTTAACCCCGTTAGGGGTTCATTTCAATAAAATACGAAACACGTGTCTTCCATCAATTCTGTTAAAAGGTTTATGCAAAATTTCAAGTAGATTGGACGAAGGAATCACGTTGTCTCTTAAAAACTTTGCCCCCCTTTTTTACCCCCTTATGGGTTCAATCTTGGAAAATTCATCTATACCGGATGCCTACATCATATAAAGAACACACCTTGCTAGTTTCAGGTCTCTGCGATCAGCGGTATAAGCTGTGCCTTGATTCATGAGTCACTAAAGCTAAATCGTCAGTCATTAAATCGCTATTTTGTTCGTATTCAATGTTCACCTCAAAAATCAAATTTCAAGGAAACTACTGGGTGATTTTTTTTAAAAATGCTGAAACAGGTATTTATTTATTTTTAATAATTAGTATTTACTCTGAGTTTCATGATTCTAGAACAATCAAAAATTTTTTTTTCATACAAACTTTACCCCCCCTTTTCACCCCCTTTATCCAAAATTTTCCATAATTTCTATAGCCTAAATGTTATTCTGAGTTTATTTAAATAGATTAGTGAAGTTTTCATCAAAATCCGTCCAGGAGTTTTTACGTGATGCGCGTTCAAACAAACAAACAAACAAACAAAAATTTTAAAAATGGTTTTAATTTGTTCAGTTACTTATTTTAAGTCACCCTGTTCGATTTTTTTTTTTTAATCTTCAATGTACAGATTTTTTGGTCTCAACGATTTTATTATATGTATAGATATAGGATAGGATATAGGATGTAAATATTTAATGTTCTGATTATGAAAGACTATGACGATTTTTCTTAATCTTCGCGCAATATTGACTAAAAAGTAGTAAATTCCCCCTGAACTGCTCTTTGGGCGACGATTGGGTGTACGTGATATCTACGTCTTCTATTCCTTATTCGTTTACGAAGATTGTAAGCAGCAATTAAACAATTTGTAAACGCGTCTATTTCGTGTACGTGTTTGTGACTGTACTAGGGCTTTCATCCCGGGAATCTCGGTCTCGAAAATTTCGAGAGTCTCGACGATTTTTTGGTATTTTCGAGACTCGAGATTAAAAAAAAATCACTTCCTACTTTACATATTAGGGGGGCTACCCTAACTGTACCAGTCCGGCCTGTTTGCTTGGTCAGGAGAGCACTAAACGTTACAAACTGACGATCGGCTATGCGTGTCGTCAGGACCGATGGTACCTACGCACCGGCGGTCGGTCAAGCACTAAAACCGGCCATAGGGGCAAAACGACAGACTTTTTGTGTGTGACAGACAAAAAGTCTGCGACTTTCGCATGATTGATGCTATTGACTACTTTTTGACCACTTTAAGGAATTACTGATGGAAAGCTTAGAAGCCTATAGTCGACAAAAAGGTAGTCAAACACATCAATGATGTAAAGTTTGTTGCAGACTTTTTGTCTGCCGCTCACAAAAAGTCTGTTGTCTGTGATGCCCCCTTATTATGATTATGTGTCCCACTGCAGGGCAAAGGTCTTCTTTCCCACTTTCCATTAAAATGTATTTCTGTCTTTGGCTATTCGGGCCCAATCCTTTTGATAAAAGCCTAGGTCACGCCATGTCCTACTGGGACTGCCGCGTCTCCGGCTTCTGTGGTTCGAAACCCAATCTGCTGAAATTGAAAATGAAACACCAATAAACTTTTTTATTGATTTATTTCACATTAAAACATTTTCAAGCTATCTTGATTTAACTATTATACAATTAATATGATTGTTTTATTAAAACTAAACAAATAGCACTAACTAATCATAATTCAATTAATATTAACAATAGATTATAATAAGGTTGCTTTAAGCTAAAACTCATTTGCAGATAATAAGTATACCTAATCTTTAAAATCGATAAAACATCGAAATTAATAATAAACAGCTCTATAAAAGATTATTTAAATTTATGCTTTAAACGTCTTCAAAAATGGGTAAATCAACTAAGTAAAAATACTAGAAAAATACTCATATAAAAGAAGCATTGATTTGGCACGTTAGATAATTATATAAAATAACTTTAACAAAAAAAACAAGAGGAATGAATATGATAAAAATAAATTCATTAAGATACCTAATAATTGTTAAAAACAAGAAAATAAAGGACAATTCCTTAGTGTAAGATTAGTGATTTACGTTTACGATGGCTAAGCTTATTTTTGAAAGTAGGTATATTTTTTCTACACAGTCACATTTTCTATTTGTATGCCCATAAATACAGTGATTCAGGCTAAAGATAAACATACTGCGGCTTGAATATTTTGCTCTGCTAACTATCGCAATTTTATTTTCAAAATACAATCACTGGCTTATAATTACAAACACTAGTTGATTCATGCCAACTGTTGATGAATACAAGTTTTAAAACTTAGTTATTACAATTGAAGTTGTACCGATAGCGCCATCAGTGAATCTTACTACTATTATAAATGCGAAACTTTATGCGAATGGATGTAAGTATTTGTGTATAGATATTTTTAAACGTTTCACATTTTTTTCGCATTAACTACTGAACGAATTTAGATGAAATTTGACACGCAGATAGTTTTGTCACGATAGTAAGATCATCAAAAGAGAAGAAGATTAAATTTTGAAGACTGTGTCTTACATTACTTGTTTATATTGATGATTTATACTGGTATTATGCGTGGCTGTTATTTTGAGAATAGGTGCAATAAAATGGCGGTAGTTAAGCAGGCCGAGCATAATGCAAAAATATAATAAAAAACAATAAAATAAAAAATGTCTACAATAGATACATTTGATCTTTGCAAGAATGAATTTCCAAGTGCATATTATTTTGTATTTTATTTTGTGATTTGCAACGAACATTTAAAAAGCGCCAACATTTAGTTTGAATAACGCATATCTATGACTAATGTTCTAGATCTATTCCATCTTTCTAATGTAGATAATATATTTCGAGTCTAAAAATAAGGTTATTTAATACAACAATATTTCATAAGTTTTTTTTATTATTTTTTGTTTGCTAATATGCACATATTGATAGATTTCATGATTATAATATGTGTGAAAGTCTGTAATTATCTAATATTGTTGACGGTTTTGAATAAATGAGCAATTTTATCAAAAAAGTCTGAGCAAAGACGGCAACACACGGACATAATATTATAAATAAATATAATCAAAATAGGAAAGTATCCAACTAGTACGATTTTATTCTGATCAATTCTTATGCATTTAAATTAGGTAACTTTTACTTATCACAGTCGATTTAAATATTCCGAATATAAATATATATACAGTACTTTGTAAAACGAGCCGTCAAGAATATTAAATAGTTCCTATAATTTATTAGCAGGTAGTTTTGTAACATTTGTTAGTAATACAACTTACTGTTCGTTGTATTTGATGGTTTTAAAGGAACCTTGAGTATAGGCCCGTCTTAACGACTCTATCTCAACGAAGTACTCCTTTTCCTTGATTTTGAGTATTAATGACTCTTCTGGTGATGTGCGTCTAAGCCACAGCTACCGTATGATACGTAGAGTTATTTAGTTTGATTTACACAATGTTTGTTTGACGGTTTCGTGAAGATTCTTTAACAGTTGTAACGTTATGTAGCCTGGAAGATTTTAATTTAACAGTTGTAACGTTATGTAGCCTGGAACATTTTAATTTAACAGTTGTAACGTTATGTAGCCTGGAAGATTTTAATTTAACAGTTGTAACGTTATGTAGCCTGGTAGATTTTAATTTAACAGTTGTAACGTTATGTAGCCTGGAAGATTTTAATTTAACAGTTGTAACGTTATGTAGCCTGGAAGATTTTAATTTAACAGTTGTAACGTTATGTAGCCTGGAAGATTTTAATTTCATGAGAAGAGACCTAACAGTAGGATGACGAAGACTAAGCCCCTTCGAACACAAGGCAACAAAAATCTTCGATACTCGACGATTTTAGTCTCCAAGCGACTGCCGCCATACAAATCCATTGAAGTTCGTACACGAGTCGCGTCGCCGACATTATGGATTTGAATGGCGGCAGTCGCTTGGAGACTAAAACCGTCGAGTTTCGAAGATTTTTGTTGCCTTGTGTACGAAGGGGCTTACAGTGACAGTAATGCATGATTGTCAGGTGTGTAACTAATCAATTTCCAATACCGTGCCTATTTCTCAGTTCAATGAGAACTTATATGAGAGCGAATCATTAACACGGACCTCGTACGTTTCTACGATTACGATTTTCAAACAAACTTCCAAAAAATATAGCAAATAGACAAGGATGGGAAAGAATTTTGGCACTCGGAATGGAAAGGTATCCTATAGTAAGTATTAGTCGTTACAGAATAAGAAATGTTAGGATCTAAGTTACAGGGTACCTACTGTTACACCTAAAAGTGATTCATTATGTACATTGATAAAGACAAATTTCTACGAGCTCTGATTGTAGTACCAGTCGACAGCTCTGCAACTCATAGCACAGAATGACAGGCAAGGTAGAAAGTGTTCACTTGAAATATCTATGATGGAATATTATTACTGGCTACACATCCATTATAATGATTACATTGTTTGACTATAAGTTAACAAGTACAGTTATTTCTTTTTGTTTTATGATCAGCAATTAGAAATACCAGTACTTTTAAGATAAGTATTATTATTTCATTTTCCGTTGAACTTGCTTGAAGGTCGTTGTTTAGGGAAAAAGCATGCGGGATTCTGACTTAATATCGAAGTAGGTATCAAAACGAGATAACAAACCTAATATAATTAGCGAACTATCTAGTAACGTAACAATAGGCAATAATACTAATTCAATTAAATACTAACAATTATGTATAAATAGGAGCGCCCGCGCATTAGGGGCGCGATCTCGCGACCGGTTGGATTAAAGCCATCGGGCGCACATCATTCAGTACGCATGTGTTCCGAAATAGTGTGCGTGTGTCGCCTGCGCTGCGCCTGATGCGCGCGAACTCTTAGTCAGATATGAAGCTTCGACTACAAGGTCACAGTATGTCAGTCTCGTAAACCTTATTAGTAGTGGCCACAGCTTCAGGCAGCTTGCCATTGTCGTTCGTGAGCGATCCGTCGATGTGGTTGTCGGTGGCCAGGTGAGTCATGCTGCCAGAGATGACGGCGGGCGCCAGGTTCAAGTTCATCTTGGTCAGCAAGTTAGACTCGCTGCCGGTCTTCTTGAGGTCTGGCTGCGCGGTGGGCGGCAGCGTGGGGCCGCTTCGTTGGATCATCTGCAGGCGCGCGTACTGCTCCTGCAGCGCCTTCTGCTTCTTCAGCAGCTCTTGGTGCCGTTGTTCGAGCGGCGTGTGTCGGCTGGTGGCCTTGTCGTCGTCGGAGGAGGGATCGGAGGGGTGAGGCAGGAGGGCGGGGTCGAGGTGGCATCGGGGCGGCGAGGCGGGCGAAGTCGGCGAGGCGAGTGGCGAGCGCGAGGTGGTGCGGGGCGGCGGCGGCGGGGGCGCGCGGCGCGCCGCCATGGCGAGCAGCTCGGGGTGGCGCTCGGGCACGGGCGGCTTGGGGGGGTGCTGGCCGCGCGCGCGCACGGGCGGCGACGCGTCCGTGTCGCTGCCGCTCGGGTACGAGTGCAGGCGCCGCAGCACACCCTCCCCGCGCCCGCCGCGCTCCGCCGGCTTCGCGAACGTCTGCAGCTCGTCTAGTAGCGCATCGAGGGCGTTCTCTGGCCGCACGTCCGCTCCCCGGGGCGCAGCGCCTCGCCCGGCGCACACGTCACCGGTGCCCTGCGCACCATTCCACGCACTTCTAGCTGTGCTCGCCGATCTCCAACAGACATTATAAAAGAGCGGTTGCAAGTAAGCCCCTAATAATGAATACTCGTTTCATTTTTTTTTACAGCTAGTAACTAAATCTTGAAAGCGTTATTGCAACCGCGCTTTTAATACATATATAGGTATATATAAACACTTATTTGAAACATTTAACACCGCATTCAGTCCATTGAAGACACATAGAGTTGGACAAGACTATGTCTGAATGCGACCACAATCATTCACAAAGAATAAAATAGAAACGAAAAAGGCGAATGCCTCTCATTTTTTTGTGGTTGAATATTTGGAGAAACAAAAGTAGAAATAATATTAATTCGGATCTTACACAATTTAAGAGAATGTTTTAGTTATTCGTATAAAGTATTGATCCACATCCCGGTAGGTAATTGTTATTCAACGACAAAAAATGAAAAGGAAGTGTAGTCGAGCGGCCTATGTCTAGTGGGAAGTAAACGTGGTGGAGAACTTTGGAATAACGTAATGTAACAGGTGAAGAAGTAAGATTTGATAATTATTAGAGATACATAGTTACATAAACATATTGGGTTTCGTGATATTGGATACATAGCGCAATGATTTAACTTGGTGACTTAATAGAGAATAGAATAATATGTGATTAGATTTGAGAAACGTATTCACTCTTAACAATTGTGATGATTTTGCCATTAGTCAAAAAAAATATAAAGTGGATATAATAATGTTAGATACTTATTTATTTGAACAGTATACTACTAAAGGAAGCTAATGTCAAATTGACATTTGAATCAAAAACTAGTCTAATATAAGCCCAAAGTGGAATACTGCGATCGCTACTATGGTCAAGACATTATCGTCAATGTGCAAGGTGTTATACTTTTACATAACGACAGTACTTATTTCAAAGCAAATACAATTTTTAATGTAATTACCTGTGCTCCGACGGCGTGTGTTAGTTTATTTATAATTTAGCTTTTATCATTAATCAGGGAAGACATCGAAGGAGGTTGAAAGGAGCACAATGTATCTTCAATAATTAGAAATAATGAAGAACATAGACATTGGACTATGTCCGATAGAAACAAGTAGATGATAGTAAATGGAGTCACGTCAAGGGTGATAGAATCTAATAGAAATAGGAGAGAAGGATTGTGAAGGAGTTTGTTAGGGCAATTCATTAATTTCCGGAAGTGTTGGGCTGAGTGCGGCTCCTGATATCGACAATGCGCTGCAACAGAATAGAAAACAGCAAGATGCACAAACTATTGTTTTATAAGCCACTACAAGATATTACAACATGCTCGTTATTCAATCTATTGATTATGACGTTGTTTTCATATTTCACACACATAAATGATCGAAATTTAATGATTAAAACAGAAAACAAAGGAAATCATTGAAACCATAATAATAAAAAACTAAATATGAAAGAAATATGAACACACGTCTGAATAACTATGTGCTTTAGAAACACTCTTCAATCGTGAATTAGAAATGGTGATATTAACTTGTTGGCTTCAAACTTGGATGTAAGCACCACATCAGATATTGAGCAGCTCATGGTTTCGATAGATCCAACGAACTGATTAAAAATACTTATTTCTTCTTCTTCATTCATTTCAAAAATAATATTATTGTTTCAGTCCAGAAATTGGCAATGTTTATTGCGGCGTCGGAGGCTGCATTAACAATATCTGAGGTTCTACAAACAAGTTTTATGAGCCGTTCGTTACGATTATTAAATACACACAGCTTTATCGCATGCAACGTGCGACACGACGTAACCTTCGATCAAGACTAAATCTCCGTAAGGAAGTTCCGGGATAACTTGTTTTAATTATCTCATTTTGAAATGTGTAAATTGCTTATAAATTCGATGTCACGCGACGACCCTGCACTGACCCTGCACTACATCCTACTTTGTCTTCTATGTCCCAGCTGTGGGAACATTTTACACCGCTAACGATACAGTGCTTGCAATAGTCTTGAAGAATCAGGAAATTAGCGAATAATCAGAAGACAACTCAAACTCAAACTCAAATTATTAATTGCAATTATTTTTGAATGACAATAAAACGAGAAAAAAAAGCGAAGCTACAGTCACTGACACAAGGCATAATAACTTGAGAAAGTACTGTAGTTGCCCATTCCCTAGCATAGATCTCTATGGAGAAGAACGGGCAAGAAACTCCATGGACACTCTTTACAATCAAAAAATTCGTTACGAAATATTAACATAAGTAAACATAAGATAGCCCTGTGAGCCCCGAAGGGTTAAGCAGAAGTGTGCTTTATGGTACACCCACATTTCCTCAGTTATGTTTTAAGTCCCATGTTACAGGGGGCAAACCTATTCCCGTCAACTGAGCACAAATCCAGAATAAGAGTATTTTCTGATGGAAAACTCAATAACACCTTCCCCGACCCGGGAATCGAAATTAGGACCTCATGCTCCGCAGTTCTACTTGCGACCACTCGACCAAAGAGGCAGATACTCAAATACTCACTTCCGAATTACAATAAGTCAGGAATATTTTGTGGACGTACCTGGGACAAACGGTCCTGTTAGGTAAGTCTAACTTCGAGAAAGAGGTCAATCTTCGAATCCCACTCGGCTGGGCAGCGTTCGGGAAACTTCGCGGTATCTTCTCGTCCAACTTACCTTCATCATAGACTTTTCTATCCATTTCTTTCTACTTTCCACCATAGACTGGTCTATGACCAGTGTGTATTGCCAGTGATTACATAAGGGACGTCGCTCACAAAGGGCCTTATCAAAATGCTTAAAGTCACCCAAAGGGCGATGGAGAGGGCTATGCTTGGAGTTTCCTTGCGTGATCGAATCAGAAATGAAGACATCCGCAAGAGAACCCAGGTAACCGACGTAGCCTGAAGAATTGCCAAACTTAAGTGGCAGTGGGCAGGGCACATTGCTCGCAGAACGGATGGCCGATGGGGCCGAAAAGTTCTGGAGTGGCGATCGCGAACCGGAAGACGATGCGTTGGAAGACCTCCCACTAGGTGGACCGATGACCTGGTGAAGGTTGCGGGAATCCGTTGGATGCGAGTCGCACGGGACCGGTCAATGTGGCGACACTTAGGAGAGGCCTATTTCCAGCAGTGGACGTCTTTCTTTTATTCAGTTTATTTGCAATGCACCAATTTATGAGTAACAACTAAATTAAGATGAAACAGAACGAAAGCTTTTTTAAGTTTATGATTATCCCAGAACTTCCTTACATATCATATTAAAGTAGGCCCAATTTAAAAGTTTATATTTGTTACTTACTAAATAAATTTTGAATATAATTTAAGTTGTAGGTAATATTGAAAGACTTTGCGTACAATCAACTTTCATCAGATCATCTTCCAAACTAAGTATCACACACAGAAAGAGATTTAGATAATGGATGATCAGTTGAAAGTTGCATGTAATTGGCGCAAGGTAAAATTCAACTAATATCTAAAGAAGCAGAGTTGTCTTCAAATTGTAAACCAACTCGTTAAGACATCGCACACTACTCACCGCTTCAAAGATACCGTTGAATTATAAAATAAAAGATTCCAAGATTGATTTTTAATATAATTATTAGTTAACGTTACTAAAAGTTCAATTTACGATTCTTTTAATTTTAATAAATGTAAGCATGCGTACCGATTCTTTCAATACTGTTCGAACTGGAAAAAATATGCAAAATTTCTATAAGACTTTCCAATATAATCTGTCAGTCAAGCGAATTTGGACAAACTTTATTTCTAAAGCGTTGTTTACAAAATTCAGTGCACCACCATGCCTACAGAGTATAGCAACATTTGTGGCAAAATTACATAAAAATAGACGATATAAATATATTGAAAGTAAAATATAAAAAAAGTAAAAATACGGATGTAGAATAAAAATATAGAAATAAAAAATTCAAACGTATTAATGAATAATAATGGATAATTATAGTATTATGAAGAGATTTTATTACTCGTTAATAACAATAGCTTCCTTGAAGTTAAGACTCTCTCTCCAAGCGAACTGCCGGGAACCATCACGGAAAAAAGACCATGAAATCCATTGTTAACACAATTTGATAATAATGACACAACATAAAAATATCATAATGTATAAGAGGTAGGTGGAGATGTGTGGCGTAGTTAAGTAATGTCTGCTGCGACAAGACTGCTGCCTGTCCTGTTCCTGGTGCCTACATTGTACAACTCTGCCTGTGGGGACTCTCTGATAGATGCATAGATACGTGAGATGCAAAACATCTACAATGAGGTGGTTCAACAAGGTTCTCTTTGACTCTCTTGATTCGATTGTACTTATATATGTTAGCTCTGTTACTACTGAAGATGTATTTATTATTACGCCGAAATTCAACGTACTATAGTATTTCTAGAAAAACTATTATTAAAATGTCATCTAGTACATAAGTACTGAAAATTTTAGTCAACTAAAATTAAATAATGTAAAGAAATGATGACCAAATTTTATTTATAAAGTATTTTGTGACTAAATGGCTTTTGACTAAGTCAAACAACTGTTTTTTTTATTTATCATAATGAAAAATATCAACAGAAATATCATTTCAGCCTTATTTAATTCAAGCATTTGTCTTTTTTTGTAATTTCATATTTTTAACGTTTACACTAAGCGGTTATGTTCCTTACTTGATATAATATTAACAAGTGTTCCGCAAGGGTTGATATTTTGCCACATTTTATCGAAAAAACTTTTTATTTCCAAAAATTTTTAGAAGTAATGAAGTACAAATTAATGTTACAAACGAATAGTATGCGAGTCAAAAAACCTGGCCAAACCACATGATCATAAATTATATTGGAAACTTACAATGGGATCATAGCTACCTATTTCATCGGATACTTTTACATCTAGTTGGAGTGTACAATCAAGTTTGGATGACACTTTTGGGCGTGGCAGTGAGTGGCAGGTCCATCTATGTTGGATTGTTTGACTTATTGTTAAAATTGGCATTATTTTCCGAAAGCAAGGATTATAAAATGCAACGTTTACGGATAGTGCATTGGTTGCAGGGATATGTGCAAAAGAATGTCAAGATTCGTTGTATTCTGCAATATTACGTCACACTATGTCTTATTTACGATACTTACCAATAAATGAATTAGTAGATTACACCCATTCCTTATTACTTCTAACCCATTTGGTATATAAACAGCGTCTAGAATATCTTGCATTACGTTGTGAACTTTTTTTATTAGGTACTTGATATTGAATTTACATTTCACATACACTTTTGTTAAGAGAGATGACCTTCTGACGTATATCCTTGGACTCTTTTTGTAAAAAGTTTTGGTTATCCGCATCGGTCGTGTTGTTGTTGTTTTAGGTACCTAAAACAACAACAACACGACCGATGCGGATAACCAAAACTTTTTGTACTTGAAAGATAGTATTCAGGTTTATAAAGCAGGTCGTGCTTCAGTGCATGGGACATTTTACTAGTGCTGTCTTACAAAATCAGCATGGATATTGGTTTATTACGGCTTTTATGTTTAGATAGGTACTATTATTACTAACAATATCACTGTGTTTGCATTGTTGAATATACTTGAATATAACCTTACATTCTAATACAAGCACCAGGCTGGGCAAACAGGTTGGAAACCGCAGAGCCAGCCTCCTGCATCTGGTGATGACACTGCGCGTGCGCACCTGTGAACCTTATAAACCGAGAATACTAAACTAGCATTTATTATTAAACAGATACTATAAAATATTTGATTCAGTATCTTTTGTTACAAGTACTCATACCTTTTCCATAATACATTTTCTACTTTGACTGAGAAGTCGTGTTTTACGATTTTTTTTTTCAGATATTTACTAATACAGCTTCACCAAAGTTCGAAATGAATGGTAATGATAAGCGATGTAATTTTGAAGATAAACGTCTCTTTCTTCAAAACCGTGAATAATTTTGCGTGGAAGGACAGTACCTACGTGATGAGTAGTGCCTTTGTAAACGAATGTAGGAAGGGTTGAAGACCAGAGACTGTCATAAATATTGACTTGTATGTCGGATTTAATTTACAACAGGTAGATAAGACCATCCCAATATCATTGTCCGAAGCGTACTTAGTTTGGACCCAAAGGTCTGGCACGAATAAACTATCGCAATTTATCAGACTCGAAATAGTTATTATGTTTCAAGACTTGTGTGGCAGATGTGTCAAAATCGTAAAATAAAATGCTTGTTGACTTATAGAATTTATTCATCTGCAGACAATATTAAGTCTTGTAATATTCAGTTGGCAAGGCGTAAGGTTTCAGTTGTGAATTACCACTACTCAACCATTGAATATCCCTTTTAAATGATTTTAACGACTAATTAATTTCCCAGATAAAATATATGTATTTTTTTTTTCGAACTCATTCGTTTTTTTTAAATCCTGTCCGCATGTAAATTCACAAGGCAAGAATTAAAATCGAACGAATAAACCAAATTTACCGTATAAACCAGAGTGTGTCGTAATATTTTTGGATGCGAATTTCAATTTTGTATGCCAATTTTGTTTTTAGTTGAATTTTGATGAACAACACTTGCGTGAGGATAAATTTTGAGGCCAATTTTGATAATTTTGCTAACACCCAGAATACACAGGACAATTACTTCATAGTTCAACTCTTTGGATGTCCAAAATTCGTAATGGACTAAAGTTATAGGAAACGATTTTACTATAAATAAAAGAAAAATAAGCGAGTATAGTCAGTTCGTAAGAGATGACGTTAGGATACGCTAAAGAATTGGTGCACAAAACATGCTAACTCCTTGTGTCAGAAAAGAAAAGGGGCACATGCAAGTACAGACGAAGCAATCGTAAGTATATATCTAATGTTAGTTCGGGTATGATGCCTACGGGTGACATGAACAGCAAATAAACGAAAACTAACACTTCGCAAATAAATCGAAGTGTTGGAAAAAAATGCAAATTTTATAACTCTTGGCAAACCTGCAATTGTTAAGCGCATGGTATACATTAATAAGTATGAGCATCAGGAACTGGAATTATCTTAGTAAACAGATTTTCTGCTTAATCTATCTGTAAATAAGAAGTTTTAATACTTCGTGTTATTTGGGGATTTCAAAAAGAGATATTCAATATTAAAATGCATTAGTTAGTACAAGGGGCCATAAAATTATTACTTATGTAAATAGGAAACCGACCTCCAAATATTTTGTTCTCTTTAACAGACCTATATATTTGTTGTCTAGGATTCAGATGTGAATGTCTTTCAATACCTTGTTATGTGCCACAGCGTTGGGGCAGGTGCTTTCAGAGACGCACTCCTCGGAGGAGGGCCCAGCGGTGAAGCTGGAGCTTTGGGAGGACACCGGCGACACTCGCCCGTCGGCCAGCGGCAGGCGTTGCTCTTGGACGCAAGCCAGGCTGCAGGAGAACATTACAGACTTTACAGATTACTATAAAAGGCATGATTCCTGACTAAAAAAATTTGATTCCGTTTAGTCCGTCAATTGGATTATCGAAAATTGGATACGTGTTGGGACTTGTGACGTCAATTTCTGGTAAAATGTAATGTACTCAAATGTGACGTCACACGAGTTTTCGACACACTGTATCGTTTTCTTTTTTTGTTTACGTGAAAAAAGAAATATATGTTTATAATATATTAAAACATATATTTCAATATTTTTTGGAAATCTATCTGACAGACAAATTAGATTTATTTTTATCATATACCGTATTACTCTGTTAACGATATATAGGAACCAACTTCAAATAAAGGGTGTGAAAAGCCTCTTCACGAAGCCGAAAGGCATTTGTTTTCCCCGTCATTGCGATCATTTTTTTGCTATATAACATACCTGGGAACCTTCTAGTTACGGAGATATTGGAGGTAAATGTTTCAACTTTTTTACAAGTTTTTTTTCAAATAATAGTTTTTTAAGTCATACTTAACTTAACTTTAACTTTAAATACCTCCATAACCCGTTAACTATTAAATTCCTCCATGAACACAATGTTGTGAAAACTCAATGTGAGTTTTACAGTAAAACATGATTTTTCATCGCAAAAAAAACTCATTTCCCAGCAATAATTTTTGCGTAGGGTTACTTAGTTTGATGTACGGCTTGGTTAAAGGCTTCGTGAAGACTGTCTGTTTTCACCCTTGTTCTCATCTTTAATTCCCATCGTCAGACCTTCGATGAAAGTCATACTTCAGTTAGGTTAAAAGTTCTCATCGAGGGGCATGAAATGAGCAAACATTTTGTTTTCGAATCCCAAAGGGCAATTGCTTTCAAAGTATATACGTGTACAACCACTTCCATTAGGATGGACCGCTTTGAAAACTTTTTGCGTTTCTACAAAGAATTTCCACTACTGAACTGCTATCGAACAGTTAGCTTTAAGGCAGTCCAATACATTTAAGAGTATTTTCACCTTCGTTATCGCTGATAAAAAGTGCCTTTCCAAGGCCCTTTCCGATTACATTCGAATTTACTGTTTTCCTTTAACATCAATCGATATACTAGTTCTGAACGAGTATCATAAATCACACAGTATTAGGGTAACTGGTAATTAGGGGCCGATACAAACACATCATTGTACTAATGGTTCAATTTTTACTATGGGACCAAACCAGAAATCGCGAAAAAAAAATCAGCTCTTCAATAACTTATTTTCGCCTAACTGGTCATTGTTCCGAACAGCAGATTTTTTTTCGCGATTTGAAGTTTGGTCCCATAAGTAAAGTTGTTTGTTATCATGAATACAATCACGTGTTTAAGTATCGGTCGCCACCAGTCACCCAGTATACAGAGTGTACCTAAACAACCTCATCACGAAGCTGTCAATCAAGCACTATGTACATCAAAGTAAGTAACTTGATGTAAAAATTGTTGCTGGGTAAGGACTTTTTTTTTGGGGTGAAAAATCATATTTTGTGGTAGAACTCAGTGTACGCACTTAAAACATTATGCTGATAGATGGATTGAATAGTACGGGGGTCGTAGAGGTGTTTAAAGTAAAAATATTACAATAAAAAACCTGTATTTAAAAATCTAAATAAGTATCTCCATAACTACAAAGTTAGCAAGTATGGTATAGAACAAAAAAATGATCGCAATGACGAGGACAAATAATGCCTTTCGGCTTCGTGAAGAGGCAAAACAAAAACAATAAAACATAACACCCGGGTGTAAAACATTACACAATTACACACTTTCTAAGTTACCCGGAATGTAAAAGATAGAAGTAATTTTCATACCGCTTAAGTGTGACCAGAGTTCCAGTCAGCTTCTTGCAACGACGCAGTGCGAGCTCCAGACGCTCTGGCTCTTCCTCCAACATCTTTTCTTTGCGTACCACCTGGAAAAATTAGCAATCATTATGAGTATACGTTGAGTAAAGAACGTACAAACGTCAACATAAAATAAATGAATGGAAATGTTATAAAATGGGAAAGAAACAGTCTTATTCGCAAAATTGTTTGTTATAATGCAGCATTGTTCTTTTGGCGTGTTAAGTGTCGGGGAACGAACACTTTTTTTAGAAGAAATTCCTTAGATAATTTAAAAAAATTTAAATGAAAATTCTAGAACGTCAAGCTAACCGACCATGTACGCAAAACCACACTACGCTCCAAAACAAGAAATACTGAAATCACTCAAAAAGCCGATAAGTTGAAGTGGGACTAGACTGGCCAAGTCTGTCGCATAACCAATGAGCTGTGGGCCAAAATAACCACTTTCTGGAGCCCTGACACAGCCAGATAGCGTCGCGCAGACCTCCTAGATTGTCTAGGAGATCTGCGGTGGAAAAAGTTGGACAAAACTAACGACCATCAGTGGTCCAGATTAGCCTTGGATCGGATTATCGTAAATATTGAAGTTTTTGGCTAATAATTTTGGTTTATTTGTAACGTGCGCAGAAAACAGTTTTTCTATATTTTATTTCTGTAGGATACGATCTGGGAGATGACAATATAATGTTGGTTTCAAAGCGTAAAATAACTGATTTTCTCACCTTCTCCATCTCGGCAGCCAGCTTGGTCTTCATGGTCTCCTGCAGAATCGGGAACTTCAGTTTCCAATCAGCCACGGTCTTGCTGCTCTTCGACAGCACCATGGCAATGCGCTCTATGTCGGCCATGTTCACGCGAGTCTCCCTGGAATCATATTTTGTCAAGTAACTACTTGGTCGTCAGCGTATAGGAAGCGGGTTGAATTTAGACTAACTGGTTGGTTGATAGTGTAAATATTGAACAGTAGAAGGGCCAAAACGCTACCATGAGGCAGTCCATGTTTTTTAGCTTTCTAATTCTATCTTCAAGAAGATGCATCTGAAATCGTTGGCTACTAAGCAGTTCATGAAGAATTTGGTATAGACTGAAGCCACGCATTCACAAGGGAACAAATGTCACGGCGCGGCGCGCGGCGTCGCGTACCTTTGCACTATTTCTCTGTGGAAATGTGAACCGAACATTAAGTTACTTTGTTTCCCAGTGACTAGGGGTTTTAGCGAATAAATGGCTTAAGATCTTTTAGGGATAACATTTATACTTAAAGATAAGATAAAAAGATAAAATTAGGATTATTTTGCTGCACAAATGGACACTGTTCGTAATGAACATTTTTCTCATGCAATAATCTATGTAGTTCTTTATCAGAATTCTTGATCCGGTTCGCACAACGTTCTATCGATACTATGTATGCTAAATGCATAAGTCCGGCCGTAACTATCATCACTAAAATTAATCCTAGGTAATTAACGTCCTAAAATAATAGTTAAATACTTTAAGGGGTCGATGATTATAAAATACGAATACCTTAAAATATTTGTCACCGTTACCGCAAGACGTTAGTTAAGAAATTACCTATACCTGTTAGCCGCCTGACCACGCAGCCGCTCGACCGTAGCCTCGAGCTCGTACAGATCATTTTCGAGCAGCAGCATGTCCTGACGATAGATCTCTTCCTCACGGCACAGTTGCTGAAATCACCATGGCAATACTATTAAGAAATCATCATAAGAAAGCCAGTGTAGACATCAGATCATGTTACAGGAACAGATCAATGAATATTAATGGTTATACGAATTAAGAGAAGATAGGTTGTTTAAAAGATTATATGACTAAAGAAGTGATAACTGAGATAACGTCTTATTAAGATTGGCTTAGATAGAAAAAAAAAAACCTTCATCGGAACAAGAGAAATCATCGCATAGACAAGGAAGGATTTTCAAATCCTATCACAATAAAGGAGATGTATACGCACAGAGTTAGGATCAAGCTCGCAGAAACTCTCAGCGATAGCTCCAATCTTGACGATAGCATCGCCCATGAGCTGCCTCATCTGCATGGCGTGAGTCAGAGTCGAGCGACGCATATTGCGTGTCTGCGAATCAAATGATCATGTAATTCTTAACACCGTTAGCAAAATTCATGTTAAAATCGCCATTGCAAAAAAAACGCTCAGAACTATCGTAACTTTCGCATTAGATCGAGCCAGAGCATTTATTTTCCAATGAGTTGTAATCAATACACTGCTTAACATACCTCAATCCTCAGATCGTGGCCTTGTTTCTGCAGTAAGCGCAGCTGGCCTTGGAAATCAGGCGTAACGTTGATAGTGTAAGTCTTCTGTGGAATCAGAGCCAGTTGCTGGCTGGCCAGCCCAGCAGGCTTCGGCGGAGGTGCCGGCTTCAGGCGATCTCGCTCTGTAATACACCGATGCATTTTCCCATATATCAAACGATTACCAAGTTGACCCCTTTGGAGAAAGCTAGATATAAAAGCGTGATGTTTTAGATTGCATTAGCTTTACTCCAGCAAAGTGGTTTTCATTCAGAAGAACATCATTCAAAGCTGTTGCAAAGCTTTTATCGAACGATGCCGCAGTTGTTAATGTTTACACCACTAGAGAAATATACACGGAAGCAGCATAAATTTTGAACCAATTTAAAGATGGACATTGAGCACCTCGGTCGCTCTGCTTCCGTAGATTCTCCTCTGGCGGTACATCGTCTACATCCACCATCACGTTTGTTACTGTTATAAGTAATCATTAATACCGGCATGATCCAAAGCTAATGGCATTAGTAGATAAACCTTTGTAACTTTACGAATTACGGTTATTCAAATATCAATGGATATCAAAGAGTTACCTTGAGATGACGTCCTCGGCAAGGTCGATGATTTGATAGCCGGTTTGGTGGGTTTGGAATCAGCTTGTTATGGCAAAGAAGTAAGCGGAAAGAAATCAAATACAAGAATTATGAACATGGTTATGATATTAACTACGACAGTGATTAGAAAAAAATAACCAGCAGAGGATTCTATTGACTTTGAGAATGGTGTGACCACATTGATCACGTCGGCAAAAGAAACAATTACATACACTTTCACTTCATTCTCAGAAGTTACACAAAGAATCTCAATGTGAGAGCCGAGGATGTGGCCATTCTATTGTCGATGATTATAATGATGCTAACTGGTAAATAAACAAAAATAATTAATAACCGACGTTAATATAAATGTATAATGTGGGGAATCGTTCCATATCACACAAGGGACTTGATTGCTGGTACTGTTATTAAATAAAATAAAATATGAGGAGTTGACTTGTGTGTAAAGGCTAGTATCAAAAGGGTTGTCGATATAAACGTTAAAATAGATTAAAACCATACAATACAGGCAACACATGTTCTTAAATACAAAGCTCTGTATCCTCGTGATGACGGACTTGGTCACACAGGAGAGATACGCGAGCGACATGTCCTTACAAATACCAGGTACTTCTAGTTTATTAAACAACCACCACCGAGGGTTTATGCGACTCGATTACCATACTCTCTGCACCATTTACTTACGTAACTACATAATAGACTACGAATGCAGTCAACTTGCAACAAGGGCGTTATACTTCAAAAAACAATAGTTGTATGCGTACCTGTGTGCTGGGGTGAATGCTGCTTTGGCGAGCTCATATCAGGAGGATCATCGCTAAATGATACGGATTTCTCAAAAGAGACAGACTTTTCTGAAATAACAAATATTTATTTGGTCAGTCAACATTCGGTTTAACGTCAGAGTAATTGAACCTCTGGCACGTTGCATCGAAATTTAAAATCCTATTAACAATAAAAGTACAGAGAAATTCTGTATATTAAATTAATAAAAAGACCCAATCAGTGGCAGAGTGCAATAATTGATTTTAATTTGGTGGAATTACGAAGGTAGTCGTCAGTTAAGTAGTTTTGAGTGGTGTTGAGTGTGAATAAGAAAAAATGAATAGTGCAATAGTTATTCTACATTGAAAAGGGATCATGTATGTGTAGGAAGAAAGTATCAATAATTTGTAATTCAAAAAAAGTTATAATGATTTAGTCATTCGGTATCCAATCGGGGGCAAAAAATGATAAAATCATAGCACTGTACAATAATCAATATCCAAACATTACATACTAAAGACAAACAATATAACAATACAACTGAGTAAAACTTGCAACTTCTACAAAATGAACAAAACGAGATGTAATAATCAGTGAGTAAAGTTGATAATTCCGCATGTACCACGAGACGATATGGCTACACTACGTATACAATTGGCGCACGTTATAACCAAGTCCAGCAATGATTATATTTTCTACGTATCAAAGCCTTTACTACCTCATTACTCCTAAACCTCATCATTTTGATGATAAGAGTAGCAGTAACTTAATTTTTTGGTCAAAATTCACAATGTACAATGAATTCAACGATTGTATAAATATATGAGATGACGATAATTTTAAAACGAAGGTATAATACAAAACAGATGCACTCGAGCCCAATACAATTGTTTTTAGAAAGCTGAAATAAGAACAATACCACTCGACTTAGCAAGCAAGCGTTCGGCGTGAGAATGATTTAGTTCGCTAAATGCATTGCGAATGTCATGGGTGTATAGGGCATTTGGCGAAATTACGAGCCAAACACATTGGTGGCGTGAAAGTGACGCTTTCCCTGTCCAACGTGCTAAGATGTGCGGAAGCATCTTTGCCATCACATCAACTCGGCTGGTAATGGAATGTGGTAGAACCCATAATTTGCGGTTTTGTTTTTCTCCATTGCCTAGGTACAACTGTCAAGTGTGACGTCAAACAACGCTAACATTGGAAATTGTGGAGAAACCACAGTTAAGCGTCGTAACCTTTTAAATTATGAGCTTTTACTTAAATGACTCGTTTCCTTGTAGCGGAGAATGATTGTTATATTATTCTCCGATCTTGGAAGTTGTCATAAAGGCATTGTTTCCACCTGACACTAGCAATGCATCAGCGTATACTCTTTAATCGCCTCCGATCACACTTACGAAATTTATCTCTGCCTAATTTAGGAGGTCTCTCGTTGCTGGTAAATCTTGCCGCATCTGAGTGCAGGAAAACGCAAGCTACATTAACAGATGAAGCTTTAAGTCAAAAGCAACTAAGCTGTTTGGCAGAGCCATAGTAGATTCCATCTGTTAGGATTGAATTGGTTCAATTCTTGGTTTATGCATATTTTACGTTAGAAATTCCGAGTTCAGCAATTAGCTGAAACTTCGTTAGGCTGTGAGTCAAAGGAAAATTATTTTCTTTTGGCATCTGTTGCGTCATTGTACCAAATACTAGTAGACACTTCAGTCTTACAACATTTGTGGGGCCAGCCACAAAAATATGATGTAGTTTTAAATGGTGTGTTGTTTGTAACATTCTTACCTTGGTTCGCTGGTCGCGCATTATTATAAGCCTGGTACTCTTGACGCGGAGCGGGCGTTGCTGCTGTGGCAGGTTGGTTCGGGACCTGCAATGCTTTCTGCACGAGCCCCGTCAAGTTGGCCAGCTGCCGTTCCATCTTCTCAACGCGCAGCCGTTGCATGTCATCCAATACCGGCCTACAACATCATGATTAGAAATCCTATCTATGCTCATACAGTGTACGATGCATCTAGTGTTCTTGTAATACGCAGTAAAGTCGCTTTTGGCCAAAATCGCATTGCTATCTGACAGGGAGGTAACTAGAAAATTTACTTTGTTTTGTAATATTGTGGCCACAACACGCTCAGCAAATGAATCTTTACTGGGACCCTACAGTTACTCAGCAGGGATGTCTGAGTTAAACAATATACAAAAATGTTGTTAGTTTTATTAAAACATTGAAATAGTTGAAGCTTTGATTCTTGAAGTTACCTGGCGTCGTACGGCGGGCGAGGCATGGGGCGCGGAGCTGTCGTAATGGGGTTTCCGTACATCTCATACGCATCATCTATGAGCCCAGTATCACTGTGAAAAACGCTTTCAATTTCTACATAGTGTAAGAGAAACACTAATTTAAATATTTATTAAACATCTTCCCCGTTACCGAGTTTATTCTTAATACTTTATCATGATTTTTCACATGAATCCAAACTCTTAGCAAACTTAGTTGTAAAAGTAATATCTAATCTGGATTTTGTATGAGTGATGGCTCACCTGACTTCCTCGTCGATGATGGGAGCGATGTTAGGCCTGGAGGCGGCCGGGCCCAAGTACTGCGTGTAGTAAGGATCTTCGTACGGAGTTCTGCCACGCTCCGGAGACGACATGTACCCTTCGGCATGACCTGCACATACACCTACCACATTAATAACCATTCCATCTATCATTCAAGTGGTGCTAATGATATTTTTAAAATTCAGACATTATCAATCTCTCGTAAATATTGAGTAATTGAAACTAGAATACAAATTATCATCAAAGCATGCTATTATACAAAAATGTATTAAATATTACAAAATGTGAGTTTAATGCCACTGTAAATACAAAACGATTAGCTCGTACAATGCCTTCTGATTCAGATCTCAAAAAAAATGTATTCACAGAATATCAATGTGAAATAACACTTTTACAGTGAATCAAACGACGGAGCACTCTCATAATCTATATGAGAGAACGATAGTTGGAGTAGTTATCAAGAAAGTTATTTTTTGAAAATAAGTATAGAATCCAATTAGGCAAATAGAGAGTTGATTAAAAATGTAATATCAAACAAATTAATCAAAAGTGCGTTCGTTAGCGCAATATTAAAAGTTTATTAAGGTAAAGCATTAGCAAACTAAGTTTGAGAAGCGAAAGTAACGTGTTTGTAGGACGAGGGCCTGTTACCGGGGATCGTGTACAGTTGTTCGCCCCCCCGAGCGCAATCCGCCGCAGCGAACGGGAAACAGCGTTCCGACCCACTGCCAGGGATGTACGCGCGCAACGGCTTGGCCGGTGCTGTAGGACCTACAAACACCGCTTTCACCTAACTTAATAACCCCGGAACTGTCCCAGATATTGACTGGTTCCCGAAATTCAGTTTACCAAAAAAGTCTTCTTAAAATAATTTTTAGAGACGAATTTTGACTGAGTATTATGAGGGCTGCGGAAGACATCTTCCAAATCAAATTGAAAGGGCGACGGTAACAATTTGGTCCCTTCCTGATTCAACTGGCGTCTTAATAAAAAAGTGTCAGCCCTTGCCGCTTTTAGTTGGTTCTTTTGTTAAGGTTTATTAGATTTGAAAGATTTTAGTGTTCTCACCTGAAGTGGAGTGGGTCTTGACACGGTCAGCGGGCACGGGCGGCGCTGCGGGTGAGTAGGCGCGCAACATGGAGCCTCCGCGCGGCAAAGTGCTCGGCTGCTGCCCTCCGATGTAATACGCAGGCGCCTTCATCTGCTGCACAAAGATAAAACAAACAAAATTAACCTCATTGTTTATCACAGCTATTCACGAGGCAAAACATTCCTAACCTAAAGTGTTGATTAGTTTACTAGTAAGACATTGTCTCCAATTGATCCAAAACATCAATGAGTCACGGTTCATGCAACGACCTTACGGAAGTATTGCGCTTGGTTTCAGGTTCACATTTAAAACTTTGTTTACATCATTCTTAAAGTAAAAAAGTGAAATATATGATAGGAATCTCGAACATTCTCAGGTACACTACAAACAATCATTTGTGTAGTCGTAGGCTAATCATCAGCTCGATGAGAAAGCGGTATGTTATTATCAGAACATAACAGATTATTTACTGAAGCGCAATCATAACAACAATGTAAAGAAATAACATCGCGGTTTACAAACAATATGAGGCCGATTGTTTATTGAAACCCGTGCAACGGGAAGGAGACCTCAGTCTGCCGTTCGTTTTTGAAAAGAAAACACTCGTCAACTTTGCAATAGAAAAATCAGACGATCGTTTACTTGTGTTATCAGCCGCTCAATGTTCGGGTTATGATCAGTTACTGAAGCAGTGTTATGAACGCCAGTACATCTACTTTTATTTCCTCATACATAACAATATAGCAGTTTTAATTCTCATAATGTCCTGGTTCAATTTGATAGTGCTATTAAGTGTCGCGTCGACCGCCTTATCGATCAACAGGCCAGTTTATAAAATTGTATTGAGACAAAAAGGATATGCGCAGGTTTGTACAAAACATAAATTAATTACCTAAAATTGAGCGTCAACACAACCAATCCTGAGACGCCGACTATGTTAAGGCGATTACACGAGCTAAACGCGAGTTTTATAATTACTAAAAGTATATGATTCACTGCTACAAACAAGACCAGAAAAATATATGATATTCTTCAGGATATATGCTAGCATGATACTGTTTTGAAAACATAATACAATTAATTTTGGCTCGATAAAAAGAAATCACGAACTTACCTCTAAACATATCTTTCAAACAATAAAAAACATACTAATATGCATGCGATCATTCTGATTTTTTGGCAAATAATTCTACAAGCAATATATTAGCATGATACTGTTTTAGTTTTTTAATCCAATCAATAGTTTTTTTGTAAATGGATCGAAACCACTCATTTCGCGCTATTTGGCCCGCAGTGGCTGACGTAACAACCACTTTGTAGTGCAAGCTGATTAGAACTTTATTCTAACAGCATTTCAAACGAAGTTTGAACCACCACAAATAGAGTTGCTAATTTAGCTCGTCTAAGCGCCTTAACGAGTTATTTTTACACCGACAAATAACATCGACATACAACAATCAAATTATATGTCAACAAAACTTAGGAATGGTTTGTTTTAGTTCATTCATGCGTGATATTTGACGTTCTGATTAAATTTGCAGTTCATGCAATATGACCTGGAGACGCCGCCGCTGAGAGAGTTCACTATCTGCACTTGGATTCGTATTTACGACCTGACCGGAGACCAAAGCATATTTACCTACGTCGGTAAGTACCGGTTGTGGACAGATACTTCAGTATATTATGTATCAGATACCGGTGTCCGAATCCGCATTCACAATTTATCCATACCGCTTTGATAGAACCTTAAAACGAGTAAACTGTATCAACTGTAGTTTTTTATTTATTAAGGTCGGTATAAAAGTTGTCGTGCCGTGAAAGTAAACCACTGGAGAAACCACAAAATCAAAGTAATGAGCAAATATATTGCGTGATTATAATTAAATTGACCTCCTTAAACCTGAATATGTTACAGGTACAGTGTTGCGTAATTTTAGCATTACGGAGTTTATGGTTTTCATTATTTGGATCTCTATTTAATGTCTCTGTGTGGCTAAGTAAACAAAAACAAAACTAATACAGTGTGCGAACGATTTATCATCCATACTAGACTACTAGTCCATACTAATATTATAAATGCGAAAGCAACTCTGTTTGAATGTTTGTTTGTCTGTTTGATATTATACCTTTTCACGACTAAACGGCTAATCGGATCGCAATGAAATTTGGCATGGAGATATATTTCAACCTGGGGAAGGACATATGCTATATATTATCACGCTAATAAGATACGGGGGTGAGCAATATTGCATTTTGTCATTTTTTTTGCATGTGACGCTGACGAAGTTGCGCGGGTCAGTTAGTAATACATAAATGTATACGTGTTTTTTGAGTTTTTTATCATCGATCGAATCTGCTTTTTTTAGGTAAGCACACAGTAGGCACTTCATATCAGGATGGCAACAAGTCGTCTTAAAAGTAAAAGTTCGCGGACACTCACATGAGAAGTTGGCAGACTTGTACCACAATTTATTTGTTGGTTTTCTTTATCTATGTTTTTTTTTATCTTTCTTTCTTTTATCACTTTGTATAATTTGTTGTATGTATGTATTGTATATATATGTGCTTATTGTTATATTTTATTCTTCAAAATTGTCTGTACTATTGCACCTACTGTTTTGCCTCTACATCGCTCTAAGGAAGCCTGGTAGAAAATGCCCAATGCATCAACTCCACCTGGGTACATAATGTGCATACAGTTTAAATAAATAAATATTCTTCCAACATTCGTTTTAAATAATCATGTTTATCCATGATATTGAATTTATAAACACAATTTGAATATTCAAAAAATGTTTACGCCGTAAAGACGTAGGTAGATCGCTTTGCCGAAATTAAAAAAAAACATTCACCTCTGACCCCATAGTCAGAGATGAATGTTTTTTTTTTTACTATACTTAGTCCAAATTGGTTCAATGCATAATTTTAAATCTGTGGCAATTTTGCTTTCCGCACACGTGTTGAAAATATAACAAAAACGCACGTATGTGAAATTTACTGTATTTTGAACCTAATCGTAGTGCGAAAAGAACCAGTTTTCAAGGAAGTGTATTGAAAATGCATTTTTACAATCACGATTCCTATTTATTTCGTTTGTGTAGATGGGCTTATTTTGAGGGGAACTTGGAGTTCGGCAAAGGAGTGACCTACTTTTGCATTATATTGTGTTAAGAGGGAAGAGTGGCATTTGGGCAAATGGGAAAAGTTGCCCTCGGGAAAAACTTGGCTGGCACAGGTATGTGGAGATTGGCATATGAAAAAAGAGGCCTATAAGTACCTAGCAGTATGAATTCAGACTGTGAATGAAGATAGGGTGACAAAATATAAGCCTAAAATATAGTAATAGGAGGGGTGTATGATTGTCTACCTCAGATATACGCCTATAAATATACCTACCTAAATAACGCAAAAGCACAATCTTCGCGTACCCGGCTTAAACAGTTTATGTGGTTACTGTAGTGGTGTTAATAGGCAAAAGAAAAACATTCTAAAACGTTCATGATAGCCAAATAATTTCGAAAGACCCGCACTCACTCACTGCACGTCATTAGGGCTACTATGGAGACATGCATAATTTATGTGCACTCGATACGCGACTTCACGGTCCAATAAAACTTGTTTTAAACAACGTATTGATGCAAGCATTTGATTAATGTTTTTTTTTTTCATTTTATTTTTGTTTAGCGAACAGCAACAACCGTGTGGTTAGGCTGTGGTTGGACTCGGGAGGGAAGCACATCAACGTGTCCTTTAATGGACAGGTGACTTCCAGTTCGCCCGTGGACATCACCACGGACGTTTGGAGGCACATCTGTTTGTCCTACCAATCCGATTTCGGCGCATGGGCTCTATACGTCGACTCACGACTCCTGTCCTGTTCGCATTCACAAACCGTAAGCAAATTATACTATTGTTGATCACTTTAACTAGTTACAGCCCCTTGACGTTAACTAACAAATATTTTAAGAAAATTAAAAAATGTAGAAAATCTGTATGAAATACAAACATAAAATATTTATGATCATAGTTCCCGTTCACTGTAGCGTTTTGTGATGAGAAATAAAAATATGATATATTGGGGGTCACAACAAGTTAGTGTGCAACTACGAAAATGCACGAACAAATTACTCAGCTATAAGACAGATGGCCGCATAACTCTATCCGGATCGATGAGGTCACTCCAGCCACGACTTAGCATACAGATAAACATGTGATAAATCGACATAGACAGTTATTACGAAACTAGATCTACGGGCAAGGCTGTCGCGAGTATCCATAAAGAGACAGTTCCATCATAAAATATCACGATTATCTGCGGTTAATCAATACGTTGATATTGTGTTGAGCAACATGAGCGAATTTTATGGCAAGGATACCTACATGTATTGGTTAATCAGCCGGTACACCCACTTTAAAGTTTTATTGTCCGTGTACTTTTTAAACTTGCGATATTTTAATGTTTTAGCTCCAAGGATTTGTGCTGCCAGGTGGAGGCAGTGTCATTATCGGGTACGGCACAGCGGATGGAGGTAGGACCTTTTTTTAAAACAAATCCTTACGTAACACCTAATTCAAATACCATCTTACTACTACTTACTCACAGTTACTTATTCATCCTTGCAGGTGCTTCAAACGGCTTAGAAGGCGAAGTATTTGGCACAAACATGATACTAGCATCAACTATCGAAAGAAATTATACGATTCGAACTAATCCGTATTACGAGCAAAAAAGCTTTCACAAAAACAAGATGAAAAATATCATGAAACACTCGAATTATATTATATTAAATGATTTAGAAGCAGGAGAACTAAAAAATACTTTTGAAACAACTGAGCTTCCCGCAAAAACAAATGCATCAAAGAGTTTCATAAAGTTTAAGACACCTCACAGCTTTATTGATCATGCTGTTGGTTTACAATTTTCTACAAAAAGACCCTCTATAATGGATTTACCTAACGATTTTAATAAAGAGTTTATGGGATTATCAGTTACTGATACACCTGACCAAACCGATAGCCTTAGCTTTTACAACTTAAATAATAATAAAAATTCTGGTAGGTTTATAACTCCTGACAGAACTACGAGCTCAAGCAGTCCACCTACCAAAGACTTCTTCACAATATCAGAATACGAAACTCCACCACCTGCACCAAGAATCCCGTCAATATTTGATAATGCTGTGGATACTGAGAAAACTTTTCCAGCAAAACCGTTTAAATTGAAGGCTGCAACAGAACCCGCGAACTCTATATCGACTGACATGTTTACGGAAGACTTATCTGAAATCGAAACACCTCCTCCGGTGCAAAAGAATCCCAAAGTTTATGGTCAATGGACCAGTTCCAAATTTGCCGGCAGTGTTTTGAATTACTTGAAAAATATGCAGTTACGCTCGAGAGAACAAAAAAAGGTTCCACAAACTATTCCATTGCCTAAAATATCAGACAGTTTCCCTTATGCATCTGATTTTAAATTTAGTAAAATTCGACCACCATTTCAATTTCAACGAAGGAATTTAGTAGAAAAGCAGTTTGAAACTAGTAAACGAAATGCTCAAATTAATGTTCAAATACTAGAAGACGATTTAAGAAATAATATAATAAAAGCGCATGCACAAACTCAACCTTTACAAGTTGAAGTTACAAATAGAGGATTTAGAAAGAAAAACAAAGGACACAGATTTTATAGAAACGTTGACGGTCAGGGTAGTTATGAAAGCTCCGAAACTGTTTTCAATGCACAACCTTTCACACCATTTCATAAATCGTCAATGCCGAAACATACAGCGGACTTAACTTTGAAAAATAATAATGATAATTTGTTGTCTATACTTCCTTTTTTGAAGTCTTTAGAATATTTTGTAGAAAACTGGCAAACTGCCAAACCGCAACCAAAGGAGCGTCAAAATAGTGATATGTATACAAAAAGTTTGTCCCAACGTAACAAATGGCATAATACTAAATCGTATAGCAACGACTATACCCCGCGCAATGTAAAATTTGACCCTGATAACGGACAAAGCGCTATTGAACAAACGATTGCCGAGGCAAACAGAAGACACCCATCCATTCGACTTAACTATAAACATGAAGATCGTGATTTCATACCGTACAGAGAAGACCCAAACCTAAAAAAAAATCAAGCGTTAGCTGTAGAGGTATCTAATCAATCCGATTACAATAGGGATTCTGTGTCGATTTTGAAATATAATCATGGATTTTTACCAGGACATCACACTAAAATCGATAACCTAAATGGAGCAATGAAAAAGAAATCCCATAGTAATCACAAAAACAATTTCAACAAACAAATAAAAATAGGGAATGCACTAAACGAACGTCACGCTATCGGCGTCAACGCAGAGGAAAATAAACAAAGTTTTGTAGGCGGAAACGAGAACATACCCGATATAAATAAATACAGATCTGATTTGGAAAATGTTGACTCATCGGTACCGGGGTCTTTGGGTCGACGAGTTTGTAAAAATATAGATCTATTGGATCGTATGTTATATGTGCAGCCGGACGGGAGTATTGACATGACACACATCGTTTCGCCAGTGAGGATGAAGAATGCGGGCATAGAATTCATTATGCAGAATTACAAGAAGTGTTCCCTGGCGGAATCTGAATTACAAGACAACCCGATGCTGTACATAGATTGGAGCAGAACACCGGTTAGACTATTTGGTGGTTCCTATCCAAAAACAACGACTGATTTGTGTGGTTTTTTTTAATAATAGTGCTATTGGAAAATAAATGGTAGTAAAATTGTTTTTACTATTTACAAAAGGTACGCTATGCTATGTGTAAATAAAGACTTACATTAAAATGCAAAGTTTGTTTATTTGTTTACATACGAGTATATCTGATCAAATACAAATAAATTAAAATATGAAATGGAGTACCTAGATAAAACATATGTAGGTACCTAAGTATATTTATTTGCATTTACTCTAATAGTTTGTGTAACGATCGCATAATGTTTCATCATCTCGCATTCAGTTATGAAAGTAAAATGACAGGTGGTAGTCGTAAAGAATGTAGGTATTATGTGAGCATGTGCCTTGCCTGTGTCTCTAATAATTATCGCTTGAATTCCCACAGTTATTTTAATTTATTATTACAACATTATCAATAAGTATATCAATTACGACAGTTTTGCGTAGGTATCCGCTATGCCTTGAAATATTACCAATTATAGTCGATCGAAAGCTCGACAAAATTAAATTATATTAGAGTAAACTTTAAAGAGCTGCTTTAAGCATATATACATAAGTATAGGAAAGAACATGTTTTTAAAACTCTAAGAAAACTTAAATGTCTAAGGCAGGACTATAAAAATGCAATCAGTTAAGCGCTACTTCAAATTATTTAATAGATTTTCAACTTTATTGCTAAAGCGTTTGGTCCAAGTTTCGGGTATCATGATGTGCTGGCGTCTGTACAAATTACTGTTATCTACTGTTACTGCTGGGCAAATGCCTCTCCCCATGACTTCCATATTCAAATTACAGACAAGCAGCGGATGTTTTTAGAAACAAGCATTTGGAACTTGAAGTTATTTGTAAGATTTTACATAATTGGTTCAAGGCCTGCCCATTATTGAAATGAAATAGTGAGATGTAACTCTGTATCATTGACGGAACGAGTCAAACCAGTTGGGAATTACGGACAAAGAGTAGATAATTGTATGGAGACCAAACTCTGCAATGAAAGGTACTCAGTGGAGATACAACCGTCTGTCAAATACACAGACTGCGCTTTGACCACACAGACCGGATTTCAACACTTCTGGTAAAGTAATGACACGTTCATTTAGCATGGAAATCTTATTTGTTCATTGGATAATGAACAATAACTATATCTCGTATGAATTGCCACGGAAAGCACGTTAAGCCGTTGGTCCCGGCTATCATTTGTAGATCTTCGAAAGCCGTTACTGGTAGTCAGTGAAACGAGAGTCTGTAACCAGTCTTACGAAAGGGTATCGCATTACCCAATAATAACTGCGTTGTGGAGGTCAGATAGGCAGTCGCTCTTAGTAAAATACTGGTATCCAGCTGCATCCGAGGCTAGGCCGATGATGATGATGTATTTATTAATAAGCGAAGTAAAGTCAAATAATAGCCCGTTCTGTTAATTTTGCCTTGAGTGGTCAGTGTTGTAAAAGATTCGTGCACAGAGCCAAGCCATTAAATGAAGACGCACAGTCTTTGATTTGACTTCCACTAATTTGGCTTGCAATCACGAATAAAGTTTTAATAGCTCTCAATCATAACTTGGTTTGTCATCTTCCCTAAGTTACTCCTGACAAAGTTAAACAAGTTTTTCTAGCATCAAAACTCATCATGGTTACAGGAACTAATTTCTTTTAACCCGACCACTTTTTAAATACTGCTGTTAACATGGTACGAAATTGCCATGCTACGAAGACGTTGACGATGTATGTTGTTGATTGGAAACTTGTGAATTGTTATCTAGTTTTCAAAGTTCATGAGCCTGACGCGATTAATTTAAAAGTCAGCGGAAAAAACACGCCCAAACCACTGTAACTCCTGAAAGCCAGAATCAACAGTGGCGACCACCAGAAAAGCGCCGAGACAATGAAGCTCGACGAAGTCCCAGAGAATGAATTTAACTGTCTTGGATCCCGCAACGAAATTAATCAGAAAGTTTAGCGGAGGAGTAGGAAAAAAACCGTAATTTCCACTTCCCTCCATATCAGCAGGAGACAGAACGAAACAAGGCCAATAGGCACAAAGGGACGTTTACAACTGGGATAGGCCCAGTTGCCTAGCACCACGGATAAATATTAACGTTAATGGGTTAGGACCCAACTTAGGAGTTGAGAGCTGTTATATTTGATTCCAATAATAGGTATGGCAAAAACGCTTGAACGCACGGGAATTTGCTCTAGTTTCTACAAGGTCCGTATAGTAAATAACTCCGGATGTAACCTGTACACTATCCAACATAATATTGCGTTCATTTCGACGCTTCCGACGCTACGCTGCGTCGTTCTGAAAATAACATCACGCCTGTTATCCCTGGTACATTAGTACACCCAAATTACGCAAGTTATGTTAAATTCCTGTAATATTGTCGTCAACCGGGCAGAAATCAAGACTCCGTGGCTGCTAATAAGACATTTCTGATGGAAACACCCAATAACACTTTGCCCAATATGAAAATCAAACCCAGGACCACATGTTCGGCTGTCGCGCCACTTACTAGACCAACGAGGAAATGTAATATATCTGTTGAAAGGACTTCCTTGAATTCATTCATGTAAATTATGGATGAATAATAGCTTTTGTTCGCGGTTTTGCGGGCGTTAATTTACAATTTGATAATTAAACTTCTATCACACTACTCAAGTTGCTATAACAGTATAGGGTGACTGGTAATTATTAGTGTACGATACTTAAACACGTGATTGTGCTCATGATAACAAACAACTTTTACTATGGGACCAAACCTGAAATCGCGAAAAAACAATCAGCTGTTCAGTACATTAGGCGAACATAAATGAACTTTAGAGCTGATTTGTTTTCGCGATAATTTAAATTAAAGGTAAAGTTCGCGATAAATACCCGTTTGCAAAAGTTTTATAAAGGCGATGATGATAATTCTTGACTCATAAATCATTCGTCGTGTGTTTGTGCTAGGACCTTTAACTGTTCATCACTGCCGTCCGTGTAGATCGAGAAACGCTATGCAATTTAACAATTCTTAAGTTATTTGGGTCGCCATTTAAGCTTTGAACGTCCTGCGAATCAATCTGGGCAGTGAGCACATTTCTTACAATCGACGATTCTCAAACTTTTTTACTAATAAGTTTTAATTTGGTAAGATACTCGTATTTAATTGGCAAGAAGAGGTGAAACATAGAAGGAAGGGAAGGCGTGTGGAGAGGTTTTTAGCCCGGAGGGGTACAGAACAGGTTAACAAAATTCAAAGACAAGCCTTTTTCGTGGTATCCTAATTGGGATGTCATTGTTTTGTCAGCTAACATGCAATACCATATACATAGAAGGCTAGCGGTAAGGTCTATGGTGAAGAAGGGCCATCTCTTTCTTGTCGTTTCGAATATGTCACTATCATAATTATACAGTTCAGGTGGCCAAGTTTAATGCAGCAGCAGATGCGCCATTCAGGTAGTCAATAGTGCAGGTATACGGACACCTGGGACACTCCAGCAGGTGGAGCATAGTTTGATCTCGAGCGCCACACTCGAACTTGGTGTAGGAGGAACTAATAATACCCTATTCATAAAAACATGAAGTGACATACTCGTACCTATTCATACCTCAACCGGTAACGAGTCATATTTCACAAATAATCCACACATTTTTTTTACTATTTATTTATCTTTTTAGACCTGGCTGCCCAGTATTAGCGGGCTCTCGTTTAATCCGACAGATTTAATAGACAGTGTGCGAGCATTTTGGTGCTGACAGCGCCTTAAGATTTTAGATAAAGATTGAGAACCATTGCAGTTCTATTTGGTTTAACAGATAAGTGTCATGTAAAGGATGCCAGATAAGGCTACTTTTGCACGCAATAGATACCCAGGAGGAAGTCATAATTGACCGGAAAGCATTGGAGAAGTTAATTTTATTACAGACATTTCAACGTTGAGTGACCGACGTCTTGCTCTAAATACACGTTTCACTTTCACACGTCAATTATAATTTATATTCGTCTGTTCAATTATATTACACGAAAACACGTAAGAGAAGGTTCTATAATAAACTGTATGCATTCGTGTCATAAATCATGACTGAATGGAGGTCCTAGTAGTTTTAAGAGGCACCAATGGCACGCAGACCTCCACTCTGAGGGACAGTGTGGGCTTTAGGTATGTGTTCCAATTTCTGGTTCTCAGATAAATAGATACCAGTACGTCGTCGTTATGTTATACATTTCCATTTAATAACTAGTTAGCTTATTTTGCTTCGTGTTTGAATTAAAACTTTTTCACTGTACTCTTTTTGACCTTGATTTAAATGCGACACGTGGCGAAAACTCAACTTTTCGCTACAACAAGTTCAGTATACCAACTAAACAAAGTACAGTCAATCAACATAATAGACGACCCGAATGGCGATGGCGTAGTGGTAGTGACGCTGCCTTACGTTCTTAGGGTCCTGGGTTCGAATCCCAGTAGGAGCAAATGTTTGTGTGATGAGCATGGACATTTGTTTCCGAGTCATGGATGTTTATTAATGTATAATAAGTATGTATTTACAAACAAAAAAGTACACATGTAGTATATCAACTATCTAGTGTCCACGACACAAGCTTTGCTTAGTGTGGCACTAGGTGGCGCTGTGTGTTAATGTCCAACGATATTTATTTATTATTTATTTATTTATAATTATACAATTAGTGCGTCGCTGCATAAACATTATTATATTTCTCAGTGTCACATCGAAAAATACTTATATAGAAAGAGAAAAAAAACACTAATACCTACCTAAATACACAGATGACGTTAATGTTGGGCATTCAGTAGACTTGAATGATTGAGAAATCTTCAATTAACTCACGGACATTGCATAGTCTAAGAGCGATTTCGCACTACGTCCGATCCGAATCCGATCCGAACCCGGTCCGGAGTAATAGTAGAACTATTTCTATGGTAGTTTACGCACTAGGTCCGTCATCCAATTTTATATTGTAGTGTATTTTCATGGGTACGGATCGGACTCGTATCGGCCGTAGTGCGAAATCGCTCTAAATCGCAGTGTCTAAAATCATTAAATTATGCACGGGGGACCAACACCGTTGCGTGTCCTGCACGTCATATGGCTAAACGGCCGAAACTGGCGAAATATTCCCGCTGGCAATTGTTGCTGGTCCGTTATGGCATGGTCTCATACATTTCAATACAAACAACCGCGTATGATAACCTTACTGAACCCGTTACAAAAGGGATACGGTGTTTTGGGCAGATTCCTTTAGAATTAAACGAGTTTTGAAAATTAATTGTCTAATAGAGTTTGAATCGGTGCTCTAAATACGATAAAGGAAAACATCTTGAGGAAACCTGAATGTCTTAGAACCAAAAAACGAAGTCATGTGACTTTTATCAACTCGCACTGGGCCCGCGTGGTGAATTAGAGAGGAGGTCTGTGTCCCAGCAGTGGGAACATTATGCTTATGCTTATGGGCTAGACTGGTAGCTCATCAGTTTTGTCTAGGTTAGGCAACTAATCGCACGATAAAGAAGTTTTGCTAATGAATAATCCCGTGCTACACCACAGCCTATTGTTTTACTACAAACAAAACCATAAATCAATAACATACCACATACATGTTTGTAAACATTCGAATCGATAAAAGCTTTTAAAACCAAATAATTTACTGTTGTTTTCTTATGCAAATAATGTGAACATTATTCAAGAGTTTTTGGATATCGAGTAAATATTCCATCCTACATACCGCAGGAATTTAACATCCATTTCCCTCTACCTCTATCTAGTTAGTCTAGTGGCTAGTTGTGCTTTGTGTGTTAATTTGTGTATTTGGTCTGATAAAACGGCACTAATGGGAAAGCATGGCGAGAATCCAGGGCCTCGATTCTGCTATTACAATTATAGTGTCAGAGTATTCGATCATTGATTTCATAATGACCAAGTTCTGTCAAATTTTGACAAGTTTCTTAATTCTACTATCATAATGGCGCCATTATGACCCACCACTGACACTCCATTGAAAGAAATGTCATAGAATATTAATCTCGTACATGAAATCTGGCAATGTTCGCATTTAGTAGTAGATTTCGAAAACCATTTGTACTAAGGGTTTTATAATAATGACAATACGACAATCCATTAAAACACAATTTTATTACGAGACCATTGACCGACCATTGTGAATTTAGCAGATTACGAACTTTAAGCAAAATGACAATGGGATGAGAATGGAATCGTGCTGGAGTGACGAATTTATTAAAATAGCAGAATTAGGCCCCTGGACTTCTATTAGAAATTCCCAAGACTGAAATTATCGTCACGCAATGAACAAGAGTAATCAAAACAGATCTTGACTGATTTGTGTGAACCTGTCCCAAAACATTAAAATCTGGATATTTACGAATTTCAAGTGGATCGGTATTTATTATTAGGCAAACGCGCTCCGCGTTATCCCCGAAACATAAGGCGAGTTTCGATCAAACACACCTAAATCGTTTAAAAGAAAAAAATAAGTAACACTTTATTCAAATCAGGCATTAGGTACAAAAAAACAAGGTGTTCTGATATTTCCTCCAATTAGCAGAATACTAAATTGCTAGCACATTTTGTAAGCCCTTATACGTTGCACGGCACCCACTGACATGACGCTGTCAACCTCATCGAGTTACTACTCATGGACTTGCAAGGACGGCGATCCAGGGCAATAAACGTGATTGATTAGAAAAACACCAAAATCAACTGACTTTTGGAGCGCAGTTTTGGAGAACAGGGTTTTTGTAGCCTTGCTGATTTTATTTTGTACTACTACCATATATATATGTCACCGTAAAATTGTCAAATACGTTATATTACAATGTAACGTGTATCTCTCTCTAGCGACATTGTAAAGTCTCGAATTATTGTCAACTGAACATACGGAAGTATCTCTTGCCCCCATAAACGGGACTTGGGGCACCCCCCCGTTAGGTTAGTTAGGTTCCTTTAAACCCTGCACCCGGAAATAGGGGCCCCGCGAAGCGGGGCTCCGTCGACTACGCTTTTTAGGGGAATATGAAGTGTTTTAAGGTTAGGTTATATTAATCGATATTTCTCAGGAATGGTACAGTATCTTTTCATGGGAGTGGTACCACTGGGCAAGGGGGACCCCTCCTTCTCTCCACACCGCGTGAGTTGACTACCATCGCATGCATTTCACGAAAAATAATGCGTTTTATTGTAAGCAGTATGTTCATTTGACAATAATTCGAGACTTTACAATATCGCTAGAGATATTACAATATAACGTATTTGACAATTTTACGGTGACATATATATGTCAGGAGGATAACTAGTTTATCTATATACTTTAGTCATTGTAAAACACCAAGTGAAAATAATTTATTTTAACTTAAAAATATGCCTTATAGTAATAAACCATTAATACATATACATAACTGATCTCGAGGGTTTGATTCAAAAAGCGGTACTCCTAGACACGGCTCGTAATGTTAGGAGGTTCCTCTCTCGGGAGCCCCGCCGGTAGCTTGGGTAAGCTCAAGTTCCTGATACCGGTGGACTACATTTTTTACATTTTAAATGTTTTTACATTGTTTTTTGTAAGGAATATTGATTTGTAAAGGATATTCAAACCATTCAAAAGCACAATCAACACAAATAAGAAATCAGTACAAAAAAGACACATCAGAAAACATCCAATACTTAAAACAGGCGGCACGGGCACGTCATTACGTTCAAAAAACGATAAAACAGACGTTATACTAAAAACAAGTCGAGTCAGAACTCAGAACACATCCGACAAAAAAGAAAAACGGATGCTGTGAGTCGAGCACGAGACAGAACGGCCACGGAGGACTAATTCAAATGGATGGGGTGTTTTTTGAAATGAATATCAATGCAACAAGATTATGTCTTTTGCCATTGAATTGATATAGGCAATCAAATTATATACTTCTGCTTTTATACTTCTCTATTAATCGTCTCGTCCCGGTTCAGCCATGCCATTAATTCACACAGTTAATCCATCGTTTGAGATCATGCTTGTGTTACTTCAGTTAGTTTCGTAACGTTTCACCAATTTTACTGCGCATCAAACACAGCATTAGGTCCCTCTAAAATCGAAACAGTTAAACGGGAACTAGGAATGTAGAAAAGAATTTGCATACGATACAAAAGGATTTCAGAATGTCTACGAACACTAAACGAGTACAGACAGGCAATTTTATTTTGTTCTTATTTTAATCCCTGCTCTTTTATGATGTGCATGGAAATTTTAACTTTGAATTTCATTTGTAGGAAGAGCGTGTGCAACAGAAAGTAATTTTTCCTTTCATGAAAGTCTGCTTGCCTTATTGTATCTAAGTATTATTTGTTTTGTGAAGCACGAGTGTTTCGATACACAATGTTATGGTCCTTTGTCAACAATATGTGGTGATTAGATATGCTTGGGTGTCCTGATGCGTTTATACGGCTGATCGATACACGTACTGACTACGTCTCCCAATTCCTCCTTCCCTTGTGGGTGAATGTCAACACTAATTGACATGACTACCTCTCTAATAGGACGACGCTTTGCGGCACCAGACTAGGAATTAATCCAATGTTAGACATTGGAACCGCAAACCGAAAGACGATGCGTTGGAAGACCTCCCACTAGGTGGACCGATGACCTGGTGAAGGTTACGGGAATCCGTTGGATGCGAGTCGCACGTGACCGGTCAATGTGGCGACACTTGGGGGAGGCCTATGTCCAGCAGTGAATGTCTTTCGGCAGAAATGATGCTGATGATGATTAAGAATAATCGTACTACTATATTATACGCTTAAAAACAAGGATATTGAGGGCAGTATAGCAGAAAGATAGGCAGAAACAAGGGTATTAGCGGATGAGTTACTAACACCACACAAAGCGGCGATCGACAGGCGTGGCATGATAAACACATTTCTCTATTTTTTTGAAGCTACGACGTTCGCACTACGCTAGTGAATTTTCCGAGTCCAGGCTGCAACAAATGTAGTAGCCAAAATTGTGGTCCAATGTTTCACAAGGCCGCATGTGGTTAGATGCTCGCAAGTTATGTAGTAAACCTAATTATTATATGGCTGTGTACACACACTACTAACCGCACCGAAATGCAAACCACATAGTTAAAGCCTAAATTACATTAGTCTGGTTCCGTTCTACCGCGTTTGAGTAGCCGACCACAGGGGCTAATTGGCAGTAAATATTAATAGCTTTGTGGCTTACGTACAAAAATGCGCCCGTCACTGTCAGAACGTTGAACGCTTGCTCTTTGATACCGGGTCTTTCTGTACGAGTACTTTTTCCGTCCTTTGACTATAAAACCAGCTTGAGTGCTGTGAGCGCGACGGGCGTAAACTGCGGCGTAATTTGTTTACAAAGGGCAGAAAAAGCCAAGGGGTTCCTTTTGTTTCGTGTTTCCCTCCATGTTTTCAGTTGCAAGATCATTTTCCGCTAGATTGATGAAGTTATAATATATTTTTTTTTGCTTTATCATGCGATCAGTCGAAAGACCAAGAGCAGATATGTTGTAGGATCAGTGGCGATCAGAGTTAATTATTCCCCATTAGGAATTTCTCTATAATTAGATATGGCTATCCAGTATATGCCGTCTTTTCAGCCTTCGCATTGCCTCTGGAATCGTTAGTTGTAGGGCTAAATGGTTTGGGTGATCCTTCAACCTTGTTTTGTATTTCAGGTTGGTGTTGTTAATTTCCTCTTTCACTGTGTTCATTTGTAGGTTGTTGTGGATTTCAGGAATTTTTAGAAACCACGGAGCGTTGGATATTTGCTTGAGGATGTAGTTTTGACATCTTTGCATGATGCTAATACTAGAGTCACAGGCTGAGCCCCATAATTGAACTCCATAGGTCCATATCGGTTTCAAGATTGTCTTGTAAATAAGGAGTTTATTGTCGAGAGACAATTTGGAGTTCCGTCCAAGCATCCAATACAGTCATTTGAATTTTATGTTTATTTCATTCCCTTCGGTTAGGTGGAGTGGGTAACAAGATCAGTGCTGGCCTTGCCTGCAGAGAGTGGGTAAGGTCAAGCCCGCCACACTATTCTCAAACCACTGTAACTCCTGAAAGCTAGAATCAACAGTGGCGACCACCAGAAAAGCGCCGAGACAATGAAGCTCGACGAAGTCCCAGAGAATGAATTTAACTGTCTGTCTGATCCCGCAACGAAATTAATCAGAAAGTATAGCGGAGGAGTAGGAAAAAACCGTAATTTCCACTTCCCTCCATATCAGCAGGAGACAGAACGAAACAAAGCCAATAAGCAAAAAAGGACTTTTACAACTGGGTTGGGCCCTAGCACCACGGAAAAATCTAAGTTGTGAGCTTGATTCCAATAATTGGTATGGAATAAGAGCTCGTGGCTATATAATAACAGCCACTCGGGTCGATCTTTAGGTTAAGCCGTGCTTGCCTAGGTTGGTCTGTGGATGGGTGACCACCCTTACATACAGAGTTTCCTCCGTGCCTCGGAAAGCACGTTAAGCTGTTGGTCCCGGCTGTCATTTGTCCATCTTTGGCAGTCGTTACAGGTAGTCAGTGGCCCTAAAAGTCTGACAACCAGTCTTACCAAGCGGTATGGTATTACCCAGTATAAACTGGGTTGTGGAGGTCAGATAGGCAGTCGCTCCATATGAAATACTGGTACTCGTATTCAGCTGCTTCCTGTTAGACTGGAAGCCGACCCCAACATAGTTAGGAAAAGGCTTGGCAGATGATGTTGAATAGGTATGGCGAAAACGCTTGAATGCTTGAATTCTAGTTTCTACAAGGTCCGTATCCAAACTAATATTATAAATGCGAAAGTAACTCTGTCTGTCTGTCTTTCTGTCTGTCTGTCTGTCTTTGCTTCACGCCTAAACTACTGAACCGATTTGTGTGAAATTTGGTACAGACATAGTTTGGAACTTGAGAAAGGACATAGGATAGTTTTTATTACAAAAAATAAAACAAAAATAAAATTTATTCCGGACATACAGCGCCATCTATTGGTCAAGAGTCCGCATTTTTGAAGAGATCCCGCGAGATCGGGAACTATGTGGGTAAAACCAAAAATCTGCCGGAAGTCACTATTCCACGCGAACGAAGTCGCGGGCAAAAGCTAGTAGTAAATAACTCCGGATGTAAACTGTACACTATCCAGCATGATTGCGTTAATTTTACAAAAGACTGCACTCCCATAAAATGTGATGTGCAGATTGTTTATATTCGCAGTCAGATGTGGAATACTGACAAAAAGGCGAGCTTGAAGGAAAATAATTTACTCAAAGTTACCATGACCTGTGAGAAATTGGGCAACACAGTGATTAACATCCAGCCATGTCCTGTCCAGCCGCACAAAACGGATGGATGGAAGTGTTGGCCCTTGATGGAATCATATCACCTACATTGCCATTCAGACAATAGTTCCTCCCAGACGTCGGTCTGTGGTTTGAATAATCTAGAAATAGTAGTGGTAGTAGTAGTAGTTGTGTGTGTTTCAATGGCAACAACCTAATTTTCTATTCTACGGACTCTTCATGGAATTACGTGGAGTCCTTTTTCTACTTTTACTTTATTTTTGGTTTGAACAAAATTCGTTTAAAAGCACTATTAAGGCTGAAAGCTTCACCGTACAAAGCTTTTGATGTCACTTTTGTTTTTTCAGGAGGCGGGACGCAATAAACTTTTTGTATTAAAATCCGATGCGTGGTACTAATGGCGTTACTTTAAAATAACAAAAACCATGTTAAATAAACACTTACTGAATATGCATACAGTTACAAACAAGAAACACATCCGTATGTAAATCTACTTCACCGCGAATCAGACGATAAATCAGAATGTATTCAATGTTGTTGTCATGCCTTTTTATTCGAGTATAATATTTCAATGACGACAATCATAAATCATGCAGTTATATGTCTTGTCTGCATCTACCTTTATACTTTTTCTAAAGACATTATTACTACGTGCGTTGGAGCGATGTTTGATTCGAATGCACGTAGTGATAATGGCTCCGTCGAGAAATACCGTTGCTCCTTTTGCAATTTGAATGAGCAAGTCAGTGATTTGAAAATGGAACCAAGCGTGCAGACACTGTGTTTTAGTCATTTATAGTTGCCGCATCAATGTCTCGTACACCAATGAATGTGTTCAATTTACCAAAAGAGAAATGGCATAATACGGACTTAGCAAAGTCATTTAGCTTCATTATTGGAGTTCAAGTATGTACGTTTCCTTGAATAACTAAGCTACTCGTGTTCAAGAGATTAATTTCACTCGGAGCGCCTCCTGGCGTTACCTTACGTTCAAAGCTAAGAGATCACTTTACCTGGGGAATCAAACGTAATTCGAGTCTTTGTCAGATTTATCCCGCTGTTGTCAATATAACTCCAGGATTACCTGTCACGGGGCATTCTGTCTTGGGCGGGGTCGTTCTACTAAGTTACTCAAACCTTTCAATGCTTTTGGAATGAAATTCGATGTTTTTCATGCGATTCAAACATCATCATTCTGAAGTTCCTGCTCTGATTCTTTCAAACGAATGATTTTAATTAAATTAAGTTGCTTAAATATGGCAAAAATTAATGTTTTGGAAAATTGGGTTGTTAGAACACTAAAACACCCACTTACGTAACGACTCGCTATTCGGTGTACAAGTAATTATGGGTTAGTAAAAGTACACAATCAGTGTATTGAATCTACGATCTGCAGCGTGTGTATGAAAAAAAAAATTAATGCGTTCATTCAACGCAACAGAAGAGAAAGTAGATATAGATTTTTCTTCTTTTTAACTTTGCATATATGTACTCGCAAAAGTATGATATAATTGTATCATTTTATTATTAAAATAACTGTGTGTTGTGTAATAATAACGGACTGTAAGTAAGAACTATAATAATGAAGTTAATGTACTAGTTTGTTACGTTGCAATTATACAGTTCGAATAAGCATACTGTGTAAATTATGTGCGATTTCTAACGTATAAATATTTCAGCTGTTGAGTTACTCGTAAGTTGCAGTAGTGAGAATTTTGTAATACGGCTACTAAGTAGCCTATTATAAAGTAGGCGTGAGGAACTACGACTTGTGGTTTTTAGTTCAGTGCAGGTAAAGTAACATTTGCAGGTAGCGTGTTTTTTTTTTTTTGTACTTATAATATTAAGAACAAAAGTCTTAATAATTAATTACGATCTAGCCTAAAAGACTAATAAGCAATTTAACTCTAACTTAATATGTTACGTGAAAGAATATGTTAAAACTAAGAATAGTGTTCATTTGCACTTTTACACAAGTCCGTAGCACTTTCTTAGAGACTAATATAATTTATAAAACACTATGTTCTTGTGTTATATAAATAGCACAACATTGTTACTATTACTCATTCACTTTGTACACTACACTAATTCAAAAGGTTTAGTTATTTTTGGCCTACGCACTAAGTCTGTGTTGTCTAGCAGTTGAATTGCCTCAACATTCACGTGTCGATGAAGTCTGTGTTCGTGGGCTTCAGCAAATTTTTGGATAATAGTGGTGACGAATTCCATTTTAAGGTCACGATGAAGGTCGTCATTTCTTATACACCAGGGTGCATTGACAGCATCCCTAAGCACTTTATTTTGGAATTTCTGGATTATTTTGACGTTGCTTTGTTTAGTACAGCCCCAAAGTTGGATGTCATACGTCCAATAGCTGCTAGGTAGCGTGTGAAAATTAAATAGCGAAGTTAAATCCTTTACAGCGAATAACTTGCAATAATTTTCCAAATGGAATAACCCGACCCATATTATAATGCATTGCAATTCATTTACGTGAAAGCTTCACAGCGGAATGTTCCACCATTTAATTAATTAACATCGATGAAAACACCGCAATATTTAAGAACCATTTTCAAAGCTGCCAACTTTCAGAATGCACAGTATTAATGAAGGTGTTGCTCTGTTGTCCTACGGTTTCCAAAGACGAATTAGCATCTTTCTCCAGACGATTAGTATGTCTAGAGGCGTCATTGAATGAGAACTCGAAATAAATTTGCAAGCATTAGAAGGTTGGGCTTTATCGTGACCTAGATGTTAGGGAATAAATACGATAGTTACTAAACTTATAACCAAAGAAACACCTTACACAATTTATCTACCTACAGATTGTTTTCGAAATTGTAAAAACGTGAAACGTGTAAATTAATTTATGCTTACTTTCAAGCTACTATCTTGTGTCTGTTAATTTTGTAAGTGTTATTCAAGAAGTTACGCCTCCTCCTCCTCCGAACAATTGAGGTCCTCTCAATTATTCTTAGACAATAAGTAGCAGAAGTTTATTCCCACAAAACGGCACGAAACTGGCAAACATCGATGAGTCGAGTGCGGATCTTCGACGAAGTCACCATGGCGCGTCATCTGGTCTGCGTGGAAAAGCGCTACCTCGTGCATCTAGCAATCTTAACAAAATAATCTTAGATCGTGATGCAAAGGCAGCAGCATCCGCCGCAGCAGCCACCGCAACATCCGCCGCCTCCGCACATTTTTATTTTATTGGAAGGTAACGAGTACTTGAGAAGTCTAAAATGGGTAAAATATAGGTCGGAAGTAGAGGAATCTAAAGATGTAGAAAGTCACAATTCTGAATCAAAATCAAAAAAATAAAAATAAAAAATATTTTATTTCACATAGGCCTACATGGGCACTTATAAAACGTCGAGAAAGGTGCACGGTTCGCGTTGGTCGATTCCATGGAGAAGAACCGGCAAGAAACTCCATGGTTACACTTTTCAATTCATTTGGTATTACAATATTATTATGATTCATTACAGCATTAGTACTAAAGTATGGGGGGACAGCGTAGGCCCGACAATAGGTCGTTGCTTGCTAACAAAAAATGTAAAACAAAAGGAATATTTAACAAAAGTTAAACAGCATCCGGGAATCTGCCTACAATGTTCACTCATTCACAAATAATTAGGTAAAAAAGCATCTATACAAAGGTAGGTAAATTAAAAAAAAAAGTACATTTAATTAAAGAACTAAATTAAACAAATGACACAAATATTGTCATCAGTGATGTAACTATTCTGAGCAAAATATGAGAAAAAATGATTTGAAAACTACTGTAATAATCTGAATCAAAAGAAAAAGAATAATGAGATTGAGAATAGTTAGAGACATCCACAAATCTGTGCCGTTTATGAGCTACCAGGGAAGCCGCATGCGCAGAAGGAATCATAGCCAAACTTCTTTGTCATCAACGTAGTCCTTGATTTTGTAATATGCTTTTTTCATAAGGACACGTTTAATATAGTTTTTGAACTTTCCATCGGTCAGTTCTATAACTGACTTTGGCAACTTGTTATAAAAGCGTAGGTATACTGTTTATAATAAAAGACTTGCTAGTTTTTGTTAATCTGAATTTAGGTAAAATGTAATAAATTTTAGAAGTATTAATCGTCTCATAGAGAGGAGGCCTGTGTCCCAGCAGTGGGAACATTAATAGGCTGATCATGATTTTGATCAGAAGTATTAAAGGAATGACTATTTTCAATTGACTTTTTGTACTTCTACTTCATTTATTGTATTGGTGAGAAATTATGTTTTATAAGAATAACCGGCATCATCATTGATATATTATTATTCTGACCAGTTCGATAGAACCATCAAAGCCAATATTAGATAGTTTGGTTTGAGTAAAGCCAGTTTCTGAAACTAACTGGAAAGCCAATTAGATAGAGTACCTCCCAACTAGCACACATGCTTCAATTACTTTAGTACAACCAAACCACTACCACCACATGTTCAGCAGTAGCGCTTGCTAGACTGGACCAACGGAGCGTTCGACAGTCACAAAGTTTTCCAAGTAATGGTCCTGCATTATAATTTATAATGTAGCTTATTTTAACTAGCTAGTTTTACTGGCAGACGTATGAATAATAAAAACTCATAAATATAAAGAGTTATAATAACGTAAATAAAATGTTATGTAAGAAAAATGTGAAAATTTAACCTCTTTTCTATGTTTGCAACACCCTACGAAGGTCATATACTTGATTAGTTAAAATTAATCTTAATCTGTGCAATAATTACAAAACTAAGAGAAAACAAGATGTTATAACCGGTAGAGGGACATCTTGACAAAAACATTGACCATATAAATTATTCTATGCTTTTCGTCGGTTATTACAAAACCATGACCAGCTTCATAAAAAGTGCAATTCCTACACAGTCACAATGTATGAAAATAATAACGGGGAAATACTTAAGAATTTTGGCATTATTTCGCATTTTGTATATTCCGTAAAGTGTAGTAAAAACTTATTTCAATTCAAGCCTGATCCATTGCATCATCTCTCTACCTTGCCCATGTTACTTGGATTCGGCACAAAACGGTTTTTCCTTCTATTTTCCTACACTCTGTCAACCGCCCTTTAACTTTCATATCAATCCTCACACAATCAATCGAGAGCAGCGATCAAACTAAGTAACTTTACGCAAAAATTATTGCTGGGAAACAATCTATGTAACGCACTTAAAACATTGTGCTGATGGATGGATTGAATAGTACGGGGGTCGTGGAGGTGTTATAAGTCAAAATCTTACAAAAAAAACTTGTATTTAAAAAAAAACCTTGTCAAAACTTTGTAACTTTGACCCCCCATATCTCCGTAACTAGAAGGTTCCCAGGTGTGGTGTAGAACAAAAAAATGATCGCAATGACGGGGAAAACAAGTGCCTTTCGGCTTCGTGAAGAGGTGTTTTACACCCTTTATTGGTTTAGACAGTTTAGATATATAATCAAAAAATCTAGAGACATCGATCGAAACAATCTTAGTCTAAGCAATCAAATCGAGTTTAAATAATTTTGTGCGTTTGTTAGGATTCATGCACAGACGACCGACAATAATTACTAACGTAATTGGTTTTCGATTAAATTATAGATTCCGTTAACAGCTTAGATACATTTCCAAGATAGGATTAACATCTTGTGAATCGCAATGCTATTATTTGGAACTATAATATAAATAGAAACCCTCGACACATTCACAAGGAGTTAGGAGGGTGATTTTTAAACGTCATACGATCTATCATAATTTAAACTTTACCCCAATTTCAAACCTGGAATTTCTAGACATAGATGTATTGACGTCCAACTTTGACACCGGCGTGAAGTTCAAATAATGATAAATCGTTTGACCTTTAGAAAATGACCCATCGCTCTTGTTACTACTTTGGAACACTATACCAGGCCAGAATGTATAACTTCGCAAATGTTTGCGGGACCATGGACGTAACTTTAAAATTATTTTTGGTCTTGATAGTTGATGTATCTATTTGAACTTTAAAAGAAGAACAATGAATCATTATTAAAAGGTCAGTGTCGAGAACCAACTTATATTATAACGCTCAGTCCCTGAAATTATACATAAAAGTGAACCTGTTTGTACAAGATAACTGATTGAATAAAAACAAATAAAAACGAATTCCTTAAGAGGCTTGCGAAGCATGCGAATTTCATACAAACGTAATTGTACCAAAATAATTTGTAAATCAAACATATTCTTAAGGTAGTGTGTATTTATTTTGATTGGATTACATTATATTTAGGTTCCCAAACACATATTTTGAATGAACACTGATTTAAATGAGAGTTATGAGAAAAAAAAAATCTATAGAAATTTTATATTTCTCATAACTCGTCTTTATATCATTGTCCTTTCAAAATATTTATTTGGGAACATAGATATTCTATAATATCATCGTTCACGAGTTAAATCCCTCAAGTACAGCTAGGTGAGAAGCTGATCTTGGTAACTGAGAAACAGTACTTATGCGTCTATTAATTAGCAACAATCTTGAGGTGCTGATGACGTCATAATGGCGTATCAAATGAAAACGTAATTGAGTACGGTGTTGAGGGACGTTTATTAATACGGGCCTTAATCTATCATTACGGAAATGCAAATAAGATTTATTTACTTAGGACTAATGGGGGTTACGTAGCAACATAATGGCGAAGAATTTTTGAAATCGTTCAAGTAGTTTTGGAGTTTATTCGTTACAAACATACAAGAATACAAATCGTCCCTCTTTAAGGGTAATACCCTAACTCCTGAAACTATTCTGCCTTCGTCATTTAGTGACGGCAGCGTTATGATGAGCCGTGGAACTTTGCACTTTATGGAAGTAGAACGAAGACTGCCATTCTCATACATATTTTTTTAATTACATCATCATACCCTGTCCCGCAACTGGGCAAAGGCCTCCATTGACCAGTCAGACCAGCTGGACCTTGAGGGTCGAGAAGTTGGAGCCGCGTCACAACACCAACTTCAAGTCGTTTGTGGTGCGAGTTCCGACACAATATTTCGCCAAGTTTCTCAAGGAAGAGTTTTGGCCGAAGGGTGTAGTCTACCGACGTTTTCGCGGCAGGCTACGTGACACCGCACAGCGTAACACGACGCCGCCACTTCGTGTCTGATGGTTCATAGTTTATAAAGAAAGAAAAGAAAGAAAAATATTTATTTGACGTCAGTTATTAAAGCACACACACAATTAATAAAAAAAGATACAAAACAATGAGTAAAACATAGTAGAAAGAAATGTGCTGTGTGCCTCACGGCTGCGCTAAAAAGGTTATAAGTTAGATTTTGCATGTATTAGTATATTTTTATATTGTAATGTAATTTTGTGTATTTTATCTGAGGGCCTTAAGATGCCTGATTTTAAAATTATTGATTGATTGATTGATTGTTTTCCAACTTTAATATTATTGTCGTTTAAAAATTTGGACAGAATTTGGATTATTTTAGGAGAAAAGTTGGCTGGGGCAGGTTAGGAGGGTTGAGGAGCTTAAGGTATAATATAATTTGTACGTATTGTGGTACACACTATAAAATAATTATAATAAAAATATTTTATGACACAAAATAAAATTATACATTTCCATTTGAAACCCTGACTCCTGTGCTAGGTGAGACCTCTGTTACAGGGGTCAGTGTCTTAACCCGTTTTTGTCACTAGTGTTCACATTTTATGCATCAAATTTATAAGAATCATAAAACAATAAAATAATGCATGCGAGCTCTTGCGTGTGTTTGTGCGATATTATATCTTCTCATACGCATAATATTAGTGGTTTAAAATGGGAAATACACAAAACACACTTATGAGTCTTTCGGATACAAAACGTCTAAGGCATTTTCACACTAAACATTGTTAGTAAACAAAATCTATAATATTCCTTACCTGTGAAATGACACCTATGCCACAACCACTACATGATTCACTTTTATATGACGTGATAGAAATTCATTTTCATGGTAAAAATAAAAAAAAAAATCGTACCAAAATCTTATAATTCTCACAAAACCACTTACGAAACGAAAATGCCGCCAAATACCATTGATGACAATTTCAGTGATACCAGAATGAATATTCATTAGCTTCCAATTATGCATAAAAATATTTAATCAGTGTAATGTTAACATATAGAAGAATAACCTTTATAGCCTGACAAAGGTAGACCTACGTCGGCGTAACTTATGGTTCATTATTGTGTGTCAATAATTTGGTAATTTGGTGAGTTCTGTTTGAATACTATGTCTATTCCCAATGCCTCTATATTTCGTTAAAATCTCTTTGCCATAATAAAATAATAACTACATTAGATGATGGGACAGTCGATCATGTTGACGCTGGCAGAATAGTCAACATTTCCGTATTATTGTTTAGTTGCCAAAGAGGATAGAAAAAAAAGGTCAATGCTGAGAGTCATTAAATGAGCATACGTAAGGATTATTCATAAATCATTGGCTTTTGTGATAAATACGGCTAACCTTATCCATTAAACTATACGACCCTACCACTATATTTTACACAGGCAGTGGTATAGTTTTTATTAATGAAACTGGAATTTTGGCAATCAAACGATTTTAGCTAAACCAGTTCAGTAAGTCGTGGGTTCGAACCAAGGCAGGCGCATTACTTTGTGTAATTTATTTCATCACCACTGCTCTCAAAAACGGTGAAGGAAAACATCCTAGAACCAAAAATTCGAAGACATGTGACATCTACCAATCCGCACTGGGCCCGCGTGGTGGATTATAGCCCATACGCAAAATACGCGCTTTGACGTGGAGTTGCGAACACCAGCCCGTTGTACTATACAATACAGCATTAGTCGACACTAAGTCCTGACATTAAGTTGGCTTTTAAGCTTCGCCGCACAGACAAAGCTCTATGTAGCTGAGCAACACTAACATGGAGATAACAGGAATCAATTTAATCGAGAATTGAGAGGAGACGGACTCGGGCAAGCGTTATTTTAGCGGCAGTTGGGAGGAAATTGCGCAGTCTGCATGAATACCCGGCACAGGCCGCAGATGCAAACAGTTTTCGGTCCACTTGCCACTTGCCATAGAGGAACCCTGGGGGTTTCAATGAACATATACCCAGGTCTTTACTGAGTCACTGTAAGGTATTTTGGTACCACCGAAAACAATCTGAGGAAGCATATCATTTCCAATTTTCCAATAGGTATATCGTGTTATATTCAAAATAATCTATGTACTTACGACGTGTCATATTATTAGACAAACAATATTTCTAAAGATTTCCGCTCAAAACGCATTATTAAATTCACGGAAATTCCAGTTACAATTATATATACAACTAGCTATGCCCTGTGGTTTTCATTGCTCACATGATATAACCAATAGAAATAGAAAATATTTAAAATCCCAGAAGGTTAATTTCAATACGAATCTAAAATTTACAATGTAGGTATAATAATGTTATTTGCAGGATATCCCACAATGACCGATGACTGGCTCTAATTACAATATTTATGTAGGATAGTCGTTTTTTGTTAACTATTTTACAATACATGATGACAAACTTTTTTTGATTAACGTAAACTCCACTAACTTAGAACTAAACACATAATTACTACACGAACTATTTAGGTCGGCAGAAATTTAAACTAGGTTGCGAAACTCAATCCATTCGAGGCGTTCTTGTTTAAATCCGACATTTGCACCTAGCGACTAATGTGCTTATACAATAAATAAAAAGCGGCCAAGTGCGAGTCGGACTCGCCCATAAAGGGTTCCGTAACAGCAAGTAACACAATAATATAAAAGTTACGATTTTACGATTTAGGATGTATTAAAATAAAAACTACTAACTAGATCTTGTTCAAACCAATTTTCGGTGGAAGCTTACATGGTAATGTACATCATATTTTTTTTAGTATTATCATTCTTGTTTTAGAAGTTACAGGGGGGACACACATTTTACCACTTTGAAAGTGTCTCTCGCGCAAACTATTACGTTTAGAAAAAAATGATTCTAGAAACCTCAACATCATTTTTGAAGACCTATCCATAGATACCCCCACACGTATGGGTTTGATGAAAAAAAAAATTGAGTTTCAGTTCAAAGTTTAGGGAACCCCAAAATTTTTTTGTTTTTTTTTTCAATTTTTGTGTGAAAATCTTAATGCGGTTCACGGAATACACTACTTACCAAGTTTCAACAGCATAATTCTTATAGTTTCGGAAAAAAAGTAGCTGTGACATACGGACGGACAGACAGACAAAAATGACGAATCTATATGGGTTCCGTTTTTTGCCATTTGGCTTTGGAACCCTATAAAGGATGGTAAGTATGTCAGCGCTGTGGTCTGCTATTGCCGTGTTGTGTTGTGTTGTTACCAGGAATCTGTTATCGGAGGATGAAAAAATTATCTCAACGAAAGTGTTCAGTATTGTTTAATCCCATCCTTAAAAATGTTATGTCATCTTTCTAAAAGCCTGTTAATTAAGACATAGCTATTGAGATTTCAGTATATTTTTGGTTAACTTTCAGGAAATTCAAACCTATTTTTGCGGCCCATCTTTTCAAGAGGTTAGGCCACTACATTAATCATTTTCATTTCATTTCTCATTTTTTTTGTCGTTTAGCAAAGTCCATTTAAAAAAAATCGAAGGATGTCTTCCAACGAGTTTCCCACAACATCCAACATTGAATTTATGTCTGAGAAGCGAGGAGGGTCGAAGATGCAGTATGAGGGCCACCCACGGAACAGAAAAGGGCCACCAGTATCATCGTAAGAAAATTTACACGAATGGTGTAAAAGTGTAAATGAAATTTAACGTTAAATACGCGGAATGAAACAATAAAATTTAAGGCACACGATACGCCTTCCCCAAGTGTCGCCACATTGGCCGGTCCCGTGCGACTCGCATCCAACGAATTTCCGCAACCTTCACCAGGTCATCGGTCCACCTAGTAGGAGGTCTTCCAACGCAATGTCTTCCGGTTCGCGGTCGCCACTCCAGAACTTTTCGGCCCCATCGGCCATCCGTTTTGCAATCAATGTGCCCTGACCATTGCCACTAAATTTTGGCAAAATTAAAGTTAATTTGTAGGTGTGTGAACGATTCTGATGTCGATTGTTTTGTTTGCGTAACTACTGCAAAGAATTTGTTGAAATTTTGAACAAACAATCCTTATAAGCTTCGCTTTTCAAGTAAGTAAGTAAGTAAAATTTATTTGTTTAAACATGGTGTACATGATACATTGCATGCAAGATAATAACATTATACAGAAAAGTTCTAACATGTTCAGCCGCATATCGTGGCGTACAAATTGGTAGGAAGAGATGGCGCATAAACCGTGTCAATATTACATCAACACATTATAAGAATTATTACATATTCAATTATCATTATTCATTAAGGATTAGGTACTCGTATCATTACACAAAAAATATGCTTTTTGAAAAGCATATTTTTTTAGATCAAATTAAATGTCAAAGTACTTGGTCATTAATAAAATAGCCAATAAAAATATAAATACAATACCAACTATAATTAAAATTTAAATTCCAAATTACAACTATTCCAAAATAAAGAGAACAAAATTACACGACTACTATAACATGTCTCATAAATACAACGTCGTCATCTTAAAAACGAAGAAAATTGTCTTCTTTTATATAAACTCTGATATACTGTAATATGCTCTTTTAGTTACCAAACTCTTCAATTTACTTTTAAGAGCACAATTTATTATAAATGGAGCCATGCAAAAGGGGATGCCCCGTTTCTGCAGTGCATCAGGTATGTTTGCACAAGCACACGTCGATGGTTTTCATGCCATCGTCAGACAGAAATCTGCCTCTTTGCTCTGCAGAGTGCGGGACTGCTCCAACTCCATTCTGAAGACCATAGCGGGGAGGTACGATTCTCCTTTGGAAGGTGATCTTGTTCAAAGATGCATCTTGAACAACAGCTTTACTGTCAAATAGAACATTATTACTAACATAGGTATAAGTTATCTTTTTGTTTTTTTACTAACCCATATGGATGTTGCTTATCCGAATTAAAGATTATTTTATTTATAAAGGCTTTCATGATTTTCTATTGGCCCATTGAAAGTCATTCCCCGCAATGGCTTTTAGTGGGCATGAGAGTGCTGAATGAAACGAAATAAGTTAAGTAAATTCTGGTAAAATCGCAAAGTTCATTTACGTAACAGTGCAATCACTTAATCAAAAAAAGGTTTCACCTCGGAATGAGAGACAATAACCTGTAAACTCATAAACACCTTTATTTTGGTCTTCCTAAAGTTGTTTCAAAAGTCTTATGAAATTTCGTATCTGCGTCGTAAGTGATTCAAGGTCCTAAGGTCACAATATCAGTGTTTCTCCATTATCTCGGTTTCTATAGCTCCAATGAATTTACATTTAGGTATTATAAAAATTTTAGAGCATGAAAAATGGACCGTGGCGTGTAACTTTAAAATTATTTTTGGTCTTGATAGTTGATGGATCTATTTGAACTTTAAAAGAAGAACAATGAATCATTATTAAAAGGTCAGTGTCGAGAACCAACTTATATTATAACGCTCAGTTCCTGAAATTATAATTATAAAAGTAAACCTGTTTGTACAAGATAACTGATTGAATAAAAACAAACAAAAACGAATTCCTCAAGAGGCTTGCGAAGCATGCGAATTGGGTTGGTATTGACAATGAACTTTGAAGCTTAGTTTTACGATTTGAGAGATATGCATAACAGCACGTTTCATACCTGATGGACCGCACTGTAGAGGTTGTTGCAAAGTTAAGGAGAATAAATTTTTACCATGTTGTTATGTTTTGACCGAATACGTTCAAACGGCGCGGATTTCCCACCATTCGTAGATATTTGATGGAGGAAGATGATCAGTCAAACTGGTACAGATCAAATACATATCTTTTGGAAGGTATTGAGGTGTATCCTTGTACACTTTCGCGTCCGCAACTCGTCTGTACAAGTTCGCTCTATCCTTGAATATGCTTTGCTGCCATTTCAATTGGTTGTTAATGCCACAGCAATCTATGAGTCACTCCGTCATTAGGAATAAATCATATTTCAAAAAGCTCATTTACAAAGATGCGTATCAGTACCGCAATATTTGAGTGCAGACTTTTAAATGTTACAGATACCCTCAAGGCATTCAATGAAGGCAACGTATTCCGTATACTATGGAGGTATAGGAACTCAAACAATGCGTAATTCTAGACGAGAAGTCGAGAAATTATAGAGTGTGCAAGCGATCAATCAGTGATGTAAGAAAAAATTATTGCACTAGCCCGAGTCATGTAATTGAATGGAAGTTCCGTATAATTGTTACGATTACAAACTATCATCATGCATATACAGGGAACTTGCTGCTTTCCTTTCAGGCATTTTAGTCATGAGTTAGCGTCAAAAATACAAAGTACTTATAAGGACATCAGAACCTGATTGTTAACATATTTTTAAAACAGGGCACGTTTAAATAATGACAAGTTGAACTGTTTAACTTCATTCTTAAAGGTCAGGAAAGCTCAAATTGATTCAACTTAAAATGTACTTTAATAAAAGCTTTTAAAGTAAACAACCGTGAAGAATGCTTTTCAACTTTTACTTTTTGCTGTCAACTGGACCTTCCGGAAACGAATACCTTTTCTAAAACATATGAAAACGGGTAGGTATTTATCGCGAATTTACCTTTTCTATATTGTTGGAAAGAAACCTATTTCCAATTACACAGAAAAGAGTTGAAGTGCACTTAAAATAATAAAAGGCGAAAGTAGTTTCCTTTTCCCAGTGATTTCTCTAGTGGCTTGGTCTATTTTGCTCAGTTTATTGAAAAATGTTTATCTTCGCATAAGCATACTTAGGGATATCATTCATAATGTTCAATACTTCACACTAGTGAGACACAAGCCTCCTCTCGGTGAGAAAGATAGTCATCTACCAGGCAGTCCAGTGCATCTTTGAGGACGTCACATGAATGTCTTCGAACGGCTTTCTTCCAGTTCCAGGACAGGCCGGTTTCCTTAAGATGTTTCTTCACCGTTTAAAGAGAACTGGTGTCGAAATATTTTGTACGAAGTAGTGTTTGCTCTGCTGAGTTTGACAAGTAACTCAGGGGCCATTACCACTACTCCAGTTTAAAAGGTTTATTTTCACTTAAAATGTTTTAAACTTTTGTTCCAGGAGAGACATGCGCTTTCCATTAGAAGAGTTTCGTTTGATAAATCATAAAGTCCCTTGTGCTACAAATCAACAAAAACCAGATTTAAAACATTCTGAGTCTAGCACCTTCAGACTAAATAATTGGCAGAAATAGAACAATTAGCGCTAAATCGTATTAATAATGCAACCGGGCTTAAACCTCGCACAAAAACATTTTATCGTTAAATGTATGTAGAATAAAAAGTGGTTTAAAGTTTCAAAACGTTCTGTTTGAGAAATAGTCCAAGTAGAGCGTTGCAGCAATTCATTAGTAGGGTAATACGTCAAAGGCAAAAGTGTTCGGCTGGTCGGTTGTAACTCCAAAGCCTTTGGGCAACTTTTCGCTTATTCAAGTGTCTTGAAGTCTCTGACGATCCTTGATACTTTGACGCTTATGTGAAGTGTGGCTAAGGCCCACGAAATTCTTGGAATTTACAGATACTGGGTAAAAACATGATGTACTCGTGACTAGTGAGTTGAAAATGTCAATAGAACTTGAACTTAGAGAACTTCAAATGGTTTTATTGAATGAAGACTTTTTGACATTTAGACATTTTCTCATTTTGTTCATTCAATTTTTTACTAGCATTTTTTTTATTTGTGAATTTTAATTCGTGCGAAAAAAACCATTTTTATTAACTTAAATTATTAAGTTAGTTAAGTTAAATTAATATTTAACTCAACTATACGCTCCGCCATCTTACTTCTTCCTCTTTCTGTCTCACACACTCTCGCTTCCACTCACTCAAAACTGTCATGACATCAGCATGTCAAAACTGTCAAACTGTCATCATTGTCTGTGACATTTGTTAGGTCGCAAATAATATTTTATACCCAACCAGACATTGGCTTTCAAAAGCAAAATACGTGAGAATATATTTCTTTCTCAGGCAACCCTTGCGATTTCGCATCAAGTTTCTTGATTTCTTAGACATTTATGTATTTATGGGTTATGATTGTGAGGTAGAACTCGTTAAGGGGGATTTGATATCGACTGATAGCGTCAAACGCCTAACCAAAGTACTTATCTCGAAGGATCTTAAGACTTGGTCGTTATATTGCGGTTAAGGGTGCACCCACCTTCTTGTACTAAATAATCAATATTTTCTTTTCCTACCAGCCGTTGTTGTTTGCACAAAATTATACTAGAATTGGTAAGGAAGTACACATTAAGGCATATGTCAAGGTCTTCGAAATGGTATTGTATTTCTACGTTCTTCAACAGGATTGGCCGAAAATAGATACGATACGAGGCTTGATTGATTGACCATTCACGAAGCCGTCAACCAAGCATTCTGTACATCAAACTACGCAAAAATTATTGCTGGGAAACTACTTTTTTTTGGGTGAAACATCACTAAGTATAGACGCACTCAAAATTATTTTTATTTTATGGACATCATTGTTAGTGTAATTTACATAATTGAGCTAGATAAAGGCAAGTAAGTGAACTGTACAGTTAGATGCTATACAATGTCATATTTTTCGACAATGTCCTATTTATCATGTAGGTAACTTGTAATTGGTGACTAACGTTATATATTACTAGCGGACGTCCCGCGGTTTCACCCGCATAGTTCCCGTTCCCGTGGGAGTACGGGGATAAAATATATCCTATGTTACTCGTGGATAAATTAGCTTTCGAATGGTGAAAGAATTTTTAAAAACGGTCCAGTAGTTTTTAAGCCTATTCATTACAACCAAACAAACAAACAAACAAAGTTTTCCTCTTCATAATATTAGTGTAGATGTAGATGTAGATTATGCATAACTGTACTGATTCAGAACTTCCAATAATTAAATTGGTATCAGATCGGTTTTGTCAATAATTTAATTATTTTGGTCATTAGTATTAAGGGTTCACAAATTATTAACATAGACGTACTAAACGCTTTTCAGTGTTTTCACTTCATACTAAACCTGCGGACGTCACGCGGTTTCACCCGCGTAGTTCCCGTTCACGAGAACGGGAACGGGAGTATGGAGATAAAATATAACTCAGGGTGAATGTAGCTGGGGTGCGATGCCAGAAGTCCTCCACGTGTGCCTGGCAGCTGCTGGTTCCTCTGGATACGTCTGAAAGAAAGAGCGGCTGCTGGGCCGGTGCGCCCCGGGCGCGGCAGTGTCCTTCCTTCAGGAATGAGAGGAAATTCTCATCCCTTCGGATTGGCACTGCCGCGGCCAATGAGTCTGGCATCATGACCGGGGTCCAAAGGGCGGGCTTGGTGTGCACTTACCCTGCCTCCGAGCGTCGATATCGTAATCCCGTATCCCGGGCCAGGGAACTGGCCCGCTTGGAGATGCCGGAGACTCTCGACAGAGATCCGTGGGGGCGCCCTTACAAGATGGTGCAGGATAAACTCCGCACCTGGCCCCCCCGCTGACGCAGGGTCTCCGGCCTGAGCTCGTGGAGGACGTGGTGAGCGCTCTGTTCCCTTTGCGAGGGGAACACCCACCCCCGCCTATGGCTCCGCCACCTGTGGTGCCGAAAGTGGACTTAAACGACGACGAGACCTGAGAGTGGCAGTAGGTAGGCTCAAGGCCAAAAATACCGCCCCGGGTCCGGATGGCTTGCCTGGCCTCGGAGGCGGAGGCTCTCGAGCCCCAACTGGAAGGGCTCCTAAGCGCATGCTTGGAGAGAGGCCAGTTCCCGCTTCGTTGGAAGACGGGGAAGCTAGTCCTCATTCTGAAGCCGGGGCGCCCTGCGGACTGTCCGTCCGCGTACCGGTCCATCGTGCTTCTCGACGAGGTGGGAAAGCTCTTTGAAAGAGTCATTTCGAATCATATCGCCGAGCAAGGGGCGCTCGACGGTGGACGCCATCATGCGCGTGAGAGCCCTCACGACGGGGTATGCGATATCCCGAGGTGGGGTTGTCTTGGCGGTGTCTCTCAACATTGCCAACGCCTTCAACTCCATGCCCTGGAGCTGCATCAGGGAGGCACTCCGGTATCACCGGGTGCCGACCTACCTCCGTCGTGTGGTCGGGGACTACCTGACGGACAAGGCCGTCATCTGCCCCGGTCGCAGCAAAGAATGGAACCGGCGAGAGATCTCATGTGGTGTCCCACAAGGATCGGTTCCGGGGCTGCCCCTGTGGAACATCGGTTACGACTGGGTGCTGCGTGCCGACCTCCCTAGTGGTGTCAGCGTCGTTTGCTACGCTGACGACACGCTGATGCTGGCACAAGGGAGGTCGCACGAGGCGGCGGCCGAAAACATGACATGCGGGGTTGCGAAAGTCGTCGAGAGGATCCGGCAACTGGGTCTCGAGGTGGCATTGCACAAGTCCGAGGCCATGTGCATTCATGGGCCTCGGAATGCGCCACCGTCGGGATCCTCACTGACGGTAGGAGGTGTATCAATCGGCGTCGAGTCAACGTTGAAGTACCTAGGACTCATCTTCGAAGGCCGGTTGGAATTCGTGGAGCATTTCCGACGTTTGGCCCCCAGGCTGGAACGGACCGGGGCTGCCTTCAGGCGGCTCCTGCCCAATCTAGGGGGGCCAAACGCCTCCTGCCGCAGGCTCTACGCGGGGGTCGCGTGGTCCATGGCCCTTTACGGGGCTCCAGTGTGGGCGCGTTCCTTGAGGCGGCGAGCCGCCCATTATCTGAACGCTCCCCAAAAGGTAGTAGCCGTTGGAAGAAGATGGTGATGAATGAAGAGCACGCCACGATAGTGGCGACAAGTCCCCTCTTTGAGGAGTGGCTGGAGAATCGCCACGGCGTCCTCACCTTCCGCCTGACGCAGATCCTCACCGGACACTGATATATTCATTTAACCATAACAAACATGCACACACAAAAATACACATTTTTCCTCTTTATAATATTAGATTTGAATTGAAGAAGTTTAATATGCTTGTGTTCTTTTGCTCAGAAGAAATCGATTCCTTCAAAATTGAAATAGATCCAGATTACAATGATCAGGGAACGGAGAAACCGGCTGTGAATCCCACTGACTGGCGGTTCAATCGCAGAATAAGTGTGGAGGCCAAGCGCTTTGTTCGGGTCTGTGCACTTCATTGATTCCTTTCAGTTTCAACGTATGCAACTGCTTTGTGTTATTTTGTGTAGGATGCTTTATTCATAGCCAATAGACAAAGCTATTGTCTGAATGAATAAAGTTTACAATATGTACACACATGACATGTTTGCACGTTGATAATGCGATTTACATTAAAGTTTTGATTTAACTGTGACAAGAACTGTGTAGTATGTGACACTCTGGGGCTCATAACGAGTAGCAAGGGACTGGTCAATGTGGCGACACTTGGGGGAGGCCTATGTCCAGCAGTGGACGTCTTTCGGCTGAAATGATGATGATGATATGTGGTTAGGTCTGTTATAGCCAAACCCCTTACTTTTCATAAATATCGTGTCTCATTATTTTATGGTTAAGATATCGTTACAGTTAGACTTGATGGCACAAAATATTGAGGTGGTCGAATTTCCGTGTAGTCAAGTGGGAACACTGGCGTTGCTATGTTTGGGCCAACAATATTTGGAGTATATAGTGCTACCGACTCGAGGAAGTTTATTTCGCTTTGTCCGAATGATATACAAGACAAAGAATGCGTAATAGGTGGGCTCTAAAGTACCTACTTTTTTTAATAAGAGCTCACGTGCAATTTTAACACAGGAGTTGCAACAGCGCATTGTGACGCAACGTCACTGTCGCACAAGCGGTGATCTCTAAAAATGGACTGTATTCGGAAGAAAGCCTTTGAGTTTAAGGAGGGGTACAGTGCGCGCGTGCGACTGCGGTCAGTGTGTGCGTAGACGGCGATCGCGTGCGCCCGCGTTTCAAGATTTCATTTCGAGACAGCTTAATCGTAAGTGTTCATATAATTTGGTGCGATTTAAAGTGTTTACCGTTGCGTGATAAGGGTAATGTTTTTTTGCATTGCGATTATTGTTGTTTAATTTTTTTATTTTTTGCGTATGCGATTTTTTTTGTTTAAGCGCTTATTTTATAAATAATTGGAAAATAGGTTACGTTTTTAATTAGGTTTGATTTATTACAGTTATGCTAGTTTTTTTTTTACAGTTTTATTGTTTCTATACATACAAAATAATTTAAATTCTAAACAAATATTTTTAAAAATTATTATCATTTTAGCTATCTAAAAAAATATTGGTACGACGATTTCTAAAGGCGTGGATAATACGATGCATGTTTTAAATTCACGGTTTCTACTACACAAAATAAGTTAAAATAGTTCAGCAAAATTAACATGAAGCATTAAACATTTCCTGAATATTATTATCAAAACACTGGGCAAATACAAGCTATTTCATGGTTCAATAATCATCTTTTCAATTTCTACTAAGCATAATTAAACATGAAATACATTACGGAGAACACACCCGGCATAATGTCCGTATAACATTTACTCACAGTTTGTAAATGAAATGTTTCCTGGGAAACGTTTTATGTGAACATATTAATGATATTACTTCCATTACCAACTCAATGTTATGCTCACTAAACTTTTACAAAATACAGAATACATGGAATCCTTTTTGAATAGCCATCATAATAATTATACCCGTAATTATCAAGAATACAATTTCACAATACAACGTGAGAGTTTCATGACGAAATTCTGTTATTATAGTCTAAAAGTACATCCGTTTATGTATTTATAGAGCCTATTATCTCGTAAGTACAAAAAGACGAGAGGAGAAAAAGCTGAGAATAATAGGTACTAGTTTCTCACTTAGTTATATCCTGAACAAGTGGCATTTTGTTTGCAATTCATTGGTGGGTAGACCGGTTAAGTGGGAGACTGACGGGCGCTGCACGACTACGACTGCACTTTAATACCACAGCCTAAGCTAGCTTAAACACCATACAGCTGGTCAAAGCGAGGATTTATTGAATAACGGAAATAGATGTTTATTGGGGCTACAAATCACTATTTTATTGAATCTTGCATGTTTTCATTTATACTAATACTATGAAGCTAAAGAGTTTGTGTGGTCAAACGCGCTAATCTCAAAACATACTGTTCCAAATTGAAAATATATTTATTGTTGGATAGCTTATTTATCGAGGAAGGCTATAGGCCAATACATCTACATCACGCTACGACCAATAGGAGTGGAGCATCAATGAAAAATGTTGCAAAAACGGGGAAAATAGTATTGTTATAATAATTTTATGCTGATGAAGGTTCGGTAGTGCATATGAGAGCTGTCACTATGTGTCTACGGAGTAAAAAAGAACTCTTTCAAGAAGCTGTCAGCCAAGCATTCAAATGAAGTAATAGTGCCCAAAAAATATTGCGAGGAAAGGAGTTCGTTAAGGTTTTCACAGCTGTTAATTAATACGTTTTTTAAGGTTCAGTTATGGATGTGAATATTTGATGGTTAGAAAAGGAGATATGAATGGTTTGTGTGAGGAATGATATGAATGATAACGGGGGAATGTTTCCGCAAGTAAACGTATTGCGCCGACCGCAAGCAGAATATGGGACAGAAGGGCAAGAAAATTATGACAAATTTTTGTAATGGTGCGAACCCTTACAAAAATTTGTCATCAATTATTGCTAACGCTGGATCCCCGACTCTTTGAAGAAGTTGTTATTTTTTATCTACTGCTAATGTTTTGATTAAAATGACGTTCTTACCACAGAATAGCTTCTTATACTGTGGTGACTCTACTATCTGAATTGGAGGTAATCACGTACTTTAATTGATTTATAATTAATTTGTAAAGAAACTAGACAGTATTAATTTGCATATTTAGTAGTCTAATTATGTACAATTATTATCATTCAGTTAACCGTATTGCTGTTTTTTGCGTAGCAGTCATTTTTAACAAGTATTTTTTACACATTTTAGCAGAAAAAAAAAACAAATTTGTAAAAATCTAAAATTATAAGATTTATAAATTATTTCACCTGAAGAGGTATAATAGAAGATGAAAGTTTGCATGGAACTCAATAAATTCCGATGAAAAATCCCACAGGCCAACTAAGTTCTCCATTAAAAAAAAAACAAATAAAACTAAACAAGAAAACGAAGCAATCAATTGAGTTGATTAATTGAATCGGAGAAGTTCGTATCAATGACAATGACATTCACGGGGTTATTGGGCCAATGTATTTCCATGACCGCAACTATTGTTACGGGCTCAAGTTAAAGGACGAATGGTTGGACTTTGGAAGTAAAAAACTGCTTTATTAACTGTGATTATTGATTATTGATATTGATAGAAACATTTTGCAGGAAACAAAAATAGTTTATATAGGTACACCTAGTAACAACAAAACTACCTCTATTTCAAACTTCACTAAAATTATATAGGTAAACCAAACTTTCCTAATGGTTGTGTACGAAAAGAGCACATTTTCTTGGCACCTGTCAAAACCTGGTGCATGCAGGATTAATGTGCCAACATTCTCTTTACTCGGGAAAATGTGCTACAAGTAAACATTTCTTGGAACTTTACACTGGCAATATAAATAAGAAAATATTTCTAGAAATTACAAGATTATTAAGGTAATCTCTTTCGCGTGACCCGTGGGCGGGTTCTCTGTAAAAGAATTCAAAGACGTCTAAGCTTCCTGTTGTTTACTTAGTTTATGGGTAGTTTCTTAGTTTAGTTTATTTAATTCAGTCCTTTGTTGTAATTGAATAGTTTTAATTATTCTTTATGTGGCTTTTGTATGATTTTAGTACTGAGTACTTAAACAGTAAGTTAAGTATCTACATAATTACAATTAAACATTCATGCATTCACTAACAGATAACGCACAACCTAACCAACTGGGTCTAGCTATAGACAAGAATTTGAAAAGTGGTTGGCAATAAGGAACACAAAAATAAGAAATAAAGGTATTCTGCTGCAACCGGTTAGAATTGGGGACTCCAGTGAATATCTGCAGCCTAGCTTTCAAAAATAACCAATGTACATATTATTGTATTGAATGCATTTAATAATTAAAATACATCGCATGCACCCGCCCGCTGTAACAACTGATTTCCTCTATTTCAGAATGAACAATGAGATAAGCTGTTATTACTTGGGGCAATCATTGAGTTAACTTGTCAAGATAACAAGTACCAAACGATGCTTAACAATAACGTTTTGATGCTGTTCTTCGTTGTGTTGGCGTAATTGCCAACACATCGGAAATACGTATGACTCGAATAGGAAGAATGCAACGTCACACTTCATAAAGGGGTAATTATTGTCTAGTGTAGCTGTTCCACTTTTGACTACCTGATCATTCTTTACTCTTGAAGGTACTTCAGACAGTCGTTGGTTATTTGAGAAAGGTAGAGGTAAGATAGTTCCTTCTTGAAATAAATACGGAGTCAAGTAGCAATCAGAATAAGCTTTCTGTGTTACTAGATTCTATTTAACTTGCAATGGTTGATGGAAGTTTGTTTTTTGTCAAATCTTGCAATGAAATGTGAAAACAGTTGTCCTCCAACGATTGTGCTAAAATGTTGCCTACACGTTTAGTTGTAATGTGGATGACAACGCATGGTTAGTTATGTGGTGTCATCATAAATCCAGTTTGGTGGACTAGTTGTTTTTATGCACCCCCATGACGTGGATTTCAATTTAAAGGGATAACCCTTTTCACTTAACCATAAGCTTGTTACCACTCACTATATAGGCATGTTTCTCTTTTAATTCTCAGCATTAATATAGTAATATGTGAGGTTCACAATAAGCCATTTGTTTGTGTGGAGGACAGAAGCGTCTGAGATGTCTAACTTCAACAATTTTCTCTAGGTAGGTCTTTTCAGATTCAGAATAACATTTCATTTTTAACTGTAAGTTAATAAGTTTTAATAAGTTATTTTAAGCAATTAGGAGCTATTTCCCAATAATGTTATTGGATACACCACATAATACTAAGACAATGTTCCAATGACGACGATTTCACTATTTATGTAGATTCCACAAAGCTTAGCTAAGTTGATGCTGATATAAATACCATCTATTTCCAACCTTCGTTTGAATAAGGTTCTCGATAAGGGGATAAAGGCGCTACCGGAACTCCTCCTAATGAGAGGAAAAACATTTTCCTCCTAGCTCAGCGTCTATCTAGATTTCCAGCCCAGGTCCACTTGAGGCGCACCGACTATTATCAATCACTAATAGGCTAGTTTCCACCAACAATAAATCGCAAAACAAATTAGTCCGTCAGTTAGAGCATTGGAAAATAATGGACACGTATTTTTTGTTGTGTCCAATAATTTTTTATAATCTAACTGACGGACTAATTAGATTTTTTTAGGACACAAGCCTATTCCGGCCTTTTGAAAAGTTATGGCACCGTGAGTTTGCTTACTTTGACAAAGATGATGCAAAATATTGAACTGTATTGCTTTAAGTATTTCTTTAACGGTTGCTTAAGATTGGATATCGATTAGAAACTAATAAAACACCCACTAACTACTTAATTATAAATCAATGAATGAAGTCCACTTTCCGCATATATAATAGTAAACAGTCATTAATAAACAGTTCAGATATTCATTTCCATACAGAATTGGAAATCGAGTCTACGTAATGAGACGAACTCCATATTTATTATTAAGAAACTACGTAGTCAGCAACTTTTAAAAAATGGTTTATAATTATGTAAATATTATTACAAGAACCACACATAATTTAACGTTATTAAAACAAATAACGTGTTACGTAGGTCGTGTATCAACGATACATGCGCATTCCAATTCTATAATAAATCACAGTGATTTCATAACAGTGTGACAGGCTTATTCGTCAAGCTTAAGTGCATATAACTAACAATAAATCTGTGCTAAGCAAGTTTACAACTTGGTTTTTATCAGAGTGAATCGAGTTTTAAGTTCGCAGTAAGTCCGCCAGTCCGGAAGACTTGCGTTACGCAATGTATGTGAGCCTCGAGAGTTGGATAATTTCACTTATTACGAGTAACACTAACGCGGGACCGACCGACGGCAGTTACCTCCGCAAGGCAGCTCTTGGATTCAAATTGAGCTGAAAGTGACCAACGGGCAATATAATTCATAACCTTTTTTCTTATTTTTGTTAAACGAGTGCATTCAACCTTATCGTTACTTCTGGATGATTTCACTTAAGTACTAATTTTATTAAAATCATCGGACCGACGATTTTAATTTTCTTCCGGAGAGCATTAAATTTGTTTAACCTTGTTTACACGTGAGCGGCGGAAAATGTTAAAATTGTTATCGAGAGTTTTCTTGATGCATATTGAATGAGGTGGTGAGATTGGATTATTTCTCAAAGGAAGGCCTTTTCACTGTAGTGTGACTATAATTATACGCTTATAATATTAATAATTGATGAGTAGGATTGTCGTATCGGTCAATGGCCTAATGGTCAAGAGCCTCGACAAACATTTATCGAGACTCTCCTCATAAAATTTCTCGGTAGTTTTATAATCATTTATTTAACTAATTCCGCTATTCCGGATTTCCTCCGTGCTTCGGAAAGCACGTTAAGCTGTTGGTCTCGGCTGTCATTTGTCCATCTTTGACGTCGTGTTTGGGTTCTCCATAATTGTTATTGAAGATGGCTGCTCAATTTTTGTCTAACTTTGGAATTACGTAGGGCTGAATCCACTTAAATTATCATTGACACGGTAGCGTTAATAGCAATGGCACTACTTATGACACAGATTTCCTAGATTAAACACTTATATCTGTCTAGTGAGCATGAATAGTAATTCGGTATCAGGAGCTGAGCCAGCACTATACACGATTATACGAAGGCTACCGAACACGCCCCTGTAAAGCTTAGTTCTTCCTAATTAACATAACAACTCTGCTTCTGAAGTTGTGACAAAGTACAAACATTATTTACGTAGTTGACAATCTTAGTGGAAGTTTTAAGCGGTCAACATAAAATTACAGTGACATCAAAAAGTACTACAGCGACATTTATGCCCCAAAAGGGAGAATTAACATCAGTCTGTTATGCTCATCGTATAGTCTCAAGACTATTAACACTTGACAACAACTGTCCTGTCAGGCCGTAGTCCACACGACCCACAACACCCGTTTGGTCGGAGGAACTCCCTTTCCTATGGGGGATGAAAAATATTACACCCTTTTCTTCATGTCCCTAAATAACTATGCTCTATAACTCACAAAGACTAAGGTTATGTTTACCAAACACCAAGTTCAATTTGATTAGATAGAGCTGAAATTCGTTTCACAATTTCTAGATGTTAATAAAGGTTAAAGTCGGTGGAGTTGCACTAGCTAGTCTAATATTAACTAGTTTACCTAGAATAGCTTTAATAAAGGTGCAGGAATTTTTCCAACAAAATAGTTCCTTAGCTTCCAAGATTAATATCTTGGAAGCTTATAGGAACCATTTTCGTTAAAGTCTCGATTTTGTCCTAGACTAAGCACAGATTGAAGCTGAATAGAATCCGCTAGGTACAATAAATTCCAAGCATTGTCTTTCTCATTATTTTTGTTAGCTGCATAATCCGACAAAGGAGAATTTATGGACGAAGGATATCTTCCTAAGAGGGCTACCACATTTTTTTTCTTGTATTTGGGTGTTTTAAGAGTCCAATACTCTAATACAAGACAAAAAAAAGTACTTTAATTTTGAGCACTCCCCGGAGAAATAATCAAACTTTTTCGAGCATTTTTATTTTATTTTGTGGCTAATACCTAAACCATAATCCCACATCAAAACTGAGAATTTAGATGTGTGATTATGGTTTAGGGCTTGGACTGGCTTGACATGCAGTGGGCAGAAGAACTTGAGAATTTTGCAACTTATTATTAGAGCTGGACCGGGAACAGCAAATTCGTTCATTGAATTTAGATCACAACATAAGCAACACTTATTCTGTTGTTTTCAGGAATCTTTGTAATTCAATATATTAAAACTTTACAAAACAAAGATAATCATCTGCCTAGCCTTTTCCCAACTATGTTGAGGTCGGCTTACAGTCTAACCGGATGCAGCTGAATACCAGTATTTTACATGGAGCGACTGCCAACCTGATCTCCAAAACCCAGTTAATACTGGGTAATACGACACTACTTAGTAAGACTGGTTGTCAGACTTTTTCGGCCAATGACTACCTGTAACGACTGCCAAAGATGGACAAATGACAGCCGGGACCAACAGCTTAATGTGCTTTCCGAGGCACGGAGGAAACAATTTCCATATTGCTCTATCTACCTTCAATTTTTACAGCTAGGTGATCAAGAGAGACCCAACGAAACATTTCTTGTGTAGTTTCCAAGAACGGTCGGATGACGTACTGTAAAGCCTCAGATCAAAGCATATGTTACGAGCATATCTTTACAGTGTCTACCCTGCTTAAGCACTCAAGGCCTAAATATCGATCGTGGTCACTTTTTTATCCCAGTTAAGTTTATTTATAAGATAATTTAAAGCATCAGCAAGTAGTCAACGGCCCGGTTAATTCATTTTGCGCCTACGACATCGGTGATACTTGGAGCGTGTACCCAAAACTGGGAGGTAATAGAACCACAGGAAACGATGCATTATTTTAAATAAAATCATTGTGTTGCTAACGATTTTAGAAAAAATAAAAGCTTAGGGAATCACCCGCCTGAAATAAGTACCTATTTTGAAATTTTAGCATAGAGATAAATGGTCACCATTATTTTAAAAATGCTAATCAATAACATTGGATTTATAGTATCTATGTGGATTTTATCGAAGAGATGCTAACTTTTGAGAGTGTGAATGAAATTTATATGTGTGGGATATTGCAGAAAGGTCAACGAATGGGATTTTATTTAAGAAACTTTAAGTTGACCCTCGACCTTATTTTGAAACATTATCAGCATGGAAGTATGAATAAAAGCAAAGACATGGTTTTTTAGACCTTTTTCGATACTTTTTATTTACAGTTTATAGAATCATCTTAAGTGTAGAGCTACGAGAATTTGCCAAAGCCTCAACCTCAAATTTAAGATGGAACTTGACTTGACTATCGAGTAACTACTCGATCTATTGTTACGGGGCTTTTAATAGGTACATAGTTCAGTAAGTAGCGTAATATTGTAATGTACTTTCTGAGACACAAGTGACTTACAATTTGAGGCACAAACTCACCGCGGTGACAACGTGGGTCTAAGATCCCACTGCAGTACACGCGGCACACGGAGAGGCTATACACGTTTTTCACAAAGACTTTACGTGGATAGCGTGTACAGTGTGCACAGCGATGTGCTCACATCGCTGTGCACGCTGTAAAAGCCGCTCGAATAAGGCACTCGCCTTATTCGAGCAAGCCACGCATGTACTAATAATAATAATAATAATAAATGAAGGCCCGGGACGGTAGACGTGTGTCGGGCATGCCACCTTCCGGGTGAGTCCATCAGACATTATTTCTGGTTGTTCTCGTCTGGCTAACGGCGAGTACTTGCACAGGCACAATCAAGTAGCCAGGATTATTCACCTGCAACTTGCCTTGAAATACTCGTACAATCTTGTGGAATCTTAGGTACCGTACTACAAGTATGTGCCCGATCCAGTTCTCGAAAAGACCATGTCACGTTGTACTGGGATCAGTCTATCATTACTGACAGGACTATTGTCGCCAATAAGCCTGACATAGTGGTGATAGACCGTTCAGCGCGCCGCGTAATGATAATCGATGTTACCATTCCACATGACGAGAACCTCGTGAAAGCTGAGAAAGAGAAACAAATCAAATATCTCGACTTGGCTCACGAGGTTCGCGACATGTGGAATATGAACTCGGTTATCATTGTGCCGATTGTCGTGACGACCAATGGTCTAAAATATATAATGTATTTTTTTTTTTTTAAGCTTTACAGACGTGTGTAACCTCTACGTGCGCGTGGCACCACTGTACACGGACATGCTTCTAACCTAAATTTACAATACTCGCTCAGTGTCTTATATTGTTATGTTCCAACTATTAGTTCCGCCATATTGACGCTTTAGCTACCGTTGACAGCGCTTTAGTTATCCAAACGCAAAAATTGCAAATGTGTCAAAACATGCCAGTCCATTATAGTAATATTTATAGGTATTTTACTGAATTATGATGGCTCAAACATTAATTTTTTTTTGTCTGTATTAGGAAAAGTACTCCTTTAAATATCATACATTCTGCACGCGTAGGTTTTGATTTTTTTTAATGAAATTTCAACGTGGTTTGGAATCATGCACCGTATCCTTAGTAAATGTTTGTGCCACGATCTTATACACAGTCTGTTTTAAATGAAAACACTACTAATGAACTTTTGTCAAAGCCATTTTCTGATTTCTGATTCTGAAATTGGTTTCGGCAAAAACTCTGATTTTAAGCCTCACAATATCCCGACCACCGACAAACAGCGAGAATTCAGCACAGGTCCCAACAAAATCCAAACCCCAAAAAAACCGGCCAAGAGCGTGTCGGGCCACGCTCACTGTAAGGTTCCGTAGCTTCCCAGACCATTAAAAATACCAACATTTTTCGTCAGCAAAAATAACTTTGTTTTTCATAGTATTTGTATGAAAAACAAAGTTATCATTTGCGTTTTTTTGAAAAAGTGCTATATAACTCAAAAACTATTCAACTCATCAAGTTGAAAATAATTTTCCTAGAAAGTTCATATAAAGGTCTACTTCTGTGATTTTTTTCATATTTTTTAAGCTTATGGTTCAAAAGTTAGAGGGGGGGGGGACACATTGTTTTTGACTTTCGGAGCGATTATTTCCTAAAATATTAATATTATCAAAAAATAATTTTAGAAAACCCCTATTCATTTTTAAATACCTATCCAACAATATATCACACGTCAGGGTCAAAATTAAAAAAAAAATCGCTCCCCACTTTACGTCTGGGGGAGGTACCCTAATAAAAATGTTTTTTTAAATTTTTATTTTTGTTCTTTGTCGGCATGATTGATATACATATTGGTACCAAATTTCAGCTTTCTGGTGCTAACGGTCACTGAGATTATCCGCGGACAGACAGACAGACAGACAGACAGACAGACATGGCGAAACTATAAGGGTTCCGTTTTTTGCCATTTGGCTACGGAACCCTAAAAAAAACTATCCACTCGGACGTTGCCGGTTCATTTCAAAATACTTTTTCATGGGAATTAAAAACATGAAGTAGTCAGTAGTAAAGAGAAAGACGAAAATTAAAAAGCAGTGACCGAGTTTTCGTCGGGACTTTCAAAATTTAATAGTAATCCTAGTCACACCAGGTATACCTAAAATACGTACAAAACGAATGATAGACAACACGATTGTATTTAAATTCACAAAGGATAGGGAGAAAGTGATCGGTTTATTCTGATTGTAAATGTAATACGAATACAGCGCATACTTTCACAGTAAGAGATAAGAAGCGTCATGTGAGTAACATTTTTATTTAAGAGGCATTAAGAAATAAACTGGGTTTTCTTAAGGAAGTTTCAGCACAGATGAGTCGGTAAAGTAAAAGGTTTTATTTATTTCAACCTAAGAGATGGTTGTTTTGTTAATTATAATGTTTTTTGTTCCTAAATGTAATATCATCACAACAATCTATTTATCAGATTTCAGAAGTCTCAAATACATTGACAGATAACGCCACCCGTAAAACCGAAACGCAGCCGAAAGTAGCCCGGAGCTAAAATGAAATAACTTGTATTATTTTGGTAAAGAATAGGGAACTAGAACATATGACAAAACAACGAGTTGATTTTTTATTCGAAAAAAAAACATGCCGTGCTCATTTTGAGGAGTCAAGTTCATTCAAAACAAACATCCGTCCATCAATTTTGCATTTATAATATTACTAGCCGATACCCGCGGCTTCGCCCGCGTAAAATTATTACAAAACCTTCCGCTTGAATCACTATATCTATTAAAAAAATCCCCGCATCAAAATCCGTTGCGGAGTTTTAAAGATCTAAGCCTGTATAGGGACAGACAGACGCGGCGGGAGACTTTGTTATATAATACTTAATGTAGTGATTAAGATTAATAGATACTATGAAAACTGTAGCTTTAAAACAGTAGATTACATCATTAAAATACTGAATTTTATCCACGGTTAGGTCAAGAAAACTTACATTTACGTCCGGAAATTAAGAAAATTAAATAATGTAAATAATCAAGGTGCTGTCTTAAAGCAAAATAATATTTTAAACTAATGTAACTGAATCACTTGCCACTAATATAGTTCTTAAGTACTTATTCAATAACCTATAAAAATTTAAACTAACTTATAAATATATGTATTTCTGAAAGTGCACCTAAGTTTGTATGGATTGAGTGCGTTATATTTATTATAAAAGATTCTTCTAAGATGGAAACGAATGTATCCATCTATGATCTTAACCTAGAAGTAGATTGCATCCTTTGAAAAGCGCCAGAAAATGGGACTGTCAAAGATGACTCATCAAAATACCTACCTCAACATGTTCCTAAAAACAATCTTAAGATATCAGTTTTCAAAGAAATTAATGAACTAACTCGCGTGACGCAGGAGAAATATGTATAAATTATGTTAATATACTTACCTACTTATCATAAAATCCAGCACAATCTATAAATATTTAACAGTTCGTCACCCTAAGTGGCAAGGTGCCACTTTGTTCATTTATATAGTAACATGAAAAGTAGCGTCTGTCTGCATGTCTTTTGGCTTGGTTCACTTTTGTTATTGTTATAGTTTATTATGGTTTTCACTGTTATTTCAAGTGAATAAAGTCGAAAACGGCAGTTTAGACCTACGAATAAAATAGAGGTTTTACATCATTTTACATTAATTTGTTGCACATTTGTATAATTTATATTATATCAAATGGTTTTATTATGAAATCAAAACAGCACATATTATAATGTCGGTTTTTATGCACGTATAACTGTAGTTAAATTAAGCAGTGTTCTTTTTAAGGTTTCGTAGCCAAATGGCAAAAAACGGAACCCTTATGGATACGTCATGTCTGTCTGTCTGTCTGTCCGTCCGTATGTCACAGACACTTTTTTTCCGAAACTATAAGAACTATGCTGTTGAAACTTGGTAAGTAGATGTATTTCGTGAAACACATTAAGATTCTCACTCAAAAATATAGAAAAAGAAACAATAAATTTTGGGGGTTCCCCATAATTAGAACTGAAAATCAAAAAAAAAAAACAGCCCATACATTATATCATTTTTTTCTAAACTGAATAGTTTGCGCGTGAGACACTTCCGAAGTGGTAAAATGTGTGTAACTACCACCGAAAATTGGTTTGAACGAGATCTAGTAAGTAGTTTTTTTTTTACGTCATCTTTTATATTATGTTACTTGCTGCTACGGAACCATTCATGGGCGAATCCAAATCGCACTAGGCCGCTTTTTTATTTTTTTTATCTATTTCTTCAAGACTAGTTAATAGTCTTAAAAATGTTTGATAATACATAGAAATGATCCTGCTGCTATCTGCCTTGTATACGATGTAGGATATAGGTGGAACGGACCCGATCCCTTTACGTCCATCATTTGGGTCAGTCCATCATTTTGAACCGAACCACATACAAATTGTTCGACAGTTACTTTAAAAAAAAAACAGCGGTTTCCTGTATAACAGCAAAACCTACCCGGAACAGCTGTCTGTCTGCGTCAAATGTTTGGAAAGCTGTCTTTTTTTTATTTTCGATGAAACATTTCTATGTGGGCATAGAAAAATTTCATATAAAAAAATAATGCACTGAATACCTGGTAACCGTTTTAGCGTCGGAGTCTCTTCTCCTTGTATATTATTATAATAATACAACAAATATTTACTACATATCTCCAAGATTTGTTTACAAACGAAGCAGTAAGTGTAACAAGTACATTGCATGCATGTTGTATAATAAGTAATCGATTACAAGAACAGTAAAGAAAGATATGAAACACGCGAGCAAATTGGATAATGACATGACTTTATTTAAAGATTATCTTGAATTATGCAACGAGTCAGAAAGCATGACAAACTAATATCGACGGTTACTTCTCGTAAATTATAGATTTTATATGAAATAGACTGCAGCAGTAAATACCGGGTGAATTACCTAGGTGTGGAGCAACCAGTGGTTGTGACAGAAGTCATAGGTGACAAACTATAATTTATAGTAGACAAGATACTCGCGGCTATTTTGCAAGTTTTGCTTCAACAGCAAATTTTTAAAACTACATAATGAATGCAGTGCCTCGGAAAGCATGTTAAGCAGTTGGTCCCGGCTGTCATTTGTAGATCTTTGACAGTCGTTACAGGTAGTCAGTAGCCCGAAAGTCTGACAATCAGGCTTAACGAGGGGTATTTTATTACCCAGTACTAACTGGGTTGTGAAGGCAGTCGCTCCATGTAAGATATAGATGTTGGCTGTACATAAAAGATAATGCTCTATTTTTGTCTAGCTAGAATAATAAAACAACATTTATGAAACACGCCAATAGCATTGCTTTTGAAAGTAAAATACCTATGAATCCAAATCAATTTTAGTCATTCAGAGTAGAGATAACAAAATTGTCACCCATCCATAGACCAACCTAGGCAAGCACGGCTTAACCTACAGATGGACTCGGAGCGGCTGTTATAGCCACGAGCTCCTCGCTTAGTAAACTGAGGCTTAGTTATAGGTTTAACCTTCGGGTATGGAACCCTTAAAAATACACTAATTCAATCTGTCAAATTTTTTTCAAAACGTATGGCAACCTGGTCTAATCGAATGTAGATTATTAGTATTTTACATGAAGCTAAAGCACAGCTGAACTCCGACCCGGAGATAAAACTTTACAAAACAGACTAGGTTTTTGACTATCGATAACGACTGTCGAAGATTCACGGAGCCGAGAGCAACGGCTTCGCGAGGAATCAACGTATAATTCCACTCGAGATTGCTCCTGCTTTTTTGCAGTTTCGCTCGGCTTCCGACATCGGTTTGTTAAACCTGGTTGAAGGTATACCATAACATTAAGCCTGTAATCCGAAGGGTAGGACCGAAGTGTAACTATCGTAGTAGGTACACCCCCAGTTAGGTTTAGTCCCGCGTAAATAGCATGAGAAACACAACCAAGACCTCAGTTGTGACCACAGTAAAAGTATTGATAAAAATCCTGTTTCATTTACAGCTGCAGTAAACTACACATAGCCAACTCGATCATCGTAACTATAGAAGTAATTTAAAAAAAGTACATAACTTCGTAACGTTAATAAAAGCGTTGGTTATTTCCCTTCCGCACAAATTACATAGGATTAGAGAATGTTCCGTGTTTCTCCCAGTTAGAATCAATCACGTGGCGTGTTGATGGACGCTATCTCTGTGTTTACGGTACCGGTTTCCGATCAAACTATTTTTTATTTACGACATTAAAAAACATACAGGTACCACTAATATGGGTTATTTGGTTCATTATTTAACGCAAATTATACATGTAATCTTCTAATAAGACAGTCATGTAAATCTTTTTACAATCTACAGTGAAGTTTGAAACAATGTATGAATACAGTGCAGATCCATCTTTAATGATATCATCATCTTCAAGATATTTACGAATTTCCTCACGCGTGACTCAATCTGCATACATAATAATTCTACAGCACGTTCATTCAAGTAACAGCAGAATACTCTAATGCAAATCGATTTTCGTTGAGTTATCAAGTCGCCATTTAGTCTCATGCTAGATTGTCACTTTATGAAACTGAACTAAAAATAATACATAATACACTTAACACGCAAAATTAAAATTAAATGACATTTGAAGTTCTTCTTTAGGCCGATTTCTAAAATACTCGTGATACTACTAAAATATGCTTACAATATTGTCATCAATTGTTTGTCGTTTTCTGTATTGAAAACATGAAGTTGGGAACCGTTGGAAACCTGATCAACTCTTTTTCAGCATCAAAATTCAAAAGTTGATTTTGACACTTTATCAAATTTCAATTCTGTAATCAGAAACCGGATCTGTTGCATCATTATATTTTCTGTAACATTCTTCTTTGCATGTATGAACAATTGAACATAATACAGGATAATTTTCTTCAACAGCAAACTGAAAAGTATTTTTCAGTTTGTAATAAAGATTCCAAAAAATAAATAAAAACGAATGATGTGCAGTATAGAAAAGTAATTGGAAAGGAGAATGACCATATTGGTCCCAAAATTGATTAAAAAAATCAAAGAGTGCCCCCACGTTTACTACATAGGTCATTTGAAAGACGGGTTCAAATGCATTTTCTTCTATGGAACCAAAACATCTGTCCCACAGAATCATAGATATTAGGTAAAACGTGAACTTGAGAAAAAGAGGCACAATCACTTTACGACCTTTTGAGCATGTATTAAAAAAGAAAACAAAAAAAGGCCGACGGTCACCCCACTAAGCTATCACAGCTATAGCTGCTGTTTTTAATGAATAAAAATCATCATCATCTTCCTGCCCTTGCCCCATCTTACTTGGGGTCGGCGCAACTCGATTTTTTCTTCCATTCTCCTCCGTCAATCGTCACGCTATCATTTACTCCTATAATTAATGAAATTAAGATACACAATAAATAGCTGCAAGCAATAGTGTATCGTTGTAGTATTACCAGTCAATGTGGCGGAGGCTCATATCCAGCAGTGGACGTCTTTCGGCTTAATTGATGTGATTAAAAATCGTTGAATTATTCAGTAATTATGGGTTTGAATTTGATGCACATTTGCACACATAGTCAACCCTGGGGCGGCAGATTTTTTTTTTGGACCAGAGCCCTAACTTTTTAGATCGTTCTCCTTTCAAATAAAAACCGGAATGGCAAATGTTGGCATTTAAAAGACGCCCCTCACTAGGACAACAAAATAGGCATGCTTGCTACAAATCAGGCATTCTTTCACGCTGACTTTGAAATCCATATTTTATTTTAAAAATCAGTTTTTAATATTTGGTCAGGAAATCCTTCGATAAGTGTTATAATAGCATCTTTTAATGGTACACCCATTAAAGGCTGACCTTATAAGCCAACCTGCAGTATTGTCTTCCTGTAATCCATCCAAAGGTTGACTTGAAAAGATTGCTTTTAGCGATAAGACAGCCCATTGTGTCACCCTGTGTGAAATATTTTATTTTAAGCATGACTTGTATGGTGTAAATAATAAATAATAGTCCCATATAAAATAATAGAAACTCGATACAAAAACGGTGCTTCTAGTTTCAACACATTATCGATTTATACTAATGGTGAACTATCTAGATAGCCAGTGACGCAAAGTGTTAATCCGGATAACAGGAATTTGAAATGGTACTACCTTAATATTTCGCATGTTGCAATACAAGTCGGTTTGCGATTGACCCTGTATACGTTACTTGTGAAATGTGCAAAATGACATATGAAAAAGTTGGTGATATGAACAATAAAGTGAGCTATCCTAGATAACTGAAACCTCCACAAAAGGGAAAACTCCTAAAGAATAACATATAAGTTAAACATCACGCCTGTGATCCCCGAAGTACTAATTCCCAAATACACCCACATTTAGTCCCTTGTAATAGGGAGCGAGCCTATTTCCAACAACCGAGCACAAGCAAGCCAGACTCCGAAGTTGCTACTAAGAAATTCCTGATAGCAAACTCATTGTACAAGTTTTATAGTTATTGCGTTTTAGCTTGTCAATAGTCCTTTTCCCTAATATCCCTTCGTACGAACCAAAACGATTAAATATGTATCGTGTTTCGTTAGAAAAAATGTTGAAAATCACGATAGATGACGATTCAAGACTAGAATTGGCTTAATTTTAGTTTTTAATGTTAGACCTTAATAAATGTAGGTGAGTTAAGGACCGCTATTTGACATGTTAACTGGTAGCAACTATACACCCTTTTGTTTATGAGAATCTCACTGGTGGCCCTCTTTCTAGCCACATTTTTCGTAATCCGTCCAGCGCCTCTTTGGTGTTCCCCAGCTTCTTTAACCCATCCACGGTTATACTTCAACTTACATTTACATGAAATTTAGATACCCCAGTTATCCTGCATAAAAGTCAGTTTATATCATACATAGTCACAAACTAAATCAGATACGAGTATCTAACGTACCGTGACATCAAATTATTTCAACTGCACTGACTTTCTACAGCTGGAATGAATTCCTGAAGGAAATACGTCCGTTTATTGGTTACGATATCGTATTTGCAGTAGTCAAACAAATATTTGCACTTCACTTTATTTCCATTCAATTTCCTTTAAAATCTTGGCAACATAAAGCTGCGAGTTATATTTTTCTACGAGCCGTAAATGCAATTTTCTTAATTGCATAAACAGTCCTATAATGTTCCAACCGTTGGGAGATAAGTGGGCTATTAATCCACCATGCGGGCCTATAGCGGGTTGGTAGATTGATATCTGTCTTCTAATATTTTGGTTCTAGATCGAGCCGGTTTCATTACGATGTGTATCCTTCCCCGTTTTTGAGGGCAGAGGTGATAAAACGAATAACACAAAGTAATGCGCCTGCCTGGGTTCGAATCCATGACTCGTAAGCCAAGGCCGCCACCACTAGGCCACCGCTGCTCTCAAATCTTCACTAAACTAACAAATTAAATACTCGGAACGAAATAATTTTATTATGAAAGTTACATTGTAGCATTTTGAAACTATCTCTGCTGCTATAGGTAAAATTTACTTGGCAGAGCGGGAACTTAACCTGATTCATAAATTCGGTTACGTAGCAACAAGGCCCGTTTCAGGTATATATCCGGTACCAACAGTACCTGAAACTACGGGTTAGATAGGGTAATTCACCTTTACGTCAATCATTTTAAGTACAAAACGGAAATAATACCTACCTAACATAGATAACCCTCTTCTTTTTCGTGTGGTTTGTGACTAACTTGCTGTCAAAGTTCTATGCCTACGTTCTATGTCACGTGCCTCTGACTTGGCTTTAAATACCGTTGAGGCATATCTCTCAGACATGCTGGTTTCCTCACAATGTTGTCCTTCAGTGAAGCAAGTAATAATTATACTAGTACAATACGCACATGAATCCGAAAAATCAGAGCCGCGTGTCTTGGGTGCGAACTCGACGGTCACTCCACTAGGCTATTACTGCTCACATTTGGTGAGGCGATTATATTATTACACTGTTAAATGGAAAAACCAACAAACTGAACGTGCACTAAAAATCAAAGTCGATCTATCAGTATTTTGTTCGACCCAACTTTGTAATGTCATCAAAATAACCAGCGGAAAAGTTGTATTCCCCAAGGATGACCCTCTGAGCCTGTCCTTTAGATTACAAAGTTTGTAACAAGTTTGTGTATTATACCAAAGTTGCTAACATTCGTCAATATACGAGTAGAAGAGTTATAAGTTTAACAAAAATTTACGGAAAAGTCGAAAAGGAATCGTTTGGATTGATATAGCCATATGTTGAGGAAGGACTAAAACGCATGTGACTAAAATAGTGATGATTAAAGATGAAAGAACCTTGAGGTACAGAGACGAAGGCCCCAGAAATGATGGATGGTTTTGAGACTCACAGTTTTTGTTCCTTACATTTGGAAAATAAATCATCTGAGGACATTGAAACCCACATGACTTTCTGTTAAAGTGTGACACCCCAATCGATATAATCCAATATCTCATGCGGAAAACAATGAGGACTGATTGGTTGTTTGTAAAAAATAAAAGTGCACGACAAACATATACAGAGTGGAAATGGATCTCTCACGAAACCGTCCACCAAGCATTCTGTACATTAAAATAAGTAAAATTGGTATTTATAATAATAAAATAAAAATTGAAGTACTTTTAAATACCATCCGGTATTTAAAAGTACTTCAATTTATTCCCATTTCATTTACCTAATTTTGCCTGTGTTCCACCAAATATACTGAATGTGCACCAAAATATGTTAATTAAAATATGTCATAACGAGCATCTATTTAACAATTAAACACTGTATATTCTCCTTAAAGCGTAGTCGACGGAGCCCCGCTTCGCGGGGCCCCTATTTCCGAGTGCAGGGTTTAAAGGAACCTAACTAACCTAACGGGGGGGTGCCCTAAGTCCCGATTATGGGGGCAGAGATACTTTAATATTTGGTGCACGATCAGTATTATTTGGTGCACGATCAGTAATATTTTTCGGGGAAGAAAAGATTTTTGGTGAACACAAAAATATTATCCAAATAAAAACAGTGTGGCAGGTTATTGGCAAAGAAGCTGGAAAGGCACAACAACGAGATCAGAACGAATAGGCTTGTTTCCACCATCAATAAATTGCAAATCTATTTAGTCCGTCAGTCCGAGTATTAGAAAATAATGGACACATATTTTTTGTTTTTGTAAATCAACGAATAATGACAAAGATAAAACGCATCAAAACTCGGGAGTGGGGGCTCGTGACGTCAGTACTCACTAAGAATGATACCGAACAGTGACGCATTGGGAATTTTAAAAGCGTCGTATCTTCGTCAATTTTGGTTTATGTGACAAAAGAAAAAATACGGGTCAAATATGTTTTGATAATCTAAGTGACGGACTAATTAGATTTTTTCAGTTAACAAGCCTATTGTCCTTGAAAATAGATAATCAGACCATTTCTGAAAAGCTTAAAGTGGTTGAGACTCTAGAAAGTTTCTTCACTAATATACCACTAGAAGTCACATAATCTCTCCTTTCCTCATCTACATTAGCTGAAGCATTTCTTAAAGAAAATTTTACTGCGGATATACCAAACTTTAAATTGAAACCAATATGTTTTGCTACTATAGGCTTGTTTCCACCATCAATAAATTGTAAATCTATTTAGTCCGTCAGTAAGAGTATTAGAAAATAATGGACACGTATTTTTAGTTTTTATAAATTAACGTGGCACGGATGCACCCGGAGAGATGGGCAAAGATCGTCACACACTGGACGCCCGAGGAAGGACAGCGCCGGCGAGGTAGACCTCGACGTAGGTGGCGTGACGATCTGATCACGTTTGCAGGGCCAACATGGCCGGAGATCGCACAGGACAGAGAGGTATGGAAGGAGAAAGGGGAGGCCTTTGCCCAGCAGTGGGACATGACGTAGGCTAGCAAAAAAATAAAAATAAAAAATAAATCAACGAATATTGACAAAGATAAAACGCATCAAAACTCGGGAGTGGGGGCTCGTGACGTCAGTACTCACTAAGAATCATACCGAACAGTGACGTATTGGGAATTTTAAAAGCGTCGTATCTTCGTCAATTATGTTTTATGTGACAAAAGAAAAAATATGGGTCAAATAGTTTTTGATAATCTAAGTGACGGACTAATTAGATTTTTTCAGTTAACAAGCCTTTTATAAACGCGTTCAAAAGTCGCAACATGAAAAATACTGAAGACTTGTGGGACATATCCGTCAAGGCTCTTGGAGATATTATTGAATCAATCGCTCTTATCCTAACAGGCATATTCAATCAATGTTCGGATAGCGGTAAGTTTCCTGATCTAATGAAACATAGTAAAGTAGTACCAATTTTCAATTCGGGTTGTAAGAGTGATCCCTCTAATTATAGACCTATATCTGTGCTCCCAGCATTGAGTAAAATCTATGAAAAAATCATGCTGGACCAGATGTTATCTCATTTCAACTCAAATGGGATTATGCATAGTCAGCAGTTTGGATTCACGAAGGGCAGGTCGACAACGGACGCGGGAGTAAAACTTATCACTCACATTTTGAAATCCTGGGAGAAGCCCCAGGATGCCATTGGCATTTTCTGTGATCTCTCTAAAGCGTTTGGCTGCGTCGACAACAACACACTGATGTGTAAATTACACCAATACGGAATTCGTGGTCAAGCTGCTGATCTGGTTCTTTCTTATTTATCAAACAGGCAGCATAAAGTAAATGTAAATGGGTCGACGTCCTCCGGGTCTCTAGTCAAGATAGGCGTGCCCCAAGGTTCAATTCTCGGTCCTTTCCTATTTTTTGTATACATTAATGATCTCCCATATATGATGGCCCAATTATCTGATATAATTTTATTTGCAGATGACACCTCGCTAATTTTTAAAATAAATAGAAAAGATACGAATGTCCTACATGTCAACGAAAGTCTAACTGTTCTCTCGAAATGATTCGCTGCTAATAATCTTTTATTGAATGCTAGCAAAACTAAATTTTTAAAGTTCTCTTTACCAAATGTACCACAACGTGATCTAAATTTAAATCTTGACGGCAATAAACTTGATGTTTTAATGGAAACTGTATTCTTAGGGATTACTATCGATTCAAAATTGCAGTGGGGCGCGCACATTAGAACTCTTTCGGGTAGGTTAAGCTCAGTTGCATATGCAGTCAGGAAAATAAGGCAGTTAACGGATGTAGCCACAGCTAGGTTAGTTTACTATGCTTATTTCCACAGTATTATGTCTTACGGCATCCCGCTGTGGGGAGCAGACGTTGACTCAATTTTTATACTACAAAAGAGGGCAGTCCGCGCGATCTATAAAATGCGTCCTCGCGAGTCACTCAGAGAAAAAATCAAAGAGATCGATATACTAACTCTGCCTTTACTTTATACCCTTGAAAGTATTTTATATGCCGGCAAAAATCGAGGGCTTTTCAAAATTCGAAGCGACTTCCATAATAAAAATACACGCAGTGAACATGAAATTGTAATACCTAAATTCAAATAACAAAAACTAGCAAGTCTTTTATTATAAACAGTATACGCTTTTATAATAAGTTGTTTGGAAAGTTCAAAAACTATATTAAACGTGTCCATAGGAAAAAAAGCATATTACAAAATCAAGAACTACGAGTACGTTGAAGACCAAAAAGTTTGTCATCTCATTTTTCTTTTTCTTTTGAGTCAGGTTTTTACAATTTTCAAATTATTTTTTCTCATATTTTGCTCAGAATAGTTACAGCACTGATGACAATATTTGTGTCACTTGTTTAATTTAGTTCTTTAATTAAATATTCTTTTTTTTTTTAAATATTTACTTACCTTTGTATAGATGATACATTATTTTTTGTGGATGAGTGAACATTGTAGGCTTTTTAGATTCCCAGAAGCTGTTTAACTTTTGTTAAATATTCCTTTTGTTTTACATTTTTTGTATAGTAAGCAACGACCTATTGTCGGGCCTATTTTGATTTGATTTTGATTTAGAGTAACTTTACGCAATTTTCGCTGGGAAACGAGTTTTTTTTAGGGTGAATAATCACGGTTTAACAAAAAACAATGTGTGATGGATGGATTGGATTGAATAGTGCGAGGTTTGTGGAGGTGTTTAAGGTGGAACCGTCAGGGTGGCCCGCGAAATTCTATTTTTTTTGTTTTTTTTTTGCAATTTGCGGGCCAGTGCTGGGTTGTATGTTGGTGAAAGTACCGTTCGCGGCTGTGGGGCGTATGTTGTTGCAGAATTGTAGTAATCAGAATCATCGGTGCAGTCCTCCAGGTTCGTGTAAGTCGGGGAACGAATTTTTCACGGTCAAATTCGTTCCTCGAATTTTACGAACTTTGAGAGTTGTGTTGATGATTTTGATGATTATAGTTCTGTGACTGCATATGTCTTGCAGCCGCGAGCGATGTTTTCATCGACGTAACTTGGCACTGCCCTGCAAATTGCAAAAAACGTTTGAATTTCGCGGGCTAACCTGGAGCATCAAAATCATACAATAAAAACATGTAAAAACAAAAAAAAAGTTTGAACTTTGACCCTCAATATCTCCGTAACTAGAAGGTTCCTAGGTATGGGTGTAGAACACAAAAAAAGATCACAATAAAGGTCGTGGCTCACTTGACAAGCACCGCACCACCACGGCACCAGCACAGCTCCTGACCAGCGTCGCCTCGAATATAGGCTACAGCGCGCGGTCCGCGCGCCGCAAGCTAGGTGTAAGCACGCGGTCGCCTCGCTTGCGGCGCGCGGGCCGCGCGCGGTCCCCTCGCTTGCGGCGCGCGGGCCCCTCGCTTGCGGCGCGCGGTCCACGCGACGGCCACTCGCCGTCCGCAAGGCGCAAGCTCGTAGTCCGCACGCTGGTAGTAACAGTCCGGGAGGTAGCATTGTATTTTAGGTATTATCTCTAGTAATTATATTTTGTTAACGTGGATTCGTGGTTTAATTCACCTACCCCGCGAACACCCTTTCCATTACAGTTCTGAGATTTTTTAAGTTCAGTATATGTAAACTATTTACAAAAAAGTTTCAGGCGGTGTACTGTAACGATTGATTCAGTTATTGTAACACAAGATCAACCTTCGATTACAACAATATCAGTCGGTTTATTAGGGCTTTTTTATTTGCTTTTTATTTCTAACCGAACTAGGTTTAGTGTCGTGGGCTCTCTAACTAAATTTGTAACTGGCCATACATTAAACAAAGAGTACCCACGACGTGGAGAAGCATGACGGCGCAATGACATTGTTTCGCGGGCCACTCGGCGTCCGCGCGCGGTCCCCTCGCTTGCGGCGCGCGGACCCCTCGCTTGCGGCGCGCGGACGGCGCGCCGTCCCCTCGCTTGCGGCGCGTGGACCGCGCGCGGACGCCGAGCCGCCCGCGAGGCGAGTCGTATGGTAGCGGCAAGCGCGTTGACCACCCGCCGTAAGCTTTTTCATATGGACATTAAAAAATATGTTATGCGACACACGATTTAATGCTCTAATTTGAATGGCAAGTAAATTGCTGGGTTGGAGCGGTGCTGGTGCGGTGCTTGTCAAGTGAGCCACGACCTTTACGGGGCGAGCCAGCTAGGGCCTTTCGGTTTCGTTACAGGTATTTTTACACCCTTATTATTCGTTTAGGTTAACAAGGAATATCGGAAAATCACAGTGTCCATTTTACAGATTTTTAAAAATCCTCTGCGTGGAATATTTATTGTTGGAGAGATAAAAGAGTACGTGATTGTAAATCCTTATGGCGCAGTATAAATTCCTACCACCGTTTAATGCGTTACAGTTTTCTATGAAAGGCTTCATAGTGTATTCAGTTTTGATTTTCCGATACCAGTAATAAAACGACACGAGACAATACATTTAGTAGTGACCATAATCAATTGTTCTGACTTTAGCTTTACTTCATTTAATAACGGTCAGGTTTTTCTACCACAAGCGAAGTTTCACTAGCTTATTGTAGGTACTTTGACCCTGGCATAATTTCATCTTGTTTTAAACTTCTTAACATGTAAATCATTAGACACCCAAAAAACCTGCTATGATAATATATTCAAATAAGGCAATAAATCTTATCGATCAATATAGAAGTGTGTGTAATAAATAGGTGCTAATAATAAAACACGCGTGTCGGCATTTCGACAGTAACGGAATGACAGTCGGCATCGTAATGTTAATGACACACAGTTAACCAAACTACGAAACTGGTGATGATATAACCTAATATTTCGTGTTTACCAACATTTTTTACTGGATTCAATTTCAACAAGAACAAGTTGTATTAAGTAGATGGATCGGTAACTGTACCTATGTACCGATTATTTCCTTTGCATAACAATGTGCTGGCGAAATTAGATTTCAACGTCACCTGTCCATCCCTATCTACCCTCGATTAGTATCCTAATCCAGACTAAGGAGAACTCGGTAACAGGTATATGGTGGTGTTCAGACGACGCCTGCTACCTGGGAAATACGGCTGTAAAGCTTTAACTGATATAATTATCTAAGTTGTAAAATAGAGTGAAAGAAAATATAGGGTGATGAGGTTTTCTTCAGAAGAAACGTATTTTTAGCTAAGTCTGCAGCCGACGATTGTTCGACAGCGAGTATTAGAGGACGAAAATGTGTTATGTGAGATAATTAATAGCTAGACTGAACAATAAAAACCCCTTTTTACACACCACGTGACCCCCGACGCCCGGTGCGTCTCCTGCGGCGGCTGGGGCGAAAGGGTCTCTCCCTCTCGCGTTCCGCCACCTCTTTCGCTAGCATGACTGATTCGCAGAAGTAAGTGGCGGCTCCCCATTCCGTCTCGCTCCGGACCATGGATTGAACCAGGGCCGGACGCGAGAGGTCGCCGCCGACAATAAAACCCCCTAAGCTTTGGTTTTGTGAAATATTGTTTTGTTAGCTAGTGTGCTAAGTATCTTGTCTGTTGTCTTAAGTAAGCTGCAGACAAGAACATGACAGGCGATCACGGAAACAGTATGGGATACAACTTTACCTACCAACTATCTACTTTTAAATGATGATCATAATTGGCGGACACAGCCTTAAAATCTGCCGGTTTTTAAGTAATAACTAGTTTATTCCGGTTCGGGGAAGATGTTTCGGTTTCGTTTTTTATTTAACCAGGCGTGTTGTATTTATTATTTAGTAAACTATAGCATTAATTACTAAATAAGTGCCTACGGATGAAATAAAACGCTACGTTATAAAAAATGACACTAATTTAGATTAGTGTCATTTTTTATGCTGCTCGTAGATTTCTTACTTGGCTTAATTTACATGCCGTCGAGAAAATATTTCTCTCAGGCATGCTGGTTACGCTTATACTCAATTATTTATAAGCGTTCAGTAAAGTTAAGTCAAACTTAATCCACGAAAATGTACAGTTAATAATAAAGTCAACCATAGCAGAATAGTTAGTACCATGGTAGACGGGTCGCGGCAGATCGAAGAGAAGATGACGGGACACCTTGGATGACTTTCTCGTTTCTTGGCGAGAAGGGGCGCAATATGGAGAAAAGCGTAAGGAATTGGGAAAGCCTTTGCCCAGGAATGGACAGTTCAGACTAAAAAAACCTAATACATAAATCTGTATCATAAAAAGCATGAATAGAATATGACATTACTATGTGAATACCAGTTAAGTACTCCAGTGTCTATAGCTGACTTAATTATCTTTTCGCGCCCTACAAATAAGTATTATAAAGTCGTTATGTGTTCACAGAAAATGCGGATATACATCGTGATTGTGCTCTTTGGAGCAGCGATGGCGAGGGACAATGACTGGCATCCAATAGTGCCAGAATCTACAGTGATGTACTCCACCTACCACACTTCGGAGAGGTCTTTAGATACCCGGTAAATACTTCGCTTTAGAAAAAGACTCAGATAAAAATACTAACAACACGCGCATGCCTCAATCGAGACTTACCTAAAGTTCACTCACAATAAGGAAAACTGCCTTGTATTGGCGCATAAAAACATTGCGGTACACTTGTTTAAGTTTCAAAAACGTCACTTATTTTACAATTTATTGTTTTATGTAGCATGTTTTTGGAGAAACTGAACGCACTCTCAAAACGCGTCGTCCTCGATAACGCCGGTAGTCACGTTAAAATCTATGAGTCAAAAAAGTAGTAAAAGTAGTAAAAGATTCACTAAGATTTTATTATAATATCGTTATCACCATTCTTACTAGAATAGAAAACATTCAATTAGTAAAGTTGACTGTGGGACTCCTATAAAAAGTATTGTGTGTTTTAATTTGAATACATAACCTCATTCATGCTGTCTAAATGACAAATATATTACCATAAAATATATTTAACCAGTATGAAAACACCGCAGAACATTTTCGAAACAAAATACAATTACCAAAAGCAGTCAAGATGGGCTTGTAGCTCACGTCATCTCACAAAATACTGAAACCAAACAAAGTCCGCCAACATCAGTACTTTAAAGAAGACACCTGGATATTTTCTTTTTTTTTATATTTTTTTTCCTTTCTGACATGATTTTTCTTCTCAGTCCTCAGGTGAAGATTGTGAACCGAAGGCCCATCCCGCATTACGCATCAGGCAACAAAGTTAGCCTGTTAAGTCCTGCAAGTCAGATGACTGACACCTGCAGCATCCACAAGGTCTCCATGAATCAGGAGCTGTTCTACCAGTACATGGAGTACGAGAAAGATATTCCAGACCTGAAGGAGTTTACTCTTTGCATGTGGACTAAGTTCCACAACCATTCCAGTGATCATCCCCTTTTCTCTTATTCTGGTGAGTATTTTGTCTGAATCTGCTTATCATCAGGCTAGCCTTTTCCCAACTATGTTGGGGTTGGCTTCCAGTCTAACCGGATGCAGCTGAATACCAGTATTTTGCATGGAGCGACTGCCTATCTGACCTCCACAAGTTAATACTGGGTAATTCGATACCACTTGGTGAGACTGGTTGTCAGACTTTTTGGGCCACTGACTACCTGTAACGACTGCCAAAGATGGCAAAATGACCGCCGGGACCAACAGCTTAACGTGCTTTCCGAGGCACGGAAGAAATTCGGTATGTAAGGGTGGTTACCCATCCACAGAGCAACCTAGGCAAGCACGGCTTAATCTAATGATTCTAGTTATTATTTAGCCATGAGATCCTCCTCCTTTGTCTAAATCTTCTACTATCATTAATTAAAACAAGGTGCAAACGGACCCTTTATGAAGCCGTCATCCAAGAATTCTGTACTTCAAACTAACAAACTTTTTTTTTTGATGAAACGTCAAAGTCAAAAGTCAAAATAATTTATTTGCAGTAAATGTGGTACAAAAGGTGGTAATCAAAACTTTTAGTGCGATGACACATTTCGCCATAAAAATAGCATGCAAATATTAAAAAACACAAACTAAAATACCTGTTTCTAATTTTAATTAACTAGACACAAAACAAAACACCAAAAAGACAATTATAATTATACCTACATACTACAAAAGAACTTTTAATATATTAAAGTATCTAAGAAATTCAACAAATTGTAGGTAAGCATAATAAAATTTATTCTTTAAATATAAAACCTAACATCATAAAAATGGGTAATTCTAGTTCCAATTCAATAATCCAAGTTTCATAGGTCCAAGTGCTTTGTTTGCGGAAAATGCGAATTGGTTTTTGATTAGTACTTTTCCTTTTCCTTTGCAGGTAATTGAATTTTGCTTCTTTTATATTTATAGAACTGTTTTTTTGTTTTTTAACAAGTGTAATCCTTCGCAGAATTGACTCCATATCTGAATAAACTCTATAAAGTATTATGAAAAGTATTTGGTCTATAAACACGGAGCGACATTCGATATTCACCGAATATCTTGTATGTAGAATGCCTAAAATTATTCGGATTACACCTCAGAAGATTCGTCCTAAATAAACTTGGTTCGTGAACTGAGGCGGCGCGTTTGTTACTTTAGTTCGATAAACCGAAAAAGATATGCGTCCTCTCTGTATTACCAGAATAGTGTTGCTAGGTACTTCTAGCGTGCGCTAATTTTCTTTTACCGAGTACAATATCATAATTTTCGTGGTCCTTGTACATGGTGTAACTACAATTGGGAAACTTTAATTGCTATGTTCTATTTGTGTTTCATTATGTACATTATACGATAATTTGTATTGCGTTTGGCTGCCTTATAATTTGTAGTCAGTGATGAAACTGCAAGTCAGTTGCATTTTATGCATCTTATTCGTGAACACGTTGTTCAGACCCAGTTAGATGACATAATTATTTCAAGCAAAGTGCATTTACATTATTAAACACACATAATGATACATAATACTATAATCCGCATGCATTTCTTTACAACGTTTCTCAATTCATAAAATTGTAAATAAAATAACTTGTGCAATATTTGACAAACATTAAAGAGGTCGTTTGTGACGTCAATTAAAATTTCTACACAATTTTCAATATGGTTACTTAAAAGTTTAAAATGAGTTTTGGTTATTAATGAAGTTAAAGATATGCGGCATTAATAGGGAAACTCTTAGATTTATATCAAAGGCGATTGGATTAGTTATGAGAATTTGCATTCATATAAGGGTGCCATTGCCTTAACTCGCTTTGATTTCACATAAACATGTAAATTGTATACGAATACTTAAATAAAAGATGGGCCTTTTTTAACTTCAACAAGTAATATAAATATTACAAAACGTGATTTGAAAAAAGACTTAGGTAGGTACTTATGTTCGTACAGAAATTGAGAAACTTGAATTGGACCACTTTCGATTGGATTCCTGTCGCCATATTGGATACCTACTATTATGTAATATCCATACACTTATCTCACTACTCAGAGTACTATAGTCACGACACATAGGTTGCAGCGTGAGTTTCTAAAAGGAACTTATTTAAATGATGTAATGAACAGCTTGTCAAATATTGCATTTAAATATATTTATAAACGAAGAGGTGTACTCAACAATACACCCATATTTTGTCAGTTATGTTTAAGTCTTATGTAATAAAGGGCGTATCCTATAGCCATCAATTGGCCGGAATCGTGCCCAGGACCCCATGCTCAGCAGTCGCACTTGCGACTAATAGACTAACGAGCCAGTATACAAAAAAACGGAAGTTAAAACAAAACTACATAAATATATGGTATACAAATTATAGGCAACAATTAATTATTTATGTGTTAGTGAGTTGATGTTTCTTAGCAGGCAACAAGTATGTATGACCCAGAGAATGAATCAAGCTTTTAAAGCCGTACAATTATCGTATTTACAATCTGATCAACTACCACGCTTACCCTAGCTCAATTATCGCATATTAGGGAACATACATAAAAAAATAAAAAAAGGTACCGACGAATTGAGAACCTCCTCCTTTTTGAAGTCGGTTAAATAAAAGGTACTTTGAAACTTGATCTCCATTTACTAGGGTTTTCTCTGAAATTTTCTATTCCACTCAATAATAATATCATTAAAGTGTGTCAAGGTAACTAGCTAATTCAAAGCAAGGTAAATTATTTACGATAAATTAGATCAATAAAAGGAAGGACGTTAATTACGCGTTTCACTTAAAACTAACATAAAATTTAATGTTGTTTTGACGTTTATGTACAAAAAGTATTTCCTAGATCATATGATTTCAAGTATAGTTTGCATTGACATCATCATTTTCCCAGTATCTATACATATAATAAATCTGTAGAAGGGTCAATTCTGTACATTGAAAATATTGAAAAAATAAATAGCGGGGGGTGTTGCTGGATCGATACCAAACCCAAATATGTGATTAAAAAACACATCACATCCACAAAAAACTCAAGTGGGTTTCACGGGGTATTAAGACTTGTAGTGCTAAAAAACGTGAACTACTGTGGAAATATAGAAAAAACCCATGTGTAGACAACAAATCAAAATTGAAGCAATACACCAAAAGACTAAGAAAGATTGTAACTTTGACTCAACAAGCGCAAAACAATAGGGAATATGCAAGAAATACAAATCTCTTTTTATTTATTAAAAATGCCTTGTATTGGCGCTTATAAACATTATGATGCGCTTGTTTAAGTTTCTAATATATCACTTATTTTACAATTTATTGTTTTATGTAACATGTTTTTGGTGAAACGGAACGCACTCTCAAAACACGTCGGCCTCGATAGCGGCGGTAGTGACATCAAAATTCATATGTCAAAAAATAACTTTTATTTGAAATGTAGGTAAAGTTGCACTACGATTTTATTATAATATCGCTATCGCAATTTTTGCTTGAATAAAGCACATACAACTAGTAAAATTACTTTATTAAGGCCAAAAAAATAGATTTAATCAAGGTAGATATTGAGAAATGACGTCAAAGTATGGTCGCGACAATCACGGACGTTTGAACTGTCATAGAAAATTGCAGAAGTTTAGTATTATTTTTAAGCTACAAGCAGTAGTTGATATTAACTTTTAATACTTTTCTTGGGTTGATAGTGTAATTAATTGATTTAAGTGAAGAAAAAAATACATGCATATTCCCTATTACAATATTATAAATTCAAAAAATAAAACAAAAGCTGTATGGCAAACTATTAATGCTGCAAGGCAAAACAAACCATTAGAATCTATCCCTAATATTAAAGTAAATAATAATGTCGTAACAAATCCATATGACTTATCAAATGCATTCAATGATTATTTTGTGGATAAGATAACACCCATTAATACTATGCACAAAGATCAACATAAGCAATTCCTAACATCTAGACTTAACTCAATGTTTATGAAGCCATGTTTGCCAGAAGATGTTAAACAAATCATAAAAGGGTTAAAAAACACCAATAGTGTAGGTTATGACGGTATCTGCACTAAATCCATTAAGCTAGTAACCGAGTGTATCGCGCAACCTCTGAGTTACATTTTAAACCTGTCTATTGAAACTGGTATATTCCCTGAAAACTTAAAAATTGCAATTATTAAACCGATTCATAAAAAAGATAGTAAAGAAGACATGAATAATTATAGACCTGTTGCCCTACTATCAATCGTCTCAAAGATTTTTGAAAAATATATTTATAATGAACTTGTAGATTATTTTGAAACCAATAACATTTTAGCTAAGGAACAAAAAGGATTTAGACAGAACAAAAGTATTAACCTTGCTATATATGAATTTTTGGACATCATAACGTCCAATGTCGACAGGCGAATACCGATCTGCGGCATCTTTATGGACATGACACAGGCTTTTGATCACGTGGAACATGACATCTTATTGTATAAGCTTGAGACCTATGGCATAAGAGGCAACGTCTTGAAACTAATTGAAACTTACCTCAAAAACCGCACTCAGTATACACAAATTAACAAAATTAATGTTAGAACTAAGATGGAGGAGGGATACCTATCAAAAGGTCGTGAAATACAATATGGTGTCCCACAAGGAGGTACATTGAGCTCACTACTATTTATAATTTATATTAATGACCTTCCAAATGCGAACTCAAACCCAATGACACTCTTTGCTGACGACAGCACTGTTGCAATTAAGTGTAAAGACAAATTATCCTATGAGCATGATATAAGCAGTAGCCTAAATGCAATCATTCAATGGCTAGACTGCAATAATCTGAAGGCAAACATCTCAAAAACTAAAATAATCCATTTTAATCAGCGTACGAATTCAATTATGCCTCAGATTAGCTATAAGGGTGCACCTGTATCTGAAGTTGAAACAACAAAATTTCTTGGTCTTACTGTGGATAACAAATTAAAATGGAAATCCCAGATTGAAACCCTATGCAAAAAAGTAAACAAATCAGTGTATGCGCTGCATGAGCTCAAGCAGATAGCAAACATTAATACCGTGTTAACTGCATATCATGGTTTAGTTGCTTCAGTTTTGAGGTTTGGTGTGATATTTTGGGGGAATTCGACGGATATTAACATCATTTTTAAAGCACAAAAACGGTGCATAAGGGCTATGTTTGGGCTTCAAATGATCGAATCCTGTAAACCGTTTTTCCAGGAGTACAAAATTTTAACTCTCCCAAGCCTATATATTTATGAAGTCTCAGTATTTGTCAAGACCAATAAAACATTATTTACACTAGCCTCAGAAGTGAGTAATAGGCAACAACGTGACGAATTTCGCCTCTTTGTCCGTCGAACACATACCGCTTTAATGCACAAAAGTGTGTTTCACATGGCCCCTGTAATTTTCAATAAATTACCTAAAGAAATAAGGGCAATGAATACTACATTATTTAAGAAAAGCTTGAAGAGCCTTTTAGTTAAAAAATGCTACTATAATTTAAACGAACTCTTAACCGATAATTTTTCTAAGCTTAAAACCTCACAGTGACATCAAGCAATAACAATTATTATGGAGGTATCTTTAAATATTGTAACAATTCTAGATATAAATGACATTCAAATAATAACTAATGTGTATGACATTGAATTAATTTACTATCTTAATATTTTGTTTGTTTTTATTTATTTTTATTTACTTTTAAATTAATTTACCTGACCTTTAATTTATTGATTGTATTTTATGATTGTATACATTTTGCATGCCTTACGGTAGAATCACTTGAAACATGTAAATCTTTTTAACACCATTGTAACAGTGTTTTCTGCAAAAATAAATGATTTGATTTGATTTGATTTGAAAAAAAATTTGTCAGTCTGTCTGTCTGTCTGTCTGTCTGTCTGTCTGTCTGTCTGTCTGTCTGTATATGCAGGCATCACGTGAAAACTAACGGTTCGATTTCGATGAAACTTGGTATAATTATACCTTATTATCCTGGGCATAAAATGGGATACTTTTTATCCTGGAAAAATACGTAGAAAAAAAAAACTTATTTTTCAGTTTTATTCATAGACGTTGTTCTGTAGAACCGCGAACACACCTGTAGCGCCGAAAGTCGGATTTGGCGGATGTCATTGTCAGAGTTACTCAAAATGGAGAAATAAACCATCCACGCGAAGACCGACATCCGCGCGGACGGAGTCGCGGGCGGAAGCTAGTTTTAAATAAAGCAGCTGAATTCCCTTTAGTTTACAAAGAGCGGCTGCCTATTAGACCACCACAACTCAGTTGAAGACCTGGTTGACAGAATTTCGGCCCTCGAAACCGTACCACGTAAAAGACTACCCGTAAAGACTGCCAAAGTGCTCAGGGCTATTAATTCGAGTGTCAGAACTCAGACGTTCGGGTTTATCTCGTTAGGACGCGTAAATCAATCAATCAATCAAAGTATTTATTTCAAGTAGGCCAGTTACAGGCACTTTTGAATTGTCGAAACAAAAATGAACATTTAAAGTAGCTACAGTCCCAGTCACAAGACATAAAAACTGTGTAAGTACTGTAGTTGCCCATTCCCTAGCGTAGATCTCTATGGAGAAGAACGGGCAAGAAACTCCATGGACACTCTTTTAAATCAAAATATTGTTACAAAATCTTGGTTACATCATTCATGTTGAGATGGTATATTATGTGAGAACAATATAGCAAGATGTGCACGTTAAAAGTGTCCATAACAAAACAAAAACAAAATACAAAATAAAAACTTGTGAAATGGCAGTAGTAATTTATTTTGTATCAGGTATTCCACCCAGAGCATAAAAAATAAGATTACACGTTTCAGAGCACGAAATGCATTTCACAAAGCGAAAACTTTGAGTGGGAAAAAGTTTGAGGTGACGCAAGATTTACCCAGCAGTTGGACATTAAAGACTCATCATCTGCGTAGCCTTTTCCGAACTATGTTGGGGTCGGCTTAAAGTGTAACCGGATGCAGCTGAATATCAGTATTTTACATGGAGCGACTGCCTATCTGACCTCCACAACCCAGTTAGTACTGGGTAATACAATACCCCTTGGTAAGACTGGTTGTCCGACTTTTGGGCCACTGACTACCTGTAACGACTGTCATAGATCTACAAATGACAGCTGGGACCAACGGCTTAACGTGATTCGCAAGGCACGGAGGAAACCCAGTATGTAATGGGAGGTCACCCATCCACAGACCAACCTAGGCAAGCGCGGCTTAACCTATAGATCGACCCGAGCGGCTGTTATTATTTAGCCACGAGCGACATTAAAGACTGCCAAAATAAAATTGATTAGAAATTGTACATTATTATTTTTGTTTAGGAACGTGAGATGTCTGTTCAAAAATATTAAATTTCAAACGTTATTTTTTCGCAGTCGGAGAAAGCCCACGAGAGATTTCTGCCTGGATATCAAACACCCAGGAGGCCAGTTACTTCAGCATGGCTGTGCATGGACAGACCTTCTTCAGGCTAAACTATCCTTTAAAACTGAACGCGTAAGTATCGGAACCACTTAACAATTAAACACTATCTTACCTAACTTACTTAACTATTTCTACTTTGAACCTAAGCTGCCAGCATGCTCACTTTACAACTATGTATGTCGATTACATATCAAATGATGAAACTACAAAAGGGGCCCAGTAAAAAATTTAGAAAGTCCTACTTTCTATGCCAGCTGAGGTTACTATCAAAATATATAATTCACAGCAGTGAGACAATAGTGTAATAAGTTGCGCGTGATTTCTACGCATCGGTGTGTCGCCATATTCACTGACACGTCAATCATCACGCTCTGCAACACCGCGCACTGATTAACTACTTACATGCGCCTGTAGCAAATTAACGGTCGTGATTAACATGTCAAAGTCGTATGCGTGTAGAATGATTATAACAAGTAGGAGTGCCCGACACTTTGATTTATAGCCATATTGTAAAGGATGTATTGTGAACTTATCTTGTAAACACTTTTGTGGTACAGTATTGTAGCCGGACAATGTAAAGCTTTTCAGCACATTGTTTTCGCTGTAGCGTAAGATCTTGTTACATAATTAAGTAAGGTGTTAGATCTTAGATCCGTTTTATGGACAGTATGTGAATAAATCTTCGATTCGAATAAAATAAGGGCGAGTTCAGCGCATTTCATATGTAAAGCTTTTCAGCACATTGTTTTCGCTGTAGCGTAAGATCTTGTTACATAATTAAGTAAGGTGTTAGATCTTAGATCCGTTTTATGGACAGTATGTGAATAAATCTTCGATTCGAATAAAATAAGGGCGAGTTCAGCGCATTTCATTAGAATAAGTCACAAGATGCTGTACAAAATAAACTATCAAATATAGACGAATCCGCACTGGGACCGCGTGGTGGATTATAGCCCATTCTTTAGGCCACTCACAGCAGTGGGAAAATAATAGGCTGAGGATGATAAATTGCCTCTTGCTTTGTTGGAATAGGCTAGTTTCCACCATCAATAAATTGCAAAACTAATTAGTCCGTCAGTTAGAGTATTGGAAAATAATGGACACGTATTTTTTGTTTTTGTAAATCACTGAGTACTGACAAAGATAAAACGCATCAAAACTCGGGAGTGGGAGCTCGTGACGTCACAACGCACTAAAAACTATAACACGGCGTGACGTATTGCGAATTTTAAAAGCGTCGTATCTTCGTCAATTTTGGTTTATATAACAAAAGAAAAAATACGGGTAAATATTTTTTTTATAATCTAACTGACGGACTAATTAGTTTTTTTTAGGACACAAGCCTATTGGTGATGCGAACTTTTGTAACGAAAAACACTATTTCGCGAAATGAACATTCGTTCGCAAGGGGCTTTTAATCGATTTGCATTTTTTTGTTTGGATTCACGTACTTACCAAACAATTTGATAAACAAGCTCGCCCAACGAATGATTACAAAACAGAAAAATTCAAACGTAATAGTGCTGTACCTACTATCTTTTAAAAAGTACTACAAAACTTTCCTGTGTTTTGTTGTCAACAAGAAAAAGTGTTGAACTTTGCAATATGAAAGGAAAGTTCTTGAGAATTGTCTTTTATTCATATAAGTTCAAATTACATATTATACTTATGTTTCTTGATAAATATGCATACAAGAACCATGTTAGGAAGTCACTATACAATATATACGGTAAGTATATGAAATGGTAATGGAGAATATTGCGATGCGATTAACGGAAAACTGGAAGGTTTTCCCCGCATACCTAATTGGCTAACTATCATTTAGTTTATTAACCCCGTGACGGTACTGGTTCATTCAAGAGGTGTTTAACTTTGAGCAAATGCATTTCCTAAGAAAAAATTGCACTCTATTATGTTTCGGTGGGATTATATTTTACTTTTTTATGGTCGATATCGGACGCCACAGATAGGATTTCGACTTTTTGGTTTTCAACGTAAAAGTTAGTAGAAAAAAAATATTTGCAGGGTTTTTTTTAGGGTTTTGTTGTTTAATGGGAAATAATGAAACCCTTATCGATTCGTCCTGTCCATCCGTATATCAGGGTCATTTATAGCAAGATCCCAGAGACCGCCAAAGCTTACTAATTTTCTGATAAACAAAATGTGTAGGATCGAGCATTGTAAGTATGTACCATAATATAATTATTGTTTGGTGCTACGAGACTCTTTGTGTGCTAATGCGAATGCGAATATTTTTACGGGCAGCATCGAATCAGTTCAGTAGGTCAGGGGGTCTAAAATTGCCGCTTTAGCAGAATCGTAAATGAATCACGTTATAAAAATTAAATTCCTAAAATGGTATTTGTAACATTACCATAAAGTCCATTTTAAGAATTTTTAATTTTCGTGATTCATTTTATTGAACAAAATTTAAAATTCTTATAATGGACTATACGGTGATGGTTACAAAGACCATTTTAAGAATTTAATTTTTTTAACGTGATTCATTTGCGATTCTGCTAAAGCGGCCATTTTAGACCCCCAGGATATCAAAGGGGACCTCCCCACACACACGATTTTAAAAGCAATACTACATAAATATTACTCAAGTGGATTATTATTACATACTTTACTTTACTTTATTAAAGCATTCGATATTACGACGATGTTACAAGATCAGCATTTAAATAATAAAATATGTAAAGCGTATCTTCCGATTGGTTTTATTAAGGTAGAAAGAGATCAATAAAGACGTTTCTAAAATAAGACTTCGATCACCTTAAGGAATTCCAATAATGACTCAACAATTGACTCGGACGTCATAATTGGTTGGACAGAGTAAATATATTTGTTTACAAACTTCAGTTTTAGTATACGAAAAACAAATTTTGCACTGTTCAATATAAACAATTTCTGAAAATGGATAAACCTTACGAACCTAACAACAATGTTTAGAAAAAAAAAAATGTCGTCGATTTTATTTATTGAAATTGAATGTTTTGGATATACATATATCTACATATATATGCAATATATATAATATATATTACATATATATGTATAATATATATAATATATATACGAGTGCCAAACCAAACCAGTGTGTGCGTCACGTTATAAACCACCGTGCATTGATTTGATACGAGAAAAACCGCTGGGATCACTAGAACACCGTTTCCGTGTGAGTAAACCGGTTCCTAACTGGGACATTTTTACTACACTTGAGACAACGTAACTTATGTAACGGAGAGTCATTGGTAAGACAATATCGAAAGCAAACCGGTCGGTAATGAGTTTTCGCGGACAGACAATATTCATTCAATTATTTATTTGAACTGTACCTACATTAATATTACATCAAATAGAATTGCCTACATTCCTTTCCAAGAGCAGACTCTAGTATTTATAGATATTCAAAGGTCAGTTTCGATTAAAAATAAACAATCGCGGAGAACCTGTCGTGCGGAATGGCAAAGTTTATTCGTATATGAATCTTGAGATGTTCAGGTAGAACTGGTTATTTAAAAAACCTTGCGCTAGTTTTGTTCATGAGACATTGTTATATACACCATAAGTATTTTTTAATGAGCATGTACTTCCTTTCAAACAGTAGGTATATTATTAAGCAAGTCTATTTTTGAACAAAAGGACGCTAGGTTTTAGATTTCAAGGATGTAATCACAAAGTTACAAATTAATAGATTATCTCAAGTGCACGCTTAATTTGCGTTTAAACGTACCTAATCCTTGTTAAAGTCAGAGTGGAAAATAATTATTGAAATATCTGTATTCTGTGAATCAGTACTTTCTCAATTATAAGTTTAGAACTCTGAATCTGCTTATTTTTAGAGCGAGAATCAATAATGACGGTTTAGTGATCTAAACTTTTAGGTACTTAAAACATACATGAAATATAATATAGCCCCTAGAATTAGTATAAGCAAGTCCTATGATCACCAAAAGCGTATTACCAATGTTATCATACAAGATCAAATTAAATTCCTTTGGTTGCGAAACTCCACAGACGATACCAGTGTGAACATGAACAAATAAATAATCACTGTTAATTATGAAGTTGTATTATGAACTGTATGCTCAACAAACCGTTTAACTAAATTGTGACATCTACAACTGCTCGTATTTAAAATCTTCACTCATATTTTGCAAGCAAAACGTTACAGTTACGCTCTCTTTAGCTTGTGGGGCAATAGACACGTCAGCTAAACAATTTGAATGTCAGAATAATTCAAGCGCATTTAATTATGCCAAAACGAGTATAGTAGTGTTGGAATTTGTAGAATCCTCGTCAAACTATGTGCGATATAAATGCTGGAGTGTTCAAGGTGTCTAAATTCCCTTATCTCTCAGGAAACGATTAGCGTGGTTACTTACTGGGAGAGCCCTTCTTAAGGCGACTGCATGAGCTAAACACGTGTTTTATAATGCCTAAAAGGATATGATTCATGGCAATAAACAAAACCAGAAAAATATATGATATTCTTCAGGATATATGCTAGTATGATAGTGTTTTGAAAACATAATACAATTAATTTGACTCGATAAAAAAAATTACGAACTTATCTCTAAAAAAACATACTAAAATACATGCGATCATTCTAATTTTTTGGCAAATAACAACTACAAGCAATATATTAGCATGATAGTGTTTTAGTTCTTTAGTCCAATCAATAGATTTTTTGTAAATCGATCGAAACCACTCATTTCGTACTATTTGGCCCGCAGTGACTGACGTAACAAATACTTAGTAGTGCAAGCTGATTTGAACTTTATTTTAACAGCATTTCAAACGAAGTGTGAACGACCGCAAATAGAGCTGCTAATTTAGCTCATCTCGTTGCCTTTTTTTTTAGGATGGGAAATCATAACTTCTCCCACTCTGGGCGGAGCGGAAGGGAGTGTCAGACTTTTACTGACTACAAACCATCCATGTTCCGGAGCCGCGGTATCTCTTTCGAACAGGCCCGCAACCCCGGTCATCTCGTTGCCTTAACATCACTTAAATTTACTTTTAATTTACGTGAATTTACCATCGACTCTAAAAAAGAAAGACAAGCAATATACTACAAGACTCGGTATAAGTTTATTAGTTAGGGATGTACACATAGTTCACATAGTTATTTCACAATAACTTAGTGTAAATAATAATTATATTCAAACGGTGGTAATTGAAACAAGCCAAGACGGAAGCACGGAAGCATCAAATATCCCTTTTCAAAGAAAATGATACTGTATAGAAAGTTCAATGATCCAGACGGTAAACACAGTGCTTTATGAGCACAACCCTTTCAGAAAAGGGGACTATTTGAAAAGATTATGATTCTTATCCTCAATGGTGGCATTAATTTGTGGTTAGATGATAATGTGTTTTTCTAGGGACAAATAAAGTTTTGTGCCGAACTACTTCAACGTGAAAAGGGTTTGCCAAACAACTTTAGAGGAAAACGATACAAAGAATACTAACGTATGTCTCTATAGTAAGTATACTAGCTGTATCCCGCGATCTTTGTCGTGAAATTTATATAAAATATATAATACTATACAATATACTATACTATACCTATTTTAAACGGATTTCGTAAATAATTTCATGGGTTTAAACTTTATTGCACGATACCCTCATTTTTTTCTAAAATAAAAGAAGCCAAAGTTAACTGTAATCCTTATAACAACAGCTATCTGTAGTAACTACCGTATATAATTTCATATGCACTCCGTAAACAAAGCTGTTTTTTTTTAATACTTAAACTTTATTTAAGTATTTTTATAGATCATAATGTTGACTAAACTTACATATTTCTACAATCACGAACACCAACATGATGTATAGAAAAGATATTGAAAAGCGATTTCCTCGAGAAACAACGACTGCAATTTTGGGACCCAGGCGGGATCCTAAATAATTCAGGCTCCAAAGTACTACGTTCGTGACAAAATCATAAAATAAATAAAAGTGGCTATGTCACACAAATCTTCGATTTGTATCGTTTTATTATTGCTAGCACATAGCCTAAACCACTGGGTCTACACTAGAAGCTTCAAAAGCGCACGATAAGTAATTTTATAACAAAAGAGCACTTAATAAGGTTTTTTTTAAGTCTCCCTCCAAACGAAACTTGCCAATGTGATTATAATGTCCAGGAATTAAGTTACAGGAAAACCAAAGGAAACCACATAATCCCACTGTTACAAAAAACACAAACATCACAAAAACGATTAGACATGTTGCATCGTACTGTGATATACCGGATTCTTTCGCATCCATTCAATTGACATAAGGCGATTAAAAATGGCGTCCACGCACGACAATTTCTTTTTTTTCCTGTGTACAAACATGCAGTAACCGCATTGTACACGCAATATGCGTAAGAACACTTTCTACTGGTCATCGACCTCCGGTTCTCGTATTTTTAGCAGACGGTGTTAAATATTGATTGCCTTGTCATTATTTCTCTTATATCGATGAATATTCTCCCCTACACCGCATGGCTTCTTTTTATCAACCTATTATACCATGCACCATGCATGTTGAATGCCCATGTCACACTCATTCCTATCAAGATCGGAGGCTCTACACTCGAAATTGTAGACGATTATGTATACCTAGGACAAACGGTCCAGTTAGGTAGGTCTAATTTCGAGAAAGAGGTCAATCGTCGAATCCGACTCGGCTGGGCAGCGTTCGGGAAACTGCGCGGTATCTTCTCGTCCAACTTACCGCAGTGTCTCAAGACGAAAGTCTATGACCAGTGTGTGTTGCCAGTGATTACATACGGGACCGAAACGTGGTCGCTCACAATGGGACTTATCAAAAGGCTTAAAGTCACCCAAAGGGCAATGGAGAGGGCTATGCTCGGAGTTTCCTTGCGTGATCGAATCAGAAATGAAGACATCCGCAAGAGAACCAAGGTCACCGACATAGCCCGAAGAATTAAGGTCACCGACATAGCCCGAAGAAGCTAAACTTAAGTGGCAGTGGGCAGGGCACATTGCTCGCAGAACGGCTGGCCGCTGGGGCCCAAAAGTTCTGGAGTGGCGACCGCGAACCGGAAGACGATGCGTTGGAAGACCTCCCACTAGGTGGACCGATGACCTGGTGAAGGTTGCGGGAATCCGGTGGATGCGAGTCGCAAGGGACCGGTCAATGTGGCGACACTTGGGGGAGGCATATGTCCAGCAGTGGACGTCTTTCGGCTGAAATGATGATGATGATTACACCATTTGTGTAACTACTGGGCAATTGTCAACCCCGTAGCTTTCCACTTCTGCCTGTATAGGAGGATCTACGGCCCTCTCCTACAAACGTTTCGAGATTTATACTATGTCGAAGTTAAAATTATGTTAGTACTATTAAACCCATAAATCATTCAAAGTAAATGGTCCTTATACTCGTATAATTTGCACTGAGAATATCTACATGATTCTGGATTCTGCGCCCGCATGGTGGAAAATAGCCAATTCCTTCACATAGAGAGACTGCCGTGTGTTCTAGTAGTGGGATAATTAAAGACTGAATAATATATATGTTATTATCAAAAACAGTACAATCCAATCCAATCCTAAGCTGTTAAAACAAATGTATGTGTTAATAAATAAAAGTAAATAAACACTAGACTAGTGCACTACGAGCGTACATCGAGAATCACCTTTCTAGGTTAAGAAGCATTTATTTATTGATCCAATTTTAATTGAACAGAAACTGTTTTGATTACTGCCATAAGTCTTTGAGTTTTTTTTTTTAATTACTCAAATATCTTTAACATAAACTATAAATAAATTATACTGATATCATTAAATTGGCCGAGCTATCAGCATCAAAAATTCATCCACATCGCTGTCAACGGGGAAAGTGCCAAGTAAGCTGGCAGCTTTGCCGCGTTCGATGGCAATGCTGATTATTTGGTACAAAATAGGCCAACCCTTTTTCGAGAAGAGTCTAGTTTTTTAATCAGAAACGGCTCAAAGAAATAACTATAAATAAGGTAAAAAGAAATTGCTATGAATTTTGGCTTGGAATGTAAACAGTAATACTAACATATTTGCTGGTCCCTCCATTATGCAAAGCATTTCACCATTAGGTCAGATGGTGGTTACACGTAAGCCTATCAATATCTTAACTTATATATTATACTTATATATTATATCTAACTTATAAAGGGTGTAAAACACCTCTTCACGAAGCCGAAAGGCACTTGTTCTCCCCATCGCATCGTTGCGATAATTTTTTTGTTCTACACCATACCTGGGAACCTTCTAATTACGGCGATATGGGGGGTCAAAGTTACAACTTTTTGACAAGTTTTTTTTTAAATGCAATTTAATTTTGTAAGATTTTGACTTTTAACACCTCCACGACCCCCGTACTATTCAATTCATCCATCAGCACAATGTTTTAAGTGCGTTACATTGAGTTCTACCACAACACATGATTTATAACCTCAAAAAAAAAGTTGTTTCCCAGCAATAATTTTTGCGTAAAGTTACTTAGTTTGATGTACAGAATGCTTGGTTAACGGCTTTGTGATGAGGTGGTTTACAACCAGTATATTACATAATTTAACAGGATTAGAAAGATAATAAATAAATAAGAATGTCTAATTAACAGTGCCAAAAGATTAATGCCTACAGGATACTCATGCATTGCAATTAGGTACAACAGTTCGACTTAAGCGGTTAATTACAGCATAGTTGGGTAATCGAGGCAAAAACCAATACATTTTTAGTATGATTTACATGCTACAGAACTGGATTTCATACGGGTTGAATAACTGCTTATAACTGTTGTTAAATCATCATAAATCAACAACATATTCTGCACTAGGTACCAATTATTTCTATAAATATAAAATCTTGTATAAATATAATGTTTTCTCTTGTGCATACTTGCATAGTAACGTAGTAGTACCTGCTTATTTATTACCTGGATAATAAACAATTGTCTTTTCTACCTACATAAAAATCTAATCACAATTATTATCGGTGGTGACTTTGATTACATTTCTTTAAAACGTGTGCAATGCGTGATCTTTTGATACAACTTTAAGATAGACAAGAGACTTTTATGCAAATGCAGTAATACAAGGACTTCCAAGCATACAGTTGACCCGAGCACTAATTAGCATACACAATTTTATCTGCTTTATTATATTTCGCAGATGGTATCATTCGTGCCAATCATGGAACGGAAAAACCGGCGAGTGGCAGATTTGGGTGAACGGCGAACGTGTTGGCAGGGGATTCAACAACAGAGTAAGCCACATTATCACACTATTGTAACAGTAAATATAACGGTTTTGGCACTAATAATATTATTCATAATATATTGTCCTTTCCAGCTCGTTGGCCACATCATCAAGGGAGGTGGTTCAGCAATATCGGGTCAGGACCAATCGCTGCTCTACAAGAAAGATAACATAGAACCAGTTGCAAGTGAGTGTCGGATCACGAGACGTATGATGTCGCAAGTAGAACCTAGTAACATACTCGTATAATGTAATAACTGTAATAACGTAACGGTCTTGCAGGACAATCCGGTTTGTTGGGCGAGATCACAATGCTCCAGTTATACCACGTGGCCCTGACTGCAGGGAAGGCTCACAAAGACCACAAACATCACCACGTGCATCACTTCAAACACGACGGAACCCCCGTGGAGTCTTCCACCGAGGCTGTGACAGAACCTCCTGCGCCACAGCCACAGCCTCTTGGAAACGGAAACTTCTTAATCGGTGGTCAGCTCCAAAGAGCACCTAACCTAAACTTGGCCGGAGCCCAGCAAATGGTCCCCGTCCAGCTGCCGAATGGTCTACAACTCCAACAAGAATACATCAACGGGCAGCTTGCCAACAGACTCGTTTCCGAACAACTGTTGAACAGCGTACAGCCAATTTCTGACCACTTTGGTGGCGGAGCTCTTGGGCAACAAATTTCTCTAGGACAGACTAGCCAGAGTCAAGGTTTCGCCAGGTCACCCCTGGGTCCATCAAAGGGCACAACTGTAGTATTATCTGGGTCACTGTTGAACCCAGCTAATGTCAAATATATTGATGATTCAGTGTCGCATAATTTGTTCAAGAGGAATTCCAAACGTGACAAGAGAGACAACCCTGAGAAGGAATTGAAAGAGGAACTTGCAGCAACAGGTACGTGGATATTACATAAAGTTGAAATTAAGTGGCCTCTTTATTATCTTCTTCTCATAATAATTGTTTTTAATAAGAACCTTCTAATAACCTATTTTTGGGCAGTATTATTTCCGCTGGCAATAAAACAACAAGCAAAAATAACTCCAATTCTCAGAAGTAATCCTTACCTATGGATGGTACTATTTGCGCTACAACATATTTAGAAAAAGTAGAACACGTAAAAATAGTGCCTAATAGTTCCGGTCAGAACAATGAACGGCATGTCCTAGAACCAAAACAGACAGACATCCATGAACCCATACAAGGCCCGCGTGGATTATCCCTTGCAAAGAGCAATGTATCCCAGCAATGGGAGCATTGTTGACTGTATTTTTAATATCTCAATTTTCTATAACAACAAAATTTATTAACAGTTTTGGCTGATTATGTAAATTATTGATAACGAAACTAGAAAAAGTTTTCGAATGATCGCTTTAATTGTTTCCAGGAAAGAAAGATAAACGGGGTTTAGTGGCTTTGTCCGACGGGTCGATTGTCGACGAAGCTCTACTGAGTCCTGACCTGCTTGAGGATAACAAGGACGACGAAGCCTTGTTCCAACAGTCGCTGCTGAACGGACTCGCGGGCTTTGTCGGGAACCTTCCAGTGCAGAATTTGCAGAAAGAAACAGTAAGTTGAACACAGTTTCATGGAACTAAATTTTATAATAATAAAACGTTCTCTTTATGCCCGTTTTCATTAACAGTTACGAGCTCTAATTAATTCCTTGCTGGAATTCCTACCCTCGTTAATTAAAAACTCAACAATGCACTTTTGGTCAGGCAGTATCTTTCCGTTGTGTTCGAAACAAGCACGAATATAAATAAAAATAGTGTCATACTAGAATAACCTTAGCTCGTGTCGTGACGTTGAGCTCCAACGCAGTGATATTTTCATATCGTTCTTTATTTAGTTGCAGTTTGGCTTATTCCAACAGATTGCCGGATATTTCAGTTTTGATTTGAACTTTTATCTCCGGGACTTTTACACTATCATATTCTTCTTTGTGAATACAGCTAGCGTATTTAAATGCGTAAGCTGACTCTATGTGGGATGTATTAAACAAAATCGTGTCCATCATCGGTCGGTTTACAGTTAACCGGGTGCAGCTGAATGCCAGTATTTTACATGAAGCGAATGGTATCCGCTACCCAGGTATTAATTAGGTTACTGTAGGGTACCGAGGTGCTCAAGGATTTTCACATTCCAACGAGATTGAAACTTTATATATTTATTTACGTACAAACAAAATACAATAATACATAACAGTACAATAAGATACACAACAAACTACAAAGGTACTACTTATTTCATAAGAAATTCCTTCCAGCGGAGCTGCGAGAGGAAAGTTAACATGAAATGAACTTGGAAAGGGAACTTTCTCATTTATTAGTAATTTACATTTGTATTGTACATGAAATTGTACATAATTTAGTATTTAAAGCTTGTAGGTACTAGTGTGTACTATGTGCGTTTTTACAAGTTTTGGTCGATATCATAAGTACCTCATCTTAATCACATCTCGAAAGCCGATTTGATATCTGTATTTTAGAAGTGAATATAAAAATAATATCCTACAACAACCTTGGAGAATTTATACCATGATCACTGTAGACGTGACAGATGACGATTCTGATAATAATTTTAGTTGTATGTACGAAATACGTATAAATATCTGGGCCACTGGGTCTTTTTTTTTGGGACAAGCCCGCCACACTATTCCTAAACCACTGTAACTCCTGAAAGCCAGAATCAACAGTGGTGACTACCAGAAAAGCGCCGAGACAATGAAGCTCGACGAAGTCCCAGAGAATGAATTTAACTGTCTTGGATCCCGCAACGGAATTAATCAGAAAGTATAGCGGAGGAGTAGGAAAAAAACCGTAATTTCCACTTCCCATCATATCAGCAAGAGACAGAACGAAACAACGCCAATAGGCATAAAGGGACGTTTACAACTGGGAAAGGCCCAGTTGCTTAGCACCACGGATTAATATTAACATTAATGGTTCCTAGGTTGTGAGCTGTTATATTTGATTCCAATAATAGGTATGGCAAAAACGCTTGAACACATGGAAATTTGCTCTAGTTTCTACAAGGTCTGTACTTATAGTAAATAACTCCGAATGTGACTTGTTCACTATCTATACTTCCACTATACTTCCCACGAGTTTTGTACAGATTTGGATAAGAAACTTGTGGGCACAACCTGTAGAACACAATTTTTATACCCTGGTATACAGGGTGTAAGGGACAGCCCTCCGCAAACTGATAGGGTGATTTCAGTACATCGTACTAAGTTGACCGGTACATGAAATTATTTCAGGAACTTTATGGGAATCCAATAAAACAGATTTGTTTAATAACCTCGCACGCAATGTATCGCTACCTCTGTAAAACGCTCGCAGCGAACGGCAGCGCAGCGAGCTTTCGAAAGGACGGCCATTAGAAAATTTCAACATCCATTGTTGTTTTTTTCATTTTAGTTGTGTTATTTACATTAATGGTGTTCTGCATACAGATAATGTCACTTTACATTGAAATAAAGCAATAAAAACTGAAAAAAAAACGAAAAAAAAATGAAAATTTTCCTGAGAAAATTTCCACTAGAATATTATTCAAAATAAGGAGCTGATTACACCCTGTTAATTTGTGGAGGGCTGTCCCTTACACCCTGTATACGCGAGCTTAGATTTCTTTACAAGTTGTTGGTAATTTGTTGGCCTTCTGTGTAAAATGAAATACGTTCCAAGTTCCATATGAAAGCGCCATCCTGTAAAATTGCAGGCAAAATTCACCGAAAACAGCATCATCCGCGATGCCAGTGACTGAAGATATAAACAGTATCTCATTCTCACCATCTGCCTAGCCTTTCCCCAACTATGTTGGAGTCGGCTTCCAGTCTAACCGGACGCAGCTGAATACCAGTATTCTATATGAAGCGACTGCCTATCTGACCTCCACAACCCAGTTAGTAAACCGTATCTCATAGTAAACATTATAAATTGCAGGTTGACGAGAGGGAACCAGCTGAAGCTGAGGTTAAGGCAGTGATGCAGGTCTGCAGCGGCTGCGCTCCAGAGCCCTTCAAGAAGGCTCTCGTCATCTCGTGGAGGGCTACCCCCAAGAAACTATACAGCGGCGCACACTACTACAAAGGCTTACCGATTTGCCGCGCTTTTTAACCTACCCTGGATACTTAATTTAATGTACAAAGACTAATACACTGATTCATAAACGTTTTATAACCACCATACCGTAAATGAGTAACACGAAACAGTCGTACCGTAAGTAAACTGTAATAAAAAATAAGACACAAAGCCAATCTCCGGGAATCTGGGCTGATACTGGAAAATCCCTGGTGGAAAAAGCCAATGACACTTTGTTCCATTTAGGGAACCAAGACCCTGTTGCTCAGCTGTAGCATCAGCGACCGCAAGACTAAGGATCATTCACTTATTATAATGTATTCATTGTTGATGGATGCTTATAAAACTAAACTTATATTGTCACATAAGGGATATCTTTCGTGATTATTTGTTGTTTCCCGTAAGTGACAATATAAGTTTAGTTTTAAACCGTGAAAGCCTAAAACAGTGTTTGCTTATAAAACGTTTACAAATGTCAAGTTTGTATAAATATAGGGTAACTGTATTATATTTCTTTTAAACGACAAGGAGGCAAGCTTTATCTACGACTAAACATTGATTTTCTATGTCTTTCTTATATAAACGCCATTTATTTTATTTTAAGTGTTAAAGATAGTAGTTTATCGTAGTTTTAATAAAATTATTCGTGAAGTTTTAGGAATGACACCTACCACTGCTTGTCTCTGCATCACCTAAAGGTTGACTGGTAGAAAATGCCTATGGCATTAAGTCCGCCTCTGTACTTTGTGCTTGAAGTGTTAAATAAATAAACATATGAAATATTTAGTTTTATCAAAAATACTACAATTAATTGATGGAGGCTGTCAGACGCTTTTGTTCTGGGACGTGTAAATTAGTCATTGGTATCGAAACACATATAGAGTGTTTATATTATTTATTGTAGATATAGGAATGTATTAAATGGTTACTTGATTTTTTTTTCTTTAGTTTTAAGTACATCTTACCAATTTGTTACCATTTTTTAAATAAATCATTAAATTGTAGGTGTTTTTGTTTCATTTTCCAACATGAGACACATTTGAAAAGACAGAACGGTATTTGAGAACACTCAAACAGTGACAAAATTATCGTTCGGTCATTGAAGTACCTAACATCCGTTCTATTTGTATGTTTTTACTGCCATCAAATTATATAAGTTTATGTTATGATGATCATGATTATACTTAGCTTTCTTAATTATAATGTAAATTGGCTTCCAGTCTAAGCGGTAGTTGTAGAAATTTTCAAAGGGAAACAAAATAAACGACTTGACCCAAGATTATAATAATTTCGAAGGACGGAACTGGCGCCGCTGTATTTATTTTTCTTGAAATTATATAAAACAGACTTACCTCCCATGCTGACCACGTTCACAAACGGGACTCCACTTACCTTGCTCTTATGCACGTGTTGGTGATGGTACTCCGAATCAATCTCAGGCTCGCTGAAATAGCTCTGGTCCTACAAAAAGAAAATGGATACAAATAAGTAGACTGATAATGCACAGCATACTACTCGTAACATTGAGTTGTTTTAAAACTGCAAGTAATTATATGGCCTGACCGAAATAAAGTAAAAGGAACTAATCTTTGAGGAACGGGTTATATAAATTGTATCCCCTAACTCGTTAACGTTACGTCAAATACGTTAACATCTTATTTTTTACTTATTTGTAAACACTTTAACTTTGAGCAGCGGTGGCCCAATGGTGGCGGCCCCGACTTACGTTCAGTAAGTTCGAACCCAGGCAGGCGCATTACTTTGTGTAATTTATTACATCACCGCTGCTCTCAAACCGGTGAAGGAAAACATCGTGAGGAAACCGGCATGTCCTAGAACCATAAATTCGAAGATTATGTTACATCTACCAATCCGCACTGGGCCCGCGTGGTGGATTATAGCCCATTCCCTTTCATGGAGAGGAGGCCTGTCCCAGCAGTGGGAATATTAATAGGCCGATGATGAAACACTTTAATGTGTTAGATTAGGTAAGAGCTCTCACGAGACCAACGAGCGAAGCGAGAGGTATCGCGCTATGTACAGTTGTCATTTGTGCATAAAGATTTAATAAACAAATAATAAAAGATATTTCCTATCTTGAGTATTTCGAATAATCAAGCAGCAGAGCCCGTTCATGACTAACAATGGTTACACAGATATGTCTTTGCTTTGAACACTGCTTCCATCGTGTGAGCAAACATAATAGCAGTAACATAATATGTCTTGTTTGCTTCATTGGACAGTAGCGTGTATATATTGTGACTGTTATTGTTCACGAGTCAGTGCAGTTTAATATCAAGTTAGACATGCTCGATGTATTGGAATTATCAGTTCGATTCGTGTCGGTAATTTGATTTTCTGAACAGTTTTACTGGTCAAAACTAAATTATGTTTTAAAACTAGATGACGTAGCAACCTCATTTAGTCATAAAAAATAATCAAAAAGAAATGCATTTAACCCCAGTCAAAGGCATTTCTTTTTATTTTGCTGTGGCGTGGTACAGAAAAAGAAATCACTTCAAGGAATTCTTTTACAGAGTACCTAATATGAATTTTTAATGAAGAAATCTTTGTGCTTCCTTTTAAAAGTACCAATTAAATGAATGTTCTTAAGGCGCTTAGACGAGCTAAATTAGCAACTCTTTTTGTGGTGGTTCAAACTTCGTTTGAAATGCTGTTAGAATAAAGTTCTAATCAGCTTGCAAAGTGGTTGTTACGTCAGCCACTGCGGGCCAAATAGCGCGAAATGAGTGGTTTCGATCGATTTACAAAAAAACTATTGATTGGATTAAAAAACTAAAACAGTATCATGCTAATATATTGCTTGTAGAATTATTTGCCAAAAAATCAGAATGATCGCATGCATATTAGTATGTTTTTTATTGTTTGAAAGATATTTTTAGAGGTAAGTTCGTGATTTCTTTTTATCGAGCCAAATTAATTGTATTATGTTTTCAAAACAGTATCATGCTAGCATATATCCTGAAGAAAATCATATATTTTTCTGGTCTTGTTTATAGCAGTGAATCATATACTTGTAGTAATTATAAAACTCGCGTTTAGCTCGTATAGTCTATGTTATGTTAATGTCTATGGATAACTAATTAAAGACTATTGGTATACAGGGTTAAGTACTAGTAATTCGAGGTATTCCTTGCAGGACGTTATAGTGGGGTTATAATGAAAGAAATTAAGCCACCAAATGTTGTACCGAAATTCAATAGTTTTTGAGTTAGGTCGATTTTTTTTTTTTTTTTTTTTTATGAAAATCCCAGATTAAAAGCCAATTTAAAAACGATTTACGCCACGAATGTACTAAAATTTAAGTTATTATCATAGGCAACAGACTTCTCTTAATAAATTAACGTTCAAAAAATCCTAAACTTTTAGCAAAAATCACTAATGAAACATTTTTTTTTTTTTGTTTTTGCCATTCCGTCATAAAAGATGTTGTATAGGGAAAAATAATAATAAGTACTACGCCAGATGTACAAATTACTAGAAAAATATCCATGTCTTATCAGCTCTCTAAAATGGTATAAAACTTAAAAAAAAAACTAAAAATCATGGACTACATTATGAAAATCGTTTTTGATTTAGTACAAGAACCATCTCATAAAAGGTGTTCGGAAAATCAAAGTAAACAATTTCGTGAACACTATTTTAGTTTTAATCAATATCAAACACACCGGCTAAGCTGTGGGTAACTTTGCGAGCGAACATGTTAGTACGGAGAGCCCATGTCCAAAATGCCTCAACCTTTTACGATCAAATCCGTAAAATAGTACTTACATTGGTTATTGTGATTCCAAAAATACTAACTTCAGTTACTTTGCTTGACCGCGTTTTCAAGTAAGCTCAATTTGTTTTGATCTATTCCGTTTGATTTGATTTAAATAATATAAAACAGAATGTAAGTAGTTAATTTTAAATACCGAAAACACAATTTTCAGACACCAGTAGCGTCACACGTTCCAAGCAGACCTTATGAGAAAATTGAAAATGAGGCAAAAAAAACCTATTGCAAACAGTCTGCAAATCTTGTTTTCGTTCGTCAGTCGATGCGAATATTTAATTTTTAATTTACTGTTTAAGACTCTTAGGTCCATGTTCACTGAAAAGATAAGGGTCTGGTTATCTAAAAAAAAAATTTTACAAAAAATAAAACCGACTTCAGAGAAAACAAAAAAGCGAAAAATAGCTTTAGCTTCAGAAGTCGGTGACCTTTGTTTGATTGATTTAGTTTTTTTGTCATTTTTCTTAAAAAAGTTTTTATTTCTCACTTTTTAGTGGTCCACATGTGCTTACCCCTTCACAGCGTACCGGCGTGATTTTCGGTTATGAACTGGTGTAAACAATAGACAGATATGAGATTTCAGCAATCCCAGTACATTTGCTATCATTTATTGAGGAGTTCCGTTGCCTATCTCCGAAGTTCTTCATCAGATCTTCATCAAATTTAAATGAGATCACTTCGAGAACGTACACTTCCTGAAACTACCCAAATCGCTTCTAGTGTGCCTATAAAATGTGAAGAGTTCTCTCTATTTCTCCAGGATTCCATCATCAGATCCTGATTTGATGATTATGGGACAACCTGGGAATTATGCCCTTTCAAACAATTAAAAAAAATCGGACCGGCCATCTTCGAGTAATCGGGGAACATTGAATTGAGAACCTCCTTATTTTTGAAGTGGGTTAATAACGACGTTATGGTAGGCGACTCAAATATCCAGATAGCCTATATAAGATTCGGCCGGAGTATCGTTAATTTACTCTTGAGAATTTAAGAGTTCCATTCCTTTGTCATGGATCCCATAATCAGAACCTAACCAAATTCTCATCAGTCCAATAAAATAAAAAAAAACAATACATGTCACGGTAATAGGGCTTATCCCCAATAAATGGAACTTAACACACCTAACTGTCGAAATCTGGGTGTATTATACACTTCTGAGTACCCCCACAAAGCATACAGGCCTGATGTTACGTCATGATATTGTATAAACAATAAACAACCACGCGTTTGCAGCAATCACTGGAGTTCCATTTAAATCTCCGAAGATCAGTATTAGTTCTTCAGCAAATTAAAATGGGACTACACGGGAAGCACCGCTTTCAAATACAAAAAGAACCATCAAAATCGGTTCACTCAGTCGAAAGTTCTGAGATAATAAACACTGTCGAAATCTGTGTGTATTGTACACATCTGCGTACCCCCTCAGAGCATACAGGCTTGATGTTACGTCATGATGTAGTATAAACAATGAACCTAAAAAAATCCCTCCGGCAAGCCGCAGGAGGAGGTAGATTTCGAAGAAGGTGCTGGAGCGTCCGACTATTGAAAATTTGTTTAAAGAGTTGTACTTACGTGTACAAACTACAAAAAAAATATGATTTCAAAATCGTTGTCCTGTAATGGAAAGTTTACCCTTTTCAAATTCTCTCATAAGAGTTTAGCATGGAAATGCCCTCAAATGTTTAGTTATAATTTTTATTTCGAAAACTGTAAGTTTTATCGCTAAACTTTGAAGGTAACAATTGTAAAGTAAACAATTTGCTTTCAAAAAAAAATATTTGCGACGGTCAAAATGTTTACTGTTTCGGAGATATGATTTTTTTTCGCAAAAAATTTGGAATTTTCAACCCCCTCCCCAATTTAGGGATTGCATCAAAAAAGTTTTAATTTAACGATGTCCGTATTCGTACTCAGAATGATAAAAATGAGAAACGGTTCAAAAATTTTCCATAGGAAAAAAGTTATGGCCAAAAAACTGATTTTAGAAAAACCGCCCCCCCGACGCCCCCCATGGACGAATTCCGCCCATTGACGAACTTAGCCTAAGTTCTGACCGTTTCGATTTTTTGGCCAAGTTTGAAAGCAATCGGTTCATAATTGCGACCTGTAGAGTGTGGCTAAATTTTGCTTGTCACCCATATACATACGTATTCATATATATCCCCGTAGGTGAGAGACCAATAGGTAGATTTTTTTTTTTCAAAAAAAAGGAAATCTACCTAAAATGAATCTAAATGAGCGATTGCAGCCATTACTGCAGATTTGCTGTCTATTTTTGAAGAGTTCCATTGCATATCTCCGAAGATCAGCATCAGATCTTCAGCAAATTAAAATGGGACCACACGGGAAGCACCAGCTTTCAAACAAAAAAAGAACCATCAAAATCGGTTCACCCAGTCGAAAGTTCTGAGGTAACAACAAAAAAAAAAATACAGACGAATTGAGAACCTCCTCTTTTTGGAAGTCGGTTGAAAACAGCTTGTTCCCTTACAAAAATGTGTTTTAAACAGATTTTTAACGTCTTAGACAATCAGACCGTCATCTTTTTGGTGAACATGGACCTTTGTACAAGAACAAGCACATTCAGAATAGGTTTAAGTTAAGATGGTATTGGGTTAAGGTTGCCTAAGTATGCGCATTATCGCGATATACTTTGACCAAAGACGATTATGGTCTTGACGTCCGCTGACTCAAATCCATCGCTACTACGTGTTCTCTCACAAAATAATGTGCGCTGCTAATAATGACTTTTCTATAAGATTTATACCATTTTAGAGAGCTGAAAAGACAAGGATATTTTTCTAGTATTTTGTACATCTGGCACAGTATTATTTTTTTTCACTTTATAGCATCTTTTTAAGACGGAATGGCAATAATTACAAAATAAAAAAGTTTCTTTAGTACTTTTTGCTACAGGTTAAAGAATTTTTGAACTTTTAATTATTAACAAAGGTCTGGTAGGTCATCAGCTACGATAATAACTTAAATTTAAGTACATTCGCGGCGTAAATAGTTTTTAAATTGGGTTTAAATTATTGAATCTAAGATTTTTTGTAAAAAAATAAAAATCGACCTAACTCAAAAACCGCTGAATTTCGGTAGAACATTTGTTGGCTTAATTTCTTGCATTATAAACCTACTATGACGTCCTGCAAGGAATACGTCGAATTACCAGTAAAGTTAAGTATACTGCAATGTAGGATGTTTTATTGCAAGTTGATACTTACTTGATCCCAGCTGGGTGGTCCAGAGCAAGGGGGAGCGGCAGCGGCGGGCATGGCAAGGGAACCCACGCCAACAGCACCGGGGAAGGCACCTCCTCCGATGTCCGTAGCCTCGAAGAGACGCAGGACAGATCGGTCCCGGATGTCCCTGAGATGAGCCCTGTAAAAAAAACACACTCTGGAATATTGCCTAAATTCTGAACGAAACCCTGCGGGGACTACAGCCGATATGATTGTTTGTCTAAGTTCGGATTAATACTTTTATCCAACAGTTAAAAGTCATCACCATCTGCTTAACCATTTCCCAAATACGAGTATGTTGGGGTCGGCTTCCAGTCCAACCGAATTCAGCTGAACACCAATATTTTACATGGAGCGACTGCCTATCTGACCTCCAAAACCCAGTTAGTACTAGGTAGAGTAGAGTTTTTTGGGCCACTACCTGTAACGACTGTCACAGATCTAAAAATGACAGCCGGGACCAACTGCTTAACGTGCTTTCCGAGGCACGGAGAAAACTCGGTATGTAATAGGCGGTCACCCATCCACAGATTAACCTGGGCAAGCACGGCCTAACCTAAAGATCGACCCGAGCGGCTGTTATTGTTTTACCACGAGCTCCTTAATTAAAAGTAAAAAATGATTATGACTATTGAAATGACTCAGAATATTTGGAACAGATAAAAAATGTTTAAGAAAGGATAAAAATATCTATAGAATTCTGAGAAACGTTTCTCAGATGCTTTAGATTTTCTGACATCAGCTCGAGCTTCAAAACATTTCGTTGCAATAAATTCTTTTTTAGTATAAATGTAATGCATTAGATGGCAAACTACCGCGGAAACCAATTACTGGGCATGCTTGCGGTTTGAACAGCCGGCCAATGCAATTTGCTTCTGGCGCTATAAAAAAGTAAGGAGAATTACACATAGCCGAGCTAGGGATGGGCAAGTGAAAAAAATATATCGATATTAATCGTATCGACATTTTTAAACAGTATCGATAATTATTGAGTGAAAAATATCGATATATCGTCAGTTTTCGCATGATTATTCATACACATTCCCAAAGCATTCAAACTTTGTAAAAAATAATAAAAGAAAACAGTATTTTTATTGATGCTAGACCCTAAATAATTTTATACAATTTAATCAAACCAGTAGTCATCAGATATGGACACGAAACCAAAGTTGCGTTCAAAAAAATCGAATTTGATACGAATTCGATACTCTAAAATAAATATCGATTATCGATATATCGGGATGAAAAAATATCGACGATAAATATCGATAATTTTATTGTATGGAAAAATATGGATATTTCGACATATCGAAATTTTTTGCCCATGCCTAAGCCGAGCGCAATTAGACAAAAAATACTCAAAAGGTGGAACGAAGTTATTAGTAGTCGGAATTTCAAGGTACTTTTTTATTGAGTTCCTAGAGGAGTGGAGAAGAAAGAAAAAAAAATAAAAAATTCCGCCGCTCGCGACTTTTTTTAATTTCCTTTGAAATATTTTCTTTCCGTCGTTGAATAACTTCAAATTCGACGAATTCATATTGCAGAGTAATACCTGCGTGCATTCATTAAACGCTAATTTGGTCTGTTTCTTTGTTCATTGTTGTCGATTTAATAATTATTTCAAGAATTGTTTTTATAATTTTCTGCAATTATTTCTAAAATGTCGAACATTAAGACCAAGATTTCTTTTGAATTTGGTGACTCATAGTTTTTCACAGATAACTGGATGTGAAAATATTCAAGGAAACCATATTTTACGAGTGAAGTGACTAAAAATTCATTCGCAATAATCAGGAAATCGTCTAAGTCTATAAAAGTTAAAGGAGGCCATTTTTCTCAAAATATTTCTATGACGGTTAACGTAAATATTATCTTGATAAATCCTTATTCTGTCTTCTATCCAAAGATAACAAAAAATAAAAAAAAATCATTTGGTGATATTCGATAAATGTAGATTATTCCTGACGAAAATGGAATGGGGCCGCTGGTACATTTACAAAAAATATCATAATTATAACATAACCATTTCTCACGATTTATGTCTCAGATAGTTTACAAGCTTGGGTCTCTGCGCGTAATTTTATATCAATACTGATACCGATATCACTCCCACTTCTTAGCGATAGAGACCTTATGTCATGTGTTACTTTATCAGCAGTATCCAATATTTAAGAAAGATCCTTAAATATTAGGTAGATTTCCTAAAAAAAAAATCTACCTCATGGCCTCTCACCTAAAGACGAGGATGAATATGTATACGTATGAATGTGGGCGACAAGCAAAATTTGGCCACACTCTACAGGTCGCAATTATGAACCGATTGCTTTCAAACTTGGCCAAAAAATCGATAAGGTCAAAACTTGAACCGTTTTACATTTTTATCAATAATACGGACAACTTTTAAATTCATTTTTTTTATGCAACTCCTAAATTAAAGAGGGGGTTGAAATTTCCAAAACTTTTGCGAAAAAAAATCATATCTCCGAAACGGTAAACATTAATTTTTGAAAGCAAATGGTTTACTCTACAATTTTTACTTGGAAAGATTAGCGATAAAACTTATAGCATTCAAAATATAAAATTATAACTAAAAAATAGTAGGCGTTTCCATGTTAAACTCTTATGAGAGGATGTAAAAAGGGTAAATTTTCTATTACAGGACAACGATTTCGAAATTCATTTTTTTTTTATAGATTGTACACATAAGTACAACCCTTAAGACAAATTTTCAATAGTCGGGCGCCCACGGTTTACGAGATTTAACTATTTAAAGTTTCTTTACTAATTGGAAAGAAGGACGCCATTTGCCATTGTAGACATCAAAGTTGACATTTCACAAGTGTATTTTGTAGGTACATGTTTTTACATAAATATAATTTTATTTTTACATATTCACATACTTTTGGTGTGTAATAAACTTGCACAATAATTGATTGCTGATTAATATGTAATTACATTGACATTTTAACAAAGCATAACGATTTTTTTTTAATTTTCGTGGAACGGAACGTGAAGCGACACCAGAAAGCGCGCCCAGCCATCTCATCATCATCTCTGTCAGCCGTCAGCGTTAGTCATCGGAGCGTAGGCCAAAGGCCGGCGGAGCGACGACGACATTTGTGACAGAAAGTGGGTGTGTAATGTAAAATGCGAGCGTAGCGAGCTCCCGTCATGGAGTCGTAACTGGTTCTAATTCTTAATTTGCTTATATCTTGAAAACGGTGCGTTCTATCGCAAAAATAATGAAAAATTGCCCCCCCCTTAATGACCACCCTGCAAAAAAGGAATATTTTACAAATGTAAATAGGGATTTTTTTCTTTGTTATACCTCATTAGATAGCGAATAAAATTAGAATTTAGACAATAATTTGCACATTGAGTTTCATAGCAGTGTTTGGAAAAAAAATGCTTTCATTTACATAGGCAATTTTCGGGCATTTTCGAATGAATTTTAAGTGACTACAATCATGAAAGTGGTATTTATTAATACTTTCTGGTCCAGTTATCTGTGAAAAAGGATCAATTACCATTTCCAAAATATACCATAATATTAAAATTCGATATTGTTGAAATAGTTGCTGATAGATGAACGTAGGCCACTTTATTACGCTACAATAATTATAAATTCGTCGAATTTGAAGTACGAACGAAAAAAAATATATTTCAAAGGAGATTAAAAAAAAAAACAAAAATTCACGAGTGGTGTAATTTTTTCTTTACTTTCTTCTCCACTCATCTAGGAACTCTAAAAAAAATTCCCATGAAAATCCGACCACTATAAACTTCGTTCCACCTTATTGTCTAATTGCACTCGACTAACAGCCTAACAAGGCAATTTAGATGACTCATGGGCTCTTCAAGAATTTTATTAATCTCGTAAACCCAGAATTCGTTCTACAATGGATGTCGCTAGTGAAGATCAAAAGCTTTTCATTTTATTGACTGAAAGCACTTTTCAACATAAATAGGATCGGATGATTCACTTTACTTAAAAATTAGGTATACTCTCGTAGGTACCGAGAAGACATAAATGTCTTGAAATTTTCATAAATAAAATATACTAGAATAATCAAGAGGGAATGTTATTATGTTGTAATGAACATTGCACATGTAGATATTACTAGACTGCAACACTATCTATCATCACAAAGATGAAACTATACACAAAACTAAAGTTGTAAAAGTGTCTATTTGTGATACAAAAAAGTAAAATTAAATTTAAAATTTAAAAAAAAACCCCCGACACAATGTACTACAAGTTAAATAGAAAATAATTCGTTAATTCGCCATTTTGTGGTGGCGGCCATCTTGGATTTTAATTTATCATGGTGTATAGTATTTTACTAGTCAGGCCCTTTCATTTGATACCCATATTGAGGGAGTTGTTGAATAAATATGGGGACCATTTAGTGGCGGCGCGGCGGCGCCATCTTGGACTGATTTTTATCAAACGTAGCTAAGAACACTCCCGACTAATTCAGCTTTAAAAAAAAAAAACAAAAACGGGTCATCCGTTCGGGCGCTACGATTTCACAAACAGACACACACACTCACACACAGACACGTCAAACTTATAACACCCCGTCGTTTTTGCGTCGGGGATTAAAAAACAGCTTATTACAGGACTTATAGCTGAAGTTATTAAAGTAAGTAAGGCTACTTTTATTTTAGAACAAGAAATGAAAAACAATTAAAACCCTTGAAAATGATAACAAAATCCGACTCAAAAAGGGCAATAATATAATTTTATGATACTTTCACACGAACGAAGGTAAGAAATAAATATAGAGTAATAAAAGCATCCAATACTTAACAAAATCAGATTAGTTTGTTAATTCATCAGCCGTAGTTCTAATATTAGTAAGATACAAGTTTCAGCTGTTGATTCTAAAGCAACAGTTGACATTGAACGAAGTTTAATAGTCTAATCTATTACCAAAAGTTTCCGATTTGTTTGAGCGGTAGACTTTGCCTTACCTGTTGCGTTCTGTCTCTTTTTAATGAGAACATGCAAGGTGTAGTTTCGCAGTTTTTAATGAGAACATGCGAGGTATAGTTTCGCAGTTTAATGAGAACATGCAAGGTATAGTTTCGCAGTTTTTCTAGTCAGGAAAACTGGTTAGTCAGGAGCTTGTCACTAAATACATAAATAATCAATTTACATTACTATATTTGGTCAAATGTAAGGACAGTATTTCAGAATAACACGAAAGTAATAGAAGAATCTCATGGCGCGACATTTCTCTGTGGGCGTTTATTTGTGTGTGTGAAGGCGCGGTTATAGGGCCAGTTATAGACAGGCTGCGTTTGTAACGGGTGGTTTATAGTTACGTTTCTGTTAGTAAGAAAAAAAAACCTAGCAATTTTAGTATCGATTCGGGTCGAGAATCATTGGCATATCTCCTTGAATTTGATCAGGATGCAAAGCCACACCTTCTTGTATAACAATCACAGTTAGGATCTATCGAGAAAGTAATATCTCACATAAATCGGACGAAATATGTATGATGACGGACTCCTCCTTTACCTACTCATTAAAATAAGTTTTTTGTTTTAATCATTGTAAAAGAGGCATTCGTTAAAAGAAAAACGAAATCGAGGTCATGTTGGAATTTAGTTTTATTCGTTTTTTCGATAAAAATACGAAATTAAACTCGAAGACAACAAAAGTCTACAGGGTTTAACGTTTTGTTCTCTTTAAAAGCCATAGAGAAAACGAAATTAGAATTAAGCCCCGATTAGGTGAAATATCTTTCGGCTTCGTTGTATTAAAAACAAAGCCAGATAAATAAGTACTGTATCGTAAATAACCAGATTAAAATAGCACTGGCTGGGGGACACCTCGGGTTACCTCGTATTAAAAATAAAGGGTGTAAAACACCCCTTAACGAAGCCGAAAGGCACTTATTCTCCTTTTCATTGTGATCATTATTTTGTTTTAGACCATGCCTTCTAGTTACGGAGATATTGGGGGTCTAAACTCCAACTTGTCAAGTTTTTTTTTTAAATACAAGTTTTAATTGTAATCATTTTATTTAATCACCTCTACGACCCCCGTACTATTCAATCCATCCATTACCACAATGTTTAGAGTCCGTTACATTGAGTTCTACCACAAAACACGATTTCTCACCCTGAAAAACAATGTGGTTTCCCATCGATAATTTTTGCGTCGAGTTACTTAGTTTAATGTGCAGAACGCTGGTTGACGACTTCGTGATGATGTTGTTTACACCCTGTATAATTTATTCTGAACCATTGAAGAGTTACCCTCATCTGGTGTCAATCTTGGGTATAAGATCCGGTCATCTCGTCATAAAAATGCATGTAACATGACTTTTATCTCAAAGATAAGGGCAAGTGCACGATTTGACCTAACTTATTACTGGTAACAATGCAAGTAAAATAGAAGTTGTGATAAATGCACTTTTTGCTTGTTTGTCTTTTTGCGTTTGATGTTTTTCTTACCTTGATACGGTAATTACATACGAGTATATTGCTTCGTAAATCATAATTTCCACGTGGAAAATCAACACCAATCAGCTGGATAAATCTCCCGCCTAAGCAAAAGTCAAATCAATTCATATCCTATTTTCAAATCGTTAGTTATCTTTTGAGCTTGATCAATTTGTAACCCAGGAAGTCAGCTTAATGGGAGATTGACTGGAATGGAATTTGCCGTTTGAATGTTTCGGAAATTAGTATTGCAGAGCTTTACGTAAGGTGATTCTTCCGCTCAGAGAGGTGGTGAGCGGTGAGCAGGAAACATATAAAAAACAAGCTATAATTGATTTCGTATTATTAATACATTTGCGACGACCCGAATGGCGTAGTGGTAGTGCGTTCTTAGGGTCCTGGGTTCGAATTCGGTACGAGCAAATGTTGTTGTGTGATGAGCATGGACATTTGTTTCAGAGTCATGGATGTTTATATGTTTAATAAGTATGTACGAGTATTTTCAAACAAAAAAGTATATAATTATGTAGTATATCAAATATATCTGGTGTCCACGACACAAGCCTTGCTAAGTTAATGTCCAGCAATATTTATTTATTTACTTATTTATTTGTACAAAAATATAAGTGTTGGCACACATTTTTGGAGTAAAGATAAAGACTTTTATTTAATACAGACTAATTATTTACATTGCTTACACACCTAAAGCCTTTCATCATTCGCCAAGCCTTTTTCCAACTATGTTGGAGTCGGCTTCCAGTCTAACCGGATGCCACCAGCATCCAGCGGCAGTCGCTCCATGTAAAATACTGGTATTCAGCTGAATACCAGTATTTTACATGGAGCGACTCCACAACCCAGTTAATACTGGGTAATACTATATATACCCCTTGCTAAGACTAGTTGTCCGACTTTTGTGCCACTGACTACCGATAATGACTGTCATATATCTACAAATGACAGCCGGGACCAACGGCTTAAGACGCCTGCGGAGCATGCGTATTTCATACAAACGTAATACCAAAATAATTTGTGAATTAAACATATTCCTAAGGTAGTGTATATTTATTTCGATTGAATTACAGAATATCTAGGTTCCCAAATATATATTTTGATTAGACACTGATTTTAACAAGAGTTAGAAAAATAAGTTTTCTACAGAAATTTTAAATTCCTCATATCTCGTCTTTGTATCATTGTCCTCTCAAAAAATACATTTAGGAACATAGATATTCTGTAATCCAATCGAAATAAATACACAGCTACCTTAAGAATATGTTTGATTTACAAATTATTTTGGTATTACGTTTATATGTAATACGCATGCTCCGCCGGCCCCTTAACGTCATTTCCGAGGCACGGAGGAAACCACAAACAGTCTTTGGACACCTGGCAACACTGATTTGATTTGATATTATTGTACAGTTAACTACACTTCAATAACAAAACTAAACGATGATCAATATAAAATTATTAGTACTGATGCAAATTGACTGTATCTGCTATCCATGTAATTAAATTAATCGATTTTGAAGTGGCAACACTCATGAGATGTTATTATTAATTTACTGACTACGTACATAACTTTTATTTAAACTATCCATGAATTGTGGTTAAAAACAATTCACGATGAAACAACCCTACCGGACGTATTCATGATTAATATTTAAATACGCTGACATGAAATATAATATCCGCCCGTTTACCACATATACGAGTATAAACACTTTTAGTCAATCACTATAAAACGTATAATTTAACGAAAAACCTTTCAGTGAACCACACAACAACATGACAACAAAATGAGGGAAAAGGTTTACAAATAGAACCGTGCTACAATATTGAACGTGTAAATTGAAATGTAAACAACGTAATAATAAAAAAGTACTCACGGGCACCGATAGTCGTGAACATGGGCAAAAGTCCTAGCTGGCCGCGGTCGCATCATGGAACGGAACTTTTTCTTCGAACGCCTGTATGAATAGTCTAGAGTCGGGAGGGACACTGTGATAGCGAGCCTCCCTCAATAGGGGGAGTGCTTCCCGCGCAAACTCGGCCCGCTTCGCTCCGGCCTAAACCGTTGACAATTATGCGTTCGAATAATCGAGCTCTAATAATCGAGCTTTACCCGCTTGATTTTTCATCATGTCCGGCCACTAAAAACATCGAATTGCTTCTTCGCATTATTTCTATCGAAAAAACAGGTCATAACTGCCTTCCGTTAAGCCTTAGAGTGTTAAATAGAAAGATTCTATCACGACACACGTGATTTTTTTTTAGTCAAAAAATATTTCAATTTTTATAGTTTCATGTTCATTGGTTCGACACAAACAATCCTTCAAAATCATGTTAACCAGAGCACCTAGTTATACAGGGTGGAAACGGTTAACGGGGCAGTAAGGGGAGCTATCTCTACATGAAAATGGTCGAAACTATCCATATTTTTTCGAAAAATTTTGATTGCCATTCACAGATTTAAAAAAATATACAGGTGCAAGAAAATTGCCATTTTGCACAAATATTTGTTTTTGCGTCAGGGGTTGAAAACTAACATTTTCAACCGACTTCCAAAAAAAGGAGGTTCCTCGAACTTTCTATGTACGACTGTACAAGTGAAAAATAGCTTCAGAAGTCGGTAACAAAAAAACTAAATTAATCAAACAAAGGTCACCGACTTCTGAAGCTAAAGTTATTTTTCAGTAGTTTGTGTTTTCTGAAGTCGGTTTTATTTTTGTAAAAAGTTTTTATCATTATTTTATTCATTCTAAACGAATAGACATTATCTTGATTTTTAACCCCCAACGCAAAAACAACGGAGTGCTATAAGTTTGACGTGGTGTGTGTGTCTCTGGCATCGTAGCACTCGAACGGATGAACCGATTTGGATTTTGTTTCTTTTTTGTTTGAAAGGGGTATTAGTTGGGAGTGTTCTTAGCTATGTTTTATAAAAATCAGTCTAAGATGACCGCCGCCACAAAATGGCGGATTACTTATTTATTCAACAACTCTCTCAATGTGGGTATCAAATGAAAGGACTTGACTAGTAGAATACTATACACTATGATAAATTAAAAATCCAAGATGGCCGCCACCAGAAAGAGGTGAATTAACGAATTATTTTCTATTTAACTTTTAGTCCATTGTGTAGGGGGTTCTTAAATTTTTCATTTAATTTTACTTGATACACTAGGTGTCCAGTAAATATTACGATATATCATTCTCTTATTTTAGAAGTTACAGGTGTGTGTTGTGCACACATTTTACAACTTACAAAATAGGGTAATAGCTTGGGGAAATACCTACCTAACGAAACGACACAATATGTTCTGCAAAGTGTTACGGATTTACAGTTATGTACAAAATTTTCCAAAAATATCGAAATATCTCTACCATAAATCAGATTTTCCCGTCATGAAAATTACCTTTTCTAGGTTTTTTTACATAAAATTATTTGTGAATAGATTAAAAAGGGTCTTACTACCAAAAACATAAAAATAGTACATTTTGATACAAGTGGAGAAAGTTTGATATTGTAGTTCAAGGCGGTATTAACACACGAGCCGTAAGCGAGGGTGTTTTTGAACCGAGAAACGCAAAAAAAAGGTCCACGTGTATCAAACGACGTTTTTCAATACCTAGACTTTTGAAGAAATAAAATAAAAGAATGTGAAATATTTGTGACATGAATTATTACGAGACTATGATTTAAATTTTTTTTTTCGCGCTTTGCTTTCGCCAGGTTGAAGGAGAGGCAAAGGTATGAAGCCGTTATACAGCCTAATATAAAAAAGTTTTTTTTTATAATTTATTGAATTTAGAACACAAATAAATGTTAATTTGTTTATAAGAATAAATATTTGTTATCATGTTTATCTATGATATTGAATTTATAAACACAATTTGAATATTCAATAAATGATTTAAAAAGAAAAACGTTGATCGCTTTTCCGAAATTAAAAACACATTCACCTCTGACTCTTCAGTCAGAGATGAATGTTTTTTTTTAGTTATGCATTGAACCAATTTGGACTAACGGACAGTGCGAAAAGTACCAGTTTTCGAGAAAGTGTTTTGAAATATATTTTTTTTTAATTTTCTCTGATCGATTTTCTTATCGTTTAACTTTAACCTGTAGTGGTAAAACAAATATGTGGCAGTTTAGTACAACAAACTTTTCATTATATGGTACATTGTTACCATAGGGGTGAAAGTAACTTATTTAGTGCCGAGGCGGGAGGGCGCCAATAGTTCGAGGGACTCAATAAGTCTTTAACCACTTTGCATGATAACATCATGAAAACATACAGAATTACGTATACGTAATTCTGTGTTTTCGTAGTACCTATTTTCGTGGTACGAGGCCCGCGTGCGGCTCGCTGTCTGTGCGCTGGCCATAATAGTCCGGGAGTCGCGTTGCTTTTAGGTAGATTTCCTTTTTTTGAAAAAAAAAAAATCTACCTATTGGTCTCTCACCCACGGGGATATATGTGAATACGTATGTATATGGGTGACAAGCAAAATTTAGCCACACTCTACAGGTCGCAATTATGAACCGATTGCTTTCAAACTTGGCCAAAAAATCGAAACGGTCAAAACTTAGGCTAAGTTCGTGAATGAGCGGAATTCGTCCATGGGGGGCGGCGGGGGGGCGGTTTTTCTAAAATCAGTTTTTTGGCCATAACTTTTTTCCTATGGAAAATTTTTGAACCGTTTCTCATTTTTATCACTCTGAGTACGAATACGGACATCTTTAAATTAAAACTTTTTTGATGCAACCCCTAAATTGGGGAGGGGGTTGAAAATTCCAAATTTTTTGCGAAAAAAAATCATATCTCCGAAACAGTAAACATTTTGACCGTCGCAAATATATTTTTTTAAAAGCATATTGTTTACTTTTCAATTGTTACTTTCAAAGTTTAGCGATAAAACTTATAGTTTTCGAAATAAAAAATTATTAATAAACTTTTGAGGGCGTTTCCATGCTAAACTCTTATGAGATAATTTAAAAAGGGTAAACTTTCCATTACAGGACAACGATTTTGAAATCAATATTTTTTTTTGTAGATTGTACACATAAGTACAACTCCTTATACAAATTTTCAATAGTCGGACGCTCCAGCACCTTCTTCGAAATCTACCTCCTCCTGCGGCTTGCCGGAGGGATTTTTAGATAGTGCTTTTACGATCGGTTGCCATCTTGTTCAATAAGTTTCGATAAGTGAACCTAGCGTCAGCTTAGGCACTCGCGGTGGGTGTAGGATTGGGAGGTTACGGAAGTGGTGAAAAAAAAAGAGTCATACGCACGCCCGGCTGAAACTTTTTTCATAAATAGTTTACAATTACATCAGACTGAGTTTAAAAAGTGTCAGCTGCATGGTGGAGCGGGGATTATGCGTATATCAAACACGTAAAAGTGTTTGTTTAAATTATCAGAAGTACGACAAAAACAGTCAGCTGCTTGGGTAACGGTCTTTTACAAGTTCATGCGAGTGTAACGCTAGATGTCGCTAGCCAGCCGTCAAGCCGAGCCGGCTGTCAAGCCCGCCATGCCTAGCCGCTACGTCAATTCCCCACCACGAGAGCCTGCCCCGCCAAATTGCGAGTCGGGGGAGGTGAAGTAGCCGCCAGCCAGCCATGCTTATAAAAGCCCGGAGAAATGATTTTGTAGACGTACTTAATAATTATAATTGTAAGGGAAAACTCTGCCCGAATAAAAGTTTAAATCAGTTGCTGTTCATTTTTACCACTGTCGTTATAATTCAGAAGGTGGTACCGAAGAAAAAACCTACGATGAAACGATGCTCTGCTTCAAATAAACGTCGACGGTCGCCTAGTCGGGAGGACGGAGATTCTGCGTCGGTAAACCAGATGTCTGAAAATTTAAACGAAGAAGGTCGATGCACACCACCTCCAAGGAAATTATTGAAGAGTCTCCTAGCACAAGAAGTTGAAAAAGCATTCAACGATCTGGAACACGAAGTGCCTACCCTCATTCATCGGAAAGAATACCGTGCCGCGTCGTTAATTCCAGAATTTGACCCTGAAAACGCAGAATGCACTGTCACTGCCTGGATACAAATTTAACAACTACTACCCTCAGACAGCATGACAAAATAATACCAAGAAAAAAAAGAAGCAAATTGTCGGATAACACCTGCAAGATACTTCGAGTTCCGAGAAGAATTCTTCTCTCGCAACCCATAGAAGGGTTGCGAGAGGATACGCGGAAATGAAGGCTACTTCAAGGTCATCAACAGCGGAGCCAAGGACATCACATGGAAGGAAGGAACCGTCCTACTTCGCGCTGAGAGCTGCCAAGAACCATGCATAAATAACTAGCCGAAAGACGTCCACTGCTGGACATAGGCCTCCCCCAAGTGTCGCCTCATTGACCGGTCCCGTGCGACTCGCATCCAACGGATTCCCGCAACCTTCACCAAGTCATCGGTCCACCTAGTGGGAGGTCTTCCAACATGATGTAACGGCCAAAAAAATCACTTTTGATTGCCAAAACTAGTAAATGATAATCAAAATTGAACCCCATTTTATCGTGAAATTACTTAGAACTAAAAGTTTATTTTTTAGTTAATGACCACCAGAAATTAAACTGTTATGCTCTTGCATCCGAGTCGAAGGAGACCAGGTCGAGGGAGCCTCCTACTACTGAATGTTTTAAAAAAAAAAAACAGGAAGGGAAGGGTATGGCGGGGTCTATTCGCTCGCATCGCTCGCTCATTACCAATACGTATTTTTTTTTTCAAAATACACTGTTCATATTTGTTTATAAACATACCACACAAACCATCGTGGGTTATATCAGCTTATCTCATCTCATCTATAATACGCCATACCCTATTCTAACCTAATCTATCCATGTCGGGGTGCCCCAAGTCGGCTTAGGCAAATCTAGTTTGTCATCAGACACCCCATTATTTGGGGCTCAATTTACTAAATTTGGTGATCAATTGATATTTTAGGTGATAGATCTCAGTGGTCAGAAAGTTATTTTTGGTGGTCATTATATTTTCCCCCTTTCTTTTATAAACTTTTTTTACTAACATACAACATGTGCCAGTGTTGGGTACAGGCTTCCCCTTTCCCTTTCCATACCTCCGCAAGAGCGCTGACACAGCATTTTTGTATTAGTCGTACGCGCAATGCTTGGCGACACCAGTTCGCCTGTAATCGCCTAAGCAAAAGACGCGCTTTCAACCCGAATAAGTACGCCATCGTAACAAGTAAAGAAAGGTGTATTTTATTTATCTCCGTACTCATCCATTTAAAGGACGCTTCAGAGGGCCTACTCTCTAACGTTTCGTCCATACGGACGGATCTACCCGCGTCTCTCGCGCACGTCTGCAGACGAGTGCGTGTGAGAGACGCGGATAGATCCGTCCGTATGGACGAAACGTTAGGGAGTAGGGCCACAGACACGAACACACAAACGTCTCTATCGTGTGCAATCTCTGGCCATGTTAATCCAGCATACATTTATGGAATAAAATTATTGGTCAAATAAAGCCAATTACTTATTTACTTTATCTCAATTTAAAATTCTCCGCCTAAAAAATACCCGATATTAGTATAGGTGTCAATTCCAACCGAGACGCGACGCGACGAGACTTTGATACTTTTTAATAGAGCGACTCAAAATATACTCGTAACATTATTTACTACACGAAAAGAAACACATTTCATTGCAAAGCGCATCGAGGCGCTGCGTGGCGCGCGCAGCGCGAAATCACTTCCAGTGCCGTTGCGTCGCATCACCCTAATACATATAAACGGTCGGGAACACATGCTAGGGCACGTGTTGTTCCGGACATTGCGATCAATTGAGAGTTTTTAAGCAAGTAATAATTATACCTTAGTGAAAACTTTGCGGAAACTTTCCACAATAGTCGTAATAGATGAAGTGAAATTTACTTAACTTAAAAAAGAACTTGGAAAATTTGATTTGAATATATTTAACTTTTTCTATCAACCATGTTTTTTTTTTAAATTGAACAACGTAATTTAATCAAATTGTATGGTCAAGTAATTAAACAATTATGAGCACCAACATTTACCCACATTATTTCTCCCACTGTTTTGATTAAATGTTACGAACATGGTATTTTGGAACTGATATCTTTATGAAAAATAACCTATCTAGAAGAGGTTCTTTTTCATAAAGATATCAGTTTGCGCGGCACGCGAACTTGAATGACATCATCCGCCGATCTCTTGTTACCGTCGGTGTTCCAGCTTTATTAGAATCCAATGGTTTGGCACGCGACGATGGCAAGAGACTGAACGGTATGTCTTTGTTTTCATGGAAGATGGGTAGGCCTCTAGTGTGGGACGCTACATGTGTCGATACTCTTGCGCCTTCCCATCTTCCTAGTTCATCGTGCTGTGCAGGGGCTGCCGCTGCGGCTGCGGAGAACCTCAAGCGGCGTAAATATAGTAACCTTATTGGTAACTATATTTTCGAGCCGTTTGGGGTTGAAACTCTAGGACCGTGGGGTCCGCGTGCTCACAGCCTTTTCAAGGAAATTTCAAAACGCTTAGTTGACACTTCTCGTGACCCTAGGGCTGGCTTTTACCTTGGTCAAAGGCTTAGCGTTGCCATTCAGCGTGGTAACGCTGCCAGTCTCTTGGGGACATTACCAGTTGACAGCGTAGAGGAGGAGTTTTTGACGCCATTTTTTAAGTTTTTAGTTTAAGTTAGTTATTTTAGTTAATTGTAGCAAATTATAAATAACGTACATTTATGTTTAATTCGATAATATATATCTAGAAGTGTAAAAAGTTTATTTTTATGATAACTTTAGATTTCATGGCTTTCAATCCATATAATCCATATCATTGACCTAACGACTGATGTCAAAAAACTACAGTAGTAGGTACATGTGTAATTTTTTCGAATTTTGGTCGGTTCGATTCGCGAGTGTGGAAGAACATTTTTGAAAATTTGTGAATGCAGATTTTTGTTTCCTTTTGAAAATAAAAAATGTTTCCTTTGAGTAAAACTTGCTATCTCCAGTATTTAGATTATGCCAATGAAAAATTCCACCCTATACAACGTGTATCGTTAAATGCGCAAAAAAAAACATTAAAAAAAATTAAAGGTTTGAGCTGTAAAACAGCATTTTTTTTTCTGTCTCAGAATTAGGTCAATTGAATTAAAAATCCTTTGGGGTGTCTGAGGTTTTGTGCATTTAACGTTATACAATTCCTAAAATAAATAGGAAATCTGTAATCTACTTTCTAATATGCACCTTTCCTAGGAAAGGAGACAATTTTTTTGGGCCCACCTCATCGTTGCATTTATTATTCACATTACACCAAAAAAAAGGAACCATTTTACAATAGTATTTAAACGAAATATTACATAAAAATGAAACCGGAATCTTAAAATCACAATAAATAAGCTATGTTATGATATTTATTTGCGAGTCAAATCATTCCTGTTGTGGTCAGTGTCATTTGACACAAAATACTTACGTGAATAGGGGTGTTTTTTCCGTTTACTAAAAAAAGTACGGTACCTACCCATTGGTAATCATGTCTGCTATAATTATGACAGAATCAGACAAGAATATAAAAATAAATATTATTAAACTGTAAGCATTTTTAATGCTATTTTTAAAGGTTTAAACTAAAATCGTATAGATGGTTTAAACAGTCAACGTGGCACGGAACGTTATAAATCCACTTTTTTAGTGGTTGACGGACAACTTCATTATTTTGACATTTACTTTTTGTGTTTATTTTGGTTTTCGTAAGTGTTTTTGCAGATCTTTCGCATTTATTCAGGTTAGACATGGCTTAGCTAATTTAACCACTGTAATCTAGAGGTTATTAGGAAGAAATCAATGTACGTTTCATTATTAAATGCTACAATTGATGTGGGTGGCCTAATCTCCGAACAAAAAAAATATATCTCCTTTATACATTTCCTAAATAGCGATCGTAAATGTATTTTATTCTTGATTTTTTAAGTACAGCGGGGGATAAGTAGTGGTGCGAAGGGCGACTACGTACAGTCGAGAGAACTATTTAAAGAACTAACACTGTTTTAAGCTTTCACGGTTTAATCCTAAACTTACCTATATTGGCACTTATGGGATTTCTCCCGTGATTATTTATTATTTTGAGCTTCCGATATTTCGACGCTGTTGCTAGCGCCATGATCGCGGGTTGACTAATTAAAGAACTATTTAAATTAATACATTTCCTAGGAATTGTGTACAATTCCTAGGTTTCATACATTTCCGTTCACATAAATACAGTGCATACAGTGGGTTTGGCTACCGTTTACCGATACTTTAAGGGGCATATTACACGCTCAATCCTATCGCCGAATACAATGTTTATAAATACTCCTAACCCCACACCCCGAGAATGGCAGCCATTTTGTTTTACTAATCGGCTGATCTAGGGTTATATGTTCAATGAAATGCTAATCTTATTGAAAGGATAAAGGACGGACTATCATAGTAATATAAAATTAATCTTTAAAAAGTTAGCAAAAAGAGCCTAAAAAATAAGAAACTGACTTAAATTACTTATTATTTTTACATTTTCCACTCAGTGCAAAATTAGCCCCAGAATGTTGCGTATATTTTTATCTTCAAACTGTCCGCTAGTTTAGTTTAGTTTTAAGTGTGCGTAAGTTATCAGCGATCGAAAGTTAACGATAATGTCGATATCTATTTCGAGACTGCCGACCCGGGTAAGTTATTGAAAACGTAAGTTGACACATACCAAGCTTGGGAAAGCGCGAATACACTGTAAGTGTATCCGAACAACATCAATAACGTTAGTAATTCATCATCATTATCTCCCTAGCCTGTAATGTTCAGATTCCAGTCTAACTGGATTCAGTAGCTGAACACCTGTTTTTCACATGGAGCGACTGCCCGTCGGACCTCCACAATCCAACTAGTACTGGGTAACACGATACTTCCTTGTGAGACTGGTTGTCAGTTTGTCACAGTTTCGGGCCACTCACTTCCTGTAACGTCTACCAAAAATCTAATTTTTTTTCGAGGCTAAAATATTTTTAGAGTGAAGGCCAAAAGCCCTGTCAATTACTGAAGACCGTTTTCTATAACTCACTGACAGGTATCAGTCGGTTACTGTCTCAGATCAACAGCCTACGAAACATTAACTGTTTCTGCTTTTTCTACTGAAATACTGATTTAATAATTGTTGGCGACGATAGGTCGTGGTGGAGCAAAATGAAATGTGTAGTGGACTGTATAACAAGATATATATATTGAAGAAAAGAATTAAAATACAACGGTCGATTGGAAACTCTAAATGTAGACGCTGCTCTGGAAGGTTACCCATGATAGGCTGAATAGTGTTGGCCTTGATCCTACAACATTTTACACATTGATGTGTGACCCTTTTAGCCAGATTCCTACCACCAATAGGATAGTAGTGATGACGAACAGTGGCCAATAAAAGTTGTGGTCCAGCATGTAAAAGGCGTACATGAAACATCTTGAACAAGAGAATACAAATTATATGAGAACTAGATAATAAAATTGGATGCTTAATGTTGTAATCATAAAATGAATTCTTTAACCTTCCTCCAACACGAATAAGATTAGAAAGAGTATCAAAGAAAGGAGACAAAGATAGTAACTTGTTCTTGACTTAAACTTCGACAACATCGATCCTGGCATAAACTTTTCTTTTATACCTGCTTATACTCCACACTTCGGAGGCCTATGGGAGTCTGCAGTTAAATCCACCAAGCACCATCTACGGCGCACTTTGGGTTTAACAAATCTAACATTTGAAGAGATGGCTACTTGTTTAATTCAAGTCGAGGCTATATTAAATTCAAGGCCCTTAACTCCTCTGTCCAACGACCCCTCCGACCTCGCTCCTTTAACCCCGGCTCACTTCCTTATTGGTCGTTCTTTAATTATGCTGCCTCATCCACAGATCCAGAACGCCAGAGTCAACAGCTTGCAACGATTTCGCCGCATTGAATTTTTGAAGCAACACTTCTGGGCTCGCTTTTCCCACGAATATGTTCTGTGGCTGCAAAAAAGAACCAAATGGTGCCGGTCGTCTGGGGAGCTCAAGGAAGGAACATTGGTCGTCATAAAGGACAAAACCTTACCTCCTCTTATGTGGCTTCTAGGACGCATCACACATGTTCTCCCAGGCAGAGATGGCGTCGCGAGGGTCGCCGACATCCTCACAAGAAAGGGCGTCATCCGGCGCGCCTTCAACACCATCTGCCCGCTGCCGGTCTCTACTGTTGAAGTTCCTTCAACGGGGGGAGCATGTTGAGACCGCTACTCTCAACACCGCCGCGCGCCGCGCGCCAGCGGCAGTGAACGAGGGGTGCGGGGACAGCGGGGAGTCAGCCGGCCGACGGCCGAGCGCGGGCCCCCGCGCCACACCAGTCAGCTGTTGCACGCCTCCACGCACGGCTGCGCTTACGCGTTTCTTAGCGTCTTAATTCTTATTTGTTTATCATTTTCCAATCGACCGTTGTATTTTAATTCTTTTCTTCAATATATATATCTTGTTATACAGTCCACTACACATTTCATTTTGCTCCACCACGACCTATCGTCGCCAACAATAATATTGGAACGAAGTTCCTTATCGCGCGTTGTGAAAGGGGGCTAGACGGAAAAAAATCTTACGAAAAAGTTGTCACGACACTTTTTTCTTTTTAAAAATAAATGAAGGTTGCAATGCGTTTGTTTCATTTCTATTTCGCATTGAACAGTGTGGTGGTGTCGCGACGATTATTTTTGTTGAGTGAACATTATATTTGTTAATAATAAAAAAAATATTATTACCTATACTTAACTTAAAAAAAATAAAATTTTATTACAATTCTTTCACTAGTTAATCGAAAGAACTTCGTTCCATCCGGGTGTCCCTTGACACCTCTCAAGTTTTTTTTTATTTTGGAGAGCAGCGGTGGCGGTGGCGGCCCCGACTTACGAATAGTAAGTCGTGGGTTCGAACCCAGGCAGGCGAATTACTTTGTGTAATTTATTTCATCATCACTGCTCTCAAAACGGTGAAGGAAAACATCGTGAGGAAACCGGCATGTCCTAGAACCAAAAGTTCGAAGATATGTGACATCTACCAATCCGCACTGGGCCCGCGTGGTAGATTATAGCCCATACGCAAAATACGCGCTTTGACGTGGAGTTGCGGACACCAGCCCGTTATACAATACAATACAATACCATAATATTTTAATGCAAATATTATTAAAATAATAATAACACCCCTGTAAACATACAAAGGCTTCCAAAAGTTAGTTGAAAATAATAAAATACTAATCGCTTTAGACGTTACGTCCTATTTGCACCCAAAATCTAGTTCAATTGTTTGAACTGCATTGTATGGACAAACGCAGTTATCTACAGGGTGTAAACGGAAACACAAAAGCCGCCAAGCATTCTGTACATCAAAGTACGACGTAACTCTACGTACCTAACAATTATTGCTGGGAAATTACCTTATAAAGGGTAAAACATTTCGTTTTCGCACTCAAAACATTGGGCTGATGGGTGCATTGAATAGTGCGGGGACCATGGAGGGATTCAAAGTTTTTACATTTTTACTTTTAATGTTATTCTTTGATTTTATCTTTTAATTTTATTTCTTTGAATTTCTTGTTGTTATCCTCTGGCCCGCGAGTAGCGAGTCGCCTTAAACACTTTCATTTTCCAATTGCCCTAATAAAAGTACTATTTATTATGCATGTATAATTTCAAATGTTCTGTGTAAAAAATTGTTGGCTAACCTAAATAAATATTATACCTATATAAACATTAAAACTTGTATTAAAAAAAACTTGAAGGTAACTGGAAGGTTCCTAGGTTTGGACAATGATGGGGAGAACAAAATTAGCCTTCTGCTTCGGTGAGGACATTATTACTTACACCTATTATTATTCCTAGTGACCAGCCTATATTAAAAATCTTTTATTATATGTTTATGTAGATAACAAATAAGTCCCTACTTATTTTGTAATTGTATAAGTAAAGGCATGGGATTAAGCTACCCCAATGTAATTTGCTCTATGAATGTTGAAATTTCGGCCTTCGCCTGTTTATTATTGGTTCCTTTATTTTATACACTGTGACATTGAATGATTTGACATGAATAAGTACTTAGTTCAGTATTTTATTATTTTTACTTTATTTTTAACCGACTTCCAAAAAGGAGGAGGTTCTCTATTCGACTGTATGTATTTTTTTTTTTTTTTTTTTTTTTTTTATGTATGTTACCCGATTACTCGAAGACGCCTAAACCGATTTGAAAAATTCTTTTTTTGTTTGAAAGGGTATACTTCCAAGTTGGTCCCATAGTCGCCAAGTCGGGATCTGATGATGGAATCTTGGCGAAATCGAGGGAACTCTTCAAATTTTATAGGATAACGTACAGCAATTTTTATATTTTCTACAACAAGTGAAGCATTTGCGTTTGATAAGAACCATTCTACCATCAGATCTGATGATGAAGCCAAGAGTCACGGAACTCCATAATGAGACAATGTATCCTAGTCGTGTTTGGGCTTGTTGTAATTGTAACGGTATGCACTTTCCATGTGAACCACTAAAAAGTGAAGAATAAAAACTTTTTTGCAAAAAATAAAACCGACTTCAAAAAGAAAAAGTGAAAAATAACTTTAGCTTCTGAAGTCGGTGACAAAAAAATTAAATCAATCATACAAACGTCACCGACTTCAGAAGCTAAAGTTATTTTTCACTTTTTCTTTTTGAAGTCGGTTTTTGTTTATTTTATGTGTGTTTGACATATCGTATTTTTATTGACATTCGATTTGTAAATGATTATTTATTTTATTTTATTATTGAGAATGTGAGGACCTTGTGGGTCACATTTTGTTGCTTTTTTCTCACGACTGTCTGGCAGTTTGAGTACTATAAGCGACGTACCCAAATGTCCTTTCTTTGGTATTGTTCGTCATTTCGTTGAGCTCCTTGAGTTTTAGGTCGAGCTACACGATAACTGACAAATGCTTGCACTGACTGGACAGGTCCACTCAAATCAATGTGGTTATTTCTTCAAAAGACCATCTCAGACACTAATATGCATAGTCCTCATGTGAATTAAGCAAGATTGTTTGGTCTTTAAAAGATACTATGAACTCTGAGTTTGTTTCGGCTGTTTATTCTCAGAGTAGTCAGGTACGTTACACCGGCCCCATCTAGTTAAAAATAATGACGTGTAAAAGTCTTTGAGAAAACTTACTGGCTGAATAAATGTAATTTATCATTATCATTTAAAAAATAAAAATAAATAAAATTCGAAACTATTAATTTGTCATGCAATCTTAAATTTATAATTATAGATCCGCAATAACGCTCAATCTTTCTATTGCAAGATTATGTGCGCTATTGAATTATATTAGTTACTCGCTCACAGGTATTTGTCTAGTAGAGAGCCTACACGTATGCCCCTTAATAAGGTATACTTTAATGATTGTACAGATTTCTTGATGCAAACTAATTTAATTAACCGTAAAATTGTTGTGCACTATAAAGCTTAATGTTTCGCAAACGGAACGGAAAATTAGTTTTCAGCGAAACGCAATTGATCGCGACTTATCCAGTGACACACCGTGGGAGAGACGAGAATAAAATCATCACATCCAATCCTCACTTTACGTGTAGGACGGGAGGTTCCTACACGTAAAGGTCATCCAACAATGTATATGTCACCGTAAAATTGTCAAATACGTTATATTGTAGACGCTGCTCTGGAAGGTTACCCATGATAGGCTGAATAGTGTTGGCCTTGATCCTACAACATTTTACACATTGATGTGTGACCCTTTTAGCCAGATTCCTACCACCAATAGGATAGTAGTGATGACGAACAGTGGCCAATAAAAGTTGTGGTCCAGCATGTAAAAGGCGTACATGAAACATCTTGAACAAGAGAATACAAATTATATGAGAACTAGATAATAAAATTGGATGCTTAATGTTGTAATCATAAAATGAATTCTTTAACCTTCCTCCAACACGAATAAGATTAGAAAGAGTATCAAAGAAAGGAGACAAAGATAGTAACTTGTTCTTGACTTAAACTTCGACAACATCGATCCTGGCATAAACTTTTATACCTGCTTATACTCCACACTTCGGAGGCCTATGGGAGTCTGCAGTTAAATCCACCAAGCACCATCTACGGCGCACTTTGGGTTTAACAAATCTAACATTTGAAGAGATGGCTACTTGTTTAATTCAAGTCGAGGCTATATTAAATTCAAGGCCCTTAACTCCTCTGTCCAACGACCCCTCCGACCTCGCTCCTTTAACCCCGGCTCACTTCCTTATTGGTCGTTCTTTAATTATGCTGCCTCATCCACAGATCCAGAACGCCAGAGTCAACAGCTTGCAACGATTTCGCCGCATTGAATTTTTGAAGCAACACTTCTGGGCTCGCTTTTCCCACGAATATGTTCTGTGGCTGCAAAAAAGAACCAAATGGTGCCGGTCGTCTGGGGAGCTCAAGGAAGGAACATTGGTCGTCATAAAGGACAAAACCTTACCTCCTTAATTCTTATTTGTTTATCATTTTCCAATCGACCGTTGTATTTTAATTCTTTTCTTCAATATATATATCTTGTTATACAGTCCACTACACATTTCATTTTGCTCCACCACGACCTATCGTCGCCAACAATAATATTGGAACGAAGTTCCTTATCGCGCGTTGTGAAAGGGGGCTAGACGGAAAAAAATCTTACGAAAAAGTTGTCACGACACTTTTTTTCTTTTTAAAAATAAATGAAGGTTGCAATGCGTTTGTTTCAAAGGTCATCCAACAATGTATATGTCACCGTAAAATTGTCAAATACGTTATATTACAATATAACGTGTATCTCTCTAGCGATATTGTAAAGTCTCGAATTATTGTCAACTGAACATACGGAAGTATCTCTTGCCCCCATAAACGGGACTTGGGGCACCCCCCCGTTAGGTTAGTTAGGTTCCTTTAAACCCTGCACTCGGAAATAGGGGCCCCGCGAAGCGGGGCTCCGTCGACTACGCTTTTTAGGGGAATATGAAGTGTTTTAAGGTTAGGTTATATTAATCGATATTTCTCAGGAATGGTACAGTATCTTTTCATGAGAGTGATACCACTGGGCAAGGGGGACCCTTCCTTCTCTCCACACCGCGTGAGTTGACTACCATCGCATGCATTTCACGAAAAATAATGCGTTTTATTGTAAGCAGAATGTTCATTTGACAATAATTCGAGACTTTACAATATCGCTAGAGATATTACAATATAACGTATTTGACAATTTTACGGTGACATATATACTAGTATGTAGGTAGCTATTGGAAGAAGTGAAGGAGAGAGAAGACACGCATCCCTACCCTCCCCGTACCCCTGTGTCCTGTACAAAGGGGTACGGATACGGAGTAGGGACGGGGTATAGGGCTATCAAAGCTGTCAACGCAACGGCGAAAATGTATGTATTTAATTCAACGTCGTCTGTTGTCGAACGAACGAACAAAACCATAGACAACCAAAACACAGAGATAAAACTGCAAAATGAAAGTATTCTTTTCAACTTTCAGTAATATTTATCGTAAACTATCTCGGCCCAAACTGATAAAAACTTGCATTTTGTACAAGTTCCTAAAATAGACTTTGTCGGGGAGCGAGCCTTGAAAGTCAGATGATTTTAGTTTCTAAATCTTGCACCTTTACACAGTACGTATCCAGAGCTTTTCATCATTTTCTAATCAAACAAAAGCAATGGAAATACTGGCGACTCAGGTTCATCCAAAATCCCCAATGAGATCTGTAATAGGTATAAAACAAAAAAAAAAACATTGTCGACTCGTTTCCATCAAAAAAAAAAAAAATACATACAGTCGAACAGAGAACCTCCTCCTTTTTGGAAGTCGGTTAATAATTATTGACGTTCTGTTAAAAGGGTATCCAGGCACAAATGTATGAACTCTGGTCCTGGACCCAATATGTACATCGTTAGAAAGGTATATTCTCATAGAGCACGAATAGGTATGGCACTTGACTTCATGTTGTGTTTGTGATAAAATCTCTAAGTATTTTTGATACGAGTACATTTTTCAAACTACTAAATCATTCAAATTGATTTAGTACTTTGAAAAATGTCAAGTCAAGCGCCATAATTAATGAATGATTTAGACATTAAATGAAAAGTATACATATTTTCAGTGTTCTAAGTTACAATCATAAAATATATAGACATCCTTTTTTCGGATGTGAAATCATCAAATGACCCCTCCCGAGCGGAACCTGGCTTGGGAGTGTCAGACTTTTACAGACTAGAACCCATCCATGTTCCTTCTTAGCCCTTGATGCTCCAGGGCCGCGGTATCCCTATCAAGCCCTTTTTTTTTTGTTGACATCTATTTGAGGCGCGCGATACCCTTTGGTAAGACATGGTTGTCCGACTTTTTTGCCCACAGACTACCTGTAACGACGGTCAAAGATCTACAAATGACGGACGGGATTCCGAAGCACGGAGTAAATTCGGTATATAATGGTCACCTATCCACAGACTAACCTAGGCAAGCACGGCTTAACCTAAGATCAACCCGAGCGGCTGTTATTACTTAGTCTTAAGCTTCTAAAAATACTAAACTAAACCAAACTAAACATTCCAGCTTAGTAAAATTTACTACATAATATTTTATTAATACGTATTTTATTGATTTTGGCGTATTATCCGATATATAATTATACTGAAACCACATAATTATTTTTAAAGCCGATATCTCAAATCAGACAACAAATCCAAATGTAACCTATCCATCGATTTACGATTCAAGTCCATTTGACGACTCGATTGGCGCAACGGTAGTGAGGCTGCCTTACGTTCTTAGGGTCCTGGGTTCGAATCCCGGTAGGAGCAAATGTTTGTGTGATGAGCATGGACATTTGTTTCCGAGTCACGGATGTTTTTAGGTGTAATAAGTATGTATTTACAAACAAAAAGTACATGTATACTTAATATATAGTTTATCAACTATCTGGTGATCACGACACAAGCCTCGTTGCTTAGTGTGGCACTTAATGGCGCTGTGTGTATTGTCCAGCAATATTTATTTATTTATTTGGTCATAAAGACCAAAACGCCCGGACCCCTTTGCAATAGGTTTGATAGCCGTTTGTTAGAAAATAGGCGGTAGAAAACTAACTACAACCGAATAACCGTTATGTTTGCTTCACAAATTGAAAATGCTTTGTAGTTTTGATTGTTCAACAAAAAGCTTTCTCATAAACAAACAATATTAATAAACTCGGGTTAGAGATGAACAGACGCTCAACCTAGTGGCGATGGAAAGAAATTCTGTTCACAAAATACATCAACAGATGGCGTTGCTTTAAATTTTAACGTAGAACTTTAGTTTATTCAGTTACGGAAGAACTGTTGTATTCCAGTGTGAGAAGGTGACGGAGCTATAGAGGATGTCTAGCTCCATCTCTTTCTCACTCTGGAATAAGATTAAAAAAATACACCAACTCATTTTTTTTTTATGTCTTATTTTAGGTTCCTTCTAGTTAAACGAAAATGAAACGATTTCTTCTTTTACTGTTTGTATCGTTTATACATAATATATTCCTATTTTGATGGATAAATAAATACGGATAATACGGATCTATTAGGTTGCGTTTTGTTTAGAATTGATAATTCTTCTCAAATCAGTCGGCAAATGAGCTTAGTTCGCTTTGCCAGAAATAATCGACTAATTATGTTTATTAAATAACAAAAGGTGTACTTACATAATAGTATACCTACCCACATATCGCCCGTTTTTTATTAAAAGTTTAATCAATCGCAATCGTTGATCCGTGATTCGTGCTTCGTGTTTCGTTCGTTTGTTTTTGTATTTTGTATTTGTTTTTTTGTAAAAAGGTTTTGTGGAAGTGTACTTCAAAGAGATATGTAATACTAGGAATACGTTGGGAATGAAAACAAACTAAAACAACGGATTTCCGGGATTTGTTTGGTTGACTTGGTTTGTTGGAAACACGAGTTTGGCCGGCAAATATTTTGCAGGTTTGTTTTTCAGATTCATGACATATTTTTCACAGACTAATTGTTTTTATACCAAATGTTTTTTAATGGAGATGAAGTACAGTCGACCTCACAATTCTCGTATCACGTATGTGACAACACCAACAATAGGTCATTTGTCTAACAAGTCGTTTTAAGACGTACTTAGGAACCTATGATTTACTTATCGCCGTCTCCAGCGGTTAATATCGTAATCTCCATTAATTTTCAAGAAAAAACTGTGTTTGCCGATAAATCCATAGTACAACAAGCTCGTTAATATACCAAAAGACAGCTTTTTTACAATGGTTGAATTTTTAACCCTCGAGCAAAAAAACGGGGTGTTATAAGTTTGACGTGTCTGTGTCTGTGTGTTTGGTCGTTAAGAGAATGGTAAAAGGGCAGAAAGATGAAGATTCCTAATAAAAAAATCCTAACGTAATATGCAATTCAATCAATATCTTTTTGTAGCGCTGCATTTATTTTTAAAATTTTCAAGCAAGAGAATAATCGTTATAATCGGAGCACTCTGTCGGGTCATGCATAAAAAATACGCGTAAATACGCGTCGAACTGAGCACCTCCTTTTTCTTTCGTTGGTGTAAATTCAATTAAAGTAAGTTCCATTTATATCTCAGAAGATCAGCTTAAGATCTTAACCAAATTGACATGGAACCACACGGAAAGCACCAGCTTTCAAATAAAAGAAGAATCATCAAAATCGGTTCACCAAGTCGAAAGTTCTGAGGTAACAAACATTTTTGAAATCTGGGTATATTGTACACATCTGCGTACCCCCTCAGAGCATACAGGCGTGATGTTACGTCATGATGTAGTATAAACAATGAACCTACAAGCGGATGCAGCAATCACTGCAGATTTGCCGTCTATTTTTGAAGAGTTCCATTGTATATCTCCGAAGATCAGCATCAGATCTTCAACAAATTAAAATGGAACCCAACGGGAAGCACCAGCTTTCAAATAAAAAAAGAATCATCAAAATCGGTTCACCCAGTCGAAAGTTCTGAGGTAAACAAAAAAAAAAAAAAATACAGACGAATTGAGAACCTCCTCTTTTTAGAAGTCGGTTGAAAAAGATTCATATTGGACATATGGGAATTGAAAAATGCAAATTACGAGCAAGAGAAATAATATTTTGGCCCGGTAAACAACGATATAGAAAACATGATAAAAAAGTTGTAATATTTGTTTAACGCATAGAAAAAATAATCAGAAAGAAGAGCTTAATTGTCATGAGGTTCCTGACAGGCCATGGGCTAAGGTTGGCGTAGATCTATTTCAATATAAGGGCACGGACTACTTGTTGCTAGTTGATTATTATAGTAAATATTTCGAGATAATTAAATTACATAGTACAACTTCTGGGAGCATTATTAATCATTTAAAAAATATATTTAGCCGTCAAGGAATACCTAATACAATAATGTCAGACTATGGTCCACAACTTACATCATTCGAATTTAGACAATTTGCACTAGATTGGAATGTTACTCATGTAACGTCATCACCTTATCCTCCCCAATCGAATGGACAAATAGAACGCACAGTTCTAACAGTAAAAAATATAATTAAAAAATCAACAGAAGACAACACGGATTATCGTCTAGCATTGTTAGAATGCTTGAATACACCGCTGGGTAGCGATCTAGCATCACCAGCAGAAATTTTACAAAGTCGAAAATTAAGAAGTATTGTCCCGACACCTATAAAATTATTGACACCAAAGGTACCTACATAATAACATAAAAGAGAAATTAATACACCGGCAAAATAAACAAAAAGGAAATTACGATAAAAGTAGTAAGAACTTGACTCCGTTTCAAGCTGATCAGAACGTAAGATATTATGATACAATTAAAAACTATTGGGTACCAGGGGTAGTTGAGCGAATTCTGAGAAATAGGTCATACGCAGTGCGTTTACCTAATGGAAAAGTAGTTGTAAGGAATAGAAGGCACATGATAGCAGACCGCTCGCACAGACACAGCCCACCTCGGGACTATGACTTTGATTATGAATGCGAAAATTCATTGTGTCACAGAAATACACAACATGAGCCGTCGACAAATAATAATCATGTTACTCGTTCCGGCAGGACGGTGCGACCGCCGAATAGATGGGGATATTCGTGAAACGCAACGTAAACCGTATTATCAACGGCCAAACAATATTGATAAGTACTGCAGTCGAACCAGTTAATTGATTTACATCCCACATCACTGGTGCGTGAAGTCATAGCTATGCACACAGACACTGTTTAAAATGAGCGAGCTCTGTTATTAGTGTGCGTATGGCACATCAATAACGTATACCAATGTATAGTAATCATTCAATGATACTGAATGACATAATATTTCGCCTAATGCTCATATAACATGTTTGGCGCAATAGTTATCGTCTTAGGTTAGTAAATAAGAATTCGTAAGATCAAACCTCGGTGCAGCCGAGAATTAATACTCTTTTTCTTTTTGTATTCATTATGTTGTTGAAACATTACTTAAAGTAGAATTTATTACGATTCGATCCTGTTCGTGGATTAATAATGAAGTTTGTAACATTCACATTCATCGACACTTGCATTTACATCATTCACTCTTCACTTTCTCACTCTCATGTTAAATTTTACCACAAGATCATTTCACACAGTCCACTGTCACGCACGTCTGCCACAATAGAATTATATAGGCATATCCCATAGCCGGACACTGCCCCATAAGATACAGGCCTAGCCTAGTTTAGGGGACAGGGTTGAACTCATTGTACTCATTTTGTAATACTAATTTAATTTAATAACTTTAATCTGTAAACAGTGCAATGTACGTGAACTTTGTGGTAATAAATAAATATTATTAATATACAAAAAATCTAGAACAAAGTGCTCAAGAACATCGTGAATGCGCCTTGGTACTCGTATATAAGAATTGACGACATCCATCGGGACCTAAATATAGAGTTCGTAAACAGTATAATCCAAAAATTTGCAGAAGCTCACGAACATCGGCTTCATCATCATGTTAATGTCGAGACCATCCAGCTTCTCCATAACATGGACATAGAAGGGTCAAAAGGACTAAACCTTTTGAGTTAGTGTAGTGTAATGTAGCGTATAACATTATTATATTTGTGAATTTTCCGTGAATGTACCTAGCTATTTATACGGACACATGAACAAAGTGACTTCGCCTTAATAGACGCTAAGTAAACGCAATGGACGTGCTCTTAGATATAATTTTAAATTAAAATTGCTTATTAGCCTCATTAGGCGAGATTTAAATATAAAAAAAAAACAATAAAAAATCGTTCAGAAGCTTCAACAGTTGAAAATTGTAGGGGGCACAGTGTGTCAGATCATCCATGCAACGAAGGTGAGATTTAACTTGACCAACTATCCTCAACCGGTAGCCTGTTTGTTTTTGTGTAATCAGAAGCAAAAGCTAGTTCCCAAGTACGAGTCTACCCGTCTGGTACAGTAAGGTTGTTATAGTGATCATATGAATTAATTAAAATAGAAACCACAACTTTTGGACAAAATTGACCAATTTATTCGCAACACATTAACATCCATTCTTAATGTGGCCCTGGACGACCGAGCGTGGCTGCAAGCCACACTACCAATTCGTTTTGGTGGTCTCGGCGTCCGCAAATTTCTAGCGTAAGCTTACCGGCGTTCCTTTCTTCTGTCCACGGCACTGAAAAGCTAACCTGGAAAATTTTAAGTCTTTGCTTGGTTGACTCGGAAGTGCCGTGCTTGTCCGAAGCAGAGGACGCCTGGAAAATGACTTGCCCGGACACGGATCGGCCCGAGAACCCGTTTTCCCAGAGACAGTGGGACACATATTTTTATTTTGTATATGTCACCGTAAAATTGTCAAATACGTTATATTGTAATATCTCTAGCGATATTGTAAAATCTCGAAATATTGTCAAATGAACATACTGCTTACAACAAAACGCATTATTTATCGTGAAATGCATGCGATGGTAGTCAACTCACGCGGTGTGGAGGGAAGGAGGGGTCCCCCTTGCCCAGTGGTACAACTCTCATGAAAAGATATTGTACCATTCCTGAGAAATACCGATTATTATAACCTAACCTTAGAACACTTTATATTCCCCTAAAAAGCGTAGTCGACGGAGCCCCGCTTCGCGGGGCCCCTATTTCCGGGTGCAGGGTTTAAAGGAACCTAACTAACCTAACGGGGGGGTGCCCCAAGTCCCGATTATGGGGGCAGAGATACTTCCGCATGTCCATTTGACAATATTTCGAGATTTTACAATATCGCTAGAGATATTACAATATAACGTATTTGACAATTTTACGGTGACATATATATTGTAAATAATTAGTCTGTGGTTTAAAATGAATGATCATTAAAATAGCAACTTGGTCTCTAGAGATACTCGATAAAAATGTTTTCCATGTCACCACATTACATACTAAGTTGATATGTACTAAGATTGTTCGGTACAGCTACGGAACAATCGTAATAACAAGCGACAACATAAGTACCACCAGGCGGTGTACAGAGGGATCCCCTCGCAATCGACAAAGAGAAAATAAATATGTATTGAAGAATTATTATTGAAAACATTTCCCGAGATGCTATTTGAAAGCTGTTCAAGTGCTCTCTCATTGCAGAGTTATGATGTAATGGAGTGAACAGAGACGATTTAAATCGAGACAAATTTTTGAATAAGGTTTTCGATACTAACATTGAATTTAAGTATTAATATTCATCTGCTAAGCTTTTTCCCAACAAGCCCAACCGGATTCCAGTATTTTACAAAGGGCGAGCTAGCGAGCATAGTATTTGAACACAAACTAGTTGGGTAAGAGTCTACATATCGGTAAGATTGGAGAGAGGGGTATGTTAGGGGTAATCTTCAATATACCGACCTCGGCAAGCACCTAAACTTGATTATCAACCCTTGTTACTGTTACAACGAACCCCTCAAAAACACAAAATTTATGTTTAAATAGAAAAAAGGACTCGCACACCGAGGATTTCGTATATTATTGTAGGTACTTACTCGTATTTTGTTATTAATGTACTTATTTACGGTTTTCAGATTATTCCCTTTACATGTGCTGTAAGACATTGCTTCATGCATGAATTTTGATTTCCTTGAGAGTTTTGAAATGTACGTTTTTTGTGACATAAACGCCCGTATTTTTTTACGTTAACTTAGAAGGTTGATTTTTTCACAGCGCTAAGGGACCGTAGACTTGAGTGTATGGTTTTAATTTCAACTCAATAGATTAAACGGTTTTTGTATGATTTAATTACAAATGCACAGTTTTCAAATTTTTCCGTGTATTTGTTGTTTGACGATATTGCTTCTACTTCAAAATGTATAGTTCTAGGCCAACGGAAAGTACCCTAAGAACTTTGATTCACTTGAGAGTTTCGAAATGTACGTTTTTTGGCAACATAAACGCCCGTCGGATATCTTTTTTTACGTTAACTTAGAAGGTTGTTTTTTCACAGCTTTAAGGGACCCATCATCAGATCCTGACTTAATGATTATGGGACCACCTGGGAAATAAACCTACCCTTTCAAACAATAAAAAAAAGAACAAAATCGGTCCAGCCATCTTTGAGTAATTGGGGAAAATGGAATTGAGAACGACGTTATGGTACTCGTAGGTAACTCAAATATCCGGATAGCCTATAAAAGATTCGGCCGAGTATAGTTAATTTGCTCCTAAAAATTGAAGAGTTAAATTACTTTGTCATGGTTCCCATAATCAGAACCTAACCAAATTCTCGTTGGCATTAGCTTTCGCGAATATTTTTTTATCAGGCACCATTTATCTACGTATCCAATTTTACTTCTAGCCAGTAGATATCGAACGCAAAACATTGTAAACCGGCGCGAATATTGCGACGAGCTGCCAATATTCTGGACCGACTGGCTACTAGATGAAAAGCAAGATTAATATTCAGTATAACTGAAAACTGTACATCGGTCCATACATTTCATATCCAGTGGAAAACTAATAACCGTTCCCCTTCTATGTTCAATGTTCATTTATATTTTGATGTTTTTGAAGTCCAGGTTTTTTCAGGATAACATATTTTGTCTTTAACTGTACTCAGCTCAAGCACACGTGTATATTATTACCATGTTTCTAGTTCCTAGAATGTCTGTCGGAATTAATTGCTCGAACATATTCGAGGAGCCAAGACAAAGGCCACCCCGCTGTCGCTAGTAAGGCTTTCAGAGAAGATGCTTGATCAAGTCGTAAACAGGGTCAGCCTAACAACATTGCGATTCTCTCCGGGTCTGCCTAACAACACTACAGTCCTGACTTGGTTTGCCTAACAACATTAACATACAAACAGACAGTAGAAAACAACAAAACAGTTTTTATTAGGCAGTATTTTCTTAACTACGAGTGTTGTGAATTTTTTTTGCTTTTCCCCTCAATGTTCCTAAGGGAAAACCTTTTGTTCACACCGTTTTTTTGTTATCAGTTGTATCAAAAACAGTGTTATTATTACAAGACATCACTTTCATCGATAAAATAATTATATGATAAATTATATTCGGCTCCAAGGACGTTTACGCGACACGATGAAAAGAAAAAGCAGCTCATTATTGTTTGAGATTATTTTTGTACGAGTATGTTTTATGAATACATAAAATAATCTTAATTATAACAGATGTTGTTTTCATTTTCGTTGTATCCAAATGCGATAGAAGATATTATGTGGTTGCATAGAATATTGAAAAAACCAAGGATACATATCTGCAGGAGATTATCCACTGCCTTCTTTTGATCGGCAGACTGCCCGAATGTTCTCGACAGTTACTGAGTACATTATGAAAAAAGACCAAATGGCACTTGTTATCCCCGGAATGGTAATCATTCTTTTTTTGTTCTAGACCGTACCTGAACCTTCTAGTTCCGGAAATATTGAAGGTAAAAGTCCCAATTAACGTTTTACAAAAAACATTGTTTTACTCCCAAAAACCAAAATTCGTTTCCCTAAAATAATTGTTTCCAGTTTGATATAAAGAAAGCGTAGGTCTTGTTTGAGGGGCTGTTTACACCTTGTAAATGTACATACTTACATAAATTCACCACTCACTACGATCCTAGTCGTTGTTCATCATACCCCGCTACTTCCACGTTTAGGCATGTCAAAAAGGATTCCAAAATTATTAGATTCCTTAGCATTAGCGAGGGAATCAATAGAGCACGAGGTGAAAATCTTTGCACTTGAGTGCAACACGTAACTTTTCATCCCGCCTCAGCGAGGAACAAACTAAATGCAAAAAAAAACATTTACAATCACAAGTTACTTTTATTTCAGTTTAATGTAACTGCTACATTATGATAGGTTAGTATTACAGAATAATCTTTAAAGTAAAACAAAACAATACGACGAATTAATAACAATAGCAGACTTGGCCCCCAAACCACTAGATCTGAAACTGGTCGTATGTAAATGTATTGTGAAAATGAACCACTAGAACAATGTTATTGTTAACATTGTCTACAGTCAGCGCACCAAAGCATAATCCTAATTCTTGGAATTTACTATTGGATAAATTGAATTCAGCCAGCTGTCCTGTGCAGCTGTTCTCAGTAGATAAACCAGATTATTCTCTAAACCTAACCCATTTATGTGACAATAATTGAAACGGATCAAAGAACAATGGAATGACAGTTGGAATGAGTAATATAATAAGAATGTTTGCTCTGATCTCGGATGGACTGTCGTAGTGAACTTCGAAGTTTAAAATACGGATGTACTGTTTTCATATAGTTTAAATGAACGATAGTAATTTGAATGATTCGTCATTATGGCAACTGACAAGCGTACAGGACTACACCATTACTATTGTGCCAAAAAATCGTAGTTTCTAAAATCCAACCCGGGTTGGTCCCGTAGAAGTTTTAGATCAGTATTTTTCAAACAAAATCCTTGGGAAAAGTATTGCAATTTCTGACTTGAGTACTCAAACCTGGGTTGGTCTGGAAGGACTTTTTGATAAGTTTTAGAAAAAGGATCGATTGACATAAAAAACATGTTTTGTGTAAAATTACAATTATCTTGCTAACTATACAGTTTTTTTTTAAATCTGTGAATGGGCATCAACATTTTACGAAAAATTATGGATAGTTTCCTAAGACCGTTTTCATGTAGCTGAAACGGTTAAGGTAGCTCCCCATACTACCCCGTTTACCGTTTCCACCCTGTATAGACTAAAATAATCTTTAGTGGTTCCCATGGTTGAAGTAACACGAACCTGAACAAAGCACTATGCTTCGACGTAGGTATATTGTGAGAATTGCATTCTGTGAAATTCAGTGCCAGCTTTTCTATTTCCCAAACCTTTCTCTTCAAAGTTCCTGTGAATCCGATTGTAATCCGTTTATTTGTTTCTGTGGAAGCCTTCTAGGAATGACCCGGTATTTCTAGTTTGCATAGAACGAATAGATGCAGCTCATAAATAAGAGGAATAATAATAATGGAGAATATTGAATTGCAATACCTACGCAAGACCATTGATGTTTCAATCATAGGGAACTATAGCTTCAGGATGCCTGTCAATACGGCGCAGTGTGTTAGGTTTCGATTACCAACTCAGTCAATACACATACTAACGACGGAAATGATACAACAATTTCATTAGTAGATTTGGGCTCGAACGGTATTATGGTCTGAATTCTAAAAATACTTTGTTTTCAATCAATTATATGAGTAACCCACGATTTTGATGTGTCGTATCTGGAAGTGCAAAAGACTTTTTTCCAAAGTCTTCAGTCTCATCACTCCATCCCGACTTAATTAATTAGCTTGGCCGTGAAGCACGTAATACTGATACTAGGTAGGTAAGTATAACTATTAAAGCTAAATTAAATAATTAAGTTACCTTCTACAGTTTTGCGCCAGTTTTTACTTCGCGTCACATAAATATTTAAAGACACTCTAATGGGTGCTACCCACCCGAAACGCCGCCGCCGTAACAATATTGAGACATCATTTAATTTTAATGAAACGGGCACTAGTGTTCTTTAATGTAAAGTTTCACCTCTTCATAGTACTTTACGTCTACGTCATGTTACTACGTCAGCGATAGAAACGATGCGAACGAAATATCCAACAATGTTAGCAGCTGTCGGATATGTATGCCTCGTTCGCTTCGCTCGCTCGCTCGCTCGCCAGCTAGAGGCGAGGCCTGCACTATAAGCGTGTTGTTTTTAAACTACGACATTTCAAGGTTATGGTTCAAAGTTAGTGAGTGCTCGTGTAGAAAAATCTAGGAATTACTCGAACAAAATCTAAAGGTTTGTAGTCAATATTGAACTGTCATAAAGCATTGCAAAAGAAACACCACAGGTACATGATCTAGTACCAGTACCATTACCAGTAGGTAACAAATTGGTAAAACAAGTGAGGATAGGAAAACAATTGCCTAGTATTCGCTAGATAAAACAGGTTACATTAAATTAAAAATTTAAAGAACCCCCGACACACGTAGGGTCATAATTTCATGAGCCCCTTTCATTTAGAGGGAGTTGTGAAAACAAAATATAATTCATCATTTTGTGGTGGCGGCCATCTTGAATTTGAAATTTATTATAGCACATAGTATTCTACTAGTCAAGCCCTTTCATTTGATACCCGTATTAAGGGACTTGTTGAATAAATGTGTAATCCGCCATTTAGTGGCGGCCGCCATCTTGATCTGATTTTTATCAATAATAGCTAAGAACACTCCCGACTAATTCATCTTTCAAACAAAAAAAAACATAATCAAAATCGGTTCATCCGTTCGGGAGCTACGATGCCACAGACAGACACACACATACACAGACAGACACGTCATACTTATAACACCCCGTCGTCGTGTTTGCGCCGGGGGTTAAAAACAGATTCCATTATCGGCGTTGTTGTCGCTAACGTTCCGGTATTTCAATAAATGTCAATTAAGTCGAAAATTTCTTGAACCTGTTTTATTAATTTGCGATCGTAAGGCAAATGTTTTCCGACCTTTAGGCCTGAATTCCTGTTACGCTGACGATTGGTCGCACACGGCCGGACGCGTACGTCAGCGAGAAAAATAGTAGCCAAACGCGCCGCTGATTTTAACTTCGCAGTATGATGCTATTTAGCAATGTATACCGAAGAGGATGCGTTGGAAGACTTCCCACTAGGTGGACCGATGACCTGGTGAAGGTTGCGGAAATCCGTTAGATGCGAGTCGCACGGGACCGGTCAATATTGTGGCGACACTTGGGGGAGGCCTATGTCCAGCAGTGGACGTCTTTCGGCTGAAAGATTTTGGTGATGATGATGATGTATACTCGTACGCCTGAACAACGCACGCGACCGACGTCAGCGCGACAGGAATTCAGGCCTTACTGCTTGGTTTCTTCTCGACGACTAACAAATCCCACCAAAAACATTTTCATGTAAAATGTTACCACGACGAGACATTATGACGGGTACTGTCAAAAAGTTATCAGATCTCATGTAGCGCCAAGCTTCTAACTCTACACGCCCGAACTCTAGAAGGTCTAACTTCACAAACTCTACACCTAAATATGTTGCATCGTATAAATAACAATTCTATACTACGAGTAACTCTACTCTACTTTTCTTTTTTTTTTGGTTTGTTTGATTTCTTTGGTTGAAAAGACTTCTATGGATTTCTGAGACAACAATATTATAGTTAAAACTAGTAGCGATATATTTTTTTAAGTTTGGCATGATTAAATACAGAATCCATAATATATTGACCACGCCTATAATCCCCGAAGAGGTAAGCAGAGTGTACTTAATCGTACACCCACATACGCTATAGCCATAGCAGATATTTAAGCTTGGCCCTAACGTGGGAGGCCTGAAAGTGCCTTTTCCAACCGACAACATTGCCAATATGTATATTTGGCTTAATATATTCTACCTGGTACAGTACAGAAATTTCAGATAAATATTAATCATATTTGCACTCATTCTATCGAAACAATCGGAAAACAGATTATCTGTTCTGTGAAAACAATCAACAAACAATTGTAAACATGTCGATCGATCAGGAATTCGGTTAAGTTTGGTTGTACGAGTAGTGTGTGGTACGTTGTGTTCAATGTGCATTAATTAGTACAGACGTTCTTTTAACCTTTTGACCGCCACAGCATAAACGCTCGCGCGTGCCCTCCACGTCAACCCACAATTTCATCTACTATTTTGTCACATATTTGTGTCGTTTGGCGTACAGGGCACGCGCTTGCTTGTCACGTATATGTGACAATGGCGTCCGAAAGGTTAGCATTTCATAATATTCTGTTATCTGGTCTCCGTTCCCCTCTCGTCCCTTTCCCCCCTTATATTTGACTGACTTTGGTTTAATCGATAAAGTGGGCAATTGTTAGTGCAGTTCTCAGCTCCATAACTAAGTTCCACTTCGGCTGCAAAGACAAAACTTCCCCATTTGTACCAAAATGAAAAAAAAAATATGATGAATTGTGAATTTTAATCGTTTTCAAACCGGGCAACTAAAATTCACAAAAGTTGTAGAGGTTTACATAGTCTACTTTTGCTGTGCAGTATAATAACTGTGCACAGTTATAAATATCGACTGTAAACGTACGAGTTCTCAGGTCGGAGATGAGTTCAATAATTGCGAAGCAACCGAGCGAAAAAACTGGCACGTGTTCATCTCAAGTGTTACATATCTAAGAGGTGTCTGTAAGATTTTCTACTTTGAAATATATTAAATAAGTACATATTATATCTGAAGTACTAAAACCTACAATACTATGAAAAGTAAAACTTCATCAATGTTGAAACTGTGTAACTATCACAAAGATAAAATTAAAAAAAGTTGTAGGAACAAGTTTAATGATGGCCAAGTAACATCTAACCTTGACAGTAATAAAGCAATGAGCGACTACAATAGGGAACACTTGCTTCATGCGCTGTATTTCAAGCGAACCTCATTATTTGTGTTCATAATGTACTCTAAATTGCATACAGCAAGCAAAAGCGTTCGTATTTAATTTTCATCTACATTATAATCCTGCGATAATTGCGCAGGACCTTGGTGCTGCATCAAAATAAGCTTCTACATTAATATTGCTGAAGTACTCGTAAGTTCTTAAAAGTTTATTCAAATCAGTTGGGTTATGAAATACCAGCATAAATATTTTATCAGATTTCTATGAACAAACGCGCTAGTTTACAATATGAATTTCAAACTTTCCGGTTGAAATGATTTTGAGTGCTCTGAAGAGCGCTCTGGTTTTATTGGTAGTTTAATTCTAATCGATAAATATCTGAAATTCATTCATTCGTACTAAATTGCAGGTCTACTCTCGTCGATGATAAAAACGAAACATAAAAGAAGTTTAATAAAAGACCGGATTTACTTTCCAAGGATCTGTTCCTTCGAAAATAAGTCCGGTCTTTTTCAGAGAAGAAGTACGGTTTCGTAGATAATTTTCGTGAACATGATATGTATCAATAGTGTAGTCCTATGCCACGTGAAAGAAAAGGAACCTTATTTCATCAAATCATAATCTCGAGCCGAAAGACGTCCACAGCGTAGCAGCTGGACATAGGCCTCCCTCAAGTATCGCCCCGAGGCGGTCCCGTGCGACTCACATCCAGTGGATTCCCGCAACCTTCACCAAGTCAACGGTCCACCTATTGGGAGGGCTTACAACGTAACGTTTTCCGGTTCGCGGTCGCCACTCCAGAACTATTCTGGCCCATCGGGCATTCGTTCTGCAAGCAATGCCCTGCCCACTGCCACTTAAGTTTGGTAATTCTTCGGGCTACGTCGGTAACCTTGGTAACATTTGCACTTTCGATAGTTTACCTAGGTAAACTTAGTCCCGGTCAGCTTAGTCGCCTGAGATCTCGACAGTTCCTAGGAACTGTCTCAGGCGACTAAGCTTCTTGCCACTACTTTATGTACAGTCTCTGCCCAAATTATTAGTCGCACTATAACATTTTATGTAAAATTGCTATTTCAGGTGATTATATTTATATAGCTTTACTTATTGTTTTCACTAGAAACAATGTATATTTTTACTATCCACATTTGTGTTAAAAATAGAAAATAAAAAAATGATTTGTATCAAGTCAAAACAATAAAGCTCTATAGTGCAAGTAGGTACCTATCACCTGTAATTTACATTTTACAAAAAATCTAATAGCGCTTCTCATAATTTAGCCAGGGACTGTATAAAGTGGTGTTTTTATTAAGCAATTTCTGTTGAAGGAACTGGTGAGGTAAGTTAAAGATTTTTCATTTTTGCCGGCGAGGAATTCACTGAAGTGCAAAACTTATTATTTAATTAAACTTGAGTGCAGGTACACTAACCTGTCATCTTCTAGTTCGTAGAACATATCTTTTGAAGAGTCGTGAATGTAGATCTTGACCAGTGGACTGTCCATGTACTGCATGGTCAGTTGTTTGGGAAAACTTCTTACAAATAGTGCTTTCACAGTATCTATAGAAGTTATCTCGTTTGGCAGTAACGCTCGTTTTGTTTCATTCCGATATTGAAGAAATACCAACCCTGAAACAAAACGTTGAGTTAAAGTTTATGTTGCATGACAGAGGCATTCATAGATACATTCGTTCAGCACGTATTATTATTAAGGAATAAGATTGTGAGCATCCATTTCGTGTAGATCTTAAAAATAAGACAATAATCTTCCTCATCTCTTATTAATTATTAAATAATATTAAGTGTCTTGTTAGTAGTGAAAGTGAAAATAGGCACTAAAAGCAACGACACAGTTGTGGTAGTTACAGTTCTTACATTCTACATCTTAGAACTTCATTTTCCTCCGTGAATATTACTAATGCAGTATCTTTTTTCCCACTAATAATTAATTAACATTTTTCTCTAATCCCACCCCCATCCCTATCTCCCATTCTATAATTCCCGATAAGAGGGAGAGAGCATATTGCAGAAATGTGTCTCACTCTTCCTGTAATCCATACAAAGGTTTACTTCAAAAGAACCTTTTCAGCGATAAGCTCATATAAGATACCCATTGTGTCATTCTGTTTGGTTTACGAATAGGAATGACACAATGAAATAATGCAAAAATATATGTAAGATTATTCTTTATAAATTTCTGTTCAATTCTTTTAAAATATGATGGAATAAAGAAAACGTCCCATATTATGACTCATTATTAGGATAATAAAATCCGAGCCAGCGCGAGTCGGCATCGCGCACCAAGGCAAGGGTTCCGTAACACCAAACAATATTGAACAATTATATTTTCGGTCATTAATATTTCAATTTGCACTCAACAATAAACAATATGTGCCACTCAGTGTCATTTCGACCGTTAATTATTTTGACAGTCACAAATTAAAAAATCTAAAATTATTACTACTCATTGCTTCGACAGAACATCCCTTCCCTACTTAATATTTTAAATGTGAATGTAAGTTTGTTTGTTACGCTTTCACGCAAAAACTACTGAACGGATTTCGATGAAATTTTGCACACAGATAGTTTATAACCTGGATTAAAACATAGGATACTTTTTATCCCGGTAGTAAGATCCCATGGGACAATAATCAAACTTCGCGCGGGCGAAGCCGCTGGCAGAAGCTAGTAATATATATTCGACTAGCGTTATTTCAACAGAACAAACTTTGACAACACATACCATCGAAAAACACTACTTAGACTGAACTTTTCTTCGATATGCAATTGTTCAGCGATCTATATTTCGGCGGAACATACCTTTGACATAATACTGCTCTGAAATGTTACATAGTTTTCGCACCAAATAACAACCGCTACGAAAATCAACGCACGAAAAGTATTTGGCCCTAATTGTAGACAGTAACTTGTCATTCAGAGCGAATATTGACAACGTAAGATCTCGAAACAATGAATTGCTTACGTTACCGTAAAATTGTAAAATCCGTTACATTTTAATCAATCTAGCGAGATATATGCGTGAAAATGCGCAACCGAAAAATATTGCGTTCAATAGTAAGCAGGTTCGGTTGACAATCTTTCGAGAGTTTACAATCTCGCTACCTAGATAGATAACAATCTAACGGGTTTTACAAATTTACGGTGATATAAAGGGTGTAAAACACCTCTTAACGAAGCCGAAAGGCACTTGTTCTCCTCGTCATTGCGATCATGTTTGTTCTACACCATACCTGGGCCTGGCCCAAAGTTCCAAATTTAGAGTTTTTTTTGAAATACAAGTTTTTAATGTATTTTTTTATTTTAAACATCCCCAAAAAAAAGTTGTTTCTCGGCAATAATTTTTGCATAAAATTACTTAGTTTGATGTACAGAATGCTTGGTTGACGGCTTCGTGGTGAGGTTGTTTACACCCTGTATACATACCATACATGCATGACTATCCGAAAGATCATACACACAAATATTTCATTCATATAAAAGACTCATAGATAATTATAATACCCGTAATCAAGACGACATAAAAGTACCAAGAGTGAGAACCTTGTAGGGCAGCTCTTAGAATTCAATAGAACAAGGGCTTTTTACATGAAATTAATTTTCTACCAAGTAAATTGATGGGTCTTCAGTGTAGGTAGTGCATCAAAGAAAGTCCTTGTCATAACATATTTATAGAATGGAATAAATGGTGGATGAATGGTGGTGTGGTTTGGTTCTAGGCGGATTCTGGTATCTTTTCCATCAAGCTATTTCTGCGGGTTATTCTTCGAGGCGTGAACTTTGAATTTTAATGAAGGATTTTTACCTTGCCAGCGCCATGCTATAAATGTATAACGAAATAGTAGTGATGAGGGTATCGTCATATCGTTAAATGTGTGTGCAGCTGAACGAACAGATGCGGCGTCTACATTCCACACGCTATCTACTCGATCGCGACTTGCAATTTAAGCAAGCATGAAGCAACTGTTGATCTAGACAAAGGTAATCTTTCCCACAAACACTATGCCTCTCAATGTACACAGGTTAATCTAATACGTTAATTTTTAATTCTAATTTTACGGATATAAAAAAAAACTGATTAAAGATTTCGATATTTGTTTTATTTCACATTATCCCTAGTAAGATCATACAGTATAAATTATAAGTATCAAAGAAAAAATTCACAACTCAATTGGGGCTTTAGGAAATGAGATACATCTCTATTTGTTTCATGACGTCCTTCTTTGACTTCATTTCAAGTCCTTGGCGCTCAGAGCACGTTAAATTAAATTCTGATTAGGGATGTGGCTTATGGTTTTCCTTCTATTTTTGTCTCTCCTGTATTATTTTTAACTACTTCAGTACGTAATCATTTAAATTTTGTTAAATTCGCACTCAAGAGCCATAAGATACCTATAAGCGACGCAATGCTAAGTTTGGTTACCGAACATTTCACTCATTAATTTCTTATTTTTTGATGAATAAACGTTGTTAAACATACCTCAGAATCATCTTCTGGTTCAACGTTTTCCACAAAATACTCCAGTCCGATTCCAGATCTTGTTAAATGTTTAAAAGAGCTGATTCGAATCCAATTCTTCATTCATTTCACTACCTATTTGTTTACTTATTATTATTAGTAAAGTATAATAGTACCCTTTGTAAAAAACATGGTAAAAGAAAAAAAAACTTCTTGAATACAGTAAATTTGTCAAAATGAAGAGCTTTTATTGAAATCGTGGCGCTGCTGGCACGAACACCTGGAACTTCTAGTCCGTGGCGGTGAAAAGAATAATAAATGATATAGTTAGACGTTTAAAAAATCATCTGTCCTAATTGTTTATTTATTAAAACTACCAGGAAAGTAGAAAAAATGAACTGGAACTAAGTACTTAACTTAGCTAAATAAATCAATTATTTCATTCTTCTTTGTGTTTATTCCTTGGTGCATAACATAGTAAGATCGTTTAGGCGCCTATTTTCTGTTCATTTCTGTCACCTACTTCAATCATTTCTGTCACCTGTACTTTTCAAAACAAGGGTAAACAAACCTTCCATTTATCGAATTTAATTTTCCCCCTCGCTTAGTGGGATCTTTTGCGTGGGTTGCACAACAAAATCTTAAGTCTCTATAATTGGGTGTTATCGCGTAGTTGAAAATGAAATGGTTTTTTTACTGAATTGTGAGTGTTGGGTCTTTATCAAGAAGGAAAGTTTTTCCTACTGAAAGATATTGATCCCTTACATGGCAAGTTAAGAATTTTATTGTAGCCGGCTCTGGAATTGTAGCATAACGGGGCTCCCGAATAAAATGCCTTTAATACACCACAATTTTTTAATTAGTACAAATACATAAAGAGCTTGTTAATGATGGTCTTGTTATTATATAATTATGTGAACTCTCAATAAATAGTACTGATAAACAGCAAACCCAACCAGCAAAATAGTCTCAGAACTCGCACTATATAAGAGTGGTAGGCTTTAAGCGCTCTTATATTTGTTTTAGAACATGCCATCGATCCTATATTACTTTTAGATAAGCCGGTATGGGCTCAAGAACGCTCAGTCTCATAACCAAGTCTCATATTTGTATATAAGATCATTTACTAAGACTAGTTGCACTTGAGAAAACTTGCTCTTATATGCGCAATTTCTAAGCTCGTTTGATTTTATATTAGACTTGCTAAATGCTATTTTAAGATGTCAGACTAATATCAGCATTGCATAAGAGTACTGTGAGTACGTGCATTTCTGATCTTATTTTAAACTATTATTAGATCAATAGCACTGGATAAGTATGATATTAGAGTGATTTTGGATCAACATAATGTATTTACAATACAAAAGACAAGACTCATTTAAGACCGTTTGATCTTAGATCGAGTCATTTTGCTGGCCATATTTAATTTCATTTTTTTTTTAATTTTAGTAGTAATAAATAATGGATTACAAAAACTGGAAAATTATGTAATTTTTTTTCTCCCTTTCGATTTAAGGTTTTATGTAAAATTGCGAGGAACCCTAATTTATTCCAATATGGAGTTATCTTTAGCATACCAAATGCTAAAATTAGAGTAAACAATCTTACAATAGTCTAATATTGCTCTTGTAAAATGCAGCTATACTAATGGCGACACTATCAACAGAAATTTACAAATAAAATTATCAAACGAGAACAGAAAATACCTTATTTAACAAGGCGCATGAATTTTGAAGCGTAAAACGAGGTCTACTTAACAGTAAATAATAAATTCCAATACGATTACTTGCCGTAAAACTTAAATACACTGACGCATTAACTTCACAGCAACTTTAATTTGTTTTCATTTATTAATATTGTTTCATTGTAACTTTGAAACCAACACTCAAACAAACTTTTAAGTTTGATCTGACGTACAATCATAATGAGCGTGTATATTGCCTCAAATGGTTCTAACCTTAGACCAATATTAGCCTAAGTCGGCTTAAATTGATTTTGGCTAGAGTTCAGTAAGTGCAAACAGCATTCAATTAGACTGATATTAGAACGATATTAAACTAAATAGGCTTATAATTAGTGCCCAAACCCAGGCTTATACGAATATATAGGAGTGATTTAAGAGTAGTCTTGAGATTGTTGTAAGCCTAGTTTTTGCTGGTTGGGAAGTGATTAGCGTTTGTTTATATCCCAAACTGTCACTGAATGTATGGAAATATTTGTACAGGCCATTCTTAAATTCTTATTAGTATTCATAAATCGTTTTTACGACCATCATCCATCATTCTGTCATTCATCCGATCGTCGCACAGTGGTCTGGAAATCGAGCTCCATACTCATGGAAACTTAAAGTTAAGAATTAAAAAAAAATGTAATGGCCCTGGTATACCTCCCTTTACATAATATTAACGTATGGATGGTACAAGCACACTACGCGTGAGAAAAAAAAGAAATATGTTTTTAAGCTATTGCATAGCTTCTATCGCGGGCCTTGAGCGTGGAGACCGAATCCAGAAATTCCGTAACGAACCTAACACCCCATGTCAGATAATGACAATGACAAGCTAGCCTGAACATTCAGTCTGCGTTTGGTCCTCGAGCCGGCAACAAGCGGAAAAATAAAATAAATAAATAATTATAATTGCAGTTGATAAAAAATTCTATGCAATAAATAGCTTTACCGCGGCAGTCCCCGAGTGCCACACGTCTTTTTTTTGTATAGGAGAAAACACTAAAAGTACGTTTTTTCGAAACTTATTGGAACTGTTAGGCTGGTGCTCACACGAGCTATAGTCCCATAGGTACATGGCAAATAATCGGTATTTCTCAGGAATGGTACAATATCCTTTCATGAGAGTTGTACCAATGGGCAAGGGGGACTCCTCCTTGCCTCCACACCGCGTGAGTTGACTACCATCGCATGCATTTCACGTAAAATAATGTGTTTTGTTGTAAGCAGTATGTTCATTTGACAATATTTCGAGATTTTACAATATCGCTAGTGATATTACAATATAACGTATTTGACAATTTTACGGTGACATATATAAGTGTCACTCTTTGCCATCCAGCGAAGATTCCACACGTAAGAAATTTTCAAGCCTAGCCACAGTTATGTCCAAAATTGCTTGGAGCTTTACTTTTACCTCTCTTTCCGTTGATGTCTATGGTATCTTTTGGGAGGTAGCAGTCTTTCTTCGCCTCAAGGATGGCAGAATAAGAAAGAAACAGTGGTATTCCTCTTCTTTTGTACCAGATCTTAATGTTATATACTGCCACTTCGAAAGCTTCAATGAGGTCAAAATACCTAAAACTTTGTCAGCGGAATATATAGGCACAGTTTTCTTTGTATTTAACAATTTCTTTGTCTTTGTAGCCTCTTCGGGATGCTCCGATACCAGTTTAATGATATCTGCTACATTCTTGTTTTGTGCTTTCAAACCAGTTGCAAGGCTTTCAGTGCTATGCGTTAGGAGCTCTTCCACTCTCCTTCTCTTCTGTAGCGGGCTTAGCTCCACGAATGGTTTTTTCGGCGTCACAACTGATGTTGATGTTCTAACACTGCACGTCTGTAGTGTGTAGGATGTTGATGCACCCTCGTTTACACCAAAGTCAGAACTGGAACATGGTTGCTGCTTTAGCGACACTACAGAAGTAGTCATTTTTTCCCTCACGACCTCAGGCCATTTGATGTTCTCTTGCAGCCATGTCTCATACTTTTTTATATATGTATGTCTCGTGCGATTATACGAGATCCATTTCTTCCTCAAATTACTCACAAAACTCTGACAGAATTGTTTCAATTCCTTCTTTTCATCTTCCGACAATTCAACAGTATTCTCAAAAGCTTCAAATAAAACATTGGGCTGTGAAAAACTACTGTTGTTTGCCACAAACATGAAAATGTACAAATTGGTACCAAAACCTTCCATTACATCACAATGACAAATATAATGTAATAAGTTAGCGCGCACAACGGCACAAGTACTGAGAGCTTCTGATAAAATAAAAAAATTGGACTCAAACGTCCTGTTTTTATACAACTACCCTCATTACCTTTGGCTATTCTCTAATTAGTTACCAATATTACAGACAATAGAATTGTATTGTGACTAGGGCCCATTTGGCCCTGGTAGAGCTCGTTAATGCTCATGTCATTAGTATCTATCCCTAAAAAAAATGGTGACATTGAAGAAGCGCAGAAGAATCGCCGATTCCATTTTTCTTTACACAAGTCTCCGGAACAAAATTGACTGTCCCCACTTGCTAAGCAAGTTCCGATTTCGTGCTCCAGCTAGACTCCCTCGTACCCCACTCCACGCATTATGGTTCTCGGACGAAGTTCTATTGTCCCTCGGCTCTGTAAACAGCTGAACAAATACAGCGATCTTATTGACGTGCATTTCGACTCGTTTGGCAAGTTCCACAGAATAACGTGTAATAGTACGTAATAATGCATTTCTTTTTGACATTGGCTGTAGTTTGAATTTGATTTTTATATTATCTTTGTTTCGTGTTATTTTTATTGTGAATTTGCTTTTATGAAATTTAAATTGACAATTTGATTGTGTATGGTATTATTTTGATTGTGCTTTTAATTCTATTTTTGTATTTATATTTTAATTTGATTCTGTTTTTAATTTTGATTTTGTAGTTAATTTTTATTAGGTATTTAATTTTGATTTTGCATTTAATTTTGATTTTGTGTTTTATTATTTGTTTTGTTTTAATGATTTTAAGTCTAATTAATCTGGATTCAACTTAAATTAATCTGGTTACATTTATTATTTTATGGGGCATGCGGTGCTAACCTGTAAGAAATTGTTATACCATTGATTTAAGAACAATTTTAAAATGTAACATTATTTTTGACGACCCGAATGGCGTAGTGGTAGTGACGCTGAATTACGTTCTTAGGGTCCTGGGTTCGAATCCCGGTAGGAGCAAATGTTTACGTGATGAGCATGGACATTTGTTTCCGAGTCATGGATGTTTATATGTATAATAAGTATGTATTTACAAACAAAGAAGTATATATTTAGTATATCAACTATCTAGTGTGCAGTTTCGCAGCGGCATTCGTTTCGAACGGACGCGTGCAGTAAACGTTATCGGTACCTCATTAGTTAACGAGTTATTTGTTTTCGAGCGTCGGGTTTGACCTTGAAGTGAACTAGCGCATCGTTAGCTAATATAATGAGGATTAGAATATTTGTTTACAATGACGGATGATATGGAACTTTGTGATAATGTTGAAGCAAGGAGTGATTTGAATAGCAGTAATAATTCTGTAACAGAACAAGACGTGGGGAAGCAATTTGATATGGACGGGACAACAAATGAAGATTCGATAAGAAAGCTAAAGCGAGTCAGAGAAGACGTCGAGGCGGGTTGGACATTAGTAGAAAATAAAGGGAAAAAAATCAAAGAAGACTGTGTTGAGATTTATATTTCATCGAAAGAGAAATTACCAAGGCAATTCGCACTTGCAAGATTATTTAAGGAAAAAGGGATCAAAGATATAACGAAAGTGAAATACTTAAATAACTACAGGGTACGCATTGATTGTCAAAACGAGTTAAGTGCCATTAAACTACAAACTTGTAAAGACCTTCTAGATATGGACTGGAGATTTAGCAGACCAGATTTCAAAAGTTACTCATACGGTGTGATCAAAGACGTAGATCTTGAGCTTACCGACGAGGAGCTCAAAAATTGCATAACTTGTCCTGAAAACTTTGAATTGGTTTCATTGAAGCGGTTACAGAGGCGTAATAGTAATGACTCATCAAAAGATTTATGGGTTACGAGTGAAGCAGTTCGGTTGTGCTTCAAAGGTGATATGCTACCAGCATATGTCTATGCAGACGGTTTAAGGATTAAGGTGGAACCATTTGTGTTCCCTGTCTCACAATGCTCTCGCTGTTGGAAGTTCGGGCATACAGCAAGAGTGTGCCCATCGAAAAAGGAATTATGCCCAAAATGTGGTAATAACCACTCAAACTGCGACACACAAAATTTTAAATGTTTAAACTGCGATGGACCACACATGGCCTTATCTAAAACTTGCCCTGCATTTTTAAAGGAAAAGAATCTTAAAGATCTCATGGCGGAGTTCAATTGTACCTATAGAAAAGCTTTAATGTTATACGTTGCACCATCTCCACGCAGGGATGAGAGGGAACCTATTAGAGTCGTTCCCACACCTGTTGTATTCTCTGAGCATGAAATTAACCTTGCGGAACGATCCAGCACACCTTTATATGCTGAGGTAGTAAAAACGGAAGCCGTTATCCACAACCCACGCACCCAGAAAGATCAACAACGTACTAAAAATCACGAAAAGACTAGGGTTGCCAAAGACGATGATTGGGCAAACTGGTTACCAACAGAAACGGAAGAAGCAAGGGAATCGAACAACGATCGCGAGGAGCCTAGAAAGAGAGAGGTTCATTTTGATGAGCTTTTAGCTAGACTCAAAAATATTATATTTTTGAAGAGATGTACAGTAGGGGAAAAAATTCAAATGGCAATTAAATGTTGCGTAGAATGGCTGATCTTAGTGGTTGTTGATAACGTATCGGATTGGAAAATGATGAAGAAATTACTCGATTTATTTAATGGACAACCACAAAACTAGCATTAGACTAAACATGATACAGTGGAATGCTCAAAGCGTGAAACCTAAGCTGATCTTGTTGGAACAATTGCTGAATCAGGAACATATACACGTTGCTGCGATAAGTGAGACATGGCTGGACAAAGAAAGTGACATAAGGCTGAGCAATTACACAATCTACCGTAAAGACAGGTTTGATGGCTACGGAGGGGTTGCAATTATTACCCACAAGTCTATAAAATCTCAGCTGTATGAAGTCCAACTCAGTAACCAAGGTATAGAATTAGTTTGTATAAAAGTATTTAACTGTGGAATGATTCAATATATTGTTTCTATTTACTGTCCCCCTTCGATTAGAACTTCTCAAAACGATTGGGATGATTTATTTTCTATTGTTTCAAAAAATACGGTAATTCTAGGAGATTTAAATGGACACCATTCTAATTGGTCAAATAAAACAGATAGTAGGGGTATTCAAATTTTTGAAGCTATAATGGACAATCAGTTTATTACGTTAAATAATGGCAACCCAACTCGGTTAAAAATGGTTAACTTGGAATGGCAAAAGTCCTCACCCGACATTTCTGCGGTATCATCTGATATCGCATTGCAGTTTGACTGGTCAGTCATGAACGAGACACTAGGCAGTGATCATAGGGTTATTAAAATTGTTTCAAATATCCAGGCTAGTCCTCCGTCAATAGTTCGAAAAAACTTCAAAAATGCTGATTGGACTTCATACACTGAGCTACTCAACAAGCTCTTTTTGGATTTTAAATTTTCTGGAGACTTACAGACCGACTATGACACCTTCATCGACTATATAAACTTGGCTTCCGATGTTTGTATCCCTATAGTTAAGATAAACCCCAACCCCGATAGTAAATTTTTACCTAAACCTTATTGGAAGCCTGAGCTATCTAAATGTGTGGCTGAACGCCGACTAGCACTGGCTAAATTTAGACGTAATCCAACCCCCCAACATTATGAAAAAATACAAGACAAAATTCGCGAATCCCAAAAATTGATTCGCATGGCTAAAAGTAAAGGGTGGGCTGATTTATGTTCTTCATTAGATAGTTCTACATCTCAATCAACCGTATGGCAAAAAATGAGATGGTTGAAGGGGTATAAATATTCAAGCCATCACGTAGATAAGCATAAAGCTACTGATTTACTTCTTAGTTTAACGCCAGATTTTGTAACCCCAAGTGATATAACTTTCGACACAAATAACCCGGAACTTGATGTTATGATTACCCCCTCAGAATTTAAAAAATGTGTCCGGTCGAAAGATACGGCACCTGGAAGTGATAATATTTCATACTCCATGATTAAGAGGTTACCACAAAATTGTCAAAAGATACTAATTCAATTATATAATAAGATTCTCATGTCTGGTTTTGTTCCTAAACAATGGCGTAATATTGTAATTGTGCCAATCCCTAAACCAGGACGAGACTCCCAAAGTTTATCATCTCTTCGCCCTGTTTCAATGATTTCATGCGTTTGTAAGGTTTTTCATAACATTTTAATGAATAGATTAGAGTGGTTTATTGAAAAACATATGCTTTTATCAAATAACACTACAGGGTTTAGAAAATGTCGCTCAACGGTGGATAACTTGACCGTCTTAGTATCTAATATCCAAATTGGTTTCGCCAAAAAATTTATCACAGTGGCTGTTTTCATAGACATAAGCAATGCGTATAACTACGTAGATATCAAAAGCCTACTAAAAATCATGCAGCAGATTGGTGTGGGATCTAGGATTTGTAGTTACATCTGGAACTTCCTCAAGCTGAGAAACCTTAATATTGCAATAGATAACCACAAAATAAGTCGTACGTCCGGTCGGGGATTGGCACAAGGCGATCCACTGTCACCATTACTCTTTAACATAGCAACCATGAACGTTTGTAATAGTAGTGGTAGGGACGTTTATCTGTCGCAATATGCGGACGATTTTGTGTTGTACACCACTTGCAAGAATGTCGCTGTGGCCCAACAATTATTACAACCCGCTTTAAATAGAATGACTGAACTGTTTTTAAACTTGGGTCTTGAGATATCTCCCACGAAAACCAGCGTCTGTATTTTTAAGAAGGGGGTAGTGAGAGAGACTCTCAATTTAAAAATTAATGAGGTATCGTTGCCAGTGGTACACAATGTTAAATATTTGGGTGTTTGGCTTGACCGATCACTTAGGTGGGCAAAGCATATTAACGAAACCCGAGAAAAGGTGTTAAAATTATTAAATGCTTTTAAAATTCTGGCTGGTTCTGGATGGGGAATACATCCCAAGCATCTGAGACGGTTATACATCTCAACTATTCGAAGTAGAATCGACTATGCTTGTTTCCTATACGACAGCAGTTGTGAAACTCACCTAAGTAAATTAGACAGGGTCCAGAACATTTGCATGAGGGTTATAGGTGGCTTTATTAGAACGACAGCTATTCACGTTATGGAAAACGAATTAAACCTGGCACCTTTGAGGTTTCGTAGATATTATCTAGCGGGCAAATATTGGCTTAAAATAAAATCATACGCCGATAGTAATATCATTGCTGTGTTAAAAGAGTTACAAGTACTTTGTCAACAATCACACTGGAGAAGAAAAGTGCCATTAATTAGAATGCACGAGGCTCTGGAGTTACTACCTGTTTACACAAGTCCAAAGCTTGAAATTTTTTCATTGGATACCTGGGTGCATAGGATAGATCTGTCTCAAATTGTATTTCCTCAAGTAGATGGTTTGGTTGCGGCTAAAAAGTGCTACCAAAACACTAAACTCATTGAGCTGTGCACTATGATTTTAAATAACACCTACTCGGAATTCTATAAAATATATACAGATGGATCCAAAGATAAAAAAGGTTCAGGAGCAGCGTTTTTCGACCCACAAACTAAACTTGCAGTGCAATTGAAGGTAAACGCAAAATGCAATATAATGTATACAGAACTTGTTGCAATAGAAGAAGCATTATCGTACATTGACTCGTTTGAAAGTGGCAATTATGTTATTATGTGTGATTCGAAAAGCGCCCTTCAACATTTAATTCGGTGTACTACAAATTTCCGGGGCACTCCGATTGCATATAGTGTGATCAAATCATTAAATAAGCTTATTTCTAAGAAAATGAAAATTGCACTTCAGTGGATACCGGCTCATGTTGGCTTGGAGGACAATGAAATAGTTGATCGACTGGCAAAGGAGGCATGTGAGGATGGGTTGGTTTGTCCATACCTTCCCGTGCACAGTGATTATTTGTATGCAGTAAGAGAACAAGGTATTAAAATGTGGCAAGAGTACTTCGACCAGAGGTCATTGAGCAAGGGAATCTGGTATCGAACGATCCAACCTACTCTTTTTCGAGGCCCATGGTTCGACCAGGCCAACATGAGTCGATCAGAAATTGTTATGGCTCTTCGTCTTCGATCGGGACACATACCATTAAACAGTTTTGCGTTCCTCATGGGTAAAGTTACTTCACCAAATTGTCCGGAGTGTAATACAGTGGAAGACACTTACCATATTTTAATGGAGTGTGTCCGGAACGAAGCCGAAAGATCTTTAATTATACCCATTTCAATGGATGTCGGTAAATGCAACAGTGTGCTTGCGTCACCTTTGTCTAAGGATGCAAGAACTTTATATAAATTAGCTAAGATAGGATTTAGATCGTAAGAAATATTTGTTTGTACCGATGAGGGTGGCATAATCAATTGTGATTAAACCCTCTATAAATAAAGAAGAATAAAAAAAAAAAAAAAAAACTATCTAGTGTCCACGATACAAGCTTTGCTTAGTGTGGCACTAGGTGGCGCTGTGTTAATGTCCAGCAATATTTATTTATTATTTATTTATTTAGTATAAATAAGCCTGAAATAAATAAATAAATTTATTTTATTTTTATTTGTAAATCTAATAACATCTTTTCAAAAATCAACCTTAATCACGTTGATTAACAAATGAGTTAGTTATTGGAATGAAGCTTGAAAAAAACCTATTCACAATCAATTTCTTTTCTAAATATTGTCATCATAAAGGTCATTAGCAGACTAAATCTAACTATAATATAAGTAAATCGATCGGCAACGTCATTGAATCATGGCAAAGATTTGAAAACTCACATGTCGAAAATTCAAAATTTCAAAAATTTGCTACGTGCGAAGCGGTGCCTAAAGGTACCTACATGAATTATATTTCATCACCGTGTATGGGACTATAGCTCGCGTAGGCACGAGCCTAAGTAACAACAACAGCACGGTTAAGCCACGCTTGCCGAAGTCAGTCTGATGATGGGTGACCATGAGTTTCTTCATGTGGTACTAAAGTGCCTTGGAAACTGGTATTCATCTACATCCGGTTAGAGTGGAAGTCAACCCCAACACAAATGGAAAAACGCTAAACGCCTTTGATAGCGGCCTTCAAATTAAATGTTTATCATCTGATTGGCATTTACTCAATACTCAATACTTTACTGCATTCCACATGTATTCTTAGGTGGTAAAACTTTGTGGCCTAACAACATAGTCCATTTTAAGTTTAGAAAATATCATATTTACGAAACGTATTGACTTCTAAACGGGATAAAAAAAGAGTACTATTGTGATAGTCGTCGATACTATAAATTATTATAATAAACACATTTTACCACTTTCACATGCAAATTTTGAGTCCAATAAATATTTATACACCGTGACTTTTTAGTCGTCTTACAAAAGCGGTCCACTCAATGTACCCGACATAAAGGCGCGATTATTATTTTTTTATCATTAAGTAATTAAGATTATAGGTACGGAGAAAAATAAATAATACATTAGAAATATGAAACACCCTGTTAAAAATGTTTACGTATAAAACTGTAGAGTATACCTACCGAGCACACGAGTCGAGCAGATCATTCCATCACCATTTTCAACGAGACAAATACGCCTTGCGTCATAATAATGAATTCTTTTTTTTTAATTATTCAAATCTCAGAAATACCTATTTTTTAATTGTGAACGTTTACTAGTCATTGGATACATGAACTGGACTACCTTTGTAAGACGATTAAAAAGTCACGGTGTATAGTCAAATAGAGCAAATTGAAAATTTTCGTTTTGTTTTCGGTTACTTAGGACTCTTATTTACAAAGCTCATTATTATCATCATCAGACTACAACAGTCCATAACTGGACATTGGCCTCTTCAATCTCAAGCCACATAACTATATTCTCTGCAAATCTCATCCAGTTGAGCAGCTACCCTGCGAAAAGCATCGATCCACTGAGCCTGAGGGTGTCCCACCTTATGCCGATTGCCGATTCGCGGTCTCCACTCTAGGAAATGTCTACCCCAGCGGTCATTAGTTCTAAGGCGAATATGTATGTCCAGCCCTTTGCCACGTCAGCTTACTTATTCTGTGAGCCATGTCGACAACTCTAGTTTTTCCGTCAGATCACCTCGTTCTGGATGACATCCCTAAGGGAGACTCCATTCATAGCCCGTTCCAAAGCTCGTCCGTCGCTCCGTAAGCTGCACGTCACTCTATACTCAAACCATTACTTAAAAATATGTAGTTTTAACTAACAAAACGGCCTGGCATGGAATTTACCTGGTTCTAAGTAACTAATGTTTTAATACTCTGTGCCGTTCTGTAATGCGTAAGTAATGTTATGTAACCGATATGTTTCCGACAACGCGTCTGACCACAGTTCGTTTTTTTTGTGCCTAATTTGAGTTTGGCCGACTAGTAGACTAATGGGCCGACTAGTAGACTAATGGGCCGACTAGTAGACTAATGGGCCGACTAGTAGACTAATGGGCCGACTAGTAGACTAATGGGCCGACTAGTAGACTAATGGGCCGACTAGTCCGCCGAGCCTATCTAGTTTCAGTGGGGTTCAGGGCAATGCCCCTGAACTCGGTACTGTCCGTGGCATTTCATATACAGCCGAGTCGCTCACATTGAGTAAGTACATCATACAACGCAGCAGTCGTGTGGTCCTGGATGTTTTATTTTTATTTTTCGTACAAAGGGGGAATTATATTTTATGTTTAATTTTGACTACCAAAAGGAAGAGCTCTAATTTCTTCATAACATAACAAAATTTTTCATTATATTTTAAAATAAATGATCACGAGCCTCGACGAACATGGAATCCTTCGAAGCTCTCCTTAAGCGGTTGAATCAAGGGTCTGGTTCAGAAGTCTGACCTCGGTGTGACCTGCTTTGTGAAGGGGTTCCTGTCCCTGGAACCCTAACCATCGATAGCCATTGAGTAAAACATATATATCTATGTTGATAGCTTGGACCCTGCTCCCGAGACCGCGGACCACTATATTTTATTTATATTTTTTTCAAACCTTTTTATAAATATACTTAGGTTTTTGAAATCTTAAAAATGTATAAATTATGATGATGGAATGAATATAGAAAAGATTTTAAAGGTTATAATTTGATTACAGTTTCTCAAGCCGATTAGTGGGCGTATTACAGACTACAGATATATCGGTACATCTCTAGTTTTTAACCGACTTCTAAAAAAGGAGGAGGTTCTGAATTCGTATTTTTTTTTTATGTTTGTTCGCGCATAACTTCGTCGCTTGCCAACCGATTTGAAAAATTCTTTATTGTTGGAAAGGGTATACTTTCCAAATGGTCCCATAGCCACCAAGTCGGGATCTGATGATGAAATCTTGGCGAAATCGAGGGAACTCTTCAAATTTTATAGGATAACGTACAGCGATTTTGGTATTTTCTACAACAAATGAAGCATTTGCGTTCGATAAGAACTATTCTACCATCAGATCGGATGATGAAGCCAAGAGTCACGGAACTCCATAATGAGACAATGTATCCTAGTCGTGTTTGGGCTTGTTGTAATTGTAACGGTATGCACTTTCCATGTATACCATGCACTTATGAACCACTAAAAAGTGAAAAATAAAAACTTTTTTTGCAAAAAATAAAACCGACTTCAAAAAAAACAAAAAAGTTAAAAATAACTTTAGCTTCTGAAGTCGGTGACAAAAAAATTAAATCAATCAAACAAAGGTCACCGACTTCAGAAGCTAAAGTTATTTTAACTTTTTTGTTTTTTTACCTTCCACGGACTGCCGTGTAGGTAAATAAGACAAAACACAGTGTACTCTTTAAGTGATAAATTAGATGTCCCTTGACATTCCTGTTATCCAGGTTACACTGTAGATACTACTGGTACACACATACAGGGAGGATGATTATAAATAAGGCGAAGTCAATTAGCGGGCCACGTTTTGTTTGATTACCTACAAACATGTACGCAGTGTCTCAAGACGAGTGTGTGTTGCCAGTGATTACATACGGGACCGAAACTTTGTTAAATATCTACTTACATATAACTGACATGTTAGTGGCTAGTTTATTTTTATTAATTCTTTTTTCTTCTCCTTGTAGGTAAGTAGGTTAGTAAGGCACGACTAGTGCCTTAATAATTAATAGAACACACCAAGGTCAAGAACCAATAGAAAATCAATAAACCAATCATCTATGTCCATAATGATTATGACGTGTAACAGAGCGACGCCGACGACGGCGATGCTCGGCGACTTTGTTTCTCGGATTTGAGTCGCGGGCAGGTTAATTCGGTGACAACCATTTTCGTTTTCACAAGACCTTTAATAGGGAACAGAGGCTGCGAGTCTCCATACGTATTTCCCTTTTTTCTTCCTGAACAATGGCACTAAAGCATTCCTTTCTTTTTATAAAATAAATGTCTGCTGAAGACACGTTCCTGTCGTTCCCTTTTTTTCAGCAACTAATAAATAAACAAAATAATACGTCCATCCAAAAAATACAAAAAATGCCCCATTCTTACTACCAGATAAATACGAAAACTTTTAACCTAAAAAAAATTATAGGAACCTAGACATACTAATTCTTATCATAATTGAATCAGCTAAGTTTTCCAGGAGAAAAAGGGGATACGAAACGTCAATCTGGTCAATATTTTAGTGATAGAGACGGTCTGGGCTACAGCTGTGTCCGTATCGCACTCTACGGGGGTGACAACGCGACGACAAGTTTCTTCAAATACCTACGTCGGAGGCCCTGTTCCCTATTAAGACCCTGTTCCCTGTTCTGTTTCTCGTTTTATTAAAATCGCTCTTACAACACTCAGCGTCGAAGGTCGAATTCTTTCAAAGCAATAATTCAGTTAGATTCGCTATTTCTGAAAACGGGCATATGTTAATATTTTTATGAACCTCTTAACGAAGCCTCCCCGTCATCGCGATCATTTTTTTTGTGCTGCACCATACCTGGGAACCATCTAGTTACGGAGTTAATAGGGAAGTTCCAACATTTTGACCAGTTTTTTTAAATACAAGTTTTCTTTTAAATGATTTTTACTTTAAACACCTCTACGACTCCCATACTTTTCAATCCATCCGCACACAACGCACAATGTTTGAGTGCGTTACATTGAGTTCTAACACAAAATATGATTTTTCACCCCGAATAAAAGTCGTTTCTCAGCAATAATTTTTGCGTCAAGTTACTTAGTTTGATGAAGGTACAGAATGCTTGGTTGATGACTTCGTGATGAGGTTGTTTACACCCTGTAGTTCTCTCCATCTATCATAACATTTTTACGGTTGGCAAGTAAAGTAAAATAAGTTTCGCTTTTGTGGTCACACAAGAGCGAAACTAGGCCGGCGACTGCGCCATAATCAAAAAGTAAGGAAAACAGACAAAACTAGACAAATTGGCATTATTAGAATTTTGCGTTTATAGAATTTCACACTTGTAGAATCTGGCATTTGTAGAATCTGGCATTATAAACTCGTCTGGCATTTCAAGAATCTTACATTCATTCATCGACTAAACTATCGTATGGTTTAGATACTTATCGTTTATAAAATTACTTTTAAAAACCGGCCAAGTGCAATGCGGACTCGCGCATGCAGAGTTCCGTATTATCTTAGTAGAGGAATCCCTTTTTAATTTTAATTTTATTTTTACTATGACTGTGTTGTTATAACAATACCTACACGTTAATGGTATTAACCATTTTTCGAAGTGGTTTTGCAATTAGCACAATTTTTGAAAATTGAATAATCCAATTTTAAGCTATTCGCATAGTTATAGCATTATTTGTATTGTTGAAGTCAGTATTTGAATTCCACATGTACCAGTGCAATAGGGAGCGACCTTATTGTAATTCACCGGACAGAAATCCCTACTGCACGACCTAATACTACTTGGCCAGAAATCAATCTAACCAATCTAAATAGGACATTTTCAGTCGTCGCTCTTGCGACTAGACTATTTTCTAGGCAGGTTTTTATAGCAAGTGATGTTGTGTGGTTTTATCACAATGTCATAAAATTAATGGTGTCGATTCTGTTGTACATACACAAACTAAACTTAATTTAGGCTATTGCTATCTTTTTCTCTCTAATAAAACGAGAAAGAGACGGATGAAATTTAGAGCTGTCAAACTTAATTGGAACTAATATTTCTATACAAATGAAGGGTGCACGTAAAAACATGTCGACTAAAAACACGGTGAAGCGCAAGGCGTAAACTAGTTTGACATCTCTAACTTAGTTCATAGCTATAGCCGTCCTTTTCTCGCACTTCCTTTTATTAAAAGATAGCAATAGCCTAAATTAAGTTAAGTTTGTTCACAACAGAATCGACACCAATGTATATTTACTACTTCCGTTAGTTTTAGAAACTCATGCCACAATATCTAGCTCAAGGCATTTAGTAAAATGTGAATATAAAGACGGTTTCGAAACCGTCTAAGTTTTTCTCTTCTTGGGTATCATTAATTAGGGATGGGTTGGCATGCAAATTATTTATCATAGGTGTTAACGGTTTTCAGGAAGAATGCCGCTTCATTGTTTTGTTCAACAGTACATACTTACTATTATAACTACATTACCCACAAAAATCCAGCAGGTTATGATGAAGCGCGACCACGAAGATCGCCGTGTCCTTGACGTTAATGCTACATACTTCCAGAGAAAGATGTTCTTAATGTTGTTAGTCAGTAAATAAAGTTTAGCGATAGGAAACCCCAAAAAGGCTTGTGTGTTAGTAAATAAGATTCAGTCAGGATGTTTTAATTATGTTTTGTAATAACTAATGATGGTGTTAACAAGTTTGCACACTAACATTTTTCATTATGGCTTAATTGCGTGTTGTATTAAATATAAAGTAGCTTTACGAATGCAGTCAGCATTTAACAAAATATCATTGGAACCAGGCTAACTTTATTTAATCAGAAAAGCTCCAACATTAATGTTATTTTGCATATTTAATTCATGTTGACACATGATTAAAATATTTTTGGTGGTAAATAGCAACGTTTTACAAAATGTTGAAACGGCGGATATCCAGGGTTTCGTTTGTAGGTTTATTGGTGCGTGACGGTGTGTACTCATGATTCGTTCTGAAATATTTCAGCGTTTTAATAAACATTAACGAAGTTCAAGTTTCAAATTATAGAACTTCTTCTGTGGAAACCCACAGAAGAAGTTCTATAATTTGAAACTTGACAAAATTGTATTGTTCTTAGCCAGTAAACGTTAAAACGCTAAAACGAATTTTAGGCAAAAAGGGTCTCTATGACCTAGATTCACATTAAAACGCGAATTTTGTGGAACGAATGTTCCGTTTTTTTTTTTTTTAATTTCACTACAACATGTGTTTAAAACACCTACACCACAACAACAATAACGAATAAGTTATTTATTACTATATTTTCATATTCTTTATAAGAACAGAATATCTATTAAACATAACATAAAGGTCTGTACTTTTTTGGTAATTGACCAACGTAAACGATTTGTATTTAAGGCTATAGAACAAAAAGAGGAACAATATTATACATGTACTGATCGGATAGGTCAAAAGAAATAGAATAAAATTGTAACTTATCACGGATTTCACTGAGTAATAGCAAAAAAATCTATTTCGTTAATCAATTACTTCTATATTCATATTATTTAAGTATATTATTAGAATATTAAAACATTCTCCCTAAAAGACATTAAAGACTGACATTGATATGAAATAATTTAAACGCGCAATCAGATTATCCTAAAAACTAAACCTAAAAGTCGGTATTCATTTCATAAAACTACGACAAAAATATGACATCCACCCCTAATAAATTAATTATTATGTTCGCTAGGGAATTAGTGTAAAGTATTAGTATTATTATTAATTGGAGAATACACAAAAAGTAAATATCACAATACATAGACACCAATTCAAACTTCTCTGAAGGTCTAAGTAAAAATAAAACAGTAAGCGATAACGATAGAGCGAAGCTGGTGGGTACCAGGGCCGGCAGTCTCGACAGAGATAACGACAAAATCGCTAACTTTCAATCGCTGATTACTAACGAATAAAATCGGTTGCAATAATTATGCTTACGAGAAACGCATCTACGATGTAAAGACTTTCATTACTCGGAAGCATCATTATTGGAACCCAATTTATTCGTGAGTAATTAGCAACCGAAAGTTAACGATTTTGTCGTTATCTCTGTCGAGACTGCCCAGTCTCGACAGAGATAACGACAAAATCGCTACCTTTCGATCGCTGATTACTAACGAATAAATTCGGTTGCAATAATTATGTTTATGAGAAACGCGTCTAGGATGTAGAGGTTTTCATTATTCACAAGCATCATTATTGCAACCGAATTTATTCGGTAGTAATCAGCGATCGAAAGTTAGCGATTTTGTCGTTATCTCTGTCGAGACTGCCGGGCCAGATATTTTTTGTTTATATAACTTTATAAGCTATGCGTACGCGCACGCAAAGCTAAGGCTTTGTAAATATCGACCTTCCGCGCAGGGTGGCTATCGAAAGTCGATAGAGTACCATCAGAGAAGGTGGAAATGTTGTCTAAAGTATCGTCCGACAGTGTTGCTATTGCTGCATGCCCTGAGATGGTCGAGTCCTCGGCTGTAGTAAACAGAAAACAAATGGTTAGTACAAGGAAAGTAAACACATGAACACACATTATAAATGTGTGTTTACTTAAAGGTCTCAAAAAATATTATACGACACTTCTGAAATATTACAAAACAAGGTTTTACTTGAAACCGATTTTATACCATTGATACGTCACAGTCCAAACTATTTTTGAATGGTGAAAATTATTTTAACAAAAGGTAACATTTACTAACTTATTAAGTTGTTAGGTTTTTTTTTTGTGACCCTTTTAAAAACGTCATGTATTTGTAGGACTAGATACTCGTAATTACAACTGAGGCATTCTAAACCAATATATTTTTAATGCAGAAATCACATTAACACTTCACAAGGGTTTTGACTGATACCAATCAAAAGTGGTTTTGACCTGTGACATTAAATTAACAGTTTTGATTGAAACAGATACATTTTTTAACACCGAACTTTATTCCGACACAATTATTTAGTATAGCTGATCGTAAAACCGATTCCTGTCTTGTCTTGTTATTTTTATCAATGTTGTTGTGTACGGAATAGTTTGTTTTTGAAATACGAAAACTAGATAAGCAAACAAAGAACTCTTGTAATAATACGGTATAATAAGTATGTTCCGATCGTGTTTGATACCATCGATCGACGAACTGGAAACATAAATGCGTGTTTAACACACATTTTCAAAGCATCACAACATCTTTACAACACTTTTTGTAGAAGGTATAAGTAATATAATATGTAGTATGTAATTAAAACATGCTCATGATAAATATGCTAAATGTAACAAAGAATCAGTGAAATTTATTGACAAAGCTTCTTATCCACTACTGGAAGTTTAAAACTATAAAGTTTATTATTTTTATCTAACGACGACGCTCAAAGCGCAGCTACCTTATCTGAGGAACATTGATGAAAGATTTTGATGGCCCTTGTCAGAAAGTGTACAAGTGCGGTCAGATCACACATAAGCCTATATTTCTGGAAGATAAATCAACCCAAAATATGGACAGAACATTGTAGGAACTAGGTACGCACTACAACTTTCGGTCGGATTTGTTCTATTTCGGCAATGATCTTGACTTTACTGAGTCCATTAAACGTTTCATAAGAATATAAACCTTACTGCTAATAAATGTGACTTATTTTCTTTTGTACGTTACAACAAGAGATTTACACGAAATACGAACTCTATTCAGTTAGTAATATTGTTGGAGTGTGCATTGCTGGGATATTAATTTTCACAAAGACAAAGAGATAAATACGAATACTAAATTATTAAGGATTCAAATTCTAAAGCAGGTCTTGTCGACTTTGAATTTAATGTTGGAGAGGTGGATTACCTACAGAAAAATAAATATTTCCGAGTGTACTAGAGACGTTATTAAAAAATGCTTTTCGTATCCAGTAAGCTGTGATTATGGATATTGCTAACGAGGGCAGGAGAAAACCGTCTTTGAAATAAGGGCCCTCCGGCCGTTTCCACAACTGCGATTCGCAGCCAGTTGCGAAGCACGAAAACTTTTTCCTTATCCACAACTAAGTGTAACACTTTCTTGGTCGCTTTAATTGCACGTAATTAGTAGATTGAACAATTGCACGTAATTAAAGCGATCGATTAAAATTCGAAGTCAACAGTATTTTTTTCTGGCGACCACGTATGCAGCGTGATCTTAATCAAATTGAACAATATTTCGTAGCTCTGCATTTATTTTTCAACAAAATAGAGTGTCAAAACGAAGGTTGCGAATAAGGAAAACAAATTCCATTAGCGTTACTGGTTACGAAACTTAATCATCAGAAAAAAAAGGATACTTAGTTGTGGTTATGAAAAAAGTTTTCGAATCACAGTTGCGAAAAAGGCCGGGGCGCTTGCAAAAACCTTTAATCAAAGTTATTAGATAAAAACTATTCACCGTATAACACTATGTATCCGTTTGAAACTGAATCAACTTCATAAGTCCAGACACTCTAGCTACTAAACGAGAAAAGACCATTTTATTACTTTTATGAGACGTCATTTCGCTTTGGAACTAAACGATAAATTGTAAATACTGAAAACACAATTTTCAAATACTAGTACTTGAAATTATTATTAGTCCTAGAAGGTTGGTGTTAAACGGCTTTCTTTGAACGCTATTGAATTGTGTAAAGACTTGTGTAGGTAAGCTATTTAAAACTTAGGCTAAAGAAATGGAAACCATACAAAAATAACACTCATAAAGTTCTTTACCGGTGAGGAAGTTATGGGCCCGCATGGTGCATTGTACAGCCCATTCCCTCTCATTGAGAGGCCTGTCCCAGCAGTGGGAACATTACAATGCCCATGATGATGATGATGATGATGATGATGATGATGATGATGAGGAAGTTCAACTCTACTCAATAGAAAACCCGATATTAGGATTTTTTTCCTACCTTTCCTTAACGAATGCTCACAATTGAAGACACATCTTATGACTATGTTATTATTTACGTGTGTTAGATTGAACAATAGACACGCCAATACTAACAACAACAAAATTAATGGGAGACATTTTTTTTACTTGTATGCCTCTCGTTTAATCTAACACAGTTCATACAAACAATGGCGGCTGAAATACATCACCTAAAGTAAAACTAGCTTCACAAACCAACCTTGTATTTACTCGTACATTGTTATTGGCGTGGTTGAAAATACCTTCTTAATAAAAGAGCAGCTGTTAGCGTAAACAAATTACCCTTGGCCTTAAAAGTAAATAAAAAATAACCATTCAGTCTCCTTTTAAATAAATAACAACAGACACTTATAAAACTTTCAACGTATCATTATCTATAAGTGCATGCCTCGTTGAACTACACGGTAGCACTTAAAAACCATTATATTTCATTGGAGTTTACGTTACCTTTACTGAAAAATATTTTGTTGTTATCAACAATTTCATTTCTTTACATCATAGTGCGTAACTCGATAGGGTCAGGATTTCCTTTTGAATAAAACCCATGACTGAGGAAAAACAAAGAAGTTACACGTGACTAAAAGCGCCCTTGACACATGTTTTCTACTCGTAGTTTCAGTAAAGTCTTGTTTGTAAGTCTTCCGTCTTAACAAAAATACGTAATTTTGTGAAAAGTTTGTTCACGTTTTTCTCAGTTATTATTTTGTTACAGAGTTTACATAATTAGTACGTCATGTTTCGTAATATCCTTCTATGCTGCCCGGCTAGCATGGGCAGGGGATAAAAATTTTATCCACCGGTTATTTCCACTTTTGTTTGAATTTTGTCCCTTGTCAGTGGAAATAACCGGTGGATAAAATTTTATCCCCTGCCCATGCTAGCCGGGCTGGTGTGTGAGCAGTCTGTGTCAATACAAGTTTAATTAATTTTGCTTCAATGAAAGTTTTTGGCTTCGGCTTGCAAAGACTTTCCACGAAGCAAAACCTTTATGAGAAATGAATCAGCGCATCCATATTTCTGGAAAGTTGGTGCTGTGCTATTTACCTAAACGATGGCATTACAGCGCACGGTTTGAATAAGTTGTTATTATTGCAGAATATATTTCTTCTTATTGAGGCTGGGGCGAGTAGTCTAGTCTAGTCACTAGAGCATCACAACGATTGAAAATAAGTTTCTCATAACAAGCCCACTAATGACTATAGTTCCTGCCAGTTAAAATATCGGAATAGCGAACAATGCCCTTTCCGTAATAAGAGTAATTCAGCAACTCGTCCCACATGCCCACGGCCCATATGATCTCTTCGTACGAACCGAAACAAATGAACCATGTTTGGTTTTTCATTTGTTCCGTTTTTAAGCCCCGTCGCAAAAACGATGGAGCGTTGTAAGTTTGACGTGTCTGTGTGTGTGTGTCTGGGTGGGGCATCGTAGCTCCCAAGCGGATGAACTGGTTTTGATTTGGTTTTTTTTGAAAAGTGAGTTCTGAGATTCAGATTATATTTATACATTCATTGAAGAATTGCTCGTTTACTTATAGGTATTATTAGGTACGTAGATTTTACCCCTGCGTGTATAAGAGAATAGATACAAACCAGAGATTCAGAACTTGTGCAAACTGAAAGTGTTAAAAATGTTATTCAGATACATCAGTCGATGTGGCGACGCGTTGGTGTCTTATGTGCAACTGATTGCACGGAAATGAGACATTCAATGAATTTAATCACCCTCCCTTACAAAAATTACTAAGGTAATAAAAGGCTAAACAAAAAAGGGGTTAATTTTTCTTTCGGAAGTTTGTGTCAAGTTATTTGGGTTCGAAGCGTCACGTTTTTTCTTACCGTTAATAAACAACCCCTTTACGTGTTTTTGCTCCTACATTGCATACGTAACTATTAGTTTATGAATAAAAATGAATGAAGCTTACAGGTAGGTAGGTTCTTCATATACAGAAAGAAGAAGAAAGAGAAGTGGATATTTTGATTTATAACAAGTTACATTACTTAAATTAAAATTTTAAAAACGTCCGACACATGGGAACATAATTTCAAGGTATTCCCGGTTTTTGGTGTTGGCCTTTTGATTTCATACCCATATTGAGGGAGTTGTGAAAAAAAATGTAGTTCACCATGTTTTCTTGGCGACATAGTGCATAGTATTCTACTAGTCAGCCCTTTCATTTGATACCCATATTGAGGGAGTTGTTGAATAAATATGTAATCCGTCAATTTGTGGCGGAGGCCATCTTGGACTGATTTTTTTCAAACATAGCTAAAAACACTCCCGACTAATTCACCTTTCAAACAGAAAAAAAAGCACTTGATGCAGTAAGTACTTGATTGTTTATATTTCTTTTCCAATACTGTTTTTAGGGTTCCGTAGTCCTGACAAGGAACCCTTATAGTTTCGTCATGTCCGTCTGTCCATCCGTCCGACCGCCGTTTTGCTCAAAGACTGTTAGTAGGTACTAGAAAGCAGTAATTTTGTAGAGGTGTGCATATAAATTACACAATGGTAAAATAAAATGATGAATTTTGTTTTCGTCGTTAATCCCATCGTGTGGGGTATCGTTGAATAGGTCTTTTAAAATGACTTCTAGGTTTCTCATTCTATTTTTCGATTTTATGCTCCATTTACGAAATATTAAACTTCAAAGTGCAAATATTTGTTCCAGTATATCTGAATCAGAATAATCTGGTAAATATCATGATGATAGTGCATTTCATGAACTTTATAGCGGTTCTAGGAAAATTATAGCGGATGGAGCGGATAGAGGATAACTTTATTAGTTTAGCAGTAATAGTGATGGTTGAACTTGGGTGTTGGATAATTTTGTACCAAATACAAAATCCTTAGAATAAATCGCTCTAAGTATATTGTGATAATGGACTACTACGGAAACCTATTCAGCGTGGCCACACGTGGACACGCACTCGGCCGCTGTTCTTCAAGACCAACTATTTTATTGCTTTGAGAATCAGTAACGGGATAAATGATATAGGAGAAAAAATCTAATCACGATGACATTATAAAATACTCGTACGTAAACTTAAGTAAATAACTGCTGAACACAGTTTGATCAGTATGGACCCTGAACCGAACTCCGACATTTTAATCTCAGATCTGACATTTTCATTACGGTGCTGAGTTTTTGAATTTAATCCGTGAATTTTAAAGCGAGTAAACGAGTAGATTGAGTCTCTAACAAAATTAAAATAAGGAAATTGTACTATTTGATTTAATACTGTAAGGTACCAGCAGTTCCCTTGATATTAGAGTTTCTCTTCGAGAGTTCTCGAACCGAGAATTCCCGGGAAATTTTGCCTTACTCGAGACGAGAAAAAAGTGGTCGAGAAATCGAGAAATCGAGAAATTCGTATACACTCTAATACAGACATCAGAAAACGAGCAACTCGAACAAGCCACATCCTTTGAGCTGAAACTAAAACAGGCTATTGAAATGGCAGCCACAGACACTACGAGCAATATTGAAACTGTTTTTAACAATAAACTTGATTAGAAAAGAGTTTCAGTTATTTGAATCAACTAGCAAAAGAACACCAAATCTGGAAAACTTGTATAAAGCTGTTATATCAGTAAAGCCTACGTCGACAGAAAATGAACGGGTTTTCTCCTTGTCTGGATACTTTGTGACGAAAATACGAAACCGATTGCCAGATGATGCTATAAATGCCCTCGTATTTTTAAGGCTTATTTCTTTAATAATAACAAGACATAGTGGGCTAGGTTTTGAAGCAGTTTCCGCTTAAAATTATGATTGTAATTAGTCTAAGATTATTTATTTGTTTACTTACGTAACGAAAAGACTGTCCATTTATAACAAATATTGAAAAGTTGATACTCTTTGTATCAACTTTTAACAATTGTTTAAACTAACGCACCTGTACCTTACTGTTACTCGTAATTATTAAGCTAGTCTGATTGTTATTTTTTATACCTGACTAGCTTCTGCCCGCGACTTTGTTCGCGTGAATTTCCCGCTTGCTACATTTCTTATTGCTGCTCCGCTCCTATTGGTCATAGCGTGATGTTATATAGCCTATAGCCTTCTTCGATAAATGGACTATCCAACGCAAAAAGATTTTTTAAAGTCGAGCAGGCAGTTAGCACGTTCAACCAAACAAACAAACACTTCTGCTTTATAATATTAGTATAGATTGAGAAACTGTCGTTTTATGTTACATAATTGAAAAAATTGTAGTACCTGGACAGAGACTAAAGTAAATTATTTTATGTATGGTACTAAGTTTTATTGTGGTGACATGATGGCATTGTTTTTAGAAGATATTTTATTTGTTTTTTACAAAGAAAAAGACTATTTAGTCCTAAAATTGTTTGTAGAAATAATTATAAAAAGATCTCGCTAGAGTTTATTTCGCTTAATTAAAGTTTTTTATTGTTAAGTTAAAGTCACATGAATGAAACTAAAAATAAACGTTGTTGATTGATAAATGTTGTTAAATATTTCATAAAAAGCGTAGTTTTATTGTTAAATCACACATATTTTTAAAAATTTCCATATTACTCGACAACCCGGGAATTCCCGGGAAATAGTGGTCGAGAATTCTCGTGCTCCGGGAAATAAAAAAGGTCGAGAAATGAGAAACCCTACTTGATATCTACTCGTATTTAACACCACTCGATTATACAGCCTTGAATTTCCACAATCTCAGATCAATGATTGAATTAAAATCAAAGCATGAAATTGTAGCTGGTAGAAGGTACAATTCAGCGCACACCAGAGATAAAAAAAATGATATTCACAGCGTCATTCCGTCATAGCAAGCGTAGCGTATATACCCTTACGTATATATCACAATATTTCAACCGTCATCGTAGTGAAACTATTATTCATGATTTATGAAACCAAACATTACCGTCAGCGTTACAGTATTTAAGGCAAACCTAATTTAGAAACACATTAATGTTCCGTTGATACATACCCAAGGGTCGTTCCAGAGTTTTGCTAGGGGTTCGTACGACGGGGAGGGAAGATCTTTGTTTCCCTCCCCGACGAAATCCAGTAGAAGCCGTATCAACTTCAGACATGATGCCGGGGTCTTCATCAAATAGGCAATTGTTTGTTGGTTGCCCATAGCGTCCTGCGGCGGTCTGAAACAAAACGAAATCTTCAAGAGAGTTTGTAAAGATTTTAGGAAAATGAGATTGCCAGTGTTAAACCGAAACTACAATACACACTTATAAAATTCCTTGCCGATTAAATATTTAATAAATACAAAATAATTAGCAACCTAGCAAACTTGCACCCTGATCTCTCATCTGTAACATTACTAAGTATGAGTATTTTTCAGGCCGTCCAGTTACGTTGACATGAGCAGCAGAGTACATATAATAATGGACTCTGCTGCTCACGTTGTTAACAAGGTATCAATCTATTAACCATTGCAAATGTTTCTGCAATCGATTATACTGGGCTACTTACTCTCTTTCAAAAGTTCTACTGTGGACACATGGATAAAACCAGACCTGAAAAGGCTTCTAAAATTTGCTAGCATTCATTTAATCTTTTGTGACATAGGTAGACTTCTGTTTACAGATTTAAGTAATTAGCACAATATTATAATACTGTCTTAAATTGAAAGTGTCCGACTATTCGGTTATATTATAACTTCAGATACACGTACAAGTCTATCTGCATAAACTTCAAGGAAGTGAGTAACATGTAGATTACTACTCCCTTTAGATCACCAGCCTTATTTTGGAACGCCCATGTTACTTACTTTCTTGAAATAAAGGCAAATAAACTCTACCTCTGTCTTACCCTCTCTATCTCTAATTCAACATCCTAAACCAAAAAATTACCTATGTGTGATGAAATTCACAATCTACATCCTGAATGAGTTAGTAATTGAAAATCTACTAATATGAGATTGGAATTATTTATATTCTAATATGAGATTAGAATTTGTCAATAACAACGCTATTAAAATAAGATGATCAATCAATGATCGCAATACATGCAAACCTCGCATAGTTATTAAAACAGTGTAACTTTTAATTAAAAAAAACCAAATTTTTTGCAACATACTCAGAGCCTGTTTCATGCAAATAAATTATTTGCATTTGTATTACCATTAGCTGTAGTAAACTATAAACAGAAAACGCGGCTTTTTATACCCAACCAACTGAGAACAAAGCTGAATCTTAGAAATTCACAATTAGTAAAACCTGGAATCCTACACAAATGAAACGGCTACGTGAATACGCGATGATCGCATTTATGTCACATTATTTTTAGCCTCACCAGAAAAATAAGAATTTAGCTGTCTCCCGAATCAAGTTATTGAGTATTACAAACAGGTGAGTTTAGGCTTTATTATTATTTAAATTAGGTTATTTCCAAAACATTAAACCCGAAACTGAATGTCACGATACTAAAAATGAGTACTGTTTCATTTTGAAAAGCATTAAAATAGTTTTTGTTAGTAATTTTATTAGTGCACCATTAAAAAGCAGCGCAGCAAAATATTCAAAAGCAATAAGTTCAATTAACAGGAAAGCTCTGCGTGAAAATTATTATTTTGCTGAATCCCTGCCCGCAACGTTTTATGACTTTGGGTTAGTCCGTTTATGTTCATCTTCAGAAACACAAACCACCACCTAAACGAATGCCTTCATGGAACCGCACGGCTGGTACCAAAACTCAGCTCACCGCCGTGAATTGTTATTACAACCGTGAGATAATATTCAGACTTTAATTTAGGTATCTGTGTTGCTGAAAATGCACACTAGTTTTACATCGAAAGTATTAGTGATGGCAACACACATATTGTGTAAATTCACAAGTAATACCTTCTTGTTCATGATCTTGCCTGATGTCTGATTGCGGAGCTTGTAGACGGTGGCATACTCAGGTGTATTCATCGGAATAGAAGAACCCGGCTAATAAAAATAAAATAAAACAAAAATAAAAAATTATAGTTAACCAGAGGGCCTAGACAGTGACAACCTAGCAGTGATAAGTGATAACTATGGTTGAAAATCCAAAAACGTATTAGTCCGACACTAAGCTACAGAAAATCTTATTTAGTAATGTCTATCTTGATAAAGGTCAATGCCAATAAAAGAAACGCTCTGAAAGCGATTCCACTTGTCCACTAAACCTTCTGGCTTACTTCAGAGAGAATATAACTTGACAAAAAGAACAATCACAATTTTTCGAAAATAGAAGGAATAAAAAAAATTGTTTAATTGTTTTGCAGGTACTTTTGATGCTTCCCCATAATAAACAATTACGGTCATATGGGAGCTCCTTAGTTACCACGTCGACAATTGTTCATCGTGGGCACCGATATAAAATGAAACATTCCACCCATTTTTATTCTGATGCTCTATTATCTTTTCTTTTTGGCGGTAAATAGTTGCACACAAGTACAACAAGAATTACCTACCAACTAGCTTTGCATTATAGTCATTTGGATTTGGAATAACAATTAGGTGCCTTTTTTTTTTTAGGATCGGAAATCATCAAATGACTTCTCCCACTCTGGGCGGAGCGGGAGGGAGTGTCAGACTTTTACCGACTAAAACCCATCCATGTTCCTTCCTCGCCCTTTATGTTCCGGGGCCGCGGTATCTCTTTCGAACAGGCCCGCAACCCCGGCAGGACAATTAGGTGCCTGACACGAGCCCTTACGGCAAACTCGGTATTATGGCCAAAGATCTGTTACAGCGCCGGTACATCTTCGGTTGCGTAGCGACGCAAACTATGGTAAAAAGTACGAAAATTTAAATATTAATAAGTTAGCACGATTTGCCCTACCGTTTCCTATAAGGACAAATCAAACATCCTAATGAAGAGTATGTAAATGGAATACTAGAAGCAGATTATGATATGCTCCAATTAATAATCATAGTGCTAAAACGGTAGAACAATTAAACATCTTAAATCTGTCACAACAGTTGACTTACCGGGTTGGCCACATGTCCGGTATTATGGTGCGAGTGCTGTAGCAGTTGGTTGCCGGCAAGGGTATGCCTCCGGGGATCATCTCGCCGTGTGCTACGCCCACGGACCGGCCCTCTACCGGTTTCGCCGTCGCTGCAACCCCCTGTAAAATATTTAATAAATTAGGTTTTATTCGATTCCTACCTCAATTTTTAAGATAAATAGACGGGCCCAAAATCTAGATGATGTGAATAATGCCCTACTTCAGGTCCAAAATTGGTTCACAGCACACAATTTGGTATTGAATGAAAAAAAAAACTAAATGCATAAATAAGATTTTCATTACCGAATGTTAAAAGTAGTGATTGTGAGATAATATTGAATAAAGAGAAACTCGAATTCGTAGATAAAACTGTTTTCCTGGGGCTTACGCTTGATTCAAGGCTACAATGGGGTTCTCATTTAACATCTCTTGCGGGGTGCTTAAGTTCAGCAGCAATGCCATTAGAAAAATCCGTCAATTCACTGATGTAGATACCGCTAGACTGGTCTATTTTAGTTACTTCCATAGTATAATGTCTTACGGTATTTCGCTATGGGGACGGGCTGCTGATATTGAGTCTATATAATAAATTAATACATTTTATTCTGCAGAAAAGAGCCATCAGAGCCATATATAATCTTCGTAGGCGCGATTCTCTAAGGGAACTATTTAAGGATATTGGCATCATGGCGGTTCATTGCCAATACATCTACGAAAACATAATGTACGTTAGAAAAAATCTGCATCTTTTCGGTAAAAGAGGCGACAGACACAATTACAGTACTAGAAATAGGGACCAACTAGTTCAGCCAGGATTTAGACTCGCTAAAGTAGACTCATCTTTCATGGGGTACTGTTTGAGATGCTATAATAAAATTCTACAAAGTATTCTTGAACTGAATGAGACGAAATTTAAAACATGCATTAAACGCACACTAACTGTAAACAAGCATGAAGCTACGCCATCCCTGGATACAAAGCTGACCAGGCGCCTTCTGCGCCTGGACAGAGATAGCCTGCGTCTGGTGGCGGGGATCATTACTGGACACTGCTCACTGAACAAACACTTCCACACCTTACAAGTTGAGCGATTATATCGCTGATAAAAATGCTTGGCTTAATGCTGGTCCTGCTCCACTTGGACAGGGGCGCAAAAATTGATAGCATTAAATGGTATTGTTGGAGCTGCTGAAGATTGTACTTAACTATCTTTGCATTGTATAGATTCAATGTTAGCATTATATAATCGCATAGCTCATATTGTGTGAGTACTATGTACTAGTAAGCTATCATTCACTGGAAACCTGCCGTAGGTTCTTGACTTGAATGTGCCCTGGCGGTTGATAGGATGTCATGCTCACTCAAATGTCTCGCTGATGGTGGCGCGTGTGTCGGACCATTTAGTTCCCTTCAAAATGGTTGACCTGAACGGTGCTGATCCATGCGTCATGTTCGTGAACGGGCGCTGTCAGTTGTGACTGGTCATCTCTCATTTGCCTTGGCTTATTTGAATGAATTATTTTTGTTTTTTCTATGGACACTTTTAACTTGCACATCTTGCTACATTGTTCTCACATAATATACCATCTCAACATGAATGATGTAACCAAGATTTTGTAACAAAATTTTGATTTAAAAGAGTGTCCATGGAGTTTCTTGCTCGTTCTTCTCCATAGAGAGCTACGCTAGGGAATGGACAACTACAGTACTTTCACAGTTTTTATGTCGTGTGACTGGGACTGTAGATACATTTAATTGTCATCTGTGTTTCGACAATTCAAAAGTGCCTGTGTGGCCTACTTGAAATAAATGCTTTGATTTTGATTGATTTTATAAGGTTGAGTTGCTTCTCGTCAGTTTTTACAACTGACGAGAAGCAACAAAAACTGGCATGATACTAAACCAAGTCAAGGGATCTAAAATGGCCGCTTTATTATCATAATATGAATCACGTTAAAATTTCGTGAATTTAAAATTACACTAAACGCAAATCTGCGGGCCTAAAATGAGCGCTTTAGGAGAATCATAATATGAATCACGTTAAAATTTAAAATTCTTAAAATAGACTTTATGGATAAGATTATAAAGTCCATTCTAAGAATTTAAAATTTCAGGCCCGCAGTTTTGCGTTTAGTGTTCAGATAAGTGTAAATCATTACCATGTTTATCGGTGGCATGTTGCACGTTGTGATGTGGATTCTGTTATACTTGTAGTACACTTGTATAATATAGTTAATATTATTTCATCATCATCATCATCGGCCTATTAATGTTCCCACTGCTGGGACAGGCCTCCTCTCTATTTACTTTTTGTTAAACTCTTAGTATTATAATAAAACATGTACGTGATAAGTAGCGCCCTAATACCTAAGCCTTTCTTTGCTAAAGGTCATTTAATTTCTGTCAAATGTTAATTTGACTCACAAGAATACGAGTAGATATAATAGATATATAAGTAGATATCGTCTATTCGTCTACCATCACATTAATTAAAAGGCCTTTTTATTGAATGATTTAATTTATTTTAAAATAATTTGATTTTCACTTTCAACATTCATAAATATTTTGATTTATATTCTTTCAACATTCATAAATATGTTCACATTTTTCATCAGGTTAATTTTATGGCCTTTGTGTAGGCCTTAAAAACCTGTATACCCCAACCCTATTTCTATTGAAAAATTAACATATTAGCGTAAATATAAACACCGACTTATGATTATTAAATACTAAAATAAACACTTATAATGCTTACACAATAGACGAATTAGTTCGTCAGATTTTCAATAAAATATGTGATACGTATTTTTTGTTTTGTTACTCTTTCTTACAAAAATAATATTACATAGGACCTTTAAGCGGCTTTCAGACTACCCTATAATATATTAGCATATAATATGTAGCTCATAGCACAACAATATCGCGCACCATACATTTGTTGTGGTCACGTTCACACTATACCATATATTATTGGCTTACTATACGCTATAAAATGGTGCAATACACTGAGTTCATGCTATGCTATATCACGCGCCGCCCTCTTCCTCCTCCCTCACCCCCGGCCGTCCCGCAAGCGAATGTTTTCCCCACTTATTTGAACTCTTCCTGAGCTTGCTATATACTATAAATGCTTGCGATAACATCGCGTAATGTGAACGCCATGCTATATAGGCTTTAGGTCCTGCTTTGCTATACTGCAAAAAAATACCATACAATAATAAAAATAATACACTATTCTGCTATATAGTAATAAAGCAGAATAGTATAGCGTAGTCTGAAATCAGCTTTACAATAGATATTTTAAACGTATACTATACTGCTACAAGAAGAATAATCGACAATTCAAAAGTGCCTGTAACTGGCCTACTTGAAATAAATCATAGAGATTGCGTAAATCACGAAACCCTGATCTTGAAACTTGAGCATTACGGTTTAGGTAAACTTGCGCTCAGTTTAATAAAATCGTATTTGAGTGATAGACAGCAGCAGGTACAAATAAATGGTGTGAATTCAATGGGTTTAAAAGTAAGAATGGGTGTACCACAAGGTTCCATATTGGGTCCCTTCCTCTTTTTAGTTTATATAAATGACCTACCCCATTTATTTAACAACGACCCGCAAATGGTGTTGTTTGCTGATGATACTTCTTTAATATTTAGGATAGACAGACGTGCCACTAATCTTGACGACGTAAATAACGCCTTACTGCAGGTCCATGATTGGTTTACCGCAAACAATTTAGTTTTAAATGGGAAAAAAACTAAGTGCATTAGATTTGCTCTACCAAATGTCAAAAGTAGTGATTGTGACATAGTATTGAATCAAGAGAAACTAGAATTTGTCGATAAAACGGTTTTCTTGGGAATCGCGCTCGATTCAAGGCTACAATGGGGCCCTCATTTAACATCTCTTGCAGGACGGCTGAGCTCAGCAGCATATGCTGTTAGAAAAATCCGTCAATTTACTGATGTCGATACCGCGAGGCTAGTCTATTATAGTTATTTTCACAGTATTATGTCGTACGGTATTTTACTATGGGGACGGGCTGCAGACATCGAGTCTATATTTATTCTGCAAAAAAGAGCCGTCAGAGCCATATATGACTCACGTCGACATGATTCTCTAAGAGAGCTGTTCAAGAAAATTAATATCATGACAGTACCTTGTCAATATATCTATGAAAACATCATGTACGTTAGGAAAAACCTGCATTTATTCAGTAAAAGAGGTGACAGACATCACTATAGTACTAGAAATAGGGATCAACTAGTTCAGCCAGGTTTCAGGCTTGCTAAAGTAGATTCAACTTTCATGGGGTACTGTTTAAAATGTTACAATAAAATCCCTCCCCACATTCTTCAACTGAATGAGACAAAGTTTAAATCTTGTATAAAACGCACACTATGTAGGCAAGCATATTATAAGTTGGATGATAAAAATGCTTGGCTCAATGCTGGTCCTGCTCCACAACCATAGGGGCAATAATAGTTATTGTGGAAGCTGCAGAAGATTGTAAAAAAGATCCTTGCATTGTATAGATTCCATATATTAGTATTATATAACTTCATAGCGCATGTGTGAGTACTATGCACTGTAAAGCCACCATTTACATCTAGTTATTTTATTTTTTTTGACTTGAATAAGCCGTGGCGGCTGAGAGAATGTCATGCTCACTCAAATGTCTCGGTGATGGTGGCGGGTGTGTCGGGTCATTTAGTTCCCTTCAATATGGTTGAGCTGAATGGTGCTGATACATGCGTCATGTTCGTGAACGGGCGCTGTCAGTTGAGACTGGTCATCTCTTAGCTGCCACGGTTAATTTTAATACTTTATTTTTATGATGTTGATTTAATCTTTTCTGGACGCTCTTAATGTGCACGTCTTTGTACATCGTTCTCACATATATGTTTAATCACAACATGAATGATGTAACCAAGATTTTGTAACAATATTTTGATTTAAAAGAGTGTCCATGGAGTTTCTTGCCCGTTCTTCTCCATAGAGATCTACGCTAGGGAATGGGCAACTACAGTACTTTCTCAAGTTATTATGCCTTGTGTCTGTGACTGTAGCTTTGATTTTTCGTGTATTTTTGACATTCAAAAGTGCCGTAATGGTCTAATTGAAATAAATGCTTTGAGTTTGAGTTTGAGTTTGAGAGAATAAATTTAATATATTTTGCATGGCCATTTGAAATGGTTTATTTATATAACAAGTATTAATATGTTAAAACAAAGCAATATTGATACAATATTGATACAATATCGAAAAATAGTTTTTAACTACATTTTAACTACATTATTATTATTATTATTATTATTATTAAAGCCTCTATAATTCCATAATGAATGACTTATAAAACAAATATATCATAAAATTAACATTAAACATTAATTATTGTACCTACATACGAGTAAATTTGCATGCAAAAAATAACAAAATTATTACAATAACATACAATTAAAATTAATAAACTCATAATAGAGATGTCTAAAATGTTAAATGAATTAAATTTTAAAATTTACAATATGGACCCCTCAACGGGTGGAGGCCTCCTCCATTTTGCTCAACGTTTGTCTGTCCTTTGCCTTTGTGATCCAGTTTTCACCGGCTTTTCTTATTATTTAATCAACCCATTTTTCTTTCGGTCAACCTCTTTTCCTTTTGTTTGTTGCTCCTCGCCAGGTAGTTACTCTCTGTGTCCATTTTTCCTTATCCATATATGACCCGTCCATTTCCATTTTAGTTTTTGAGAATGTTCCAAAGCAGCTATTATTTTTGTTGTTTTTCTGATTTCTGTGTTTCTTTTTTCTATGTTTTCTTTGTATGTGTAGTATGCTCCTTTCCATCGCTCTCTGGCAAACTTGTACTTTGTTTTTAGTATTATTATTGTTTAACCATGTTTGGCAGCCATAGGTAAGACATAAGTAGGGATTCTATCTAGAGTAGTAGAGTTCTGGTTAGTCGCTTCGGTTTCTGGAGTAGTAGTACAATGTTTTATAAAAAGTTGTTGCCTTTTCTATTCTACCAGACCTTGATAATATTTTCTTGCCATTAGTATCATCCTTTATACAGGGTATCCATCGTTTAGTGGTATTAAGATTTTCAGTCCTTTCTTTATACTACCTGTTGATTCTAGTTGTATTTTAATTTCTTTTATTCTGCGTTCTTTGCGTTCCCATTTCATTAGTTTATAGAAGTTTTTGTAGAGGTATGTACGTTCGTCTTTTTGTTCTTTTGTTAGGTATTTCTTCTGAGTCAATTCACTTCTTCTGGTAATAAGACATTTTATGTGGACAGGGATGGTCTCCCGTTTTGGTGTTGGTCTCCGTCGAATTGAATTTAAACTGGTGATTATTAGTTTTTTTTTTAATTTTGTTGTATAAGGACTCTATATTTTCATTTTCTTCTAGTTCAATTTCGTTTATATTTGTGGTTAACGTTTGTGTGAACTGTTCTTTTTCAACTGAAGTGCTGAGATTGGTTTTATTATTTTTGAAATCGCTCTACTTTTCTTTATCGGTGCAAGCCGTAGTGTGCTTCTCAAGAGTCGATGGTCGCTGGGAAACATTAGATATAAATATGATTTCTAAGTTTGAAATGTTCTCCTTTCTACTAGTAAGTATATAATCGATTTGACTTTTACTTTTCTTTGGCGAGAGCCATGTCCACATAGTTTTATTGTTCTTTTTGAATAAACTATTTGTAATGTATAGTTTATTTTCCCAACAAAACTGGAGAACATTTTCACCTCTTTTGTCTCTATTTCCAAAACAGTATTTGCCCAGTATTCTTTCTTCGCCTGGTACTCGCTGTCCAACACGGGCATTAAAATCGCTTAGTATTATTTTCTGGTTTTTATATTGACAATGTGCGTCCTGCAATTGGTTGTAGAAGTTAATACTTTCTTGGTTGCTTGCATCAATTGTTGGCGCGTGTACTTGCACAATGGTGAGTTTTGTGTTGTCAAAGTTAAGATTTAAAATGCAGATGCGTTCGGATATTCCAATGAAGCTCTCAATGTTAGGCTTATATTCTTTTTTTATAAGGAATCCGACTCCATATTGTCCTTTTGTTTCCCAGAAATAGCAGAAAACATGTTCATTTTCTTCTATAATATTATATCCCGTTCTTCTTATTTCCGCAAGGCCAATAATATCGTATTTTATTTTTGATATCGCTCTCTTAAAATCGAGTAATCTATCATCAGATAGTAGCGATTTTGCGTTGTAGGTACAAATGTAGATATTTTGTAGTGGAGGTGGAGGGTTGTAGTCGTTATCTTTACTCGTTTTTTTACCCTTTTTCAAATCCATAATTGTAAATTTTAGTTTAAAATTGTCGTTTATAGTTTAAGTAATATTAACATTTTAACTACATTTAATTTTATCTTGTAATATCGAAAGATGCCCGTTTTCTTTGCTGGTCCATTTTGTGCCTAACATCGTAGTTAGGGCACCTTCCTGGAAGGGGATTTTCCGCCGTGTTCCGGAACTGGAACCCACGTTCCTGGCGCATCGTATCCAAATTGACTGAAAATAAAAGAATATCCGCTGTATAACCTCACGGCAAGGGCTTTTATTAGCTTAAAGTTATACAAGCACATCAATAGCTAAACATGAGGTCAAAGACTTGTGGACCGATATGTCAGTAAACCAATTGGTTTACTGACATATCGGTCGGCAGCATGGGATGTGACCCAAGTTCGTTACGTCAGATTATCGAAATGAAACGCGAAACAGGGTTTTTTCACTTAAATGTTTACTCGATTCGTAAATGCCAATGTGTAACTTAAAAAAAAGTTATCTTTAATAAAATTTTACAAACGAGACATATATTTAAGTTTAAACATTTTTTTTTAATAAAGCTATGTACTTAAAATTAATATCGGGTATTTCCTTAGGACCTGATTACCGCTTGCATGAATCCAACTACGCTGTGGATTATTTTTTAATGTCCATGGGGTATTTTTTCCGAGGCAGCCACTACAGCGGTTTTCAACTGACTGATAGTTTCTGGAAGGTTAGGACTGGATCCGATGCATCTTTTAAGCATCTCCTTGACAAGTTCTATGGGGTTTATATCTGGGCTTCGTACTGGCCACGCCAATTTTGCATTCTCCACCAAATTCTCACCTCCGTCAGTTTTGGTTAATCATTCACGCAACGTGCTGTGTTAGTTTGGGCATTATCTTATATCAAGATGAAACCTCCACTGCCAATGAATCCCACGAAAGAAAAAACGTGATCTTGGAGGTATTCTTCAATGTATCGCACTGCTATTAGGCGACCTGCAACTACCTCCAACTCAAAGCGCGTTTATGAGAAGAGTCCTCTCTAAATCATAACTGATCCACCATGGCAATCTCTAACTACGTTCGCTGAATCTGAAGCAGCAATAATCATTCAGTTTGAGCAACTTGAGCTAAAGTTAAGGGCAGTGTTCTAATTCTGGAAGCATAAATGACAACAGTTCAATTATCCAATAAACAATATTAAAGATTATATGGACGACCATTTTAATATTGAATTTTAACTCACCCGCTTTTTGTTTGTTCCAGTAACAAACTAAAGTTAAAAACACACACAGAAATTAAAAACTCGATGCCGTTACGTAATTTTTTTACGGAGATCCTATGGCCGTCTTCCTGCTACATCATCAGACCCTGGATACCATTTAGGACCAAAGTACTTGTCAAGACAAATCAAACGAGTCCAAATTCGATGGGGTTGGGTCGATTTTATTACAGAGTTTCTTTAACCATATTCCAGCTTCATCATCAGATTAGATCCATGTCATCGTAATACGAGTATTTGCGACCGACCCATAGTCACATGTCATGCGATATGCGTGAAAAATGTCAGCTCAATCGGTTAAAGACATCAGCCTCAAAATTGAGTTGCAATATTCCACCCGAACAAACATAATCTCATACGCGATACCAAAATCACATATTTATCGGTTTGTTTTTGTATGGGCTACATTCCGCGCCGCTGAGTGTACTATCCCGTCAATTTATTGCAAACTAATACACTACGGCAAATACGGCTTCGTGGGTTTTGAAATTAAACACTTGCAGGGATAACTGGATACATACTAAATATGGTTATTGTTTAGTTAATTACCTGCCCAACCCTACTATCGAAATCGGCTTTTATTAAGTTTATATTAAGTGCGCTTCACTTGTTAAGCTATTTCTAATTTGCACCATTTGATTAGTCACAAGCAGACTCGTAAAAAATAATTTAAAAAGATTTTTATAAGTTTGATTATAATAAGATACTTTATAAGTCCTGATCTCTACATATCTTTCTGATGCCTGCTGTTCCCGACAGGGTCTATGATTGTGTCATTTGGAAAAACGTTTACCTCCTACTACATTGTGGAATGCAATAAAGAAAGCACTACAACTACCGAGTATGAGGTCCAAATCAATGGTCCAGCAAAGTGTTATTAGGGTTAGTCAGTTGCAGCCCGTCCGGATTTGTGCCAAATTAAGGGCCAAAAATAAAAATAAACAAAGTTCATAATCGTCAATAATCAAGTTACTTTCCATCTAGGGTTTGCTTCAACCTTCTAACATGTATAGCTTCGATTATACTCTAGTATTCTAGATAAAAAAATAGGAACAAAAACTTTTTTGCAAAAAAAAACCGACTTCAAAACACAAAAACGTGAAAATAACTTTAACTTTACAAGTCGGTGACTTCAAATTAATAGATTGATTTACATTACTCACTTCACTAACCTCGTGAATTATTGTTTTCTTTTTCATTCAAAACGCATCCAACGTATATTTAACGAAAACCGCCCACATTATTCTTCTCTAGTGGCCGAAAGCCTCTCAAATTAACGTGATGAACTCCAAGCACTGTTTGTATGTCTGTTTGTTCGTGATGAACTCCTTTAAGGACACAAACTAAGCCAAAATGCTCAGCTCTAGTAACTCAAAAAAAATACGAATTTGATCCGAAACTATTAGCGCGCAGTTTGACGTAATCGCTTTAAACCGCTTAAAGTTCATGGCACATTATACAGGCATCGCAACTGCACAACTGTAGCTCGGCCTCGTCGCCTCAAAGAACTTGGCCAAAAGTTCATAGACAAAAAAACTCAGAATCGCCAGCAAACGAAATGTTTAAAAATAGATTCACTATTAAACCCACTACGTTTTCAAAAAATCTGCATCCGAAACCATGTAGTATAGAAGTTATTAGGCTGAATGTAAATCATACTTCAATGATTTTCCTTGACTTTTTGAATAATAATGTATTTAAATATTGTAAAAAACGACTCATAATCTTTATTTTTCGGTATGTATGTGACTGAACTAAACGAATGGGCCCATTATAACTTTTATATTTGATATCTCAGGTAAACCACTGAGGTTATCGTCTGCTTAGTCGGACTATTCTGAGTTTTGATATGGATCACGATGGTTAATGTACTTATACATAATATATTAATAAAGCTGAAGAGTTTGTTTGTTTGAACGCGCTAATCTCAGGAACTGCTGATTGAAATTGAAAAGATCTTGTTGTGTTGGATAGTCCATTATCGAGGAAGCTATATAACATCACACTACAACCAATAGGAGCGGAGCATAAATAAAAATTGTTGCAAAAACGGGGAATATTCATTCCTTTTGTGTTTGTTACCTCAGAACTTTCGACTGCGTGAACCGATTTTGATGATTCTTTTTTTGTTTGAAAGCTGGTACTTTCCGTGTGGTCCCATTTTCAATTTTGGTTAAGATCTGATGCTAATCTGCGGAGATATTAATGGAACTCTTCAAAATTAAACGGAAAATATGCAGTGATTGCTGCAATCGCTTGGATGTTTATTGTTTATACAAAATCATGACAGAACATCACGCCTGTATGCTCCGAGGGGGTACGCAGATGTGTACAATACTCCCAGATTTCGACATCGTTACTAACCGATTTCAAAAAGGAGGAGGTCCTCAATTCAATGTTCCCCAATTACTCGAAGATAGCTGGACCGTTTTTTTTTTATTGTTTGAAAGGGTAAGCACATATGAACCACTTAAAAATGAAAAATAAATAACTCTTGCAAAAAATAAATACGACGTCACATAAAAAATTGAAAAATAACTTTAGCTTCAGAAGTCGGCGATAAAAACTAAATCAATCATTTATCTCTTTAATGTGACGCAGACGAAGTTGCGTGGGTCAGCTAGTATTAAGTAATTGTATGATTTTATATAGAATAATATTTAACAATCCGTAATAACAAAAAAAAAATATTTACGGACCCCAAGGAACTGACAGATCACGGCTACAATAGGTTTCTATGAATCTAAAAAATGTTCTAAAAATTGGTCATAGATCAAAAAATATCTAGTAAACAACACAATTATATTTTTGATGTACAAATTATGTCTATAAAAACGGCATATAATTATGAAGTTTCTGGCGATTCTGGGTTTTTCTTTGGCCAAGTCCTGTACGTGATGTCGTTTCGCTCGCGACTAGGAATCGGCGCGCTGTAAGCATGCGGTTCCTAGCAGCGCGTGGGCTGCGAGATGAGTTGTATGATAGAGGCAAGCGCTTTACTGCGCGCCGTGGGCTTTTTTAATATAGGACATTATGAAATATATAATACATACACGATTCAATGCTCTAATTAGAATGACAAGTTAATTGCTGGGTTGTAGCGATTCCGGTATAATGTGCCATGACCTTTACAACTATAGCTATTACACTAAATTATTAAAAATTACGCTAGCCTTTTGCTACAATTACTATTGGGCACAAGTCCAGACTCCAGGATGCGGCTGAAAAATTCTTTACGAATAACCCAATAACAATTGCCCGACCTGGGATCGAAACCAAGACCTTAGTCTCAGCCGTAGCGCTTGCGAACACATAATGTTATCGTAATATGAATCTAGCCAGCTTATGTCAATAAATTAATAACTTTTATCCCAGAAACACAATAGGTGTGTTTTTTATTATGTTAATAGAATTAATTAATAAAATTTCAACTGTAAAACAGTTTATCACTTAGAAATGATTCGCTAACAGAATAATATAAACTTAAAATATCATTTAAGGGATAATTTCCGTGATTTTTATTTATATTGAGCTCCCGATATTTCGACGCTGTTGCAAGCGCCATGATATTTACGGGTTAACTCAACCCGAAAAAAATCACGGAAGATATCCCGTACTTAAGTGACTCTTAAGTTTTGTTGTGAACCGTGATAATATCTTAAAACAATGTCAGAATAATATACTTTTAATAATAGTACCTACACAAGTGGTGTGTTATAATTGTACTGTTTTATCTTAATTGAATGTTTTAACCAATCATTGTAAAAGTCTGTTTTTAAAGGAGATTATCCAGTTTGGAATATTTTTTCATTTTAGCGGCCTTCAATAATAATTACACATTTTTAAAGGAACACGTATACCGCATTATTTTTTTCTATGGCGTCAATGTCGAAAACTATTAGGGTTCGGAGATAAACAGGGTGAATTTTTCAAGTGGGTTTGGATGGCCAAATTCAAACCATGAAGAATAGCGAAAAATGCTCAAAGGAATCTCGAACTTGAATTTGATGAAAACTAAAACTGCATTTTTAGATTTTACTAAAAACAATATTCTAATCGAACGAATTTTGGAAAAAAAAAACACTATATTATTACACGATTTCATAGTGTCGCTACTAAAGATCAAATTCTAGGAAGTAATGTTATACGAGAAATTAAAGGAAAGAGTTCAGTATTTATGAAATACATAACGGGAAACAATTTGTATATGGGGTTTTAAGAACTATATCGTTGTATATCTTTGTTCCCGAATTCATTACAGCATTGTCGCGACACAAGAAAGAGTTTCCACTTCTACCAACATTTAAATAAAATGTAATTCATTCGTGGCTGCCAAATTTTTTTTATCCCAAATCATCGAACAAAGTGAATGATCTCCTTTATTAATTGAGACTATAACATTCTTCTAATTAGAATTGAGCTGCCTACAGATTACTAAAATCACGTTTCCTCGTCTTTGAGCTAGGCATTTGCATGAGTAATTGCAGAGCAAAACATTTAGGCATAACGTATTCGCGTGAAATAACCCTCTTTAGAAAAATCAGGGGTATAAAAAAGCCGCTATAACAGGATCATAATAGGTGATTATCATCATCATCATCATTTCAGCCGAAAGCCGTTCACTGCTGGACATAGGCCTCCCCCAAGTATCGCCACATTGACCGGTCCCTTGCGATTCGCATCCAGCTAATTTCTGCGGCCTTCACCAGGACATCGGTCCACCTAGTCCGATTCTAGGTCTTCCAACGCAACGTCTAACGGTTCGCGGTCGCCACTCCAGAACTTTTCGGCCCTTTTCGGTGATTCATATTACTACCCGAATATGATGCTGCTAAAGCGGCAAATTAAGGGCCCCAGGGCGCAAAAGCAAGAAGACTACTCTCCCAAAATTATTAAAGCGACTGGATGAATAGTACGCACGCACGCAGTGATCATAGAACATTTTGACACAAGTGGGGAATTGTACATTTTGATACAAGTGGAGAAAGTTTGTTAAGGTTGTAGTTCAAGGCGGTATTAACACACGAGCCGTAGGCGAGGGTGTTTTTAAGCCGAGAACTGCAATAACAAATGTCCACGTGTAACAAACGACGTTTTTCAATACACTTTTAATGAAATAAAATAAAAGAAAGTAAAATATTTGAGTCATGAATTATTGCAAGACTATGTTTTTTTTTTCCGCGCTTTGCTTTTGCCAGGTTGAACGAGAGGCAAAAGTATGAAGCCGTTATAAAGCGTAATATAAAAAATAGTTTGTATTTATAATTTTTTGAATCTAGAACACAAATAAATGTTGATTTGTTTATTATGACATAATTCTACTTACAAACACAATATAAATATTCTAAGAATATTTACGCCGTAAAGGCATAATGTCCCTTTGGCGAGATTTAAAAATAAAACAACTATCGCCGCCTATTGGAATTGAACCAAGTTGGACTTGTTTTTTAGTAGTTAGTCGGGTTTCTAGTTTTTAGTAGATTCCGAACAAAAAATTATAGATAATAATTGGTAAGTTTTTGTCCTTTTTGAATATTACATAACTACTTTTACTTAATTACATCTAAGGCTTATTTTCTTATTTTACCCTTCGTCTGTGATGCCCGCCGAATTGGTCTGACGCCATTGTTTAACTATTGTGTCTACTTCGCTAATAGATGAAGTAGATTTTTGTAAAAGCATATTTTTTTAAAGTGTTCAATTAATACTCGTAGTTTCATCTTATCTGTAATATATGTGTATTAGTATGTATACTATTTATGTACTTAATTCGATTTGTTAACAAAATGGCATTGTTCTCATTGATTTTTGTACTCTACCACAATGCTGTCATGTTTGACCCAATGGTTGACTGGTAGAGAATGCCTTGTGGCATTAAGTCCGCCTATGTACCACTCTTGTACATGAAGTTTAAATAAATAAATAAATAAATAAAATGTTTGTTTTGTCGTAATCTTTTCTTATAACGTTATAGCTCAAAACTTTTTTCGTATCCGTGCTGTTAACTGTTAAGGATGTTAACAGCACGGAGTGACGGATGGAGTTTCCTTCATGAGAAGACAATTCTGGCTAAAGGATGAGTTCATCATATAAATCATGTTTATCTATGAAATATGAAAGCGTCTAAAAATTTTAGTAGCCATACTATTGATCGTTGATAAGTTCCCTCGTGAGCAGACAATCCTGGCTGCAGGATGAAGACATGATGGAAATTAGGTTTATCCATAAAATACAGGATAACCGTATCTGGACCCGCCATAGCAAATTCGCATATAGTGGAGGTTCATTTACTAATTAAAGAACCTTTTTTCCCTAACCAAAGTTTTATAGTTTAGGAGATATGACAATTTTTATACTTTATTGAGATTACAAAAACAATTTAGTAAAGGTTTGTTGAAGCGAATTGTATTTTTTGCAAATTCATGACTAGGTAGGGTTAAATGCTTAGTTTATTTACAATTACCACCACAGAAATTAGGAAAATTTGCTACCGTTAGAAAAGTGACAATTTAGGGAACTTATTTGAATAAAAATAATTATTGAAACACCGTAGCTCTTTTTTTACAGGTTGAATTTGATCTTAATGATTTTGTTTTTGCAGTACTTTTTTTTTTTAAAAAGCGTACTGCCTTATTTTTTTACCCGAGTTTGAGGTAAGTTCCGAGGTATTTTAATCACAAATGTTTACTACTAAAAATTAATAAAAAGCTACTAATGTAATGCAAAAAAAAAAAGTTATGAATGCTTGAAGGTCAAATGTTACAAAATAATAAAAATTGACATAGGTATCTCCCAAACTACAAAACTTTAGCTGGGGAAAGTAAGGTTCAATAATTAGTAAATGAACTCCTCTGTGTGCGAATTTGCTATGGCGGGTCCAGATCCAGTCAGTTTTTTAAATCCGTCTGCAAATTTTCGTATCTCTGCTATTGGCCATTGAGGAATTCCCTCTTGGGGATACAATTATATTTGCAGAAAATAGTTATGAAACATCTTTTTCTATAAAAATTGAACCCGTGTATAACGTTTACCGTTTAGGAGTTCTCTCGTGAGGAGACGATCCAGGCTGTAGCCAGACAAACATGTAGAATAAGTTTGTCATTAAATGTATAATGTGTGAGCAAAATTTCAGCTTAATCGGTTCGAAGGAACTGGGCTTGAAATTCAGTTGCAAGTTCCACAACATCCTAACAACAAACTAACACGGCAAGTTAAAAGTTATAATCATGAAAATCGCCCAGCGTTAAAATTACACTTATATAGTTTTTCTTGCTCAGCAGTGGGATAATGCAAGCAGTATCAGCATCTCTAAATAAAACCTGTTGGATTTGTTACCTTCTATCACTCAAATAAATGTCAAAATAAAGGGTGTTAAAAACCTTTTACTGAAGCCGAAAGGCACTTGTTCTCCCCGTCGTCGTCATTGCGTCAACTTTCTAGGGGTCAAACTCCCAACTTTTTGAAAAGATTTTTTTTAAAATGCAAGTTTTTACTGTTTAATCTTTACTTTAAACACCTCCACGATCCCCGTACTATTCAATCCAGCCATCAGCACAATGTTTTGAGTGCATTACATTGAGTTCCACCACAAAACATACACACCACAAAGCATAAAGTAACTTAGTTTGATGCACAAAATGCTTGAGTAGACGGCTTTGTGATGAGGTTGTTTACACCCTGTATACCAATCCAACAAAATATGGGCAACTCGCTTATTTTGTCATTCGGACCGATTTCATAATTTTCAAGTGTTCTGAAATGGCTAGTTCTTTTGTGTGTTATTTAAGTGCTAACACACATTCTGTGAGTCAACTGCTCGCATAATTATTTAATTGACAAGACTTTCATATTATATATTGTAGATTGTGTATTTGTGTGGATTCTTTCGGGAACAGTAATAACTTTTGATAAGTTGGAATCATTTCGACGGCGCCATCTTGGAAATTCATTTTGACCTCATTTCGTTATCAGCGACCCCAGCAATAACCACGAAAATAACACCCATGATGGAAAATCCAAAAAAGAAATCCCCAGCGCCTTTTTGGATTTTTATTTCGATCCATTTTCGTTATCAGAGAATCCGAAATCCATGAAAAAACACCCGTGATGGAAAAATTTAAAATTTTCCTCGTCGTCATCTTGGATTTTATTTTGACTTCATTTTCGTTATCAGCGACCTTAAAAACCATGAAAACGACATCCATTATGGAAAACCGATTTTTGTCTCGACACGACTTGGTACCGTTTTTTGAAGTTTTTTGTTATGACAATTATTGTCAAAATCATTGCACTCACTTTTCGTTATTTAAAAGTTTAAAATCACTGTTTTATGTTGACCTATATCTTTGTTACTTTTAACTTCTCTTTGAAGCGTAAATTTAATGTTTTTACTTGTATTCTGTGAATAACGCTGCTGATTGCATAATTGTTAGATTTAAGTTTTCTATCTGTAAAGCTTTATTATGTAATTGTTTGTTGTTCCAAATAAAAAAAAAATAAAAAAAATGAATATTAATAAGTCTCTAATTACATACATTTTCCGTTTAACCAAACAGCGCGCGAGGTGAGGTTTGTCCTTCCGTTCTAAATACTTTAACGGCCATTTTCAATAACTTACTGTTCGGTTCTGGTTGCTATCTCTGTCTGTTTACATTTTGCTTACAGACGGTAAGAAACAAAATGTCACAGAAAATCTTTCTTTGATTTTTCTATGAATCCTGACGACAAGTAGATAGGTGACGCGGATAGGGTATTTCGAACTAACTTTGTTTATTGAAACACATATGCATAGGCATATTCATTTCCAGTAAATACGTAAGTAATTTATAAAAACGGGCCAAAATGACCTAAGGGTCAGTTCACAGCGAGACACGAAGCAACGCGGCGCTGCCCGCACATTTTAATAGAGCGACTCAAAATATAACTTTATTTACTACACGCAAATATACACGTTTCATTGTAAAAAATCAGAATACGTTGCGCAATGCAGCGCTGCGCCTCGAGACGCCGCGCGGCGTTGCGCTAAAATTGTATAAGCAAACATAATATAATGTAATTATTTTAGTTCAAAACGTTGTACATATAGTGAATATTAGATCTTGACAATTTCTTTTGCATTTGTAACAGAAATATGTAGTCAAAAGACCTATAAGGGTTCCGTACTATCGTTTATTTTTTATTATTTGTTGTTATAACGGCAACAAAAATACATCATCTTTGAAAATTTTAACTGTCCAACAATCACGGTTCATGAGATACAGCCTGGTGACAGACAGTGGAGTCTTAGTACTCGGGTCCTGTTTGCATCCTTTAGGTAGAACCCTAAAAAGGGATCGATTCGTTACCTGCCTAGTTTTTTCTACGTAACTACGCGTGGTCGGCTTCTAGTCTAAGCGGTCATGGATACACGGACATTTTACACGGAGCAACTGCCTATCTGACCTCCACAACCCAGTTAGTACTGCGTAATACGATACCCCATGGTAGGACCGATTGACAAATTTTTGGGACACATAACTACCTGTAACGACTGTCAAAGATCTACAAATGACAGCCGATACCACCAGCTCAATATGCTTTCCGAGAAAAGGAGGCAACTCGGTATGTCATACATCCATAAACCGACCTAGCATGCCACAAGCAGCTTAACCTAAAGATCGACCCGAGCGGCTTTTATTATATGTATAGCCACAACATAGATCGACTATAGAAGCTATAAAATGGCCTACTTTATTTACTTTCAATTTTCGGTAGCAAAAAGTTTTCCTCGTCTAAATAGTGTGTGAAATTAAAATGATTAATTATGTAAAAAAATAATCGAACAAGAAATACCTATTTGCAATTTTGAGTGTCAATTTTGTGGCCAGATCTGGCAAATCACGGAACTGGCTATTAAAACAAAAACAAGCGCTGTTTACTACAAAGTGATAACCTTTTGGCCACAAACCTGTTTTACATTCTAATGGAGCCCCAGGTTCCAGCCAATAAAATAAAGCAGAAGACATTGAATTAGAGATAGAACCAGAAACTCCAATTTCAAGCCAGTTGTGTGATTTTAAAGGATCCGAATTGAACGATGGCAGACTGATGAGTCAACATGTCATAAAAATCATAAAAAAGAAGGAAATATAAGATTAGTTTTAAACCGTGAAAGCTTAAAACAGTGCATAAAAATCATTTTCCGCACTCACACCTAAACACCTAAAATTCACTGAAAACTTGGAAATCGTGACCGATGAACAAGATATTCGTTTTTCACCAAAATTTGAGGAACCCAAAGGTTTCTGGGATAAAAATTATGTTAGCTGATTATTGTAGGTCCACTCTAAACATAGCGTAAAAGTTGAAATTTGTTAGGTACCTATGCAAAGTCAGTGAGGTAAAGTAAAAAACTATATATTATGAAGTAGAAGTCGTGGTTATTTTAATTTTTCTGAGTGCCTGAGTTCCTGTGTGCAAACACGTAGTTTTCATCTCGTAAGCAAAGTCGCTGTTTGAAAAAAAATAAAAATAAACTAGTGTTATTGTTTGTTGTACTTACGGTAGTTGTCTAAGCCCGGGGCATACGGACTTTCGTCCGACCTCGGGCTTTTCTCCTTCATAAATCCACAAGAGATCCATTTAATAAATCTTGTACACATTTGCTTTGCCAGAATAATTCAATTATTTTAGGAAACTAACTATCACGCAGTCACGATAAACTTTGTGACCGTCTTGTTCGACGATTGTTTTGTTTATGAACAGGTGTGGAGCTTCCGCTCGCGTTCAAGTGCAGAATGAAAGCGAATTGTTTGTCTGCGATCTTTGGACACGTTTGAATAGCGGCGAAGCAACAAGTTTTGTTCGGGGAAAACCTGAATAAAAATTTTCAGGTACACTATTTTATACATTATTATGAAATTGTCATTTTAATTAATTGGCTCATAAATTAAATTTATTTGTTTCCTTTTCTAAGTTTAACGCCATCCATCGTCAAATGGCAGAACTATAAACCTTTAGTGCTGCCACAGCGGCATGCACTCTATTCTACCATATTCTAAAATACCCCAGTTCTCACAAGGTTTGAATAGAACCAATTCTACACAAACCTTGTGCTAAAAAATAAACGAGATGTTGTGTAATTACATATTATTTGAAGCTTTACATTACACTATACATGTCGATGCAATGTTTTGGACCAGTAAAATATCTGGTTAAAGACATTTATTTCTCATTAAGAAATTTACATTTCACTTACATGAGAACACATTTAACTTAAAGTATAAACTAATCATTGTCCTTCGACACTCGGACTTACAAATTAACTTAACGCATTTTATTGCAAACTAGCTTCTGCCCGCGACTTCGTAGGCGGATCCTGTTGCTTATGCCAGCGACAACGGGGTCGTCGAAGATCTGAAACGTCTGATGTCGAATTCTAAGAACCCGGGGACGGGAAAATAACGGATCTTTCCCACCTGAGCAACACATACCATTTGTTTCTTTTTCCCATTTAACAGCTTCACAAAAAGTACAATTTTTAGCCATACCTCCGATGGCGGAATATGTGGCGTATTCAATCATAGGAGACGTAAATGCACTCCGTGCCTTATCAACCCAAGGAAGGTCGCCATGCCCTTTTTTTTCGGTTGGGAAATAATCAAATAACTTCTCCAACTCTGGGCGGAGCGGGAGGGAGTGTCAGATTTTTACTGACTAAAACCCATCCATGTTCCTTCCTCGCCCTTTACGTTCCAGGGCCACGGTATCTCTTTCGAACAGTCCCGCAGCCCCGGCAGGCTTCGACCTTTGCGGGCCCCTCCCTTTATGCTGACATCTCTTTGAGGCGCACGTGGAACACGAACGCGCCGTCGACACGGCAGGCAGGTCGCCATGCCCTACGGCTATATCTTGAGACACATCCGGTTTTTCAGATGATATCGACATTCTGTTCAGAGAATGTCGACGTCGATCAGAATTCAAACGTTCGTTCAATGAACGTGCATCGCGCATCACGCATCACGTTCATCACTCGTTTCAAAAGACCTGTTAGTAGATGTGCAAATACGCTGAAAACTCAAGCCTGATTCTGTATCGGTAAAAATTTCGGATTCGCTCACGATCAGCGGACAGTCGCGCATCACGTTCCGCACTTGTCTCTAAAGACCTAGAAGAAGCTATGCGTAGATACGCTGAGAACTCAAGCGCAATTCTCTATCCGTGAACGTTTCCGACTCGCGAGACAATGCGTGACGTTCACGATCAGCGGTCAGTCGCGCATCACGTTCCCTACTTGTCTCTAGAGATCTAGTAGTCGATGCGTAGATACGCTTGAAACTCAAGCGCAATTCTCTATCCGTGAACGGCTCCGACTCGCAAGACAATGCATGACGTTCACGATTAGCGGTCAGTCGCGCATCTATTCTTCACTGGTCTCTAGAGACCTGGATGTAGAAATACGCTGAGAACGCAGGCGTGCTTCGCGATCCGAAGAGGTTTCCACGGAGCAAGTTGCAGCCTGATCAAGTCTCTCCTGACGCTCTTCGATAGATTCTTGGGATCTTATAATCGTCAATCTTTTAGCTCCTTTGGAACATTGGGAAAGATTTGACCTCTTTCTAGGCATGGTTATAGTTTTGTTGTGAAGATACCTGATCAATTGAAATCTAAGTAACTGCTCCCCTGCGTTACCGGGTAGGCTACCGAGTCACGAAGATAACTGGAAAAGGAAATTAATTCTACAACAGGTGTCCGAGATCTTCGATTTTTATAAGTCAACAGAGAGTGCTGATCAGATTGATCAACTTTTGCTAAGACGTCATTCCTATATGTGTTATGGTGTAGCTGGGTTCTTGGAGTTCCACAACAGGTGTTCCAGATCTTCGATTTTTATAAACCAACAGAGAGTGCTCATAAAATTGAACAACTTTTGCTAAGACGTCATTCCTATATGTGTTATGGTGTAGCTGGGCTCTTGGAGTTCCACATCAGATATTTCAGATCTTCAAACTTATACTCTCAGCAGAAAAGCTCATCATGTAGAACAATTTTTGCTATGGTGGCATTTTTGTATCTCTTATAGTTTAGCTGGTCTGTTGCGGTTCTGCATCAGGTGTTCAAGTTTCCAAGATAAATTATAGCCTCATAGCTTCTGCCCGCGACTTCGTTCGCGTGAAGTTTTGATATCGCAACGCATCGCCTACTCAACGGAAGTTTAAACTGCTTTGTTCCCGCTTGCAACATTTCTTATTGCTGCTCCGCTCCTATTGGTCATAGCGTGATGTTATATAGCCTATAGCCTTCCTCGATACATGGACTATCCAACGCAAAAAGAATTTTTCAATTCGAGCCAGTAGTTCCGGAGATTAGCGCGTTCAACCAACCAAACAAACAAACTCTTCTGCTTTATAATATTAGTATAGATTACATATTTAGGTTCGTGGGTACTCCCAAAAATCTCACACTGCGCTATTTTGCGTAATTACCCTGCCTTGACATAAAGAGTGCGATCCCGCTGTCACAATGCAGATACACCAGTCAGTAGTACAACTTTTGTTTCCATTTGGTTTTTAATTAATTCTGATATTTTGAGGAACATATTTTTTAAGTTTGGCTTTAAAAATGTTAATCGAATTTGCACCCTTTATCTCGTCTGGTAATTTATTGTAAAGTTGCACTCCCTCATAAACAAGTGATCTTCTACCTCTAGTGGTTCGCACTCGAGGAAGTGCAATGTGATCTTTTCTACGACTGCTACGGTTATGCAATTGATGTGTTTGGGTGAATGAAATTTGTGTATGTATGTTTTTATTGAGTATTTTTTTAATGAGGTGCAGTATACATGAAGTTGATTGATGTTCAAAAGTTTCGTGTCCTTGTATATTTTAATTGTAGGTGTTAAGTAATCGTAATGAAAAAGCATTTTAATAATTTTGTTTTGTGCAATTTGTAGGTCTTTTAAGTTTGTTTTAGGTGCATTGCCCCAAATTTCGATTAAGTACAGTATATGCGGCTTTACTAAGGAATTGTATACTGTCCGGCGTACACTATATGGCAGACAGTGCACGATATTTCGTAGTGAGCCCAATAGAGATGTCATTTTGGATCTGATGTAGTCAATTTGAACCTTCCAATTAAGATGGCAGTCTAGCCTTAACCCAAGGTATTTCTCGTGTTGTTTGAGTTCGAGGATTTGATTTTCAATTGTAAGAGGTGGGTGAGGTGGCATTTTCTTATTTTTGGCTTAAAATATCACGTAACTAGTCTTGGATGCATTGATTGTTAGAAGATTTTGTTGAAACCAGATGGACAATGAATTTAGGTCTTCTTGGGCTTGATTTATCATGTCAACTATAGAATCACCGAAATAAAAAAGGCAGGTATCGTCCGCATATAACGAAATATGTCCGTGTATTGGAACTTTATGTATGGAGTTTATGTATATCAAGAAGAATAATGGACGTAACAGTGATCCCTGGGGAACACCAAATGTGATATCATGTGGTTTACTTTGGTATTCACCAACTTTAACCACTTGACGCCTTTTATTCAGATATGATTCGAACATTGTATAGCTACACCTGATATGCCTATGTCTTTTAGCTTTTGTAGTAGTATAGGGTGGCTAACTGTATCAAAAGCCTTTTTAAGGTCGATGAATAAGCCTAGGGCCATGTTTTTTTGGTCAATGTTCATTTGTATTTTCGTGATTAGATCTAAAGTACCTGACAGGGTGTTAGAATGTGTCCGAAACCCATATTGCCTTTCAAAGAGGAAATTTATTGAGGCGAGGTATTCATCTAAGCGTGTTTATAGAACTCTTTCAAATATTTTAGAGATAACCGGGAGGACTGAGACAGGTCTATAGTTATTTGGATCCGTTTTGACACCAGATTTGTGGATTGGGGTAACTTTGGCTAACTTTAATTGATCTGGAAAGGTTCCATTGGCAAGATGGATATTTATACAGTCGGTAAGTTTGTACACGATTAAGTCACTTACGCGCTTGATGACTTTGGTAGTTATGCCATCGATACCGGCACTGCAGTTCGGATCAAGATTCTTTATTATTTTTGATATTTCGCTGGCTTGGCATGGTGTGAAGCTTGTGAGTTCTCTGTTATATGAACCTGGCGATGTTACAATTTTGTGTTGTTGTAGTTGTGTAGGAATGAGGTTGGCCAAGGTGGAACCAATCGTAGAAAAAAAGCGGTTGAATGTTTCACAGATCTCGTTGCCATCGGTTACGGGTCCAGATTCAACTAGAAGCTTAGGGGGAGTGCACTCTGACTTGATTTTATTATTAGACCAAGTATTTATTAAGTTCCACATTTTTTTAGGGTCTGCACTGCAGAATGTTTCATAAATGCCTTATGGTAGTACTTCTTCTTAGTGTTCCTAATTGTTTCAGCTGTAATATTTCGTTCAATTTTAAAACTGATTGAACTTGATTACTTGGCTCTTGTTTCAGTCGATGCCAGATTTCATTTCTTCTCGTAATTTTTTCTGTTATTTCTCTGCATATCCAGTCTTGGCGCGGTGGGTTTAAGATTTTTGTTTTGATCGTTGTGCTACTTTGAATGCCACACTTTAGATACTTCTCAAAGTTCTCGTAAGAGTTATCAACTGGCGAGTATTCTGCCAGTGCCATGCTTTCGTGTAGTTTTTCATAATCTATCGCTTCGTATTTTACACGCTTCTTTGGTGGTCTCTTGTATTTTTTAATACTTAGATAAATTTGCTTGTGGTCAGACATAGGCGAGTCAATAATGGCCATATGAAAACTTTTATCCTTCAAGTTGGTGCATACGTGATTCATGATGGTTTTTGTAGAAGCAGACTGGCGCGTGATGTAGTCTTCATGAATGTTATTAAGAAAACCGTATCCAGCCTCTGTCATAGCATCTCGATAGTTTTTGGTCTTCGAATTTTTAGTCAGGAGGTCAAGGTGAGAGGTCAAATCGCCGAAAACAATAAAATTGATCGGGGTTTCTTAATTAGTTGTGATGAATATACTTCAAGAAACTCTCTTGTGTTATTTTTTCCTGGATTATAGACAGCTCCTATGTATAATGCGTGTCTCTCGAGGTATCTATAGGTAATTCATGCCTCCGGTGTATACTTCATCGACTTTGCTGTGATTGAGAGTATTGTTTACATAAATTGAAATACCACCACCCCTGGAATCTGTTCTGACATTATAATAGTGGGTATAATTGGGCATTTGGAAATTATCGGCGTCTTCACTGGATTTGAACCATGTCTCAGTTAATATTATGACATGAGTAGTGTATTTTATCGAAGCTATTATGCATTGCAGTTCGTCGAATTTTCGTTGTCTTTTTATGCTTCTGACGTTTGCGTAGAAGAAAGTTAGGGTCGATTTAAAAGATGGCAGGTCTTGGTAAGTATGACAGAGCTGGTAGGTAATTGTATCATCTGAGTTAGTTATGATCTTTGGTGGATTTAAAGGCATTAGTTTTTTGGCTGAGTCTGAACGATCTTTGGGGTACCTTTGATGTATTTAATAATAAGATTCTCCTAACCATTTTCATTACGACGGATTAGTTCTTGGCTGAGCTCATTCATTATTGCTTTCTGAGTGGGGGTCTGGTCCGAGTATACTTTAATGTTATCCGGCAGTTTATTTTTGTTTCGCAGTATTTTCTTCGCTTCTTCGGGTGATCTAAAGCAAATCTTCAGTGGGCGGTTTTTCTCTGTGGTGTATTTTCCAAGCCGAATTGTTTTTATTATCTTGACTTGTTCGGTCGATGCATTTTGCAGAATGTTTTGGGCCGAACTTATGTCCTCGGCCTGACGTGCGGCGTTATCAGGTATTGTTGGTTCAAGTAGGCCAGCGATTATTACATTTTTGCTTCTAGTCGTCCGTTCCTGCAGTTCAATTATTACTTTTTCATTGGCAAAATCACAGTTTTGAAGTGTGTCTGATTTCGGTGGTGTAGATTTGAGTTCATTAATTTGAGTTTCAAGCTTAGATATCTTCAGTTCTGCAGATAGGTTATTTTGCTTCAGATCTGAAATTCCAGCTTTCATATTGTTATGTTCAGCTAACATCTTTGCAGTTGAATTTTTTATCTCATTGACCTGGTCTTTCATTGAAGAGATATCATCGCGCACTGGCTTCAAGTTTGTCTCCAGTGATGCAATAATTTCATCTCGAAGTTTATTTATGGCAGTCAATATATCGCAGCATTCTCTTTGTTTTCTCTTCCGATGTGTGACGCGGTTATCTGTTTCATCTCCACTAGTTTTTGAAAAATATGATTGCGAACCACTTTGACCTACTGTTATGTTTGTGGATTGTGGCGAGCGTCGACCACTCATGATGGGTTGACTTGTTTTTAAGTAGGCGTGGAAAGAGGATAAAAAATGCAACTATCTCTTTTACCCGAGGTGGAGCAGGGGGCGCGGGCGCCTCTGGCGCGCTGCTGCTCGTTGATGTGGGATGATAGATGGTCGTAACTTAATCACTTATTTGACACCACTTTCGTCCTTGCACTGCGAGGTTTAAGACTTATTATTGGGTATAGGATTTTTGATTTTTTGCAAAATAATCAGAAACACGTCTGCACTGTCCGAGAGCCGAAGTTCATTGATCAAATATAGCAACTAAAATGTATAATTATAAATAAGCAAGTTTCATAAATCTGTCAAATTTAACCAATCAACCTTGAACCTAACGCAACAGCGATAAAGTTGAAAATCTACTAAAGAAAGGGCTTGGAAGATTTTTGTATGAAGCGTCGCCGGATAAACTTTTACTTTATTTTTTCAAATTAAAAAAAAACAAATTTTAGGTGGCATCAATATAAACGAGCTTGAACAAAATGTTATAAAGTGTTACGTTTTCGAGATACGAGCTATCAGTGTTAAAGTCCATTCACTAATGGCATCTACAGCACAACTTTGATTTGTTCAAACATAAAATGTGTATCGATCGATAGCTGGCATCAATACAAACAAGTTTTCAAGCAAAACTTGACTTGTTTGACAAAATATTCTAAAGTGTCAAGTTTCCGAAATACATATATTGAATTAAAGAATCAACAAGGCCATCCAGCATCAGCTGCAAGTCGTGCAGCGATTCAGCCACTATCACGATGTCATCTGTAAATCTCAAGTGTGATTTATTGTAATTGCAAAATAACTTAGTCCGGTTCTCCCGGTTCCCCCAGCTTCTTATAAATAAGGTAATTAACAATTAAATAGATTGAAAACCACAATATTATACTTACTGAACTATGTCCAATTCATGTAGGTAACTATTCGTACAATTGAGACTAACAATCAACATTCAGCGTATTAGCGGGCTGGTGTGAACAAAACGAGCAGCGGAAGTAAATTTCACTGAAGGAGTTACACCGGCTAGTTCTGAGTTCTTAGACATGCCAACCACACACGTGAAAGTGAAATTGAAATTGAGGTATGTGCCAACAAAACCCAATATGTGCCGAAACACGTCTAGTGAAGGATTCCTGGTTTGTCAGGAATAGTTTATAATCAAATATTTGACCGACATAATTTTGATCCTGTTAGGGTTTCGTTTTTTTGTTCAGACGTACAGAACCCTAAACATATAATTACATTTTGTATGTTGTGACTATAAATTAATCGTTATTAAAATCGTCTTCATATTTAAACCGTTCAGTCAATAAGTCAAGTGTGATATATGGTGATAGTGTGTATCTCTGGAAGACACTCGCAGTTGTGATATTTTCATACAAAATATGAGACTACACATAACAGGCTACTAAATACGATATTGCATTTATTGTAGGCGAATTTATACAACAAGTAGTAGTAAAAAAGTGACGTCCGTCAACGTCACAAATACTATTAAAGCAAATCAAAATAAAGACAATATTAATGTTAATATGACTTGTCGTAACCAGTTTCTATACCAATTCAATATGGGATTAAAAGAAGAAGAATTCCAGTATACAAATGACAATGTGTGAATCAAAAGATTCAATTCGGAAAAAATCCTGTTCCAAATCACAGAATTTAAGATTTAGTTTTATATGTTACCTGCAACGGTTTCATAAACAACTGCGAAAGTCGTCTAGTTCTCCAAAAGTTCCGTACAATGCAGGCTTATGCAATCCGTTTACATACGTCTCGTAAACTTTAAAAAATACAACTTGAGGAAACACTTATAACACTGTTTACACAATACACACATTTCAAATGTTATAATTAGGCACTCATTATGAATGAACGACGTTACAGTTATTTTATCACCAATGATTCACTTGGATTAGCTTAAAGTTAGGAACACTGGCTTTGTACTATTGAAGCTTTATCTGGAATCACATATAATCGTGTCACCGACGACGACGCAGCACGCGCAGCGTGAGTCGAAAACTAAGAATCTTCGTTTTGAGATCAAGCTACGGCTGAAGAACCCGCGCTGATTGTACCGCCCGTAAAACAAACCCAGATGTACGGCAGTGCGTAACTGGAAATCAACACGAATATCTAAAAATAAACCATCTACACAAACGCAACGATGTCAAGAGTCGAGCGTCCCTAGTTACTGATAAAAATCAGTTTCATTGACCGTCCACCACGAGTGAATCAGAATTGGTTAGGTGCTTTAGGATTTAATGAGAATTATGTACATCCACGAAATATTCCCTTGATAACGTTTCCGTTCTACTTCTTGACTTTACATTAACTGTCTTTCATAGAAATTAGAACAACGCTATTCTAAAATCTTGACAGTACTTCTTATAACTTCGTTGTTTAAATTTTGTTCAAGAGTTCAATCATGATTCGGTTTTATCTTCTCGCATACTTCACGGCATTTTTTTGGACATTGCGCGTGTGCGTTTTCTCGTGTATTTATTATTAATTGGTTTACTATGTTAATTTCCATATACTTCACATCCGTCATACGTAGCAATTCACAATTTTTTCATTTGAAAATTGTTAGTTGTCTGGGTTTCACGTTGAGTTGGACCGAACTGTCTAGCAGGCATACAACAAATTAATGTTGCTATATTCAATTTTAACAAACGGGCCCAGAGTGGATTGGTAGATGTCACGTCTTCGAATTGTCCTCGATTTTGATTTATTAAATTGTAAAAACCTTCTCTACAACATTTCTGTTTCTGCATAGCCCTTCACGGATTACAGGCGTGACTGCACTGGGCCCAAGTGGTGGATTATAGCCCATTCCTTCTCATAGAGAGGTCTGTGTCCCAGCAGTAGGAACATTAATAGGCTGATGAGGATGACTTTGTGTAATTTATTTCATCACCACTGCACATCACAAAACGGTGAAAGAAAACATCGTGAGGAAACCGGTAAGTACTAGAACCAAAAACATCAAGGGCATGTGACATCTGCACTGGGCCGCGTGTTGGATTATAGCCCGTTCCTTCTCTATGAGAGGAGGCCTGTGTTCCAGCAACACCGGAAGATTCTCGGGAAGGGTTCATAGCCCACATTAATATGGTTTCCTTACGGAATCATCTCTTGGTATACTATAGATATAAATATAGATGCCCATCTATACTTTTGCGGAATTAAGGTTTTTTGTTTGTATTTTGTTTTATTTATTTCGCAACAGTCCAACAACTTGCAGTGCAGTCACACTAAACTCGTCAGATTAAACTAAATTGCGTGCTGTGTTATTGAGAAGACTAGACATCACAACAACTGAACCGTAACATTTATGATTAGTAGGTCTCCTAGGTTAATAGGATTCAATCTACTAGTGACTGTGCGCAATAAAAATAATTAATACGCATTCAAGTGGCGTCCAACAGATGTACTAGTGGCTACCTCAATTTGAAAATAACAGGAATGGGCTTATGTAGCAAGACAAGTCGAAAAATAATAATCCAAATTGCTGCTGTGAGGACCTGGCTTGCAGCATTGACCTTGTCGTACCTGTAAATACCGCTGTTTTGGAAATAGATTTGATAATCAAAATATCTCATAAAAATGTTATTGTTCCTGAACCTATTATTTTCTTACTCTAGTTTGGGAACACACATGCACAATGACAGGCTCATCTATGTTCTAAGGCGGATATAACAATATGTGTAATCAAATTATCAGGCTTGTATCTATCAGGTGCCACTTATCACGTTATGTTTTATGAGGGTAGGTTACTATATTAATTGCTACGACTTACCATCCATTCGTACGTCGCCATGCCAGTCTTCTTCTGAAACAAATTTTCGTTGTTTTAGTACATAATATTCTTTATTGATATTTTTCATAAGGGGCCGGCAGAGCATGCGTTTTTCATACAAACGTAAATATCAAAATAATTTGAAAATCAAACATAGTCTTAAGGTAGTAGACACTACCTTAAGAATATGTTTTATTTACAAATTATTTTGGTATTACGTTTGTATGAACTACACATGCTCCGCAGGCCTCTTAATGGTAAACAATTACATAATTATCATTATGAGGAGAAATATTATACTTCGCTCCAAATACAAATCGGAGACGCGACAAAACCGTCAAACTAGGTTGGCCACATCCAAGTTAACGTCTGTTCAAACATGGCAATGAGTGGCTATCCACTCATTCGTCCATCCCCCCCCCCCCCTCCCCTACTGCAATAAAATTTGGTGAAAGGACCCACAGATTGGAATATATCAGATACAAATAAGTAGAGTATGATCATGTTTTTAACTATACCAAAATTCTCAAATACCCTAGCCCCCCCGTATGGAGGCGATACGTAATGCGCAGGATTCGCGCGCGCTTAGCATGTCACGAACTCGAGAAGGTACTAAGTTGTATAGAGCCATGCAGTAATAAGTAGTAGTAGTAGTTTATTTTGTTTTATTTTTCTAGAAAGTATGGATAGATATAGGTTATTTATTTACTTATTTGCTCTCATGCACATCATACATTTTTCAATATTACCAGATGGTAATATTTTGAGTTTATTCGCAGATAGATGGGAGTCTCCAATGCTGCGACATTGGATGAAACTCCACATATAATTAAACCGTTTTGTGTGTATGTATGTCTACTAACACTATTTAAGACCATTGTTACTAACACTATGCCCGAAATAAACGTTATTATTATATCCTTTATTCAATTTTTTACAAACTTTTTACATTTTTAAATATTAACTTAAGAAAATATAAAACATTTAAAAATATAAAAAATTGTAGCCCACCGGTATCGGGAACAGGGTCCAAGCTACCGGCCGGCGGTCAGGGCTCCAGAGAGAGGAACCTCCTAACAATACGGGCCGTGTCCAGGAGTACCGCTTTCTGAATCAAGCCCTTGATCCAGCTGCCTAACGAGAGCCTGTTCAGGCGTTGATCGAGGCTCTTGGTAATTAAGCCATGGGCTGACACGTCTATCGGCACAATGATCGCTGAGTCCACTTCCCACATGTCGATAACCTCGCGAGCCAAGTCAAGATACTTTATTTGTTTATCTTTCTCGACTTTCACGAGGTTCTCATCATGCGGGACCGTTATGTCAACAATCATTGGGTGCCGCTCTGATCGATCCATCACCACTATATCAGGCTTATTAGCTATAACAGTCCTGTCAGTGATGATGGATTGATTATTATTATTGGAAAATGGATTGAATTGTGGAATAGATTAGGTACCAACGTATTGTGTGAACTACGACGCACAGTTTCCGAGTTAGGAGCTTTTTAATTTGTTTCTACAAAACGCTCTTTATTTCCAAAATGATAGTTTAGAATCTAAGCTAAAGGAAAAAAATGTTGCTCTAGTAGTCGAAAGGTCGAAAACTATGAGATGGTGTAAAAAACCCAAAAATATAATTGATTATAACCTACATGTTGAGAATTACGCGGCACGTGGGTTATTAAGGGGGCCAAATTTTTCAATGTTTTTGCGATAAGACACACCGTTTTCGAGAAACAAGCAAATTTAGAAGAAAAAAAGGGAAAACTATTTTTGCACTCGAAGTCAAGGGGTCGGTAGTGTCAGGGCACTGGATTTCCAGACACTCCCAAGTTCACCTTACCTTGACCTCATAGTCACTGACCTACCCATAACCTGTTACTGCTCCTGAGAATTGCAGATCTTGATTTCGGAATTTCTATTTAGAGGTTTCCCTAATTGGTACCCACCAACTCCCCCACCCTAACAAAAAAATCCTCCCCCCCCCTATGTCACCCGCGACTAAGCAGCATCCCAACATGAATTTGACGAAAACATACCGTTTTTTTTTTAAACTCAAAATTAAAAAAAAAGATAAAAAAAAACGGTTCGAACATAATTTACTTACTGCATTACGCTACGTTGTGACATACCTAACCGCCCGGGCCCCACAAAGCGTAAACGCGGGAGATTTTTTTGCCGAACAAATGCGCCCAATCTCAATCGCGTCTAGGCGCGTATATACGCGCGTTAATAGTGGGACTTGTGTCCCACCAGTTGCGTACACCAGTTTATCAGAACTGGTGACACAAGTCCCACTATTAAGCGACAACTACAGCAACTAAATAATTAAAAAAAAAAACAAAAAAATGTTTATTGCAATCACAAAAGGCTTAAAGAAACAGGATTTGGAAACCACCTTTTAAGCAAGGAGATGCTTGTGTTAGGTGAATGAAATTTGTCCAAATACAAGTTATGCAGAAAAAACAAACAAAAAAAAAACAAGCGGAGCAGTCTTTAGGGACTGCCGATAGAAGTGAAAACTCGTAGCGCTAAGAATAGCGTACGTGACGGTCACGCGAGTCCCATGATTTTTGTTCACTCAAAAAGTGCTCAACGCGTCTAAAGAAGTTATCACGTCAAAAAAAATCAGAAGGAAAATGAAAAGAAACAATTGTAGGCGTCGAATCTTTTCTAACGCTCTGATCTACTCAACAAAAAAGTATCATAAAAATCCAATCTCTATTACCTTCGTTCCTCTTCTTTTTGCTATCGTGAATCCTATATTTATTTACAAAATAATCTTCATATATTTTTTTTGGTGTAACATTATTATTTCCTTTTTAATGGTAACTAATAATAGAGCAAAAGAAACCACCCAACCCGGAACCCGGTATCGGCTATACGGTTTTGGATAAAACCCGAAGCCTATAAAAACGGTTCCGCAAAGTGGCCGGTTTTAGATACCCTAATTAATGCTTTTAGAGTTATGTTACTGTGTATCGGTGATATAGGTTTTGTACATAGTGTTGAGCACAATGAGCATTATTTTCTTCTTCTATCACAATGAAATTTAATTTTATAGCTCATTTAGATCATCCCTGTTATCGCGTACATGTAAACTATCTAACACCAACTCATTAATGTGGTATCAAATATGATTTTTGCTGTGTTGGGCAATTTAGTTAACGAACTTAACCTCTATGGTTTGCGTTAAGTGATATTGTCTTTATCTGAAGCCATTTTACTCCTCTAATAAATGATTTATGCCTTGTGATGCTTACCCTAATATTAAAAATGGAAACACTACTTTACCCCGACGAGAAACCAATATTCTACCAAATCATTTTGTTTTTTTTATATGGTATTCACTTTATTTCTTCGACTTGCCACTTGGAGCGCTAGTGTCATATCGCCCCCTTGAACTACATGCACAGGTAGGGTTGCCAATTTTTTTTACAAGAAATAAAGTATATTCAGGTCTATGAAGAATATTAAACAGTATTTTAGAAAAATGAACAGTATTTTATTTATTTATTGTTTTAAATACATATTTTTAGAGCTTCTCGCACAACTTATTTAATTACAATATTTTTTTAAAACTTCGTACCCCTCACCACAATTACAACAGAAATTAAAATAAATGAGGAGCTCATTTTTTATTAAATTTATAGATGCTCTATTTCTATCCTCCCGCCACTTAGCATTCATTACTGAAATAGCTCTTTCAGTAAATGCTGAGGTGGCGAAATTTGTGTGAGCTTCTAAGTAAGTATAACACATAATAATGTGTTTGCATTTTGATGCTGAAAACAGTATTTTCTATCATTTATTTTTGTTCAATAGTAAAAAGTATAATTTAGGTTAAAGCAGTATAGTTGGCAACCCTATGCACAGGCATCAAGTTCCGCTATTCACCGCTGGAGGAATATTTCTGGAATGTTTTCTACTTATACTTCTTTTCCATCTTCCCTCGTTTATTTTCATTTGAGAAAACGACATAATTATTCCATGTCTATACGAATAATTTCAACTACGTAAAACAAGTGCAAACAAAAACACACTAGCGCCAACGCGGCAAGTCCGTGAATGATTTCACTCAGTAAACTCAGTATAACTGGTAACATTGCCATCTACCGCCGAATAGCGGAAATGCGGTTGGTCTAGGGCCCAACCCTTAGACTTCGCATTTCAGCTATTCGGCGGTAGATGGCAATGTTACCAGTTACATATGTGGGTATTTTAAAAATAATTAACAATATCAACAAAGAAACAAAGTTAGACCTGCATAATTACATCGTAATAATGTAGTGAGGATATATTTTTGACCTACATGCAATCTATTGATCAGTAGCACTCAGAGTATGCTCGCCACATTATAACAAGTCATCTAAGCATTTGGTTATCTGCCAGACAAATTCAGCATTGTAAAGGGTGTAAAAAAACCTCTTAACGTAGCTGGAAGGTACTCGTTCTCCCCGTCATTGCGATATTTTTTTTGTTCTAAACCATATGGGAACCATCATTCTATTTGCAGAGATATTGGGGGTCAAAGTTCCAATGAAGATTACTTAGTACTATAAATTCAATACATCCATCAGTACAATGTTTTGAGTGCGTAACATTGAGTTCTACCACAAAACATGACTTTTCAACCCAAAAAATGTCGTGTCCCAGCAATATTTTTGCATAGATACCTACTTCGTTTGATATAGGTACTTACAGAATGTTTGGTTGACGGCTTCGTGTTGAGTCTTATTACCAGGTATATTGTGGCGTTATGTCCTCCTCTTTAATTAGAAAGGAAAGGAAGAAAAATGTCACACTGCACACTGGCAGATTCAAACATAAACATTAAAACTAAAAATGATTAATTTATCTTATTTGACTTAAAGATACTCGTAGCATAAGCAGTAGGTACAAACTTTAACAATAAAAAATATTTTTCCAAACACCATATAAGTCATTATAAGGTTACCAGCGCATTAAAAATCTATCATCATCATCATCTCAGCCGAAAGACGCCCACTGCTGGACATAGGCCTCCCAAGTGTGTGCCACATTGACCGGTCCCTTGCGACTCGCATCCACCGGATTCCTGCAACCTTCACCAGGTCATCAGTCCACCTAGTGGGAGGTGATTGCTAAACTTAAGTGGCAGTGGGCAGGGCACATTGCTCGCAGAACGGATGGACGTCGGGGCCGAAAAGTTCTGGAGCGGCGACCGCGAACCGGAAGACGATGCGTTGGAAGACCTCCCACTAGGTGGACCGATGTCTGACTATCGATTTATGTACTATGCGTGGCCGATACTCTGAAAAAAAAAACAAAATGGCGGAAAAAAATCCGGCCACGCTTCATAAAAAAATGTTCCAAGCCTAAACCATGTATTTAAACATTTTGAAAGACTTTTAATCGCCTTACCCCTGTTATAGACCCCTTAGAAATTCGGGACTAGAAATAACATTCTTCGTCGCCTGACACCCACCTTATCCCCCCTATTTCCTTTTCTGCTGGGGAATTTAAAAATAATTATGTAGAAGGTAAATAAAAAAAAACTTACGAGTATGTTGTGCGATAAAACTTTCTTCCCACTCTATCAACAATAATTATTGTTTTTGGACCGCCAAAGAATAACAATGAAAACGTATGTTTACGTTTTATGTTTTTCTTTGTATCCATAGAATAAGATAATACCGTATGTAGTTTTTGACGACCCGAATGGCGTAGTGGTAGTGACGCTGCCTTACGTTCTGAGTGTCCTGGGTTCGAATCCCGGTAGGAGCAAATGTTTGTGTGATGAGCATGGACATTTGTTTCCGAGTCATGGATGTTTATATGTATAATAAGTATGTATTTACAAACAAAAAAAAGTATATATGTAGTGTATCAACTATCTAGTGTCCACGACACAAGCTTTGCTTAGTGTGGCACTAGGTGGCGCTGTGTGTTAATGTCCAGCGATATTTATTTATTTATTTATAATCTAGATTGTTTGCAAAATAATGAGTTTTGTTTGTCTGAAAAATAATGATTTCAAAATGATGTAGTGAATACGTGGTAATTATTTCAGGGTCGGTGTCTTTTCCACCTTGCGTACCGTGGGTGGGTTGGGTTACTTCAATAACTTCGACCTAAATTGAGATAATGTTTGGCCTGGCCGCCGAACAACCAAAAGTAGTAGGTCCTTCGTAACGAATAGATGGCGATTAAAACGCGTGCTTCGGGAACTGTTTTACCGACTCGACTGAACATAGCTACTTCATAAACTGAACCAAGGAACTCATACTAACTAGAATGATGACATGCAAATTAAGAGTGGATGTCTCTGACTAGTATATAGTTATCTGTGAGTGGATGTCATCTAAAAAAAATTGTTTTAGTTTATTTTGTCTAATCGAAATCCTATTAGCTACAATTTATAATACAAAATATCCAAAAACAACAAAATGAAAATGGAGAATTGATAAAGTATGTTTAGGGGCAAGATTTCCAGAGGGCGCGACCGGTTAGCAAAAAACCCTAAAGAGGGCTCTCTATTCCCCGTATATGTACCTAAATGGTCTGTGCTGTTAGAAAATCATGTATGATTAAAACCAAAGAGGCATTTCGTGCGTGACAATTCGAAAATCATGATAATACGAGTATATATGACATTGTCTGAATTAAATAAAAACAACAATATTCCTTAGTATGTTTTTATAATTACGAATACAAACAAATTATCAACATCAAAGCGTCATACTAACTTATGAAATCCAACACCACACGTAAACAATCTTGTTTCTGATTGAATTGGGCGTCTTTCTCCTGTTGTTTTTCTTCATACTTCGAAATCATGCGAAACAACATCTCCCGGCTCCACTTTTAATCGTTTTATTCAAGTTTAAGTTGAAAAAATGCTCTTCATAGGTCCCAATAAATCAACAACAACGTCATCCTATTTTGACAAATTGTGATTGACATAAATTAAACATTGCCATATAAAAAGTTTGCAAATAATTCGAGTGTCTACTTTCATTTGCTAGTCTAAACGTAGTGATTATATTATAGATGCTCATAAACTCCTTGGATTATATACTCTGTGTGCCACAGAGTATATAATCACTACGCTGCGTGCGTACTCTTGTCATGTATTAGACTAGATTGGAATCGTGTTTTATTTAAATCAATCTTGTCTTTATATATCAAATTCATGAGGTTATTGGACCCAGATTGTTTCCGTGCGATTAATAAAAGTATTCGTTTTGAGTTCAGACATATTGTTGTAGTTTATTCCTCAGTTCAAAATATAACCTTCAAGACTCATGATGGCCGATCCCAAGACGACTGAATACCTACGTGATGTCGATAATTACGGCACTTGATTAAACTTGACTTGAAGTTTGTAACAAAGATGTTACTAATTCATGAAGAACATCTCAATGTGCGGAGTATGCAGCTTTCAAAAGGTATGTCTACTGGCCTTGGATTTTTATACGAGTAGTAAACTCATCTTTTAACATGTGTTATTTGTATTCAGGGCAAACAAACATAGCTACCTTTTTCGAAAGAAAACGAAGAGAAGGGCAAAAGCATCGTTGGGGCTCATGCACAGTGATAAAGCTTAGAGGGCCATTGTCAAAGAATGCATGCACTTAATGGATCGAGATACTTTCTATCGTTTATGATTTTACCAGGAAATCCTATGTATAATTTTTTGAAGTCAACAACAAGTCAAGTTACAAAATTAAATACGTAAATAAATGTTTAGGTACAGGATTTACTGAAGAACTTTGGAATCCGTCACCAGACCATCTGTACCCCACTCCCCACAGCAAAATGGAGTTGCTGAACGAGCCAACCACACCTTAGTGGAGAAGGCCAGGTGCATGCTTCTTGTTGTATCCAACAACAGTGTTTGCCGCCGACACCAACCAAGCAACAACCAAAGCAAAGCAGTTTTTGGGTACTAGTGAAAGGTAAACATCACTCTGTAAAAATAAAAAAAAAAAATAAAAAAGGTAACATTACGCTGTAATGTTTACCTTTTATTTTGAACATTTTCCTCCTTAGCACTTTTGGCTGTAAAGTTTATGCATTGAAAGAAAAACGTAAGAAACTTGATTCAAAATGTAAAAAAATACATGTTTGTTGTTTTTAAACGGGCCCTGTCAGTCGGGACTGATCATTCCTTAGCTGCCACGGTTTAACTTAATTACTTTATTTTTAAATTGTTCATTTAATTTTTTACTCTGGGCGCTCTAAATTTGCACGTCTTTCTACATCATTGTCACATATATACGTATAATCTCAACATGAATGATGTAACCAAGATTTTGTACCAATATTTTTGATTGAAAAGAGTGTCCATGGATTTTTTTGCCCATTCTTCTCCATAGAGATCTACGCTTTGGAATGTGCTACTACAGTACTCTCTTAAGTTATTATGCCTTGTGTCTGTGACTGTAGCCTCGCTTTTTAGGTTTCCGTAGCCAAATGGCAAAAACAGAACCCTTATAGATTCGTCATGTCTGTCTGTCTGACAGCCACTTTTTTTTCCGAAACTATAAGAACTATGATTTTGAAACTTGGTAAGTAGATGTATTCTGTGAACCGCATTAAGATATTTACACAAAAATAAAAAATAAACAATAAATTTTTCCCCAATACTTGGAACTGAAACTCAAAAAAATTTTTTTCATATAACTTAGTATATTTTTTTTCTAAACTGAATAGTTTGCGCGAGAGACACACCCAAAGTGAAAAAATGTGTGCCTCACCCCCCCCCCCCCCCCTGTAACTTCTAAAATAAGAGAATGATAAAACTAAAAAAAATATATGATGTACATTACCATGTAAACTACCACCGAAAATTGGTTTGAAGGAGATCTAGTGAGTAGTTTTTTTTAATACGTCATAAATCGTAAGAAGTGAAACTAATAACTTGAAAATTCTTCTTCAATCGGCCTCTAGAACAGTCTAGCCTAGTTCAGTCTTTGTGAGATTCAAATAATGAAATAGGGATACTCAGTAATGCCAGATGTGACGAATCTAGCTAGTTTAAGGCCCAAGAATAGATTACACCATTAAGTACCTCTGAATTAGATCATTCGCGTGATGAAACTTACATTCCAGGTGACACATCAATGGATACTTTGGCAGAGTACAGCGTTGCTGTAAACTTGAAACATCAACAACAGTCGACACACTTGAACAGCAACGGTAGCGGAAGCTTCGCTTTGTTAATCCTACCAACAGCAAGGTATCTTCTTGCACTCAATTAGTTAGTAAAAAAGGGCCTCAGCAGAACACCTTAAAATTATTCCACCAAAATATCCAAGGCAGTTCTTCCAAATTATTAGATATTGAATTGTTTTTAGGAAGTAGTAAGTTTGACATTATTTGTTTTACTGAACATTGGCTAAAGGATTACCAAATGCTTGTTAATTATGAGAACTATATGGTGGGTAGCTGCTTTAATCGTAAAACTATGCTTCGTGGAGGTTCCCTAATATTAATAAAAAATAGTTTTAAATATAAGCAACGTAATGACATAGTAGGTCTCTCGGTTGAACATTGCGTCGAACTGTCCTGTGTTGAGCTAGATAAGCATGCAATTGTGTGTGTGTACAGACCCCCAAACTATCAAAACTTTTCCATATTTGAATCAATAATGGAAGATGTCCTGGCAAAACTTGCAGCCAGTAATAAAGCTACAATAATTTGTGGTGATTTTAATATCAATATTTTAGAAGAAAATCCAAATAGCAGTCGGTTATTAAATCTTTTTAAGTCATTTGACTTGACTAAAGTTTTTATTGAACCCACTAGAATCACAACTTCTTCTGCTACTTGTATAGATAATGTTTTCTGCGATTGTGATTACTTAGATAAAGCCATAATAAATTGTTTGCCGTCTGACCATAGCGGACAAACTGTAACTTTTAGTTGTAAAACTCCAATACAAAAAGTTCAGATTAAATTTAGACCTATAACTTCTTGCAAATTAAATAGGTATAATATTTCCCTACAGAACAAGTTAAGTGTAATGAGCCAAGAGGATATTAATATAAATCAATTGTATGATCGTTTCTTTTCATTAGTTCACACGGAATTCAACAAAACTTTTGAAAAGAAGACAAAGAGTATTTGCCCTAAATTAATATTTAGTGATTGGGCAACTAGAGGTATCAGAAAAAGTAGGGAAAGGCTATTTGAGCTTTATAGCCTTAAGCCTTTTATAAACACTGAAACTTTTAGCAAGTATGTTGCTAAGTATTCAAAGATTTTTAGAAATACTTGCAAGGTTGCTAAAGCCCTGCACATAAGCAACAAGATCAAAACAGCAGAAAATAAAATAAAGACCGTTTGGAAAGTCATAAATAACGAGACTAACAGAAAGAAAATACGTAATAATAGCTTTACATTAGATACAGCATGTGGTCCTAAAAGCTCTGATCAGGAAGTAGCTCAAGAATTTGTAATTTTTTTTACCGAAATACCAATAAAAACTACGGAGGCTCTTAATTCCTCACCTGAAGCCTCAATTGGCTTATTAAAGGCGAATGTGTCTGGATGCCTGGCTGAATTTAAATTTAAACACATTAACCCTATGACAGTTATTAACGCTTTCCGGCAAATTAAAATCAAACTGACCGAAGATTTATGGGGAATGTCTATCAAAGTTTGTACATCTACATACCCCGTACTTAGCTTTAATTTTTAATGTATGTGTAGACCAAGGAGTTTTCCCGGATTTAATGAAATACAGTAAAGTCATACCTCTTTTCAAATCCGGGGACAGTAAAGATTCCAATAATTATAGACCTGTATCCGTGTTACCAGTTTTTAGCAAGGTTTTTGAAAAAGTAATGCTTAATCAAATGCTCTATCATTTTAACACCAACAGAATCTTACATGATCAACAGTATGGTTTCACCAAGGGACGTTGTACAACTGACGCCGGTGTAACCCTATTGAAGCACATATTTGCTGCGTGGGAAGAGTCCCAAGACGCAATAGGAATTTTCTGTGATCTCTCCAAAGCTTTTGATTGCGTAAATCACGACACATTACTTTTGAAACTGGAGCATTACGGACTGGGTAAACTTGCACTTAGCCTGCTAAAATCTTATTTGAGCGATAGAAAACAACATGTTCAAATAAATGGTGTTAATTCACAGGGTTTGAATGTAAAAATGGGGGTTCCGCAAGGCTCAATATTGGGTCCTTTCCTTTTTCTAGTATATATAAATGATCTACCCTATTTGTTGAAACACCAACCTCAAAATATGGTATTGTTTGCTGATGACACTTCTCTAATTTTTAAGATAAATAGACGGGCCCAAAATCTAGATGACGTGAATGATGCCCTACTTCAGGTCCAAAATTGGTTCACAGCAAACAATTTGGTATTAAATGAAAAAAAAACTAAATGCATAAGATTTTCATTACCGAATGTTAAAAGTAGTAGCAGCAGCATATGCCATTAGAAAAATCCGTCAATTCACAGATGTAGATACCGCTAGACTGGTCTATTTTAGTTACTTCCATAGTATAATGTCTTACGGTATTTTGCTATGGGGACGGGCTTCTGATATTGAGTCTATATTTATTCTGCAGAAAAGAGCCATCAGAGCCATATACAATCTTCGTAGGCGCGATTCTCTAAGGGAACTTTTTAAGGATATTGGCATCATGACGGTTCATTGCCAATACATCTACGAAAACATAATGTACGTTAGAAAAAATCTGCATCTTTTCGGTAAAAGAGGCGACAGACACAATTACAGTACTAGAAATAGGGACCAACTAGTTCAGCCAGGATTTAGACTCGCTAAAGTAGACTCATCTTTCATGGGGTACTGTTTGAGATGCTATAATAAAATTCCACAAAGTATTCTTGAACTGAATGAGACGAAATTTAAAACATGCATTAAACGCACACTATGTAAGCAAGCATATTACAAGTTGAGCGATTATATCGCTGATAAAAATGCTTGGCTCAATGCTGGGGCTGCTCTACAAGGACAGGGGCTCAAAAATTGATAGCATTAAATGGTATTGTTGGAGCTGCTGAAGATTGTACAACTATCTTTGCATTGTATAGATTCAATCTATTTATTATTATATAAACGCATAGCCCATATTGTGTGAGTACTATGTACTAGAAAGCTATCATTCACTGGAAACCTACTTTAGTTTTTGACTTGAATGTGTCCTGGCAGTTGAGAGTATGTCATGCTCACTCAAATGTCTCGCTGATTATGGCGCGTGTGTCGGACCATTTAGTTCCCTTCAAAATGGTTGAGCTGAATGGTGCTGATCCATGCGTCATGTGCGTGAACGGGCGCTGTCAGTTGTGACTGGTCATCTCTTAGTCGCCATGGTTTATTTGAATTAATTATTTTGTTTTTGAGTTGTATTTTGTTTTTATTTTGCTATGGACACTTTTAACGTGCACATCTTGCTACGTTGTTCTCACATAATATACCATCTCAACATGAATGATGTAACCAAGATTTTGTAACAATATTTTGATTTAAAAGAGTGTCCATGGAGTTTCTTGCCCGTTCTTCTCCATAGAGATCTACGCTAGGGAATGGGCAACTACAGTACTTTCACAGTTTTTATGTCTTGTGACTGGGACTGTAGCTACATTTAATTTTCATTTTTGTTTCGACAATTCAAAAGTGCGTGTTATTGGCCTACTTGAAATAAATGCTTTGATTTTGATTTTGATTTCGCAAGGAACGGAGTCCAAGAAATGGAGAGATGCTTTGTCGGATGAGTATAAATCATATTTGGAAAACAAATGTTTGGGCCATGACTAACTTGCCTGAAGGGCAGAGACCTCTGAAGTTCAAGAGGGTTTATAAAAGGATGAGAGGATTGAATAAATAAGTATTGATATATGAAGCTCAATTAGTAGCTTTTGTGTGCAAGATTGTACACAAAAGTATGGTGTTAACTACTACGAAACTTTCTCACCAGTGGAACGATTAGAACGCTGCTTGCTGTGGCTACAGAGATGAACATGGGCATGATCACCTTGATGCTGATGATGCACTACATTATTTTTTGAATGGAAACCTCAAGAAGGCTAACCTACATAGAAGTTAGAACAACCACAGGGCTTTGAAGATAAAAATAACACAAGTAAAATCTCCAGAATCGCCTGATTGAAGCCATTTATGGGCTCAAATAAGCTTCTGAGAGTTGGTATGAAAAATAAATAGGTTTTAATAGAAAGACAGGCAACTTGCACTCCTATGTAATCTGAAGGCTAATTCACGTAATTTTATGACACATCGATGAAGTTGTAGTGCAGCTGCAGTTAAGTTCGAGTGACAAACGGTATTCTTGTAATCTTTGAATTGCGCGTAAGCTGCGCGTGAACTGTACGACAGTCAAACGCTGTCAAACTTCCCTATAGTGTGGCCATATGAGAGAAAAAATATTACTCACTAAATAATCGAATAGAATCGATTACATTTCAACGAATATGACGTTATTTTAATATCAAAATAATACCCCAGTACAGATTGTAGTGCTTTTTCTTACTTTATAAACAAACAATTATGTTTTGATTCACTATCAAACCAATATTTTGCTAAAATTTGGCTGAATAGGTAATGGTCTGTCATTGCCTCATAAAACCTGTTTCGGAGACCTGGGCTGGGGTTCAGTCAGCCTGGGACAATCTCCCACTTGGGTAGACGGGCGCTCCTTGCCATACACGCTGGTGGCATACGCCTCCTGGCACCCCCTAGATAACTATGAGTGTGAAAATTTTAGTTTCTATTTTTAGATATATCTTTCAAACTACTGGACCGATTTACATGATTCTTTTACAGAAAATGGTTTTAAGCCAAGACCAACCTTTTGACATTAATTTACAAAAGATATCCTTACAAACAAAAAAACATGTTTGAAAGTTACGTAATAATATCATTTTCAATTTGACTTTTCGTTTTTACCTTTTAAATCGTTATAATTCAGTCTTATTGGACTCTATATATTAAGTTAATACCAGTTTAACATAAAAATAGCATGATTCTAATAAGATTTTACTTAGGCAAATTATTATCACGCTTGCTGGCGGTGCCGCGCGCGCGGACTAATCTGTTAGGGGAGGCGCCACTGACGCGTACGCTCCGCACTCTCAACCTCATTGACGTTGATTTATTTAATAATTGTTTCCATCTTTCCTTCTCTCCTTCGGATTTGGAATATATGTTGATAATTTGGCTATCAATTGCCGAGTCAAGTTTTTGCTCAGACGGTAGGTTTTCTGTAATTCCCGACTGAAAAACGGAATGGATCCACAGAAAACCGTTGTCTTCTTATTGCTTGACTACGTTCTTCATCAATTTCGGCAGCGAGGAAAAAAAATCTCAAACCAAGTTGGAAACTCATAATATTCACTAAAAAGTTACAAAAATCATTTAGAATTCCATTGAAAAAGACTTGTAGTTAACTTGTCTACATACAAAAAACCATTTTAAACACTTACATTTACAAAAAATACAATTTGATGCTAACAAAAGTAAATAACGAGGAACTTATGTTGTGCTTAAACGAAACTGCAGAAACTTCTATGCTGTCATTTTGACACGTCAAATGAATAGTAGAATACTGATCATGTTTCGTTCCAAAACACGCACCAAAGACGCGCAACAGTAGAATACCGTTATTGCGCTCGCGTGACGCGAGCGTGACTGACAGTGGTAGAGAATACGAAAAGCGTTGTTTTGATCGAAACTTAATTGCAACTGCACTGCAACCGCACTTCTTTTGTTACGTGAATTAGCCTACAGGGCTGACTGACACTTGTACAAGCAGATTGCAAAGAAAATAATATTACGTTTGGGTTGCCATTGCTTCAAATACTCAACAGTACGTTACAATAAAAACTTTTTTTGCTTAAAATAAAACCTAGTTTTCACGTTTTCTGTTTTGAAGTCGGATTTATTTTTTAGCAAAAAAGTTTTTATTTTTCACTTTTTGGTGGTTCACATGTGCCCACCCCTTCACAGCGTACCAGTGTGATGTTATGTTATGAACTGGTGTAAACAATAGACAGACATGACATTTCAGCAATCCCAGTCCATTTGCTATCATTTGTTGAGGAGTTCCGTTGCTCCGAAGTTCTTCATCAAATCTTCACCAAATTGAAATGAGAGCTCTCCGAAAAAGTAATCTTCTAAAAACTACCCAAATCGCTTCAAGTGTGCCTATAAAATTGGAAGAGCTCTCGCGCTATTCCTTCAGGATCCCACGATCAGATCCTGACTGGATGATCATGGGACCTGGGAAGTATAAACCCTTTCAAACTAAAAAAAATAATTCAAATGGGTCCTGCCATCTTCGAGTAATAGGGGAACACAGACGAATTGAGAACCTCCTTCTTTTTGAAGCCGGTTATAAAATACAATATACATATTAATATGAGCATTAATGGCTCTAATTAAGGTTTATTATGTTAATTTATTGCTCCCTAGAAATATAACTTGTTGAAATGCAGTTAGGATTAAGAACAACAAATAAATATGAGCGGCTACGCCTGAGCTAGACAGAGCCTGTATTTCAGGACACAGTGCTCTTCCCAGAGTTATGAGCGGAATTAGCAAAGGTTGGACATTACATTACATTTTAGTGAAATAACATTATAATTTCCACTTTAACCTGGTTAACTTTAACTTACGTTACGGGCAATTCATTCTAAATAGCTCGTCTGCACACGCACATCTATCTCTTTCTTACTCTCTTATCTGCCTGCGACTAAGTACACATGTTCGATAAATAATTACATATATTTATTGTAGATACACACATCAAAAGTGTCTAGGGATCAAGCATTTTTATGAGGATTTCTTGAGATTGAGATGTGGCTTTGTAATAAATTTATGATTTTATAAATTTATATGGATCCTTTTTGGTGCATTTCATAATTTGAAACAGGAACTGTCAATCAAATTCGAGTAAAAGATGAAAATCAGCTGTCAATATTTTCCCTATAAAAATATACAACGCATTGAAGACATTATTAGTGCTACTGTTTCCCTACTACTCAGAGCCGTGGGAATGATAGAAGCTGGTTCCCGGCAACGTACTGTGGCTTTAGCTCTGAATACAAGTCAGAGTGTTATCAGTCGACTTTGGACACGTTACCGAAGCACTGGTACCGTGGCTGAGCGCCATGGAGGACGGTATCGCTGCACCACACGGAGACAAGACCGATACATTCAAATCTTAACTCGAAGATCTCCAACAATAACCGCCATGATGTTAGCCGTGAGGCTTCATCACTCTTCAGGGAACTTAATTAGCGACCAAACAGTCAGAAACCGCTTGCATGAAGTGAACCTTCATTCCCGAAGACCACTATGGGTACCACCTAAGCAATGCACAATGGTAGGATTCGATATCAATGGGCTCTTGAACACAGAAATTGGGCAGAAGAACAATGGCGTTTCGTGTGCTCTGATGAGTCTCGTTTTGGTATGAGACCGGATACAAGACGTATACGACACTGGAGAACCCCTGGACGCCAACAGCGATTAAAATCCTGCCAGGAAGTCCATCCTTATAGTGGTGGAACCATCATGGTATGGGCGGGTATTTGGATCGGCGGAAGAACTGAGTCGATTTGGATCAGAGGCAACCTCAACGCTCAAATTTATGCTGAGACGATTGTATCAGACGTCATCGTTCCTCTACAAGTGCAAATCGGTCCCTTATTTCAGTTAATGCATGATAATGCACGACCGCACACCGCAAGAGTTGTAAGACAGACTCTCGCCGCAGCTAACATCAATGTCCTGCCCTGGCCTGCTCAGTCGCCAGACTTGAACCCGATTGAGCATGCATGGGATATGCTACAGAGAAGAGCTCTGCCGAATATGGAGGATATCCAGTCGCAAGAAGACCTTTTTTTGTTGTTGCAACGAACATGGGCGGCCATTCCACAGCGTGATTTGGATGAACTCATTTTGAGTATGCCAAACCGATGTTCTTGTGTTGTTAGTGTTCGCGGTAGAAACACGGATTATTAATTGTTTAAGTTACCCAATAAAATTTTAAAGAAAACTGTTATTTCAGTCTTTTTTCCGAACTTTAATGTTAGTGGTTCAAATGTCAAAAATCCCTATATTAGGAAAATGGCAAATTTCTTTATTAATGCAAAGGTGACTTGGTTTATCGTTACTGTGACAAACGAAAACACTTTATTTGATGAATCCTTAAAGAAAATTTTAATTAATATCAATCAGGAGAAAAGTTATTGCAAAAATATATGTTGATCCCTAGACACTTTTGATGTGTGTATGTTTATAGGTACAGCTTTCCTTTGTTGGGTTGAAATTAATGGAATAAATAAATGTATTTCGAAACAAACATTCCTCCATAAGACGTCATAGATACTGTCTTACTTGCTTGGAAATTGAATTCTTTATTTAATATCTTTTTAATTACACACCGACAAATTCTGATATTTGGCGACAATTTTCGACTAATTGGTGACAAAATATGGAAGAAAACAGATCTTTGCTATATGCCTTAGTTTATGTAGTATAAATGTGGCCAAGCTGGGGAGATTCTCTTCAGATCGGCCACCTATTATAAATCCTTATATCTTTTGAACCAGTCACCGACAAATTCTGAAATTTGACGACAAATTTCGACGAACTAGCGACTAATTTTTTGAGTTATCAAAATTCAAATCCCTGATGGTGGCCAAGCCAGTGTCAATCACACCTGTTTGTCTGCAAAGGTTTACACGGCAGCAAACTCTGAGCGAAGCAAATGCCATGTTTTGTACCTGTCAAGGTCAAGGTCACTTCAAGGTCGAAAATCGTTTGCATTATGGTGCTCCCTCACCGCGAGCATTCGCCTGTAATGCAACAGTCCAAGATTCGATTTTGTACGGAAACAAGAGAATCTGAACTGTTACATTACAGGCGAATGCTCCCGGTGAGGGAGCACCATTGCATATAGTTTTATTTTATTAATGGAGTTGGCAACTGTGGAACTAATGGCGCTAGCACCGCTTGTACCAAACATCGTCATTGGTTGAACATCTGTCAGTGTCATTTTATATTTCAAAATAGTTTGACCTCATTGGTCAGATTAGGTCTATGCGATGGACGCGCCGTCTACAATCAGCTTTGACCGGCCTGCCCCATTGTCAAGGAAATAAGAAAATCTGAACAGTTACATTACAGCACCATTACGTATATAGTTTTATTTTATTAATTGTCACGGAAACAAGAGAATCTGAACTGTTACATTACAGGCAAATGCTCCCGGTGAGGGAGCATTTTTTAAATTGTCAATCAATAGACACGTGTACAGACGTTATTATTAAGAATTTCTCATCTCTCATCAATCGTAATATTCGTGCGAAATGACGTTATTCAAACCATTCTGATTCGATTTCTAGTGACATTTGGAACTATGTATTCATTTCCGCCATCGTGGATTTTGTTTTACTGTTTTCCACCTTTTGTGTCACAATATCTTCTGATAATTGTTTAGTGGTAGTTAAAGATTAGTTTAAATTTTTAATGTATTATAGGTATAATCGTTGGAACAATGTTGGATCGTTGGAATGAATTTTTATTGCTATCAGATGACAACTCCATTGTTTCGGAGAACAAAACAATGGAGTTGTCATCTGATTGCAATAAAAATCAAAAATGTCGGCTAGCTTTTTAAAAGGGTATGTATGAAAAATTCTTAAACCTATTTCAAAAATAATACCGGTTTGCAAAAGTTATATTATATCACTGAAACACTTAACTTTGTATTTTCTAGAAATCAAGACAACACCTTACCGATTTATGCAGAATTACAATAGTACATTGTTACCCTAGGGGTACAAGTAACTTATTTAGTCCCGAGATGGAGTTTGGCGCCCGAAAATAGTGAGGGCGTCAATAGTTCGAGGGACTAAATAAGTCTTTAACCCTAGGTAAACACTGTGCTTTTCATTACGCATACAAGGAAAATAAAAATAAAAACATAAATAGATCGGAAAAAAATCAAGATCTGGTTGCCGCTTTCCCATTTTGTTTTCCTATTTTGTTTTTTTTTCTGTGGCCGGCCAGCTATTCAGCCATTACCTATTTTATATTTTCATCATTGAAAAAAGGGTAAATATTTTCCCCAGATCTGTTATTTTAAAGAAATAGTTGAAACTAAATTATAATGAAGTTATATAGAAAATATATGTTCTTTCGTTTGAGATTGATTGAGAGGCTGTATAGAAGTTGGATCATGGTTCACTAGAAATGTGAAAATATAACTATGTTTTTTAAATAATTTGACAGCTGTCAGTTGAAAGCGATTCTCCCTAGGAATGAAAAGTATTACTTTCAACACGCTCCTCAGGCAACTTCGGACCTACTTTCCAAGTATGAGTACTGAAAAATGTATTGCCCGCGTAAGTTTTTGTTACTAGAGTCGACGAAATCTAAGAAGTCCGTTTTGACAGCCGTCATATCCATAGAAAATTGACACAGCTATTGGAAATTGAAGTTTATTACTACTACGCTAAAAAATGTCAAAACGGGCTTTTATTTTTTGAATACCCTATGTCACTATGTTATCAATATTGATTATGTGGTGCAATTATTATAAAGACTTTGAAATTAACACTTAAAAGATTTTTATTTTATTTTAAGACTGCTGATACGGATGACAAAAATACCTCGCACAACGAAGGCATTCCTGCAGTTATAGTAGGTACCTATGTTAGACAGTTTTGTTTGTTACACGAAAAAGAGAAGTATTATTTATTTTTCAAAAGACTAACTAAAATGGGTTGGATAGCTCGTTTATATGCAGATATTCATACATATTTATCTTTGTTTCAGACGGATAAACACTGTGAAAAAATTAGCGTTTCTTCATACATAACCGAGGCACTAGTCGTAAGTGATAAGTTTATCTCTTAACGGGCCAGCGCAGCGGAGCATGCGTTTTTCATACAAACGTAATACCAAAATAATTTGATAACCAAACATATTCCTAAGGTAGTGTTTATTTATTTGGATTGGATTACAGAATATCTATGTTCCCAAATTGTATATTTTAAAAGGACAATGATATAAAGACGGGATATGAGGAATTTAAAATTTCTATAGAAAACTTATTTTTCTCATAACTCTAGTTTAAATCAGTATCCATTCAAAATATATATTTGAGAACCTAGACATTCTGTAATCCAATCGAAATAAATCCACACTACCTTAAGAATATGTTCGATTGACAAATTACGAGTATTTTGGTATTACGTTTGTATGAACGACGCACGCTCCGCCGGCCCCGCACTAAGCTCTAAATAATTTTTAATTTTTATTTATTTTTCAGATAGGCAGACAGTGTTCAAGTGATAACGATACTACAGAAATGTCAGTTGAGCACACTATTGAGGTACCAGTGAGTACTCAGTTTATATAAATAAAAACAATTTTGAATTATTCATTGCAAGATCATTAATATAATTAAACTAATTTTAAGATCAATTATGACGGCTAGTTAGCGGTTAATAGTTGGCGGCCGTTTAGTGTAAAATAAACGCAGCTTTTGATAGAAGTAAGATGTGACTAAAGTTTTTGTTTGGTAATTTGTTCGAGAGGTTTTCGCGAAATCAATAAATAGATATTTTGCATTTTTGACATGATGAAACTAAATTATTTAATATTTTATTATATGTATGGATTAATGTTTGTTTCAGATTGAGAAAGAAACACAAAATTTCAATCATGTTTCCAAAGAAATTTTGAACAGTTCTCAGCCCAAGTCTTTGTTTGATTGCACTTCTCCGGGAAAAACTGATTGCACTTCTCTCGAAGTTACATCTGACAGAAAACTGAGTACGGTACTTATATTACTATAATTTTCAACTAGGCTTCTAGGCCGGCTAGGCTTCTAGCCGGGTAGGCTTCTGCCTGCTATAACTATATCTATACATATAATAAAAGAGTAAAAAAACTGTGTCCGTACGTTGAATGTATTTAAAAAATAATAATTGAGGGGGGTTTAGAAACAGTAATAGAGCATGAATCCAAAAAAAAACTCTGTCTGTTTGTCTGTTTGTTTGTACACGCTAATTTTCGGAAGTACTGGACGGATTTGAATGATTTTTTTTGTTGTATAGATATTAAGACTAGGCAACGTATAGGCTATAGTTGAACACCTGATGCAGAACCGCAACAGACCAGCTAAACTATAAGAGATACAAAAATGACACCATAGCAAAAATTGTTCCACATGATGAGCATTTTCTGCTAAGAGAATAGATTTGAAAATCTGGAACACCTGATGTGGAACTCCAAGTGCCCAGCTACACCATAACACATCTAGGAATGGCGTCTTAGCAAAAGTTGTTCAATCTGATGAGCACTCTCTGATGACTTATAAAAATCGAAGATCTGGAACACCTGTTGTGGAACTCCAAGAGCCCAGCTACACCATAACACATTTAAGAATGACGTCTTAGCAAAAGTTGATCGGTCTGATGGGCATTTCCAGTTGACTTTAAAAAAATCGAAGATCAGAAACATCTGATGTGAAAATTATTACAAAGCTATCACTAATTTCACTGTATAATTATTATAAAATAACATCAGCTGGAAGTACCTCCACGCGGTGAAAGCGGTATCAGTTTAGGACTGATTTTCGATGACGATGGTACATCATTGAAAATTTGACTGTACTGGCCAAAACTCCCATTTAGCCTTCGGACTCATGTTATTTCAGTGTTTAATTTTCTTTTCCATTTATCTTCGTGACTCGGTAGCCTACCCGGTAACGCAGGGGAGCAGTCACTTAGATTTTAACTGATCAGGTATCTTCACAACGAAAGTATAACCATGCTTAGAAAGAGGTCAAATCTTTCCCAATGTTCCAAAGGAGCTAAAAGATTGAGGATCATAAGATCCCAAGAATCTACCGAAGAGCGTCAGGAGAGACTTGATGCTGTTCGAGAACATCAGGCTGCAACTTGCTCCGTGGAAACCTCTTCGGACCGCGAAGCACGCCTGCGTTATCAGCGTATTTACGCATCCACATCCAGGTCTCTAGAGACCAGTGAAGAATAGATGCACGACTGACCACTGATCGTGAACGTCACGCATTGTCTCGCGAGTCGGAGACGTTTACCGATACAGAATCACGTTTGAGTTCTCAGTGTATTCGCACATCTACTAACAGGTCTTTTGAAACGAATGATGAACGTGATGCGCAACTAACTGCTGATCGAGATTATCATACATTGTCCCGAACACGCAGACAACAAAATATTCATAGTCAGTTAGAAAGTGAGAGAGAAATAATTGCTGGAGTACGGCATGAAGAGACAGAAGAAGAGCGCAACGAACGTTTGAATTCTGATCGACTTCGACATTGTCTGAACAGAATGTCGATATCATCTGAAGAATCCGATGTGTCTCAAAATATAACCGTATGGCATGGCGACCTTCCTTGGGTTGATAAGGAACGGAGTGCATTTACGTATACTCCTATGATTGAATACGCCATATATTCCGCCATCGGAGGTATGGTTCAAAATTGTACTTTTTGTGAAGCTGTCAAATGGCAAAAAGAAACAAACGGTATGTGTTGTTCAGGTGGGATAGATCCGTTATTTTCCCGTCCCCGGGCCGGGCTCTTAGAATTCGACATCAGACGTTTCAGATCTTCGATTTTGACGACCCCGTTGTCGCTGGCATAAGCAACAGGATCCGCGTACGAAGTCGCGGGCAGAAGCTAGTCTATACATATAATAAAAGAGTGAAAAAACTGTGTCTGTACATTGAATATATAAAAAAAAATTGAGGGGGGTTTAGAAACAGTAATAGAGCCCGAATCCAAAAAAAAACGTCTGTCTGTTTGTCTGTTTGTTTGTACACGCTAATCTTCGGAACTACTAGACGGATTTGAATGATTATTTTTTTTGTTGGACAGATATTTATTCTGTGCAACATATAGGTTAGTTATAAAATAAATAATGTTTAAAATGGCAAAAAATTATGCCATTTTTGCATGTCACTTTTGGTGATCCCATCAGGCGCAGAACCTAAAAAACCTTTCCTCAATAAACAAGCCGCAATTTTCTATGCAATGAAGACTGCTGCTGGAGCATTATTTTACACATTTCCTTTCATGGTCAATAGACTCCCCTGCCATCACATTCCATGCACGATGCTGATACTTATTTTTTATATTTATTTCAGATTGAGCGGGAGGTACAAGATATAGGGGCTTATTCCACTAATGGGCATAGAACAATATTATATGAGCCATTTTATAACAGAACTTCTAAAGTCTTTATTTAATTGTGGATTAGCTACATTGAAATTAGAGTCAACATAAATCACGTAGGCTTGAATTCACATATGTTTGTTCATTGTGTGTTACAAAAATAAAATAAAATCTTCATTGGCTGATGTGAACACAGACCGGCCGTTGCAAGCACAGCTCAATCAATTTTTGGCTGGAGTAGGTTTACCCAATATGTCAGCTTCGCTTTTTTATACTTTTTATATGTAGTTGTAAGTATTGTGTAAATAATTGTATAATATTTAAAACATCAACTCGCTAATAATTATGTGTTTTATTGTACAAAATATCAATTTAAAATGAAAATATGTTCAATGTGAAAACAAATAATAAAAAACAGAATCACTGTGTTAAATATAATGAAAAAAATAATCATGAACATTTGTAAATATTTAACTAAGTTTAAAATGGAAATAGATAAATCAGAAAAAACAAGATGTAAAAAAAAATGTTAGGACAACTCCAAGACGTGTACGTACGTATCATTATCCCTTAAAAATATGTGTTTGGGAACATAGATATTCTGTAACTTAATCGAAACAAATACACACTACCTTAAGAATATGTTTGATTTACAAATTATTTAGGTGTTACGTTTGTATGAAAGACGCATGCTCCGCCGGCCCCTTAAGAAGTTTTTAAAAGAATATATTTTAAAGTAGGTACTTCTGTGTAAATTATATTTTTAGTTTTATTTTCTTATGGCAGAAGAACATACTGATTGTCTCCGCAACCCGATCTTCACAACGCGACATAAGGTTGGCCACGGCCAACTAACACAAAAGCAGTCTGAAGACGTAAATCGATGCCTACGTGTTTAAATGTTTGCCCCTGAGATTTATTAATTGTTACGGTTATTCTTTTAAAATTACGTAGCACACACAGGTTTTCTATGGAAAGGAGTGACAGGCAACTTGCATTAGTCTCTGGAAGATGAAGTCGTTGCTAGTTTGTAACGGGTAAAGACTTGCATTGAAACAAAAATAAAAATACAAATTAAAAAAAAAGTTATAAACAGCAGAATCGTTCTATATTGTGACTAGCGGACGTCCCGCGGTTTCACCCGCATAGTTCCCGTTCCCGTGGGAGTACGGGGATAAAATATATCCTATGTTACTCGTGGATAATGTAGCTTTCGAATGGTGAAAGAATTTTTAAAAACGGTCCAGTAGTTTTTAAGCCTATTCATTACAACCAAACAAACAAACAAACAAAGTTTTCCTCTTTATAATATTAGTGTAGATGTAGATAACGGGCTACTACGGAACTCTATACATTGCGCGTTTACAACTCATGTCATGGTAATAAGTTTAGAATGTTTCAAACAATGCCCAAAAAATTTGAAGGTTCCCCTTTATTTTTCTGGAATCCCATCATGAAATCCTGACTTATACTTTCCATCAGCTCAGTAATATGAGATGATGATTTCAAGGCACAAATATCTCAATTGCGTTAGAAACTATATGCCTATAAAATTTGAGGGTTGCCCTCGATCCCGTCATCAGATTCTGAGTTGGTGACAATGGGAGCACCTCACCTCGGGAGTAAAATACATAAAGTCTTACATAGATCGCTCTCCTTTTTTGGAAAAAAAAATATATATATTTAGCATCCAGTAGTGACTATGTTTAAAATAGAACAACGAGGTACCTACATAAAGTAATGAATACAGACGTTTATTCTAACTTGTAACAAAATATCAATTGCTGAAACTATCCTTAACCGCCACAAATCATACCGAATCCAATTAACACGTTATTGTTTAGAAAAATAGCGAGTAATACACAAAATAGGAAAATACAAATCTTACAGCCCTTTGAGCGATATTCCCAACGAGTCTCTCGCGACCAAAGACTAATGCAAGTTGTCTGTCACTCCTTTCCATATACGTGACCTGTGCTACGTACAAACTCATTTCTTCATAATACTCGTACTACGCAAAACCGCATTTCTTCCTAACAATATATTAACTCCATAGTCCACATTTTAAAATTTTTCCTCACTACTTAATTAATTATAAAACTGCCATTATTCAGAATTCGACCATTTGTGACACGGCAGTTTTACTCTTGCTTTTACAATGGCTAATACTCGTAGTACCTATTGTGTAATGAAATAAAAACTAGGCGACCGCTTTTCCGGTCAAAAAACATACTGTGCGATGTTATACAGGGTGGAATTTTTCAGCGCCACATGTAGGGAAAGTTTAGTATGAAAAAGAATGCAGATTTGTTTCTTTTTAAAAATAAAGGAGTGTTTCCTTTGAGTAAAATTTGCTGTCTCCAGTATTTATAGTACTTTCCCTCTAGGTGGCATTGAAAAATTTCAACCTGTATATGAACCAATTTTAGGTAACCAGAAAGATTCACAAAATGATACAAACGACAGCACATCAAACTACTACAATCTGTTATTTTTTTAATAGATTTTAGATTTAGATTACACCGATCATGCCCCAAATAAATAAATATCACCGTGAGCGCTTTCAAATGACGTGAAATCTAAATCGGAACGCAAAATATTGATGTGAGCGCTGTGAGTGATTATTTTCTAATACGGAACGCGGCCTTGGTTGGGAAATTTTGACAGTTTCGGGTAGCTTGATGTGCTGACTTCTGTACCTTCAACAAGTGTCGTGTACACGCAGCAAAAGTAATAAACCAGTGCTTACCATTATCCCGTCCTTTCCTTTTCTTCTTTCCACTAGAACTAGATGATTTTGATGTCTTTTCAGACTTATCTTTACTTTTCCAACGACTTAACATGGTTACTTATTCACAATCACATCACATCTTACACAACACATTTTTCTACCTCCACTTTAACACAAAACACTTTTTAGTTCCTGAATAAGTTTCTCACTCACTGAACCACACTGAAGAGTATGTCCACACATCTTCTTAAAATGCTCCAAAATTCACTTAACTTAGGTATTACACTTTGTATTGGGTTACTATAAGGTTTTTTAATAAGATATGTATGTATTCGTTTATTTCAATTCCGGTTTTTTCTTGTCGTTGAAGTTTTGCTATAATTATACCCGAATTAGTCTTTGATTATTATTGAAATCACTTATTACTTTTTACTATTTCACTGTTTTAAAGCTGATTATTTAAAGATTATTTTCACACTATGCCTGTATAGAAAAAAGTGACTTGTAGTTAACCATTGATGGGATCCAATCACTCTTGCTAATGGTTAAACGATTTGATCAAGACTAGAAAGAAAGAAATATAAATTGTTAGACCGCACCGGACGAAACACAAAACACAATGGTTAAATTACAACACAACTACATGTACAAGAAAAAATAAAACGAAACGAGTCCTAGACGAGGCCAACTACCTACTATATAGTTCCGAATTATTCCGCGGAAATGAGAATAGCATTCTTTAATTAAGAAAGTAGTGATATTTTGGAAAGTCTTATAAACATCGCTATCCGTTACGGTTTTATAACTGATCATTTTTTAGTTAAAGTCGATGCATGAATGTGATGCACAATAACGAATGGCAGTGAATCTAAACGTCATTTGATTTTTTTGTTGTTCCCCTTAACTACTTTGCAGCCACATTGACTATTTTTCAGAATAGTTGTATTCTTTAGATTTAGTGAGGACGCGGACGGAGTTTTTCGAGAAGATTTTCCTGTTTAACTCGTTTATGTTTATGAAAACCAACGTTCCTGAATAGTCTGTTATTCATTTTTGGTCCTTTTTGAAGACTGAAAGTGAAAACTGAAGGACTTGTCGCGAACTTTACATAAAATCGGGTATTAAGTTGTACCACTAGTAAAACATAAAAAGAAATGATTTAATCAATATAACAGCCATTAGTTACTGAAATCTTGACCGATGTTTCAGGTTAAATATATAAATAAACGATTTCGAAAGGAAAAAATGTATTTCAATACCTCCCCCAACCATTTGACACATCAATAATCTATGTAAACAATCAAATAAACTATTTCGAGAGGAAAAAGAAAGTATTTCAATACCTTCCCCAACCATTTGACACATCAATAATCTATGTAAACAATCAAATAAACGATTTCGAGAGGAAAAAGAAAGTATTTCAACACCTTCCCCAACCATTTGACACATCAATAATCTATATAAACAATCAAATAAACGATTTCGAGAGGAAAAAGAAAGTATTTCAATACCTTCCCCAACCACTTGACACATCAATAATCTATGTAAACAATCAAATAAACGATTTCGAGAGGAAAAAGAAAGTATTTCAATACCTTCCCCAACCATTTGACACATCAATAATCTATGTAAACAATCAAATAAACGATTTCGAGAGGAAAAAGAAAGTATTTCAATACCTTCCCCAACCATTTGACACATCAATAATCTATGTAAACAATCAAATAAACGATTTCGAGAGGAACAAGAAAGTATTTCAATACCTTCCCCAGTCATTTGACAATAGGTATAATCTTTTAATACTCGTGGGTGAAGGAGACTTGTACTGCCTTATATGGGAGAAAACAGATCTTCGCTAGGTGCCCTAGTTTTTGAGAAATAAATGTAGCCAAACTGGGTAGACTCTCTCCAGATCGGCCCCCTATAAACCCTTAAAGCCCCTTATATCTTTTGAACCAGTGCCCGACAAAATGGCGACAAGATTCGACTAATTAGCGACAATTTTTTTGCGTTATCAAAATTAAAATACCTGATGGTGGCCAAGCCAGTGTCGATCACACAATTCTCCCTTATGATACTTTCAGCATTATCACCGAACCGATCCAGTATGTAGTAAGGAGACCAGACATTACTTTAACTTAATGATTATTTAGAGGGCTATGAGTATTCCTTGTGTAAATATACTTGTCATAACCTATCCTGTATAGACTAGTTTATAGTATTAATAAATATATTTATAGTATTTTATAAAGGGTGTAAAACACCTCTGCGGAAACTGCGCGGTATCTTCTCGTCCAACTTACCGCAGTGTCTCAAGACGAAAGTCTATAACCAGTGTGTATTGCCAGTGATTACATACGGGACGTCGCTCACAATGGGCCTTATCAAAATGCTTAAAGTCACCCAAAGGGCAATGGAAAAGGCTATGGTCGGAGTTTCCATGCGTGATCGAATCAGAAATGAAGACATCCGCAGGAGAACCAAGGTCACCGACGTAGCCCGAAAAATTGCTAAACTTAAGTGGCAGTGGGCGGGCACATTGCTCGCAGAACGGATGGCCGTTGGGGCCGAAAAGTTCTGGAGTGGCGACCGCGAACCGGAAGACGATGCGTTGGGAGACCTCCCACTAGGTGAACCGATGACCCGGTGAAGGTTGCGGGAATCCGGTGGATGCGAGTCGCAAGGGATCAATGTGGCGAGACTTGGGGGAGGCCTATGTCCAGCAGTGGGCGTCTTTCGGCTGAGATGATGACCTCAGAACTTTCGACTGCGTGAACCGATTTTGATAATTCTTTTTTTTATTTGGAAGCTGGTGCGTTCCGTGTGGTCAAATTTCCATTTGGTTAAGATCTGGTGCTGATCTTCGGATATATTAATGGAACTCTTAAAAATTAGACGGCAAATCTGCAGTGATTGCTGCAATCGCTTGGATGTTTATTGTTTATACAATATCATGACAGAACATCACGCCTGTATGCTCTGAGTGGGTACGCAGAGGTGTACAATACTCCCAGATTTCGACAGTTAGGTGTGTTAAGTTCCATTTATTAGGGATGAGCCTATTACCGTGACATGTAGGTACTGATTTTTTCTTATTTTTTGGAAAGGGTGTACTTCAAGGGTAACTGTGAAAAAAATGTAATTCGCCATTTTATGATGGCAGCCATCTTGGATTTGAAATTTATCATAGCGTAGCGTAGCATTTGACTATTCAAGCCCTTTCATTTGATACCCATATTGAAGAAGTTGTTTAAATATATTACTATGTAAACCGCCATTTTGTAGCGGCGGCCATCTTAGACCGATTTTGATCAAACATAGCTAAGAACACTTCCTACTAATTCACCTTTCAAACAAAAAACAAAACAAAATTAAAATCGGTTCATCCGTTCGGGACCTCCCGAACATGTAGGTACGTGTACGTGTGAGTGTGTGTGTACACACACACACACACACACACACACACGTCAAACTTATAGCACCCTGTCGTTTTTGCGTCGGGGTTAAAAAAGTTTCGATTCAAAAAATATCGTGTTCAAGAGTACAAATAAATTAATGTACTCGTACCTATTGCTTGCTCATTTCATGCAACTTCAACTTGTACGTTTTTAATAAATAAAACTTTCACTCAAATATAAATTTCGTTTTGTAATAAAGAAAACTTTGAATTCCCCATTTTGCACGTGGCTAAAACGCTATTCGCGAAAAGCCAAAAAAAAAAGAAACCTCATTATTTTAGTCTATGGCCGATCGCATTGTTGGATGCGTGCGCATAGGAAAACTGGTTAATACCTTTTGCTCGCCATTGCGAAAAATGTTTCACAACTCGTTTTCACTGTGTCAACTATAGTTATTTATTGATTAAAATGTCTACAAGTACTTGTTATGAAGAAAATGATTCATGTTGTACACCGCCCAATATAAGATGTGAAGCCCTTACTTTATGGAAAGTTTACTAAGTACCTGAAAACTTCAAGAACCAAATGATTTTTTTGTATTAAATTATTTTCTTCACAAGTGTGCTGAAAAACGTCGTATGATACACGTGTGATTAATGATTACCGTCCTCGGCACTCTTAAGACCCTCACCTAACGGCTCGGGTTTCAATGGCGCCTCAGCGGTAGTCTAGTCACCAACATTACACACTTGTACCATAATGTACTATTCCCAATGGTAAAAATATTTTTTAATCGAAAAAGGGCATTTTATTCATTGATAACAGTGAAGAAAACGTATTTAACGTATTAACGTGTATTTTACGGACTATTATGAAAAAAAAAGAAATTAAACGTGCCGACAAGAAATAGAACACTGAATTTCGAATATTGTTCTAATTTCAAACAGTTTCGAATACTGTTCTAAATTCAATACAAGTAATACATGGAGTGACTGGCTATCTGACCTTCACAACCCAGTTAGTACTGGGTGCGTAACAGTGGCGAACGGTGAGAGAAGAGTCAGGAGAAGCCGAAATAAAATTGGGAAGGTTTTTTTTTAATTAATTTTTTTTTTTTTCTACGTTTATTTTGACCTCATTTTAGTTATCAGTGGCCCCGAAAACCATGAAAATGACACCCATGAAGATAAATCAAAAATGTTCATCGATACCATTAACCATCTTAGATTTTAATTTTGACCTCATTATCATTATCAGCGACCCCAAAAACCACGAAAACGACACCTATGAAGAAAAAACAAATATTATCTTCGGCACCATCTTGGATTTTCATTTTGACCTAATTTTCATTATCTACCCCTAAAAACCACGAAAACGACACCCATGAAAAAAAACCGAAAGTTTTCGTCGGCGCCATCTTGGATTTTGATTTTGACCTTATTTTCATTATCAGCGACCCCAAAAAACCACAAAAACCCATGAAGAAAAAACCGTAAATTTTCGTCGGCGCCATCTTGGATTTACATTATGACCTCAGTTTGATTATCATTTTATTTTGCATAGAAAGTTAGCTACCAAAAAGCCGATAACGCCTGCGGGTTATTTTATAGCAAAATGTGATTGAAGAGCAATATTTTCGCTGATTAAGTGCGAGTAGGCGTTTGGTGATGCTTGTTAAAAAGTTGTTTGTGCTATTTTTCAATTACGGTAGCTAGACAGTGGCTGTGTTCTAAACATCTGAAGGGAAGCCGGTGGGAATTGAGTTATGAGGAGCCTGCGCCACTGGTGCATAATTCGGTACCCCTTGGTAAGACTGGTTGTCAGAATTTCGGACCACTGGCTTCCTGTTATGACTGTCGAGAAACTACAAATGACAGCCGGGACCAAGGGCTTTACGTACTTTCCGACGCACAGAGGAAACTCGGCATATAGTTATTTAGTGGTCACCCATCCACAGACCGGCCTTGGTAAGCGTGGCTTAACCTTGAAGATTGACCCGAATGTCTGTTATTAAAAACCACGAGAAATATAAATACTATACCTACTTCAATGTATTCTCTCACTCTCTCTCTTGTAGAGTACACAACACGTGGAAAAAAATATATCTCGGTCTTTGTATCTCTCGCTCCACTCAGGATTCTACTCTAGAATCGTTCGCTGCTCTCGGGATTATGGAAGGGAATTTAATTCTAAAACAAAGTTGGACTACTTCTTTTTCGAATTAAATTCCCTTTTTTCACTTGTTGTATAATCTACTATTCTATAGTTGAGTTTAATAAAAAAATCTAATATTATTCACAAATATGACCTAAAATAAATATAGTGAATTAACTAGACCGATTAACTTTCCTTTTTAGTTTTTTTTGTCAGTTTTTTTGAAAGTCATCGATACCTGTCATCTAGTGAGATTTTTTGCTCTTTAATCTTTTGGTAAGTACGTAATTCACTACGTCCGCACAAAAATTGTTTGCATTAGTAAAATGCCTAAACCAATCCGAACACAGAGTAGAGCAAAGCTTATTCGTCTATGGAACCGAAATCAGATAGTTTTAGGTGATGGTAGCCCGCGAAATTCAAATTTTCTTACGTTCATAAATAATTAATTTCATAAAGGTCGAGGAATGTATTTTTTCAAGGTCAAAACTTACCCTGGAGGGCTGTATTGATACTTATAACTCTGTAAAAACACACGTCTTACAGTCGCGAACAACATTTTAATCAACATACCAACCTAGCACTGGCCAATTGCAAAAAACGTAAGAAAATTCGAATTTCGCGGGCGACCCTGGAGCATCAGTCTTATTGAGGCGGAGACAGGCAATACGTGCAAGGTTGCGGTCAAAATTAAGCTTTTAACTGTGTGATGTAGCAGACTAGAATTATCAAGCACGGTACAGCAACAAGTTTCATTTATCCACGATTGCTGCAGATTTTAGTCTATGCTACCTTCCGCAATGGCCATTTTGCAATCTATGGCAGCTAAACTTCACATCTTGAAACGTATCGATCTGTTTTACTTTAAAATGAAGAGTGTGTTGATAACACCACAGGGGTAACTGATAAGCTGAGTGTAATTTTCAGTGTTTAAATTAACAAGTAAAAGTGCAGTGATTAAGTACTATTATCAGTGAAGTGCTGTGGGTTTCATTACGTTGGTCCAGTTCGGAGTCAAATCAGTATGGCGAGGTTATATAAAAACTTTAATTTAACTAAAGGGGCCGTGCCCATAGTTAGTAAGACTACATTTTCATAGATTAATTAAAAGCAATATTTTGTGTAATTCTAGTTTTCACGCGCAATTACAGAAAAATTAGAGTCGGACGTGGGCAGAGGGTATTGATCACAATACTGCGCCATTTGCTTGAGGTTCGTTCACCTACGTTTTCTTTTATTTCAATCGTATATGCTCTGAGGTGTAAAAATCGCATCGACAATAATATTAATCAAATTCCAAATTTTTTTGTGATTTATTCAAGTGAAAATCCATCAGGTAAAATAGAATAAGTATAAGAAAAGTTTTTTCCATTTGTTCACTATGTGAGAATTTCACTATTAGGTATAGGTATACCATTGTCTTTCAGCATTTCATTTGTTTATTTGTGTTCTTTAAAAGCCTACTCTGTTTATATTATTGTTTAGCTTTAATTGTGTTGCACTGTAGATAAGATAAGTATTGCTTTCGCATGGCGGCATTTCTTTTGTTTACTGTGAGTATATGAGTTAGTTTTTTTTACTCTTGAGCCAATTATTTAATTAAATTGGGAACAGAAGTCGAATTTTAATATTAAAGGTGTTATGCACAAGCTTATCCAGGACTCAAGTAGATAACTGAAGCAACATATTATATCGTATTTATTGTATTTATGTATTCCATTGCTTTAAAACACTTTAAACGGTAGGTTTTTAAGAATACCTTATGAATTCCTGTGTAAGGTATTCTTAAATATACCTACCGTTTCTGATAAAGATTTCGGCAGCGTTTTTATCCCGTTAAATTAAAGTTTTTTATTTTTTTATTTAATTGTTATTTTTATTTATTAAACATGACTACATTACAACAAATAAGTATAACCCATGGCATAGCTAACTTTCCATAAAAAATAAGTTCAAATGGTGTTCAGGTGTTTAGCTCATTTCCAGACTATGATTTAAAAGCCTCAAAGAATTCCACCTTTTAGAATGAAACAACAATTTCAATGTTTAACCCTTCCCTTCGAACGCAGATCTACACAAGACACAATGGCTTTTTAATTGTGTCTATACAACGTGTTTTTTTTTTATATGCCTAAGGTTATATTCTGTAGGTAAAAATAAAACTAAAACTCCAAGAATAGGTGGTCCAAAAATGCCTAGTTTCGGAGATATCATCAATCATAATTAAATAAGGGCAAAAATAGTCACCAGTATGACGAATCATTACTTTTACTTTTGATCACTTAACTAAAATTTTATAAAGTTCACCTACCTAATTTTATTTGCTTACCGTACAAAATAGACCCTCGATGTGTCTAGGGATCTAAGTTTCATTGATAAATACGAGTAATTCATTCATATTTAAAGCTAAGAAAATGCGACGTTGTCATATTTCACATAAGGGTGTTTTATATTGATAATCGTGACTTTGTCGAATTACTTTGTATGAAAAATAAAAAAGGATGATTGAAACATAACACATATGCCAGTTGATTCTTTGATATGGTCTCAATCATACCCTAGAGTTATGGCATATAAAAAAAAACACGTCGTATATATATATTACGGAATACAAGAGGTTAATCATTATCTTACACAAAAATTACACCTGTTTTCTTTTATTGTTTTCTAAACATTATTGTATTGGGTCTATTTATTCCATATGTGCCCATATCTGTTTTGTTAGGTACCTAGTCTTTGAGTTTAGATGTTATTATTAATTTCAGCTTTTTCTTTTGTTGTTGTACCAAAATCAAAATCAAAGCATTTATTTCAAGTAGGCCACACAGGCACTTTTGAATTGTCGAAACAAAGATGAAAATTAAATGTAGCTACAGTCCCAGTCACAAGACATAAAAACTGTAAAAGTACTGTAGTTGCCCATTCCCTAGCGTAGATCTCTATGGAGAAGAACGGGCAAGAAACTCCATGGACACTCTTTTAACTCAAAATTTTGTTACAAAATCTTGGTTACGTCATTCATGTTGAGATGGTATTTATGTGAGAACAATGTAGCAAGATGTGCACGTTCAAAGTGTCCATAGTAAAAAAAACAAAATAATTCATTCAAATAAGCCATGGCAACAAAGAGATGACCAGTCACAACTGACAGCGCCCGTTCACGAACATGACGCATGGATCAGCCTATTAATTACCTATTAATTTAGTTTATCTAAGCTGATTATTTTAATTCTAAAAAAAAAACAGCTTAGATATGAGAAGATGACAAGCAATATTTAAAATCATTTTGTTGTAAAATGGAAATCGACTTTTGTCTGACTGTACGCATGACGAACAATCAAGCTATGCAAATCCAAATTAAGCTGATCTGTCATTGTACGGAAAGCTCATACAAACGAAACCAGTTTATACTGGTCTTACGCCGTGTGTACCGCTGCGCTCACTGACGGTTGTCCACTTTTCACGCTTATGCCCTCAGTTATTGAATTTAGTATCTATCAAAAAATATCTATTAAATTTACACCCCCTGCTATCTAACTACATGTGTTTTCTCTCCATCTTTCAGTATAATATTAAATATACGGTAAATATACCGTATAAAATACCGTATATTTTAACTTATTTAGAAATTATTATTTGAATCCAACAGTTAAAAAGATACGATTTTTGAGCTATAATTTCTATAACAGCTTAAAATGATTTTCTTCTCAGCTCTAGGATTTAAATAATAATTTATTAAAATTTGTTTTTGTGTACCTGTCCGTTATCTGTTTATTTTAATGTCCCTACTTATATAAAATGGGATGCAATTTAGTGTCAGGGTAGTAGTACTTAGCTTAACAAGGGTAAAAGAGACTGTGCCTTTTGAAGTAATTGCTATCTGCATTCACAAAACAAAAATACTAACAGAACTGTTAGCTATCCTAATTTTATGGTTATGATGACAATTGATGAAAGGATTAAAAAAAAAACTCTTTTGGACCAACTGAGGTCAGAGTACTAGAATAGGCACAAAACGCAAAACAAAAATAAGGATAGTCTCCGTAATATAGAACTGGGGCCTAAGGCTGCTATTTTTATAAATTAGTCACTCCAACACGATCCCATTGTCATTTTTCAACTTTTTTCCAGTTGCTACATTGGTTAAGATGCCCCCTATTAACCTATCTTTCAAATTATCTAACCTATAAATCACACTGCTACGACCTATGTTACTTTTGTTCTCCTGCTACCTACATACCTAAAGATAACCAGGATTCTGACAGCTAGACCAACATCTGATGTCAAAATACTGTTATCTACTCTGCCAAGAAAATAAGACAATGCATTAAACACCAATACCATTATGATCATAGTTTTGATGAAAAAAATGGGTATTACAACTTACTACTGATTACATTTTATTTAGTTAATAGAGTTGAAAAACAGTACCTACTTCCAACTATAGACAGCAAAATAAAAACCATCAAGAGCCTATTTTTTTTAAGAATTATTGAGGTATTTGAAGTGATTTTGAAAACTTGTACAGTAAGAGGTAATCCGAAGTCATAAAAATTCTCGGAAATCCTTATCTTCTTAAATGGGAGCAAAAATTGCTAATAAGTGCTATTTTGATACAGTGAATTGAAATTCATTTCTATAGACAATTCAAACCTGATCCAAATAAATGATTATAATAAAGAGGTTCCTAAGAATCTTTTTGGTATCTCTCATGATCTCTTGGACTCGGATTCCCTACTATTTTCCCAGTTAAAAAAGGTCATTCAGTATACCTAGGTAAAGGGAAATGACCACACGTATGCTTCACACATGACCAAGATTTGTCTTGTTTCCTTGGTAGAGCAGCTTTACGTCTTTCCTTCTTTAATATAAAGGAAGCTTTACATGTGATATCGTTTAAATGTGCTTTTAGGCAATGAAACTGTGAATGTTATTTTTGTATGTATATTGTTATTGTAGTTAAAAAATAAAGTATTCTATGGTCCCGGTGATGTTTTTATTTGACGCCATCTAACGGACTATTCATACACCCCAATACTGCACGTTGCACGGAATAGTTCGAACAAAATGTCGGAGAGGGCGCTTTTACAGTTGTCTTTGAAGAACGTAGTTCGCATTTCATCAGCATCTTACAAAAGCAGATTAAGTTTTTCAAAATGTACCTAATAAATAATAATATCTCTTTTTGGGTTAATTGAACTAGATTTGATAATTACGAGTTTTACTTTTAATATTTTGACTGCGATGAAACATGCAGCTCCATCTCTGTGCATAATAGGGAAAAGTGCTCTTGCAGCTACTGCATGCTGTAAGCTTAATAGTTGGCCAAATCACGGCTAGATGACGCGACTATCGATTGTATCTCTAAATTTTTCACAAAATATTTGTTTTATAATTGAGTACATTTTATTTAGTCACAACAATTATGTATTTCCGTCTAAAAGATTATAAATTATTTTACGAGCGATAAGTGTTTCCTCTGGCGACAACTGAATATAGCGCCATCTATTGGTATACCCCATTATTGGAGCTGATTTACGAAATGGTTCTAGATTGTGCCGTCACAGAACATGGTTCTAGTGAGTTCGCCATCTAACTGTGTTCCCCATTACTATGCAGGGAGCTGGTTTACGAAATGATTCTAGATTGTACCGCAACCGAGCATAGTTCTTTCAAGTGAGAAGGGTGGCGGACTTTTGAGACTTAAAATATTACAGGTGTTTGAGTTTCGCATATAGTTTCCGAACCATTTACCCAACCTATGCATTAGTTTGTGGTGTAAAATTATTGAACGAGCGGTTACTTGTGGGCAGTTATAATAATAATAATAAATAAATATCGTTCGAGATTACACACAGCGCCATCTAGTGCCACACTAAGCAAGGCTTGTGTCGTGGTCACCAGGCAGTTGATATACTACATATATACTTTTTGTTTGTAAATACATACTTATTTTACATATAAACATCCATAACTCGGAAACAAATGCCCATGCTCATCACACAAACATTTGCTCCACCCGGGATTCGAACCCGGGACCCTAAGAACGTAAGGCAGCTTCACTACCCCTGCGCCATTCGGGTCGTCAAAGTTATAAATCGGAATTTGTCTGTTAGAAATCTTAATGACATAGAATTTGCTTAGTAGCAGCTAAAATAAACTTATTGTATAATAAGGCGTAGTCGACGGAGCCCCGCTTCGCGGGGCCCCTATTTCCGAGTGCAGGGTTTAAACGAACCTATACCTAACCTAACGGGGGGGGGTGCCCCAAGTCCTGATTATGGGGGCAGAGATACTTCCGTATGTTCAGTTGACTTACCGCTCATTCAGTTATTGGACTGCACAATTATTTTTAGAATTGACATGTATGATAAAATAACCGACTAATTGATTTTTTATTACTGTCCATGTTTTACTGTCGCAATAATTAATCAACCGCCATTAAATTAAATAACTGCTCAATATGTTTTTCAACTGATCATAATAACATCTCGAATATTTAAATAACAGCTCAAAAATTCGTTCCCAAAAATAATTATTGAATTTATTATTAAATTGAATTGCGTACTGTCTTATTAAAAAATTTTACCCTAGGTTGAGGGAAGTTCCGAGGTATTTTAATCACCAATGTTTATGACTACCAACAAATAGTAAAAAAAAACCCACAAAAATAAAGCAAAAAAAGGTTATGAATGCTTGAAGGTCAAATTTTGAAAAAAAAACAATAAAGTACAAAAATTGACATTTCTCCCAAACTATAAAACTTTGTTTACGGAAAGTAAGGTTCAGTAATTAAAAAATGACCTCCTCTATACGCGAATTTGCTATGGCGGGTCCATACCCAGTCACCCTCAAGCTTGATGTACTGGCAGACGTCAGTACATCAAGCGTAATGTCTCAAAGGAGATTTTTTTTTTGTTCGGAGATTTTGCCCACATAAATTGGTTTATTCCCATCTCGGCACCTTCCCATCTCGGCACCCATGAATTTATTTATCTTGTCTACGAAAAATTCCCATTTCGGCACCCTCTCATAAATCATTTTAAGGTACACAAAAAGAAACGGAAACACAGTATCAGTATAGTAAGTAAATCAACTTTATTAGGTATTTATTAAATAATTTTTGTTTCTTTTTAAATTACCATTTTCACAGACAAGCCCTTGAATCGCTTTTTAGAGGCTCCATTATCTCTGCCTTGGCAGTAACATAACAAATTTTAAAAAATATATGAAAAATTCACGGTTCGTAGGAATAATTGTTTTAAAATCTTTCCAGCAATTATGTAAAAACATATTACAAAAATCAACAGTTATTATGTACAATTAACGTTTAATCAGTATAACCGGGACGTAGGCAAAAGGGCGTCCATACTTTGAGGACTTTCATACTAGTACTAAATGATACGAGTAGGCTTGATTACGCGTTCACTGTACAGTCATAGCAATTAACTGATCCCCCTTTGCAATTCTTTTATATTTTATTTACTTAGCTGAAATAAATAAAATATAAAATAATTTCAAAGGGGGTCAGCTAATTGCTATAACTCGCTGTACATTCATTTTCAGTCTTAATTATCACATAAATCGGAATTGTATATTTTCATACCTACATAATAGGTAAAAATTCGAAATATAAAAAAATATTAGACATAAAAATATCTGAAATAATAAAATCACAGCAAGTTCTTACTCTTCATACAAAAAACAAACTAATAAAAAAATATTACACTAATCAACTGTTGTAAATAGACTATTTTTTAATCTTCTTTAACACAGAGAAATCAACATTGTACATAATTTTCTTACAATAATAGCAATAATAATTTTAAACATTACTTATCAAATATAAATAAAATCACAGTTACTTTGCCGTCGTCCACGAAACAAATATGGAAATTATTGCAGACAGTTGTTCTATGCAGCTTTAAATTTTCATAATTTGCTACAATTTGGTTGATTTCGGCATGGGACTTCACGTATTTCTCTTTTTTCTTGGAAATAGGAATGTTACACTTGAAACATTTGATCATTTTAAATGCAAACCACCTTGTATCATGTTTCACGACACTTAAATATTTGATTAAAGTAGGTCTTTTGCCGACACGCCTATTTAATCTCCCATTCCAACCTTCTACGCTATTGGTGATACGGTGTCTCTCGCCGTAACTAGTTTTGAGTCAATTTGATTTACTCACTATACTGATACAGTGTATCAATTTTTTGATGACTGTGTACTTAGCAACGACTAATGACGGAGTGCCGAGATGGGAATTTTTCGTAAAGATGATAAATTAATTCATGGGTGCCGAGATGGGAAGGTGCCGAGATGGGACTAAACCCATAAATTGTAGCATTTAATAATGAAACGTACATTGATTTCTTCCTTATAACCTCTAGATTACAGTGGTTAAATTAGCTAAGCCATGTCTAACCGGAATAAATGCGAAAAATCTGCAAAAACACTTACGAAAACCAAAATAAACAGAAAAAGGAAATGTAAAAATAATGAAGTTGTCTGTCAACCATTGATTTATAACGTTCCGTGCGACGTTGATTGTTTAAACCATCTACGCGATTTTAGCTTAAACCTTTAAAAATAGCATTAAAAATGCTCACAGTTTAGTAATATTTATTTTTAGATTCTATTGTAATTATAGCAGTTAGGATTACTGGGGTACCGTATTTTTTTTAGTTGACGAAAAGAAACGCCCCTATTCACGTAAGTATTTTCTGTCAAATGACATTGATGATTGATCCGCAACAGGGATGATTTGACTAGCAAAAAAATATCATAACATAGCTTATTTACGTATTGTGATTTTAAGATTCCGGTTTAATTTTATGTAATATTTCGTTTAAATACTATAATAGCAAAATGGTAACTTTTTTTTGGTGTAATATGAATAATAAATGCAACGACCAGGTGGGCCCAAAAAAAATTGTCTCCTTTGTTTACAAAATTTTCAACTTTATCGCTGAAACATTAGGTTCAAAGTTTATTGGAAATATTTTACAGTTTCGGGTAGTTTGATGTGCTCGCGTCTGTACTTGCATAGGTACTAGTCAAGTACAATCAGACAATAAGGTGGAATGAAGTTTCGAGCAGCGGTGGCCCAGTGGTGGTGGCCCCGATTTACGTTCAGTAAGTCGTGGGTTCGAACCCAGGCAGGCGCATTACTTTGTGTAATTTATTACATCACCGCTGCTCTGAAGAAGGTGAAGGTGAAGGAAAACATCGTGATGAAACCGGCATGTCCTAGAACTATAAATTCGAAGACATGTGACATCTACCAATCCGCACTGGGCCCGCGTGGTGGATTATATAGCCTATTCCCTCTCATAGAGAGGAGGCCTGTGTCCCAGCAGTGGGAAAATTAATAGGCTGATGATGATGATGAAGTTTTTAGTGGTTGGATATTTTTTATTGAGATTCTAGAGGAGTGGAGAAGAAAGCTAAATAAAAAATTAACAACTCGCGACTTTTTTGTTTATTTCTTTTGTATTTTTTTTCGTTTATGAATAACTTCAAATTCGACGGATTCATATTGTAGCGTTATGATGTGACCTGCGTGCATCCATTAAACGCTAATTTGGTCTGTTTCTTTGTGCATTGTTGTCGATGTGCATAACTTCAGGTATCTTTTGAAAATGTATTATTTACTGCAATTATTATTTCTAAAATATCGAAATTTAAGACTGATTTCTTTTGAAATTGCTAACTAATGCTTTTCACAGTTAACTGGACTTGAAAGTATTAATGAAGACCACTTTTATGAGTGTAGTGACTTAAAATTCATTAGGAAATGTCAGAAAATCGCCAGAAATTGTCAAAAGAAATCAAAAGAAATTGTTAATGAAAACATTTTTTGTTGTGAAAGCTTCATTTATGCACCATGAGGACTTTTTGAGTGAACAAAAATCATGGAACTCGCGTGACCATTACGTACGCGTTTCGTAGCACTCGTAGTGGCTACGCCGTAGCGGATCGCTACGAGTTTTTACTTCAATCGGCAGTCTCAAAGACTGCCCACATGTTTTATTTTTTCAAATACTGCTATGAAATTCAAGGTGAAAATTATTGTTTTAAGCCTCATTTTATTAGTTACCTATATCTAAAGAGGTATAATAACTAGAAAAATATTAAAAGATACTTGATAAAATTATTGGCCACTGCTGAGAAATTAAAACATGACGCCTAAAAGCAAAAGGCTTCGATCGCTAAGAAGTAGGAGCCTAGATCGATATTGGTATTGATATTAAATTGCGCGCAGAGACCCAAGCTTGCAACTTATCCTAGATCAAATCGTCAAGTCGATCAAATCGTGAGAAATGGTTACGGTACTATTACGATATTGTTTGTAATTTACCAGCCGCGGCCCCCATTCCACCTTCGTCAGCAATACATACATTTGTACGGTTTTGACGACCCGAATGGCGCAGCGCTAGTGAGGCTGCCTTACGTTCTTAGGTTCCCGGGTTCGAATCCCGGTAGGAGCAAATGTTTGTGTGATGAGCATGGACATTTGTTTCCGAGTCATGGATGTTTATATGTATAATAAGTATGTATTTACAAACAAAAAGTATATAATGTAGTATATCAACTGTCTGGTGACCACGACACAAGCCTTGCTTAGTGTGGCACTAGATGGCGCTGTGTGTAATGTCCAGCGATATTTATTTATTTATTTATCGAGTACCACCAATATTTTTTTTTAGTTTATGTTATCTATCATGTGGATAGCTGTTATGATAAGGATGTTTTCAGGATAATATTCACGTTGACCGTCATATAAATATTTTGAGAAAAATAGCTTTCTGAACTGAAACTGATGTCCTGTTAATTGTAAATATTTTTTAGCTACTTCACTAGTTAAACTGGGTAACTTGAATATTTTTACTCCAGTTATACTTACAAAACGTATCAGCTATCAATTTTAGAAATAATTGCAGAAATTAGGAAAATTTTCAAGCATACTTGAAATATGCAGTAGTACATCGACAACAATGAACAATGTAAAGACCAAATTAGTGTTTAATAGATGTACACCAGGTGACTATTTCGCTACAATATGAATTCGTCGAATTTGAAGTTCATAAACGAAAAAAAAAATTCTTTTCACTCCTCTAGAAACTCAATAAAGAAGTCCCATGAAAATCCGACCACTATAAACTTCGTTCCACCTTTTGATTACTTTTTGTCTGATTGCACTCGGCTATTTAGGTATTTGGCTTTTCGATCAGTACCTAATAGACGAAAAGAAAATTAAATTTGAAAATGAAAATTTTATTTTCATGATAAAAGTAGTAACTGATGAAGATGTATTTGCATTTTATGTCATATCTGTCCACAAGCATCCTAATATTTAACCAGTATCTAACACGTCACCCAACTAGCTCTAAAATAATATTACAATAGGTTAACAGTCCGCATTATGCTGTTCACTCGCTAGAGTTTTGGCAAATTCGTTGCGATCCTATTTTTGTGTGCATTGTTCAATGCAGACACACGCACACACGGGTTAAGATCGAGTGTAGTGATCGTTTAAGAGGCCTGCGGAACATGCGTTCTTCATACAAACATAATACCAAAATAATTCATAAATCAAACGTATTTCTATGGTAGTGTGTTTTTATTTTGATTGGATGACAGAATATCTATGTTCCCAAATATATATTTTGAAAGGAAAATGATTTAAAGACGAGATATGAGGAATTTAATATTTCTATAGAAAATTTATTTTTCTCATAACTCGTTTAAATCAGTGTCAATTCAAAATATATATGTTTGGGAACATAGATATTCTGTAATCCAATCGAAATAAATACACACTACCTTAAGAATATGTTTGATTTAAAAATTATTTTGGTATTACGTTCGTATCAACTAATATGCTCTGCCGGCTTCTTAAACCAATTTGATTTTTTAGACGATATTATTTTTAAGTAAAATAAGAGCCCATATTATGTAGTTTCGGTGATATTGGGCGATCTAGATCGCGGTATCTGTATGACCTAAGAGTTCGCTATTTGAAAATCTAGGAAAAGATATCGGGAAGCAATAGCAAAATTAAAGAATTTTGCTCGAATTGCTGCCCGTGATTTAATTATGCATTAAACCAATTTGGACTAAGTATAATATATGTATAGTTTGGCAATTTTGCTTTCCGCACACGTGTGGAAAAAATAGCAAAACCGCACGTGTATGAAATACACTGCATTTTGAACCTAATTGTAGTGCGAAAAGAACCAGTTTTAGAGAAAGAGTGTTGAAAATAACTATTTTTAATCTGCATTAAAAATACATTAATTCAATAAATAAAACATTACACACACTACCATGTAATCGACACACACACACGCGTACGTGCGGACGTTTCGTAATATTAAGACTTGGTCGTCTTTGCAACGACATTTGATAATTTATTAATACTCGTGAAGCAAAGCAGCTTTGTACCCCTTTTGAGGGTTCCGTAGTCCTGACAAGGAACCCTTATAGTTTCGTCATGTCCGTCTGTCCGTCCGTCCGTCGGAATATTTTCTCAGACTGTTAGTACTAAAAAGTTGTAATTTTGTAGAGGTCAACCAATTACGCCGACAAAACGGTAAAATGAAATTTTGGGAAACTATTTCTTTTAGGTAGGTGAAGTGGGCATGAATTTTTTTTTCGTCGTCTATCCCATTGTGTGGGTTCCCGTTGTATAGGTCTTTTCAAATGACTTCGGACTTGCAAAAACTATTTTTCGATATAATGCCCCATTTACGAAATAAATAATTTCAAAAAGCAAATATCTGTTCCAGTAGACTTCAGAGTTCCGGGCGTCCCCCTTCCTCTAAAAGCTAAACTGCTTGCTTGAAAAATCTGGATAAATTCATGATGAAAGTACATTCCATGAAATTTTAAGGCATATTATAGCGGTTAAGATAAATTTATTAATATAGCAGTATTAGTCGTTGATCTTGGGTGTTAATAATTTTGTAACAAATACAAAATCCTTCAAATAAATCCTCTAAAGTCACTAAGATGAAGTATTTGCCGTAGTTGCTAAACTGACAGATGTCAAATTTATCATAATAAGTATCTATTATTTTTCTTTTTTTTTCTGACCGACTGAATACAACTACTTACTGATTATAAAACTGCAGTTAGTTATTAAAATGTTTTCATAATTACATTTAAATAATAATAACTTCATAGGTGACAACCTTGTGTATTTTACGATACTAATTCATGCCTTCCATGAATTAGTATCGTAAAATACATCATTTCAGCCGAGAGAGGTGTCCTTTTCCTGCACGCCGATATGATAGAGACAGTGCCTCAAGACGAGTCGCATCTACATCATATACGGTGGATATGTTGGGTCGGTAGGCCTTTGGACTATTTTCCTCGTTTTTGCAACATTTTTCATTAATGCTCCGCTCGTATTGGTATACAGCCTTCCTCGACAAATGAACAATCCAGCACAAAAATATGTTTTAATTTCTAACCAATAGTTCCTGAGATAAGCACGTTCAACCAAACAAAACAACAAACAAACTCTTTAGCTGTATAATAATAGTATTGATAAAGAACAACAGAATCGTTCTATATTGTGATAACGGGCTACTACGGAACCCTACACTGCGCGTGGCCCGACACGCACTTGGCCAGTTTTTAAATTAATTGTGGTCGAATTTCGACCACTGGCGACCACTAGTAGCTATAAATAATCAGGTTTATCTATGATATTCTACTTATTATCACAATTTGAACATTCAAAAAATATTTACGCCGTAACGACGCATATTGCATTGCCGAAATTTATAAAAAGAATCGCCTCCTACTATAGGCTTTGAACTTCGTATGTTTTTTTACCCTAGTTTGAGGGAAGTTTCGAGGTATTTTAATCACCAATGTATATGACTACCAACGAATAGTAAGAAAATCCCACAAAAATCAAGCAAAAAAAGTTATGAATGCTTGAAGGTCAAATTTTGGAAAATTTTCAATCTTAATGTATATAAATTACGTGTCACGTTGTTTGACCGCGATGGACTCCTAAACTACTTAACCGATTTTAATCAAATTTGTACACCGTGTGCAGTTTGATCCAACTTGAAAGATAAGATAGCTTACATCTCAATTTATGAGATGCAGACGAAGTTGCGCGGGTCAGCTAGTAAAGTATAAAAATTGACCTATCTCCTAAACTATAAAACTTTGATTACGGAAAGTACGGTTCAGTAATTAGAAAATGACCTCTTTCTGCGAATTTGCTATGGCGGGTCCAGAGCCAGTCACCCTGTATAACATGGTGTATAAACTATTAGTGTGCGATGCATTTCATACTCCTCCGTCCGCGTAATTTTCGTAAAAAAGGGGTACAAAGTACTCTTTTCACGTATTAATAAAATTTACTTTGATACAAATTAACATTTGTTTGTGTTCTAAATTCAGAAATAAAAGAAAAAAAATATATTTTTTATATTGGGCTGTCTAGTGGCTTCATACCTTTGCTTCTCCTTCTACCTGGAGAAAGCAAAGACCAAAAGAAAAAAAATTAAAAGGCATACTTAGTTTCTTAATAATTCACGAGAAAAAACAATCGTTCTTTTATTTTATTTCTTCAAAACTATTTTGAAAAACGTCGTTTGATACACGTGGACATTTGTTATTGCATTTGAGGCGTTATGCTATTGAGCCAAGAACTTGTATCAAAACGTACTATTGTGTCGAATTCAACCACGACGTTTACAAATTTTTATTACAATACTCTGTGAAATCGATAAAACAAAATGCAACTTATTCGAGTTTTTGATTATTATGGTGTAACAAAACACTATTCATAATTTGTGTGGTTTTTATCCACGAAATCTTATTTAATAATAAGAAATCGTCGTATATTTGAAAAAAAAAACCTGACTTCTTTGCACGAAGGGCGACAGCAACCATTGTTTATGTGTTTTATTAATTTAAATATCATGCAATAAAACAACAATGTCGGTTATTCATTTAAAAAAGACATTGATAAGTGAACTCTAATAATTGTAATATTTTTTAAGCTTCTGTAGCTTGGCAAAAGAAAGTAATTTAAAATCTTAATTTGGTATAAATTTATTTAATAGACATAATATAAGTAACTAGCTTCTGCCCGCGACTTCGTTCGCGTGAAGTTTTGATATCGCAACGCATCGCCTGCTCAACGGATGCTTTTTTCCCGCTTGCAAAATTTCTTATTGCTGCTCCGCTCCTATTGGCCATAGCGTGATGTTATATAGCCTATTGTTGAGAGCAGCGGTGGCCCAGTGGTGGTGGCCCTGACTTACGTTCAGTAAGCCGTGGGTTCGAACCCAGGCAGGCGCATTACTTTGTATAATTTATTACATCACCGCTGCTCTCAAAACGGTGAAGGAAAACATCGTGAGGAAACCGGCATGTCCTAGAACCATAAATTCGAAGACATGTGACATCTACCAATCCGCATTGGGCCCGCGTGGTGGATTATATAGCCCCATTCCCTCTCATAGAGAGGAGGCCTGTCCCAGCAGTGGGAACATTAATAGGCCGATGATGATGATGATGATATAGCCTATAGCCTTCCTCGATAAATGGACGATCCAACGCAAAAATATTTCTTGAGATTAGCGTTGATGATTAGTTTGAACGCAACCAAACAAACAAACAAACTCTTCTGCTTTATAATATTAGTATGGATTTGAAAAAGGAAATAGTTATTTCATCTGTTTAATTTTTTTTTAACACTGAGTTTAAATACTGACCCTATGTCAGTGTTTATCATATCTTGATATAGTAAATAACATAATTATTATATTATTTTTGGCAGTTTTGACTTGTACAAAAAGAATCAACCACAAATCATCGAATTACGGAAAATTCAAGTGACAGATGTGACACAGAACGCATTAAAGCTTCATGCTATCACCTACGGGGGAGGAGCACTGGCATCTTAGGTATTTTTGATGCTGTAGAGCCCTCACGCAGACGACGTCGCGGGCAGCAGCTAGTATTTTGATAAAACGTAAAATCTTTAAAGGAGAATTAACAAAAATGTATGGACTTGGTCCAAATGCCCACCACTAATGAGACATGTTATGATATAGTCTACGAAATACTGAGACATTATATCCAAACTGCAACCAAAAAAAATATGCAGTCAGTAAAAAGTTTTGACTGAGTGATAAATCATAATTCATTGACCTTTTAAAGCGAAAAATATCGTAAACATTATTCCGACCATCGCACCTTTCGATTCAAAGTTTCAAATAGAGAAATAATATTTAAGGTAAAGGGGTTTCGAAGTATAGGCATCTGCCACAATGTCCAAAAGCCATAAAATATACGTATTTGAAAAGAGCTTTTTAAGGAAAACCAGCATTTATAGGTTCTCCTTTGCTTATTACACGACTTTCGCTAATTCGTATTCCGTACGGAGTTATTGACCTGAATAGCTGACTACTTGAACAACAAAATTAAGATTTTATTTACAATCAATTAAGAGTTTACGTGCAACTTATAGCCATAGGATTAACAACATGGGATAGAGCTTTTTTATGAGAACTTTTGTACTCGTAACTAGCACTACTTTTGCTTATTCGTTGTCTGTTAGGAGTTATTCACATAAATGGCTAATTGAGCACCGAAGTTAATATTTACAGAGTAACCAATAGCAATAAGATACGAGTACACACCATTAGAAAGAGCTTTTCTGTAGGAACTTTTGCTACTAACATAACTTTTGTTAATTGGTCTGTTCGGTTTTATTGATTTAACTAGGCAGTTGATTCGGCATCGAACTGTAGCTCCTCTCTGAATCTGTATCGAGAGAAGTAGATTATTAAACATTAGTACATACAACGTGTAACGTTAAATGCGCAAAACCTCAGACACCCCTAATGATTTTTAATTCAATTGAACTAAAAATGAGAGAAAAAAAAAAACATTTAAAAAAATTTAAAGGTTTCATGTGCTGTTTTAGTTTTATTGGCAATTAGATTTACTGGCAAGATCTATTAGTAGGGATACTAGATAAACACACAATTTAAATTGGACGACAACCATTTGTGTTTGTCTATTTACCTATTTTGGCGGGTTTGCGCACGTGATGGCTTGACCTATTAATAAATAGACAGGGCAACATTTGTAATGATGATTTTTTAGAATAATGTGACCTATATTAAAAAGTGGTTCAATTGATTCTGCCCGTGACTCTGATCAAACTATTTTCAGGTTTTGCGCATTTATTGTATACAGGGTGTAAACCACCTCATCACAAAGCCGTTAACCAAGCATTCTGTACATCAAACTAAGTAACTTTACGCAAAATTTTTTGCTGGGTAACAACATTTTTTTTTTGAGGTTATAAATCATGTTTTGTGGTAGAACACAATGTAACGCACTTAAAACATTGTGCTGATGGATGGATTGAATAGTACGGGGGTCGTGGATGTGTTAAAAGTCAAAATCCTACAAAAACAACTTGTATTTAAAAAAAAAACTTGTCAAAAAGTTGTAACTTTGACCCCCCATATCTCCGTAACTAGAAGGTTCCCAGGTATGGTGTCGAACAAAAAAATGATCGCAATGATGGGGAGAACAAGTGCCTTCGGCTTCGTGAAGAGGTGTTTTACACCCTTTATTTATCTCTCTTTGTTTAAATGTTGGGCGATTTTAATGCGCACCCGACTGAGCGGTCGTAATAGTTAATGATTGCAACAAACAAAGTTTATTTTTTCCACTTGCATTGTCACAAAAAAACAACCACTCAGGAAAAACAGAAATTCCGAAGTGATATCGCCTAAGTCGCAAGTAAAGACTCAGAAAAAGTCCAGTAAATGGTAGCCAAAGTCGCAAGGCAAGGTAAAAAAATTTAACTATTATTATTTTTCATTATTATACTTATAACTTTATTCTGACAGCTTATTTTTTTTGTCGCATACTGGAAGTTACTCTCCTTTTAGCGGACTATAAGTTAAAACTTTTTTGCAAAAAATAAAACCGACTTCAAAAAGAAAAAGTGAAAAATAACTTTAGCTTCTGAAGTCGGTGACGTTTGTATGATTGATTTAATTTTTTTGTCACCGACTTCAGAAGCTAAAGTTATTTTTCACTTTTTCTTTTTGAAGTCGGTTTTATTTTGTGCAAAAAAGTTTTTATTTTTCACTTTTTAGTGGTTCACATGGAAAGTGCATACCGTTACAATTACAACAAGCCCAAACACGACTAGGATACATTGTCTCATTATGGAGTTCCGTGACTCTTGGCTTCATCATCAGATCTGATGGTAGAATGGTTCTTATCAAACGCAAATGCTTCACTTGTTGTAGAAAATATAAAAATTGCTGTACGTTATCCTATAAAATTTGAAGAGTTCCCTCGATTTCGCCAAGATTCCATCATCAGATCCCGACTTGGCGACTATGGGACCAACTTGGAAGTATACCCTTTCAAACAAAAAAAGAATTTTTCAAATCGGTTTAGGCGTCTTCGAGTAATCGGGTAACATACATAAAAAAAAAAAAAAAAAAAAAAATACATACAGTCGAATAGAGAACCTCCTCCTTTTTGGAAGTCGGTTAAAAAGAGGTCTCGTTAGTGGTGGACATTTAGACCATTTTAGTTCATTTACGGTATTAAAATTAGCAACATTTGTGTTTCAAATAAAGAAAAAAAACAGTTCCGCGTAAAAACCTTGTTCTACTAATTCGTTCATTCTTACCGGAATTCTATTCTTGTCTTTTTAGATTATTAATCGGTTTTTTTATTCCTACATGCGAAGTATTATCGTGTCAGCATCGTGTTGGTTATTTTACAAGTTAGTGACAACTTTCCATACTTAAAAAAATCATTCCCAGCTCCCGGAAATCAAACTCAGGTCGAAGTGGTATTAAGTTTTTCGATCAGGAATTTCTCAGTAGCCATGGAATCTGGATTTGCGCCCGTTACCATGCCATGGCGATATGTGGGTGTACAGTCACGAACAAACCAATATGTATACACTTTCCTAAAACAAGCAATTTTCGCGAGAAACATTTTTTCTTAAGGGGGATGCTCCAAGGTAGTCCGTGAAATTCAAATTTTCTTACGTTTTTTGCAATTTGCAGGGCAGTGCTAAGTTGTATGTTGATAAACATATCGGTCGCGGCTGTAAGACGTATTAAGGCGATTATAATAATTACTAAAAGTATATGATTCACTGCTATAAACAAGACCAGAAAAATATATGATATTCTTCAGGATATATGCTAGCATGATACTGTTTTGAAAACATAATACAATTAATTTGGCTTGATAAAAAGAAATCACGAACTTACCTCTAAAAATATCTTTCAAACAATAAAAAACATACTAATATGCATGCGATCATTCTGATTTTTTGGCAAATAATTCTACAAGCAATATATTAGCATGATGATACTGTTTTAGTTTTTTAATCCAATCAATAGTTTTTTTGTAAATCGATCGAAACCACTCATTTCGCGCTATTTGGCCCGCAGTGGCTGACGTAACAACCACTTTGTAGTGCAAGCTGATTAGAACTTTATTCTAACAGCATTTCAAACGAAGTTTGAACCACCACAAATAGAGTTGCTAATTTAGCTCGTCTAAGCGCCTTAAGTTACAGAATTATAATCACAAAAATCATCAATACAACCCTCCAAGTTCATAAGAGTCGATGAACGAATTTTTCACGGTCAAAGTCCTTCTTCGACTCCTATGAACTAGGAGGGTTGTATTGATGATTTTGATGATTATAATTCTGTAGCTCAATACGTCTTACAGTCGCGACCGATATGTTTATCAACATAAAACTTAGCACTGCCCTGGAAATTGCGTAAGAAAATTTGAATTTCGCGGGCCAACCTGAAGCTTTCACCTTAAAAATACGAGTTTCAGAATATTACTTACAATATAAGATTGTAATCAGAACAGTAGGAGAAAAACAGTTTTGGAAGTTGTTTAACCTTGAACTGATAACAAAGAGACACAACTGCTAAAATAACTGACACAAATCTCCTGGAGATTTGCTAACGGACGGGAGGAGTGTTTACATATTGGTGCTCATGATTGTATGATAATGTACACTTCTGCCCATCCTTCGGGGAATATAGGCGTGATGTTACATTATTTTTAGGAGGACCTCGTGGCTAAATAATAAAAGCCGCTCGGGTCGATCGTTAGGTTAAGCTGTGCTTGCCTAGGTGAGTCTGTGGACGGGTGACCACCCTTACATACCGAGTTTCCTCCGTGCCTCGGAAAGCACATTAAGCTGTTGCTCCCGGCTGTTATTTGTCTGTCTTTGACAGTCGTTACAGGTAGTCAGTGGCCCAAAAAGTCTGATAACTTGGTCTCTTACCAAGTGGTATCTTATTTCCCAGTAGTAACTGGGTTGTGGAGGTTAGATAGGCAGTAGCTCCATGTAAAATACTGGTATTCAGCTGCATCCAGTTAGACTGGAAGCCGACCATAGTTGGGAAAAGGCTAGGTAGAAGATGATGATGATGATGTTAGGTATATTATGTTTTAGGCCCAGTATTTTAAAACCCGGCCGACGCCTGATGTATGGTGTGGGAAAATAGCTGCCCTCCTCCCACTCACTACTTACCACCAAGTGAGCATCTTCCTGCAGGGTTTAATTTAATCTTCCTTAGTCCATCTGGAATTCTCGAACCATCTTCGATCTTAAGCAAGATGTAACTTCAATCTCGTTAAGTGGGGCTACCGTAATGAAACAGCAGTAGGGTGTGGTTGTGGAGCTGTGTGTAAAATGGTTACAGTGTTTTCGGTTGATAAATCATCAAATGACCGAATGAGTGTCAGACTTTTACTGACTAAAAACCATCCATATTCCTTCCTTTACATTCCGGGGCCGCGGTATCTCTATCGAACAGTCCCGCAGCCCCGGCAGGCTGCGGCCCTTGCGGCCCCTTCCTCTATGCTGACATCTCTTTGAGGCGCGCGTGGAACACGACCGCGCCGTCGACACGGCCTGTCGTCATAAGACGGACGGACGGCTAGCTAGCCAATAGCTCACCGTCCACAGGCCCGCGTCTACGGTGGCCGGTAGCCACCACGTGGCCCCCGACGCCCGGTGCGTCTCCCGCGGCGGCTGGGGCGAGAGGTTCTCTCCCTTTCGCGTTCCGCCGCCTCCTTTGCTGGCATGACTGCTTTGCAGAAGGAGGTGACGGCTTCCCATTCCGTTTCGCTCCGTACCATGGATTGAACCAGGGTCGGACGCGAGAGGTCCTTAGAGCCCTCGATCGCCGCTACGAAGACACGGCGGTGCTCCTCCACCGTGTGCTCCACCGTGCCCGTTGGTTACCCTTGAGGTACGCTTGGTAATAGAGCGCCGTTGGTTACCCTTGGGGTACCTACGCTTAGTAATACAGCGCCGTTGGTTACCCTTGGGGTACCTACGCTTAGTAATAGAGCGCCGTTGGTTACCCTTGGGGTACCTACACTTAGTAATAGAGCCCCGTTGGTTACCCTTGGGGTACCTACGCTTAGTAATAGAGCCCCGTTGGTTACCCTTGGGGTACCTACGCTTAGTAATAGAGCCCCGTTGGTTACCCTTGGGGTAAGGAATCCTAAGTCAACTGACCACTAGACCACTAGACCTAATAATGCATGTTTGATTTGGTCAACTTAACTCGTTGACCTATTTTGTATAATCAAATGTAATATGTGCGTGTAGTAGTAGTAGTAGTGTAATTTGTATAGTCAAGTAGAAAAGTTTTGTTGAAATTAACCCCTTTGATTTGAGTCGTTACCCGTGGTCCCGGCGCGGTGGGTCGACCCATTACCGGGTCCATGGGTAATTTTAATTACCCGTCGTTCCATGGGGGATTGTTTCCTGGACTTCTGAATATATCGATAGAAAATACAAATTCATAATAACAGCATATTATATCCCACCGGGACCGCGGGTAACGAGTGATTGCATAATTTGACTACGGGTTTGTTTTTTTTATTTTTTATGAATCTATCAACTACCAGGACTCCAGAATCATGAAGAAGTATTTTCTACATCGCATACTGCATGATAATCGAAATGTACATGGATTGATTATGAGATTCCTATTAAGAGACCAGAACCTTAAAGGAGATATTTTAGTAGATGTTAGATAAATAAAAAAAAGAAACCCGTAGTCTTATGCAATCACTCGTTACCCGTGTGGGACCACGGGTAACGAGTGATTGCATAAGACTACGTGATGTGATATATATGCTGTTATTATGAATTTTTATTTTCTATCGATATATTCAGAAGTCCAGGAAACAATCCCTAGTGCCATGGAACCACGGGTAATTAAAATTACCCATGGACCCGGTAATGGGTCGACCCACCGGGACCACGGGTAACGACTTTTTGATTTTTATTATTTTCATTCTGTGAACATTTCAACTGTCTACCTATTAGGTCTCATGGGATACAGCCCACTGACAGATGGATAAAGGCTTAGTTATAGGGTACTGTTGATTACTAATTGGGTATCAAGCCACAAAAATGAAACGCTACTTTTGAAAACTCAAATCACAATTATTTATTTTCGGAAACACAGAGACACAGAACAGCACTCAACAGATCTTAAAGATAAAGCATGTACATTAATCTCTTATTCTGACATTAAATTCGGCGTGCAAGTACATTGGGCGATTAAATACATCACGTGAGAAAGGCTGGACTGAATTAAGTGTTTTTATTTCAATTTAAAGTGTTCATGATAATTTTGAATTAGGTTTTTATATAAATAAATTTAGAAGGGTTTCGCAGGAAAAACTGAATGTCCCTATTTCTATGTTTTTTATTAACTCAAGACTCACTATTCAAACGATGGATATCGTCATGATAAGTAATCTATATGTCACCGTAAAATTGTCAAACACGTTTTATTACAATAAAACGTGTTTCTATAAATATAATTTTATTTTTACATATTCACATACTTTTGGTGTGTAATAAATGTGCACAATAATTGATTGCTGATTAATATGCAAATGAATACATTGACATTTTTACAAAAACGGACGGACGGAACGTGAAGCGACAACAAAAAGCACGCCAAGCCGTCTGTTTGTCAGCCGTTAGCGTTAGTCATCGGATGTTGCCTCCCAGACTACAGTTGTTTGAAAATAATTTGTCCTAAGTCTTGCTAGCTAGCATGAGGAGCGTCGGCCGAAGGCCGGCGGAGCGACGACGACATTTGTGGCAGAAAGTGGGTGTGTAATGTAAAATGCGAACATAGCGAGCGCGCGTCATGAAGTTGTAGCTGGTTCTAATTCTTAATTTGCTTATGTCTCGAAAACGATCCGTTCTATCGCAAAAATAATTAAAAATTGAACCCCTTAAAAATTTACAAATGTAAATATGGGTGAATCCTTCTTCGAAATCTACCTCCTCCTGCGGCATGCCGAATGGATTTTTTTTAGGTAGTTTTTTCTATTACGTATTTTTTAAAAGAAAATGAGTATGTTCATACGTTAAAAAAATTGTGAAGCCTATTATTTAATCGATATTAATAAATTAAAGTAAAAAAAAATCTCAACAAAAATGCCGTTTCAAAGTAACCCACCCCCGCAAACTTTCCAGAGATTTATATACTAACAATGTTTGTTCCTTGCACACAGGGTTAACCGGGATTTGAAGCCGAGCCTATCGATAGCGGTCGGGAATTCGGGATGAAAGCCTGATGAAAACATAATAAGGTGAGTGGAACAAAAGCGATTTTTTTTTTTTTTTTTTCAGTCAAGAATAATTATTGTTTAACTCTTTCATTGCTACTTTTATCTATGTTTAAATACTTGCTTACTTGCACTGCTTAGTGACATTATATCATCAATATAAAATCATGATTATTTTGCCAGAACCACGTGAATAATCTTTAATTTATTGCGTTATTATGCTATACTTTGAATAATATAGAAGCTGTAAAAATGTAGAAAAAAGTTCAATAGACCTTCAATATCTCTGTCACTAGAGGGCATAAAAAATATTAATTACGATTATTTTCTTGTTATAGAACACACATAATTATATTATGTGGTCTGTATAAAAACAATGATCGTAATTTTACGGGAAGAATAAGTAGGTACATCTCGGCTTTGTTAAGGTTTGTCTTAACGCCCGTTACAAAGCTCAATCAACAAAAGCTTTGCGCGTGTAAGAGTCCGAGTTCCCGACATTGATCGCGTTCGAAGTGATGGAAGAAATATGCTTGCTACCGTTATTGAAGTAACAGCCTTTAACCTTTATAAACCGGGAACAAAACAAGGTGTTTTAAATCAACTGTATTCAAAAAACCAATTTACTGTCTGCAAGGTAAGATTTATTTCGCCTGAAGATGTTCCAGAGACAGAGATTTCGCTGAGAGAGTGTTGTAGAATGTCCTCTAAATGCGGAGGGCAAGGTTATATATATATATATTATAGGAGATGTGGTAGTAAAAGTGGTTGCAAGTCTGATAAATGTAGTTGTCGCAAAGCCAAAAAGTTGTTACCTCAAAATGCCAATCACAGTGGCAGTTGTTCTAGTAAATAAATCTGTTACTTGCTACTTATTGTATTATTATTGTTTTAAATTTTGTGGCCTATTTTACCTAGATTTTCATTTGACTTTTATTAAGAGAAGATGCTAATTATGCCAAATAATGAGTTTGATTGCTTAAACTTTAGTTTATTTTATGTTTTATAATAATAAGTCATTTCTATAATATACATGTTGTGATATTTTTGTTTTTTTTAATATGTTAAATGTTATATTTTTAATATTATGACTTTCCTTAAGTTTTAAATGCTAAAACTAGTGGATTCTTAATGTAGAAGTCCTTGATAATTAATCGAAATAATGAGTCTGATTATTTTAATGGTTTAATGTTTAGTTTATTTTAAGTTAAATGATAATAAAAAAATGGTAATGAAATATGTTTGTATTACTCTGCCCAAAAGGTGATCGACAATATGTATAATGCCCGGTCAATTTGATTATTCGAATAATTCTTATCAAATTGCACTCTCATATTGGACATTTTTCATAATGACCGGGCATTATGTCTATAACATATACACTGGTAGGGACACTCAATTTGTTAGTAACTGACGTACATCACATAACATTTTTCAAAATCTTGAACTATTCTTTTGTAAATGTTTGTTCACAAAGCGAACAAGTCACTCTCTTAAGAACACTTTACATGCAAAACTTACAATCTACGCTGAATCCCTAAATTAACTTATTTGTGTAATATTCTAGCAGTTTTAGAGGCTGGAAAGTACATACGGTAAAAAGGACGTTTAGTTTTACCCCAATTAAAAACATCGAGAAACATTTTCATTAAAATTAAATAAAGTATTTAAAAACTTGATCAGTCCAGCCGATGCGAGGGTCTTAACCTATCGGTGACAGCCTATTTACAGATACATGATATAGAAACAGCTTGTTACCTAGTAAAAATAATGTCATGTGACTGAACTCGGTAGTTAAGATTTATTTGAATTTTTGAGTTGAAGTTTAATTTTTTGTCGTATTTCATATCATTTATTTATTGATTCAACTTACAACTATCATTACAGGTATTCTTAAACCTAAGTCGATAGTGTGTTATTTTTTACATAAATAAATAACACTAGACCGTGCCATGAAGTTAATCCACTGGTAAAACAAAACAAAACTCTACTCAATTAGCTATCGAACTATTGTTAGTCTATTAATTATCCGAAGTGACTTAAATTTAGTTGAAAGGGAACATGGTAGGGGCGAGTGCGTAGGGAGCTCGCCGCAAGTATGCAACGGGTGCGCGGCGACTTCGCCGGCGGCGCCGCGAGGAAAAATAAAATGTATGATTGTACAAAACGGGGATCGCACACCGCGAACTCACTGCCCACCCGTGGCGTCTTCGCGGCAAGCTCGCTGCGCACCCGAGGCGTGTCCGCCGCGCACATGTTGCGAACTCGCGACGAGCTCGATGCGCACTCGCCCCGCTTCTCACTCGCTCGCTCGTTAGTGCGATAAGGCCATAAAACAGACACTAAAATAATACAAAACTAGGGTGAAGGGAAATGACCCTAAAATACTTTCACCGACCCTCAAGTTTTAGGCGCGCCACATGTGGTAGCCATCAAGCATAGTTTTATTCCCGAACTCCACAAATAACAGGTTCTGTTCGAGTTTAAAGCTTTAAGAGAGTTTAAGGTTTTAAATTAAAGTTTTTTGTAAGAAATACAATAACTATAACTATCAATTTTACGAGTACCTACACACGAGAGCCAATTTATTAATATTATTTATTTGCCTATACAAGAGTGACTGTCTTCAGAAAAGTTGTATATTGGGTGCATTTGAATTGGATTAATTACAATATTCAGGCAAGCCACTTCCGTAACATTTAAGTTTTATTCAAATTTGAAATAAATATTATTTTTCTATAATGATATATTTTGTGGGTGCTTAGGTGCTATTCTTTCAATGAAAAAAACATAAAGAAACAAATACAGGGTGTAAACAACCTCATCACGAAGCCGTCAACCAAGCAACTTTACGCAAAAATTATTGCTGAGAAACGACTTTTGTTTTTGGGGTGAAAATATTTTTTTGTGGTAGAACTCAATGTAACGCACTTAAAACATTGTGCTGATGGGTGGATTGAATAGTACGGAGGTCGTAGAGGTGTTTGAAGTAAAAATCTTACAACAAAAGCCTGTATTAAAAAAAAAACTTGTCAAAAAGTTTTAACTTTGACCCCCAATATTCCCGTAACTAGAAGGTTCCCAGGTATGGTGTACAGTCAGCAAAACAATTATGTATGCAGGCTAGCAATCTTCTTACTCCTATTATAAATGGAAAAGGGATATAATCAATCTGTTTGCAATTTCATCCAAATCCTTTCAGTAGTTTCTGCGTGAAAGAATAACAAAAATCGATCTTTACAGACTTTTACATTTATAATAGTCGTAAGAGGATTGCTAGCCTACATACCTAACTGTTTTGCTGACTGTGCATAAAAAAATGATCGCAATGACGGAGGGAACAAGTGTCTTTCGGCTTCGTTAAGAGGTGTTTTACACCGTTTATAAAATATGTTATAAAACAGTTTTAATTGTTATTAATAAATCTATTTATAAAATATAGCATGAAGGAAAAATATCTAGATTGATGTAAATTGTCAACAGTCAATCTTCTATTAATTTAATTTAATTACGGAAAACAAATAATGGATAAATGTAAAGATTTAAAAAGCCACTTTAATTTAATTTATTTTTAACTATTCTCCCAAAGCCTATTTCCCCCCTTTCTAATAAGTAAACAATATCAATCAGTGTATTATGAATAAATAAACAAGAACATAATATGAAAATAAAATATAATGATTCGGGCGCGGATCCAGGGCCGTAATTGAGTACCCAATATTAATTTATCGCACCAGGGAATCGTACCCAGGAGCTTAGGCTCAGCAATCGCAATAAAACATAAATAACGAAAACACTACAAAACCTGCAATACAATAGAACTCCGAAGCCAACGCAGTCCACGTGGCTGATGTAAACACAAACAATCGTAAACAAACAAACTTTCACCCACTTGTTCGTGGACACAGCGTTCTTAGAAACGAAGACTGACTAAAATTTCAACAAATAACTAACTGAATTAAAGAAAATTAAATGCTGAACTTTTAAAATACTGAATCAAAATATAGTATAAGAGTAAAATACTGATGAACTAAAAATTAAACTAAAAAAACTACACAACACAACTAAAATGTAAGCTTCATTATATGAAATATTGCTTAGTTAAATTAATAATACAAATAAAATAGGTAATAAGCACCTACCTTATCAGCAAACCCTGTTAGGGGTAGGTACCCCTAACAGAGTGTGCTGATAACTCAATAAAGGTAAAAAAATTAAAAAAATACACTTCTCCCTGCATTGAGAGATTAAAATCTTATAATCTAGGCAAAGATCTAATTAAAATATTTAATTAAGCTACTAACTTTAGCTATCTCAAAAATAATATTTATTTCAATTGAAATGTTACGAGATATTTGTTCAAATTTTTGATCTATTACTTTCTTTTAAGCCCAATTATTTCTATCGATATTTAGTGGAATTTAAAGTACGACTAAACTTTATCAATAACTTTTCAAAGTTTTAAAAACAACTTTTCACTCTTGAAAACAACTTTTCAAAGATTAAAAGTGGCAATCGTTAGACGGTTAAAATTGTACGTTATTTTTTAAAGAACTTAAACAAGTTTCTCGACTTTAATTTAAATTAAAAAAGAAGAATTAGAAATGTCTATACATTGTCAAACATCACATCAACAAACCGTTCGTTGAAAGTTACGAGAACTCACTTAAAATCACAAAATAAGATGAAATCAAACAAACACAGCCGCACTGCTACTAACTTTAGCTATCTCAAAAATAATATTTATTTCAATTGAAAAGTTACGAGATATTTGTTCAAATTTTTGTTCTATTACTTTCTTTTAAGCCCAATTATTTTTATCGATATTTAGTGGAATTTAAAGTACGACTAAAATTTATCAATAACTTTTCAAAGTTTTAAAAACAACTTTTCAGACTCTTGAAAACAACTTTTCAAAGATTAAAAGTGGCAATAGTTAGACGGTTAAAATTTTACGTTATTTTTTACAGAATTTAAACAAGTTTCTCGACTTTAATTTAAATTAAAAAAGAAGAATAAGAAATGTCTATACATGGTAAAACATCACTTAAACAAACCGTTCGTTGAAAGTTACGAGAACTCACTTAAAATCACAAAATAAGAAGAAATCAAACAAACAGCCGCACTGCTACTAACTTTAGCTATCTCAAAAATAATATTTATTTCAATTGAAAAGTTACGAGATATTTGTTCAAATTTTTGTTCTATTACTTTCTTTTAAACCCAATTATTTTTATCGATATTTAGTGGAATTTAAAGGACGTCTAAACTTTATCAAAAACTTTTCAAAGTTTTAAAAACAACGTTTCAGTCATGAAAACAACTTTTCAAAGATTAAAAGTGGCAATAGTTAGACGGTTAAAATGGTTTTTACAGAATTTAAACAAGTTTCTCGACTTTTAATTTAAATTAAAAAAGAAGAATAAGATATGTCTAAACATGGCAAAACATCACTTTAACAAACCGTTCGTTAAAAGTTACGAGAACTCACTTAAAATCACAAAATAAGAAGAAATCAAACAAATACAGCCGCACTGAACTAAATTTAAACAAAAAACTTGAAAAACAGCACTTAGGTTTTTCGCAAAACTTTTACGTGAAAATTGGCGCGAAACCTAACACACCCCTCCCCCCCGTACCGACCGGATTGAGGACAAATCCGGTACTGATTCCAAGCTGTGCGGGAAAAGGCGGGGGCAAAATGGGAAAAGGGGATAGATCGGAAAAGGGGGCTAAATGGGCAAAAGAGGGGGAATGGTCACGGGAGGAGGGGAATGGACAAGGAGGGGGAGGGGGGAATGAGAAAACGGGATGAAAAAGTCCGAGGGAGGAGCTGAATTTTCACCCGCGCACCCCCGCGAGGGGTGTTTTGTACCCCTCGTCCCGCGCGCTCTAGGTTCGACTGTGTGTGTGGATGTGAAACAGAGAGCAAATCCCAAGATTCTCCCCAACTTTTCATAAGGGTGCGGCCAAACGAGCGTATTTTTTTGAGTCGCGTAATTCCGGTTTCATACATATTTTACATCGTCGCGTCGTCACGACGTAAAATGAGCTAAGTCTTAGTGTCTAAACACACTTTGCCGAAGATACGCATACGCATTGCAGGCGTAAACATGCCGAAATTCGGTATTTGAATTCCTGACGGCACATTATGTCTAAATTGCGTTGCATTTATTAATAGAGTACAGCCGAACTTCGGTCGGGCGTAAGTTACGTACAAAAATGTGTTTTAAACAGCTGTTTTTAGATAATCAGACCGTCATCTTATTGGTGAACATGGACCACAATTACGCTCGTCTGGCCTCACCCTAACGTTCGGAAAATTGGAGTAGATCTGTCAGGTGCGCGCATGCGCATGCGTCACTTACTTGCTTCCCGATTTTCGTAATTTTGATGACTGACGTCAAATATAATTTTCCAACAATTTGATGGAAAATAGGGCAAACTAAAATTATTTAGCTCTAAAATAAAAATAAAATATTTTCCAAAATTTCCAAAAATATCAGTGTAAGTATAATAAACGTGTTAAGTATTTACCACATGCTTGGTTAACGGCTTTGTGAAGGGTCTGTAGTTTACTGTTAAAATTTTAAATATTAGAGACGAATTCGAGTCCCACTAAAAAATTTTGTAATACGAAGCTAAATTTTATGTGACGTGTTGGCTTATTCGTCTAAAAAATTCTGCGACTGTGAAACTCGCGAGTGCTCCTCGCGAGCACTCGTGAGTTTCAAAGTCGCCAGTTGGTTGTTGGCACCTTCCATTTTTTTTTTGTTGTCGTCAACTCGCGCGCCTTGTAAATCTGACGTAAAATACGTTAGATGGATGTACAGTCAGTCCGTTTTCATTTGACTGTACTCTATAACGTACGTGCGAGTTGACGACTAAAGAATAAATTAAACTTGGAAGGTGCGAACTCGCGAGCACACGCGAGTTTCGCAGTCGCCAGTTGATGAATAAGCCAATTTTTGACTCATCGTCAACTGGCGACTGTGAAACTCGCAAGTGCGCGCGAGTTCACTCCTTTCAATTTAATTTTTTTTTCGTCGTCAACTTGCTCGACCTTGAAAATCTGACGTAAAATACATCAGATGTACAGTCACTGTTATTTTTTTAGATGTTGGTTTCAATCTGTTTTCATTTGACTTTACTTTATAACGTGAGTGCGAGACGACGACAATTTTTGTATTAAAATTGGAAAGTGCCAACTCGCGAGCACTCGTGAGTTTCACAGTCACCAGTTGGTTGTTGGCACCTTCCATTTTTTTTGTCGTCAACTCGCGCGCCTTGTAAATCTGACGTAAAAAACGTCAGATGGATGTACAGTCAGTCCGTTTTCATTTGACTGTACTCTATAACGTACGTGCGAGTTGACGACTAAAGAATAAATTAAACTTGGAAGGTGCGAACTCGCGAGCACACGCGAGTTTCGCAGTCGCCAGTTGGTGAATAAGCCAACTTCTGGGTCATTCGTCAACTGGCGACTGTGAAACTCGCTAGTGCGCGCGAGTTCGCTCCTTTCAATTTAATATTTATGTCGTCGTCAACTCGCTCGACCTTGTAAATCTGACGTAAAATACATCAGATGTACAGTCACTGTTATTTTTTTAGATGTTGGTTTCAATCTGTTTTCATTTGACTGTACTTTATAACGTGAGTGCGAGACAACGACAATTTTTGTATTAAAATTGGAAAGTGCCAACTCGCGAGCACTCGTGAGTTTCACAGTCACCAGTTGGTTGTTGGCACCTTCCATTTTTTTTGTCGTCAACTCGCGCGCCTTGTAAATCTGACGTAAAAAACGTCAGATGGATGTACAGTCAGTCCGTTTTCATTTGACTGTACTCTATAACGTACGTGCGAGTTGACGACTAAAGAATAAATTAAACTTGGAAGGTGCGAACTCGCAAGCACACGCGAGTTTCGCAGTCGCCAGTTGGTGAATAAGCCAATTTCTGGGTCATTCGTCAACTGGCGACTGTGAAACTCGCTAGTGCGCGCGAGTTCGCTCCTTTCAATTTAATATTTATGTCGTCGTCAACTCGCTCGACCTTGTAAATCTGACGTAAAATACATCAGATGTACAGTCACTGTTATTTTTTTAGATGTTAGTTTCAATCTGTTTTCATTTGACTGTACTTTATAACGTGAGTGCGAGACAACGACAATTTTTGTATTAAAATTGGAAAGTGCCAACTCGCAAGCACTCGTGAGTTTCACAGTCGCCAGTTGGTTGTTGGCACCTTCCATTTTTTTTTGTCGTCAACTCGCGCGCCTTGTAAATCTGACGTAAAAAACGTCAGATGGATGTACAGTCAGTCCGTTTTCATTTGACTGTACTCTATAACGTACGTGCGAGTTGACGACTAAAGAATAAATTAAACTTGGAAGGTGCGAACTCGCGAGCACACGCAAGTTTCGCAGTCGCCAGTTGATGAATAAGCCAATTTCTGGGTCATTCGTCAACTGGCGACTGTGAAACTCGCTAGTGCGCGCGAGTTCGCTCCTTTCAATTTAATATTTTTGTCGTCGTCAACTCGCTCGACATTGTAAATCTGACGTTAAATACATCAGATGTACAGTCACTGTTATTTTTTTAGATGTTGGTTTCAATCTGTTTTCATTTGACTGTACTTTATAACGTGAGTGCGAGACGACGACAATTTTTGTATTAAAATTGGAAGGTGTCAACTCGCGAGCACTCGTGAGTTTCACAGTCGCCAGTTGGTTGTTGGCACCTTCCAATTTCTTTTTTGTCGTCAACTCGCGGGCCTTGTAAACCTGACGTCAAATACGTTAGATGGATGTACAGTCAGTCCGTTTTCATTTGACTGTACTTCATAACGTACGTGCGAGTTGACACTAAAGAATAAATTAAACTTGGAAGGTGCGAACTCGCGAGCACACGCGAGTTTCGCAGTCGCCAGTTGATGAATAAGCCAATTTCTGGGTCATTCGTCAACTGGCGACTGTGAAACTCGCGAGAGCGCGCGAAGTCGCTCCTTTCAATTTAATTTTATTTTTCGTCGTCAACTCGCTCGACCTTGTAAATCTGACGTAAAATACATCAGATGTACAGTCACTGTTATTTTTTTAGATGTTGGTTTCAATCTGTTTTCATTTGACTGTACTTTATAACGTGAGTGCGAGACGACGACAATTTTTGTATTAAAATTGGAAGGTGCCAACTCGCGAGCACTCGTGTGCTTCACAGTCGCCAGTTGGTTGTTGGCACCTTCCATTTTTTTTTGTCGTCAACTCGCGCGCCTTGTAAATCTGACGTAAAAAACGTCAGATGGATGTACAGTCAGTCCGTTTTCATTTGACTGTACTCTATAACGTACGTGCGAGTTGACGACTAAAGAATAAATTAAACTTGGAAGGTGCGAACTCGCGAACAAACGCGAGTTTCGCAGTCGCCAGTTGATGAATAAGCCAATTTCTGGGTCATTCATCAACTGGCGACTGTGAAACTTGCTAGTGCGCGCGAAGTCGCTCCTTTCAATTTAATTTTATTTTTCGTCGTCAACTCGCTCGACCTTGTAAATCTGACGTAAAATACATCAGATGTATAGCCCGCGCCAAACTTTGTGACCGCCCCGAAACTAGGCTCATTGCATTGCGCAGAACATAAAATCAGGTATTAGCGGGACGCACAAGGGCTTGGGGGCAGGGCCACACCCCGCGCGCCCGCACCTCTCACCCGCCGCGCGCGCTTGCACCCACGCCTTAGTGTGAGTGCTACGTCCGTACACGAATCACGCACTTGTTGAGCTCTGAGAGTACTGTCGCGTTCAGAATTCCTTCGATCGTTTTGTTAATTAGTTGTTATAGTTTTTAGTTATTCTTTCTTGTTTTTATTGTTACTTGTTGTTACTGTTATTTGTTGTTACTGTTACTCGTTGTTATTTGTTTATAAACATGCCTACCGGACGTTGTAATGTTTTACGACGCCAGGCTCGTAAAATGGTCTACGATGTTTATAAATTTATGAAGAAAGAAGCTGAAGAAGGCCTTAAATACGATTTGAAGGCAGTACATAAACGGACTGCAGCCGCTACAGGAGTATCTGAAAGAACTGTACGACGTATTATATCAGTTGCTAATGAACCAAGTTCTGATTTATTAGCAGTTTTTCGTACACCCGGAAAGAAGAGGCAAGGGGTAAAAAAGGTAACCGGAATCGATAATTTTGACCAAGGTGTCATCAAAAGATGTATCCACAATTTTCATGTTACGCAGAAAGAGTTGCCGACAATTACTCAACTTTTAAAAAAATTAAAAGAAGATATTAATTTTGAAGGATCCGCAACGAGTTTGAGGAGAATTATAAATGAAATAGGATTTAAATGGAAAAAAACTGAAGACAATCGCAAATTATTAATTGAAAATACTAATATTCGCTGTAAGCGAATTGAATATTTGCGTGAAATAACAAAATATCGCGCAGAAGGAAGACCGATAGTGTACACTGACGAATCGTATGTCGATTCATCGCATACCACTTCGAAGGCATGGAGTGATAGTAGCACTAAAGGTTTAAAAAAAAAAATATCAAAAGGTCAACGTGTCGTCATTGTACATGCTGGATCCAAATCAGGATTTGTACCCAACGGCCTTTTGATGTTTAAGGCAGGTACGAAAACCGGAGATTATCATGATAACATGAATTATAATAATTATGAAAAATGGATACGCACACAACTTTTGCCGAATCTCCCACCGAGATCGGTTATGGTGATAGATAATGCACCCTATCATAACAAATTAGAGGATGCAGCGCCGACGTCAAATACCAAAAAAGCAGAAATGGTGGCATGGCTAACGGCAAAAAATATTCCTTGCAGTTCTGACATGCTGAAACCAGAACTGTATAAATTAATTTCTTTACATAAAGAACAATTTAAAAAATTTAATATTGATAAAATTTTAGAAGAACATAATCACAAAATATTACGGCTTCCGCCTTACCATCCTGACTTGAACCCCATAGAAATGGCTTGGGCATCCATAAAAGGTTACGTGGCGAAAAAAAATGTCACAAATAATATAACTAATATTATGAAACTAGTGGAAGAAAAAGTGAATAGCATGGGTGAACAGGAGTGGACTGCACTATGCAACAAAGTTATAAATATTGAGGAAGAGTATAAGAAAAGTGATGTCATCATAGATGACCTAACTGAAAAAATAATAATTCATGTGAGTGATAATGAATCAGATGAAGAAGATTCGGATATTTTTTGTGAAGAGAGTGATTCGGATGCGGAACCATCCACTAGTAAGGGAGATGTTTTTATGGAAGGTGTGGCCCCATTGTGAATATAGTTTTTATTTATATTAATGTTTTTTATTTACATTCATCCTATTATTACCTAACCTATATATTTTACAAATAACACATACACTAAATATTAAATTATGAAATGAAATAAACACGAACTATAGAATCACCAAATTAAATTAAATTGACATAAATATAATAAGTATTAAAAATATTAGAATACGAGAATTGTTTGGTTGACTAAGTATTGTCCACTCGACTGTACCATGCGCAAGTTCGGACTCGCGACTATGTTCAAGGCGGTCACAAAGTTTGGCGCGGGCTGTACAGTCACTGTTATTTTTTTAGATGTTGGTTTCAATCTGTTTTCATTTGACTGTACTTTATAACGTGAGTGCAAGACGACGACAATTTTTGTATTAAAATTGGAAGGTGTCAACTCGCGAGCACTCGTGAGTTTCACAGTCGCCAGTTGGTTGTTGGCACCTTCCAATTTCTTTTTTGTCGTCAACTCGCGGGCCTTGTAAACCTGACGTCAAATACGTTAGATGGATGTACAGTCAGTCCGTTTTCATTTGACTGTACTTTATAACATACGTGCGAGTTGACGACTAAAGAACAAATTAAACTTGGAAGGTGCGAACTCGCGAGCACACGCGAGTTTCGCAGTCGCCAGTTGATGAATAAGCCAATTTCTGGGTCATTCGTCAACTGACGACTGTGAAACTCGCGAGTGCGTGCGAGTTCGCTCCTTTCAATTTAATTTTTTTTTTCGTCGTCAACTCGCTCGACCTTGTAAATCTGCCGTAAAATACATCAGATATACAGTCACTGTTATTTTTTTAGATTTTGGTTTCAATCTGTTTTCATTTGACTGTACTTTATAACGTGAGTGCGAGCTGACGACAATTTTTGTATTAAATTGGAAGGCGTCAACTCGCGTGCACTCGCGAGTTTTACAGTCGCCAGTTGACGAATGACCCGTGTTTCTAACTTACTGATAGTTACGCGTTAAGACAAACTTTTAATCGATTTTATGCAGACGTGTTGTGTTAAATTGAATAAATTAAAACTTCCCTAAAATAATTCATATTTTATAAAATTTAAATACACAATGTCACATAAAATCTCAACCCCCGAAGGGCTAAGCAGAGATGTGCTTAATAGTACCTCCTCGTTCCACCCAGTAGGGGAAGAGCCTGTTGCCTTCAGCTGGGCACAAAAATACTGCCGACTGCTACTGATCATAATATAAGGGAAAAACTCAATGGAACCTTGCCCGACCTGGGAGTCGAACCCAAGTGATATTGCTCAGCGATTAGCACACTTACTAACCTCCAACGAGGCAGGACATCCACAAGTTGTTTATAACATATCTTTATAACCTAGTATTTAATTTAATCAGGTAATTTCTACATAAGTAATGTTTTCCTTCACCGCTTTGAGAGCAGTAGAAAATAAAAAGGATGAAATAAATTACACAAAGTGAAACGCCTGCCTGGTTCAACCCACGACTTACTACTGGCCCGGAGCACGGGGGACGACGGCGGCGCCGCCCCCACGAAGCAGCCGACACTGAGCGACCCCTATTCTCTCTCTCTAACATCCCTACCTATCGCAACTCGAAAGCATTCTGTAAACTCATTTTTTCATATTTCACATTTTTTTACAGGTATGTCACATGAGGTGTTTTTCTGTAAGTATTATTGTAATAGTCAGTTATCATAACGAAAACCAATAGAAAAGAATACTGTCCTGTCACTCACGGGATACCTTCCGTGATTCCTCGTATTAATTTTGATAGATTGATTGATATTTTCAAAACAGAGTTTTAAAGTCAAAATAATATGCTAAAATAGTGTAACATCTATGTGTTTTACAAGCTCATAGGCTCGAACCCGTCAGCTTATGACTAACATCTCCGCATGGGCTTAGATCCTATAAGAAAAACCAATGCTTTATAAACATGAATAAGTTTTCCCTATAATACCGGCGTAAGGGAAAACTCACTATTGACGACCCGAATGGCGTAGTGGTAGTGACGCTGCCTTACGTTCTTAGGGTCCTGGGTTCGAATCCCGGTAGGAGCAAATGTTTGTGTGATGAGCATGGACATTTGTTTCCGAGTCATGGATGTTTATATGTATAATAAGTATGTATTTACAAACAAAAAAAAAGTATACATGCAGTATATCAACTATCTAGTGTCCACGACACATGAAGTGTATCCCCTCCTTTAGATTAACAACCGTATGTATTCTCCTTTATAATAGATATCATTTATGATATGCTTACCTAGCTTTTACATCGTTTTACTTGTTTCTTAGCATTATACTATTGGCAGCTAACCTGACTAGTTATTTACTACATCCTTACGACTCCAATCATCTCATGGCGACCCTGCCAGTCCTGCCACTACTTTAAAACCCAAGGACATGGAGTTTCAGTATAATCACCACCTAAGCTTTGCTTAGTATGGCACTAGGTGGCGCTGTGTGTTAGTGTCCAGCGATATTTATTATTATTTATTTATTAAAGTGACCTATAGTTGCTGACAGTGACTGATGACAATAGCGATAATAATATCTCCTACTATCTCTTCCAAAACAAATGAACCATGTATCGTTTCTCATTGGAAAAAATAATGAAGATCACCGTAGATGACGATTCAAGATTCACACCATCATAAGGATGACATCTTAGGGATTCGGCGGAGCATACGTAGTTCATACAAACGTAATACCAAAATAATTTGTAAATCAAACATATATTCTTAAGGTAGTGTGTATTAATTTCGATTGTTTTACAAAATATCTAGGTTCCCAAATATATATTTTGAATGTACAATGATATAAAGATATGAGGAATTCAAAATTTCTATAGAAAACTTCACGGCGGTCCCGACTTACGAGCAGTAAGTCGTGGGTTCGAACCCAGACAGGAGCATTACTTTGTATAATTTATATCATCACCACTGCTCTCAAAACGGCGAAGAAAAACATCGTGAGGAAACCGGCATGTTTTAGAACCAAAAATTCGAAGATATGTGACATCTACCAATCCGCACTGGGCCCGCGTGGTGGATTATAGCCCATTCCCTCTCATAGAGAAGAGGCCGTGTCCCAGCAGTGGGAACATTAAAAAGGCTGATGATGATGATAGAAAACTTTATTTTTCTCATAACTCTTGTTTAAATCAGTGTCCATTCAAAATTTATGTTTGGGAACCTAGATATTCTGTAATCCAATCGAAATAAATACATACTCGTACTACCTTAAGAATAATATTATGATTGATTTACAAATTGTTTTGGTATTACGTTTGTATGAACTACGCATGCTCCGCGGGCCTCTTAACTGGCAGCAACTATATATATGTCACCGTAAAATTGTAAAACCCGTTAGATTGTAATATAACTGGAGAGATTGTAAACTCTCGAAAGATTGTCAAACGAACATACTGCTTACAATATTACGTATTATTTTTCGGTATATTATAAGGTAATGAAGTGAAACCGCAATATTGTGAAATGTATGCGATGGAAGTTCACTCGCGCGATGAGGAGTTGTGGGAAAGAAGGAGGGGTCCTCCTTGCCCCATGGTACCACTCTCATGAAAAGATATTGTACCATTCCTGAGAAGTACTGATTAATATTAGCTAACCTCAAAACACTTTATATTCCCCTAAAAAGCGTAGTCGCGTAGCGTAGTCGCTATTTCTGTCAGCAGGGTTCAAAGGAACCTAACTAACCTAACGTGGGGTGCCCAAGTCCCCATTATGGGGGCAGAGATACTTCCGTTGCATGCATTTCACAATATTATGGTTTCACTTCGGTAGATTACAATCTACCGAAAAATAATGCGTGACATTGTAAGCAGTATGTTCAGTTGACAATATTACGGTGACATATTACAGAAGTTTAGTTTAAGCATAATATGTATGTTGTGGAGGTTTGATTAAGCCATTATCTTTCTCCGTATTCCTGAAACTTCTGTCACTAAGCGTTATATTTATGTTCTATAAGCTTAAATAGTGCGAGTTTCATACTAAAATTCGAGTAACGTCTAAATCGCGTAGATCGAGTTTACGTTAACATTTACGTCGTCGATAGTGACAATCTAGTGCCTCTAAGAAAGTAAGGACCGTTTCGAGCACATTGCTAACATGCAAATGTTAACGCGAGTGAGAGTTACAATTTTGACAGATTTAACAGCTTGATTACGAAACACAGACACTTGCGAGCGTGAAAAGTTGTCACTTAAGAATTTGTGGTGAGAGCATCGTGAGAGTGGTGAAATAACAAAGTACTTAATTTAATTTGATTTCATATTGTGAATAAAACTTACATTGGAATCTCGTAGTATTTCGTTTGGAGAATGTTTGAGACCACAAAAGCACAAGATAAGCGTAATTGAACGCCACAAAAACGTAAACACGGTCACTCCATGCCTAAAAAGAAACAAACTTAGTTTTACAAACTTTACAGATGGATCAAGGTCACTCACTAGTCACTACACACCAAAAGATATAAATTACACTAACTGCTCCGTTTATGTTACCAACATTTCAAATTGGGACGGGCTAGTCTTTATTTTTAACAATAATTTTCAAAACTGTATGTAAATCACAACACAAACTTTCGTAAACACAAACAAAACTAATGACCATTGACCACAGATAAATAATGTCGTCAAACTTCGTTGTAAAACCACAACTAGTTGAATAGGCAGTCGCTTCTGTTATGAACACAAAATACGAATATCAATTTATTTTGGCCAGTTACTAATTGTACGCGCCACTTCTCGCGGTGAATTAACGCCAAACGAATGAATGTATTCTAGAATCTCACACTCGCAAGTTAACGATTGTCGATGCGTTTAAAATTAGCACTCACAATATGTAGTTCTCACGTATTACGCTAGGTGGCGCTTACTCAGCGCCATACAAATTTGCGTAAACGTTGACGCACTCGATACGTCAAAATAACTCGCACTAAGCATACTGGATTGTTTTACGTATTGTTTACGTTCTTACAAATAATCATAGATTAAGTGCTATTCATTGACTAATTCTGAAAAACTAAACCTAAGGAGCTAATAGATTATACATCCATTACCAACGAAATTACATTTTTAATCAAATCGCGTGGAAAAGTCCATCCGACGTCGACAAGAACGAGCTTTCATAAAAAAAATCATTTTTCTCTGTCAGGTGCAGCACTACAAGATTTCTCGGACCAAACCAGTATAATTCTACCAATTCATTGGAACATAAGGTGACTTGACACCAGAAAACGCAAGTAGATTAACTCATGTTTTGTTAGCTACTACGGGCTTTCAAACGAAATAAATAAAACGAATGGAGAATAAGTTGGAAATGAATTCATTTAAACAAAAAAATAAATTTTCTCCGGTGATTTCATCAACGCACGTATCAAGACAGCGCGAACCCGTTTGCGTGAAAAGACAAATGCGCGAATGGACTTTTGCGCGATTGGACTTTTGAAGGACAATTGCGCGAATGGAAATTTGCGTGACTAGACATTTGCGCGACTTAATGACCACAGAGGTTTACTCTGTGGAGTAAACATAACGTCACGCCTTAAAATACTTGAAGGGGTTTTTTTTATTTTTTCATCATGGGTGTCACATTCATGGGTGTCACATGGAAAAACCAAAAAAAAACCAGGGCGCCATCTTGGATTTTGTTTTTGACCCCATTTTCGTAATCAGCGACCCCGAAAACCATGAAAACGACACCCATGACGGAAAAAACTAAAATTTTCCGTGGCGCCACTTTGGATTTTCTTTTTGATCCCATTTTCGTAATCAGCGAACCCACAAACCATGAAAACGACACCCATGACGAAAAACAAAAAAAAACCAGGGCGCCATCTTGGATTTTTTTTTTGACCCCATTTTCGTAATCAGCGACCCCAAAAATCATGAAAACGACACCCATGACGGAAAAACAGAAAAAAAACCAAGGCGCCATCTTGAATTTTCTTTTTGACCCCAAATTCGTAATCAGCGGCCCCAAAAACCATGAAAACGACACCTATGACGGAAAAACCAAAAAAAATTCAGGGCGCCATCTTGAATTTTCTTTTTGACCCCATTTTCGTAATCAGCGACCCCAAAAACCATAAAAACGACACCTATGACGGAAAAACCAAAAAAAAACCAGGGCGCTATCTTGGATTTTCTTTTTGACCCCATTTTCGTAATCAGCGACCCCAAAAATCATGAAAACGACACCCATGACGGAAAAACAGAAAAAAAAAGCCAGGGCGCCATCTTGAATTTTCTTTTTGACCCCATTTTCGTAATCAGCGACCCCAAAAATCATGAAAACGACACCCATGACGGAAAAACAGAAAAAAAAACCAGGGCGCCATCTTGAATTTTCTTTTTGACCCCAAATTCGTAATCAGCGGCCCCAAAAACCATGAAAACGACACCTATGACGGAAAAACCAAAAACAATCCAGGGCGCCATCTTGGATTTTCTTTTTGACCCCATTTTCGTAATCAGCGACCCCAAAAATCATGAAAACGACACCCATGACGGAAAAAAAAAAAAAAACAGGGCGCCATCTTGGATTTTCTTTTTGACCCCATTTTCGTAATCAGCGACCCCAAAAATCATGAAAACGACACCCATGACGGAAAAACAGAAAAAAAACCAGGGCGCCATCTTGGATTTTCTTTTTGACCCCAAATTCGTAATCAGCGGCCCCAAAAACCATGAAAACGACACCTATGACGGAAAAACCAAAAAAAATTCAGGGCGCCATCTTGGATTTTCTTTTTGACCCCATTTTCGTAATCAGCGACCCCAAAAACCATAAAAACGACACCTATGACGGAAAAACCAAAAAAAAACCAGGGCGCTATCTTGGATTTTCTTTTTGACCCCATTTTCGTAATCAGCGGCCCCGAAAACCATAAAAACGACACCTATGACGGAAAAACCAAAAACAATCCAGGGCGCCATCTTGGATTTTCTTTTTGACCCCATGTTCGTAATCAGCGACCCCAAAAATCATGAAAACGACACCCATGACGGAAAACAAAAAAAAACCAGGGCGCCATCTTGGATTTTCTTTTTGACCCCATTTTCGAAATCAGCGACCCCAAAAATCATGAAAACGACACCCATAACGGAAAAACAAAAAAAAAACCAGGGCGCCGTCTTGAATTTTCTTTTTGACCCCATATTCGTAATCAGCGACCCCAAAAACCATGAAAACGATTCCTATGACGGAAAAGCAAAAAAAAAACCAGGGCGCCATCTTGGATTTTCTTTTTGACCCCATTTTCATAATCAGCGGCCCCAAAAACCATGAAAACGATACCTATGACGGAAAAGCAAAAAAAAAACCAGGGCGCCATCTTGGATTTTCTTTTTGACCCCATTTTCATAATCAGCGGCCCCAAAAACCATGAAAACGACACCTATGACGGAAAACCCAAAAAAAATCCAGGGCGCCATCTTGGATTTTCTTTTTGACCCCATTTTCGTAATCAGCGACCCCAAAAATCATGAAAACGACACCTATGACGGAAAAACAAAAAAAAAACCAGGGCGCCATCTTGAATTTTCTTTTTGACCCCATTTTTGTAATCAGTGACCTCAAAAACCATGAAAACGACACCCATGATGATAAATAAAAAAAACCCCCTTCAAGTACTTTATGGCGTGATGTTATGTTTATTCCATAGAGTAACTTTCGCGCAATTGTCTTTTCGCGCAAGTCTGTTCGCGCAAAAGTCCATTCGCGTATGTGTCCTGGCGCGCAAAAGTCCATTCGCGTATGTGTCCTGGCGCGCAAATGTCTGTTTGCGCCAATGTCCAATCGCGCAAAAGTCCATTCGCGCATTTGTCTTTTCGCGCAAATGGGTTCGCGCAAGTGTCTTTCGCGCAAATGTCTTTGGCGCAAAAGTCCCAGATCCCGCACGTATTTATAATATATTCGTTTCCGTCATTTTCTCAATAGATGGCGCTGCTAGATTGAAATGCTAGCTTTCGTTACCTCTACGCCAAACCTGATAAGGCTCACGAATATTTTATTTAAAAACAGTTCTTCCACAATCACCTTAATACATTACACTGTTTATTTATACATTTTTTACAATGTTTTCACTTCTTATTAACGCCTCGTTGACCGGAAAATTACTGAATTATTAAAATTGAATTTGGAAACTCGAAGGTAAGTCTTAGTTGGAAACACAGACGTATAAAGAGTAGCAGACCAAACATAAATTCCTAGTTATACCTATAATATATCCATCATTCTTTATCCTTGTTCTATCAAGCAAAAACTTAATAATGGCGTCTCGTTCATTTACGTGTAGCCACACTGCCACACACATAGACAAATTTTGACATGAAGCCTGTTTTTCTGAGCCGCCATATTGATAAGCTTATAACCTAAAAGAACACTCTACGGTGTCAATCACGTTAAGTGAAAAAATATTAATTGTTTGTACCACTAAAGACTTGAAACACGTAAAATAAAATGGTGAAGTGCAGTGCGTACCGGTGTGACAGTGATAGCTCTAACAAAATACCTGGATTAAGCTGTCATCGGTAAGTTTTTATTTACGTTGTTGTAAACTGAAACAATTTGTCGATTTTTCGAAATTAATCAACCGTTTCGATGAAGTTTAATCGTTTTTATCGTAGCCCAATTACTGCCATGCAATTTGCCCACACGCTTACTTAGAATAAACCGTACAAAAATAATAAACAAACAAAATTGTCTTATATTTACTATTAATGACAGCTCAAGTACTTGTGGAAATAACCGGGGACGGATTTAGTATTGCGAAATGCTAAATCTAATAAATATTATTATGATTGTTTACATATTGGGTTAATGCATTTATTGTAGGTGCGTAGGCTTATTAATTACTACAAAGTCGAAAAATCCAACAGGCTTAATTTTTTATAACAATAATATGTAACGCCTACAATGTATCAGTTTATCACAATTCAATGTTGATATGAAATAGGCATAGGTCACACACATATTATAAGCTACTCATATTTCTTTGATATTTTGGTGCTGTAAATAAAAATAATAGTAATATTTTTGTTCCAGGTTTCCAAAAGATGAAAATTTAAAGAAAGCCTGGATTGATAACATGCAGCTCCAACCTAATCCTACTGGTGAACTCTGTTCGAAGCATTTTGAAGCACACTGATAGATGCCAGGGTCTTTCAAACAAGACTACGTCCTGGATCAATTCCTACACTGTTACCGAATTACCTCTGGCTATGCATGTATGTAATAGTATGCTACTATAGTAACAAATTGTTTTATATTAAACTGGTCTTCATAATAATTTTGTTTGTCTTTTGTTTACAGGATAAGGAAAATGTTATTAACCTCCAAAAAACCTTGCCAATAAAACGAACTACTGCCGGGACAATTGCTTCTGTTCTCAAAGAAGTACCACAATTTAGCGGTGGGGGTATTTTGGACATGCATGCATGATATCCGATGTTTACAAGTTCTCTGTTAAATAAATTTGAAAATTGTCTAAAAATATTAATATCCAAGCAAGCCATGTCGAAAAAATGTAACAAAAGGTGTGAATATTTTTGTGAATGAATTAATGCATGTAACTTGACTACTTTTGGGCATCAGGCGACGATGACGGATGAGAGCGTTCTGGAAAAATGTTATTGCGCGATTAGAGGAAATACATTCCGCACATTGCCAAATAAAAAAATAATATAAACAACGTGTTTTTTTTTAACCTTAGAAGAAATGCAGTCAATAAAACTTGTTTCCTTTTTGGGTCCTTATCTGGGGTTAAAGTATTAATGAATGCATTGAAACTTTGCATTCCCGTAGGCGTATCTATCATCATCATCATCTCAACCGAAAGACGCCCACTGCTGGACATAGGCCTCCCCCAAGTATCTATACTAATAATATAATATTTCAGGTCGTTAACAGCAAATGGCACTGGGTATTCCGAACACTGCTAATTACTGTTATGGTGCTACTGCGTCTGTCAGTTTCCTGTATTAGTGTGGCGTCGCAACACTATTGATTTAATTGTGACCGTTACACAAGGTCACAGAGAATGCTTACCAACGTATATTACAATAATGATAAAAGTTTGAAAATATGTAGGTACTTTAACGTCCTACAATACTTACTAATACCGGCCTTAGTCCGGCCCTGTTTAGACAATTTTTTCATATGTGTGTGTAATGACTTCACAAATTTTAGCTTATGTTTGGTCTGCTACTCTTTATACGTCTGTGGTTGGAAACAACACTCTGTTGGTAAGATTGTTTAGTCTTACGCCGATAGATGGCGCTGCAAGGTTCGTTCGGTAGGTCCGCAAGTTGATTAGGGTCCCGATATTTGTAATTTTTAAGAACTACAAATACACAGTTATAACACCGTGACGTTGTTTTAGTGGTATACCATCACCCCAGTTACGATAGCGAGTGCTGCAGAAACAGTGCGGCATAATGAACGGATACAGGATGTTGATTTAGTTACCTGTATCCTTCAAGGACAACGACGTAGCCCGAAGAATTGCTAAACTTAAGTGGCAGTGGGCAGGGCACATTGCTCGCAGAACGGATGGCCGTTGGGGCCGAAAAGTTCTGGAGTGGCGACCGCGAACCGGAAGACGATGCGTTGGAAGACCTCCCACTTAGAAGGTTGCAGGAATCCGGTGGATGCGAGTCGCAAGGGACCGGTCAATGTGGCGACACTTGGGGAGGCCTATGTCCAGCAGTGGGCGTCTTTCGGCTGAGATGATGATGATGATGATGATGATCCTTCAAGGAGAAGCTCGTGGCTAAATAACAACAGCCGCTCGGGTCGATATTTAGGTGAAGCCGTGCTTGCCTAGGTTGGTCTGTGGATGGGTGCGGCACTCGGAGCGGGGCTCCGTAGACTACGCTTTTTAGGGGATTATAAAGTGTTTACTTTACAGTGTAAATTGTGGGTTAAACTGTAAACCAAATAGCTTGTTCCACCGTACATGGAATTTTAAATAGCAAAAGTGAGCTTCGCCTATTGATATTGTTTTTTTGGTTAGGTTATATTAATCGGTATTTCTCAGGAATATGGTACATTATCTTTTCATGAGAGTAGTACCATTGGGCAAGAAGGACCCCTCCTTCTCTCCACACCGCGTGAGTTGACTAACACCGCATGCATTTCACGAAAAATAATGCGTTTTATTGTAAGCAGTACCTATGTTCGTTTGACAATATTTCGAGAGTTTACAATCTCTCTAGTTATTTTACAATCTAACATGTTTGACAATTTTACGGTGACATATAGATGCTCTGTGATGGTACCGAATTTCATTATTACCCGCGGCTCAGTAATGGAATTAAAGTTTTCGATTAGTAGGTTTGAGTTTCTATAGGGTGATTGGTAATAGGGTGCATGCCTTGATAGGGGTGATACTAGAGCTTATTTGCAACAAATTTCACCCCGATAACTAGGGGTTCTATCTAAATGGTTTCAGAGTATTATACCTTTTAAGTTTTTTTTTCGAATTTTACTCCTCTCGACCAATAATTAATAATTGTGAATTTGTAACAAATCGACGTCGCTCAGAGCGTTGATATGATACTTTTCGGAAAGCGCATAAACAAATGAATATTTCCAAAAGCAATTTATCTAAAAATAACCCAAACGTCCAAACAGCGTCATTAAGTTCATATCAATCCAATCAAATATAAGTAAAAATAAATACACACTACCTTAAGGGGCCGGCGGAGCGTGCATCGTTCATACAAAAGTAATACCAAAATAATTCGTAAACCAAACATATTCATAAGGACATGTGTATTTATTTTGATTGGATTACGTAATATCTAGGTTCCCAAATATATATTATGAATGGACATTGATTTAAACAAGAGTTATGAGAAAAATAAGTTTTCTACAGAAATTTTAAATTCCTCAATATATTTGGGAACCTAGATATTATGTAATCCAATCGGAATAAATACACACTTTCTTAAGAATATGTTTGGTTTACGAATTATTTTGGTATTACGTTTGTATGAAATTCGCATGCTCCTGAGGCCTCTTAAGGACGACCGTCACATGAATTGGGGCGCAATTGGGTGCCACTGTAGATACAATCTTGCTGATATCGAAGGAAGATTCGTGGGGAATCATTTATGGCTCTATCGCCCTAGCTGACGAGTGAATGACAAGCCCTCACACAAAAGCGAAGGTATGTAGTGTGTGCCATATTTTGATAGGTCATTTATACCTAATAGCTTTATTTTATTGTATGACACAAATAGTTAAATGTGTGGTAAATATCTATTACTATTTTTCTTAAATAAAATGCTATTCATTGATATTACTACACATGTGTAAATGTCAAGTGTTAGAAGGGACGATCAAACTGATAGTTAAGATAATTTTATCATTATCTGCCAATTCAAACTTTTACTTAAATGGTGAAATATCATTGGGATATTTCCTTGAAACATTGCGTTTCAAACGTAATTTGAAGGTTTTTAATTTAATATAAAAACGTACCAAATTTGAAGGTTTTTAGCTAAGTAGGACAGCCCGAATTAGGAATAAATGGAGTAGAAAAATCAGTGGTATGACAAACGAGAAAAAAAATCCAATTTGTCATACTGGTGTGATAATTTGGTGTGACTACGAGTCGGCAATGGTAGTGTCCTTTTGTTATTATTTTATGTCAAAATAAATTAAAAACCAAAAACGATTAAAAGTATTTATACAGGACACGCTCAGCAATAAAATAAATAGACCTGTGCGAGCCAAAGAAGGCCCAGAAATACGGATCTACGCAGTTTGGCATGTAATCAACACACTGATTGACGATCAAATGAAGCTCATCAGCCGCCGCGTCGATATGGCGGCGGCGGCGCGGCGCCGACGGTGAGCTTGATCATTTTTTTTTAACTCGAGTTTGACATCCTCAAGGTTCCAGTCTGACAGAACACCCTGAACATAATATTAGTTTTAAAAGATTAGACTGATAGAAAAGTAAACAGTTAAAAAAAGCGATCGTCATCAGAAGATTAAAACGTTTTATGGATGACATTAGTGTCATCATAGAGAACAGTTTTGCGCTTTCCCGTACACGTGTCACTGTAGCGTAATCACGCCGTGTTTGTCGCCCCGTTGCGTCGTCTGGAGAACGCGAATGACTCTCAAGTCATTAGCATATAGACAGCGTTGTTACAAACGGTCTAAATCTCTACAGTTATGAACATCCTTGATCATCCAGGTTAACCAAAACAAAAACAATCGTGGTTTTTTCCCTGAATCTTTCGTAAAGCTATTGTAAAGCAAATTATTATTGCAAAGGTAAGAAATAACTTACCTTTCAAATAGTACATATCACATCTTTATAAAGATATGGAGACTTAACGCTCATTCTCTTTTATCCCACTTTTTGGCTTGCCTGATTGTGTTCCACCTGTTCTCAAGACGGCTTCGGAATGATCTATACATGTTCCAAGTACCACAACAATTAACCAAACGAAAATATCAGTTACTGCATTAATTTTATTTGTTTGCACATACAAATTGTGTTTAAAAATATATGCATAAGTAATTTGACTAATTAAGGATGTATACCTATATTTATGATAACTATGTACCTACTAATAAAAAAAGATATCCATGTAGTATTACAACTATCTTCCGCTTAGTCGCTTAATGTGGCGCTAGATGGCGGTGTCTTATATCCAGCATTATTTAATTATTTAAAACTTCCACCCACCCGATTTATTTCTTCTGGCACAATGAAATGATCCTTACACGAAACGAATTTGGTCATTTTCACTCATTTTTTTATGGAAAACTCAAACTTGAGTAAAAAAATAAGTGTACATGGTTTTCCTAACAAAGACATAAAAGTGAACGTCGAGTGAGGCAAAACAAGAGAGAAGAAAAACAAAACACATCTACGCAAGTTCCTCTTAAACGAACTAGATGGCGCTACTTGTTCGTAACGCTGGCTTGTTTTCATAATAATTATATTTACTGCAATTCGGGTAGATCGCTTCCTAATTGAATTCCCATTTGAATTCAACATTATCATTTCTTGCAGCTGTTAATTTAGTTATACTTTAAGTACTTGAATGCACTAATTATACCATTGTTTGATAAATAGCACTACTGCACCTAAGCTTGCACTTTTGTCATCATAATCATCAGCCTATAATGTTCCCACTGCTGGGACACGGCCTCCTCTCAATGAGAGGGAATGGGCTATAATCTACCACGCGGGCCCAGTGCGGATTGGTAGACGTAACATGTCTTCGAATTTTTGGTTCTAGGACATGCCGGTTTCCTCACGATGTTTTCCTTCACCGTTTTGAGAGCAGCGGTGATGAAATAAATTACACAAAGTAATGCGCCTGTCTGGGTTCGAACCCACGACTTACTGTTCGGTTCGTAAGTCGGTGCCGCCACCACTAGGCCACCGCTGCTCTATTTTATTACACTTTTGTAATAATTTTTAAATAAATTATTCTTATTCTTAATTCGGATAATCCCCCTGTTGCCCATTTATAAGAGTCACTGTAATACATATTATTATGTAACAGGAATTTAATATACTACGGCATGAACAATACGGGTTCAGGAAAAATAGGAATATAAACATGGCAATCTTTGACCTGCTGAATAATATTAGTCGAGTGTTGATACTAAAACGCCTATATGCGCTATTTATACGGATATGTCGAAAGCTTTCGATTTTGAAAACCATAAGATACTACTTCAGAAACTAAACGCCTATGGCGACCCGATTGGCGTAGTGGTAGTGACGCTGCCTTACGTTCTTAGGGTCCTGGGTTCGAATCCCGGTAGGAGCAAATGTTTGTGTGATGAGCACGGACATTTGTTTCCGAGTCATGGATGTTTATATGTATAATAAGTATGTATTTACAAACAAAAAAGTATATATGTAGTACTTATATCAACTATCTAGTGTCCACGACACAAGCTTTGCTTAGTGTGGCACTAGGTGGCGCTGTGTGTTAATGTCCAGCGATATTTATTTATTTATTTATTTATGGCATTCGAGGTGATATCCTCAACCTAATAAAAACATACTTATCCGGTCGCAAACAGATGACAGAAATTTACAAAATATGTGTGCTGCTCTCTGGAAATGTTAGTTATTGTAAAATAGTTTTGACGGTTTTGCGGTGGCCCAGTGGTGGCGGCCCCGACTTACGTTCAGTAAGTCGTGGGTTCGAACCCAGGCAGGCGCGCATTACTTTGTGTGATTTATTACATCACCGCTGCTCTCAAAACGGTGAAGGAGAACATCGTGAGGAAACCGGCATGTCCTAGAACCATAAATTCGAAGACATGTGACATCTACCAATCCGCACTGGGCCCGCGTGGTGGATTATAAATAGCCCATTCCCTCTCATAGAGAGGAGGCCTGTCCCAGCAGTGGGAACATTAATAGGCCGATGATGATGATGATGATGAGTTTTGACTAGTCAAAAGAAATTTTGACTGGTTTTACCAGTCAAAAGTAATATGAACTGATTAACAGTTCTGACTGTGACAAATACGTAAAAAAGTTTAGTGCATTGATTTTACCATGATTTTACACATATGAAGAAATAATATAAATCTGATTACGTACGAGTATTGTATCAATAAATATTTTCCGCATGCGTAGCTAAAGACTGCGGCAGTGACGCACAGATGGCGTTAGTGTGTGCGTTCTCTAGCATTAAACTTACTGGAAATATCCTGAACGGTTCGGCGGAGTTGACAAGCTGTTCGATTCACAAATAACACGTTGAAAGTTTTCTAACAGATCGACTGTTTTAATACACTGTGGCTGTAACTTGATATTACTCGTAGCTGAATCAAGTTGAAGTTTTCTGACCTACTTATGGGGAACATTCGGAAATGTGTAGGAATTAACAACGTCAAGTCAGCAAGTTAGCGTTCCTTCTTAGCAGTGATAGTTTAGTGGTGTCACTATCGGACTGCAAGGTCATAGGTCAAGTGCGAACCCAAGACAGACACATTGTTAAAACGAAAACCTATCAACAATAATTGACTAGGCAACGTGATTTTGTTGTTCTTGATCTGAGTGTGGTTTTAAGTTGGCCTTATACCTAGGAATAACTAAACCCCTACAAAAACCCTACTTACTATAATGCTAGAGCTGATCTGGTATACTAATGACTTTATTCTTAAGTTATGTGTTATAAATTAACCCTTCCTTGGCAGTTGCATAAAAAACCCGCAGAAATATCGAATGCGACACAAAGACATTTTTTTTTGTAAACCTGTGGGCTATGTTAGATAGTTTTTATTCCAATTACTTCTAATATTCGTAATAGGAAAATTGAGAATACAGATTGAGAATCAATGAAAGGTCTTTCTTTGATGTTGAATTGGTAACATACAATTGCTATTTGTCTGTGGCCTGAACTTCGGTTTAATAAAACATCCTCAGCAAAGCGTATTTACGTTTGTACATTGTACAACGATCATAATTTATTTTAACAAAGAATGGAAATGAAATCGTGATTTCCATTAAATTAATTATTTAATTAATTTTTTAGATAAGCTTTCGTCAATTCTTCAGATCAAATAAAATAAACCATGATCGAGGGAAGGCCGATTAAATGAAGCATGTGTTCCCCGATGGTTTGGAAAGAGGTGTTGATCATATATCCGTATTTTTTATCGCAATTTCAAATATCTAGATATATAGATAGATAGATAGATACGAGACGTAATATAGTTGTCAGTAAAAGAAACGAAAGACAAATGTAAATAAATGATCTTTAGGAACGTATATTGAGTGTATAACGTATATACGTATACGCCTTTGAGTGGTGAATTATACGACTTTACTTTTGACAGACCAGATGTGTGGCTGACTGAACAAACATCCCTACCTACTCAGACAGTATCACGGATTTCCCCACGTATTACCAGCATGCATAATGCATCGAGGGCTAGTCCATCGCACAAATTGATGAATAAAATACGGGGTATGCATAGCTCCAGTGACTGACGATAAAACTTTGCGAGTTCGTAACGTAACGTAGTTAGAGTGCGCAGAGAACGTTACTGAGGTGTGGAATCTAGTTATTCAACATTAATTGTACCCAGTTTATTAGTACAGTTTCGTCAGCATCAGCGTCATGGTCAGAACTGATTCTGAAAAATAGATTCTAGGACTAGCAAAATTGTGTACTTAATATGGCTTATATGTACCCACATACTCGTAATAATCTCAAAAATCCTTCTAATAAGTATTATTAATTCGAAAGTTTGTGAGGATAGATGGATAGTTATCGGGGTTAAATTGGTTGCAAATGAGCTCTAGTATCACCCATTTTAAGGCCTGCACCCAATTACTAATCACCCTGTTTCATGACGTCATCCCCCCTACCCACTCGGGGGCCCCCAGATAACCGATTATATAAATTCATCGGCTGTTTAAAACAATAAATAATGAACTGAATACACAGTACGTATTTAGTCACGTCATGTACTATAATATAAGGCTATACTCCTATAGTCGCCACGGTTTGACCTTTGTTCTATAGTGGTTACTGTGGGACAAGGAGGTTAATCCCGTTATTTGAGTAAACCTCGGATCATGTCTATCCACAAATCGCCAGTCTTATTATTTATATTAAATCATCTGTCTAGCCTTTTCAGGGGTCAGCTTCCAGTCTAACCGGAAGCAGCTGAATACTAGTATTTTAAATGGAACGACTGCCTATTTGACCCCTCCACAGCCCAGTTACTACTGGGACTACTGGGTAAATACGATACCACTTGGTAACACTGGGCAGTAGTCAGTGACAAATGACACAACAAAAAAAAAACAATTTAAAACAAATGACAGCCAGGTTCAACAGCATAACATGCTTGCTGAGGCACGGAGGAAACTTGGTATGTAAGGGTCCCCCATCCTCAGACCAACCTAGGCAAGCACGGCTTAACCTAAAGATCGACCCGAGCGGCTGCTATTATTTAGCTACGAGCTCCTCTATTTATATTACGTATAAAGTAGAAAATTAAATGAGATATCCATGACGTCTTAAAGCAGGATTGTTTTAATGTCATTTCAGTGTGGGAAAGAGACGGAGCTATAGAGGACTTCCAGCGCCATCTCTTTCTCACTCTGGAATTAGATTAAAACAATCCTGCTGTAAGACGTTAAGGTAGGCCACCTGAACTCCAAATAGTGAACATTGAATTGCCTCGTTGCTTAGTGTGGCCACTAGGTGGCGCTGTGTGTTACGTCCAGCGATAGTTATTTATATACAAGAGCGATCCAGGCTCTCGTTTAAGTATTACTGTAGCATTCACTGTGTTATTAATAATAATAGTATGGCAAAGTTGAGAACTATCTCTAAGTTTTATGTTTCGAAAACACGAAATCCATTAAAAAAATACCTCAAAATTACCTTTAACCTGAATTTTAAATGGTAAATATTCAATTAAATTTTCTAAGAAGCTCGTAAAAACTGCCGCTCGGGTCAATCTTTAGGTTAAGTCATACTTGCCTAGGTTGGTTTGTGGATGTGTGAGTCCATTAAATACCGAGTTTCCTCCGTGCCTCGGAAAGCACGTTAAGCTGTTGGTCCCGGCTGTCATTTGTAGATCTTTGACAGTCGTTACCTAGGGGTCTCATATTACCCAGTACTAACTGGGTTGTGGAGGTCCATCCTGGTATGCAGTCGCTCCATGTAAAATACTGGTATTCAACTGCATCCGGTTAGACTGGAAGCCGACCCCAACATACTTGGAAAAAGGATTGGCATAAATAATGAAATATTCAATTAAATACCTATATTAGGTTATGACACTTGTAGGATAGTCGAACGATGTATAAAAAGAACTCGCATGGTTTACTTTTTTTTTAAATTTTCGTCTTAAAAACCTTTCTTCTGACAGTTTTCTTACCAGTCTCAGCTCGGACCGCCCTGAAACCCAGGCCCCCGCAAGGACCCCGATGCACAATTGAGGGTTTGGGGTTGTGTAGGTAGTAAGAATTAAATTGCTTTATTTTTTAATCTATACAGATTGAAAAGTAATAACAATTGTCCACGAGTATCAAACGGTGTTTTTCCACACACTCTTGAAGAAATATAATTTAAGAACGAAAAATATGTTTGTCATGAATTTTTAGGAATGACTATGACTTTAGTCTTTTTTAAGCGCGTTGCTTTCGCCAGGTTTAAGTAGAATCACAGGTATGAAGCTGCTTAAATAGTCTAATAATAATATAAAAACTGTTTTTTTTTAATATTTTTGTAAGTAGGTAATAAAAACACAATAAAATGTTTTTAAATATTAGTTATAAACATCATCATCATCATCATCAGCCTATTAATGTTTCCACTGTTGAGACACAGGCCTCCTCCTCCCTTTCCTTGAGAAGGTATGGGCTATATTCCACCACGCGGGCCCAGTGCGGATTAGTAGATGTCAACTGTCTCAGAATTTTTTGGTTCTAGGACATGCCGGTTTCCTCACGATGTTTTCAATTACACAAAGTAATGCGCCTGTCTGGGTTCCAACCCACAACTTACCTACTGTTCGTAAGTCGGAGCCGCCACCATTGGGCCACCGCTACTCTCAAAAGTCGTTAGTTATAAATAATCATGTTTATCTATGATATTCTATTTATTTTTAGGAAACTATGACTTTAGACGACCCGAATGGCGAAGTGGTAGTGACGCTGCCTTACGTTCTTAGGGTCCTGGGTTCGAATCCCGGTAGGAGCAAATGTTTGTGTGATGAGCATAGACATTTATTTCCAAGTCATGGATGTTTATATGTATAATAAGTATGTATTTACAAACAAAAAAGGACATATGTAGTATATCAACTATCTAGTATCCACGACACAAGCTTTTGCTTAGTGTGGCACTAGGTGGCGCTGTGTGTTAATGTCCAGCGATATTTATTTTAGTTTTTTTTATTCTCGTACACTTGTGGATAAATGAAAAAACGCGATTGAAATACATTGAATGTTGAACCTCATCTTAGTGTGATAAGAACCCGTTTTCGAGGAAGAGTATTGAAAATACAGTTTTGAAATGGTTCTAAATCGTCAAAAATTTAAGAAGGTACGAGTATACCTACGTGTATTATCGAAAGAAACCTAAGAAAAGCGTCACGTTTCCGAGAAATAAGCCATCAATAAGCGTCATAAACTGCGCCCTCTGCACGATTTTGATAGTATTACCGCAGCGGCGGCCCTGGGCGTCTGATATGTTAATGTCAGACGCCCAGGGCGACAAGTCTACAGCATCCTATGGACGCCGTCTGCCGGTATAATATAGGAAACAAGAGCGAGAAGGTGAGCTCTAAATGTTTTAAAATTCATCTCGAATTTTCAGTTTTCTGTTTATCCATTCTTAGCAATAAGACTGAATGTGTCGTTTTACACAGAAAGGTTTATGTTTAAAGATAATGTAGAAAACGAAAGCGCTCGTTAATTTTAACACCCCACCTGAAATGCCTTAAATTAGCTTTTGTCCATTCAAGTAGAAATTACAATCAATGTAAAATCATTGAAAAACTAGAGAATGCAGGGGGCTAAACGACCTTGAACATTTTAGCACCTCGCTTCGAACAAGATGTGCTTTCTTGTCAATTCATACAGATTGGACAAACTTAGCAGAGAATTAAGAGCGAGTAGCAAGCTCGAAATTGTTTGAATACTTTCTCAGATTAAATATTAGCTTTTTGAGTATTTTATTATTTCTGAATGATTTAAGCTATACACCTTTATAACGGTCACAGTATTCGAAAGAAAATTATTCAACAAAATATAAAGAGGGGTTGAACACAAAGTTTCAAACCCCACTTTTTATTTTGTTGAATATTCTTCATTCGAATAACTACTGTGCCCGTGCGTGCGTGGGCGTGTGCAGCAATAACCGCCAGACACAGAATCTAGACTATAATAAGCAATTATTAGCGTATTAGTCTTTGCCACCATACGGTTTCAGAAACGGTACTAAACGGCCGTCGTCGTCGGCCAAAAATATTCTAAATTAACCGAGTAGCACCCCCCTCCCCCCCCCCCCACGCTAACAGTCAATTTGAAAACTAGATTAAGGTTCAACTATTATACAGACAGTTTGATGCGCGCCGTAACCTCAATCTAGATTGCCAATTATAGCTTTGATTAGCTGTTGTGGCCTCTGGCTACCGATCACTACAACACTGGATTGGACTAATAATTTGATTTAGCTGAAACAGACAGACACTGACTGTATTATTGGTTAACTTTATCTCTGAAACTCAACTAAGTAACTATCTCAACTAAGTGACTCACTCATACAGAGTGGATTTTTTCAATGTCACCTGGAGGGAAAGTACTCTAAATACTGGAGATAGCAAATTATTAAAGAAAACATTTGTTTATTTTTAAAGAAAAGCAATTCTGCATTCACAGATTTTTGAAAATTCATGAATCAAACCCACTAAAATTCTCAAAAATAACATACAGTACTTTTTTGACATCGATCGATAGACTTTCACGATCAGAACACATCATAAAACATCCAAACCACCCAACCAACCCAAAAATCCTTGCCAATGAGAAGCACTACTATAAGAGAATGGTTCGGGAAGCGATTGAGATCAAGACGTACCCTAATTTCAATCGCGAAGACGGCTTCAAACTCTCTTCAGCTTGGAATCCAGTGATCACTAAGTGTACTCGTCAAGTGAAATCGCCTCAGTATACTGACACGGTTAGTGTAGTGTGCTGTCCTAGTGTGAACCGGCCCTAATTAACATTCATGAAGATCAAGTGAGGGTAGTTGAATAAACACCTTCACTTTGCTGTGGCGGTACCTCCACACTTCAGTCTCCCCGCGACCACGGCTGGTGCAATCCGGTCGAAACGTCGGGCTTAAATTAAAGGTAAATTCGCGATAAATACCCGTTTTTATATATTTTATGATCGATCGGTAGAGTCAATCATCTGGATAAAATCCCACTAACAAACATGGTAAAAGAATAAATGGAAAACCATGAAATCTAAAGTTATATAATTCAACATGATAAATTCAATAAGATAAAGCACTTTTACTAAAAGGATACTTTTGAAAACTAAAGAAAGAAGATTGCAATTTGCACCTGTTTGTTTGTACAAAGCTTTCTTAAAACCCAATAGCTAGGCTATGCGTCGATGGGAAGAGACCAGATTCTATGACCATAATGCCGTGGAAGTAAGGTACCTAGGCCTTTGATGAAGGATGACACTTACGACAACGTGTGATGGTTATCTTTGAAAAAAAAAAAAGAACAATTTATCGAACGCTACGTTAATATAGGGATACGTTTCCTGATTCATCTTTTCGTTACTATTTGAGCCCTAACACACTAGCGAGTTGCAAGCAAGCGGTTTGTTTTTCTTCGCGGCGTGTTCGCCGCGTCACGTTGCGAATTCGAGCTGCGCACTCGCCCCGCTTTCAATTCGCTCACAACTCGCTAGTGTGATAAGGCCCTTATAATCTCATTGAATTTCGTTTCACAACTGTTTTCAACTATTTTTGCACGGTACCTCTTGTTGATGTTGCTACTTTCAGAATCACGGTGAAGTTTTTAACGCTAAAATCACCTTTTAGTATTTATGTATGTACATTATTTACATGTTTTTTTTTTATTAGTAACTAGCCATCCACCCCGGCATCGCACGGGTGCAATTTTCTAATGAATACCCGACAAAAATTACTAGGTTTGCATAACTTTAAGGTGGTATTAAATTGTATGAAGATCAAAATAGTTACGAAGCGGCATTATTGTGATGGTATTTTATTTAGTTGGCAAATCGGGAATAATTCCAGGGGCCAAATTCGTCACTCCAACATGATTCCATTCCCATATCATTGTCATTTTGCTTAAAGTTCATAATCTGCTAAATTCTGAATGGTGGATCATTGCTCGGTCAATGGTTTCGTAATAAAATTGTGTTTTAATGAAGAAAAAAAAGAACATTCGTAAATTGTGTTTTGTGTTTTCGAAATCTACTACTAAATGCGAACATTTATTCATGCCAGATTTCATTTATAATATATTTTTACACATTTTTCAATATGTACGAGATTACCATTCTATGACATTTCTTTCAATGGGGTTTCAGTGATTGTCCACTGGAAAGTCATAATGACGCCATTATATTAGTAAATTACCAAACTTGTCAAAACTTGACAGAACTTGACCATTATGAAATCAATGATCGACTATCCTTACCTACACTATTGTAATAGCAGACTTGAGACCCTGACAGGATGCAGCTAAATATATAAGCTCGTATTATCCGCAACAAAAAAACAAATGCTTTTATTCAGACAATGGAAATCCTTTGTGTCTCAAGAATAGAATAATTCTATTATCAATAAACGATTACAGAGTCTGCAGCCGAGATTGGGACGAGCGGATGGCCGCAAAGCTCGCTTTGAACAATCGTGTGGCGCACAATTGACGCAACCGCCATTTAGCGATAACGAGAGAATTCCACCGACCAAAACCAAACCGACGACGGAAACTACCCACAATTCGAGATTGTACTCCAAGCTCGTATACGCCAAATCAGTTTCTCCATTTTCTGCAAAATCAGCTCTTGATAGCATACTAACTCAATGTTCACTACCAAAAACTTTTTACAATTAAGTTTAAGTTGAAAATACAGTTCGCTTAATTCACTGTTAGTAGTTTCAGTTTACATGTTTCGGGTAATTTAAATTTCATTTTAGACTAAACAGCTTTCCCGTGAATTTAATTTAATTAGCATAGATAAAGTTTACCGACCAACGTCCTACTTCCGGTCAGCTGCTGACAACACCGACGAGTTCAGCTGCTAAATAGGCTTGCATCAAGGTCGTCTTTGAGTCCTTACCACTTCCTGTTGATTATGGACACTTTGACGCTTTGAAACAGGCACAGGTGAATGCTGTTTTAATTACGAATAAAGTCCTGCGATTTCAGCGTTATTTTCATGTCTGTCCCGACTTTCGGTATCTCGTTTCACTCGTGCAAAGTGACGGCGAAATAGATCGTCGTCGTACAAATAAATATAATTGAATTGTGTATTTGTAACTTCTGAATAAAAAAACAGCTTTTTACTGAATGCCTATGAAAGTGTATATAGGTACCCTTTTTTTAAATTGTTGTCTGTCTTTCTATTTGTCGGTGTGTTTGTTCTGGCTAATCTCCGAAACGACTGGATCGATTTTTACGGGACTTTTAGTGAGAATAGCTAGAGCTGATGTTATAAGAAATAACTTAGGTTACTTTTGTTAAATTAAAAAAAAAATTAAAACCCTTGAAATTGTTAAGAAAATCCGATTCAAATTGGGAAAGAAATATTTTTATACAAACTTTCGACGCCGACGAAGACGCGTGGCGCAACTAGTTTACAATATATCGATGTATAAGTTATTACAGAACCTATTAAGATTAGATTAATGGGTACACAATAAATATTTATTTTCACCCTCACTGGGTGGGTGGACCGGGGAAGGCGTAATAGTATGCGCGCGGGTAAGGACTTGCGGCTTAGGTGATCCTGCCGACGGATACTTACTGAGATGCGCTCCACGCAGCGTTTATATAATATATAAACACTCCGTGAAAGATATTATCTTTCAAACACGTGAACGAACAAATTTATTTAATTTCCATTTATAGGCCGCCTAAAATAAACAAGCAAGATAAAGCAATTTATAAAAAAGTCATTTGGTTACTAACTAACAAGATAGTCAAATAATACCCATAGAAATATTAATATCTAAACGTCTTAAGGTCGTGGCACACTTGACAAGCACCGCACCAGCACTGCTGTTGGCCGGCGTTGTCTTGAATTTAGGCTACGGCGCGCTTACCACGCGTCGTCAGCGAGACGTAAGCAAGCGGTCCGCGCGCGGGCGGCGCAGCGACCACGCGCGTGCGGTGTGGCGTCCGCGCGCCATCCGCGAGGCGTAAGTTCGCAGTCTGTGCGCTGGTTGTGATAGTCCGGGAGATGGTGTTGCATTTTAAAGTGTTTTTACGCCGATCGGTTGCCATCTGGTTCAATAGATCTCGAATGACTGATAAGTGAAACCAACGTCAGCTGAGGCACCCGAGCTAGGTGTGGGATTGGGAGGTTACGGAGGTGGTGAAAAAAAAACAGTCATAGTACGCCGGCTGAAACGTTTTTCATAAATATTTTACATCATACTGAGCTTAAAAATATCAGCAGCATGGTGGAAGGGGGATTATGTGTCTGCCGCTCACATGAACTTGTAAAAGAAATACGTAAAATAAAGTTATAGTACGCCGGATGCTTGTTTAAATTATCAAAATTACGAAAACAACAATCAGCTGTGTGGGTAGCGGTCTTTACAAGTTAATGCGAGCTATAAACGACACCCATGACGGAAAATGAAAGAAAAAACTCTCGAAAGATTGTCAACCGAACAAACTGCTTAGAATTTAAAGCATAATTATCTTATTTTTCATCATGGGTGTCGTTTTCATGGTTTTCGGGGTGGCTGATAACAAAAATGAGGTTAAAGTTAACTACGTCAAGCATTAACGTGACCATATAATTATATAATCTGGGAGTCTTATCGAACTAGGTTCAGTGTAGTGGGCTCTCCAATTTGAATGGCTAGTTAATTGCTGGGTTGGAGCGGTGCCGGTGCGGTGCTTGTCAAGTGAGCCACGACCTTTAGAATTGTTTGGAACATTGATGAAAATTGTGTGAGCATAGTTGAAAATGTAGCAAGTAGCTCAATTGTATTCGCTGAGAAACAGCTAAACGATTTTCAACCTCGGAACAATTACAAAGCGTTGTTGAAACTTACAATAATATTTCTTGGAGCTGTTTCTACAAAGGGAAAATATCGCTCTGTAATAATAATAGCTCCAACAAGTATTCATTGCAATGGGTGGCAAAAGCAATTTATCGCCTTTGTTGTATAAAGATCAGTTTAAAATTTTAAAACGAGAACTTAAAGCGATTACCGCATTGGTTTTTTATTTTATTTCAGCTCCTATGGCAAGTTCATCCCCAAGAAAAGATTTACGGCTTTTGAAAAAGTTTAAGAGCTTTGAGAACATAAAAAACAGAAGCATTGGTTCAAAAATGTCCTAACAAACAAAGTTTCTGGGGCATTTGTTTGGTACCTTTCTGAAAAACTGATCGATTTTTTTCGCTTACAAAGTTTCTTTTGAAACTAAATAAAAATGGTAACCCTAAGCGTTAATCGTGTAATTAATATCACGCGAATACGCGTTTGACAATTACGGGTGTTGTGCAGCACAAAGGTTAGTATTTAATGTTCGTGAAGCCACAATTTCGATCTAACTTTTAGGACAAAATCCATTTTGAATTTGGCGGTGTTTACCCGTGTATGTTAAAATCGTGAATGTACAATCAATAATTAATGATATTATTATATTACATTTTTTTTTTAATTTATATATCTAAGTACTTATATCATTTTAAAGTTAATAATCAGACTTGAACATCATTATGTAAATTAAATGGAATGAATTATAGAGATCAATGTTTGGTACCCTTCTGAACAACTGGTCGCTTTTTCTCGGTAACATTTATTTATAAACGATATAAAATAATTATGGTAACCGCGCTGAATGAGAATGGTTCAGATACCAATCCCCAAACGCACCACCTTGTATATAAATCACTTTGCTACTAAAGGAGACGGAAAATGGTGGGCCAAATTGTAATAAGTTGACATATGGTCTAAAAAAGTAGTAATATTTTTTCATTTTAAAATACCAAAAACCAGCTCGATTCTCAATCTGGAAGCGGAGAAAAATGAGAACGATAGTTTTCATAACATTACCGATTGAATTAATCGATTACAGCAATTACAAAAAGAATTTCGGCAGTGGCTTTCACCTAACTCTGAAATAGACGTGAGGCATAAATATTGGAACAGGTATGTGGATTAGGTATTTTTCGATGCGAGTCCGTACCTAATCCAAAGCATCGAGGATTAGGTATGGCACAAAATATTCGTACACAGTCTACATAGAAGATATTCCGTACCTTAAAATGTGGAGGTTAAGGTTCAAGTTGAATTAGCACTGCCGCCAGCGCCATCTACGTAGAATACCACTGGACTAGTTAGTGCTCTAACGAAGTAAGTCTTATGGAATGATACTCTCAAAGAAAATAACAAAACTTTCACGTCTTTTATTGAAAATAAATGTGTAAAAATCAGAAACTCATGTAATAATAGGGTGAAATGCATTTGAATATTGTAATGCTCTGGTTTCTATACATAGTAGGTACACCAGTTTTAATTATACGCCATTTTTCGGTAAAAATTACAAAAAAATATGTTTTTTAAGTTGTTCATAAAAGTGAACCCAACCTATCTTTATTACGTTAAAAACAAAAACAAAAGTTTTACGTTGACTTTGTAGTGTTTTTTATTTTTCTGGACGCCTTTTCGATAAAAGGCGAATCCATTTCTGTTATCTGTTAGTGGCTTAAAGTCATTCATATTTAATCAAATTATGACTTTTCAAACATTCTCCACTGAATAAAATATATACTAGTGCTTAAAGAACTTGATAAGTAATCAGCTCTTTTATTAAGACTTTAACATAATCTCACTTTTACTAAACCTCAAATAACTCAGCTCTCAGATTGTCAAAACTTACTGAATTTTCAGTGAAGGACTTATAAGTCTGAATCTATTGATTCATACCATTTTCATCTCCTTACATCCAGGCCCAATAATGTATATGTAATCGTTTCCGTCTCTTTTTATTAAAAATTTTGTGTCCATTATTATTTAGAAGCCTTGGAATTTTGATCACATTTTAGAAAACCGAAGTTTGTCTGTGTGAAGAAGGTGAAGACTACAAAGAAACAAACACGGTCAAAGAAAGTATTGAATTACATTGCGAAACTAGGATTAAACTAAAATTGAAAAGAGTGTAATAAATTGATTACTACAGGCGAAGAATAACAATTTCTTCTTTTGGTAGTGAAACATTTTAGACCAAAATACTAAGAATACATTGTTGCCTTTATTTTTCGTAATTATATATATAATTGTTTGGTTGATTTGCGTAAAGTAATACATTAATTTAATGTTTTTTTTTATTAAAACTTTTTTTACGTTTTCATTACGATTACATAACACCTACTATTAAAGTATACAAGGACACGAAACTTTTGAACATCAATCAACTTCATGTATACTGCACCTGCCTACTCGCACGAACCACTAGAGGTAGAAGATCACTTGTTTATGAGGGAGTGCAACTTTACAAAAAATTACCAGACGAGATAAAGAGTGCGAATTCGATTAATATTTTTAAAGCCAAACTTAAAAAATATGTTCCCCAAAATATCAGGATTAATTAAAAACCATTTGGAAACAAAAGTTGTACTACTGACTGATGTATCTGCATTGTGACAGCGGGATCGCACTCTTTATGTCAAAGTAGGGTTATTACGCATAATAGCACAGTGTGATATTTTTCGGAGTACCCACGAACCTAAATTAATTTGTCAAGTTGATTTGTAAGTCCGAGTGTCAAAGGACATGATTATTTTAAACTTTAAGTTTAAATTTGTTCTCATGTAAGTGAAATAATGTAAATTTCTTAATGAGAAATAAATGTCTTTAACCAGAAAAAATCTATATTTTAAAAACATACCTATAATTTGTTCCATTTGCTGATAGCGAACTGTTAAGACACGCTTTAGAAATCCCTTTAAAAAAGGATTAAATGAATTTAATTAATAATATTTAGTGGCACAATTACAGTATTAAAAGGGAAAACTTGTTCAATATTCTGACTTGCGACCTATCCGGTAGGAGTCTCAAACCGAACTGACGCTTTTACCTGACAAATGCACTAAAAGTAAAGTCTAGAAAGGAATGATGATGTGGTGCTAACTTGGCACTTAAGGGTGCTTCTACTTTAAAATGTATGTATGCCACCTAACCATGTCAACAGCAGGCTTGTGTGGCGTTTCACGCAACTGTCGCCGCCGCCGTTGCAACTTCGCGGATATCCTGACGCCCCAGCACGACCGCGCGGTGTTAATCTCACGTAAATACATCTATTCGTGAATAAAAATACGAGTGCGAGCTGCGCACGGCGGGCGCCGACCTCGCCGACACCTATCGACTCGTGCAGCCCGTCGTAGACCGAGTCGTTAAATGGAACACGTGCGAGTATAGTCCCCGCCACGAGAAGCGTTGTAAACATACGTTCGGGTTCGCATTTTCGCAACCTTTGGTTAAAAAAAATGACAGCGTCAGCGTGAACTTACTTCAAAATGGCGGCCCAAATGTTTACGTTCCATCATGTCATATGTGTTCGTGTACCACAAAACATTAGACGACAGCGCTTTATATCGCCAAGATATAACCCGACCAAGTGTAATTGCTCGTTACTTCGTATGATAATTTGAGTCGATTGAATTTGGGATTATTTGTTATTATTGATTGAATTGTCGCTACGTAACTAGGTGAAAATTCTTTGTTTATAAAAATTATAGCTTTTCATGGCGCGGACTATACGTACACACATGACGTTAAATAATTACTATCTGAACTGCAATTTTAAAACTATTGTACCGGATAAATGTGTAACATGTCTCGATGAAAAAGTTGACGGAACCTTTCGTGATCAAATCACATTGAACACTTCGAATACTACTCGGTAAATTCTAGCATTTAGAAGCTTTAAAGTACCAAATAAGACTCGTAGTTGACCCCATATTAAGTTACGCACTCGTCTGTTAAGCACATTCAAATTAGATTTCTAATACTATTATTTAGCATGAAAACAAACACAAACAAATGTAAAGAGGATTTTAAAAAGCTATATTAATTTTGTAAAATTCTACCTATCAGTTTGAAATATACTATACTTCTGGTTACGTCATGGCAGCTGGGAGCGGCACTCGATAGTTACCCCAAACACGCAATTAGGATAGTATTAGGAGGTAAACATGATGTAGATACCCAGAGTAAGTTATTGTTTTGGCACCCGAAAGCTGGTTTGAAGAGTACCATACCTTCTCAACCGATTACCTGATGATATAAAAAGTAAGAAATAAAAGACTAAATTACTATAGCTAGCTATTCTCAAGAGTTTGTAGCCTATGTTGATCTATACAAATAAATAAAACTGAAGAGCCTGTTTCTAATTTTAAAATACAGGCACTGATTGCGTGTGAAAGTACAATAAGAAAAAACTGTTTTTTAAATTTCGTCAGAATTGCTCAAAAATCAGCAAGAATATTATATAAGTCATTGCTTGAATTCATCCAATTTTGGAAGGGTCAACCGCTTTATGTGAACTTTCATAATGAACAAAAATGTATAAGGCTACGAGTAGGTACGTTTATTTACGTGTGACCACTGAAAACTAGCGCAGGGCTGTGGGCCCCCCATAGCACTGCAACATGCTAAGTAGTAACCCACTTGTCGCAGTTACGACTTGCAAGCTGTCAACCCTATATGTTCTGCACTTACAGCAATATTTGGTTTTGTTCCGCCCTTTTGTGTTTATAAATATTTGTTCAAATCAAACAGTTTATTTGTGATACAAATGTTTACAACAGTTTATTGTTACGCGTTGTATATCACAAATATTGTTTATTCTTTACTATTTTTTATGAAACATACTGTATTATTTTATGGAGTTACTTGTTTTAAGTTGTAAGTATTTACTAGAAGGCATGAATTCTACACTCTAAAATGTCAAGAATATCAAGAACGCTCTTGCTCTGGCGCTATATTCCTGAGTTTATAGTTTAGAGTAAAACGAACAAACAACGCGAACATAGAACCAGACCAACCCATCTTTACAATGCAAACAAACATAATGGTATTATTATTCCATGGCCGCAATTGTGCCGCAGTGCACGGTATGTAGTACTGCATTGCATGACATCGATCGTTAGGTACAGGGAATTTTGTCCATAGTTGTCCATAGTATTCAGTAGGTTACGTATCATAATACCTAAGTCCGTAAGTAAATAATCTCATCTAATTTCATTATAACTACGGTTGATTCACATATGTTCATAACGCATATTGGACGACTCACCTACCGTTTAACTTAACTAAAATCAATTGCACTAACGAACGGTAGCTAGCATAAAATTCAAAAGTGATTTTCCCGTAATAACCTAACACCTAAAGCGTTATTCGTGTAATTAATATCACGCGAATACGTGTTTGATAATTACGCATGTTATGCACAAAGGTTAGTATTTAATGTTCGTGAAATCACATCTCCAATCTAACTTTTATAGGATAAAATCCATTTTGAATTTGGCGGTGTTTACCCGTGCATGTTATGCTCGTGAATGTGCAATTAATTAATTATATTATTCGTTTTTTTTTTATGCAATCATCAGGCTTGATTTATTTACATATTCCTAAATACTTACGTCATTTTAAAGTTAATGATTTGGCTTAAATATCAAAATGTAAATTAAATGTAATGAATACAGGGATCAAAAAAGTTATCGGCACCAAGAAATGTGCAATGCTGATTTTTTGGCAAAACAAGCCGGGCCTTCTGGTAACGTAAATAGCTGCGATGTCCCGGAAAACTAGGTGGACACTCACCCCATGGTCTTAGTGTTTGAAACGCAAACGACTCGAAATTAGAATTGAAAAATTGTTTGAATAAGATTATTTACATTGTTTTTAAACGTGACGTATTTTTACTGTACAGTGGATTTTCAACGAGATATTCTTTGATAATCGAAAACAGTACATTCCTAGCATTTTTAAAAGCGCGCTGACATATTACTAGCCGCGGGATTCCCGTGAATGTCATGCCCAACCCTAACATTCCGTTTGAACCGCGTAAATATGCATGGAACGCACGCAGAGCTAAAAAAGGGAAATGTAATGAAAGTTGTATCATGAACGAGTTTCTACAGCACTTTAGTTATAAATCGGTTCGCTAAGATAGTACGTAAGTTGTCTTGAGTAAAAAAAAAGAACGAATTAAAACGTTTCGTTAATGCGAATAGATTTATAAGTAACTACGGTCCATGTTCACCGAAGAGATAACGGTCTGATTATCTAAAAACATCTGTCACTGTGACATGTTCCCATACAAAAATGTGTTTTAGATAATCAGCCCGTCATCTTTTTGGTGAACATGAACCTAAGTCAAGCCATAAAAAGTATTATACAAGTACTAGTTGTCAAAATAATTACTATGGCTGTTTTAGTGTAAAATAGCAGTGATAGCCTTGTGGTGGGACCAACGGACTGCAAGTCAAAAGTCTCAAGTTCGATCCCAAGGCACGCACCTCTGATTTTTCGGATTCATGTGCGTATTGTATAATTATCACTTGCATCGGTGAAGGAAAACACCGTGAGGAAACCAGCAAACCTGAGAGATGTTTCTCGATGGCATGTTAAGCCAATTCAGAGGCCCACGGGCGGCTTAAGAACTCTGACACCAGGTTAGGCAACTAACCACACGATAAAGATCAAAGTGTAAAATTGAATTTGGGTAGGTATCTATATAAAGTAAGCATGCCCCTCTTCGAATGTCAACATCCAACGCATTGTCAATACCGATCCAATATGCGTAAGTCCCTTGTTTACAAACTGAAGCTGTCCAATTAAACCGATCCCCGAGGCAATCTATCTCAGGAACCGTTCGACATTTGTGCTCACTGTACAATTTGTAACTGTGCCAGTGTAGCTATGTATGTCACCGCGTCTAGCGCTACATTGGTCGGTCTAGACATCTAACAGACGGATGACGTAATCGTTTCTGCACCACTCTCCACACTGTTGGTATTTCATCCCCTTTTCCTAATTGCGAGGCACGCTGCGCAATGCAAACAGTGCAGTAGCAGCTATCGCAATACTTATTTTACTGTATTGTATTGTATAATGGACTGGTTTCCGCAACTCCACGTCCAAAGCGCGTATTTTGCGTGCGAAAAATTCACCACTTAATTGATTAATTTAATTTAATTAGTTAATTGTTTTGTTATAATCGAGTTGGGGATTGTGGAACTGTGTCTAGTTTTGGTTTCGGTAGTAAGCTACTTTTAATTGGACAAGTTGAGGTTGCAAGTTTCCTAAAAATAAGCAATTCTTGCGAGAAAAAACGATTGTAACTTGGAGATCAATCTTTACCGCAACCTTTTTCATAATGAACTGAATGCAAAGTGGTTCTGTAACATCGTCAATTATACCTACAGTGTTGGTGTCTTTAGACACCCATACATTGCAAAGTGTTTCTAAGCATTCAACTTTATTTCAATATCAACAATACAGTAACGACCCGAATGGCGTAGTGGTAGTGAGGCTGCCTTACGTTCTTAGGGTCCTGGGTTCGAATCCCGGTAGGAGCAACTGTTTGTGTGATGAGCATGGGCATTTGTTTCCGAGTCATGCATGTTTATATGTATAATACGTATGTATTTACAAACAAAAAAGTATATAATGTAAATATAATGTAGTATATCAACTATCTGGTGTCCACGACACAAGCCTTAATTGCTTAGTGTGGCACTAGGTGGCGCTGTGTGTTAATGTCCAGCGACATTTATTTATTTAGTAAAGTGAACTCCAAATATTAGCTAGCGAGCGACAATGTATTCGAAACCGCAATGCTTGTTGTTGATATAAATCGTACGCTGCGCTCTGGTCCAAATTCAATTAAAAGACAACGTGTTGTTTTAAACAGTCCAACACGAGTACTTACATGTTTTTTTTTTTTTTAACTGGGCCTCTTCAATTTTATTAAAAAACGTGGAAAGAGTAAGGTCGGCTCATAGAGAACGGCAACTTTACGAGCATGCTCGAGAAAAATCTGCAGCGTAAACTTTGAGGACGAACAAACAGTACAGGGAATGTTAACGTGCGCGTCATCGGAATAAAAATACTGAATTGAATAAATAATTTGAAATCCCATCGAAGCCTATGAAGTTATAAATCTCCGTCCATTGAAAATGTAACGTTACTAAGCCCTCACGCGTCAAGACAAGGTATTGGATTGGCGACCGCGAACCGGAAGACGTTATATTGGAAGGCGTTCCACTAGGTGGACAGATTATCTGTTGAGGGCTGCGGGAATCCGCTGGATGTGAATCGCACGGGTCCGGTCAATATGGCGCCTCTTGGGGGAGGCCTATGTCCAGCAGTGGACGTCATTTGGCTGAAATGATGATGATGATGATGAAAGTTTTGGATTTGTATTTTTTCTTGTGGTAGATGTAGGAAACAAGAATACATTTTAAGCTAAAAATAATGTCCAATAAAAAAACTAACATAATAAATCTTTTTTCCTAAAGGAGAAACCCACACTCCATTGAAACTTGGACCTGGCATAACAGGGATAGAATAATTGTGCCTATTTTTTTTTCACTTACGCCAATTTATATACAAACTACAACTCTAAATATGTAATAATATGTACAAGTATCAAAACGGTTACAGGGCGTCAAAAATTCGTCCACATCGCTTGCCATAAATTAGATCAATTGGGAAATGATGAACACACGCGTATTTAGTAGTAGGTAAAATGAGGCTGAATGTATAAAGATCAAAATTACTACAATCAAGATTGTATTTTGCTTAGGTGCCGAATTGGGCAAAAAAAAGTCGCAAGATGGGATGTAGCCGGTAATTCCTGCCGCAAAGTACCATCTTATGGCAGAAAATTCCTACATAATTTTAAAAACAATTACATATAACGCAATTAAAGCAAACCAAATATGTATTAACCCGACTTACACAATTCGCAAAGACCAATTTTCGTCACTTTATTAATTTGTTTAAACTTATTTTCGTCATTTTACTGATAGCTTAATAAGTCGAATGCCGGGGAAACCACTCTCGTCCAGAAGAACAATATAGAAACGGAATGCCGGAGTATTGGCCGGCTTTTGGCGAACACGTTAGTGCTGGGCACAAAATACCCAAGAATCCAATAAAACACTGGAGCGAAAAATTGCATTCCATTTTCACATCGTTTTCAACGCGAGCTTCGGGCAATCGAAGCGGTTTTTTTTGTGGACTCGTACAGAGGGATCCGAAATGAAAATAATACAAAACCGGCAAAATGCGTGTCGGTGGGAGTCTAATGCCACTTGATACAACTTAACAACGTTAAACTCGTTAATATTAACAAGTTTGAAAGGGGATTGGCGATGGAGAGCGGAGCCCCCTTGAGACATAAAAATGTATACCTAAGGTATATAAGTAAGACCCACTGATCTCGATACGAAACCGTCGTCGCTTTTGTTATATAATTTATGTCCGGGTAACAAAAGGGGGAAGCAGAAGAGGTGATCCGCAGCGACATAGTACGGTAGTCGCGCCGGATAACAATCAAATATTTAACGACTTGACCTATTTTCCTCTGCGCCTCGTTTGTTTTATTTCATGTCGCTGTTATATGCATAAACAAAAAAAAGAACCGATTCAGTAGTGTAAGAAGAGTTTTCTCAAAAGGTACTCGTATGTAAAGAACATTATATGGCCTCGCGGAGATATAGGCGGATGTCTGGCGCGTTGCTGCGCTTAGGGGTACGTCCGAATACGACTTTTTAAGGTGGTGTTATATCCTCCTCCTCTGACCTAGACATGCGCGAATGAGTCTGGATTAGAAAATGCTTGGGCTTCTTTCACGTCCACTTTCTTCTTTGAAAGGGACTGGCGGTGCGCCGCCTGGAATTGGGGTCAACTGGTAGACTTGGTACGATCCTGACGTTTGCATGCTTCAAACCTCTTTTAACACAGGCGTGGTTTTCTTTGTACTAAATCCCCTCCTCTAGAAGGTTCATCAATATACTTCAGTTTCTCGACAATCCTACGTGGGAACCAACTCAAGGACCAAGACGGTCGTTGTGACGTCTTGAATTGGTTCCCACGAACATCATTGGGGCCCTCCCTTGCATGAGAATTGTGTCCGCTGCCATCGATTCTCAACAATTTGTCGGCTCGATGCAGTATCGGAGCGGAGACTACCTTATTCCTAAAGCCTACACCATCTCTCGGCACCTGGGGCGATTTGATGCCTCTACTTTCCTTAGCTTTAAACGACCGCCGTTTGGTAAATCAAAGCTGGTTCCAAACAGATTCCAACCAATCTGGCTCATCTTTGAAACACCATGAAATATGAACGCGTATTCAAATGTTCGTGTCCGAGCTACTAACGGATGAGGAGTTATTTCGCGACATGACAAGACGATCTTGGCTGCAGGATGAAGTAATGTCTGTCATAAAAATGTATTGTCACCAGAACCAAAGGTGTGTGCAAAATTTTAAAAACAACTAACTAACTAACAAGGCAAGTTAAGAATAAACACTTTTGACAAGCTTATTGAAATAGCAGACAACATCTACAAAAAGTTTTCTTTTAACTCTGCGTGCTGTTTGTCAGCACACAAAGTTAAAAGAAATCTTCTGTACCGTACAAAAAAGTTAGTTCACAAAAAGTTCAGTACAGAACCAGACTCAGCTCCAAAGACTCCTCCTTAGCAAACTCTAGCTCGTTTTGATTAAAATAATAAAAGCTGTCGATAAAATGAGTTTCACTAAATTTTTTACATACCAATAAGGTTTTATTTTATGCGAATTGCTAACTGTCAATTTCCAGACTTGATCGATTGACTTCGGAAAACGATTCAATTTTACACGTTCTTTGATTTCGGTTGCAATATAATTATGGCCTTTTTTATGACACGGTAGATCATACACGAAACATAACATGACGCCTGTTCTTCCCGAACGGTTAGAATAATTATTTATCATCTTTATTTGCTAACACACACTTGAAGTCGTTATTTGTTTCTCTAGTTACGCGAGTGCTAAATTCGAGGTTGCTGGCAAATACCTGTTTCCCGGAAACACTGTTTTGCTCTAATTTGTATGCGTGTATATTCAAATTTTTGTGACATATTTTCCAAGTGAACTTATATTCTACATTAGCGTGTCTATCCAAACGGTGATAAGGACTAAACCTTTGACTTGCCACTTTAATGTTAGCTTGCTACTGAACTTAAGTAGAGTAGCTAGTTCACACTTGCGCAATTCGCTGGGTTTTTGTGTCATAAAATGTGTGTACATTTAATGACACAAAAACCTCCATTTAAAATACTGAACTTCCACAAGATTGTATCCCGAAATTATGTATTTTTTTACATTTAACTCCGACACTTCTTCATTTCAACTCTTATTCGAAATACTTGAAGACCGACAGTATCTAGAATGTAAGTTGATGAAATATAGAAAAAAAAATTGGAACTTTTCTTTTTTTTGGGAAGTCAAGTGCCTATACATTTTAATCGACCCGTCGTCGCAGGTATCTCCTTCACCCCTATAAAAAGATGTTTGATCTGAACTTGCTAACTGCCAAGCTGTTCCTTAGAATTTTCAAGCAACCTACCTGCCTACTTACCTAGCCTTAAGAACTTAATACCACGACCCCGTATCAAGAGTCTCGATACAAAGAAACAAGTATTAGCATGATGAAGAAGCTTCACAGAACTCCAGCCACTTCATTTTGCGGTGTTTTACAAGGAATTTCTATCTAACAAAAACACCAAGCACAAAATTTCTTGCCAAGCTTTTTGATATTCGCAGAAACAATGTTGTTTATGTTAGAGTTATTTTTGTAAAATCAGTATTGTGTTGGAGGGTTCGTCCACGACTTATCTTATGAGACGATTGCTCAGAATCTAGCCAACCGTCTTAGCTTATTGGGTTTGAGGCAAAAGTATTGGCGCTATATTCTCTCCTGTGTTATGTATAGTAAATCACATGCAAAACGTACAAATTTCATCGTGTAAAGCAATAGGCGAGGAAAACTGCGACATGATTTTGGTCCAAAGGTAACAATGGTGCATTCACGTTAACCGCGTACCGCGTATTTCATCATTTTCCATAAGCAAATGAATGAAATTTAATTTAATATATTGAATACAGCAATAAATCCAGTTCTGTTTAATCAAGCTTAACAATAACCGATCAATTTATTATAAAATTCTGTTGCATACAAATGAACGTCGCCACAAAATACAAAATGAACGTTACTACAGAAGCACTCACTTTAATCAAATGTGCTTCTGTTACCGAGTTGGTCCAGCCACGTTCCCTTTTTGCAGTTCATGGGCGAAGAAAATCGTGGCGTGGCTCTTTTATAGCGCTACGAAATGTAGAATCTAGTCCTTACGCTGCACTGTAGTTCTGTTTGTAACTGCAGAGAACGGGAATAAAATGTTTATTTTAGATATTCACCACTCGCTAGTCTACGAGTAGTGAAAAAGGTACAATAAACATTTTCTCGCTCTCTGCATCGTTGACAAAAGATTGTATAGCTTGGCAAAGATATTATTGATATTTAGCTCTCTATTTGCGTGACAGAAATAAACTTTAAGAGCCCTTTTATATTTTGGTGTTACGCTAATTGTACAATTTACTTAAGAAGGCTTATATCGAAAAAGTAATCTATTATTGTGAAAGTATAGGATATTTGTGAGATGAACAAAAATGTTGATTGTCTATGTATTCAATAGCAACAGGATCGACAAATCAGAGGTCAGGAACGGATTCAGGTTTCCGTGAGTTTTTGCTTAAACACGCATCGGGAGAGTGATTATTACTAAATAAAAAAAACTTGAGAGGTGTCAAGGGACACCCGGATGGAACGAAGTTCTTTCGATTAACTAGTGAAGGAATTGTAATAAAATTTTATTTTTTTTAAGTTATAATAATATTTTTTTTATTATTAACAAATTTAATGTTCACTCAACAAAAATAATCGTCGCGACACCACACTGTTCAATGCGAAATAGAAATGAAACAAACGCATTGCAACCTTCATTTATTTTTAAAAGTGTCGTGACAACTTTTTCGTAAGAATTTTTTCCGTCTAGCCCCCTTTCACAACGCGCGATAAGGAACTTCGTTCCAATAAATGAGTTATCTGAAATTCATTCTATTAGTATTGAATTATAGAAAACAAACTATTTGTAAAAAGTAATTGTTATTTCAAGCACAAAACCAAAAACTTTTAGTCGAGTAAAACTTGCAATTTTGCGTATTTTTGTAGCGTTAATTTTAAAAAATATCTCGCTTGGTTGGCGCAGTGGCTGAGTGATTGACTGTTGCGCTGCGTGTCGCAGGTTCGATTCCCGTGCGGAACAAATTTTTGTATGGGCTACAGACAGTTATTCCAGGTCTGAATGTTTGTGTTTGTGAGTGTAAATGTTTCTAAACACACCCACGATACAGGAGGATTTAAGAGAGCAGCAACGTTTTAAAAGAAATTGCTATAAATAAATACGCTACGGTACAGCGTTAAGTAAAAATAACCGCCAAGGTTAAAAATAAGTTTATCGTGAACCACACCGTTGGTTATTTATAATATGTGCTAAAAGCAAACCAACCCCTTACGCTAAAAATAACGTTAAAATAAAAATTTCCGAAGCGTGTTAACTTTTATGAAACTCAATATTGTTTTCTGCAAAAAGGCTCTACGAGTAGAGCTCCCATAAACGGTAGGTAACTTAGTTATTGCAATACAGAAGCAAGTATAAAACTTGCTTTAGGTTCATCGCGGTGCATGTATAAAAAAGAAAAAACGGCCAGGTGCGAGCCGGCGTCGCGAATGAAGGGTCGGGACTCGTGACCCTTACCATCCTTGTACCCCTACTACGATGATACGGGCCCCCTTTATTTTTTTATTATCTTTATTCATTTCATTACATATTAATAACATTTTTTTCCGTAGAAAAAAATAAAAAAAAAACATTTAAAAATATAAAAAAAAAACAGTAATACAATAGCTCTGGGAACAGGATCCGAGCTGCCGGTGGTCAGGGCTCTTAAGAGAGGAACCTCCTAACATTACGTGCCGTGTCAAGAAGTACTGCTTTCTCAATCAATGTTTTTCTTTCTTTCTTTATTATTATTATTTGTAGAAGTTGTTATAGCGGCAACAAAATACACATTCTGTAAAAAATCCAGCTGTCTGTCTACCTATTAAGGATCGTGAGATACACCCCGCGGAGGTTTAGTAATGGGGTCCCGATGGTTACCCTTCGAAAACCGAACCCTAAAAACGACTTCCATGGTTTTATTTCCTCTTAAAACTTCCTTTAGTCAAAGATTCTTTGTTTTCCTCGGACGCTATCTTTATCTTTACCTTAAATTAAACCAAATTCTTTCCCTACACTCATTGAACAAACATAATATTGTAAAATCGCTTTACATGCCTGGCTACAAAGCCAAACATATACTGCCACAGAAGCTCTTTTTAACGTATTAGTCTAATCAGACTCATCCACTAAAACTCTCTCCAACACATAAACATACTCATACATACACACACGCGCATACACACACACAAACTAACATTCATGAAAACCACTCAACATACTTTAACTTTTTAATTTGTTTTACTTAGATTATTCTACTACACTTTTGTTTCTTTTTTATATAAGCTCACTAATTGTTTGAAACTTTTGTTATTTGCTGTGATACCAGATGTAAGCTATCAAATGTGTAACTTTAAACAGGTGGGGACCTGGTGACCTGTATTACAGGTGTTACTACCTACCACAGGCACCAGCGATCCACAACCAAAAATCGTTGGCTACTGCTTATGTGTAAATATTGTTTGTATTTTTAACCCCCGACGCAAAAACGACGGGGTACTAGTTTGACGTGTCTGTGTGTGTCTGTGGCATCGTAGCATCCGAACGGATGAACCGACTTTGATTTTTTCGTTTGAAAGGTGAATTAGTCGGGAGTGTTCTTGGCTATGTTTGATAAAAAGCAGTCTAAGATGGCCGCCGCCACATATTACACATTTATTCGACAACTCCCTCAATATGGGTATCAAATGAAAGAAAGGGCTTGACTAGTAGAATAATGTACACTATATTGACAAAAAATACCCGAATTTATGACCCTATGTGTCGGGGGTTTTTTATAATTTTTATTTAATGTAACTTGTTTGGCTTGTGGTGAGAAATAAACACTTTTTATTATTATTTTATTACTAATAATTCTCAAGGGTCCCGATGGTTACCCTTCGAGTACAGAACCCTAAAAAACTTCACTGGTTTTATTTCTTAACATCAGTGAAAAAAAGTCAAATTCGACCCTGTCTTTGCGAGACGCTACACTGTGCACTGCCCGGTCACAGTACAACAAGGCTTAATGTTTAGTGGTACCATCTGGTTTTATTTGAAACTCCTGACACATTTATATACTTTATTTACTGTGGTCGAAGACACTTCATGAAAAATTTGTGACAAGTTTGTTAGTGAATTCAATGAGAATTTAATGATGATTTTAACTCATTCAATTTGATCTTTTATTTTCGTTCTCGTGATTTCACTTCAATTTTATTTAGTTTTATAGAATTGGTCACTAACTTAGTGATAGGTAGTCAACGTTAGGAGAGAGTTGATTCTGTTTTGCTATTTTTCAGGTTATAAGGCTTCGGCCCAACTGATTTATTCGCTCCTGCGTGGTTGAAAAATATTATAAATTTTATGTGTGCTGCAAGAATATCTTGTGCACGGTGGCTTTGTTGCTGATTGTTGATTTTCTTGTTTAGTCAGTTTTTCTTATTTATTCATGGGGCGGTAAGCTTTACCATTTTTATTATATAAATAATAATATTACATGCAGTCGGGTTTTGATGTTTTTAATTACATAAATTGTTTAGTATTTGAGTTTGGCCATAAATCTCCGTTATACTCCCCCATAACCATTTACTTAAAAGTTTGATATTAAAAGATGGCGGAAATAAATACCATTACGCATACCGCCACCATTTTATTGACTTTCCTATGCCCTAATACCAATTTATTTATTTGGGGCCACTGCCACCACAATATAATTATAGAATTACAATACACGACACTGAACTAAGTTTATTCCGAATCGGAACAAAATTAATTGGATAAACATCCGTACCTGATATTCGGCATAGTTTTAACGTTGATATGCGGCTACGAACCCACGGGCTACGAAAATGCTACGAGCCTACGGGCTACGAGGCTACGGGCTACGAAAATGCTACGCAACTGGTATTAATGATTAGCACATTACCCGCGACTTCTTTCGCAAAAATTGTGATAGCTCGGCTAATCTGCATGATATATAGTACATTTCTGCAGTTGCCAGCAACAGAGGCATTGATGTACGAACCTGTAGATGTGGGCCGAGGCGAAACCGAGGCACATATTTGTAAGTCCGTCAGGCCCGAAGGCACCTTAGAAGCCCATTCCTACCGGCTTACCTTCGGGAACAAGGCACTCTACACGTAGTGTCAAAGTAATTACAAAAATGCAAAAAAAAAAATGTTCACAAAGAAAGCAATAGGTAGCGCCAAGTAAGCCGGGCTCGGGTGTCAGAATTCAGAACTAAAATCGTATGGACGCGCACGCGTGACTTCGCGGCTGGCAGTACCGTTTTGTAGGGACATACGTAAGCCGAAGATTATCGAGTTACGGCAGGGGCAGAAAAAGAAAGTATGTGTGGTAGAACGAGATAAAATGAGTAATGGTCGGTGTATCGTATTTGGAAGTTAACAACCAGATTTTTTTTTTTTTTGACAGGATAAAATCACTTTTTTAGGTGTTATAATTCCTCTGCATTTTATATTTTTTTGGGCGTCGCTGATAATGAAAATAAAAATCAATATAAATTGTCATGTTTGTGTAGGATAGCGCAATAAATGAATATTCTATTTTACCACATAAATGATAGTGCAATTCGTGCGAAATTATTCCTTAACCATTCCAAAATATCAAAAATGTACAACGTTAATGTTCAAGTTTACACTTCGGCCGGCACTCCCGGAGTGAAAGCCGTTGTTTTTTTTTTATTGTGGTGAGTGGTTTACCGAATTGTTGCGTGAAAGTTGTGCATGTCCAGTTAAATTAATCTGATTCCTGTAATTGTATTGTGGTGTATGTAGTGGATGAAATGTATTGGTAATTTGAAATCTTACGGAAACAGAATAATCCCACAAGAGTAGTCCACAACCGCATTAGAAAACGAAGAATGTCGTAGATATAAACAATATTATTTTGTGTACTTACTTCTTAGACTCCGTCTTTTGGTTTTTTACAGTTCTCCTTTTGTTTCAACGAACTGTATGCCCATTAAACACCGATTTTAATATCTATTTGTTAACTGCTTTTAATCAAAATTTTAATTAAGGTTAATCTGACAGCACCGATCTGAAAAAAGTGGCACAGTTCTAGCGTCTAGGATCCACACAGGCTGGCTGAATAACAAAAGCGAGTGATGACAATGCTTTGATAATGAGTGTGCGCGTTGAATATAATGACGGACATAATAATATGCGGCAAAACTTAGTCACGTCATTTTTTGAACTAAAATTATGATTAAATCTACAACTTGCTTGTCATACTATTAAAATATAATATAAATACCAATAATCTCTATATTTCAAAGTAAATTCGTCTTAATATAAACGAACACCGAAACGAGTAACATTAAATTAAAAAAAAAACCCCGACACAGTACATTATTCTACTAGTAAAGCCCTTTTCATTTAATACCCATATCGAGGGAGTTGTGAAAAAAAATATAGAGATCTACTACGTTAGGGAATGGGCAACTACAGTACTTTCACAGTTTTTATGTCTTGTGACTGGGACTGTAGCTACGTTTAATTTTCATCTTTGTTTCGACAATTCAAAAGCGCCTGTAATTATTGGCCTACTTGAAATAAATGCTTTGATTTTGATTTTCTAATTCACCATTTTGTGGTGGCGGCCGTCATGGCTTTGAAATTAATTAAAGCGTATAGTATTCTACTAGTCAAGCCCAATCATTTGATGGCCATATTGAGGGAGTTGTTAAAATAAATTATGTAATCCGCCATTTTGTGGCAGCGGCCATCTTGGACTGAATGTTATCAAACATAGCTAAAACACTCCCGACTAGTTCGCCTTTCAAACAAAAAAAAACTAATCACAATCGGTTCATCCGTTCGGCAGCTACGATGCCACAGACACACACACACACACACACATACACACACACAGACACGTCAAACTTATAACATCCCGTAGTTTCTGCGTAGGGGGTTAAACGAACACCGAAAAAAGGAAAAACGTAGGCCGAACTGAGCATTCTTTTTTGTATCGATAAAATATTAGTGACGAATTTTCCTTTTGTGAGATAAAATTTGTCCATATTTTAAGTAAAGCTATATAATGACGAATTAATTTATTTACTTTCGATAATACTGTAAGCTTATGTAAGTAATATGCATAATTTCAGTATTATCTATCCGTAAATCCATGACCGATATACCCATAATTTAATAATAATAATCTAATATTATTTAATTTTCAAGAACTTTTCCTTTTGTGAGATAAAACTTGTCCATATTTTAATTAAAACTATATAATGACGAATTAATTTAATTACTTTCGATAATACTGTAAGATTATGTAAGAAATATGCATAACTTCAGTATTACCTATCCGTAAATCCATGACCGATATACCCATAATTTAATAATTATCTAATATGATTTAATAATAATAATCTAATGTTATTTAATTTTCAATAACTTTTATATAATAACATTACGTAGCTGCAATTGGTGAACTGTATGTGATTATGTGCAATGCCTGAAATAAAATGTTTTTTTATTTTATTTATATTCTAAATGGTTAAACCGTAATCCTCACTCCATTTACGTAACAAGCTACACGAAAAAGAAAAACCACGTTTATTTTCAATTAGACGATCCGAATGGCGCAGCGGTTGTGAGGCTGCCTAACGTTCTTAGGGTCCCGGGTTCGAATCCCGGTAGGAGAAATTGTTTGTGTGATGAGCATGGACATTTGTTTCCGAGTCATGGATGTTTATATGTATAATAAGTATGTATTTACAAACAAAAAGTATATATGTAGTATATCAACTGTCTGGTGACCACGACACAAGCCTTGCTTAGTGTGGCACTAGATGGCGCTGTGTGTAATGTCCAGCGATATTTATTTATTTATTTTAATTCATTAAAAATACTTATTTCTGTACGTTCACGTCAATCTAAATATATAAAACTCAAAGGTGACTGACTGACATAGTGATCTATCAACGCACAGCCCAAACCACTGGACGGATCGGGCTGAAATTTGGCATGCAGGTAGATGTTATGACGTAGGCATCCGCTAAGAAAGGATTTTGATCAATTCTACCCCCAAGGGGATAAAATAGGGGATGAAAGTTTGTATGAAACTTGGTCAATTTTAAACCGATCAGGCTGAGACTTTGCTTGCATAAAGCTAATATGACGTAGGCATCCCCTAAGAAAGGGTTTTGATAAATTCCACCCCTTAGGGGATAAAATAGGGGATGAAAGTTTGTATAAATCTTCTTAGATTTTCGACGCACAGCCCAAACCACTGGACGGATCGGGCTGAAATTTGGCATGCAGATAGATGTTATGACGTAGGCATCCGCTAAGAAAGGATTTTGATCAATTCTACCCCCAAGGGAATAAAATAGGGGATGGAAGTTTATATGAAAGTCCGTCAGTTTTAAAGTTAGGATCTTCTAATTTTGTGTGTAGGCTGACGATTGAAAATTAATTTATACGTGTTTCAGCGTTTTTGATAATTCCAACCCGAAGGCTTAAAAAGGGGATGAAATTGTGTGTGAAAAATCTTTAATTTTCGACGTAAAAAGTACAAAATTTGTTATCTGGGCTTATGATTGGAAGCTAACGCAACGGCTTTATTAGAATTTCAACCCTTGAGGGGTGAAAAAAGACCATCATTTTGTTTTTAATTAAAGTATTTATTTTTGAGTTACTAAATAGTATCAAAGTTAGTAAGTCGTTGGTTTTTTTTTTATTTCAACCCACAAAGGGAAAAGGGGATGAAGTTTTGCATTGTATTTGTTCATTCGTTCACCAATAACGGCAGCAGGAGAGACCTTTTGCAGCAGTGCAAGTTAATAGTATAGGCCGTACACAAGTTAATAGTACAGGTAGGTACCAATCGTATGGACGCGCACACGTGACTTCGCGGCTGGCAGTACTTACCGTTTTGTAGGGACCTAGGTAAGCCGAAGATTATGGAGTTACGGCAGGGGCAGAAAAAGAAAGTATGTATAGTAGAGCAAGATAGAATGAGTAATTGTCGATGTCGTATTTGATACCAACTAGATTTTTTTATTTTGTTGTTTTCTGTTTTTAGGTAGATTTCCTTTTTTAAAAAAAAAAAAAACTACCTATTGGTCTCTCACTTACGGAGATGTATATGTATACGTATGTTTAAGGGTGACAAGCAAAATTTTGCCACACTCTACAGGTCGCAATTATGAACCGAGTGCTTTCAAACTTGGCCAAAAAATCGAAAAGGTCAAAACTTAGGCTCTGTTCGTGAATGGGCGGAATTCGTCCATGGGGGGCGGCGGGGGGCGGTTTTTCTAAAATCAGTTTTTTGGCCATAACTTTATTATCCTATGATGAAAAAATTTTGTACCGTTTTTCATTTTTATCATTCTGAGTAAAAGTACGGACAACTTTAAAATAAAACTTTTTTGATACAACCCCTAAATTAGGGAGGGGGTTGAAATTTCCAAAATTTTTGCGAAAAAATATCATATCTCCGAAACAGTAAACATTTTGAGCGTCGCAAATATTTTTTTTTTTGAAAGAAAATTGTTTACTCTACAGTTGTTACCTTTGAAGTTTAGCTATAAAACTTAGTTTTCGAAATAAAAAAACATAACTAAAAATTTGAGGGCGTTTCCATGCTAAACTCTTATGAGAGGATTTAAAAAGGGTAAATTTCCATTACAGGACAACGATTTTGAAATCATATTTTTATTTGTAGATTGTACACATAAGTACAACTCTTTATACAAATTTTCAATAGTCGGACGCTCCAGCACCTTCTCCGAAATCTACCTCCTCCTGCGGCTTGCCGGAGGGATTTTTTTCTAACTCTTCTGATCTTACTTTTGATGAATGAAGATAAACGAATATTTTTGGATTTTTCATCATGGTGTCGTTTCCGTGGTTTTTGGTGTCGCTGATAATGAAAATCAGTTCAAAATTAACATGGTAAAAAAAGTTAACAGAAGCAAAAAAAAAACAGTTCTCTATTTTTTTCTTAGGCTTCCCCTGACACTATTTTCACCCTTCGCTGTTAGGTAGAGGTGTATCTAATCCTACACCCACATTTCGCACATTTAGCTTATTTCCATCAACCGGGCACAAAAATACAATAACACTTTGCCCGTCCCGGAAATCGAACCCAGGATCTCATGCTCAGTAGCGCTTGCGACAACTTGACCAACGATGCAGTCTCACACATGACCCATCAATATTTTCACGCGAACGAAGTCGCGGGCAACAGCTAGTGATATTATAAGTTTAAAAGGTGTAGATAGGTTGTAAGCGCTCAGCAATCGGCATGTTAAAATGTGGCTAATTAGCCAACCTTGACTTCAGTGTCACTTTGACGGCGTCAACGGACGTTATAAATGTCTCTTTTTCGTTCGCGATAATTGAATCATGCCATAGGATGGCATGATTCAATTATCGCGACTTGACTTGTAATCGCGCTTCGACTTGACTTGTAATCGCGCTTCGACTTGACTTGTAATCGCGCTTTGACTTGTAATCGTAATGCAGTGTGCTATGACAATATATAGATACTCATGTGTGCGTTAGAGTGCCGTTTTTGAAGATAGAATTTTGTGTAGGTAACCTATTAATCAATGTTTAATCAATGATGTTTGAAATATAATATGTTCATTTTTAATTATTTTTTTTTGGTTTTATAGAGAAATTGCGTCTGGGATGATAAGTTCAGTCCATAATCGATCGAATTTCAAAATCGCTACGCGGTGCTACAAATACTTGCTAAATGATAAATGATATTTATTCAGCAAGTAGGTTTTCTCAAACACTTTTACACGTCATTTTTTTTTTAAACTAGATGGGGCCGGTGTTTCGTACCTGACTACTCTGAGAAGAAACAGCCGAAACAAACTCAGAGGTCATAGTCTCTTTTGAAGTCCAGACAATCTTGCTTAATTCACATGAGGACTATGCAGATTAGTGTCTGAGATGGTTTTTTGAAGAAAGAACCACACAGATTTGAGTCGTTATTGATTTGCTACGTTACGACGTCTACAATAGAGCATTTAGTACAATGAATTATAGAAATTAACTGACCCACCTTTGCTAAAGGGGTTTGATCTTTTTGGCCGGATTTTCTTCTGTCATTTTGTTTTTTTTTTCAAAGTAGGGTCCACGCATAAGACCAAAGTATATGAGCGAACACAACTCCATATATTGCGGAAACTAGACACTTTAGAAGATTTTGTCTCAGAACAAAATTTGTTTAATTTTATGCCAGCTATCGATTAATACATGCTGCTTCCGTGTCTGATCAAATCAAAGTTGTGCTGAAGATTCCATCAGTGAACGGACTTTAACTTTGATAGCTGTGACACGTGACGACTATTTAATTGATACTAGCTTTCGGTTTATTTAGATCTTACACGTGGCCGCTACTTAAAAAAAAAAAACAAAATGGCGGAAAAAAATCCGGCCACGCTTCATACTAAAATGTTCCAAGCCCTTTACGCAAAAATGGGTCACCTAAATGCTACAACTTAGTGTAAAATGACTTTTTCTCAAAGTCCGTTGTCCGCAGCCAGTCTGTTCTCCAGACCGCACGGTTAGGCCGCAGCTTTATTCTATTTCTTCATCAAAGGAAATGAGACATCGAACCATACAGTTGTCCATAACTATTCTGTAGAATTGGGTTAGTGGTTTAGTATTTGACGCTAAAGGGTGAGCGACTGCGCTCAGACTTGTGCTAAGTTACAATTAAGATTAAAATTACCTTAAATGGCTTGCATAGAAATAGCAGCTTTGTTATTTGTGAGACCAAAAGAGACCTGTTTTTAGTTAATAACTAATTTTATTTTTGCCAAGTCTATTAAATTACCTTTTTATCAAAATTAACATAAAATTTATTTTCTTTTACAGCTCGATTTATTATCGGTGTTAGAAATCGTTTGGGAATGTAACAGGGTGTGGGGCTTAATTTTAAGTGGACATGCCCTGGGGGTCTAAAATGGCCGCATTAGCAGAATCGTAAATGAATCACGTTAAAAAATGTAATTCTTAAAATGGTCTTTGTAACCATTAGCATAAAGTCCATTTTAAGAATTTTAAATTTTGTTCAATAAAATGAATCACGAAAATTAAAAATTCTTAAAATGGACTTTATGGTAATGGTTACAAAGACCATTTTAAGAATTTAAATTTTGTAACGTGATTCATTTACGATTCTGCTAAAGCGGCCATTTTAGACTACCAGGTCTAGTCTTATGATAATAGAAAAGATATTCAGTAATAAGTAGATAATATTAATAAGTAGAATAATAAGTAGAATAATAAAACTATTTCTGCAAGCTCACTTTGTTAATTTATTAAAGACTAGCGGACGTCATGCGGTTTCAACCGCGTAGTTTCTGTTCCCGTGGGAGTACCGGGGATAAAATATAGCCTATTTTACTCAGTGAAGATGTGGCTTGCTAATGGTAAAATAATTTTTAAAATCGGCACAGTAGTTTTTGAGTTTATACATTACAAACATTCACACACACAATACCTAAATACTAATTTTTCTTCTTTATTATATCAGTGTAGATTAGTGTAGATTTTCAATAAGGTCTGCCTGTCTACTTAGTATATTACAAACATCTCAGGATTATTAATACTAGGACTGTTGTATAGATTCGGATGTTTGTAACCTAAAATTGGGTATGTCGCAAACAATGCCGAGGTCTATTATTGATTGCTCGTATGATTGTAGAAATCTTTCTTTCCTATCTTAAGGCGTTTTGGTACGATTTATTTTACGACATTTACAAATACAAATCTTTACGTACCTATGCCGTATATTCTCATATTTTAAGAAAGTGTTTTAGGTAGCTAGCGATATTGTTCTCGTTTAGGATGTACGTCGAGTCGGTTAAATTAAATAAAATACTACTACATTTATAATATGGGATTCGTTTGAAGTATGTTGCTGGATTAATCAAAGATTATGTTTGTATTGTGGCTTGGCTCAATTTCGCAGAAATAAATCCCATATCGCGCCATCGCGTACTAATACTTTTGTTTTTACTGCACTGTCTTGTAATGCCACCATACTGCTAGGCAAAGGTCGCAACCAAATAGCAGCTTTGTGTTAGTTTAATTCAGGTAAACTTTAGTACTAGGAATTGCGTGACAAACGGTTTGGGTATTCCTTAGTTAAATTCATTTAATCCACTAAACAATTAATAGATCAAGAATAAATCCGTGCGTTTGACTGTATTAATACTATTTGCTACAGTGAAGCAGCAAAATTATTTCACCTAATTATCTCCCATCCACCTACTCTTTAATAAATAGGTCAGGAAATCAGCATAATATATATCTATACAGTCGTAATATCTCCTCATAAAGAAATTCTTCTATTTTTCATAAATATTTTTCCTCATATTTTTAAAGGCATGTACGGCTTCTTGCGGTTAGCGGTACCTAAACAACGTGTTCTTCATGTTTTAAGATGTCAGGGAAAATACTTAAATACGTGGGTTTTGAAACTGGAAGATATTATTAGATTAGGTTCTGTTTGTGGATTGAAATACATTTTATCATAAAGGTTTTGTTATATTTACTATCTTAATATTCTGTATTGTATTTTTTATTATGAGGTGGGTATTAATTTAGAATAATCACAGTTCAGGATCATTCAGCACATTTTTCAAATAAAAATCTCACATATTCACACATACAGCGAGTTTTGCAAACCACACCTCATTACGGATGATCATGAATGCATGAAAGTGTGAATAATGTGAACGATTTCCCTTTTAATGAAGGTTTATTAGTTATTTTTATTCCATGTTCGTATGTCTGCCGTACGATAGTACATAGCAGAAGTTTTATGCTAAGGTATCTACCTATACCAGTACCTATCTACCTATACACGTGCCATAATATCTGCTTTGCAATGAGAATATGGCTGGAACTCATGAATGAACGCTAAAAATATCTATACCTACAAATAACTCCCACCGTAGTACAACATGAATGAAAAGCACATGCACGCCGGCGCATTAGAGCTGCTGTCTTGCAAATATAATATTAGGAATACGTATAGCGCAGCGAGTGATTTATGAAACAACTCAAATGCTCGAGACCAATGTCGACCGTAAGACTTCGGATTTAAGGTTGATTTCGGCCTGCATCGTTCGCTACGTTCTTGCTGCAAGCAAATTTAGCGCTTAAACTTGTGAAATGCAGTGCGCAGAATCAGTTGCATCGTAGAGCTCGTAGTGAAAAGGCGCCAATACAGTGTAGTAATAGATCACGTGGCCATCCGACCACGCTCACTAAAGCCACGCTACGTGAGTAAAAGTCACAAAACCACACCCATGGATAACCGCAAAACATTTTTAAGCGTTTTATAATCTCTTTGTACGTTATTGGAGGCACATGATACATATATATATATGATGTTGTGAGTACCTAACTATTACTTTGGTGTTTGTTTTATCACAGTTTCGAATTATAGGGAACGACAGGCGCGCGGTCGGCGTTCATTCGCCGGGACAAGGTCGGGGGCGCCGTCTGCGCCCGCGGACGCCCTCTTTGAGACTAAACATTTGAACAATTTCTGCTTGTATTTTTGCCGTATGGACGTATGTACCTACTGAGCTCCTCAGTCAGCTATGTTGGATTTTGTACGTACAGCGCAGAGGGGAGTTGTGGCACTTGCGCATAGCAGGCTTGTCGCCAACGATCGATGCGGGCGACGACCTTGCGCGGTGGAATACCAAAACTTCTCCTTTGACCACATCTTCACACCAAAATTTAGGTAAACACTTACACGGGAAAAACCCCGCGTGGCGATGAAAATGCTGCCGCAGGTTGAGGGCGCAATGTGCGCCGCGCCTCTCGTTGCATTCCCGCCACCTGCTAGACTCAAACCACCATTCAATACCTACATTGCACAGAATACCCCCACTCACAACAATAATGCACCGACGATAAATGCCCCGCTCGGAACCGAGGCAGAATTCCTGGAAATAGAGCTAAACCCGAGCGACAAGAAGCGTCGACGGCGTGGAGGTTAATGCCCCCCGCTTGCTTACTAAACGTAGCGGGATCGAATCCGACCGTTCCAAATTCAACTTTTTTTTTAAAGCTGTTTTTGTTAAGGTGAATAAGACTATAAACAAACAAGGTTACTAACTTTACTAAAGAAACGTTAATTGTAATGTGCTAGTTTATTACTTACAGGACAAATAAAGTAGCACAGTAAAGGAAAACATTTTGTGAAAAAGTTGTCAGAATACACAGTGTTACAAAAAGAAAATTTAAGTTTTATTTTCTTGTAAAGCTCCGTTTACCAAGCTGACTATAAGCTTCGGCCAGTTTAATGTAAATAACAAACATAGCTGGCGGCGGGATATTTCCACCTCGGTCCGCGTAGCTGTAATAGCAGCAGCTCTGCAATATTTTTAAATGGAACACTATGGTTCGTGCAAGTTTGAATTCATAGCACAATATGTATTTATTTGTGGCATCGCGTAGGATGAGGTTTGTGCAATATTTTACGCAAATATAATAATTATATTATAATTATATACATATACAAGCTAAAATAGATATAAAATAATAATGAAAAATTATGACTAAAATTGGGAAAAGCCCGCCACACTATTCCCAAACCATTGTAACTCCTAAATGTAACTCCTGAAAGCCAGAATCAACAGTAGCGGCCACCAGTAATAACCGAGACAATGAAGCTAGACGAAAAAAAACATCTCAATATAAGAACATACATTTATTAATACAACGAAGACAGAATACTGGCTGCAGCAGTTTATAACAAAATCACAAAGTTTTTATTTTATATAATTGGACTATCCCCAAATAATGTTAATTTTATTAATCATCGAAATCTCATCCGCAAGTACAGCTCAGTCAGCCCAACCGGTGCGAGATTTCCAATGAAAAAGATATTATATAATATTTCCCTCACGCTCCTCGAAGCGAAATGATTTTATCAAAATGTTAACGAAAATCAAATAGCTGAAGTTGGGACCAGTATGAATTTTACATTTTAAATTGCCATGCATTCATTCGTTTATTCATTTAAATAGTGAACGAGATTAATAGCAAAAAATTGAAGTTGGAAATTAAGTTCATTTTAATTTTCATATCGGTTTCGAAATAATTAGTATAAAGTATTTATAATGGCATTAATATATTTAAAGCGTAACTGTAAAGTGTACAGTCATACCATACACTTACGTTTTTCAACATAATAAATATTCACGTGAAACTGCTACCACCATTACAGACAAGCCGCATTAATTACTGACGCTCTTCAAATTAGAATGCAATTAGATATTCCATTTACGTTCGTAGCCGGAGGCGAAAGTCAAGCGCTTGTTCGTGGAGCGAAACACTAACAAATATGATTTTGAGAATATTTCAAAGAGAAGAAACGGTATTCTGCAGGTGAATAATGGCATGAATTTTCCTTTGACACTATTATTGTTATGCACACCTAAGAAAACCTCTTTTATTGTGCTATCTTATTACAAGAGAGAAAACTGTCTTAAACTTATTACAATTATTAAATAACTAATCTAACATTTCCAAAAAATACTAATTATTTAAAACACGTAAATCTATTTTTAACCGACTTCTAAAAAAGGAGGAGGTTCTCTATTCGGATGTTTCTATATTTTTTTATATTTGTTCGCGCATAACTCCGTCGCTTGCCAACCGATTTGAAAAAAAAAGTAAATCAATCAAACAAAGGTCACCGACTACTGAAGCTAAAGTTATTTTATACTACACCTGCTTGGAAAGTACCTTGATACTTTATCAAATTTACGGTAGAAAGTACGTCATTGCATATCGAACAAATATGCGGGGAGAAAACGCACCTGAGCGGGAGAGAAAAGTGTATGAAAATCCATTTCTTACGTGGTTTTTCTTTTTTAATTTTGGGTAAGACTTTGCGCCGGTAACCTAAATATCAAAAGCCAAAAAGTTTTTACAGTGAGTTTTTATCTCCAAGTTCGCAAAATGACACTGGCCACTAGCTGTGTGTTGGATGGTGTCGGCCTGGCAGTGCGACCCTGCGGCGGCAGGATAAACAATTTGAAAAAAGAACATGTAAAAATTGCAGACGCCATTGGCGCCATTTTCAATTTGTGTGTTGTTTGAGGATTCAGTTTTCGTAGAAAGTAAAATAAAACTATCAAAATGATAAGTAGTGATAGTGATGATGAAGATTTTTTAACTCCGCCGCAGTTGAAGGAAACAGCAAAAATACTGATTGATAACCTTTTACCACAGAAATCAATTAAAAAATATAATAAAACTTATGACGATTTTTTGCAATGGAAAAGTGAAAAAAATGCGGCGTCTTTTTCTGAAACTGTTTTGCTAGCTTATTTCAGTGAAAAAGCGCTAAAATACAAACCAAGTACGTTATGGTCTATGTACTCAATGTTGAAAAGTACTATATTGACAAGAAACGACATAAATATTCAAGAATACAAAAAACTTACAGCATTTCTGAAAAGAAAGTCGGAGGGATTCCGTAGTAAGAAATCAAAAGTGCTTACTACAAAGATGTTTATTCCTTTTTGCAGAATGCTCCAGAAGACAAATATTTGTTGATGAAGGTAAGTTTATGAACAAAATGCACTGGTTTATGATTTATTACGTACTTAATTATGAGTAGAAATCTACTAGGTTTTCATGTTTTAATATTTTTGTTTACAGGTTATTTTGATTCTAAGAGTAAATGGGGCCTGTCGTTCGCAAGAACTTGTGGATATGACAACAGACGATATCGAAATCCTAGAAAATGGAATAACTGTCAATATTCCTAACACAAAAACCAAAATTCAGCGATCATTTTGTTATATCGGGCTTATTTTATGAGATAATGAAGAAATATAACGAAATTCGCCCCAGTGACCCCAAAACCAATCGGTTTTTACTACAATATAAAAACAAAAAATGTACGAAACAAGTAATTGGGAAAAACAAAATAAGTACTGTGCCAAGAGAAATAGCTTCCTACCTTAATTAACTCAATCCACTAGAATACACTGGCCACTGCTTTCGCAGAACTTCAGCGACTATTCTTGCCGATACTGGTGCTGATTTAACCACAACAAAACGCCACGGTGGTTGGAAATCGTCCGCTGTTGCAGAAGGTTACATAGAGAATTCCGTAGAAAACAAAACAGGAATAAATAACCAAATATCGGGATCGATTAATGTGCATCAAGACTCATCTCCTCAACCATCAACGAGCGCGGCGATGCCAAATGCCCCTCAGCAGCCAGTTGCCCCTTTGGCGCCACAGCCTTCTATGAGCGCAGTGCCAACCCAACAGCACAGCCAGTTATTCCTCCTACATTGTCGCAAACATCTCAAACAAACATTAATGGAAAAAGTGTTACATTAAGCTTCACTAACTGCAACAATTTCAATATAAATTTCAATTAGTAAAGATTTAGTTTTTTATTTTCCTCGTAGGTGTAGTATAAAGCACTATGTATCACTCGAGAGAAAGTGCGATTCCCGATCTCAGGTGTTTTAACACGACACGACACCCACGACACCCTCGACGGTAATCGGTCACTTTCTCCTCTCGGTGAACAATGTACTATTTCACGTTTTTGTGTTTTTTTGAAGTCGGTTTTTTTTGCAATTTTTTTTATAAAGCGAAAAGATTTGTATTTTTTTTATGTATTTAACGAATAAACTTATTAACTTCTGGACCGATTTGAAAAATTCTTTCACCGTTAGGAAGCTACACTACGAGTATTCCCGGGTGACGTAGGCTACTTTAATCCATGTATTCCCACGACAACGGGAACTATGCGAGTGAAACTGCATGACGTGCGCTAGTACAGTATAATTTTACAAAAACAAAACACTTGCTATGTTTTTGCCACATTGCCTAGCGATCTCTTACCGCGTCGTCGAAATCTCACAATAATCTCAAAATTAAATTCCTGCACTGCATTGATATCGAGGAAAACTAAAAGCCTCAGTGCAGTGTTTTTTTAAATAATTTGTATGTCAATTGGCAAAACATAGCGCACTATCTAATTTTTAAGATCTTGTTGTAATTGTTACCTATGTTTACGAATAAATGATTCTGATTCTTTTGATTCAGGCAGACGGACACAAAAGTCACTTTAAAAAGGTTACTTGTATAAAGGTCCACCATCAAAATATTAGTAAATGTTTACAGAGCCGGATTTTTTTTTTAATCGTATTCAATCATAGCACCAGTTCATATTTTACTTGAAATGTAGCCTAAATCGCATTCGGTTGATGCAACTTTTGATACTATTGAATGCACGAATACTTATGTGGAAATTTGGAGTGAGTTCTCGTCATTCATTATGTGTGTCTAGTATTTTAAAAAAAAAACCTTCTAAATTGAAAGGTTACGTTAAATAAAACGTCACCTAACCTCTTGTATATCTACACTAATATTATAAAGAGGAAAACTTTGTTTCCGTTTTTAAAAATTCTTTCACATTTCATCCCCGTACTCCCACGGGATCGGGAACTACGCGGGTGAAACCGCGTGACGTCCGCTAGTCGTAATTATAGACACAATTAAAAAGCCATTGTGTCTTGTGTAGATCATCATCATTTGCCTAGCCGTTTCCCAACTATGTTGGGGTCGGCTTCCAGTCTAACCGGATGCAGCTGAATACCAGTATTTTATATGGAGGGACTGCCTATATGACCTCCACAACCCTGTTAATTCTGGGTAATAACGGTACCTAACGTCACTTAAATATTTAAACTAATTATTCAAATTAAGCCACAGTCCACAATACTTGATGGAAGGAACATCGACGCACGATACTCGTACCACGCATTCAGTTTATCCGTTGTGAACTTGTGAACCACATAGATACATTTCTCAAGGGAAATTTTAAAAAATATCGCACCTTAAGGCGCTTAGACGAGCTAAATTAGCAACTCTATTTGTGTTGATTCAAACTTCGTTTGAAATGCTGTTAGAATAAAGTTCTAATCAGCTTGCACTACAAAGTGGTTGTTACGTCAGCCACTGCGGGCCAAATAGCGCGAAATTAGTGGTTTCGATCGATTTACAAAAAAACTATTGATTGGATTAAAAAACTAAAACACTATCATGCTAATATTTTGTTTGTAGAATTATTTGCCAAAAAATCATAATGATCGCATGCATGTATGTTTTTTATTGTTTGAAAGATATTTTTAGAGGTAAGTTCGTGATTTCTTTTTATCGAGCCAGATTAATTGTATTTTCAACCGACTTCCAAAAAGAGGAGGTTATCAATTCGTCTGTATGTTTTTTTTTTTTTTTTTTTTTGTGTTTGTTACCTCATAACTTTCGACTGCGTGAACCGATTTTGATGATTCTTTTTTTATTTGAAAGCTGGTGCTTCCCATGTGGTCCCATTTTAATTTGCTGAAGATCTGATGCTGGTCTTCGGAGATATACAATGGAACTCTTCAAAAATGTACGGCAAATCTGCAGTGATTGCTATTATCGCTTGTAGGTTTATTGTTTATACAACATTATGACGTAACATCACGCCTATATGCTCTGAGGGGGTACGCAGATGTGTACAATACACCCAGATTTCGACAGTGTTTGTTACCTCAGTACTTTCGACTGGGTGAACCGATTTTGATGATTCTTTTTTAATTTGAAAGCTGGTGCTTCCCGTGTGGTTATATTTTAATTTGCTGAAGATCTGATCCGGATCTTCGGAGATATACAATGGAACTCTTCAAATATACACGGCAAATCTGCAGTAACTGCTGCAATCGCTTGAATGTTTATTGTTTATACAACATCATGACGTAACATCACGCCTGTATGCTCTGAGAGGGTATGCAGATGTGTACAATATTCCCAGATTTCGACAGTTAGGTGTATTAAGTTCTATTTATTGGGGATAAGTTTTTTTTTTATTTTATTGGCAAGGGCACTTCAAGGGTAGTTTGATGAGAATTTGGTTAGGTTCTGATTATGGGATCCATGACAAAGGAACGGAACTCTTCAATTCTTAGAAGCAAATTACCGATTCTCGGCCAAATCTTTTAAAGGCTATCCGGATATTTGAGTCACGTACCATAACGTCGTTATTAACCGACTTCAAAAAGGAGGAGGTTCTCAATTCAATGTTCCCCGATTACTCGAAGATGACTGGACCGTATTTGTTTTTTAATTGTTTGAAAGGGTATACTTCCGAGAAGGTCCCATAATCATCAAGTCAGGATCCTGATAATGGGATCCTGGAGAAATAGAGAGAACTCTTCAAATTTTATAGGCACACCAGAAGCGATTTGGGTAGTTTTTGAAAGAGTAGTTTCTCGGAGTGATCCCATTTAAATTTGGTAAAGATCTGATGAAGAACTTCGGAGAAAGGCAACGGAACTCCTCATTAAATGTAGCAAATGTGTGTCTCTTACTGGGATTGCTGAAATCTCGTGTCTGTCTATTGTTTACACCAGTTCATAACAAAAAATCACGCTGGTACGCTGTGAATGGGTATGCACATATTGTGAACCAGTAAAAAGTGAAAAATAAAAACTTTTTTGCAAAAAATAAAACCGACTTCACACAAAAAAGTGAAAAATAACTTTAGCTTCTGAAGTCGGTGACAAAAAAATTAAATCAATCAAACAAAGGTCACCGACTTCAGAAGCTAAAGTTATTTTTCACTTTTTTGTGTGAAGTCGGTTTTATTTTTTGCAAAAAAGTTTTTTGTTTTCAAAACAGTATCATGCTAGCATAATTATATCCTGAAGAATATCATATATTTTTCTGGTCTTGTTTATAGCGGTGAATCATATACTTTTAGTAATTATAAAACTCGCGTTTAGCTCGTGTAATCGCCTCAACCCATTCACAATATGCTTATTCATGTATTAAGATTCCTCAACAGTATTTTTCATGGGTTAACAGATAGGATATAGTCGATAAATGCAGTATGTCAGAATTTAGGTAAATGTGTCAGAATTTTTTCAACTCGTTTAAAATTATTTGAACACATTAAATGCTCACACTTTTTTCTGAAAAATTAAATAGGATATATTCGCATCAATTGACCAATGTTCACTCAAAAAGAAGTTCTGCAGAAGGTCTGCGAAAGGTGTTTTTAGCCAAATTTCTATTTTCTCAGATGGTCTGGTCTGAACGACCGACGCTACCGGTGTCTGAAAATTGTGTTTTCGCTATTTAAAATCTATCGTTACGTCGCGTCGACTGATTCGATATTTATACTGCTCAAAATGTTCGCGAACAAATATGGAACAAAATGTTCGCGCACAATTTTGGTGGAATCGCGTTGTTATCCCCAAGGTCCTGCATGGTAAAAATGTTGAAAGATACCTAGTTCCTTTTTTAAACACCGATGGAAAATATTTATTTGGTGTAATAATAATAGTTTGTCCGTCGAAGTCCCGTATAAGTATTCACTATCATGGTAATTAAAATGGTAATCAGTATCAGGCCATTCACAACCATTCGACCCGATTCCGAACCGAATCGAACGTCTAAGATATCAAAGATGTCCTCCAAACGCTATTCACAAATCCGAAACTGAATAATTTTGACAGTTTAATTCGATAAGAAGTCTCGAATCTTTCCGACAGCTGTAGCAAACAACATATCGGGAATCATATCGAACAAAATTTAAACGAAGAAATAAATCATATTTCCAGCTTATTTCAGTAAAATAAAAATACTCAACTTTTTAAACACTACCTGAAGTAAGTGAAATGAAGTTTTATTATTGCCCGGTGTTGTTTGTGTTTTATTAGTTGTTTTAGTGACCGTATTTCATTGATGTATCCGTATTTACATAAATGTGTTATTCGTTCTAGATTTTAGTTAACAAGCAAGAATTGTATAACACTGATATCAAATACTTTTTCAGTCATTTTTCTTTTTAAGAAAAAAGAAAACTTTACTTTAAAAAAATACAACGTTTCCGCTTTGCCAGTTTGACAGACGGCTTTTTACAAAGCTGGTTTATTTAAAAAAAGTTTATTTTAAAATTAACATTATTTTATTTCAAGAAAATCATTTTGTTTCAATAAAATCATATTGTTTCGTTTGCTGTCTATTAAGTTACTAGCTGTATATTTCCTTATATAAACCGAACGAAATATTCAAATAAACCAATTTTATTTACTACTTTAAATTTTATACCACGATCATCTGTTTACTACCATTTTGTAGCGTTCCCTATCCACACAACGTCAATCGGATAGAAAAAAAACGTAGGTTCATTTTATCGATGCAAACACAGATGCATACAATGTTGGTATAGTAGTCAAAAAACAAAAGTCCCGTTTGACATTTGTTAGCGTAATACTCGTAGTAATAAAGGTCAATTTACTATGGATTTGACGGCTGTCAAAACGGATTTATTAGATTTCGTCGACTCTAGTTTACTTTGTGGACGAGGAAAATTGGCATAAAACGGTTTGCGCTTTGGCAGCAAAAGTTCTTCACGCTAGCAAACGTTAGCAACGGAAACTTTTTATCCGATCAGTCGACTTCAGACGAAGTGCATAGCTAAAAGTGGATATATTGCATTGATTGCGTTACTAAAATCGGAAAAAGAAATAAAAACAGATAATATTTTTAGTTGTTTTTTTTAATCTAAAAAGGTCATTAATTTTTTATTAAAAGTTAAGTAAGTTATGGAATCAGGCGTTACTTTGCGGAAATCCATGGCATTAAATGCTATGAAATATATTTAGTTTTAATACCGCTAGACAAAAATATCCAGGTCTGAAAGCAGGACACAAATCCCACCGTCATGCATATGCACATGCACATATGGGCCCATCCTCCCGCCCTCATGCATATGCACACATACAAAACAAGTGAGAAATAATTAGCATGCCATGCAACCAAACCTTTACTCGACACGTGTTTCGCCCCTCCACGGGGCATCCTCAGGAGTTGTTGACTCGTCGAGCGTTAGAGCTCGAAACGCTCGAAATGTCTTTTGATAATTTATACAGTTACTAGCTAAACAGCAATCAAGAGCATTATTTTATGTTTACTAAAACTTAACAAACATTATTTTAATAGTTTTGATGGTACACCTTAAATACCCATTTTGTATGTGGTTTGTAACGTGTTTTAAACAGTGTTTTCACTTTACTCGTCAAAGAAATTACATGTAACTAGCTGACCCACGCAACTTCGTCTGCGTCACATAAGAGAGAAAAACGAAAGGAAAAAAAATCCTAGTTTTTGCAACATTTTTCATTCCTGATCCGCTCCTAATGGTTGTAGCGTGATGTTATATAGCCTAAAGCCTTCCTAGATAAATGGACTATCCAACACAAAAATATTTTTTCAATTTGAACCAGTAGTTCCTGAGATTAGCGCGTTCAACCAAACAAACAAACAAACTCTTCTGCTTTATAATATTACTAGCTGACGCCCGTGGCTTCGCCCGCGTAAAGTTAAATACAAAAACCTTCCTCTTGACTCTCTATCTTTAAAACAACCCGCGTCAAAATCCGTTGCGTAGTTTGAAAGATCTAAGCATACATAGGGACAGACAGACGCGGCGGGAGACTTTGTTTTATAATATGTAGTGATTATAGATATTATAGATTATAGACATGATAGTATGTATATAATATTCATTGATATTAAAATACAAATTTATTCATCAACATCTCTAAGGCAAAAAATAAACGCCGTTGTATTTTTCACTCGAATATATCTGAATTGGAGTCGGCGAAAATGAAAGCATTATTTAAAACACGTTACATACCACACAGTTAATAATAAACCTTTTCAACTTTGAACCTGACCTACATAAAAAATTAACGCAGTAATAATTAATTGTGTCCATTTATACACTAATTGAAATAACATCAAATAAATAGTCGCATTCAACGATTCGCGCGGTGGCAAGCGTAGCTCGTCATTAGTCCGTGTTTTCTCGTGTTTCCTCTATTCTCTGCCGAGCGAAATGCAAAGTGGCATTAACTAACGTCACGTACTCGTAGTTAGGCATAAAGCACAACTGGAAGCCTTTAATTATTATAAACGTTACGCCAACGCCGTAATTGTACACCCGTTTATGTTTTGTGTCTACAGCAAAGCGAGTTTCTATTTACTTACATCTTGCCATTTATTTACTCTCTCGGCTGATAATATGCGACACTTCGAGACGTAAACATATTTTTATTTCTAATATTATTATAAATGTTTGCCCTTCAAGAAAAGCCAAGCAAAATCGGAGCCCAGCATTGGGATGAGGCAATCTAACAGTGAGGACAGAAACAAGTTTTTCTTTAGTTACTTCAGTTTCCGATTAATTATTACTCGAATAGCGATCCTCCATAGTACTCAAAAAGTCGTTTTGTTCCTGGACCAGTAAAAAGTAAGTACCTGCTTCTCCTTAAAATCTACACTAATATTATAAAGAGGAAAACTTTGTTTGTTTGTTTGTTTTGTTGGAATGAATAGGCTTAAAAACTGCTGGACCGTTTTTAAAACTTCTTTCACCATTCGAAAGCTACATTATCCACGAGTAACATAGGATATATTTTATCCCCGTACTCCCACGGGAACGGGAACTATGCGGGTGAAACCGCGGGACGTCCGCTAGTATTTTATATAAGTACCAATTTATCTTAGAAAGCGCACCTGTGTCTCAACTATTATGTTCAATTTTCATGCTACGAAACTCTTTCGTTTTAATATAGGGTGAATTTTTGTGTTCCGTTCCACAATTAGCAAAACATACTAAACATGCCAAACCTTAGCAAAACATTTCTTCACGGTTATGTTTTGTTCTTTATTACTACTCAGACCGTAATCTCTTCAAACTTGGTTCATATTTTCTTTTCTTTTTTATCCCCGCGTTTTCCTGCTATTGTTGGAGTTCATGAATAGAAAAAGTTTTGTCCGCATTATTAAAAGCGCGGGCAGTACCGGGTACCTACCTAAGTACGAAGTTTATGGTTGAAAAAAGTTAATCAAGTGGTGTTTTTTTTAAATTAAGTGGATATGTTGTAGTTGAAAATTCGTGGAAAGAAGGTTATTGAAGAATGCAATATCTCACAACGTATGCCATCTTAGAAAACAATTATGGACTGATTTTATTCCACAGAATTTGTATGGATAGAATCAATTAACAATTATTTTTTTAATGCTGATCGACTCTAGGATCAATTGGTTGTACCTACAAAAAGAAAAAAAAAACGTATACTGTCAAACTCAAAAGTTATTTTTTCCTTAGAAAAATGTATGAAAACTATCGTTACCCTGATTTATTTCTTCCTATTCAGTGTAATCTTTACACGAAACAGCGTCAAACGACGTTAAAAAAATAAATAAAAAATAAATAAGTAAGTCAATTTCAATCATTTTCATGTACAACACAACACATGCATGACAAAAAAGTCAAGTACTGTAGAAAAACATTCATTATAAAACATCCACAATTTTCTTACATAGTCCCGGTATCTCTTATGGATTCAGAATTCCCTTATATTGTCCCAGTCAAAAGAATCACTCTGTGAATTATTTCATGGTTCTCAGAAAAGTAAGGCGACACAATAAAGGAGCCAGTCATCCAATTCCACTGTACCTACAATGAAATGCTTGAATAAGGCCATTAAATAAATTCCCTGCATTGAGAGTCACGACATCTTGTATGGAACTGCACACAACTAGATATTTAAACACTTATGTAATACAGTAAAAATAACAATCGTTCATTAGAATATTTCTGTTAAGGTGATTGCCTAGACACAACTCGCCATACATTTTTCAAGCGTTGAAATCTCTGTAAATAAACGGTTTCTGCAAAATTAAAGCAAGCATAATGAGACTTTATAATGTATTATGTTCGCGTATCGCCCAAATTTTATAAAAAAAAACAGTATTTCTAGGAGATTTAGACCCAATAAAAAACGAAAGATCTTTACATGTGTGAGTGAACTGAATCGCGCCATCTGACAGAATTTTTTAGAAGCACGAGAAAGAGTTCGTAACTGTTGTAATACGAGTTTAGTAAACAACGTTCAGTAAACATTTATTATAGACTAGCTGACCCGCGCAACTTCGTCTGCGTCACATAAGAGGAAGAGAGGGTTACAGAGATTGGGTCGTAAGCACCTATAATACAATTTTCAAAGAGCACATCATACACATCTTTCCGCATAATGAAAATGCTCGCCCGGTACATGATCATTATTTTGCTGCGGAGTTATTCAAAACGGTGTATCTCCTAAGATATGCAATGAAATCAATTTACGTGCAATACGAAACGCGTCCATCAATTCTGTTAATATTGTTGATAGCAAAATTTGAAGTAGATTGGACCAAGGAATCACATTTTCCCGTACAAACTTTGCCCCCCACCTTTTCACCCCCTTAGGGGTATAATTTCAGAAAATCCTTTCTTATCGTATCATAGGCATACGATAACGATTTTCTGAAATTATTACACAAAAAATACACTCTCCAAGCTTCAGGTTTCTACAATCTGCGGTAAAGGCTGTGCGTTGATCCATCACAATAAAAATGGTTTGTCCTGAAGGACAAAGCATTTTTATTATTTGTAGATAGTAGGATTTGAACTCGTTTGTATTTGTAACTTTTCGGGTTTTATGTCTGATGTACATTCGTATAGTCTACATTTTCTTCGTAGTATTATTTTATTTGTAAATACAGGGTGGAAACGATTAACCGGGCAGAAAGGGGAGCTTCCTTAACCGTTGAGTATTAGAAACAGGATCAGCAAAATAGCAATTTTCTTGCTAACTGTACTTTTTTTTAATCTGTGAATGGGGACCAAAATTTCACGAAAAATTACGGATGGTTTCCTAAGACCATTTTCATGTAGCTGCACCGGTTAAGGTTTATCATTATTGGCATCAAAAAAATTGTTTTATGTAAAATGGCAATTTTCTTGCTAACTGCACTTTATTTTTTAATTAAATCTGTGAATGGGGATCAACATTTAGCGAAAAAATTATGGATTGTTTCTAAGACCTTTTTCGTGTAGCTGCAGTTCCCCTTACTGCCCCGTTTACCGTTTCCACCCTGTATTACCAACTACTTATACCGAGGAAAGCCGATTTTCTTGAGTTCCGCTATTTTGGGCGTATTCACTTCAGACATCAAATTTCATGAAAATTGAGAAATTATATTTACCTGCATTAGATTTGGAGTATTTACAGCAACTTTTAAAGGTTTATACTTCATTGGATTTTGTTCTATAGGTGTATGAAGTTTATTAATTTTAAACACAAAACCCTCTTTTTTACGTCTCTGGATGATTTTTTTTTTAAATGCTGAAACAGGTATTTCTTTATTTTTAATAATAAGTATTTACTCTGAGTTTCATGATTCTAGAACAATCTAAAAAAAATTTTTCATACAAACTTTACCCCCCCTTTTCACCCCCTTTTTCCAAAAAATTCCATAATTTCTATAGCCTAAATGTTATTCTGAGTTTCACTAATCACTAATCTATTTAAATAGATTAGTGAAGTTTTCATCAACATCCGTCCAGCAGTTTTTACGTGATGCGCGTTCAAACAAACAAACAAAAATTTTAAAAATGGTTTTAATATGTTCAGTTACTTATTTTAAGTCACTCTGGGCGATTTTTTTTTTTAATCTTCAATGTAACTAAAATATCAGAACATCCTACAACTTTTAAGTCAGAGCTACCACTGCTGTACATCATTCATTTATGTTTCGGGGTTTTTAACTGTCAGCGAAATGACGTTCTCAAAATGGTAGCTGTAGTTCCAATTTCGCTCGTCTGAACAGCTAAGTAACTAGTAAGCACCATTCACCGACTCTAATACTGAGAACCATTCAAACGTCCGTGAAAGAGTTTTATGGAAAAGTGAAGTGTTTTTGTGTTTTATTGACGGTAAGTGTTATTTTTATGTACAATGGATGCTTTTCAAGGTGATATAGAGTTATATTTACTAATTACCCTTAAAACTTTTGAAAACGTGTAAGATTTAGAAGAGGAAGAAATACAAAATCAAACGTTAGAAACACTCGTTGATGGTCATCACATCACATACCGGTACCTACTCTAAATTTCAAATATTTTTCTCCAATAGGGACGTCAATTCTCTTTGAAAAATGACTGTATTGGTTCAGCTCCCTTTGCCCGTCCCAAAGACGGAAGAAAGGAACCAAAAAAAAACTCTGAAAAAGATCCGTTACTGAATTGATTCGAATGGAAATATGAATAAACGACTCACAAATAAAAAAAGATTTTCTAAAAATCAATCGTTTTTTCGATGAAATTCGCAATGTACGGGGGCGAAAAAACGATCGATGAGCGAAAAGGATTTAACTAGTCTCATATCTGGAAAAAATCGTTTTCTCCGTATTTTTACGCAAAAGGATTTGCCCGCGCAATATATGCTTCGTAATTTTCCCGCCACCACAATTCTTAACAATTCAAACAAAAAAAAGTTGATGTTCGCAATGACAACGCAAGTCAAAAACTCGCGAAACTCTAAACAATCGAGGAACAACTTACGAATGATCGCGCCATGCGCCAGTCGCAATAAGAGACCGAGTCGGACTCGAGTCTAAGTCGAAACAATCGAGAACCATCGAATCGAAATAATCGAAAAAAACCTCGCGCAATCGCGCATCGCTAATTGATGGTGATAAATGGTCAGGGTCCGTCAACTTTGTTCTATGAAGAAGATGTAGGTGGGCTAGAAAACAAGAGAGAAACAGCAACATCAGAGAAAAAAAAATGCATTACTTAATGTTGCCAACAAATACTATTTCATATTCTCCAAAATAAAGAGTTTATTATTTGATTTTTAAAGTAAACTACCTTTAAAATTATCTTTTGCTATTATTCAGATGCCAGACAATGTTTTTTGGAAATATATCACATTTAATTGGCAAATACACAAAACAAAACGAGGATAATTTATAGCAGCACTGACGTCCGCACGCCGTATTGTATTGTTTGTAATTTTGACGTTGACAATTCATGTCAACAGAACAATAACTGCCGCGAAATTACTATTTTGTCTTATCTTGTTTTTTTTCATTTCATTTGATTTCATGGGTGCGGGTCAATGACTTTTCTAGGTGTAATCCATTTTCCCCTCATATTTTAAATCTGGCTTTGGACAGGCAAATAACTAGGTATTGATGGTACTACTAGGTACTGACCGAATGTTCGCAGTCGTTGATTGACACCTTGCATAATAATTAACGGTTCCTCGCACACTATCACTAGATAACACTTAAGCACGAACCATAATCCCAATATTCTTCACCGAAATGATGATAAGACGTAATTTTTGGTTATTCAAGAACCCGTTCTCATACAGGACACTCTTAATATCGCGAAGTAAGCGGGGTTGTTTGTTTATGGGAAACGCGGAAACGCAATATTAGACACGCGGAAGTGGCGGCGCTCGCGCATACACGGAGGTCAGCGCGGGGTGGCGCGGGGGTGTGCCCTGTCGGTGCATCGGGGACAACACAAAGGAAAGGAGCGGAGTTTGTGCACGGAGCTCAGGACCGGCACGTGTTTTGCCGCGTGACACCTACTCTCGCGCTCAGTGTACATGAGTAATGTATTTAATTAGACAATTATGTCAAAAATTAAGGTTATAGGTTTTTTAAAAATTTGGGTTGAGAATCGAATACTGAATACCTTCCCTTAATATGTCCCTCGTTTAACCTAACACGCTGTATACTCGTAGTATGCCTTATAAATAAATTAATATTTGTTTTTAGTTTTTGCTATAATGTAAGAACATTCATCTTTAATATAATTAACGCAAGCTGGACATTTTAATTTCTAACCATATTTGAATAAAACGACATCTAGTGGTGTCGAAAGTTACTACTATTTACTTTGCATGTGTGTGTAAAGAGTAAATTCATGCGGCTAATCTTTATTTTGTTCAAATCTTTGTATGATACCAGTTAACAAGGACAGTGATTATCTAAAAAAATCAAGTTAACGCCCTAGGTTTCGCGTATAATAAAGTTGTTTATTAAAAAAATCTGTGTTAGGTGTAAAAATTGAATATGTTCGAAACTGTGGTTGTGTCACCATCTAGCGACAAAATGGCAGTGAGATCAATCATCCATTCACCTTAAGGGAGCTAAATTAGCAACTCTAGCTGTGGTGGTTCAAACTTCGTTTGAAATACTGTTAGAATAAAGTTCTAATCAGCTTGCACTGCAAAGTGGTTGTTACGTCAGTCACTGCGGGGCCGAATAGTGCGGAAATGAGTGGTTTCGATCGATTTACAAAAAATCTATTAATCATCTGCCTAGCCTTTTGCGATGCCGATGTTGGGTTCGACTTCCAGTCTAACCGGATGCAGCTGAATACCAGTATTACAAAAAACCTATTGATTGGACTAAATAAATAAAACACTATGATGCTATTTTGTTGCTTGTAGAATTATTTGCAAAAAAATATGAATGATCGCATGTATTTTAAATTAATTAGACTTTTTTTTTTGTTTGTTTCCTCAGAACTTTCGTCTGGGTGAACCGATTTTGATGGTTATTTTTTTTATTGAAAGCTGGTGCTTCCCGTGTGGTCCCATTTTTTTTTTGGTTAAGATTTGTTGCTGATCTTCGGATATATAAATGGAACTCTTTAAAAATAAACCGCTAATCTGCAGTGATTGCTGCAATCGCTTGGTTGTTTATTGTTTATACAACATCATGACGTAACATCACGCCTATATGCTCTGCCTTTTTTCATATTCAGATTTCGACAGTTAGGTGTGGTAAGTTCCATTTATTGGGGATAAGCGTTTTACCGTGATATGTATTGTTTTTTTTTATTTTATTGGAAAGGATGTACTTCAAGGGTAGTTTGATGAGAATTTGGTTATGTTCTGATTACTTCTGATAATGGGATCCATGACAAAGGAACGGAACTCTTAAATTCTTAGGAGCAAATTAACGATACTCGGCCGAATCTTTTAAAGGCTATCCGGATATTTGAGTCACCTACCATAACGACGTTATTAACCGACTTAAAAAAGAAGGAGGTTCTCAATTCAATGTTCCCCAATGTTACTCGATGTCGGCTGGACCGATTTTTTTTTAATTGTTTGTCCCACTATCATCAAGTCAGGATCTGATGATGGGATCCTAGAGAAATAGAGAGAACTCATCAATTTTTATAGGCACAACAGAAGCGATTTGGGTAGTTTTAGTAAGCGTACTTTCTCGAAATGATCTCATTTCAATTTGGTGAAGATCTGATGAAGAACTTTGGAGATAGGCAACGGAACTCTTCAATAAATGATAGCAATAATGATGTACTGGGCTTGCTGAAATCTCATGTCTATCTATTGTTTACACCAGTTCATAACAGAAAATCACGCTGGTACGCTGTGAAGGGCAAGTAGGAAGTCGGTGACATAAAATCTAAATCAATCAAACAAAGGTCACAGACTTCTGAAGCTAAAGTTAATTTTCACTTTTTTGTGTTTTCAAAGTTTTTATTAGAGATAAGTTCGTGATTTTTTTTTTGAGTAAAATTAATTGTTTTATGTTTTCAAAACACTATCATACTAGCATATATCCTGTAGAATATCTCTTTGTTTATTGCAGCGAATCATTTACTTGAAGGCATTATAAATCTCACGTTTAGCTCCTGTAGTCGTCTCAAGGTGGATGCTCCAGCGTCCAAGTTCATAAAGGTCGAGGAACGACTTTTTCAAGGTCAAAGACATTCCTCGACCTTTATGAACTTGGAGCGTTGTATTGAAAATTATAATTCTATAACTACATACGTCTTACAATCGTGAACAATATTTTAATCAACATACAATCTAGCACTGGCCTGCAAATTGCAAAAAACGTTAGAAAATTTGAATTTCGCGGGCTACCCTGACGCTTTCACCTTAAGCAATGGTTTTAAAGACTACTGTTATAAACAGCGCAAGTTCTTATTAAAAAAAAAAAGTATGTTACACGGGAAACTTTAATATGAAAATATCTGTGGTACATGTGTGCTGTGACACGACCCCGGAGTGGATTGTGTATTGTATATCTCTGCGCCATAAATTTTTACGGTATTAGTTTAGATATAATTACACGACATTGAACATGAAACGGCCAGGACACACAGTATACTTCTTGTATGAAGATTGATAAATAAATGATTAATGATTGACCATGCCCTGGCCAAGGGGCGCCAGGACACGATCGGGGCACGTCGTCGAAATGTCGGTGGGAATTGTTTCTTGACTCCTTGTAACATGAAGCCCGAGGGCTTCCCTCCGGGCGCCCGGCAGACACGTCAAATACGAAAATTCCTTGACATGACCAGCAGTACCGTGCAACAGCAAAATGGACGATAGAAATTTGCTAGAATGTGAACGCAAATACACTGTGGTCTACGATATGAGCTGCCAACTCAAGTTGGGAAAATTGCATATTTTCGTCTCGTCTATGACTGTATTACTGAACTTCGAAGTTTAAAATACCGATGTACCGTATACGTACGTTACGTAAATCAGAAGGTACGCTATGACGAATAACTTCATTGAGAATGTTCATCATCGCGATGTACGGTACTCCGAAAGTTTGCTATGACGAATTACTTCATTGAAATTGTTCACCATCGAGATGTACTCGTACTTACGAAACTTTGAAAACTTGCTAATCTATACATATAACATAAAATCGCATCAAGCAGTTCTCAGACTACAACACGTCTACTAAATGAAGTCGATTAAAACATAGCCCTACCCGGGCCATAAAAACGAATCGATTGACACCTCATTCAACAAAATCGGTTGAATACTTTAGGCGCTACGGAACAACATACGTAACTACAAACCATACATACATAAATACATACGTACATACAATGACATAGACTGCTAAAATGATAACCCTTTGCCCCCCCACGGCTTTGCCGTGGTCTCATGTTCGAACCCCAGAATTTATTATTTTAACTTTTTGTGTTTTTTGTGATTTGTTTGAATATATTTTGATGATGTGAGATTTCCAATTTTTTTGTATTAAGTAACATCTTTTGCATGTCTGTTTTTCTCATTTATTTTTTTTCTCAAATATTTCTGCAAAAAGCAATGAAAAACTAAAGATCAAGAAAACGTGCTGCGCCGCCCCCAAATAATGATTATTTCCCTAAAAAGTAGTAAAAGTTCTTGCTGATAAAAGTCTTTTTTCTTCTCTACTTGCACATTATCAATAAATAATCCATACGCAGTTTGGATTTAAATATGTCACAGAGAATTTCTTAATTAGCAATCTTACTTGCGAATAGTTTATCAGATAAAATTAAGTAAAGGCTACATTTTATTTAAATTAACAGAAATTATGTGTTTTCAAACCCTGAAGAAAAACGTACTTAAGCGTTTCTCTAATTGGCTTCCTTCAGAAAAGGAACTAGTTCAACTAGTTGAAAAGCATTTCAGTGTCGTTGAAAGAAGATACGGATCCGTAGAAGCCATGCAGACTTGCCGAATGGTAAATTATATCATTTGCATTTAACAGCCGTACCACCCACTGCCACCGCAAAGCGCATAACCTTTAAACTTATTTTACGAGCAAACAGAAAAACTTATTATACGAACGAACAAAAAAATTCGGTTAAATGGTTAATTTATTTGTAAAGTGAAAACTTTGACAGTTACTTGTTCTCAGTTGAACTTTTTACCCCGCCAAAATTTACCGAAAACTTCCTTTTAGCGTGTCGATGGCTATCCAAATTGATACCCATCAAAAATTTACTACGAGTCACTTTAATACTTGAAACAAAGATGTACTAAAGGGTTTTTAGTTTAAATTAACAGCAAGCCAGTTTTTTTGTATATTTTTTTTGTAGAGGATTATAGGAATATACTACGACTTCACGTTCCCATGTAATGTTACCTGATAACGGCAAGAGTGCGCGCTCACGTGAGCGACACCGCGGGCACAGCTAGTGGTGAAATATAATCGATAAATATGATCGACTGATGAAATCACTAGTTGACCCAAAACACAACACAGACACGACCGAGCAAAGAATACACGCTAACAGCCCGGTGTAGCATGAATGACTGCCTGAGCCGGCACAGTGGACGTGGAGGCGGGGCCCGACTCGGTCGCGACACGCTCTAGCGTGAATCATCCTTTAGATTTTCCAGAGATACTACTCGTATTTAAAAACCTTTCCAGGGAATTCATGTTAAAACACGAGTCAAAGGCGAGGACTTTTAGCTCTGTTGTGCATCAGTTTATTTATTTTTTGCAAGATGCTATCGGTCCTCCAACCGATTCCACTTCAACTAAATATAAAAATTTATATATATTATAAAATTTAATTCTCTCTACAATCAATTCACGTATTCATAATCAAACGAGTGTCGGAAAATTTAAGGAAGCCAATACTTTTAAAAGATAACATAAAATTTGATTCCTATGCATTAAAAGCCAACAAAAATGAGAGTAACTTTCCCCAACAATCCGTAAAAAAAAATCCAGTACCCACTTTCCGTTTTTAAATAAATAATGCCCTTTAAATAAAAACCAATTTTTAAATACATAACAATTGAAATAAATATAACACTTTTATCAATACATTGAAGTTTTTCCTTTTAAGTAAATGCTATCTACTATAGTATAAGCGAATACTTAAATGATAAAATGAGTAACTACTTATCTAATTGTTTCTACTTGATTTTTTCAATGCCACCTGGAGGGAAAGTACTCGAAATACTGGAGATAGCAAATTTTGTTCAAAGCAAACATTCGTTTATTTAAAAAAAAAGCAAATCTCCATTCACAGATTTTCGATAATTCGCTTGCACACTCGGGAATCGAACCGACTAAAGTTCGAAAAAATAATCACATCCTGTACTTTTTTTACATCAATCTATAGGTGCAATCACATGGGTCAAATCTCTCTAACAAACATGATCAATTAAATGAAGGAAAAACCATGAAATCGATTGATGTCAAAAAGTTACAAAAAGTAATTTTTACGAAGTTTATTCGATCCATCCCGGGTTCGATGCCCGAATGTGACAAGCGAATTTTTGAAAATTAGTGAAAGAAGATTTGTTGCTTTTTAAAAATAAAGGAACGTTTCCTTGTAGTAGAATTTGGTATCTCCAGTATTTAGAGTACTTTCCCTCCAGGTGGCGTAGAAAAATTCCACCTGTATAATAAACTATGTATAATAAATATGAAGCGTCCAGTAAATAACTCACATTAGGGATAGTAAAAATTAAATACGTAATAAATAAAAAATAAGAAATCTATAAAACAATAATGAACCTACTTAATTTAAAAAAATAATTGGTTTTACAATGTTCTAATAAATAAACCTATATAATTTATAAAACAATATTAATTACTTTAAAATTCAATAGCTTAACTTACTAACTTCAATAAACAGTATTCTTCCACCACTCTCCTACTTAATTTATGCAGTGTCCGACGGGGTCCATAATTGCGACTATATTTATTTTCCTTCTACTTTACACATTAAATATATATATATACGCAATAAAAAATTAAGAAATTATTTTATTATTTCAATTTCACTTATATAATTTCCGAGGATTAAGATAAATAGCTCGAATGCACGGCTATTTATCAAGTACGAGTAACATGCATTGCTGCTTAACGGGAACCTGTCTGTCAATTAATTACGTTTGCTCGGAAATGCTCAATTTAAACGGCACAGGTCGGTAAATGATCGTTAATTACATATAACTCGTGCCACTAACGTTCAGTTAGACCTAGTTTGGGTTTATATCACTGTAATCCTATTATGAAGCGTGTTTTTGATGTCAGATTTAATATACGGAACGGAAAATGTTATCGTTACGAGGTTTTTGATCAACATTTATTTATAGGTTAGCTTTTCTACTTTTTTTAACGTAAAAGCCATGGAACATTCCATTTATTAACACACATGTAGCCACTTTTATCTTCTCAATTTGGCACAGAAATCAAAATGGCGATGGGGTGAATATGCTAAGAAAAATGTTCGAACCCCGCTCCGGTTACCGAGGCTACTGGTATTAGTTTAATTAAGGAAATATACATAAGCCATTACTTTACATTAAATGATAAATGATGATAATTTTGCTAATGGGTTTAAGTATACAGAGATTTTTCGTCGTATTAAGTCGTATTTTTTAAAAATAGATGACGCCGTTATTCGTACCTGTCTACTCTTGAGAAGAAACAGCCGAAACAAAATTAGAGATCATAGTCTCTTTCTCAAAATGAATAATTGTTAGAGATTGAATGTACCTACTTATTTTATTGATTGTTTTCGTTTTTTTGAAAATGAATTTATAGAGAAATAATAAAAAAACCGGCCAAGAGCGTGTCGGGCCACGCTCACTGTAGGGTTCCGTAGCTTCCCAGACCATTAAAAATACCAACATTTTTCGTCAGCAAAAATAACTTTGTTTTTCATAGTATTTGTATGAAAAACAAAGTTATCATTTGCGTTTTTTTGAAAAAGTGCTATATAACTCAAAAACTATTCAACTCATCAAGTTGAAAATAATTTTCCTAGAAAGTTCTTACAAAGGTCTACTTCTGTGATTTTTTTCATATTTTTTAAACTTATGGTTCAAAAGTTAGAGGGGGGGGGGACACATTGTTTTTGACTTTCGGAGCGATTATTTCCTAAAATATTAATATTATCAAAAAATGATTTTAGAAAACCCCTATTCATTTTTAAATACCTATCCAACAATATATCACACGTCAGGGTCAAAATTAAAAAAAAAATCGCTCCCCACTTTACGTCTGGGGGAGGTACCCTAATAAAAATGTTTTTTTAAATTTTTATTTTTGCACTTTGTCGGCATGATTGATATACATATTGGTACCAAATTTCAGCTTTCTGGTGCTAACGGTCACTGAGATTATCCGCGGACAGACAGACAGACAGACATGGCGAAACTATAAGGGTTCCGTTTTTTGCCATTTGGCTACGGAACCCTAAAAACGGTCATAACTGAAAAATACTGAAATGCTAAATTTACTCACTGTTCGTTCACTAACACGTTTGTTACGCTCTTCTTCCAAAACGTTTCGGTTCTAAACACCCGTTTGACGATGTTATCTTAAAGTTTGCGCCTTTATAAAACGTCATTAACTGCACTGCTTGCAAGATTTCTACGTTGTCCTCGCCTACGCAAGTAAAATCTTGTCTGTACACCGTAATGCAAGACGCACCGTCGCACCGTAATGTGCAATGATACAGATCATTGCACAATACGGTGGATCACGACTACTGATGCACCCAACGTTCGACTGACTGTACTCATTAGTTAAAAAAGTCACCTGTGTTGTTCCCTTAATTTTGCCGGTGCGTGTATTTAACATCAATTTATTTTAATTTCCCAGATTAGTTATTTGAAATTATACAATTAATTTTGATGCGATTTTCACCATGATTTAGAACAGAACGTATCTAAACTTTGAATGGTTTTTATGTGATGATTAAAAAAAAACGTTACTAACATTTTTTTTAAAACAAGTTTTTATAAAATGTAGGTACCTACTACAACAAAAAAGAATACTTAGTCACTTTTTCCCCATATGTACATGCGCCACGCTTTCAAACAGTCATTTATTTTCGTTTTCATTTATTTCATAGTTTATTTATCTAGTTATCTTAATTGGAAAGTAGTACTTAACGCAGCTAGAAGTAGTGTGTGGTTTTATGTATGTAACGCGTCGTTGTTGCATGGTCACTGCTGATTAGCTTTGAACAATCTAGTACTTTAATTAGAAGATGAAAGCTTATTAAAGTTTTACGTCCTTGCTACAATCAGTCAATCTGACTTGAGTCAATCTTAGCTGAAGAAAATTGCTAGAAATATGCATCTGTGCGAAACCTGGGTGAGTCGCTAGCATTTTATCTTTAAAAACAAGTAAATGGGGTCCCGGGGCAAAACACCGTGACTTTTAATCGTCTTACAAAAGTGATCCAGTCAATGTATCCGACATAAAATACCTCAAGGCGCGATTATTTCTATGTTACCATTAATTTAGACAATAGGTACAAAGAAAAATAAATAGTTCCTAAAATTATGAATTACGTGTCAAACGGTAGAACATACACGTACCCAGCGCACGAGTCCAATAGATCGCTTGCAACAGGGTGTTACAACTGAGTCATGCGTCATCTACACTAATATTATAAAGAGGAAAACTTTGTTTGTTTGGTTGTAATGAATAAAATCAAAAACTACTGTGCCGATTTCAAAAAATCTTTCACCATTGGAAAGCTACATTCACCCTGAGTAGCATAGTCTATATTTTATCCCCGTAGTCCCACGGGAACGGGATCTACGCGGGTGAAACCGCGTGACGTCCGCTAGTAATTAAATAAAAAGATATATGAAGTAGATGACTACGGCACCGATAAACGATTGATCGTAGTTCGATACAAATTTAGAAGGGTCCCATTCTGGAATTTGCGAATTGGTATACAACCGCATTAATAGTATATCGTGTCATCTCAATGGTGCAGATGAGACCATACCCACTCCGTGGTTTCGATTAATTAGTTTCATCTGCACCATTGATCGGATCGTATTGATGGTGCAGGTCAATGGTGCTTACGGTACGACGGGACGACTAAAGCAAGAGGAACCAATCGGACCGCTGAAGGGTTTTAATCGCAGTAATGCGTATTGAACACAACGCATGTTCTACAGCTTGCAATGTATACAGAGCGTAATGATGCGGGTGATTTACACAGACCGCTGCAACTCTATTGAAAGCTTACTGACTGAGACTGATGTTACTATGATTATGGACTGGTGACGAGAGTCCTCTATATGTTTATGCGGTAATTGGTTTGCAGAACTTAAAAGTTAGGGAATTTGGTGTAAGAACGAAGAACTTTATACACAAGTAGGTATGACTTATACAGTAAAGAAAAGCATTGTTATATTTTCTTTAGCTATTGTCCCAACATTTAAGCACAGTCAAAAACAAACACAAAGAAGTCGTTCTTAATAAGCTTCACGTTATTGTGTTACTCTGAAAACTTAAGTTGGCACCTGCCCAATTTCTATCGTTCCGATTTATGTATTTATAAAATATTTGGAATGCTGGGTATGTTTATGATATGCGACAATTTTTGTTTTCTTTCTTTTTATCATAGTAACTTACAGTGTAAGTTGCAAAATTGTCGTGTGTGTCATGTATGAATGACGCACTTAAGTAACCCACTTATAAATTTTATTTCGACAAATACATACCTACTTAAAATGTGACTTCATTTCCAAAAAAAACGGCCAAGTGCGAGTCGGACTTGCATACAAACGATTAAGTAGCAACAAACAATATAATTACAGTATTTTTAACGCTCATTCATATTATATCAATTACAGCGAAACCTATGTTAAAAAAAAACAACGTTACTGATGCAGTTTTACGAAAGTTTTAATTTTCTTTCTCTAACTTTGTGTCTTCCCGACACAATTTATTAGAAGCGAATCTTTCATCAGCCAATGACAAAAGAAGAAAAGTATTTTAAGATCTTCGGCATCATTTTCCAAGAGCTGTCGATAGATCTCATCATTTGACATCAATTTTGTGTAGCGATTCATAAACGACACCTACTCACCAAATATCAACTGTGTGGTGCTTAAAAAGTCGGAATTAAATAGCTGTGGCATACAGACAGACAGACTGACAACACATCCTAAGAGAGGAAAACATTTTCCTTTAAAAATATTTTTTTCAAGTACGTAACTTACTTCGCTCGTGTATGTTTATTCGTTCGTGGCTGTACTGACTGTATGAAAGAAGCGTAACTACATACAGTGTTAAACTAATATTATATAGAGGAAAGATATGATTTTTTTTTTTTTGTTACGATTTAACTCAAGAACTACGTTACTCAATCGATTTAAAAACATCTTTCACCATTAGAAAGCTACATCGATACCGAGTAACATAAGCTATAAATTATATTGATATCATGCAAATAGCCGAGTCATCACAATTTTCGCCGACGAAGTCGCCGGCGAAGTGCTAGTTCAAAAATGAATCTTAATTACGTCGCAATAATGCGGAAAACGCAGAGAACGATTGCTTTTAGGTTGATAAGAGAATACAAGCAGCAAATCGCCACAATAGTGGCGGTAAGGCCAGTTAAAGAGGGAAGACTGGAGAGTCGGCATGGTGGGTTTACTCCCAGCGACGCGGACATGAATGCTTCGGGAAGTTCCCGCGTCGCATAGGTCGGACCCGACGCCCGCTTGTCATCACTGTATGGCCTGCCCCGAGGACACGGCACAGCATACACTGGTAGACTGTTCAGCTTGGGCTCAGCAACGTTCTGCCTTGGCAGCACTCACTCAGTACGGGTGATTTTTCGCTTTCGGCTGTGATTCAATCTATGGTCGGAAGCAAGAACGCGTGGATTGCCGTTTTCTCTTTTTGCGAGGAGGTGATGCATGCTAAGGAGGTATCGCCCCACAGGGGAAAGGGTTTCATGCAGTCGCTTTTGTTATACAAAACCGTAGAATTAGACGATTTAATTATGTTTTATAGATGTGTGACGAGGAACTTTTGATAGTCACATTTTCAATTTTTCACAGAACATTAACACAATCCAAAACATTTTACAGGAATTAATTTAGAGTCCATACTAAATATTAGCTTGATGTATGACTAGACGACTAAAAGCCGCATCTACATTTTCTATTTACGTATAATGCTCTGCGTTTCGTTTCAGTACTAACGTAGATTATTCAGTTTGCTGATGTAATTACACTGAATATAGACACCTTATTAGCATAAACTTTGAATACGTAAAGGATAGGTGCACGTACCTGCTGTATAAACTGACGTCGAATGTTAGGGGTGAGACTTGTGTATTTTAGTTGAATAGGTGAAAGTTACGCCAGTGAATACCAGCGGACGAGGCGGTGCGGCGGCAGGAATTTTATCATAAGATGTTAATGAAAAGGAAAATATGTACTTAATTTTATGTAGTTATTTACAGAAAAGCTCGTAATTTGTAAATTGTTTTAATATCTCTACATGTTATAAAAACAAAGTCCTCCGCCGCATCTGTCTGCCGGTGTGTTCGCAATAAACTCAAAAACTACTGCAGGGATTTCCTTGAGGTTTTCAGCAATAGATAAGAGTGATTCATGGTTTAAGTATATAATTTGACAAAGATTTGTGTAAATTGGTTTAAACGCGACGATAATTGTTGGAAATGTCAAGCGGCCTGGGAGCGTTTATCGAAAAGCTGCGCTTTGACATATAACAAAACAATACATGGTAAAAAAATCCTTTTGTGTAGACCTACACAAGGATAACTTTCTACATATACTCATTCTAACTTCTAAAATAATGGTCACGTACAAGGTGGTAGTTGAAAAGCTATTTAGACGGATACAGTATTATTTCTTATCAAATTAAATACGTTACCTACCTTAAACATTTCCTGCATATAATTGTAATCTTTTCCACCATATAATCCACATATTCGACGCATCAAGCTGATGCGACCCTACGAAAAACAAAACATGTGGGCGTAATATGCTTTACTCGTGCGAAGCCGGGCGGGTCGCTAGTATTATTATATAATATCTCATTTAAATTTCAATTTCCACAGCATAAAACATACATTGTTAAACAGTTAATATGAACCCAGTGTAGATTTTGTCAACTGCAGTCGAGTTCATTTAAAAGGTGACAAGTTCAATTACGTTTGATAGTTTTTTTGTCTCCCGCTCGCTGACCCACCGCCACCCCAGTGGCTTTTCATTTCATTTTTGTCTCCCGCTCGCTGACCCACCGCCACCCCAGTGGCTTTTCATTTCATTTTTGTCTCCCGCTCGCTGACCCACCGCCACCCCAGTGGCTTTTCATTTCATTTTTGTCTCCCGCTCGCTGACCCACCGCCACCCCAGTGGCTTTTCATTTCATTTTTGTCTCCCGCTCGCTGACCCACCGCCACCCCAGTGGCTTTTCATTTCATTTATTGGTATTTCGTATATGTATTTGTTTGTATTTTTCACATTTAAAATTTCCAGTCATACACCCGTAGATAAGACAATGAATGCTCAAAAAAAACATGTGTGTGGACTTTTATACAGAATGAACCATAAAACCAAAACTAAGAGAGAGTGATTTTTCGCAAAGTCCAAACGAGTTTACTTCTACACTAGGTACCGAATCAAATGCGAGATTAACATAAATACCAAATATGCTCAAACAGTGAGTTACGAGTATGTTCGCAAAAAGCAGGACACTGCTAATCCGTCTCATTAAATGTTTGCCTTTGCTCATCCAAATTTTCAGTACTTACGTGAACCGAATATTCGGTTCAACTCTGTCAACTTCATCTGAATTTCGGTATTACCGAATGTGAAACGAATTTCAGTCCAACTCTATTAAATAGTAGGTACCACTGTAACCGCCCCGTGTGGGGGTTTGCGCTTGTTTCTGTGCTGGTCCTTAAAACTTACATTGTAAGCCCGTCAGTGATTTTCTTGCAAACTCGCATCGACCGACCGAGACGCTAGGGTTGTCCACTTCCATAAATTATTAAGTACCGTACCAAACGTTGCAAACTAACCCATTACCTTGATAAGTACGTACAAGAGTATAAATATAACATGCACAGCGGAAGTGTAGCGCTGCCTTCGGGTTCAGATAAAGCGGCCATATACTGTAATAACTTTGGTTCGAGGACATGCCGGTTTCCTGTAGTTGTCAAGTAGTTTCCAATTAGTCCTTCTCAAGTACACATTTTAGTACCGTTTTCACTATCATTTAATTGGAACGATTAAATCTGAATACTTTGTGTTTATAATATTTGTGTTTGACTTATACGAAGCACAGTTTTTTCGACACGTGGCCGTCAGTAGATAGCACTCTCGCGAAGCAGGGATGGATAGGTAGTGGGAGATAAAAAAGTTTTCAGCATTAAATCGAAATTATTTTAAAACTGAGATGAAAAAACTGTTTGCTTTTAACCTTTGCGTTATACTCGTAACGGGATCTTGTATCGATAAGACAGAAATACGCATGTTTAGATGTATCTCAACTCTTGATACGTATTGTCTGAGCATCAATGTAGATACTGAATAACACCAACAAAATAGCACAATTCCGTATTTTAAGTAAATGAGCAATACGTTTTAACTTGTAAGATGTTTTCAAAACTAAGGGATACTTTAAAAAATGGTCGAATGGCAAAAAAGACATCCAAACTGTAATTACGTTCTAAAATGACCCTGAACAGCCTCACTACGTTTGGGTGTGTGTCTTGTGTCGTGTGTTTTTATGCGGACGATACATCGACTATCCAGGTGAATGACCTTTCGCCATACTCAATTAGAGGGCCGGTGACTGACTCAACTTCATCTCTATTCATGTTCGGTAGAAATCATCCTTTACTGAATACATAATATATTAAGGCGCTGCACGGGGACTACTGGTAAGCCGTAGGTTGTTGCTCGACTAATTGAATAAAAACTTTTTTACAAAAAATAAAACCGACTTCAGAAAAAACAAAAAAAATGAAAAATAACTTAAGCTTTAGAAGTTGGTGACCTTTGTTTCAAACATCCGGATAGCCCATAAAAGATTCGGCCGAGTATCGTTAATTTGCTCTTAAGAATTTAAGAGTTCCGTTCCTTTGTCATGGATTCTATAATCAGAAGTAATCAGAACCTTACCAAATTCTCATCAATGTACCTTTGAAGTACATTCTTTCCAATAAAATAAAAAAAATAATACCTAACACGGTAATATGTATAAACAATAAGTAACCAAGCGATTGCAGCAATCACTAAAGCTTTGCCGTGTATTTTTGAAGAGTTCCATTTATATCTCCGAAGATCAGCGTCAGATCTTAACCAAATTGAAATGAGACCACACGGGAAGCACCAGTTTTCAAAAAAAAAAAACTATCAAAATCGGTTCACCCAGTCGAAAGTTCTGAGGAGACAAACAAAAAAAAAAATACCTCTTTTCGGAAGTCGGTTGAAAAACGAATTGATGTCTTACTCGTTGTGGGTTGTCTCGTTGAAAAGTACTTGACAACGAGTCCCTAGGAATGAATTGATCACGACTTTCAATTAAAGTTACAGAAAAATTAAAATAAATAATGAACAGAACGAGTATAATAAATGTGAGAGAAAAATATTTTTGAGATTTCCATTCACACAATATAATTATTTTTACTATAGATTCAGAGTAGGAAATGGAATGCCCTGAAAAAGTGTGAGCAGTTAATTTCACGCTTCAGACTGGTGAATTAGACGACTAGATCCTAATGACAACACACTCTACACTTTTTAATTATTCCAAAGTCTAAACTATTACTCTACTGCAGAAATAACCATGTTAACTGCACTAGAAACACACATTAAATAATAAAAATAAATAAAGAAAATAAATAATCGTTAAAAATTAAAGGCAAAAATGCTTACTTAGTATGATAACCCGATATATTGTTTTTTTTTAATATATGTTTAGTTTTGGAAAAACTGCTTCCAAATAAATCACACGTTATTTTTTGTGCGGTCCATTTGGTCTGTGCATCAAACTAACTGGAAAACAAGCCCGTTTTTGCCGTAGATAAAAGCTTTTTGAAATATGAAACCGTTTGATCGAAAGCTCGGTGATTGAAGTCGTTGCCTGTTGGGTTTTAAAAGCGTGAACGAGTGTAATGGTAAAATAGAATCACAAAAGTCATGAGAGGTTTCAATATTATTTTTACGTTAAAGTCAGTGGCTTTAAATAAATTGGCTCTTTTACTAAAAACATCGCGTCGCGACATTCAGTGAACTATTCCTGAAGTTCAAGTGCAATCAAGCACTTCTTCAAAGAGTTCTGAAGTTAACCGAATTAAGTTACGCCGAACATAAACGTTGAAAAATGAACGGATATTCTGAAAGTTATACTGATCGTAACTTTACTATAAGAGGGTTAGCGTTTACTCAATACTTCGATATTTTGATAGATTTACGGAACACTTTGTGAAAGTAATTAATAACCAGTTACGAAAGTTTCCTTGTTACTGAACTCGTCTAGTCTTTACCATGGAATCCTTTGGACGGTAATCTTTTAGGCTTTACCCTGTGTACATTAATGAAGCACCGTAAAGTCGAGTTAATCCTTAGCCAGGTAACTTTTAGCTTCGTGAGTTGTTTTCTAAATTAAAAACTTTATAAATAAATGGACTTTTTTATTTCAACAGCAGCAGAAGTACGTAAAATTCGATAGGACTCGATTAGATAAATTTGACAGTTATTCTCGATAAAATGAGTTTTTGACTCGATAAAACCTCATTTTATCGAGAATAACTGTCAAATTTATCAACACGAGTCCTATCGAATTTTACGTACTTGCACTGCCGGTTTGAAAACAACACGCATACAATCCCTGAAAGGTTAGACAGATGTGTACGTATTAGTGCACTTACATATCACCAAACACGTTTTACTCCCATGTCAAGTTGTCTATCGTCATCATCATAATCTGCCTAGTCTTTTCCCAACTATGTTGGGGTCGGCTTCCAGTCTAACCGGATGCAGCTGAATACTAGTATTTTTTTCAACTATGTTGGGGTCGGCTTCCAGTCTAACCGGATGCAGCTGAATACTAGTATTTTTTTCAACTCTGTTGGGGTCGGCTTCCAGTCTAAGCGGATGCAGCTGAATACTAGTATTTTTTTCAACTATGTTGGGGTCGGCTTCCAGTCTAACCGGATGCAGCTGAATACTAGTATTTTTTTCTACTATGTTGGGGTCGGCTTCCAGTCTAACCGGATGCAGCTGAATACCAGTATTTTACATGGAGCGACTGCCTATCTGACCTCCACAACCCAGTTAATACTGAGTAATACGATACCACTTGGTAAGACTGGTTGTCAGACTTTTTGGGCCACTGACTACCTGTTACGACTGCCAAAGATGGACAAATGACTGCCGGGACCAACAGCTTAACGTGCTTTCCGAGGCACGGAGGAAACTCGGTATGTAAAGGCGGTCACCCATTCACAGACCAACCTAGGCAAGCACGGCTTAACCTAAAGATCGACCCGAGCGGCTGTTATTATTTAGTCACGGGCTCCTCAATCTTTGTCAATAATTGTCATAAAACGGGCGCAAATCTAGACTCCGTGGCTACTAAAAGAGTAATCCTGTAATAATTAATTCTTGTTCTCTGGAATTCTGTTTAGAATTGTACTCGAGCTATTGACATTCGTTTCCATTTTCTTTTTTCCTCTATTTATTCCAATTCTACATTAGGCTATGCAAAGATCCATAAATCTGGGTAACTTATATTCTCAGTGCGCCAAAAGGCAACTGTCGTAATGCAATCAAACCATTGCATTTCGACTCACCGGTTTTCATCACACAAAAGCCGCTAAAATTTACCATGACTTTTTTCCTCCCTCCCCATTTTTTGGAGTCGGTGAGTTAATCATATTATTGATCGAAGGATAAACCGATTAAAAAGGGGACACTGAGCAGCGATTTTGTCACGTATTCGTAACGTTCGACTTCGAACAGGGTTCCTGCTTTTTTAGAGGGTTCCGCCTAAAAATCAAACGCAACCTTCTTTTGTTACAATTTAAATCTTTAGTCTTAATAACCCCCGACGTAAAATGATGAGGATGTTATAAGTTTGACGTGTCTGTGTTATATGAGTGTCTGTCTGCTCCCGAACGGATGAACCGATTTTGATTTTATTTTTTATTTGTTTTTAAGGTGAATTAGTCGGGAGTGATCTTAGCTATGTTTGTTAAAATCAGTTCAAGATGTCCGCCGCCACAAAAAAGCGGATTACATAGTTATTCAACAACTCCCACTATATAGGTATCAAATGAAAGGGCTTGACTAGTAAAATACTATACGCTATTATAAATTTAAATCCAATATGGCCGCCACCACTAAATGGTGAATTACATTTTATTTTTACAACTGCCAAAATATGGATATTTATTTATTTACTTACTAACTATGAAAGACTTACTTATAACAGATTAAAAAATAGTATGTGATTAAATGCTATGAAAAATATTTAGTTTTAATACCGCTAGACAAAAATATCCAGGTCTGAAAGCAGGACACAAATCGAACGCTCGACGAGTCAACAACTCCTGAGGATGCCCCGTGGAGGGGCGAAACACGTGTCGAGTAAAGGTTTGGTTGCATGGCATGCTAATTATTTCTCACTTGTTTTGTATGTGTGCATATGCATGAGGGCGGGAGGGTGGGCCCATATGTGCATGTGCATATGCATGACGGTGGGATTTGTGTCCTGCTTTCAGACCTGGATATTTTTGTCTAGCGGTATTAAAACTAAATATTTTTCATAGCATTTAATGCCATGGATTTCCGCAAAGTGACGCCTGATTCCATAACTTAATAGTATGTGAGACTGACAGCCAATTAAAAGTCATCACTGCACGGTGGTTTCGGTAGAGGTCAATATTCCAAAAAATGCATGTTGTGTTTTCAAATATGGAATGCTGTCATGTCATTTGCCGATACATATACTATAATTAGGTATAAATAGATCCTGGATAACTAATTACTTCATTCTTCAATGCAACTCGAAAGTTAACACAACTCCTGTTGCACGCGCACCCTTATCAGTGACTCATTACGTGACCGGTCATTAGTGACTGTTTTCTCAGAATTTTGTTATTCAAGTGATATTGTTTACAATGGAATTTCAAGAATCAGGTATGTTGTGTTGCTTTCTATATTTTTTATGCTATTTTATTTAATAATATTGAAATAACGAGGGGTCTACGCAACCAAAAAATTTTATTTAAAAATTCTTTTGGTTATTCTTTACCTAGACTTTTAACTATGTTTTGAATAAAATTGAACGATATATTTTTTTTAATTAGGAAGTCAAATGTGTCCAAAATAACGGCCATAAGCCATTGTCTGCAGAAATTTGCAGATTGACTAGTTACAAGCTTGCTACGCCTCCGTAGACGAAAGCTACGAAAATATTGAAATAATTAATTTTGTTATTTTTTTTTTCCAGATGCTCAGTACATCAGAACCTTCTCCAGGGGTTTTATATTTGAACTGTGGCTATCCACAAGTGGTTCAGATACAGAAAGACGCTGGCAAGTGATACAACAGTTAATGGGCATGATGTCGGATGCAGATAACGTGGATGTCAGCAATTTGGAGAAAGTTGTGAAATATATTTGCGACCGACTTCTCGTTTTATGGAAATCTTGTTCTCGGATGAAAAGCACAGTCCTCAATAAACACTCTAAGTGGCTTAGTGTGAAAGAAAGTGTCAATCTACCGAGAGCATCAAGTTTTAAAGAAAACACTTCTCATGATATTTCCGACCAACCATCATCATCGGGGATCGCAGCTGCTGTAGGGCGACCAAAAAAAGATTTCGCGACTTGCAGTAAGCGGTCACAACGAAGAAGGCTTGCAATGCTATCTCAGTTGGATGAGTCAGCAGTTAGCAATCTAATGGAAACATCAGACCCTGGTACTAATGAAATAATCCCACTCGATGCTGTGCTATCTTTGATAACGGAAGCTAAACTTACGAAGCACCAATACCTTTTAATCCGCAACTTTATAAATTCTCGGCGCAATCCAATTCTACCTTCCTACAACAAAATATTTGAAGCAAAACAAAAATGCTATCCTGAAGATGTCAGAGTTACCGAAACCACGGCGGAGGTGGAGTTGCAAAGCTTGTTGAATCATACTGCGGCTCGTATAATCGAATCGCAAAGAGAAGTTTTGTCTGCCATTCCTCAAGAGTCAATGGGTGATGTATTTTTAATAGGGAAGTGGGGCTTTGATGGCAGCACTGGCCATAGTGAATACAAACAAAACTTTGCTAGCTCTGACGACGTGACTGACGATGGAAGCTTATTCGTGACTTCGTATGTGCCGCTTCGATTGGTTTCGACGGACACGTCTTCAGAAGAGACCATACTATGGAGGAACCCTCGCCCATCATCTACAAGATATTGCAGACCAGTTCGCTTTCAGTTTAATTTGTTTTAATTTATTTTTTTCTTCTCTGTTTTTGATTTTATTAATACATTCTTCACGATATGTAACCACAATTGTGTTTCTATTTCAATATTCTATAATTATATATACTTTAAAAACATTTCCAATTGGTAGAATATATTTTATACGCAATTAAGTAAATATGACCGCCTTACAAAGGCGCGCGGACCACTGTGCACTGGTAAAAACAGATTTTAAAGAAAGAGAGTAAACAACATAAATAACACCATACAGCCACAAAAAAAAAACAGGATAACACACACACACACACACATACCTATAATACAGTACCTAATAAAAATCTGAACAAACAAAATCCTAAATAAAAGAGCTAAGGCTCAAGCACTTTCTGGCCGAGGACACACTCGTTATGAAGTTAAAGTTTCTTCTTGCACGCACTATAAATGAATTCTGCCTGTAATTTGTAGACGTAAATAGAACACGCAACGGCACGTTCCATCTTTTTGACCTACCGGGAACGTTAAGATATCAAATGAAAGAACTTGTCCAGTAGAATAATGAACACTACATTGAAAGGGCATGAGAAATATTATATTATTATACTACACACACACACAGCATACGGCATTTCGTTACGTGACGATTTCTACTAAATCGCACGCAATAAGACGCAATAAGTAACTTCGTTCCAAAAAAAATCCCTGAAAGTATGACCCTATATTATGTCAGCGGTTTTTTTAATTTAATTTAGTAACTTGCTTACGGAAACAATTAAAACCGTTTCCTACAGGAAAAGAGTCCAAAGGATTTTTGGAAAAAAAGTATATTAGTAAAAGTCAACATTATGGAAAATAATTAAGAATATATAATTCTTTCTTGACATATTTTATTTACAGTTTAGCCGAGTCTAACATGTCGGAAGAAGTTAGCTGGATGACGATGAGCTAACACAGGATTATTCATGACCTGCATTGCAGTAACTACGGCTGACCGGCGACAGATCAAAAGACATCTCAGTTGTTTGGTGCGGAACCCTAAATGTGCGAGAGTGACTCACATTAGGCCAGTTCTTTATTTTATTTTGAATACTCTCACCTATAATTGGCCCAGGCTCTTCATTATCTAATCTCCCCGTCGGAAACGGGAGAATTGCTATGGGGAGCAATATTAGTGTGTATGTATCGATATAATGCTTCATGAATGCTGCATGAATACAAATATTATAGCGTTAAATTGTAAAAAGGAGTAGAAACCATTTTACCTAATTATTATTTAAGTAATAATAAATACATAGGTCCTGACGGCCAGTAGCTTAGACCCTGTTCCCGATACCGGCGGGCTACAATTTTTTTATATTTTTTTTTAGGTTTTTTTTAAATGTATATTTTTTTATAAGTAATCAATACTTAAAATGTATTTTAAAATATAAATAAAAGAAACAATACATTGCATTTTTAACCGACTCCTAACACAGGAGAAGGTTATGTATTCCACCACTTTTTTTTTTTCACCGATTTCTCTGTGTTTTCCTGACTCTTTTAATTTGGTAGAGGAAGCTCGCTTGGTGGTCCCACATAAATTGTATTTACTTTACTTGGGCAGTTTATCTTCTACAATACGTATTTTTTCTTCTTTGATGTTCATGACATGATGACATCATTATAACTTCTCGCACCAAAATAAAATCAACATTTCTTGTAGGATATCATTTCAACTAAATGAGTAGAATAAAAACTTTTTAACAAAAAATATACAACCGCCTACCAAAAAGACATTAAAAAGAAAAAAATAACTTTACTTTAGACAGCCGAATTCTGAAAGTAAAGTTAGTTATTTTCGTACAAATGAAATGGAAGCTTTATTCAGTTTCTAGAATTTGATATTTCACCGTTGTCCCGGAAACCTTTGCGCGCAAGACTCAGATGTATTGGGCAATTTTAATATAACCCTAAAAGGTCTTTCTATTCCCGGTCGTAAAAAATGTTAACCTGCATCTGAAAATAGGGAAATACAGGAATATTTGGGTAAATATTTGTTAAAGCTTAAATACTGACAGCTATTCCGGATCTGGATGTTTGCATAATATGTGGGCTTGATGCAAATAACCACACTCATAGGTACAGGGCAACCAACAGTTATGGGTTTCACAAATAACCGGTAAGTGAAAACGAAATCATTACTACATTTACGCTCATAAAATACTGAGTAACACTGAAGTACTTAAATAAAATAACAAAATGGTAGAAGCTTCTTAGAACGTAAACATTTTGTTTTTATTGAAAACGTCACAAAAACGCGATTTCGTTTCCACAATGTGTAATTTACTAGAGGTAGAATAAATACTATTCATTGTATTCAATTATTGTCGCTTTGAGCAATTTATTTTGTATACAAACATTAGAATTAAGAACGGGATATTTACCATGTTACCATATCCCGTTATTAATTCTAATGTTTGTGTTAGTGACCATGTCAGTCTAAAAACTTATTTTGTATAGTTACTTATTCGGTAAATACAAATGGTTTACGTGTTTACAATGGGTTACGCTGCCTTACTTACTTTAGCACCGAGATCGGGTCTCAATCAAAACGGTAAAAGCGGCCAAGTGCGAGTTGGACTCGCCCATGAAGGGTTCCGTAGCAGCAAGTAATATAATTTTTATATTTTAGTTGATTGAATGAAAGGTAAATTGCAGTTTCCAATTTATGACGTATTAAAAAAACACTACTTACTAGATCTCGTTCAAAACAATTTTCAGTGGAAGTTTACATGGACCTCGTATATTTTATTTTTGTTTTATTTCTCTTATTTTAATAGTCGGACGCGGACGCCCACGGTTAACGAGATTCAATTATTTAAAGATACTATACTAATAGGAAAAAAACATGGTACAATAAAAGACGCCATTTGCCATGGTCGACGTCAAATTTTACATTTCACGTTCCGTTGACAGTAGAAGTGTATTTTGTACATGTTTGTTTACATAAATATAACATTATTTTTACATACTTTTGGTGTGTAATAAATGTAATAATTACACAATAATTGATTGCTGATTATTATGCAAATGAATACATTGACATTTTTACAAAAACTTAAGGTTTTTTTTGTGGAACCGAACGTGAAGCGACACCAAAAAACGCGCCAAGCCATATCTGTCTGTCAGCCGTCAGTTTTAGTCATCGGATGTTACCTTTGCAGACTGCAGTTGTTTGAAAATAAATTGTCCTAAAAGTCTTGCTCACTGGAATATGGAGCGTAGGCTGAAGTCTGGCGGAGCGACGACGACATTTGTGAAAGTGGGTGTGTATTTATTTATTTATTTATTTATTTATTTATTTATTTATTTATTTATTTATTTATTTATTTATTTATTTATTTATTTATTTATTTATTTATTTAGGGACAAAAAACAGTTACACGTTACAATTTATATATCGGAGCTAATTAGGTTCATTTAATAAACGTACAACCCACACTATTGTCCACGGGTTCAAAAAAAAATATTTAAAAGAGGAAAGGACAGAAGGTCACACATATAAATTAGCAATAAAAAGAAAAAAAAAAGTAAGTTATGAATGGTTGTCGGTAAGTAAAGCTATAGCTATTTTTTAATATCTTGCGGGGGAAAACGCAAAAATATCTGTATCAGTAAAGTGTGTGTTATAAGTTACTACAAGGCGGCGGATAGGTGCCCGTTCACCGGCGGCGTTTGTTTTGCACTTCTCAGTGTGAAACAGACGAGGAACGCGCACCTCCCGCCGGATAATACTTCTAGGTACTACATAACATAACTTATTGGTAAGTTCATTACAATCAAACTTATTATTACAAATGCCATGCAGCATCATGACCATGAGGAGCATACGCCTGGAATCCAGACTTAAGAGATTGTGCTGTTTAAGCAGTTCTAAATAAGAAAATCTCGAGTGATAAAATTTATACTGCACGTTACGTAGGAACTTTTTTTGAACCATTTCAAGTCTATTTGAATATTTGTCGTAGAAAGGACTCCAAATAGGAACAGCATATTCTAACTGAGAGCGAATCAGGATCTTGTATAAAAATAAGAGAGTAGATTTTTTTTGTAATGTAAAATGCGAGCGTAGCGAGCGCACGTTTTGGAGTCGTAGCTGGTTCTACTTCTTAATTTTAAAAATAATGAAAAATTGGCAATCCTACTGAACACCCCGAACAGAAGAATAACAATTTAAAAATGTAAATATGGGTGAATCCTTCTTCGAAATCTACCTCCTCCTGCGGCTTGCCGAAGGGATTTTTTTTAATGGATAGCCGTAACTCCGTTGTTCATGAACCGATTTAATGTCCCAGACTTAGTCCATTTAAACATGGTGATGATCTGATGATGGGTTCTGGAGATGAAGAGTCAAACTCCTCACCAGTTGGGAATAACTTTACCGTGTATAACGATATTTAATTATTGTCCATCTGAGGGGTTGGATGACTTGTCTCGGGGACAAAAAAATGCAACTCTTCAACGGATTGTCCTCTCCACGAGAAGCTATAAATTTTGTAAACACACATTCGGGTTCGCAACCTTTGGATCAAATTCAAAAATTATAGCGTCAGCGTGATCTTACTTCAAAATGGTTTGGGCCACCATTTTGAAGTAAGATCACGCTGTGATGTTTACGTTCCATGATGTCAGATACGTTCCAGTACCACAAAACATTAGACGACATCGCTATAAATCGCCTAAATATAACCTGACCAAGTGAAATTGCACGTTAGTTTCGTTTTACACGTATGATAATTTGAGTTGATTGAATTTGGGAGTATTTCTTGTTTATTGAATTGTCGCTACGTATCTTTGTAGAAATTCTTTGTTTGCAAAAATTATAGTTTCTCGTGGCTCGGACTATAGAATAATCCAACCGAGTTTGGAGTTATTTGCTATTACATTGCAAAGCCAGACTTTTAGGAGTATAAGGAACAGCGCAGAGCCAGGCATTAAAACTAACAGAGTAATAATTAACGAGTATTGTAGTGGAACTTGGTCAAAAGAAGAAGAAGTTTTTTTTCTATATCCCGGTTTGATCTGGGAATAAGATTGATTCGCGTGAATTCGCGGTTGAACACAAATATTTACCTTTCATTTTCCCAGCAATATGAATACAATTCAAACATTGTTTTTTCTAAGGAAACCTAATCCTTTAAGATATAATATAATCAGAATAATTACGCGAATTATAATTATGTCAGTAATAATTGCCGGAAATCTATATACTAATATTATAAAGCTGAAGAGTTTGTTTGTTTGTTTGAACGCGCTAATCACAGGAACTAGTACTTGAAATGGAAAAAAAATTTGTGCTGGATAGTCCATTTATCTAGGAAGGCTATAGGCTATTTAACAACACGCTACAACCAATAGGAGAGGAGCATAAATGAAAATTGTTGCAAAAACTTTTCTATTGGGCTTTTTCTCTTTTATGTCACGCAGACGAAGTTGCGTGGGTCAGCTAGTATTATATCTGAAAAGCGAGTGGATGCGGCGGCAAAATATTAGTTCTAGGAAACAAATACAAAAAAAAATGGTGAAAATCACTGAAATCGGATTTATAATTTATACTAGCTGACCCGCACAACTTCGTCTGAGTCACCTATGAGAAAGAGGGTCAAAACCATAGTCTAGTAAATAGATTATCTAACATTTGGACGCAAGTTTGGAACACAATATTTTTTTACAATTCTTAAGGCGATTACATGAGCTAAACGCGAGTTTTATAATTACTAAAAGTATATGATTCACTGCTATAAACAAGACCAGAAAAATATATGATATTCTTCAGGATATATGCTAGCATGATAGTGTTTTGAAAACATATTTAATACAATTAATTTGACTCGATAAAAAAAAACCACGAACTTATCTCTAAAAATATCTTTCAAACAAAAAAAAACATACTAATATGCATGCGATTATTCTGATTTTTTGGCAAATAATTCTACAAGCAATTTATTAGCATGATAGTGTTTTAGTTTTTTAATCCAACTAATAGTTTTTTTTATAAATCGATCACAATCACTCATTTCGTGCTATTTGGCCCGCAGTGACTGACGTAACAACCACTTTGTAGTGCAAGCTGATTAGAAGTTTATTCTAACAGTATTTCAAGTAACGAAGTTTGGACCACCACAAATAGAGTTGCTAATTTAGCTCGTTTAATCGCCTTAAATGAAGTTAATTGGCCATGCTGTTACATCTAGTTTAGTGCAATAGCGTGTGGTGTGGGGGGAGGGTCGGCGATTGCATCAAGTGAAGCGAGGCGCTTGAATTTTATTCTCGCGTCCGTAATTTTCTTACGATTACTCCTAAGATATTCGTTTAAATTATATAGTGTAAAAGAATATAATAATGTGCATAAAATGCTAGTCTCTAACTTATTTACAATGAGGATATTAAACCTTATCATTTTTAATTACCGTTTCATAATTGCCCATTTTTTAAGTATTAAAATGGATATAGTATGTTATCCTTAAGAGATAGACATATAGACTTTTCTGTAGACCTATATAAGATACACAGTTCCACCATACATCATTTTGTTATATCTCAAACGGTTTAGGCAGCGTTTTCGTTGAAAGCTCCCAGACGGCTTATTATTTTCCGACACCTCCAACAAATATCATTATATTTTAGCCACTGTAAACAAAAAATTGAATTTTTTTTTACTTAAACCTCCTCCAGAACCACTCTATCCGTTGGTGGAAACAGCATGAAAATCGGTGCAGTAGTTTTTGAGTTTATCGCGATCAGACAGACAGACGCGGCGGAGGACTTTGTTTTATAATATGTAGTGATTTTCTAAGCCCGTTCCATAATTCCATTTAAATTGCTTGTTAAAATTTTATTTTGCTAGGATCAGCCCGTACACGCCAACTGTAACCGTAAGCCTTCTTCACACATGACACGTCAACCGTTCCATATCGACGTATACTCATAGCTCATACCTCGGGATTGATAGTCAAGATCCCAATAAGCCGCTTTGAGTGCACGGAACCATTATAACAGCGTTTCGGTATGCGTTCACTGGAGGTGATCTAAAGCCCGCTATATCTATTATGACATGTATGTATTACTATCATTCCGTACCCGTACCAATATAAGTCGCCGCAGAAATTACATTAGTGTATTTAATTACATTAGTGTACATTTCTCCTCCGTAGATTTTCATGATGAAATCATGACACGAGTGTGGTCTGCCCAGTTCTCGGGATCGGTCCCTAGTAGACTTTAAAAGTTCCATACTTTTGCTATGAACTTAATTACGTGTCATAAAGTCAAATCAATCAACATTTTTCACTGTGTTCCGAATATTTAATTTTGCTAGTAAAGTACTTCACACCAACACAGAATATTGGAATACCCCTTCACCCTTCTCTTTTATGATGTATATTCTATTATCACTTTGAACTATTACGTTATTTATGCAAGAAAATCTTTCAGCTTGTCTAGCGCTTATAACAGTTACTCTGATGGAAATTTATGCAAAGTGAGCCGAACAATGAAGGTTCTGAGTTCACGTAAAATTAAATAGTAAATTATTGCGGGCATACTTAGATTAACGTGCAACTTGATTTCATTTTAAAGACTGAAATTATCGTCTTTATATTCGTTCAATAGTAATTCTCTGTATCTGAAGTTCAATACCTGCGTACACAACCGAGCAAAAATCGTAATTAGACTCACTAATTAGGAATTAAGGTTACATCAGACCGATGCTCAGCACGGTAATGCGAGTTGCGTGCGTTTGCCAAAATTATTCAATACTACGCAGTATCCATTATCTCGGTCAACTATTTGGTTTAATTTAAACAATTACATGGATTTATACAGCCGGAAACTTTTACAAAGCCCTTTTGTCACTTGTCACTTCTGGCTTTGGAATTCCGCAGCACAGTGCACAGCCCGGCTCGGCCCGGCCCGACTCTGAAACTGTTTGTCATTGAGGTTTGTTTGTGTTAACCGTTAATGAATACTGTTTTTTTATTGTTTGTTTGTTTATGTTTTGTGTTTCAGGTTTATTCCTGTTATGCGTGACTAAATGTTGTTTGTAAAATGTGTCTTTTTATTTCTCTAATAACTCTAGTTCGCAGGATTTCGGTGTTAATATTTTTTTAGTATCACGAGACGTTTGCTACCTAGTATTACAAGACAAGCCGTTTATTTTGCTGCGATAGCTTAACAGTTCAGTAAAATAAAATCTAGGCCATTTTGGGTCCGACAAGACTCCAACTATGTTTAGAAAAACAAGTTTGTAGCTTTGTTGTCAGCCACTAATCATGGTATTAAATAAATAATGAATTAGTGATTGCTGCTATTATAAATGTGAAGTACATTTTGTAATCTTTTTTTTGAGATTTAAAGCTACATCATCATTCAAAACAGAAAATGTCACAGTTGTCTAAAATATATTTTGACAACTTGATTACTTGAGTAAAAGTCCGATTACTTAAGACACGATTTTATTCTGTAAATTAGTAATTGTTTGAAGATTCAAATTCTAAGTTTCAAAACTTAGAATTCATAACTCGTTTAAATTCTTATATAGTGCATAATAATTTAGTGAATAGTCTATTTGTGTCCTGGTGACGTAATAGAATAAGAAAAAGGGGTTTGAATTCGTTGAGCGCTCTAACTTACGCTATTTATTTTTTATGTTGCGGCCTCTCATAACACCTATATTAATCGACAGCTGGTACAAAATACAAACAAGTTTTGTACGAGACTGAATGTTTTAAAGTGTCACGTTTCTGAGATATGAGCTAAGTCCAATCACTGCTGTCATCATCACCACAAATTTGATTTGATCAGACACACAGAAAACGTGTATCAATCAATAGCTGATTATCACTAAAACAATTTTTGTATGAGACGAAATGATACGAGTACTTCGACAAAACTCGTTCAGCTTCTACGTTTGTTATTCGCAATTTTCAGTTTGTATTGCGAAACGATTCCACTGCGATGACTGCACCATTAAATAATAATAAGCTGACCAAAATCATAACGTAAGGTGGTGATGCACCATTAAATAATAATAAGCTGACCAAAATCATAACGTAAGGTGGTGATCAGAAGACTAGCCAACCTATCCTCAAAATTTTCTTTTTGTATTTGTTTATGTGTTTTGTTTACTTTAGTTTTTAGGAATAATGTTACGAACAATTTAGCCTTGGTAAATTAACAAATATTTAATTTAATAAGACGTCATGATGGATTGTGCACGTGCAGCCTGAATACCCTAGATCTAGATATGTTTTAACTTAAAGGTTTACTGGTTTAGACAGTGCAAATATTTGTGAATGATATTTAATTTATTAATTTTTAACCCCCGACGCTAAAACGACGGGGTGTTATAAGTTTGACGTGTCTGTGTGTGTGTGTCTGTGGCATCGTAGCTCTCGAACGGATGAACCAATTTTGTTTTTTTATATTTTTTTTGTTCGATATGTGAAGTAATCGGGAGTGTTCTTAGCTATGTTTGATAAAAATCAGTCCAAGATGGCCGCCGCCACAAAATGGCGAATTACGTTGAATAAATCAACAACTCTCTCAAGATAGATGTCTAAAGTTTAGCATACAAATACAATCAGGACGGCACTTGAATCCACGAGGCAAAAGCAATCTCCTAAGCAAAGTCTTACTGCGATGCAGATACGGATCCCTCTACTTCTGCAAACAGAATCGAAGATTCCTGTGCTTGACGTCATTGCTCGGAAACCATTCCGTTGATACACTCTATGTTTGAAGTGCATTTTGGCTACGCTTTTTCAATTATTATAATAACATACTAAGTTTATCATGGACATCACTGGGCATGGGAGTCGAAAGACATCATTAGGAAACCTGGACTCCTAATTAATATACACAGGTCTGAAATTACTAATCCGCCATTCTTTAAACTCGTCGTAACCCCTATTTTTTTTCAACTAAATAAATAATTTTGACTTTGAACAGAATATGCCAACAAAAAATAAAAAATATATACGGGTAGGTGACCACTTTTCTACAGGTCTCAGCCGGTCTGTTTAAAAAAATACGTCGATCGCAAAAGTTTTACTTACAGACACCGCTAACATTAAGCTTCCTCTGCTGAACTGCATATTACCTGAAAACAAAATTACAATACTGAATTAAACGCCACAATCATTAAATAGTATACAAATTAAACATATCATTTGGATTTGTTATTTTAGTCTCTATAGTATCTCTTTCGGCTCAATATCAAAGCCCTTTTGTTACACCTTCTAAATATTTTTAATATGGTTTTTGTACAGACACAAGCTTTATTTTAGTTTAACACTCATTTCGTAATTGGGATCATTTCTGTATAACGCCTAGATTTTCTTGCGAAAAACTGAATAGAATTTTACCTCTGAATAAAACTTGCCAAGCACAACTCGCAGGACATCACTATTTAACAAAACTTAATTGCCGTTTAGTCAAGCTTGGCGTATAATTTAGTTCGGGATACGGCACGATATTCGATGGGTTCCCACGTAGCTTTTGCTCCAGTATTCATGCGGCACCGTACCTTCAAGCTTCATGTATGCCATTTGATGCCTCGATTATTCGTGTGTTTGCTATTTCGAAATCGAAATATGTATGAGGATTCAGATTGTATAGAACTTAGGGCTAAGAAATAGTGAGATTCTATCAGCGACACCGCCTGTAGAAATGTCAAAAATATATTGGATTGACATACTTATGGGGCGGCGGGGGGCGTCTATTAATTACGTGAGGCGTCGAGGGGGAAGGAGTCGAGCTGAATCTCTCCCCATCTAATGAGGGAGCGAAGGGGTCCCGGAAAAAATCATGTAATTTTAATTAACTGTTTAAAATTGCGAGAAAACTGGCTTTAAATAAGTAAACTTACGAGTATTTCACTAAAATATGGCTTAGTCCTTCACTTATTACAATTTAATATAATTAATATTCAATTAAAATAATAAGGCAAATTGTGTCTTTTTAACCGACTTCCAAAAAGAGGAGGTTATCAATTCGTCTGTATGTTTTTTTTTTTTTTTTTTTTTTTTTTTTTTTTTTTTTTTTTTTTTTGTGTTTGTTACCTCATAACTTTCGACTGAGTGAACCGATTTTGATGATTCTTTTTTTATTTGAAAGCTGGTGCTTCCCATGTGGTCCCATTTTAATTTGCTGAAGATCTGATGCTGGTCTTCGGAGATATACAATGGAACTCCTCAAAAATGTACGGCAAATCTGCAGTGATTGCTGTTATCGCTTGTAGGTTTATTGTTTATACAACATCATGACGTAATATCACGCCTGTATGCTCTGAGGGGGTACGCAGATGTGTACAGTACACCCAGATTTCGACAGTGTTTGTTACCTCAGTACTTTCGACTGGGTGAACCGAGTTTGATGATTCTTTTTTAATTTGAAAGCTGGTGCTTCCCGTGTGGTTATATTTTAATTTGCTGAAGATCTGATCCGGATCTTCGGAGATATACAATGGAACTCTTCAAAAATACACGGCAAATCTGCAGTAACTGCTGCAATCGCTTGAATGTTTATTGTTTATACAGCATCATGACGTAACATCACGCCTGTATGCTCTGAGGGGGTACGCAGATCTGTACAATATTCCCAGATTTCGACAGTTAGGTGTATTAAGTTCCATTTATTGGGGATAAGCCTATTTATTACCTTGACATGTATTGTTTTTTTTATTTTATTGGCAAGGGTACTTCAAGGGTAGTTTGATGAGAATTTGGTTAGGTTCTGATTATGGGATCCATGACAAAGGAACGGAGCTCTTCAATTCTTAGAAGCAAATTAACGATACTCGGCCAAATCTTTTAAAGGCTATCCGGATATTTGGGTCACGTACCATAACGTCGTTATTAACCGACTTCAAAAAGGAGAAGGTTCTCAATTCAATGTTCCCCGATTACTCGAAGATGACTGGACCGAATTTGTTTTTTAATTGTTTGAAAGGGTATACTTCCCAGAAGGTCCCATAATCATCAAGTCAGGATCCTGATAATGGGATCCTGGAGAAATAGAGAGAACTTTTCAAATTTTATAGGCACACCAGAAGCGATTTGGGTAGTTTTAGAAAGACTACTTTCTCGGAGTGATCCCATTTAAATTTGGTAAAGATTAGATGAAAAACTTCGGAGAAAGGCAACGGAACTCCTCATTAAATGTAGCAAATGTGTGTCTCTTACTGGGATTGCTGAAATCTTATATCTGTCTATTGTTTACACCAGTTCATAACAAAAAATCACGCTGGTACGCTGTGAAAGGGTATGCACATGTGAACCACTAAAAAGTGAAAAATAAAAACTTTTTTGCAAAAAATAAAACCGACTTCACACAAAAAAGTGAAAAATAACTTTAGCTTCAGAAGTCGGTGACAAAAAAACTAAATCAATCAAATAAAGGTCACCGACTTCTGAAGCTAAAGTTATTTTTCACTTTTTTGTGTGAAGTCGGTTTTATTTTTTGCAAAAAAGTTTTTTACATAACACTTTGGTATAACGTGAATTAAAAATTTGTTAGGAAATAATCATTTTTGTTGAGCCACTAATAACATAACTAATAATAACAAAACTGAATTTGTCTACTAGGAACTATAGTTATGTAGTCACTATTTTTATGTAATAGGTTACTCAATTGTTTGTTATCTGTTACTCAAAACTTTTTTCAGTGTGTGTTAATGTCCAGCGATATTTATTTATAACTTGAATAACTATGGGAGAAACATTTAATTTTGTCTGAAAAAATTGTAGTGCGTAGGACATAGACTTTTTCACCTGGCCGCTATGCACAACTCATTAACATAAATCATTAAGTACCATCGTCAATATTGTATTTGAAATTACTAATGAACACAAGACACCTGAATGCTTGAAATACGATGCCTTTAGATGACTTATTTTTGTTTTTAATTTCTATTTGATTTTTGTTATTTTAAATTTATTGCAGTATTATTGTTCTTTAATTACTTAATTTTTCGTTATTTTATGAGTATGTTTGAGTTAATAACACTTCTGGACATTTGCACGTCACATCATGTGGCAAACATGCTGTACCTAATAATGTTGTTTTTGTTACCATCTTGCATGCATGTATTTCCTTGTATGTATGACACATGTTTAGCAAATAAATATTATCTTATCTTATCACGTTTGTTACTTATGTATATGATCTTTTTTTTATTTTTCTGATGGGAAATCATCAAATAACTTCTCCCACTCTGGGCGAAGCGGGAGGGAGTGTCAGATTTTTACTAACTAAAACCCATCCATGTTCCTTACTCGCCTTTTATGTTCCGGGGCCACGATATCTCTTTCGGACAGGCCCGCAGCCCCGGCAGGATTTATGTGATCCTGAACCTATCATTGTATTCGTCAAAAAAATCTTGCCTCTTTCATGTCATGTCAGATGATGCAATTGAAAACGCAACACGCGCGTGCATCATATGTTTTCTTCACGGGTACCAGTGCTATGCTCTAAGCTTGCTCTCTTTTCACAATTACGATTTCTTTCGCGATGGTAAAACTTATATCGCTAGAGCCTGAATCTCGTGGCCGCAAAATTGTAACGTATTTCAACTGTCATTCATAAAATTAATCCAGGTTAATGACCCGTATATAGGTTACAGCCACACATTGCACTGGGAGCGTCTAAACAGCGCGTTATGGTGACAGAAGAGTGGGCGGGTAGACCAGGCTCGCGCAACAAATTGTGGCGTTGACGTTTCATTACGGTATAATGTGGCGCAAGTTATTGTAGTGTGGCGGGGCCGTAAGTGACAGTACTAAACATGACGTTAGTACTAAGAATAATCAACTTAAAATCATTACTGCTAGGACTCAAACCAGACCTAACTGTGAGAGGAATTGGTGTATTATCAATTGTGTTCCGATGTGGGTTGTGTAACGTTACATTTTCCTTGAAAATCCAAAAACGTGAAAAATAACTTTAGCTTCTGAAGTCGGTGACGTTTGTTTGATTGATTTAATTTTTTTGTCACCAACTTCAGAAGCTAAAGTTATTTTTCACGTTTTTGGATTTTTTTTGAAGTCGGTTTTATTTTTTGCAAAAAAGTTTTTTAGTGTGATAAGGCTCTTAAGGGGCGGGCGCTGTCAAGTTAAATCGCACGACATCTAACCAAGGGAAGACTCGAAAAATCGACTTCCGTAAGTATTAGACGCCCCTCCCTTGTTTAACACTCAGCAAGACCCAACAAAACTGTTTCCTCATCAGAACCCATTTTGTTATTACTTAAATATTTGATTTTTGAAACATAAATCATATGGGCATATGTTTACGCCCGGTTTTTATGAGCGCATCATGTTGTCGACAGCAGCTCTAACACCGGTTCATCTTCGCGTCCCCGTGTCTGGCCGGCGCACAGCAAAGTACGACATCTTCGATATCAAAAAATTCGATGAGCTCATGTTCATGAGGAGCACGCATACAAAACTAGCTCAAACCGTTTACATAACTGGATCCAATGTCATCATATAATATAACATAACAAGTTACATTAAATTAAAATTAAAAAAAAACGTCTGACACCTAATTATTTCTTTTTGGAACGAAGTTCGTAAACGCGGCTTGCAGGTAGTGCGATTTAGTAGAAATCATCACGTAACGACGTATGCTGTTTGTGTGTAGTATAAGAATATAACATTCCTCATTCCCTTTCATTTTGAAACCGATACTCAGGGAGTTGTGTAAAAAAATGTAAATCACCATTTTGTGGTGGCAGCCATCTTGGATTTCAAATTTATTATAGCGTATAGTATTCTACTAGTCAAGACCTATCATTTAATACCCATATTAAGGGAGTTGTTGAATAAAGTGTAATCCGCCATTTTGTGGCGACGACTTCACCTTTCAAACAAAAAAAAAAAACAAAATGAAAATCGTTTACGTTTAATTTTGTGTATGTTTTTCTTTATAATTTTTGTGTGCAATAAAGAATAAGAATAAGAATGAATGAAAATCGTTTCATCCGTTTGGGAGCTGCGATGCCACAGACACACACACACACACACACAGACACGTCAAACTTATAACACCTCGTCGTTTTTGCGTCAGGGTTAAAAAAAAAGCTTTCGCGAAACGCATTGTTCCTACACAGTTACTATGCGGTGCTACGCGACATCGTAGCTGCGCTACGCGCTGCTACATGACATCGTAGCTGCGCTACGCGCTGCTACATGACATCGTAGCTGTGCTACGCGGCTTCGTAGCAATGCTACGTGGTATCTACGCGGTTTCGAAGCGTTTTGCTGCTGACTTCTAAGCGCTCTGTGCTAGAGTTATTCTTCGATTATTGGTGTTTTTTTTTAATTCGATTTCTTTTTTTGCAAAAAGTTATTCACTTTTTAGTAAAACAACAAATAACACAAACATGTAAAATAAATGCACAGGAAAAATATCTGTATTCATAACATTTTCATACAGATATTTTACCTGTGCATTTATTTTACATGTTTTACAATTCATGGCATAGTATTAAGGTTGTCCCCAATAAAATGGAAACTAAGCATAACTGGTATTTAGGGGTTATTGTACCAAAATTAAATATTTTTAAAAGCGATTACAGAAATTCCGACAGACATGCTGCTTATTATTCATCAGTTTCATTCTATATCTCCATAGATCAGCATTAAATAAAATAAACGGGACCTCCGCGAAACAATATTCTTTAAAAAAGAATGATCCAAATCGTCTCACATTGAGTCACACCAATACATCAAAATCTATACTTCTATACTAATATTATAAAGCAGAAGAGTTTGTTTGTTTGTTTGTTTGGTTGAACGCGCTAATCTCAGGAACTACTGGTTCAAATTGAAAAAATATTTTTGTGTTGGATAGTACATTTATCGAGGAAGGCTTTAGGCTATATAACATCACGCTACGACAATTAGGAGCGGAGCAGGAATGAAAAATGTTGCAAAATCGGGGTTATTTTTTTCTTTCGTTTCTCTCTCTTATGTGACGCAGACGAAGTTGCGTTGGTCAGCTATAGGCTATAATTTATCTTGGAAACTTGAACACCTGATGCAGAACCGCAACAGACCAGCTAAACTATAAGAGATACAAATATGACACCACAGCAAAACTTGTACCACGTAATGAGCATTTTCTGCTGAGAGAATAAATTTAAAGATCTGGAACACCTGATGTGGAACTCCAAGAGCCCAGCCACACCATAACACATATAGGAATGACGTCTTAGCAAAAGTTGTTCAATCTGATGAGCACTCTCTGTTGACTTATAAAAATCGAAGATCTGGGACACCTGTTGTGGAACTCCAATAGCCCAGCTACACCATAACACATATAGGAATGACGTCTTAGCAAAAGTTGTTCGGTCTGATGGGCATTTCCTGTTGACTTAGAAAAAATCGAAGGTCAGAAACATCTGATGTGAAAATTATTGCAAAGCTATCACTAATTTTACTGTGTAAAATAACATCATAAGCCACCTCCACGCGCTGAAGGCGCTAACATTTTAGGACTGATTTTCGATGATGATTGTATATCAATGAAAATTTGACTCGACTGGCTAAAACTCCCATTTATTATTTTATTTTATCGAATAAATATGTCTTCGGGTTTATGTTATTTGAGTGTTGAATTTCCTTTTCCATTTATCTTCGTGACTAGTGTTGCCCAAATGCAAGACCAAGACGAGACCTTAGCCAGTCTTGGTCTTGGTCTTGCGTCAATACACCTGGTCTTGGTCTTGATCTTGGTATTGCGCTCTCAGTCTTGGTCTTGGTCTTGGTCGTGCAGCAAGAGACTCGCAAGTCTTGCGAGACTCTACTATTTAGACTAGACTAAACGGAAAACGGACGAAACGTCGGACTTACATTAAAGGTAAAATTCGCGATAAATACCCGTTTACATATATTTTTAACCGACTTCCAAAAAGGAGGAGGTTCTCTATTCGACTGTATGTATTTTTTTTTTTTTTTTATTTTTTTTTTTATGTGTGTTACCCGATTACTCGAAGACGCCTAACCCGATTTGAAAAATTCTTTTTTTGTTTGAAAGGGTATACTTCCAAGTTGGTCCCATAGTCGCCAAGTCGGGATCTGATGATGGAATCTTGGCGAAATCGAGGGAACTCTTCAAATTTTATAGGATAACGTACAGCAATTTTTATATTTTCTACAACAAGTGAAGCATTTGCGTTTGATAAGAACCATTCTACCATCAGATCTGATGATGAAGCCAAGAGTCACGGAACTCCATAATGAGACAATGTATCCTAGTCGTGTTTGGGCTTGTTGTAATTGTAACGGTATGCACTTTCCATGTGAACCACTAAAAAGTGAAAAATAAAAACTTTTTTGCAAAAAGTAAAACCGACTTCAAAAAGAAAAAGTGAAAAATAACTTTAGCTTCTGAAGTCGGTGACAAAAAAATTAAATCAATCATACAAACGTCACCGACTTCAGAAGCTAAAGTTATTTTTCACTTTTTCTTTTTGAAGTCGGTTTTACTTTTTATAATGTAGACTAGACTACTTGCAAATACCTATTAGCCTATTGCTATTTACATACATCTTCAAGGTCATTTAATATTATCCTCTTGTGCCAACCCTACCAAAGTAGGTAATAATTTTGTGTGCCTCTGTCCGTACTCTGTGGCGACGGATGCGGCGCTCAAACAGTGTCAAATGCTGTGTGATACACTTGTTGCAGTCTTTGATACACCGCAGCGTCTTTGTCGGTAAATGATCAAATAATTAGGTACATTTAATACACCGACCGACCAACGGTTTATTCGCAGAACGTCAAATTTTCCCAATCAATCATGAACCTTAATGCTTTAGCGATAAAGTTGAAAATCTGTTATAGAAATTTAGCAGATGGTAGTAGCTTGATGTGCTGGCATCTGTTCCATAACATTGGCTGTCCTAAAACTTGTTACTAGACCTACTCGACTCGCTGTTAGTTTTAAATTTTGCTAAATAGAAGTATAACATAAACTTTGAAACATAAGTACCAACATAATGTTTACCAACCTACTAACGTTAGATCTGCACATTAGACAAGCATAATATAATACTACAGGTAGATATACCTACAAGGTATGAAATGAACTTTGCCAGAAAATTATGTTAGGTAAGTATATTTTTATCACATGGGAACATAAATTTGTGAGTAACACGCTACCTAATAAATAAATAGTCGAAATATAATAATCAATACAATGCCTTTTAGCGTTATGACGAATTGACGATACGGTTTTGATACTGGGGAACGTCTATCAAAATCGGGTTTTAAACCAAATCCCTACTTAATAACGCCCAAATCTCAATTTGATTTATCTGCGAGACGCAAGAGTCTTGCAAGCTTAGTCTTGTCTTGCTCAAATCTTGCAGGGTTCAGTCTTGGTCTTGGTCTTGCTAAAATACGTCGGTCGTGGTATTGTTCTTGGTCTTGCAAAATAGCAAGAACAAGACCAAGACTGCAAGACCAAGACCGATTTTGGGCAACACTATTCGTGACTCTGTAGCCTACCCGGTAACGCAGGGGAGCAGTCAATTAGATTTTAATTGATTAGATATCTTCACAACAAAACTATAACCATGCCTAGAAAGAGGTCAAATCGTTCCCAATGTTCCAAAGGAGCTACAAGATTGAGGATCATAAGATCCTAAGAATCTACCGAAGAGCGTCAGGAGAGACTTGATGCTGTTCGAGAACACCAGGCTGCAACTTGCTCCGTGGAAACCTCTTCGGATCGCGAGGCACGCCTGCGTTATTAGCGTATTTACGCATCTACATCCAGATCTCTAGAGACCAGTGAAGAATAGATGCGCGACTGGCTGATCGTGAACGTCATGCATTGTCTCGCGAGTCGGAGACGTTCACGGATAGAGAATTGCGCTTGAGTACCAAGCGTATCTACGCATCGACTTGTAAATCTCTAGAGACAAGTGGGGAACGTGATGCGCGACTGTCCGCTGATCGTGAGCGACATGCATTGTCTCGCGAATCGGAAACGTTTACCGATACAGAATCACGCTTGAGTTCTCAGCAGTGTATTCGCACATCTACTAACAGGTCTTTTGAAACGAGTGATGAACGTGATGCGCGACTAATTGCTGCTCGAGATTATCATACATTGCCCCGAACACGCACACAACAAAATATTCATAATCAGTTAGAAAGTGAGAGAGAAAGAATTGCTGGAGTACGGCATGAAGAGACAGAAGAAGAGCGCAACGAACGTTTGAATTCTGATCGAATTCGACATTGTCTGAACAGAATGTCGATATCATCTGAAGAATCGGATGTGTCTCAAGATATAGCCGTAGGGCATGGCAACCTTCCTTGGGTTAATAAGGAACGGAGTGCATTTACGTATACTCCTATGATTGAATACGCCACTTAATATGGTTCAAAATTGTACTTTTTGTGAAGCTGTTAAATGGCAAAAAGAAACAAACGGTATGTGTTGCTCAGATGGGAAAGATCCGCTTTTTCCTTCCCCGGGCTCTTAGAATTCGACATTAGACGTTTCAGATCTTCGATTTTGACGACCCCGTTGTCGCTGGCATAAGCAACAGGATCCGCGTACGAAGTCGCGGGCAGAAGCTAGTAATACTATAAAAGTTACGCATACTCTTGCAAATAATAATTAGTAGCTTTTGTTTCATCGAAATTGGGCCTGGATTTCCAAAGTTACATACAACGTTGTAAAGTTTCACCGCTTTTTTAACTTAGCGTTCCTTGGCGAGCTACTGTGATAACGTCTCGTCGTGGTTTTATGTCCGATTGCGGGAGATGAGGAGTGTTAACGTTTATGAAAGGGCTTGGAACATTTTTGTATGAAGCGTGGCCACAATTTTTTCCGCCATTTTGATTTTGTCAAAGTAGCGGCCATGTATAAGACCTATATAAATCTATAGCTGGTATCAATACAAACAAGTTTTGTAAAAGACAAAATGTTCAAAAGTGTCACGATACCGAGATATGAGCTAGCTCAAGTTAAAGTCCATTCACTGATGAAATTTTCAGCACAACTTTGATTTGCAAACAAAATTTTTAAAACACCGGCCAAAAAGTTCAAACCCCTTCGTTTTGAAAAGTGGTTAAACACTTATTATTTTAAGTGTTTGTGTTTAAATGTTAGTGCAATTATATTTTTCAGTAGAGTTGAATGTCCCACTGCTGGGCAAAGTCGTCCCCCATATCCTTTCTAATCCTTTCTTACTCTCCTCCTGCGCCACTTCGGACCAGTTATTAAATTAATTAATTAAAATTATTCGCAGCGCACCGCATGACGTCACAGTCACGTCAGCGCGATCGATTACTCGGATTGTTCCGCGGAGGCCATACTTTAACGTTCAATACCTCGTTCATTTATGAAGATATGAAAAAAAAGCGGCCAAGTACGAGTCGGACTCGCCCATGAAGGGTTCCGTAGCAGCAAGTAACATAATATAAAAGTTACGATTTTACGGTTTATGACGTATTAAAAAAAACTACTTACTAGATCTCGTTGAAACCAATTTTCGGTGGAAGTTTACATGGTATGTATTGTACGTCATATATTTTTTTATTATTTATCATTCTCTTACTTTAGAAGTTACAGGGGGGGGACACATTTTACTACTTTGGAAGTGTCTCTCGCGCAAACTATTCAGCTTAGAACGGTTTCGGAACGGAACGGAACAGTTTCGGACGGACAGACAGACAGGCAGACAGACAGACATGACGAATCTATAAAGTTTCCGTTTTTTGCCATTTGGCAACGGAACCCTAAAAAGAAAACACTCTTTTATTCTCGAGTTACCTATTTTTTAAGACGTGCTGATAGCAAAAAACGTTAATAAGTGACCGATTGGCTAAGATATCGCTAAACATAAATACAAATAATAAACTGACAAATTGAGAGCTTCCTCCGTATGGAAGTCGGTTAAAAATTGACTTAAAAAAAACCAAACCATTTACTGACTGAGTTGTTATTGCACCAATTTTTGCTCTGACGGTCCAGCGATATTTTGAAATCCAATTAGTCTGCCACGGATCATTTTTACGCTTCTCTCTTGAACACCGTTTCGCCACTTTAAAACTTTGCTTTTCCTATTTTCCCAGTTAGTTTGCTTTCAACTAAACTGAACGTGAGTTTTCGCTTTGACATCTGTCCTCTTCTTTTATCGGAACATTGCTTTCATTGATTTTTTACCGATTATTTGTGCATGTGTGAATATTGTAGGCTTTGTAGGTTCCCAGATGTATGTTAACTCTTATCTTGTTTTAAGTTTTTTTGTGTGGTAGGTGGTAACGACTTAATTTCAGGACTTAGTGTCGACTAATGCTGTATTGTATTGTATTGTACAACGAGCTGGTGTCCGCAACTCCACGTCAAAGCGCGTATTTTGCGTATGGTCTATAATCCACCACGTGGGCCCAGTGCGGTTTGGTAGATGTCACATGTCTTCGAATTTTTGGTTCTAGGATATGCCGGTTTCCTCACGATGTTTTCCTTCACCGTTTTGAGAGCAGTGGTGATGAAATAAATTACACAAAGTAATGCGCCTGTCTGGGTTCGAACCCACGACTTACTGTTCGTAAGGCCGCCACCACTGGGCCACCGCTGCTCTCAACTAATGCTGTAACATAATATTGTATTACCAAATGATTTTGAAAGAGTAACCATGAAGTTTTTTGCCGGTTCTTCTCCATAGTAAATGACCATCCCGACCCGTGAACCTTTTTGTCGACGTTTTATAAGTGCCCATGTTAGCCTATGTGAAATAAAATACCTATTTTGATTAAATATTTTCAGCTGAAGACCAAACATGACATTAAAATATATTGTTACGAGAACGTTCGAGAAAGCTCTTGATTACAGTGTCTTTGTGTCGGAGACTTCAAGCGCTTTCCATTATTATTAGTTTTGAAGTTAAGTAGGTACTAATTCGCAACCTTTATAAAAAAAAACTTTTTTGCAAAAAATAAAACCGACTTCACACAAAAAAGTGAAAAATAACTTTAGCTTCAGAAGTCGGTGACCTTTATTTGATTGATTTAGTTTTTTTGTCACCGACTTCTGAAGCTAAAGTTATTTTTCACTTTTTTGTGTGAAGTCGGTTTTATTTTTTGCAAAAAAGTTTTTATTTTTCAGTTTTTAGTGGTTCACATGTGCTTACCCTTTCACAGCGTACCAGCGTGATTTTTTGTTATGAACTGGTGTAAACAATAGACAGACATGAGATTTCAGCAATCCCAGTAAGAGACACACATTTGCTACATTTAATGAGGAGTTCCGTTGCCTTTCTCCGAAGTTTTTCATCTAATCTTTACCAAATTTAAATGGGATCACTCCGAGAAAGTAGTCTTTCTAAAACTACCCAAATCGCTTCTGGTGTGCCTATAAAATTTGAAAAGTTCTCTCTATTTCTCCAGGATCCCATTATCAGGATCCTGACTTGATGATTATGGGACCTTCTGGGAAGTATACCCTTTCAAACAATTAAAAAACAAATTCGGTCCAGTCATCTTCGAGTAATCGGGGAACATTGAATTGAGAACCTTCTCCTTTTTGAAGTCGGTTAATAACGACGTTATGGTACGTGACTCAAATATCCGGATAGCCTTTAAAAGATTTGGCCGAGTATCGTTAATTTGCTTCTAAGAATTGAAGAGCTCCGTTCCTTTGTCATAGATCCCATAATCAGAACCTAACCAAATTCTCATCAAACTACCCTTGAAGTACCCTTGCCAATAAAATAAAAAAAAACAATACATGTCAAGGTAATAGGCTTATCCCCAATAAATGGAACTTAATACACCTAACTGTCGAAATCTGGGAATATTGTACACATCTGCGTACCCCCTCAGAGCATACAGGCGTGATGTTACGTCATGATGTTGTATAAACAATAAACATTCAAGCGATTGCAGCAGTTACTGCAGATTTGCCGTGTATTTTTGAAGAGTTCCATTGTATATCTCCGAAGATCCGGATCAGATCTTCAGCAAATTAAAATATAACCACACGGGAAGCACCAGCTTTCAAATTAAAAAAGAATCATCAAACTCGGTTCACCCAGTCGAAAGTACTGAGGTAACAAACACAAAAAAAAAAAAAAAAAAAAAAAAAAAACATACAGAGGAATTGATAACCTCCTCTTTTTGGAAGTCGGTTAAAAAATATCAGGAATCGTCATTATAATTTCGACCGTACGCCGAGGGCATAAAGTACCTACTTCTTTCTTTTTGTATAATTTTGTTGATGTTTTTTCAACCGACTTCCAAAAAGACGAGGTTCTCAATTCGTCTGTATTTTTTTTTCTTGTGTTTGTTACCTCAGAACTTTCGACTGGGTGAACCGATTTTGATGGTTCTTATTTTATTTGAAAGCTGGTGCTTTCCGTGTGGTCCCATTTTAATTTGCTGAAGATCTGATTCTGATCTTTGGAGATATACAATGGAACTCTTAAAAAAATTACAGCTCTTCAAATCTGCAGTAATTGCTGCAATCGCTTGTAGGTTCATTGTTTATACTACATCATGACGTAACATCACGCCTGTATGCTCTGAGGGTGTACGCAGATGTGTACAATACACCCAGATTTCGACAGTGTTGGTTACCTCAGAACTTTCGACTGGGTGAACCGATTTTGATGGTTCTTTTTTTATTTGAAAGCTGGTGCTTCCCGTGTAGTTAGATTTTAATTTACTGAAGATCTGATGCTGATCTTCGGAGATATACAATGGAACTCTTCAAAAATACACGGCAAAGCTGTAGTGATTGCTGCAAACGCTTGGTCTTTTATTGTTTATACGAGTACAATATCATGACGTAACATCACGCCTA